>CM072806.1:25360000-30160000 GCA_037013495.1 Hippophae tibetana
TTATTTACAGCACAAAAGATGTTTTTAAAATTTTGATAAATAATTTAAAAACGCTATTCCTTCCCCGGCAACGGCGCCAAAAACTTGATGAACGAAAACCGGCATCGCCGATTCCCGCAAATACTTTGGTTTTAATATTTATAAAACTCTCGCAAGTGCACGAATCATTTCGAAGAAAATGATAAGTATACTCCCAAGGTCGATCTAAGGAAGGAATGTATGTGGTTTTTAATTTATTATTCAAACTTTTAAAAACGAAATTAAATCCTAAACATCCTGTCACGATAGTTTGGTTTTTGTGTTCCTAATCTAATAACATAAAATAAACATATATACAGATTAATTAAATATAGTCTAATAACATAAAAATAAACATAGATACAAATTCAATAAATAATTATCTAAAAATAAACATATATACGGATTCAATAAATATTCATGCAAATTTTTATCATTTATATTAGCGGAGTATTTATGGATATAATAACTAAATTAATTATGCTTGCTCATATTAACTAGGTTATTAAAGATATAAATTGATATTTTATTGATTCTCTCTTTTTTATATAAATACCACCTTTGGTGGGGTTAGATATTCTTTGTTAACTAAACAAATCAATTAACACCTATGGGTGGGGTTGATAACTAATTTGGTTAATTAAATTAATTCCTTTTTCTAAGAGATTGAAAATGAACCATTTAAATGCCACCTTTGGTGGGGTTAGACAATTTAAACATTATTCAAGGTGTCCAAATTAAACTTAAGAATTTAATTATCCGAGTACTAACTTTCAAGTTTTAAAACCACTATTGAAAACATGTTGTCAATACATTTTCACGTAATAATTCTTATAAAAACTTTTGAAATAGAGTTTCACTCTAACTACCGGGCGATTGTACCAACAAATAAAAGAGCACTACTCTAAATTAGACCGGATAACTAAACCTTAAAATCTAATTTTCGGGTTTAAGTTTGTAATGAAAAATAATATATTTCTCCCTAACATTCTTAATATAAAATCTTGAATAAAAACAAAATCAATTCATTTTAGAAATTTTCACCTATTTAATATTTCGCAAGCATAACAACGTCGTTATTACATCATATTTACTAAACAGCTAGCATAGTTAAATTTAACCACAGACAAGTTGAATATAACATGTAAGAATAAAGCATAAAAATAACTGTAAAGAAGATAAAATCCTTACAGAACTTCGACGCTATTCCCGTTGCTAGAAAACCTCCGAGCGGAATTTGCACTTTCATATATTGAATCAAAAACTAAATTATTACAAAAACATTACAAGTTCCTCTCAAAAAGAGAAGAACACTAAAACTAAGAGAATTGAACTAAAAACTAAGAAGGAAACTAAGAAAAACTTAGAAACTAAGAAAGAAACTAAGGAAAACTCAAAAAACTAAGAAATGAGAGAAAGAAAGAAGAGAGAAGTGTGGTTTTAAGGTGTGATTTGAAGTGAATGGAAGGGGGGTATTTATAGGTGAGGATGGAGAGAAAAAATGAGTAAAAAAATGTTAAAAAAATATTAAAAAATGTAAAAACGCGTATTGGACTTGCTGATGTCATCAATGACGTCAGCATGACGTCACAGGGGCGGCTGCACGTGAAAAATGGGGCGAAAACGCGTTGGGCGCGCGGATGGGCGGCTGCTGGGCGCTGCGCGCGCGCGCTGGGGCTGTCGCTGCGCGCAGCTCGGCGCGCGTGAACAGTGCCAGCGCGCTGCGTTGCGCGCAGCTGGGCATGCCAGCGCGCGCGGGCGCGCGCGGGATGGGGCGCTGGGGCGCGCTGGGGCGCGCGCGGCTGGGCGCTGGGCTGCGCGCACGGCCGGGCTGCGACGCGCGATTTCCGTCTTTTTGACATTTTTGACCTTTTCGACCTATTTCGTCCGATTTTTCCATGTTTGTTGACCTTTTCTCACTTATTTATTGATATATTTGTGATGTATTGCTTCAAATATTCCTCTTTGAGTCTTTACATTGCGTTTTTAAGCCAAAATACCTGAAAAACAATAAAAATACCCGTGATTCCGAAAAAGACAAATTTATATAAATATATGATAAAACATATAAATATATGTATTTTTAATCAATTAAGGTACATAAAATCATGGTTATTTTAGTGCTTTTTGAGCACTCATCACTGAGTCACAGTACCAAGCATGATTATTGAACATATCAATGATTACCAACATCCAATGATCTTGGCCTTGTTCAAACCTTAATGGCCAAGGGATTATCAACTTTTGATTTCTGCTAAGCGTTAATGCTCTATCACATAATTGTTTAGCTCTGATGCTAACATCCTTCTCTTGATATTGATTAACATATGAAGAATCATAGAACATTGCTAAATGTGATGAGTGATTATGTTGAAGTCGATAATAGCAAGCCCTATATATGTATATATATAATTAGATAATATAAATATAATTATATATGTTCTGCATAAATAAAAGAAAACTAACTAGATTAAGGACTCACCTTGTCCACACTTGAATTATACAAATAATGGGAGCTAATTCACAAGTCGAGGGGTGATTGGGTTCTTAGGAAGGTTTTCCCCAACAAAAGGGAGTGGATGGTTGGTCAAATAAGTGTGATAACTATATTTTATATAGTTATTTTCACCTATTTTATTAATTATAATTGCTATGTTCTTAATGTTTTTAGTTAATTTTCGATGAATAAATTAGTATTTACTGTTTTTTATATTTTTTAATAAAAATTAAATAATTTGTATCGAAAACGTACTTAATTGCAAATTTGTGTCCAAAAATATAATTTCAAATAAAATAGTATTTAAATGCAATTTATAAAAGTCGAAAATATAATTTAAATTAAATTCGGGCTTGATTTTAATTATTAAAAGTTTAAAAATTTAATTTAAATTAGAAAAGGGCTAAACTGTAATTAAAGAAAGTTAAAAATGTAATTTGAAATAAATTTGTGGGCCAAAATCCAATTAATTAAAGTTTAATTTTCTGCGCAGGTGAGAAGAACCACGCGCCATTGAGGTGCTACCAGGTGTCCCACTATTTGTTTCAGCGAATTAGCTCGCGACACATGGCAACGTGGAATGAAAATAAAAACAGAAACGTGCAGCCCTCTCCATTCACATTAGCCGAGTTTTCGATTCCATTTTCAATACAATTTTGTCCCCCACGCGTTTTAATTTATTATTTGTCCCACACTTCTCTGTCCCCCGCGTGTATTAAATTTTAATATTTTTGATGTATTTTTTTAGGTATAAATAGGAGATAAGATGATAGAGTTTAGAAGTTTTTTTGAGTTTGTAATTTTTGTAGTGTTTGTGTGTTGGCTGTGGAACACACAGAAGCCATTTTTGGCTTTTGTTGTGTTCTGCGTGTGCCAAATATTTGTTCTAATTGATGTTTTAATTTTCCTTCTTCTTCATCTTATTTTTCTGAATCTGTTATAATTTTTAATTTAATTTTATGAAGTAATTTAATTTTTCTAGGGTTGCATTTGATCTAAATTTATGATGCTTTTATTTTAATTATTTTTGATAGATTTATAAGACGTTCGATTTGTTCGTTCTATTTTGTGCTTAATGCTTTTTGATTATTTACGAATCTTATCGAAACGATCTGTGGCACATAAATAAACTTGGAAGAGGCATTTGTGTGTATATTGCTCGTAAATAGAATGACATGTATGATGAAGGATAGGAATATACCCTAATTGTATGTGTGGCCATTTGAAAACTTAAAACGTAATGAATCTCGGTGAATTTAATTCTCATATGAATATAGTGAATTAATTTAACGAGGTGTGTTTGTACGGAGCTCGGAAGAGATGTATGAATAAAATTAGAAGTTTTCGGTTGACAAATTTAATGTACTAAAAAATATAAATCAAAAGAAAATAAAATGATTTGAGTTGATTAATTTGGTGAAAAATTGGAATCCTAGATTTCTTTTATTTTGTTTTTAAACTCTTTTCTTACATTTGTTACAATCAACGAGCGTTTTGAATAAAATCAGAGAGAGATAATTTTAGTACTCAACAAACTATAGTAACAAATCTCCGTGGGAACGATAACTTACTTATCAAATTTATTACTTGTGACTGTGTATACTTGCACGTTTTTTGTGTGTTGTAAAACACACAACAATTCTCAACACGAATTCTTGTGAAGTTGAAGTCTTCACATTTTTTTCCTTATCTCTAATGCACTAAATGCATTTTTGGTCCTTAGCTTGCTTTTCAAGCTAATGGCATGAAAGAGTCTAAGACCCAGTACTCAACCATGGTAGGAAGATACTGACTCCTTAAAGACTCGTCCCTATAAGTAGCAGAATAAAAAACAATAACAATAGCTGTAAATAATAATATCAAGCAGTCAGTCTATTTTAACATACCAAAAAATTATTCATAATTATTAGGGATGAGTATTTTAACTATGGATAATTTAGATTGTAGTTATTGATAACTCTATGAAAGTAGAGTCACTAGCACACTTTTTACTTAATATTTATTTGTTTTATTCAATAAATAGTATTTTTAAAGCTATACATATTAAAATATAAACTTTTAGTGAAAATGGGTGAAAATATAATTTTTGGGATTTTTTTATGATTTTTAACACATGACCAATCATAAACTTCCATTTGGCCTGCCACACGAGCAGAAACAACGAATCGTAAATCCTCGTGTGTGAGGAGTGACACAACGCATAACACATGTTAGTTTGGCCTTTAATCTGAGTTTGGAGCATGGTCAAACAATAATGCCACATCTTGTCAAGCAAATTCTCCCTACAATCCACCAGTGCACCACACCATTTGCATTTGCAAATCACATTGTGCCGCATGGTGTTGAATTAACATGCGTTGAATCAAACAAGTCTCCCCTACCATGGGTTGTACTCTGATTCATCCAATAAATTATGTGTGCCACATGTCCCACTTTGATTGGCTAAAGTAGTTAATTTTGCTTATTTTGATTTCAACCATTGATCTGAAGCCGATTTGATGGTCCAGATTCCACCTAAGCTATATTTAAACCTCTATTCACCCATAAACTCTAAGGAGCCACCATTAGCATAATTTTGATCATTTTTGGAGCTAAGAAGAGAGAAAAACATAGAAAAATTCAAATAGAGATACAATTTTGGTGGAGATTCAATAGGAAATTAGCATTACAATTCAAGAGATTGATTGTATTTATTCTTCTATTCTTTTTTTATCAATTTTTATGTCTTTCTTTATGAAAAATATGAGATTTATGAACACAATTATGTGTAATTAATTTATTAATCTAGGAACTTTATGAACCCAATTTTCACCATATGAGGATCAAATATTTCATCTCAATTATGATTTTTATTTAATTATATTATTTAATCTTATTTGTATGCTATTAATTTTTTGGCCAACAATTGATCTATAGAGGCAATTAAATAGATAAGAGAGAATTATTTAATTATTTGTCTTGATTAAATAACATGTATGGTTTCTAGGTAAGGATGTATGATTCTTATGTATGTAATCCATAATTGATGAACTTAATGAGTAGTAATTGACATAAGAATGTGATTAAGATCATTATTATATGGTATATACGTAGTTTACTTGAGAGAGAAATACATGATAGGTTAGATTTAATTAATTATGTAATTAATTGATAATTATATTAATTGAAGAAATTTTAGTGATTCACATATTTAGAAAATTAGGGAATTAAATATTATTTGATATTTTATCATATATATATATATTCTTAATTATCAAATCTCATTGAATTAATTATTGTCGTTAACTTTTAATTATTTTAATTTTGCTTTCTTGAAATATAAAAACACAAAAAAAATTATTTTTAGTTTTTTTAGTTTTGAAAATTAGTTTCTAATAAAATAATCTATGTGGGAACGAGTTTTTCTTATCATTATATTATTTTTGCGATACGTATACTTATGTATTCATTACACACATAATTTATGTGGCGATCAAGTTTTTGGCGCGTTGTCGGGGATTATAAATATTAGAAATTAATTTTTATTTAATTTTCTTAATTTAATTTTATTTACTTTAATTTTAATTTACTTGTTTTTTACTAAATTATCTATTTATTTATTTAGTTAATTTATTTTATTTATTTGTTTGTTTTAAATTTTAATTTATTTATTTATTTTAATTTTTATTTAGTTTTTATTTAGACGTCTCTTTTAATATTATAGAAACATAATTGAGTCTATTACATGAGTAGAGTTTGGGAGGGAGAAATCTAACATTTAGATATCAAAATTTAGCATACTTTGAGGTCAATAAAGAAACAATAAGTTGTCACCTGAGAGGAAGAAATGGTTAATCCATAAGAAATAAATAATAATGAGCTAAACTTGAATAATCAGATACTTTTGATGGATGATAAGGATAGAGCTATTAATGAATATGTAAAACCTACATTGGAAGGGTTGAATCCAAGTATTACAAGGCCACACATTCAAGCTAATTAGTTTGAATTAAAGTCAATGATGTTTCAAATATTACAAACAGTTGAAAAATTCAAAAATTCAGTAGATTACCAACAAAGAATCATCATCTTTATCTCATATTGTTTATTGAAGTTGTAGATTTATTTAAGTTTAATGGTGTGATAGAGGAGGAATTTAGGCTTATATTATTCTCTTATTCTTTATGAGACCGTGCTCGAGATTGGCTAAAATCTTTGACACCTAATTCCATTACAACTTGGAATGATTAGGTAGAGAAATTCTTGATGAAATACTTCCCACCAACAAAGAATGTCAAGCTTAGGAATGACATTATCTCTTACCAATAATATGAAAGAGAATCTATATATGAAGCATGGGAAAAATTCAAGGAATTTCTAAAGAAGTGTCCTCATCATGGTATTCCTTCTTGGATTCAAATGGAAACTTTTTACTATGGTCTCAATGCTTAAACAATAACTATTGTTGATGCATCTACTAATAGAGCTTTGCTAGCCAAATCTTAAAATCAAGCTTATGATTTACTTGAGAAAGTGGCTAGCATTAATTATCAATGGCCAATGGACAGAATGAAAGTCACAAGAAGAGTAGTCAGAGTGCATGAGATAAATGATATCATAGAACTTACGACTCAAGTGTCATTTTTGGTTAATCTTTTGAAGGCTCAAAACTCGCCATTAAGTATAAACTATGTCTAAGATTTAGGAGTGTCGTTTGTGTTTTTTAAAGGAGCTCATTTGTTTCATAATTTTCCAGATAATATTGAATCAACATTTTATATGGGTAATGTGAACCAAAACAATAATCCATACTCGAACACATATCACCCAGGATGGAGAAAACATCCAAATTTCTCTTGAAGTAATAACAATAATCAAGGTGGTAATTAATTCAACTATCAATCATTTTCATTACCTTGTTTTTCAACACCCATAGCAATCACAAGGCCAAAATTCACCTACTGAGGATAATATAAATGTTTTAATGGGGATGATGAAAGATTTCATCCAATCAGTAAATACAAAAGTGTCCACTCAAAAGGCTTCCATTCAAAATTTAGAGAACAAAGTAGGGAAAATTTCCCAGTCCATAAGCCAAAGGCCTCAAGGTAACCTTCAAATTGACACAATTGTAAACCTAAGAAGAGAAGGTAAGGACCATTGCAATGTTATAGACTTGAGGAGTGGTAAAACTCTAAAAGAGGAACATGAGACTGAAAAAGGATGAGGAGAAACAGGAAATTAACAAGGATAAGGAGGAACTAATGGATAAAAAGAACACTAAAAAGGAAATAATTCAACCAAAGAAAAATAAGCTATATAAACCCATTATTCCTTTTCCTCAAAGACTACAAAAGAAAAAGTCAGATACGCAGTTTTCAAAATTTCTAGAAGTCTTCAAGAAGTTGCACATAAACATATTATTTGTAGATACACTTGAACATATGCCTTCTTATGTCAATTTTTTGAAGGACATACTGACTAAGAAAATGAGACTAAAAATAATGAAATAATAACCTTAACTGAAAGTTATAGTGTCATCCTTGATAGAAAACTACTCCAAAAACTGAAAGATCCAAGTAGTTTTGATATCCCTTGCACTATTGGGAACATCTGCTTTGTCAAGGCACTATGTGATTTGGGTTCTAGCATTAACCTCATGTCATTATTGGTCATCTAGAGATTGTGGGTTGGTAAAGCAAACCCACTTCAGTAACACTACAAATGGTAGATAGATCAATTAAGAGACCTTGGGGGTGTAGGAGAAGATATGCTAGTAAAAGTAGACAAATTCATTTTTTTGGCAAACTTCATTGTGCTAGACATTGAGGAGGACTATGAAATTCCTATGACACTTGGTCATCCATTCTTACTTATTAGAAGAGCACTCATTAATGTACAAAAATGTGAGCTTACAATGAGAGTGCAAGATGAACAAGTAATCTGTTGAGGCATCCACACTTACGAATTTAACACATGATCTTATAAATGATGAGTGCTCAAAAAGCACTAAAATTACCATGATTTTATGCACATTAATTGATTAAAAATATATATATTTATATTTTTTATAATATATTTATATAAATTTGTCTTTTCCGGAATCACGGGTATTTTTATTGTTTTTCAGGTATTTTGGCTTTAAAACGTAACTTAAAGACTCAAAGAGGAATACTGGAAGCAATACATCACAAATATATTAATAAATAAATGGAGAAAGGTCAACAAATATGGAAAATTGGACAAAATGGGTCAAAAAGGTCAAAAATGTCAAAAATGAGAAAATTGCGCCGCAGCGCCTGCCCTTCCGCGCACGCGCCGATGCCTATTTCATCCCATTTTTCAGGTGCAGCCGCGCCCCATGACATCATGTTGACATCATTAATGACCTCAGCATTTGCACTACGTGTTTTTACATTTTTTTAACATTTTTTTACTCATTTTTTCTCTCCATCCTCACCTATAAATACCCCCCCCCCCCTCCCTCATTCCCTTCACTTCTAAACACACTTCTCTCTTCTTTCTTTCTCTCTTTTCATAGATTTTTAGTTTTTTTTTAGTTTTTCTTTGTTTTTAGTTAATTTCTCTTAGTTTTAGAGTTCTTCCCTTTTTGGGAAGAACTAGTTATGTTTTTGTAATTTATTAGCTTTTTGATTCAATAAATGGAAGTGCAAATTCCGCTTGGAGGTTTTCCAGCAACGGGAATAGCGTCGAAGTTCTCTAAGGATTTTATTTTCTTTACAGTTATTTTTATGCTTTATTCTTACATGTTATATTTAATTTGTCTGTGATTAAATTTAACTGTGCTGGTTGTTAATAAACATGATGTAATAATAACGTTGTTATGCTTGCGAAATATTAAATAGGTAAAAATCTCTAAAATGAATTGATTTTTTTTTATTCGTGATTTTATATTAAGAATGTTAGAGAGAAATATATTATTTTTCATTACAAACTTAAACCTGAAAATTAGATTTTAAGGTTTAGTTATCCGGTCTGATTTAGAGTAGTGTTCTTTTATTTGATGGTACAATCGCCCGGTAGTTAGAGTGAAGCTCTATTTCAAAAGTTTTTATAAGAATTATTATCTGAAAATGTATTGACAACATGTTTTCAGTGGTGGTTTTAAAACTTGAAAGTTAGTACTCGGATAACTAAATTCTTAGGTTTAATTTGGACACCTTGAATAAAGTTTAAACTGTCTAACCCCACCAAAGGTGGCATTTAAATAGTTCATTTTCAATCTCTTAGAAAAAGGAATAAATTTAATTAAGCAAATTGGTTATCAACCCCACCCATAGGTGTTAATTGATTTGTTTAGTTAACAAAGAATATCTAACCCCACCAAAGGTGGTATTCATACAAAAAAGGGAGAATCAATAAATATCAATTCATATCTTTAATAACCTAGATAATATGAGCAAGCATAATTAACTTAGTTATTATATCCATAAATACTCCACCATTATAAATGATAAAATTTTCATGAATGTTTATTGAATCTATGTTTATTTTTATGTAAGTAGATTAAAAATACAAAACCCCAAAATATCGTGACAGGATGTTTAGGATTTAATTTCGTTTTTAAAAGTTTGAATAATAAATTAAAAACCACATACATTCCTTCCTTAGATCGACCTTGGGAGTATACTTATCATTTTCTTCGAAATGATTCGTGCACTTGCGAGAGTTTTATAAATATTAAAACCAAAGTATTGGCAAGAATCGACGATGTCGGTTTTCGCTCATCAATAAACAAGGACATAAACTCACTAGAAAATAACTCAACTTGTTTTAACGTTGAAAGTATGGAATCAAAGGTTGATATTGTGGACTATTTGAACTTTTTGGAGGATGCACCTCTTATGTGTGTATCAAAGATGATTATGGAAAATTTTGAGATAGGATCTAAGCTCAAACTATCAATTGAAGGGCCACCAAGTTTAAACTACACACTTTTACTCTTCTATCCCCACTCAAGTATGAAAATGAAAGAGTCCAATAAAGGGGTGAAAAAAATATGTTGGAAATACATAAATGAGATGAATTATGGTGGAATGCTTATAATAATGCAAAAAGTTCAAAAGGAAAACAAAAGTATGGTATGATAAGAGAATCAAGCACTATGTTTATGAACCAGAATATAAAGTATTATTGAAAAAATCAAGACTCAAACTATTTCCAGGAAAACTCAAAAGTAAATGGCACAAAGGGATATGCCTTAGGACTTGGTGTGACCATCTAGTCAAGAACGTTAAATGTGATACTAGTTGGGGGGCAACCAAATGTTATTTAAATTATATTTTTATTGTTTTTGTTTTGTAGGTGAATAAATATGGAGAGCAATGGTGCAACAAGATAGAGAATTTCAGCAACAAATGTGGTGTGTCATGACTAAGGGAGTTTTCTTTTCTTTTCTTTTACTTTTTCATATTTATATGTGCACATTGGGAACAATGTGCAATTTAAGTTTGAGGGAGGGAACTTCATTCTCTACATTAATATTTACTATGCATTTTAAATTTTTAGGATGTTTTTAATAATGATTTGAGTAAAAATTGATAAATATATGGAAACTAAATGCATGTATGCTTGATATAAAACATATGAACTCAATGATAAAAATTGGTTATCATGACTAGGATAAGAAACATAAGATATTTTTTAAGATACTTATATTAATCATGTGATATGCTTGCTAGTTTTGATTAGATTGATTTAAATTTTTATGCATATGTTCATAATTGATTTTGGTATTCTTATTGAGAGAATATTTGTTGTGAGTTATACGAGTTGATGAGATCTATCAGGTTTTAGAATCTATTTGATTGTCCCTTGAGGAAAAATTCTGAATAGTATTTAGCAAAAAATGAATTAGGCCTTATTTGGATTGATTGAGCCTTTCAAGCTAAGTATTGTTAATATCTGTAGTCACCCATTTGAACCTAACAAAAAACTTTTCCTATCTTTAAGCCACATTTTATGCCTAACCAATAAGCAATACCTTTACCCTTGCATCTTTAGCTTGTATGAAAAGAATAAATACAATAATTTGTTATGCTATAGAGTAAGGTGAAATGTAAAGCACCTTAAATGTCTTCATTTACAGACCCCCACCTAAGCCTTACATTACAACCATGTAAAGCCCTTATTGATCTTTAGCTAAGTGCATATTTAGACTAGTAGAAAGAGATGTGAATAATAGACTTATGAGACTTGTTCTAAGATTGTAATGATTAGTGTACTCGTATAGGTTGATTTCATCAGTGCATTGGATGATATCAAGTGCAATACACACACACGCATATCCTTGTATTGATGAATATGTGAACCTCTTTGTCATAGGATTGTACGACTTTTGTGAGGAATAGTTTTTCCTAAATATGCATGTATTAATAGATATATATATATATATATATATATATATATATATATATATGAATAAACTACACATGTTATTGTTTTTTGTTATACTTGGCTTTACTTTAGGACAAGAAAAGAGTTAAGTTTGGAGGTGTGATGACTCTATGAAAGTAGAGTCATTAGCGTATTTTTTACTTAATATTTACTTATTTTATTCAATAAATAGTATTTTTGGGGCTTAAAATATAATTTTTTAGTGAAAAGGGGTGAAAATATAAACTTTTGAAATTTTAACGCAAGACTAATAAGAAGTTAACATGCAAGTAGAAGAGCTTATTGTGCAAACCCCTAGATGCCACGCAAGCAAGGAAAAAAAATTACAAATCACTACATGTGAGGAGTGAGGTAGTGCATGACATGTGTCAGTATGGCATTTAATCCAAGTTCAAAGCGTGATCAAATAACACCACCATGTGTCATAATGTGATTGCTTGTTGTGATCCACTAGTGTGCCACGCCATCTATATCCGCGAATCACATTGTGTCGCATGGTGTTGACTCAGCATGGGTTGACTCGGACCAATCTTCCCTGCCATGCATCACACTCTAATTCACCTAGTAAATTATGTGTGTCACCTATCCCACTTTGATTAGCTGGAGTAGTTAATTTTACTTGTTTTGATCTTAGCTATTGATTTGAAGCTAATATGACGGTCTAGATTCCTCTTGAGTTATATTTAAGCCCCTAATCACCTCATAAACCCTAAGAAGCCACCATCAGCATAATTTTGATACGTTGTTGGAGCTAAGAAGAGAGAAAAACAAAAAAAAATCAAATGGAGATAGAATTTTGCTGGAGATTCAAGAGGAGATTAGTATTACAATTCGAGAGATTGATGGTATTTCTTCTTCTACTCCTTTATTTATCAATTTTTATGTCTTTATTTATGAAATATGAGCTTTATGGACACAATTAAGTGTAGTTAATTTATTAATCTATGGATCTTATTAACCAAATTTTCACCAAGTGATTGATGAGTGCTTAAAAAGCACTAAAATTGCCATGATTTAATGTAGTTTAATTGATTAAAAAGATTTATATTTATATGATTTTATCATATTTTTATATAAATTTGTCTTTTCAGAATAACGAGTATTTTTTATTATTTTTTAGGTATTTTTACTTCAAAAATCATTTAAAGACTTGAAGAATAATACTAGAGGCAATACATCACAAATATGTTGAGAAAAAAATGAGAAAAATTCAAAAAAATGGAAAAATGGACAAAACTACCCAACCGTCCATGCATCACACCGAAATTCCACGCATAACCGCGCACATCATGCTAGAAGAACACGTGCAGCCGCACCCAATCAAGCTGAGAACACACGCATCCTTGCCCATTCATGCCACAAATCCGTGCATAACCAAGTATATTCAAGTCACAATTCCACGTATAGTTGTGCCTATTCAGGCAAAAATTTCGCATGTAGTCGCACGTGTGCATCAGGACAAAATTATATGTGCGTCAGTTCCTACATCAGCACCCAATCATGTCACGAATCATGTGTGCATCAACACATTTTTTGCCACAAATCTTGCCTAGTTGCTCGAGTCAGCATCTCATATGTATGCCAGCCTATCTAATATGCATCTATCATCATTTTTAAGATATATTTCTAATTTTTATCCTTTTCCTTACCTATACAAAGCCTCCCTCCTCCATTGTAAAACACACACCTTAAGACACAATTTTCTCAGCTCTTTCTCTCTCTAGAAAGTTTTCTTAGTTTTTTTAGTTTTTAGTTTTATAGTTCTTCTCTTTTTTAGAACAACTAGCTATGCTTTTATAGATTTTTAGTTTTTTGATTCAATAAAAGGAAATGAAATCCATTTTGAAGTTTTCTAGAAACAGAATTAGCATCAAGGTTGAGGTATAATTTTAAAATGAATTCTTAATAGTTATTTTTATGTTTTATTCTTATATGTTATATTTAATTTATCTGTGATTAAATTTAACATGAATGACTATTTGTAAATATGATATAATAATAACGTTGTTATGCTGGCAAAATATTAAATACGTAAAACATTTTTATAAAATAAATTGATTTTTTTATTCAAACTTTTATATTAAGGATGTTAGAGAGAAATATATTATTTTTCATAAATCTGAAAATTAGATTTTAATGTTTAATTATCTGGTCTAATTTAGAGTATTACTATTTTATTTGTTGGTACAATCGCCCAGTAGTTAGAGTGAAGCTCTATTTCAAAAGTTTTTATAAGAACTATTATTCGAAAATGTATTGATAACATATTTTTAGTAATGATTTTAAAACTTGAAATTTAGTATTTGTATAATTAAATTTTTAGGTTAATTTGGATACCTTGAATAAATTTTAAAATGTCTAACCACACCAAATGTAATATTTAAATTATTCATTTTCAATCTCTTAGAAAAAAAGAAATTAATTTAATTAATCAAATTAATTATCGACCCCACCTATAGATGTTAATTGATTTATTTAATTAACAAATAATATATAACCCTACCAAATGTGGTATTCATATAAAAAAGAGAATCAATAAATATAAATTTATATCTTTAATAACCTAAATAATATGAGCAAACATAAATAACTTAATTATTATATCCATAAATATTCTACTGTTATAAATAATAAAAACATTCCATAAATGTTTATTGAATCCATATCTATGTTTATTTTTATATTTTTAGATTAGGAAACACAAAAAACCAAAATATTGTAATAAGATGTTTAGGATTTAATTTTGTTTTTATATTTTGAGTAATAAATTAAAAACTACATATATTCCTTTCTTAGATCGACCTTGAGACTATAGTTGTCATTCTCTATAAAATGATTTATGCACTTGTGAGAGTTTTACAAATATAAAACCAATGTATCTGTAAGATCGGCAATGTCGGTTTTGCTCATAAGTGATGAACTAATATTTTCCCCAAATTATGATTTTAATTTAATTATATTATTTAATCTTATTTTTATGCTATTAATGTTTAGCCAACAATTGATCTATAGAGGAAAGAGAATTATTTAATTGTTTGTTTTGATTAAATAACATGCATAGTTTCTAGGTAGGGATGTATGATTCTTATGTATGTGATTCATAATTGATGAACTTAATGAGTAGTATGCAATTTAATTGACATAAGAGTCTGATTAAATTAATTACTATATGGTGTGTAATTTACTTTAGAAATAAATATATGTTAGGTTAGATTCAATTGATCATATAATTAATTGATAATTATATTAGGGGGATTTTAGTGATTCACATGTTTACCACGAAAAAATTGATTTTAGTTTTTTTAGTTTTGAAAATTAGTTTCTAATAAAATATTCTCTGTAGGAACAATATTTTCTTATTATTATATTACTTATTGTGATACATACACTTGTATATTCATTGCACACATAAATTGTGTGGCGATTGATAAGGTCTACTGATTGATGATTGGACTCCATCTACTTATGGGAGTACAAAATTCCTTAAAACTTTAAGGACCACTATAGCTCATTGATCCCCTTGTTCTACCAAAACCCCTTATTGATGTTATGCTAATTGTTTCCTTCTTAGCAGAGTAAGGTTCTCTCTATTTCCATATCATAAGGTACAAGATTTTCACCTACTAACTTATGCATATAACATAAATGCTAAAACATAAATTAAAAGGTCCAAAATTGATATCCATTACAATTACTAAAATCCCCAACAACGATGCCAAAACTTGACATGTTAACCATAAGTATACAATTTATGCAAGTAATATAATGTACTTTAAGTACAGATAGCAATCCTATTAGGAGTTGTGTAACTTATAACCAAGTACCAATATAATTATTATGAATCCTATTTGGACAATACTTAGTTATAACAACTAAAAATAAATGACAACTAATTATCAAATAAAAAATTAAACAACTTCAAAGAGATATTAGAAAATGACCTAAGAATATTTAATCTACCAATTTCCTAAGCATGTGAATTACTAAAATATCTCGCATAATAATTATCAATTAATTACATGATTAATTGAATCTAACCTATCATGCATTCCTCTCTTAAGTAAACTACACACCATATAGTAATTAATCTAATCATGCTCTCATACCAATTAGATTGAGTACTACTCATTAAGTTTATCAACTATAGATCACACACATAAGAATCATAAATCTATGTCGAAAAACTCTGCATGTTATTTAATAAAGAAACAAATTGAATAATTATTTGAAAATTTATTTCACTATCTCAATAGATTAATTATTGGCCAAACAATTAATAACATAAAGATCAGATTAAATAATATAATTGAATCAAAATAACAATTGACTTAAATATTATATAAACACATGTAGAAAATAATGTTCATGATACCCTTATATTAATAAATTACCTAGACATAATAATTAAGTTCATAGAACTTAGAGTTTTCATAAAGAAAGACATAGAAATTAATAAACAAAAGGAGAAGAAGAAGAGATACACTCAATTTCTTGATTTGTGGCATTAATCTTGTTTTGAATCCTTTAAAAAATTATCTTATTTAATCTTATCTTGAATTTTTTTCCTTTCTCTTCTTAACATCTGTTAGGTTTTTGGATTCTTAAGTGTGTGTTTAATTTGTGTCATATTAGGGTTAATTAATAAGAAAAATGACCTAATATGAACCATTAGATCAAACCCCTAAAAGAAAATACCTGATTTATATGCACATTGTGACATAGGTTCTTACGTGCCACAACCAAGCCTCCTCTAATTTTTAGGCTATAAATTGTGGGCACAGTGCTATTTTTCACTACTACAACATGCTCCTCACTGTGTTATTTTTCCTTCATGCTTGCTAAGGCCCTGTTTTCCTCCCCACTACAACATTAGCTATTTTCCTTGTATTTGACTTGTTTTCATCCCAATTTTCACCCTTCCATCTACATTGACATAGTTAAACACAAATTAAGGTTTTTCGTGATTTTTAGCACATAATAAGGAAAACAAGTGATTAAATAACTCTACCTTCTTAGAGCTATCATTATTTTAAAAATCCTAAATTAATTACAAATAATTAAATATAGACTCACTTCAAAACAAAATCAGACAGATTATAATTATAAATCAATTAAAAATTTATGGAAAGTTTAACTAGTTAAACATGCTTGCTTAGAAATATTTAGGTTAATTAAAATATAAACTGAGATTATTGGTTTTTCCTTTAAAATATGAAAACTTATATGATTGGTATTATTTTCTTTGTTAATCAAACAAATCAATGTCTTATAATTAAGATATTTAACTAATTAATTATATTGTCCCAAATGAAAATACTACCGTTTAAATCAATGTTATGGTTAAGTCACCAATTTATACTATTATTCAAGTTGTCCGAATTAGATCTAGCTTATGTGTTTGAAACCTAATTTCAAATTTTCAATCTATCTATGAAGAATAAATGAACAATAAATTATTCATATATAAATCTTGTAACATGCCTTGAATTAAGAAATCATCTTTATTTAATTAATTATAAAAATATTCACCTAAATCATCTAAAAAATCATGCCAGTAAAGCTAAATTTCTAAAATTAAAATTAGCCACACATGTTTAGGTTAAAATCCATGATCAGATAAAAATAAGCATTCATTCAAGAAAATAAGAAGGAGATTAATCTAGAAATAAAAAGATCCTAATCAGATTAAAATACCAACAATGGATGGATGATGTCTCCTCCTCCAAAAGTTTGTAAACTTGATTTTCAAAGGGTTTTTAAATCTTTATAAATCTTCTCTTCTTTTATTGGATTTGGAAAAGTTCTCAATAATCTACCTCTAATTTGATCTAAGCCTGACCTATAATGTGTTTATGAATATAAAAATTTGAATTTATGTGTGAAAGTTGTTGACCTGATGAGCCAATGAATCTATTTATAAGAAAATATATTGTATAGCAATCGGAATCCCAAAAATAGTATGTGTGCTATGACAATCGCGACACGCAACTCAAACTCAATCTTATTATGTAACTTGAGAGAACCACGCAATGGAACACTTTTTTTTCTTACCATGGCGCATAACATTTAATGGCCCATTAGAAAATCTTGATAGGTTTATGCCGCAGCACACTCGTTCTTTCACCATGGTGCATAATTCTTGTGCACCTTATGTTGGTTGATTCTTGATGTAAGGCTTAGTCTTAGTCTATTTCACTCTTAAGGTGTTATTTGAGTGCTCCAAGTGTTATGTCTTTATGTGTTGACATTTTTTACCTTTTTTAAGCTAAAAACACCTTAAATACATCAAAATGTCCTCATGATTTCGTAAAGATAGATTTGCATAAATAAATAAAAATGTTATAATCAAACATATTTGTTCCAAATAAGCATATTAAAATCATGAAATATGAGTGTTTTTCAATCACTTATCAAATGGGTAGTTATGGTGTGGGCATTAAGTGAGAAAAAGTGTGAACCTATCTTAAGCTTCATGGAATGACTCTCCCTCCATTTAAGAGAATGTTGTTATTTTAGTTCTCAAATTGGAATTTTTCTTATGGGAATACAATTTTCCTAAACATTTGTTGTAGAATCCCTCCCAAGTTATTAGGGAACTTGATGGGAGAATCACTAGCCAAGCCTTATCTCTATCTTTGAAAGTGTATGGGAAACACCTCGTTTTAAGTTGGAGCCCCTAATGAAAGTCAAATTATTTTCATTAGGAATTCCATAGAAGGAAGCAACGTGTAATAATGCATAATTTTCAATTCATAATTCCATGCTGCCTCCCCCAACTATATAAAGGAAATAACAATGTAAATGATTAGCCTTGCATACTCCTTCATTGAAATCTCCCGTGGTAAAGCATCTCACATGGTTAAAGGTTCTAGTAAATGCTTTAATGGTGGCACTAATAAAGGTTCTTGGATTTTTGTATCCAGTATTTTTAAGTGCTCTTTGGATTTGTTAACGTTATCTATGAAAATTATGAGTTGATTCCCAAGGAATCTCCTACCTTGCATATACCAACAAAAAACATCAAATAAATTAAAGCACCAGAAGGTACACCATAAGAAAAATAGATAACAAAAGAAATAAAAATAATAAACAAATAAAAATAATTAAATCAAAGAAAATAAATAAAATAGACAAGAAACAAAAACAATTAAGATTAAAAAAAATTAATGTTAATTTCCCGATAGGGGCAACAAAAATTTGATGCACCAATTTAATTTCTCGTAAGTGCATGAATCACTAGCAGATTAGTGATAAATTATCCCGAGGTAGGTTTTTAAAGGAATTGGCCAATTGTTTTAAAAAGTTAAATTGTCTTATAAATTAGCTAAGGAAAACAATAATTCAACGACAACAAAAATTTGATGAATTAATTTAATTTCTTGTAAGTGCATGAATCACTAGTAGATTAGTGATAAGTTATCCCAAGGTACGTTTCTAAAAGAATTGGCCAATTTGTTTTAAAAAGTTAAATTGTCTTATAAATTAGCTAAGGAAAACAATCATAAACATTCTATCAATTATTGATTGATAGAAAATGACTATACATTCTAAATTACTTTAATAACTAAAGATTGAAAATAAACTAAATTATAGCCAAAAATAATGATGATGAACAAATATGAAATTTTAGAGAGTATAACCCTTCATATAGATAGAACAAAATAAATGATTCAAATAACAAATTAAATTTACTAATTTTTACTTTTTAAATAAAAAAAACTTTCATGATCATGATGAGTTCATGATAACTTGCATAATTTATAATAATTTATCACTTCTCAACTTTACCTTTAATCTAATTGTATTTATTTTTTATTGATTTTAGACTTCATTATTATTATTTAAATTCTATTGCAGATTTGAAGAAAATGAAGATCCAAAATTTTATAAGCATATCAACTCTTAAATTTAAATTAAGATTAATATATATATATCAAAAAGGGCAAGAGAAGAAACACAAAAATAAAAAGAAGGGGAACAAAATAGAGGAGAGGGGAGAAAGCGGTAGGGAAAAGAAAAAAGAAGAAGAGAAAAAGTAACATAGAGCGGCATAGAAAACTGAAGAAAAAAAAAGTACATTGGAGCGCAACATATTAACGGGAAAATATATGCTTATACGAGTCAATTTTCTTTCAATTCCTCTCAAAACATTATGGTGAATTCGTTTATGTTAAATTTAACTTTTAGCATGAACTAATTTTTATTTATTCTAGGAAAAAAATATAATTTAATTCCAAACTATCCTTTATTTTTTATGTTAATTTGAATTATTTCTCTTCATATTTGTGTGATTTATTCTGAGTTTAATGCTTCTAATTAACTGATCATTAATTAGATGATTTTAGTCTTTTGATTTACTATCAAAAAAGGGAATTATATGATAGATCTAGAATATTTTGACATAGATAAATATAGAGATCAAAAGACTTATATGAACCTGTGTAGTATTAAAATCATTGGTTTTAATGGTTTCTTGATTTATTAAATTACATACTCTTATGCAAATTAATTAACAAGAATGTTTTCAATTGATTTTCGAAAGAAGCTTCTGGATGTTTTTTTTAGATTACTAACAAATAGAGAGAATTAAATTCAATTAAGTAGATGAGTAAAACATAGTGAGGGATTAGGTGAAATCTACTTCCTAGAAATTTCCTTCCATTTATTTTATCGTTAAACAACATATTTATTTTATTTTATGCATTTTCTTTAAATTAATTTTCTTTTAAATTCCAATACAACAACCTTAGTAACTTTTCTAGATAAAATTGATATTAGAATAATTTTGGTATTTGCTAAAAGTAAGTTACTAATCACTGAGGACGATACTCTACTTATCACTTTATTATAAAACTATGATACTGTGCACTTGTAGTTTTGCACCGATCAGGATTTTGGCATCATTGTTGGGGATTGATTTTTTCTTATTTTTTCCAATATCAATACAAAGTAATATTGGTTTTAATTTAAAAGTATATTTTATTTCATTTTTATTTTTGTTTTTATTTTTTTATTTTTCCTTTTTATTTTTTTCTAGGTGTGTTTTTTACGTTGGATGCACCGTGCTAGAACTAGAAACATTATTCATTTTGATCCAGAGATTGAAAGAACCTTTAGATAACGAAGAAAGAAGAAAGTACTAGCCATGGCTGGAGGAGAAGATAATACACAACTATGCACATTGAAGGATTATGTAAGGCCAATTATGAATGACAATTACTCTAGTGTAAGATTCCAAACCATTAATGCCAATGATTTTGAGCTCAAACCTAAGTTGATTAGCAAGGTGTAACAAGCTCAATTTAGCATATTGCCACTTGATGATCCCAATATTCATTTGGTGATGTTTTTGGAGATTTGTGACACTATAAAGATGAATGGTATTATTGAAGCCACCAATAGATTGAGATTATTTCCTTTTTCATTGAGAGATAAGGCCAAAGGTTGGCTACAATCTCTAAAATCAGAAAGCATCACTAGTTAGGAAGACATGGTTGAAAAGTTTCTTGCTAAATTCTTTCCACTTACAAAAATAGCCCAACTCAGATGTGAGATTGGTACATTTAGGCAAAATGATTTTAAGGCACTCTATGAAGCATGGGAAAGATATAAATATATGATTCGACATTGCCTTTAGCATGGATTGCCAGATTGGTTGTAAGTTCATATGTTCAATAATGGGTTAAATGGGAAAACTAGAACAATAGTTTATGTTGCTTCTGGTGGAACTTTGATGTTAAAGATAGTTGAGTGAGCTACTTCTCTTTTGGAATAAATGGTCTTAAACAACTATCAATGGCCAACTAAAATATTTATGGCTAAGAAAGTTATTGGGATTCATGAATTGTAGCCTTTTGATGCCCTTTTAGCTCAAGTACCTTCTCTATCTCATCAGATTTCAGCCTTGATAACCCAAAGAATACCATAAAGTGCAAAATATGTTACAAAATCAAGTATAATAGTTCCAATGAATGAAATAAGTCAAGAACAATTTCAATAAATCAACAATCGAAACTATAACTATCGTGTTAATCCTATGAAAAATTACTACCATATAGGGCTTTGAAATCATGAGAATTTTTCTTATGGAAACACAAAGAATGTGTTGCAACATTTTCCAGTGTTTAATAGTCAACCAAGCAAGAAGAATATGTCACTTGAGGATGCCATGGTTTCCTTTGTTAAAGAGACCAAAGCAAGGTTTAAAAATAGTGATTCAAGGATGGATAACATTAAGACTCATTTTAACAATATAAGAGCCACTATGAAAAATATTGAAGTGAAAATTGGATAACCAGCTACGACCATTAATGCTTAACAAAGAGTAACTTTTCCTAGCAAAATATATAAGTGAATCCAAAGAAATAATGCAAGCCCATTACACTTAGGAGTGGAAGAGAAATTGAGAGGACACCATCAAAGGAAACTGAGTCCACCCCTATAGCTCCAAACAATGGCAAAAGCAATAATAAAGTATAAGAAGATGAGGTTGTTGATGATACACTAAGAGAGGTCGATATGCCTCCATCAATTTCATTTCCTAACAATCCTCGTATTCTCTCTACTCCACTTCCTAATCTTCAATACTTTCAAAAACAAAAATTAGATCACCAATTTTCTAAGTTTTTTGGATATTTTTGAGAAAATTCACAAAAATATTCCTTTTGTAGATGCTTTGGAACAGATGCCAAATTATTGAAGGACATAATTTTCAAGATTCTTGTCTTCATTTTTTGATAAAGTTTTATGTGATCTTGGTACTAGCACTAATCTTATGCCACTGTCTATTTATAGGAAATTGGGACTTAGAGAGATGAAACATACAACAAACTATTTGCAACTAGTAGACTGATCCACAAAGTATCCACGTGAAATCATAAAAGATGTATTGGTAAAGGTGGATAAGTTTATTTTTCCTATTGATTTTATGGTGTTAGATATGGATGAAGACAAAGATGTCCCACTAATTCTTGGCCGACCATTCTTAGCTACGGGAAAGGCTTTAATGGATGTTCAAGAAGGTGAGTTATCATTGAGAGTGAACAAGTAAGAGGTTGTGGTCAACATCTATGAAGCCATGAGATTTCTAGAAGATACAAGCACTTGCTTTTGGGTACATGTCATTGAACAATGTGAAGTAGAAACCTTTCAAGAAGATATGCCAACTGATCATCTAGAATGATGTATCACCACTTCATCTCATGCTTATGATTTCAATAACTCTATTATTTGTGAATCTAATTTACCTTCTAATAGTGAAGAATTTATCCACTATGTATTTTCCTTGGAAGCATTGCAGCATGTTACATAATTTGGAAAAGAAGTTGAGAGGCTAAAGCCAATGGTACTAAAGACGGAATCTGTAATCTCTATAGAAAAAGTGCATCAAACTATAACTCCAGAGTTGAAGAAATTGCCTGAGCATCTTTACTATGCATTCTTGGGTGATAATTACACATTTCCAATGATTGTTGCGGCATCACTTACACTCAAAGAAGAGGAAAAGTTGTTGTATACGTTAAGGGAGCATGGAAAAGTCTTGGGATGGACTATCTCTGGGATAAAAGGTATAAGCCATCCATTTGCATGCACAAGATTATAATGGAGGAACCTTACAAACCATCAGTTAAGCCCCAAAGAAGATTAAATCGAGTAATGAAGGCAGTTATAAGAGCTGAAATTTTGAAGCTTTTCAATGTTGGAATTATTTATGCTATTTTAGACAACTTATGGGTAAGTCCAATGCATGTTGTACCAAAAAAGGGTGGAATGACGGTGGTGAAAAATGACAACAATGAGCTTATTCCTATAAGAATAGTCACGAGTTGTTGGACTTACAAGAGTTTTATAAATATAAAACCAAAGTATTGGTAGGATCGGCAATGCCGGTTTTTCTCATCAATGGTCATATATTGAAGCACTATTATGGAGAACAAGTGGATATGAATTGTGCATTTATTCCTCTTCGAAATCCTAATTGATGAAGATTGAAAAGTATAGATGTAGACTATAAAACAAGCGCTTATAGGAGGCAGCCCATAAAACTTTGTTTTATTATTTATTTTATTTTATTTTATTATTATATATTTGAATAATTTGGATTTTGATGCTGATTTATTTTATAGGAATAAAAAGTTGAAAATTACAAACTAATGTGGATCCACCATAAAACCAGGGAAGTTCCTTTCATTTCTTCAATCTATCTCACTTTTAAATTACAATGAGGACATTTTTTAGTTTAATTTTGGGGGTGTCAATCCTAGTCTTGAGTTGTTGGATTCTCTTATTAAGCATGTATTTAAGTATGATTGAATTCGCTATGACAGTGAAATTTTTGATTGAGGATGGTTTTGACAATTGTTTTTCAAAATCTTATATTATGGTAGATAGAGTTTTGTGGGTACTTTGATTTAAATATTTATCCTTGAAAATAATTGAGCACATAGTAAACTTTTCTCTACTCCATTTTGCCTATGAAGAGAAGGAGTTGAATTAACTGGGTTAGGAAAGTTCAATCTTGCTTTGCTATAGAATCCATTGATGGATCATTGAGGCGAAATCCTAGTTGATACTAAAAATTAGAGAAATGATCTAGGTAATTTTTTTCACAACCAAAAAGCTTTCCCATCTGTTCTAATTATCACGCCATAATTGCATGGTGTATTCTCATAGTCAACCCCTTTGAGCCTTATTTTACATTAGCCTTGATTTGTTCTTTTAACTACATAAACCATTCCCATTTTAAGCCTAAAAATGATGAATTTACCTTAAATTTTGAGAAAATACTTTGGTGGAAATTCGCATTTAAAGATAAAGTTAGCTTAAATTAAGTAATTCATATTATGTTTGCTCTATTTGATCAAAGAGTGAAAAAAGTGAAAGATTAGAATCGAAAAAAGGATTAAAGTGGTTAAAATTAATAAAGACTATAAGTATCAAAGCAACCACATGAAAAAAAGAGAAAAAAAATAGAGAGCATAACACTTATTGAGTATAGCAACAATATTGTCATCACTATGAGCATATTTTCAAGAAAGAGTTATGGTGTGAATCATGTAGATATTCTTTTTATTTTTTCTTTCTACCAAGTATTTTCACAATTTACATTGATTTTTCCATATTCATTTCTTTCTTAGCTCTCACCTTGTGGCTTGTCATTACAACCTTGATTAAAGACGTTTTGATCTCTAATTTTGGTGTTTGATTACATTAGTGGAAAGGATTTCTAAAAATTGGACTTATGGAGCTAAGTTTTGAGAGAATTCTTCTTATTTTAGTTTTTTTACTTTTATATGAATTGGCGGGTAGTTTGGAGTTAAATTGACTATTTCACACACACACACTCAAGGACTTAGCCTTAGGTTGAAGTAAATGCTTAACTCTTGCTTGGAAAATTGTTGAATTTTTGATTGATTTTCCTACTATCTTCAATGTAAAAAGAATAAGTTATTAGTAATGAAATATAAATTCAGATCATGACTTGGTGAGTAATGATAGTTCTTGATGGAGTCTAGTTGATATTGTCTATAATTGTCTTTTCTTTTCTTTTCTTTTTGTTTGAGGACAAACAAAGTTTTAAGTTTGGGGATGATTGATGACTTGCATAATTTGGTATAATTTATCACTTCTCAACTTTTACTTTAGTCCTATTTTATTACAAATTTGAAGAAAATGAAGATCCAAAATTTTAGAAGCATATCAACTCTCAAATTTAAATTAAGATTTATATATATATAAGATAGAAGAAAGGGGGAACAAATTAACGCAAAAATATATTCTTTTTACGAGTCAATTTTCTTTCAATTCCTCTCAAAACATTATGGTGAATTCATTTATGTTAAAATTAATTTTTAGCATTAACTAATTTATATTTATTATAGGAAAAAGATGTAATTTAATTCTGAACTATGTTTTATTTTCTATGTTAATTTGAATTATTTCTCTTTATGTTTGTCTGATTTATTCTGAGTTTAATGCTTCTAATTAATTGGTCATTAATTAGATGATTTTAGTCTTGTTATTTACTATCAAAATAGGAAATTATAGGATAGATCTAGAATATTTTGGCATAGGTAAACATAGAGATCGAAAGACTTATATGAACTTGTTTAGTATTAAAATAATTTGTTTTAATGCTTTCTTGCTTTATTAAATTGCATATTCTTATGTAAATTAATTAACAAGAATGTTTTCAATTAACTTTTAAAAGAAGTTTTTGGAGATTACTAACAAACAAAGAGAATTAAATTCAATTAGGTAGATGAGTAAAGCATAGCAAGGAATTAGATGAAATCGATTTCCTAGAAGTTTTCTTCCATTGATTTGATCGTTGAACAACATATTTATTTTATTTTACGCATTTTCTTTAAATTAATTTTATTTTAAATTCAAATACAACCTTAGTGACTTTTCTAGATAAAATTGAGATTAGTATAATTTTGGTATGTGTTAAAAGTAAGTTACCAACCCTTGAGGACGATACTTTTCTTATTACTTTATTATGAAACTACGATATTATGAACTTGTAGTTTTGCACCGATTAGTCCACACAATTCTCGTGTCCACAAACTCCTCCTTTGGAATTTTCGTGTGGAAACACCTCTAACTCACTACATAACACTTATAAAATTAAGATAAAAATACACTGATGTCCCAGACTTCATAGTGGAACTATCTTATGGTCTGGTGAATCCATCTTTGCTGCAACTTAATAAACTTGTAAGTAATTGAAATGACATTGACAAAGAATACAACAATTTGGCTTGAAAGTCTCATTGTACATTAGTTCAATTTACATAGAAATAAGCGAAGTGTAAAGAGTAGGCATGTAGTGCATGCATTCATATCAATCAATCTTAATTAAATATGTTCTCCCCCTATATGCATAACAAGATAAAAACATGGAAGTAGAATACATTATTCTCTCTCCCTTTTTGACATACGAGAATGAAAAAACATTAGACAAAGCAATGAAGCTAAACTCCACCTAAAGATATAGCAATATAAAAGCATAATAATGTAGAAGTGCAATGTGCTTTAAACTGCCCCTAAGTTTTATGACTCTATAACTTAAAAACCAATTAAAAAGGAAATAAATAAAAATAAGATATAAATGAATAAAAATCTGATTTTTTTTAAGTTTTCATAAATAGCCACATAAGGTATTAAACTCATTTAATCAAAAACGAGCACACAACCAATTGAGAACTCATTTTTTAACTAAATTTTTGATTATCTATTGTATAAATAAATAAGTAGAGTAGAAGAGGTACACAAGCACACTTCGCACATATAATGACATATTGACATTTACTTAAAGTAGTATATATGTTTAAACTCCAAAAATATGTTAATTAATTCATTTATGACCTATCAAGAAAGACTCAAAATAAAAAAATATCACTTATCATATAAAATTATAATCTAGTTTTCAGTCTTACAAAATAAAATATAACTACCAAAAGAGGAATTAATTTTTTTCTTTATTTTATAAATAATGATATTATTATTATTATTTAAAAACCTTTATTGGCTCTTTCTTTTTGTGCATTTCAAGTATAAGCTTTATAAGCAATCACTTTTGCATAATCTTTCCTTCTTTATTTGTTTTTTGCACGAGCCATAAACCTAGCATGATAACTTTCACACTAGTTATAAGGTAGCCCTCTCCGCTTACTGTGGTAGCTTCACACATCACAGTAGGTAGCCCTCTTAATACTATGTGCCTCCATACGGTAAAGTTTTAGCAAGTAAGAAATATAACTTAACACAATTTTACAGTCAAGATTAGTTGAAGCCCTAAAGTCTTTCATGAAAAATCATAAACTTCAAACATAACATATATGTGTGTTCGTGAGTATGTGAATAAGTTGATGTCAACATCGATCATCATATGTACAATAATATGTGTGTGCATAAGTCAAAATTGTAGAATAATTTAGACAATAAATATCAAAATCAGTTGAGTCACTAAAAATGAGGTTATGTATATGTAAGTATTAAATAAGTCCAATACGTGTTGGCCAAATAAGGATTCTACTTCTATTATTTTTATTTTTTTAAAGTTGAAGTAATAAATAAATTAAATACAATAGATATTGCTCACCTAGGGTCATTTAAGCATTCTAACAAAAATACCTAGATGAAAGAATAAAAACAGTTAGATGATTAGGAAAAAACAACCTTTCCTAACCCACATTTTTTTGCATTTTGATTTCTCTATATCATTGGATAGGGACTCAACTAACTTAGGTTTCATAGGCATGTTCTTAAACTTAGTTGTACTTTTCTCATTCATCCCAAATGAAGACACAGTATGCATAGTAGGATGATTATAATGAGTCCCAGCATTAAATATACCGGATTTTACTTGCCTCTTTAAACCTAATATTTCATGCTTCCTAGTAGAATTTTTGAACACATTATTATAATTTCCATTCATCCTTGAATATGATGTAGCATGCATAGATGGATGATGTTTATGGGTTCTACTATATGAAACATGGAAATAATGATTAAGTTCAAGAGCATTTCTTAAAAATCTACATTTTGGTCTTATATGATCTTTTCTACCACAATGATGACAAACATGCATAAATTTAACAAATTTTTCTACCACAGGTGAAATAGTTCTTTGTGCATAAGTAGTAATAGTAGGAGTAGAGTTTAAGGACCTTAAAAATGTGGTCTTTGATGTTGAAGGTGTTGACTATTCATCTGTGTATCTAAGACCTCTCTTATCTCCATGTAGCCTTCCATAGTCTAAGACTTTGCTCAATTTTTCAACATCTATGGTCAAATTCCTCACCGTATCTTTAGTAATACTAAGTTCTTGCCTAAGATTTTTGTTTTCCTTAATGGTTTTTACAAGTCTCAGATTCAAGGCACTAATATTTTCAAATAATTCCTTTTTATCTTTCTCTAGGCTAGAAGAATTTGTTTTGTAAACTTTGATGATATCATTAAGTTTAGTTACTTCCATAAGTAGTTTATCCCTCTCTTCCTTAGCACCTAGGAAATCCATAAATAGTTCCCCATAACTCGATACATTAAACTTAGAAAATGAGAAAAAAGAGTTTACTTCCTCATTTTCTTCATTTGAACTAGAGTCAGAGTCATTGTGGTGTGCTTTAGTAGTTGCAGTGAAGGCACGATAGTTAGTGTCATCATCTTTTGAGTTACTAGCATTATCTTGCTCACTTTTCGTGTCACTGAGTGTAGTATTAAATGCTTTTCTAAATTTATTTTTATTGTTTGCACAATCTATAGAAATATGACCAAATCTCCCACAAGTATAGAATTGAGGACTAGTGAGCTTAGTTTTCTTACCATCAAAGTTAGGAGGTTTGATTTCCTTTGAATTTTCAGTCCCTTGAACAACTAGATTGTCTCTTATTAGATTGATTATTTTGTTGACCCTTATTTTTCAGGAACTTCTTCAATTTTCATGCTAGCAAGACTAATGACTCATCATTCATATCCTCATCACTATCAAAGATGTCCGTTTTAGAGTTTTTAAATGTCGCATCCTTTATTTCCTTGGGACGATCAAGAGAAAGCTCATTGGTTTGGATTGACCCGACAAGTTCATCAATGTTTAGTGTGTCCACATTCTTACTTCCCTCTATCGCTGTGACTTTCATCTTATAGTTTACTGTTAAAGAGCTTAGGAGTTTGGGTACTTGTAAAGGTGTGGAATTTTCTCACAAAGGTTAGAGCAAGCATTAGTGATATCACAAAAGTGAGCATAGAATTGACCAAAAGTTTCAGTGTTGCTCATTTTAATGGAATCAAAATGAGATGTTAGCAATCTTAATTTTGTTTGTTTCACTTGGGAGGTTCTTTCATGAGCAAGAGCAAGTACATTCCATGCATCTTTATTAGTCTCATAGTCAGAGATGTGATGAAACTTATCCATTGAAACTGTAGTAAATATTGAGCTTAGACCTTTTTGGTTTGCCCCACTAAGGGTGCGTTCTTCAATGGTCTAGTCTTTTCTTGGCTTTATAATTGTTACACCATCTTTTGTTACGGAAGGTGGTTCCCAACCATCAAGAATAACATCTCATACTTTTTCATATTTTTTGAGAAAGGCTTGCATGTGAGCCTTTCGATAAAGGTAATTAAACCCATCAAAGAGTAGAGGTCTAATAGATGACCCATCTCACTAAGTGTGTCTAGTGTCGGCTTTGATACCAATTGAAAGTTTATAAGATATGTACCTAATTAACCTAGAGAGATTGAATACATTATTTTTAATTTTTACCAATTTATAACTTAATAACCTAAACAAAGTGGCCAAGCATGCAAACGTGTGTAAGAATAAAGTGCAGAAATAAAATAATAACATACAATATTTTTAGGTGGAAACAACCTAGGCCACAACCATGACCTAAAAGGAAAACCACTAGACTGCTTAACTTTTCACTATGAAATCAAATTTTCAAGTACAAACTCGGTCTTATGCTACCCTTCCTAGGATACTGCCCAAATGTACTTTACTTATAAACCTCTGCTCTATTTTCACAGTTGATGATGATAATGAAATCGCAAGACCAACAATGCAAATACCGATCTTGCAAAATTTACTTTTGTGGTTTTATTATTTATAAAACTCTCGCAAGTGCACGAATCATTTTATAGAAAATGATAGATATATTCCCAAGGTCAATCTAAGGAAGGAATATATATGAGTTTTAATTTATTATTCAAAATCTTAAAAACAAAATTAAATCCTAAACATCCTGTCACGATATTTTGGATTTGTTTGTTTCCTAATCTAATAATATAAAAATAAACATAAAGATAGATATAGATATAGATTCAATAAACAATAATTCAAATTTTATTATTCATAACAGTGGATTATTTAAGGATATAATAATTAAGTTAATTATGTTTGCTCATATTATTTAGGTTATTAAAAATATAAATTGATATTTATTAATTTTCTCTTTTTGGTATGAAAATATCCTTAGGTGGGGCCCAAATTATTTTGTTTAATATTAACTAACTAACTAATATCCTTAGGCACGGACTATTAATTAATTAAATATTAAATTTTAGCTTTATTTATAAGAAAATAACAATCCATCTAATCATAGTTTTAGGCCAAGTCAAATAATTAAATTTTATTCAAGGTGTCCAAATTAAACCTAAGAATTTAACTATCCAAGTACTAACTTTTAAGTTTTAAAACTATTACTGAAAATATGTCGTCAATACATTTTTGAATAATAATTCTTAAAAAAACTTTTGTAATAGAGTTTCACTCTAACTACCAGGCAATTGTACCAACAAATAAAAGAGTACTACTCTAAATCAGACCGGATGATTAAACCTTGAAATCTAATTTTCAAATTTAAGTTTGTAATGAAAAATAATGTATTTCTCTCTAACATTCTTAATATAAAATCTTGAATAAAAACAAAATCAATTTATTTTATGAAAATGTTTTACCTATTTAATATTTCGCAAGCATAACAACATTATAATTATATCATATTTACAAATAGCCAACCATGTTAAATTTAATCGTAAACAAATTAAATATAACATATAAGAATAAAACATAAAATAATAACTATAAAGAATCTATTAAAATAATACCTTAAAAGAATCTTTATAACAGTTTGATGTTAATTCTGTTATTGAAAAACCTCCAAATGGATTTCCATATCTGCTTATTGAATCAAAAACTAAAAATTTATAAAAACATAACTAGTTCCTCTAAAAAAGAGAAGAACTTTAAAAATAGAAATTAAAAAAAAAACTTTCTAGAGAGAGAAAGAGCTCATAAAATTTTCTGTTTTGGAACGGGGAAAGAAGGTCCTTTTATAGATGAGAAAAAAGCCAAAAAGAGGGGGAAATATTCCAAAATTTGAATTTGGACGCATTTGGACAAGTTGGCGTGCATATGGGGTGCAAAAATATCGGTAAACGGGCGGCTGGCGTGCAGGCGTGTGAAGGATACGACGAGGAGTATGCAACATGGGCGTGCGTGGGACTTAGCGTGGATCAGTTGGTGCATGCGCAATTTTAACCTTTTTGACCCATTTTGTCCAATTTTTTCATCTTTTTGACTTTTCCTAATTTATTTTCTCAATATATTTGTGATGTATTGCCTTCAGTATTTTTTTCTTCGTGTCTTTAAGTTATTTTTGAAATAAAATACCTGAAAAACAATAAAAAATACTTATGAACCGAAAAGACAAATTTATATAAAAATATGATAAAATCATACAAATATAAATCTATTTAATTTATATAAAAATATGATAAAATCATACAAATATAAATATATTTAATCAATTAAAGTACATTAAATCATGGTAATTTTAGTGCTTTTTAAGCACTCATCAACAATTTCTAATGTTAACGTGAGCAGTTTTCAGACCAACGTTCCAATAAGCTTTCCGTCAATCAGATACGTTCCTAAATTAACTACCAAATGGTTAGCACAAAAAACACAAGTGTCTGTGTATGTTCTAGAATGGGTTTAACAATGAATAATTCTAACTGGATTATTCAGAATATATGTCATTTAAATCAAATCAACTAGAAAATTCTAGAGCAAAAAGGTTAAGCACAAATTCAATAAAAATAACTTCTTTAAAATTTAATAATCAAATCAAATAATCATAATCACACATAAAATTATTTAATCCAAACGTATAAAAATCTAATTAAGAAGAAGCTATATAAAGACGAAAATATGAAGCAACTTAACTATGAATTATGAAAATAAAGATAATTAAATACCATAAATTAATTTATCACCTTTGCCTACTTTTGCAATAAAAATTTGTCCTAAGTTAAAACTTGAATCCCTTATATGATATTAACCATCAACAAAATATAAAACTTTATTTTTCGTGACCGGTGGTTGAGAAGATGGCAACATGCAATTGGAAACAATGATGTGGGTTGAAACAGAGATTCTGATGGAGACAAATATTAAAGTATGGATGCCTTTATTTATATGAAGCCAATATGATCCTTTAATATTAATTAAGAGGTATTCAGTTTTTTCATTAAGACTTAATGGCCGGCGATGATGAAGACTTTCTATCTCTCAGATTTTCGTTGCCCTTTTTTCTTTTAACAGTTCGGCCGATTCTGGTTTTTTTTTTCACTCAAATTATTTTAGCACCCACTTTTAACCCTAACCACATATATATATATATATATATATATAGTGATAAACATAACCTAGAGCATTAAGGTTATAATGTTTTGGGCTTCATTATTCAAGACCCATTCAAAGTCTTAATAAAAAAATATTTTTAAATCTCATCTTAAAAATATTAAGACACATAAAAAATATTTAAGCACCAAAAATAATTTTAGATTTATGAACATGTATTATTAAATGTATAAATGCAATACGTGAAGTACAATTATCTAAAACTCGAGCATTTGTTCGGTGTTTCTTGATACACTTGATAGCAAGCCTAAAAAGAAATTACAAGTAAATATTTTGTCCACAAAAATAACCAAAACTCATAGTCCTTACAATATTGATATATTTTGAATAATGAGGCATGGATTTATGATGCAAAAATGATTTGCATGATGAACCTTTATGATTTGGGATGTTTGATGAACTCATGCTTGATCTTATTTATAAACTGAAAAGAAAATAAAGCTTGAGAATTTTGTTGATTTAAGTTTATAGTTTTACTTTTAGTATTGTTATTTGTATTTTTAGTTTTTATTTTGCTTGAAGGGAATTTGATAAACATTATTTTGACCTTCGATTTGCAATGCCTTTAAGTGTTAATTTCATGTTTTATTTTAGTATTATGTTATTTTAGAAGGTATTTTCATGTTTTGTTGGTTAATATGTGTTTTAAAGAATATTGGATTTAAGTGAGCAAAAAGAGTGAAAATAGGGGGGAGAAGAAATGGCAAATCAGACAAGTTAGAATGAATAAAATGTCCAACCACTAGGACAAACTTTTATATGCCGCGACGAGGTGCTCTCGGGTGGAATTTGGTGACACTGGAATTTCAACACATGTCGTAGCACATAGATAAATATGCCGCGACAAGGTGCTCTCGAGTTGTAACTAAGGATCTAATTTTAGTATCACACCGCGGGGTAGATAAACGTGTGTTGTGCCCTGATTGTTAAAATTGGCCAAAAACCCTAATTCATATACGAACCATTTTTTACCCAAAACCTAACGTATAAACACACCATAAACCCCTCTTAAACATAAGCATCCACCATTATCCGAATTCCACCTTCCACAACACAGAAAATAGAGATAATACTCTAATTAATATTTGAAGAAAGCCAATTCAAATATTATTAGGTATTTTTATTTTTAGATATATTTTTCTCTCTTTTCTGAACATGTCTTTTGTAATTGAATTAATTTTGGTTAATTTAATTATGTTAATATGTTAGACTAACTTTTTTATATGAGATTTTAGTTTTTCTTCCATGAGTGGAAGAACAATTTTATTATTTTATTTAAATAAAAGTTGATTTATTTCTTTTCATGTTTTTCACATCTTTAATTATAAATTAATGATAGATTAAATCTTGATTTATAATTAAATAATATTTTAGAACTAAGCATAGACATGTCATCTATGTTTGGTTGTGCATTTATGAACAAGTGTCTAATTGAATTTCATTGATTTGTGTTAAAGTATATGGTTTATTTATTTCCTTTAGGTTTGCTAATTAATTGATTTCAAGCCCGATCTAAAAATTTATTGATTAATTGAGAATTATGAGGACTTAATATAATCATTGGGGTCCGCTTATTTAAAAAAAATCAATAATTATAATTTTTAGGAAAATCATTTAATTCTTTCTTTCTATGAATAGATAGCTAGCTAATTTTCCATGCATGTTCATTCATATTTACTTATTTTATTTTAATTGTTAAATAATTTTAGAATTTATAATCTTTCTTTCAAACGACACTTATTAGAATATTTAGGATTGTTTCTTTTAGCTATTTAAAAAAATAATTTGACTATTTAAAACACCTGTTAATTTCTTTAGAGATCAACCTTGGGATAAACTTATCATTAGTTTGTTAGTGATTTGTGTAATTGTGAGTAATTAAAATTTGTGCATAAGTTCTTTCTCTGTTAAGGTTAGGAGGCTAACTGATAACTGTATTTTATATAATTATTTTCACCTATTTTATTAATTAAAATTGCTATGTTCTTAATGTTTTTAGTTAATTTTAGTTTAATAAATTAGTATTTACTATTTTTTATATTTTTTTATGAAAATTAAATAATTTGTATCAAAAACGTACTTAATTGCAAATTTGTGTCCAAAAATTTAATTTCAAATTAAAGAGTGTTTAATTGCAATTTATAAAAGTCGAAAATATAATTTAAATTAAATTCGGGCTTGATTTTAATTATTAAAAGTTTAAAAATTTAATTTAAATTAGAAAAGGGCTAAACTGTAATTAAAGAAAGTTGAAAATGTAATTTGAATTAAATTTGTGGGCCAAAATGAAATTTATTAAAGTTGATTTGTTTGCGCAGGAGAGAAGATACCACACGCCATATATGACGCGCGAAACGTGGCCGTCCGATCATATACGCAACGGAGAGGATGTGCGCGTCTCCACCAAACTCGACCAAAGCGAGTGGGTTCTCATTCTGTCAGACACGCGGCTCGGCGCCCGAAAGGGGCCCACCTGCCACGCAGGTCGGCTTACAGGTGGGACCCACATGTCTGACGCGTCCAGCCGCTGTCCCCCACATACGTGCACCTCTGATCCCGTGCGCTGGTCTTTGTGTGCAACCTGATTTTCAACGAATTAAATTCAGCCACGTGTCCACCTGAATCCTAATCTCGAATCAGCAATTGCCACGTGTCCCACTCTATTTTTCAGCCAATCATATGATGACACGTGGCATGTTACGATGAGCGCGAAAGCGCAGGATCAAGCCCGTGTGTAGCCGTTGTCTCCCGTGCTCAGATGTCTCCTACGCCCGTTTCCCGCAGCCAATCAGAAGCTGCCACGTGTCCGCATTAATTCCTTTTAGCGAATCAGACGTTGACACATGGCATGCATAATGAATTAAAAAAATGCAGAATCAGCGCCCTATCTCACGCATGAATTAATTAATATTTTCGATATCGAAAATCGATACGCGTGATTTTTGTTTTTCGATACAAAATTATTACGCATTTTTATAAAAAAATAAAATAAAAAATGTAATATTTTAGATGTATTATTTTTAGCTATAAATAGGAGATAAGATGATAGTTTTAAAAAGTTTTGGGAGTTTTGGGTAGAGTTTAGTTTTTTTGTGTTGCTCGGTTTTGGACAGCAGAACACGCAGAAGCCATTTTTGGCTTTTGTTGTGTTTTGCGTGTGCCAAATATTTGTTTTAATTGATGTTTTAATTTTCCTTCTTCTTCATCTTATTTTTCTGAATCTGTTGTAATTTTTAATTTAATTTTATGAAGTAATTTAATTTTTCTAGGGTTGCATTTAATCTAAATTTATGATGCTTTTATTTTAATTATTTTTGATAGATTTATAAGACGTTCGATTTGTTCGTTCTATTTTGTGCTTAATGCTTTTTGATTATTTACGAATCTTATCAAAACGATCCGTGACATATAAATAAACTTGGAAGAGGCATTTGTGTGTATATTGCTCGTAAATAGAATGACATGTATGATGAAGGATAGGAATATACCCTAATTGTATGTGTGGCCATTTGAAAACTTAGAACGTAATGAATCTCGGTGAATTTAATTCTCATAGAGATATAGTGAATTAATTTAACGAGGTGTGTTTGTACGGAGCTCGGAAGAGATGTATGAATAAAATTAGAAGTTTTCGGTTGATAAATTAAATGTACTAAAAAATATAAATCAAAAGAAAATAAAATGATTTGAGTTGATTAATTTGGTGAAAAATTGTAATCCTAGATTTCTTTTATTTTGTTTTTAGACTATTTTCTTAAATTTGTGACAATCAACGATATTTTTGAATAAAATCAGAGAGATATAATTTTAGTACTCAATAAACTATAGTAACAAATCTCCGTGGGAACAATAACTTACTTATCATATTATTACTTGTGACCGTGTATGCTTGCACGTTTTTTGTGTGTTGTAAAACACACAAAACTAACTAATATTTTTGTTTCTATTTTCAGGTTTCATAAATTATTCTTCTAATTCTTTTCTATATTCTATTAAACTGGTATTATAGTTTCTTATTTTTCTTTAATTCTTTCTTTTCTCATTTCTAGGTAGTTCTTTTTTTAACTCTACAAATGAATCAAACTTACAACCTATAATGTCATTATCTATAGGTATATTATTTATATCCCTTATTAACTATGCAAATTCTTTATATGTGTCAAGTTATTGTTTTTTTAGTATAATCATATTCTCTCATTTCTTTAAGAAAGTCTTTTTGTGTTTCATGTATATCTTGTAAGTACTTATGTTTGAATCTTATGTTATATTTATTTCTTCAACTAAAAGAAATAAAATTTTCATTGTAGCTGTTTGGCTTCTCGATATACTTGCTAAATTTCCATTATTATGTAATTATATATCTTACATTTTATTTTTTAATATTATTTGAGGGAAAATATTTTTTTTTTCTTAATATTACTTCATAGACTAAATCATTTATATCTTTAATTTTTTATTTTATTTTTTAGAGTTTTTTTCTTGAGAGTTTATAAACTTAAACTTTTATACGTTACTTTTTTTCTTGTACCATAAGTTTTTCTTTAACATTTAAGTTTTATTTTTCAGATATTTTGAAGTCTAATACTATTTTTGGTTTTATTATTTGTTTGATTTCTTGAAAAGTTTTATTTATTTATATGAATTCATTTGGTCAATATATTGAACTATTATGATTGTTTGTTAATAAATATGTTACTATATAATGTATTAAAAATGAATGATTTTATTTTTTCATTAAATTTTCTCGTTCAAACTCAGAATCTAAACTTAATAAGGTTTTAATTTTTATAATTAATATTAATGGCAAATATAAGATAAGTTGAGGATTTTAATTTTTTATATAATAAATTTTCATTGATCATTTTTAATAAAGAATTTTTTTACTTATTATTTTATTATCTATGAATAATCGTTTTATTGGTGTACTAATTTCTTTTTTAAAATGTGACTCTAAAAATATTTAGATTTCTCTTAAATGTATATATACAAAGTTTCTTTTATAATTTTTAGAGATTTTTGATAATTTATTCATAATATTTTTTTGTTAATTAATAATATGTTATATCTTATTTTTGTATATGTAATAGTAATATTTATTTTTTATTACTTATTTCATAATAAATTATATATTTTTATTTTTTAGATTTTTTCTAATTATTATTTTTTTTAAAAATATCCTAAAATATCTGTCTTTTTATTTTTTATGTCATTTTAAGAAAATATTAAAAATAATTTATTTATAAAACTTAAAATTTTTTGCGTTTATTTTATAAGAAGTTACAAAATATACGATATATGTATTTAATTTTGGATAGTGGATGCAAGTACAATCATCACTCTATCCACCCAAAGACCACGTTATCTCGTTTCTTTACAAGATCTGAGCGGGAGATCCATTTCCTTCCCTTATTTCAAAATTTTAACTCAAAACGTTCATATTCAAATATAAAATAAAGGGCATATCAGTAAATCACTAATTTCAAAACCATGAGGTAGTACCTGCCGCTTATTAGGAATATCGTCGACTCACTAGTTCAAAAGTTTATCAGCTCCACATCAAAATAGGGACATAGACAGAGAAAAAGTTTGGGTGATAATGGAGAAGATCAGCGTAGCAGTCAGAGTGAGACCTCAAATATCCGAAGATTCTCTCAATGGAACCTACTGGAAGGTCGATGACAATCGGGTTTCTCTTCATAGAACACACGGCACTCCTATCTCTGGAACTTCTTACACTTTTGGTACATTAATTTCTTTCTTCTCTAAGATGTGGATATATATATATATATATATATATATATAGAGAGAGAGAGAGAGAGAGAGAGAGAGAGAGAGAGAGAGAGAGAGAGAGAGAGGCTGTTAATTTCTATATTTAATTTTTTTTTTAATTTTGTTGAGGGATATAGTTTTATTTGATCTTTGTTTCTGCAGATCATGTGTTTGACGAAAGTTGTACAAATGCTAGAGTTTACGAACTTCTTATAAAGGACATTATTCGCGCGGCTGTCGAAGGATTTAACGGTACTTGGTCTATTTTCTTTTCCTTTTTCTTCAATCTTACAAGATTTCATGTTGATTTGTAGAGTATGAGCACTTTATATTTTATTTGGTAACCTATTCTTTTATTTGATTTAATAAAATATTTTTAAAGGATATTGTGTACAAAAGTCTATTTACTACAAGTTTGGTATAATCACAAATGTGTTATGAAATTGCTTCAAAAACACAATGAATTCAATGAATGATCCAGCTACGATTTCTTTTGACTGTTTGCTATTAGAATAGCAACTGTCCCTTACAAAGACTCAATCACAATAGCTGCATTTTTCCAGCCACGATCATCATTTTCTCTCAACAATCTCTCTTTTATTTCAGTCACACCTAAAAGCTTCTATCCAATAATAGTTTACAAGCCTATTTTTGCTACTTTCTGACCCTCCTTGCTTCTTTACGATTCTCTAAATTTCCTGATTAACAGACTATTTATAGCTCTCAACTAACTCTAGATACAAGCATATCAGTTACAAAAGAAGAGCTTAATCAATGCACTCAGTTAACATATACATGGAAGGCTTACACACGCAAGCTGCCCATTCTGTAAGGCTTTAAAAGTGCATGTATTCTTGGTACCAAACATTATATTGTGGCATAAAGAAGTGCTCTATAAATTATTTGGATCAGTCTTAGCAGTGCCGTTTTCCCCTTCTATTCACCCCCCTCCCACCCTCTTTCAAGTATTGGTTTTTACTGAGTGGACAAGCTAAAGGATAAGATAAACAATTTTAAGGAAAAAAGATCTTTTAAGACTTCAAAATTATAGAATCAAGATTAGAAAAATTTAACTTTAGGTGCATATCGAGGTTAATTCGTATTAAAGTGATAGAGCAGATGAAGTAACCTGTCACGAGATCTGTAGTTGCAAGATGTTTCACAATTAAAAACGTTGACAAGGGGGGTTGTTAAGATATAAACATTTGAAAACAAAAATATAAAAAATGGGGTAGAAGAATTGAATTCTAGAGGTGTTGAAATTCTTTCATGCCATGTAGATTACACAGAAGATGATGCCACTAATTGAGATGTTTACAGGAACTGCATTCGCATATGGACAGACCAGTAGTGGTAAGACGTTCACCATGAATGGCTCTGAAAGGGATCCAGGAATTATTGGTCGAGCAGTTAAAGATATATTTGACAGAATCCACATGGTGAATACTCGAACAGCTATTAATAAGCTTCTTACTTTATCATTGAATATATTAACTGGGTTTGTGCTCTCAGATATCAGAGCGTGAGTACTTGGTTCGCATTTCCTATATGGAGATTTATAATGAAGAAATTAATGATCTTTTGACGGTTGAGAACCAAAAACTGCAAATTCATGAGCACTTGGAGGTTGGTTTATTCAGTTTGACAAATTTTGAAAGCTTATATAGCTGCATGCAATGACTGATTCATCATTTATTTACTTTCAGCGTGGTGTTTTTGTTGCTGGTCTACGAGAGGAAATTGTTAATAGTCCTGAACAGGTGTTAAAGCTTATTGAATCAGGAGAAGGTGCCAAGTTGAATATAGAAATTATCATTTTTTGGTTTGGTAAATATTTGTTCTTAAATTTTTCTGCGATTGTTTCTTACAGTAAATAGGCACTTTGGTGAAACAAATATGAATGTTCGGAGCAGCAGATCCCACACAATATTCAGAATGGTTTGTCCTCAATGCATGTAAAATTTATGTCCATGTCATGTAGAAAACTAATTGCAATCCTAACATATTGTATTTATCCTCAAAAAATAGGTCATTGAAAGCAAGAGTAAGGATGCCAATTCTTTAGGTGGCTTTTTAGGAGCTGATGCTATCCGTGTCTCTGTCTTGGTTAGTATTTTTCACTTCACTGTGTAGAAGACATTAAATTATCTTCATTTTTATAGGATAATTTAACTTTTCTTTAAGATAATATTATTATTCTCTCTTTTACTGTTCCTTATTAGAATTTGGTGGATCTAGCTGGATCTGAGCGAATTGCCAAAACTGGGGCAGATGGAGTGCGTTTGAAGGAGGGAAAGCACATAAACAAGAGCTTAATGGCTCTTGGTAATGTTATTAATAAACTAAGTGATGGAGAAAAGCACAGGTATGCCATAAGCTTTAATGACTCAGGTATTTTTTAATACGAAACTGATCAGGGAAAATATCTTTTGACACAGGGGTCATATACCATATCGTGATAGTAAGCTAACTCGCATACTTCAACCTGCCCTTGGTGGAAACACAAAGACTTCAATCATATGCACTATAGCTCCGGAAGAGGTGATGGTTTAGTTGCTTCTTAGATGTTATGTTGATTCCATTTTGCTACATATATTAAATCCATCATACTTTTATTAAATTTTATTAAAACATTTAGATACATATCGAGGAAACAAAAGGAACTCTCCAATTTGCTAGCAGAGCCAAAAGCATAGCCAATTGTGTTCAAGTGAATGAGGTATGCTTGTGGTTTTTGTCTTTAGATATTACTTTTGTATGAGTAATCAATTAACTTCTTTAGTTGATACTAATATATTATCGTCTACATATGTTTCTTTTCTTGATTATTGCATTTTCATGTATGAGCTTTGTTGTAATTGTTGTAGATTTTATCAGATGCGGCCTTGTTGAAGAGACAAAAACTAGAGATAGAAGATCTGCGTAGGAAGCTTCAAGTAATGATTTTGTTATGTCTTTTCATAGAAAAAATGATTTTGTACACATTAACAATGCATTAAATTTTTACATAGGGATCTCATGCAGAGTTGCTAGAACAAGAGATCTTGAAATTGAGGAATGATTTACTCAAGGTATGTGTTTTTCCTTGTCAAGTAGAATTTACGATATTGATTGATCTTATTTATTGAAAAGGACAAGGTACCTGCTTTTATATATATGTATTCTTATTTATTTTTGCAAGCACTTAATATTTACATTCAAATTTGTTCAGTATGAGCTAGAGCATGAGAAGCTGGAAATGAAGTTAGAAGAGGAGAGAAAATCACAAAAAGAACGTGAACAGTGCATAAAAGAACAACAATTAAAAATAGATAACTTGAGTAATCTTGTTATCTTTTCAGATTCTGAGAGAAACTCTTGTCAGGTATAAGTAGTGTTAATACTATTGTTGTATCTTGACTTATGTATACCTTAATTTTTATATTGGTTTTGGTGGAAATTGATTGGTTATCTTAGCTCATGTAGTCAATAACTAAAGGCTTAATAATTTCTTGCTTAGTCAAAGATTTAGGGTTTGAGGCTTTTGAAGAAAGGTGGAATAAGTTCATTTTTTTCTATTTCCTAACCTCTAAGGAATGATAATATAGACTTGTTTGAAAGTTGAAAGCAGACACCAATAGTTATATACATAATACTCAATATAATGGACAAGCCCTTAGACCAAAGAACATGCATATGTCCAACTATTACTGTGTTAGGAAAATAGTTTTTGAACTATACTTTTAGCAATTAGATTCGATGCATATATGCAGCCAAGCAAACAAGAAATATAATAGCTTTAAAGTAAATCAAACACATGAGTTTTACATGGTTCACTGTCCATAGGAAATGCACTAACTAGTTCTATATATAGAGGCCTTAACTAGTCTTACAGTGCACTTGTTACAGCTTATCAAGAATGCCCTTCTTAACATATTAGTGGGGTTGTATTTAGTTGATATCTTCTCCACTTTCATTATTCCTCGTGTTATTATATTTTTGATAAAATGGAACTTAACATCAATATGTTTGGTTCTTTCATAGAATACAGAGTTCTTCGAAAGATAGATGGCACTTTGGTTGTCACAATAAACTTATTGCATCCCCACACAGCTCTAATCTATTAATCAACCCTTTAACTTAAATTGCTTCCTCTGCACAGGCAATATATTATGATTATGCAGTATACCCTATTACATATTTTGAGCTTGCATTACCTTGCTCATAAACCAAGCCTAGTTTTGCAGCTTCCTTAAGGTATTTGAATATCCATTTCACTCCTTTCTAATGTTGTTTTCCTAGATTTGACATATATCTACTCCTAACACTTACTAGGTGAGCTAAGTCAGGCCTTGATCCAATCATTGCATACATTAAACTACCTACAACATTCGAGTAAGCAACATTTTCCATTTGAGCATTCTCTTCCTCAGTCTTAAGGCATTAGACTGTAAAATTTAAATGAGCAGCTTGAGGTGCAGATATTGGTTTGGACTCAAACATCCCAAACTTTTTCAATATTTTCTCAATGTAACTAAACTAAGAAATATACATCCTTCCCAACTCTCTTTCGCTTTTCAATTTCATACCTAGAATTTTCTTAACACTTCTCAAATCTTTCATTTTGAATTTTGACTTCAAGATTGTCTTAAAGTGAATTATGTTTTTCATCTCTTTCCTTACAAGTAACATGTCATTAACATAGAGTAGTAGGTAAATCATGTTTTCACTCCTTTCTTTTCTGAGATATTAGTAGGCATTATATGCACACCTATCGATTTTTATTTTTAGATAGAAGTATCAAACTTTTTATACCATTATCTTGGGGATTGTTTCTGCATACAATGATCATTTAAGCCAGCAAACATGAGTTTTTTTACTTCAAATCTCAAATCCATCTGGTGGTTTCATGAAAATAATTTCTTTTAGCCCTTTATGAAGGAATGTTGTTATGACATTCATCTGCTCCAAATGTAAATCAAATATAGTCACAACTAGGAGAAAAATCCTTATAGTTGTATATTTAGCTACAGGTGAAAATACTTCAGTATAATCAATTTCCTCTCTTTGTGAATATGCTTGAGCAAATGACCTTTGCCTTATATCTTGACGGCTCAACCCCTTCAATAGCTTCTTTTAGCTTGAACACCCATTTACTACCAACAATTATGGATTGGATTTAGGAGGTTTTTTAAAAAAAAACCAAACCCATGTTTCATTCTTCATTAACAAGTTTATCTCTTCCATTATTGCAAGCTTCCATTGTTCAACATTAGAATTTCTTATTGTCTCTGTATGTCCTAGATTCGGTATTTTCAATTTCTTCACTAATACTAAATGCATAGGCAATTAAATCAGAATGTCCATACCTCAACACAAATTTTGAAATTCTTTTAGCTTTGTCTTTAACTGGTGAATAATTCTTTAAGTCTTGTGTCTTTGATATCTCCTTCCTTAGGTCTAGTCATATATAGTGTATTAGGCTTAGTAGTTGACTCTATCTGTCTAGGTTATAGTGAACTTTCACCAAAAATGGCATCTATCAATTATGGGTAATCCTTTCTATGAAGTACCATCTCAAACTCAATGCCCCCTTTCTTTACATGCTTAGTTTTGTCTTCTTTTCAATATGTAAGGATTGCCTTTTTAATAAAGGTGACATCTCTACTGTTAAATCATTTCTTTGATACAGGGTTCTGAAACTAGCCTTTAATACCTTTTGCATAGCCTTGGAAAGCACACTTCCTTACTTTAAGTTTTAGCTTTCCTTCATTTACATGTGAGTATGATAAACACCCTTCAGATGCTATAGTTTGTTGGCTTACCTAGTCATTTTGGTGTTTTGAAGCAGACGAAGGTGACTTGTTGATCAAGTAGGTGGCTGTTTGAACAGCTTTTGATTAGAAGCTTTTAGTTAATTTTGAACTTGAGAGCATACTTCTAATCTTGTCAAGAATAGTTCTATTCATATGTTCCACCAAGCCATTTTGCTATGGTGTTCGAGCAACTGTTTTGCGTCTTTACATCCTCCATTCTTCACAAATCTTATCAAACCCTGAGATAAAAAATTCTAGCACATTATCTGTTCTAAACACTTCTACTCTCTTCTCTATTTGATTCTCCACCAATGTTTTCCAGGCCTTAGACCTTTCAAAAGTATAGTCTTGCTTTAAAGTGTAGAATTTCATACTTTCCTTGAGTAATCATCAACAATACTCGAGTAATATTTGTTTCCACTTAACGAGGGTATTGATGATGGTTCTTATAAATCTGCATGTATACATTCAAGGATCTATTTTATAGTGTGCTTTCTAGTGCCAAACTCTATCTTGATTTTTTTCCCATAGATACAATGCTCACATATACCCAAGCTCATAGTACCCTCACTACTAATCAACCCTTGTTTATTTAATTCACAGAGTCCATTCTTACTTATGTGGCCTATTTTTTGTGCTAGATTTCAAAGTTGCTTGTTAAAATCGATATTGTACCACCCTTGTGTATAGTGTCTTGCCTTGTAACATGTACAAACCATTCTCTCTTGCACCATTCATTATCACTATAGAGCCCTTGATCACCTTCAACATACCTTGTTCTAATTTTATAGAACAACCAGTTGTATCAAGTGCTCCTAAGGTGATCAGATTTCTTCTCAACTTAGGAACATATCTTCATTCAGTGTCTTAGAAGTGCCATTTGATAGAAGTAGTCTAACAGTCCCAATTTCTTTAATGGAACACTCAAAGTTATTTCTAGGAAAAAGTCTACTAGCTTCCTTTTTTTCTAAAGATAAAAACTACTCTTTGGTTTGACACATGTGGAAGGAACAACCAGAATCCATCACCCATTCCCCTTTTGATTTGGAGTGCTTACTGCAACAACATCAAAACTATCATAATCTTCTAAAGCTACACTTGCATTTCTACCATTACTAGAACAATCACAATCTGAGTTTCTTGATTTCCTTAGTGGACAATCTTTTTTCAAAATGCCCTCTTGTGTAACATATGAAACATCTCAGTTGCTTTTTATTCTTTGAATTTGAATGCTTTTTTTCTTTGTAGTTGTCATTCTTTTTCTTTGATCTTCCCCCCACAAACAACCCTTCACTTGAGTTTGAAATTTTCTTCCATCTCTTGGCAGTTTTTAATTTGCTATAGGCCTCTTGTAAAACATTCAAAAATATGTTTTGCTAAATCTTCTTCATCAATTTTTTTTATCAAGTTTGCCAACCGATCATTAACCATTTTCAATTGGTCTAAGTTGAATTTGATAATCTTGGATTGCTCCATCTTAAAGCCAAATAATTTTTCTTTCAAGAAAATCTTGTTTGATAAGGTTTTATGATCATGAAGAGTACCTAATTTGCTCCAAATTTCCTTTGCTATTGATAGATCTTGAATCTGCCAAGGGACATTATCAGCCATGTAAAGTTCAGTGCAAGTACTTGCTTTCTTCAGCTTTGTTTTCTTTATATCATCATTTCTACAGGAAAATCTTCCTCTAATGCCCCATCAATTTCTTGTTGTATGAGAACATTCTTCATCTTCTTCTTCCATAGAGAGAAAAGTCGCATGAGCCATTGAATTTCTCTACCTCATACTTCATAGAAGTCGTATTGATAATACAATCTACCAAGAACTTGTGCAGCATTTTCCTTCTTTAATAGATCTTTTAGAAACCAATATTATCAATTCTTTGGATCAAGAAAACAGGCACCATTGATTGTTAGGAAATTGCTAGTTCTTGAAATATACTTTTAACAATCAGATTTGATGCATATGTGTGGCTAAGCAAATAAGAAATATAACATCATTAAAGTAAATCAAACACATAAGTTTTAAGTGGTTCATCGTCCAAAGGAAATGGACCTTACCTCCACGCGAACCAAGCAAAGTTTCAATTCACTATGAAGATGAAATTTTACAACTAATAGTGACTAACTCCTCCCTGATTACACTGTTTCTTCACCGAAGAAAGAATGTAATCGGGCATGTAGCTTTCTTGTTCTAACTGTCTAAAGGGAGACTACCATCATTACTTTAAGATAGGCACACAACTCATAAGATTAGAGAACTTTTACAAGTCTTGATTAACATCTAAAAATACACCTGGAAATTGCACCAACTAGTTCTATATATAGAGGCCTCAACCCAGTCTTACAATGCACTTGTTATAGCTGATCAAGAATGCCTCTCTTGATTGGTTTAACCCTCAATTAGGAAGTTACACACATTTGTAATTATCTAGTTCCAGCAGCCACACGCATTGGTCCATGCAGCTCATTCATCACATTTGCCTCAACAACTCACATACTGATTATTAGAACATCATTTATCTTAGTGATTAAGTGCAAGTGTTCAATCTCCAATTTTATTCTTTTAACATAGTGGGTGTATGTGCGAAGCTTCATTTTGCTGCTATTGTTATAGCTTCTCTTTCAGTTATTTATCTCTTCGTAATTTGGATCATTCACTTGAAGGCTTAACCAAAAAAGATTCTTTACTCGTAAATTAGTTCTTTTTATATATTCAACCTAAAAATAGTACTATATTTCTGCAATTTAAGGATTCAAGCCATTTTGGTGATTGATATTCTAATAACACTACTTGTAGAGACAAGATTCTGGGAGTAGCATTAAGAAAGATGGCAATGAAAACAAGTGTACATCTCATGGAGGAGATGCTTTTAGTACCCCTTGTTTCAAGGCTTCTGGTGCTTTCGTTGCCAAGCGTTCCAATCATTCAATGCTGCCTGATTATAGCCCTCTTCCAGATACAATTAGTAGTGTGGCCGACGAAGACACATGGATGAAAATGAACAGAGGTTTCATTGCTGACCTTGATTCTCTTCAAATTACTCCAGCAAGGCCTCATTCTTTTCCAAGAGGTGATGTAACTCCTGTAAGTCTATTTTTGTTTTTCACTTTACTATATTATTTTGACCGCCTATTTGCAAATTGCCTCAATCTTTTCCAGCAAGCGATGTAACTCTTGTAACTCCTGTAAGTCTATTTTTGTTTTGCACTTTAATATTTCCCGTCAAGTCATGTAACTCCCGTGAGTCTATTTTGCTTCATTTAACAAGAACAGAAAACTTATTGATAGTATTCCATATGCTTGTTTCCAAGTGTATTTTCATTTTTCTTCCATACAATTTATGTGGATCAAAGAATTTGGTTCTCTTATGATGATGCATGGTGGTTCTTTGATCTACTTTTAAATGAATATTCCGCTTTTCAATGATCGTTTCTGTTTATTTTAAATGCAATTATCTTTTTTATCCTGGTACTCTGAGTTTTTTGAGATGAAAAGTTGGCTAAATGAAATGAAATATAACAAAATTAGAACATATGGCTATAGTAATCTTACTAGTTAATAGTGCATTAATGATCTTGCTGTTTTACAATGATTTTAAATTCTCTTTAGAACGTAAAGTTTTAGCTGTTTTGCTTGGTCTCATCAGGGTTGCTCTAATGAGGATTATAAACAAGAAATCCAAAATCTTATGAGACAATTACAACTTGCAATTGAAGAGAGAGATGCATTCAAGGTCAGTACACAGTGCACTCGAAAATCCTTTTGTTTTGTTTTTTGTGTTTATGTTTTCATTACATGAATTGAACTTAAGTATCCCATGTTCTCTTTTAGGTGATGTCAGTTTGCTATTTCAAAAAAGCATAAGCATGTTATTTTAGTTGTGCCAACTAATTTTTCTACATCTTGTTATATTTACAGAGGAAGCATGCGGAGCAAATTTTGTTGAATACTCAACTAATGAGTGAGATATCTGATCTCCGAAAAGAAGCGCAACTGATCCAAGAAATCCCTCATAAATTTTCTGAATGTGTTACAAATTGTAGAAATGAGTGTGCAGATGTGTTTTCAACAATGAAGGTTACAGCAATATATTAATTTCACGTCTTGCTACCAATAAATCCTATTTGACAATCTCAGTTAACTTTGTTTTCCATTCTTATGTGATGCTAACAGAATGTATCCGATGACAAATCATCTACAGAAAAGTTGCGTAGCATGGGTAAAATATGCACATGCCTCTTTGCAGCACCGGAAACTCATTTCTCAATGGTGCTAGACGGCTCCAAATCTGTCAATGGAACGGATCATCTAATTCAACAACAGAAAGAGGCTCTCTCGGAAAAATTGCATAGTGCAGTAAAATCTTTGTCATCATCAGAAGGACCAACCAATAAACAGGCAACAAAATCTCTATGCAGCAGTCAACATAAGGTAGCTGCCTGGTCAAAACTGTCAAGATACCATTCATTCTTTGTGATTCTATTTTCTGCCTTATTTTTAGGATATTTTATTTACTTGGATAGAATTTTGTTATTGTAGATGTTTGACATGTATATCTTTTAGTATGAGATTTCTTGCCAATAATTCCAAGTCTCATAGGTCAAATGTCCTAATTTTGCTCCTTTTTGTGGCTATAGAGGTAATACTTTTTTTATAAGAGAATTATTAATTTGATAAGAAATATTGTTACCACAATAGCAATGTTTAATTTTGAATACATTCAATATTTCAAAGATTTCTTCTTCATCTGTGTTTGCGTAGAGCACTCTTCATTTTAGTACTTCAGAATGTGTGTGTGGATATTATGTTTTAAAATGAAGGTAAAGTGGAACTTGACATGAAGGCAGAAATTCTAGTACATAAACTTTAAGCATGACTCTGAGAACTAGAAGGTTGTAAATATGCTGATAAATGTATAATCGAATGAAGTTTTATGTGGTTTACTTAGTGATCTAGCAATAAGACTCATCCTTTCCTGTTTCAAGTCAAATTATTTTACTTTTACAAAACTAGATTTAGTTCAAAATAAGAGGATTGTAAGTTGCTTTCAGTCTGGTCTTAAGATTTAGTTTCTGTGAATAAAGGAGGGCTGCACTCTGGGAGGAGAAACTGCTATTTTGGAGGAAAAACTAAGCAGTGAACTCAACAATATCAGGAAAAGATACAGTAGCCTGGAAAAAGAGATGGTCTGTAATAAGCAGCTTTTAGAAGTATCTAAACAAAGATATGACAACTTGGAAACAGAGTTGTATCATTTGAAAGAAGAAAGAGATTCATTGCACAAAATGGTATCTGAATCTTCACAGGAACTTGCCCTGGTTACTGATCAGAAGGAAAATGTTTTGAAGAATTTAAACACAGAATTCCAGAGAAGGAAAGATGTAGAAGAGAAGATTAAACAATTTGCTGTTGCTTTTGCTCATAAGCAGACATCAATGGTGAATTTCCATGGCGAAATTAAATCTAAAATAGAGAAAATGACAGCCCAGAATCCAATTTCTGATACGAAAGATTACCTAAAATATTCACCTAAGCAGTAAGCCTGTAATTTCTTAACCATGCTTATTATTATGTTTTTGGGCATTATTTATAATTAACTTGTAAACTTATGTTGTTAATGTGTAGATTTAGACTTGTTTTTATTAGGCACTAATCAATGAAATTCAGGATCTTTCCTTAACTTGCATGAAGTTTGATCTTCTCACTCCATGTTATACAATGTTGCTAAGTTAAGCAGCATAATTTATATTTGGTAACAATATACACTTGCACTGAAAACCAACTTTATCTCCTTTTTCCCCCGCTTTTCTTTTGAACTTTGCAATGACAATAGCTTAATGGGCTATTTCTGGAATATGGACTAAGAGTATTTATTAAATGTCATAATCTTATTATAAAAACTCAATGCAAAAATAAAGAAATTTTATGACAGAGTTGCAAGTAACTATTTATTTTAAAATATGAAATTTAAATTGTGTTAATTAATATAATTAAGTTATACTAATTATATATGGTGATGGTATATTAGTACTTTTTTTGGGAAATGTTAATAAAATAGTATTGTTTATTTTTTAATAAACTTCCATATAAAGTAAAAGTTGTATTGATATTAATGGCTCGTATTTTATCGTGTTTAAATTATTTGATAGAAAAAAAAATTGAGTGACTAAACGATGCCAACTTTACAATCTGAAGGACTTTTTTGTAAGTACAAATTAATCGACCCAAATGTAAAATAAACAAACTAAAGGGATCGAAAACAAGTAAAACAAGAATCTTACTTCCAACCATTGAAATTGTTCTTAAAGCTCTAAATTAATCAAAACTAATTTGCTTTCTATGTTAAGAACTTCTAAGCTCTTAACAACACTCAAATAGATAGTGTTAAGCAAAGGGACCATAATACCCATTTTATAACCAAGCTTCTCATCAGAGCATTGACATTTGTTACTAGCTTCAGCCATAACCGACGAGCTCTTCAATGGTAGAAACATTTGTACCACTAAATGATATGTTAAAGAAAACGGAAATGGAATTTGAAAATGTAGAACAAACAGATTGGTTACATTCTCTCACTTGGTCTAAACGTTCAACTTAATCCTATCGATTATCTTTCTTAAGAAATAAACACATGAATCATGACGATAGATCCTCAAAGAGCAACTATTATCTTTCATATATTACAATGTATTTAGTTTATCAAGTATTACATTTATGTGGCAATAAAACTTAATGAATAAATCCTATATTTATTCTTGATCCTATACAAAATATATTTTCTCAAATAAATTAAGGTGCGCATGAATATGAGAAAATATCATAATTTATAAGAGTTTTAGTAATAAACTATATATATCTTTACAAAATGGAACAAATTTTCATTTTCTTTACATGATCCTTAAATTTCAATGGTGGCATGCCCTTAGTAAAAGGATCAGTAATCATCAACTTAGTGCTAACATGCTCAATGACTATTTTCTTTTCCTTAACACGTTTTCTTATGACCAAGTATTTGATGTCAATGTGCTTACTACGACTACCACTCTTGTTGTTCTTAACCATAAACACAACGGTTGAGTTATCATAGTACAATTTTAATGGCCTAGAAATAGAGTCAATTGCTCTAAAGCCCAAAAATGAAACTCTTCAACCCTGCACCATGTGATGTGGCCTCAAAACATGACACAAACTCGGCCTTCATAGTGGAAGTAGTAGTCAAGGACTACTTTACACTTCTCCAAGACACAACTCTATAAGTAAGCATGAAAATGTAACTAGATGTTGATTTGTGTGAATCAACATAGCCAGCAAAGTCGGCATCAAAGTAGCCAATTACTTCCAAATTTTCAGTTTGTCTATACATTAGCATATAGTCCTTGGTTTATTGAAGGCACCTCATCACTTTCTTAGTAGCTCTTTAATGGTCCAACCTAGATTACTCTGATATCGTCCCAATATTCCAACAAAAAACACAATGTTAGGCTTTGTGCAAACTTGAGCATACATCAGACTTATGACAACAGAAGTATATGGATTGTTCTTCATTTTTTCTCTTTCAAAATCATTCCTCGGGCATTGTTCCAAATTGAACTTATCTCCCTTTACAATGGATGCAATACTCTCTCTAAAATTTTATTGATATAGGTTCCTGAGATAAACTTAATGCCAATGACAAAGATGCCTCACCCATATCTTTTATATCAAAATTTTTAGAGAGAAATTGTTTTACCTCGTCTAGCAAACACTTATCATTGGTTTTAAGCAAAATTTCATCCACATATAAAATCAGAAAACATGTCTTACTCCCACTAACCTTCTGGTATATACATTGATCCATGGGGTTTTCAACAAATCCGAATAAATAAGCTTACAAACCAAATGCTCACCATCATTAGAAATAAATCCTTTAGGTTGTTTCATATAAAATTCTTCTTCTAGATCTCTATTGAGAAAAGCTATTTTCACATCCATTTGTTGCATCTCAAGGTCAAAATAGGCTACTAATGCCAATATAATGTGCAAAGAATCTTTCTTAGATACATGAGAAAAAGTCTCTATATAATAAATTTCTTCTTTCTAAGTGAATCCCTTAGCAAATAATCTAGCCTTGTATCTCTCAATGTTGCCTAACGAGTCTTTCTTTGTCTTGAAGACCCATTTACATCTAATGGATTTTTCACCATTAGAAAACTCAACAAGATTCCAAACTCCACTACTCTTTATGGAACTCAATCTCATCCTTCATAACATTGTACCACAATTTAGATTCTTTGCAACTCATGTCTTGTGAAAAGGATTCGTGATCATTCTCAGCTCCAATGTTACAGTCAGATTCTTATAGATATACAACATAATCACTAGAAATTGTTGACATTTTAGTTTTAGTAGATCTTCTTAATATTACACCATCATCTTCTCGGGAAGTATGTGGTTCAACTTGTTCAAAAGTTTCAGAAATTTCCTGAATAGTTTGATCTATTGGAATGTTGTCAACAACTTGTGGAATTTCAATGATTGATTCTTCAATACCAGCTTGTATTTGGAGGGTGTTGTGAACAACAATAAATCTATCTCCTAAAGTGGAAGGTTGAGACTCTAAATGATCAGTATTAGAAACTATGTTTCTGATTTGATCGCTCCTACTTGTCAAGTCATACTCAAGAAACTTTGCATTTCTTGATTCCACAAACTTAGTACTATGAAATGGATAATAAAATCTATATCCCTTAGACCGTTCGACATATCCAACGAAATTCCTACTAATGGTCCTTATGTCTAATTTCTTCTCTTATGGGTTATAAATCCTCACTTCAGACGGGCATCCCTAAACACGCATATGTCACAAAATCGTTTTCCAACCTTTCCATAATTCAAATGGTGTCTTTGAGACAAAATTGGTTTAAACTTGGTTTAATATATACAAAGTCTTCTTTAAAGCTTCAATCCACAAGGATTTAGGAATATTGGAATAGCTAAGCATACTCTGTATCATGTCCAATAATGTTCGGTTTCTCTTTTCTACTACACCATTATGGTATTGTGAACCCTGCATAGTGTATTTGGCAAATATCCCATGCTCTTGAAGAAACTTAGCAAACAAACATGGCGCTTTTCCATTCTTAGTATATCTACCATAATATTCACCACCTCTATCTATTCTCACGAGCTTTATTTGCTTTCTGCATTGCTTCTCTACTTCAGCCTTAAATTGAAGGCATCTAATGCTTCACTTTTATTATGAAGCATGTAGAGATACATATATTGAGAAAAATCATCAATAAAGGTGATAAAATATTTCGGACCTTATATGTCTATGTTTGGAAAACATATATCAGTATATATGATCTCTAATATGCATGAACTCCTTTTGACACCTTCCTTTGAATTGTTAGTTTGCTTTCCTTAAATGCAGTCAATACATGTCTCAAAATCAGTAAAATGTAGAGTACTAAGTACCCCATCTTTCACTAATCTTTTAATTCTTTCTATAGAGATATGTCCTAATCTCATATGCCATAATATAGAAGAGTTCTTATCAATAATACACTTTTTAGTGCCATCTTGAACATGCATAGTGTTATGAGTGACATTATTTTGTAAAGTAATGCAGTAAAGACCATAAGACAAAATATCATTCCTAACATAATCAGATTTATTAAATAAACTGAAAGATGTTTTTGAAAAGTGAAAGGAATAATCAGAAGGTACAAGTCTTGAAATCAAAATCAAGTTTCTAGAGAAACTTGGAACATAAAGGGTCTTTTCTAATTCTAAAATAAAACCACTACTTAAAATCAAACTACATGTTCATATATCCTCTACATGTGAGCCCATCTTGTGACCAGATAAGATGTATTGCTCACTACCCACTGGCTACCTTAGGTTTCGCATACCCTATAAGGAATTTGTAACATGGATTGTAGATTCAAAATCAATCCACTAGGTGTTAATATTATCATTAACCATATTATATTCATAATAAACAAATGAAGTTGGATTACCTTTACCCTCAAGCCATTTTTGGAATTTGATACATTCTTTCTTCATATGTCCCTTCTTTTTACATAAGAAATACCTAACTTCTTTCTTAATATCAACTTGAGTTAGAACTATCTCTTTCCCTTTATGTTTGTTTTGATATTTTCCTTTCCCGCATGTTGTAGCCAACATTGCACTTTCACCAAGCTCCATAACAAGCCTCCCTTTCTCTTGAACACACATGGTCATTAGTTCATTAATTGACCATTTATCCTTATGTGTGTTGTACAAGATTTTGAATGGCTCGTACTATTGTGGGGGAGTGTTCAGGATATAGTGCACTAGGAAATATTCTGACATCTCAACCTCGAGATTCTTAAGTTGAGCTACAAAGTCCCTCATTTGCATAATGTGCTCGCACACACCTTTCACACTGGTAAGTCTTAAGGAAGAGAAATTTATAATAATGGTTCTTTCCAAAGCCTTATCTGAAGTGATAAATGATAATTAATGACTTTTAGTAGGTCCCAAACATTGTTATGCTGATCAACAGAATCACAAATATCAATAGAGATCTTAGTCTTAATGAACATCACTCTAAGGCGATTAGACCGCTCTCATTATTCATAAAGCATGATATTCGGTAGAGTACTGGTTTTAGTAATTTTAAGTGGTTCATTTTTCTTAATAGCATAGTCAATGTCCATCCATTATAGATGAAAGAGAATTCTTTTCTTCCAAACTTTATAATTATCCCTTTTCAATTCGGGAGTGTCACAACAAATATCAGAGAAATTCACAGGTTATGAAGCTGCGATTAAAGATTATATACTTATTAAAATTTTGAGACCTAAATTAAAGTCATTCTTTACCAATGTAAATCATGAAAAATATGAATCTAGTGACATAAAACTTGCCTATAGGCTAAAGTTCTAATTCAATTAGATTCATCTTAACTTTACGATAAAACTATTAAATTATGTTCATTTTCTTAATCCTTGTGGGTAAATTAGAAAATATAATTTGATATTCAATCCTAATTAATCACACTAAATATAATAAAAAATCATGTGGGATAAGATTTATTATATCACATTTGATTAATCACAATTAATATTTATTTTTCTAAATGTGATCTTAAATCAACTTTATTATATTTTTAATTAATTAAAGATGTTGTGGTTAGTCCCTAATTAATTAAACTATATGAATCACTTAAACATTAACTAAATCCTTAGGCTCAATTATTGTATAAAGTCATAAGCAATATTAATTTAATTCTAAATGTATAAATATTATATATCTTAAGATTGCATGTATAAAGAAATGACAATAAATTATACAAGAAAAATAAATAATATAAGTAAAAATTAAATTCATTTGAGCCATTAAAAATTAATTCCATTATGTATAAATTATTTAACCAAATTTTATATGCATAATTTATACATACGAATACTAAAACAAATAATTTAAGCATAATGTATTTAATCATAAATAAATTTTAATGTGCCAAAAATTATTTAAACAATTGTTACATGTATAATAAATATTCCACACATGAAAAACTTAAGTTAAATAAATTTATCACATTAAAATTATTATTTTTAATTCAGAAAATAAATAAAAAAATAAATTCTGAATATATATAAAAAAAACCTTTAGTATATAAAATAACACAAAAACTATCGTAGTCCAGTGGCGAGGGCGTATGGATCTCACCTAGGAGAACTAAGTTCAAGTCATGCCAACAATTTTTTTTTACTTCATCTTCAACCTCCAACTAGGTCATCTTGACGCGATTGTGACCCGATCAGAGCCCTGACCGTATCCCAGACAAGTCACGCCAACAAATTTTTTTTACTTCATCTTCAACCTCCAACTAGGTCATCTTGACCCGATTGTGACCCGATCAGAGCCCTGACCGTATCTCACTATTCTGGTGATGAAATCCGTTTTTCTTTTTATCAAAATTCTAAAAATTGAATTTTTAAGTGATTCATAGTCTCAGTTTGAATAAAAAATGTCATTGTAAATAAAAATTTAATTAATACATTCCAATGAATGCAAACGAAAAATTGGAATTATTTTCTTAATGGTTTTTCACGTTTCAATTCACATGATTGGAAAATCAATAATGAAATAATTTATAATTACCATATGCATCAAAATCGAGCCTTTCAAAAAACCCAATTTCAAGGTGCCCGGTGAAAAAGAGATAAATAGATATCATTCTAAACTGATCAAGACATAGATAATATGTGCTCTGATACCAAATGTAAGTATAAATTAATCAACCTAAATCCGGAATAAACAAACTATCAAAAACAAGTAAAGAAATGATCTTACCTTCAACTATTGAAATTGTTCTTAAAGCTCCAAACAAATAAAAAATGATTTGCTTTCCGTGTTAGGAACTTCCAAACTCTTAAAATCACTCAAATAGATGGTGTATTGTATTGGAATTGTGTTGAGCTTAGGGACTATAACACCCCTTATTTTCGATCAGAAATAAGAGTTTTAATAATAAAATTGCATCTTTATCAAAAATACCATATCAAAATCACTTTGAAGCAAATGATATAATTAATGATCTATTGGTTTTGTGTATTGTAATAAATCTAATTAATAATCAAATGTGTTAATGAGATTGGCACCTTAGTGTTACCCTAGTTTTTGGATTGATAGAAATTATGTTATATGTTCTTAAAAGGTGTCAATTTAGTATCCCAATCTAAAGATAAGGTATACTTTTTTATCGAATTGAAAATTAATTTAAAATTTGGCAATGTACATAGCATGTGATATAAAACATTGGGTAATTTGGTACTATTATTCTTTGTTCTATGTCATATGTTAGGTTCTCTTAAGGTTTATAAAATATCAAAAATACACTTATATCTTAATGGTGTTAATTTTTCATCCATTACTATTTAGATTACTATTCTTAGGCTCTGATACCAATTTCTATGGATTGATACAATTTTTTAATTAGGGGTTAATATTGACCTAATTAATAGTTTTTGTGTTTTTATTGAAGGTAATAATTTGTCTAAAAAGCTTATTATTTAAGTCTAATTTTCTTCTATATTCATTACAATTGCATAGTATATTATGTTCTTCATTATGTTGATTGCTTAATTTTAATCCTGAATCTATTAATTATCTTTTAAAATTAAAAGTTACTCTTTCATTTGTTAAATCTAATAATTCTAATTTATGTACTATTGATTCGATGTTCATAGAGTATTTTCTTGATAAATCATATGTGTTGAATGTATATTATTTTGTCCTATTCGTAGTATGCAATTATGTTTTTCTTGTATACATACAATATATTTATAATCTTCAAAGAAGTAATATCCAAACATTAAGTTGTTGAATTCTTCTTCCTCTATTTTCACATATTTTTGACTAAAATAGTCATTTAGTGTCTTTAAAATAGGATGGTCTATGATACTTGTAATAGATTTAATATAATTTGTATAGATATCTAATAAGGTGTTAAATCTTTTAAAATTTTCAAGACAAGTTTCATAGTCTTCATTTTTAAAATATTTATTTAAATGATAGAGATAACTTTTATCAAATGCTTCTAATAGAATTAGATTTTTATCTTTGATTTCCATTGGAATTATTAGTTGTTTATTTCTGAAAATAAATTCAATTTTCCTGTTTTAACAATATTATGTTTTGTTGTAAGCAAATATTTAAACATTCAAAATTCTTAACTAGCTTAAATTTATAATTACTATACTTGAATTTGATGGGTCTACCACGGTCTTCCCTTCTGTTCGTCTCCTTTTGTTACACCTGTTATGCCTCATCTTTTCTCAAACCTCAATGCCTTCTTGGAAATGGTGAACCTTCTGCATTCGTACATAAATGGTGTCCAATAGTTGACTTACTAAAGAAGAGTAACTAAACTCCATTTTATTCAAAATATAATAATTATTACAACTTAAGGCCAACTAAGAACCTTGAAAATGGTGCTTAGCAGCTCATAGTTACTCGGTATAACATTATTGGTTTTTAGATTTCTAGATAGAGAGGTTTTCTATGCTAGAGTGTTTCAGAGTAGAGAGCTCTGGATTTCTATGTATTCATGTGTGTTCTAAAATGATAATAAGGATTCTTTTTATAGAATAAGGAATCCCTCTTTACAAGACTAAAATTATTATTTTACCCTTGATTTAATAATTCATCTGCTTTTCTACTTTAAAGGATAGCCATTACGTTTTTCCTTGGCACATGCTACCGACTAAGATATGTGGTCTACATCTTTATTTCTTTTGTCGTCTTCTACCGATAACTTCTTTTCTTATTTTTCTTTGTCATTTTCTACCGACCGTTCCTTTGATAATGTTGATGATGACACATCTTCATCTTCTCGGTCTTTGATACAGAGAATGCATCTATGATCTTTGGTGGCTTTTCTGGCATAGAAACATAATACCTTCCTTGTTTCTTGACCAATTTCTAGGTTGTTATAATTAAAATTGGTTTCATATTTGGTGATTTTTTCACCATCTTCTTCGAATAGAGTCATGCTACTAGTTGAATAATTTACTTTAATCTTAGTAGAATTGTTAATCTTCCCGAGTTCATAGTAAATTTAGCTTAGCATTTGTCCTCTTAATACATAGAATTCTTCTGTATTGAATTCCTTTTCTGGAAGTTTCCTTGGCTTGGGAACTCTGTTTATGTTGGAGACCCCTATCTTGATGAAGTGGTAGGGACTAATAATTCCTTCCTCATTCCAATCCATTAATGAACTGAAAAATCTAAGATAAATAGGTTTATCACCTACTTTAATTTTTCTTCTAAAATTCTTGATTGCTCTTTTAAAAGTTTTTGGGAAATAATTTAATTCACTTAAATTCATTCCTGGGTATATATTTTCTATTAATCCTGTATGAAATGCTTTATACACAAAAATTGGATCAGCTCCTTCCAATATATTGAATTTACTTCCTATAGGAAATTCCTTATCTGTAGTATAGAATTTCATATCTTCAATATGTTCTTGGGTATATTTTTGGCCAAATTATAGAGATTTAACCATTGTAGTTTGCTGAGATTTCTGTATTGGTATTTTTCATCTTCAATGATTGTAGTAGTTCTAGGAGATGTCTCCTTGAATAGTACTGAATGTTTTACTATTTTTGATGTCTCTGGTGGAGATGTTTCTCTAAATAGTATTGGAGTTCTTGCTATCTTTCCAATATTTGTTAGTCTGCTTGGAGCTGTTGGTTATTGTTGTAGTGTTGTAGAATAATTTCTTACTATCTCCTCTAGAGTTATTAGTTTTGGTGTTTTGTAGTTGGCATAATTACCTTCAGCTTCTATTCTATTGGTGAAGGCTCTATGAATTACTCCACTAATTCCTAGAATAGATTTGCTAGCTTCTGCCCAGTTGTTATAAATTTCTGGTTTGGGGCCATTATAGACCACATAAACTTTTTTTCTGTTCTTCTTTTTCTACCTCATCTGCCCAATTGAGCTTTGTGGTTTCAGAAGTTTTTGCGAACTGTTAGGTTCTTCCATTTTTAATGGAGATTCCTCATTTGAGATTCTGGTCTCTAGAGGTTGTTTTGAACAATTAAGTTCTTCATGTTTCTTTCCTGTCTCTATAAGAGATTTATCAAGATATAACAACTTGAGTTGTTCTTGTAGGATTTTATCTTCTTTTATTTTATCTTGATTTTGATATCAAGATGTTCCATTCCTGAATGCATAAAAATATTTAGAGGTGCTAATTCTCTGGTAAGAGCATCAACTAAGCTATTTTTATGTCATAGAAGATGTTCAACATTAAAATTATAATGGTTGAACCATGGTTTCCATCTAACTAGTCTTACTTGCTTATAATCATCTGCAATATTAGTTCTTAAGAAATAATCAAAAGTTTTGTTATCTGTTCTAATAATGAATCTAGAGCTTATGACATATATTGCAAATTTCTTAATAGCCTTTTTAACAGCTAAATATTATTTTTCATTACTATGATAATTTAATTCTAAACCTTGGAAAGATCCAAATGTATATCTACAAAGATATTCATCTTTGTCATCTACTCTTGCTTTAAGAACTACTCTACAATATTTTTATGAAACATCTGTTTCAATTATCATTTTATCATCTCGTATTGGATGATATAAAGTTGGTAAAAATTTTACTTTTGCTTTTACCCTATCCATATATAAAGTATCTTCTTCTGTCCATTTCCAAATATGATCTTTTTTCAAGTTTGCTTGTAATGGTTTTCTCATTTTTGCAAGTTTCTTGATATAACTTATGCATATGTTAAACATCCTAAAAATCTTTGTAATTGGTTTTTATCTTTTAATTCACTAGGAAAACCTTGAATATTATTTAGTATGTAGGGTTGTAGGTTATATTTTCCATCTTCAATTTCCAATCCTAAGTATTTGAATTTTTGTTGAGCAAGTACTGCTTTCTTTTCAGAGAGTACAATGTCTTCTTTCCTACATTATTGTAATATGTTGATAATATCCAAATAATGTTTACTTAAATCATTACTGAAAACCAGATTATCATCTGTGTAAACACAACAAATATCTTGTAATTTCTTAAAAATGTTATCCATATATCTTTGAAAAATACCTGGAGCTTGTTTTAACCCAAATGGTATAATTTTCCATTTGAATTTTCCTTGTGGGCAACTAAATGCTGTTAATTTTTGCGATTCTTCATCCAATCTTATTTGCCAAAATCCACTTTTGTAATCAAAACTTGAGAAGTATTTCTTTCCTTTTATTAATGATAGTAGTTCTTCCTTTTTTGGTATGAAGTATCCATCGTCAATGATAGTAGTTCTTCCATTTGTTTTCCAAATTCAATCTCGTCTTCTAGAGTATAAATCATTGGTTTTACTCTTATAATCTTGTTAGGATCTCTTAATTTTATGTTGACTATTATTTTAGATTTATTTATTTTTGGATCCAAAGGATTTTCTAAACTGACTATTTTTAATAGTCTTTTAATGCATGTTAGGGCTTTGTCTTCTTGTATCTCATTGAGAAAAGAGTTTTGTTTTTCTTCTATATCTAATGAAATATTTTCTAAATAAGGTTTTTGTTGGTCTTCTATCTCACCACGTTTTCATTTTTATATTGTTGCATAAAAGTTGGGTTTGAGACAGTTAAAGTTTTTCTTACTTTAGAAACATATATGATATCTCTTTCTAAGGATGTGAGACTTATTTTGTGAGAATGTTGTGTGAAAGGTTGATATAAATTTAAGAAATTATTTCCTATTAGCAAATCTACTCATGTTTCTTGTTGATATATGGTAGGAATGTGAAAGTTTTCTCCTTCTATTATTATATCAGTATCTTTTAATACCTGATTGAGTTTTATTGTAGTATTATTAGAAATTCTTACAATTAAATCTTTTGGTGCTTGTTTGCAGTTGTCTTCTGGAAATACATATCTGGCTACACACATACTAGCTCCTGTATTTATATATGTATGTAAATGATAAGTGTTATAACCTTTAAATTTTAGTCCTACTTTAATGTAAGTACTATTTGGATTTGTAATACTATACAAATCATTCATCTTCTGATGAAAAATATTCATGATTTGAGTGTTCATATTCTGAGTTAGTTATTTCTTCCTCAGTTTCTTCCAATAGATAGATACTGTAAGTATCATCTATATCAGATTCCTCAATCAGTTCTAATTCCATTTTGAAAGCTTCTTATAAGATTTTTGCTTTTGTGGAAATTCCTTTTTAAAATCTTTTTTATGTTGAAATCTGCTTGGACATTCATTAGCATAATGTCCTTCCTCATTACAGATCCAACATTTGCATTTTTTTTCCTGAAGGACAATAATTCCTTTTTTTCAGAAGGTTTATAAATCTTTCTTCTAAAATATCTTTTCTTGTAGTTTTCTCTATTGAATCTCTTTTTATATTTTTGGAAATTTTGTTTTCTGAATTTGTATTTTTTATATTTATATTTTTTTATAAGATTTTATATTACATCTATATTTTCCTGGTATTCTAAAATATCTTGTATCACAACAAATTTTATCATTTCCTCTTATTTTTTATATTCTTTTCTTTCTTGGCATTTAATAATGATCTAATCCTTAAGACTTCTTATTATTCCTCTTAGAGTATCTGGTATAGTTTCTCTATTCCTTTGTTCCCAATTTTCTGTTAAAGTTTTATATAATATTCCAGGTAATTTTTGAAAAAACTTTTCTTTATAGATTGTGTGTATAGATGGTGGTAATTTATGGTAATATATTTCTTACTCACAAATAAAATAATTTATATAACACATGTTACAAATTTCCATATTTTTTAGATGCTATTTAACTTCATTGATTTCATTTTCACTGGATTCAATGATAGTCCTTCCTTTATCTTCTCCAATAAATTATTTGTATATTTCATTTATTACTATATCCAAGTATTCTATTCCCGTGGAAGCATTTCCTTGCATTAATAAAAGTTGTTGATATGTTAAGTTTGAAAACCAAACTTTTACATTTCTTGTCATTTTATGTGCTATAAGCACTTTACAAGTTGAAGGATTTGTTTGAATAATTAGAGAAGTTTGTATGAGTACACTCATTCCACTAGACCATTCATCTAAGGCTTTTTTCCTATCTCTTATACAATCTAAATCTAGAAGTTTAGATTTATAATTATCATGGAGTTTGAACTTTGGTGGAATACTACCTCTAGTTCCCCAATGCAACCCTTTCTCCATTTTAGGTGATTGTCTTCTTCTATATGTAGTATCAGGTTGTTCCGATCTTTTCCTATTTCTTTTCCCCCTATGTGGGTCAGATGTTCCTTCTTGGTAAGGGAATGGAAATGAAAATGGTTTCATATGACCTTTTGAGGTCATGTTTTCTGGTTCAGAATCAGTTTCACTGATTATTGTCATATCATCTTCTTCTTTGTCAGTACAAAATTTTCCACTATAATGTTCTTCTATTTCTTCATTGGTTAATGTCAATAATCTGACCAATATTTCTATATCCCTATTCTCAGGGTTCATGAATTTTCTTTCTAATTCTTTCTATATTCCATTAAATTGGAATTATCTCTTTATTCTTGGATTGTTCTTGATTTTTCCTTTTCTTATTTTTAGGAATCAAAGAATCTGATTTCCTTGGTGGTTCTTCTTTTAATCCTTCTAAAGGATCATATTTATAACTTATTATTTCATTATCCTTATGTATGTTGTATATATCTTTTCTTAGTTCTAAAAATTCCTTGTGCATATCTTGTTATAGTTTATTATAACCACATTCTTTTATTTCTTTTAGTAATTATTTTTGTATATCTATTATTTCCTGTAAATATTTTGTGTTTGATTCTTGGACTAAATACATTTCCTTTGTTAATACTTGTACAGTTTCAAATAATGTTACTTGATTTTTTGCTACACCTACTAGGCTTCCATTTATTTCTAAATGCATATTTTTTATTTTATCTCTAAACATTATTTTAACTTCATTTTCTAGTTTTTTAACTTCTTCTTAATTAGAATTTTCTCCTTCACAATCGATAAAAGTAAATCTTGGTATGCTATTAGTTTTAACAACATTACTATTTTTTCCTATTATTAAGGGTTTTTTTAATATCTAATTTTCATTCTTCTGGTATTTCAAAGTCTGTTAGTATTTATGGTTTTATTATTTGTTCAAATTCCTTAAAAGTTTTATCTATTTCTATAAATTCATTTTGTCCATATATTGAACTATTATGACTATTTGTTTAAGAATATGCCACTAGATAATGTATTGAAAATAGATGATTTCCTTCTTTCATTAAATCTCATCTTTCAAATTCATAGGCTAGACTTAAGACTTGATTTAGATTTTTATCATATATATTTATAGAAAATCTAGGGCATGCTATAAATTTTAGTTTTTGGTATCTTAAATTACCATGGATCATTCATAATAAAACATCATGTCTATTTATTATTTTGTTATCTAATAATATTATTTTTATTAGTGTATCTATTCCTTCTTTAAAATGAGTTTTTATTAATATTTAAATTCTTCCTAAATTGATATATCCAATCTTTTCTTTATATTTATGAAGAATTTTTGATAATTTGTTTAATATAGTTTCTTTATCAATTAATGGTATATTCTCTCTCCCTTCTGTACTTTTAATACTCATTTTTTTATTACTTATGCCATAATAGATTATATTTTTTCTAGGGAATGATTTTCTTAATAAAAATGATGGGTCTTTAAATCCATCTCTTTCTTTAAGATTTAATTTTGCTTTTTAAATTTCTTCAAATTGTTTTTTACTTATTACCATTTCTTGTAAGAAACATCCTGAAATGTTTTCTGTTTCTATGTCTAGTATTTCTTGGTTTATTTTTTCTTCTTCTATTTTTTTAAACCTTAGGGGTATTTTTGATAACTGTTAAACTTAACTTTCGTTATATTTTCAAGGATATTTTTGAATTTTTTGAAACCTTAGGTGTATTTCTAAAGATTTCTTAAACCTTGAGGGTATTTCTAATTTTTTTACATATGTTAGGCATATTATCAAAATTTTAAATTAAGTTTTCAATTTATATAAAGGGGATTAATCATTGAATTGGAGTATTGAATTTTCATATTTTAATAGTATGAAACATAATAAATATTAATCTATTAATTAGAGTATCACTATGGTATCGAATCACACGTTAACGGTATTGATATCTCATGCCAGTTAAAATTTTCATAAATTTATTAGTGTATAATTTTTGTGAATTTTTTTTCAAATTTTCTGTCAAAAACAAAAATATTCTAGACATATATGTAAAATTTAAGTTTCTAACTTTTATTGATCGACCTTGATATTTTAAATATTGCTACATCTAACGGTTTTGTGCATTGTAATAAATCTAAATATGTGCTCATATAGATGCCCCACCGGAATTAATTATGTATGAATCACTCAAACAAAACACTACTAGAACTGAAAACAAAGGATTAAAAACACACCAAACCTGAAACACATTTAAAATACAAGCAACTTAGAGATTGTCTGTAGACTCAGGGCTCTCTAATAAGCTTCAATAAATACTCCGATCTTCCTTCAAAGTTCAGCTTTTATTCAGTCCCAAACTGAGACACATATGTAATTTACCAATTAACTAAATCTCATTTCTTGCTTCAAAGAAGTTCCCAATTAAAGAACAACAAGAACCCTTCACTCTAGACATGTACTTGATTGAAAGTGGGTACTTGAGAAAGAGATCAACTTCAAATTCAGAGGTTAGTTTTAGTTTCTCTAATGTCAATTCAAGTGACTTCTTGAGAAGATCATCAGCAACTAGTGGCTTAAACAAGTGTACTTCTTGCTGTTCAAAAATACTAAAAGCTATTTATAAGAAGCTTGTTCGCAAGAAAGATAGGCACGTCAATAAGAATAAATGTGATGAGAAAGAGGTAGAGTTGTTTAATGTCAATAAGATTGAAAGAAATAATAGCCTACAAGTACTTGGAGAATCAGATAAATTTTTCTCTGCTAGCTCTACAACAGTGTATGACTCATGTTCTGAGATGATAAAGATGCAGCACAAACTTCATCAAAAAGACATCATTACTCATCTACTGAAAAGAGTTTCAAATCTTTGGAATTTAACAAAATCAAAGAGAACAAGGTACAAATACTAATTTCCTAGCTACCCTTTCCATCTTTTTGAATTCTAATGTTCATTTTATAATTTACCATTATTATGGGATTCAACAACATTATGAAAAATAGAAGAAAAAAGATTTTTATTGTATAAAGGTTCCTTTTAAAAAGTGTTCCCACAATTACTTAACATCTTATTTTCTCAGATGCTGCAGATAAGAGGCAGGGACAAGGATTTATAGATCACAATCTGCAACACAAACTCATTTCAGTACAAGAAGACAACTTTTCTTAAAGGTTAAGAATGATTCATCTCTTTTTTTACGTAGCAAGCTATTTTTTTTCCCCCAACGTATTAAGGAGGTTGTAAATATATCCCAATCTTTCGATTCTTAAAAATATCTCAGCATATTACTCAGTGTGACATATATACCCTTTTCGTCATTTCATTAAAAGGATTTCAATTAAATCACATAAGTACGTCATTTTCTTAATGCCCTGTTCATTATTTTCTTAACTTGACAATTTTTATTAACATAATTGACGAGAAAGGTATATATGCAACATTGACTAATAAGTTTGGGCAAAAAAATCATAGTTTACTCTATTCAATTATTAGTTTTGCTTTCCCGATTCTCTTCCAAGTCAACTTTCTCATTGGAATATGTATATATGTATTAAATGTAACAAAACTCAATGCTAAACAAGAGAATCAAATAGCTCCTGGTGGTTTTGTTCCCAACAAAATTACAGATGACTACTATCAGCTTCAATTCAGGAACTATATTTTCTACCTGCCACAAAGAAGCAAAGAACACCTTCAGAGTTTGTGAGATCAAATAGTTCTCAGTTTCTCAAGTCAAAAAGAATGCTAGAACAGACAAGGCAGCTTTTGTTTGATTGTTTGAAAGAGTTGGTGGAATACAATACAAGGAATAAGATCAGAGGTGATCAGTTTCACTTCAAAGAATTCCTAGGAGCTGAGGAGCTTGGGAAGCTCCTCACAGAAAGAATGAAGATTAGGGTTAAACAAGCTGGAGATGAGAAAAACATCACTACTTTATTAAGTTTGATTATTCTTATTCAATTGATCAATGGAACGACTTTGACCAACAAAAATGGGATGTCGTTTTAGAGCTGGAGACACCATTTTAGAAGAGTTGAAGGAATTTGTCATCGAAGAAAATTAATTTTTAACGACAAGCAGCTGCTAGAAAGGAAGTGTTTAGAAAGAAATCACATTAGTTATAAGATTTACATTTTATACAAAATATAAAGTTTTCCAAGAAAATATCAGCACTAAATATAAATATCATTGGTCTTCCACATCAATAATACTCCATGGGCAATAATTATTTCTCGTTGTTGAGATAGAAGTCTCCAACGACAAAATATCATCCAACACAACACAGCAAACCATGGAAACCAAGTAGGAGGGCAGCAGTTCAAGGATAGCAAAGGGCTAAGACCAAAATTTTCATCCTTGAGTAAATGCTTACAATTCTTAGTAATGTGATTCAACCGGACATCTGGAATCTGCATGTTAGGGGCCATGTTTGGGAAGTAATATCACTATAAATGAATGTAAAAACATCGGAATTACTACAGCAAAGACAAGTCACGTGAGAAATCTATAGTTCAAACACCTTGTGTACAGCAATGACAATATGCATACTAATAAATTTGCTCGTATTTCAGCCATAACCCATAATGTTACTTACCGAGTCATATCCAAGTCCAATCAAGCTTTCCTAAACCAGCCAAAAGAAAAAAAAAATTATACAGATCAGAGAAATAGAAAGAGTGATCAATTTTAATACTAGCCTTCAGGGTCAACAGCACCAAATATACTCTTCAAACAATTGTTTTGCATGAAACACCACGAGAAAGACATGTATCTAAAACTACGATGAAGCTGAACCAGTGAGATGATGCACCAAAGGGCATGCCCAAAAATAAGTAATCTTAAATAGGACAATTGGACTACTGGATTTCCCCATCTTCACCAAGCTCTCCATCTTCGAGTTCCTCATATCCTCCATTTCTACGGGAGCTATCCCGATGCTTATGCCTTTTATGTCGACTTTCACCATCTGACTCAGGAGAGTGAGCATGCTGCCACCAAAAAAAAAGGAAAAAAAATCAAGACTGAAGAATTGAATACTACATTCAATTAGAGGTCACTACAAAGAGGAAATATACTTTTCTTGATTTTTTGCGGTCACTACTATGTCTGCGCTTCTTAGAATCCTCTTTCTCATCCTTATCAGACCCCATTTCGTCTGTAGCACTTTGATGCCGTTTCCGATGCTTTCTCTCTCTATCTTTTTCCCTTCTCCTATCCTCTTTATAAGCATGACTGTCAGTTGCATCAACATTCTCACTATCAGTATCATCCTTCTTAGATCGTTCCTTTCCCTTCTCTTTTTCACGTTCTTTCTCCTTCTCCTTCTCTTTCCTCTCTTTCTCCTTTCGCTTCTCTTTCTCCTCTCTCTCTTTCTCTTTTCTAGCCTGAAAGAGGTGAGAAATTGGAGACTAGTGTATGCAATAATTTTAGGTAGAAATGAGCTCACAAATCAGTACGGTTTGTCAAAGCAAAAAATAATCAGTACATTATGAAAAGTAGTGTGCTTCATAAAGATATGATGAAGTCAATGAATGATAAAAAGATTTCAGAGCAAGAACAATGTTGTTAAAACAATTATCAATAGGCAGACAGCATATACCTAAGATATATGCACAACTTCAAGATACATACCTTTTCTTCCTCACGTTTGCGCTCTTTCTCTCTGGCCTTCTCTTGAAGATACGCAATGTATTGCTCAAGAATTTCCTTTGCAACACTTTCATCACCAAGTGATCTAGAATTAAAAAATACAATTAATAAGATAATAGATTAACGAGTAAAATCCTCAATATAATTTGATATCCCAATATAAAACCTGTATTCTTGGCTATCATCAAAAAGTTCTTTACAGTCATCCCAATTGGAAGATGCAGTTATTTCCTACAAGAAAGCACAACAAAGAAAAGGTTCAACAATATATTAAATATAATGTGAACGGAGATAATTACCATTGATGCATGCATACCTTGAATGAGTGGAGTAACTTAGTGAAGTCATCTGCCAGACGTTGACGCTTTTTAGCTTCTTTTTCTTCTTTCTCCTTTGCCCTTTCTGACAACTCCTCGTATACAAGCTTCAAGAAATTCAAGTGTTAGAACAATTCACCATTGATAGCATCATGGTGCGCACACACATATGAACCTAGATTAAATGTAGTCAGATGGCAACAAGTGTATTCTTTTCTGGATTTTTTGGAATTTGCAAGAATTCCAGGCATGCTCATAAGGAGTTTACTTGAGACAGTTGGTTATGCCAAGATAAAAGCCCCATATACATGGAGGTTTTTGGATAATAATAAAAATAACCGGAAGAATATCATTAATGGATCCAAAGCTCAATTAAAGACTGCATTCCGGATTGAGGGTGTAATTTCCAGGAAATATGGCTACATAGCATACATATTTTCTGGAAATATAACTTTATAAAGCATACTAAATTTGATCTAAGAACTCAGCTTTCATCATATGTAGTGCAATTCAAAAATAAAAATAACAGCAATAACAATCAAGGATGAAAATTTCATCGACAATGTCGAGGTTTTAGAGGTTTTGACAACATCGATATACAATGTCCATCTTGTTTGGCAAAGTCCAATTTGCTGTGACAATTCATTCAAAACTTAATTAGGGGTTTTATACTCCAAGGAGTTGCATAATTTCAAGGCAACATGGCTACATAGCATATATTAGTCATGGAAATGTGGCTATATATAAAGCCTTCCTAAAACTGATCTAAGGATTCAGCTTTCATCATAGTACACTTCAAAAATAACAATACCGAAAAAAAAACTAAGGATAAAAGTTTTAAGAGGCTTTGACAACATCGATATACAAAGTCGGTTTTGTTTGGCAAAGTTGAAGTTATCGTTACAAAGTCCAGAAAATGGATATGTAGGGGAAATCTCAATAAATTGTAATTTTTGGACAAAACTAGGAACGAATAATTTAGATGCATTGTGACACTACCGATAAAATATCCCCCAAAAAAAAGTCATTGTTAAATTTTATTTAGTTTGCATTTTTCTTCTCTAGATAATTTACCACTAAATATCTCTATTTATAGTGATCATCTCTTAAATCAAATATCGTTTCATTAAAATTAGAACAATATTTTGTATTTGGTTTAAGAGTTGGTTTAAAGGGTACAACTCAACTCATTATGTTGTCTTTAACTAATTGTAGTTATTTTTACCAATAAAAAGTTTCGTATTGTAAACTAAATAACTTTCTGATTTACTTCTATTACATTCTGATTATTGATCAAAATAAATAATACATGGATTTATAAAAATATGCACTACATAAGAAGTATAGTTTAAAGATCAAGTAATTGATTGTTTTGGCCCTTCTAAATCTAAACATCCACATTTGGATCAACATCAACATTTTAGATCTTGCTAAAAACAAGTCAGAAAATTTCACAAGGTAATTTGCATTTTAAGCACAAATTTAAGACCAAAAAAAAAGTTGAATTACTACGAAAAACCATATATACCTTTAAGTTAATATCTGATATAGAAGGGAAAGAAATTTCTTCTGACATTGCAGCCTTATAGTCTTCAAATGTAGAAGTGGAAGAAATAGTAACCTGAGCAAAGAGTTACTGGATTTTATTAAGTATGGTTCTAGAAAGGTCAAGAGAATAGTTAGTTTATAGAAATATTGCTTTAGCGCACCTTCCCTGATTTCATAGCCTCCTTCACACGAGTTTTATCATCATGGTACTGCAGATAAACAGAAAAAATAAATTAAATATTATGATTCAATGAAAATACCATGGAGCAAATAAAAAAATTATTTACCCCAGTACTCCAATCTAAAATTTAACATCATAACAGCCCACATGCCTCAAACTGACCTTCATATGCAGAAAAATATGTCCGATAAAACTCATTTATTCTTATCAAATTAAAAAATAAAGGCAACTCAGACAAGAAACCTTTCCCAATAAATAAGGATACGGTTGTTACAACAATGAATGAACTACCAGTTGATAGCCTTGAAATTAGATGGACATAGGAATCAGAAGGCTTTATCAAACGACCAAGTCAATACTCAAACAGCTTGCAACCAGAAACTTCTATACACACAAAATACAAAAGTCCGTCTGACAGAAACCCCCCAGTAAATCACCCATGCCAGTTCATATTTAACTTAATGGCCAAGATTATTGTGATCTTTATTAGAACACAACATAGAGTGAGATCTGTACCAAACCTTATATTTTACCCTATATAATTTAGCATCTTTTCCTCGGCAATAAAATTTTAGATCAAGACTGCCATAAAATTTTAAGCACACTTTTTCCATGAAGAAAAGAGAAACAGCTCTAGAACACAACATACTGAGATGGGATAACAAGACATTTGGGTCCCATTACTTGTGCATTTGGTACACTTTAGCCCAAGGGACAGTCTCGTACCTTGCCTTTAAAACATACTCACTTAAAAGATAAGGGCTTCAGTGTCCCTCATAGATTGTACTGTAACACATTGAATTGTATTAAACTATAATAGTAGTGTTTGTTGCAGCTCTTTATTGAAAAAAATAAAATAGTGACAGAAGTGAGAAAAGAAAAGATAAAGAGAATAGTGAACCAAATTTATCTTATTAAACTTTTGTAACAGATTTATTGCAAAAATTGTTCTTACAAAAAGCTATCAAGCGTAAAATTTATACTATCTTCCACTTTATACGATGTACCAAAAGTGTGTTTAAAAGACGAAAGCCCAAGTGTATCTCTCACAAAGAGAAATGACTGGTCGGCACTTTTTCCTACCCTTGTGGGGCATGATAATGAACATGAGGCATAAAATAAGATCAAAATTCTAAAAGCTATTGTTTGAGAGATATGAAATGAAACTTTAGCCTCAGGCATTAAAGAAGTTGTAGGACTGAGATATAAAGCATCGGCTATTTCTTGCAGAAAAAGAAAAGAAAAGAAAAAACAGTGATAGAACAAAACATATTGAGTTGTACCATGGACATGGGAATTATCAGCGGATGATAAGAAAAAGATCAAAGCTCTAACAGCTAGTGCAGGAGCAATATGAAATGGAAGTTTGGCCCATGAGAGCATACGCATAGAACCAATTTCTCATAAGTTTTAATTGAGAAGCTTGCTTATCCTTGGAGCTTTGTATTGGATAGGGCATATAACTATTATTTGGTATAGCTTCGTGCTTCTTTAGCAGGTGGATTATTAGTTGTACCTTTGTACTTGTTAATTTTTTTAATTATATAATATAATGTTTATAAAAAAAAGCTTACCAATCTCTCTAACTCTTCAGATACATCCTCAAACAAATCCTTTGGGGTTGAACCGGAAGTATTTGATGCAACAGCTAGGTATTGAGGCAAGTCCCTAATCTACAATTCAAAAAGAGGCATTATGAAAATATCAATCCATAATCAGAAACTATTTATAATTCTATGTCAAAATAACGCAGGACAGATTACCTTGAGACAATAGTCCCGCCAGTGAGTTTTAGTAGTAAGAGTACCAGCAGCGACATGTTCTTCTAAAAGCTTGCGGAACTCGTCACGATTTTTTCTCTCAGCACGTCTCAAATTTTCCTTTTATTATAAAAGTAAAATAAGAACAAGGTTTTCAAAGGTGGTTTTATGCCTAGGCAATTTTTTCTTGCATGTGTCCAAATTTAAAGAGCTTTTGAAAATTTAAAATATCGTAGTCCTACTTTAATTTTAACGAATAATCAATAGGAAATTACTGATAAGATAACATTCATATAATAACAAAAATTATAGTATGTCATAATTTATCATTGAAAATGATAGTGAGTGACAGCAAGCCAAAATGTGATTTTAGAAAATATCAGCAATGTCAATGGAAGAACAATAGAAAGAAGAGTGGCAGAAGTACCTACTTTTTTCTCCTGTAAAATATGGTTAAGGTCTACGTATAACCATTAGACTTAATATCAAAGAATATGATAGAAACAAATGACATAGAATTTGAATAGTTAAGGCCAAAAATGTAATTTTGCACCCAAATTATTTTGTCCTATGAAACTAGTTTTTAGACTAATGTGGATCCTGCTATTGGGTCATCAAGAATTTTAATCCACATAGGAGAGAAAAATTCCAAAATTAAAAAAAAATTGAGGTTATAGCCTATAGAGCTTCATTGGTTATCACCTAATTGTGTAAGCCTCAGACGACAAAATGTGCAAGCCTCAACTGACAAAATGTGCAAGCCTTGAAAAAATCATACAAGGATAAGCCTTAATCGTGGGAAAGAAAGAGGTTTACTAAAGCCAAGTCTCAAAATAGTAATTCAAAACCTATTATGAAGGAATATATGTCATATACATATATTACCTTCTGGATCTTTCTTTGCTCTTCTTCCTCCTTCTCGAGGTCTCGGATATAATCCTGCCACACAAAGTATGTTCTACAGACAACTTACAAATTTTGCTTAAGACCATTAGGTTACATAATACGATCAGAAAATAAGAATATATACCTGGAATATGAGTAGACGATCGAGCTTCTCAAGACGTAAGCATCTTTCATCATCCTCCAATCGATCCTGAACTTTTCGCCACTGAGTGTTCACCTGCAGGTAAAAGATTTATTTATTAAAGATGAGAAACCCAACATAATATAGAATTGCGTATTTTTCACGACCAGTCTCAAATTTAACAATTCTCAAGTTGACCAATATAATTTTATCTGCCAATTTAGCTCTTGAACCTTTTCATCTGGCCTAAATTAAGCCCACAATATAAATTTCATCAAGACTTGCAATGTCAAAAATTAAAAAATAAATAAATAATTTTTTGGGGTGGGGTTTTTTTTTTTTTTTTTGAGGGGAGGGGGGGAGGGCATTGTACCTATTCATACAAAAAAAGAAAAATTTTAGGAAGAAAAATAAAAAAATTTAGGAAGAACAATTGAAAAAAACTTTTTTAGGAAAAATTGGTATTGAAAGGAATAAGTAGAGAACTTGATGGTGATGGAAGGGGACTTAAACATGATAATCTGCATAAATTAATTACAAAAAGAAACCATCCAAGGAACTTGACTAACAGAAAATGAAGGCCCACTGACTAAATCGGTTAAAAAAACTTTGGGAACCAAAATGATATTTAGTATCCATTCGGGAACGATCAATGAGGAAAAGGTCAAGAAAGCCTTTAGTGTTAGTAAAAAAAGACACACCTTAATAAAGTCACAAGATTCTAGGAACTTCCTGTACTCCGCTACATTATGCCTATGCTCTTCAGCAGCCTTTTCCTTTTCCTGCAGTTTAGCATGCAACGAAAAGGATATACTTAAATATAAATATTGCTGTTTATAAGGTTTTCAATGAAGGAAAACATCATTACCTTCCTCTCAAGTTCCACTATGTAGCTTTCGAAAAGATCTTCCCGATCTCTCCCCCGTTCAACTGCCTTGAACCGTTCATCATTTTCAAACATGCTTATAGCTTTGCTATCAAACAAAAATTTTAGGTTGGAATAATTCAAAACGTTAGGCATGTCTATAGAATAATAAAGTATATCCTAAATGAACTAGGTTCAAAATCAGTATTTCCATAATATGGGGGGACAGGTATGAACCTCCATCTGATAGATGATGTGAGTTCCTTGGACTCCTGAAAGCATACAATTAAGGAACAAATTATTCAAGAGAAACGATTTTTTGTAAATATATTAGAGCTAAGAGCTATATGAACCATACTTCCAACATTTTTGTGAATTCTTCCCTAGCTTTTTTCTGCCTCATGCGCCTCTCTTCAGCCTCAAGTTTTTTCCTTTGACCTAAATACTAAAGTGTGACAAATAGTAAAGAACTTTATGTCAGAGTAAGATTGAGAACGCCATTCAAGTCTGGAACAACTCAACACCATACTTAGTAACAAGAACACTATGTAAGATGTTACAGAAAAGCATACCTCATTGAATGCTTGCTTCCGTTCACCAAGTGTTTTAAGAGCACCGTATCTCTTGTCATTAATAATTTCTCTCATGGTCTATGCAACATTTGAACATCAGAGATTGAATATAATCAAACAGTGAAGAGAAAATATTTCTTTTACTAGTAAAATTTTCAATTATTTTGCAATATACTATTACTTTTTTCATTTCAATTTAATACTTTATATTTAATAACATAAATTAATGAATTGATACAAAACACAGTATAAATTTAATTTCTTATAACAGTAAATGGAATCAAATTGACAGCATAAAGTTCTAAACTGTAATAAAGAAAGATATTACACGTAAATAACAACCAAACTGAAGTAAAATTTATAAAATGAAATGAAAAAAAAAGAGAGCAATAAGAGTGAAATTAATAGTACTAAATGAAATATCCTCCCAATAACGAAAGATGAAAAGAATATGAAATTTGTACACAGGCTACCTGCTCCCATGCCCAATCAGATTGCACGTTTACAGACTCTAGAAGTGATTTGAATGCATTTTTTGCCTCCTAAACAAATAAAGCAATATTAATCGTTATTCATAAAAAACATTAAAAGTACCAAGATACTAATTTAAATGGAAATCAATGATACAAAGTTCCCAGAAATTGCAGCAGCTGGAAACCCATGAGCAGTACACAAGTACCTGCTTGTTGGCGTATACTAAAGGCTCGTCATCCGCTGACTTCTCCTCTATTGGAGATACATTAACTTTACCAGCAACTGCCATGCCCTTTTTTGCTTCCTGCCGGAAAAAGAATAAAATAAAAAAGTCAGGTCCTTGGTGATGGTGGTGGAAATCTACATGTGCAACAGAAGGCAAGTCTTGTTCATTTGGTAAGTTAATCATACAATTGAACTGATATAACTTATCACTACTATTACATGAATTGCCTCTATAATAAAAGAAATCTGAATTTTCACCAACACAGTGCAATCAGTACGTGAAACTATCTTTATCTTCATTAAAATATGTAAAAACACTATACTTTTTAAGTTATCTGGCAAAAGTACCTCAATATCATGTGAAGAAGCTCCATCAAGTGTGATTGAGATATCTCCAGATACTCGATTCTCATAACTACTCCTGAATTTTTGTTTTATGACAAGCCGAATTCAGACAACAATAAATGTCTAATTATAAAAGACTCATCAGAAAAGTGCAAACTAGGATAACATAACAAATACATACATTGTCGTAGTATTTGCATTTGCAGAAACAGGTGCAGCTATAGCAGTTCCTGATGCAGTAGGATGCAAGTTAGTAACAGTTCCCATTGGAGGCTGATCTCCAGAAGTACTTGGTGTTGCAGCAGACTGTGAACCAGAAGCAGCTGTTGGTGGAAGACTAGGCGAGGAAGCCACAGGTGTAACTGCAACTGGACTCACTGCAGGACCAACTGGTGCTGAATTAGCACCAGAGCTCCCCATCATAGTAGGCGTTTCAGCTGAAGTAACAGCAGCTGCCTGTGGCACGTGAGAAGAAAAACCTGAATCTGATTGTATTCCCTGGCCAGCTTCATTTTGAGCTTGTTCTCGTGCAAGCTAAAACAAGACCATGTCAGATGAGGTGTACTTATAGAACAGAGAAGAATTGAGGGAATATTAAGCCCCATAAGTGAAGAGGGGGGAAGGAGACAGAGAAGACATGATGGATAACCTTTAATTCCTCCGGTATGGTCCACTTAGATTGCCTAGTGACTTTATTGTAATAATACCTGCAAAGCATTCCCGAATCAAAAGAGTAATCACCATAACCAAAGTCAATAAAAATTATCAAATAGTCAGATAATAAGATTCAGAGAAGATGCTTGGTGGAATGATACTCGACTGATACTATCCTTCCCCTAGTCTGTTTCGTTTGTCTGATGCAAAGAAACTTTCTATTACTGAAGTTTATAACTTGTCAAAGAGAGATTCAAACCCTTCATTTGGAATTCTAGTATTCCTTAAAGCAAATTTTTTGCATTGTGCTTGGCTCATGGGAAACTAAACACTAATGATATGATTTAGAAAAGAAAACCTAATCTCTCTATATTTCCATAGGACAGCATGTTGTGTAAAAGGAGAAGAGATGCATCATTTCATTTGTTTTTCTTATTACAATAAGGAAATACTTCCACTGATAATAAGAGAGGTCACAATACAAGTAATTTGTTTTTAAAATGTAAGCTTGTCGAAAGCTTATGGAGAAGGTTATTGTCCCTTGAAAATGTGGTTTGGGTAAAATCACATTCAGCCTCAAATCCATTCACAATAGACTTTGGAAGTCTTGGAAGATCTAACAAAGGAACATTACTTATTGTGGACATTAACATTGCTCTACTTTGGTCAGTCTGGTTAGAATGAAATAGAAGAATATTTGAAGGGGTAAAAACGAAGAGAAAGAGATGGAAAAAGAATTGATTGGGCTATTTTGTGGGTTTCTAGATTTCATATTCATTGGGCTATTTTGAATGTTGTTTAGGGCTTCGGGATTTCTGCTACTCCCATCTTGTATTTCTATTTTGGAGTTTTAGAAGATTAACGAAAAAACATTATTTATTGTGGAAAAGCATTGACATCGCTCTATATGGTTAGTCTGGTTATAATGAAATCATACAATATTTTAGGAGGATAAAAAGGAAAAGAGGGATGGTGGAAAAATCATTCAGTGGGGCTACCTTGCAGGTTTCTAATTCAGTACTTTTTGGAGAGGGCGGAGAGGGGGGGGCAGATTTCATATTCTTCAAAATATTATGAATACTGTTAATGTGTAGGGCTTTAAGATTTATTCACATCTTTCTTGTATTTCTATTTTATTTTTTCATCTTATGTACTAGTCCTACTGGTTGGGCCAGGACCCCTGGTCCACATTTGTACCTTTACTTTCTTTATGAAATGAATATATGTACGTTTCCTATAAACCAAAAAAAAGCATGAAAACAGTCATATCATATCATATAAAATACGTTGAGGAAGAATTCTATAATATGCACGCACATGTGGGGCATAAATACATTGTATAATAAATATATGTAGGAACTATAGAAATATAGATTAAAAAAATGAGAAACTCACTTTCTTCCATCTGGAGAAGTATACTCCTTCCACACAGTTGACGCATCAGCTCTCTGCAATGAAAACTACTATCAGTAGACAGATTAATTCATTAAATTACTATTGAGAAGCCATGAGCAAAAGCAGTCGGCATTATGATACAAATGAGTTGAACCTTTATTTTACTTTCTTGAGGTCACACTGTCCAGTAAATTGGCATATAAAATTAATTACATGATTAACACAACAGACAAGACCCAGCTTGATTCCTTATCACCCAATATTTTAAAGAAGCAACCATTGCCACCATAATAACAAACCATATTGAAACCTCGCATGCCGTGCAAAAAGATGTAAGATGTGATTCAATCTCCAAAGAATCAAATATTACCAACTAATATCCTCATGGGGAAAACTAATGACATTGAGAAGGTTAAGTTCGTTTTTAACCATCCATTAACAACCCAATGCTTTCAGGTGACAAAACAAAACCCGGAAATGTTACGCTTAAACGTTCAAAACCTCAAAGGAAAAGTAAGTGACGTTTCTGTGTACCACCAAATAATGTGTATAGACACATTGCAAGTGCAAAAACAGTGTCAATGAATATGTAGACCAACCCAAAAAATCTAGCTTGCATCAACAAACTCATTCAAGGCACTTTTATGGAATCTATCGTAACAAAGACAGGATATCACAGTAATAAGTTTTGGGCCAAAAAAAAATCCGAAAGTAAACTGGCATTTTCATTCATTGAATGAAAAGGTGAAGTCACATGGAGGGCATTTCCAAAAAAAGGAAAAGGGATATTGGGAGATATACTGCACATTTGCAATTTTTAATAGCTCAAAAAAAATCTGATTTCTTGTATTTTTCAACTCCCCAAACTATTTTCCCAGAGAGAGAGAGAGACATTTATGGTCCATCATCATTAAAATAGTGAGCAAAAATAACCATTAAACTTCTCTAGAAACGAAATACTGGAATTTCTATAATGGTTAAAAAAATTACTATTATAATAATGAAATTTAGTTAAAATAGACGAACTACTACAACTCAAGTTGTGTAATGGGTATAACAAATACCATAGACAACTTTGCATACCTCCCAAATAGCACTAGTGTACCTGTAGAAGCCTTTAACATAGACATTGAAGAAATCATGCTCACAAGTTATGAATGCTTACAAAATTAATGTAAATAAATAAGACAAAATTCAAGAGAACAGAAAATACCAAAGCACATGGTATAGTGTATATTTGCTTCCAAACATGCTAAGTATTTATCTAATAATGCCATATTACAGTGTCTGAATGTGTTCAATTATTATCTTGATCATTTATATGAAAACATATAAAAATACTTGTGGGAAAAACAATGTGAAACCAAAGAATATATCAATAAATAAAAGACACAAATCATGGCATGTAGACAAAAAAAGGGCCTTATTCTAAAGATTCCATTGTGGAGAAAATAAGAGATGAGACTACCATAACATCTAGCCACTTATTAAAGCATCAAATTACATGAGAAATAAGATGTAAATATCAATTATTGCCTGTCTTGTGAAACTGAAACCCCGTCTTCAAAGTGAGCATATAGAGCAGTCGTAAAATTTCTCCAGAATTGCCATGACATCTACAAACCAGTGAAGAATGTGCACATAAAAGGAAAATTCATGTATAACCGTTCTCATCAAGTTAAGCATGGCTACAGTCATCAACTCCAAAGAAGGCCAGAAAAAATTTATGACTACTATAACAGCTCAATCCATACTATTAAACAGGTGTATACTGCAAGTCCACATATGGTATTAATTGTTAGCAACTAGTCCGTCTGTATACTCACCTCAATTGGAGTCATCAACTCCAAAGGCTTCTCCCAACTAGATTGTTTTGTTTTTTTGTTGTAATAATATCTGAGGAAGACAGAGAAGAACACATCAGTTGGAAAACAGAGAGATGCAAGAGCCTCTTAACATAAATTCAAGTCCTAAGCATGAATTACTACCAGAAGACCTATCAATTTTCAAAATCATTCACAAAAGACCACAAGAGCTAAAATATTACCTTCGTCCATCGGCAGATGTATGTTCTTGCCAATCAGATGAGGATGGTAGTACAGTAGAAAGATTTGTACCCTAAATAGTAAGAAAGTGAACATTAGTGCTAGATAATATTATTTTAAAAAACTATTTTCCCAAATCCAATCAAAGCTTTTGGAGAAGTGGCCTCCAGTACAACTTAACATGGTACTAAACCCCTCCAACCAAATGAATTTGAAGTGATGGGCCAATAAGAGTATAGATCCCTCAATTGGGGAGTCCTAAAATAATGTTAAAAAAATGTTAGCTTAAAGCTTTTGGGAGGAGTTGCAATGAGTCTCGTGACCAATATAATTTAATGTGGTATCACTTATCAAATCAAGAAGTCATTGTATTCAAACCCCTACAATCCCCATTATGAAAGAATATCAAATTTCAACCATGGGCCTAAAAGAGTGTACCACAGTATTAGATAATTTGAAATTTAAAAATTTACTAATAATGGCTCATCTCACATCAATTTAAGCAATTGGGATGCATGGTGACAATAACAAACTAACAATTAGTATAGTTACACAACAAATACTCAGAAATTTCCATGCGTCAAAAAGTTAAGACAGGAAGTAATGTAAAATAAAGAAAATATATGAACTTGAAAAGGCTCAAGTACTTTGAAGCTATATCAGTAGACAAAAAAGAATGTAAAGCAAGCCCTCACAGTATCTGTAGGAGCAGGAGAAGGTTGTTGGCCAGCCTGTTGAACAGGAGTAGAGACTGCAACACTATGAGATGACAACCAAGGTTGTCCTGCAACAGGTACAACAGATGCCTGCACTTGAGACATTGGTTGGTACTGCCCCAGTGAATTGACACTATTTTGTGGCTGGGCAAAAGAAGATGGTGCAAACTACAAAAATATTTGTATAAGGACATGCAAGTACTATATGAGATCAAACAATATGCAATTGAAATTATGATATCATTAAAATCTTACAGAGTACGACTGAGAGGAAGGTGCTCCAGGAATCTGATTTGTGTAAAGTGGAGCAGGTTGCTGATACTGCAGTGGGACAGATGTAATGGGTCTTGCTTGCATGTAGGACCCTGGTAATCCCTGTGATGAAGGCAAGGGCTGACCAGATTGACCAGGCCTAGGAGGGTACTGCTGCATTGGTTGAGAAAACTGCAGAGGTTGACTTTGACCAGGAGGCATCCCTACATTTGGGGGTGGCATACCTTGCCCAACAGGCTGGAATTGTTGAGAAGCTGGTGACATAAAGGGTTGTCCTTGCTGATTGGGGACCATAGGCCGATACTGCAATCAGAAATTTCCACAATCAGCATAAAATTAAAAACCATTAGGCAAATATATCTAATGAAGAGGGAAAAGTCATCAGAATTAGACAAAGGTTAAGAAATTACTTGCATAGGCAGAGGTGGCCCATAACTTTGTGGTCCCAAGGAAGCAATTGCAGGAGGCCGAAGAGGCTAAACAAGACAGGTGGTTCCAGTAAAAAAATAAAAAAAATTGAAGAAAAATATAGCATGTATAATTAACAGTGATTACATATAACTAGTGATAACACAAAAATACAGGTGATTAAAAGTAGGGGAGGAGGCAATTGCAGGAGGCCAAAGAGGATAGACCAGACAGGTGGTTCCAGTACCAAAAATAAAAATAGCATGTATAATTTTCAGTGATTACATATAACTAATGATAACACATAAATACAGGTAATTAAAAGAAGGGGAGGAATTGACCATTAAATGCTCTAGAACAATACTAAGAACAAAAACAGAGAGGTTGCTGTCATCACAAAAAGCAGCCATTCGGAAATAATATTAAAAAATACTCAATCAGACCCACAAATTGTAATAAAAAAAAGTAATTAGCAAGCTTGTATCCAAGTTGATCTCACAAAAAACTAATACATAACACGTAAAGATACAAAGAGATATTGGGAAACTGGACAGAAATAGTTTTGATATTTCATGGGAGCAAAGTTATACTCAAGAAAAGCCAAGCAAAGACCCTAATTCATGGTCTAGATTGGACATGCATACTAGAGGAGAGAGGAACATGGCTATAAAAGCCTTTCGAAGATTAAATCAGGAAAGCCTATTTTGAGTACTCAAAAGAGAAGGCACTAGGTCCATATGGTTTTAACTATGCCTTTTTCACAATAATTGGAAAATGGTTAAAGAGGAGCTGTTGGAAGTTTTGGGGGAGCTCTTCAATGGTGATATAGTAAATAAAAAAACTAGTGCTACTTACTTTTGATAGCCTAGCTTTAAGAGTCAAGGATTTTAGGTCAATAGGCTTGGTTACTAACTTATACAAAGATAATTGCTAAGGTTTTATCTCTGAGTGAGGTGTTTGAACCCTGTTACATGGACTTGGAAAGAAGAGTCAAGTGCAAGTACGTGTCTAGAGGTCGGATTCGCCTACTTCTAAAATTTTAGAACATAGAGATATGTGTCGAAAGTTGGACACGAGTATTTGGATACTCCATGTAATAATATGATAATAATTATAGAAATAATTAACATAATAATATTTATAATTTTACTTAAAAATTAAATTTTAGTTAGTCATTATGATTTTCTATGAAAAATTAAATAAACTAGATAAATAAATTTCTAACTCACTTACGATGAAATTCAAGCAATTATGTTAGGCCTAGCCCATGCATTAAGCCTATTTGACTCTTCAACTTTGTTGCCACGTTTTTAATATTTTAAATTGCATTAAGCCCATTGACTCCTCGACATTGTTGCCATGTTTTTAACTTTTTAAATTATCCTCTTTACATTTCAACTCCCAAAGTCAGATCTAAAATTCCTTCTCGAGGCATTGTCTTCATTATGTATCCTCTCCTCTTATATCTAGTTCCTCCTCCAACCAAAGCTGCATTCCTTCTTTCGCTTTTATCATGGTTTTTTTTCTTCTTTTCCTATTCTCTTCTTTACATAAAAAATGGCTGAAACTATTACCTGTGAAAGTAACGACGAGTTCGGTTATATTTCGTTGTGTCCAACACATATTCCACACCTGTATTAGTGTCGTGTCCACACGAGTGTTTGGGGAGGGGAGGGAATGACAAGTCGAAGTATCATAGCTTGAATCTACTACTTCTCTTGGGATGTTCTTCTAGTTGCTAATGAAGTTGTTGAGGAGTATAGGGGAGCTAACAAGGAAGTTGTTATATTCAAGGTAGACTTTGAAAAGGCTTATGACCATATTGATTGGGATTTCTATACTTAGTGTTGAAAGAGAGGGTTTGGGAAACAATGGAAGACTTGGATCAAGGGTTGCCTGAGTTACATGAATTTTTTTAGTGATTATTAGTGGAAAACTAGAGGATTTTTTAGGGCATTAGAGGGTTGATTCGAGGGATCCTCTTTCTCCTATTCTTTTCGTGTTGGTAATTGATGTACCAAGTAGATTGATGGAAAGAGCAAAGAGGTTCAATTTGGTGGAAGGCAAACATTGTTGAAATCTCTCACCTCCAATTTACGAATGACACTTTTCTTATCCACTAGCAATGAGGAAAAATTTGCTAATTTAGTTAAGGTGATTCATATTTTTAGTTATGTATTTGGTTTTCAATTAAATCTATCCAAAGGTTGTATCTTAGGTATCAACTGTACCGAAGAGAAAGTGGTCTCCTTGACCAACTCTTTGGGGTGTGAAGTAGGGATATGTCCATTGAAATATTTAGGCCTTCGTCTTGGAAGTAATTCAAGAGTTACACAATTTTGTTTACCAGTTATAGAAAAGTTTGAAAAAATACTAGTAGGATGGAAAAAAGCCTTTTTCTCTAGGGAGGGATGGTTAACTTTGATAAATTTAATATTGTCAAGTCTTTAAATCTACTACCTATCAATTTTCAAAAATCCAATAGGAGTTAAAAAAAAATTAGAGAAACTAATGAAGAAATTTCTTTGGGAAGGTGTCATTGAAGGAAGTAAAAGTCACTTAGTAAATTAGGAGATGATAAAAAGTTCAAAGAGGAAAGGAGTTAGGCATTAAAAATAAGAAACAAGGCATTGTTACGCAAATAACTTTAGAGATTCTCGCTCGAGAAAATGTTGTTTTCAACAAAAGGTTCAAATCTCATATTTAGAATAAACTTAAATGACTTCAAATTTGATGATTTTATAAGTCTGCCATTAGGCTTGGAAGGAGTAACCGTTGAAGTTAATAGTAATGATACAAGAATATGGATTAATAAGTCATCTGGTAATTTTTCATGTAAATCTTACTTTGAACCTTTTATAGATGGCCCAAATATTATAGATTTTGATAACTATACTTTAGTGTAGAACTGTCTTAGTCCAAGTAAAGTAAAAGATGCAAAATTGGCTAATTGTTCTTGATAAAGTTAACACAATGAATTAGATACAATCAAAGTTCCCAAAACTTTGACTTTCACCTAATTGGTGTGTGCTTTGCAAGAGTTCAAAAGACATTGATCAGTTATTTTTATGTTTCCCAATAGCACATAATCTTTGTTCTAAGATACAAAGTAGCATAGGTGTTCAATATGCCATTCTAAGATCTTGCAATCTTTATTGCTAGAAAATTTAAACTTGCATGGGAATAGTATGAAGGCTAAAAAGGCTACAATGTCGTGGAACTATGATATCATAGCAATCCTTCAAGTGTTGTGAATTGAGAGGAATAATATAATTTTTTTAGGAGACTGAAAGTGATAGCAATCTATTATGGGAGAAATTTTTATATTTGGCTTCATTGTATCTTCGGTTTCAAAAGTATTCAAAGTGCCTTATAAGCTATAATTGAGGAGCTTGTATGTCTTAAGAATATGTTATGGGATTTGTAAAGAATAGACTATCTTATAGTTGCATTTTTCTTTTGAGTTGATTACTTGTTCACATTTTGTACTTTTTTAACCATTTTATCTATAAATATATTATTATGTTTCTTTTCAAACAATAAATATTCCATGAAGAAAATTTTATAAACATAAGATTTTATGAAAATTAGTAGGATTGATTCATCTTCATTAGAACTATATAATATAATATATGAAGGGCAACAATTTAATAAATTAACTTGGGATTGCTAAAACACCAACATAATTTAAACACTCAAAAATCATATGTTCAAGCTATAAATCTAAAGTCTAATACACAAAATCATCAAAAGAAATAATCATATTATCTAAACATACCTGTGCAGACTGAGAATTACCGTCCATTTCAGCAAATAATGATGCCCCTACTCAGAGCTGCCAATCATATAATCAACTTCTATCAGTTACAAAGCCACAAAAATAAAAAACCATACCCTAAACAACCTAGTATAAAACTAATTTAGTTGCATGGGCAGTGCAAGAATGTGTGAGACCCTAGAGCGCTTGACTAATTAATATTATATTAATTATTAAATTTAATTAATACCAAACCACGTTAAAATTTAAGCATAAAATTATTCTAATCTATATCTATCTAAAAACTATATAAAAGTACCAATCCCAACTATGACGATGAAAACACTATAATGCCCTATTTATGGATAATTCACAACCATGTCAATACTCAATTTTTTTATTAATACAAGGTTTCAAAATGAGATCATCTACATTGAAACGTTTCTCTTCAAGTTTGGAGCATATGCCTCATTTTAAAGGGCCTTGGGACAATTTTCTACATGAGCAAAGTTGTAAGCCTAAATTAACTTTAACCAATAATGAATAGGAAAACAATAAGATAACATTCATTAAAAACAAAGTCATAATAACCTAGTCATAATTTAATATTGAAGGAAATACCAGCAGCGGCAAATGGAGAAGACATATAAGAGAGGAAACACCAGCAATAAAAGTACCTAATTTTTTTCTTAAGCAAAGTATTAAAAAGGTTTGACTGCTACACAAAGAAATAGCATAGTAAAAGTAGTTGACAAATAAAAATGGGACAGCTAATCATGTAATTTCGTTCTAGTAATTTTGCCCTAAGAAAATTAGTTTTTTAATCTAATGTAGGTTTCAGTATTTCGTCATCAAAGATTTTCGACCTACCCATGAGGGAAAAAAACAAAACACAGAAATTTGAGGCTTACAGCCTCAAGAGCCTCGTTACTCACTGCACAGGCCTAAACAGATAAAGGCCCAAGCCTCAATAAAACCTATAAGGCTAAGCCTTATCTAGTGAGAGAGATGATGCTAATTGATACAAGACTCGCTGAGATGAACAAGATAGCAATTTGAAACCAATAATTAGCCTAGACTGTTAATTTTCTCAATTTATTTTGAGTTCCTATTGTTATTTATTATTAAAAAAAATCGAATAATTTCAGGTAAATAGCAATTAAAATTTTCACAAAATTAAACGTAAAGTAGGAGGAAATTTAAGTTGAGAAACTCATAAGTAGTATTTCAAGCATTCAACAAATACAGAGAAAGTAAAAAATATTGAAGTGTAGTGAAAATTTAATATTAATAGTTCCGAATTATTCAAAGGTACACACAAAGCGTAATATCAGATCACCAATTAGCTATTAGTTTCTGTCATAAGTGGTAGGAATATCTATGCATAAAGAATGAAAACTGAAACCGCTAAATCAAAACTTTAATGAGTCGACAGAAACCGGTTAAAAGTAACCTATTACTAAAGCCAACCAAGCACAAAATCGAAAGCGTCAAGCCGATAAATAAAATGTAACCTTAATCTAAATGAAACTGAAAGATGTTTTCTGTGATTAGCAAGAATCATGAAACCTATCTTCAGAGCACAAAATAATTTCAAACACCAGATAATAACCCAAATTTGATAATCGCACATTAAGAAAGGTATCTTACATATTACAGCAGAGGGAGATGGACAGAGGGAGATGAAGGGAAAAGGAGTGGGAGAGTAAACTGTGGAGACTATGGGCTAAGTGAACGGCGGGACACCAACGGCGTTGGGGTGGGAAACGTAGAGAATGAAATTAGGGCAAGTGAAATCTAATGGATTGGGACTATGGGCCGGGTGTTTTTTATTTGGTATTCTTCGCGTATTACGAATTTTTTTTTTTAACAATAATATACTGATTTCATTTAATTTAACAGCAAACGTAAAACTCATTCTTCCTTTCCATTTCAAATCATATTAAAATATAATTTAATCTGAAAAAAACAGAGTTCGTAAACAATACAAATTAATAAATAATCAAAATCACATCACAAACCACCAATAAACCTTTAATACAAAACACTATCAAAAAATTAGGATATATTAGCCATGAGAATAGTAAAGCTCTCACCTTTTCTAGAAGGACGCCCACGCAGTAGGAATATGGGGGCAAACGAGGGGACAGACAAAGTAATAATAGGAGTAGTAAGTCCGTTAAATCCAACTAGTCCAAACAATTCTAAAGTAACTTCACTTGCTCCTACGGAGAAACAAGAGATATATTGACTCATCATATAGTCGAAAAGGGTCAACAATAAAATGGAGGAAAAATATTCCAACCACCATAATCTATTAACAAAAGCATATAAAAGTTTACAACCATCCAATTGAGATTTTATTTACACGTGACAAAGTAAAAAAAAATAGTATTAAAAGAATCATTTATGAATTATATAACCTATATACAAGGAGAAATACCATCTAATTTTACCAATATACAAAAAAAAACAAGTAATAACTTGTTTTAGTGACAACACTACATAAAGTGCAACACTTATCAACCATACATGCCTACCACACAACATATACAGTAAAATTAAGGTGGTTAAAAACAACATATGATGCCTCGTCACAAAAAATAATCCTAGCTATATCAACCTTTTTAAGACATTGTATTACGAAGGAGAGAAAAAGAAAAGGAAAAAATGAAAAGAAAAATAACAATCCGTATATTTTTCTCAATACCAAAAAAAATACAAAATACTCTTATTTATACAATTGTAAACAAATGAAAAGAAGTCACATGGCATAACAAAAAAAAACAATATTCTAACACTCCCTCTCAAGATGGAGGATAGATGTTAATCAGTCCCATCTTGTCCAGCAAACCTTTGAAAATGGAAGGATGAAGAGCCTTAGTGAATATATCTGCCAACTAATTCCGAGTAGAAACATGTAATGTCTTCAAAACTCCTGCCTGAATTTTATCACGAACCAAATGACAATCTATTTCTATGTGTTTTGTTCGCTCATGGAAAACAAGATTCGCTGCAATGTGTAAAGCAGCTTGATTATCACAATATAGCAAGACAGGTCTAGAATGTCTTACCCCAAACTCTTTCAACAATGACAACAACCAAGTCAGCTCGCAGGTGGCATTAGCCATGGACCTGTACTCAGCCTCTACTGAAGACCGAGAGATTGTAGTTTGTTTCTTAGACTTCCAGGAGATCAACGAGTCTCCTAAAAATACACAATAACCTGATATGGAACGTCTACTGTCAGCACAACCAGCCCAATCAGCATCAGAGAAAACTTTGAATTGAACTTCAGTTGTTGTAGATAGATCACTTTCAGCATAAGCTCTAAGTTCTACTTCAGACTTAGAAGGAAGAAAAAGACCTTGTCCAGGAGTCCTTTTCACATATTGCAAAACTCTTTGTACAGCTTTGAAGTGAGGAAGTCTTGGTTGAGACAAGAATTGGCTAAGTCTATTAACAGCATATGATAGATCCGGCCTAGTGATGGTGAGGTATAATAACTTCCCAATTAACCTCCTATAAAGAGAAGCATCAGGCAATAAATCCCCTTCATCTTGACTTAATTTCAGATTTGGTTCCATAGGTGTAACCGCTAGTTTACAACCTAGGTATCCTGTGTCAGCCAAAAGTTGCAATGCATAAGACCTTTGTGAAACCAATATGCCCCTCTCTGTTCTGCCCACTTCTAAGCCAAGAAAGTAACGCAAAGTTCCAAGATCTTTCAACTTAAATCTAGCATTAATCTTACTCTTCAAGTGTTGAACAGCCACATCATCACTGCTGGCTATAATAATGTCATCAATATAGACAAGAATAACCATGAAAACTGATCCCTTGTTGCTGATAAACAAAGAATGATCAGTTGCTGACTGACGAAAGCCTTCTTCAATCAAGGCACTAGAAAATTTTGCATACCATTGTCTTGATGCTTGTTTTAAACCGTACAAGGACTTGTTGAGTTTGCAAACAACATTAGGAGGTAACTGTTTCTCCCCCTTATGACTATAACCTTGAGGAATAGTCATATATACTTCTTCAGAAAGGTCACCATGCAAAAAGGCATTATTAACATCCAATTGATGTAAAGACCAACCATGGATTGAAGCTAAAGCAAGTAAAAGCTTGACAGTAACAAGCTTTGCTACAGGAGCAAAGGTATCAAAATAATCAACTCCCTCTTGCTGATTATACCCCTTTGCAACAAGTCGCGCTTTGTATCTTTCAACAATCCCATCAGCCTGAAACTTGACTTTATACACCCATTTACAACCAATGGCGTGATGTCCAGCAGGTAAAGAGACAATAGACAATGTATTATTGAGTGCTAAGGCGTGTAACTCATCATCCATAGCTTTATCCCATTCAGGAATACCAGAAGCTTGAGAGAAAAATTGAGGCTCAGGTGTGTTAGAGATGGACATAACTGCCGCCTTAAAATCCCTTTTGATCTTGTCATAACAGAGAAAATTAGAAATAGGATGCTGAGTAGAATGATGATTGACAAGAGAATCATGAAGAACAAAAAAACAATGATAAGCCTGCAAATAGCTTGGCTTTTTAACACAACGTTGTGGTCTAGTAGAAAGTGGAACAGAAACAGCCATAAGAGAGACTAAATCAGAAGAAGCAGCAGGAACAACAGGATGCACAATATCAGAAACATCAGTCGGCTCAGAACAAGGAGAAATATTGTCAAGAACAGACAAAGGAAGAACATTGTTGGAGAATAAGGCACCAATATCAGCAGAGGAGCTATTGACAACTAGAGGAAAAATGGTCTCATGAAACACAACATCACGAGAAGCAAAGGTCTTATTACTCTCTAAATCCAACAGCTTATAGGCTTTCATCCCAAAAGGATAACCAATAAGAATACAAGCTCTAGATCTAGGAGAAAACTTGTCACGTTTACTCAACAAAGTAGAAGCATAGCATAGACAACCAAAAGAGCGCAAGTGATCATAAGAAGGAGACTTATTATTCAGCACTTCAAATGGAGTTTTAGAGCTTAGAACAGGAGATGGCAGCCTATTCATAAGGTGAGTGATGACCAAATCCCCGGCAACGGCGCCAAAAACTTGATGACCAAATCCCCGGCAACGGCGCCAAAAACTTGATGACCAAATCCCCGGCAACGGTGCCAAAAACTTGATGACCAAATCCCCGGCAACGGTGCCAAAAACTTGATGACCAAATCCCCGGCAACGGCGCCAAAAACTTGATGAGCGAAAACCGGCATCGCCGATTCTTGCCAATACTTTGGTTTTAATATTTATAAAACTCTCACAAGTGCACGAATCATTTCGAAGAAAATGATAAGTATACTCCCAAGGTCGATCTAAGGAAGGAATGTATGTGGTTTTTAATTTATTATTCAAACTTCTAAAAACGAAATTAAATCCTAAACATCCTGTCACGATATTTTGGGGTTTTTGTGTTTTTAATCTAATTACATAAAATTAAACATAGATTCAATAAACATTCATGCAAATGTTATCATTTATAATGGCGGAGTATTTATGGATATAATAACTAAGTTAATTATGTTTGCTCATATTATCTAGGTTATTAAAGATATGAATTGATATTTATTGATTCTCCCTTTTTTGTATGAATACCACCTTTGGTGGGGTTAGATATTCTTTGTTAACTAAACAAATCAATTAACACCTATGGGTGGGGTTGATAACTAATATGCTTAATTAAATTAATTTCTTTTTCTAAGAGATTGAAAATGAACCATGTTTACTAAACAGCCAGCATAGTTAAATTTAACCACAGACAAATTAAATATAACATGTAAGAATAAAGCATAAAAATAACTGTAAAGAAAATAAAATCCTTACAGAACTTCGACGCTATTCCCGTTGCTAGAAAAACTCCAAGCGGAATTTGCACTCCCATTTATTGAATCAAAAAGCTAATAAATTACATAAACATAACTAGTTCTTCCCAAAAAAAAGGAATAACTCTAAAACTAAGAGAAATTAACTAAGAAAAGCTAAAAACTAAGAAAACATAAGAAAAACTTAAAATCTAAGAAAAGAGAGAAAGAAAGAGAGAAAAGAATGTATTTGGAGGTTTTTAAGGTGTGTTTTGAAGTGAAGGGAAGGGGGGTATTTATAGGTGAGGATGGAGAGAAAAAGTAGAGAAAAAAATGTTAAAAAAATGTAAAAACGCGGATTAGTGATTGCTGACGTCATTTGATGACGTCAGCATGACGGGGGCGGCTGCACAGTACCGCGGCTGCACAGTACCGCGGATGAACAGTTTCGCGCGCAGCTTGGGGCGGAGCTGGGCGCTGGGGCGCGGCGGTGCGATTTTCTCCTTTCTGACATTTTTGTCCTTTTTGACCCATTTTGTCCAATTTTTCCATATTTGTTGACCTTTCCCCATTTATTTATTAATATATTTGTGATGTATTGCTTCCAGTATTCCTCTTTGAGTTTTTAAGTTGCGTTTTTAAGCCAAAATACCTGAAAAACAATAAAAATACCCGTGATTCCGAAAAAGACAAATTTATATAAATATATGATAAAACATATAAATATATATATTTTTAATCAATTAATGTGCATAAAATCATGGTTATTTTAGTGCTTTTTGAGCACTCATCACAACCCCCAACCAGCTTCTTGCTAGTCCCTTAGCAAGAGAAGCGATAAAAACTAAAAATTAAACTATCCTAAATCACTTTCGTGGATTGAAACGGTTGCATTTAGCCTATGTAACAAGCCGTTAAATCCCTAGGTTGCCCTAGTGGACGAGTTTGAGTCTCGTGAGGGTTTTCAGTAATGATACCCACAAACATTGAACTAAATATAAAAATCAAAAGAAACAATAAAAACAATCAAATCAAAAACTAAAATTACAACAAAATCAAAAATTAATTTAAGAATAAAAGAAAACAACATATCACAAAAATATCTCATACTTTTTTAATCTCCTTTAAGATCATAATTAAAATCTCAAGCATAAGTTATTTTAATCTCTTTAAACAATCATGATTTTATTATAATAATTAGTCAAAAATCATTTTCATATTTCATATCAAAAATGTATCAATTTAATTTTACCCAATTTCAGTGTCATGAATCAGAATTCACTTCGACTCTATTCCTCACAAGTCAATACTCTCAAAACACTGAATCCTATGGGTTCAAACACTCATACTAATTTATATGCGAAAGAGTTGATGTATAGAAATGAACTAATATGTTCGCATATGTATAAAGAATAAAGGCTCAAAGTGTTATTTTAACATTGATCTCATGAAAGGAATCGAATGTATAAATTATAAAGATATCATATATAAAAATTATTTTCATGCATAAATCAAACTCATTAAGAAAGAATTTCAAGATATATGCTTTTTACAAATGAAGAAATTGCAATGACTTTTTAGGGAATTACTTCCTATATCTTTCTTTTTTATTTAACCTTTACTCACAACTTTGTAGGCAATGTGGGTCATAGTATGTAGATGATACTATATTTTTTATCTCTCTATTTTTTTTCAATATATGTATATTTTAGAGAGTCAACCCATGTACAGATTGTACATTTTTTTGGAATTTGGTGAGTGGTTAATTTTATGGCTTTTCTGTTTGATCTTGGTTTAGGTAACCCCATATATGTCTTTTTTTTGTTTTTTTTGTAGCAGTCATGCATGAATGAGATATAAGCATATACTATCAATTTCTACTCAAATCATTTAATCTAAAAAAATATATATATATATATATATAATACTCTATTAAGATGAGAAAAAATTCATACATTCAATGCTAATACCTATAGAGATCATCTAAAATTTGAATAAATAAGAAATGTGTTTGGAGTAAAAAAAATATATATTTCACTCTGAATAAAAGATATTAGGCTCAAATTATATCTCACAAGGGTAGTCTCCACTAAAAAAAATTCATAAACACCGATTTTGGGTTTAATATAATTTCTACATTTTATCAAGAAATACTAGTTATGACAAAAACTAACTAATTATCAAAAATAATTACAAAATATTTCATGATATGTTTTCAAAAATTAATCTAACAGTACAAAAGACTTAACTATTTACTTAAATTTGATTTAAAGAAATGATAATTTTTTGTGAGAAAATATTTAATAATTTTTTTTTAAATTACTAAATCACATAAAACAAAAATAAAATAAAAAAAATGAAAATGTGAACATAAAATTTTTATTATTTTTTATTTTTTATTTTTTAAATTGTTAAATCCTTTTTTTTCTAATTAAGCATGGTAACTTTTCACCACCCCCAACCTAGAACTTACATTGTCCTCAATGTAACAATTGTAAATTAAAGATAAAGAGAAAAGAGAAGAAAGATTACCTATTTCTTGAGAATGTGTAAGTAGTAATGGAGAAATGCAGGTGCATTCATCATATTCATCATTTAAAGTGTATACAGACAGATCATTGTGAATTTCTAACATTTCAACAAACATTTTTAGTTTTAACAATTTAAAAAGTATTAAACTAAAATAAACAATAAAATTAAGTAAATAAAATAAATAACAGAAAATTACCTAAAATGATGGGTTGCCTCCCATCCAGCGCTTAGTTTAACGTCTTAGCAAGACGTAACTTGGGGATTGCATTTTAAGTAAACTCAATGTCCCCTCATCATTGAGTCAATCATACCTACAAGTAAGACAAGATTGTCTTCCTATACTATTTCAAGCATGCCCTATTGATTTTTAAATTTTTCTGTACCAAAAACTAAGGGCATGCTTGAGGGTTTTAGATAACCCACATCTAGGTGCAAATCAAATAATTAAGGCATCATAACACAATTGTACCTAGATCAAGCAAAGAAACTAACTCTTGAGATTGTAATTAAAACTTTAAAATTTTGGAGATAGTTTCAGTATTTTTTTTTTGTTTTTTTTTAGGTTAAAATAACATAATCAGTATTAACCAAGAGTGCTCCCAGGAAAGAATGGTGGGGCAAAGGCTCCTTAAAACTCATCCTCCTAGACAGAACAACGTTCCCAGGAAAGACTAGTGGCACAAAGGCATCCAGGAACTAGTCTCCTAGACAAAACTCCTTTAGATCTTTACTTTTCATGTTATTAAAGTTAAGTTAATTAAGTTATATTAAGTAAAAATTTAAGTTAATTAAGTAAAAGAAAATCTAAGTTAATTAAGTTAAGTTAATTAAAAAGCTAAGTTGGTTAAAAAAAATCTAAATTAATTAAAAGTTAAGTTAATCAAAGTTAATTAAAAAGTTCAAGTTAATTAAGTTAAGTTAATTAAAAAGCTAATTTAAAAATCTAAGTTAGTTAAGTTAAAAAAAATATAAGTTAATTAAAAAAAAAACTAAGTTAATTAAGTTAGTAAAAATCTAAGTTAATTTAGTTAAATAAAAATTAAGAGAGAAGAAAAAAAAATAGTTAAAGAAAAGAAAGAAAAAAAAAAGATAAAACTAAGGAAGGCGATAATCGAACAGAGCCTATCTTAGAAATGGGGGCAGAATGTCCAGTAGGCAGAAGCACAAATGTAGAAGTATAGTTGTTATCAAAAGAATCAAACAAACTCAAATCATGACAAACATGATGAGTAGCACCTGAGTCAATAATCCAAACATTAGCTGATATAAGAGAAGAAATACCAGTGAAGTTTGACACTATAGGCTGCTGTTTTTTAGTATCCTGAGAGATCCCCTACATCTGAGTACTTAACAGAGATATCAAATGTTGACAATCATTAGCAGTCAAAGCATGCAAAGGAGAAGTAGTGTTATTGAAATTCTGGTGATTCTCTGGATTAACTTGAGTTTCAGCAACAAAAGAAGTCTGATTAGCTAGGGGCTTTGAAGAACTTGTCAGATTGGAATACCCTAGATGACTACTTATTTGGCCCTTAGAAAAATCTCCAGAACGGCCTTTTGGTTTAAAACCAGGAGGATATCCATGAATTTTGTAACATTTATCTACTGTGTGACCAGAGAAACCACAGTGTGTACAGACCGGTTTGTCCTTCTTTCCCTTATAAGCACTGTAATTGTTACTAGCCACTCCATAAGATGCTGAAATAGGAGGCAGAGATGAACTAGAAAAATGCATAGATCGTTGTCTTTCTTCTTGTATGACCAGAGAAAAAACTTTGTTAATTGGAGGCAATAAATCACTCATCAGAATTTGAGCACGGATCTGACTGAAAGACTCATTCAAACCCATTAGAAATTGTAAAACATAGTCTTCATGTTGATAATCTGTTAAACTTTTCATTCCTCCACAATTACATACTGGTGTAGGTCTAAAATCACGTAATTCATCCCAAAGAATCTTTAGTTTGGTAAAATAAGCACTAACATCATTAGAACCCTGTGTGAGTGCGTGAATTTGTTGCTTTAGTTGAAAAATTCTAGGACCATTGCTCTGATTGAACCGATCATGAAGATCAATCCACATACTTCGAGCATCATGAATATACATAATACTATCTGCTATGTCTTTGCAAACAGCATTCAAAATCCACGACATAACCATGTTGTTACAACGAGACCAAAAATTATACAAATTATCCCCAATTTCTGGTTTAACAATAGATCCATCAACAAATCCAAACTTGTTTTTAGCAATAAGAGCTATAATCATAGATCGATGCCAAGAGTTGTAATTACTACCTGTTAGAGGATTCGAAACCAAGCCAAGCCCTGGATGATCTCCATTTCCGAGATAGAAAGAACTGTTGGAATCTTCGTGAATACGATCAGTATTATCCAAAACTGAGAAAGAATTTTCATTGCTTCGATTGCCTCCACCATTACCTCCACGAGCTCCTCCTCCACGAGCCATTGAAGAACAATCAAGAATCAAGAATCAAGAAGAAAGAAAGATCAGCGAGAGCGAAATTTTTTTTTGCTCTGATACCATATTACGAAGGAGAGAAAAAGAAAAGGAAAAAATGAAAAGAAAAATAACAATCCGTATATTTTTCTCAATACCAAAAAAAATACAAAATACTCTTATTTATACAATTGTAAACAAATGAAAAGAAGCCACATGGCATAACAAAAAAAAACAATATTCTAACACATTGTTTTTATATTAACCAAATCTCAAATAAATTAAATCATATCACACCTATATCAATCTTTGAATACATAGTTTTTATATTAACCAAATCTCAAACAAAATAAATAAAGTGAGAAGAATAAAAGTAGACGTTCAATAAAAATCTAATTTTTAACAACAAAAATAATGAAAGTGATTTGTATTGATAAAACAAAAATTGTCTAATAAATATCTTATCATATTAATAATTGAATTACAATAAAATAGAACAATAAACATACATTTCTAATGTATGAACAAACAGTTAGAAACTTTAGGCTTCTAAACCTTGTCTCTCAAAGTTAAAAAATGGGATTGATGGAAATCACTATAAACTCTAAGTTGATCAAAAACTTAATTCTAGTTCTCCAACTAGAACTCCCTATGCTTGAATTGTTGAAGAACAATTTGTTTCTTAATAACATTGAAATTTTATGACTTTGGGTTCAATTAAGTGCTAAAGGAAGTTATTATTTTTTCTTCAAGTGCTTATAACGAGTGAAGAAGAAAGGGTGATTAAATAGTATCCAATTTTGCTACGAATTATATAAAATCCATCTTATTATTGTAGTCTTATTAGAAGTAATTCACACATTTAAATTGTGTACTTTAATGAGAATCTTATTCTCATTATTTAGCCCATTTTGTAGGCCAATAATGAGTTTTACTCTAAGTGATGTACTATAATTTAATTTCAAATTAAGTTATGTAATTAATTTTAAAAAAATCTAATTTAATAATTACTCAAAAGTTATTCTCATTCTACAAGTATTTAAATATTTACCAAACATTTAAATTTAGCATTTTAATGTTTTTAATTAATTCAAATAAATATTTAATCCAACTAAATATTATTTAATTAATTAATTTTATTGATTTGACTATGTCAAATTATCATTTTATCCTTACATATTTATTTGATATTTATGACCACCATAAATTATCTCAATAAATAAATAAGCATTTTTGATCATATGTAATAATTAATTTCAAATTAATCATTCATTTAGCTTAGAAGCAATAGTTATACTTGAAGACACACAAGTATACGTGATAAAACTGTATAAATGATAAATAATTTAAGAAAAAAATGTTGTCGAATCTATGAGAATTGTTACAATAAATATCACTAGTAATTGGTTTATTAGTAAAAATATTTTTAAAATTGTTGTTAACTAAAATAAAACATAAAATATTAATTGAAATACATGAGCACACAGATTAAGAGAACACATATAATTATTGGACTATTTTTACCATTAGCCTATAATCTAATCAATTATATTATGAATCAATATTAGACCTATAATTGAATTCTTAACTTCACCATTAAAAATCTATGTAACCAAGACAAGACTTAATTTCACATTTTCTTACTTTTTCATCGAAGTAGAATACCATTATAAATCAATTATAAATCCGAACGGTCTAGTCATAATTACTAGATAATTCATTCATTGTATTAAGTTTTAAAAAATAGATGACTAAATTTTAAAATATTACAACCCTTAGCAACCTTTAATGAAGACATTAACTCTACTCATCACATGATGCACAAACACTTGAGAGTCAAATTTTGTACATTTATAAAAAAAATTGCAAGTGCACAAATAGCTTGTAATAAATGATAAGTATACTTTCAATGCAAATTTACAGAAAAAACTACATGATTTTAAATAATTTGTCAATTTTTTCAAAAACAAACACAAAAAATAAAACATAAACATTTTATTACAATATTTGAGTATTGATTTCCTTGGGTGAAGTTTTGTTCACTAAGGTTCTTCCACTAGCAGTATCTATCATGCTTCTCTCAATGTGCATTAATCCTTTATAGAAATATTTGAGAAGTAGTTTCTCACTAACTTGTTCATAAGGACAGCTTACATATAACCTCTTAAATCTCTCATAATATTCATATAGGGTTTCCCCATTAAATTGCCTTATGCCGCATATTTCTTTTCTAATTTGTGTGACCTTAGAAGATGGAAAGTACCTTTCCAAAAATAATTTGGTCATGTTAAACCATGTGGAGATAGTACCCAAATGGAGATAATAGAGCCATTCTTTTGCACTGTCAGCAAGTAAGAAGAGGAATGCTCTAAGTTTAGTTTACTTTTCAATGATCCCAATTGGTTTCATGGTAGAGCAGACTACATGAAAACTCTTTTAAGTGTTTATTTCAATCTTCTCCTGTTAATCCCCCTAAAAGTATTTCAAATTTAAGTTCAAATACTACGTTTAAGTTGGAATATACAATACACAAAGTTTTTGCTTGATGAGTGCTCAAAAAACACTAAAATTATCATGATTTTATGCACGTAAATTGATTAAAAACATATATATTTATATGATTTTATCATATATTTATATAAATCTGTCTTTTCGGAATCACGGGTATTTTTATTGTTTTCACATATTTTCGCTTAAAAAAAGTAACTTAAAGACTCAAAGAAAAATACTGGAGGCAATACATCACAAATATATTCATAAAGTAAATGAGGAAAAGTAAAAAAAAGATGGAAAATTGGACAAAATGGGTCAAAAATGTAAAAAAGGATGAAATCGTGCATGTAGCCACCCAACAGCACCAGCCAATACGCATAGTATGCCCAGCAGCGCCGGTCAACGTGCACGTATCGCCCGCACAATGCCCAGTTCGCGTGCGCCCGCACCCATCTGCTTCCAATCCGTGCACGCTCGCACCCATCTTTGCCCAATCTGCACGCTCATGCGTCCATCTACACCCAACCTGTGTGCGCCTCTCTCTATTATGCGTGCGCCGCCGCGCCCTATATACCATGATGTTAGCTGATATCATCATTACCTACTATGCGTTTCCTCCATTTTTTAATCATTTTCACCCACTTCTTTTTCCTCTCCTCACCTATAAATACCCTTATTATCTACACATCAAAAACATCTTCTTCTCTCTTTCTTTCTCTCCATTTTTTAGTTTTTCTTAGTTTTAGAGTTTTTCTCTTTTTTAGAAGAACTAATTATGTTTTTGTCATTTATTTGCTTTTTGATTCAATAAATGAAAATGAAAATTTCGTTTGGAGGTTTTCCAACAACAAGAATAACATCAAAGTATTGTAAGGATTTTATTTTTTTTACAGTTATTTTTTTATGTTTTATTCTTATATGTTATATTTAATTTGTCTATGATTGAATTTAACTTTGCTGGGTGTTTGAAAACATGATATAATAATAACGTTGTTATGCTTGTGAAATATTAAATAGGTAAAAATCTCTAAAATGAATTGATTTTGTTTTTATTCAAGATTTTATATTAAGAATGTTAGAGAAAAATATATTATTTTTCATTACAAACTTAAATCTGAGAATTAGATTTTAAGGTTTAGTTATTTGGTCTGATTTAGAGTAGTGCTCTTTTATTTGTTGGTACAATCGCCCGGTAGTTAGAGTGAAGCTCTATTTCAAAAGTTTTTATAAGAATTATTATCTGAAAATATATTAACAACATGTTTAGAGTAGTGGTTTTAAAACTTGAAAGTTAGTACTCAGATAATTAAATTCGTAGGTTTAATTTGGATACATTGAATAAAGTTTAAATTGTCTAATCCCACCAAATGTGGTATTTAAATGGTTCATTTTCAATCTCTTAAAAAAATTAATTTAATTAACCAAATTAGTTATCAATCCCACTCATAGGTATTAATTGATTTGTTTAGTTAACAAAAAATATCTAACCCTACCAAAGATGGTATTCATATAAAAAAGAGAGAATCAATAAATATCAATTTATATCTTTAATAACTTAAATAATATGAGCAAGCATAATTAACTTAGTTATTATATCCATAAATACTCCACTATTATAAAAGATAAAATTTGCATAAATGTTTATTGAATTTGTATCTATGTTTATTTTTATGTTTTTAGATTAAAAACATAAAAATCCCAAATATCGTGACAAAATGTTTAGGATTTAATTTATTTTTTAAAAGTTTGAATAATAAATTAAAAATCACATATACTTATCATTTTTTATGAAATGATTCGTAGATTTGTGAGAATTTAATAAATATAAAACCAAAATATTGATAGGATCGACGATGTCGGTTCTATTAATCATTGCTCTCAATGAGGTGCAGTTATTTCGTTAAGTGTTTGGTCTACTTTTGCCATTTCTTTGTGTTTAGTTTTAGATTTACTTGAATAATGATCTTAAATTATAGGAATGTTCTTATTATATTCATATTCTAAAAGTTTTTAAAAAGTAAAATTTAGTAAACTAAAAATTAAAAGAAAAATATCTATAAAGAAGTTAAACTAAAATAAAAAACTAAAACCCAAAATTAAAAATCTACAAAGATAAAAATATGATAAAATTAAAATTAATTTAATAATTAGTAAAAAAAATTAGTATAAATATATTAGAAATAAAAATAAATAAAATAAAAAAGATAAAAATTAAACTAATAATTAACGACGAAATTGTAAAAACAATTCCTTATAACGACACTAAAAATTGATACTCTTGGAAACACACAATTATACATGATTAAATTATAAAAGTGATAAGTAATTTAAAAACAAATATTTTCGAGCCCATAAAAATTGTTACAATAATAATTATTATCTCATTACTAAATTAGTAAAAGAGGTTTTAAAAATTATTTTTAGCTAAAAATAAAACATAAAATATGAAGATTCCCTATACATAGGAATAATTACACGAAAGTTAATTGTCCTTCTCAATGAAAATAGGTAATAAGGACATAGATGAGGGGTGGAAAAGCCATTCCATGGAATCTTTTCATGAGTTCTGTATCAGTTCTGCTAAACATGCCTTATAAATTGAATTAAGCAATTAAAATATTGAAAATATAAAACAACATACTCAATTCAACACATAATGAAAACAACTAATAGATATAATAATATCATTTTATAGAACACGAACTAGTGACAGTGTGTTTTATAGGCCCTTGTCCAAACTAGGAACATGCATATATGGAAAACAATAATAAAGAGTCTGACATTTGAACATACACTTCTAGGGCAAGGAGATATATAATCCTTAGATATTCACACCAAGCTTGTATGCATATAAAAGATGGATTATACTAACACATAATTTAAGCATGCATATATACTAAAAAAAAGTATAATATTCTATACACGATCAAGTTAAGGATATGCTGACTCCTTAAAGGCTTAACCCTTCCTAGAAAATAACAGAGATAAAAACATCTAAAAGATAATCACAGTTACAATATAAATGGACACATATATACAATATAATAAAGCAATAGATATATAGAATTTAGTAAATAGAAAGTAAATGATAAATATTAAAAGCTTTCTAATTAGAATTTAAACGTTAGTATGTCAAGATATACACCATTTAAACTCTGGTTGTACCAGCCATACATTCGAGCATACATAATATCAAATATAACAAGATAAACCCATATATAAACCATATCTATGTGGTAACATCTAATGATTACTTAAGGCAACCACCTAGTAGAAAACAATACACTAATAAATAAAATAGTTGCAACTTTGGTATAAAATAAAACGATTGATACCTCTATCAGTTGGGACCTCCGTCCTAACCACCTATTACTTCTTTCACAATGACCTGATTTGACACATGAACCCAAATCACCTCCAAATCCAACATCACTCAATATGGTGTGATCAAAAACCACGAGTCAGTAAAAAGTGATGTGCATAATCAATAGAACCACCCTCGAACATAAACACCTCATAAATAACAAAAGACACATAGTTTACCACAAACCACCAAAGAACACAGTCTAAGATGTGAAAAATTAAAGAATTCAACTCCATCCACTCTCAAAAAGAGGTTCTCACATATAAAAAGTTGTAAGAAGGTAACTACCAACCGACACATGGTTCACCTCACATAAACCACTTGCAAACACCACCTTGAGTACTCACCACTCACATGTACGGTTTTGCTCATACAATCATGAACACTAATACCAAATAACACACAAGATATTATTGATATAGAAATAGAAAGAATGAGATGTCAAATTGACAGAGCTCTGCTACATTTTTCTAGATACCAAATAAAGAAGAAATGAGAGATATTTATAGAACTCGAATTTCCACCTTGCTAGTGATAGGACACTAATTGTGTTCAATAAATACGCAAGTATATGTATCGCAACAAGTAATATAATGATAAGAAAAAATTGTTCTCATAGATATTATGTTATTAAAAACTAATTTTTAAAACTATAAAAATAAAAAAAATCATTTTTTGTGTTTTTATATTTTAAGAAAGCAAAACTAAAAAAACTAAAAATAAATAGCAATAATTAATTAAATCAAATTTGGAAACTAAGAAGATATATGAGAAAATATATAGCAATACTTAATCCCCCAATTTTCTAAACATGTGAATCACTAAAAACTCCTCAATATAATTATCAATTAATTACATGATCAATTGAATCTAACCTAGTATGTATTCCTCTATCAAGTAAACTACACACCATATAGTAATTAACTTAATTACACTCCTATGTCAATTAAATTACATATTACTCACTAAGTTCATTAATTATGGATCACATACATAAGAATCATACATCTCTACCTATAAAATATGCATTTTATTTAATCAAGACAAACAATTAAATAATTCTCTCAAATCTATTTAGTTACCTCTATAGATCAATTATTGGCCAAACAATTAATAGTATAAAAATTAGATTAAATAATATAATTAAATTGAAATCATAATTGGAGTAAAATATTAGATTATTACATGTTGAAAATTTGGTTCATAAGACCCTTAGATTAATAAATTAATTAAATATAATTTTGTTTATAAAACTCATATTTTTCATAAAGAAAGATATAAAAATTGATAAAGAAAGAAGTAGAAGAAGAAATACAATCAATCTCTTAAACCGTAGTACCAATCTTCTCTTAAATCTACACCAAAATTGTATCTCTATCTCCTTTTGAATTTTTCTGTATTTTTCTCTCTTCTTCGCTCCAAAAATTGATAAAAAATTATATTAATTATGACTTATTAGGGTTTATGAGGTGATCTCTTCTTAGCTCATTATTATTTATTTCTAATGGATTGGACATTTTTTTACTTAGGTGGCAACTTGTTATTTTTTGATTGATTTCAAAGTATACTCAATTTCGAGATCTAAAGGAAAAACTTCTCCTTTTATCATTTGAATCTTTTAAGTCCAAAAATACCTTAAATATGTCAAAACATATTATCTGATTCCGAAGAAACTTTTTATGTAATACTTAGGTTAAAATGTGATAGTAAAATTAATTCACTCTTTGAATTTGATAAACCACAAGATATGCATGCTTTTTAGGCACATATCAACAATATTATTCAATCGTTGTTATGAAGTAGACTAAGTTACTGATTGAACTATGGATTCAATCTTAAATAAAACATTGCTATATTAATTAACCCTTTAAGTAATTACCAATCTAATCTTATAGTTACTCCATTATAACATGAGACTAAAAACTCTTAAATATCATAGTTGATATTTCCATTATACAATATATATGGCTAACCTATTAATATAACCATTAGGTGTAGCTCAATCCTCCATATCCAATTCGTAATTCAACTATGGTCATTAAGTTCGTTTTACCTTCTCTATTATATCTTCTTCTTTAGTACCCATGATGCATATGAATAATTATATATAATCATATTATAGATTACGCACAATCATTCAAGCTATGGATTGCTAAATAAGAGAACTACTGTCTAACATATGTGAATATATGAAGTGAATTCTACATCTTATGAAATAACCTCCTTGCCCACTATAAACATTTGGATACCAAGATACAAGACATATTATTCCAAGACTCTAGGCCTCATTGAGTAAGTCAAATACTAAGGTGCTACAATGTAAGTCTTATAAGTCCTTTGTATTTGTATTAGCGTTCTCGTGTTCATAACATAAAGTCTACTTATTTTACTTAGTGTATTGGCTTTTTTTGTATAAGGTTGATTACTGATGGTTTAGTAATACACATGTACACTTAGTTAGGTACATTATGTACATGAGCATATTTACACACACCATGGGATAGTTTTCATAGTATGCATGCTAGGTTATGTTGTTTGTGATTTTGTGCTATTTCACTTGCTTGTATTTGTGGGAAATTACTTGATAATTTTTGGAAGCAAAAAAAATTACATTTTTGAAAGCTCGGCGACATGGCCTACCAACCTCTCATCAACCATGGCTGATGAGGTTATAATGGGTATTATCCTTAACATGTGTAGTATTACCCCTACTAATCCAAGGTCAGTGAAGCCTCAAATAGTTGATTTTTTTTCTATAAATATACCTTATTTCTTTGAAATGTTATTATTTTTGCATTTTTTTTATTTCGGTTCACATTTACCTTAAGTTTTTGTTCAATATCTACGAGTCTGATTGAGTAAGCAAAACCATGTTCTCAAGTTATGTGCACTAAGACAAGTTTGCTAGTGGGTTTATTATCACACTACTGTATGTAGTGAGGGCTTTAAAGGAGAGCCAGATTCGTATGTCAAATCATAGTTGTTATGAAGGTGGCAAGTAGAGGCAATATAAACAGTTAGGGCATGTGGTCTCAAGTGATAGAGGTATTTGAGTTTATATTGTCTATTGAGTTGTATATGTTTAAGTGTTTATCATGTTTCGTGAATTATTTTTCTACCATGTGGTAGCTTTAAGCAACCCAAGGATTTTACCACATAGGTAGAAGTTCTATGTGGGTTTACCTTATTATATTGATGTGTTTGTATGCTCCATTGTTGAGTTAGTACAATCATTATTTCACTCGAGTATATGTGTACATATAAGAGTTATATTGTGATTGGAAAACATTCTATTTCTCAAACTGTTTTTATCTATTGTTAAATTATTTTGTTTGTTAGCTGATTAGTTTATTTTTTCTATTTATTTCCTTTCTTGTGTACTTGTCTAGTTTATTTACTTCTCTCTTATTTATTTTTATTTTGTTGCTAGTGAGTTAGAGGTGAATCTCTGAGGAGTTCGTATCTCCTTACTCTGATTGTTCACCTCGTATTAGACTCTTTCAATTTGGTATCAGAGTGGGTACACACTTGTTAGGCTTAACCACTCCGAGGTTGATTCTTTCCTCCTTTTTGTTTGTTTAATTTCTTATTTCTCTTATGATGGGTGATTTACGAGGTTTGGTCTGTAGACCTCCTTAATTTAATGGAAATTGGTACTTGATGAATGCTCAAAAAGTACTAAAATTACCATGATTTTATGCATGTTAATTGATTAAAAAGATATATGAATATGATTTTATCATATATTTATATAAATCTATTTTTTTAGAATCACGGGTATTTGTATTGTTTTTCAGGTATTTTTGCTTAAAAAAAGTAACTTAAAGACTCAAAGAAAAATACTGGAGACAATACATCACAAACATATTCATAAAGTAAATGAGGAAAAGTAAAAAAAAAAGATGGAATAATTGGACAAAATAGGTCAAAAATGTTAAAAAGGATGAAATTGCCCACGCAACACGCCCAACGTGCGTGCATCCCCCAGTCTGCACACGTCTGTGCCCATCTGCGCCCATTCTACGCGTGCCTGTGCCCATCTACACCCAGTTCTCTTGTGCCTCTACTCCATTCCGCGTGCGCTGCAGCGCCCTTATATACCATGACGTCAACTGACATCATCTTTACCTACTACACGTTTCCTCCATTTTTTATCATTTCCACCCACTTTTTCTTCCTTTTCTCACCTATAAATACCCTTATTATTTACACATCAAAACACACCTCAAAAACATCTTCTTCTCTCTTTCTTTCTCTCCATTTTTTAGTTTTTCTTAGTTTTAGAGTTCTTCTCTTTTTAATCAAAATATTGTAAGGATTTTATTTTCTTTACAGTTATTTTTTATGTTTTATTCTTATATGTTATATTTAATTTGTCTGTGATTAAATTTAACATTGTTGGCTGTTTGTAAACATGATATAATAATAACGTTGTTATGCTTACGAAATATTAAATAGGTAAAAATCTCTAAAATAAATTGATTTTGTTTTTATTCAATATTTTATATTAAAAATATTATAGAGAAATATATTATTTTTCATTACAAACTTAAATCTGAAAATTAGATTTTAAGGTTTAGTTATCCGATCTGATTTAGAGTAGTACTCTTTTATTTGTTGGTACAATCGCCCGGTAGTTAGAGTGAAGCTCTATTTCAAAAGTTTTTATAAGAATTATTATCTGAAAATGTATTGACAACATGTTTTCAGTAGTAATTTTAAAACTTGAAAGTTAGTACTCAAATAACTAAATTTTTAGGTTTAATTTGGACACCTTGAATAAAGTTTAAACTGTCTAACCCCAGCAAAAATGGCATTTAAATGGGTCATTTTCAATCTCTTAGAAAAATGATTAATTTAATTAATCAAATTAGTTATCAACCCCACCCATAGGTGTTAATTGATTTGTTTAGTTAACAAAGAATATCTAACCCCACCAAAGGTGATATTCATATAATAAAGAGAGAATCAATAAATATCAATTTATATCTTTAATAACCTAAATAATACGAGTAAGCATAATTAACTTAGTTATTATATCCATAAATAATCCACTATTATAAATGATAAAATTTCCATAAATATTTATTGAATCTGTATCTATGTTATTCTTATGTTGTTAGATTAGAAACACAAAACCCAAAATATCGTGACAAGATGTTTAGGATTTAATTTCATTTTTAAAAGTTTGAATAATAAATTAAAAACCACATATATTTCTTCCTTAGATCGACCTTGGGAGTATACTTATCATTTTCCATGAAATGATTCGTGCAATTGTGAGAGTTTTATAAATATAAAACCAAAGTATTGGCAGGATCGGCGATGCCAGTTTTGCTTCATCGGTACTCTTTCTAGAGATATCAAATATGCTCTTATTTAAGATTATTAAATGGTGATGTTTGGTTCTTGATTGAAAATGGATGGAGTATGCACACTTCAAAAAAGGTAATGTCAAACCAAAGCCATTTGTTGATTGGAATGAAGAAGAATTACAACCAGGTGATCTTAACTGTCAAGAATTGTATATAATCATCAAATCTGTAACTATTTACGACTTAGATCTTCTTTCAGAATTTAATAGTTCCAAGAAAGCTTGGGATTTCTTGGAAGGAAAGTATGGTAGATGTTCATCCCGAATGGATGATGCATTTTTTAGAGAATACATGGGTTGATGTTTGATGAACAAAATCATCATCCCATTAGTAATATCGATTTTATAGATACTTTGGTTTTATATTTGTAAAACTCTCGCAAGTGCATGAATTATTTTATAGAAAATGACAAGAATACTCCCACGGTATATCTAAGGAAGGAATATATGTGGTTTTTAATTTATTATTTAAAATCTTAAAAATGAAATGAAATCCTAAATATTCTATCACAATATTTTGATTTTTTGGGTTTCCTAATCTAATAATATAAAAAAAATAAACATAGATATGGATTTAATAAATAATCATGCAAATTTTTATCATTCATAACAATGGAGTGTTTATGGATATAATAATTAAGCTAATTATGATTGCTTATATTTTTTAGGTTATTAAAGATATAAATTGATATTTATTGATTATCTCTTTTTAATATAAATACCATTTTTAGTAAGGTTTGATATTCTTTGTTAATTAAAAAAATCAATTAACACTTATGGGTGAGGTTGATAATTAATTTGGTTAATTAAATTAATATTTTTTCTTCTAAGAGATTGAAAACGAACCATGTAAATGCCACTTTTGGTGGGGTTAGACATTTGAAATTTGATTCAATGTGTCCAAATTAAACTTAAGAACTTAATTATCCGAGTACTAACTTTTAAATTTTAAAACCATTATTGAAAATATGTTTTAAATATATTTTCGAATAATTGTTCTTATAAAACTTTTGAAATAGAGTTTCACTGTAACTATAGGATGATTGTACTAATAAATACAAGAGTACTACTCTAAATTAGACCGGATAATTAAACCTTATAGTCTAATTTTAATATTTAAGTTTGTAATGAAAAATAATATATTTCTCTCTTATATCCTTAATATAAAGTCTTAAATAAAAATAAAATCAATTTATTTTATAAAAATATTTTACGCATTTAATATTTTGCAAGAATAACAACATTATTATTATATTTTATTTACAAACAACCAGTATTAATGTTAAATTTAATTAATCACAGATAAATTAAATAAAATATATAAGAATGAAATATAAAAATAACTGTAAAGAATTCATTTTAAAATTATACCTCAAAAAATACTTATAAAACTTTGATGCTAATTCCATTTTTGAAAAACCTCTAAACGGATTTGCATTTCCGTTTATTGAATCAAAAAATAGAAATTTATAAAAGCATAACTAGTTCTTCTAAAAAAAAGAACTTTAAAACAAAAAAAACCAAAAAAAAAATTAAGAAAGCTAAAGAAAGAGAAGAGATTTTCAGGCATCTTGAGGGATTATTTTTACAATGGGGGAAATATCCTTTTTATAGGTGAAAAATGGCTAAAAAGGTGGAATAATATCTAGAAAATCGGTTTGGATAGGTTTGCACGCGTGTGGAGGCATTGGCGCACATGGTTGGGTGTGGATGGGCAAGATTTGCGACGAGATGGGTGTTGGCGCGTGTAAGATTAGGCATGGCTCGCGTATCTTGGCGCAACAGAAAGCCTGGACTTGGCATGACACACGTGGGCCTTGGCGGATTTGTGCATTTTTTAAATTTTTGGCCCATTTTTTGACTTTTACTCATTTTTTTCTCAACATATTTGTGATGTATTGCCTCCAGTATTTTTCTTTGAGTTTTTAATTATTTTTGAATGAAAATACCTAAAAAAACAATAAAAATATCTGTAATTCTAAAAAAGATAAATTTACATAAAAATATGATAAAATCATACAAATATAAAATCTATTTAATCAATTAAAATAAATTAAATCATGGTAATTTTAGTTCTTTTTAAACACTCATAAAAACCCCTAACTAGTTTCTTGCTAGTCTCTTAGTAAAAGAAGCGGTAAAAACTAAAAATTAAACTATCATAAATTACTTCCATGGATTGATACGGTTGCATTTAGCGTATACAACAAGCTTTTAAACTCCTAGGTTGCTCTAGTGGACGAGTTTGAATCTCGCGAGGGCTTTTAGTAATGATACTCACAAACATTAAGCTAAATGTAAAAATTAAAAAGAAATAACAAAAATAAACAAATCAAAAATAAAAAAAACTAAAATTATGAAAAAATAAATTCTAAATAAAAAAACATAAAAACGTCTCATATTTTTTAAGCTATTTTAAGATCATAATTAAAATCTAAAGTATAAGTTATTTTTAACTTCTTAAATAGTCATAATTTATAATAATAATTAGTTGAAAATTATTTTAATACTTCATTTAAAAAATGTTTCAATTTAAATTTACCCAATTTTAATGTGAGAGATTCAAACTCGCTTCGACTTTATCCTTATAAATCAATAATCTTAAAACATTGAATCCTATAGGTTCAAGCACTCATACTAAGCCGTATAAGAAATAAAGTTTATATTTAGAAATGAACTAATAAGTTTGCATACGTATAAAAGAAGAAAGACTCAAAATAGTTCATTTCTAAAAATAAACTCTATTCGCATACACTTTAGTATGAGTGTTTGAACCCATATAATTCAATGCTTTGAGAATATTAACTTGTAAGGATAGAGTCAAAGCAAATTCGAATTTCTGACATTAAATTTAGGTAAATTTAAATTCAATTTTTTAAAAATAAAGTATGACAATGATTTTTAACTAATTATTATTATAAACTATGACTGTTTAATAAGTTAAAAATAACTTATGCTTTAGATTTTAATTATGATCTTAAAGGGGATTAAAAAGCATTAGACATTTTAATATTTTTGTTTTATTTTGTTTTGTTTCTTGTTTTATTTTATTTTATTTTAAAACTAATTTTTGATTTTATTTTATTATAATTTTAGTTTTTGATTTTTGTTATTTCTTTTTAATTTTTACATCCAGTTCAATGTTTGTGGGTATCATTACTAAAACCCTCACGAGACTCAAACTCATCCACTAGGGCAATCTAGAGGTTTAAAAGCTTGTTGTATAAGCTTAATGCAAACATGTCAATTCACGAAAGTGATTTTGGATAGTTTAATTTTTAGTTTTTATCATTTCTCACTACTACAAAAATGGATATTTAAGCCGATATGTAAAGTCAGTTTTTGGAAAAAAACGAATTTTAATGAATTTAAAGTCGGTTCGGTGTAGAACTGATGCTATCCACGTAGGACGTACCGTAAATTCCAAGTGTCAACCGACGCTACACTACGTGGATAGCGTCGGTTGACATCTGGAACCGACACTACCTCCGTATGTAGCATCGGTTTGACACGTCAACCGAAGTTATACACGTGGATAAATTCTTTTCTCTTCTTTCTTCTACAAACAAAAAGTATTCCAAGTGCTGCATAACTCTTAAAAATCCAAAACCTCTTCCACTTCTCCTCCACTCTTTCTCATTTTTCGGCCACCTACGACCACCAATTTCAATGCCGGTTAGTGGGTTTTCTTCCTCTCTAACTAATCTTTTAAATCCCCTATTTTTTAAGAAAAATACTCAAAAAAATTATACTCATTTCTCACTTACAAAACATGATTTTTTCTTCATTTCCTTCATTTTGTCACTTCATTTACTCTTGTAAGTATTTCTATTAATCCTACGCACTTATTATTCATATTTTTTTCCTGTTATTATGTGTTATTATTTATGTATATAATTTGTTGTATTTCTGTTATTATGCATTATTATTTATGTATATAAATTTTTGTATTATATATGTAGGTTTGTATTATAACATCAGGAGAAGATTATGATGATCTTGCATAACATAGAATAACACCATGGTAATTTTTATACTATTAATTAATATTTTATTTTTTAATTATTTGTATTATTTAAACTATTTGTTAAACTTATTTTATTTTTTTCTGCTATTATTTAGTGATCGAATATAGATTTTAATTTGAGTATAATAGAAAATGAGTAAATTTTGTAAAAAAAAATGAAAAATTTAAAGTCGGTTCATCGCGTGAACTGGCTTTTTTTTATAATAGTATCTATTGCTAAGAGACTAGCAAAAAGCTGGTTGAGGGTTGTGATGAGTATTTAAAAAGCACTAAAATTACCATTATTTAATGTATTTTAATTGATTAAATAGATTTGTATTTGTATGATTTTATCATATTTTTATATGAAAATTTCTTTTCGGAATCAAAATTATTTTTATTATTTTTCAGGTATTTTCGTTCAAAAATAATTTAAAAACTTGAAGAAAAATATTGGAGATAATACATCACAAATGTGTTGAGAAACAAATGAGGAAAGTGATCATCACACACGAAGTGTATGCAATGAATACACAAGTATACATATTAGAACAAGTAATATAATGATAAAAAAAGATCGTTTTCACGAAGATTATTTTATTATAAACTAATTTTTTAAAACTAAAAAAAATAAAAACAATTTTTTTGTGTTTTAATAATTTAAGGAAGTAAAATTAAAATAACTAAAAAGTAAATAGAAATAATTAATTAAATCAGATTTGTTAACTAAGAAGATATATGAGAAAATATCTAAGAATACTTATTCCCCCAATTTTCTAAACATATAAATCGCTAAAATTCCCCAAATATAATTATTAATTAATTGCATAATCAATTGAATTTAACATAACATGTATTCCTCTCTCAAGTAAACTACACACCATATAATAATTAATTTAATCACACTTTCATGCCAATTAAATTGCATACTACTCATTAAGTTCATCAATTATGGATCACATACATAAGAATCGTACATTTCTGCCTAAAAATTATGCATGTTATCTAATCAAGACAAATAATTAAATAATTATCTTCAATATATTTAATTGCCTCTAAAGATAAATTGTTGGCCAAATAATTAATAGCATAAAATTTAGGTTAAATAATATAATTAAATTAAAATTATAAATGGGGAAAAATATTAGATTATTACATGGTGAAAATTGGGTTCATAAGATCCCTAAATTAATAAATTGACTATACATAATTGTTTTCATAAAACTCATATTTTTCATAAAGGAAGACATAAAAATTGATAAAGAAAAGAATATAAGAAGAAATATAGTCATTCTTTTGAATTGTAGTGTTAATCTTATCTTGAATCTCCATTAAAATTGTGTCCTCTCTTGAAATATTTTGTATTTTTTTGTCTTTTTAGCTCCAAAAACTGACCAAAATATGCCAAGGACGACCCCTTTGGGTTTATGGGGTTATTAGTGGCTTAAATATACCTTAAGTGCAATTTGGACTGTCAGTTCAGCTTCAGATCAAGGGCTAAGATTAAAACAAGCAAAATTGACAATGCCATCCAATCATAAAGCGATACGTGGCATTAGAAATTCATTGGGAGAATTAGAGTGCGACACGTGGCAAGGGAGACCGATCAGAGTCAACGCTCATTGAGTCAGCACCACGTGGTGAAATGTGATTGGCAGAAATGGATGGAATGGCGCACAAGTGGAACACTATGAGCAATCATGTGGCAACACGTGGTTGTGTTGTTTGACCGCCCCCGAACTCGGATTGAACACCATGTTGACATGTGGTACATGGCTCGTCCTCCTCACACATGGCATAACGTGATTTACTGTCCCTACTTTCATGGTGTTTGCATGGCTTTCCCAGTCAACTTGTCCTCTTATGTGGTAGCTCTCGATTGGCTCTGCGTTAAAAATTCATAAAAATCCATAGAAATTTCAAAAATTATATTTTCACCACTTTTCACTAAAACATTTATATTTTAATATTTTTGGCCACAAAAATACTATTTATTGAATAAAAAAAGTAAATATTAAGTAAAAAGTGTGCTAATGACTCTACTTTCGTAGAGTTATTATACCCTCAAACTTAACTATTTGCTTATTCTCAAGTAAAGCCAAGTATAATTAAATAAAATAACATGGGTAGTATATTCATAAATATACTTCTATTAGTACATGCATATTTCACGAAAGCCATCCCTATCAAAAGTCATACAATCCTATGATAAGGAGGTTCATATATTCATCAATTAATGTTCCATCAATACAAGGATATGCAGGGTTTTTGACAAATTGATTCGTGTGTATGTGTTGTACATGATATTATATAATACACTTATGAAATCAACCTATATGAGCATGCTAATCAATTCAATCTTAGAACAAGTCTCATAAGTCTATTTTTCACATCCTTATTCACTAATATAAATATGCACTTACCTCAAGATCAATAAGGACTTTAAATGGTTGTAATGTAAGACTTAGGTAAGGGGTTGATAAATGAATACATTTAGGATCTTTCTACACCTTAACTTTCTTTTTGTTCATCATGCACTTTTTAACTACAATTGAGCTTTTATTTGATATTTTGCTGCACAATTTCTTATCATTCTTTTCACATTCTATTATTCCACATCTTTTTTTTATAAATTCACAACACCCCAAACTTATTTTCAATTATATTTTCTTTTTATTTAGAGGGATAATTGTGTTGTGAGTTTTCATTTTTCATTTTTTTATATGGTGCATTACATTTTACCTTACTCTATAGCATAACACATGATTGTTTTTCCATAAAAGCTAAAGGTGCAAGGGTAAAGGTAATATTTATTAGTTAGGCATTAAATGTGGCTTAAAGATATAAAAGGTTCTTTGTTAGGCTCAAATGAGTGACTAAAGATATTAACAATGGTTAGCTTGAAAGGTTCAATCGATCCAAATAAGGCCTAAATCGTTTCTCTTGCTAAATACTATTTAGGATTTTTCCTCAAGGGATGATCAAATAGATTCTAAAACTTGGTAGATCTCATCGACTCACATAACTCACTACAAATTTTCTCTCAATAAGCACACCAAAATCAATCATGAACATGTGAATAAAAATTTGAATCAATCCAATCAAAACTAGCAAACATATCATATGATTAATGTAAATATCTTAACAAATATGTTACATTTTTTATACTAGTCATGACAACCAATTTTTATCATTGAGTTCATATGTTTCATATCAAGCATGCTTGCATTTAGTTTTCATATATTTATCAATTTCTACCCAAATCATGATTAAAAATATCCTAAAAAGTAAAAAAAAACAATTCGTAATTTTTTTTAAAAAATTTAAAATGCATAGTAGAAAAAATAATGTAGAAAATGAAGTTCCCTCCCTCAAACTAAAATTGCACATTTTCCCCAATGTGCATATGTAAATATGAAAAGGTAGAAAAATAGAAAACTTTCTTAATCATGGCACACCACATCTATCGTTGAAATACTCATTCTTGTTGCACCATTGCTCTATACATTTATTCACTTACAAAATAAAAACAATGAAAATATAAATAAAATAACGTTGGATTTCCTCCCAATTAGCATCACGTTTAACGTCCTTGACTAGACGGTTCTATAAAGTCCTAAGGTACACATCCTTTTATATCCATTTACTTTTGAGTTTTGCTGGAAACAATTTGACTCTTGATTTGTTCAATAATAATTTATGTTCTGGTTTGCAAATGTGATACTCAATTCTCTTCTCATGCCTAATTTTTTTTTTATTTTTGAACTCTTAGGAATTCTTATAAGCACTCCACATTAACTCATCCAATTTATGTATTTCTAATAGATTTTTCACCTCTCTATTAGACTCTTTCACTTTCATACTTGACTGGGGATGAAAGGGTAAAAGTGTAGGGTCTAAACTTGGTGGCTCTTCAATTGATGATTTGATCTTATATCCTATCTCAAAATTTCCCAAAATTGCCTTTGAATACACACATGAGATGAGCATCCTCCAAAAAGTTCACACAGTCTATAATATCAACCTTCGTTTCCATACTTTCAAAGTTAAAACAAAATGAGTTATTTCTGGTGAGTTTATGTCCTTGTTCATAACATCACCTATAATAGTCTTAAGTGTGGGCGAATCAACATGTTCTTTTAAGTTGTTCCCTTATTCAGTAACATTTATCCTTAAGTATTCATTTGCACTATCAATGTAAAGTGGCTCATATGCTTTAAAAACTTTAAAAATTATTTGTTCATCTTGCACTCTCATTTTAAGTTCACTTGTTTGTACATCAATGAGCATTCTTCCGGTTGCTAAGAATGGACAACCAAGTATGATAGGAATGTCACGATCCTCTTCCATGTCTATTGATGAGTGCTCAAAAAGCACTAAAATAACCATGATTTTATGTACCTTAATTGATTAAAAATACATATATTTATATGTTTTATCATATATTTATATAAATTTGTCTTTTTCGGAATCACGGGTATTTTTATTGTTTTTCAGGTATTTTGGCTTAAAAACGCAATGTAAAGACTCAAAGAGGAATATTTGAAGCAATACATCACAAATATATCAATAAATAAGTGAGAAAAGGTCAACACACATGGAAAAATCGGACGAAATGGGTCGAAAAGGTCAAAAATGTCAAAAAGACGGAAATCGCGCGCCGCAGCCCAGCGCCCCAGCGCCCAGCCGCGCGCGCTGGCATGCCCAGCTGCGCACAGCGCCCCAACAGCCCCCCTCCGCGCGCCCAACGCGTTTTCGCCCCATTTTTCACGTGCAGCCGCCCCTGTGACGTCATGCTGACGTCATTGATGACATCAGCAATTCCAATACGCGTTTTTACATTTTTTAATATTTTTTTAACATTGTTTTACTCATTTTTTCTCTCCATCCTCACCTATAAATACCCCCCCTTCCCTTCACTTCAAAACACACCTTCAAAACTCACTTCTCTCTTCTTTCTTTCTCTCATTTCTTAGTTTTTAGTTTCTCTTAGTTTCTTTCTTAGTTTCTAAGCTTTTCTTAGTTTTTCTCTTAGTTTTTAGTTTAATTCTCTTAGGTTTAGAGTTCTTCTCTTTTTGAGAGAAACTTGTAATGTTTTTGTAATAATTTAGATTTTTGATTCAATATATGGAAGTGCAAATTCCGCTCGGAGGTTTTCTAGCTACGGGAATAGCGTCAAAGTTCTGTAAGGATTTTATTTTCTTTACAGTTATTTTTATGCTTTATTCTTACATGTTATATTCAACTTGTCTGTGGTTAAATTTAACTATGCTGGCTGTTTAGTAAATATGATGTAATAATGACGTTGTTATGCTTGCGAAATATTAAATAGGTAAAAATCTCTAAAATAAATTGATTTTGTTTTTATTCAAGATTTTATATTAAGAATGTTAGAGAGAAATATATTATTTTTCATTACAAACTTAAACCCGAAAATTAGATTTTAAGGTTTAGTTATCCGGTCTAATTTAGAGTAGTGCTCTTTTATTTGTTGGTACAATCGCCCGGTAGTTAGAGTGAAACTCTATTTCAAAAGTTTTTATAAGAATTATTATGTGAAAATGTATTGACAACATGTTTTCAATAGTGGTTTTAAAACTTGAAAGTTAGTACTCGGATAATTAAATTCTTAAGTTTAATTTGGACACCTTGAATAATGTTTAAATTGTCTAACCCCACCAAAGGTGGCATTTAAATGGTTCATTTTCAATCTCTTAGAAAAAGGAATTAATTTAATTAAGCATATTAGTTATCAACCCCACCCATAGGTGTTAATTGATTTGTTTAGTTAACAAAGAATATCTAACCGCACCAAAGGTGGTATTTATATAAAAAAGAGAGAATCAATAAAATATCAATTTATATCTTTAATAACCTAGTTAATATGAGCAAGCATAATTAATTTAGTTATTATATCCATAAATACTCCGCTAATATAAATGATAAAAATTTGCATGAATATTTATTGAATCCGTATATATGTTTATTTTTAGATAATTATTTATTGAATTTGTATCTATGTTTATTTTTATGTTATTAGATTATATTTAATTAATCTGTATATATGTTTATTTTATGTTATTAGATTAGAAACACAAAAACCAAACTATCGTGACAGGATGTTTAGGATTTAATTTCGTTTTTAAAAGTTTGAATAATAAATTAAAAACCACATACATTCCTTCCTTAGATCGACCTTGGGAGTATACTTATCATTTTCTTCGAAATGATTCGTGCACTTGCGAGAGTTTTATAAATATTAAAACCAAAGTATTTGCGGGAATCGGCGATGCCGGTTTTCGTTCATCAAGTTTTTGGCGCCGTTGCCGGGGAAGGAATAGCGTTTTTAAATTATTTATTAAAATTTTAAAAACATTTTTGTGCTGTAAATAATTGTGATATTTTAATAATAATCAAATTTCAAAATTCATAATAAATAAAAAATAAAAAAATAAAAAATAAAAAAATAAAAAAATAAAAAATAAAAAAAAATAATTTTTTTTAATTGTAAAATAATTTAGAAATTTGAAATTTGAAGTAAAAATTTTTACCGTTCATGAATAGTAAAAAAAAAAAAAAAAAAATCAAAAACTTAAATTTCAAATTTTTTTTAAGTTAATAAGACATTATATAGCGTGAATAGTAAAATAAAATTACCGTTCATGAAAAAAAAAAAAACATTACTTGAATTTATACCTAATTAACTAAATAACATGAAAAGTAAAAATCTAAGGGAGTTCTGTCTAGGAGACTAGTTCTTGGAAGCCTTTGTGTCACTAGTCTTTCCTGGGAACGTTGCTCTGGCTAGGAGAATGGTATTTAAGGTGCCGTTTGCACCACCATTCTTTCCTGGGAGCACTCTTGGTTAATACTAATTATGTTACAAAAAAAATAAAAAAATAAAAAATAAAAAAATAAAATAAAATAAAATAAAATTTTTTTTTAGGGTTTAACTAGTTTTGTTTAGTGCTTTGTATTGAATAACATGTAAATTTTCTCTAAATTTTTTTTATTTTGTTGACAGGAGTTTTAAATTTACGTTTACAATAGTCTATGCGTGGTAGGAGATCCCTAGGAAATCCCCTTACACCATATGTAAATAAATTTCATAAATTTAAACAAGTGTCAACAAAACTGGATTCTACCCATCAACCTGTTTTTGAGCCAAACATAGAACCAAGTCTTAATCCTTTACTAGAACCAAAAGAAATGGAGGAAAACCAACATATTAGGGAAACCACGATGAAGGAGTTTGCAAGACCGGTAATAGGCACGGCAACTGCCGCTATCCAGTTGGGGGAGGCTGCTCGGAATTACGACCTTAAAATTATTCATTTTTCTATGCTTCCTTCCTTTTATGGGCTACCTAATGAAGATTCTCTTTCCTTTATGAGAGATTTCTATGCTACGGTCCAAACATTCCCCCTCGGTATTCTAAACGAGGATCAACTTAGGATGAGATGTTTTCCCTACACTCTAAAGGATAAGGCCAAAGCTTGGTTGATGTCACTTCCCCCAGGTTCTCTGATGACATGGGGTAACATTTACAATAAATTCATGGGAAAATTCTATTCCCATCAAAAAACATCAGAGTTGAGAGGAAAGATTGCTACTTTCTCTCAGATGGATGGAGAACCATTCCATGAAGCTTGGGATAGGTTCAAGATGTTTCTCACTCAGTGTCCCCATCATAGCTTTCCCCTGCAGTTGCAGAACCAATTCTTTTACGATGGACTTACACAACAATGTCAGTTCATTGTCGACAACGCTGCGGGAGGAGCAATAGGAGAAAAAACTGCCTCAGAGACGTATAACCTCTTTGAGATGTTGGGTGCTAATTCCCAACAGAAAAGCTCCCGAGTGAGAAAAGCTGGAGTTCATGAAATCGACTCCAGTAATGAAGTTCAACAACAACTTGTTCAACTGACTAAGCAAGTTGCCCTTCTCGCTACACAAACCAACACCAATAATGATCAATATGGTTTGTATAGCAACATGGGACATGGTACTGAAGCCTGTCCATATCAAGGAGAAACAACTGGACCTGAACAGGTCAATGTGTTGGGAGCATATCAACAGAGACCAAGGTTTGATCCCAATTCAAATACCTATAATCCTGGGTGGAGAAGTCATCCAAATTTCTCTTGGAGGCAAAACAACCCTCCTTTCACTCAAAGCTCAAACCAAGCAGGTCAGCAATTCCACCCACCTATTCCAAGAAGCATTCCCAATAAACCAACCGTGGAGGACAACTTGAATTCTTTTATTCAAGTATGTAGGGATAATCAATCTAAAACCAATCAACGGTTGGACTCTGTGGAAGGTTCTATCAAAAAGGTGGAAGTTCAAGTTGAACAGTTAGTTGAACATTTGCAAAAAGGCAAAGACTAATTCAATGAAGAGGAGACATTGAGTTTTTCATTCTGCAATCTCCAAGCAACGTCTTACTAGAAGACGATAAATTTTAGTCCTGTATGGGAGGTCACCCATTATTGTATTTTCCTTTGTTTTAGTTTGCGTGTAATAAAAATTCAGATGAAATAAAATTCGTTTGTTTCAAAAATTCTGTCCATTCGCTTAAATTTAAAAAAAAAAAAAAAAAAATTTAGGTTCCTTGCACTTTTTGCTTTTACGTTTTATCAAGTTATAAATATTTCTTAGAGATATCTACTAAAAGCAAAATGTTGATACACAATAGGAGGAGGATCATTTTCAACTACAAACAACCATGGGAGATGCTGAAGATAGGCGGAAAAAGATGAAAGAATATACAATGCCAATCATTGGCAATGTAACTTCCGGTATCCAATTACAAGAGGCTGCAAGGAATTATGAATTGAAAAAGATTCATTATTCTTTGTTGCCTTCCTTTTACGGTATCCCTAATGAAGACCCTTTGCATTTCATTCGAGAATTCTATGTTATTGTCCAAACCTTTCCACTACATGCAATTAATGAAGATCAACTTAGGATGAGGTGTTTTCCTTACACTCTCAAAGATAAAGCTTGGTCATGGTTCATTACTCTACAGTCAGGTTCTCTTAAAACTTGGGAGGCAGTCTATGAAATTTTTATGGGTAGGTTCTATTCCCATCAAAAGACTGTTGATCTAAGAACAAAGATAGCAACATTTTCTCAAATGAATGAAGAGCCCTTTCATGAAGCTTGGGAACGATTCAAACTCCTTTTCATTCAATGTCAAAATCATAGCTTTCCCTTACAGCTACAAAACCAATTCTTTTATGATGGATTGACACTACAGAGTCAATACATGGTTGATAATGCTGCTGGAGGTGCTGTAGGAGAAAAGACCGCAGAGGAAACCTATAATCTTTATGAGCTGTTGGGTTCTAATTCCCAACAAAGAGGTGGTAGAAGGAAAGCAAAGGTCAATGAAGTCGGCTCTGATAATGAGATAACCTTGCAACTTGCTGAATTGACTAAACAAGTGAAATTCCTCACTTCCCACCAAATTTCAAATCAAGAGGTATGTGAAGTGTGTTGTTCAATTGGGCATGGTACTCATAATTGTTCAAATACTTGTGATTCTAGTGTCGATGCCATAGAGGAAGTCCAATCTTTTCAAAGGTATCATCCAAACACCTATAATCACCCAGCCTACACCCAATATCCAACACTAAGGTCGGATAACAACCACCCTTACCCACCAAGCCAATCTTTTAAACCAACCTTAGAAGATAGCTTGAATGCTTTTATTCAAGTTAGTCGTGACAACCAATTGATGACTAATCAAAGGTTGAACACCATGGAGGCTTCGGTTAAAAGAATTGAATCTAAAGTTGGGCAGCTGGCTGAACAAATGCAAAAGAAAGAACCAGGAAAGTTGCCCAGTCAACCAGAACAAGCAAAGGATGTTAGAACCCTTCGAAGTGGTAAGGTAGTCAATACCAGTTTACCTGAAATCTCTAACAATCTACCTTGTAGTTCAGGTAACAAAGAAGGCGATACTATAATCTCGCAAAAAGGAGAAACAAGTGTTAAACTTAACAAGCCTTCTGAAAAACTCATTGGGGGGTCATCTGACACCCCCAAAATTCAAAAGACAACAGAACCACACCAGATACAAGTACCTTTTCCCCACCGGATAAAAGAGTCCAAACAAGATAAGCAATTCAATGATCTTTTTAATATGCTCTCTAAAGTAAATATCAATTTACCATTATTAGAAGTGATCATGAATGTGCCCTCATATGCCAAATTTTTCAAAGAGTTGAACACTAAGAAAATGAGGTATGAACTGAATGAACGAGTAGTAGTATCCGAAATTTCTAGCGCTGTACTTCAGCACAAACTACCCCCTAAGTTGAAAGACCCTGGAAGTTTTATTATAAACATAACTATGGGGGATAGGAAGGTTGCTAAAGCAATGCTTGATTTAGGTGCTAGTATAAATTTGATGCCCTACTCTATATTCTTACAACTCAATCTAGGGGATTTAAAACCCACAACTATGTCCCTTCAACTTGCAGATAGATCTCTTAAATATCCAGAGGGAATAGTTGAGGATGTTTTGGTACAGGTAGACAAACTGATAATACCTGTTGACTTTGTGGTTCTGGATATGCAAGAAAATCCAGCATTGGACAGAGAGCACACAATATTTCTTGGTAGACCATTTATGGCAACTACTAAAACTATTATTGATGTCCAAGATGGAAATTTGACAATGACAGTCTTAGGAGAGACTGTTCATTTTAAAGTTTTTGATTCTTCACCTTTCCCTTCTATTTCTGCCATCGATGAAATATTCGATGTTGATCCTTTGGATAATCTTGTCCAAAACACCTTTTTCCGAACCAGAATAGAAGACAAGCTTGAAACCGTTCTTACACTTGAAAAGGTTGAAGAAGATTTAGATGAGGAAATAAAGGGGTACCTTGAACAACTAGACAATAATGAAGTGATGACAAAATCAAGTACACTTTTAAATCTACCCAGTTCTTCATCTATTAAAGAGGCCAATCCACCTGAACTTGAACTCAAAGACTTACCTGAGCACTTAAAATATGTGTTTTTGGGAGAAGGGGAAACTTATCCAGTGATAATTTCTTCAACCTTGACCAAACCACAAGAAAAGGAACTCATCAAAGTGCTTAAACAGTTTAAGAAATCTATAGGTTGGAGTATAGGGGATATAAGAGGCATTAGTCCAACAATGTGTATGCATAAGATCAACTTGGAGGACGGTGCTAAACCTGTACGAGAGGCCCAAAGAAGACTAAACCCAAACATGCAAGAGGTAGTTAAGAAGGAAATTCTTAAATTATTAGAAGAAGGTATTATCTATCCTATTGCAGATAGTAAGTGGGTTAGTCCAGTGCATGTGGTACCAAAGAAATCTGGGATAACAGTTGTTAAGAATGACAAAAGTGAATTAGTGCCCACTAGAATAATCACTGGATGGAGAATGTGTATAGATTTTAGGAAACTAAATTTATATACGAAAAAGGATCACTTTCCTCTTCCATTCATTGATCAAATGTTGGAAAGATTAGCTGGGCACGAATTTTACTGTTTTTTGGATGGACTGTCTGGATATTATCAAGTACCCATAGCACCAGAAGATCAGGAAAAGACCACATTTACATGTCCTTTTGGGACATTTGCTTTTCGCAGAATGCCATTTGGGTTATGCAATGCCCCTGCCACGTTCCAGAGATGCATGATATCCATTTTCTCGGACATGGTGGAAAAATTCATTGAGATTTTCATGGACGATTTCTCTGTCTTTGGGAACTCATTTGATGATTGCTTACATAAATTGACTTTGGTTTTAGAAAGATGCATTGAATGCAATCTAACCCTTAGTTGGGAGAAAAGTCATTTTATGGTTCAACAAGGGATAGTTTTAGGACATATAATTTCAAACAAGGGTATTGAAGTTGATAAGGCAAAAGTTGAATTGATATCCAAACTACCTCCCCCTACATCTGTGAAGGGGATAAGAAGCTTCTTGGGACATGCAGAATTCTACAGACGATTTATTAAAGATTTCTCTAAAATAAGTCGTCCATTATGTAACTTGCTATCCAAAGATGCTGATTTTGATTTCAACAATGACTGCCTTACTTCCTTTAATACCTTGAAAGATAAACTCACATCTACCCCTGTTATAATGGCACCAAACTGGTCTTTACCCTTTGAAATAATGTGTGACGCTTCTGATTATGCAATAGGAGCAGTCCTGGGACAAAGAGTGGATAAGCGTTTACATGTCATCTACTATGCTAGCAAAACACTCAATGATGCCCAGATGAATTACACCACCACTGAAAAGGAATTCTTGGCTATAGTATTCTCTTTAGACAAATTTCGGTCTTATTTAGTAGGATCTAAAGTGATTGTGCATTCTGATCATGCTGCTTTAAGATACCTATTAAGTAAACCAAATGCCAAGCCAAGATTAATCAGGTGGGTCTTACTCTTACAAGAATTTGACCTAGAAATCAAGGATAAGAAAGGCAGTGAAAACTTAGTAGCTGACCATTTGTCTAGGTTGATTTCTGACTTTAATTCTCTTAAAGATGAGAGTAATGACGATATAGTTGAAACCTTTCCTGATGAACAGTTATTTTTCATAGGTCCGAACCCATGGTACGCTGATATTGTAAACTATCTTGCCATTGGTGTTTTGCGACCTAACACTTCATATCAGGACAAGAAAAGTTTTTTTAAAACTATTAAGGACTATTTCTGGGATGACCCTTATTTATACAAGATTGGTCAAGATCAAGTCATCAGGAGATGTGTACCTGAAGAAGAACATAAGAGCATTCTGACTTTTTGTCATGAAATTCATTGTGGGGGTCATTTTGGAGGTGAAAAGACAGCCCGTAAGATATTACAGTCTGGATTCTTTTGGCCCACTCTTTTTAAAGATGCTCATATGTTTTGTGCACAATGTGATAGATGTCAAAGAACAGGAAACATAAGCAAAAGAGATGAAATGCCTTTGACATCTAATTTAGTTGTTGAACTCTTTGACGTATGAGGGATTGACTTTATGGGTCCTTTTCCCCCATCTAATGGTTTTCAATACATTTTGGTTGCTGTGGATTATGTGTCCAAGTGGGTAGAAGCTATACCCACCAAAACCAATGATGCTAATGTTGTTGTGAAATTCTTGAAAGATTTCATATTCAGTAGGTTCGGAACGCCTAGAGCTATAATAAGTGATGGAGGTAGCCATTTTTGTAACAAACTCTTTGATGGAGTACTAAACAAGTACAACATCACACATAAGGTAGCTACTCCATATCATCCTCAAACTTCCGGTTTAGTGGAAGTAAGTAATAGGCAAATTAAGGGAATACTGGAACGCACTGTGCATCCCTCAAGGAAGGATTGGGCATTTAAGTTAAATGATGCCTTATGGGCATACCGCACCGCTTACAAAACACCTATTGGGATGAGCCCTTACCGGTTAATCTTTGGGAAAGCGTGCCACCTTCCAGTTGAACTTGAACACAAGGCTTATTGGGCAATTAAAGAGCTAAACATGGATTTAGATAAAGCAGGTGAAAAACGAGTACTCCAGCTTCATGAGTTGGAAGAAATTAGGAATGAAGCCTATGAGAATGCCAAATTATACAAGGAGCGTACTAAGCGCTATCATGACAAGAGGCTAGTTCCTAAAACTTTTCACCCTGGAATGAAAGTTCTTTTATTTAACTCTCGTTTGAGATTGTTTCCAGGAAAGCTAAGATCAAGATGGGATGGACCATTCAAAATAGTTCAGGTATCTGAACATGGAGTGGTAGAACTATTGGACTCTAAGACACAAAAAACGTTCAAAGTTAATGGCCATCGTGTCAAGCCTTATGTGGAAGAACCAAACAACATTGCTGAAATGGATTGCATTTGGCTGAGTAACCCTTAGCACCAAAAAGATACGTCTTGCTAAGACGTTAAACTAAGCGCTGGATGGGAGGCAACCCATCATGTTAGGTAATTTTTTGTTATTTGTTTTATTTACTTAATTTTATTGTTTATTTTAGTTTACTTGTATGTGAATAATTTTTAAATTTGTTAAAACTAAAATATTTGTTGAGATGTTAGAAGTTCACAGCGATCTGTCTGTATACACTTTAATGATGAATATGATGGATGCACCTGCATTTCTTCATTACTACTTACACATTCTCAAGAAATAGGTAATCTTTCTCCTCTTTTCTCTTTATCTTTAATTTGCAGTTGTTACATTGAGGACAATGTAAGTTCTAGGTTGGGGGTGGTGAAAAGTTACCATGCTTAATAAAAAAATAAAAAATAAAAAATCTCACAAAAATTTATCATTTCTTTAAATCAAATTTAAGTAAATAGTTAAGTCTTTGGTACTGTTAGATTAATTTTTTGAAAACATATCATGAAATATTTTGTAATTATTTTTGATAATTAGTTAGTTTTTGTCATAACTAGTATTTCTTGATAAAATGTGGAAATTATATTAAACCCAAAATCGGTGTTTATGAATTTTTTAGTGGAGACTACCCTTGTGAGATATAATTTGAACCTAATTTCTTTTATTCAGAGTGAAATATATATTTTTTCTACTCCAAACACATTTCTTATTTATTCAAAAGTTTAGATGATCTCTATAGGTATTAGCATTGAATGTATGAATTTTTTCTCATCTTAATAGAGTATCATATATTTTTGATTATTATTTTTGTTTAGATTAAACGATTTGAGTAGAAATGGATAGTATATGCTTATATCTCATTCATGCATGACTGCTACAAAAACAAAAAGACATATCTGGGGTTACCTAAACCAAGCTCAAACAGAAAAGCCACAAAATTAACCACTCACCAAAATCCAAAAAAATGTACAATCTGTACATGGGTTGACTCTCTAAAAAAATACATATAAAAAAAAAATATAGAGAGATAAAAAATATAGTATCATCTACATACTATGACCCACATTACCTACAAAGTTGTGAGTAAAGGCTAATTACAAAAGAAAGATATAGGAAGTAATTCCGTAAAAAGTCATTGCAATTTCTTCATTTGTAAAAGCATATATCTTGAAATTCTTTCTTAATGAGTTTGATTTATGCATGAAAATAATTTTTGTATATGATATCTTTATAATTTATACATTCGATTCCTTTCATGAGATCAATGTTAAAATAACACTTTGAGCCTTTATTCTTTATACATATGCGAACATATTAGTTCATTTCTATACATAAACTCTTTCGCATATAAATTAGTATGAGTGTTTGAACCCATAGGATTCAGTGCTTTGAGAGTATTGACTTGTGAGAAATAGAGTCGAAGCGAATACTGATTCATGACACTGAAATTGGGTAAAATTAAATTGATACATTTTTGAAATGAAATATGAAAATGATTTTCGACTAATTATTGTAATAAAATCATGATTGTTTAAAGAGATTAAAATAACTTATGCTTGAGATTTTAATTATGATCTTAAAGGAGATTAAAAAGTATGAGATATTTTTGTGATATGTTGTGTTCTTTTATTCTTAAATTAATTTTTGATTGTGTTGTAATTTTAATTTTTGATTTGATTGTTTTTATCTTTACATTTAGTGTAATGTTTGTGGGTATCATTACTGAAAACCCTCACGAGACTCAAACTCGTCCACTAGGGCAACCTAGGGGTTTAACGGCTTGTTGCATAGGCTAAATGCAACCGTTTCAATCCACGAAAGTGATTTAGGATAGTTTAATTTTTAGCTTTTATCGCTTCTCTTGCTAAGAGACTAGCAAGAAGCTGGTTGGGGGTTGTGATGAGTGCTCAAAAAGCACTAAAATAACCATGATTTTATGTACCTTAATTGATTAAAAATACATATATTTATATGTTTTATCATATATTTATATAAATTTGTCTTTTTCGGAATCACGGGTATTTTTATTGTTTTTCAGGTATTTTGGCTTAAAAACGCAATGTAAAGACTCAAAGAGGAATATTTGAAGCAATACATCACAAATATATCAATAAATAAGTGAGAAAAGGTCAACACACATGGAAAAATCGGACGAAATGGGTCGAAAAGGTCAAAAATGTCAAAAAGACGGAAATCGCGCGCCGCAGCCCAGCCGTGCGCGCAGCCGAGCGCCCCAGCGCCCAGCCGCGCGCGCCCCAGCGCCCCACTCCGCGCGCGCTGGCACTGTTCACATGCGCCGAGCTGCGCGCAGCGCCCCAGCAGCCCCCCTCCGCGCGCCCAACGCGTTTTCGCCCCATTTTTCACGTGCAGCCGCCCCTGTGACGTCATGCTGACGTCATTGATGACATCAGCAATTCCAATACGCGTTTTTACATTTTTTAATATTTTTTTAACATTTTTTTACTCATTTTTTCTCTCCATCCTCACCTATAAATACCCCCCTTCCCTTCACTTCAAAACACACCTTCAAAACTCACTTCTCTCTTCTTTCTTTCTCTCATTTCTTAGTTTTTAGTTTCTCTTAGTTTCTTTCTTAGTTTCTAAGCTTTTCTTAGTTTTTCTCTTAGTTTTTAGTTTAATTCTCTTAGGTTTAGAGTTCTTCTCTTTTTGAGAGGAACTTGTAATGTTTTTGTAATAATTTAGATTTTTGATTCAATATATGAAAGTGCAAATTCCACTCGGAGGTTTTCTAGCTACGGGAATAGCGTCAAAGTTCTGTAAGGATTTTATTTTCTTTACAGTTATTTTTATGCTTTATTCTTACATGTTATATTCAACTTGTCTGTGGTTAAATTTAACTATGCTGGCTGTTTAGTAAATATGATGTAATAATGACGTTGTTATGCTTGCGAAATATTAAATAGGTAAAAATCTCTAAAATAAATTGATTTTGTTTTTATTCAAGATTTTATATTAAGAATGTTAGAGAGAAATATATTATTTTTCATTACAAACTTAAACCCGAAAATTAGATTTTAAGGTTTAGTTATCCGGTCTAATTTAGAGTAGTGCTCTTTTATTTGTTGGTACAATCGCCCGGTAGTTAGAGTGAAACTCTATTTCAAAAGTTTTTATAAGAATTATTATGTGAAAATGTATTGACAACATGTTTTCAATAGTGGTTTTAAAACTTGAAAGTTAGTACTCGGATAATTAAATTCTTAAGTTTAATTTGGACACCTTGAATAATGTTTAAATTGTCTAACCCCACCAAAGGTGGCATTTAAATGGTTCATTTTCAATCTCTTAGAAAAAGGAATTAATTTAATTAAGCATATTAGTTATCAACCCCACCCATAGGTGTTAATTGATTTGTTTAGTTAACAAAGAATATCTAACCGCACCAAAGGTGGTATTTATATAAAAAAGAGAGAATCAATAAAATATCAATTTATATCTTTAATAACCTAGTTAATATGAGCAAGCATAATTAATTTAGTTATTATATCCATAAATACTCCGCTAATATAAATGATAAAAATTTGCATGAATATTTATTGAATCCGTATATATGTTTATTTTTAGATAATTATTTATTGAATTTGTATCTATGTTTATTTTTATGTTATTAGATTATATTTAATTAATCTGTATATATGTTTATTTTATGTTATTAGATTAGAAACACAAAAACCAAACTATCGTGACAGGATGTTTAGGATTTAATTTCGTTTTTAAAAGTTTGAATAATAAATTAAAAACCACATACATTCCTTCCTTAGATCGACCTTGGGAGTATACTTATCATTTTCTTCGAAATGATTCGTGCACTTGCGAGAGTTTTATAAATATTAAAACCAAAGTATTTGCGGGAATCGGCGATGCCGGTTTTCGTTCATCATCTATCACAATGAAGTCCATGGGAAAGATGAATTTGTCTACTTTTACTAGCAAATCTTCTACCATACCTCGAGGTTTCTTAATTGATCTATCTACCATTTGTAATATTACTGAAGTGGTTCTGGCTTTACCAACCACCAATCTCTTGAAGACCGTTAATGGCATGAGGTTAATGCTAGAACCCAAGTCACATAGTGTCTTGCCAAAATGGATGTTTCCAATAGTGCAAGGGATGTCAAAACTACCTGAATCTTTTAGTTTTTGTGGTAGTTTTCTATCAAGGATAGTGCTACAACCTTCAGTCAAGGTTATTGTTTATTGATCTTCTAGCCTCCTTTTCTTTGATAGTATATCCTTCATAAATTTGGCATAAGATGGCATTTGTTCAAGTGCCTTTGCAAATGGTATGTTTATGTGCCAATTCTTGAATACTTCCAAAAACTTTGAAAACTACATATCTAACTTTTGCTTTTGCAGTCTTTGAGGGAAATGAATAATGGGTTTGTAGAGGTTTCTCTTTTTTGGCTGAATTATTTCCTTGACATTACTCTCTTTATCCACTAATTTCTCCTCCTCCTTTTTAGTTTCCAATTCCTCTTTATCCTTTTTAGTCTCATAGTCCTTTTTATCCTTTTGAGTCTTATTTTCCTACTCTAAAGTTTTACCACCCCTTAAGTCTATGGTGTTGTAATAGTCCTTACATTCTCTTCTTGGGTTTATAATCGTGTCACTTAGAAGGTTATCTTGAGGCTTTTGACTTATTGTTTGAGTAAGTTGCCCCATTTGGTTATCCAAATTTCGAATTAAAGCCTCTTGAGTTGACACTTTTATATTAAAGGATTGGATGAATTCTTTCATCATCCCCAATAAGGTATTTGTATTTTCCTCAATATGTGACTTCTTTTCTTGGGCTTGCAATTGTCGTGGTTGTTACAAACTAGGTGGTGGAAATGATTGATAGTTTGAATTGATTACCACCTTGATTGTTATTATTCCAAGAGATTTTAGATGTTGTCTCCATTTTGTGTTTGAGTATGAATTATTGTTTTGATTCACATTACTCATATAGAATATTGTTTCAAGATTATGTGGACAATTATCAAACAAATGGGCGTCATCACAAAACACCTTTGAATCTTGGACTTGGTTTATACTCGTTGGGGAGTTTTGAACCTTCAATTTTTTTTACCAAAGATGACACTTGAGTTGTTAGTGTTATGATATCATTTACCTTATGCATTCCACCTATTCTTCGTGTGTCTATCATTCCGTTCATTGATCATTGATAATTATTGCTAGCCATTTTCTACTCTATGCTTCTAATAACACTAAAAGATATGTCTAAATTAAAAATAAATAATAAATAAAAATTAATAATAATAATAATAAACAACTAAAAAAATAAATTAAAGTAAAAAAATAAATAAGTAAAATAAATAAATAAAAGAAACTAACTAAAATAAATAAATAAATAAGTGAGTAATAGAAAATAAGTGAATTAAATTAACATTAAAGTAAAAATAAATAAATTAAGAAAAATAACTAAAATAAAAAAATAATAAAAAATTATTAATTTCTAATATTTATAATCCTTAGCAACGACGCCAAAAAATTAATCGTCATACACGAAATGTGTGCAATGAATACACAAGTATACGTATTACAATAAGTAATATAATGATAAGAAAATATCGTTACAAGAGAGATTATTTTATTAGAAACTAATTTTTAAAACTTAAAAAAATAGAAATCAATTTTTTTGTGTTTTTATATTTTAAGGAAGCAAAATTAAAATAACTAAAAGTAAATAGCAATAATTAATTAAATATTTGGTAACTAAAACAATATATGAGAAAATATCTAAGAATACTTAATCCTTAATTTTCTAAATATGTGAATCACCAAAATCTTTCTAATATAATTATCAATTAATTAAATGATCAATTGATTATAACCTACTTTGTATTCCCCTCTCAAGTAAACTACACGCTATATAATAATTAAATTAATCACACTCTCATGCCAATTAAATTGCATACTACTCATTAAATTCATCAATTTTGGATCATATACATAAGAATCATACATCTCAGCCTAGAAACTATGCATGTTATTTAATTAAAATAAATAATTAAATAATTCTCTCAAATCTATTTAATTGTCTATATAGATAAATTGTTGGTCAAATAATTAATTGTATAAAAATCAGATTAAATAATATAATTAAATTAAAATTATAATTAGGGTAAAATATTAGCTCATCACATGGTGAAAATTGGGCTCATAAGATCTCTAAATTAATAAATTAACTACACATAATTGTTTTGATAAAACTTATATTTTTCATAAAGGAAGACATAAAAATTGATAATGAAAAGAATAGAAGAAGAAATACATTCAATCTCTTGAATTGTAGTGTAAATCTTCTCTTGAATCTTCACTAAAATTGTGTCATCTCTTAAATTTTTCTATATTTTTCTCTCTTTTTAGCTCCAAAAAATAACCAAAATTATGCTAATGACGACCCCTTAGGGTTTATTGAGTGATTAGGGACTTAAATATAGCTCAGGTGGAATTTAGACCATTAGATCAACTTCAAGTCAAGGACTACGATCAAAACAAGAAAAATTGACAACGCTAGCCAATCACAGAGCGACACATGGCATCATAAATTCACTAGGTGAATTAGAGCCTTACGTGTGGTAGGGGGAGACCTGTCAGAGTCAACACTCTTTGAGTTAGCACCACACGATGAGACATGATTTGTGGAAATAGATGATGTAGCGTATGGGTGGAATGTGTGAAGCAATCAGGTGGCGACACATGGCTTAGTGGGTTGACCGATCTCAATACTTGGATTGAACGTTGTGCTAACAAATGGCGAGTGGTTCGTCCTCCTTACACACAACGTAATGTGATTCATTGCCCTTGCTTGCGTGGCTTACCTAGTCAACTCCTCTACTTACGTGGCTTGCCACGTGTTAGCTCCTAAATTACTATACATTAAAAATTCATAAAAATCCATAAAAAATCCAAAAATTATATTTTCACTAAAAAGTTTATATTTGCATATTTTTTACCATAAAAATACTATTTATTGAATATGCTAATGACTCTACTTTTATAGAGTCATCACTCATGTGTGCTCTTATCGGAGATCTTTAAATGATGATGTTTGGTTCTTGATTGAAAATGGATGGAAACTTCATTTGCACACTTTAAAAGATGGTAGTGTTGAACCAAACCTTTTGATGATTGGAATGAAGAAGAATTACGACTTGGTGATCTTAACTGACAAGGGTTGTATATCATTATCATATTAATGATTGGATCTTCTTTGAGAATTTAATAGCTCTAAGAAAGCTTGGGATTTCTTAGAAAGAAAGTATGATAGATGTTCCTTCCAAATGGATGATGTTTTTTTTAGAGAATACAAGGGTTGGTACTTCCAAATGTTCTACATTCATAGGTTCTTATTATAAGACGTCTTATTAGACTAACACCATTGACCATGATGATTTTTCTCTTCAAGAATATTATGATCAATTAGTGTGTGAGAGCCTTAAGCTGAAGAACATGATCAAGATCAATAATATTTTAAAAGAAAAGGATAAAGAAAATTTGGACCTCTCTAGTTAGTTATTAAACCTCACTTTGGAAGGTAAGAAAGTGTTGAAAACTTAAAGATGAGATTAGATAGCCATATCAAGTGTAAAACCCTGTAAATTTATTATAAGTACTTATAGTGCCTTGAAAATAATTTTGAACAATATATTGAAGTGTAGGGATATATATGAAAATATTCGTTGAAAAAATGGATCAAACGGGAAAAGTTGTGAAAAACTATATACCTCGCCAACATCTCACTAACACCTTACTACCACCTCGCTATATTTGGCCACCACCTTGCCACCATTATTGGCGAGTTCATTAGCGAGCTTCTCAGATTGCCTATAAAAATGGGGTGACTTCCACCATTTCCATGCCCATTTCTCCTCTTTCCTCCTTATCTCACTAGAAATTTCTCTCTCTAAGATATTTGGGGTTTTTAGCACATTTTGGAGGGAGATTTGGTGATAAATATAAAGTAGTTTGGGTTTGAAAGCTTAGTGGTGAAATAACTTTTCAAATAGAGGTTCTTACTCTAACTTTTTAAATTCATGCATTGTTTTTATAAAAGAATTGTCATGCATCATATCTTATGGATAAAAGTGAATATCTGGATGCCATCATTTTATAATTAATGATATAATATTATAAATGTTGTTTAAAATGAGATACTTGTCATAAATTTTTTATTATGCATACATTGAAAAGGTTTGTATAAATAAATAAGTATCAATTATTGATATGAAACAAGCATTGAAAATGTGATATGGCACCCGAGAATTTTATTCATACATCATGAAAATTGTTTTATATATGATATGTGTACCTATAAGTGGTCTTCTGGAGTATGCTACACATGAGCTACTGGTTGCAACAAATTATTTTTGATAGACTATAGGTACAAATTGCATCACATGTATTCTTAGAGTTTTTTCATCTATGGTGCCTTGTATTATTAAACGCACACGAACCTCAGAGTTGGACCCCTATTGTTTTGAAGTTTTGCATCTAGATGGTTCTGAAAGGTGACTACATTTGGGCCTTAGAGTTGGAACCCTATTATGTTTCAAGCTCTTAGACAAGGGCTCATATGACATTTATTTGACAAGTAAATGTGCCATATGTATTATGATGATACATGGGATTATGGGTGAACCCGTGTGTGTCTCGTAATTGGACAGTGCATGTGCCCATGTATTTTGGAGACTGATAAATATGGAGTTGCATATCATGCATTAGATTTGTATCACATATAATATTTTATGATATACATTAGGTTATGTGGTACATACTTTTGCCTTGGTCCCCAAGAAGTAAGGATGTATCAATATACCCAAGTTTTATGACTAAAATCTCCTCACACTATGAATTGATAATGATTATATACATTCATGAAAATTTATTAAAATAAGCATGCATAATGAATATCTATTTATTATGATAAAACTTTAGGGTAAACTCCTACTGAGTTATATGTAGCTCACCCCCACTCTTTTCTCTATACCCAACTGCATTATGATGATTGTGAACAAAGGATTTTCGACGTTACAAGGTTTGCCTTAAAATCTTATTTCTTTTATTAATTATTATAATTTACAATTTAGGATGTTGAGACTATTCCGATGAATTTTAATTGATTAGATTTAATTGTTTTATTTTGTAATGGATTTTACATTTTAAATAGAAAAATTCTAAAGGGTACTCAAATAGTTTATAACATTGATTTATAAACAATTAGTTTTTTTAAAGAAATTTCCTTTAAACATAATTTAAAATTTACCACTTTTTATTTCATGTATCCATTTTTTAGGGCGTGATATCAAGTCACACCAAATTTTCCTTTGTGATAATGAGAAGTGTTTATCTCACATTAATGACCTTGAGAAGTCTTTTCAAAATAAGGAATCAAAATGTCCTAAAGTTCAAGGTACTCAGGTTCCTCCTCAGATAAGTTTGAAATTATCACTAAATTAAAGAATGATCTTCGTATCTTAGAAGATTAAAAGGCTCTTTTTGAGTATTTTTTGGATGATTGTGAAGGTGAACTTAATGATCTTCAAGTTCAAGCTAATGCTAATACTCATAAAGTCAAACTTTTTGAATCATGCTTGTAGGAAAAATATGAAATGGTAGAGTCTCTCTATTTGTAATAGTGTGATGCTAAAAGGAAACTTAAAGACTCTCGAGATATCATTTAGAATTTTATCTCTTGGAAATACTTATTTTGACAAGTTTTTGAAAGTTAATGATTCTCAAGATGCTCCTTCTTCCTCTATTATTACTACTATTTATGATCATTTTCCCTTTTGTTGATTGCACTAGAAATGTTGTAAGTGTCAAGAAAAATATCTTTTTCATGCTGTAATTCATATGGTTTTTTCTCTACCTTTACCTTACCGAAAGAGTCATCATTCTCTGATAAAAAATGTTAAGTCATATTGAAGATATACTAAATCAGTATGTCTTTCATAAAAATGAAGCATTGATAATTCAAAATGAAGCAATTATGCTTCTCAAGATGTATAAATCCTCTCATGTTAATGATTATGGTAATCTGAACCAGAATTGTAATGTTGTTCATACTACTCTTAAGGCTCAAGTTTATGACTATTGGTATTTTCATAATGGTTGTTCTTATCATATAATTAGATATAAATATTTCTTCACCAACTTAATTCATGTTAATGATGGATCTATCACATTTGGAGATGGAAATGAAGTGATGATATGTGGAAAATGATATATTAATGCCCTTGGAATACTTGAGCTCAAGATTGTTCTTTACGTGGAAAGACTCAAGGCTAACCTCATCACCATAAGGAAAATTTATGATAATAAATGTTTATCCAAATTCATTCACAAGGAGTGTACTATGTATGATAGTTCTAGAAATGTAATGGTTAAGGACACTAGGTCTGAAGATAACTATTATTGTGTTGGTAACCCTCTTAAGTCGTGTGTAACCAATTAAACCTTATCGTGGAGGAACTTTGGCATCAAGAGAAGCTTCTAAAGAAAATATCAAGCATTAAGATTGTAAGAGGTCTTCCTTCCATCACTTATCTACTTGATTATATCTCTGGTCCTTATTAGTTAAGTGATGAGCGAAAACCAGCATCACCAATTCTTGCCAATACTTTGGTTTTAATATTTATAAAACTCTCGCAAGTGCACGAATCATTTCGAATAAAATGATAAGTATACTCCCAAGGTCGATCTAAGGAAGGAATGTATGTGGTTTTTAATTTATTATTCAAACTTTTAAAAACGAAATTAAATCCTAAACATCCTGTCACGATATTTTGGGTTTTGTATTTTTAATCTACTTACATAAAAATAAACATAGATTCAATAAATATTTATGCAAATTTTATCATTTATAATGGCAGAGTATTTATGGATATAATAACTAAGTTAATTATGCTTGCTCATATTATCTAGGTTATTAAATATATGAATTGATATTTATTGATTCTCCCTTTTTTGTATGAATACCACCTTTGGTGGGGTTAGATATTCTTTTTTAACTAAACAAATCAATTAACACCTATGGGTGGGGTTGATAACCAATTTGCTTAATTAAATTAATTCCTTTTTCTAAGAGAATGAAAATGAACCATTTAAATGCCACCTTTGGTGAGGTTAGACAGTTTAAACTTTATTCAAGGTGTCCAAATTAAACCTAAGAATTTAGTCATCTGAGTACTAACTTTCAAGTTTTAAAACCACTACTAAAAACATGTTGTCAATACATTTTCAGATAATAATTCTTATAAAAACTTTTGAAATAGAGCTTCACTCTAACTACCGGGCGATTGTACCATCAAATAAAAGAGCACTACTCTAAATCAGACAGGATAACTAAACCTTAAAATCAAATTTTCAGGTTTAAGTTTGTAATGAAAAATAATATATTTCTCTCTAACATTCTTAATATAAAATCTTGAATAAAAACAAAATCAATTCATTTTAGAGATTTTTACCTATTTAATATTTCGCAAGCATAACAACGTTATTATTACATCATGTTAACTAAACAGCCAGCACAATTAAATTTAATCACAGACAAATTAAATATAACATGTAAGAATAAAGCATAAAAAATAACTGTAAAGAAAATAAAATCCTTACAGAACTTCGACGCTATTCTCATTGCTGGAAAACCTCCAAGCGGAATTTGCACTTCCATTTATTGAATCAAAAAGCTAAAAAAAATTACAAAAACATAACTAGTTCTTCCCAAAAAGGGAAGAACTCTAAAACTAAGAGAAATTAACTAATAAAAACTAAAAATCTAAGAAAAGAGAGAAAGAAAGAGAGAAAATAATGTATTTTGAGGTGTGTTTAGAAGTGAAGGGAAGGGGGGTATTTATAGGTGAGGATGGAGAGAAAAAGTGAGTGAAAAAATGTTAAAAAAATGTAAAAACACGGAGTGCAAATGGTGAGGTCATTGATGATGTCAGCATGACATCATAGAGCGGCTGCACGTGAAAAATGGGGCGAAATGGGCGTCGGCGCGCGCGTGAATAGTACTGGCGTGCGTGTTCGCGCGCAGATCTGGGGCAAGGCGCGTGCAGCTTGGCGCGGGACTTGGGCTACTGGGCGCTTGCGCGCGCGCGGCTGGGCGGCTAGGAGGCGCCGCGTCGCGATTTTCTCCTTTTTGACATTTTTGACCTATTTTGTCCAATTTTTCCATATTTTTTGACCTTTCCCCATTTATTTATTAATATATTTGTGATGTATTGCTTCCAGTATTCCTCTTTAAGTCTTTAAGTTGCATTTTTAAGCCAAAATACCTGAAAAACAATAAAAATACTCGTGATTCCGAAAAGGACAAATATATATAAATATATGATAAAACATATAAATATATATATATTTTTAATCAATTAATATGCATAAAATAATGGTTATTTTAGTGCTTTTTGAGCACTCATCATTAAGTAAGCAGAGTAAGAGTCAACATAAAAAGAATTAATCTCTCTCCACAACAAGATCTCTAGAGTCTTTCTATATGGATTTAATGGGTCCTATATAAACAACTAGTATTGGTGAGAGAAAGTACTTTATGTTTTTTGTTGATGATTTTTTCTATGTATACTTAGATGATGTTTTTGAGAGAAAAATCAAAGTGTTTGCTAATTTGAAGATTTTATGCATTAAGCTTCTAAACAAAAAGTTTGATTCTATTGGGATTATCATCAAGATTAGAAGTGATCATGGGAAAGAATTTGAAAATTTTGAGTTTAAGTCCTTTTATGACAATGGGTACTAAGCATAAGTTTTTTTGCTCCAAAATCTCCTCAATAGAATGGCAAGCACCTCCTGTTATACGTTGAACTGGCGCTTTTTAAGAACTGGCACTTGTCAATCCTCTTATGAAATAATACATGGGAATAAGCCTAATGTTAATTATCTTTGAATGTTTGGTCGCACTTGTTATGTTTATAGAGATGGAGAGAATTTGGACAAGTTTTAAGCTAAAAGTGATATTGAAATCTTTATGAGATACTTAAAGTAATAGTCGTGCATATTGTGTCTACAACTTAAGAAATTTTACTGTAATGAAATACATTAATATTGTTATCGATGACTCAAGAGCTACTAAATTGGTTGAATATGAAGATAATGATGTTTTTGGTAACTAGGGTTGTTTTGAAATGATGTTGATAATTGGGAGTCTTTCTACTATGAGTTCAATTGATCAACCTAAGATTATTAAAAAAGAAGAAGAATAAGGCTCTTCCCTCCCTAAATGGACTAAGAGTGCACATTTTACTAACAACATCATCAATAATAATGAATGAGGAGTTAGAACTAGACTTCAAATCCTAGAGACATTGAACTACATGTGTTTTACTTTTACTTTCCTTCTTAAAAATGTTAAGGAAGCCTTATAGGACATACATTAGGTCACCTCCATCTTGGAGAAAATTACTCTTTTTAAATGGAATGATGTCTAGTACATGATTTCTAAATTGAAAGATAAGTATATCGTAGGTACTGGTTGTACTAGAATAAAGAAGATGAGAATGACATGATTTTATTCTAGAAGTAAATCTAGACTTATAGCTTAGGGTTATACTAAGATAGAAGGTATTAACTTTGAAGAAACCTTTACTTCTAATGCTCTTCTTGGGTTTGTATGATTGCTAATTGGGTTGGCTTGTTACTTTGGATTCAGTCTGTATCAGATGGACGTTAAAAGTGCCTTTCTCAATGGTGTAATTAAGGAGTGAGTTTATCTTGAGCAACCTAAAGGATTTAAATATCCTTACTTCCCTAATCATGTTATGAGGTGAAATAATGCCTTGTATAGCTTAAAGAAAGCTCTGCGAGCTTGGTATGAGCGTCTTAATACTTTTCTCTTCAACAATGGATTTTAGAGAGAAGGTGGTGATAAAACACTGTTTATTCTAAGAAATAAGGATAAAGTAGTTGTCTTTTATGTTTACATTAATGAAATCCTTTTTGGATCTACAAAGGATACTCTTGGCCAAGACTTTTTTCACTACTATGCAAAATGAACTCAAAATGAATTTAGTTAGAGAGTTGAAATTTTTCCTCCGATTCCTAGTTAAGCAGTTGAAAGATATAATATATCTCCCATGCTAGTATACCAAAGAGCTTGTTTATAAGTTTGGATTGAACAATGCCAAACCTGCTTATACACCAATGAATACTAATGTTAAACTTTTATAGGATCATTTAGGAAAAGATATGAAGTAAACTCTATAAAGAAGTATGATTGGAAGTCTTCTCTACTTGACTGCAAGTGACCTGGATATCTTCTTCAGTGTTAGAGTTTGTGTTAGATTTTAGGCTTGTCCTAAAGAGTCTTATATTGCTACAATCAAAAGAATTATCAAGTATGTGAGTGGTAACTTAACTTTTTTGGTATTCAAATGCTGATTGGGTAGGGTGTAATGATGACCAAAAAAGTATGTTAGGTTATTGTTTTTAATTGGGTATCCCATTGATCTCTGGCATAGTAAGAAATATACCTCTGTGTAAGGTTAAGTTTATTACAGGTGGGTTGTACTGCTCTCAATTATTATGGATGAAGCAAATTCTATCAAATAATGGGATAATGGTAAGAAAGCTGGTCTTGCTTTTTGACAACTCCAATGCCATCTATATTTCTAAAAATCTGGTCCAACATTCAAGGAAAAAAACATTGATATTAGATATTACTTCATAAGAGACTTAGTGGAGTCGAACACTTTGTCTTTGTAGTTTATCAACACTAATCTTCAACTTGTTGATGTTTTTACTAAACCTTTAGATTGTCTCAGGTTTGAGTCCCTAAGAAAGGATTTTAGTGTCTACATTTCTCCTAATGGTTGCTTTGTGTGTTGTTCAAATTTGTGAGAGCTTGATGAACTGTGTGCGTGTTTTTGTCTTATGCTTAGTTTCATGATTTAATCTTCTCTACTATGATGCATGAGTGATAATACTATCTTATTCATGTTTTCCTTATCTCCCTCATATAGAGGTGTTCCTTTGACTTTATGTGTCAAAAAAGGAGAAGTTTGTGTACATAGTTCGTGGTTTGTTAACATGCTATGTGTTGTATAGGATGTGAATGTAGAATTGCACTATATTTTGGTTTTCTAACTTGTATTTACTTAGGGAAGTATTGCATGAAGATAGGGGAGTTGTGTGTTTTCTACTGCATATTTGGTTGTGCTTAGCTTATCAGTGTGTACCTAAGTTAGGGTAACATGATAGTAATTGGTTAGAGTACAGGATGATCATGTATGATGCTTTCACAATATGTGTTATTTCATATGTGTAGGCTAAAAGTGTAGATTGAGACCTTGGAGTTTAGACTTGTGGAAAGGATGTGTTGATGCTAAAGATGGATGGAAGGCACGAGATGGATGTACTTAGAGTATATGTGTTTTGGGTGTTGGTTTTGCATCAATGTTCTACTCATATGAAAAAGAAAATTTAAGTCATTTTCATGATCATCTCATATTGATATGTGTTTGTACTAGTTGTGTAGTGTTTGTCCTCAGAAAGCCATAGAAAGAGATTGTAAGTCTTCTAAGCTTTTATGTCTATATTGGCGTTCTTATGTACAAAACACAGAGTCGGTTTATTTTTCTTAGTGTATTGTCTTCCTCTTTTTAAGTTCGGTTACTGATAGTTCAATGATGCACTCATGCTCTTAGTTCAGTATACTATGTATACGAGCATATTTACATACACCATGGGGTTGGTTATCATATTATGCATGTTAAGTTGTATCATTTATGATTTTGTGTCATTTTACTTGTGGGTATTTGTGAAAAATTACTTGATATTTTTTGGAAACAAAAAAATCACATTTTTGAGAGCTTATCAACCTAGCTCGCTAACTCTGGCCAACAAGGTTGTAACGGGTATTACCTTTACTGTGTATGATATTATCCCTATCGACCTAAGGTCAGTGAAATCCCAAATAGTTGAGAAATGTTCTATAAATACATGATGAGTGCTTGAAAAAGACTAATATTTCATGATTTATTGAGCTTAAATGTAACAAATAGGTTTGATTATAGTATGTTTTTATCATTACTTATGCAAATATATATGTTCTAAGTCACGGGTATTTTCTATTGTATTTCAAGTATTTTTAGCTTGAAATATATGAATTGATCCACACATGAAGAACAATATTTGTAGCACTCATTTACACCTTAAAAGCTTAAAGGAATAAGGAATGTAAGCCTTATGAAGAATTGGCCAATATGTAAAGGGTGTAAGGTAAGAATTCAAGTAAATCATTGCATGTTATGGCGAAGATATTATGTGCCATGGTGCAAGTTGGCTACGATTTCACTTACTTAGGATAACATTGGGCAAACCTCTACATATTTTGGGCCATGGGATTGGAAGTGTTAGGTTGCATATGCGTTTACTTAATTGGCTCGAAGTCCTTGCTTTATTTCGTAGAGCCATTATAACTTTATTTATATTCTATTTTCTTGGTTATTAGGTGTATTTTATACACAATTATATTAGGCAAGAACGAATAAAAAGAAACAATAGGGAGATTTCCTAGATCAAGTGATACACCAAGGTGTTGAGATTATAGAATATTGTGAAGATCAAGATCACAATTGTGGAGCAAGGCACTTTAGTCTATCTAATCTTGGTATTAAAATCTAATCTATAATCTTATTTCTTTTTAGTAAAGACTTTTGTATTACTTGAATTTTTTGGAATTAATTTTTTGGTCATTTATTAATATTGATCATGTTTGGCTGTTTGTGATAATGAGAATTTAGTTTTATTGCTATGTTTGTATAAATTATTTAGGAAAATATTTTAAGTAATTATTAAATATAGATTAGTTTCTATTTTAAGATTTCTAAAAAGTTTATCATTAAATAATATATTGATGACATATTTGTGGTAATATATTTAAAATATAAAAATAAGGTTTCAGATACATTATCTAGCTATAATTTAAGCAGCTTGAATATGAGTTTAAATTAGTAACCTGACAAAAGGTATTGAGTTAGATGATTTGTTAATTCCTTAGACATTAGGCATAATTTAATCAAATTAATTGGTGACCCGACCAAAGATATTAAGTGGTTTGATTAATAACATATAGTGACTCGACCGAAAGCATTATTTATACTAAAAAGAGAGAATCAATTATTTGATTTATACTTCATTAACCTAATTAATTCTACTAATCATAGCTAACTAGCTAAAATTTTCATTGATTCTCCATTGATAGTTAAAATTCATAGTTGCCTTAAATTTATTTGAGTCTAATCTATCTTTTATCTTTTTATTATTTTTGTCATTAGTTTAGTCTTTTCGAAAACCAAAATATTATGATTAAATATTTAGGTTTAATTTCATGTTTGTTTAAGAAATTTCTTGAATTATTTAAAACCATTTAGTTCATCTTTAGACCGACCTTGAAAGTATACTCATATTTCTTATTATAAGTGATTGTACACTTGTGAGCTTTTTATAAAATACAAAATTTGACTATCAAGTTTTTATACATCAATACCCTCAATGTTTTGAAATGTTAATTAGAGAAATTATAGAGAAGCCCTGTCTAATTGTTTTTTCATTTTTTGATTGTGGTTCACATTTTACCTTGAGTGTTTTTCGGTGTTTGTGAGTCGTGATTAAGTGGGAAAAACCATATTATTGAGTTGTGTGTACTTAAGATGATATTTGCTAGTGGATTTGTTATTGAAGTGAGTGCCTCACTTTATTACACTATTGACTATTGGTAACCGTTTACACTACTATGTGTAATGGGCCTTCGGAGTAGAGCCAAATTCGTTTGTCAAATCATTGTTGTTATGGGTGAAGCAAATGAGGATAGCATGGATAGTTAAGGTAAGTGATCCGCATTAATAAGGGTATTTGAGTTTATATTATCTATCGAGTTGTATTTTTTTATCCTGTTTAATGAATTATTTGCTACCGAGTGATTTCAATAAGCAACCCGGGGATTTTACTGCATTAGTAGGGGTTCTATGTGGGTTTACCTCATTGCATTGCTGTGTTTGTATGCTCTACTCTTGAATTAGTATAATCATTGTTTCACTTGAGTATGTGTTTACATATGAGAGTTAAATTGTGATTGGAAAGCATTTATGTTTATCTTTCTATTTTTATCCATTTTTAAATTATTATGTTTGTTATCTAATTAGTTTATTCTGTCTATTACTTTCCTTTCTTATGTATATGTATGATTTATTTACTTCTCTCTAATTTCTTTTTATTTAGCTATTTGTGAGTTGGAGGTGTGTCTATAGAGAATTCGTATCTCCTTACTCTGGTTGTTCATCAAGGGTTGGAATTTCTCATGTAACAAGGGGCCAACTAAAATCATTTAAGATTAACATAGTCCCACACATAGTCATCAAGTGACATAGAGAAACAACTATGAGTAAATAGATATTTACATTGTTTCTTATATGTCTACTCCAATCATATATAATTAAGCATCATATAAAATATCCCAACTATATGTCTCTACATTAGTCACCATACATAAGGGTCACTCATTCCAAATGGATATGAGCCATATTAGTAATTTAAATAAAGATCTCATTATATAAACTTTAATTAATTATCACAGACAATTTGATTATTTAACTTTAAACCAATCCTTCTATATTTACGTTGATATATTGAGTTTTAAGAAAACATGAATGATCAGTGATTTTATGACTTATTTGAAGAATAAAATAGCGCAAGTAAATATATGAAATTTTTATTTATTTATTCTAATTTCAACATAACTTTAAATACAATTTTCTTTGTATTTAGGGTTATATCCTAACAATATCCTACCAGCCTTTGTACAATCTCTTAGATCAAATAATATTAGCTCTTTATATACTTTCCTCATTTATGGATTCTTGTTTCTTTTGAGGTATCCACTATTCCACTATTATCATAGTATAATATTAGTATTTTCCAAATCTTCTAAGAACTTGTGGAGCTATATGCCTTCTTTTGTTGTTTCACAAGCAACAACATATTCTACCTCAATCGTGAGCCTTACTTCATGCTTATTCACATTATGGCTCTTTCACCGAGGGTAAATACTAACTTAGACTTAGAAACTTGAGAATCCTTATCTAGTTGAAAGATAAAATCTATGTATCTAATAGGGATCAAATCTCTACCAGAATAGACTAGTATATAATACATCATTCTCTTGAGATACTTAAGAAAGTACTTGACCCCAATCAGATGAGCAATTCTAATTTAGATTGATATCGACTAACTATGCCAACATCATAACAAATATGAGGCCTAATACACAACATGATATATATTAGACTTCCAACTACTTATCCATATGGCACCCTTCTTATATCTCTTTGGGTGTTATTGAACAGTGATGATTAGATAAGGTAATACAATGTCTAGTAGGCATGATACCTTTCTTGTAATTTTGCATCGTGGATATAGAAAATACCTTGTCTCTATACTATGCTTGAGACAAAGCTAATATCTTGTTCTTACAATCATGAATGATATGTATAACCAGATTATCGCTTGCCTCTCCAAGATTTTTCATCTGGAACTGCTTAGCCAGCCACTGCTTTAAATTTGAAAACACCTCTACACTATTTACAATAAGTAGAATGTCACTCATATAAAGTACCAAGAAAACCAATTTCCCATCATTGATAAGTTTGTAAACATAAGGTTCATCATGGTTATATTTAAAACTATATGTCTCTATGGTTTTATCAAACCATATGTTTCAAGATTGTGGCGCTTTCTTAAGTCTATAAGTAGACCTCTTAAACTTGCAGATCTTTTGCTCCTTGCCTTCCACTATGAATACCTTTGGTTAAACCATATAGAATGTCTTCTCAAGATAGCCATTCAAGAATTTCATCTTGATGTCCATTTTCCAAATCTTGTAATTGAGAGCTACTGCTATGGACAACAGTATCCAAATGGAGTTAAGCATTGCTATTAGTAAGAAGTTTTCCTCATAGTCAACCAATTCTTTCAAGTAAAACCTTATGCCACTAGTTTAGATTTGAAAGCCTTCATTTTCCTTTCCATGCCTTCTTTTATCTTATAAAGCCATTTACACCTAATAGGTCTAACCTCATCAAGTTTGTAAGTTCATTTGTACTGTGTGTTTGTATATTGGCTTCCTATGTGCAAAACACAATGTGTATTTATTTTACTTAATGTTCTATATTGCATATTAGTAATGCACACATTCACATAGTTAGGAACACTGTGTTTGAAAGCATATTTTTCACACACCATGAGATTGGATGTTTAGTATGCATGCTAGTTCATGAAGGGTGGTTTTTGGCTAGGTTCCAGTGCAAGTATTTATAGATATTACTTGGCAACTTTTGGAATGAAAAATGTGATTTTTAGCACCTTTTCACCACCCTTGCCACCACCCTTGGTGAGGTGGTTAGTAAGGTCCATGGAGAAATGACTAGTGAGGTTGTTGGCCATTTAGTTTATTCTATAAATACCCCCTATTAAATGTTCATTTCATTTAAAAATTCTACCAAAACTCTACCAAATTTTTTGATCCTTTTGAATGATGTTTTCACCACTATGTTATGATATTAATAATATGTTTGAGAGAGTATAAAATATTGAAGTAGACTATTTTTACTAAATTGTGATAATCTCATTGTGAGAATGAGCTAAGTTAAATTCTTTTAAGTTCTCGTATATCTTGCTGCATGCAATAAGAGATAGGTTGTTTTGAGTTTAAGAGTGGTCTCTAGATTATGAGTAGTTTCCCTTCTTACTACTAATTTATGATTACTGATCACACCATATTGTATGGTGTTAGATGTGAAGGAGAATTGAGTTCATGTTTCAAACTAGGTCATTGTGAAAGCAACAAGCAAGGGAAACAATTAGTAGTTTAGATAGAGGTTCCAGTTGATAGAGGTAATAGTGATTTTATTTATTTCAAAGTTATAATTGTTTATTTCTTAGTGAATTGTTTGATACCGAGTGGTTTCCATAATCAATCTAATGATATACCACATAGATAAGGTCTTTATATGGGTTTACCTCGTTATATTGTGTTATGTATGCTCTGTTATTGTGTTATGTATGCTCTGTTATTGTGTTAGTTTAATATGAGTTTAAATCGTGAATGCTGCCAAATACTTGAGTTTAAACTCTGATTAGAATTCTTTTTATAGTCTTATATATACTTCTATCAATCAGTTGATTTATTTGTTATGTATACTATTTAGTGTACTTGCATTATTTATTTATTTTTGTTATCTTTGAAGTTTTGCTACTTGTGGGGACGAGTCCATTAAGAGTCTGTATCTCCTACTCTATTTGAGATCAAGTTGTAGACTCTTTCAAGGATTGTATACAAGATTTTGGACATAGTTGGAAAACATTAATTGCATCTCAAGGTTTAGGGTTGTAATCCATTTATCTTTGTCAATATCCTATGTTTCTTGTTTATAAGACAATGGATCATCCATATAACTATCAGACATAACAACCTGTGCCTTATGAGATTCCATGTACCAATCAAGTAATATAATTACCCTTCCACTATGACAAAGTTATGATAGATCTTGACTATGGATCGTGGTTTCCTAGTTCAATCAAGTACCAATGTTAACATGTGGTGGTTACCTGATCCCATCAGATTCCAATTCCTTGAGCAATGCCCTACTTCTAAGTTTATTGTCGCTCATATAATCATGTTAAAGAAATATGACATAGGTTGACATGAACACCTTATTTTAGTAAAGCTTCCTTTTGTTTCTTAATAATATCCAAAAAATACGCATACTTTTGATCTTGGATCCAACTTTATAGTCTTCCAAGCACGTGTGCGAGACTTCCTTATATGTGGATGTAGCATAAACTAGGTCTACATGTCGTCCACAGTTTAATGGAGTCTTAGGAATCGAATTGGAAGGAACCACATTTAGTATGCATGTAGTTGTTAATAGGGAATATTCCTAAAACGATGTAGGTAGGGATGCATAACTCAATATCAACTTAACTATCTTAAACATTATTCTATTATGGTGCACCAGCTGTTGTAGTTAGTTATCAAATTATTATTTTGTGTGAGTATGTGGTTTGATTGTGTGTCTCCCATACGCGGGTAGTGTTGGCGGTGGAGGATAGTCGAGTTTGAGTGTTCAACCAAACATTTGCAGAAGTAGCAAGTGAAGAGTAGCAGTATGTAGTTTGAATGAAGGTCTTAACTGATAGAAGTAATAATGGTTTTACTGTCTATTAGTGTTATAACTTATTTACTATTTAGTGAATTATTTGTTGTTGAGTTGTTGCTTTAAGAAACCCGATGATGTCACCATATAGATATGATTTGTATATGAGTTTATCTCGTTATATCGAGTGTTATGCATGATCTCTTATTGAGTTAGTATAATCTGAGTTTGTTGTGTATATATGTCAATATACTAAAGCATACTCTTATTAGAAAGCATTTTGTTATTTACTACCTTTTTGCTTTGATATAGAATATATGTTATTCAATTCATTTGCCTTTTGATACTATACTATCTATTATTATGCTGCACAATTTATATAAGTGTTAATTTTCTTGTTTATGCAAGTTAGGGTCGAGTCCTTTAGGAGTCTCTATCTTCTTACTCTGGTTATATAACGGGCCTTGGACTCTTCCAAAAAATACTCATTCTATTATTCTTGAAAGAAATCTTATATTCTTGTTTGTACAACTTTGAAACAAAAATAAAATATATAGTAAACCTAGAATTATAATACATATTATTCATAACAAGGTATTTATTTTCCTTAAAGAGAAGTCTAACTTCTCTCACTACATTAAGTGAAACAACATCTGCATTTCCTACTAATATGGTTTGTTGTTGATCCTTTTAGTTCAACTATTGAACTAAGCAACGATAGAGAAGAATATACATGATTAGTCACACTTGAATCAACTATTTAAAGTGACTTATCATTTTCTTCAAACAAAATTTTAAATAAGTAAATCATATTTACTTTCCACTATCTTGTTTATGGGTTGTGGGACATGTTGAGAACTCCTTCTCACATTGTTCACAATGAAAACCATTTTCATGTGAACATTTCTTCTCTTTGCCCTTCATGTTCTTATTGTTACCTCATTCTCTATCAGATAACCATATTTTATCTCTTTAGTAGTTACAACAACCTTTTACGAGTTTAAGTTGTGATAGGTCAATCACACTTCCTAAGAAGTGATGAGATTGCAATAACTCACATGGGTTGCTATGTTCCCTTGCATATTATTGATTGTGTTACCCATGTTGGATATCATATAGCTACCAGCTATATTGTTATATCTAATCCAATGATCATAAATTATTTGAAGGCAACATTTTGTATTTCCAAAATTCTAGCTAGTAAGTAGCTATGAGCAATTTTATTGGATCCAATCCAACGACCATGTGTTTTGTAAGCATATTTTTTAAGAGAGTTGGAGGACATTCCACCATAAGTCCACTAAGAACGTTCAAAGTTTTTTAGTTATGGATCTAATTAACTAGAGGGGTGAATAGGAAATTAATCAAATTATGCTAAATTAAAATTTTACAAATGACCAGATATGCAATCATGTGTAAATACAATAAAGCAAAAATAAATAAATATTAACACATGATATTTTTGGGTGGAAACAACATATGTCATACTAATAATCTAAGAGGACTTGAACTACCCTCTAAGATAATGCTCCCAAATAACTTACTTATAAGCCTCTCCTTTCTTTCAAAGTATTCCTAAGTAAGGTGTTTGAATCCGGACCAACTTTTCAATAAACTTGAGTCACATGAGTTATTAAACAGTTCAGTTGGAACTTGAAAAGTTAGCACAAAAATGCAAGTGCTAAGTGTGTCCTAGAGCGGATTAACAATGAAAAATCCTAGCTAGATTAGTTAATAAACATATAGATAAAAACAAAATCACTAGCAAACCTTGGAATAACCACAAAAAAATTTGATAGATTAGCTAAGGAAAAACCTATTAGAATATGATTTTGCAAAATAGATTTAGAAGGAGCTTAAGTTACAAAACTTAATGCAATTGTGGTTAAAGAAAACAAGAGGCATTAGGTTGTTTAAATATAAAATATGGAAGCCCTAATGCTAGGTTAAAGTCCAATTACAAATCTTTTCATTAAATAATTCATAGATCAATAAATAATAAGGACAATATTGTAATTGAAAAGTTTGACTTGAGTAAACAATTAGGTTATAAGTTGAAGCCTTTATCACTTGATCGATTTAGACCAAGTTCAATCAATCTAAGCAATAAAATCGATTGATCAAATCAATATGGTAAATCGATCGAATCCTTTTCTGATTGATCTAGGTAACAATTAATAAAACTTGAGATCAGGTAAATTGAATTCAATCATACCTCGATTAATGAGTCTTAGATTGATCAAAGTTTTGTTGATCAAACCCAAAACCTTTATCGATCTATCCTATATTAAAATTAATTCCAAGAGTACTTAGATCATAGTATATCGATGCTCGATCGATCTACCTCCTTGACTGATCCATAAATTACTCAATCGATAGAGTAATCTATATACTAAATGTTCATATGTGTCTAATATGAAATCTAACATGCATAAGAACAAAAGTATATATGTTTATTTGAAACTCGGTACTTTCTTCGACTTGAATAGTGACATTGAAGGACAAACCTAAAAATTAAATTACATTTAAATATTTTGTGACACAAATATTACCCACTCCTAAACCTTACAAACATTTACGGTCATAAAAGAAGGTTCAAGATGCGTTTCCACTTGGTAAAGCCATCAAATTCAAATTTTTGAGTAGAGTTAAAATTGGATAATTCATTTTTATACCAAAAAAATAAAGGGTTAATTACGTTTTATTAGCATAATGTATGAGACAATTTCCAAAAATGCCCAAAATGTTTACTTTGTTACAATTATGTCCATAACGTACATATAACAATAAAAACATGCCAAATTTTGGGCATAATTGCATCATTATTTATACGTTGTGAACATAATTGTAACTTTAAAATTCACGTCGTTGGACATATTTTTATCTATACCTAGACGTTATAGGCATAATTACAACAAAGTCAAGGTGTGGGACATTTTCACAAACTATCCCATACATCGTGGGTATAAAATGTAATTAACCCAACAATAAATAAAGATAATTTAATTTACATAATTATCCTAGCTATTAATTTATACATAGTAAAAGATGCATATATGCATAGCATATAAATATATATGTTACTATAATAATTATTATCCAACTCCCAAGAAATTTAGATGACTACTCAAAGTTGGTCATTAAATGCAAATATAAAATTAACTCTTTAATTATATTTATTAAGTGAAACCCACCATTTCGAATCTCAAAGACTTATTATTCCAAGGATCTCGACTCTAGGAGTCACCATTTGACTTCTATAGTGTTTAAGCATCCAACTTGGAGCCTACTAACTAAAATTTGAATACCTTCCTATAGAAGGATGCTCAATGACGTCACAAGTCCCCAATCGAATTTTCGTAATTTTCAATTTAAATTAATTTGCTCATTTAGCATAAACATTTTAAATTATAACTGTTATAATATTGATTATTTAATCGCAAAAACTATTAAATCAACTTAATACATATTAACAATTTTTGTGTAAGACATATTTTACAAAAAATTAACCATACACTTATGTACATGCATGTGATACATATATTTAATTTAAAAATTAAATTAAATTTTATAGATAGTTATTTAAATCTATATCAAAGGTGTAATCATATTAATGTTATTTGAATGTCATCAATAATTCATACATCAAATAAAAAAAAATAAAAAAACAAGCAATAAAAATATGGTTATTCTCACTCAATATTTATGATCATATTGTTTTGGGTTAAAATAAAATAAAAATAACTAATTAAACTATGTAACTATTACATATTTAATTAAATTGTGACTTATCTAAATCCTTTTATTTTCTTGCAAAATTGGGCCCGACCTAATTAAATCCAAAAATTGAAATTTTTGTATTAAAGAATCCAGACATTGCAATCATGTATCATACAATAAAATCAAACTAGGACACATGAGGTCATTCGAAAAATATCTCAAGCAAACCCAACATCCACCTAGTAGTAAGAAGTCGGATCTGCAGTCACCATGTGCAATTACCTACCATGGTGAGGTGTCCTTCTCAACTAGGTATTCATATGGTGGCCATATACTCACCATCTGTGGCTGGTTCCTTGGCAACATTAGTGGCTTGGGTGATGTTGGGATGCTTGGCTTGGTGTTGTTTGGGTCAATGGTTGTTGATTTGGTATTTTTTTCAGTAAAAATATACAATACAAACTTGATATGAAAGAAAATACAGAAAAATTCTAAAAATCCAAAAACTTGAAAAAATAATTTCTACAAAATTTCTTTGCCCGTAGTTGGGTGTAGATTAATTTTCTATTGCAGGAACATAAAAGAAACATTAAATTAACGATCATAAATAATTATATTCAACTACCAATGAAAAATCCATATATATAAATCACATCTCATGTAGTTTAGTGTCTACCTTAATCATGTATTCACATACATGATCAAATTATAATATCATAATTTGGCTTGGATATCAATTATTGGTTTTAAATTTTTTTGTTTTAATAAAAATATAATTTTTAATAATGAAAATAAACGAAACAATTAATATTGATCAACAAAAATCTTATGATATTAATACTTTAATTATAATAAAATACATATATTTATAGCGTGTGAACAATCAGTTGGAACTTTTGGGCTTCCATGCCCTATCTCCCAACAAGGAAAAATGAGATTTGTGGGAATCCTTACATACTCTAAGTTGATGAAAAACTTGATATAATTCTCCAACTAGAACTTGTTACGTGTGATTATTAAATTGTCGAAGAACAGTTTATTTTTCAAAAACACTTTCTTAAAACTCTATGACTTTAAGTTGAATTTCATTTTCACAAAATTATCTCAATTGAGTGCTAAAAAGGGCTGACCATAAATGAAGGAAAGAAAGTGATAAAATAGTATCTAATTTAGTTAAAAGTTTGTGTAAAATATAATTCCTAATTGTTCTCTCGTTAGGAAGCATTTACACAATCAAATTATGTGCTTCAATGAGAATTCCATTTCCATTATTTTATCCCCTTTTACACGCTCATAGTCCACTACAAGAGGTGTGTTACAATTTAATTTCAAATTAAATTATGTAATTAAGCCAAAATAAAATCCAATTTAATAATTATTAAAATATCATTGTTGTCCCAAAAGTATTTAAGCAAGTACCAAACATTAAATTTAGCATTTTAATTTTTTTAATTAATTCAGTAATGTCAAATTATTATTTTCCTCCCTTTATAAATTATTTCAATAAATAAATATACTTTTTTTTAAACATATGTAATAATTAATTCTAAATTAATCATTCATTTATATTGGAGGAAATATCTTTTAGTCATTTTTCTAGAGTAGACTCAAGAATTGATGGAGTTACGAATTCAAGTCTAAATAAAAGCACTAATATATTAATTGATCTCTTAACTAATTATCAATCTTTATTAATTTCAAAGTTACTCAATTATAAATCTAAAACTAAAAACTTTTCAATATCATAGCTAGTATTTACCATGCTGCAATATATACGAGTAATCTATTGATATAACCAATAGATACAACTTAATCCTCCACATCTAGTTCGTAATACAATCATGATTATTAAGTTTTTTTACCTCCTTTGTTATATCTTCTCCTTAAGTACCATGATATGTATGAATAACTATATATAATCATATTATAGATTACAAATAATCATTTAAACTCTAGATTGTTAAAGAACGAAACTGCTATTTAATATCTACGAATAGATGGACTGGATTCTATATCTTGTGAGATAACCTTCCAATCTACTATAAACATAAAAATACCAAAATACAAGACATATTATCCCAAGACTTTGAGCATTATTAAGTAAATCAAATACTATGGTACTATAACAAGGGGCCAACTAAGTCACTGAAGATTAAGATCTTCATGTACGGTCATTGAGTGACATAGAGAAACAACTATGAAGAAACAAATATTAACAATGTTGTTAATATGTCTGGTCCAATCCTTTATAATGAACTATTATACAATGTACTCTCAACTAGATGTTTCTATAACAATTATCCTGAACAAGTGTTACTCCATTCCAAATGTACGTGTACTACACTAATGACTTAACTAAAGATCCCATTAAATAAACTCTAATTAATCTTCACAAATAACTTGATTATTTCACTTAAAACCATTCCTCCTATATATATATATATATGTTGATATATTAAATTCTAAGTAGATATGAATAATCATGAATTTTATGATTTATTTGAAGAATAAAATAACACATATAAGTAAATAAAATATTTTATTTATTTATTTTAATTTCAGCATAACTTTAAATACAAACTCTTTTACGTTTAGCAGCCAATAACAACATAGCTTACATGTGCACAATAGCTTGGAGAAATTCCATCTTACACCATACATTAAGATATGTCTAGCTTCTAGAAAACCACGCCACGCCTAAGAAGAAAAGGACCAACATGTGGTAGTAATAAGGAATGATATCCGAAGTATCATTTTTTTTTTAAGATTTGGCATAGTAAGGAATCAAGATTCTTCATGATTCTCCTACTCCGTGTTGCTAACATAATAAGATTATTATGTGCTTTCAAATCCTTAAAGCCTAACCCACCTTCATTTTAATTGCAACATAATTAGTTGCAAGACATTCAATGAATCTTTCTCCTATCTTGAAAAGTACCCCAACAAATTCGATGCATAGCCCTCTTAATATGAAAGCATAGTCCATGAGGCAAAAGGAGGCAATATTGCATAGCAAACTTTACCATTACCATTGCACAAGCTACTGCCTTAAGAAGAACTTCTTTACCTGATAAAGAGGGCAATTGACTTGATCAACTTTGTAATTTTCTATGGTCTCTCTCAAAAATATAACTCAATTATTGTCTCTTTGCCATTCCAAAAACACAGCAGACAAACTAAGGTACTAAGAGAAATCATTACCAAATCTGATGCCTAAATAAAGTTGGATTTGATCTCATAAGTTCTCACCTGTATTTCAACTGAAAAACATGTTGGATTTCTGGAAGTTTACCACTTGGCCTGAAGCATTTTCAAATATTTGCAACATCGTTTGTAAATGGGCTAACTCATTCAAAGTGCCTTTACAGAATACCAATAAATCATTAAAAAATAGAAGATAGAAAAACTGGTGGGGCAGTTGGATATGCCTTAATACAAGATTTCTTTTCCCCTTCTCTTGATGTAATACATAGGACAAACCCTCAAAACATAAAAGTAATAAGGAGATAAAGTATTGCCTTGACAAAGTCCCCTACTTGGCTTAAAGAAACCCACTTGCTCTCCTATTAAAAACACATGAAAAGGATATATATGAAACACAACACATAATCCATCAAATCTGATACTCTTAGAAGTGATGAAATTGCATAAATGATAAGTAAATTAAGAACAAAGGTTGTGAAACCGATGAAGATTGTGCCAATAATTACCACTATTTATCAACTTGTTAGTAAATTAGTAAATGGGATTTTGAAAATTGTTTTTGAATAAAAATAAAAGATAAAACAATAAATAAAATAATAAGTACATAGATTATGAAAAATATGTAATTATGGTAACCTCACCACTAGTCTATAATCCAACCAATTATGTCATGAATTAATATTAGAACTATCATTGAATTCTTAACTTTATTTTAAAAAATTTATGCACCCAAGATAAGACTTCATATTACACTTTTTCTTACCATATAATGATTAATGATACAATCTATTAACCAATCTAAATCCTGAATACTAGAGGTAGACTTATTATATTTAATTATTCATTGCATTAAATTCTAAAAAGGAGATGACTAAACTATGTAAGATTACAACTATTGGTAAGCTTTAATAAATGTTTTCAACCTACTTATCACGTGAGGTAACAAGATAACAAGATACCACTTTGAATAAGAATATCAATGATTACACACTACCATCATAAACTAGAATTAAACATATTTATGCAATAATATTATATTAATTGAAATCATACTTTAGGGCTTGAAAATTGTCCATAATCACATAAATAAATTAGCTAGATATAGATTTTTATAGAATTATAATTAAAATCATAGAAAAAAAAGAAGAGTAAGATAATGACTACTGTTAATGACTAATTTCCAACTCCTTAATTGCCTCTAGTCTTCCATTTCTCTACAGACTTATATATTTTCTGTAAATTATGTGTCTATAATCTGTGCCTATTTTGTTGTTAACCCTAGCTATATATTTATAGTAAAATACTTACAATGAAAATTTGGCATTTGAATTCAAATCCGACCATGCAAGGCATAAGACTATTGCTTGTGCCGTGATGCACTCTTAATTTTTCTACTTTCATATTTTGACCCCTCCTTGATGTATTATGTATAAATGTTTGTATTTAAGTCATCTAATGTATGATATTTATGCCCCTAATTGTTACGATTTATTTGGTCCATTATCATTTGCATCTTTTAAAGTCCAAAAGTATTTGAAATACATCAAAACATGCCCTGTGATTCTAAAAATATAATTTATAAAATACTTAGGTAAAATTGCAATAGTAAATCCTAATTTTCCTAATCAATTTTGATAAATCAAAATATATGTGTGCCTTTTAAGCACGTAATAAAATTTACTTTTCATCAAAACCACAACTTTTGTATAATGACATGAAAAAATTCTTCTACACACTATCATAAGGTTTACTCATGTCTAACTTAAGAGCAATGGAAGGTTATTATCCTCCTTAATTTCAAATTATGGAGAAATTTATGGGTCACAAAATATTACCATAAATCAATCTCGTAGGGAAAAAAGTACTATGTTTTAAACTAATGATAAAACAAATAATATCCAGCAACCTATTTGTGAGAATCTTGGCAATAACTTTATAAGCTACGTTATATAAACTTATAGATATCACATTAGTAATAGTGCAAAAACAGTGGTCCCTTTGTCACCGCAATGGAAACAAACAAAAAAAACTCTCTGCTATGGTTCACAACCTTTTTTCCTCTTTTCTTTTCTACAGGGCACGCTTTGTCTCATTTTTCAATCTCACCTTTACAACATTTAATTTCCTCCATTTCCTTTCACGAAATAAGGTTCTAGGTCTTACCACAATAGTAGAAAAAGCTTGGCTTTGAAGCATTGGGTGAAATAAAAGTCCCGCCATAGAGTTTGCTTAAGTAGAAGATAGACAACAAGCATTAATCACCTACTTATCAGCCACTATTTTTGTGTTCTCTCCTGGTGGTCTTTTGCTAGTCGATCACGATTCTCACTTAGTGGGTTTCTATTCTTCGCACTACTAAAATATGTGCTTATGGCCTCGGTTTTTAACCGTGACCATAGACCTATGGCCTCAGTTATAAGAATCGAGGCCTAAGTGAGAGAGACCAAAAGTCATTACCTATGGCATCGGTTTTTTAATAACCGAGGCCATAGGTCGCATATATGGCTACAATTTTTCATAACTGAGGCCATAAGTCTCACTTATGGCCACAGTTTTGCTATAACTGAGGCCATAAGTATTACCTATAGCCATGGTTTTGCTATATAACTGAGACTATAGACAATCAAAATGAATTATTATTACACTAATTTTTCAAATATAAATTGAAAAAATTCAAAAAATTAAGATTAATTATATTAAATTTAAAAGAGATATTACATTAAGAGTTTAATAAAACGATACAATAAAACACATATAATAAAAACTAATTAAAGAATTCTAAAATATAAAAAAATACAAGAAACAACTTTAAAGCTGCTAACATTAGTCTACAATCTAAATCAATCTGAAAAAGAGTAAGTCCCATTATAATAGTACTATTCTTCAAAATCTATGTCCTTGGTAGCATGTATTAAATTCCTCATAAAAAAATAGCATCTAGTATAAGCATACCAACATCCAGTTTCCATGAATATAATCCTGCATATACAACATCCAGAACATAATAGTCCTCTCTACTTATTTATTCTTAATATATAGGTTACATCATGATTATAATGTCATAAAAATGTCTATAATAAATGACACCGTGAGATAGTACCTATGAATATAAACATCTACTATATATGAACATACCAACATTCAGATTACATGAATATAAACAATACCTTAGATTAACACAATAAGTTCTTCAATCTACATCTGTTCCTACATATACAACAAATGGAAAAATAAGTAGTTCTTCAACCTATTCAAGAGTGACAATCATGGAATTCTTATCTAGCCTCAAAGTAAATTTATGATACTCAATATAAAACAAAAACAATTGAGATACAATTCAAGAAAATTAGTAATACCTATATCAATAACAATAGTAACATTATTATTTAGTACTACCCATATCAATAACAGCAACAACATTATTATTTAGTACTATCCATATCAATTACGCATGATAGAGATCCAGACGAAGGGTCCTTACAAGCGTTGGGCAATACCTATATCAATAACAACAACAACATTATTATTTAGTACTACTCATATCAATAACAACAACAACATTATTATTTAGTCCCATATCAATTACGTATAACAGAGATACAGACGAAGGGTCCTTGCAAGCGTTGGAAAATACCTATGAATATTATAAGCATTTACTATATATGAGCATACCAACATCCAGATTACATGAATATAAGCAATACCTCAGATTTACACAATAAGTTCTTCAATCTACATTTGTTCCTGCATATACAACAAATGGTCCATAATAACTAGTTCTTCAACCTATTCAAGAGTGACAATCATGGAATTCTTATCTAGCCTCTAAGTAAATTTATGATACTCGATATAAAAGGAAAAAATTGAGATACAATTCAACAAAATCAGTAATACTCATATCAATAATAACAACAACATTATTATTTAGTACTACCCATATCAATAACAGCAGCAACATTATTATTTACTAATACCCACATTAATTATGCATAAAAGAGATACAGATGAAGGATCCTTATAAGCGTTGGACAATACCTATGAATATTAGAAGCATCTACTATATATGAGCATACCAACATCCATATTACATGACTATAATCATGCATATACAATATCAAGAACACACAAGAGTCCTATCTACTTCTTGTTCTAAAAATGAAACAAGAAATCCAGATTTTTGATTAAAAAACCAGTCATGAACATCCCACATCATTCACCTTAGCATTTTATTTGACTATATGGTGAGTTATAGTTGTAAGAAACAATTGGTGAATTTTGCCCACTCATTTCGCATATCATCAACTTCAGTATCAATGTAAGTTCCTTCATGATTAAGTTGTAATGTACATGCACATGCACGCACACACACACACACATATACATATATTGTTAGCTAATTAACTAAAAAAATTAAAATCATGAATAAAATAAGAAATAAAAATACACAAAATTATTGAAATTATTACCAAGTCAATAATAGAAACAAGTGGATTGCCAATAATTATCCTCATAAACATAAGGACATAATACCCACATGTTACCAAATCATCTTGCTTAGGACACTCTTCATTAGAATGAAAATTGAGTTGTAAGATTAATATATATTATCTAAACAAAAAGACATTACATAGATATTATCAATAAATATTGTTAGTACTTTTAGTGAATATCCAATAGATATGGAAAATCTACAAGATTGAATTTAAGGAGTTTAATAAATCATGCATTAATTATAACTTACTCTCATTCTAGACCATATTGGTAAACCTTGAGACCTTCGATTTTGATGACCATTGAACATAATATGAACTCTATATAATGAAGGTAAAATAAATAAGAGTTAATTGAGAAGATACATTGAACTTACTGTTAACAAGAACATTAAATTTGTTTAAAAAATATAACTTACTCATTCATAATGTTTTCAATATCAGAGAACACTTCACCCTACATTGAATCCAAATAATAAATGGTATTTATGAATGACTCGTACACAATTAAGATCCAATGGTACCTACATCAATTTATAGTAAGATATATATTGATAAATGCATTTGATTACATAACATAATTTTTCATAAATGTTATACAACTAATCAACTTACCCTCCATTATATGGAATAATCCACTTATCTCCCTCTTGAGTATTTTGCATCCTTTCAAAAACTTGTCTCGCAATTTGAGTTCGTGTTCTCTTCTTCTTAATGACATACAACCAACTTGGATCAATAAATTTAATCACATCATTCAAATGTTTTTTTCAACTCATCATAGCATCGCCTAGGAAATAAGTTCAAAAATTAATGACAAGAATACAATCAAAATAAAATATCAAGTGATAAATTTTAACGTATCATAAATTTAAAAATAAATTAAAATCAAATAAACTAACCGTATCCACAATTTGACAACTAAATAGCCAATCTCCACCTTTTTGTAAAATTGTTCTACACACTCAACCGATAGAAAAATAGGCAAAGAAAATATCCTTACTACATCCTTTCCTAATATGATGAGATATGAAGGCCAATCAACAAATGAATTGACTGCTTCTGTAATTGTATTATGTTCCCTTGTTGGTATAGGTAAAGGCTAATTATTTTCAATATCATCCACAACGGAAACCTTCCAACTCCCATTCAAAGGTTGTCCATGACAAACACCACTAGAGGAATCACCTACCCTCCCACGTGACATAATACGAGATGGTGTCTCATATGCAAGCAAACAATTTCTTCCCTATATAGTATTAGAACAAACATATATACTATGACTTAAACACCACACAAATCAAAATTAAAATATAAAAAAGAATGAATATTGAAGATTACTTACAACTAATCCTATATGAAATGTAGGCACATCAGGAGGAGTGGTAATTCGTTGAATGTGTGGTGTAGATGTAGATGTAATATTATTTGTACAAGGAGTCCCATTGGAACTATCAATTGGATGATTACGTTCTAGATAATGACTTGAATGTCCCACACTCCTATCTCCCAGTAACTCAGCTCTTAGTGCATCTATCTCTGCCTTCATGGTATCAAACCTTGCAAGATTTTCCTTCATTAACACCATCTCATTTAAGATATTGACCATTTCATTGGATGGATAATTAGTACACTTTCTAGGCATGCCAAAATATTCAGTAGATGTTGTATATTAGGAGCATCCTTTAAGATGACCTGGATGATCCATCCCTAATGCCATTACCATTGCATCTACACCTATATCTTCTTCAATCTCACCACTGTCAATCTTATCTTGTATTTTACTCTATAGCAATTCAAACATAAAATAATAAGCATAAATATAATCGATTAATCATAACATATTATCTAACATGTTGAATATAGTACCACTTTTTCCACTTTATCTTGAACTTGTTTACTTTTGAACTCTCCTTCTTTAGGAGTGTTAGCTGTGATAAATACATGAGATCACCGAATTTGTATACCACCATTATTTGACTCCTATAGATATGTATAATGAGTTACAAAAATATTGTATACCTAAATATCTAACTAATTACCCTTCAAACTTAATTTTAATAACTCACCAATTGAATTCTTAGGTTGGAAAAACCCATTCTTCCTGTATGATGATTATACTCATTATGCTTCCTCAACTCAACATGTTCACAACTTGATTTCTTATAAGAACACATATATGAACATTGATTTGTCAGAGCATATGAATTCAAAATATGAAATGATAATATTTATACTTTTGTATTCAATAATACCTTGAATTTCTCAGATCTTGTATAATTCATAAACACATGCCAATCATTGTGTACCCATTCATACTTCTTAGGTGGTTTGTATAGCTTCTTCTCATTCAATGGGTTCAAATAAGGCTTAATGTATTTTTTCCTTAAATTCTTTTTGAATGTCTTCCATCTCGAAGCAACCGTCATATGAAGTGAAAAAAACATTAAGTAAGTTTGGTATGGAGTATGTAAAGATTCACGCTTGTCAAAATGATTGTATCCTTTATAGGAAACAATATGAAAATGCTACTCAATGTCTGGATTGTGGTACTTCAAGGTAGAAGCCTATATCAAATGGTAATGAAGTAAAAGGAGTGCCGAATAAAGTGTTGTGGTACTTTTCGCCAATACCTCATTTTAAGAGAATGTTTAAAAGTAAAGAGACATCAAAGATGTTGACGTGACATACAAATAATAAATCCATGGATGGTATTCTGCGTCATCCAGTAGATTCCCCATATTGGAAGGTAGTAGATGAAAAGTGCCCAAATTTTGGGTCGGAGCCTAGGAATTTGTGTCTTTCTATTGCCACTGATGGGATCAACCCTCGTAGAAATCTAAGTAGTATATACAGTTGTTGGCCAGTGATTATTATCACATATAACCTTCCTCCTTGGTTATGCATGAAAATGAAGTTTATGATGCTTTCCATGTTAATTTCTGGACCAAAACATCGAGGTAATGACATTGATGTCTACTTGGAGCCTCTTATTGATGACTTGAAGAAACTTTGGGATGAAGGAATTGAAGTGTATGACTCATCCAAAAAGGAGTACTTTAATCTTAAAGTAGTGGTATTGTGGACAATAAATGATTTTCCGGCTTATGGAAATTTGTGTGGACATATGACCAAGGGGTACAATGCATGTCCAGTATGCAGTGAGAAAACTTGTGCTCAATATCTAGTTCATTCAAAAAAGATTTCTTTTGCTGGACATACTCGATTCTTGCCAAAAAGGCATAAGTTTCGATCTTGAAAGAAAGGTGTAAGTAACAATGAAGAAGAAGATACTCCAGTGGCTTTGTAGGGAGAACAAGTGTTACACAAATTACAAGGTATAATCTTCAATAAGTTGGGAAAATGGGACTTAGTTTTGAAAGCAACGGCTAAATTACAACAAAAATTCATAGGAACAGAAAAAAGTTATATAGGGAAAAGAAAATTCAAAATGATTGCAAAGAAGAAGGTAAAACCTGACATCAGTGACAAATGTTGGAAGAAGATGTCAATTTTTTGGAAGTTTCCTTATTGGGAAACATTGTTTGTACGACATATACTAGATGTGATGCACATAAAAAAATATTTGTGATACTCTAATTGGAACACTTCTTGATATTCCTTTTAAAACAAATGATGGTATTGTGCCCGCTTGGATCTAAAATAATTGGGAATTAGAAAAGAACTGGCTCTAATTAAACAGGGAGCACAAGTTAAGTTGCCTCCTACTTGTTTTACACTTTCTAGGGATGAAAAGATAGCATTTTGCAAATTTTTATTAGGATTGAAAGTCCCGAAGGTTACTCATAAAATATTAAAAACCTAGTATCAATGTAAGACTTAAAGTTATATGGTTTAAAATCACATGATTGTCATGCTCTTATGGAAAAATTATTGTCAGTGGTAATTAGATCAATGCTTCCAAAGCATGTTCATCATGAAGTCACTCATATTTGTTTTTCTTCAATTTCATTTGCAAGAAAACAATTGTAGAATCTGAGCTATGTAAAGTACAAGTTGAATAAAGTACAAGTTGAACTTGTTGAGACATTATGCTTACTTGAAAATTATTTTCCACCTTCATTTTTTGATATCATGGTTCACTTAATTTTTCACCTTGTTAGAGAAGTACATTTATGTGATCCTGTATACATACGATGGATGTATCCTTTTGAAAGATTCAAGAAGTTTTTGAAAGGTTATGTTCGTAACCGAAATCGACCAGAGTGCATAGTTGAGTGATATATTGCAGAAGAAGCTATTGAGTTTTGCTCTGAGTATCTATCTGGTGTATCCACAATTGGAATCCCTCAGCCTAAGTTTTCATTGGGTAGTGGTTTAGAGAATATTGATGAACTAATAAGTTCAGGCTCAGTTGAAACCATCATGCAAGTTCAATGGTACCAAAGTCATCATTTGGTGCTTGCAAACAATAAAGAGATTGAATCATACATAAGGTAAAAATGGTTTCATTTAAATCTACATTTCATAATTTCTTAAATTATCTTTTCATATGTTACTCACATTACACATATGCAATAGGATGTACATGGATATGTTAAAGGCAGAACCTCGGAACATGAGAAAAGGGGAGAAATGGTTTCAAGATGAACACAATCGTAATTTTATTTATTGGTTTCGAGATAAAGTTATGGACAAGTTAAGTGTTTCTAATAATTCCATCACAGAAACTATAAGGTAGATAGCAAAGGGGCCGCGTTATGATGTTATCAAGTATCCTGGATATGTTATAAATGGTTTTCGATTTACAACAAAGGCAAGGGATGAAATTCGTGTTAATCAAAATAGTGGGGTTATGTTAAATGCTTAAGCTTTGAAATTTGTAAGTTCTAAGGATAATAACCCGGTACTATCTGAAAGGACTTATTATGGAGTTATTTAAGAAGTTTGGGAGTTAGAATATCATATGTTTTGTGTTCCAATATTCTTGTGTGATTGGGTTGAGGATAATCAAAGTGAAATTTGTAAGAGCGAATTAGGATTAACTCTTGTTAACATTGGTAAGATAGGTCATCGAGATAACCATTCATCATGGCCACTCATGCTAACTAAGTATTTTATGTAGAAGATCCTATAGACACAAAGTGGTCAGTTGTATTGATACTGCCTAAGCGAGAATTTTATCACAAAGAGGAAGAATTAAATGAATTTTTTTCTGAATATGGATCTTTTGCGAGCAATATACCTAACTCAAATAATGCTAATGATTTAGAAGATGATAATTCAATATATATGGGAAATGATTGTGAGCCAACTTGGATTGATCGAGGAAGATAACTTTTTTCTTTATTTGCATTGTTTTTGTTAGGTATGCATCGTAAAATATTGAATGTGTTTGTTTCTATTTACAACTTACGTCTATAATATGATTTTATTATTTATATTTGATTATAAATTGATATATATATATATATATATATATATTCATTTATAATGTTTTCATTCTTTGTCTATAGGTATATGGATTCTAATGAGATTGTTAACGATCGTGACAAGGATGAAAGAGTTAGTAATGAACATGACTCCACTGATGATGAGAGTTCTACGAATGATGATACTTCTTCAGATACGAAAAGACCATCTAAAAGAAGGGAAAAGAAAGTTAAAAATGGTAGAGGTATAACAAAGAAGAAGAAAATTACTAAATCAACGTGCATACAAAAAATTACAATTGAATTTGATAATGAATGCAACCCAATTAGAAAGAAGGGAACAAAAATGATTAGTTGGATATGTGTGTTAGGAAAAAACAATGATTTAGATTATTTATAATGATTGGTAGAAGGAAGTTTCTCAAGCAGATAAAGACATGATATGGACAACATTGAATGTAAGTATATATATTGCACTTGTACTTTTTGGTCCTTTCTTAATTAGTTTTATTGTTAAATTTTCATGTGAATTTATAGAAAAAATACAATCTTCCAAAGGCACTCAAATGTAAGTGCCAACCCATGTTTCGCTTTAAGGTTGTAAAATTTCACTATTGTAGACAACTTGGTGAAATTTGTGCAACCAAGATAAAATGGTTTCTCTGCATCTTCTAATAACTTGTTAAATTCATCCTAATTTATGTTGGATTCATGTTCTATTGCATTTACCATCTCAACGATGGAATCCTCCATATCTATGGATTTGATCTGACAGTTTAGTGATGTGTTTGTTTCATCATTCTCTTGAATTAGGGGTTCTCTATGCATATACCAATTTATATAAGTTCGAACAATCTCTTTACAAATAAGATGATCTCGTATATCATAAATATTTTGAAATTCTATATTTATGCAATATTTGCAAGGACATCGAATAGGCTTATCTTCTACGGCATTCAACCAAGTAAAATTCAAAAATGCTTATACTCCTTGTAAATATTCTTGTGAAAATCTTGCTTATGCATCCAAGACTTATCCATTCTAAATGACACAACACATGTAATGGTTAGAAAAAAAATTAGAAGGAAAAAATACAAGTATACACTTGCTCGTGAAAAGATTAAGGCGTGCAATCAAATGAAAGGTTTATGCCTCTCAATTTTCTACCCTACCATACTTTTTAAATAAGGTACTTTAGTCATAATTTTTATTTCAATCATGAAACCTTATTTTTATTACGTCGTATATATTTTTAAAAAATCATAAAATTGATATTTTTAAAATTTATATAATAGTAAAAGTAAAATACTAACTAATATAAACAATGTTATTTTTATTAGTATTCGATTAAAATGTATTATTTTAAGTAACAATTTAACATATTTTTGATTGATTCAAAAAGATAAGCAACAATATGTTTTCTATAAACTGTTATTTATATATATTGAAAATTTATATAAAATCACCAAATGAAATTGGTATTTATATATATTGAAAATTGATTTAAACTACAAAGTAATGCTTCTTATGCTTTTAACATGTATTATCAAATACATGATCAGAAGAGTTGGGCTTGTGATTTTTCTAGTTTGGCTGTTGTTACTGATGAAGATTAATATATAGGAGATTGTGAGTTTCTGATGATGATTGCTCTCGGTTCTTCATTATTTCTACCCAGGGTATTTTTAGACTTGGTTGTTAAAATTATTTGGGGCTTTGTGTTGTTCTTGTTTATTTTGTGATTAATTGGGGTTTAGGAAGAACATTTACTCTCTTTGTTTTTGTTTTCTTACTGATGGATATATTACATATATTTCTCTCTAGTTCTTTTGTTGTTTCACAAATTAGATTGATTTTTTTTGTAGAATCTGTGTGGTTTTTCCAAGCAGATAGTTTTAGGTTTATTTTATTCTCTTTCAAATTAATATTGTCTAATCTGTTATGATATATAATAGTAATATATTTGGTGACTTCTATCAAATATAAAAAATATAATTATATTTAATTGTATTGGATTATAATTAATTTTTAATATCAATAATATTAATTTATAATTTATTTAAAACTTTACATGGCAGCACCTTGTAAATTCTGAGGAAAGAATTACATTTCTTTGGTTATGTAAACATTCCATTTTCCTTGATGTTTTTAGAATTCTTTTATAGAAGGAAGGTATTCTAGATATTTTGTATGTTATTCGAGGAATAGTTTTCAAGAGACTGTATTTGTATTGCTGCAATGTAAACAGTTCTACATATTTTGCACTTCAGGTTTGTTGTTTTGGATATCCTATGTGAAGGTAGTAGCAGCGTTAATCTTAGATGTGAATGATATATCAGGTAGTGGATATCACTAGATTGGAAGATTTCATGATCTGCTTTATGAATTCAAAAGATGCCTTTAGTGCATAATGCATAATGATATTAACATATGGACATAAATAATGCAGGATTGGTCTTGTTAAAGTATTTCTTGGCCTTCTGGATTGGAGGGCAGGGGGAAGGAATGGTCCTTCCTCTCAGATGAAGTGGAATGAATCAAATGTAAAGCATCGAATGGCAGGGTGTTGGCAATTGAGGCAAGAATTTTTATGTTTAAAAGTGTCACCTGAAGCCTTTTATTTTCTATTATGGAGTTGCTTTCTGAAAACTTTAGAATTTTTTATAAAGAAATCACACCAGTTCCTAAATCCCTAAAAATGTTCCAAATTTGATGCAATATAATGAAAAAAAATTCAGAGGCAATTATCAGGTAACATGAGATGGATTTGTATAACACTGAAAAAATAACCCTAACTAAAATGTATTATGCGCAAACCTAATCCACTAAGAATTAAAACATATGAATTGATATTGTAAAAATTGAGGATATCACACTTACCAGGAGTTGCGTCGTGAGTGACGACACTACAAATGGTCGACGATGAGTGCAAATATGAACAGAAAAGAAACAGAGTGAAAAAAAGAAACTATTGAAAAAGGAACGAGTGCAAGGGAGGTGCTGGAAAGGAGGAGCTATTGTAAGTCTACAATTTCTTCAGGTGCGGTGTAGTGATGATTAGTGAGAGGAATGAAGGATTTGTGTTTTGTTGAGGGAGAGGGAGGAAGTGAATTTTGGGTTACGATTCTTAATATATATATTAATAATAAGATATATTTATATATATATATTAATTAGAAATTATATATTAATATATATATTAATAATAAGATATATATATATATATATATATATATATATTACTACGCGCGCTCAGCGCGCTAATTAAAAGAAAATTCTGGAAAAACATTTGGAAAAAAGATAGAAAAATATGGGAGGGAGAAAAAAAAAGGTGAAAAACATTTGATATATATATATATATTATAATATAAGAAATAAAAATACATTAAATTAAATTAATAATAGAGAAAAATAAAAAAATTGTAAAATAATTTTTGTATTTTTTTAACTTAATGATAGATAGTATTTTAATATTGAAAATTATATTATTTTAATTATAATCACAGTCATTTAATAATCGTGTCTATATAAATTTATTTATATATACTTAAATAATTTTTGTAATTTAACTTATAGCTATGGTTATTGAAAAAACTTAGGCTATATGTATACACTATAGCCTCTGTTTTATCAAACCGTGGCCAAAAACCTATGGTCTCGGTTTTTAAAAGAACCGAGGCTAAAATTCCGAGACCAAAAGCACACATTGTAGTAGTGTCAGTTGGGCGTTGTCGTTGGAATTCATTTAACGTCAGCTCCATCTCCGATCACCTTTTCATGGGCCGATGTGGATGCCTTTTTGCTTATTGTATGTTCTATTTTTAGTTTTGTTTAGTTAATTTTTGCTTCAATAAGGTCTGGGTTGTTTAAAGACACCATTAAAGCTCCTAGAGAATGTGCATGGAACTGTGCATAACTGTGCATGGAAAATGAAGTATTCCTATCTTCTTCACAAAGCTACCCTTCACAAAGCCACTAAATTCTACTCTTCTCTCTTTAGTACCTCTTATAATCCAAGCAAAATTCCCTTGATTCTACAGAAAGTTTCCTATAATAATTCGACCCAGCAAGATATTATCTTTCCAACTGTAGCAAATCTTCTTTTAAATCACGAAATCTTTCATGTGAGATGAAGTGGGTCTCAAATTTCTACTGCTCCTTCCTCAACACAATGTTAAGATTAGCATAAATGCCAAAACCAACCCAGTTCAACGTTCAAGAAATTTATACATTGTAGGTTCTATGTATTGGATCATAAACTTGATTTATTATTTTTTATAAGTTACTTATTATCACTTTTAGATTATCTTAGACTTTGTTTATTATATCAATAAATACTAGTAGTTGTAAAAGATCATGATTTAGTAAGAGTGAAACTAATAAATGTAATAAGCATGATTAGTATTTTGTAGGTGTGAGATTAATCAATATAATCAATTGGAGAAGTAATTTAATAAGTGGTTGTGAAGTGTAGAGAAGTGTTTTTGAAAGCATATAAATAAAACTTCTCAAGTATCATTTGTAATCAAGCGATTAAGCAATTTTATAAACAAGTTTGAGAAAAATAACGTGATAGCTAATCTCTTCATCTCTAACTAGTTCATAAATTTTCCTCCTAAAATCCTCTTTTGCAAAAGCCCACAATACAACAAATTGGTATTGTATCCAAGTTAGAAAGTATACACTATTGCATATCAAATCGAAGGTCTTAACGAGAAGAATCTGATGCCATAAGAATCTCCCCGATTGAAGGTTAGATGCACTTCCATATGTCGCTGGAAGAGTTCTGCCAGATACTGAGTTGACTCGTCGAATTGAGCCTAGTCAGCCGAGTTGAAACCATTGATCGCAAAAATTTGAATTTTTTTTAGAGTTCCTTCCAACCTCCCAAGGTTTTTCTGCATTCCGGATTCATCCGTACAATCTGATTTTGCAAATTCTGATCATATTAAGAGATATGGAAAATGGTATGGCAACATTCCAAGTCCCAACACTCAATAACAACTGCTATAATAATTGGAGTATCAAAATGAAGACACTTCTTGAATCACAAGATGTATGGGGTATCATAGAGAAAGGCTATAATGAGCTTGCATATGATATTGCTCTTGTTGCTCTTACACTTAATCAAAAGGAAACTTTGAAGGATTCAAGAAATAGAGACAAGAAGGCTCTCTACCTCATCTAACAAGCATTAGACGATGATGGCTTTGAAAATATTTTGAGTACAAGCTCTACCAAGGTAGCGTGGGAGAAGCCGTAAACCTCATACAAATGAGTCGAAAAGGTGAAAAAGGTCCATATCCAAACATTAAGAAGTGAATTTGAATCCTTACACATGAAAGTATCTAAAGTCTATTTCATATTATTTCTCAAGAGTAGTAGCTATTTCTAATCAATTAAAAAGAAATGGTGAAAATTTAGAAGATGTGAGAATAATAGAGAAGATACTTTGTTCATTGGATCCCAAATTTGAGCACATCATTGTGACAATTGAAGAAACTAACTACTTGGAAGAAATGATGATAAAGAAACTCCAAGGATCATTGCAAACATACGAAGAGAAGCATAAGAAGAAGCAAGGTTTTACTAAGAAACTCCTCAAGCTACAACTCAAGGATATAAGTGAATGCCAAGGCAACGATAGAAACCAACGTGGCTGAGGGAGAGTTAGAGGCCGTGGACGAGGTTGGAATTACAACAAAAAAAATTCCGAAAAATACTATGAGAAATGAGAAAGCTCAACAAGAGGTCGTGGAATAATTAATTCAAACTCAAGGTATGACAAATCTCAAGTTCGATGCTATAATTGTCAGAAGTTTGGGCATTCTACTTCAGAATGTAGAGCTAATAACAACAAAATTGAGGAGAAGGCCAACTACATGGATGACAGGAAAAATGACAAAGAAACTCTTATTTTACCACGAAAGGAAACTTATGGTGATCAAGAAAATTCCTGGTATCTTGAAAGTGGTGTAAGCAATCACATGTGTGGAAAAAATACATGTTCGCTAAGCTAGACGAGTTAGTAAGCGGAAATGTTTCATTTGGAGATGATTCCTACACAATAGTAGTGAAAGGGAAAGGTAACATCCTTATTCATTTGAAAGATGGGAGACATCAATTTATTTCCAATGTTTAGTATGCATGTGCCCAATATGAAAAGTAACATATTGAGTTTAGGATAACTGTTAAAAAAGGTTATGATAGTCATACGAATGATTATAATCTCTCTATAAAAGATGATAAGAATAACTTCATTGCTAATGTACCGATGTCAAAAAATAGAATGTTCTTGATAAACATACAAAATGATGTTGCAAAGTGCCTGAAAGCTTGCTATAAAGATGCATCATGGATTTGGCATCTTCCATTTGGGGATCTCAATTTTGGAGGTCTAGAGTTTCTATCTAAGAAGGAGATGTCAACCATTATGACCAACTTTATGAAGCGTGTCTAGTCGGGAAGCACTTCAGGAAAAGATTTCCAAAGGAGTCAGAGTCAAGAGCCAAGAACCCTCTTAAGCTCATCGATAACGATGTGTGTGGTCCGATCAAGCCAAGTTCTCTCGGTAATAGTAATTATTTTATTCTCTTCATTGATGATTTTTCAAGAAAAACTTAGGTATATTTCTTAAAATTGAAGTCAGAAGTTTTCAAAGTATTCAAGAAGTTCAAAGCTATATTGGAGATAGAAAGTGGTAGAAAAATCAAAGTCATGAGATCAAACTAAGGTGGAGAATTTACATCCAGGGAGTTTTAAGAGTTCTGTGAAGAAAATGGAATTCGTCAAGCAATGAAAATTCCTTGATCCTCCCTAGAAAAATGGCATGAAAGAAAGAAAGAATAGAACAATCCTCGACATGGCACGAAGCATGTTCAAAAGCAAGAAACTACCTAAGGAATTTTGGGTGGAAGTAATGATGTGGGAAATCTACTTGTCAAAATGATCTCCAACAAAAAGTATATAGGGAAAGATACCACAAGAGGCATGCAGTGGAAGAAAGCCTAGCATTTCTCACATGAGAATCTTAGGAAGTACAGCCCATGTTCATGTTTCAGGCGAGAAAAGAACAAAGCTTGATGATAAAAGTGAGAGTTTTATCTTCATCAGCTATGATTCTATTTTGAAGGGCTACAAGCTGTATAATCTAGACAATAAGAAGATTATGATTAGTCAAGATGTGGTATTCAACAAAGAAGTAAACTGGTATTTTAACTCTCATGCAGATGACTTCAATTTCTTTCATTGGTTTGAAGAAGATGAGTAGACAATGAGGGAGCAACTAGGTGAACCTCAATAAGAGCTTGCAACCCTACCTACTTTACCAACATCAACCACTCAAGAAGATTCATCACTTTCATCATCATCAAGTGAAATTCAAGATGACAGAGTTATGTCATGCACACAAATTCTTAGAGATCTCTATGAGGTAACCGAACGACAAGAAAACCTTACATTATTTTGTTTGTTTTCCGATTATGAACCAGTGAGCTTTTAAGAAGTAGTACAAGAGAAAAAGTAGAGAGATGTGATGGACGAAGAAATCAAGGACATCGAGAAGAATGACACATTGGGAACCCACCTTACTTCCTAAGGGACATAAGGAAATAGGTGTCAAATAAGTGTACAAAACAAACTAAAACACTAAAGGGGAGATTGAAAGAAAAAAAGGCGAGGCTAGTAGCTAAAAGCCATAGTCAAAAGGCTAGAATTGACTATGATAAGGTATTTTCTCATGTTGCTTGATTGGAGACTATTAGACTAATCATTTCTTTGGAAACTCAAAACAAGTGGAAGATACATCAAATATTTACTAACAATTGTCACATGTTAGTGAGATAAGAAAAATAGATATATCTGTATATATATATTAAGTAGGCTTTTGAAATGAGATAAAAATATATATAAAGACTTTGAAGCTCAAAGGGGTATACTATGGATAAAGCATATGAAGGTAGATAGAAAGGCTCAAACGATCCAAAGATGGCCTAAATCATTTTCTTAGTTAAATGTTATCTATAATTTCGCCTCGAGAGAAAATCAAATAAATTCTAAAAACTGTGACACCACAAATATCAATCGAATTCCATACTCACATAAACCTTCTCTAAATTATCATAGCAACTCAAAAATCAAGACTAGTGCTCATAAATATTTATTCTTGTAAAAATGAAACATGTGTAAAAATTATTCATCGCTTAGACAATATTCGAATTTTTCAAGGAGTTTTGTATTACTTAAAATGAAGAAATAACATAACAAAAATTAGATCACCATTAAACGCAAAATATCTTATAATGTTCGATCAACCAAACAAACAAAACTAGACAAGCAACAACATCAAGCAATATTTCCAATAAGTTTAATCTCAATACCTCCAAACTTAATATGCACATTGTCCCCAATGTGTGGAAATTTAAAGAACAAAGGAGATGTGTTAAAAGAAACTTCCCTGAATGGTGTGTTGACTTGTGAGATTGAATTCCACAATCATTTTACCTCTTTTGATTTGCACCTATTAAAACAAAATAACAGCATGAAGAAATATACAACTACTACATGTTCTAAAAGACAATAAACAAATAAAAAAAATTAAAACATATGGGTTGCCTCCCAAGAAGCGCTTGATTTAGAGTCATCAGCTTGACTGCCTTTTCCTTGCTTTAGTTTGGAACAGATAAAAAAATGGTGGACTTTTGACGATCAATGTCACCCCCCCAATAATGTTTGAGTCTTTGCTCGTTCACTTGGAAACTGTTTTGTGATTCTTCACCTTTAATCTCAACAGCCCCATATGGGTGTACTTTGGTAATAATGAAAGGCCCTGACCATTTAGATTTCAGTTTTCCTGAGAAGAACTTCAAACGAGAGTTGAAGAGTAGTACTTTCTGTCCTGGTTCAAAGTGTCGATGCAAGATTTTGTTGTCATGCCACCTCTTCGTTTTTTCCTTATAAATCTCAGCATTTTCATATGCATGTAAATGAATCTCGTCCATCTCATTGAGTTGTAGGAGACATTTTTCGCCAGCGGCTCCTAAATCAAAATTTAAATTCTTGATAGCCCAATACGCATGGTGCTCTAATTCAACCGGGAGATGACAAGCTTTCCCAAACACTAACCTATATGGGGAAATCCCAATGAGTGTCTTATATGCTGTTCGGTATGCCCAGAGTGCATCATCCAACCTTTTAGACCAATCCTTCCTTGAAGGATTTACCGTCTTCTCCAAAATCCTCTTCACCTCTCTGTTTGATATCTCAACTTGTCCACTGGTTTGAGGATGGTGAGCATTTGTGACCTTGTGAGTGACACCATATTTGGCAAGGAGGGTTTCAAAAGATTTGTTGCAAAAATGAGTTCCCCCATCGCTTATGATTGCCCTTGGGATGCCAAAACGAGTAAAAATGTTTTTCTTTAGAAAATTCAACACCACTTTGGAATCATTGGTAGGCAAGGGAATTGCTTCTACCCACTTAGAAACATAATCCACAACAACCAGAATGTAGAGATTGTTGTAAGAAGAGACAAACGGCCCCATGAAATCAATTCCCCAAACGTCAAATATTTCTACCTCAAGAATATTGTTTAGAGGCATCTCGTGTTTCTTAGAAATGTTACCAACTCTTTGGCACCTGTCACATTGTGAGACAAAGAAATGTGCATCTTTAAACAGATTTGGCCAGTAAAAACCAAATTGAAGAACCTTAGCTGCTATTCTTTCTCTTCCAAAATGGCCTCCGTAGGCTGAAGAATGACAATGTTTAAGTATATTTTCAATTTCTTCCCTTGGGACACACCTTCTAATAATTTGATTTGCACAATGCTTAAACAAGTAAGGCTCATCCCATAAATAGTACTTAACATCGTGTAAGAATTTTTTCTTCTGTTGGAAAGACATTTCAGGTGGGAGCACATTGCTTACGATATAATTAACATAGTCTGCGTACCATGGCACACTTCTATGATCTAAGGAAAATAGTTGCTCATTAGGAAAAGTCTCACCAATGATTGTATTGTCCACGGCTACATTATTATTCTCCAATCTCGATAGATGATCAGCCACTTGATTTTCGGTTCCCTTCTTATCCTTGATCTCCAAATCAAATTCTTGCAGTAGGAGGATCCATCTAATCAATCTCGGTTTTGCATCTTTCTTAGCCATAAGATATTTTATAGCAGAATGATCCGTATAAACTGTCACCTTAGTGTCGATTAGGTAGGAACAGAACTTTTCAAAAGCATATACAACAGCAAGTAATTCTTTTTCAGTGGTAGCATAATTCAGTTGAGCTTCGGTCAAAGTTTTGTTGGCATAGTAAATGGCATGGAAAACTCTCTTTTTTCGTTGTCCTAAAACAGCTCCTACCGCAAAATCACTGGCATCGCACATGAGCTCGAAAGGTAGGTTCCAATATGGTGCAATAATGATGGGAGTCGTGATCAACTTTTCTTTCAAAACCCAGAAATCTTCAAAACAATCTTCGTCAAATGTGAATTTTGTATCTTTCTCCAAAAGGTTGCAAAGAGGCTTAGATATCTTGGAGAAATTCTTTATGAATTGCCTATAGAATTCTGCATGACCAAGAAAACTTCTAATTTCTTTCACTGATGTTGGAGGTGGTAGTTTCTCAATGGTTTCAATCTTTGCCCTATCCACTTCAATTCCCTTTGACGAAATTAGATGGCCGAGAACAACACCTTCTTCTACCATGAAGTGGCACTTTTCCCAATTTAAAACCAAGTTTGTTTCTTCGCATTTTTGTAAGACCAAAGAAAGGTTATGCAAGCACATATCAAATGAATCTCCAAACAGTGAGAAGTCATCCATAAATATCTCAATGAAAGTTTCCACCATGTTTGAGAAGATAGCCATCATACACCTTTGAAAAGTGTCTGGGGTATTGCAAAGTCCAAACGGCATTCTTCGGAAAGCAAAAGTTCCATATGGACAAGTGAAAGTGGTCTTCTCTTGATCCTCAGGCGCGATAGCAATTTGGTTGTATCCTGAATATCCATCCAAGAAACAATAGAAAGAATGTCCTGCCAATCTGTCTAGCATTTGGTCAATAAATGGAAGAGGAAAATGATCGTTTCGAGTGGCCTTGTTGAGCTTCCGATAATCCATGCATACCCGCCAACCCGTCACTTTCCTTGTGGGAATCAGCTCATTGTTGCTATTATCCTCCACTGTAATTCCTCCTTTCTTCGGAACACAATGAATTGGGCTGACCTAAGAGCTATCTGAAATAGGATAGATAATACCTACATCTAACCACTTAATGATCTCATCTTTTACTACCTCTTTCATGATTGGATTCAGACGACGTTGATTCTCAATAGTAGGCTTGAAATCTTCCTCAAACAAGATCTTATGCATGCATAGTGAAGGGATAATTCCTTTAATGTCAGCTATAGACCACCCTAATGCCAGCTTGTAATTTCTCAACACTCTTAACAACTTCTTTTCTTGATCTTCATCTAGAGATGCTGAAATAATCACAGGCATGGTGGAAATTTCACCCAAATAAGCATACCTCAAATGGTTAGGAAATGGCTTAAGCTCTAATAGTGGTTTTTGTTCCATAGATGGCTTCACATAGGTAAACTTAGACGGTGTTACAACTTGTGATGCCTCTTCTTCAGCTTGAGGACTAAAGAGTTGTGGAGATGCTTCAAGTAACTTGAGATATTCAAGAGAATCAAAGTTATCAATAATGTTGTCATTCACAAGTGCAAGTTCCAAAGCATCAGTACTCAAATTTTCCCTGAAATTGCTTTCAACTAAAGCATTTACCATGTCAACTCTAAAGCAATCATCAGATTCTCTTGGAAATTTCATAGCTTTAAAGACATTGAAAGTTACCTCTTGGTCTTGAACTCTCATGGTGAGCTCTCCTTTTTGAACATCAATCAAATTCCTACCAGTTGCTAAAAATGGTCTCCCGAGAATAATAGGAATCTCTTTATCTTCCTCCATGTCAAGAATTATGAAATCTGTAGGAAAGATAAACTTGTCAACCTTGACAAGCACATCCTCTATAATGCCTCTTGGGTATTTCAACGACCTATCTACAAGTTGAAGAGTCACAGTGGTCGGTTGTGCTTCTCCTAATCCAAGTCTCTGATAGATGGATAGTGGCATTAAATTAATGATTGCGCCCAGATCGCACAGAGCTCTACCAAAAACTTTCTCGCCAATAGTACAAGGAATGGTAAAACTTCCTGGATCTTTACGCTTAGGTGGTAGCTTCTTCTGAAGGATGGCACTACACTCCTCTGTGAGAGCAACTGTCTCAAAATCACCTAACCTTCCCTTCTTATACAAAATGTCTTTCATAAATTTCACATAACTGGGCATTTGCTGCAAGGCATCAGCAAAAGGAATGTTAATATGAAGTTTCTTAAATACTTCAAGAAACTTGGAGAAATGTTTATCCAACTTTTGCTTGTGGAAGCGCTGAGGAAATGGAATTGGTGGATTATAAGGCTTGAGATTATCTGAAAATGATTTTTTTAAAGGATTCTCTGTTAATTCATTCTTTTCGACCCTCTCATCAGCTTTAACAATAAGAGTTGGTGGAGAAATGGGCTTGTGTATTTCTTCTAACTCTTTTCCACTTCTCAATGTAACTGCTTTACAATGCTCTTTTCCTTCCCTTTTTGGATTGACTTCGGTATCACTAGGTAAATCTCCTTGAGGGCGGTTGTTAACAGCAGTAGCTAGTTGACCCAATTGAACTTCGAGATTTCTAATAGATGTTGCCTGATTCTGGAGAATAGTCTCATTCTTAGCCATGTATTGAGCAAACATATCTTCCAATGAAGGATTTCTCTCTTGTTGTGGGACTTGATTATGAAAACCTGGAGGATGAGTGGGCTTCATAGAAGATGATTGTCCTTGATTATTACTCCAAGAAAAATTAGGGTGATTCTTCCATCCTGGATTGTAAGTGTTGGAATATGGATTGTTTTGATTCCTATTATAATTGGAAACAAAATTGACAGATTCAGCATTGTGAGGACATCTCTCACTGGCATGATTTCCATTGCAAATTTCACATGCCACAAAAGGACTCTGAATAGAATGGACACCCATGGTATCCATCTTTTTCACTAAAGCGTATACTTGTGCAGTTAAAGCGGTCATAGCATCAATCTCATGAATTCCAACCGCTTTCTTAGGCAACATCCTCTCTGATGGCCACTCATAACTATTGGAAGCCATTTCCTTTAATAAGTTGTAAGCTTCATCAATTGATTTCCCCATTAGAGCACCACCTGCTGCAGCGTCAATCATGTTTCTGGTTTGACCCATCAAACTATTATAAAATGTTTGACCTTGAAGCCACTTCGGTAATCAGTGGTGAGGACATCTTCTAAGTAGCTCCTTGTACCTCTCCCAAGCTTCATATAATGATTCTAAGTCGAACTGCATAAAAGTGGTGATTTCATTCCTCATCCGTGCAGTCTTTACCGGTGGAAAGTATTTGGCCAAAATATTTTGCGCCAAATCCTCCCAAGTAGTGATAGATCCACATGGTAATGAATTCAACCAATTTTTAGCCTTTTCCCTAAGTGAAAAAGGAAAAAGTCTCAACCGAATAGCATCATCAGTGACTCCATTATGCCTAAAAGTGTCACGAATCTCTAGAAAGTTTGCAATATGGGAGTTTGGATCATCATGGGGTAAACCTCCAAATTGAACCGAAGTTTGAATCATATGAATTATTGCAGGCTTAATTTCAAAATTATTAGCTTGAATTGATGGTCTTCTTATGCTTGAATGAATGCCGCCAACCATAGGCACTGCATAATCTCTTAAGGATTTTAGTTCTTCTACTTCTGGAATTTCATGATCCATAACGAGATGTTCTAAGGTATCTTGTTTATTATTTTTCTTTAAATTCAAAATAGTTCTATGGATTTCTAGATCTAAAGGAGCTATGTCAAGATTTCTTATGCGTCGCATACAACGTTTCACTTAATCCAAAAATCTAACAAGAAATAAGAAATAAATAAATTTAATAAAATAACAATAAAAAAACATAAATAAACACACAAATCTAAGAAAATAATGATGAGCGAAAACCGGCATCACCGATTCTTGCCAATACTTTGGTTTTAATATTTATAAAACTCTCGCAAGTGCACGAATCATTTCGAAGAAAATGATAAGTATACTCCCAAGGTCGATCTAAGGAAGGAATATATGTGGTTTTTAATTTATTATTCAAACTTTCAAAAACGAAATTAAATCCTAAACATCCTGTCACGATATTTTGGGGTTTGGTATTTTTAATCTACTTATATAAAAATAAACATAGATTCAATAAACATTTATGCAAATTTTATTATTTATAATAGTGGAGTATTTATGGATATAATAACTAAGTTAATTATGCTTGCTCATATTATTTAGGTTATTAAAGATATGAATTGATATTTATTGATTCTCCCTTTTTTTGTATGAATACCACCTTTGGTGGGGTTAGACATTCTTTGTTAACTAAACAAATCAATTAACACCTATGGGTGAGGTTGATAACTAATTTGCTTAATTAAATTAATTCCTTTTTCTAAGAGATTGAAAATGAACCATTTAAATGCCACCTTTGGTGGGGTTAGACAGTTTAAACTTTATTCAAGGTGTCCAAATTAAACCTAAGAATTTAGTTATCAGAGTACTAACTTTCAAGTTTTAAAACCACTACTGAAAACATGTTGTCAATACATTTTCAGATAATAATTCTTATAAAAAAATTTGAAATAGAGCTTCACTCTAACTACCGGGTGATTGTACCAACAAATAAAAGAGCACTACTCTAAATCAGACCGGATAACTAAACCTTAAAATCTAATTTTCAGGTTTAAGTTTGTAATGAAAAATAATATATTTCTCTCTAACATTCTTAATATAAAATCTTGAATAAAAACAAAATCAATTCATTTTAGAGATTTTTACCTATTTAATATTTCGCAAGCATAACAAAGTTATTATTACATCATGTTTATAAACAGCCAGCATAGTTAAATTTAATCACAGACAAATTAAATATAACATGTAAGAATAAAGCATAAAAATAACTGTAAAGAAAATAAAATCCTTACAGAACTTCGACACTATTCTTGTTGCTGGAAAACCTCCAATCGGAATTTACACTCCCATTTATTGAATCAAAAAGCTAATAAATTACAAAAACATAACTAGTTCTTCCCAAAAAAGGAAGAACTCTAAAACTAAGAGAAATTAACTAAGAAAAGCTAAAACTAAGAAAAACTAAAAATCTAAGAAAAGAGAGAAAGAAAGAGAGAAAAGAATGTGTTTTGAGGTGGTTTAGAAGTGAAGGGAAGGGGGGTATTTATAGGTGAGGATGGAGAGAAAAAGTGAGTGAAAAAATGATAAAAAATGGTGAAAACGCGGAGTGCAATTACTGAGGTCATTGATGACGTCAGCATGATGTCATGGGGGGCGGCTGCGCGCAAAAATGGGGCAAAATGTGAATCGGCACGCACGGAAGGGCAAGCACTGCACGTAGGGGCGCGTGCGGATCTGGAGCAAGGTGCGCACGGCTTGGCGCAACCCCCAACCAGCTTCTTGCTAGTCCCTTAGCAAGAGAAGCGATAAAAACTAAAAATTAAACTATCCTAAATCACTTTCGTGGATTGAAACGGTTGCATTTAGCCTATGCAACAAGCCTTTAAACCCCTAGGTTGCCCTAGTGGACGAGTTTGAGTCTTGTGAGGGTTTTCAGTAATGATACCCACAAACATTGAACTAAATGTAAAAATCAAAAGAAACAATAAAAACAATCAAATCAAACACTAAAATTACAACAAAATCAAAAGTTAATTTAAGAATAAAAGAAAACAACATATCACAAAAATGTCTCATTCTTTTTAATCTCCTTTAAGATCATAATTAAAATCTGAAGCATAAGTTATTTTAATCTCTTTAAACAATCATGATTTATTATAATAATTAGTCGAAAATTATTTTCATATTTCCTGTCAAAAATGTATCAATTTAATTTTACCCAATTTCAGTGTCATGAATCAAAATTCGCTTCGACTCTATTCCTCACAAGTCAATACTCTCAAAACACTGAATCCTATGGGTTCAAACACTCATACTAATTTATATGCGAAAGAGTTGATGTATAGAAATGAACTAATAGGTTCACATATGTATAAAGAATAAAGGTTCAAAGTGTTATTTTAACATTGATCTCATGAAAGGAATCAAATGTATAAATTATAAAGATATCATATATAAAAATTATTTTCATGCATAAATCAAACTCATTAAGAAAGAATTTCAAGATATATGCTTTTTACAAATGAAGAAATTGCAATGACTTTTTAGGGAATTACTTCATATATCTTTCTTTTGTAATTAGCCTCTACTCACAACTTTGTAGGCAATGTGGATCATAGTATGTAGATGATACTATATTTTTGTATCTCTCTATATTTTTTTTTCTGAAGATATTTTTCAATATATGTATTTTTTAGAGAGTGAACCCATGTACATATTGTACATTTTTTAGGATTTTGGTGAGTGGTTAATTTTGTGGCTTTTCTATTTTATCTTGGTTTAGGTAACCCCATATATGTCTTTTTGTTTTTGTAGCACTCATGCATAAATGAGATATAAGCATATACTATCAATTTATACTCAAATCATTTAATCTAAGCAAAAAATAATAATAATAAATATATGATACTCTATTAAGATGATAAAAAATTCATACATTCAATACTAATACCTATAGAGATCATCTAAAAATTTGAATAAATAAGAAATGTGTTTGGAGTAGAAAAAATATATATTTCACTATGAATAAAAGAAATTAGGCTCAAATTACTACTCCACTAAAAAAATTCTTAAACACCGATTTTGGGTTTAATATAATTTCCACATTTTATCAAGAAATACTAGTTATGACAAAAACTAACTAATTATCAAAAATAATTACAAAATATTTCATGATATGTTTTCAAAAATTAATCTAACAGTACCAAAGACTTAACTATTTACTTAAATTTGATTTAAAGAATTGATAAATTTTTGTGAGAATTTATTTTTTAAGCATGGTAACTTTTCACCACCCCCAACCTAGAACTTACATTGTCCTCAATGTAACAACTGCAAATTAAAGATAAAGAGAAAAGAGGAGAAAGATTACCTATTTCTTGAGAATGTGTAAGTAGTAATGAAGAAATGCAGGTGCATCCATCATATTCATCATTAAAGTGTATACAAACAGATCGCTGTGAACTTCTAACATCTCAACAAATATTTTTAGTTTTAAAAATTTAAAAATTATTCACATATAATTAAACTAAAATAAACAATAAAATTAAGTAAATAAAACAAATAACAAAAAATTACCTAAAATGATGGGTTGCCTCCCATCCAGCGCTTAGTTTAACGTCTTAGCAAGACGTATCTTTTTGGTGCTAAGTGTTACTCAGCCAAATGCAATCCATTTCAGCAATGTTGTTTGGTTCTTCTAAATAAGGCTTGACACGATGGCCATTGACTTTGAACGTTTTTTGTGTCTTGGAGTCCAATAGTTCTACTACTCCATGTTCAAATACCTGAACTATTTTGAATGGTCCATCCCATCTTGATTTCAGCTTTCCTGGAAACAATCTCAAACGAGAGTTAAATAAAAGAACTTTCATTCCAGGGTGAAGAGTTTTAGGAACTAGCCTCTTATCATGATAGCGCTTAGTACGCTCTTTGTATAATTTGGCATTCTCATAGGCTTCATTCCTAATTTCTTCCAACACATGAAGCTGGAGTAATCGTTTTTCACCTGCTTTATCTAAATCCATGTTTAACTCTTTAATTACCCAGTAAGCCTTGTGTTCAAGTTCAACTGGAAGGTGGCATGCTTTCCCAAAGATTAATCGGTAAGGGCTCATCCCAATAGGTGTTTTGTAAGCAGTGCGGTATGCCCATAAGGCATCATTTAAATTAAATGCCCAATCCTTCCTTGAAGGACGCACAGTGCGTTCCAATATTCCCTTAATTTTCCTATTACTTACTTCCACTAAACCGGAAGTTTGAGGATGATATGGAGTAGCTACTTTATGTGTGATGTTGTACTTGTTTAGTACTCCATCAAAGATTTTGTTACAAAAATGGCTACCTCTATCACTTATTATAGCTCTAGGCGTTCCGAACCTGCTGAATATTAAATCTTTCAAGAATTTCACAACAACATTAGCATCATTGGTTTTGGTGGGGATAGCTTCTACCCACTTGGATACATAATCCACAGCAACCAAAATATATTGAAAACCATTAGATGGGGGAAAAGGACCCATAAAGTCAATCCCCCATACATCAAAGAGTTCAACAACTAAATTAGATGTCAAAGGCATTTCATCTCTTTTGCTTATGTTTCCTGTTCTTTGACATCTATCACATTGTGCACAAAACATATGAGCATCTTTAAAAAGAGTGGGCCAAAAGAATCCAGACTGTAATACCTTACGGGCTGTCTTTTCCCCACCAAAATGACCCCCACAATGAAGTTCATGACAAAAAGTTAGAATGCTCTTATGTTCTTCTTCAGGTACACATCTCCGGATGACTTGATCTTGATCAATCTTGTATAAATAAGGGTCATCCCAGAAATAGTCCTTAATAGTTTTAAAAAACCTTTTCTTGTCCTGATATGAAGTTTTAGGTCACAAAACACCAGTGGCGAGATAGTTTACAATATCAGCATACCATGGGTTTAGACCTATGAAAAATAACTGTTCATCAGGAAAGGTTTCAACTATATCTCCATTACTCTCATCTTTAAGAGAATTGAAGTCAGAAATCAACCTAGAAAAATGGTCAGCTACTAAGTTTTCACTACCTTTCTTAACCTTGATTTCTAAATCAAATTCTTGTAAGAGTAAGACCCACCTGATTAATCTTGGCTTGGCATTTGGTTTACTTAATAGGTATCTTAAAACAGCATGATCAGAATGCACAATCACTTTAGATCCTACTAAATAAGACTGAAATTTGTCTAAAGAAAACACTATAGCCAAGAATTCCTTTTTCAGTGGTGGTATAATTCATTTGGGCATCATTTAGTGTTTTGCTAGCATAGTAGATGACATGCAAACGCTTATCCACTCTTTTTCCCAGGACTGCTCCCGTAGCATAATCAGAAGCGTCACACATTATTTCAAAAGGTAAAGACCAGTTTGGTGCCATAATAACAGGGGTAGATGTTAGTTTATCTTTCAAGGTATTAAAGGAAATAAGGCAATCATTGTTGAAATCAAAATAAGCATCTTTGGATAGCAAGTTACATAAGGGACGACTTATTTTAGAGAAATCTTTAATAAATCGTCTGTAAAATCCTGCATGTCCTAAGAAGCTTCTTATCCCCTTCACAGATGTAGGGGAGGTAGTTTGGATATCAATTCAACTTTTGCCTTATCAACTTCAATACCCTTGTTTGAAATTATATGTCCTAAAACTATCCCTTGTTGAACCATAAAATGACTTTTCTCCCAACTAAGGGTGAGATTGCATTCAATGCATCTTTCTAAAACCAAAGTCAATTTATGTAAGCAATCATCAAATGAGTTCCCAAAGACACAGAAATCATCCATGAAAATCTCAATGAATTTTTCCACCATGTCCGAGAAAATAGATATCATGCATCTCTGGAAAGTGGCAGGGGCATTGCATAACCCAAATGGCATTCTGCGAAAAGCAAATGTCCCAAAAGGACATGTAAATGTGGTCTTTTCCTGATCTTCTGGTACTATGGGTACTTGATAATATCCAGACAATCCATCCAAAAAACAGTAAAATTTGTGCCCAGCTAATCTTTCCAACATTTGATCAATGAATGGAAGAGGAAAGTGATCCTTTTTCGTATATAAATTTAGTTTCCTAAAATCTATACACATTCTCCATCCAGTGATTATTCTAGTGGGCACTAATTTACTTTTGTCATTTTTAACAACTATTATCCCAGATTTCTTTGGTACCACATGCACTAGACTAACCCACTTACTATCCGCAATAGGATAGATAATCCCTTCTTCTAATAATTTAAGAATTTCTTTTTTAACTACCTCTTGCATATTTGGGTTTAGTCTTCTTTGGGCCTCTCGTACAGGTTTAGCACCATCCTCCAAGTTGATCTTGTGCATACACATTGTAGAACTAATGCCTCTTATATCCCCTATTCTCCAACCTATAGATTTCTTAAACTGTTTAAGCACTTTGATGAGTTCCTTTTCTTGTGGTTTGGTCAAGGTTGCAGAAATTATCACTGGATAAGTTTCTCCTTCTCCCAAAAACACATATTTTAAGTGCTCAGGTAAGTCTTTGAGTTCAAGTTCAGATGGATTGGCCTATTTACTAGATGAAGAACTGGGTAGATTTAAAAGTGTACTAGATTTTGTCATTACTTCATCATTGTCTAGTTGTTCAAGGTACCCCTTAATTTCCTCATCTAAATCTTCTTCAACCTCTTCAAGTGTAAGAACGGTTTCAAGCTTGTCTTCTATTCTGGTTTGGAAAAAGGTGCTTTGGACAAGATTATCCAAAGGGTCAACATCGAATATTTCATCGATGGCAGAAATAGAAGGAAAAGGAGATGAATCAAAAACTTTAAAATGAACAGTCTCTCCTAAGACTGTCATTGTCAAATTTCCATCTTGGACATCAATAATAGTTTTAGTAGTTGCCATAAATGGTCTACCAAGCAATATTATGTGCTCTCTGTCCAATGCTGGATTTTCTTGCATATCCAGAACCACAAAGTCAACAGGTATTATCAGTTTGTCTACCTGCACCAACACATCCTCAACTATTCCCTCTGGATATTTAAGAGATCTATCTGCAAGTTGAAGGGACATAGTTGTGGGTTTTAAACCCCTAGATTGAGCTGTAAGAATATAGAGTAGGGCATCAAATTTATACTAGCACCTAAATCAAGCATTGCTTTAGCAACCTTCCTATCCCCCATAGTTATGTTTATAATAAAACTTCCAGGGTCTTTCAACTTAGGGGGTAGTTTGTGCTGAAGTACAGCGCTAGAAATTTCTGATACTACTACTGGTTCATTCAGATCATACCTCATTTTCTTAGTGTTCAACTCTTTGAAAAACTTGGCATATGAGGGCACATTCATGATCACTTCTAATAATGGTAAATTGATATTTACTTTAGAGAGCATATTAAAAAGATCATAGAATTGCTTATCTTGTTTGGATTCTTTTAACCGGTGGGGAAAAGGTACTTGCATCTGGTGTGGTTCTATTGTCTTTTGAATTTTGGGGGTGTCAGATGACCCCCCAATGAGTTTTTCAGAAGGCTTGTTAAGTTTAACACTTGTTTCTCCTTTTTGCGAGATTAGAATATCGCCTTCTTTGTTACCTGAACTACAAGGTAGATTGTTAGAGATTTCAGGTAAACTGGTATTGACTACCTTACCACTTCAAAGTGTTCTTACATCCTTTGCTTGTTCTGGTTGACTGGGCAACTTTCCTGGTTCTTTCTTTTGCATTTGTTCAGCCAGTTGCCCAACTTTAGATTCAATCCTTTTAACTGAAGCCTCCATGGTGTTCAACCTTTGATTAGTCATCAATTGGTTGTCACGACTAACTTGAATAAAAGCATTCAAGCTATCTTCTAAGGTTGGCTTAAAAGATTGGCTTGGTGGGTAAGGGTGGTTGTTATCCGACCTTAGTGTTGGACATTGGGTGTAGGCTGGGTGATTATAGGTGTTTGGATGATACCTTTGAAAAGATTGGACTTCCTCGATGGCATCGACACTAGAATCACAAGTATTTGAACAATTATGAGTACCATGCCCAATTGAACAACACACTTCACACACCTCTTGATTTGAAATTTGGTGGGTAGTGAGAAGTTGCACTTGTTTAGTCAATTCAGCAAGTTGCAAGGTTATCTCATTATCAGAGCCAACTTCATTGACCCTTGCTTTTCCTTCTACCACCTCTTTGTTGGGAATTAGAACCCAATAGCTCATAAAGATTATAGGTTTCCTCTTCAGTTTTTTCTCCTATAGCACCTCCAGCAGCATTATCAACCATGTATTGACTCTACAGTGTCAATCCATCATAAAAGAATTGGTTTTGTAGCTGTAATGGAAAGCTATGATTTTGACATTGAATGAAAAGGAGTTTGAATCATTCCCAAGCTTCATGAAATGGCTCTTCATACATTTGAGAAAATGTTGCTATCTTTGTTCTTAGATCAACAGTCTTTTGATGGGAATAGAACCTACCCATAAAAATTTCATAGACTGCCTCCCAAGTTTTAAGAGAACCTGACTGTAGAGTAATGAACCATGACCAAGCTTTATCTTTGAGGGTGTAAGGAAAACACCTCATCCTAAGTTGATATTCATTAATTGCATGTAGTGGAAAGGTTTGGACAATAGCATAGAATTCTCGAATGAAATGCAAAGGGTCTTCATTAGGGATACCGTAAAAGGAAGGCAACAAAGAATAATGAATCTTTTTCAATTCATAATTCCTTGCAGCCTCTTGTAATTGGATGCCGGAAGTTACATTGCCAATGATTGGCATTGTATAGTCTTTCATCTTTTTCCGCCTATCTTCAGCATCTCCCATGGTTGTTTGTAGTTGAAAATGATCCTCCTCCTATTGTGTATCAACATTTTGCTCTTAAAAAACAATAGTAGATATCTCTAAGAAATATTTATAACTTGATAAAACGTATATGCTTAAAGCAAAAAGGTGCAAGGAACCTAAATTATTGTTTTTTTTGTTTTTTTGCTAAATTTAAACGAATGTACACAATTTTTGAAACAAACAAATTTATTTCATTTGAATTTTATTACACACAAAATAAAACTAAAAAAAGGAAAATACAATAATGGGTGACCTCCCATGTAGGACTAAAATTTATCGTCTTCTAGTAAGACGTTGCTTGGAGATTGCAGAATGACAAACTCAATGTCTCCTCCTCATTGAATTCATTTGACTATCAAATTAGTCTTTGCTTTGTTTTTGCAAATGTTCAACTAACTGTTCTACTTGAACTTCCACCTTTTTGATAGAAGCTTCCACAGAGTCCAACCGTTGATTGGTTTTATATTGGTTATCCCTACAAACTTGAATAAAAGAATTCAAGTTGTCCTCCAGGGTTGGTTTATTGGGAATGCTTCTTGGAATAGGTGGGTGGAATTGCTGGCCTGGCTGGTTTGAGCTTTGAGTGAAAGGAGGGTTGTTTTTCCTCCAGGAGAAATTTGGATGATTTCTCCACCCAGGATTGTAGGTATTTGAATTGGGGTCAAACCTTGGTCTCTGTTGATATGCTCCCAACACATTAACCTGTTCAGGTCCACTTTTTGTTTCTCCTTGATATGGACAGGCTTTAGTACCATGTCCCATGTTGCTATACAAACCATATTGTTCATTAGTGGTGTTGGTTTGTGTAGTGAGAAGGGCAACTTGCTTGGTCAGTTGAACAAGTTGTTGTTGAACTTCATTACTGGAATCGATTTCATGAACTCCAGCTTTTCTCACTCGTGAGCTTTTCTGTTGGGAATTAGCACCCAAAATCTCAAAGAGGTTGTACGTCTCTGAGGCAGTCTTTTCTTCCATTGCTCCTCCTGCAGCGTTGTCGACAATGAACTGACATTGTTGTGTAAGTCCATCGTAAAAGAATTGGTTCTACAACTGCAGGGGAAAGCTATGATGGGGACATTGAGTGAGAAACATTTTGAACCTATCCCAAGCTTCATGGAATGGTTCTCCTTCCATCTCAGAGAAAGTAGCAATCTTTCCTCTCAACTCTAATGTTTTTTGGTGGGAATACAATTTTCCCATGAATTTATTGTAAATGTTCTCCCATGTCATCAGAGAACCTGGGGGAAGTGACATTAACCAAGCTTTGGCCTTATCCTTTAAGGTGTAGGGGAAACATCTCATTCTAAGTTGATCCTCATTTATAATACCGAGGGGGAATGTTTGGACCGTAGCATAGAAATCTCTCATGAAGGAAAGAGAATCTTCATTAGGTAGCCCATAAAAGGAAGGAAGCATAGAAAAATGAATATTTTTTAGGTCATAATTCCGAGCAGCCTCACCCAACTGGATAGCGGCAGTTGCCGTGCCAATCACCGGTCTTGCAAACTCCTTCATAGTGGTTTCCCTAACATGTTGGTTTTCTTTCATTTCTTTCGGTTCTAGTAAATGATTAAGACTTGGTTCTATGTTTGGCTCAAAAACAGGTTGATGGGTGGAATCCAGTTTTGTTGACACTTGTTTAAATTTATGAATATTATTTACATATGGTGTAAGGGGGTTTCCTAAGTATCTCCTACCACGCATAGACTATTGTAAACGTAAATTTAAAACTCCTGTCAACAAAATAAAAAATTTAGAGAAAATTTACATGGTATTTAATACAAAACACTAAACAAAACTAGTTAAACCCTAAATAAAAATTAATTAATTTTTTTTTAAATAACATAATCAGTATTAACCAAGAGTGCTCCCAGGAAAGAATGGTAGTACAACGGCTCCTTAAAAACCATTCTCCTAGCCAGAACAACGTTCCCAGGAAAGACTAGTGGCACAAAGGCTTCCAAGAACTAGTCTCCTAGACATAACTCTCTTAGATTTTTACTTTTTATGCTATTAAGTTAATTAAGTTAAGTTAGGTATAAATTTAATTAAGTTAACAAAATATATGTTTATGTAATATAAGTTAATCAAAATCTAAGTTAAATTTGTTTTTTACTATTAATGAACGATAATTTTATTTTACTATAAATGCTATATTATTTATTTATTTTTAATTTTTTTTAAATATTTATGAACGGTAATTTTATTTTACTATTAATGCTATATTATTTATTTTTTATCTTAAAATTTTTTTAAATTTTTTTATTTTTATTTTTATTTATTTATTTATTTTTACTATTTATGAACGGTAATTTTATTTTACTATTTACACTATATTATTTATTTATTTTTTTCTATCTTAAAAATTTTTTAAAGTTTTTTTTACTATTCTTGAACTGTAAAATTTTTTACTTGAGATTTCAAATTTCTAAATTATTTTACTATTAAAAAAAATTTATTTTTTATTTTTTATTTTTATTTATTTATTTATTTTTTTTTATGAAATTTGAAATTTGATTATTATTTTTATTAAAACAAAAAAAATCACAATTATTTACAGCACAAAAAATGTTTTTTAAAATTTTGATAAATAATTTAAAAACGCTATTCCTTCCCCGGCAACGGCGCCAAAAACTTGATAAGCGAAAACCGGCATTGCCGATTCTTGCCAATACTTTGGTTTTAATATTTATAAAACTCTCGCAAGTGCACGAATCATTTCGAAGAAAATGATAAGTATACTCCCAAGGTCGATCTAAGGAAGGAATGTATGTGGTTTTTAATTTATTATTCAAACTTTTAAAAACGAAATTAAATCCTAAACATCCTGTCACGATAGTTTGGTTTTTGTGTTTCTAATCTAATAACATAAAAATAAACATAGATACATATTCAATAAATATAATCTAATAACATAAAAATAAACATAGATACAGATTCAATAAATATTTATGAAAATTTTATCATTTATAATAGTGGAGTATTTATGGATATAATAACTAAATTAATTATGCTTGCTCATATTATCTAGGTTATTAAAGATATAAATTGATATTTTATTGATTCTCTCTTTTTTATATAAATACCACCTTTGGTGGGGTTAGATATTCTTTGTTAACTAAACAAATCAATTAACACCTATGAGTGTGGTTGATAACTAATTTGGTTAATTAAATTAATTTCTTTTTTCTAAGAGATTGAAAATGAACCATTTAAATGCCACCTTTGGTGGGATTAGACAGTTTAAACTTTATTCAAGGTGTCTAAATTAAACATAAGAATTTAATTATCCGAGTAGTAACTTTCAAGTTTTAAAACCACTACTGAAAACATGTTGTCAATACATTTTCACATAATAATTCTTATAAAAACTTTTGAAATAGAGCTTCACTCTAACTACCGGGCGATTGTACCAACAAATAAAAGAGCACTACTCTAAATGAGACCGGATAACTAAACCTTAAAATCTAATTTTCAGGTTTAAGTTTGTAATGAAAAATAATATATTTCTCTCTAACATTCTTAATATATTTCTCTTTTTTGACATTTTTGACCTTTTTGACCCATTTTGTCCAATTTTTCCATATTTGTTGACCTTTTCCCATTTATTTATTAATATATTTGTGATGTATTGCTTCCAGTATTCCTCTTTGAGTCTTTAAGTTACGTTTTTAAGCCAAAATACCTGAAAAACAATAAAAATACTCGTGATTCCGAAAATGACAAATTTATATAAATATATGATAAAACATATAAATATATATATTTTTAATCAAATAATGTGCATAAAATCATGGTATTTTTAGTGCTTTTTGAGCACTCATCAGGCGCGAACGTCGGGTGCTGGGCGCGATTGGGCGGCGCAGCGGTGCGATTTTCTCCTTTTTGACATTTTTGACCTTTTGACCCATTTTGTCCAATTTTTCCATATTTGTTGACCTTTCCCCATTTATTTATTAATATATTTGTGATGTATTGCTTCCAGTATTCCTCTTTAAGTCTTTAAGTTACGTTTTTAAGCCAAAATACCTGAAAAACAATAAAAATACCCGTGATTCCGAAAAAGACAAATATATATAAATATATGATAAAACATATATATATATATATATATTAATCAATTAATGTGCATTAAATCATGGTAATTTTAGTGCTTTTTGAGCACTCATCAAATAAAAGTAAGCAATAAAACCAAATATATATATATATATTTTTAATTTTTAATTTTTTAATTTTTTAATTTTTGAACTAAAATCAGATTAATTGGTATTAGTATCAACAATGAAAATAGTAAAAAAAAATCCCCTACAATGGCGCCAAAAACTTGTTGTCTGTTTTGCAGAACATAAAAACGTGCAAGTATACACGGTCACAAGTAATAATATGATAAATAAATTATCGTTCCCACAGAAAATTGTTACCAACTCTTGTTAATTACTAAAATTATTTAAACCTGATTTTATTCAAACAATCAATAATTTTATGCAGTTTGACTTAATTAATAATTTTTTCTTTTTAACAATTTTTTATGAAAATTCTAGGATTGTAGTTTACCTAAATTAATTCACTTGAATATTTTATTCTCTCTTGATTTATGCTCTCATGTTTTAAGTTGTTAACCAAGAACTCCTAATTTATCCATATATCTCTTTCAATCTCCATACAGACACATCCAGTTAAAATGAATCACTATATTCCTATGAGAATTAAATTCAACCAGATTTATTAAGTTCTGAGTTCTTAAAAAGTTACACATACAATAAAAGTATATTTCTATCCCTTATGTATATACGTTATTTTATCCCGAGCAACACACAAAAATTCCTTTTTCAAGTTTATTTAAGTGCCACATATCAGTTAATTAATCTTCCGATAATTAAAAGCATTAAAAACAGATAAAATAAAAAACTTAAAACAGTTCCACAAATCATTCAAAAATAATTCATTCAAGTTTCATAATTTACGCTACACTGCAATCCTAGAACAAATAGATTAGTTCATAGTAGAAATTAAAATTACAACACCACAAAAATAAAACATTGCAGAGAAACAAAAATTAAAAGAAAATGGGTTAGGAGAAACTCTTTCACGATTCCTTAATGAAAAATAATTTCTTCCCTTTCCTTCTTCTTCGTCAACTTCTTTCTCTGTAATTTCCCTAAGATAATACACACAAAAATGTCAAAATAAAACGTTCTGCGTGTTAAACCAGACACGCAGAGAGGAAAAATGAAAAAAATCTCAAGAGAGAAATAATGAAAAACGAGAGAACTTTGTGCTAAAAAATAAACATGAAAGAAGAAGAATTTTCCAACCCCCGTAAATGATTTTTCGCGTAAAATATATCCCCACTTTCCAATTATTCTTTTTTTTTATTATTAATTTTTTATTAGTGGGGGACAAAAATAAATGGGGGAATTAAAATAACACCACGCGTGAAAACCATTCTGCGCGTTTCTGATTTTTTTTCTTTTTTTTTACACATGCCATGTGTCACCATGTGATTGCCTGCGAGAAATTCAGAGACACATGGAAGCTTTTCATTGGATGGGCAGGTCGGGCGCATGGAGAACGGATGGACCGCAACGCATGTGATTTTCTTACGTTGAAACGTTTCAACGACTGGAAATGGGCGCCATTTCTGCATTTTTATTTTACTAAATACATGCCACATGTCGTCATGTTATTGGATAGGATATTTAGGAGACACGTGGCTGCTTCTTTGTCATTGAAACGCGAGGGTGCACGCTGCTTGGATGAAGAGCGTCGCACGGGATTTGTCGACGAGCGGCTCGGTGCGCGACAACTTGGTTCCACGTGCTTCAATCTGGACCGTTCAACTGATCAAACGGTGAGCGATGTGCCTTGGGGAAATTCTGCGCAGCCGACATGTGGGTCCCACCCTGCACGCCAGTTTGTGCGGCCAGTGGGCCCTACGTGTGCCGAGCTGCGTGCTTAAGGAATTCTCGGCCCACTCGCTTTTGTTGCGTCTGGATTTCACGCACCAAATCTTGACCGTTGATAGGATGATCGAGCGGTGTGTGTTGGGAGTTGTGAATGTCGCAAGTGGCTCTTCTCCTGCGCAGAAATTCAACTTTTTATTAATTGCATTTTGACCCATAAATTTAATTCAAATTAATTTTTACACTTTCTTTAATTGCAGTTAAGCCCTTTTCTAATTTAAATTAAAATTTTTAAACTTTTAATAATTAAAATTAAGAAAAACTTAGGTATATTTCTTAAAATTGAAGTCAGAAGTTTTCAAAGTATTCAAGAAGTTCAAAGCTATATTGGAGATAGAAAGTGGTAGAAAAATCAAAGTCATGAGATCAAACTAAGGTGGAGAATTTACATCCAGGGAGTTTTAAGAGTTCTGTGAAGAAAATGGAATTCGTCAAGCAATGAAAATTCCTTGATCCTCCCTAGAAAAATGGCATGAAAGAAAGAAAGAATAGAACAATCCTCGACATGGCACGAAGCATGTTCAAAAGCAAGAAACTACCTAAGGAATTTTGGGTGGAAGTAGTGATGTGGGAAATCTACTTGTCAAAATGATCTCCAACAAAAAGTATATAGGGAAAGATACCACAAGAGGCATGCAGTGGAAGAAAGCCTAGCATTTCTCACATGAGAATCTTAGGAAGTACAGCCCATGTTCATGTTTCAGGCGAGAAAAGAACAAAGCTTGATGATAAAAGTGAGAGTTTTATCTTCATCAGCTATGATTCTATTTTGAAGGGCTACAAGCTGTATAATCTAGACAATAAGAAGATTATGATTAGTCAAGATGTGGTATTCAACAAAGAAGTAAACTGGTATTTTAACTCTCATGCAGATGACTTCAATTTCTTTCATTGGTTTGAAGAAGATGAGTAGACAATGAGGGAGCAACTAGGTGAACCTCAATAAGAGCTTGCAACCCTACCTACTTTACCAACATCAACCACTCAAGAAGATTCATCACTTTCATCATCATCAAGTGAAATTCAAGATGACAGAGTTATGTCATGCACACAAATTCTTAGAGATCTCTATGAGGTAACCGAACGACAAGAAAACCTTACATTATTTTGTTTGTTTTCCGATTATGAACCAGTGAGCTTTTAAGAAGTAGTACAAGAGAAAAAGTAGAGAGATGTGATGGACGAAGAAATCAAGGACATCGAGAAGAATGACACATTGGGAACCCACCTTACTTCTTAAGGGACATAAGGAAATAGGTGTCAAATAATTGTACAAAACAAAGTAAAACACTAAAGGGGAGATTGAAAGAAAAAAAGGCAAGGCTAGTAGCTAAAAGCCATAGTCAAAAGGCTAGAATTGACTATGATAAGGTATTTTCTCATGTTGCTTGATTGGAGACTATTAGACTAATCATTTCTTTGGAAACTCAAAACAAGTGGAAGATACATCAAATATATGTAAAATCTGCCTTCTTAAATGGAGTTCTTGAAGCGGATGTATACATTTAGCAACCATCATGCTACAAATTCAAAGACCACAAAGACAAGGCGTTGAAGTTGAAAAAGGCTATTTACGGGTTAAAACAAGCATTAAGGGCATGGAATAGTGAAATTGACAAGTACTTCCAAAAAAATTGCTTCAACAAATGTCCTTACAAACATGCTGTATATATCAAGATAAAAGATAGAGATATTTTGATCGTATGCCTCTATGTGGAGGATTTGATCTTCATCGGAAGCAACCCAAGCATGTTTAATGAATTCAAGGAAGTGATGATGAAGGAATTCGAGATGACAAACATGGAGCTCATGGCATACTACATTGGCATTGAAGTTAAGCAACAAAAGGATTAAATTTTCATTTCATAAGAAATCTATGCAAAGGAGATCTTGAAGAAGTTCAAGATGCAGAATTGTAAGTCGATAAGCACACTGACAGAATAATGAATCAAGATGTCCAAGCATAAAGAAGTTGAAAGTGTAGATCTAACATTCTTCAAAAGTTTGGTAGGAAGTCTATGCTATCTAACTTGCACGAGGCCCGATATTCTTCATGCAATTGGATTGCTTATTCGCTACATGGAATCTCCAACAACCACCCATTTTAAAGTCGCAAAGAGAATTATTTGCTATTTGAAAGGCACAATTGACTTTGGCTTGTTTTATTCAGTTCTTAATGATTACAAGCTTGTTAGATATAGCGATAGTGATTGGGGTGGAGACATAAATAATTGAAGAAACACTATTGGATTCATATTTTTCATGGGAGCTACTGCTTTCACATAGATGCCAAAGAAATAACCGATTGTCACTTGTCCACCTATGAAGTGGAAGATGTTGTTGTTACCTCATGTACTTGTCATGCAATTTTTCCTAGAACTCTATTGAAGAAGATAGACTTGATACAAGAAGATCTGACTAAGGTTTGAGTCAATAACAAGTCAACCATTTCCTTAGCAAAGAATCTGGTATTCCATAATCGAAGCAAGCATATCAATATTCATTACCACTATATAAGGGAGTGTGTTGTAATAAAGGATGTGCAAGTTGAATATGTGAAGTCACAAGATCAAGTTGCCGATATTTTTACCAAGGTACTAACAAGTGAAGACTTCATAAGATTAAGGAACTTATAAGCTTTACTATTTATAGCATATCATATGAACACACATTCATATGCTCTACTAGTAAGTTTATTTCTTTTAGGACCAAGGATCCTAACATAGGCTAAATAACCTCAAGTTATAAAGTAAGTTATGTTAGGTTTCTTATTTTTCAAAATTTCATATGTTGAAATTTTACTAGTAGATTTAGGCATTCTATTTAGCACATAGCAAACAGTTAATAAAATTTCTTTCCACCAATGGGAAGCAGCACCATAGTTTAATAAAATTACAATAACCGATTCAATAAAAGTTCTATTTTTTCTTTCAGCTTTTCCATTTATTTAAGAAGAATACGGTGCATTTTTTTCATGAATGATTCCATGAGTTTTATAAAAATCATTGAAAATATTGGAATCATATTCAATGCCTCTATCACTTCAAAACCTTTTTATTTTTCTGTTAAGTTGATTTTCAATTTCAGTCATAAATATTTTATAAAATAGTCATCAATAAAAGTTATAAAATTGTGTTTTTCATTTCTTGTTAAATTTCCATCAAGTTGACATATGTCAGAGTGTATTAAGTCTAAAGGTTTAGATTCTCTAACTACTGACTTATGTGAAGTTTTGGTTATTTTTACTTGACTACAAAAGTCACATTTTTCAAAATCATTCAAAGATAGTTTAGGAATTAATTCTAAGGTACTCATGTTCTTGATTATGCGTTTATTAACATGAAAAAGTCTAGCATGTCAAATATTAAAATAACATATAATCAAAAGAAGAAGCTTTATTAATTTCAACATTCAATTTAAACATGCCATCAATGACATCCCTCCCAAAAACAATATTATTTTTAGTTATTGTATACAAATGAGCCCTTATAGTTTGAGTAAACCTAGCTTTTTTAAGAAGATAGCCTGAAACTAAGTTCTTTCTCGTTTCTGGAGTATACATGACATCATTCAAGATGATAGTCTTTCTAGAGGTAAATTTCAATTCCACCTTACCAGTACCAACAACTTTAGTGGAGTGAGAGTCACCCAGAAGCACTCTTTTATCCTCAGACATAGAATAGGACTTGAACATGACTCGATCATAGAAAATATGGCTAGAAGCACCAATATCCACCCACTACCCCTCAAATCTACCAACAAAATTGATTTCAGATATCATAGAAATTAGTTGATCTTCAGTAAGGTTCGCTTGTGGGGTAAGACGATTCTTGTTTCGGCAGTTCCTAGCCAAGTGGCCAAGTCTGTTACAACTATAACACATGAATGTGTTATTTCTTGAAGGGTTTGAAGTCTATTCTATGGAGGATAATTTCTATTTCTATTAAGGTGGTTACCATTTTGATTATTATTACGATTATGAGTTTTCATGTTTCTTCCTTTGGGTTTTAGAATTGCAGAGGAGGATTTCTTATTGGTACTATTGTTTGAGACAATGAATACTTCATATTTTTAATCTTGTTTTCAGGCTTCTTCTTCTATTCTTAGACGGGTTATGAAACTTTCTAAAGAAAATTACTTAGTTTTATGTCTAAATGCACTCTTAAAATATTTCTATGTAGGGGTAATTTATCTATAATAACAACAAATTGAAATTGTTCATCTAAAGCCATACATTCAGAAGTTATTTCATGTGTTATCTTCTATAGTTCATGTGATTGAGCTTCCATAGATCTTCCATCAGTCATTTGGTACTTCATGTATCTACTAACAACATACTTCTTTGTTCTAACTTCCTCAATGCCGTACTTCTTTTGATGTGCATCCCAAATTTTCTTAGTAGACTTATCAGAATTATAATAGTCATACAAGTCATCAGCTAAACCATTAAGAATAATTTTTTTGCATAGAAAATCATTTCCATCCAAGTTTCTAAATCTTTTATTGTAGCTTTAGTAGAAGGATTATGCAGTGTTGGTTTTTTAGTAGTAAGAACAGAAGTGACATTTTTCATGGTTAAGAAAAATAACATTTTTTATCTCCATTTTTTAAAATGTAGTCCCTCAAAACGAAACGGTTTGTTGAAATCAGCAGTTAACATTTTAGTAGACATGGAAAATAGAAATCATCATAAAAATGTTGGAACAAGTATGTGAAAAACAATGTAAGAACAATATTATCGATATATTGAAATGTACTCCTTAGGTTGAGTCACGTACTAGGTCGCTCTTTTTAAGATGTTTTACAGCTTTGCCCAAACTTGTGAAACAAACATAACCTCGTCATCTCTAGGATAAAACAACCCAGAATCTTTGCTTTCTATCTCGAAACTTCACTACACTAATGCAATATGGAATGTTATACCTATAAAGTTTATGTTGTTCAAAAAAACTCAAAAATTAATTTAGTATCTTCTTCTTTGTTCTGTAAGAGTTATTTCCAAAGAATGATCTGTGTAAATTGAGAGTTAAAGCCTTCTATTTAAATTTGAGAAAAAGGTGTGACAATTATGATAAATAACGGTTATGTCTGAGTAGAAAAATAACGGTCATAATTATGATAAATAACAGTCATATCTGGATGGAAAAAATAACGGTTATATTTGAATGAAAAAATAATTTAAAGTTTTTTTAAAAAAAAAAATGCCACCTCACTTCACACACACTCGGACCGGCGGTGGTGGCATCACGTGTGTGGAATCGCATTTGCCTAAATCCTCTCTCCTTCGACAAAAATGGGTCCTCTTTAAAGCCGAAAACTAATAATCAATCATTTTCTATTTATACATCTACTAAGTGATGTAAATTAACAATCTGGGACAAAGTTTTAAGAGACTAAATCAATTATTTTTATTGAAAATTATTTCTAACGTATGGTAGCCACAAAGAATGAAGGCACTGATTAGTTTAAAAGAAAAACAGAGAATGATTCCTCATCCTTTCACAACAGCTTTTCCTTAATCCAAACAGAAGAGACATGAGTTTAGGATTTTATGCGATTTCCCATTCTGTTCTTCACAAATACATATCGTACGTTTTGATCAAGATCAAATTAGATCAAGCAGAAAGTCAGAAAATTGTGTAATGTAAACTAAATCCTAAACATGGCAATCAAACTTAAGTGAATTGCTAAAAGAACATACCAAATTTCATTAATCTCGATTTGCAACGAACATTTCTAATAGAAATTTTTCGATGATCCAAACATTGAGACAGGGAAAAAGTATATGAAAAAGTACAGCATGCCAAAAAAAAGGAAATGGGGAAGACCTTCGATAGCTTTATGGAGTTTCTAGTAGTCTTGAGCCACTAGAGAAACATGATCGAGAACTTTTAGGGTCCCCATGTTTCTCAATTATCAATTTGATGTGGAGTGTGGCAAATATTGAGAAGGCCTCAAATTCACTAGCTTGATTATTGTAATTATTGTAAATCTAGTGGTAGAATACCCTCTATTCTTATTCGTAATGCCATGGGTTTCTAAGTTGGTATCAGAGCTAGGCTCTTGGCTTCTTTGTACTCTCATCGGCCCTCGTGCCATAAATCCGAACCGTGCCGTAAATCTGGACTCTAGCCGATGTAAAGGGGGGATGTTAAGTCTCACATTGGCTAAGAGTAAGACAGTAGTGCTGCTTATAAGTCTGGTCAATCCTCTAACTCACAAGCTAACTTTTGGGTTCAGAGTTAATCTAAGTGCCTAACCAACATATCTAGGGACAACTATGCTAATATGTAAGGTTCGTCAGGTTCAGATTTGGATTCAAGTAATAAGGCAACTTTCAAGCATAGATTGTTGTTAGAATCAATGAACACTCGTCATATGTTGGATGACACCGGATTGGTGAATATAAAAGGAGAGAAAAAGGTAAATAGAGAGAGTTAAATAGAGAGAAAGGGAAAATGTCATATATCTTATTTTTAAGACATTTTTATGTGTATTGAATATAATATGGTTTACATAATTTTATTTATTATGTGAACCTTTAGAGCTGCCTTATTATAATTTTGATTTTCTAGTGAAGATAACTTGTGCTTTTCAACATCACTAATTTAGCCGCGAAATCGCTTTCATTTACTGAGAAGGAATGTTCGTTTATTGTGTTTTCAAGCTTTATTTACATAATTGTTTTTAAGCTGATTGGGTTATCCTATTCAATCATTTGCATGCAATCATTAATGCATGATGATTGAATTTATGGAGATGAGAGAAGAAATTAATGAACTTGCTGCACCCAAATGAGGACACGTCTTTACAATTCTTGTATATAGGAATGAGCCTTAGAGTTGATCCAGAGAGCTCCCTTGCCTGTTCATTTCTTTATCAACCTATATTCTCATTTCTTTATCAACCTTTATTTTCATCTCAACTATCTCCTTTTTTTTAAAGGGAAAATATTTTACTCAATCCCAATTGTGTTTAGCTCTAGTTTGTTTTCTTGGTTTAAGAGAAGAAAAAGAGAAAAAAAGAAAAAAAGAAAGTGTGTGTGAAAGGAAACATTTTAATTTTCTTGCTTTTCCTTCTAAAAGTGGCTTTAGGTTCTTTCTTTTATTATGTCTTCTTTTTTACTCTTTTTCCTTGCTTACTCTCTTCATCCTTAATTAAATCTCTTCTTTATGTTCCTTTTCTTACTTTTGCTTTTGTAACTTCTTTCTTAGTTCGTCTAATTTAAAAAAAAAAACTAAGTCTGATTTTCTGATTGTTTCTCTCTGGATCTTAGCAATTGTTCATAGTAGTAAGTATAAAGGTCTTCAACTTTATCTGGTGGCAGGGTTTAATGGATTACACACGCCAAATCTCTTCTAGAGACTCGGGGAATCTATGATTTTGGTAGAAAATCAATTGTGGGGATTTTGAGGTTGAACTCTCATAGAATAAATCTATCATTAAAGAATGTGTTGGAAAATCTTTGGTAAGGAACTGGAACCCAAAACCAATTAGTAGATAAAACTTCTATAATACCTACAAGAACTCATGGTATCTTGATGAGTACTTAAAAAACAATAAATATAACATGATTTATATATATTTTAGTATCAAAATAGATTTGTATTTATATAATTATATCATCATTTTAGTAAATATATGTTTTTGAAATCACACGTATATTTTGTTGTTATTTAGGTATTTTATTTAACTTTAAAATTATTCAATTGTTAAATACTAAAAGAATCATATTTAAAAGCACTACATTGTAAACATGAAGAATAAAAAAATAATATATGTAAGTGGTACACATATTCCAACCATATATAAGTGGTGAAATACAAAAAAAGGTTCTAGAAGTTAAGAACAACACAGGTCGCGATAGAGTTTAGTGTGTGTCGTGGTGGGAGTACATTGGATCAAGATTCAAACGCGTACTAAATCAATGCATGCCGCGACCTAAGAAAAATGCATGCCACAATACGTGATCCTTTGATCCACATTTTTCTATCTTTTGTAACGTTTTCAAACGTTATATATATACTCCCTTCATTTTGTAAATACAACTCCTAGAGTTTTCTTAGTTTTGAAAACAAATTCTCTTTGAAAATTATGTTATAGTTATAGTTTTTAGTTTATGTAGTAATGTTTTAATTCAAAAAACAGTATTGATAAATTTGTTTTGAGGTTTTTTAGATAATGGATTAGTATTGAAATGTTGTACTTGAAATGATATGCTAAAAGTATAAATTTTAAATATATTATTCTATTTTCAGATTAATTTTATGTGCGAAAGATTAAAATAGGTTAAAAATTTTATAAAATAAATTAAGTTTTATTTATTTATTCAAAATTTGTATGAAGCTTGTTATAGAAAAATATATTAACAAATTATTTTTCGTAATAAAATTAAAATATAAAAGTTAGATTTAAAATTTGATTATCTAGATCTGATTTAGAGTCAATGTTTTTTCTATTTTGGTTTGACTATTTGGATTTGAGTTATACTATATTTCAAAAAGTTTTACAAGAATTACTATTTGAAAATATAATGATGACATATTTTTTTGTAGTACATTTTAAAATCTGAAAATTAGTTTTTAAATACATTAATATTTTAATCTAATTTTGATACCTTAAATGAGAGTTTAAATTATCCGTTTGACCAAATGTGATAATTAAATGATTTGTTAATTTCTTAAAAAAGTAACATAATTTAGTTAAAATTAAATTATCAATCTTACATAAGGTGACAAGTTAATTTTAATATTTAAATAATAATGGTCCCACCGAATGTGTTATTTATACATAAAATAGAGAATCAATAATCTTAATTTTTATTTTTTATAAACTAATTAATATTGAACAAACATGATTAATTAATTAATCTATAATATAAATTCTCCATTGAATGTTAAATGTTATTTGATTGATGTTTTTTGAATCTATATTTAAATTTATGTTATTAATTTAGATATTTTCAAAACTAAAACTTTGTGATAAAATGTTTATGTTTATTTTTTATTTTTAAGAATTTTGTTGAATTATTTAAAAATCACTTAGTTTTTGTTTAGACTAACCTTTAAATTATATTTATCATTTTTTACAAAGTGATTCATTCACTTGCATATTTTAAAATATAAAAAAATTATATATTAAGTTTTTGATGCGTTGTCATTCGTTTTTAAATTTTTATAATCAAAATCTTAAAAATATTTTGTTTTGTAAATATTCATGATTTGATTTTTTAAATAAATAAAAAAATCTAAAAAAAAGTGAGTCGAAATATTAATGAGATTTTAATAATATTTTAAAAAATAAAATAATTAATGTTAGTTGATTTTAAAAAATATAAAAAATAAAGTCAAAAAATTAATGAGATTTTAATGAGTTAAAAAAACATTTTGAAAATAAAAAAAGTAATGTCTCATTTAATAGTTGCCTTAAAAAAATTAAATAATATCTCAAGAGATTCTAATAAAAAAATATTCAATTTTTTGAAAAATCTCAAAATAAAAAAACTAGGTTCATTAATTGACTTTAGATATTTCAAAAAAATAATAAACTTTAAAAAATTGAATAAAATTTAAATATCTTTAATAAAAATAAAAAATAAAAAAATATTTTAGTTATTAATTAACTTAATTTCTTTTTTATTTTTATTTTTATTTTTAACCTTTTTTTATTTAGTAATTTTGTATACTACCTTAATTATTTTATAATATATTTCAACTTATTACAATTTCTTATATAACTTGTATTATTGTATCATAATATTTTTGTATTATATGTATTATAATTATATTATTTATATTGTACGTATCTTTTTATTTACTATTTATTTTCTATTTATTTTATTATTGTTTTTATTTTTATTTTTATTTGTTATTTGTTTTTGTTATTTATGTAATAAAAACAATTATGAGTTGCAGCATGGTTTTTGTGCTCACCATAACATAACACGTGGCTATTGAGATATCAAAGAAAAACATATATGTAATTTCATATATAACCCTTATTATACTAACAACACATTATTATACAAATATAATAATATAACATGATAAATCTATATAAGATATAATAGACAGATCTTTTTATACATTATATAACCCTAATTATACTAACAATACATACAATCATATCAATACGATAATATAACGTGATCAACACATAAAATCCACGTTTATATCGTAACATGCATGTGTTTCTTAAGACAATCCACGTTCATTCAAATATTATTAACCAAAAAACAAATCACAAAATCAACAAGAGTCTTAAAAACCCTAAATGAATCAAATCATGCTGAAGATAATAATTTTGCAAGAAAAATCTGAGATGAGATGGATGATTTGTAATAAAAACTTAGGGGTTTTATTTGGTACTAAATCATCTAATGGTAGGAGAATACTCAAGTTTTAGAACTATAAACAAAAGACATACTTAGAAATGTTGAACAAACCAAACTAAAAAGAATACCAACTAAACATACTAATATAGTCATCATAATATATGTAAGTTAAGAGTCTTAAAGACGTAATAGTCTATATAATATAGAAATGCACTGTTGTGTGTTTTACAACACACAAAAACGTGCAAGTATACACGGTCACAAGTAATAAAATTTGATAAGTAAGTTATCGTTCCCACGGAGATTTGTTACTATAGTTTGTTGAGTACTAAAATTATATCTCTCTGATTTTATTCAAAATTCTCATTGATTGTAACAAATGTAAGAAAAGAGTTTAAAAACAAAATAAAAGAAATCTAGGATTGCAATTTTTCACCAAATTAATCAACTCAAATCATTTTATTTTCTTTTGATTTATATTTTTTAGTACATTTAATTTGTCAACCGAAAACTTCTAATTTTATTCATACATCTCTTCCGAGCTCCGTAAAAACACACCTCGTTAAATTAATTCACTATATTCCTATGAGAATTAAATTCACCGAGATTCATTACGTTCTAAGTTTTCAAATGGCCACACACACAATTAGGGTATATTCCTATCCTTCATCATACATGTCATTCTATTTACGAGCAATATACACACAAATGCCTCTTCCAAGTTTATTCATGTACCACGGATCGTTTTGATAAGATTCGTAAATAATAAAAAATAATTACGCACAAAATAAAACGAACAAATCGAACATCTTATAAATCTATCAAAAATAATTAAAATAAAAGGTTCATAAATTCAGATCAAACACAACCCTAGAAAAATTAAATTACTTCATAAAATAAAAATAAAAATTACAACACATACAGAAAAATAAGATGAAGAAGAAGGAAAATTAAAACAACACTTAGAACAAATATTTGGCACACGCAGAACACAACAAAAGCCAAAAAATGGCTTCTGCGTGTTCTACCGTCCAAAACAGAGCAACACAAGAAAACTAAACTCTACCCAAAACTCCAAAACTCCCAAAAACTTTTAAAACTCTCTAAAACTAAAACTAAAAAAAACTCTTTAACTCTATCATCTTATCTCCTATTTATAACATTAAATTTCTAAAAAAAAAATACATTTAAAAATACATTTTTTTATACACGCGGGAGACAACTAATGATGGAGAAATTAATTTAAAATTACGAGTGGGGGACAAAAATGTATCGAAAATGCGTTCAAAATGTCAGCGAAGAGAGCTGCGTGTTTCTGTTTTTATTTCCTTCCACGCTGCCACGTGTCGCGATCTGATTCGCTGAAACAAATAGTGGGACACGTGGAAGCACCTCATTTGTTGAAGGGAATGGGCGCACGCAGAAATTGTTGCACGGGATTGGGGCGCGCGAAACGTATGGCAACGGCTGGAATGCGTGCGAGATTCGGCGCTTTTGCGTTCACCGAAATGTGCCACGCGTCCACTGATGATTCGTTCAAGGGGAAAGTGGGACACGTGAAAGACTTTAATTGGCTGGAGGGAACGATTGCACGTGGTTCAGCTGCACGCGAATACAACCTTTGGCATACGCGTAACCGACACGTGGGTCCCACTACACGTTAGCCTGCGCGGTAGGTGGACCCCACTGGCACGCCGAGTCGCGTAATCCGTGAAATTCGTGTTTACACTCTTTTGTCGCGCTTGCAATACACGCGCCTCATCGTATCCGTTGGTTGTCTGATCGAACGCTCGGTGTCGCCCAAAATTAATGTTGCGCGTGGCTTCCTTTTCCTGCACAGAATATAAATTTCCTTAATTGCATTTTGAACCACAAATTTATTTCAAATTACATTTTCAACTTTCTTTAATTACAGTTTAGCCCTTTTCTAATTTAAATTAAATTTTTAAACTTTTAATAATTAAAATTAAGCCCGATTTAAATTTAAATTATATTTTTGACTTTTATAAATTGTAATTAAACACTATTTTATTTGAAATTATATTTTTGGACACAAATTTAAAATTAAGTACGTTTTCGATACAAATTATTTAATTTTCATAAAAAAATATAAAAAACAGTAAATACTAATTTATTTATCAAAAATTAACTAAAAACATTAAGAACATAGCAATTATAATTAATAAAATAGGTGAAAATAACTATATAAAATACAGTTATCATGCACGCAAAAAATCACAAGAAACAACAATACTGAGAAAGAAGTAAACAACACTCAAATACTTAAACTTAAAATACACATCTCAATTTTCTAATAAAGGCATCTAAAATAAAAGATAAGAAAAAGCATGCAAAGAAGAACATTAAAGAGTTGAAGCCAAACTTATTACCAACAAAAGACATACTAAACATATTATTAAATCAAAGGAAATACAATCAATATGCTATGGCATATGAATGACATAACTACAAAAGGAAAGATCCTAATACTTTGCACTATATGATGAAATCATATGATAAGATACTCATGCAAAAGGCTACATAAGAAATGTCATGTTGAAGACTAAGAAGTGGTTTATTAGAGAAAAAAAATATAGCTTTAAATATGAATTTCTTCTTAATTGTTTGCAGATATGTATATCACAAGCTCAAATTCCAAATTAAATATTAATTTTAGCCTATTATTATAACTAAAATTAAATGTATGGATTATTAATGCCCAACTATGAAAATATCTATTGACATGCGCACCTTTTATTAAATAAGAGTAGTACTAAAGTAACAAACTTTCTTAATGACATAATTACCCTTAAGTTATATCACATGTGATAAAATTCTCAATTTAACATGAAAGTGTCCTAGATTTGATACTCTTTAAGAACTCGCCCTAACTTCCAACAAAAAAAAAAGATAAACACTTAACAGAACAAAAAAACAATAGCAAATAGTAATCTTAGGCAATCAAATAACTTTAAGCAACAAATATATTATTTAGTAAATGCAGACAAGTAAAAAGAGATAAAGTTTTCTAATCAGAGTTTAAACTTTGGTATGTTATAACATACACAATTTAAACTTAGATTGTACTAGTAGAACAATAGAACATGCACAATATAAGATGTAATGAGATAAATTTACATAGAACTTCTATCTATGTGATAACATCCTTGGGTTGCTTATGGCAACCAGTTGGTAGCAAACAAATTCACTATGCAATAAAACAATTACAACCCTGACAAAAATAAAACCACTAATATCTCTATCAGTAGGTACCTATCGGAATTGCCTATTGTTGCTCTCGTTTTCTACGTCTGCATCAACCTAATCCAATACACAAACCCAATTTTCCTCCAAAGTCAACAACACTCGATGTGGTGCGATAAGTAATCATAGATTAGTAAAGTGTAGTGAAGAGAACAATCGACCGTGAGGATCACCTTTAATCACGAACTACCAATAACCACCGCAGGAAACACATTCAATAACACACCACAAATCATCTATGTGAGAAAAAAATTCAACCACGTATTGAACACAGTCAATGATTTAAGAACTCATCAAAAACTACCCAAGCCAATCTCACAATGTTGTTCTCACAAAAAAGTAAAATAGTCAATAGCTCTCAACACTCAAGCACTCTATGTTACCCACAACACTATAGTAAAAATATTAGAACACTCTCAAAGTAATTTATGATTCAAATGTAATTTTCAAAGCATATTTTGACAGAAGTTCGATGCATAAAAGATGGGTGAGAAGAGCCAAATAAATGAGTGTATTTATAGCAGGAACTAGCTACCAATAGTTACCCTCACCGAAGGTCCTTGTCGACCACCTTATCGAGGTTCGTTAAGGTGCCAAAAATCTTATTCTTTTCGATCCAAAAATTATAAATTAATTTCTATAAATACCCACACTCCAAACGAGCCAAAATCTATCACTCACGTCCTAACATGCATACTAAACAATCAACCTCGTGCTGTGTAAAACATGCTTTCAATCACAGTGTACCTAACTATGTGATTATGTGTATTACTGATCCACGGTAAACTTATACATAGAAAGAAAAAAAACTAAGTAAAATAAACAAACTTCGTGTTTTGCACACGGGAAACCAACACACAGACATAAAGTACAACAAGACTTACAATTTTCTTCTTTGCTTTTCATATCAAAACACTGCAAAATTAAGTACATATGCATATCAATCATTAAGATGACCTAAAGTTGTTTGTTCCTATGAATAAAATTATGAGCGAAAACCGGCATCGCCAATTCTTGCCAATACTTTGGTTTTAATATTTGTAAAACTCTCACAAGTGCACGAATCATTTCGTAGAAAATGATAAGTATACTCCCAAGGTCGATCTAAGGAAGGAATGTATGTGGTTTTTAATTTATTATTCAAACTTTTAAAAAAGAAATTAAATCCTAAACATCCTGTCACGATATTTTGAGGTTTTGTGTTTTTAATCTACTGACAGAAAAATAAACATAGATTCAATAAACATTTATGCAAATTTTATCTTTTATAATGGTGGAGTATTTATGGATATAATAACTAAGTTAATTATGCTTGCTCATATTATTTAGGTTATTAAAGATATGAATTGATATTTATTGATTCTCCCTTTTTTATATGAATACTACCTTTGGTGGGGTTAGATATTCTTTGTTAACTAAACAAATCAATTAACACCTATGGGTGGGGTTGATAACTAATTTGCTTAATTAAATTAATTCATTTTTCTAAGAGATTGAAAATGAACCATTTAAATGTCACATTTCGTGGGGTTAGACAGTTTAAACTTTATTCAAGGTGTCCAAATTAAACCTAAGAATTTAGTTATCCGAGTACTAACTTTCAAGTTTTAAAACCACTATTGAAAATATGTTGTCAATACATTTTCAGATAATAATTCTTATAAAAACTTTTGAAATAGAGCTTCACTCTAACTACCGGGCGATTGTACCAACAAATAAAAGAGCACTACTCTAAATCAGACCGGATATCTAAACCTTAAAATCTAATTTTCAGGTTTAAGTTTGTAATGAAAAATAATATATTTCTCTCTAACATTCTTAATATAAAATCTTGAATAAAAACAAAATCAATTCATTTTAGATATTTTCACCTATTTAATATTTCGCAAGCATAACAACGTTATTATTACATCATGTTTACTAACAGCCAGCAGAGTTAAATTTAATCACAGACAAATTAAATATAACATGTAAGAATAAAGCATAAAAAATAACTGTAAAGAAAATAAAATCCTTACAGAACTTCGATGCTATTTCTATTGATGGAAAACCTCCAAGCGAAATTTGCACTCCCTTTTATTGAATCAAAAAAAGCTAATAAATTACAAAAACATAACTAGTTCTTCCCAAAAAGGGAAGAACTCTAAAACTAAGAGAAATTAACTAAGAAAAGCTAAAAACTAAGAAAAACTAAAAAATCTAAGAAAAGAGAGAAAGAAAGAGAGAAGAGAATGTGTTTTGAGGTGTGTTTAGAAGTGAAGAGAATGAGGGTATTTATAGGTGAGGATGGGGAGGAAAAGTGAGTGAAAAAATGTTAAAAATTTGTGAAAACGCAGAGTGGAATTGCTGACGTCGTTGATTACATCAACATGACGTCATTGGGGCGGATGCGCGCGAAAATGGGGCGAAATGGGCAGCGGCGTGCGCGGGGGTAACAGCAGGGCGCAGGGACATGCGCGGAAGGACAACATGGCGTGCGCGGGCGTGGGCGTCTACGACAGCATGGCGCGCACGTAGCTCGGCGCGAGTGGGCGGCGCGGCGGCACGATTTTCTCCTTTTTGACATTTTTGACCCATTTTGTCCAATTTTTCCATATTTGTTGACCTTTCCCCATTTATTTATTAATATATTTGTGATGTATTTCTTCCAGTATTTCTCTTTGAGTCTTTAAGTTACGTTTTTAAGCCAAAATACCTGAAAAACAATAAAAATATCCGTGATTCCGAAAAAGACAAATTTATATAAATATATGATAAAACATATAAATATATATATTTTTAATCAATTAATATGCATAAAATCATGATAATTTTAGTGCTTTTTGAGCAATCATCACAACCCTTAACTAGCTTCTTGCTAGTCCCTTAGCAAGAGAAGCGACAAAAATAAAAATTAAACTATCCTAAATCACTTTCGTGGATTGAACGGTTGCATTTAGCCTATGCAACAAGCCTTTAAACCCCTAGGTTTCCCTAGTGGACGAGTTTGAGTCTCGTGAGGGTTTTCAGTAATGATACCCAAAAACATTGAACTAAATGTAAAAATCAAAATAAACAATAAAAACAATCAACTCAAAAACTAAAATTACAACAAAATCAAAATTGAATTTTAAGAATAAAAGAAAACAACATATCACAAAAAGGTCTCATACTTTTTAATCTCCTTTAAGATCATAATTAAAATCTCAAGCATAAGTTATTTTAATCTCTTTAAACAATCATGATTTATTATAATAATTAGTCGAAAATCATTTTCATATTTCATATCAAAAATGTATCAATTTAATTTTACCCAATTTCAGTGTCATGAATCAAAATTCGCTTCGACTCTATTCCTCACAAGTCAATACTCTCAAAACACTGAATCCTATGGGTTCAAACACTCATACTATTTTTTATGCGAAGGAGTTTATGTATAGAAATGAACTAATATGTTCGCATATGTATAAAGAATAAAGGCTCAAAGTGTTATTTTAACATTGGTCTCATGAAAGGAATCGAATGTATAAATTATAAAGATATCATATATAAAAATTATTTTCATGCATAAATCAAACTCATTAAGTAAGAATTTCAAGATATATGCTTTTTACAAATGAAGAAATTGCAATGAATTTTTAGGGAATTACTTCCTATCTCTTTCTTTTGTAATTAGACTGTACTCACAACTTTGTAGGTAATGTGGGTTATAGTATGTAGATGATACTATATATTTTTTATCTCTCTATATTTTTTTTGAAGATATTTTTGAAGATATGTATTTTTTAGAGAGCCAACCCATGTACATATTGTACATTTTTTTAGGATTTTGGTGAGTGGTTAATTTTGTGGCTTTTCTGTTTGATCTTGGTTTAGGTAACCCCAAATATGTCTTTTTTTGTTTTTGTAGCAGTCATGCATGAATGAGATATAAGCATATACTATCAATTTCCACTCAAATCATTTAATCTAAGCAAAAATAATAAAAAAAAATATATGATACTCTACTAAGATGAGAAAAAAAATTTATACATTCAATGCTAAACCCATAGAGGGCATCTAAAAATTTGAATAAATAAGAAATGTGTTTGGAGTAGAAAAAATATATATTTCACTCGGAATAAAAGAAATTAGGCTCAAATTATATCTCACAAGGGTAGTCTCAACTAAAAAAAATTCATAAACATCGAATTTGGGTTTAATATAATTTCCACATTTAATCAAGAAATACTAGTTATGACAAAAACTAACTAATTATCAAAAATAATTACAAAATATTTCATAATATGTTTTTCAAAAATTAATCTAAAAGTACAAAAGACTTAACTATTTACTTAAATTTGATTTAAAGAAATAATAAATTTTTGTGAGAATTAAATTTACTTATTTATTTTTTTTAAAATTTTAAATTTTTGTTTTTTTTATTTCAAAAATTACTAAATCACACAAAACAAAAATAAGACCAAACACAAAAAATGAAAACGTGATCATAAAAAAGAAAAATTAATAATTTTTTTTTCTAATTAAGCATGGTAACTTTTCACCACCCCCAACCTAGAACTTACATTGTCCTTAATGTAACAACTATAAATTAAAGATAAAGAGAAAAGAGAAGAAAGATTACCTATTTCTTGAGAATGTGTAAGTAGTAATGGAGAAATGCAGGTGCATCCATCATATTCATCATTAAAGTGTATACAGATAGATTGTTGTGAACTTCTAACATCTCAACAAATATTTTTAGTTTTAACAATTTAAAAATTATTAAACTAAAATAAACAATAAAATTAAGTAAATAAAATAAATAATAGAAAATTACCTAAAATGATGGGTTGCCTCTCATCCAACGCTTAGTTTAACGTCTTAGCAAGACGTAACTTGGGGATTACATTTTAAGTAAACTCGATGTCCCCTCATCATTGAGTCAATCATATCTACAAGTAAGACAAGGTTGTTTACCTATACTGTTTCAAACATGCCCTATTGATTTTCAAATTTTTCTGTACCAAAAACTAGGGGCATGCTTGAGGGTTTTAGATAACCCACATCTAGGTGCAAATCAAATAATTAAGGCATCAAAACACAATTGTACCTAGATCAAACAAAGAAACTAACTCTTGAGATGTAATTAAAACTTTAAAATTTTAAAGATAATTTCAGATTTTTTTTTTAATTTTTTTTAAAGTTAAAATAACATAATTAGTATTAACCAAGAGTGCTCCCAGGAAAGAATGGTGGAGCAAAGGCTCCTTAAAAACCATCATCCTATACAGAACAACGTTCCGAGGAAAGACTAGTGGCACAAAGGCTTCCAAGAACTAGTCTCCTAGATAGAACTTCCTTAGATCTTTACTTTTTATGCTATTAAAATTAAGTTAATTTAGTTAAGTTAAGTAAAAAAAATCTAAGTTAATTAAAAAACTAAGTTAATTAAGTTAAGTAAAGTAAAAACAAGCTAAGTTAATTAAGTTAAAAAAAATATAAGTTAATTAAAAATCTAAGTTAATTAAGTTAGTCAAAATCTAAGTTAATTAAGTTAAATGAAAATTAAGAGAAAAAAAATAGTTAAAGAAAAGAAAAAAAATAATAAAATAAAATAAAATTGAAAAGGGTAAAATAAAATAAAAGAAAATTGAAAAAGGCAAAGAAAAAAAAATAAAAATAAAAATTGAATTTTTTTTATATTTTGTTTTTATTCATTTTTATTATTATTTTTATTTAAAATAAATAAATTAAGATTTTAAATAAAAAATTAAAATTAAATGAAAATTAAAAATAAAGTTTTAAGTTTTTTTTTATTTTTTTATTTTTTTATTTTTTACTATTAATAAACGGTAATTTTATTATACTATTCACGCTATATTATTTATTTATTATTTTAAATTTTTCTTTTAATTTTTTTAATTTTTTTTTTAAATTTTTAATGCTTTAATTTTGTTTACTATTCATGAAGGTAATTTTATTTTACTATTTACACTATATTATTTATTATTTTTTTATCTTAAAATATTTTTAATTTGTTTTAACGGTAATTTTATTTTACTATTCACGCTATAATTTTTATTTATTTATTTTTTTTTTCATAAAAATTTTAATTTTTTACTATTTATGAACTGTAATTTTTTTTTACTTCAAATTACAAATTTCTAAATTATTTTACTATTCACACTATAGTTATTATTTTTAATTTAAAATTTATTTTTTTATTTTTTTTATTTTTTATTTTTTATTTTTTATTTTTATTTTATTTCTTATGAAATTTGAAATTTGATTATTATTTTTTTTTAACTAAAGCAAAAAAAATCACAATTATTTACGGCACAAAAATGTTTTTAAAATATTGATAAATAATTTAAAAACGTTATTCCTTTCCCGGTAACGACGGCAAAAACTCTATAAGCGAAAACCGGCATCGCCAATTCTTGCCAATACTTTAGTTGTAATATTTGTAAAACTCTAGCAAGTGCACGAATCATTTCGTAGAAAATGATAAGTATACTCCCAAGGTCGATCTAAGGAAGGAATGTATGTGGTTTTTAATTTATTATTCAAACTTTTAAAAACGAAATTAAATCCTAAACATCTTGTCACGATATTTTGGGGTTTTGTGTTTTTAATCTACTAACAGAAAAATAAACATAGATTAAATAAACATTTATACAAATTTTATCATTTATAATTGTGTAGTATTTATGGATATAATAACTAAGTTAATTATGTTTGCTCATATTATTTAGGTTATTAAAGATATGAATTGATATTTATTGATTCTCCTTTTTTTATATGAATACTACCTTTGGTGGGGTTAGATATTCTTTGTTAACTAAACAAATCAATTAACACCTATTAGTGAGGTTGATAACTAATTTGCTTAATTAAATTAATTCCTTTTTCTAAGAGATTGAAAATGAACCATTTAAATGCCACATTTGGTGGGGTTAGACAGAATAAACTTTATTCAAGGTGTCCAAATTAAACCTAAGAATTTAGTTATCCGAGTACTAACTTTCAAGTTTTAAAAACACTATTGAAAACATGTTGTCAATACATTTTCAGATAATAATTCTTATAAAAACTTTTGAAATAGAGCTTCACTCTAACTACCGTGCGATTGTACCAACAAATAAAAGAGCACTACTCTAAATCAGACCGGATAACTAAACCTTAAAATCTAATTTTCAGGTTTAAGTTTGTAATGAAAAATAATATATTTCTCTCTAACATTCTTAATATAAAATCTTGAATAGAAACAAAATCAATTCATGTTAGAGATTTTCACCTATTTAATATTTCGCAAGCATAATAACGTTATTATTACATCATGTTTACTAACAGCCAGCAGAGTTAAATTTAATCACAGACAAATTAAATATAACATGGAAGACTAAAACATAAAAAATAACTGTAAAGAAAATAAAATCCTTACAGAACTTCGATGTTATTTCCGTTGTTGGAAAACCTCCAAGCGAAATTTGCACTCCCTTTTATTTAATCAAAAAAGCTAATAAATTACAAAAATATAAATAGTTCTTCCCAAAAAGGGAAGAACTCTAAAACTAAGAGAAATTAACTAAGAAAAGCTAAAAACTAAGAAAAACTAAAAATCTAAGAAAAGAGAGAAAGAAAGAGAGAAGAGAATGTGTGTGAGGTGTGTTTAGAAGTGAAGAGAATGGGGTATTTATAGGTGAGGATGGGGAGAAAAAGTGAGTGAAAAAATGTTAAAAAATTGTGAAAAAACGGAGTGCAATTTCTGAGGTCATTGATGACGTCAGCATGACGTCATGGGGGCAGCTGCGTGCGAAAATTGGGCGAAATGGCAGCGGCGTGCGCAGAAGGCAGGCACAGCGCGCGGGGGCACGCGCGGAATTTGAGCAAGGTGCGCGTTGATGCGCGCGAACGTGGGGCATGCTGCGCGCACGACTGGGCGCTGGCGCGCGCGCTACTCGGCACGGCTGGGCGGCTTGGCGGCGCGGTGGCACAATTTTTCTTCTTTTTGACATTTTTGGCCCATTTTGTCCAATTTTTCCATATTTGTTGACATTTCCCCATTTATTTATTAATATATTTGTGATGTATTGCTTCCAGTATTCCTTTTTGAGTTTTTAAGTTACGTTTTTAAGCCAAAATACCTAAAGAAAATAAAAATACCCGTGATTCTGGAAAAAGACAAATTTATATGAATATATGATAAAACATATAAATATATATATATTTTAGTCAATTAATGTGCATAAAATCATAGTAATTTTAGTGCTTTTGGAGCACTCATCACAAAACAATGATGCATACCAACCCATAAACACATTTATTCCAAGTGCATCCAACTTGTGCGCTCAATCCATCTTTATGGATATACTCATTCACACTTTGTTAGTCTGAAACACAAGTATCTTAACACATTTGCCCACAACACATATGAAAATTGAATCTACACTTGTAAACTGCACACACTAAACAAATACATACCTCGTGAACGTATTATGCAGAAACGTGTAGTCTATCCAAATAATATCATGTCACCCCTACATAGATACACATCGATAGAAAAAACACATACAATCAAGTAGTAGAAACACATACAATGTACAAAACTCCCTCTGACTTCATCCAATACTCTCCCTAAGTGTATGCAAGTCAGGTAACAAGATTCGGTGCAATCCCACACTTACCACCTATGCAACACAAAATATGGCAATAAACATATAATTGTGCACATAAACGTCTCCCCTTTTTGACAAAAAAGTTAAAAGAACACCCCTATATGAGGGAGAGAAGGAATACAAATATGTTATAATTGTAAGAATTATAAGTGTTAGTTATTTTCGTGGACAAAATATTTACATGTAAATTTATTTCTAAGCTCACTATCAAGTCTATCAAACAAAGTTAAAGAAACGTCAAAATTTCAAATAGTCGTACTTTAGGTATATTTGTTATAACTATAACACATAGGATTGCACTCACACATTTAATAACACATATTTATAAATCTACAATTATTTTTATTGTTAAAATATAAAATAAGATATATGCTAAAATATTAAATAAGATATATTCTAAATTATAACTTAATTCTTTAGCCTAAAAAATAACATAAAATATAATTTAAAATAACTATTTTTTAAATAGGAATCTTCGTGATTAATGAGTCTATTTTGAAAGAACTATTCTTTAAATAAGAGTCTTCTTAATTAGTGAGTATTATTAATCCTATTTGTAATAGAAAAGATATTTATCAATCATATAAGAGTTTTCTTAATTAATGAATATTACTAATCCTATTTGTAATCACTACTACAAAAAGGGGTATTTAAGTTGTATTATAAAGTTGGTTTTTGGCCGACTTATAATGAATTTAAAGTCGATTCGGTGTAGAACCGACGCTATCCATGTAGGATGTAGCGACGATTGACGTGTCGAACTGATATACACGTGGACGTAATGTCAGTTCTAGGTGTCAACGTACACTATGTCCACGTGTAGTGTTGGTTCCACACGTCAACCAATGCTACGTCCTACGTGGAAAACATCGGTTGACACGTAGAACCGATGCTACACACGTGGATAAATTCTTTTCTCTTCTTTCTTCCTTAGATAGAAACTATTCCAAGCACTGCATAACTCTCAAAAACCCAAAACCTCCTCCACTCTTTCTCATTTTTTGGCCACCTATGACCACCAATTGCAGTGCCGGTTAGTGAGTTTTCTTCCTCTCTAACTAATCTTTTAGATCCCCTATTTTTTTGAGCAAAATACTCAAATTTTTTATACCCATTTCTCACTTACAAAACACAATTTTTTCTTCATTTTCTTCATTTTGTCACTTGATTTACTCTTATAAGTATTTCTAATAATTCTATGTACTTATTATTCATATTTTTCCTGATATTATGTGTTATTATTTATGTGTTTAAATTTTTATATTATATATGTAGGTTTGTATTATAACATCAAGAGAAGAATATAATGATCTTGAATAACATATAACAACACCATGGTAATTTTCTGCTACTAATTAATATTTATTTTTCAATTATTTGTATTATTTAAACTATTTGTTAAATATATTTTTTCCTACTTTTATTTAGTGATCAAATACAGGTTTTAATTTGAGTATAATAGAAAATGAGTAAATTTTATAAAAAAAAAATTAAAAATTTAAAGTCGGTTCACCTCGTGAACCGATTTTAAACACGTAATTGTGCACATAAACTTCTCCCTTTTTTGACAAAAAAGTTAAAAGAACACCCCTATATGAGGGAGAAAAGGAATACAAATATGTTATAATTGTAAGAATTATAAGTGTTAGTTATTTTCGTGGATAAAATATTTACCTATAAACTTATTTTTAAGCTCGTTATCAAGTCTATCAAACAAAGTTAAAGAAACATCAAAATTTCAGATAGTAGTACTTCAGGTATATCTATTATAACTATAACATATAGGATTACACTAACACATTTAATAGCACATATTTATAAATCTATAATTATTTTTGTTGTTAAATGTAAACTAAGATATATGCTAAAATATTAAATAAGATATATTCCAAATTATAGCTTAAATCTTTAGCCTAAAAAATAACATAAAATATACTTTAAAAGAACTATTTTTTAAATAAGAATCTTCGTGATTAATGAGTCTATTTTGGAAGAACTATTCTTTAAATAGGAGTATTCTTAATTAGTGAGTATTACTAATCCTATTTGTAATAGAAAAGATATTTATCAATCATATAAGAGTTTTCTTAATTAATGAGTATTATTAATTCTATTTGTAATAGAAAAAATATTTATCAATTACATAGGATTAAGGATTTTAATTTTTTTCATAAATAAAACCCATTGCTCATTGTTTCAATCAACCACACAAGAGCATTATTCTATTATTCTTAATTTCTCTCTTATTTTACAAATATAAGATCATAATTCTTTAGGATTCTTTATTTAGTTAATCTATCAAATATTAGTGGTTATTTTTGATTGGTTAATAAGCCTAATTAGTTTATGATATTTTGATATTATGTTCTTATGGCTTCTTCTCAATTTTTGTTCTTGAATTGTTAGATCAAACAATTGTTTTTGTCATATCATAGTTATTTGATTTGATTATTAATCTCCAAAGAAGCTATTTTTATTGAACTTGTGCTTAATCTTTTTTACTCTAAGATTTACTAGTTAATTTGATTTAAGTGACATGTTTTGAATCATCTAGTTAGGTGGTCCGGTGGACTCATAGTTTTCCTCTTAGGTCATAGTTGTGGCCTAGGTTGTTTCCATCTAAAAATATCATGTGTTAATATTTTATTTCTGCACTTTATTTTTACACACGGTTGCATGCTTAACAGCTTTGTTTATATTATTAAATTATAAATTGTTAAAAATTAAAAATAACATATTTACCCCCTTTAGGTTAATTAAGTCCATATCTTATAAATTTTCAATAATCTTAACACTCATGCAACATGACAGAGAAGACTAAAGTAAACAAACAGGTCGTACACATACAGAAACAAAAATCAAGGAAAACACACCATACTCATTCTCATTAAACAAACATCTTTTTACAAAAAAAAAACTAAAATAATAAGAAAAAAGGGTTCAATACTCTCTGTCTCCTTTTCCTAAACCATCATTCTCATGGACACCATAGCGTGAAGACTTGTCAATATCAATAGAAGCATAAGGTGGTATAGTAGGTTATGGATGGAGAATAGATATAATAAACTGGTCAAATGAAAAGGCTCGTTCAACTCTACCAAAATTTTGAAATAAGGAGGCCAAAGAGCCAAGGGAAGCGACACTACAGCGAGAAGAAGGGCCTTTGGAACTTACATGTCAAGGTCTAACTCTGGAACCTACATGTTGAGGTCTAACTAAGGAAAAAGATAGGGGAGAGCCATGAACAGGTGATGGTACAAATGGGTGATAAGAAGTCACCATAACTTGAGTAAAAGCTTGAAGTCCTTGCATATCCATGACATTTCGGTTAAAAATATACATCTCTTGAAGAAGATTATTCATTACACCAAGAGACTCATCATTGAGAGGAACAAAAGTGGAAGGAGTAGAAGAAACAAGAATGGAGTCACAATGCATGGATTAAGTACCGTTTCGAAAAAAAGAAGATGAAGGGATAGCTGAAGAACACTATAAGCCACGACTAGAAGGATATGACGGGAGTGAAAGAACAATTATACTAGGACAAGAAAGAAGAATAGTATAGAAAATAATGAAAACCCACCTAGAAATCACATAGGGATATTGGAATGTGGAGTTAGGATGAGCATTCAGACACAAAACGATGGTCCTATAAATCATGCCAACGAGATCTATAGTTTTAGAGTTTAGAATATGGTAAAGAAAATGTCCTCTGCACAGAAGGACAATATGATGATAAGAATGATGATAAATGACAACATTAATATCATTATTAAGATGACAACTAGGGGAATATTTGTTAACAACAAGAGCGCTACCATTATAAGAGGTGGTAGGCTCGACCAACTAGTTCACCATCTCAACCAAGTTGCATTCATTCATAAGATTAAATTAATTAGGAAGAAAAGTAGATGCAATATTTTCAAATTCAAAAGGAATTATGGGAAAATAAAGGAACTCAACATTTGGAAGAGATAATAAACTAATAAAATCATCTACAGAAAATGTGACGCTTCATCCACTAAAGAAAAAAGAGGTAGAGAAACTAGTACAAACAACAGAAGATAGGGCAACATAAAACTCCTAACAAAATCATCATTATAAGAGTAAGTAAGAAAGTAGATAGAAATTCAAGAAAAGTAACTAAACCTTTCCTCAATAGCATAAAAGTTATGGATATCAACACGATGCTTACAGAGAATAAGCGCACTATTAGAGGGATCGGTAGGCTCAGACTGCTTTGACTTCTTCACAATCTTATTACGCTTAGATGCTATTTGAAGTGAGAAAGTGAGGGTAAAGGTTACTGGTATAGCAAGAAGATAAGAAAACAATTATAAGGTGTGATAAAATAGGCATTAGGGGGTCAATAAATAGGCATTACTACATCTTGTCATGGTCCTCACCTACCTCCTTGTTAGAGTGCTCGATGAGCGTGTAAAATAGGTCCAGGAAGCCACATGGGTGAGGGATGTGGTGAGGTGCACCAAAAAGAACAAAAAGCCTTGGGGAGAGAGAAAGAGAGCCCAACCACTAAACACATATTTTGATTTTTTAAAGCATAGAGGGAAATAACAGATAAAAATTTGACATACAACAAAACAACACATATGTCATGAACATAAGGACTACAATCATAAGTGAGAAAAGAAATAAATAGCTCAATCCCAAATAGATCACTCAAAATGGTGATCAAACAACATCCCTCTATTTAAAGAATTTGTGAGGGGCAATTGAGTCAGGAGGTAGTCCTCGTGTCATATAAGCAAGTCGAGTATATGAAACTCAAGGTTTATTTTGTTTATAATTTTTGAAAAATCCTGACGAGTGATCCATATATACCAGGTCGATTGGACTTTTTGATGAAGATTTGTTTCTTTCCGCACTGTGCTTGATATGCATAATGCATCCAGCTTGAATATGCTCAAATGAGCCATAATAACTACATCCCGATGTAAGAGATGGAAGTAAACAAGGTGGAAAACTCTTAGATGTACTCCCAAGAATCTAGGACACTACCTAGCAAGATGGCCAATAATGCCACAATTATAACAAAGTCAAACAATGGAGTTAGAGAATCTGGGTCTCTAACTCGAAAGAGTAGTAAATGGATGAGAAGAAGAATAAATGATCATATTAACTTTCATATGAGGATGAGAAGTTAATTTCCCACAATGAGGTCTCAATTTTCAAAGTTCACCTCAATGATGGCACGTAGGAGTAATAGCAGGTAGGGGCAACAAATCATCACTAGAGCAACGTGAAGAACTAGCTTTAGGTGGTAGTAGTTGATTTCAACTTTGGATCTTCAGTGATTGATTTAACAAATATGTTGTAGTAGTTAAAGTAATACCCAATACTACATTTATCACCAAAAGACTTGGTGCTACTAATGATTGCATTTATTTTTTATGAACCGATCATCATTTTGTTGACAATAGAGGATGATTGAGCCAGTTTATTCTCACTCACATAGAGTTTATCCTTTAAGGCTTTAAACAAATCTTCCTTTTCCTTTAGAAAAGATTCAAGGTAAGTTACAGAATTGTTGAGAGTCCTAACCTTCATGCAATTACTCAATTTTAGCTTCTTCTTTTAAGTGAGAGTATAAGCTAGATACTCTTTGACACTTTCAAGGACAATTATATGCTTCTTCAATTGATCAAATGAAGGATCAAGATTGACATACAAAGGAGTAGCTTTATTAGAAGTGGAACATTTTAGCTATTCCTCAAGTTTCTTCATCTTCTTAAAGATTTGCATTAAACTTTCCTTGCAAATCTAAATATTTCTTTTGAATGACATCACGTCTGTTAGTGAAATCATATTGTTCACCATCAATTAAGAACTTTCTTTCCTCAAGAGATTTCTTCAATGAGCTTATCTCGCTTTCCTTTTCATCCAGGCTTTCTAAAGCCTTTTTCTTAGCTTTCTTTAATTTAATATGCCACAATAGGAGTCCGTTGTAAGAATCTAGCAACTAATCTTCCTCACCTTCAATAGAAACCTCTTGAGCATTTGAGATGGAAATTGGAGGATCTATAACATTACTTGAAGCCAAAAAGGCCAAAAGTTGGTGTCACTCCATCATCATTGCTGAAATTGTCAAAAATAGTAAACTCAACCTTTATAGCACGTTTGTTCATGCATTTTTGTTTTTAGAGACAATTTCAGTGATGTGGCTTGGCTTCCCACACTCGAAGTATTTGATTTTGTTGATATGACCTTTGGTGGGTTACTCAGCTTCATTATTTGAGTCTTTACTAATCTTTATTGCTTTTGAGCTTTTAGAGCTTGAGCTTTCTCTTCCAGCTCTACCATACGAGGGTTTCTTTTTCCTGAAGAATCTGTTGAACCTTTTTGGCAAGTAATGCCATTTCTTCTTTATCAAGGTCAGAATCATCATCACTTAAAATAAAGGCATTCACTTCTTTGATGGGACCACTACCCTTGGTGGTCTTCAGCGACATGCCCTTTCCCTTTTAAGCTACAATTTGATATTGTCTAGGCAATAGGTGATGAAGTTCAAAGACTTGAAATCACCAACTAACTCATTTACAGTGAGTTCACCAGACTTGTACATAGATTTAATACCATAACTTTGGCGTGAAATCGATAAGGGAGATAAGCAATGATCTTATCAAATTGTAAGAACAATTGATAATGTTTGAAAATTGAGCATATAATTTTTCAAAAATTTCATCCTCTTGCATAATACAGAGTTCAAAGTCTCTGTTCAACTTCAAAATTCTGGACCTCTTGACTATAGAAATACCTTCATGTGTGCTCTCCAAAATATCCCATACTGATTTGGATGTTGTATAGCTTTGAATTCTTCAGAATTCATCAGGCATGATAACCCTGATGATAGCATATATTCTCTTGCTATTCCATTTAGATTTTGTGCTTTCTTCTTTTGTCCACTCAATCATGGGTTTAGGAATCATAGTATTCTCAGAGAAGATTTTGGTTGGGTACATCCAGTTGTTTTCAACTAAAAATCAGACACGATCTCCAAGTGACCACAAGAATGCCCGCATTTGAGATTTCCAATAGGTATACTTAAACCCATTGAAAAGTGGAGGCCAACATATGTTTCCTCCTTCTCTTGAGTCCATTAGGGAGAAATGTATGTAAGTGATGAGTGAATCATACCTACAAGTAAGACAAGGTTGTCTACCTATACTGTTTCAAACATGCCCTATTGATTTTCAAATTTTTCTGTACCAAAAACTAGGGGCATGCTTGAGGGTTTTAGATAACCCACATCTAGGTGCAAATCAAATAATTAAGGCATCATAACACAATTGTACCTAGATCAAGCAAAGAAACTAACTCTTGAGATTATAATTAAAACTTTAAAATTTTAGAGATAGTTTCAAATTTTTTTATTTTTTTTATTTTATTTTTATTTTTTTAAAAGTTAAAATAACATAATCAGTATTAACCAAGAGTGCTCCCAGGAAAGAATGGTGGGGCAAAGGCTCCTTAAAAACCATCCTTCTAGACAGAACAACGTTCCCAGGAAAGACTAGTGGCATAAAGGCATCCAGGAACTAGTCTCCTAGACAGAACTCCCTTAGATCTTTACTTTTCATGTTATTAAAGTTAAGTTAATTAAGTTATATTAAGTAAAAATTTAAGTTAATTAATTAAAAGAAAAGTTCAAGTTAATTAAGTTAAGTTAATTAAAAAGCTAAGTTAAAAATCTAAGTTACTTAAGTTAAAAAAATCTAAGTTAAAAAGTTAAGTTAATTAAGTTAAGTAAACTAAAAATCTAAGTTAATTAAGTTAATGAAAAATCTAAGTTAATTAAGTTAAATAAAAATTAAGAGAAAAAAAATAGTTAAAGAAAATAAAATAAAATAATAAAATAATAAATAATAAAAATAAAAATAAAATAAAATAAAATTGAAAAAGGTAAAGGAAAATAAAATAAGAATAAAAATTGATTTTTTTTTTATTTTGTTTTTATTCTTTTAAAAAAAAATAAAGTTAAGATTTTAAATAAAAACTTAAAATTAAATGAAAATTAAAAATTAAGTTTTTTTTATTTTTATTTTTTCAATTTTTTTTTACTATTCATGAATGGTAATTTTATTTTGCTATCTACACTATAAATTTTATTTATTTATTTCAACTTAAAATTTTTGAAATTTTAAATTTTTTTTTTTTACTTTTTTTTTACTATTCATGAACGGTAATTTAATTTTACTATTCACGCTATATTATTTCTTATTAACTTAAATTTTTTTTAATTTTTAATTTTTTTTACTATTCATTAACAGTAATTTTATTTGATTATTTACACTATACTATTTATTTTTTATCTTAAATTTTTTTATGTTTTTAAGTTTTTAATTTTTTTTTACTATTTATGAACGGTAAAATTTTTTACTTCAAATTTCAAATTTCTAAATTATTTTACAATTAAAAAAAATTATTTTTATTTTTGTTTTTTTATTTTTTTTATTTCTTATGAAATTTGAAATTTGATTATTATTTTTTTTATTGAAACAAAAAAAATCACAATTATTTACGGCACAAAAATGTTTTTAAAATTTTGATAAATAATTTAAAAACTGCTATTCTTTCCCCGGCAACGGCGCCAAAAACTTGATGACCAAATCCCCGGCAACGGCGCCAAAAGCTTGATGACCAAATCCCCGGCAACGGTGCCAAAAACTTGATGACCAAATCCCCGGCAACGGCGCCAAAAACTTGATGAGCGAAAACCGACATCGTCGATTCTTGCCAATACTTTGGTTTTAATATTTATAAAACTCTCGCAAGTGCACGAATCATTTCGAAGAAAATGATAAGTATACTCCCAAGGTCGATCTAAGGAAGGAATGTATGTGGTTTTTAATTTATTATTCAAACTTTTAAAAACGAAATTAAATCCTAAACATCCTGTCACGATAGTTTGGTTTTTGTATTCCTAATCTAATAACATAAAATAAACATATATACAGATTAATTAAATATAATCTAATAACATAAAAAAATAAACATAGATACAAATTCAATAAATATTTATCTAAAAATAAATACAAATACAGATTCAATAAATATTTATGCAAATTTTATCATTTATATTAGTGAAGTATTTATGGATATAATAACTAAGTAATTATGCTTGCTCATATTATTTAGGTTATTAAAGATATGAATTGATATTTATTGATTCTTCCATTTTTGTATGAATCCACCTTTGGTGGGGTTAGATATTCTTTGTTAACTAAACAAATCAATTAACACCTATGGGTGGGGTTGATAACTAATTTGGTTAATTAAATTAATTCATTTTTCTAAGAGATTTGAAAATTAACCATTTAAATGCCACCTTTGGTGGGGTTAGACAGTTTAAACTTTATTCAAGGTGTCCAAATTAAACATAAGAATTTAATTATCTGAGTACTAACTTTCAAGTTTTAAAACCACTATTGAAAACATGTTGTCAATACATTTTCATATAATAATTCTTATAAAAACTTTTGAAATAGAGTTTCACTCTAACTACCGGACGATTGTACCAACAAATAAAAGAGCACTACTCTAAATTAGACCGGATAACTAAACCTTAAAATCTAATTTTCTTTTTTAAGTTTGTAATGAAAAATAATATATTTCTCTCTAACATTCTTAATATAAAATCTTGAATAAAAACAAAATCAATTCATTTTAAAGATTTTTACCTATTTAATATTTCGCAAGCATAACGTCATTATTACATCATGTTTACTAAACAGCCAGCATAGTTAAATTTAACCACAGACAAATTAAATATAACATGTAAGAATAAAGCATAAAAATAACTGTAAAGAAAATAAAATCCTTACAGAACTTCGACGCTATTCCCGTAGCTAGAAAAATTCCAAGTGGAATTTGCACTCCAATTTATTGAATCAAAAAGCTAAAAAATTACATAAACATAACTAATTCTTCCCAAAAAGGGAAGAACTCTAAAACTAAGAGAAATTAACTAAGAAAAGCTAAAAACTAAGAAAAACTAAAAATCTAAGAAAAGAGAGAAAGAAAGAGAGAAAAGAATGTATTTGGAGGTGTTGAAGGTGTGTTTTGAAGTGAAGGGAAGGGGGTATTTATAGGTGAGGAAGGAGAGAGAAAATGAGTAAAAAAATGTAAAAACGCGTAATGGAAATGCTGTTTTTTAGGTAAATAAATGTGGAGAGCAATGACATAACAAGAATGAGTATTTCAATGACATATGTGGTGTGCCATGATTAAAGAGAGTTTTCTTTTCTTTTACTTTTTCATATTTATATGTACATACTGGGAACAATGTGTAATTTAATTTTGGGAGAGAGAACTTCATTCTTTACATTAGTATTTAGTATGCATTTTAAATTTTTAGGAAATTTTTATTTTTAGGATGTTTTTAATCATGATTTGAGTAAAAAATGAATAAATATATGAAAACTAAATGCATATATGCTTGATATAAAGCATATGAACTCAATGATAAAAATCGGTTATCATGACTAGGATAAGGAATGTAACATATTTGTTAAGATACTTACATCAATCATGTGATATGCTTGCTAGTTTTGATTAAATTGATTTAAATTCTTATGCACATGTTTATGGTTGATTTTGGTGTGCTTATTGAGAGAATTTGTAGTGAGTTATGCGAGTCGATGATATCTACCAGATTTTAGAATCTATTTGATCATCATTTGAGATGAAATCTTAAATAGTATTTAGCAAGAGAAATGATTTAGGCCTTATTTGGATCAATTGAGTCTTTCAAGCTAACCATTGTTAATATCCTTAGTCACCCATTTGAGTCTAACAAAAAACCTTTCATATCTTTAAACCACATTTTATGCCTAACTAATAAACATTACCTTTATCCTTGCACATTTATCTTGTATGAAAAAAAATTGCAATCATGTATTATGGAATAGAATAAGGTAAAATGTAATGCATCCTATAAATAAAAAAAGGAAAAAGAAGAAGTAAAACTCACAACACTATTATCCCTTTAAAGAAAAAGAAAATATAATTGAAAATACGTTTAGGGGTGTTGTGAAGTAAAAAAAAAAAGATGTGGAATAAAATAATATGAAAAGAATGATAAAAGATAGTGTACTAAAATATCAAGTAAAACTCAATTGCACTTACAAAATGCATGATGAAAAAAAAGGTAAGGTGTGAAAAGAGCCTAAATATCTTTATTTATCGGCCCCCACCTAAACCTTATATTACAACCATGTCAAGTGATGATATTGTATTTCTTCTTCTACTTTTTTCTTTATCAATTTTTACGTCTTCCTTTATGAAAAATATTAATTTTATGAACACAATTATGTGTAATTTATTTATTTATCTAGGGATCTTATGAACCCAATTTTTACCATGTGATGATATAATATTTTACCACAATTATAATTTTAATTTAATTATATTATTTAATCTAATTTTTATGTTATTAATTGTTTGGCCAATAATTTATCTATAGAGACAATTAAATAGATTTGAGAAAATAATTTAATTATTTATCTTGATTAAATAACATGCATAGTTTCTAGGCATATATGTATGATTCTTATGTATGTGATCAATAATTGATGAATTTAATGAGTAGTATGCAATTTAATTAGCATGAGAGATTAAATTAAGTAATATATGATGTGTAGTTTATTTGAGAGAGGAAGACATGCTATGTTAGATTCAATTCATCGTGTAATTAATTAATAATTATCGTCAAAGTGCCAAAAATCTTATTTTTGATCCAAATTCCATAAATACTCGCACCCGAACCAAGCCAAAATCCCATACTCGTAACCTAACATGCATACTAAACAATCAACCTCATAGTGTGTAAAACATGGTTTCAATCACAATGTATCTAATTATGTATGTGTGTACATTACTAATTCACAATAATCAACCGTACACGGAGGAAGATAGAACACTGAGTAATAAGTCTTACATAAAACAAAAAATTAGATCATTTGTGTAACTTAAAGTAAATAGAGGGATTAATATTGTAGTACCTTAAGAATATAAATCTCTATGGATACCTTTTGATTAAAAAATGTATCATTAAGGTACTTAACCCTAGGTACTAGGTAACAGAGGATTAATATATGGTAATAAAATCTTATTGTTGATTCACCATATTAACATTGAATATCACATAATCAAAATTAAAAAAAAAAGGATTTAGGGTTTCATATTTTGAAGTTTTGAATTTTGAGGTTTGTATTTAAGACTTAAACTAGAGTTTTTAAGTTTAGGTTTAGGTTAAAGCTTTTGAGTTTTGGGTTTTGGATTTTAGAGTTTTAAGGTTTTGAGTTTTAGGTTTTAAGGTTTAAGACTTAAGAGTTAAAGATTTATGATTTAAAATTTAAAATTTGAAAGCAAAATTGGAATAAAAAAATTATATAATAGATATAAAAATAAAATAACAATTTCATTAGGGGATATTGGAATAACAATTCATCTCTTTAGGAATTGTTTGCATTTTATTCCTAATCTATAACATAACTAAACATAAGAATGTGTAAAAACAATTCAATTCCCAATTTCATTCCTATCAATCAAACATTTAAAACTAAAATTGTTCATTATATATTTTATTATATAAAGTTTTCTTACATATCAAAATAATATTAATATAAAAATTCATCTAAATAATATTTAATTTATTTTATATTTTAAAAATAGAAAAAAATATTATTTTTATTTTGAGATTAAAGAAAATATCAATGTACATAATTTTAAAATTCAAAATTCAAACTATATAGAATACTGTTTATATCAATATTATTTTTATTTTGAGATTAAAGAAAATATCAATGTACATAATTTTAAAATTCAAAATTCAAACAATATAGAATACTGTTTATATCCATACCCCTTATGGGCCAAAATATCCACATAACCGTACAATTTTTACTATAATACGGTCTAACTTCGTAGAAAGAAATTATAGAATCATAATCTTTAATACAACAAATATACAGTGTTCTACACGTAATAAAACCACATCTTAAATCCCTAATCCTAACGACTCAATGCATATTTTAGATCTAGGTAAACCCAAGATCCCATCATATTTTTTCTTTTTTAGATCAGATTATATTTTTAGTATGATACAAATCTGTAACTTTAAATAGAAACCGCATGTGCACATCACATTGACAAGCAATACAATGAGCACATTACATGAATTATTTGTTTTTTTATTGTAATTGAGTTGTACAATATTTATTTCATGTTTTTTTGGGGCAGTGTCTTTGAAAGACTCAAGTCTAACAAACCAATAACCATTCCATCCCAGTACGTACTCAATGACCACTTTCCTGACTTAATTGAGAGTCAAAATTATCAGGGCTTCAACATATAGAGTTGTTTTAGATTCATCTTTTGCAAAAAGTAAAATAACAAAAAACAAGCAAAGAAATTTCTAACCAAGCTCTAGATGGAAATTGACTTCATATATTTCAGGTGTCTTCAACCAATACTCATTAATTCATAAAAGATAGAATGTACATGATTGCTCGAAACTTGTCTATGATACAAATTCTCTCTTAGAGATATAAGAATAGAGAGAGGGAAAAGAATGTGGTAAAATATGAGACAGCTTTGCGTAGTAAAGTAGTAAGATATGAATCTGTAAGAGATGCAAAGTACTCAACTAGAATTTTCTACAAGTAGTCTGCTGTTCAAAGTAGCACCACTCGATCCATTCAAACTCAATGACTCAACATTCAGCTTTTCCACATCAATTTCTGGTGATTCCACATTTGACAGGGTATATTCATAGCCAACATTCTGATTCAGTTCCCCAAACACACCTGGCCTAACAGGGATGTTATATCCACCAGCATGCATACCAACTATAGTCCCATTATCATAACCAGGGTATATAGGAGAAATGCCATAAGGTAATAGGCATCCTCCCCGAGCAGGACTAACTCCGGGACCAAAATGAGTCATTGGAACAATTTCATAACCAAAAGGATACCAGTCAACAAATATATATGTCGGATAACTGGGATAAGGTTCATAACTAGGAGCTCCATACGTAGGTGTATAGTCACAAGGATGATAATTGTTGTAAGGTGACCCTCTCCCAACACCATTCCTAGCGAAATAATCACTTCCATTGCAATTAATCTCCTCCTTTGGCAAGGCCCTCTTTACCTCAACAAGCCTACCATTCAACTTATGAAAACTTTTCTGCATAACTTTATCAGCGGAATCCTCTGAATCAAAAGTAATAAAACCAAAGCCCCTAGGCCTATGAGTTACACTATTATGCATCACAACTACATCTGTTATAATACCGAATGGCTCAAAGTAGTTCTTAAGTTCTTCTTCATTTACATTTGCTGATAAACCACCTACAAAAATCTTCTTTGTCCTAGTCTGATTGTCAATAGCACCATTATTATTACTCTTATTTAACCCACTACTTTGTTTTTGATTTTTTGGTTCACTTCTGGGTTTTGCTCTTTTCACTTCTACCTAAGAATGCAAGAAAAATAATTATAAATCAAAATACAAAAAATTGCATATACACATAAAAGCTCTGTCTGGTTCAAGCTTATTGAAAGGAAAAAGAATCAAAGAAAAAAACAAAGATTGAAAGCAAGAATAGAGCTAAAAGCCCATACTCCTGCATTTTCTCCAGGAACAATTAACCAAGAATTTAAAACCAAGTCTATCTAAAGAAGATAACAATCAGCTAAAAGAAATATATCAAAACTCAAGATTCTTTCTTTCGATCTCGTAGCTCCATATTGTCCAGCAACCAAACAGAGCCTAAAGAAGTAATGAAGCAAAAGAGTCAAAGCGAAACTAACCGTTCTACCCAGAATCACATGCTCATCGTTCAGCGCTTTGTCGGCAGAGGACTGGTCAGCAAACCAAACGAATCCAAACCCTCTAGGGTTTTTGGTACTCCCATTTTTAACAACGACCGAATCTGACACGGAGCCATAGCGTTCGAAGTGATCTTTGAGCGTATCTTCGCTCGTGTCTCGGGAGATACCACCAATGAATAGTTTAACTTGATTCATCACCAATTCAAAACTCCAAGATTCTGATTAAACCCAAAAACCCACTGAAAACCTTAATAAAAAAGCAAGTCGGAACTGAAGAAGTAGAGATTAACTTTCTTTCCTTTTTTTTCTTTCCCCCGTCTTCCGAATTCCCCAATTCTTATTAGGCGCAAAGCTCCACGGATAACCTAATGAAAGGCAGGACCGTAATAACTCCCAGATTATGATTGACCCAAAACCCCACCCAAAACCCTAGTTTGATTTTTCAATTTTGAATAGCTCATTATCCAAAGTAGCGAAAGACTCGATAAAGGAGCTTTTTTTAATTTTCAATAAATAAAAAATATTTTTATCAATTTTATACTATATTTTAATTCTAACTATTTTTTTTATATTTAATCCATTAATTTTTTAATTTTACTAAATTTTAAAAAGTAAAACACTGCCTCATAATTAAAAATAATTTTAACACATTAAATTTAATGTTATAATAAAATTTTACTATAATTTTTACTTTTAAATTAAATTTATTATATTTAAAAATTAGGGATGAAATCTTATAAAAAAAATTTAAAAATCAAAATGTAAATTAGCAAAAAAAAATTAGAAAATTATAAGTGTTATTCAATTTTATCTTTTATTATTTTTATAATAATTTAAATAAAAATTAGAATTTGATTAAGGATAATGATATTATTATTACTAAAGATATTATTACAATTTATAATTATTTTTGTTATTATTATAATAAAAATATATAAATATTATATTTTATTAGTAATATAATTATGTTTTAGTATCATTATTATTAAATAAATTATTTAAAAGTTATTTTATATTAATAATAATTTAAAATATGATAATATGATCACCCTTGATTACTTAACATTGCAAGTTTACTTGCTTGCACTTAATTTAGTGTAACAAATCAACTAATAATGGAATTAGAACATCTTTGCTTCTTTTTCTGTTATCTCTTTTATTTGTTTTATTGCCTATGATATATATTTAATTTAAGAGGTTAAGTGATCCAAATCATTTTAAAAATATGGATGGAATGTACCATTAACCCTTCTACTATTAATTCTATTCAATTGACTCATATCCAAAATTTTCATCCACTTTGATCACTAAACTATTAAAGATGGCATTTTTAGAAAAGAAGATATGAAAATAATATAAAGCTCAAAACTTATTTTGTATCTTTTCTGCTTTTTTTCTCAAATGAAATTAAAATAAATTTGATTAAAAAAAGAAATATGAATCAATGAAACACTATTATTTTTTGCTAAAATTAAAATTTTATAGTTTTAAAGAAACAATTGGATGTAGGTTCTTCTAACTTTTATGCACTTTTTCTTTAAAGTTAAAAAAACTTTATTTTAACAAAGAAATTAAATTAAAAAAAAAACAATGCCTTTGTTTCATTCTATGATATATGTTTTTTTTAATTCCTTTCATTTTTAATAAAATTTTTTAGTTTCATTAAACATAATGGCAAAAAAATAAAAATAAAGCGGATTTTAAAAAAAAAATCCATATTTTATTTTTAAAATATAGGTATTTTGTTTTAGATAATAAAAAAACTCAATTGACAAAATTTTATCCAAAAAACTACAAAACTAATAAATTTAAAACTTATAATAACAAAATAGCACTTTTAACACTAAATCATATAACTCTTAACTTATTTAAGGTAATTTTTAAAGTTTATTCTACTTTTATATTAAGAAAATAACCCAAAAATTAGCAATATATATATATATATATTATATTATAGTTGCTTTTTTATTATTGTTATTATTTTATTTTTCAAAAACCATTGAATTAAGTTAATTATCTAATATTTGAAAATATAAGTGATTTTAGAATAAATTGAATACATTAGAACGAGGACCAAATTGGTTGAAACATTTGTATACAGAATAAAATTAATGAAGTTAATTAGTAAAAGAATTGATGGTACATTTAATCTATAAAAATATTTCAATAATATAAAAATTAACAAATTTATTGTCACATCATACTTGTTTTTACATATTTTTTTAGTTTAATGTTTGTGGGTATTATCACTAAAAATCCTCACGAGATTTAAACTCGTTCGCTAAGACAACTTAGAAGTTTAAAGGCTTATTGCATATGATAAATGCAATCGTGGTAATCCAAAGAAGTGATTTATGATAATTTAATTTTTAGTTTTTACCGCTTCTCTTGTTAAGGGATTAGCAAAAAGTTGATTGAGGATTGTGATTAATGCTTAAAAAGCACTAAAATTACCATGATTTAATGTACTTTATTGCATTTCCACATTTCCTTCAACCTTTGTTAATCCACTATTCTCTCTATCTCAAAAAGGATTGAACATTAAAAAACCCATCCATCTCACTCTTCTCAGCCTTCTTCATCATAGTCACATCAATATGAACCATCTTCACAAGCTTATTAATCGCATTGCGTTTAAATACCTCATTAGGATCATTGAATTGATGAACCCAAAAAAATGACCCACTACTTCCATATGGTGACAACGGGTAAGTGATGAGTGTTTAAAAAGAACTAAAATTATCATGATTTAATGTATTTTAATTAATTAAATAGATTTATATTTGTATGATTTTATCATATTTTATATAAATTTATGTTTTCAGAATCTCAGGTATTTATATTATTTTTCAGATATTTTCACTTCAAAAATAATTTAAAGACTCAAAGAAAAATACTGGAAGCAATACATCAAAATATTTAAAGTGTAGTATTCATTTATTATACAAATAAGTGAAAAAAATAAGGAAAAGTCAAATGGAAAAATGGAAAAACTGTCCAATCATGCGTATGCCTAGCCTGTCCAACATGTAGCCGCGTGCATGTCATGCTGAGATCCATGCCCCTGTCTGCATCCATCTGTTAGCGTCAATGCCCAACCGCACGCACCTCTGCCTATATGCACATCAACATGTCTGAAAAGCGTCCAACGCCCATTTTTCAAAATATTGTTTTTCACTTTTTTAGCATTTTGCTCACCTATAAAAGGACTATCTCCCCCATTGTAAAATCATCCCTCTCGATCACTCAAATCTCACATTTCTCAGCTCTTCTCTTTCTCTCTCTTTTTCTAGAAAGGTTTCTTAGCTTTTTTAAAATTGTTTTTAGTTTTAATGTTTACTCTTTGAGAATAACTAATTATGTTTTTGTACATTTCTAGTTTTTTATTCAATAAACGGAAATGCAAATATGTTTGAAGATTTTCGAGAAACAAAATTAGTATTAAATTTCTATAAGAATTCTTTTGAGGTATAATTTTGAAATGAATTCTATACAGTTATTTTTATGTTTTATTCTTATATGTTATATTTAATTTATCTATGATTAAATTTAACATGGTTGACTGTTTGTAAATATGATATAATAATAATGTTGTTATGCTTGCAAAATATTAAATAGATAAAATATTTCTATAAAATAAATTGATTTTGATTTTATTGAAGATTTTATATTAAGCATGTTAGAGAGAAATATATTATTTTTCATTACAAACTTAAATCTGAAAATTATATTTTAAGGTTTAATTATTTAGTCTAATTTAGAGTAGTGTCCTTTTATTTGTTGGAACAATCGTTCGGTAGTTATAATGAAGTTCTATTTCAAAAGTTTTTATAAGAAATATTATTCGAAAATATATTGGCAACATATTTTCAGTAATAGTTTTAAAACTTAAAAATTAGTATTCAGATAATTAAATTCTTAGGTTTAATTTAGACACCTTGAATAAATTTTAAAATATTTAACCCCACCAAAGGTGGCATTTAAATGGTTCATTTTCAATCTTTTAGAAAAAATAAATTAATTTAATTAACTAAATTCATTATCGACACCACCCATAAGTGTTAATTAATTTGTTTAATTAATAAAGAATATCTAATCCTACCAAATGTGATATTTATATAAAAAAGATAGAATAAATAAATATCAATTTATATTTTTAATAACCTAAATAATATAAGCAAGAATAATTAACTTAATTATTATATCCATAAATACTCTACTTTTATTAATGATAGAAAATGGCATAATTGCTTATTAAATCCATATCTATGTTTTATTTATTTTTAATGTTATTAGATTATAAAACACAAAAAAAAAATCAAAATATCATGACAAGATGTTTACGATTTAATTTTGTTTTTAAAAGTTTTAATAATTAATTAAAAACCACATATATTCCTTCCTTATATTGACCTTGGGAGTATACTTGTCAATTTTTATAAAATGATTTGTACACTTGCGAGATTTTTAAAAATATAAAACCAAAGTATTTGCAAAATTGATATTACTAACCTAATGTTGATTTTATTCATGAGTAAGCCTTTAAAGGGATCACCATTTGAGCTCAAGGGTTTAACTCTATAACTCGAAGTAGTAATAGGATTAGGTTTAGAACTAGAGCTAGGAATTGAACTCGGATTAGGACTAGGGATAGAATTAGGCTTACATTGAGAGTACAAAGAAGGGTCCTGACTAAACAAGTGGCTCAAATTCCTAACAAGATCAGACAAAATTAAATTTAACTAGTTACACAAGCAAGCTAGGGGACAAGGAGGGTCTCGATTGGCGAGGGGAGGTGTACGATAGGGTTGAGGAATAGGAATAATAGATCAAATGAAAATTAACCAGCTCACGCGAGCTGAGGAAAATAGATAGGGAAAAAGAAAAAAAGAAAGCGAAAAAAAGAGTGAAAAGGAAAAAAGCGAGAAGGAAAACAGAAAAAAAGAGGAAAAATAAAAAAATTGATATAACTTATAGCTACTGTTATTGATAAAAACCGAGGCTATATGTATACATTATAGCCTCAGTTTGTTTTAGACAGTGACCAAAACCCTATGGTCTCGATTTTTAAAACAATTGAGACTAAATTTCTGAGATCATAAATCATTATTTTAGCAGTGAACACATGGTTTTCAAAAACCACAAGCCTAATAAAAGAAGCCACCTATTAAGGAAAATACAATTTCTTTAATGAGGATGATGAAAGACTTCATCCAGTTAGTAACTACAAAAGTGTTCACTCAAGAAGCTTCAATTCAAAATTTAGAAGCCCAAATGGGGCAACTTGCCCAGGCCATAAGTCAAAAGCCTCAAGGTAACATTCCAAGTGACACAATTATAAACCCAAGAAGAGAAGATAAGGAGCATTGCAATCTCATAGCCTTGAGAAGTGGTAAAACTTTAGAGGGTAAACATAAGACTCAAAAGGATGAGGAGGAATAGGAAGCTAAAAAAGATAACGAGGAACAAGTGGATAAACATAGCACTAGAAAGGAAATAATTCAAGAAAAAAGAGTAACCTCTATAAATCCATTATTCCTTTCCCTCAAAGACTGCAAAAGTAAAAATTAGATATGTAGTTTTCAAAATTTCTAGATATATTCAAGAAGCTACACATAAATATACCATATATAGATGCACTTGAACAAATGTCTTCTTATGCCAAATTTGTAAAGGACATGCTATCTAAGAAAATGAGGCTTGGAGATAATGAAACAATAACCTTGATTGAAGGTTGTAGTGTCATCTATGTTAGAAAACTACACCAAAAATTGAAAGATCTAGGTAGCTTTTACATTCCTTACATAATTGAGAACATGAACTTTGAGAAAGCACTATATCACTTAGGTGGAAGCATTAACCTTATCCTATTATCGGTCCTCGAGAGATTAGGGGTTCATAAATCGAAACCCACTTTAGTAACATTAAAAATGGAAGATAGATCAATTAAGCAACCTCGAGTATGCTAGAAGATGTGCTAGTAAAAGAAAAAAGTTCATCTTTTCAGCGAATTACATTGTACTAGACATGGAAGAGGACAGTAACATTCCTATCATACTTATTCATCCATTCTTAGCAACTAGAAGACCACTCATTGATGTAGAAAAAGGTGAAATTACAATAAGAGTACAAAATGAACAAGTAACATTTAATATTTTTAAAGCATTTGAATCCCTTGATATTGATAATGTTAACGAATGCTTTAGGATAGATGTTACTGATCATGTTAATAACTTAAAACAAATTATTGATTCGCCCACACTTAAGACTATTACACATGATGCTCTTAGCAATGAAGTAAACTCACCAAAAAATAACTCAATTTGTTTTAATTTTGAATATATGGAATCTATGATTGATATTGTTGATTGTGTGAACTATTTGGAGGTTACACCTCCTATATGTATATCTAATGTGGTTGTGGAGAGTTTTAAGATAATATTTAAGCTATAACCATATATTAAAGAGCCACTAAGATTAAACCTCATAACTTTATCCTACCATCCACAATCAAGTGAGAAAGTGGAAGAGTCTGATAGAGAAGTGAAAAAGATGCTACAAATACATAAATTAGATGAGCTACGATGGAATGCTTATAAGAATGCCAAAAAGTGCACAAAGAAAAAAAAGATGGCATGATAAGAAATTGAGTATCTTGTTTTTAAACTGAAACATAAAGCATTATTGATCAATTCAAGACTTAAACTATTTCGAGGCAAACTTAATAGTAAATGGACATAGAAGGATGTACCTTATAGTTGATATGACCGTCTAGCCAAGGTTGTTAAATATGATACTGGTTGGGAGAAAACCCAATGCTACTTATATTTTTATTATTTTTGTTTTGATGGTGAATAAATGTGGAGAGAAATGGCGTAACAAGATTGATCAATTTTGACAATAGATGTGGTGTGCCAAATTCTTGTGTCCTTGATATGATAGGATAAGGAATGTAACATGTTTGTTAAGATATTTACATTAATCATGTGATATACTTTCTTGTTTTTATTGGATTGATTCAATTTTTTATACACATGTTTATGATTGATTTTGGTGCTCTTATTGAGAGAATTTGTGGTTAGTTATGCTAGTTGATGAGATGTACCATGTTTTATAACTATTTGATCATCCCTTGAGGCAAAATCCTAAATAGTATTTAGCATAATAAATGATATAGGCCTTATTTGGATCGATTGAGCCTTTCTGGCTACCCATTTTAATATCTATAATCACCCATTTGAGCACAATAAAGAACCTTTCATATATTTAAGCCACATTTTATGTCTAGCCAATAAGCATTACCTTTACCCTTACACCTTTAGCTTGTATGAAAAAAAACAAAATTACAATCATGTGTTATGCTATCAGGTGAAATGTAATGGACCTATTAAACAAAAGGAAAATGAAAAGGAAAAAGAAAAACTCACAAAATGACCCTTTCTAAACAATAACAAAAAAATAGGTTTGGGGTATTGTGAATTTAGAAAAAAAGTGTGGAATAAAATAATATAAAAAGAATGATAAGATTGGATGTACTAAAATAACAATTAAAAGCTCAATTGTAGTTAAAAAAGTGTATGATGAATAAAAAGAAAGATGATTAGTGGAAAGAGCCTAAATGTCGTCATTTATCTACCCTCACCTAAGTCATACATTACAAGCATGTAAAACTCTTATTGATCTTTAGCTAAGTGCATATTTATATTAGTGGAGAGGGATGTGAAAAATATTCTTATGAGACATGTTCAAAGATTGAATTTATTATTATGCTCATATAGGTTGATTTCATAAGTGCATTGGATGAATTCATGTGTAATACACACACATGAATTTTTCAAAAACCTTGCATATCCTTGTATTGATGAAACATTGATTAATGAATATGTGAACCTCCTTGTCATATAATTGTACGAATTTTAAGGGGGCTAGTTTTTGCTAAATATTTATGTATTAGTAGATATATATTTATGAGTGAGCTACCCATATCATGTTAGCTAGAAATATTTGGCTTTACTTAAGGACAATCAAAGAGTTAAGTTTGGGGGTGTGATAACTCTACGAAACGAGAGTCATTAGTGTACTTTTCTACTTAATATTTGTTCATTTTACTTGTAAGGACTATGAGTGTTGGTTATTTTCGTGGATAAAATATTTACTTTTAAACTACTTTGTAGGCATGCTATCAAATCTATCAAGAAAAGCCGAACAAATGCTCGAGTTTTAAATAATCGTACTCTAGGTATATCTTTTATAATTAAAATACATAGGATTATACTCATACATTTAATATCACATGTTCATAAAATTGGAATTATTTTTTATGCTAAAATATTTATTTAGATTTGAATCAATTTATGAAATTACTAATTAAATAGTTTTAGATGTGTTTTAAAAAAAATAATTCTTTATAATATTAAGGTTTTTAATAGGCTTTAAAAAATTAAGCCCAAAATATATTCAACCCTAATACTATTATGTTATTATTATTATTATTATTATTATTAGTATTATTATTATTATATATATATATAGACATTAGGATTAAAAACTATTATGGCCAAACTGCTAAAAAAACTAGAGTTGGCGAAATTTGAGAGACAAAATGCCATCATCATTGGCCATTAAGCTTGAGAGAAAAAAAAGCCAAAAGTTTCTTAATTAATATTGAAAGATCAATATTATATTTGAACCCTTGTCGCAACAAGTAAAGTCATTCAAGAAGTCTGATCAGAGGCTAAATAGAGCATTAGTTAAGTACATGATATACATAGTCAAGGTAATTGATTTATTTGTTGATGAATTAGATGAGAAGTTGTATCATATTCCCATAAGAGAATTCATTAATTGGTAGGGAGATTAATTTGTCCTTATTACTATTTGACAAGTAGCGAAGTTAATTAGGCTGAGAAACTTTACTGCAGAGATATTAACTTATGATATATCAGTTGAATATTTAATTAATTGTTTAATAATTTCTCATATTTATTAGCCTATTTATTTCATATTTTTCATGTTCATATAACCTCTTCATGATTAGATTTTTGTATATTTCGATATAATAATTTTGTGTATAATCATGATTATTTGATTCAATTATTAAATTTTAAAGAAGTTATTTTTATTAAAATTGTACTTAATCTTTTTGCTCTAGAATTTGCTATTTGATTTTATTTAAGTGACATATGATTTTGAATCATCTAGTTAGGATTATTTATTATTAAATCCATTCTAGAACACACATATACATTTGTGTTTTTTTGTGCTAACTCATTTTGCTGTTGATTTGTGAACTATTTGATTAACGAGGAGCTTATTAGAATGTTGGTCTGGAAATCGCTCACGCTAATTTCAGAAAATATGAAAACAGAGCAGGTGTTCGTAAGTAAAGTACATTGGGACAGTATACTAGTGATGGTAGCATAAGACCGAGTTTGTACTTGAACATTTGATTTTCATAGTGGAAAGTTAGGTAGTCGAATGGACCGGTGGTTTTCTTTTTAGGTTATGGTTGTGTCCTAGATTGTTTCCACCTAAAAATACCATGTGTTATTATTTTATTTCCGTACTTTATTTTTACACGTGATTTCATGTCTGACCGCTTTGTTTAGGTTATTAAGTTATAAATCGATAAAAATTAAAAATAACATATTCACCCCCTTAGTTAATTAGGTTCATATCTTATAAACTTTCATTACTCAATAATAGTACATTTGGGATTAAAAATTTTAAAATATGAACTTGTAGTGAAAAGGGATGAAAATATATTTTTTGGGAATTTTTAGGAATTTTTATGGATATTTTATGAATTTTTTAATGTAGGGCTCATCAAAATAGGACACGTGGATTCCACGCAAATGATGAGAAGTCAATTGAAGTGCATCGCATGTACTAGATGACCAATCATTGCCATATGGATGCTACACAAGCAAAATAGAGTCGATCAAAGTGTTCCATGTGTACCAACTAATTCAGGCATTGCCACGTGCCGCTATGACGTTCACTTTGAGTTTTATCGAGCAGTCAACGAGCATGCCAGGCATCGTTATAGAATTCACCCGTTCTTTCCATCAAGGTGCCATGCAATCTGGATAAGCTAATTAGTGCATGCTAACTATTAATAACTCAACCCATGTTTACCAATACCAATCTATCCTACCATGTGCCACACACTGATTGATCCCTTGTCTCTCACTTTCCATGTGTCACGATTCCATTGGCCAACGCTATTTAATTCTTTCTTTTTCATTTCAGCCTTTGATCTTAAGTTTATTTGATAGTCTAGATTCCATATTAGTCTAATTTAATCCTCTAATTGTAGCAAAAACATAAGAACCAAATTTTATAAATTTTTTTATCAACTTTTGGTGCCAAAAATATAGAGAGAAGTTCAAAAGAAGATACAATTTGGTGGAGATTCAAGAGAAGATTTAGGCTACTATTCAAGAGAAGATTGAGGCTACTATTCAAGAGATTGATTGTATTTATTCTTTTTCTCCTTTCTTCATTAATATTTGTCTTTTTTATCGAAAAATATGATATTTATGAACACAATCATGTTTAGCTAATTTATTAATTTAGGGGCTTATCAACCTAATTTTCTACATGTGATAATCTAATATATTTATCCCAGTTATCATTGCAATTTAATTATATTATGTAATTTAATTTTTATGCTATTAATTATTTGACCAACAATTGCTCTATAGAGCAATTAAATAGATTTGAGATAATTATTTAACTATTTGTCTTGATTATATAACATTTATAGTTTTTAGGTAGAGATGTATAATTCTTATATATGTGATCCATAATTGATGAACTTAATAAGTAGTATGAAATTTAATTGACATGAGAGTATGATTAGGTTAATTGCTAGATAATGTGTAGTTTACTTGAGAGAGGAATACATGATATGTTAGATTCAATTGATCATGTAATTGACTGATAATTATATTAGGGAATTTTAGTAACTTACATGCTTAGAAAATTGAGGGATTAGTATTCCTAGATATTTTCTCATATATTTTCTTAACTTCTAATTTTGATTTAATTAGTTACTATAATTTATTTTTAGTTCTTTTAATTTTGCTTTCTCAAAGCACTTAAAATTGATATTTATTTTTTAGTTTTAAAATTAGTTTCTAATAACATAATCAATGTGGAAATTATCTTTTCTTATCATTATATTACTTGTTTGTGATACATATACTTGTATACTCATTGCACACAATTCATTTCTATCACTTATACCAGACAAGATAAAAAATTCTGGGATTATGTTTTGATTCCTAACAAAAGATGGTGCAACAAAACTAAAGACAAGAAAATAATGGACCACTGAAGAAAGACCCTTAGTGCATGGATCAAATAAAAAGGGTTAAGTTCTATCTTTACCATACTTTCAATGAACGAGTTTCATCACATCTCAGACTATGAGACTTCCAATGGTGCATGGAATGTAAATTCTCTTATCTATGAAGGAACTTTCCAAATGAAGAAAACAAAATTGAGATTGCTAACACCTCAGTTTGACTTTCTTAAAATGAGCAACATTGAAACATTTGGTCAATTTTATGCTTGTTCTTGTAATATTATTAATGCTTACTATACACTTAGTGAGAAAACTACTTGGCCTATACTTGTATGCAAACTTCTAAGTTCATTGATAGGAGATTATAAGATAAAGTTTGATCGACACAAATTGTATACAATGGGTACGAAAGTAATATAATGATAAGAATACATCGTTTCCATAGAGATTATGTTACTAGAAACTAATTTTTAAAATTAAAAAGTAAAATCAATTTTTTTTTTGTGTTTTTAGAAAGAAAAATTAAAAAAATTAAAAATAAATAATAGTAATTAAATAACTCAAAATTAGAAGCTAAGAAAATATATGAGAAAATATCTAGGAATATTTAATCCCTCAATTTTCTAAACATGTGAATCACTAAAATCCTCTCAATATAATTACCAATCAATTACATGATCAATTGAATCTAATCTAATATGAATTTCTCTCCTAAGTAAACTATAGAACATATAGTAATTAACTTAATCACACTCTCATATCAATTAAATTACATAATACTCCTTAAGATCATCGATTATGGATCACATACATAATAATCATACATCTATGTCCAGAAACTATGCATATTATTTAATCAAGACAAATAATTAAATAATTCTATTAAATCTATTTAATTGTCTTTATAGATCAATTGTTGGCTAAATAATTAATAACATAAAAATCAGATTAAATAAAATAATTGAATTGAATTCATAATTGGGATAAAAATATTATATCATCACTTGTAGAAAATTGAGTTGATTAGAACTCTAGATTAATAAATTAGCTAAACATGATTATATTCACAAATCTAATATTTTTCAATAAAAAAGACATACAAATTAATAAAGGAAAAAGAAGAAGAATAAATGCAATCAATCTCTTGTATTGTAGCATAAATCTCCTCTTAAATCTCCACCAAATTGTATCTCCTTTTGAAAATTTCCTATATTTTTCTCTCTTCTTGGCCCAAAAATTGATAAAAAATATATGGTAAATTCAGCTTATATGTTATTTAGGGAAATTAGGAGGTTAAATTAAGCTCAAATGGAATCTAGCCATCAAATCAACTTCAAATCAAGGGTTCAAATGAAAAAAGAAAAATTAAAAAGCATTGGCTAATAAGATTTTGACACATGGTAGAGGAGAAAAATGGGATGAATTAGCGTGTAACATGTGGCGGGGCAGACATGTCGTGGTCAATGCTTATTGAGTTAGTAGCACGTGGTGCACTAGGATTGGTTGATCCAAATTACATTGCACCCCTTTGTAAAGAAGAGATGAATCCTATGATGACGTGTGTCATACTCGTTGACTACACGGTGGAACTCGAATTGAAATTCGTGTCGACACGTGACAATGCCTGTATCACCTTGTACACGTTACACATTCTAATTGGCTCCCTTTTACTTATGTGGTATCGATGTGTCGATGACTGGTTAGTTGTACATGTGGCACACTTTGATTGGTTCTCTTACTTATGTGGCATCTATATGCCCTATTCTAATTGGCCTTACATTAAAAAATTGATAAACAATCCATAAAAATTCTAAAAATTCTAGAAAAATATATTTTTATCCTTTTTCACTAGAAAGTTCATATTTTAATATTTTTAACCCCAAAAAAACTACTTATTGAATAAAATGAACAAATATTAAGTAGAAAAGTGCATTAATGACTTTACTTTCGTAGAGTTATCACGCCTCTAAACTGAACTCTTTTCTTTTCGTTATGTAAAGGAAAATCCCTCTAGCTAACATGATATAGGTAGTACATTCATAAATAAATAAATAAATATATATATATATATATTAATACATGCATGTTTAGCGAAAACTATCATTTTCAAAAGTCGTACAATTCTATGACAAGGAGGTGCATATCAGTACAAGGATATGCAAGGTTTTGAATGAATTGATTCTTGAGTGTGTGTGTGTGTATTGCACATAAATTCATCCAATAAAATCATAAAATAAACCTATATGAGTATCCTAATCAATTCAATCTTAGAACATGTTTTATAAGTTTATTTTTCACATCCCTCTCCACTAATATAAATACGAATTTAGCTAAAGATCAATAAGGGCTTTACATGCTTGTAATGTAAGACTTAGGTGGGGGTACATAAATGAAGACATTTAGGCTCGTTCCATACCTTAGCTTTCTTTTTATTCATAATGCACCTTTTAACTACAATTGAGCTTTTACTTGATATTTTAGTGCACCCTATCTTATCATTCTTTTCATATTATTTTATTCAACAATCTTTTTTTTTTGTTATTTCACATCACCTTCAAACTTATTTTCACTTTTATTTTATTATTTTTTAGAGGGATAATTGTGTTGTGGATTTTTTCTCTTTTATTATAGGATGCATTACTTTTCATCTTACTCTATAGCATAATATATGATTGCATTTTTTTCTTTTCATACAAGCTAAAGGTGCAGGGTAAAGGTAATTCTTATTGGCTAGGCATAAAATGTGGCTTAAAGATATGAAAGGTCCTTAATTAAGCTCAAATAGATGACTAAAAATATTAAAAAATGGCTAGTTTGAAAGGCTTAATCGATCTAAATAAGACTTAAATCATTTCATATGCTAAATACTATTTAGAATTTTGCCTCAAGGGATGATCAAATAGATTTTGAAACATGATAGATCTCATTAACTCGTATAACTCACCACAAATTTTCTCTTAATAACAACACCAAAATTAATCATGAATGTGTATAAAAATTTGAATCAATCAATCAAAACTAGCAAGTATATCACATGATTAATGTAAGTATCTTAATGAACATGTTATATTCCTTATCCTAGTCATGCCAACAAATATATTATTAGGTTCATACGTTTCATATCAAGCATGCATGAATTTGGTTTCCATGTATTTATGAATTTCTACCCAAATCATGATTAAAAACATCCTAAAAAATAATAAAAAATTCCTAAAAATTGAAAATGCATACTAATTATTATAGTATAGAATGAAGTTCCCTCTCCAAACTTAAATTGCACATTGTCCTTAATGTGCACATATAAATATGAAAAAGTAAAAGGAAATAAAACTTCCTTAGTCTAGACACACCATATATATTGTTGAAACTTCTCAATCTTATTAATCCATTGTTCTAAACATTTATTTAACTACAAAAAAAAACAAAAAAAATATAAGTAAAATAATGTTGGGTTGCCTCCCAACCAGTGTCGTGTTTAATGTCCTTGACGATGGTCATATAAAATCCTAGGGTACATCCCTCTGTGTCCATTTACTATTGAGTTTATCAGGAAATAGTTTGAGTCTTGAATTATCCAATAATACTTTATGTTTTGGTTTAAAACAAGGTGCTCAATTATCTTATCATGTCATATTTTTTTTTATTTTTGTACTTTTTGGTATTCTTATAAGCATTCTATCATAGCCCATCTAATTTTTATATTTGCAACATCCTTTTTACCTCTCTATTAGACTCTTCTGCTTGTCCACTTGAATAGGGATGGTAGGGTAAAATTGTGAGGTCTAACCTCCGTGGATCCTTAAAACTCTCCACAACCACATTAGGTTTACACATGGGAGGTGTATCCTCCAAATAGTTCACACCATCATCAATATCAATAATAAATTCCATACTTTCCAAATTAAAGAAGATGGAGTTGTTTCTTTGTGAGTTTAATTCATTGTTTATAGCATCATGTGTAATAGTCTTAAGTGTGGGAAACTCAAGAGATTCTTTTAAGTTATCATTATGATCAGTAGCATCTATCCTATAACATTCATTAGCATTATCAATATTAGTGGGTTCAAATGCTTTTAAAAACTTGAAATGTTGTTTATCATGCCCTCTAATTATAAGCTTACCTTTTTGTACATCAATGAATGCTCTTCCGGTTGCTAAGAATGGATGACCAAGTATGATAGGAATGTTATGATCCTTTTCCATGTCTAGTACAATAAAGTCTACCCAAAAGATGAACTTGCTTACTTTAGTAGAACATCTTGTACCATACCCCAAGTTCGCTTAATTGATCTATTTATCATTTGTAATGTTACTAAAGTGGGTTTGGCTTTAACAACTCCCAATCTATTGAAGATTGATAATGTAATAATGTTAATTCTTGCATCTAAGTTACATAGTGCTCTCTCAAAGTTCATGTTCTCAATTGTGTAAGGAATGTCAAAGCTACCCAGATCTTTCAATTTTTAAGGTATTTTTCTAGCAAGGATGACATTAAAAGCTTCAATCAAGGTTGTTGTTTCATTATCTCGAAGCTTCCTTTTCTTAGATAGGATATTCTTCAGAAATTTAGCATAAGATGGCATTTGTTGAAGTGCATCTGTAAATGGTATATTTATATACAACTTCTTGAAAACATCCATTTTTTTTGAAAAAAGTGTATCTTACTTTTTCTTTTGAAGTTCAGAAATTTAGCATAAGATGGCATTTGTTGAAGTGCATCTGTAAATGGTATATTTATATACAACTTCTTGAAAACATCCAATTTTTTTGAAAAAAGTGTATCTTACTTTTTCTTTTGAAGTCTTTGAGGGAAAGGAATAGTGTGTTCATAGAAGTTGCACTTTTTTTGGCTAAATTATTTCATTTTTAGTGTTCGGTTTATCCATTAGTTCCTTCTCATTTTTTTAGCTTATTGTTCCTCTTCATGAGTTTTACAATTCTTCAAGGCTATGGCATTGCAATGTTTCTTATCTTTTCTTCTTAGGTTTATAATTGTATCATTTGCAAGGTTACCTTGAGGCATTTGACTTATAGCCTGAGCAAGTTTTCCCATTTGGATTTCTAAATTTTGAATTGAAGCATCTTATGTGGACACTTTTGTATTTACTAACTGAATGAAATATTTCTTCATCCCCATTAAATCATTTTTATGGTAATTAGTAGGTGAAATGAAGTTGAAATGAAGACTCATATGGATGCATTGTCAACTCAAATGGTTGCATACATACTCTATATGAGGGGAAAAATAGATGAGTAACTAACATCGATGAGAGGGAGTAAGGCATATTCACTGACATCACTGCCATTTTGTAGATGGTTCAAGACTTGAATGCTCATTAAAGCTCTATTGATGAGAGAAGCCATGATCTACATTAATTTTAGTTATTTTTTTCATTATGAGTGTACTCTATGCTCAATATCATTTATTGATTGTTATAGTAATCTTGGCTAACATATTTTCATACTAGACTAAATGTTTTGCTTAATCTTACTAAATACATTTGCTTTTATATTGATTTGTCCTTTTTGTATGTCAAAAAGTAGGATAGAAATTCTAGTTACTAGGTATAAAGGAGCCAAGTTGTTGTACCTTACTTTTTATGTTTAATTATATACATTATACAAGATGACAAGAAGGAAAGAGAAGATGGATAGTTCCACTCTAGAATCTAGGAATTCAATGTAACATTTTTTTTTGTATAAGTGATATATAGTTAGAGAGTGGTTTTGCCACACAAAATTCTAAAGGGGGAGTTTATAACGAAGTATAAACTAGATTTTAGGCTTGCTATCAAGTCCATCAAGCTAAGCCAAAGAAACACTCGAGTATCGAATAGTTGCATTTCAGGTATATCCTTCATAACTATCATACATAATGTTGCACACATCTATTCACTAGCACATATTCAAAACACTTAGAATTATTTTTTGTCCTAAAATTTGTGTTAGTCGATCAATTGACCAAGGGTATTAATTGATCAAGGTTGTTAATCAATAGAGGTTCGATCGCCTCTTATTGAGTCCCTCTCATATTGTTTATACATTTACTTTATCTATTGGACTTTGATAGACTTTAATCGAGTACTATAGGGAAAAATTTCTTAACATGAATTTATTGATCAATCGAGCAAGAAATTACAGTGATTTAAAAATATTTTTTTAAAATTGACCCCTATGTGAAATTACATAATACACTTATTTTAATTATGTTCTTTATAACATCATTATGGTATTTTAATCCTTTCTATTACGATCTAGGTGAAGTATATCAAAACTCTCTCTCTCTCTCTCTCTATCTCTCTCTCTCTCTCTCTCTCTCTCTCTATATATATATATATATATATATATATATATATATATATATATATATATAGTGTGCACACGCATGTGCTAACTTTGTCTCACTTAAAAAGCATGCATAATATATAATTTTTGAGAGCCACTATCATCTTCTTCGTACTTCATCACTCTGCAACTCTTCTGGTCTAATTCAGTTCTATGTATTCTTACTTGCTATTTGATATAAAATTCACTCCTAGATTAATGCTTTATTATCTATTCTAGAAATCTTAGTTCTACACCTACTAATCTATCTAGAACATACATGAACACTTTTGTTTTTTTATTAATCCTATTTTCCAATTGGTTCATGAAAGTGCCTGATTTAGGAGGAATTAATCAGAACATTGGTCATAATTTTCTCACACTAATCTTAGAGGTTGTGCAAATATAGTAGAGGATAGTAAGTAAAGTACATTGGGGTGTTATCCTAGGGAGGGTAGTATAAGATCGAGTTTGTACTTGAAAATTAAACTTTTATAATGGATGGATTAGGTGGTATAATGGACTAGTATTTTTCCTCTTAGGTCATTCTTATAAAACCCTTAAAATTCATTATAATTTATATAAGCATCATAAAATTAGTTTTTTTAAAAATGTTTCGAAGTGTAGGGATGCATCAAAAGGTTTTCATGTAAACAACTGAATCGAATGGGAAAACATGGAAAAACAATCTCTACATACCTCACTGAAACCTCACCACTACCTCATAACACCTCTCTACCACCTCATCACCACCTTGTCGGTGAGGTCCTCAAAATGGCTATCAAAAAGGGCAAGCTTCACCCATTTTTCTTACACATATTTTCCCCTCTTCTCCCCCTCTCTAGAACTTTCTCTCTCTAAGTTGTTTAGGTCTTTTAAAACATTTTGGTGGTCATCTTAGGGATGAAATAACAAGGAGTTCAAGTGAAGGATTTGAGGTAGGGATTCTTACTCTAACTTTTAAATTCATGCATTGTTTTTATGAGCAAAGTATCATGCCTTGTATGTTAAGAATAAAAGTGGAAAACCAAATGCCACAATTTTATAAGTTATGTTATAGTATTATAAATGTATTTTAAAATGAGATAATCATTATAAATATTTTATTGTGCATACATTTGAAATATTTTGTATATAAAATCAGTATCAAATGTTGATATGAAACGATGCATTGAATATGTAACATGACATTCAAGAATTTTATACATGCATCATGAGAATAGTTTTAAATTTAGGGAGTACACCTATTTATTGTCTTGTAGAGTATAGTACCAATGGGCTATTGGTTGTAGTAGACTATTTTTGATGCACTATAGGCATGCATGTACTCTTGGAGGCCCTTCGTCTATGGATCTACATGTGACCGTTGGGGTTGTGGATTGTTAAACATAGTTTTGTTGCTCGCACACAAGCATCGAAATTGGACCCTTCATTGTGTTTGTAGCTTGTCGTGTATTGGGTCTCAGATTCATTTGTTGCACTATGGTCTCAAAGTTTGACTTATCATTGTGTTCTGGACCATAGACAAGGGCCGATAGGATGCAGACTTGATTTATACATATACAATATGTATTATGATCATACATGGGATCAGAGGTGGTTCCATATGCGTCTCGGTAGTGGATCGAGCATGTGCCTGATGAGTGCTCAAAAGCACTAAAATAACCATGATTTTGTGCACATTAATTGATTAAAAATACATATATTTATATGTTTTATCATATATTTATATAAATTTGTCTTTTTCGGAATCACGGGTATTTTTATTGTTTTTCAGGTATTTTGGCTTAAAAACGCAATTTAAAGACTCAAACAGGAATACTTGAAGCAATACATCACAAATATATTAATAAATAAGTGGGAAAAGGTCAACAAATATGGAAAAATTGGACAAAATGGGTCGAAAAGGTCAAAAATGTCAAAAAGACGAAAATCGCGCCGCCGCGCCCCACCGCCCGGCCGCCGCGCCCCAGCGCCCAGCACCGCCCCAAGCAGCAGCGCGCGGCACTGTTCATCCGCGGGTACTGTTCATCCGCGCGTACTGTTCATCCGCGCGTACTGTTCATCAGACTCGGCACTGTTCATACCCGGTACTGTGCAGCCGCGGTACTGTTCATACCCGGTACTGTGCAGCCGCCCCATGTCATGCTGACGTCATCAAATGACGTCAGCAATCAATAATCCGCGTTTTTACATTTTTTTAACATTTTTTTCTCTACTTTTTCTCTCCATCCTCACCTATAAATACCCCCCTTCCCTTCACTTCAAAACACACCTTCAAACCACACTTCTCTCTTCTTTCTTTCTCTCATTTCTTAGTTTTTGAGTTTTCCTTAGTTTCTTTCTTAGTTTCTAAGTTTTTCTTAGTTTCCTTCTTAGTTTTTAGTTCAATTCTCTTAGTTTTAGTGTTCTTCTCTTTTTGAGAGGAACTTGTAATGTTTTTGTAATAATTTAGTTTTTGATTCAATAAATGGGAGTGCAAATTCCGCTTGGAGGTTTTCTAGCAACGGGAATAGCGTCGAAGTTCTGTAAGGATTTTATTTTCTTTACAGTTATTTTTATGCTTTATTCTTACATGTTATATTTAATTTGTCTATGATTAAATTTAACTCTGCTAGCTGTTTATAAACATGATATAATAATAACGTTGTTATGCTTGCGAAATATTAAATAGGTGAAAATTTCTAAAATGAATTGATTTTGTTTTTATTCAAGATTTTATATTAAGAATGTTAGAGAGAAATATATTATTTTTCATTACAAACTTAAAACTGAAAATTAGATTTTAAGGTTTAGTTATCCGGTCTAATTTAGAGTAGTGCTCTTTTATTTGTTGGTACAATCGCCCGGTAGTTAGAGTGAAACTCTATTTCAAAAGTTTTTATAAGAATTATTATGTGAAAATGTATTGACAACATGTTTTCAATAGTGGTTTTAAAACTTGAAAGTTAGTACTCGGATAATTAAATTCTTATGTTTAATTTGGACACCTTGAATAAAGTTTAAACTGTCTAACCCCACCAAAGGTGGCATTTAAATGGTTCATTTTCAATCTCTTAGAAAAAGGAATTAATTTAATTAAGCATATTAGTTATCAACCCCACCCATAGGAGTTAATTGATTTGTTTAGTTAACAAAGAATATCTAACCCCACCAAAGGTGGTATTTATATAAAAAAGAGAGAATCAATAAAATATCAATTTATATCTTTAATAACCTAGATAATATGAGCAAGCATAATTAATTTAGTTATTATATCCATAAATACTCCGCTAATATAAATGATAAAATTTGCATGAATATTTATTGAATCTGTATATATGTTTATTTTTAGATAATTATTTATTGAATTTGTATTTATGTTTATTTTTATGTTATTAGATTATATTTAATTAATCTGTATATATGTTTATTTTATGTTATTAGATTAGAAACACAAAAACCAAACTATCGTGACAGGATGTTTAGGATTTAATTTCATTTTTAAAAGTTTGAATAATAAATTAAAAACCACATACATTCCTTCCTTAGATCGACCTTGGGAGTATACTTATCATTTTCTTCGAAATGATTCGTGCACTTGCGAGAGTTTTATAAATATTAAAACCAAAGTATTTGCGAAGATCGGCGATGCCGGTTTTCGTTCATCAAGTTTTTGGCGCCGTTGCCGGGGAAGGAATAGCGTTTTTAAATTATTTATCAAAATTTTAAAAACATTTTTGTGCTGTAAATAATTGTGATATTTTAATAATAATCAAATTTCAAAATTCATAATAAATAAAAAAAATAAAAAAATAAAAAAATAAAAAAATAAAAAATAAAAAAAAATAATAATTTTTTTTAATTGTAAAATAATTTAGAAATTTGAAATTTGAAGTAAAAAATTTTAACGTTCATGAAAAAAAAAAAAATTTAAAAATTCAAAATTCAAAAAATTTTAAGTTAATAAGAAATAATATAGCGTGAATAGTAAAATAAAATTACCGTTTATAAAAAAAAAAAAAAATTCAAAAACTTAAATTTCAAAAAATTTTAAGTTAATAAGACATTATATAGCGTGAATAGTAAAATAAAATTACCGTTCATGAATAAAAAAAAAATTACTTGAATTTATACCTAATTAACTAAATAACATGAAAAGTAAAAATCTAAGGGAGTTCTGTCTAGGAGACTAGTTCTTGAAAGCCTTTGTGCCACTAGTCTTTCCTGGGAACGTTGCTCTGGCTAGGAGAATGGTATTTAAGGAGCCGTTTGCACCACCATTCTTTCCTGGGAGCACTCTTGGTTAATACTAATTATGTTACAAAATAAAAAAAAATATAAAAAAAAAAAATTTAAGAAAAAAAAAATGATAAAAAAAAAAATTTCTTTTTTTAGGGTTTAACTAGTTTTGTTTAGTGCTTTGTATTAAATAACATGTAAATTTTCTCTAAATTTTTTATTTTGTTGACAGGAGTTTTAAATTTACGTTTACAATAGTCTATGCGTGGTAGGAGATCCTTAGGAAACCCTCTTACACCATATGTAAATAATTTTCATAAATTTAAACAAGTGTCAACAAAACTGGATTCTACCCATCAACCTGTTTTTGAGCCAAACATAGAACCAAGTCTTAATCCTTTGCTAGAACCAAAAGAAATGGAGGAAAACCAACATATTAGGGAAACTACGATGAAGGAGTTTGCAAGACCGGTGATTGGCACGGCAACTGCCGCTATCCAGTTGGGAGAGGTTGCTCGGAATTATGACCTTAAAAATATTCATTTTTCTATGCTTCCTTCCTTTTATGGGCTACCTAATGAAGATTCTCTTTCCTTTATGAGAGATTTCTATGCTACGGTCCAAACATTCCCCCTCGGTATTCTAAACGAGGATCAACTTAGGATGAGATGTTTTCCCTACACTCTAAAGGATAAGGCCAAAGCTTGGTTGATGTCACTTCCCCCAGGTTCTCTAATGACATGGGGTAACATTTACAATAAATTCATGGGAAAATTCTATTCCCATAAAAAAACATCAGAGTTGAGAGGAAAGATTGCTACTTTCTCTCAGATGGATGGAGAACCATTCCATGAAGCTTGGGATAGGTTCAAGATGTTTCTCACTCAGTGTCCCCATCATAGCTTTCCCCTGCAGTTGCAGAACCAATTCTTTTACGATGGACTTACACAACAATGTCAGTTCATTGTCGACAACGCTGCAGGAGGAGCAATAGGAGAAAAAACTGCCTCAGAGACGTATAACCTCTTTGAGATGTTGGGTGCTAATTCCCAACAGAAAAGCTCCCGAGTGAGAAAAGCTGGAGTTCATGAAATCGACTCCAGTAATGAAGTTCAACAACAACTTGTTCAACTGACTAAGCAAGTTGCCCTTCTCGCTACACAAACCAACACCAATAATGAACAATATGGTTTGTACAGCAACATGGGACATGGTACTGAAGCCTGTCCATATCAAGGAGAAACAACTGGACCTGAACAGGTCAATGTGTTGGGAGCGTATCAACAAAGACCAAGGTTTGACCCCAACTCAAATACCTATAATCCTGGGTGGAGAAGTCATCCAAATTTCTCTTGGAGGCAAAACAACCCTCCTTTCACTCAAAGCTCAAACCAAGCAGGTCAGCAATTCCACCCACCTATTCCAAGAAGCATTCCCAATAAACCAACCTTGGAGGACAACTTGAATTCTTTTATTCAAGTCTGTAGGGATAATCAATCTAAAACCAATCAACGGTTGGACTCTGTGGAAGCTTCTATCAAAAAGGTGGAAGTTCAAGTTGAACAGTTAGTTGAACATTTGCAAAAAGGCAAAGACTAATTTGAAACTTAAACGAATTCAATGAAGAGGAGACATTGAGTTTTTCATTCTGCAATCTCCAAGCAACGTCTTACTAGAAGACGATAAATTTTAGTCCTGTATGGGAGGTCACCCATTATTGTATTTTCCTTTGTTTTAGTTTGCGTGTAATAAAAATTCAGATGAAATAAAATTCGTTTGTTTCAAACATTCTGTCCATTCGTTTAAAAAAAAAAAATTAGGTTCCTTGCACTTTTTGCTTTTACGTTTTATCAAGTTATAAATATTTCTTAGAGATATCTACTAAGAGCAAATTGTTGATACACAATAGGAGGAGGATCATTTTCAACTACAAACAACCATGGGAGATGCTGAAGATAGGCGGAAAAAGATGAAAGAATATACAATGCCAATCATTGGCAATGTAACTTCCGGTATCCAATTACAAGAGGCTGCAAGGAATTATGAATTGAAAAAGATTCATTATTCTTTGTTACCTTCCTTTTACGGTATCCCTAATGAAGACCCTTTAAATTTCATTCGAGAATTCTATGCTATTGTCCAAACCTTTCCACTACATGCAATTAATGAAGATCAACTTAGGATGAGGTGTTTTCCTTACACTCTCAAAGATAAAGCTTGGTCATGGTTCATTACTCTACAGTCAGGTTCTCTTAAAACTTGGGAGGCAGTCTATGAAATTTTTATGGGTAGGTTCTATTCCCATCAAAAGACTGTTGATCTAAGAACAAAGATAGCAACATTTTCTCAAATGTATGAAGAGCCCTTTCATGAAGCTTGGGAACGATTCAAACTCCTTTTCATTCAATGTCAAAATCATAGCTTTCCATTACAGCTACAAAACCAATTCTTTTATGATGGATTGACACTACAGAGTCAATACATGGTTGATAATGCTGCTGGAGGTGCTGTAGGAGAAAAGACCGCAGAGGAAACCTATAATCTCTATGAGCTGTTGGGTTCTAATTCCCAACAAAGAGGTGGTAGAAGGAAAGCAAAGGTCAATGAAGTCGGCTCTGATAATGAGATAACCTTGCAACTTGCTGAATTGACTAAACAAGTGAAATTCCTCACTTCCCACCAAATTTCAAATCAAGAGGTATGTGAAGTGTGTTGTTCAATTGGGCATGGTACTCATAATTGTTCAAATACTTGTGATTCTAGTGTCGATGCCATAGAGGAAGTCCAATCTTTTCAAAGGTATCATCCAAACACCTATAATCACCCAGCCTACACCCAATATCCAACACTAAGGTCGGATAACAACCACCCTTACCCACCAAGCCAATATTTTAAACCAACCTTAGAAGATAGCTTGAATGCTTTTATTCAAGTTAGTCGTGACAACCAATTGATGACTAATCAAAGGTTGAACACCATGGAGGCTTCGGTTAAAAGAATTGAATCTAAAGTTGGGCAACTGGCTGAACAAATGCAAAAGAAAGAACCAGGAAAGTTGCCCAGTCAACCAGAACAAGCAAAGGATGTTAGAACCCTTCGAAGTGGTAAGGTAGTCAATACCAGTTTACCTGAAATCTCTAACAATCTACCTTGTACTTCAGGTAACAAAGAAGGCGATACTCTAATCTCGCAAAAAGGAGAAACAAGTGTTAAACTTAACAAGCCTTCTGAAAAATTCATTGGGGGGTCATCTGACACCCCCAAAATTCAAAAGACAATAGAACCACACCAGATACAAGTACCTTTTCCCCACCGGTTGAAAGAATCCAAACAAGATAAGCAATTCAATGATCTTTTTAATATGCTCTCTAAAGTAAATATCAATTTACCATTATTAGAAGTGATCATGAATGTGCCCTCATATGCCAAATTTTTCAAAGAGTTGAACACTAAGAAAAGGAGGTATGAACTGAATGAACGAGTAGTAGTATCAGAAATTTCTAGCGCTGTACTTCAGCACAAACTACCCCTAAGTTGAAAGACCCTGGAAGTTTTATTATAAACATAACTATGGGGGATAGGAAGGTTGCTAAAGCAATGCTTGATTTAGGTGCTAGTATAAATTTGATGCCCTACTCTATATTCTTACAACTCAATCTAGGGGATTTAAAACCCACAACTATGTCCCTTCAACTTGCAGATAGATCTCTTAAATATCCAGAGGGAATAGTTGAGGATGTTTTGGTACAGGTAGACAAACTGATAATACCTGTTGACTTTGTGGTTCTGGATATGCAAGAAAATCCAGCATTGGACAGAGAGCACACAATATTGCTTGGTAGACCATTTATGGCAACTACTAAAACTATTATTGATGTCCAAGATGGAAATTTGACAATGACAGTCTTAGGAGAGACTGTTCATTTTAAAGTTTTTGATTCTTCACCTTTCCCTTCTATTTCTGCCATCGATGAAATATTCGATGTTGATCCTTTGGATAATCTTGTCCAAAACACCTTTTTCCGAACCAGAATAGAAGACAAGCTTGAAACCGTTCTTACACTTGAAAAGGTTGAAGAAGATTTAGATGAGGAAATAAAGGGGTACCTTGAACAACTAGACAATAATGAAGTGATGACAAAATCTAGTACACTTTTAAATCTACCCAGTTCTTCATCTATTAAAGAGGCCAATCCACCTGAACTTGAACTCAAAGACTTACCTGAGCACTTAAAATATGTGTTTTTGGGAGAAGGGGAAACTTATCCAGTGATAATTTCTTCAACCTTGACCAAACCACAAGAAAAGGAACTCATCAAAGTGCTTAAACAGTTTAAGAAATCTATAGGTTGGAGTATAGGGGATATAAGAGGCATTAGTCCAACAATGTGTATGCACAAGATCAACTTGGAGGACGGTGCTAAACCTGTACGAGAGGCCCAAAGAAGACTAAACCCAAACATGCAAGAGGTAGTTAAGAAGGAAATTCTTAAATTATTAGAAGAAGGGATTATCTATCCTATTACGGATAGTAAGTGGGTTAGTCCAGTGCATGTGGTACCAAAGAAATCTGGGATAACAGTTGTTAAGAATGACAAAAGTGAATTAGTGCCCACTAGAATAATCACTGGATGGAGAATGTGTATAGATTTTAGGAAACTAAATTTATATACGAAAAAGGATCACTTTCCTCTTCCATTCATTGATCAAATGTTGGAAAGATTAGCTGGGCACGAATTTTACTGTTTTTTGGATGGACTGTCTGGATATTATCAAGTACCCATAGCACCAGAAGATTAGGAAAAGACCACATTTACATGTCCTTTTGGGACATTTGCTTTTCGCAGAATGCCATTTGGGTTATGCAATGCCCCTGCCACTTTCCAGAGATGCATGATATCTATTTTCTCGGACATGGTGGAGAAATTCATTGAGATTTTCATGGACGATTTCTCTGTCTTTGGGAACTCATTTGATGATTGCTTACATAAATTGACTTTGGTTTTAAAGAGATGCATTGAATGCAATCTAACCCTTAGTTGGGAGAAAAGTCATTTTATGGTTCAACAAGGGATAGTTTTAGGACATATAATTTCAAACGAGGGTATTGAAGTTGATAGGGCAAAAGTTGAATTGATATCCAAACTACCTCCCCCTACATCTGTGAAGGGGATAAGAAGCTTCTTGGGACATGCAGGATTTTACAGACGATTTATTAAAGATTTCTCTAAAATAAGTCGTCCCTTATGTAACTTGCTATCCAAAGATGCTGATTTTGATTTCAACAATGACTGCCTTACTTCCTTTAATACCTTGAAAGATAAACTCACATCTACCCCTGTTATAATGGCACCAAACTGGTCTTTACCCTTTGAAATAATGTGTGACGCTTCTGATTATGCAATAGGAGAAGTCCTGGGACAAAGAGTGGATAAGCGTTTACATGTCATCTACTATGCTAGCAAAACACTCAATGATGCCCAGATGAATTACACCACCACTGAAAAGGAATTCTTGGCTATAGTATTCTCTTTAGACAAATTTCGGTCTTATTTAGTAGGATCTAAAGTGATTGTGCATTCTGATCATGCTGCTTTAAGATACCTATTAAGTAAACCAAATGCCAAGCCAAGATTAATCAGGTGGGTATTACTCTTACAAGAATTTGACCTAGAAATCAAGGATAAGAAAGGCAGTGAAAACTTAGTAGCTGACCATTTGTCTAGGTTGATTTCTGACTTCAATTCTCTTAAAGATGAGAGTAATGAAGATATAGTTGAAACCTTTCCTCATGAACAGTTATTTTTCATAGGTCCGAACCCATGGTATGCTGATATTGTAAACTATCTTGCCACTGGTGTTTTGCGACCTAACACTTCATATCAGGACAAGAAAAGGTTTTTTAAAACTATTAAGGACTATTTCTGGGATGACCCTTATTTATACAAGATTGGTCAAGATCAAGTCATCCGGAGATGTGTACCTGAAGAAGAACATAAGAGCATTCTGACTTTTTGTCATGAACTTCATTGTGGGGGTCATTTTGGAGGAGAAAAGACAGCCCGTAAGATATTACAGTCTGGATTCTTTTGGCCCACTCTTTTTAAAGATGCTCATATGTTTTGTGCACAATGTGATAGATGTCAAAAAACAGGAAACATAAGCAAAAAAGATGAAATGCCTTTGACATCTAATTTAGTTGTTGAACTCTTTGACGTATGGGGGATTGACTTTATGGGTCCTTTTCCCCTATCTAATGGTTTTCAATACATTTTGGTTGCTGTGGATTATGTGTCCAAGTGGGTAGAAGCTATCCCCACCAAAACCAATGATGCTAATGTTGTTGTGAAATTCTTGAAAGATTTCATATTCAGTAGGTTCGGAACGCCTAGAGCTATAATAAGTGATGGAGGTAGCCATTTTTGTAACAAACTCTTTGATGGAGTACTAAACAAGTACAACATCACACATAAGGTAGCTACTCCATATCATCCTCAAACTTCCGGTTTAGTGGAAGTAAGTAATAGGCAAATTAAGGGAATACTAGAACGCACTGTGCGTCCCTCAAGGAAGGATTGGGCATTTAAGTTAAATGATGCCTTATGGGCATACCGCACCGCTTACAAAACACCTATTGGGATGAGCCCTTACCGGTTAATCTTTGGGAAAGCGTGCCACCTTCCAGTTGAACTTGAACACAAGGCTTATTGGGCAATTAAAGAGCTAAACATGGATTTAGATAAAGCAGGTGAAAAACGAGTACTCTAGCTTCATGAGTTGGAAGAAATTAGGAATGAAGCCTATTAGAATGCCAAATTATACAAGGAGCGTACTAAGCGCTATCATGACAAGAGGCTAGTTCCTAAGACTCTTCACCCTGGAATGAAAGTTCTTTTATTTAACTCTCGTTTGAGATTGTTTCCAGGAAAGCTAAGATCAAGATGGGATGGACCATTCAAAATAGTTCAGGTATCTGAACATGGAATGGTAGAACTATTGGACTCCAAGACACAAAAAACGTTCAAAGTTAATGGCCATCGTGTCAAGCCTTATGTGGAAGAACCAAACAACATTGCTGAAATGAATTGCATTTGGCTGAGTAACCCTTAGCACCAAAAAGATACGTCTTGCTAAGACGTTAAACTAAGCGCTGGATGGGAGGCAACCCATCATGTTAGGTAATTTTTTGTTATTTGTTTTATTTACTTAATTTTATTGTTTATTTTAGTTTACTTGTATGTGAATAATTTTTAAAATTGTTAAAACTAAAATATTTGTTGAGATGTTAGAAGTTCACAGCGATCTGTCTGTATACACTTTAATGATGAATATGATGGATGCACCTGCATTTCTTCATTACTACTTACACATTCTCAAGAAATAGGTAATCTTTCTCCTCTTTTCTCTTTATCTTTAATTTGCAGTTGTTACATTGAGGACAATGTAAGTTCTAGGTTGGGGGTGGTGAAAAGTTACCATGCTTAATAAAAAAAATAAAAAAAATATATATATATATATAAAAAAATTATCACAAAAATGTATCATTTCTTTAAATCAAATTTAAGTAAATAGTTAAGTCTTTTGTACTGTTAGATTAATTTTTGAAAACATATCGTGAAATATTTTGTAATTATTTTTGATAATTAGTTAGTTTTTGTCATAACTAGTATTTCTTGATAAAATGTGGAAATTATGTTAAACCCAAAATCGGTGTTTATGAATTTTTTTTTAGTGGAGACTACCCTTGTGAGATATAATTTGAGCCTAAATTCTTTTATTCAGAGTGAAATATATATTTTTTTTCTACTCCAAACACATTTCTTATTTATTCAAATTTTTAGATGATCTCTATAGGTATTAGCATTGAATGTATGAATTTTTTCTCATCTTAATAGAGTATCATATATTTTTTTATTATTTTTGTTTAGATTAAATGATTTGAGTAGAAATTGATAGTATATGCTTATATCTCATTTATGCATGACTGCTACAAAAACAAAAAGACATATATGGGGTTACCTAAACCAAGATCAAACAGAAAAGCCACAAAATTAACCACTCACCAAAATCCAAAAAAATGTACAATCTGTACATGGGTTGACTCTCTAAAAAAAATACATATATTGAAAAAAAAATATCTTCAAAAAAAAATATATATATATATATAGAGATAAAAATATTATAGTATCATCTACATACTATGACCCACATTGCCTACAAAGTTGTGAGTAAAGGCTAATTACAAAAGAAATATATAGGAAGTAATTCCCTAAAAAGTCATTGCAATTTCTTCATTTGTAAAAGCATATATCTTGAAATTCTTTCTTAATGAGTTGGATTTATGCATGAAAATAATTTTTGTATATGATATCTTTATAATTTATACATTCGATTCCTTTCATGAGATCAATGTTAAAATAACACTTTGAGCCTTTATTCTTTATACATATGCGAACATATTAGTTCATTTCTATACATCAACTCTTTCGCATATAAATTAGTATGAGTGTTTGAACCCATAGGATTCAGTGCTTTGAGAGTATTGACTTGTGAGGAATAGAGTCGAAGCGAATTCTGATTCATGACACTGAAATTGGGTAAAATTAAATTGATACATTTTTGAAATGAAATATGAAAATGATTTTCGACTAATTATTGTAATAAAATCATGATTGTTTAAAGAGATTAAAATAACTTATGCTTGAGATTTTAATTATGATCTTAAAGGAGATTAAAAAGTATGAGATATTTTTGTGATATGTTGTGTTCTTTTATTCTTAAATTAATTTTTGATTGTGTTGTAATTTTAATTTTTGATTTGATTGTTTTTATTTTTACATTTAGTTCAATGTTTGTGGGTATCATTACTGAAAACCCTCACGAGACTCAAACTCGTCCACTAGGGCAACCTAGGGGTTTAACGGCTTGTTGCATAGGCTAAATGCAACCGTTTCAATCCACGAAAGTGATTTAGGATAGTTTAATTTTTAGTTTTTATCGCTTCTCTTGCTAAGGGACTAGCAAGAAGCTGGTTGGGGGTTGTGATGAGTGCTCAAAAAGCACTAAAATAACCATGATTTTGTGCACATTAATTGATTAAAAATACATATATTTATATGTTTTATCATATATTTATATAAATTTGTCTTTTTCGGAATCACGGGTATTTTTATTGTTTTTCAGGTATTTTGGCTTAAAAACGCAATTTAAAGACTCAAACAGGAATACTTGAAGCAATACATCACAAATATATTAATAAATAAGTGGGAAAAGGTCAACAAATATGGAAAAATTGGACAAAATGGGTCGAAAAGGTCAAAAATGTCAAAAAGACGAAAATCGCGCCGCCGCGCCCCACCGCCCGGCCGCCGCGCCCCAGCGCCCAGCACCGCCCCAAGCAGCAGCGCGCGGCACTGTTCATCCGCGGGTACTGTTCATCCGCGCGTACTGTTCATCAGACTCGGCACTGTTCATACCCGGTACTGTGCAGCCGCGGTACTGTTCATACCTGGTACTGTGCAGCCGCCCCATGTCATGCTGACGTCATCAAATGACGTCAGCAATCAATAATCCGCGTTTTTACATTTTTTTAACATTTTTTTCTCTACTTTTTCTCTCCATCCTCACCTATAAATACCCCCCTTCCCTTCACTTCAAAACACACCTTCAAACCACACTTCTCTCTTCTTTCTTTCTCTCATTTCTTAGTTTTTGAGTTTTCCTTAGTTTCTTTCTTAGTTTCTAAGTTTTTCTTAGTTTCCTTCTTAGTTTTTAGTTCAATTCTCTTAGTTTTAGTGTTCTTCTCTTTTTGAGAGGAACTTGTAATGTTTTTGTAATAATTTAGTTTTTGATTCAATAAATGGGAGTGCAAATTCCGCTTGGAGGTTTTCTAGCAACGGGAATAGCGTCGAAGTTCTGTAAGGATTTTATTTTCTTTACAGTTATTTTTATGCTTTATTCTTACATGTTATATTTAATTTGTCTATGATTAAATTTAACTCTGCTAGCTGTTTATAAACATGATATAATAATAACGTTGTTATGCTTGCGAAATATTAAATAGGTGAAAATTTCTAAAATGAATTGATTTTGTTTTTATTCAAGATTTTATATTAAGAATGTTAGAGAGAAATATATTATTTTTCATTACAAACTTAAAACTGAAAATTAGATTTTAAGGTTTAGTTATCCGGTCTAATTTAGAGTAGTGCTCTTTTATTTGTTGGTACAATCGCCCGGTAGTTAGAGTGAAACTCTATTTCAAAAGTTTTTATAAGAATTATTATGTGAAAATGTATTGACAACATGTTTTCAATAGTGGTTTTAAAACTTGAAAGTTAGTACTCGGATAATTAAATTCTTATGTTTAATTTGGACACCTTGAATAAAGTTTAAACTGTCTAACCCCACCAAAGGTGGCATTTAAATGGTTCATTTTCAATCTCTTAGAAAAAGGAATTAATTTAATTAAGCATATTAGTTATCAACCCCACCCATAGGAGTTAATTGATTTGTTTAGTTAACAAAGAATATCTAACCCCACCAAAGGTGGTATTTATATAAAAAAGAGAGAATCAATAAAATATCAATTTATATCTTTAATAACCTAGATAATATGAGCAAGCATAATTAATTTAGTTATTATATCCATAAATACTCCGCTAATATAAATGATAAAATTTGCATGAATATTTATTGAATCTGTATATATGTTTATTTTTAGATAATTATTTATTGAATTTGTATTTATGTTTATTTTTATGTTATTAGATTATATTTAATTAATCTGTATATATGTTTATTTTATGTTATTAGATTAGAAACACAAAAACCAAACTATCGTGACAGGATGTTTAGGATTTAATTTCGTTTTTAAAAGTTTGAATAATAAATTAAAAACCACATACATTCCTTCCTTAGATCGACCTTGGGAGTATACTTATCATTTTCTTCGAAATGATTCGTGCACTTGCGAGAGTTTTATAAATATTAAAACCAAAGTATTTGCGAAGATCGGCGATGCCGGTTTTCGTTCATCAGTGCCCATGTATTTGAGTTTCTAATACATATGGAGATCCATACATTTGTTTTATAATTTTTTAGCATGATTTGTACTTAATAAGCGTGTATTGGGTTACCTAGAATGGACACTTATCTAGTCCCCTAGAAGTGAGAAAGTGAAGGTATACCATGGTTTTGTGATTTAAAAATATCCTCAAGTTGTATAATGATAATGATGTTAATTATTACCCTTAAGAGATTTTATTAAAATAAGGATGCATCATGAATAAGTTTTTATTAAAATAATATTTTAGAGTTGACTCCTACAGAGCTATATATAGCTCATCCCCACTATTCCCTCTTTACTCAGCTGCATTATTAGGGATAATCTTGGTAAAAATAAGATCATGAATGGAGGATTTTGATGTTATAAGGTTTGAAATAAAAATTTATTTCTTTTATTGATTATTCTAATATATGATTAGGAAGGTTGAGACCGATCTAACAAATTTTAATTGGCTTAATAAATGTATTTGATTTAAATTTATGACTTTTGCCTTTTTGAACATAAAACTTCTAAAGAATACCTCAATTGTTTATAAACTAATTTTTAAATGAGTTTTTTAAATTGAATTTCTCATGATTATTAAAGAAATTTCCTTTAAATATAATTTAAAACTTTACCCCTTTCTATCTCACGTACCAATTTTTGGGGCATGATAGTTTGGTATGAGAGGATGGTTCTAATCTCCTGGGAATAAAATCCTCTTTCTAAAAGTTGTTTTTGTCTCAGCCACCTACTCTTACAATAGCCAATAAGAAACATTACAAAAATTAACTACATTAAGTAACGATTGTACTCGAGAAGAAACAGAGAAGAAAAATTAGAATTCGCTACACCAAAGTATAGTAAGGAATTGTCTTCTTTACTTCAAATGAATGATGGTTTTTATTGTCACTACAAGTTAGTTTCAAAAGGAAGGATGTATCATCTACCATCTAAATGGATTTGCATTAGTTACAACTTAATTTTTTGGAAAAGTTGGATGTTTTATGAATGATTCATATAATATAACCAATTATAAGAGAAATTATCAATGTTCACTTTTTTTCAAGGCATAAGAATTTTCTCAACAAATTGTAGCATTCGCTTATTGGATTGAACAAGTCAAATCAGAAACTAGTTTGTCAAAGTATTGGCCTAATAAATGGATCTTGTATTGTGAGTATTTCCATAAGACAATTCACATAAAATTTGATCGTAATATATGGATGATGTTTGTGTTCTACTTTCTACTTTGAGTCATATAATACTCATAGGAATTTCCTGCAGCAAAGTCAACAATCTGTCTCACAATCGCATGACCATTTTCGATAACCAAGATAACGTTTTCATGAACCATCCTTCCAACCTTATCGATCAATTTGATAGCCTTTCCAAAGAACAATAAAATCCCTTATAAACCTTTAATCAACATCAATTAGTATGAGAAAAGGATAAGTACATAAGTATTGCAACTATAGACAAGAATCATAAGCATAAGTCTTCACGATATCTAATAAGAGGAACCATACATCAATGATGGTTTATTTTACTACCCTACTCTTGGATACGAATTATTTATAACACTTATGCCACATATTCTTTCACTTTTTTAGCCTTTACCACATAGTTAAATCTTATAAACCCTCTTATTTCAAATTTTTCTCTTGGACTCTTTTCTGATATCCTTTATGTCTGTAGCAACCCAATTTCTTGATGTAAGGAGTAAATATTTTTAGTATTTTCCTTAAGCATAATCCTGGATCAGAAAAGAGTAATCCCTCTAAAATTCTCTAAAATTGGATGCTGATGATAGAAAAAGCTTGGCATAACTACCAATGGTGAATAAATATATGAATGCATTTTTTGAAGAATTACTTGAATCTTTCCTAACTTGAGAGCAATTTTATAATTAGGAAGTATCTTGGAACTGCATCAATAATTGTCTTCTTATCAATTGGCACCAGTAAAGAAAAAGAGTTAAGAAAATAGTTGGATGAACTATTGGTAAAAGGATTCACTTAGCCAAGATCGTCACCTTATAAAATGTCAATAAAAAGAAGTATGTAAGTCTTAATTTTATAATTGATTATCATAAGAAAAACACTAGATGGATAATTTGATCAACATAAGGACATAAGATTTCAAAGTCAAGACATCGATGATTATATGTTAAGAGAATCAAACGTACCAAAACTACCTTTCAAGCTTATAATGAGCACTCTTAAATAATGAGGAACTCATCGGGGCACTATTTAGAATCAATCAAAAATCAATTATTTTATCTAAAAAATAAAGAAAGGAAAAATTTGGAAACTATAGTACCACCTCACACAGTTGACTCAGAGATGCGTCAATTTTGTACCAAACAAGGAATTTGAAATAGCAATAACTCTATACCAGTCAAATTTGGAATTATCGATTTCATCCATAAATTATCGTATCAACCAGCAAAGCATTACATAATGTGTACTAACATATCAAAAAATGGAATTGAACACACTTGGATATTTGTATGAAGATTGATATTCTACATTAGCAAACAAGATCCTTATTTAGAACATCTTAGAATATCATTTGTTCTATTTTGAAAGATGAACTATAATGGTGGGAAGAAAGAAAATGAAAATCTATGCAATTTAAGTGACATCGACATCGACAATTACAATGATTAAACCAAGGAGGATCCATTGAGAATACATTAATCAAATGTAATGATAGCAATATTTGGAGATTTTGATAATAGAATCATCAGCTAGTAAGTTAACATCAAGGAGCTAACAAATTCTTTTATTTTCTATGGAGAAATGGAGAAAGATTGTAAGTATGAAAGGAATTATATCTTCAAAGGATTAAAATTTTACACAAACAAAGAAATGGACACTCTTAAGTTGAAATTCAAAGTTGTCACACAAAGGATATTTGTACATAATGGAAACACTTGAATGATAGAAGGATTACAAGTTGAATTTATAGGATAATGGAAGACAAGTATAGCATTATGCTCTAATGAGCAAAACAGGTATCGTCAATCCTGCCAATACTTTTGTTTTATATTTATAAAACTCTCACAAGTCCACGAATCATTTCATAGAAAATGATAAGTATACTCCCAAGGTATCTAAGGAAGGAATGTATGTGGTTTATAATTTATTATTCAAACTTTTAAAAATGAAATTAAATCCTAAACATCATGTCATGATATTTTGGGGTTTTTTGTGTTTCTAATCTACTGACATAAAAATAAAAATAAACATAGATACAGATTCAATAAATATTTATGCAAATATTATCTTTTATAATATTGGAGTATTTATGGATATAATAACTAAGTAATTATGCTTGCTCATATTATTTAGGTTATTTAAGATAAAAATTGTTATTTATTGATTCTCTCTCTTTTTATATGAATACCACCTTTGGTGGGGTTAGATATTCTTTGTTAACTAAACAAATCAATTAACACCTATGGGTGGGGTTGATACTAATTTGGTTAATTAAATTAATTCCTTTTTTCTAAGAGAATGAAAATGAAACATTTAAATGCCACCTTTGGTGGGGTTAGATAGTTTAAACTTTATTCAAGGTGTCCAAATTAAACCTAAGAATTTAATTATTTGAGTGCTAACTTTCAAGTTTTAAAACCACTATTGAAAACATGTTGTCAATACATTTTCAGATAATAATTCTTATAAAAACTTTTAAAATAGAGCTTCACTTTAACTACCGGGCGATTGTACCAACAAATAAAAGAGCACAACTCTAAATCAGACCGGATAACTAAACCTTAAAATCTAATTTTCAGATTTAAGTTTGTAATGAAAAATAGTATATTTCTCTCTAACTGACGTCAGTTGAGAGTGGGGTGCGGTGGCGCACGCAAAATGGAGCAGAGGCACACGTGGACTGGGTGTAGTTGGGCGCAAATGCGTGTGGAATGGAGCAGGGGTATGCACGGACTGGACGCGGGCTCACATGGAATGGAGCAGGGGCATGCGTGGATTGGACGCGGGTGCGTGATGAATGGAGCAGGGGCGCATGCGGAATGGAGAGCAGGTGCTCGTGGACTGGACAATGCGTGCGCATTTCTCGGCCTAACTGGGCGCGCTACACGCGTTGGCCAACGCGGATGGGCGGTTGCGTGCACGATTTCCTCCTTTTTGACATTTTTGACCATTTTGTCCAATTTTCCATCTTTTTTGACTTTTCCTCATTTACTTTATGAATATATTTGTGATGTATTGCCTCCGGTATTTTTCTTTGAGTCTTTAAGTTACTTTTTAAAGCAAAAATACCTAAAAAATAATAAAAATACCCGTGATTCCGAAAAGATAGATTTATATAAATATATGATAAAATCATATATATATATATATATATATATTTAATCAATTAACGTGCATTAAATTATGGTAATTTTAGTACTTTTTGAGCACTCATCATTCTCAACCTTATAACATAATGAGCGGCTCAATTTAACGAGCTTAGATTTCACAAAGCATGGTGAAGATTATTAGAAGGAGAAATGGTGAACAAAATATTCTTATTAATAGAAAGTTTGTTTTCACGAGAAGATGATGGTCCCATATGAAGAGTCTTTAAATGAAAAGGAGCAATGGATAAAAACATATAAGAATTGACAAGTACATCCTAAAAGTATGGTGAAGAATGATTGAAAAAGTAGAGATGGAAGGATGAATTTTTAGCGATGGAACATTTCATTTCCACAAAAAGATTGCATTACATCTTGACGATTATTTAAAATAAGAGAATCATGGAAGAAGCATATAGGTAAAAATTTATGGTACATCATGGAAACAAAAACATATTGTGATTTAAAAAGGACCTATTGGTGGAAGGGATTGAAGAAAGATATTGCATAGTTTGTTGGCCAAATGCATGACATGTCAATAAATGAAAGTAGAGCACAAAAAATCTACAAGATTACTTAAACCATTTCCAGTACAGGAATGGAAATGGGATGACATAACCCTAGACTTCATATAAGGACAACCATGCACCTCTCAAGGTTATAATTCCATTTGGGTAGTTGTTGATCATCTTATGAAATCTGCTCATTTTAATAAAATATTGATATTTGATGAACGCTTTGAGTAAGTAGGACATTCGAGAGATCGCATCATTTCATGACATATCAAATTGAATTATGTTAGATCAAGATCCAAAATTCTTCCTCTTATTAGTAGAATTGTTACAATGAGCACTATAAATAGTTATGTTACGTAATACAATATATCATCCTAAAACTATTGGACAATTTGAAGGGATTATTCAATTATAGAACATGCTACAAACATGTGTTAAGGAGTTCAGTAGAAATTGAATCAAATATACCATCAATTGATTTCATCTATAATCAAAGTTATTATGTAAGTATTGGAATAACCCTAATGAAGCCTTACAAGAATGACCCTATAGATCTTTGATGTGTAAGTTAAAGGTAAGAACTTATGAAACAATGAAGACTAATCTTATTCAAGGAATAATTAAAGGATAAAAATCAAGATAATCTTTATATAGCTCAAAACTAGCACAAGAGTTATGCTAATTTTGTGCAACTATTTTTGAACATAGAAAAAGATGGTTATATTTTCTCAATGTACCTTATTTTTGGATAAAAGGAAGTCAACGCCTCATTATGTAGGTCATCTTCAAAGATTTAAAATAATTTTGAATATAGTGTATCACTTGGAGTTATGTCGGGCTTGTCACAAGGTCATAATGGTTTTCTCACATCTACCCTACAGAAAGGCCTTGATTGCATCAAGTGAGATACTTGATTAAAGGAAAACATGTTGTATGAAGAGGAATCATTGGCAATGATCGATTCTCCAGCTTGGAACTTGAGAAGAAGAGAATACTACTTGTAAAAGTTTATAAGAGATATTATGATGTTGAAGATGCAACTTTGGAGTAAGAGTCTAAAGTTTAAAAGTTATCTAAAATTAAGAAGTTATGAAATTTTGAGGATGAAATTTTCTTTAAGGGGTTAGGAATTTAAAACCCAAAAATTTGTATAATTTATATAATCATCTTAAAAGGAGTTTTAAAAAAAATTGAATTTTAGGGATGCATTGGAAATTTTTTATGTTAAAAATTGAATTAAATGGAAAAAATTGGAAAACCATATCTACATACCTAATAACTACCTTGTTGACACCTTACCACTACCTCGTTAATAGTTCGCTACACTTCACCAACACCTTGCCACACATCGCCACCACCTTACCTTTGGTGAGCTTATTGGAAAGCTCCTCAGAATGGGAATACTCGTAGTATTAATAAAAAAGAAAAACAACAATAAAAAGTTATGTTCCGAGCTTTGCTAGGGTTTTCCCCCAATCAATTCTTCCCAAATTGTTCACTATTCATAATCGATTGTTGATGATTTTGGCTTAGTCTTTGTTGATTTCATAACTAGTTCTCTTAAATCCTTACATTCTTAGCGAACTCATCATTATTATTAAAGAAACTCCATTGCTAGGGCTTAGCTAAACAAGTAGGTTTGCTAGAGTTTCATCATCCTCATTTTTTGTTGCTAGTCTCATCGATATTTCCACCTTTTTTAGCTAGTTTATAATCTATTCGAGAACTTGAGCTCTCTGAGCTCGTTGCTAAGGCTTAGATAGTAACTTTTCATTCCATTTTTGTGTTCGATCATGATTATGATCTTTTTTCTTGTCATATATTTTTTGAAATTTTCTGAGTATTTTGTCTTTCACCTCTACTAACATCTTTTGCATTGTTCCTCTGTTTGGTGTTCTAGAATTCATAAATCAACTACATTTCATTATTGAATGAATTATTCACAAAAACTACTACACATCTATTTCTCAAATAAAAGATCTAATGCATACACAATACATCTCTACACACTCATGAACTCACAATTCTGTTATTTAGTTACACAATATTTATACACTACACTAAAATACACATTATCATTATATATCTAATAGCCCCTTCAAACTAATGAATCTGACACGACCATTACTTTGAAAAGTAAAAAAATAAATTGAATCCACACTTGAAAATATGGGTAACACCCAAAATCATTTTATACCAAAAATGATCCACACTAGTGAGGTTAGGGAAAAACAAGTTGCATTGGTGAAGATATACCATTAATCAAATTCTCTAGAAAACCAAAAACAACAATATGACTCACAAATAAAGCCTTTTGTATTAGAGAACATCATTGATAATGAAACACTCATAGGAGGAATAAAGGAAACACACTAAAAAACAACCCAAGAGTCTAAAAAAAATGGAAACATCAACACCAAACACAACGATAAAGTTTCGAACATAACACTACTTAGACACTGATAGAAATGCCTATACTTTAGAAAATTTGGAAAAATATTAAGAAAATTTTTAGTTTGAAATTCACAATATCTTTTCTTTTGGTTAATTCAAGGAAAAAATGGGGATGGTGCCAAAAAAATTGACTGTGGAGCCATATGAGGTTGAGAACAAGTAAGGTATCCATAAAAATGGGTAGCGCCACTAGATGAGCAATGCATCCTTATATGAGTTAAAACTCTGATTCTTAGCCAACATTATCAAATAAGAATGAATGTAGGAGAAACAACATGCATACACTATTAAAAAAATAAGCAACCAACAAAATGCATGCATAATATACCAATATGAAGCTCATGCCATCAATGGACACACTTGATATATCGTAGCCCATTGGCTGTTAGAGTACCCATAAACTAGTTTGGGTTGTTCGACACTCGAAGTAGAGATACACAATATGATTATAGTAAAAAAGAGATAGTTATAATAATAATATCCAAGAACTAATTAAAATCTTTGATTTTATTTGAAATGAGGAAATTCAAAGAAACCCAAAATTGTTCATGGCTATTGAGTGTAATATAGAGATATACCTAAAATCTATAGTGATTGAACTAAGAAATATCTTTCTTTTTCCTTTCTAAAGTTTTCATTTCAGTCAATTTATAATTTCTCAGAATATTTAAGAATACAATTGACAATTCAATCGGTTAGAATAGGAATTCCAACTAATTTTGAGGGTGAAACAAATGGAGTGTATGATGTACTCTGAAAGACTTCATACTCTTGATGAACAAGACTTTGTATTCCCACCGATGAGGAATCTATTGAGTTCCAGATCATAGTAAATAATGATGGAAAGACTAAGTCCATTGATGCAATTAGATCTAATGGCTCTACTAAATAGGATAATAATAATAAGACTAAGTTTAATTATGGAAGATATGAATAACACATCATTGGTGGTTTCTTTTCCTTTGAAAACTACATACCCATAAGATTTCATAAGAAAAATATTTTTCTCTTTGTGAGAAATGGTTGTGGAGATGGGCTTGGCAAGAAGAAATGAGACAATGACTCTAAGAAATATCGATTTGAGTAGAGGATGACACTCTACCATGGTCATATTGGTGACAAATTCAAAACCATAGGAAATTCATATATGAGGCTCTACCACTAGAAAACATAAAGTAACCTTTCCTTTTTTAGAGAAGTGCTTTTCAAGATACCTAATAAGGTTTAATCCTTTAAGTTTAAGGTATATAACTGATGATCTAGAACAGGAAACTCCTATACATGATTATTCACAAGGGTTTCTTTCATCATGTCTCATTCCCATCAACTCTGGAGGGTGGTTCAGGGTCATTTAGAGATCTTAAAGATCAGTCACATCAATTAGATTAGTGAATCCTCTAGCCTAAAAATCTAGAATTTTCAAGTAAAAAATTACATGAGCCACAAATATAGACTATGTTCTTTTATTTCCTCTTGATTCTTTTACTGATCAGTTAATCACTCACTCTTTTCATCTTGAAACACTTATCTCACACCCTATTTAGTTTCTAAGAATGAAATATGGAAAGAGTAGAAACTATTAGTGACCAATATTTCTAGTCATTTTCCTCTATTTTCTTGGAAATAAAATAATGTCCAACTTATTCAAGAACACAATATTTAGATCTTTTAAATCAAATAGGAATTTGATTATAACGTATTCATTGAGAACAACTTTTAGAGTAAGAAATCCACTGAGTTAGAGTCCCATAGAGAGAAAGATAGATTTGTATGGATGAGATGGTTTGGAATGTACATTAACTAAGAAGATCTTTTGCTACATATAATTGAAAAAAAAAATTGTAAGGCTCAAGAAATTGGAGAATTAGAGAACTAATTCAACACTATGCTCATAGGTCCAAGAATCTTTAAATCTCCGATACCATTCTAGAAATCACAAATAAAATATATTTCTTTGTTGAATTAATTCTTAACAAAAACTACTACACATCATTGTCTTATATAGGAGATGTAATGCATACACAATAAATCTCTATCCACACACACTTACAATTTTTTTATTTAATTACATTACACTAAGATACACAGTATCATTATATATTCTAATATGGTTAGGGATTTTGTTTTGTTGTGTTAATATAGAACATATGGTTAATAGTATAACTCAACTTGGTTTTATGCTTGAATTTGAGGGCCTGGACAATGAAGATCACATGCTAATTTCTTATTTTGTGAGTCTCATTGATCTGAAGGGAGATTTTAATCCCAAGTGCTATATTAAAAGAGTTCTTAGAAATTTTCTTGAAGTCAATGATTTTTTGATGGTTTAGTATTCAAGACATCACTCATGTGGCATTATTAAATTCATCTCGCAGTCCCTACTATTGCTAGATTTAGAAGAATTTAAAGGTATTGTGTTAGAGTCAAATATCTCACGTTTTCATAAAGGTATGGAAGTATGTGAACAATTTATTGGAACTCCAATTCCATTTTCCTATACTTGATTGAATTTTAGGTCTCTAGTATTTTGGAAATTTACTCTTCATATAAGTTTTTGGGATGAATGTTATAGTATTATTGTTCCAACTATTTTTACTAGTATTGTTTCTATGTTTGGCATTGAGGAGGTTCATGTTCTTATTAAGGAACCATTTCCTATGCTAGCCCTTGATGATCATTACAATAAGGTTCAAAAAAGATTCAATAAGCTTTAATAATTAAACAACAAATATTTAAAGCTAAACTTGGACATGATTTGATATTCATGAGTTGCCTAAGGATTAGGCCAAGGTTGGTAGCTAGTTTGCTGAATCAAATTTCCCTTTGTTTTGCTTCTGGTTCATTTTTTGTTTTTTTTCTATTAGTATGAAGTTTTTACCATATTTAGTTCTACTAGGACTATCACCAATTATAGGACCCCCTTGACACACACACATGACCATGGGTTTTCCTTGAGTGATAACATAATTTGATGACAGACAATAAACATATAAAATCATAGAAAGACAAAATATGGTACATGGAGCTTCCTCAATGTGAGGCTTACATCCATGGGAACCAATGTAATTTCAATCCCTTACTAACAATGAGTAATTCTTGTAAAAAATTCAGTCCTTCACAACCACCCATTTCTTACCTTGAATCAAGAAAGATCAACATGAACTCACAAGAAATGCTTTCTTTTACAAGCCTTTCCCTCTTTAAAATTCCACATCTTATACGACTCAATTTCACACTTTAAAATCATATGTTACAATTATTTGTAGAATATAAGGATTGCCTCTTATTTATAACAAAGAAACCATCCTCTGGTGTAGCATTCCATAAATGATTATAGCCTTACCGAGTAATGTGCCTACTATATGTATATCCCTAGTGACTTGCCTTGTACCATGTATTGGGCATTGTCTATTCTGTACACATGTGAGTGCAATGCTAACCTTTACTACAATATATCAAGCACTTGTTATCACATGTACACATATTTGTTATCCTATGTCCATAAATCTCCACTTTGATGATAAATAACCCATTTTCTAGTTAAATTGAATCCATAATTGTTTATTCCATCCATCATCCCAAACCTTTGCCAAACCTAAGCAAGTTTATGCAATGCCTGAGCTTGTTTGTTGTAACCACCTTGGTAATCATATCTAATGGATTGTCTTTTATCGAAACCTTGGTCACTTTAACCAACCCATTACTAATGATTTCCCTGACGAAATGTAGTATTACATCAATGTATTTTGTCCTCTCATGGAATACTAAATTCCTTGATAAGTAGATTGAACTCTAATTATCACATAATACTATAACATCTTCTTATGAAAACCCCAATTTGCTGATGAACCCTTTTATCCATAGAGCTTCTTTAATTGTCTCAATACATGTGACACATTCTGCCTCAGTAGTGGAAAGAGCCACAATTGATTACATATTTAACTTCCAACTCACAGTGTTTCCAAATAAGGTGAAGACATAACCAGTAAGTGACCTTCTTCATTCAAGATCTCCAATGAAATTAGCATATGTGAACCCTTTTACCTTTACTAATATAATTGGATTTATTTTGTAAATCAAACCCATCTTTAAAGTCCCATTTAGTTACTATAAGATCCACTTTACCCTTGCTCAATGTTCCTTCCTATATTTTATCATAAACCTTCTTACAACATTGACTAAATGAGCTAAGTTTGGTCTTGTTGAAATCATAGCAAACATAAGACTATCAACAACACTTGAATAAGGAAAACTTGACATTTCTATAATCTTTAGATCAATTTTGGAAGATTGATATGTAGAAAAGTATAAAATGGAAATCTAGAGGAGTTGAAATTGCTCTGGCTGATTCCATTCCAAATTTCTTAAGCACCTTCTCTAGTTATCTCATTTGAGTTATTAGTTCTCTCCCTTCTCTCTATTTCATGAAATTTCCATACCAAGGATCTTCTTAGCCTTCTCTAAGTCTTTCATTTAGTACTCGATTTTCAGAAGCTATTTGAAATGCATCAAATCTTTAAGATCCATACTTGCTTATAACATTTCATCTACATATGATAATAGATAGACTGTGTTCCCACTAATTTACTTTCTAAAATAAACACAAGCATTATACTCACATCTTTGAAACTTTAAATCAATCATAATGCTATCAAATCTCTTGTACCATTGAAATAAGGACTATGTACGTACATACAATGATTTCTTTAAGGGACAAACATCATTCTCTCCTCCTTTAATCTCAAATACCTCTAGTTGCTTCATATAAATGGTCTATTCAAATGTAAGAATCCAGTCTTCACATTCATTTAATCCAAATGAAGATCAAATTAGGTTACCAAGGAAAGAATATTTTTTATTGAATTGCACTTAGGAACTGGTGACAAAATCTCATTGTAATCTATCCCTTCCCTTTTTGAGAAGTTTTAAGCAACCACTTTTGTCGATTAAACCCCTTCTATTCCTTCTTTAACTTTGAACACCTATTTTCTTCTAACCAATATTAGTTTTTTTTTTGTTTCTTTACAAGCATCTATGAGCCATTTTTTTAGAGTGATGTCATTTCTTCCTTCATTACTTCTTCCAACTATCTTACCTATCTACAAGGAATAGCTTCTACATAATTGTAAGGCTTAATTCTATCAACATCTTTACTAACTATAAGAGCATAGGTAGTGTATTCAATAAGGCCATATTTCATTATTAGCCTTATCACCCTTCTTGGTCCATCCCTAGCCACTAAATAGTCTTGAAGATCTTGATGTTTATCACTTGTAATATCCTCATGTTCACTGGTAGATCACTTTCCATAACCAATATTGATTGGATTAAACTCATTACCATCAGGTCTCTCTAGTACACCTTGATATGATTTAGAGTTCCTAATATGATTCTCTACCTCAATTGACATAGATACATTTTCTTTCTCAACCAATGATCCAACATTTACAAAGTAACATTTATGATATTAAAACACATCTTTTCTTCAAGTTCCCAGAACCTATATCCCTTTACTTCATCAGGTTAGCATAGAAAAACAACCCTTTTTTGCTCTTGCTTGATTCTTCCCTTCATTCACATGGATGAAAGCTATACATCTAAACATCCTAAACTTGATATAATTAGCATGACTACCACTCCACCTCTCTTCTAGAGTTTTGAAGTCAAGTGCTGAAATGGTGATCTATTAATCAAGTGAGTAGCAGTTTGAACTACCCCAACCCAAAATATTTTAGGTAGTTTGGAGTTAGAAAGCATACATATTACCTTGTTCAGGATGGTTCTATTCATGCATTCCACTAAACTATTTTATCGAGAAGTACCTACTACTATCTTATACCTTTGAATACCACAATTCTCACACATCTTTTCAAACTAATCATTGCAAAATTCCATCCCTTTATTAGTTCTAAGCACCTTAATTCTTTTTCCTATTTAATTTTCTAATAAAGCCTTACAAGATTGGAACTTAGCAAATGTCTCTTCCTTGCTCTTCAAAATATAGTTATAGACCTTCCTTGAGTATTTATCAATCAAGGACAAATAATACGTACTCTTACCCAATGATGTTATTGATGAAGGCCCCCAAATATTTACATGTATGTAATCTAAAATGCCCTTTGTTGTATGCTTGCTAGTGTAGAACTTCACCTTAGTCTTCTTGCCATATATGTAGTGTTCATAAATTCCAATTTTTGTAACCTTATGTCCTTCAAGCACACATTTTTTGTAGAGTTTTGTAAGAGCTCTATCACTAGCATACCCAAGTCTATTATGCTAGAGAGTAGTAACATGTTCTGATAAAGTTTTCAAAGCATTTCCATGATTAAGAATTGTCTTGTCTTGGAGGATGTAAAACCCACACTACCTTTAGCCCTTTATAATGACTGTTGTCTCTTTTGGAGAGCATAAAAAGTGCAAGCATACACAGTCACAAGTAATAATATTTGATAAATAAGTTATCGTTCCCACGAAGATTTGTTACTACAGTTTGTTGAGTACTAAAATTATTTCTCTCTGATTTTATCCAAAACGATCGTTGATTTGTAAAAAGTTTCAGAAAAGAGTTTAATAACAAAATAAAAGAAATCTAGGATTGCAGTTTTTCACCAAATTAATCAACTCAAATCATATTATTTTCTCTTGATTTATATTTTTATAGTACATTTAATTTGTCAACGGAAAACTTCTAATTTTATCCATACATCTCTTCCGAGCTCCGTATAAACACACATCGCTAAATTAATTCACTATATTCCTATGAGAATTAAATTCACCAAGATTCATTACGTTCAAAGTTTTCCAATAATTGCACATACAATAATGAAAGTTTCTCTCCTTTAATCATACATGTTACCCTAAACACGAGCAATATACACAAAAATGCCTCTTCTAAGTTTATTTAGGTGTCACAGACCATTTGATAAAATTCGTAAATAATCAAAAGCATTAAGAACAAATAGAATAAACAAATTAAACGCCTTATAAATCTTTCAAAAATAAATAAATCCAAGCTTCATAAATTTAGATAAAACGCAACCTTAGAAAAATTAAATTACTTCATAAAATTAAATTAAAATTACAACAATTTAAGGAAAATGAGATGAATAACAAAGAAAAATTAAATCATTTTGTATCGTAAATATTTGGCACACTCAGAACACAACAGAAGCCAAAAATGGCTTATGCGTGTTCCACAGTCCAACCCCGAATACTACTAAAAATCTCAAACTCAAAACTCCCAAAAAAACTCCTTTACTCTATCATAAAATCCCCTATTTATAACATCAAATTTCTAAAAAAAAATATATTTAAAAATATTTTTTTAATACGCGGGGGATAGATAGGTGTGGGGAAAATAATAAAATCATACGCGTAGGGGGACAAAATGTATCGAAAACAAAAAATTGATATCGAAAATGCAAACTGGAACATGCGCGTCTCGGTTCTTTTTTTCAATTCACGCTACCATGTGTCGCGATATGATTCGCTGAAATTTAAAGTGGGACACGTGGCAGCATATCACTGGCTATCAAGGATGGGCGCACGCGGAAATGCCGCACGGGATTAGAGGTGTGCGAGCGTGGGAGACAACGGCTGCAACGCGTGCGTGATCCTGCGCTTTCACCGTAACATGCCACGTGTCAGACCATGATTGGATGCAAGATAAAGTGGGGCACGTGGCAGCTTGTGATTCATAGAATAATCGCGCGTATGTGGATTGACCGCACGGGAAAAGAGGTGTGCGAACGTGGGACGACAATGGCTGGAACGCGTCAGACACGTGGGTCCTACCCTACACGCTGGCCTACGTGGCAGGTGGGCCCACTCGTGCACCGAGCAGCGTGATAGAAGAAACCCTACTCCCATTCTCTTTGGTCGGGTTTGAATGACATGCACGCATGCTAACCGTTTACTCTTTGATTTGACGGCTCCCGTGATGCGTATGGGATTCTCTCTCCTGTGTAGAAAAATAACTTTAATTAATTGCATTTTGACCCACAAATTTAATTCAAATTAAATTTTAAACTTTCTTTAATTACAATTAAGCCTTTTTCTAATTTAAATTAAATTTTAAACTTTTAATAATTAAAATTAAGCCCGATTTTAATTTTAATTATATTTTCTACTTTTATAAATTGCAATTAAGCACTAATTTATTTAAAATTATATTTTTGGACATAAATTTGCAATTAAGTACGTTTTCGATTCAAATTAATTAATTTTCTTAAAAATATATTCCTTAACAAATAAACAGCTAAATACTAATTTATTAAACTAAAATTAACTAAAAATGTGTATAATATAGCAATTATAATTAATAAAATAGATGAAAATAACTATATAAAATACAGTTATCAATGACCAAAGATCCCTTGAGTACCTTCAATATACCTTGTTCTAATACAATTGAATAGCCTGGGACATCAAGTGCTCTAATAGAAATCAGATTTCTCCTTAAATTTGGCACATATCTCACATCAGATAGTATCTTTATTTTCTCACCATTGAGCCTAATATAAACTAAGCCAATGCCTTTCACTTCACTTTCATAATTGTTCCTAAGCAATACCTTCTTATGGTAACCTTCGTTCAACTCCCTGAACCATTTCTTGTTAGGGCACATGTGAAATGTGTAGCCAGAATCTAACAACCACTACTTCACACACTTTTTAGTTGTAATAACTAAAACATTAGAGTTTTCATATCATTCTTTCATAATACTTGCATTAGTAGTACCCTCATTTTTAGAGTCATAGTTCTTAACCTTTCTTGATGGGTTCCTCTTATTATGGCCTTCTTTATGGCATATGAAGAACTTCAAATTTTTCTTGTTTTTGGACATTTATATGGACTTCCCTTTCTCCTTAGACCCATAAATTCTCTTCTCTGATCTCCCTCTTACGAATAATCCATCACTAGTATTTGTTGCTTTCTTGAACTTATTGTGATCAAGTTCCCAAGATTTTAGAGACAAGATAACAAAATCAAGCTTCAATTCTTCCCTTCCATACTTGATTGTTATCATTAGTTCACTAAAATACTTAGACAAACTATTGAGTATCATTATTGCTTGACCCTCTTGATCAACCTTCTTGTCTAGATTGGCTAATTGAACATTAATCATCTTGAATTGATCAAGCTTAAAATTAAATAGCCTTTCTTTCAAGAATATCTTATTTGGAAATGTCTTGTAATCATACAAGGTTTCAAGCCTTTCCTAGATCCCTTTGGCACTATTTAAATATTGCATTTTCCATAGAAAAATATCAGCCAAGAATAGCTCTATATAGCTACTTGCTTTCTTTAAGATTGTCTTCTTTTTTTCCTCTTTCATTTCAGTGGGAAATACTTCATCAATAGCCAAATCTAACTCTTGTTGTATCAGCATATTTTACATCTTTTTTTCCATAGTTTAAAGTAACCCATTCGATCAAACTTCTCAACATCATACTTGGTGGTAGCCATTGATATCTTCTGAGTTTTTTATGCCTTCAAGAAGATAAAAAAATGTCAAGAATTTTTTAGAACTACAAAACTTACATTTGAGTCCCTTAATTCTTTCTTAATTGTCATAATTTGTGTTCTTGTAAATTAATACCTCAACTTTCTCTAATCAAGCTCTGATACCACCAAATTTTAGGACAGTCACTAGTTCATGATACTATTTTTTACTTCAAATAACACTTTTTTACTGCTATTATATTAATATTCTTTTATTGTTACTAACATATATAATACTTCTTCTTTAGTCTATTATACTAGAATTAGTAAGTATGACACATTTAAGAGATACAAAGCAAGTATCTCATGGTAAATCTATGTCTAATGGGAAATTATCGTGCACTAAGTCATTCAAGAAGAAGCTATGAAAAAAGTATAGTTATGATTATGCTATAAACTTCAGCATAAATCTTGGCACTTTGATGACTATTGTTACGAGGGCATCTAGCATAAATGATGGATGGACTATGCCACTTCCTATAGAAATTTCTGTTGTAGACATTGGTCAAACCTATATATCGATCGAGTACATATTGCAACTATTTGAATATCAAATGATCGATTTAAGTATAATTCAAGTGTGGACAAGGTGAGTCCTCAATAGGTAAATAACTTTCATTTATGTAGAACATATATAATTTAATTTATATTCTCTAATTATTTATATATATTTCTTTTATATAGGACATTTTATTATGGACTTCAAGCTAATCACTCATCACATTTAGCAATGTTCTATTATTCTTCATTTGTCAATCAATATCAAGACAAGGATGTTAGCATCAGAGCTAAACAATTATGTGATAGGGCATTAACACTTAGTACAAATTAGAAGTTGATAATTCCTTGGCCACTATAGTTTGAACAAGGCTAAGATCATTAAATGTTGGTAATCCTTGATCTATATGACAATCATGTTTGGTAGTGTGACCTATCTTCCATAGAATTGAGTAAATATACAAAAGTAGTTGTTGAAATATAAGAGTTATAGCTAGTTATTTTTCTTCTATTGTTCTTTGTAATATTTAATAAAAAACTAAATGTTTTAAATTTTGATAGGGCATAGAAGCTTTGGAACAAGAGTAATGGCATTGCTTTTAAAAAATCTCATAAGCATATATGGGACAAAGTTATGGTATGTACAAGCGAATATTAATAGTTTAATTAATTTTACTATTAATTGAATAATAAAGATGTTCAAATATGTAAAATGATGTACACTTGTTTTTTGTAGGTTCCATAACAAAATGATGGAGTCATGTATGGTTACTATGTCATGAAGTTTATTAGTGAAATCATCACAAATATCAAAATTCCAATTAAAGATGTGGTAATCTCTTTTACCAATATACCTTTTTAACATATATAAGTTATTTTTTGTGAATTCATGAAATTACATTCTTATTTTGAGTTTAAATACATGTAGTTCATTGGTTAGAACAAGTCGAGCTATGACTCGTAAATTTTTGATTATTTACGAGAGGAATGGGCAGAACACATGGTTCAAATTATATCATCACAAGAAGAATCAGGAGAAGATTTTGATGATCTTGAATAACATATGACAACATCATGGTAATTTTTATAATGCTTTAATTTCTCTTTTCCCGGGTCTGAAGTTTAGGTAGCTTGTTTGATGGATGTTTATGTGCTCATGTATTTAGGGGAATGAATTGTTATATGAACCTATTTTTTCCCACTTCATCTCATCTTTCTTGCCTAGTTCCCTTGTATGACAACATCATGGCAGTCACTGGCTAGCCAAGTACAGGAAAACCACCAAGAATCATCATTCCAGTGTGTTAATCTTTTGTATAAAATATGGAGCTATCTAGAATCAAGATGATATTTTTAATGCTATAATGAGCTCTAAATATGAAGTCAAGTGTAACTCTAATTTGTGACGTGGGTTGGTTGAGTTTTGGAGCCCATAAACTTATTTTTTGTGAATTCATAATATGACATTCTTATTTTGAATTTAATTACATATAGTTCTTTTGTTGGAACAAGTGGGGCTATGATATGAAATTTTTTGATGATTGATGAGAAGAATGGACATAACACTTTGTTCAAATTATAACATCAAGAGAACAATATGATGATCTTCAATAACATAGAACAAGATCATGGTAATTTTTATAATACTTTAATTTCTCCATTCCTATGTCTCTAAAGTTTGGATTGTTTGTTTGATGGATGTTTACATGCTTATGTATTTAGGGTAATGAATTGTTATATAGACCAACTATTTTTTTCCTAGTGTCCTAGATACTATGCTGGTGATTCTAAGCAAACAAAGTTTTCTCTCCTTGAAATAAAGCAGGAATATCACAAAATCGATGAACAAAGAGATAACATCATTTTATTTGTAATTAAAGTTAAATATATATGTATCGTATATAAATATTTTTTTTGTAATAAATTTAATTCTCAAGTAATTAATTAATATTTAATTTTTCAATTATTTGTATTATTTAAACTATTTGTTAAACATATTTTGGTTTTTTTCCTGCTATTATGTGATCGAGTACAAGTTTTAAGTATAATGGAAAATGAGTAAATTTTGTAAAAAGCAAATTAAAAATGTAAAGTTAGTTCATGCATTGAACCGACTTTACGTTTAAAGTCATCGTATTTAAAGTTCACTGAATCGACTTTAAAAGTCATTTTTGGCGTAGTGTTTGCTCCATGACACAATATTTTCATGTCGTGGCCTGCATCATATCATGGATGTATTGACTCTTTCCTTTGGCATCACGCTACAACTCACAATAATTTCATGACACAACACACTTCAAACTACATCATTTTGAAATCCTAATTTCCGTGTATTGTTTTACAAATGTTTTAGGTATTTCTTGTATTATAAAGATTCAACTTTAAATAAATATACTATACCTAAAAAACAAAAAAATGTATCCGTGATTCTAAAATGATAGTAAAACAAGCAAATACAAATATATATAATCACTGAATATTCATAAAATTACTATATATTAAGTGCTTTGGAGCACTTATCATAAGCTCCAACAAACTTCTTGCTAGTCTCTTAAAAAAATGGTGAAAAACTAAAAACAAAAACTAGAAATAAAAATATCCTAAATTATTTTTGTAAATTGACGCGATAGTAATTAATATATGAAATAAGCCTTTATACCCTGGGTTTCCCTAGTGGATGAGCTTAAATCTGATGAGGGTTTTCAAATATGATACTCACAAACATTAAAAGTAAAATAATAATAAATAACACAAAAAAATTAAAAAGAAGTAAAAAGATAGAATAAGAAAACAGATCTTCTCTTGCTTTTAAATTTGTTTAAGTCTATAATTAAAATCAATAGCATTTGTCCTTTAAATACTCTAAACATTCATGATTCATTATAATAATTAGTTTGAAACTTTATTAGATGTAAAAATCGTAATATCCAATACAAAGGCCTATAGAGATCACATAAAAATTAGAATTGATAAGAAGAGTGTTTAAGGAGTAGAAAAAATATTATCACTCAAAATGGTAAGATAACAGCTCAAAATATATTCTTATTAAGGTAGTATCCTAAACACCAATTTTATGTTCATCTCAATTTCAACAGTTAATCATGAAATACTAATTATGATAAAAACTAACTAATTATCATATTACTAGATGAAATGTGTTTGAAATTAATCTAACAATGCAAAAACTTCATCATTTTCTTGAAATTAACTTTATAAGACATCATAATTTTGTAAGAAAATTGAAAATAAACCAAAAAAATCCTAATTCAATAAAAATAAATAAAAGCACCACAAAAAAGCAAGTAAAAACATATATAAAAATGTAAACATGTGAACTAAAATTTTAATTTTAGCATGTAATTTGATAAATATAACTTTTTCTAACCCAATCTAGAATTTATATTATTCTCAATGTAATAATTATAAATCAAAGATAAAGAATAAAGCAAGGAAAGTTACTCATTTATTTGAACTTGTTCAAGAGTTGGTATGGAATTGCAAGTAAACCCATCAATCTAAATATATTAAAATTACACAGATGTGTACTTCTCACAAATTCAACAAACAATTATAAAATTAGCATTTCAATAGAAAAATAGGAAATAATACCTAAAAAGAAATAAAATTCAAGATCACTTAGAGCTCTTCTTCTATATCATCTGGATCTTGATCTTTAGGTTCTCATTATTATGATCTTTCTGAGTGTTTAAAATCAAAGTCATAATAAGGATATTTGGTTGTTGGTAAATAACTTGTATCTACCACGAGATGTCTTAATTGTAATCAATTCATTTCATACAATAAACGATTATGCTCCACTTGATCACAATGTTGCTGATTTAGGATGGTTTCTTGTCAGGAAAAATAAGCTTGTTGGTATTCTTATATGTTGCTAATTTTCTCACCAAAGTTATGAAATTGATCTTTCATAGATATTCTTGACAGAGGAATGGATTTCCTTTCTCTTTGAACGACGTTCATATTAGATGTAAGCTCATCAAAGTAAGTCATATTCAATAATTCATCAATTGTATTTTCTTATATAAAGTAGGTATAAGTTGGGAGAAAAAGAAACCCATATGATGACTATTTATAGATAACTTAATTTGATGGTGATTTATTTCTCCAATATCTATGTGCATCTTAGATGCCATTGCCTACAATAAAATAGCCCTATCTTTATCAAATGTGCTATAATGTTTGGTGGGCATCATCCTAGAACAAACAAAGTATTGCCAAATTCATGAATATTTGTTCAAGTACTTTGTTTTGAAATCATTATGTTTACCACCAACTATAATCCATTCAACACCTTAGATAGTTAAGGTTTCTAATACTACAATATAATCTACATTTCTAAGATATTGCGCATACTCACCTTCTTCAATATGTACTAAATAAAAGTGAGAATTTTATACTTGGGTCCACATGGAACTAGAAAATTTCTAGAAATTGTTTTATCATCAATAGCTTTAGAAATATTAGCATAAAATTCTCAAACTAGAGATACAATAGCAGCATATGTTTCCCTTACAAGCTTTCCTAGGCTATTATATCAGTAATCCCTTCAAGTCCATCATTAAATTCAATCTCTATTTATGTAATAAAAAATTTATTGACCTTCACCATTTTTCCAAAGTGAACTTTAGCATCAAAACTTGAAAATTTTGAATTGTCAAAGTCTCCAAAAGTTGTAACCTCCTTTTGTTTGATAGAACTCCTAGGTACTACTTTTAAAATTTTAACCACCATATCTAAACAAGGATTCACCACAAATTTTAGCAACACAGTTTAACCCAAATAATTCCTAACTTTCTCCTTATCCTAAATTGGGTTTTGGAGTATAAATATTCCACCAATTTCAAAACATTTAAATTGAAGAATTAAATTTCAAAAATTATGAAACTTACTTTTTATTATTAAAGATTTGAGGAAAATGAAGAACACCCATTTGAATAAAAATATTTGAAGGAACTTAATATCTCCTCGTTATTTAGTTCTTTTTTTTTTACCTTGTAGCTATTCCTTGCCTTGCTTTTGCAAGTGCTCGGTTAACTTCTCCACGTATATTTTCATTTTTAATGGATATTTCTACATAGTCTAACCTTTGATTAGTCCTTGATTGGTTGTCCTTACTTGCTTGAATGAAAGAATTCAATTTTTTATCAATATTTGGCTTGTTGGGTGGATTTCTTTGCAATTGTTGGTGGAATCGTTGGCTCGGTAGATTTGAACATTGGGTAAATGGAGAGCTGTTCTACCTCCAAGAGAAATTGGGATGATTTCTCCACCTAAGATTATAGGTATTAGCATTGAGGTCATACCTTTGTCTTGGTTGGTATCCCTTAGTACATTGACTTGGTACAACTGTAGCTTTTGATTGATAGAGACAAGTATCAACACCATTTCCCAAAGTACTACATATAACACATTGTTCTTTATTTATTGTGGCATGTTTAGTTAGAAGTGCAAATTGCATGGTCAGTTGAGGAAGCTAGATTTAAACTTCAGTACCAGAGTAAATTTCATGTACTTTGACTCTCCTTACTTTAGTGCTCTTTTTTTGGGAAGTAGCACCTAATATTTCAAAGATATTGTAAGTCTATAAGGAAATTTTCTCTCCTAATGCACCACCAGCATCATTATCGATGATGGATTGACACTATTGTGTCAATCCATCGTAGAAAATTGGTTTAGAAGCTACAGTGGGTAGCTATGATGGTGGAAATGAGTGAAAAAAAGTTTGGACTTATCCCATGGTTCATGGAAAGGTTCTTTCTCCATTTGAGAGAAAATAGAAATATTACCTCTCAGCTCTAACGTCTTCTTATAGGAATATAAATTTTTCATAAATTTATTGTAAACTTTTTCCCAAGTTATGAGGGAACATAGAGGATGTGATATTAACTATGCCTAGGTCCTATCTTTAAGGGTGTAGGGAAGAAACCTCATTATGAGTTTATCCTCAATGAGAACATTGAAGGAGAAAGGTTGGACTGTAGAATAAAAGTCCCCAATAAAGGACAATGAGTCTTAATTAGGTATTCCATGAAAAAAAAATGTGAAAAATGAATGTTTTGTATTTCATAAATTTTAGCAGCCTTTCCAAAGTGGATAAAGGCAATTGTAATACCAATGAATGCCATTTCATACTCCTTCATTGTGGTCTCTCTAGGTTGTGGATTCCCCCCCTCCCAACCCTGTGTTTAGTGGTTGAGGGGAAGGGTCAAGGTAAGATTTAGAAAGTTGTTCAATAAATTAGTGAGGGGCCTTATAGTCCTATCTTCTTAACAGTGTAGAATGTCTATTTATAATATTATTTAATGGTGTAAGAGGGTGCCCGAAGGAGACAACATATCTCACATGTACAAATAAAAATAGAATTTAATTTCACTTGTCAAGTTGAAAAATAAAAAGATAAAATACCTATACAAAATTATAAAACAAGGCATGTTCATATAAAAAATACTAAACACGTAGCAAAGAATAATAAAATTATGCACATGTTAGTAAAATAAAATATACATGAAATAAATTAATTAAACAAAAAGTTTTAAAATAAATAAAGGAATAAAATAATTAATAAAGAAAATAAAAATAAATCACAAACTATTGTTTAAAAGAAAATTTATTTCAAAAATAAAAATAAAAATTGTTTTATAAATAAGAGAAAATCTAAATTTTTTTAAATATCACAAATTAATTAATAATCTAGATACTTTAAAATTTTAAATAAAAATCATAATACTAACAACATAAAAAGTTTTTAAGATTTTGATAATAATAACTTAAAAATGTTATTCCTTCCTAGAAATGCTCCCAAAAATTAGATTATATAAAATTTACCTAATTTTTGATGCTATTATCAAATTTCCCAACAATGTCACCGAAAAATTAATGCTTACAATGGTTAACTAGTTTCCATTGCTATGATTGATTTACCTAGAAATTAAATCAAAAAAATTTTATGCCAAAATTAGGCGTACAAATTTTATATGAGCTATAAAATAGTTCGCAAGTGCATGATCACTTATGAAAAATAATAAGTATACTTTCAAAGTAGATTTAAAGAGGAATCATGTGGGTTTTTTCAATCATTCAAAAAATTCTTAAAAATTAAGTTAAAAACCTAAACATCTTGCCACGATTGTTTTGGTTAAGTATCTAAACTATAGACATAAAAATAAAAATTGATTCAACCGATATTTAAGTAATTAAATATTTATCATGTAGTAGATAATTTATATGATATACTATCTTGTTAATTATGCTTGATCAATATTAAGTAGGTTATTAAAAATGAATTAAGATTATCGATTCTCCTTTTTTAATAAGAAAATATCCTAAGGCAGGGATCAAAATTCTTTTTTTAATGACAAACTAATTAACATTCTAAGGCCACGATATCCAATTGATTAATTATTGGATTTTGATTTATTTTTAAGGAATTAATAAACCATCTAATTACTACCTAAGACCGAGCATGTAAGGTAGATTTTCATTCAAGGTATTAAAGTTGGGTTTATGATTTAAGTATCTGAAACTAACTTTCAGATTTTAAAACTATTATGAAAGATATGTCGTTAATATATCTTCAATAATAATTCGTATAAAAATATTTGAAATAGAGCTCATTCTAACTGTACAGTTAATATAGACCAAAAGGTTTAAGAGCGTTACTCTAAATCAAATTTAGATAATTTAAATCATAAATCTAACTCTCTTGTTTATTATGAAAAATACTTCGTTAATATATTTTTTTATACAGAATTTGCTATAAATCTTGATTAAAAAATAAAACTAAATTCATGTAATAAAAATGATTAATGTATTTGAATATTTCAAATGTGTAACAATATTACTAATATCCTATATTATTTATAGCAAAACATACATAGTTTGATAAGTGATCAATATATTAAACATATAGCATGTAAAACAACATTTATAGATAATTTGTAAAGAGTACATTTAAATATACCTCAAAAGAATTATTTAGAATTGTTTCTATTTTGTAAAAACTGCAAATAGGATTGGTGAATTTTTTATTAAATTGAAACTAAAAACTATTGTATAAAATAAATTTGTTTAACTCTCAAACGAGAGAAGAACTTTAAACTACTAAAAGGAAAAGCTAATAAATGTAAGAAATTAGCTAGAAGAGTTCTTATGGGATATGTATTCCAAAAGCAATAAGATCCTATTTATAGGGTGAGGTAAGGAGTAAAAAGTGGGTTATTTTTACTCGCGTTGTGGCATACGATTTTTCCACGTCACAGCATGCACAATTTGTACATAATCTATGCACAATTTACTCTTTTCCCATTGTGGCACACAATGTTTTCATGCCATGACCCACATCACATCTGAGACGTATTGATTATTTCCTTTGGCCTTGACACACTTCAAATGCATCCCTATGGAACCCTAATTTTCATGTAATTTATTTTTCCAATTTTTAATCTTTTAATCTTCCAAGTTGGAATGGGTGTTTCAAGTATAATTCTTTCAAGTTGAATCTTTTTAATACAAGAAATATTTGAAAAATAACAAAATATACTTGTGATTATAAAAAAGATAGATTTGTGTGAAATGATAGTAAAACAAGCAACTATAAATCTATATAATCACTAAACAAGCATAAAAACATGATATGTTAAGTGATTTTGGGCACTTGTGAGGATGTGATGGTGAAAAATAATCTGTTATACACAAGTACAAGTTGTCACAAGAAATGATACCATGTCACATTTTATAAGAACCATGTGTCTTTCAATCCCAAAAGGTTAACACAATGGATGAAAACACTAACAATCCTTATAAATTCTAATCATAGCATTGTATGTAATCAATGTGGGACATTACTCTTAACATCCCCTTCTCAATGTGTGGATTTTTATCTCTAACAAAGCCTATCACTTTGTAATTTTAACCTATTTTATTATATTCTATTATATTTAGGAAACTTGTTTATTTTTATGTTTGCAAGGCCCATTTTACATTTGTTTTTGGTTTATGAGGCGAGGCCCAAAGTTTTTGACTCAATTCACTGAAGCTCTAATACAATGTGATTTTTCTTAAATATATGAACTCGTGCTAAGGAAACTAAGCTTGAATATAAGACTTCGAATGAAAAATACCTAAGAACTTTATTGAATTACTAACTCTCTTTTTTTTTTGGCCTAGCTTGAAACAAAGTATGCATTTGGTTTTTATAATGAGTAGTGCAAGAATGAAACTCACATTTAACTACTATTGGTTTACTTCTACATTTTTACAACACCAAAAATGCTCTACATGTAAGTCCTTGTAAGCACAATGCACTTGACAGCCCCCACCTCCATAAGTAACTACAATTAACTTCACCCTTCCTTGGACAGCTTCACTTGTGCAGCTGGTATCACATCATTTATTATGACAACTTGTACTTATGCTTAGTAGATTATTCTTCACTGGTACATCCTTCTTTAGGCATAACCTTATCAATGGTCTCTCTACACTAGCCACCATAGCTGAATTCTACAGTCCATAACATAGAAAATATAGGAAAAAAACTCCCAATTTTGAAGTATTTTTCAAGGATTTAAAGAAGTTGATCAACCAATTTAAGGATTTAGAGATATATATCAAAAGGAGTTTTTTTTTAATTATTAGACCTTCTTTCTCTATGTAATCTGAATATGTCCTTTCCTATTCAATTAATTTTGGTTAATTTTATTATGTTAGGCTAACTTTGGTATGTGGCATTTTAGTTTTTGCTTACAGGAGAACAATTTTATGATTTAATTAAATAAAAATGTATTTATTTCTTGTTCATGTTTTTCATTTATTTAATTATAAATTAATGATGGATCAATTAATGATTTATATTCAAAGAGAATATTTTAGATCTAGAAATTAGACACATCATCTGTATTTGGTTGTGCATTAATGAACGAGAATCTAATTTTTTCATTGATTTGTGTTAAATTAGATAGTTTATATATTTTCCTTAGGTTTTTTAATTAATCAATTTCAACCTCGATCTAGAATGTTATTAGTTAATTGAAAATTATGAGGGTCACCATGATCATTGGCTTGTTCTATGATGCCTATACTAGTTGGTTAAGATGCCTTGTATCTAGGTGTGATGTTGTTGCACTTTCTTGAGAGGTTATCTCATAAGATGGGAAATCTACTCCATTTATTTCAAATGTTAGATAGAGAAACTTAGGATTTAAGAATCTCCTTACCATTTCACATTCCATTCAAACAACCTTTAATTGAGTCCTCTAAATTCTATGCCATGCAACATGAGCTTGTGTGTTGATGAATATTTTTCAACATTTATATATGACTTTGCATAAATAATCAAATTCTCATGGTATTTCATTTACATGCGACTTAAAAACACGCTTGCAATCACACTACACATGCTTTAACACTATATCAATGTATATGTCAATGAATTCCTATTCTATTTTTCAAGCTACAACATAAATCTCAACATCATTCAAGTAATGGAAAGCTAATAGAAACATTACACTACTACAAAAATGGGCTTTAAAGTCGATTTTCAACCGACTTTAAATTGACTAACTTAAAATGTAAAGTCGATTCACACGATGAACCGAATTTACATTTTATGATTTTTTTTATTCTCTTTTTTCACTACACCTTGTATTCATATATATATATATATATATAGCATAAAAAATCAAAATATAAATAATAATACAAATAATTAAAATTTTAAATATAATTAATTACGTGATAAATAAATGTATTACAAAAACAAATAATGTACATACAATACATATAGTTAACTTAAATTACAAATAAAATAATGTCGTCAAAGTGTAATTGGATTGTGCGAGCAAGCTTGGTTGGCTTAGAATCACCAGCATTGTGACAAGGAAACTGGACAAAAAAACAGTTGATCCATGTAACAATTCATTCCCCTACATACATAAGCATGTAAACATCCATCAAACAAGCAGTCTAAAATTTAGAGATATACAAATGGAGAAATTAAATCATTATAAATATTACCATCAAAAAGAGATTACCATAGTGACATCCGAATTATATAATCGTTCGAACTCATATTAGCACTTTATTAATCAATTGTCTATAAATATGAAGTTATCTAAAATCTCTGTTGGTATTTTTAATGTTATAATGAGCTCTAAATATGAATTCAAGTGTAAGTCTGATTCGTTACTTGGCTTGTATGAGTTTTGGTGCCCATGAACGTATTACAAAATTGTTTCATATGTTTAATGCACCAAAACTCATACAAGCCAAGTAACAAATCAGAGTTACACTTAATTTCATATTTAGAGCTCATTATAGCATTAAAAATACTAGTAGAGATTCCAGATAATTTCGTATTTATAGATAATTGATTAATAAAGTGCTACCATGATGTTGTCATAAGGAAAATAGGCAAGAGAGATGAGATGAAGTTTGGGCCAAAAATAGGTCCATTAAATAATGTATTCCCCTAAATACGTGAGCACATAACCATCCATCAAACAAAAAATCCATCAAACAAGGGACTTCAGACACAGGAATAGAGAAATTAAATCATTAAAATATTACTGTTATGTTGTCATATGCTATTCAAGATCATCAAAATCTTCTCCTAATTCTTTTTGTGATGATATAATTTGAACCATGTGTTCTGCCCATTCCTCTCGTAAATCATCAAAAATTTGTTGGTCGTAGCCCGTCTTGTTCCAACCAAAGAACTATATGTAGTTAAAATCAAAATAAGAATGTAATTTCATGTATTTACAAAAAGTAACTCAAATATGTTAAAAACCTTTATGTATATGGGTAAAAGATATTACCACATCATCAATTAGAATTTTGATATTTGTAATGATTTCACTCATAAACTTCATGACATAATAACCACACATGACTCCATTATTTTTTTGTGGAACCTACCAAAAAAAAGTGTACATGATTTTCCCTAACTTTTGTCCCTATAGGCTTATGAGATTTTTTAAGGGCAATGCCCCTAAATTTGTTCCACAACTTCCATGCCCTATCAAGGTTTAAAACGGTTAGTTTTTATTAAATATTACAAAAAAAATAGAAGAAACTAGTATCTAGCTATAACTCTTACATTTCAACAACTACTTTTGTATCTTTACTCAGTTCTATGGAAGCTGAGTCACAGTACCAAGCATAATTATTGAACAGATCAATGATTACCAACATCCAATGATCATGGCCATGTTCAAACCTTAATGACCAAGGGATTATCAACTTTTGATTTCTGTTATGCGTTAATGCTCTATCACATAATTGTTTAGCTCTGATACTAACATCCTTCTCTTGATATTGATTGACATATCAAGAATCATAGAACATTGCTAAATATGATGAGTGATTATGTTGAAGCCGATAATAGCACGCCATATATAAAAGATATATATATATATATATATATAAGTAGATAATATAAATATAATTATATATGTTCTACATAAATGAAAGAAAAATAAATAGATTGAGGACTTACCTTGTCCATTAAATCATACTTAAATCGATCATTTGATATTCAAATAGTTACAATATGCACTCGATTGATATATAAGTTTAGCCGAGGTTACACCAAAAATTTCTATAGGAAGTGGCACCGTCCATCCATCATTTATGCTATATGCCCTCCCAACAATAGTCATCAAAGTGCCAAGATTTCTACTGAAGTTTAAAGCATAATCATAACTATACTTTTTCCAAGGCTTCTTCTTGAGTGACTTCTTGCGCGATAATTTGACACTAGACATAGATTTAGCACAAGAGACTTGCTTTGTATCTCTTAAATGTGCTGCATTTAAGAGTTTTGGTATAATAGACTAAAAAACACATTATATATGTTAGTAATAATAAAAGATTTAATAAAATAATAGTAGTAAACAAGTGTTATCTTTTAAGTTAAAAAATAGTACCACGTCAAAATTTAGAACAACGTGAATCGACAGCCAAGTCACATACTGTCCAACCGCCTCTTGGACTGTGGTAGCATCAGAAGGCACATGTAGTGGACAATCATGAAACAATGATTGATCAATTACTATTCTCCAATGATTAGGAAAATATTGATTATGAATCATCCGATCATCGCTCAATTGTTGTACCATTCCAATAGCAACAAAGTTCGTTGACGAAGGATGTTTCAACAAACATTTCATATTCTGTAAAAACTTTAAGTGTTATATATAAAAAAATAAAACATATAATAAGAAATTAAAATAATAGATTATATATATACACCATAAATTAAAATCTTATCACATATGATTCATCAAATAGAAGAGGACTCCTATGTGGGGTAGCTATTGGATGCATATTCTCACCAAAACTTTCATCATGGTTTGATTGATGGCAAGAATGCGTAGATTGCATTGGAGAAAATGAACCACTACTTGATTGCATATGCATTCTTGGAATATAGAGTGGACCAATAGGATGACTATATCCCATATTGGATGTAGTTTGATCGCAATGAGATTGCGTGGGTGGCATGGCTGGCATGGATGGTGGCCTACCTGTCATGGATGGTAGCATGCCTAGCATAGATGGTGGCATGCCTGGCATGGATGGTTGCATGCTTGGCCAATATGGCATGCCATGGCTGTAGAATGATGTCATGCCTAACATGTGTTGTGATTGATATTCTTTTAGAGTGGGAATCTCACTTAACACTGAGGTCTTGAAGAAGTTGAATTCTTCTTCAATTTTAGTGTACTTCTCCTTACTGACCGTCTGAGGCTTTTGTTTTGGAATGTTAAAATACTCCATATAACCATCATATTGGCTACCTCCCCTAACACGACCAGGATGGTCGCGTCCGAATGCATGATATAGAACATCTCTCCCAGGCTCTTTGATTATTTCACCCCTGGATATTTGTTCTTGAACGACTCTCTACAAATAATAAAGCACACAAACATATCATTCATTATTACATCAATTATTAAAAATCATTAAGACTTTTTATCAACCGAAATTACTAACCAACGTATTTAGTTATTCTTCTCTTCGCTTAGTCATCGGTCTTCAATTCTTCATTTTGGGAGTCTTTATTTCTATGTACAATTCAGTTCGGGTAGCAGGTCTACCCAATTCAGCTTCCTACATAAATTATGAAAAATTTATTAACAATAACATGAAATTAAATTGAGGAAAATAAATATAAAAATATTTATAAATTAACACAAATTAATAATATCATTCTATATCTAACTTCAGGATTTGAAGACCTCCCAGTACGATTAGGAAGAATGTTATGCATTTGTATATTCGAATGTTCTTCCCTAATAATTTGAAATTCATTTGAACGTCTATAATCCACAAAGTATTTCCAAACTTGAGGTGTAATCTAGATGTGTCCTTCAGGGATTTTGTAGAGCTTTACCTCATCAAGTGGTTCAAAATATGGAAACACATAATTTCCTTCCATGCCTTATTTGCAATCTTATAACACTTAAGTTTCCAATTGTCATCGACTTTGTAATGATTCTGTAAAAACACAGTACAAAAGATTAGATATAATATAAAAAATATATAATATATGCAATTAATTATAAAATATAAGAGACTTACATAAATGGTTATCCATATTTTGAACTTTTTTTCATGGTCAACCTGAGACCAATCATTTATATTGATTGGTATACTAGACTTCGCAAGTTGACCAATAGAGGATTTCAATTGTTGGCCATTTTCCCCTATTGGATTACCAATAGCATCAAATAGCACATGTATTCTATCATCTGGGTTAAGTGAAGCATCAGGTATATTCGCACAACCCCTTCTTTTCAAATACCCCAATGGATCATTTGGATCTACAAGCTCTTTTACCCAAGAATCCATGAAATATCTGCAAACAATGAAGAAATATAAATTAATTAACAATTTTAGGAACATACATATATATAAGAGTTATTACAACAATATAGAACATATGTTATATTTAATTAGGTTGTTGATTGTATACATATATTCCTTCATAATCACTTCGAGCCCATGACGAAGAATCGTCATCATCAACTAGATCATCACATACATTAGGAAATTTATTTGAGAAATTACTAATATTGGTTAATGTATCAAGCATAGGGTTGTCATCTTCTAAAGTATCACAATGCTAAAACTCTTTTTGTTAACACAACAGACCATTTTGTGTCAATTTCATCGCTCACGTAAAATACTTGTTTTGCATGAAGTGCTAACGTGAAAGGATCATTAGTGTGACTTATCTTGGATAAATTTACAAGGGTAAATCCAAAATCATCTATTTTACATCCAACATTGATAACATCTTCGACCCAATCACACAAGAAAACTGTTTCATGAAAGACCTCATAATCCAATTGCCAAATCTCTTGTATTGTACCATAATATGTTCTATCAGAAAGTACAAGATTAGCATCTTTTGAACTGGAAAATTGCATAGTTTGTGCAACCATTTTCACACCACTATTTTGATTTACTCGGACTTTGTCCCTAACTTGAGTTGTAAACCTCGATCCATTTATTATGAAACTATAAAATGATTTGACATCAAATTTTGGCCCATGTGCAAGCCATTGTAAACTTTCTGATATTTTATGATTGGGTTTCTTAAGTTCATCTTGAATCTATGTATACAAAAATATGAAATGTGTTCAGAGAAAAGTTTTAAAACATTGAATAGATCTACGAACAAATATGCATGAATTTTTTTTTTGTGACACTTACATGGTTGCAAAACCAATTAATAAGCTCTCGCTTATGTTCATCTACAACCAATTTTCTCCTCATTTTTTTATAACGAGCATGAATCTTCAATAAGTTTAAATGCATCATGTAATGTTATTAAATATATATGAAGTATATATCATCATTAATAGTTAAATAAATTTAAAAATGATTTTTTCATAAATGGAAAGGTTGAACATCACTTACTCTATGTACGGTTGTGCCTCATTATTATTTACCAAAATGATTCTGTGTGCTTTTTCCCATCGAGTACTATCAATAAACAATTTCTTACTTCCACCAAGAATAGGGTTACCTACTTGGATCATGTGATGTTCTAAGAACAACTTATGCGTAGGATTCCCAATTTTAGTGCAACCACTAAAGTATTCATAACAAAACTCAACGACCTCTTCAGTAATATAGTGTTCCACCATGCATCCTTCAGGTCGATTTCTATTATTTACATATCTTTTAAGGACTTGCATATATCTCTCAAAAGGATACATCCACCTTAAGTAAGTAGGACCACACAATTGAACCTTTCGAACTAAATGAACACAAAAGTGAATCATTATATCAAAGAAAGAAAGAGGAAAATATTGTTCAATTAGACACAAAGTCTCTATAACATCTTTCTGTAAAGAATGTAACTTTCCAATTGATATAGATTTCTTGCATATTGTATGAAGAATGAATAAATCCGAATTATTGATAATCGAACATGTTTTGGAAGAATTGATATAATAGCAACTAGTAATAACTATTGCATTAAGATATGACAGTCATGTGATTTCAATCCATAAAGTTTCTTATGTTGGATGAGTAACCATTAAGAAATTTCACACCCTTCAAACATTTAAAAAACACATCCTTCTCTTTTGTTGATATTGTATATGATACTAGTGGTAAGTATGTTTGATTCTTATCATTTTCCACCCTTGGTTCCAATTTAGATCATATGCCTAGTTTCTTTAAATCCAGTCTTGCTTTAATTTCATCCTATGTTTTTCCAGGTATATTAAGTAAAGTACCAATCAAACTCTCATATACATTTTTCTTAATGTGCATGATATTTAAGATGTGACGAATGTGTAGGTCTTTCCAATAAGGTAATTCCCAAAATATTGATTTTTTATTCCAACAACCATGGTAAGTCGGTTCAAACTCTTTTTCATTTTTACCCATTTCATTAGTTGACCTCTTTCGTTTCCCTACCTTAGTGAGTTTTTTTTCATCTTTCCATATCGTTTGCAAAGGTCAGGTTGCATGATCATGATCTTTTTCACCATCGAATGGTTTCTTTTGGTATCTAAACTTGTGTCCAGATGGAAAAAATCTTCTATGTCTTATATAAGACATCTTTCATCCGTGAACAAGATAAGATGTAAAAGTTCCATAACTACATATAGGGCATCCCTTGTAACCTTTTGTTGCATGTCCTGATAAATTTCCATAGGCAGGAAAATAATTAATTGTCCATAAAAAGACCCCCTTCAAGTTAAAGTGTTCTTCTTTATGTGCATCGTAAACATTTACACCATCATTCCACGACATCTTTAAATCATCTATCAGAGACTACAAATATACATCAATATCAATACCAGGTTGTTTCGGTCCTGAGATCAATAATGTTAACATCATAAATTTTCTTTTCATACAAAACCAGGGAGGAAGGTTGTATGTTACCATAATTACTATCCAACAACTATATCTACTACTAAGGGAACTATGTTGATTAATTCCATCAGTAGCAATGGAAAGATGAAGATTAGACGGATTAGATGAAAATTGAGGAGATAAATTATCTACTACTTTCCAATTTGGAGAAAAACAAGGATGACGTAGCACCCCATCATCAGATCGATTATCTGAATGCCAAGTCAACATCTTTGATGTATCTTTACTATTGAATAACCTTTGAAAGCGAGGAATCAGAGGAAAGTACCAAAGAACCTTTGCAGGTACACCTTTCTTATGTGTTGTCTCATTTGTACCATGCTTCCATATCGATTGTTTACACATTGGACACTCATCTAATGTCTCATATTCTTTTCTATAAATAATGCAATAATTTGGACAAGCGTTAATCTTATGATATTCCATGCCAAATCGACTAAGAGATTTCTTCACTTTATACATTGAAGATGGCAATTCAATACCCGCAGGAAACATATTGACTAGTAGATTTAGTAATTCTGTGAATCTCTTGTCAGAAAAATCATGTTTTGCCTTCACATTGTACAAATGAACTAATCTCGACATTTTAGTATATTTTTTGCATTTTGGATACAACGGTTTTTTAGCATCTTCTATAAGTTTTTTAAAGGTTTTGGGATCATCCTCGCGTAGTTCATCTTTAACACCATGAAACATTTTTTCTGTCTGTACAGTATGATAAGATGTATTTAATCCACTCACATTCTTATTTATCTCTTCCCCGTGAGTATTATCAATATTTTCTCCATGATAATACCAACATTTATAGCTCAAAAGAATACCATTACGGATAAGGTGATACTTAATCCCGTCAAATTCATTAAATTGCTCATTTTTACATTTAACACATGGGCATCGAATCATACTAGTTCCAGTATAACTATTTCTAGAAGCAAATACCATGAAACTTTAAACTCCAAAAATAGTCATGTTCAATTCTACACTTTGACATCCAAGATTTGTCAATTTTCTATTAATGACATTAATTAAGCATATTAATTAATTATGTATCCAATGAATATATTTCAAGTATTATTATATATAAATTCCTTAATTATTAGAATATATATCAAAACATACATAATACAAAATAGTTATCATTTTAATCATTTTACAAATGTATTACTTTTACTTAATAAAATATTATAATCCACGTAAGGTAAATATTATAATCATCAAACCCACAACATTCAGATATTATTTTCAGAGAAAATAAGCTAAACATATAATAACATGCATAATAAAAAACATACATAAATCAAAAATTTATGCAAAAAAAAAAAATTGAATAATAAGGTGCAAAATTAATAGAAATACTTACAAGAATGTTATGAAGTGACTAAATGAAGGAAATGAGGAAGAAAATGGTGTTTTGTAAGTGACAATAAGTGAAAAAATGGTAGATCTGAAAGATAATGAGAAGAGGAATATAACCCATAAAACGGTGTTGCAAATGGTGGTCAGAGGTGGCCGGAAATTGAGAAATAAGGTTGGGTGAGCTCGATTTTGGGAGAAATGGAGAAGAGAAATGAATTTTTTTTGAGTTTCTATAGTGGAGAAGAGAATCGAATGGTAATATTACTTGGCTAGCTTCGGTTTGCCGCGTCAACCGACGCTATCCACGCAATTTACATAAAGATATATTTTACATATGTATATAAATTTAAATATGGAAACAAATAAACAAAATTATATTATTTTAAAAACTAATTGTCTAAAAAAAGAAAAACATTATACTATATATATATATATATATATATCCAACTTAAATTTTAAAGAGTCAAGTAAAATAATAATTGACCTAAAAAAATTTAAATTATAAACTGCATACATTTTTTAATTTAAAAATACACGTAGGACATAGCATCGGTTGACGTGGTGAACCGACGCTATCCACGTTTGTAGCGTCGGTTCGTCACGTCAACTGATGCTATCCACGTAGGATGTAGCATCGGTTGACATGGAGAACCGATGCTATCCATGTGTGTAGCATTGGTTCTCCACATCAATCGATGTTATGTCCTACGTGGATAGCATCGGTTCTACACTGAATCGAGTTTAAATTCATTATAAGTCAGGTTTTTCCAAAAGCCAACTTTACATAGTGACTTAAATACCCCTTTTTGTAGTAGTGTTAAGTGTAGAATTAATTAATACATCCAGTAAAGAGAAAATCAATTAAATAAATTTGTTTGATTACATGCAAGATGGTTAGGTCAACCAAAACCTAAATAACAAATGTACCCCTAATCATGCTAAAGATGATCAAAAAGTAATTTGGTAGGATAGGAGCCCTCAAATGCAATGTGTTTGTATTTCAATTATTGGAAGTAGAATAAATAAAAGACTTATTTAATTATTCACATATGTTGTTTTATTCATTAAATAAAAAATGTATAAAATATCTCATTATTCTTGTCTACCTAAACTCAACATATAGAAGTATATGGAAGAGGATTGAGATTAAATAAAATCAACTAAAAATCTGTGAAAAACAATTGAAGTCGAGATCTTCATATTGAGTGGCTAGTATGGACCATATCCATTTAGAATGGATTAATCTTGTTATGTGGTCCCTAATGTGGATAAATATACTTGAATGTACTTTGTATCATATTAGATTATACCTGAATAGATTAGACTTGTTAGAAAATCTATAAAAGATTTGTTTATACTATAGCCATTTTGACATATTAATCGATTTCCAATTACAAAATTATCATAATCCTGAGTACTATAAATGACCCATTTGACTTATTCTACAATGCATGTACTGGTTGGCTAAAATTCCTTATGTCTTGGTATGATGTTGTTGCACTTTCTTAGGAGGTTATCTCACAAGATTGGAATTATACTCCATTTATATCATATGTTAGATAGAAGTCCTAATATGCCCAAAACGAGCAAACAAATATTATTTTGTTGTAGAATATTAGTAATACAATTTAGGCTAAGAATAGGGGAAACCTAAGATCTATGACTACAATTAAGAAACTTCTAATTGTTGTGTGTTTTACAACACACAAAAAACGTGCAAGCATACACAGTCACAAGTAATAAATTTGATAAGTAAGTTATCATTCCCACGGAGATTTGTTACTATAGTTTGTTGAGTACTAAAATTATCTCTCTCTGATTTTATCCAAAACGCTCGTTGATTGTAACAAATTTAAGAAAAGAGTTTAAAAACAAAATAAAAGAAATCTAGGATTGCAATTTTTCACCAAATTAATCAACTCAAATCATTTTATTTTCTTTTGATTTATAGTTTATAGTACATTTAATTTATCAACCGAAAACTTCTAATTTTATTCATACATCTCTTCCGAGCTCCGTACAAACACACCTCGTTAAATTAATTCACTATATCTCTATGAGAATTAAATTCACCGAGATTCATTACGTTCTAAGTTTTCAAATGGCCACACATACAATTAGGGTATATTCCTATCCTTCATCATACATGTCATTCTATTTACGAGCAATATACACACAAATGTCTCTTCCAAGTTTATTTATGTGCCACGGATCGTTTTGATAAGATTTGTAAATAATCAAAAAGCATTAAGCACAAAATAGAACGAACAAATCGAACGTCTTATAAATCTATCAAAAATAATTAAAATAAAAGCTTCATAAATTAAGATCAAATGCAACCCTAGAAAAATTAAATTACTTCATAAAATTAAATTAAAAATTACAACAGATTCAGAAAAATAAGATGAAGAAGAAGGAAAATTAAAACAACACTTAGAACAAATATTTGGCACACGCAACACACGAATAGAGCTATGTCAAAAAATGCAACCATAGCAAGCAACACACGAATAGAGCTATGTTTCGCAGAAATGAAGCTTCCCAGTTTTCTGACCACATAGCAAATCTCGTTTGCCCAAAATAGACATCCCTGCCTCACTCATATGCCCAAGTCGCATATGCCATAATCAAGTAGTGTCTGAATCTTGATCTGATGAGGATGAAACTGATACACTGCCAATAATAGTGCAACCCTGAAGCATATAGAGACCACGTGACAATTTCCCTTTAATAACAACAAGAGCACCCTTACTAACTTTTAAAACTCCATCTTCAGCTACATACTTGTAGCCTTATGAATCAAGAGTACCCAAAGATATCAAATTCTTTTTCAAATCTGGAACATGGCGAACATCTTTCAAAGTCCTAACAATACCATTATGCATCTTAATTCAGACAGTACCAATACCAACAACCTTGCAGGACATATTGTTTCCCATCAAGACAACACCCTCACCAATAGACTAATAAGAAGCAAACCAATCTCTACTAGGGCACATATGGTAAGTGCAACCCAAATCAAGAATCCAAACATCTCCAACAGAACCAATAGATACTGATAGAACATTTTCACCATTGGAACCAGAACTATCTGCAACACCAGCAACATCATTAGTACTAGAAGACGTTGTGGTAGATTTTCCTTTACAGTGCCCTTCCTGACGGCAATAGTTGCATTTATCTTTTCTTTTTCTAGATTTGGATCTAGATTTGCCTCTATTATTACTTATGCCTTTTTTCTTGATTTCTACCTCAGACAAATAAACCACTATTATTATCGTTGTTGCTTGTGGACACTTTTTTCTTCAACTCTCTAGAATTCAAAGCTGCTTTGACATCTTCCAAAGAAATAGTGTCTCACCCATATAGCATAGTATTAACAAAATGTTCAAATGAATGAGGTAAAGAACTTAATAAAACTAAGGTTTGATCCTCATCATCAATCTTAACACCACCATTTTTCAGATCACGAATATTTTTTGTAAATTCATCAATATGATCGTGCAAAGGTGTACCTTCTAACATTCTGAATGTATACAAATGCTGCTTCAAATATAACCGACTGGTCAAAGACTTATTCATATACAAATTTTCCAATTTAAGCCATAACCTAGCAGGAGATTCCTCATTACCAACTTTGCGTAATACCTCATCAGACAAGGATAATTGAATTGAACTGAGAGCATTTTCCATCAATGCATCTTTTTCTGCATCAGTCAATTTTTCTGGCAACTTATCCTTGCCTTCAAGTGTCTTAATGAGCCCTTCTTTAACTAATATAACCTGTATCTTCATATGCCATAAAATGAAATCATTTCTACCATTGAATTTCTCAATTTCATATTTTGCCGCCATGATAGAAAACCCAATATTAAATAAACAAAAGCACAACCCAAAAAATATGAAACCAATAGGATAATCAGAAGCTCAAAATAAATCCAAAAGAGAAAACTTGATCAGTTCCAATAAATAGCATAATAACCCAATGCTCTGATATCAATCTATTGTAAATTAGCACTTGCAGAAGCGAGCCTTGGGTCCAATTTTGGTTTCACAAATTAATAATAATGGATAACAGCAAAATAATAAGCAGTAAAAAAATAAATGGCATACAATATTTAAGTGGTTCAACTTTTCAATGTGAAAAGTCTACTCCACTGACGACGACACACCGAGGTAAAATCCACTAATTATCAAATGGAGATACAAACACCAATTTCCAGAGCGCTTCACAAATTATACCAAAATCCAAAATCAACTCACAAAATATCCCCTCTAATTTACTGGTAATATATAGCAAGATAAATTAACAAACTTGCTATTAAATCAAAATAGTACCGTACAAATGAGATGGAATATAATTGGAAACAGTGGGGACATGAAACTGTGGAAGAAAACAGCAAGTGAAATTTTTCTTCTTCTTCTTCCCAATTGGCGCAGCTGCTATCTCCCTTCTCTGTAGTTTTTCTTTTCCTTTATTCTTTCCAGTGGCGCAGTTTCTTTCTGCTCTCTGTTTTATTTTTTTCGGCTGCTGCTATTGTCCAATGCAGCAAGGGAAACATACTTATATATATAAGAGGGGTAAGGGTTTAATTAGGTAGGTTTGGGCTTTGGGCTAATTTCAGTTTTGGGCCAAACAAATAACACATCATACACACGATCATGTATACTTTTAGAAGAAAGTTTTACCCATTCTACATTGTGATGATAGTGCATAATCCATTGAGATTGATAGTGATTAAATGGAATACAGTAGTGGCAATCAGAGTAATTAAACTGAGAGGAGGAAGATGATGATCTTTTAGAACTACTCATAGAGTACCTAGGGCACTGTTTGGTAGGTTGTCCAGTAGTACTACAAAGGTAGTACAACATGTAGAGGAGTTAGAGAAATGATGTCTCTAATATTGAGGAGTAGCATGAGGATAAGATGAGGGAGAATCAATACTAATACTAAATCGCACAGGAGAATAAGTAGTCAATATCACACAATGAGATCTCAAATGGTCACATTCACCATAATGGTGAAAAATATGTATAAACTGAGGTAAGGGAAATATGCTACCAATGTGATGGTAGGAAGTAGCATAAGGTGAAGTGCTCACTCTTTTGGACGATCCTAGTTGGGAAAATTTTATAGAGTTACCTTTAAGGTAGCAACCATAGTCTTATCTTACGATCTTTGGAAAAGTAGAGACCTCTCCAACAAAGAACAACGCACATTGATGATCGAGTTCCTTGTTATTACTCAGAATTTTATTTAACTTTTTAGTTCCCGCATAAGCTTCTAAATTGTGCTTTTAGAGTTTTCAAAATCCTCTTCTAAAAATAACTATTTAGCTCTATAAGCTTTCATGAAGTCATCCTTGATGGATGCCCCTAAGAATCTGACAGAACAACCAAGTTTCTTAACTTTTTCTTGAAGTATAGTGAACTCCTCATCTTTCTCAGAAAGAGTATGTGTCAAATACTCTTTGTAAAATTCAAGAACAATCACATTCTTTCTAAGAAGGATGATCTGATCAATTTGATGTTATGATAAATCATGGCTAACACTCCTTTGATTTTCTTCCTTGACTCAAGTTTTTTCAAGTTCTCCTCAAGATTCTTCAATATGGACAAATTGGTGTTGCTTTCAACCAACATATCATTATACCATTTATATATGATCTTACATTTCTTTGAGAGATGGTTTTTCTCTAGGTTGATTGAGTAATTTTTCATAGTAGCAACTTTCAGCTTTCTTAGCTCTTTATCCTTTTCTTCTAGGCTCTATAAAGACTTTTTATGAGAATTTTTTAATTTGATATACTCCCTTAAAAGCATGTTATAAGTTTCTAAAATATCTTCTTGATCATCTTCATATTCTTTAGGAAACCTACCAAAACTCAATCTTCAATAGACTTTGATTCCATAAAGGCAACAAAGTTATTCTCTTCCTTATCGATTCTTTAACTACTATCCAAAAGAGTAACCTTAAATTTCATTACTCTTTTCCTAGAGTGATTCTTTTTGGAAAGACACTAGGTAGGTACGTGTCTAGGCTTTCCTTACTAAAAACACATTATTTGGTTAATGTGTGCCATACTTTGATAATTGTCACCTTCATAAATAGAGCCTTTAATCTTCTCATTTTTTCTTGAGTCTCTCCTACTGGAGACTTTCCTTGTGGTCCCATTCAAAGAGTTCATCATTTTTTGAAAGAACTTTGCAAACTTATTGGCTAACTAGGTCATCGAATCTTTTAACTAGGCAAGAGTTGTCATCACTAGCCATAGATGTATATTTCTCTTTGCTGGTTTCACTACCTTTAGTGCACTTTAGAGCGAGGCTCTTTATCTTTTTAGCAACTACCACAACAACAAGAATACCCTCATTTCATGAAATTTTAGCCATGATTTTTAATGCCATGATTCTTTTAAAAACCATGCCTATAGGTTCTTTGTATGACCACAGTTTTAAAAAAATTGTAACTATAGGTATTAATGGGGAAAAACTAACCAATAATAATAAAAAATTGTAATATATATATATATATATGAAACCTATCTTAGCTATCCCCCCACCCCTTAAACCCAAAACCACCCTTGCCTCAACACCCAATATCCATATCTTAATATCTCATTCTCATTTAGAAACCTTTTCTCAACCCCAACTTTTACTCACATCCAAACCACCCCTACCTCAAATCTCGGCTGAAGTTCACCATCATAGCTGCCATTCACCAGTCCTAGTTAGTGGTTCCTTTCATCATTGCCTTTCATATTCAAGCTCTATTTCTCTCATTCAAACATCAAGTTCTTCATTCCCATTTCCCTTGTTATGATATAGGACTCTTTGTTCTTTTTTATTTTTTTCCCTTTCTAAATGAATCGATATTTCATTTGAATATGTAAAATTCATGTTGGATATAGTGTGAATTTAAATATAAAACAATTAGGTGAAAAAATGCATAATTTTACTCTTTCAAAAGGTTTGTCCCACATTGCTTTTTTACATCTCTTTCTAGGTGTTTATATAGAAAAGGATATACAATTAGGATTGGGTCCCAAGGGGAACCATTTTTGTGGAAGGGGAGAGGAATTAGGCAATTATGGGTCCACACACACACGCATGTGATCGATACCATTTGACCGACCGACCATGCCATGCCAAGTCGAGCGTGAGTGCATGTGAGAATGGTGTAAGGTGGCACTTTATTTTTTGAAAACATAATTTATGATTAAAATTATTTTTTCCAACAATCAAAAATTTTGTTCTTTCCAAACTAAGTCACCCATATTGTGACTATTATTTTTTGTTCCATTTTCATCCATCCAGATAGAGTCTTAAAAAAAGGGTCATATCTCTCAATTTAAGGGTACTTAGACTCTACTCTTCGTTGCAAACCCAGAAAAAAATGTAAAAATTGTTTTTTTTAGTTTTTTAGGCAACATAAAGTGTAGTATTCTAGCCTTTATAAGTGCAATGACGCTTCAAGATAGGAAAAATATTCTAGGTTGGGTTTGCTTGTACAACTTTAGGTAGAGTCACAAAACGTCTTAAAAAGAGCAACTTGGTCTGTGACTCAACCCAAGTAGTATTTTTCAATATATCAATAATATTGTTTATATCTATTTTTTTACATAACTATCTCAACAATTTTAAGACACATTTTTTTATCTACCATATCTGCTGAAATGTTTACTAGTAATCTCAACAAACCATTTCGTTTTGAAGGACTACAATTTAAAAGATGGACACAAAAGATGTTATTTTTCGTAACCATGAAAAGGTCACTTCTATTCTTTCTACTAAAAACTCAAAACTGTCTAATCCTCCTCTTGAAGCTACAACCAAGGACTTAGACACCTGAATGGAAAAATGATTTTCTATGTCAAAACATTATTCTTAATGGTTTAGCTGATGATTTGTATTACTATTATATTTTGATAAGTTAGAAGTATAACACTAAGGAAGTTGAAACAAAGAAGTATGTTGTCAGTAGATACATGAAGTACAAAATGACTAATGAAAATCTGTGGAAGCTCAATTACATGAACTACAAAAGATAGCATATGAAATAACTTTTGAAGGTGTGGCTTTAAATGAACAATTTCAAGTTTTTATTATAGATAAATTACCCCCTATATGGAAAGATTTTAATAATGTACTTAGACATAAAACTAAGAAATTTTCCTTAAAAAGTATTATAACCCGTCTACCAATAGAAGAAGAAGCCCAAAAAAAGATCAAAAAGATGAAGTACTCATTGTCTCAAATGACAATGCCAATAAGAAATCCTCCTCTATAATTCTAAAACCTAAATGAAGAAACATGAAAAATCAGAATCGCAATAATAACTAGAACTATATCAACCAAAATAGAAACATAAATCCTTCACGGAATGGACCTCTACCCCCCTCAAGAAATAAAATATTCATGTGTTATAGTTTTAACAGGCCTAGTCATTTGCTAGGTTAATTTTTTAATCATTTATTAAACTATGCATATCATGCAATAAATAATATGGTATATTAGTAATATTATTACCCTTGTGAAATATTAAAGTCGATTAAACATTTTTATAAAATGAGTTAAGTTATATTTCTTCATCGGCATTGAAACAAAGCTTATAAAAAAGTATTAACAAATTATTTTTCTTAATAAATAAGAGAGTTAGATTTAGGATTTTAATTATCTGACATTGATTTTAATTTCGAGTAATACACACAGTTATTAGATAATTTTAATCTAAATATATTTTAAGGCATGCTCTATTTCAAATATTTTTATAAGAATTATTATTAAAAGATATTTTGACTACATATCCTTCATAGTAGTTTTAAAATTTAATTACAAATTACAAATCCTCACCCAAAACCTTTAGTTGATAATTGATTAACAAAACAATTGGATCCCTACCTTAGGATATTTTCTTTTTAAAAAGGGAGAATCAATAATTTTAATTCATGTTTTTAATAACCTACTTAAATATTGAGCAAGCATAGTTAACTAGCTAATATTTCTCATAAATTTTCCATTTCATAATAAATTTTTAATTGCCTAAATATTTATTGAATATTTATTTATTTATTTGTCATTAGTTTAGATCTTCAAACCAAAACAACCATGATAGAATGTCTACGTTATTATTTTTGTTTTTAAGCATTTATTGAATTATTTAAAAACCATATGATTTCTCTTTAGACCAACCTTCGAAGTTAATTTATAATTTTCTATAAGTGATTCCTATACTTACGACCTACTTTATAAATCGTACAAAATTTGTACGCAATAATTTTGTAAATCAAGTTTTTGTTGTAATTGCCAGATAAATCGATAAAAGCACTAAAAACTAGATAACTTTTTGTAAGTATCATGTTTTTGGTGCCATTGTCAGAGAACTAGTAATGGCATTAAAATCTCAATAAAAATTTTATCATCAAGTTATTGGCACTATTGCATAAGAATAGCTTTTTAAATGTTTTTATAAAACAATTAAAAATATGTTTTGTGTTGTAAATATATTGATTTTTATTTAAATTTCTAAAATATCTACATTATTAATTAATTTTAAATATTTTAAAATTTAAATTTTCTTTATTTAAAATAAAAAATATATATCATTAAATTTTCTTTTCTTTTAATTTTGAAAAAAAATTGAATTTAAACTTCTAAAACAAATTGTTTATTGTTTATTTTTTTTCTTTATATTTTAACTCTTTAATTCCTTTGTTTCTTTTAATTTTTTATTGAAAAATTGTGTAATAAATTATTGTTTTGTATAATTTATTTTCTTTTACTAACATATTTATCATTTTATTAATTATTCTTTACTATGTGTTTAGTATTTCAATGTACAAACCTATATTGTTTTATATTTTTTATTTATTTATTTTACATTTTTATCTTTCTATTTGGCAGGTGAATGTAATTTTTATTTTTATTAGTTTATGTGAGATAGTAGGCTCTTAGGGTTACCTCTCATAACTTTTAATAATAATACACATAGATCACATAGTTGTCAAGACTGTTGGATTTTGACATCACATAGCCTTTTGAATAACATAATTTTTAACCTAACCTTTTACCCTTTACTTGAACTTTCATTAAGGACTTTTACTCTACAGACCAAACATTCCCCCTAGGTGTAATCACCAAGGAACAACCTAAAATAAGGTGTTTCTCCTACACCCTTAGAGATAGGACCAATTGATCAAATGACCTAGAAGGAAGTATATAACAAGGTTGTGGGAAAATTATATTTCCTACAAAAGACATCAGAGTTGAGAGGTAAGATAGCCACTTTCTCTCATATAGAGGGAGAACCTTCCCATGAAGCATGGGATAGGTTCAAACTTTTTCTTACTCAATACCTTATTATAGCTATCCTTTGTAGCTATAGAACTAACAATTCATCATAAAGGACCAGTGGGAAAGAAAACTACCAAAGAGACTTACAATCTCTTAGATATGTTGGATGCTAATTCCTCGAAAAAGAGCTCGAGAGCGAGGAGAGTTAGAATCCATAAAATAGACTCCAGTATTAAAGTTCAAATGTGGCTTTCCCAACTGACCAAGCAAGTTATGCTTCTTACAACACAAGCCACAATAAACAAATAACAATGTGGTATGTGTTTTACATTGGGACATAGTGCTGATATATTTCCCTTTAAAATATACTAAGGTATGAACCCAATGCTAATACCAACAATCCTGGGTGAAGGAATCCTCCCAATTTCTCCTATAGGTATAACAACCCTTCATTTTCCTAAAGCTCAATTCAACTAGGCCAGTAATTACACAACAATTTCCCTAGAATCATACAAACATGCCAAGTCAAGAAGACAACTTGAATTCATTCATTCAAGTTACTAGAGACAACCAATCAAGAACTAGTTAAAGGTTGGATTATGTGGAATTTTCCATCAAAAAGATGGAAGTATAGGTGGAGTATTTAACCAAGCACTTGTTGAAACAAGGCAAGGAATAGTTGCAAATTCAGAAAACAAAAGAATTCAATAACAAAGGGATATTGAGTTTACAAAAAGATGAAATCCCCCAAGCAAATATCTCACTAAAGACGATTAAAAATAGTCCTAGAGGAGAGGTAACCCATTATCATTTATTATTTCTCTAATTTATTTATTTTTATTTTGTAGATAATTAATTTAATTTTTTATTATTTTGTGTGTTTTAATGTATGTGTAGTTATTAAGTAGAGATTTTTATTTATTTAGAAAAAACATATTTAACCTAAAAATGAGAAATAAAAGTAGTTTATAGTACACTATGGCATGCTTTTCTACATATTACAACATGAGGTAATTAATTTCAAATGGTCATAATACATCAAGTTTTGTGCCGTAACATGACAAACACATCATCGCATCCTGCATGCGTACATTTTCTGGGCTGAAATACCTTTTTCACCCAAAATTTCTACTTTTCTCTCATTTTTAAAAAATTTTCTAACAAAAACCTAATATTCCCTCCCACTAAACACATAAAAACCCTCAAAAGAAGTCCTACCTTTCTTCCTTTTTTTCTTCAAAACTTTTAACATAATCACTTTCCTAATAATTTCCCACTTAACCCACAAAGAAATATTCAATTTCATCAACAAAACAAAAGGTCTTCAACTTCAATAAAGGAGTGTTCTTAATTTTTTTTTCCTTCTACAACAACACAAGTATGTTTTCATAAATTTTTAGAATTTGAGTCTTTAAATTAAATTCTCTAAATTGTTTAAAATTATTGTAATTTTTAAGAGTTCTAAAACCCTAACTAAGATAAAAAAAAAGGGGTTAGGAAAAATATTAGATTGAAATTTTTGTGAACTTGTGAATTTTATATTTTTATAAGATTAAAAATGGGACCAAAAAGAAGTAGGAAAGGAAAGGAGGATTCAAATTTCGAAGATTATGATAGTTCTAAGTTTTCCAATTATAAGGCAATAGTTCACTTTGAAAAAGCCGCATAAGTTAATAAAGGATTTATACTAGAGATAAGGATGGAGTTGAGGAAATTATTGATGTCATAGTACTTCTAGGGTGGAAAATGTTTATATGGGAACCATAGGCGGTTATTGAATCTCATGTTCATGAATTCTATGCGAATTTTCTTAACATTGTTGGTAACCAAGTTTTACGTAGGAATGTTCTAGTTCCTTGTACGCCTAATGATACAAATGCTCACTATTATTTTGTGATTATTAGAGAAGGAGAGTATGAGTAGTATCTTAATATTGTTGATTATGGTATAATTTTAGAAACCTTAATTATACAAGATGTTGAATGGATATATACTGGTAATAAGAATAAGGGTTTCGAAGCAAAGTATTTGGAAAAATTTCAAGAATTTGGCAATACTTGGTGTGTTCTTGGATGATGCCCACCAAACAATATAGCACTATTGATAGAAAAAGGGCTATTTTACTATATGCAATTGCATCTAAAATGCCTATGGATGTTAGAGCTACAATTTACCAAAGAATAAAATTGTCTATAAATAATAACCATTTGGGTTTTTTCCCCAACTAATAACTACATTATGTAAGTATGTGGTGGAACCCCATTCGAAAAGTGAGGTTATATAACCTGGTGAATTATTAAACATGGCATATTTTAATGAGCTCATCTCTGGTATGAATATTGTTTCTAACAAAAAAAAGAGTCATTCCTTCATCAAGATTTTCTATGAAAGAACAATGTCATATTTTTGGTGAAAAAATGAGCTATATGGAAGAATATCAACAAGCATATTTTACCTAACAAGTTGCATTTCTAAATCAACATCGTGATCATGTGGAACATAATCGATTAACGTATGAAATGAATGGATTGCAATTAAATCATCTCAAGGTGAATACAAGTCACTTAACAACACGCAAGTGATTTCACTTTTATACCAATAGAAAGATCATGATAACAACCTAAATATCAAGGTTTGCATTATATGGAAGAGGAGCTCTAAATTGGATACGAAATGTAATTACTTTTTATGTTTTTTTCGTTTCTAGATACTGTATTTGTTTTTATTTTATGTTATTTTATTTATTTTGTTTCCTATTTTGTGAACATTGTTAAAATTGTTAAATTTTTGTGTGCTTTTATTTATTTTTATTGAATTAGAAATTTTTGGTTTATTTTAAAAATATTCTTACAAAACTATCATGTCTTTTTAGTTCATTTTAAGAAAATGATTAAGTCTTTGCATTGTTAGATTATTTTCCAAAACATTTCAAGGAGTAACATAATAATTAGTTAATTATAATTAGTATTTCATGATAAAATGTTGAAATTGCAATGAACCTAAAAACTTTGTTTAGGAATCGAATAGTAGAGACTACTTGGTGAGAATATATTTTGAACCATTACCTTCCCATTCTGAGTTATGATATTTTTCTACTCTTTTAAATGATCTTCTTATCAATTCTAATTTCTACATGATCTTTATAGTCCTTTGCATTGAATGTTAGGATTTTTACATCTAATAGAGTGTCATATATTTATTTTTATTACTTAAATTAAATAAATTAAGTAGAAATTGAAAGTATATGCCCTTCTCTTCATTCATGCATGACTTCTAAAAAAGAAACATATATGGGATTTCCCAAACTAACCAAAGAAAAAGCCACAAATTAGTCACTCATTTTATCATACGGTATATGTAGGATCTATACATAGGTCCTTTCTCTAAAATAATATATATATATATATATATATAATAAAATAAAAATGAATAGTATAAACTAAATACTATGACTCATTACCTTACAAAGTTGTGAGAATTGACTAAATATAAAAGAAAGAAACATAGGAAATAATTTCCCAAAAGTCATTTTCATTTTCTTCATCTTCTAAAGGCATATTACTTGAGGTTTTTATTTAATGAATTTGATTGATATATGAAAATAATATTAGATTTTTTTGATAAAATCCATTCATTTAATTCTATTCATGAGATCAATGTGATGCACCATTTTGAGTTTTTATTCTTTATACATATGCAAACTTATTAGTTCATTTTTATACATAAACTTTATTTGTATATATCTTTGAATGAGTGTTTGAACCAATAAGATAAGTGTTACTAAGAGTATGCCTTGAGAGGATCGAGTTGAAACTAATTCAAATTCCTTACACTCAGATTGGTAAATTACTATTGATACATTTTTTATTTAAATATGAAAATAATTTTTAACTAATTATTATAGTAAATCATGAATGTTTAGAATGTTAAAATAACTTATGCTATAGATTTAATTGAAGACTTAGAAGATATTAAAAAGCATGATAAGTTTTATTCCTTTTTTATTCTTTTTTTATTTTTCTTCTTATATGGTTATATTTTTACTTTATTTTAAATTTTATTTGTTCATATGTTGTTTATTTTTATTTTTTTGTTATTTTTTTTAATTTTTATATTTAAAATTTGACATATGTGGGTATTATATATGAAAAATCTCACGAGACTTAAACCCTTCCACTAAAGCAACCCTAAGTTTAAATTCTTATTATATATACTAAATGTAACTATGTCAATCTATGAAAATAATTTAGAATAGTTAATTTCTACTTCTAGTTTTTATTTTTAGTTTTTTGTCATTCTTTCAAAGAAACGAGTTGGAGATTTGTGATAAGTGCTCAAAAGCACTTAATATATTGTAATTTTATACATGTTAAATGATTAAATAGATTTATATTTGTTTATTTTTACTTTTATTTTAAACAAATCTATCTTTTTAGAACCACGAATATATTTTTTTTTTCCAGGTATTTCTTTGTATTCACTAATTTAACTTGAAGAATTGTATTTCGAGCACCCATTACAACTTAGAAGCTAGATTAAAAAGAAAACATATGTTAAGCATTACAAATATTTTAAAACTTCAAAAAGAAATACAAGAAATAAAGGGTTCCAAGTGATGCAAAACAAACGATGGCATGGCATGAAAGTTTTATATACCACAACACGAGGAAATAGGAATCACATCAGTGCATTCTAAATATAATAAGGGTTGTGGCATGAAAAAATTGTATGACATAGTGTGAATGTAATGGTTTATAGTTTAATTTTCTCATACTTCTTATTCATTTCATTTCTTTGTCTCTTAAGCTTTCTAGCTTTTTCTTTTAATAGTTTAATTTTCTTTCCTCAATTGAGAGTTGAACAAATTTAGTTTATATAATAGTTTATAGTTTAAATTAAATAAATAGCATGGAAGTTCGGTTTAGAATTTTTCTATAATAGAAATTATTCGAAGAATTCTGTTAAGATATATTTAAATGTATTCTTTCTAGATTATCTCAAAGTTTTATTTTACATGCTATAAATTTAATTTATTAATCATTTATTAAACTATGGATGTCTGGCTATAAATAATATGGGATATTAGTAATGTTATTACACTTGTGAAATATTAAAGTGGATTAAACATTTTTATAAAATTAACTAGGTTTTATTTCTTCATCAACATTAAAATGAAGTTTGTAAAAGAAAAATTTATTGAGAAAGTATTTTTCATAATAAACAAGAGAGTTAGATTTAGGATTTTAATTATCTGACCTTGATTTTGAATAATACATGTGGATATTAGATAATTTCAATCTAAATCTATTTTGAGCTATGCTCTATTTCAAAGAATTTTATGAGAATTATTACTGAAAAATATATTAAAAACATATCCTTTATAGTAGTTTTAAAATTTGAAAGTTAATTCTAGATACTTAAATCATAAATCTAACTTAAACACCTTAAAGATAGTTAAAATAGAGAGCCCCGCCAAAAGCATCAACTAAGCAGTTTATTAATTCCTTAGAAATAAAATAAAATTTAGTCAATTATCAATTATTGATCCCATCACAAGTCTTTAGTTGATAATTGATTGACAAAATAATCGGATCCTTGCCTTAGGATATTTTCTTTTTAAAAAGGGATAATCAATAATTTTAATTCTTTTTTTTAATAACGTACTTAAATATTGAGCAAGCATAATTCACTAGCCAATGTATCTCATAAATTCTTCATTGCATGATAATGTTTAATTACCTAAATATTTGTTGAATCTATTCTTATTTTTATGTTAGTAGTTTAGATCTTCAAACCAAAACAATCATGATAGCATGTTCAGGTTATTATTTTTGTTTTCAAGAATTTTTTGAATTATGTAAAACCATATGAATCCTCTTTTGACCGACCTTGGAAGTATACTTATCATTTTTTATAAGTGATACACTTATTATTTTTGATAAGTGATTCATACCCTTGCAAACTATTTTATAAATCATACAAAATTTGTATGCGACAATTTTATTCATTAATTTTTGGTGTAATTTCCAAGTAAACTGGTAATAGCACTTAAAATTAGACAACCTTTGCAAGCAATAATCAACCTGATAATGATTTTTTGAATGAAAAATGCATTTTGGTGGGCAGTGTAAGCTTCCTGATACTCTTCCATGTAGCTTATTCTTTCACCAAAATAATAAAAACAATTACTTTGTAGTCAATTTTGATGAAGGAATGGCCCTTCTTTCCCTTTGGGCTATGTCGATACCAAAGGTGAGTTCATTGAAATAGGTCATATATAATAATTCATTTGGTTGAATTATAAATTCACCTTTTGAATGAGGTATCCACAATTTCTTACATAAAGTAGTGACTAATTGGGGAAAAAAGTAACTCAAATAGAAGTTGTATGCAAATAGCTTGATTCTATGGTGAATTATATTGCCTACATCCAAAGATATCTTGGAAGGAATAACATGTGGTAAAATTTCCCTTTCTTCGCCAACAAAACTGTAATATCTAGTGGGTATCAACCTTGAACACAAAAAGTGTTTCCAAATCCAAGCAACCTTATCCAAATACTTGACTTCAAAGCCCTTATGTTTACCACCAACATAATTCCATTCAACCCTTCTAAAATTAAGGTTTCAAGTTTTGTAGTATAATCAACTTTACTTAAATATATTTCAAACTCACCTTGTCCAATATTCACTAAATAATAATGAGAATTTATATCATTTGGCCCAAACGGGACTATTACACCCCATGCCTTGACTACATTATCAAAAGCATCAAGAACGTTGGCATAGAATTCCCAAACAAGAGATTCAATAACAACATCAGTTCTTTTACAAACTTTTTCCATCCTAAAATTGCTACGAAATCAATAATTCCCTCAAATTGAAAATTAGACCCCAAATCAAAATCCATCTCTCTTTCATGTATGGAACTTTTATTGACTTCTACAGCTTTTTCTAAACATAATTTGTCCTCATAACTTGAAAATTTAACCCTATCATATTCTTCAGAAGTTCAAACCTCTTTCCCTTTATCATATCTACCTGTTTGATGTGCCATTTCAACAATTAAACAATATCAAAAAAATTTATCTCTTAAATATTTAAAAAAAAATAACACAAATCAAATTATTCCAACATTTTCCTTACCCCTATTAGTCGTAATTAGTGTTTAGAACTCCTAAATATTCATAAATAATCCACAATTTTTTAGAGAATTTAATTTAAAGATTTAAATTCAAAATATTTATGAATATTTACTTGTGTTGTTGTGGATTGAAGAGAATAAAGAACAATCCTCTTTGAAGATGAAGATTTCTTGGTATTGTTGATGGTTTTCAAAATTTCGTTAAGAAGTGAGTAGGAAAAGGTTAGAAAGTGATTTTCATGAAAGGTTTTGAAATATTATAGAAGAAAGATATGATTTTTGAAGGTTTAGAGGTTTTTATGCGATAGAAAATTTAGGGTTTGTTAAAAAGATGAGAAAATGAGAAAAAAATGTGTGTGTTTTCGTGTAGGGAGGTATTCCTAGCTAGAATAAAGCAAGCTACAGCATGAACCTTAATCGTCACATAGGAAGTGTGTGCAATAAATACGTAAGTATACGTATCGTAAGAATTAATATAATGATAAGAAAATATCGTACCCACAGAGATTATTTTATTAAAAACTAATTTTTAAAACTAAAAATAATTGTTTTTGTGTTTTTATATTTTAAGGAAGCAAAATTAAAATAGCTAAAAGTAAATAGAAATAATTAATTAAATACAATTTGATAACTACAAATATATATGAGAAAATATCTAGGAATACTTAATCTCCTAATTTTCTAAACATGTGAATCACTAAAATCTACCCAATATAATTATCAATTAATTACATGATCAATTGAATCTAACCGAGCATGTATTTTTCTCTCAAGTAAACTACACACCATATAGTAAATAATTTAATCACACTCTCATACCAATTAAATTGCATACTACTCATTAAGTTCATCAATTATGAATCACATATATAATAATCATACATCTCTACCTAGAAACTATGCATGTTATTTAATCAAGATAAACAATTAAAAATTCTCTCAAATCTATTTAATTGTATTTACAGATAAAATGTTGGCCAAACAATTAATAGCATAAAAATTAGATAAAATAATATAATTAAATTATAATTATAATTGGGGTAAAACTTTAGATCATCACATAGTGAAAATAGAGTTCATAAGATCCCTAGATTAATAAATTAATTACACGTAATTGTGTTCATAAAGCTCATATTTTTCATTAAAAAAAAAGACATAAAATTGATAAAAAAAAGGTAGAATTAGAAATACAATAAATCTCTTATATTGTAGTATTAATTTTCTCTATAATCTCCACCAAAATTGTGTCTTCTCTTAAATTTTTCTATATTTTTCTCTCTTTTTTAGCTCCAAAAAATGACCAAAATTATGCTAATAAAGGAAAATTAGGGTTTATATATAGAGTGATCAGGGGCTTAAATAAAGCTCAGGTGCGATCTGGATTGTCAGATCAGCTTTAGACAAAGGCTACAATCAAAACAAGCAAAATTGATAGTTCTAGCCAATCACAGTGTGACATGTGGCATCAAAAGTTAATTGGGTGAATCAAGGAGCAACACATGTCGTGATGTGATTTGCAAAAACGGATGGCATGGTGCACGGATGGAATGCGTGGAGAAATGGCATTGCGACATGTGGAATGGCACGTTGATCAATTTCCGAAGTCGATTGAACATTATGTTGACACGTGGCATGCATTTCGTTCTCCTTACACGCAGTGTAATGTGATTCACTCTTCGTGCTTACGTGGCATTCCAAAAATTATAATTTCACCCCTTTTCACTAAATATTTTAATTTTTAATTTTTTTTTGCCATAAAAATACTATTTATTAAATAAAAAAGTAAATATTAAGTAAAAAAGTGCGCTAATGACTCTACTTTAATAGATTCATCACACCCCCAAACTTAAATCTTTACTTGTCCTCAAGTAAAGCTAAGTATAACTAAATAAAATAACTTGGGTAGTATATTCATAAATATTCTATTAATACATGCATATTTTACGAAAACTATCCCTTTCAAAAGTCATACAATCTTATGATAAAGAGGTTCACATATTAATCAATCAACGTTCCATCAATACAAGGATATATAAGGTTTTTGACAAATTGATTTGTGTGTGTGTGTGCTGCACATGATATCATCCAATGCACTCATGAAATCAACCTATATGAGCATGCTAATAAATTCAATCTTAGAACAACTCTCATAACTCTATTTTTCACATCCCTCTCCACTAATATAAATATGCAATTAGCTCAAGATCAATAAGGACTTTACAAGATTGTAATGTAAGGCTTAGGTGGAGGGTAGATAAATGAAGAAATTTTAGGCTCTTTCCACACCTTAGCTTCTTCTTTTTCATCATGCACTTTTTAACTACAATTGAGCTTTTACTTGATATTTTAGTGTACCCTCTTTTGACATTATTTTCATATATTTTTTTCATCTTTGTTTTCTCTTTTTTTATTGTAACTTCACAACACTCCCAAACTTATTTTCAACTTTATTTTATTTTCTTTAGAGGCATAATTGTGTTGTGAATTTCACTATTTTTTATAGGGTGCATTACATTTTCACCTTACTCTAAAGCATAACACATGATTGCAATTTTTTTTCTTTTCATACAAGCTAAAGGTGCAAGGGTAAAGATAATGCTTATTGGTTAGGCATAAAATTTGGCTTATAAATATTAAAGGTTCTTTGTTAGCTTAAATGGGTGACTAAAGATATTAACAATGGTTAGCTTGAAAAGATCAATCAATCCAAATAAGGCTTGAATCATTTTTCTTGCTAAATACTATTTAGGATTTTGCCTCAAGGGATGATCAAATAGATTCTAAAACTTGGTAGATCTCATCAGCTCGTACAACTCACTACAAATTTTCTCTCAATAGGAACACCAAAATCAATCATGAACATGTGTATAAAAATTTTAATCAATCAAATCAAAACTAGAAATCATATCACATGATTAATGTAAATATCTTAACAAATATGTTACATTCTTTATCCTAGTCATGACAACCAATTTTTATTATTGAGTTCATATGTTTCATATCAAGTATCTATGCATTTAGTTTCCATATATTTATCAACTTATACCCAAATCATGATTAAAAACATCCTAATAATTAAAATTTCCTAAAAATCTAAAATTCATAGTAAATACTAATGTAGAGAATGAAGTTCCCTCCCCAAAACTTAAGTTACACATTGTCCCTAATGTGCACATATAAATATGAAAAATTAAATGGAAATAAAACTCCCTTAGTCATGGCACATCACATTTTTCACTGAAATGCTCATTATTGTTGTGCCATTGCTCTCCACATTTATTCATCTACAAAACAAAAACAATAAAAATATAAGTAAAATAATGTTGGGTTACCTCCCAACCAGGGTCACATTTAACATCCTTGACTAGACGGTCCTATCAAGTCCAAAGGTGTATCTACTAAGGTTATCACAAGTGTTTCATTTGATAATTGATCTTCATAATAGTGCTTCACCCTATGCCCATTAACCATAAATTGATCTTTATATTTATTTTCTAATTTAATGGTTTCATGGTTGGTTACCTAAGTGATGATGAATGGTCCTAACCATCTACTCTTTAATTTTCGCAAAAAATGTTTGAGTCTTGAGTTATACAGTAACACTTTTTAACTCGGTTCAAACATACGGTGCAAAAAAAATTTCCATGATATCATTTTGTTTTTTCTTTGTAAAGCTTGGAATTTTCATAAGCATTCCACCGTAATTCATCCAATTCATTTATTTGAAGCATTCTTTTCTCACCAACTAAATTTATGGACATATTCAACTATTTCAATGCCCAATATGCTTTGTGCTCCAATTCTAATGGTAAGTGACAAGCCTTTCCATAAACTAGCTAATACGGGGTGGTACCAATTGGTGTTTTAAATGCAGTTTTTTACGCCCATAAAGCATCATCCAACTTAGATGACCAATCCTTCCTAGAGATGTTCACAGTTTTCTCCAAAATTCTTTTCACTTCTCTATTAGATACCTCTATTTTCCTACTTGATTAGGGATGATAAGAGGTAGACACTTTATACTTAATCTCGTACTTAGACAATAAGTAATTAAATGATTTATTACAAAAGTGACTTCTGATGAGTGCTCAAAAGTACTAAAATTACCATGATTTTATACACGTTAATTGATTAAAAATATATATACTTATATGATTTTATCATATATTTATATAAATCTATCTTTTCGGAATCATGAGTATTTTATTTATTTTTCAGGTATTTTTGCTTAAAAAGTAACTTAAAGACTCAAAGAAAAATACCAGAGGCAATACATCAAAAATATATTCATAAAGTAATTGAGGAAAAGTAAAAAAAAAGATGAAAAAATTGGACAAAATGGGTCAAAAATGTCAAAAAGGAGGAAATTGCGTACACAGCCGTACTGCGCCAGCACAATGCCCAGTTCACACGTGTCGCACGCCCAGTCCGCGCGTACCCCTACTCTATTTCACATGCACCGTCACGCCCCACACTACCATGACGTTAGCAGTATGATGTCATCATTCACTACTACGTGTTTTCTCCATTTATAATCATTTTTCCACCCACTTTTTCTTCCTCTCCTCACCTATAAATACCTCTATTCTCTTCATAACAAAACACACCTAAAAACACATTTTATTCTCTCTTTCTTTCTTTCCATTTCTTAGTTTTTAGTTTTTTCTTAGTTTTAGACTTCTTCTCTTTTTGAGAAGAACTAATTATGTTTTTGTAATTTATTTGTTTTTCCATTCAATAAATGAAAGTGCAAATTTCGTTTAGAGGTTTTCCAACAATAGGAATAACATCAAAGTACTGTAAGGATTTTATTTTCTTTAAAGTTATTTTTTATGCTTTATTCTTATATGTTATATTTAATTTTTCTGTGATTAAATTTAACTTTGCTGGCTGTTTGTAAACATGATAAAATAATAACATTGTTATACTTGTGAAATATTAAATAGGTAAAAATTTCTAAAATGAATTGATTTTTTTATTCAAGATTTTATATTAAGAATGTTAGAGAGAAATATATTATTTTTCATTACAAACTTAAATCTAAAAATTAGATTTCAAGGTTTAGTTATCCGGTCTGATTTAGAGTAGTGCTCTTTTATTTGTTGGTACAATCGCCCGGTAGTTAGAGTGAAACTTTATTTCAAAAGTTTTTATAAGAATTATTATCTGAAAATGTATTGACAACATATTTTCAGTAATGGTTTTAAAACTTGAAAGTTAGTACTCGGATAATTAAATTGTTAGGTTTAATTTAGACACCTTGAATAAAGTTTAAACTATCTAACCCCACCAAAGGTGGCATTTAAATGGTTCATTTCCAATCTCTTAGAGAAAAAAATGAATTAATTTAATTAACCAAATTAGTTATCAACCTCACCCATTGGTGTTAATTGATTTGTTTAGTTAACAAAGAATATCTAACCCCATCAAAGGTGGTATTCATATAAAAAAGAAAATCAATAAATATCAATTTATATCTTTAATAGCCTAAATAATACGAGTAAGCATAATTAACATAGTTATTATATCCATAAATACTCCATTATTATAACAGATAAAATTTGCATAAATTTTTATTGAATCTGTATCTATGTTTATTTTTATGTTAGTAGATTAAAAACACAAAACTCAAAATATCATGACAGAATGTTTAGGATTTAATTTCGTTTTTAAAAGTTTGAATAATAAATTAAAAATCACATATATTCCTTCCTTAGATCGACCTTGGGAGTATACGAATCATTTTCTATAAAATGATTCGTGCACTTGTGAGAGTTTTATAAATATAAAACCAAAGTATTGGTAGGATCAGAGATTCCGGTTTTGCTCATCAACTTCCTCCATCAGTAATAATGATCATAGGAGTTCCAAACCTAGTGAAAATATTTTCCTTCAAAAAACTTTTGACAACTTTTGCATCATATTTGTTGCTAGCAATGGCTTCTACCCACTTTGACATGTAATCCATCCTAAGAGTATGTATTAGTTGCCAAATGATGGAGGAATTGGTCCCATAAAGTCGGTGCTCCACACATCAAACAATTCCACTTGAAATATATTGTTCAGAGAGGCAACTCATCTCTTTTTGAAATATTACATATCCTTTGACATTTATCACATATGTTTACATAATTGTAAGCATATTTAAATAGTGTAGGCCAAAATAACCAGATTGAAGTTCCTTAGTTGTTGTTTTTGAGCTCCCAAAGTGACCTCCATAGTCTGAGATATGGCAATGGTAAAGGATACTTTCAACTTCATCATTAGGGACACACCTTCTCAAAATAATATGACCACATTCTTTGTAGAGGTAAGAGTCATCCCAAAAATACTGTTTAATGTCATGGAAAAACTTCTTCTTTTGTTGCCATATGAGGTTCAATGGAAGAACGTTGGAGGCAAAAACATTTGCAATGTCTCCATACCATGGAACTTTTGTTTGAGTTATAGAAAATAGTTGCTTATCTAGAAAAGATTCCCCAATTATCATATTATCATCCATTGTTACTTCTGTCTCTAGTCTAGATAGATGCTCTGGTACCTGATTTTTTTTTTCCTTTTTTATCATGAATTTCCAAGTCAAATTCTTGTAGAAGGAGCACCGATCTTATCAATCTTGGTATTGCATCCTTCTTTGTCATGAGATACTTTATTGTAGAATGATTTGTGTAAACAGTCACTTTGGTGCCAACCAAATAAGATCTGAATTTCTCAAAGGCATATACAATGGCCAAAAACTCTTTCTCTGTAGTAGCATAATTCATTTGGGCCTCATTCAATGTCTTTCTTGCATAGTATATGGCACCAAATATTTTGTCTCTTCGCTATCCAAGAACAACTCCAATAGTAATATAATTTGTGTCACACATCAATTCAAAGGGCTTGTTCCAATCCAGTGTGACTATAACTGGTGTTGACACTAGTATCTTTTTAAGCACTTGAAATGTTGTTAAATATTTATCATCAAACTTGAAAGGCATATCCTTTTCCAAAATATTACACAAGGATTTGGAGATTTGGGAAAAATATTTTATGAATCTACGATAAAAGCTTGCATGCCCAAGAAAACTTTTTACTTATCATACATTGGTAGGTGGTGGTAGTTTCTCAATCACTTATATTTTAGCTCTATCCACCTTAATACCATTAGTTGAGATTTTGTGGTCTAAGATTATACTTTCATGTACCAAAATGACATTTCTCCCAGTTTAAAACCAAATTTGTTTCTTCACATCTTTGTAACACTAGGGAGAGATAGTGTAGACATTCATCAAATGAATTTCCAAAGACCAAAAAATCATCCATGAATATTTCTATATGCTTATCCACCATGTCTGAGAAAATGGCCATTATGCAGTGTTGAAATGTAGCAAGTGCATTACATAATCCAAAGGGCATTCTCCTAAAAGAAAAAAGTTCCATAAGGACATGTGAATGTGGTCTTTTCTTGGTCTTTAGGTGCCACAACAATATGGTTATAACCAAAGTATCCATCTAGAAGGCAATAGAAAGAATGCTCAACTAATCGGTCAAGAATTTGATCCATAAATGGGAGAGGAAAATGATCCTTCCTTGTAGCTTTATTTACTTTACAAAAATCTATACATACTCTCCATCCCATGACAGCCTTAGTATGTACTAACTCATTGGACTCATTTTCCACCATAGTGATTCCTCCTTTCTTCGGTACACATTGGATTGGACTTACTCATTCACTATCTGATATTGGGTAAATAATTCCCATGTCTAGCCACTTGAAAATTTCTTTCTTCACCACTTCTTTCATAATGGGATTTAAGTGACATTGTGCATCCCTGGTGGGTTTAGCCCTGTCTTCTAGCAAGATTTTTTGCATGCATATTGATGGGCTTATGCCTTTGATGTCGGTAATAGACCAACCTATAGCTCTCTTGAAGTTCCTTACATAGTATGCTTCCACTTGCTCCATACTTAGATCAGTCGAGATTATGATTGGAAGTGTCTCATTATCACCTAAAAATGTATAATGAAGATGAGAAGGTAAAGGTTTAAGCTCTAATTTTGGTGGTTCCTCAATGGATGGTTTCAACCATGAGCTTATTTCAAGACATTCCACAACTGTATTTGATACACAATGAGAGGCGTGTCCTCTAAAAAGTTCACACAGTTCACAATATCAACCTTTGATTCCATATTTTCAAAATTAAAAAAAGTTGAGTTGTTTTCTATTGAGTTAATATCCTTGTTCATAGCATCATGTGTTAAAGTCATAAGTGGGGATGATTCAACAAGTGTTGTTAAGATATCGACATGAATTTGTGCGCCTGTATGCATGTCATGGTATTCATTAGTATGTGTGTTTACAAAATTAACAAGCACAGACTCTAAAGCATTAATAGGGCACATGTCATAAAGCATATCAATGGTTAGCTCATCAGTGTTATCTATTTGAAAGCAATCACCAGAATTATCATCATCAGAAAATTTAATTGCTTTCAACACATTAAATGTTACTTGTTCATCTTACACTCTTATTGTAAATTCACCTTTTTTTACATCAATGAATGCTCTTCTGGTTGCTAAGAATAGATGACCAAGTACGATAGGAATGTTATGGTCCTCTTCCATGTCTAGCACAATGAAGTTCATTGGAAAGATGAATGTCTACTTTTACTAGTAAATCTTCTACCAAACCCCGGGATCTTTTAATTGACATGTCTGCCATCTACAATGTTATTGGAGTAGGTTTGGCTTTACCAACCCCCAATCTCTAGAAGACTGATAATGTCATGAGGTTAATGCTAAAATCCAAATCACATCATGCCTTGCCAAAACAAACTTTCCCAATAGTGAAAAGGATGTCAAAACTACCTGGATCTTTCAGTTTTTGTGGTAGTTTTCTATTAAGAATGGCACTACAAAATTCAGTCAAGGTTATTGTTTCATGATCTCCAAACCTCCTTTTCTTTGATAGTCTATCATTCATGAATTTGGCATAAGATGACATTTGTTCAAGTGCCTCTACAAATGGTATGTTTATGTGGAGCTTCTTGAAGACTTCCAAAAAATTTGAAAATTATGTATCTACATTTTGCTTTTGCAGCATTTAAGGAAAAGAAATAATGGGTTTGTAAAGGTTTCTCTTTTTTGGGTGAATTATTTCCTTTCCATTACTCTCTTTATCCACTACTTCCTTTTCATCCTTTTTAGTTTTTGGTTTCTCCTTATCCTTTTTAGTCTCATATTCATCCTTATCCTTTTTAGTCTCATCTCCCTCTAGATTCTTACCACTCCTGAAGGCTATAGCACTGCAATGGTCCTTCTCTTCTCTTCTTGGGTTTATAATTGTGTCACTTGAAAGGTTACCTTGAGGCCTTTGGCTTATATCCTGGGCAAGTTTTCCTATTTGGTTCTCCAAATTTTGAACTGAAGCCTCTTGAGTGGACACTTTTATAATTATTGAGTGGATGAAGTCTTTCATCATCCCATTAAGGAATTTGTATTGTCCTCAATAGGTGGCTTCTTCTCTTGGGCTTATGAGTGGTATGGTTGTTGAAAACCAGTTGGTTGAAACGATTGACGATTGAATTGATTACCACCTTGATTGTTGTTACTCCAAGAGAAATTTAGATGTTGTCTCCATCCTAGGTTATATGTGTTTGAGTATGGATTATTGTTTCGATTCACATTACCCACATAGCAAATAGATTCAGAATTATTTGGAAAATTATCAAACAAATGAGCTCCTCCACAAAACACACATGACACTCCTGAATCTTGGACCTGGTTTATACTCGTTGGCGAGTTTTGAGCCTTCAAAAGATTAACCAAAGATGACACATGAGTTGTAAGTGTTGTGATATTATTTACCTCATGTATTCCGGCTACTCTTCTTGTGGTTGTCATTCTGTCCATTGGACATTCATAATTATTGTTAGTCATTTTCTCAAGTAAATCATAAGTTTGATTGTAATATTTGTCTAGCAAAACTCCATTAGCCGACACATCAATGATAATCCTTGTTTGAGCATTGAGACTTATCGCAATATTTAACAAGTGGAGCATTGTTTGCATGTGTATATTTGTGCACTTCTTACAAATTATACCAACTTTGAATTTATTATGTATTTTAATTTAGTATCAATTATATCATCATTTTGTATGACATTTGAAGATTTATAATTTGTAATTATATCATCAAAATATGTTAATGAGGTAGTGCTTGTGTTTGTTAATACTAGTACTTATTTTTTTTATTTTACTAATTATAAGTATCATTGTTTACATGATGGAGGATATAGAAGTTGACAAAATCATTTTAGAAGGGCTATCATAGTGTAAATTATGTTGTTAGACATTAATTTTTTAATTTTATATTACTATTTATTTTATTAGTTATATAAACAAATGTAATGCATATCCATTCAGTTTTGGCTTGATACTCAATATACTCTATATTTACTTTGTATATTGCTTTGTTAAAATAAAAAAAATTGTTTTATTTAAATAATATATCCTCTTACAATTTTTTTAATATTTGTATTTTTGTCCAATAATATATTTTTTGAAACAAATAGTTTAATGTATTTTAAGACAAAAAAAAATTCACAAATTCATTTCAATCTAAATAAGTTTGGACAAAACATTGTCACAAATTTGTCCAAAAATTGTTAACTTGAGACAACAAAAACTTTTCACAAAAATGTTATTTAGAGAATCAATTTTAGGGACAAATTTATTCTAAATTAGAACAAATGTTTTTGCCATAAAAAATAATTGGTACAAACGACTTTTAATTTTTAAAAACAAATAATTTATCCCTAAAATATGTTTTAGTAAGCTATCTATTGCGTTCAACCGCAAATTGAACAAATTTATGTTATATTGGAACAAAATATTTTGTCCTTAAATCTATTAATTTATGGATCAAAATTAAATTTTGTCCCAATATACTTTATGCGATTTCTACTTTGAAACAAAAAAATTGATAAATTTATTGTCCTTAATTCGACAAAATTTTGACTTTTAAGGACAAAATCTCTTATCCTAAAAAACTAATTTTCTTGTAGCGTCAGTTTCATAGTTGGCAGAGGTTTACTTAAATAAGTAGAGGATACGATGTGAACTAGTAAAATGTAACTCTAATTAGACTAAACAAATGAAACCCAATTTACTATCTGAAGTTAAAAAAAAAAAAAACAAACTTAATAATTTTATATACATGCATGTATATGATCTTAAATAAAAATAACTGTCTATTATTAATAATGTACCAAAATGAATGAGAACTATTATTACAATTCTTTTAAATGAGAAAGTAATATTGTTAGGTATATTAATCATGTTTAAATATTGCTATTGAATATACGCAACAAGGAAGGCTTCAGGGCTAATCAATGACGCTAAATTTATTATGCTTAAAAGTACTTTTGATTCAACACGTATTACATTTAGGTGGGAGAAGGCTTGAGTTCTATTCTTAATTATGAATATGTGAGTTTGTATTGTATAAAAAAATATGAAGTTTTTGTCTCATATTAATATTAGTTGTAAGAGACCAAATTGAACGGAAAGAATATTATCAGGGTGATTTCATATATCCCATGTACCAGTTAAAAGAGTAATCTCAATCATCACACAGCTATTATAAGAGTCTAATAAATATTTAGTCATAGTATAAATATGATCTCAAGATAGTTGTTACAAAGAGATAAAAGTTTAAGAATTATTTTTGAATTATCTTAAAGAAATAAATATTTAAAAATTATCATTTAATTAAAATGAAGAAGTAATTAATAATAGATATCTACAAAATTACAATAAATCAATCCAATTTTAATAAAGAATAATTATTAGATCAATTATTTCTAAGTATATTCATATATGCAAACAACTATTATAATTTAAAATATCACTTAAATCTCACTACTCTCTATTATCCATCTTATCGTTATTAACTTAATCATCTAAAAACCAAAGACTACTCTCATAGGGATGTTTCAAAGTCCTAAATTTTTTTCATCTTTTAATATTTCTAAATGTTTTTCATCTTTTAATATTTCTAAATGAAATATTATAGGTAATTTGTGTCAATAAATATATCAAAACTTTTCAATTAAAGTATCTAACACCTTTGTCATCTAATCCTTAAATTATGTTTCATCTTTTAACTTAATAATTTAATAAATCAAATAAAAATAGTTAAATATATAAACATATCAATTGTATTAGCAATCTATTAGATTAAACATAATTAAAATTTCCAAAATGTGATTTTATGACTCATTTTATAGCAAATATTACACTATAACCCATATGACATGTTTTAATAGCTAAAAAAACGATATAAGCAAGATTGATGTTTTACATTTTTTTTTCTTTTTTTTTACTCCATCGTGTGTTGCACAATTGCATTTTATAAATTTTATAGATAAATTAATATAAATATAAACCATGTAATTGTTTTGATAATGGAAAAAACATATAAAGTTGTCAATTTTTATTTTATTTTTCATAATATATGAGTAGTTGTCTAAGATATCAACCATTTATCAAAAAGAGAAAATTAACATTTTAATTGTGAGGTAAATTTTGGAGCATTTGCCTTAAATGACCCAAAGTGAGGGGAAAAGCATACTTAAAGGACCTGTAGATAAACTTTTGTCAAAAGAAAAAAAAAACTTAACCCAATTTATATTTTTGATGTAAGTTACAGGTCACATATTTCGGTAAATGCATCAAAATATCTTAATTAAATTAATACATTTGTAACATCCCATTATCTAACCATTTAATTAGAAGTATAAGAGAAATAAAATATACAAGTTAAATTTTAATAAAATTTATAATTTAATTTACTGTTAATTAGTATCCAAATAAATAAATAAATAGAAAAAAATAGGATATTTCGCCACCAATTTGAGGAACTCGATTTGTAATTTAATGTAGTTTGATAGTTACCCACATGATCGGAAAAAAAATGCCCATGGGATAAGATAGTTTGATGCACAAATAAATAAAGTCAAAATATCATAGAAATTGATAATTTTGTTCAAAATAGGGTGATTATAAAAAGTAATCAATTTAAATTAATCTAAATATTAGTGATAAAATGTTATTTTTTAGAAAGAGATAAGATGTATGAATATACTTATAATAATAATTTGCCCGTCTTCATCAATCAGTACTATAAAATTAGCTACTTACGTCATTTTTGCATGAATTTTAAAAAAATATGACACAAATATAGGGAAAAACTATCATAATTATTTTCGCTAGTCATGTTAGTATTGATTTTCTATTTTATCATTTCCAAAGATAGTATTCATGGACTGACCACTACAAAGGCCCAAAGGGGCCATGGGCACTGATCTTATATGTGAAAAATGTAGTTTAATATGTTATGACATATAGTAAATAGGAGGAAGATGGTGTAATAGTTATTGACTCCCCAAAGTCTTTCTTTCCTTATCTCATACCTAGTGGGTTGTGGCTCACTTAAGAAACTTACATCGTTATCAATTTTTTTTAAATAAAAAGTATACATAGTATAGAGTTAACAAATAATAATTTAAAAGAAATGATGAAATAAATGGGTTGGGTACGTATATTAAAAAATACATGAGATTTTAAATGGATGATTTTTATTTCAAAAAATAAATTATCTATCCATTTTACTCCAAACTTATTTCAAATATTACAATTTAATCTCTAATATTTCAAAACATCCTTAACATTTTTAATTATAAATTTTATCATAGATTGAAGATCAAATGAATTAAAAATTCAAGTCATATCCTTATTAACTATAAAACTGTTAAAACAATTTATCAAATTTAATTAAAAATATTATTAACTAAATTATGTGAATTGAAATATTAGAGATTAAATTATAATATCTTAAATAGATTAAGAACTAAATAAATAAATAAATCAAAAAAATTCAAGTAAAGAAAAAAAGTAAAAAAGAAAACACATGTATCAACTCAACAACTCAATCTAACTGATAATTTGAGTGTCTCACATTAAAGGGTTTGTAGTTCAAATATTATGTGAGTCTTGATTTGAAATTTTATATACTTATCCTTAAACTAAGGATAAAGAGTCTCCTAAGTCTGTAAAACCCCATAAATTTATTATAAGTATTTAAAGTACCTTAAAAAGAATTATGAACTATATATTGAAGAGTGGATATATCAAAACATTTTTCATGTGAAAAATCGGATCAAATAAAAAAAATAAGAAATATCTATGCACCTCGCCAATACCACGCTACCATCACAGCAACACCTTACCACCATTGGTGGTGAGCTCCTCAAAATGGCTATAAAAAGGGATGAGCTTCACTCATTTTCTCACACATATTTTCCTCTCTTTTCCTCTCTTTAGAACTTTCTATCTCTAAATTGTTCAGGTATTTCAACACATTTTGGAAGGCATCTCGAGAATAAAATATCAAAGAGTTCAAGTTCAAAAGTTAAACGATGGAATAACTTTTCAGGTAGGGGTTCTCATTCTAATATTTTAAATACATGCATTGTTTTGCTTAACGAAATGCCATGGGTCATATGTTAGGAAATAAAAGTGAGAAACTGGATGTCATAATTTTATAAGTCATGGTATAATGTTATAAATGTTGTTTAAAAAAGATACTAGTCATAAATGTTTTATTATGCATATATTAAAAAACTTTTGTATAAATAAACAAGTATCAAAAGTTGACATGAAATGAGAATTGAAAAGGTTATATGGCATCCGAGAATTTTATACAAGCATCATAAGAATGTTTTATATGTAGGGAGTACACATGTACGTTATCTTATGGAATATAGTACCCATGAGTTATTGGTTGGAGTAGATTATTTTTGACATACTATAGATACGCATTGCATCACATGTATCTTTAGAGATTTATCCATCTATAGTGTCTATATGTGATCGAATTATTATAGTCAATATATGTGACCGTTGATTATTATGATCGCACATGAGGCTTAGAGTTGGACCTCGTTATGTTTGTTGTCTATTGTGAATTCGTTGACTACACATGAGCCTCAAAATTTGACCATCCATTGTGTTTGGAGTTGACCTACCCATAGACGAGGACCCATATAATGTGATTTGATAGATACATGTGCCCAATATATTATGATCTTATATAGGGTTAGAGGTGGACCCATATGTGTCTCATAGTTTGACCACGCATATGCCCATGTATTTAGATGACCAATACATATGGGGTTGTATATCATGCATTGGATTTATACCGCATGTCATATTTTGTATTGCAAAAGCATGCATTGGGATACATGTATTGTATTTTCCCTCAGTTTTCCCTAAAGCGATGAGGCACAGGTATAGTCAGGTTTATGACTGAAATCTCCATCCACTATGAATTGATGATGATTACTTACACTCATGAAAATTTATTAAAATGAGCATGCATTATGAATATCTTTTTATTATGATAAAACTTTAAAGTAGACTCCTACTCAATTATGAATGAAATCTCCAACTATATTGTTTGAGATAATTACGACGAAGATAAGGCGATCATGAATGGAGGATTTTGACATTATAAGGTTTAACTTAAAACCTTATTTCTTTTATTGGTTATTATAGTTTACGATTAGGGATGTTAAAACTACTCTAATAAATTTTAATTAATTTAGATTTAATGATTTTATAATAGATTTTACATTTTAAATAAAAAACTTCTACAAAATACTCAAATTGCTTATAGCATTGATTTATAAGTAAATAATTTTTTAAAAAGAAATTTTTCGTAAACATAATTTAAAATTTATCCCCTTTTATTTCGCGTACCTTTTTTTCATGATTTTATAGTCTTTTATCATTAACAAAAGTATACTATATATCTACATCTATTAGGTGAGTTAGCATTAAGTCTAATATATTTACAAAAAAATTGCAGAAATTCTTTTAGTAAAGATAACAAATTTGTATTGTTCAATTGTTTTTGGGAAAGTATGACAATATAAATTCATTATTTTTATAAAATAATTTTTTAAAAAATACTAAACTTGTAACATCTATTTAATAAATACAAAATTAAAGAATATTTATATTAAAGATAATAAATTTAACCCATTATTTTTAAAATATTTTCCCTATCTCTCTAAGGTAGAATAGGAGTACCGAACTCAATTCCGAGATCTTCTTCCTCACATGTGTAGGCTTGAAGCTCAATGCCTAAAGCAAGAAAAATAAAAAAATAAAAGCGAACTCCATTTCTATAATACTATAGGGTTGTGCGTGCGAATATTCCATAAGCAGGTCAGAAAAATTGACTGTATATAAAACATACAGAGGAACTCACTCATAGTCATATTAATAAATAATAATCATTTTTCTAATCAAACTTCTCTCTTTTTTACATTTAAAAGCTCCTTTGCATGTGACATAAGCTTGATAGCTTTGAATAAATAATGTTAGATTAGCTATAAGTACTTCAAACTACGTGCCAACAAATCCGTTAACAAATAGACTTAGAATCATCTTGTAATACTCTAACCATTAAGAATTTATACAATCACATGGACTTGGAGTGATCAAATAAGAGACATATTGATTAATATAATCAAAGTGATGATTAAAGTATAAAATAACAAAACATGATGCATATAATACCTAAACTGTCTACGGTTAAATATGAAAACCCACGTTGGGTTTCCAAATTCTAATCAAATGTTTGTAATATACTCTAAACTTATCATCTTCTCGTTGCCAAGAAAAACATGATGCATGTAAAATTCAAAAGGTTTTTCAAAATTATATAAAATAATAATTTTAAAAATATAATAATAAAAATAATGTTTAAAGTCAAATATAACAGCTTTTAATATTTAATATATCTAAATAATTATAGGTGTGTTAATGTAAAATGATAGTTTAAATTTTTTTAATAATAAAAATATATAAATAAGTTAGAAATAAGATATATTATTTTTATTCTTATATTAAATCATTTTTTCAAAGAATACATTTTAATTAATTATAATTAAATATTAAAATTACAATGACAATGATATTGGTACTAATACCTTAGTAATTATTAAATAAAGTATATTAGGTGTGTTTATGTCAAGGAATTGATATGCTTATAATAAAAAATATTAATATTAAAATAATTAAATATATTATCTTATAATTTAATATTTTAAAATTTTAAAAAATAAGCTCAAATGATAAGATATATTTCAATAATAGAGCTACACTTATTTTATCATGTTACATTAATATTATTAATATTAAATAAAATTATCTTTATTAAATTGTTATTTTAAAAATAATAATTTAAACCGTAGTATTATTAGTACCTTGTTGAAAATTTCATGGGGTTTCCGAATTCAAATCAAATCTCTGCAATTTACTTTAAATTTGTCATCTTCTAGACGCATAGAAAACATGATATATATAATACCCAAAAGCTTTTTGTGGTTCAAAAAGAGCATTTGTTTTCTTCGGGGCTTGAGCCGTTAAAGCGACAACGAACCTTTGCCAGTGGATGCCATGAGTGTAAACACAAATTCCCATGAACATTAGTCATATAATAATATTTTATTTAATAATAATAGTATGAATGAACAAACACTTTAAAAAATATTTTCTCAAATCCTTATTAAAATTATTTGATTTTTGATAATATTAAAAGTTTGTCAGAGTATATTTTATTAATATCATAATAATATATTTTTTTAAATATTAAATTATAAATTAAAACATTTAATTATTCTTATATTAATATTTTATATTTTAAAAATGAAAAAAAAATTATTGAAGTTTAATCATGGAGAAACAATAATGCGGATTTAGCAAAAAAAATTAAAATAACAATAATGTTATTTATAGGCCAATAAAATGCATGCAAGATTAATGCAATTTACTTTAAAAAAAAACTATTTAATAGTTTATTAAAACAATGTAATGTAAGAGCACCCCTCACCCACTAAAGTAATTAATTACATGTTGTATTCAAAAATTATTCATTAGTCGAAATACAGATAATGTCTAACTATATTTTTGTTTAAGGGTGTGTTATTATTACAGATCATTATTTTATTAGTTCCATAATATATTTAATATTAATTATAAAAATGGGCCAAAATTCTTAAATGTACTTATAATTAGCGTAGAAGAATTATATTAAAGACAAATCAATGTTTTTATCGATCTAAAAATTTGGCCTTAAATTTTACTTAAAAACCAGAAAAAAAAAGGTGATTTTTTCTTCTGCTTCTTCCTAAAAGTCAAGTCTATACATATACTGGGAATAGACAATTTCATTAAGAGTATCAGTACATCATTGAAATGTGGTTTCGATATGTAAGAAAATGCATTAATGTAAATAATAAATGGATATAAAATATTTTCAAAAAATATAGTGATACTACCAAAACATTTTTACAATTGCTGAAATTATAAATTATTAAAATATAATTAATTATAAAAATATTAAAATTAATTTATGTAAAAATCATTGTGATAATAAAAACTATTATAGTTAAAAAAAACAATTGTAAAAATAAGCTCAGTTTTGTTTAATAAAGTATTTTATCGTAAAACGTGTAAGTCTAATTTATTATTAAGAGTATAAATTCAGTTACTTCCGAAATAATGACTATGTCCTCCTCGGGTGTGCCTTCACATTATCATGTCTGACTCTCAATCGAGGATTCTTAGTTTGTTAATATTATAATCTTAATATATATATATATATATATTATAAAATTATATTTATTTTTATAAAAAATATTATTGTATAAAATAAAAATATTTTTTAATTTTTTTAATTATATTAGATAGATACTATTATAATTTAAATAAATTGTAATTAAAAGAATCTAATAAAATATAAAATAAAAATAAATAATTAAATAATTAAAAACGTAAAAGCTTAAAAACGTAAAAAATAATTATTTATTTATAATAATTGAATTTAAAATGTTAAGAAAAATAAGTATAATATCTTACTATTTTTTTAAATAAATATAAGATATTTATATTATATATAAAATTGTAGATAAAATATATATATATATATATATATATAATTAAATAATATTAACATTTTATCGTCTCAGCAACGTAGCTGCGTGTGTTGTGTTTTTTATTTGGGAGACTGTGCGTGTCTATCTTGAGCGCAATGATGTAGATTTGTCTTTAGGGGTATATAAATCAGTAAATTTTGTTGGCATTTCAAGAATTACAGATTATTTTTATTCGTTAGTTAGATAAATTGAATGAAAATTTTCCAGACTAATAATGTGTGAATTAAATAATGATTAGTTTTTTTTTTAATTTCCTATACATTTTACGAGTTTTTTTAATAATTTTACCACACTTGTTTAAAAATTTATATTACATAATAATAATTATATGAGTTTATTACTTTCAGTTAATTTTTCTTTTTAACCTCTTGAAAGTTATTAAAGTAATCATTTTTTACATTTATATATTTATTTTTTTCAAAATTATTATTAATATTAATTAAAAAAATTATTAAATAAATATAACATATTATAATTTTAAACTTCAATTTATGTGAATTAATAATTTACATAATTTTTTATTAAAAATAATTTATTTGATTATAAAAAATATTATTTAAGTGACTGTATTGTATGATTCAAACAAATTGACATATATAATAAATTAAATTTGCTCCAATAATTATAATATATCAATAGATTACAAATTATAAAATTTATAATTTCTTATCAAATTAAATAACAAATTGAGTAAAAATGATCAACTGTACACCCTTACACTTATTGAAAAACACTTGACGTTGGTTGTGATTTTCTTTTGCATAGATAATAATACACATTAATGCAATTTAGCATGTTTTCTTTTAAAGCATTAGTAACATGATTCTCTATAAATATATTGAATGAGATTTTTTTTTAAAGAAATACTAAAAAACATTATTAAATAAAAAAATATTATACGTCAAAATTTGAATTTAAAATTATAATTAAAATAATTTCATACCACTTAAATGGCAAATAAAAGTAAAGAAATTATGATATTATTATAATTTAAATTATTATTTATAATAATAATTTTATTTAATAATAATTATAATAATAAATACACATTTTGTATAGATTTTATTAAGATAATAAAAAATATATTTGTATCAATATTATTATCTTTAAAAAATGAAAATACTATGTTTTTTTTTAAATACATCACTCATGCATTCGATGGAATTTAAAATTCAGAACTCACTTTTTACAACTCTCAAATTAAAGAATATATCACTGACTACAAATACGAGTGATAACTAAATCATGAATAATGATGATAAGAATTTTTCATAACAATAAAAAAAAAGAATATTTATTTGAGGATATGTACTTTTAAAGAAATAAAATTGTTAGTTTTTTAAAAAAATACTAATATTAAAATAATTTAAAATTTTACATAATAATTTATTATTTTATAGTTTTTAAAAATAATTTTTTTTATATTAATAGAAGTTATTTTGATAATAAAACTATCCTAGAAAAAAAATAGTTAACTATTTTATTCATTTATGTCAGTCACATAATTGTCTATAACAACTTAATACAAATATAATATTAAATTACATAAACAATACTTAATTTTTTACATTTTACATTTTACATTTTACATTTTAATCCTTATCTTCTTTTCTTATTTTTTATTTTATTTTTTAGTTTTCATCCTTTGATCACTTTACTTTTTTTCTTACAATATAGTTCATTTATATTTTAACTTTTACACTTTGTCCCATATTTTTAATTTTTGAAGTTCAATTTCAAATGTCTCAAATTTTAAACTAAATATGAGAAAATTAAAAAAAAGGGATTAAATTATAAAAAAAGTTAAGAAATAAAGTGTAAAAATTACAAAATAAATGAAATAAATTATAAGAAAAAATTGAAGCAAATAATGTAAAAACATTTAGATATTTGTGTTACTAAGCCCATGTACAATTAATCAATGGAGTATTAGAAAAAGATTTTGGTTTGATTATAAATTATTTTTTGAAAAACTATAAAAATTAACACTATTAAAATTTATAAAAACGAAAATAGTACTCTAATAATATTGAAGGTGTTTAATTAAACGACGTTCAATATTGAATAAGTTTAAATGACTATAATTCAATTTAAACGTTGTCTAATTAGATAACAATTAAAATAAAATAATATATCAAACTTAAGAGTATTATTTTTGTTTCTTTCCTTGTTTTCTTATCAAATAATATTTTTGGTATGATTTGAATCTATAATAGAAAGATGTGATTATAAATGGTATGTATGTTATAGGGGTTGAAAAATATATCTTAAAGGTAACACCAATTATAATAGGGTTATATACATTTTATGCTCACAAATGTATGGGGTAATTTTTAAAAATGTCCAAAACGTTTAAATCATTACAATTATGCCTAACATGTATGAGATATGAAAAAAAAAACCCAAAAATTAACTGACGTTAAATTTTCAAACATAAATAATGCACGAACAATACATATGTATTTTCTTAAAGACATAAAGGTAATTTCATGTCTCAGCTTTAAAAAACGAAATAGTAGAACTCTTCTATGGTTGCCACCACTATCGTCCATCAACTCTCTCTTCTTGCCACAAACCAAGTTGATTGGTAAGGCCTTTAAGATGGCCATTGGTGTCAATGGATTGAAAATTAAGAGGAATATGAGATAAGGGTAACCTATTCAAAAATGAGGGTGTAAAGGTGACTAAGATGGGTTTAAGAGGAGGTTTTTGATTGTGCAAATGACATGAGATAAGGGAAGGAAAAGGAGAGTTAAAGAAGACAGAAGAGAGTGACTTGAAAGTATTTGTAGAGTAGGAAAGCATGTTGCAGAGATCTACTAGTGGTGGTAGCCATAGAAAAGATCTATTGCTTTTTATTTAAACCTAGACATAAAATTACCTTTCTATCCCCAAGAAAATGTCAATGCATATGCATTACTTATGTTAGAACATTTAATGGTAGTTAGCTTTTAGATTTTTTTCATACCTTATACGTTTTGGCCAATAATTGTATCAATTTAAATGTTTTGAGCATAAAACGTATTTTAACCATGATAATATAAGCGAGTTAAAGTTAAAAATATCATATAAATACTATTATACTATAAGGCTTACCGTAAGAATAATGTACTGTAACGTAGAATAGTTAGACTCTTCTAACATAACGTAGGTTCTTGTATTAGGTTGTTAAGAGTTGTTATACCAATAACACTACTAGCTTGTATATATCTTTGTACTCTATCAATAATAATTGTTGAGGTTTATTCACAATCTTTACAAACATTTTCTACTCAACATAACCAAGTTACTTGAGATCTTAAAGAACCCAATACTAGTAACAACAATAGTTTATACTCCATGTTCAAACAATAACAAATCCATTACAATTTCTCATGCTAATCATTGAGAATCATCTTTTTTTTTCTTCGATTGCAGTGCTACCAATTAACGTCAACTTTTCGATCGAGTTGGATAATAAAAATTATCTCATTTAGAGAGAGAAAATAGTATTAGTGATAATTTCCTATGGCCTAGTAGATTTAATTGATGCTTTAATTTTACCTCCTTCTTAATTCTTTATTGGAACTACTTGTGTGAATCGTGAGTATTCATAGTTGAATTGGTTCAACAATTTTGTTAAATCCTAGTTATATGAATCAATTTATTCATCAATACATCCATATTTACCTAGAGAAGCATCAGCTGCAAAATAATGGCAATTGCTTGAGCAAAAATTTTCAATCAATTTTCAGGCATGAATTATAGACTTGAGGCTTGAGTTTCAAACCTTGCACAAACATGATCACATTGTAGAAGCATGTACCTTGCATTTAAAGTCTATGGCTAATAATCTTGTTATAAGTGGTGAAATTGTTACTTCATGAGATCTAATTCTTTATAGCCTATGAGGTCTAGATTGTGACTAAAACTCTTTTGTGTCTTCAATGTCTCTTTTGATGAGATTTGGTACAGAGAGTTTTGAATATTTTTTGAGTGAATTAATGTCTTATGATATATATCATGCACTTCAAGAAAACATTACTTGTTTTGGCTCATCTACTTCCAAGAATGGAGATTACTTGTTTTGGCTCACCCACTTCCAAGAATGGAGATCCTATGCCTTATTCTAGTAATACTCAAGACTCTAGAAGTATTAGTGGCTAGAATGTCCCTAATTTTCTTTAGAATAGTAATTTTTTTAAACCTCAATGTAATGATAACAATAGATACAAGTTAGGTGAATCTAGAGGTTCACCTGGTGGTAATCGTGTTCAGTGCCAAATTTGTGGAAAACTTGGCCATCCTACCAAAAAGTGCTTTAAATTGAGAGATCTTTTTGTTTGGGAAAAGGTTGAATGGATCTCCTACTGCAATGCTTGTAAATAGATCCAATAAGGTCACCAATTGATACAAACTCCACCAAACTTTTTTATGAAACCCGATAACAATGATGGATTGAAACCCTAAGATCGTGAAGACAAGATTTTTTAAGCCTTAACCCATCACCTAATAAGATGAAAATCAAGATTACGAAGGATTAAAATGCCACACCAAGAAAACCTAAGAATTCTCGCAAAAATTCAAGTTGATAAGTTTGGTTATTTGAACACCACAACATTAACTTGATAAGTTCAAAAGTTCTTTTTAAGAACTAAGAGGAACACAAGATCTCAAAAGATGATAATTTTCTAAATAATCCAATATCTCTTTAAAATTCATAGTACTCATCTATATACTTGGAAAAGCCTTCCAAGAATAGGAAAAATCATAATTACAACACAAAAATTAGCATAAAAAAGTTCTTTACCTTTTTTTTGGACCTTTGGACTTCTAAATACAACCAATAAATAGCTAAATAACTAGATTCAATGTATTTTACACGCCTATCCAGGACCAAGTTATTCTTCTATTTAATATCCTTGAAACTTTGCAAATTCACACCCTTTAATGGTCAAGCCATGTTGGTTACGAATTTTCATGCTAATTAGCATCTTTAATTGCTTTGATGACATGAACTAGGTCTTGATTATTATTTGAGCCCATCTTGGTCTTTTTAGAATCATCCCATTTAGTGTTTCCTTGAAACGTTTGGCTCTAAGTCTTGTAATTGAGCCATTAGGAAGTGACAAAGGGTCTTGTGCAAATTCAACTACATTCTCGCTTGTATGATTAACATGTCCAGCTCCTTGGTTTGCATCATTCTCCCCCTCTTGAGAAGGATTTATCCTCAAATCATCACCTCTATCAAAAGGATACAAATCAGCAACATTAAAGCTTGCATTGACACCATACTCACCTGGTAAGTCAAGCTTGTAGGCATTATCATTGATGCATTCCACTACTTGAAATGATGCGTCACCCCGAGGTACGAGTTTTGAAAGCCATTTCTCCAAAAAAATGGTCCTTTCTTAAGTGCAACTAAACCCAATCTCTAGGTTTAAACACTACCTTCTTACATCCCTTGTTGGCTTGTTAGACATATTGTTTAGTCCTTTTTTCAATGTTCAACCTTGCCTTTTTATGAATCATCTTTACAAATTCTACTTTATTCTTCCTATCTAAGTTCACACGTTCATTCAAAGGTAAAGAAGTAAAATCCAAACATGACAATGGGTTAAATTCATAAACAATTTCAAATGGTGAAAACTTAGATACATAATGTATATTTCTATTGTAAGAAAATTCAACATATGGTAAACAATCTTCCTATGTTTTCAAGTTCTTTTTAATGATAGCATGCAACAAAGAAGACAAATTTCTATTTATTACTTCAGTTTGACTATCCATCTGTGGATGACAAGTAGTACATAACAATAACTTGGTTCCCAACTTTCCCCACAAAGTCTTCCAAAACTAACTCAAAAACTTTACATACCTATTATAAACAATGGTCTTAGGCATATCATATAACCTAATAATCTCTTTGAAGAATAAATTAGCTATATGTGATGCATCATCAGTTTTATGACATGCAATGAAGTGTGGCATCTTGGAAAATTTATCTACCACCATAAAAACTGAATCTCTCTCCCTCTTAGTCCTAGGTAAACGTAAAACAAAATCCATAAAAATATCAATCCAAGGTTCACTAGGTATTGGCAAAGGGGTGTACAAACCATAGGGTTGCAACTTAGAGTTAGCCTGTTTACATGTGATACACTTCTTACAAATTCTTTCCACATCATGTTTCATATGAGGCAAAAAAAATGATCATACAAAATTCTTAAAGTCTTAGCTACACCAAAATGACCCATTAAAACACCACCATGAGCTTCTCTCGCAAACAATTCACTCAAAGAACACATAGGCATACACAACGTATTTTTCCAAAACAAAAATCCATCATGCCTATAAAACCTACAAATTCCACGTTTCCATATGCATTGAATACATCACCAAAATTAGAATAGTGTGCATACAAATCTTTAATATATTCAAAGCCAAGCAATTTTGTATCTAAAATGGAGAGTAAAGCATACCTTCAAGATAATGTATCAGTCACCATATTTTCCTTACCTTGCTTGTATCTGATCACATAAGGAAATATTTCAATGAATTCTACCCACTTAGCATGACATGTTTTCAAACAGAGTAGAGACTCGTAAGTAAGGTACATTAGTGCAGTATCATAGGGAGGTAATTAGCAAAGATCAAGTTTACTTGAATATTTATTTTTCATAGTGGAAAATTATGTGGTCCGGTGAACCGGTTGTTTTCCTCTTAGATTATGGTTATGACATAAGTTATTTTTACCTAAAAATATTTCTTGTTATTATTTCATTTTCGTACTTTATTTTTACACGTGATTGCATATATAACTACTTTGCTTAGGTTATTAAATTAAAAATTAATAAAAATTAAAAATAATCTATTCACCTTTTCTAAGTTAATTAGGTTTTTTTTTAAATTTCACTACCAAACAATGTGCGTCATGATACATTTTTTTTTTCTGCAGTACACTTCACTTTTCTTCAAGTTTTCCTTATACATTTTACAAATTAGTTGGTTTTTCATTCAAAACTTATATACATTAATCTTTTAAGCTTCTAGGTGTAAATTAAGTGGTTTAAATATTGACAAATTTATGTATTTTAAAATTAAAAATACTTGAAATATAATAAAATATATCCATGATTTAATACATATAGATTTACATAAATTATCACATAAACATTCTATAATCAAACTTATTTGTTTCATTTAAGTACAATTAATTCATAAAATATGAATATTTTTCGAGTAATTATAATTTAGTTCGAACTTAGAATTTGTGGAGCTTTTTACGAAACTTCTCGTTAATAAATTTTAAAATGTATTTATTTTGATAATTCAAAATATACTTATAAAAATTATTAAAAATATAAATAAAAAAATAAAAGCACATGCACAATAACTTTAATTATTTTTATTATTTTAATTATTGTTATTATTTTTTAATTTACATTAATATAATTGTTTTTTAATAAAAATAATTAATTACATTAATATAAATATAATAATAAATGTTTCAAATTTCCTATCAATTATGTCCAAAAACTTGTTTATTGTTTCAATTAATCCTAAAATTATTGAATTTGATATGATTAATAAAATCAATTTTTTTTATACTCAAAACTTATTTTACGTACATTATAAAAGAATCTATATTTTACCATTCACATAGCTAAAAATATTAACACAATAATTTAAATGATAAATGATTTTAGAAAATCCTAGTTATTTATCTCTCCTTTTTTACTGATGTTTTGAAGAGTTAAATTCGATTTGTACTGGGAGTAATTTTATTCTATAAGAATCTCTCTTCAATAAATTATTTATTTACATTTTTTTGATTTTATTATTTATTCTGAATTTAAATAAAAATACAAGTTTGTGTTTCATTCTTACTCTATATTACTTCTTATTTTATTATGTCATATTTATGTATATTAATTTCATATTTTGTTATCAATTTATATATTTATCTAGATTATTTGTGTCAAAAATCAAGATTTTATTTTTTAGAACGACTAATATATCAATAGAAGTAATTAAACAATGGATTAAAAAACATTTGAATATAACTGAAAATAAAAGTTAAGTTTTTTTTCTACATGCACAAAATTTCTTTTGAGAAAACAATAAAAATAAAAATATCAAAACTTGTAAACAAAACCTTTGACATCATATATTTTTATTATTAAAAAAATATAATAACTCGTTTTACTTTTAATAGTTAATTGAACGCAGTTAAAAATAAATTAGAGTTATTTAGATTTGTTGAATGTTGAATTCTGTCTAATTGAAATTTATTTAATATTATTAAAATGTTATTTTTATTTATATAAATTTTAATATTTTTTTATAATATTTTAAAAGTTTATATTTTTGGTTTATTAATAATTAATGTATTAATTTTTGTTTACCAACTAATCTTGATAACATCTTGATTGATAAAAAAACACTAAATTAATGCACATTTAAACTTTTTTTTATCTTCTTTTTATTTTTATTTTTTTACTTGAAAATAAAGGTATAATATCTTTACAAAACTCGATATTTTTTTAGTACAATAAATATTGTGGTCTTGTTGGAGAAAAATGAGTTTTCTCCCTCTATTCTAAAAAGAAAGATATATCCAATCATATGAGCTAGCAGATAATTATCCAAAACTCGATATTTAATTTGAGCCTTTTCTTTAAAAAACAAATATATCTAAATATCTCATCCTTCCACCGATACCAAAACGTGACTATATACACTTTGACCTTCATGTGCGAATTTTAGTTGAATATTTTTTTGTTTGTGTTATAAAATTAAAAGAAAAGAAAAATATAATAATATAAATAAAAAATAGAGAGAGGACGAAAAGATAATTGATATTATATTCTTTTATTGTTGTTTTATATATAATACAATGTAATAAATTTTAAAATACAAGATCAAATCTTCCATTGCAAATTAGTAATACGTAGAAATCAAATATCTATTTAAAATATCAAATAAAATTAAATTAATAATTATAAAATATATTATTTAAATTATTATAATTTAATATTTGATATTCATATCATAATATTTTCATTTAAATGTTAATTACATAGTAAAAGAAATATCTTATTTAAAATTTTATAAAAAAAATTCAATAGACAATGGATGGATGGAAAAAGAGTACATGTGATATTTAACAATGCAAAAAGAAGATATAAAGATGAAAATGACAACCAATAAGGATAATAACATTTCAATTTGATGTTGGAATTATCCCGTCTTAAACATATACGAAAAGTTTATGTGCTTATATATTATCTACGAAAACACTTTATTTAAAAAGTAGAATTTTATTAAAGATAAAAAATTATAATTTACATTAAAAATTATTAATTTAAATATATAAATAATCAAAAAAATTAAAATATTATTAAATATATAAAAAAAAATTAATTTTTATCTTTTAACTTACGATAATATTTACTATCTCAAATATTATAGATCTAAATTGATAAAAAAAACACAAATTTAAAAGATGTAAACATGACATATATCACCATAAATAAATATTTAAATAAAAAAATAATATCAAATTAAATCTAAGTAAAAAAATAATACAAATATGTATTAGTTAAGGAAACACTTTTACACATAAATTTAAACATTTTTAAGTTATATTAAAAAAAAATAACTTATCTGTTAATTATCTTTCTAATTTTAAATATATTAATCACCTTATACAAAATTACTATACACTTATCTCTTAATATATTATAAGATAATTTAATTTAATTTATCATATTTTAAATTTTAAATTTATTATTTTAATATTTTTAAACCTGACTTTAAAAAAAATTAAAATAATACTTATTATGGTGAGGTGCTGTAAATGTTTGAGATTTATGTAAATTAATTTTTTATATTATAAAAAAAATATTATTTGATTTTTTATATTTTATAAAAGATATTAAAAAAGAATAAATTTTACTTTTAATTTAATATTTTAATAGTTTTATGATAAGAAAATTCTATATACTTGATATTTTAATAATTTTTATGATAAAGTATCATAATAAAAAACCATATTTATCCTTTATTTATTTACTAATAAAATAAAGTATGAAAAATAATAATATTTTAATTAAAATATTAATAAAAATTTAGATTTTTTATAAAAATAAATGATTAAATAATTAAACTATATTTTTAATTTAATATAATTGATATATACAATATATCTCTTTATTTCTTATTATCTTCTTGTATATGAAAAATGAGAAGAAATTTTGCCTCAATTTTAAAAAAGTTGTCATTATATCTAAAATTAATTAAGATAAGTAAGTAAGTGTGCCCTAAACTCATTGTTTATTACTTGTCATGTGTTATAATTTCTTAAAAATAAATTTTTATTTTTATTTTTAAAATAATTTTAACATTTAAACTGTGTGATTAAAATGTATGCATTTAACATCCCTAACCACAGAGTTATTTATTAATTTTATAATATATTTTATCAATAAAATTAGTTATTAAGTATATATATATTATTTGAAAAGGTTATTACATTGATTTTATACTCTATTAATATACAATATTATATTATCACAGATTTTTATAAAAATAAAAATATTAATATTATTCAATTTTATATTTATATTCTTTATATCCAACAATATATCTTAATTATTTTAAAATTTTAATAAATAATTTATTTTTTAAATAATATTAACAATAAATAATAACTAGTACTATTTTCAAAATAATAATCTACATTGTAATAACAAAATTTTTATGTTTAAAAATACATAATTTATTACTTTAAAAATATCAATTTTCAAATTATATTAAAAAAATATTTATGATAAATGTATAATCGATTATAATTATAATTATAATTATATAATATTAATAATAAATTTAATTTAATTTATATAACTATAATCAACAATAAATTACCATTAAGATTACGTTGAGCTTAAAAAAAAGAAGAACGACCCTAGGAATATTTGAAGCCTAACATTTTCCTTAAGGAGTAAGGAGAAATATTAGAAATAAATAAGTTTATATTTATTTTTATAATTATATTATTTAGATGTTACATGTTAATATTATTTAAAATATAAGTTATTTTTTTAATTTTTAAAATAATTATAATATTTTAGATGAAAAAGAATATAAATATAAAAATATATATAGAATTAAGTGATGTTAATTAGAATTAGGGCTTTTCATCGGATCGAAACCGCTGATTTTATATTCATTCGATCTGATCCGATCATCTGTTCGGATTGAAACATCATAATCCGCAATCGATTCGATCACTTTTCACATCCGCTTAATCCGATCTGTAAACTATTTAGATGACATCCGATCAATCTAATCTGTAAACTATTTAGATGACATCCGATCAATCCAACCAATAAACTTAATTAACTCTATTTTTTGTATTTTTAAGTATTTTTTTTAAAATTTCACATAAATAATAACATAAAACTATATGACTTAAAAAAATATTAAAAAATTTAATAAATATATATTTAATTTAATAAATATATAATTAATTTCAGTCGGATCGATCCGACCATTAGATTGGTATAAATCGGATGAAAAATCAACAAATCGGATTAAATTGATCGGATTTTTTACACACTCTAATTAAAATGGTATCAAGAATTCGTGGCTCCTAAAAGATTACGTGATTTTATTTATTATTATTTTAAATATATTTCTTGTTAGGTTTTAATACATATATACTTTTATCAATTAATTTTTTTCCTTCTATATTTTTTATTAAATATTTAATAACAAATAATTATATTTATTTTTTTAATTATATTAATATAAAATATCATTTAATAACAAATAATTTCTGAAGATTATAGTCAATTTCTTTAATTTGACTAAAGAAAGGCAAAAGGTGATAAGACATGCCTTTGGGATTACACACCCTTGACTTGTATCTCTTTAAATGTTTTTCTGATCTATACTGGTGGGTTATTATTGTTTTCTCGAAAACCGACGAATAAATAAAGCTCAACTTTCTAAAAGAAAATTGTCACCCACTGTTCTGTGAAAATTAAAAACCTCTAATTACAATAAACAAAAATGTTTTTTTTAATAGTAAACCAGTCACAATTTAAGTTATGATATTGATATTATTATAATATAAATTATTATTATCATAAAAATATTTTATTATTAATAATTTTATTTAATAATAATATATTAAAATATAATTAATATAAAAATAAAATAAATGTTTTAAGCAGTTTTCTGTATCAATACAAAAGTTATTATGTAATATCATGATCCTTTAAGTTTGACTAGCCTTATTTTTAAGAGAATAATTAATATTATTAAAACAAAACTTTAATTCTAAAAAAAAAAATCTTTATCTTAAAAATAATATTTACCATTCTAAAAAGTATCAATTATTTTAAGTAATTTATGTTAATAACTAATCATATAATTATTTTATTATTATATATCTATAATGATATATTTAAGTAGTTAAAAATGCATATTTTATACTTAAATTATTTGAATAATTTGTAAAAATAAATTTAAGAGCCGAAGGAAGTTTTTGAATCAGCTAAGGAAAGCACAATATCAAGATTAAATTATTTGAGTTTTAAAATTATAATATTTTTTACAAATATAAAAGGTAATATATATTTTTATTTTAAAAATAATGATATTTTTATTTAATTTTAAATTATATTAAACATACTTGTTATTTATTATTAATAATTTTGTTTGCATATATTAATTATTTGATTATCATGTTTGAACTCCAATAAAGTCTTAGAAAGATATCTAATATCAATAACTTAAAAAAAAATCCTTAACAAATTCATAGAATAAACACATAAAAGAAAAAAAAAAAATATGAGAATAACTCACCGTATATGCTTTTTATTTATTTTTTATTTCTTAAGGAAAACACAATAGCAAGATTAAAACGCCCAATTATCGACACCAACACCAACTTTGTCGACACACATGCTATTTCAATTGGTCACATCGATATAGGACTAAAGATTAACACATTCGAAGATCAACCACGTTAGTTACTTTTTTTGTTTTTGTTTGTTTTTGAAGAAAAGCACAATATCAACTAGCCAAACAAAACAATTAAAATTGCAATGTAGAAAAAAAGATTTAAATGCTTTATTACTCAACAAATTGACTAGATGTTATAATGTCTATCAGGTATTATTCATTACTCACGAAATATATTCCTCCCAAACAGTTTGTTTTATCTCTAAACTTCTTATTGGGTTATTTTTTTCAAAAAGAAAATGTTACATTAATATTGAATTTCATTAATCTAGAATATAACATCCTCTAATATCTACTTCCTTCCTAATATATCTTCGAAACTCACAACAATATAAATTATTAATTATTTTTGGAATAAACGGTAATGTAATATTATATACCAATAGAATATAAATTTACTATATTTATTTTCTTTAGAACACAAATATTGAAATTAAAAAACATACAATATTATTAGTAAATTCTATGGCATTACTTACTCTAAAAGTAATAAATAATGTTACCAATAATCAATAGATAATGATAATGAGTTCTATATAATTGTATAATAAGGTATATTACACATCAATAATATTTTTTACTCTTTTTATTAGGTATTGGTCATTTGTATTTTTCAAAAAGTTAGTTGTATTAATGTTACACTTTATTGATTTAAAATATCACATTATCATTTAAGAATAATGAATCGTCTCCATAAGTATGATAACATGCATTTTTGAAGTAAGGAATTATTTATTGGTTTACCACCGATGATTCCAACTAATATCATGACATTATCATTGAAGAATGACCTACAAATAGCTCCAACTTTTTTTATTATTGAAATTTATAATAATAATTTTTTCATTAGTTTAGACCACCATATTAGCATTGATCCAAGATCAATGTATAATTTCTCTTTTGAATGTATTCAAATAATTAAGCTAAATAACTTTTGAAATACCAAAATTTTGACGCAAGTTGATAACTTATAACTACTTGAAAATTAAGGTCTTGATATTTCACAATGTAATTTGTTATTATTACAAAAATAATTCATTAATAAAAACTGTAAGTCCTATTGTACTCATGTTTGTGTATTGGCTTTTAATGTACAAAACATGATATATGTTTTATTCTTACATAGTGTTTTTGCCATCCTCTATGTAAGGTTAGTTACTGTGGATCAGTAATACACACACACACACACACATATGTATGTATACTTTGTATGCAAACATGTTTAAACACATCACATGGTTAGTTTCCTTAGTGTGCATGCTAAGTGGAGTGTTGGTTCTTGGATAATGAGTGTGTGAGCGAGTTGATGTTGTCACGTGTGTTTTTGGTTCATTTTGGGTGCAAGTATTTATGAAAAGTACTAGGAAATTTTGGAACAAAAAAATATGACTTTTTAGTACCTCCCTACCAAGCTCGCCATAGCTCTCGCCACCACCCTTGGCAAGGTGGTTGGTGAGGTGGCTGATGAGGTGCTAGATTTGTATTTTATAAATACCATCATTTCATCTTATTTGGTATTCAGAAAATGTAATATAACTCTATTAAATTGACATCTCATTTTTCTATTTTTGGATCACTAATACCTCAAGTGTGTTTCGGTATTAGTAATTTGTGAATATGGATAAATGCTTAAAATCACTTAATATATCTTGATCTTATGCATGTTTAATGATTATATAGATTTGTATTTGTTTTTTTACTATTATTTTATGTAAATTTATCTTTTTAGAATCACGAGTATACTTTGTGATTTTTTAAGTATTGTTTGTATTAAAACCAATCAACTTGAAGAATTATACTTGAAACACTCTATTATAACATGAAATATTAAAAGAAAACATTTGTAAAACATTACATATATTCAAAAATTAGAAAAATAAATTACATGAAAATTAGGGTTTCAAGTGGTGCAGTTTAAAGTCTATTGCGGTGTGAAAACATTATAAGACACAACACGAGGCCAAATGAATATATCCAAAATCAATGCAAGCCACTATGTGAAAACAATGTGTTCCACAGTGCGAAAGAGTGGATTGTGCTCAACCTGTGTATGCCACAACGCCAAATAAAAAATTATACTTTTTCCTCTTTTTCTCACCCTATAAATAGAACCCTATTTATATTGTAAAAAGATATCCTAAAATCCCATAGCCTCTCTTAGCAGCTAATTCCTTATTAATTTTAGTCTTTTTATTTCTTTTAGTAGTTTAAAGTTCCTCTCCCATTTGAGAGTTGAAAAAATTTAATTAATGTATTAGTTTTTAGTTTCAATTTAATAAATAACACAACAATTCTATCTAGAGGTTTTTCAGAAGCAATTCTAAGAATTCTGTTAAGGTATATTTGAACATATTATTTCAGAATATTTTTAAGTGTTGTTTTAATACTTTATGTTTAATTTATTCATCATTTATTAAATTATACATGTTTGGTTATAACTAGTATGAGATATTAGCAATGTTGTTACACTTGTGAAATATTAAAGTAGATTAAATATTTTAATAAAATGAATTAAATTTTATTTCATCATCAAGATTTAAATAAATTTTGTAAATGAAAAATATATTGATGAAGTGTTTTTCATAATAAACAAGAGAGTAATGTCTAGGATTTTAATTATTTGAATCTTATTTAGAATTTCACTCTTAAATCTTTGAGTCTATATCAATTGTATACTTAGAGTGGGCTATATTTTAAAGATTTTTATAAGAATTATTATTGAAGATATATTGACAAAATATTTTTAAAATTTAAAAGTTAGTTTTAGATTCTTAAATTATAAACCTAACTTAGAAACCTTGATGAAGTTCAAATTGTCAGTTCGATCGAAGGTGGCAAGCTGATTTAGTCATTTTGTAAAAAATAAGAGTAATTTAATTAAGGTATAAATTATCGCCCCGATCGAAGGAGGCAAGTTAAAATTTAATTAACAAAGAAAATGATCCTTACCTTAGGATATTTTTCGTATCTATGTCCAAACATCTAATCCCTCAATTATTTCAGCTCGAGCTCTGAGGTGAGATGGAAGAGTAGTACTCAGGTAGTGAATCTGAACCATCCAGTTCCCTTAATAAATGCATGTTATTTGATTGGAGAGAGAAACTATGGGTCTCTATATAAGGATGTGCTTGGGTTGAGCCTTTTCATCATTTCCCGCACATCAGACAAAATTAAAGAGAAAATACTTTTTGTTGTTGTAGTCTGTACTGTAAAAAGGTTTTCGGTTTAGTGGTAAAAATTCAATTCGGCACATAACTTATTAGCGTGGGTTTTAGAGTACAAGTTTCACAAGTCTAACACTTTTCTGCTTTCTTTTCAAGTCAATTTAAAATAATCATTTATCTTTATTTTCAAACTCAACCCTAGGTAATCCCTTTATCTCGTAGCTTACCATTTTTTTTATGTTTTGTGGTATTATGTAGACAATGCATATAGAAGATACCATGGGCTTGGGCTCCTAGCAGAGCCCATAATACTCTAGCATAAGTAATGATTCAGGGTCTTCTAAGATAAACTCTTCAAGTGAAGAGATTCAATCTTTGCCACAATCCTCTACCCCCATTCTTAGGTTGTTCCAACCATTAGGTTGAACCTGCCCCAGACTTAGATATCCTTGGCTAGGACATATAGAAAGAAAGTGAGGAACATAGGCTCTAGGGGACATATAAGTTGTACCAAGGGTTGGTTGTCCAAAATCAAGACCAATGGACTATCGCCTCAGGATAAGGAGAGGTTGAGGAAAACATACAACATCCCACCCTTAGTTCAAATAATGATTCCATTGGTGGGGGCCCATAACAGTGACTAACGTCCAATTGGATGGATAGTCTTTCACAAGAAACCTCTTATTTATGGGAGGGACTCCTCTAAAGGTAAGAAGAGGAGAAAGTCCTCTAGGTAGGAAGGCCTTTCTATATCCTCTAAAAGGAATAGGAAAGTGACTATCAATGAGCCCGTGCTCAGCCCAGAGCCATTGAATGTCTTCAAGCCTTTATCCACATTGTAAAAGCAAGATAATTCACCACCTTTTACTTTAGGTCCTCAAGAATCTGACCACCCGATACGAGATTTAAGGAAGGGGAAGGGTATCATCAATGATCTTACTATCGATATGGATAGAGTGGCTCTATATCGGAGCTTGGTTCCAGAGCAACTCAATCATTACGTGAGCCATCTTCTTTTCAAAGCTCATGAGAAGCTGCTCAAGGCCATATATGAGGAAATAAGCTCTGAGGTTGTTATCCATCGCCATATGTACGATGTGTGTTAATCTTGTCTCACTTCTTATGTTTATAATAATAATTTATATTTTTACAAGTTTGACCTTGTGCTCTCTTCTTTCTTTTAGTTGCAGTTGCTTTATAGGTTTAACAAGGCTTGAAGTGTGGGGAATTTATAAAATAAATTGACACAAGAAAAATAGGACTATACCTTGAATTAAGCTAAGTATGCAGTGCTGCTAGCGAGGGCCAATAAGTGGGAGGGCAAAGATATAGATAAAGAGGAAAAATTGACTAAGGATACCAAGTTGAACGAAAACTCTAGGTGTCTTGTTGAGCTCGAAGAGGCTCAAAAGGCTCAAAGAAAATCTGAGGGTGGGATTGAGGATGCCCAGAAAAGATATGCAACTACAATTGAGGACTATAACCATAGAGTGGTTGAGTCTGAAGAGAAGCCAAAGGTTGAGCTTGATGTGATGGCCAAGTAGCTTATCTTAAGTATCGAGGTTGGGTATGAGTTGGATATGGAATCCTTTAAAAGAGAAGCCAAGAAGAAATACTTGGGGTTACTATTATTATATTCTACATATCTCGGTCACTTCCCAGTACATGCCTACACAATATCTAGTGGGAGACGAGAAGAAGAGCTCAGAATCCGATGAGAGTGATGATGGATCCAAGGCGATAGAAGTAGAGGGTAGGAACATGGACCCTTGATCTTTATGGATTGAGCATACTATTATAGTATATTTTAGGGCCTATATGCTTTTAAATGTTTTGAGCTCAATACCACTTCTACGTGTACGACCGTGAGCTTAAACTTCTTTTAATTCAAACTTTATTAATGAAAAATGAATTTGTCAACACAATTGTATGTTCATATAATTTATATTGTATATTTATGATGTTTAACCTAGCCACCTACTTTTAGTACACGTGCCACCAGTCTCTTTCTTAACATCATCTTCTATAAAAATGGGTTAGGGAGACTTGTTAAATCTAAGAAATAAAAATAGTTTCTAACTCCTTCATCTTTTTCGTTTGAACTTTATGGATTCTGATAAGCCAATAAACATTTAGTTCGAGCTTTGAAAGTGGAAAATGGTAGGCTTAAGAGCAAGGTTAGAGAACTAAAATTTGAGGTATTCAAACTCGAGGGCAAGTTAAGACCTTTTAAGGATACCAAGTGTGAACTTGCTTCTTGTAAAGAGTACTTGTTCTAAATTCAAACTCAAGAAAGGAGGACCCTCACTAAAATGGCCACTCTCGTGGATAGGGATTCCTATTGGGCGAAATTTTATATGAATTGGTCTAAAATGGTGTTCCTCAAGGTGATGAAGGTTGTTGAAGAATTAGAGTTTGTTATACTCCCGTTGAGATATGTCCTTCCCGAAAGAGTGGCCAGTGCATAGAAGAAAATCACCAAGATTCAAGCCGAGTTGTTTCCCATAGTAAAGGAAACAGATGACACAAACATTGATCTTGTGTCTAAGTGTCTAAGGAATTTTTTATTTTGTAGGATTGAGCTATGTATTAATAAATATTTAAGGGCATTGTAAGCACGAGTAATAAAAAATGCTTTTAATAGAATGCTCTTGACTTAGTAGGCCAATACATACTTCCATTTCTCATATTCTGAACCTAGGTGTACGAGTTGTGATTTTTGCAAGGTGATCAACTTGTGACCTATGATAGTTGAAAAGGTAGCTCTACTTGGTTCTTAATCGAGGTGATCAACTCGTAAAATATGATAGTGAGAGAGGGAGCTCTACCTGGTTCCTGACCGAGATGCTCAACTCTTCCTTTAGTATCAAAGTTACAATCTAGTTCCTAATCAATATTACCAACTCGTGACTTTTATAAGTGTTAGAGCACTCTACCTGGTTCTTAACTAAGGTGATCAGTCTGTGATGTATAATAGTAGAAGACTTTGGGGAGAGAATCATTTATTGAAGGAACCCACTTCATATGTATGTATATAGTAATATTATATAATTGTAGTAAATTAAGATATGTCATAATTAGTATATTTTTTAAGTGTTTGGCATTCCCACGTGTATCATCCCTTCTTTAATGCTTCTCAACAAGTAGGCCCCTCTCGGTATTGTCTCAATTATTTTTAAAGGTCCTTCCCAATTTACACCCATCTTATCGACCATCCATTCCTTCTTACTAGGGAAAACCCTTATGAGAATGAAATCACCCATGTCAAACACTTTGAAATGCACGACCTTGTTATAATACTCTAATACTTTCTTTTATGCTCGATTATCTTCCTTAAAGCTCCATCCCTTTTTTTCTCAGTAAAGGTTAGCTCGATTTCTCTACTTGCATCATTTTGTTCTTATATTAGGGCCGATTTGGTAGTGGGTATCATAACCTCCGTCGGTATTACTACTTCAGTCCCATAAACCAGGGAAAAAAGGGTCGCATTGATGCTCCCATGAAGGATAGTTTAGGCAGCTCATTATACCTCAGACAACTACTCAACCTATCTTCTCTTTGCACTATTTAACCTTTTCTTTAGTAGGTTGATGATTAATTTGTTGGAAGATTCCGTTTGACCATTGGCTTAGGGATGATAGGGCATTGAGTGGCATATTTTGATGTTGTATTTGATGGTAAACTCCTTGATGCTAGAACCTATAAATTTCTTCCCATTATCGGTAACAAGATTGTTTGGTAGACTAAACTAACAAATTATAGACTTCTAGATAAATTGAATCACTTCTTCCTCCCTTATTCTTCCTAAAGGTTCCGCTTCAATCCATTTAGAAAATAATTAGTAGCCACTAGTAGAAACTTCTTTTGACACTTTGTTGGAGGTAGAGGTCCCACTATGTCAAGCCTCTATTTGTAGAAGGGCCAAGGTCTTACCACCTCTGTCATAGTGTTTAGAGGCGTGTGTGATAATGGGGTAAATATTTGGCACTTGTCGCATTGTTGAGTGTATTTTTTACAATATGCCATCATAGTTGGCCAATAGTAGCCTTACCTCATAATTCGTTGGGATATCTTCCTTCCACCTGAATGAGAGTCGCACTCCCCTTCATAGGCTTTAAACATCAGTCTTTCAGCTCCTTCTTTGGCTACGCACAAGAGCCTTGATCTGAGTACGATTCTCCTATACAGATTTCCTACTTCAATCATGTATCGATCTACCTTGGCCTTGATTTATTTTGTAAGCTTATGATCCTCAGCTAGGTCTTCCCTTTCTAGGAAGTTATAGATTGGGGTGAACTATGGGTTAGTAGAAGGATCTACACACCCAACTATTCTTTCAGCCTCTTCCAAACTTGCTTATGCTAAGATCATTATTGACACCACTCGAACATGATTGGCCTCTCTTATGGATGCCAACGTGTCCAAAGCATCAATATCACCATTCTTATTTCTAACTATTTGTTTGATCTCAAACTTATAAATTTTTGAGCACTCTTGTTTCAGCCTCTCCAAATACCCCTTCATCTTTCCATCCCTAGCTTAAAATGTCCTTAAGAACTAGCTAAACATTAGTCAAAAATTTCTATGCAAGGTGATCTTATTCCCCAAGGTTCTTTTACGTCAAGGCCCCAAATATAGCTATCTCATTCTCTACGACATTATTAGTCGATTGAAAATCAAGTTTGACAGTATACTTGAAACATTTTTCATCATGATCAATTATGACCATCTCTACCTTAGTACCATTGAATTTGTGTGCTTCGTCAATGAATACTTTCCATGTAAACCCCTCCTTTCGATCCACCCTACATAAATCCTTCTTTCCTTCATCAATGATGATTTTCGGTGTCTCACTGAATTTGGCCACAAACTTAGCCACCGCTTGCATCTTGAGGGCTACTCTAGGCATGTATTTAATGTTATACTCTTCCAATTATATAGTGATTTGTGCCAATCTTCCTTCACTTCCGGTTTTGTCAAAATGCTTTTATGTGGTTAGGAGGTAAGTACTACCACTGTGTGAGAGCCAAAGTAATGTCTGAGATTGCATGTATTGACTTTGAGGGTGGTGGCCAACTTTTCAATGGTTGGGTATCTACTTTGAGGGTTTGTCAAGATTTGACTGACATAATAGATGGGGTGCTGGACCTTGTCTCTTTTGACTAAGAGCATTACACTACAAGTCTAGGGGGCCACAACCTAATATAAATAAAGTGACTCCCCTGGGCCTGAGCTAACCAGAACATGAAGGGTTGTTCAAGTATTGCTTGATTGCTTCAAAGGCCTTATTACAGTCCTCGTCCCAAAAAATTGATGTGTTTTTTTCTCAGCATCTTGAAGAATGGAGAACACTTGTTCGTGTATTTGGAAGTGAACCTTTTCAATGCCACTATTCTTCCGTTAAGTTGTTGAATCCCTTTTTGGTTGGAAGGTGGCCTCATGTTTACCAAGGTTTATATCTTGTCCAGATTGGCCTTAATCGCTCAGGCAGATACAAGATATCCTAAGAATTTTCCTATAGAAACACCAAAGACACACTTCATGTGATTAAGTATCATGAAATACCTTAGGATTACTGAAAATACTTACTCTAGGTATTTGATGTGGTTTCGAGGTTGTGTTGATTTTACTATCATATCGTCCATATATGACTCTAGGTTTCTTCCCAACTAATCAATGAACATCTTGTTATCGAGGCTTGATACATGGAATCTGCATTCTACAATCCAAATAGCACTCTAGTATAACAGAAGGTCCCTTCCTCGGTGATGAAAGATGTTTTCTCCTTGTCCTTCGAGTGCATTCTGATTTGATGGTAGCCAGAATATACATCCAAGAAACTCATTGATGAGACAAAACCGACATCAAGTTAGCAATATCGATTTTATAGATACTTTGGTTTTATATTTGTAAAACTCTCGCAAATGCACGAATAATTTTATAGAAAATGAAAAGTATACTCCCAAGGTCGATCTAAGAAAGAAATATATGCGGTTGTTAATTTATTATTCAAAATTTTAAAAACAAAATTAAATCCTAAACATCCTGTCATGATATTTTGATTTTTTTTGTTTCCTAATCTAATAACATAAAAAAAATAAACATAGATATGGATTCAATAAACAATTATGCAAATTTTTATCATTCATAAAAGTGAAAAATTTATGGATATAATAATTAAGTTAATTATGTTTGGCCATATTATTTAGGTTATTAAAGATATAAATTGATATTTATTGATTCTCTCTATTTTATATAAATATCACCTTTGGTGGGGTTATATATTCTTTATTAATTAAATAAATCAATTAACACCTATAAGTGAGGTCGATAACTAATTTGGTTAATTAAATTAATTTTTTTTCTAAGAGATTGAAAATGAACCATTTAAATGCCACCTTTGTTGGGGTTAGACATTTTAAACTTTATTCAATGTGTCTAAATTAAATATAAGAATTTAATTATGTGAGTACTAACAAGTTTTAATATGTTGTCAATATCTTTTCGAATAATAGTTATAAAGTTTTTGAAAAAGAGATTTACTCTAATTATCGGGCGATTGTACCAACAAATAAAAGAACATTACTCTAAATCAGATCGGATAATTAAACCTTAAAATCTAATTTTTAAATTTAAGTTTGTAATGAAAAATAATATATTTCTCTCTAACATCCTTAATATAAAATCTTGAATAAAAACAAAATCAATTTATTTTATAGAAATGTTTTACCTATTTAATATTTTGCAAGCATAACAACGTTATTATTATATCATCTTTACAAATAGCTAGTCATGTTAAATTTAATCATAGAAAAAATAAATATAAAATATAAAAATAACTGTAAAGAATTCATTTTAAAATTATATCTCAAAAGAATCCTTACAAAATCTTGATGCTAATTCTGTTTCTAGAAAACCTCCAAATAGATTTGCATTTTTTTTATTGAATCAAAAACTAGAAATTTACACAACCATAGCTAGTTCTTCTCAAAAAGAGAAGAACTTTAAAACTGAAAAAATAACTAAGAAAGCTTTCTAGAGAGAGAAGAAGATTTTTAGAGATTTAAGGGATGATTTTTACAATGGGGAGAGGGTTCTTTTATAGGTGAGGAAAAGGCTAAAAAAATGGACACATATCTTGAAAATTGATTTTGGATGCATTTGGATAGGCTGGCACACGTGTGGGGCAAGATGTTCCTCCTTGTTCACTAGCCTTAATCGTTCTTTAGCATGGGTTCCTACCATGGCGATAAGGAACAGGTCACCATGATTTTCGGTGTAACTAGTAAGGGGAATAGGTGTTTGGTCCTTTAAATCTCTATCATAATTTGGGGTGAATCTTGAAAAATATAGTTTCAAAAGCTAACACCCAACCTTAGAATCTAAGTTTCATAGTGGGTGCTAAAATGTTGGGATTGATTCGATTTATAGAGAGAGAACTTAGAGAGAAGTAAGAGTAATTGATTGAATGTACGAATCTCTTGGAAAGTCTATGTATATATAAAGTTTTACATGTACAGATGTCGATTACATAGGGTAGACACATGTAAGAGTGTCAGGAAGGAGAAAAAGGTAAAAAAATAAGTATATTCATAAATTGGGGTCGACCACCCTACAACTTGGACTGGTGGTTGAACCTATAGATGCAAAAGCTAGCTCGGATAGGTCCCTTCTATGAGTATGTTATGGGCTCAGTCTGAGAAAGCTTCTTTGGAATGATTTTTCTATTAGCTCAGGTTTTCTTCAAGGCTCGGGTTGTCAGGTGGTATGGGCTCCAGGTCGATCCATATGTTCACTTGATTTCTATTTGGACCAACCTTAATAATACACTTGTCATTTTTTATATGCGATTCATGTATTTACGAGCTATTTTATAAATTATACAAAGTTTGTAGGCATAATCTAGGTAAACTCGTAATTGTATTGAAAACTAGTTAACATTTGCAAGCACCAAGTTTTTGACACAGTTGTTGGAGAAGAATAACATTTTTAAATTGTTATTATCAAAATCATAAAAACTTTTTCTATTGTAAATACGGTGATTTTTATTTAAAAATTTAAAGTATCTAGGTTATTAATTAATTTTTGATTTTTAATATTTTTCAATTTTCTCTTGTTTATAAAATAAATTAATTTAAGTTTCTTTTATTTTAACAATTCTTTATTGTTTTTTCATTATATTTTCTTTATTTTTTAATTTTTTAATTCTTTTAAAATTTTGTTTAAGTTTTGTATAGTAAATTGTTTCATGTATCATTTATTCTATCAACATGTGTATAACTTTTATTATTCAATTATTCTTTACTATATGTTTAGTATTTTTGTGTACAAACATGTATTGTTTTATAATTTTGTAAATTTATTTGATTTTTTATTTTTCCAACTTGATAGGTGAAATTAAATTATATTTTTATTAGTATATGTGAGACAATAGAATCTTAAGGCACTCTCTCACACCTATAAATAATAATATTCATATACCCTCTAGACTATCAAGAGGACTGGACTTTAATGTCTCTATCTTTTATTGAACAAATTTTTGAACCTCACCTGACCTTTCACCCGAACCACTAAATATGGGAGAAAACACACCACCGTGAGAGACTACAAAAAAAGAGTTTGCAAGGCCATTAATTGGCAATTCAATTGCCTCTATCCACTTGGGAGACACTACTAGGAATTATGGACTATGAAATATTCATTTTTTTATGCTTCTTTTTTTTCATGGACCAACTAATGAAGACTTAATGTCCTTCATTAGGGACTTTTATTCTACACTCTAAACCTTTCTCTTCAGTATACTTACCGAGGATCAACTCAGATTGAAGTGTTTCCCCTATACTCTTAAAGACATGGTCAAGGCATGGTTAATGTCACTTCTTCTAGGTTCCATGATGACTTGGGAGAAAGTCTACAACAAATTTATGAGAAAAATATATTCACATCAGAAGACATTAGAGTTGAGAGGTAAGATTACTACTTTCTCTCAGATGAAGGGAGAACCTTTCTATGAAACGTGGGATAGGTTCAAACTCTTTCTCAGTCAGTGCCCCCATCATAACGACTCACTACAGTTTTAAAACCAATTTTTCTATGATGGATTAACATAATAGTGTCATTCCATCGTTGATAATGCTGTCGATGGAGCAATGAGAGAGAAAATAGCCTAACAGACTAACAATCTCTTTAGATGTTGTGTACTAATTTCCAACAAAATAGCTCTAAAGATCACGACAACAAGAACTTGAAGATCAAGGTCCAAATGATATGAAGGAGAAGTTCTAAAATGATTTGGCATTTTATTTCTTTTTATGTATTTGTTTTTGGTTTTATTTTATTTTTTAACTTCATTTGTTCATTATTTTGGATAATGTATTTTTTAGTTTTATTATGTTATAGATCACTTTTATTTTTATTTTGTAAACATTGTTTGAAAATGTTAATTTTATAAATGCTTGTTGAATTTGTACGAAGTACATATCAATTTAATTATAATATATTTGGATTGATGAATGCACCTATAATTTCTTACCAACTCTTGAACATGTTCAACAAAGAGGCTACTTTTCTCTCTTTACTCTTTATCTTTTATTTATAAATTTTTTATTGAAGATAATATAAATTCTATGTTGGGGGTAGAAAAAGTTACAATTTATAAAATTATGTGCTAAAATTAAAATTTTATGTTCACATGTTTACATTTTTTTAGATTTTTTTATTTAATATTTTGTGTGCTTTTATTGAAATAGGAATTTTTGGTTTATTTTTAATTTTTCTACAAAATTATCATGTCTTATAAAGTTAATTTTAAGAAAATGATAAAGTCTTATGTATTGTTATATTAATTTCAAAAATATGTCATGGAATAATGTGATAATTAGTTAGTTTTTGTTATAATTAGTATTTCATGATAAGATGTTAAAATTACGATGAATTCAAAATTGATGTTTATGAATCAAATAGTGGAGATAACCCTTGTGATAATATATCTTGAGCAATTATCTTCCCATTTTGAATGATAATATTTTTCTACTCTTTAAACACTCTTATTATCAATTCTAATTATTAGTTAATCTCTATAGTTTTTTGCATTAAATATTAGAATTTTTACATCTAATAAAATGTTATATATTTATTTTTGTTACTTTAGTTGAATAAATTATGTAGAAATTGAAAGTATATACCTTTCTATTCATTCATGCATAACTTCTCAAAAAACAAAATACATATACGAGGTTATCTAAATCAATAAAATAAAAAAGCCACAAATGAACTACTCACCTGTTATACAATATATGTACAATTAGTACATGAGCCATTTCTCTAAATAATATATATCTTGAAAATAATGAGATAAAAAAATAAAAAAAGAAGAGAAAAATAAATAGTATGAAATAAATACTATGACCTATTATTCTTTAACGTTGTGATAATTAGCTAAATACAAAAAAAGTCCGTAAAAAATCATTGTATTTTCTTCATCTCTTAAAAGATATTACTTGAGATTTTTATTTGATAAATTTGATTGATTTATGAAAATAATATGTGATTTCTTTATAAATCTTTTCATTTGATTCCTTTCATGAGATCAATATGATGCATGCTTTGAGCTTTTTATTCTTTATACATATGCTAACTATTAGTTCATTTCTATAAATAAATTTTATCACATATACATTTGAATGAGTATTTGAACCAATAGGATCAATATTATTGAGAATATGCTTGTGAGGTTAGAATTGAAACGAATTAGAATTCCTTAGATAGAGGTTGGGTAAATTTTATATTGATATTTTTTTATTTGAATATAAAAGTGATTTTCTAACTAATTATTACAATAAATAATGAATATTTAGAATATTGAAATAATTTATGCTATAATTGTTTTTTGAATTAAAGAAATTTTAAAAGCATGAGAAAAAAAATTACCTAAAAATTAGGGTTTCAAATTGAATTAGCTTGAATTGTGTGGTGCTATGAAAACATTGTAAGTTACTATGTGAGGCCAAAGGAATGTCCAAAATCAATCCAGGCCATGGTGTGAAAACAATAGGTGCCGCTGTGTAAAAAGAGGTGATCATGCTTAAATTTTGTACATGTTGTGTATGCCGCGATGCCAAGTTAAAATTTTTACTTTTTCCTCCTTTCCTCCTTTCCTCACCCTATAAAAATAAAACCCTATTTTTATTGTAAAACGATATCCTAGAATCCCATAGATCTCTTAGTAGATGATTTCTTAGCTTTCTTTAGTCTTTTACTTCTTTTTATAGTTTAAATTTCTTCTCATTTGAGAGTTGAATAAATTTAATTAATGTAATGGTTTTTACTTTCAATTAATTAAATAGTGCATCAATTCTATCTAGTGATTTTTCCCAAGCAATTCTAAGAATTCTGTTGAGGTATATTTAAATGTATTTATTCAAAATATTTTAAGTGTTATTTTAAATGCTATATGTTTAATTTATTGATTATTTATTAAACTATGCATGATATTGGATTTTAGTAATGTTGTTAAGTTTGTGAAATATTAAAGTAGATTAAACATTTTTATAAAATGAATTAAGTTTTATTTCATTATCATGATTTAAACCAAAGTTTGTAAATGAAAAATATATTGAGAAAATATTTTTCATAATAAAAAAAGAGTTAGATTTAAGATTTAAATGATCTAAATTGGATTTAGAGTTACATCCTTCATAATATTTTTAAAATTTAAAAGTTAGTTCCATATACTTACATTATGAACCTAACTTAGACACCTTGATGAAGTTTAAATTGTCGGCCCACCTAAAGGTGACAAGTTAAATAGTTTCATAATTTCTTAAAAAATGAGTGTAATTTAATTAAAATGTAAATTTTCGGCCCGACCAAAGGTGACAAGCTAAATTTTAATTAACAAAGAAAATGATCCATGCTTTAGGATATTTTCATACGTATGAGAAAGAATTAATAATCTTAATTTATATACTTAATATCTTACTTAATGTAGAACAAACATGATAAACTAACTAATATTAGGAATTAATAATCTTAATATCCTATTTAATACCAAACAAAATTAATGAACTAATATATCTTATAAATTCTTTACTCTATGATAAATGTTTATTGACTATTTCTTTATTTTTATGTTTTTAGTTTAGATACTAAACCCGAACTAATTGTGTGAGCATGTTTGGGTTATTTAATTTTGTTTATAAAAAAATTGTTGAATGATTTAAAAACCTCATGATTCCTCTTTAGACCGATCTTGGAAATATATGTATAATTTTTTATAAGTGATTCATATACTTGCGAGCTATTTTATAAATTATACAAAACTTGTAAGCCTAATTTTGGAACATAAGTGTTTGGTTTACTTGCTAGGTAAACCGATAATAACATTGAAAACTAGTTAATCTATGTGAGCATTAGTGTGAACAAAACCGTGCTTATGAGTGACGAGTACTTAATACGGTGTTTGTGAATGGGTTGTATGTGAGCCGTGTACCGACTATTAGTTGCCTTCATGTAATTTTTTCTTATGTGAGAAGTCTATGTGACTGTGAGTCGTGCATCGGATGATGGTTGCATTCGTGCAACCTATTTTTATTTACTTTACACTTTACTAGTCTATGGTCATTGATCACACTACTTTGGGTAGTATGGGCTTTGGAAGAGAGTCAGGTTTGTATATCAAACCAGGTTGTTATGGAGGCAGCAAGCGAGAGCAGCAATAGGCAGTTGTGGTAGGTGTCTCCACTGATAAAGGAATGGGTTTATACTTTTCTGTCGAGTTGTATTTGTTTATTGTTTTTGGTGTATTATTTATTGTTAAATGATTGCTTTATGCAACCTAAAGATAGTACCATATAGATAGGATTTCTATATGAGTTTACCTTATTATAACTATTGTTATACATGATATGTTATTATGATATTATAATATGAGTTTCTATCATAAATGTTCCAACGTACTAGACTTAGACTCTGACTAGAAAGCTTATTTATTGTGTAGTTACATGCTTTCTTTCTTTTCCTTTTAAAATGCCTATAGCTTTTTAATTATTACTTTTTCTTTATAATCATGTACTTTTGGTGTGAATCTTTAAGGAGTTTGTATCTCCTTATCCTAATAATGTAACAGGTGTTGGACTCTTATTATGGTTTGTTATATAATGTATGATTACACGATGTGAAAGTATAATAATCATTTATCAAATATGTTCTTTGATATGAGGTCTTGAAAAGATTGAAAATCCCTTATAATTTTTCAATAAGTATGATTGTTTCACATACTATGCAATGTTTGCTATGTTTATGCATACTGCTAGTTTGGACAGAAGCATATAAGACACACAATCACTAGTGTATTTACTATAATTTTTTCTTTCTTATTATAGGTTGTTTTAGTTGTGTTGAATTGAGAATGTTGTTTTGTACTTCCACTATGTTAATTTCTCAATTCATGTTGTGAGACATGCTTGAATGAATAGATATACAGCTCACGGAAGATTATATATGTTAGTATTTTTATCATTCATGTAGGTCTCGGTTATCTGTTTAAGTCGGAAGAATAATTGATCTTTGTGTAATTATTTCTATGTATACAAATCTGTAAAAACTTTATTCAATAATAATGACATTAAATTATAATTAATATTATTGATAAAATGAACATTTTGACAATATTGACAATATCATTATCAAACATTAGTATAATTATTATAAAAGAACTAAAATAATGAAAATTTACTCAAAATAAGTTTAAAAATAAATTTTAGACTTTAAAAATTTTAAAATTTAAAATTAATATTGGTTATAAAAATATGAACATCCAATTTTTAGTTTAAATTTTTTAAAATTTAAAATAATTTTTATGAAAAAAACTTTGTATTCCTTTCAAAAATTAAGAAATTAAAAACTAATGAAAATTGAAATTATTATAAACGTGGTTAAAAGAAATAAATCCTAAAGAAAAATGCATTTTGTTTTAACATTTTTACATTAGATAAAGAAAATAAAAATAAAAGTGTTAAAGTCTCGATATCCTGTAATTCTTTTAAAAATCTATTTTAGTTTTGATATTTTTTTATAGTATATATTTAGTGTTTCATACTTTATCAAAAGTATAATTTAATTATCTTTTTTGTATGCATCTAAAGTTTTTTAATTCTTTAAAAATTTCAATTAAATTTAAATAATATTTTTTAACGTAAATTTGAAATATTGAAAATAATAACCAAAAAGTGTAAAACAAAATAAAATTTTAAAATTAATAAAAAATCCATTGTTGAAAAAACTAAAAAATAAAAAAAAATAAAAAAATGTAATTATATTTGGATCGGAAAATAAATAAATTTTATAGTTTTTTAAAATTTTATAGTTTTTTTTAATTTTTTATTATTTTAAAAATTTCACTTTTTTAAAACTAAAGATACACAAACTTTAGTTCATTTTAAAAAATAAAGTGCATGAACTATTTTAGGTAGAAAAAGGTATTAGATTTTTATTAAGTTCACACATAAATCACTTTCTGTAATGATAAATTAATAATATTAATTAAGTTTAAGTTTACACATAAATCACTTTCTGTAATGATAAATTAATAACGTTAATTAAGTTTTATCACGTCATTGAATTAATATTAATTAATTAACGTTATATAATTTAATCATAAAGATGATTAATATTTAAATAAAATAAGAGTTTATGAATTTTTATCTATAAACAAAATTTCAAACATCTTTATAAAATATATTCAAAATTAATAATATCTTTAAAGAATCAGATGATATAAATAACTTCTTGCCAAAATAAAAGGTTCATTCTTCAGTCACAGTAATGGCCGGTCAGCAAAAGCAGTGAAATTAATGAGGAGATATTTTTAATCCATTAAAAATATAAAAAATAAAAATTTATGCTACCTAACTCTCATAAATAAAAAGAATATATATATTTAACTTAAAAATTATAAAATTAAAATATTTATTTTAAAAAATTAAAAAAATTCATATTAACTTCATAATTATGAAATTAAAATAATTAAATTATATATAAAAAATTATATTTAATTTAATAATTATGAAATTAAAATAATTAAATTATAAAATTTCTGGTGTTAATACGCATGAGTATATGACGCATGTTATTAACTAATGGTCTTCATTTTATCCTCTTTTAATTAATAAAATAATTGAAAAAATCTATTTATTAAAAATAGTTTATTATTATAATTTGTAAGTTATTTATATATTTTAAAAAATATATCTTATTATTTTAATTAATAATTATTTAATATATTAATTATGATCATATAACGTAATAAAAATACTATTAAAATAATAACGAGACTCCGCTTGTTACACTGATGCTTGGATTTGAATTATGCATGTGTCATTTCTAAGTCTTATTCACGTTTTCAAAGTCTATTGTAATTTACGGTAATTCTTTGATAATATTAATATTTATTTATTTAATAAAAATATAAAGAAAAAAATACGTAAAAGAATAATTTTATCTTTATAAAAATATTTATTATTTTATACATTTTCTTATTTATTTATATTCATTTCAATATAAAAATATCTCATATTATCTTTAACAACTATTATCAATCTCTATTATTCTCTCCTTCTTATCTTTGATATTGCTTTAATTTTCGTCAATTAATTTTCATTATTTATTAAAGGATAATCAAAAGTTGTATTTTTAATGAATATGTAGTTAAGCTATCACTAATTCATTTGAAGTATACATATTTGTTTTTTATCATCGCTACCAGTAGCTCCTTCCATATGATCCTATGACTCATTCATCTTTTTCAATCACCTTATATTTGATAAAATCTAAGATGAAATTGACTTTGATATAACATAAAGTGATTGAAAAATGATTAAAAAACGAAGAATATCAGAGGGAATAAACTAATGATAGTTACGATCATTGGGAGAGATGATACTTTAAATAAGTTGGTGGTTGTCTAGTTTGAGTTTTGATAAAAATTATATTTTTAAATTTTTTTGTAACAAATAATAAATGGTGTTTGGTAGGTGAAAGAATACGATGGTCACATGCAGTAGAACATAGATGGTAGAGACAAAAATGGTTTGTGTGATGGATATGTTATTTTTGTTATGAAATAGACCAAAAATTAAGAAAGACATAAAATAATAAATATTTTTGTAAAGATAAAATTATTTTTCTATAAATTAGATCTTTTATATTTTAAATTATATTATTATTATACCTTTTGTTAAATAAATGAACTAATAACGTACTAGATAATATGTAAATTTTACTTATTCAAAAATATTTACTCTCGAGAAGAAGTGAGAGCATTGATTAAATTATATTAAAGAATTATTAAATTTGTGTTGTATAAGTGGTATAATTGTGTTTAAAAGAGTTTTTATCTTAAATTTATTAGCGATTTATCTATTCATTTGATCCTTAATCTATTTAAAATCTTTCAATTTATACAATTAGATTGTAACGTTAGTTCAAAAATTTAAATTTTCATAAATTGATTTAAATGAATTATGACAAAATTTGACTTTTAATTCATTTGGTCCCCAAATTATTTTAAAAAGAATAATTTAGTGCATAACTTAGGACAAAATTTATAAATATGTTATCAATCTTTTAATTATATGATTGTTAAGTATAATATCATTAAATTAATTTAATATAAATTAAAATTTTGTACTAAATTTGTAAAACTTAGAAACCAAGCTGATATATTAATATTTAAAGATAATAAATTAATGCAATGATATATAGATGGTTATAATTTATAAAAATAACAAAAAGAAAAAAAAATGACATATATCCAATGTAATTTAAAACGCAGCGGAAGAACTTGAAAACAACTTTGTGTATATGCACGAAATAAAGAGTTTGGAAAATATTCCTTCTTGATTGGAAATGGAAAGGGAGGGATGGGTATGTATAGAAGGGGATCTGATCGTTGTGTTTCAAGCTTTAATTTGTGTTTGTTCAAGTCTACTTTGCATGTTCAATGTGCAAACTAAGTGCGAGACACGGCGAACCTAATTGTGAACCAAACGCGAATCCCAAACGCGACACTCCTCTAATTTATTCCGAAAGAACTGAAATTTGTAGAAAAATCTTAGTTTTGGAACCATTGGGGTGGAGTTTGAAATTATAATCTTTTATTCTTTAATCTTCATTTTCTCATAATTTTTTTTAAAATATATTATATATTTGTAAGATTTTATAGTAAAATTAAATAAATTTTAATTAAAATAATATTTTTATCATATATCAATACTTTAATTATAAAAATTTAATATTATAATATATGTGATAATAATTATTATAATTATCATTAAAATAATAAAACAATAACTTTAATTATATATACAATTTTTAATCTAAATTTAATCTTACATCATTTAATAACAAATAAATATATTCAAAATTTTATAAATATTTAAGCTATTAAAGATTCAAGTGATCATACCTTAATTATTTTTGGGGAACCCTTGATTCCTGTAAAATATTTGAACCTTTTATGGAGGATCCTCATCCTGCCTTCCAAAATATTAAATGGGGATGGGATAGCATCTCCACCCGATTCTCATCCCAAGTCAGAACTACTAAACACAATAAAATGTCAAAATATACTTAACTTTAGACATAATTTTATCATTATCAGTATGTTATAGATATAATTATAACTTTAAAAATACACGTTATTATATATGTTTTTATTGTTATTCATATGTTGTAGGTAAAATTACAACAAAATAAATATTTTTAGTATTTTTACAAATTATCTCATATGTTATGGTCATAAAATATAATTAATCTAAAGATATAAGTAGGTGCAAGGTACACTAAAAAACTATGATAAAATTATAAAAAAAAATTATAATAATCAAATACAAAATTATTTAAATATAAGTTTAATTTATTTAATTTAAAGTGTATTATTGATATATTGAAACAAAAAAAATAAATCGAGTTTTAATTTTGGAAGAGTTTTTCCTTATTTTTCTAATCAACAAAACAAGAAAAATAGAGGTATTTATAAGAAGTTTCTCAACATCTGGTGAGCTCGTCCACTACTCTTGTTGACCACTCAGCAAGAATAATATACACTAAGTATGCGTGGTACTTGTTGATTGGTCCACATCACAGTCAAATAGTAAAATAGGTACGATTAATGTATAGTCAATTAAGGTGTAATTCAAATGAAAAACATTTACAATGATTATCCTCTAATTTGAATGTATGAATATATTAATTATTTGATATCTTTAGATAAGAAAAATCATTAATATATCGATTAATATCAAAATAATATATTATTTATATACTATAAATCAAGAAAATATTACAATATTACCCTTATTCCAAGCCTCTAAATAGTCCTTTCCATTCACCTTTTAAGTTAAGCCTTTTTGTGCCTTCAAAGCTTTCCTAGCAACAAAACTCATATACTTTTTGACTTTCTTTAATTAAATCCTTTGAGAATTTACTTAATCATCAAAGTGAATATGACATCTCCTGATGTCATTCCTTTTAGTAGTTTGCTGATCTATCTCAGGATCTAGATCAACAATGTAATGGTAAGTAAATTGAGTGCAGAATATGGGTTTCACATCTAACATCATATGTGGAAAAAATATTTAGCATGTTGACTGTTTTGAGCTAACGAACAAACAAATAACATTCATCGTGTTCTTTGTGTTCTACATTTTGTTCTTTATGTTCATCACCCATTTCATCCTATAAACATTGTTTGAAGCTCCAAATCTAAGTATGGATATCCAATGTGTTTCTAAGGATGTCCCACCTCCTCCCCAAGAGAAGGAGGTGGGTGTAACTCATAAACAGACCTACACCTACTACATACCAGGATGATATAGCCACCTAAGATGAGCTTGATCAACCTATCTTACTAGCAAAGTAGGCCAACCAAGTAGACTAGAAACCTAGGCAAAAAAGCTAGGTATAATAGTCATGCTAATGATGTTTTGGATTCTAAGGTGGATGCCAATATTTGTAGTTTTCAGACAAGTATTGCTCCAAGAGAATGATAACTCTATGATAATAGAGTTATGTAGCCACTTTTAAACCTATTATTTGTCTTCTTTTGTGCTGAAAACCATGAAAATTCCTAATTTATAGTTAATTATTTCAATGTTGATGGAACAATGGAAAATGAAGTGAAAAAGAGATAAAAATATGAAAAATTAGTCCATGCCACAACAGGAATTTTTCGATGCCTTGGTGCACTTTCCTAATATGCATTCAAAACGAACGGGAAATTTTTTATGCCTTGATGCACCTATTTCCACTGGTGATTAGCAAGATCTATGCCTCAGTGGCACTTTTCTATGCCCCAATGCATGTTATTTTTCTAGTTGAATTTTGCTACAATAGATCCCTTTTTAATCTTACTTTTACCCTAAACCCTTAGATCTATTAGGAGTTGATCTAGTGGCACATATTAGGTATTTTTACTTTAATTAACACTAATGAGGCATAAATTAAACACATAATAAAGAATAAAAAACCTACAATAGTTTCCATGAAGAGATAAAGAGAGAAAACATTCAAGAGAATATTAAAGAAAACACCATTTTTTGAAGAATTTAAGAGAATAGTAGTGGTACAAATAAAGAGATTGAGTGTAAATATTTTTCTTCTCACTTCTTTATCAATTTTTATGTCTTTTTTTATGAAAAAAATTGAGTTTTATGATCTTAATTATGTGTAGCTAATTTATTAATTTAGGAGTTTTATGAACCTAATTTTCTACTTGTGTTTGTATAATATTTTACTCAAATGTGATTGCAACATATATATTTTTGCCACAATAGATCCATTTTTAATCTTGCTTTCACTTTCAACCTTTGGATCATTTAGGAGCTCATCTAATGGCCTTGTTTAGCTTGTTTTCCTTTTAATTAACCCTAATTAGGCAAAAGTTAAACATACAATTAAGAATAAAAACCCTACAACAACTACCTAGAAGAGAGGAAGGAGAGAAAAAGTTTAAGAGTGTATTAAAGAAAACATAATTTTGTGAATAATTTAAGAATATTAGTGTTACAAATCAAGAGATTCAATGTACCTTTTTTTCTTCTCCTTTTTTTATTAGTTTTTATGTCTTCTTTTTTTTATGAAAAATCTAAACTTTATGAACTTAATTATATTTAGCTAATTTATTAATCTAGGGGTTTATAAACCCAATTTTTTTTATATGTGTTTATCTAATATTTTACCCCAATTGTGATGTAAAGAATTAAAAGAAGATTATTGCTACAAATCAAGATATTGAGTGTATCTTTTTTTCTTCTCATTTCTTTATCAATTTTTATGTCTTACTTCATGAAAAATATTATCTTTATGAACTTAATAATATATAGCAAATTTATTAATTTAGGAGTCTTATAAACTCAATTTTCTACATATATATACCCAATTATGATTGCAATTTAATTATATTATTTAATCTGATTTTTATGTTATTAATTATTTGGCCAACAATTAATCTATTAAGGCAATTAGAATATATTTGAGAGAGTCGTTTAATTATTTGACTTGATTAAATAACATGCATAGTTTATGATAAAGATGTATGATTCTTATGTGTGTGATCTATAATTGATGAACTTAAAAAGTAGTATGCAATCTAAATGGGATGAGAGTGTAATTAGATTAATTACTATATGATGTGTAGTTTACTTGAGAGATGAATGCATGTTAGGTTAGATTCAATTGATCATGTAATTGGATGGTAATTAATTTGGGAAATTTGTTAGTAATTCATATGCTTAGGAAATTGGGAGTTAAAGATTCTTAGGTCATTTTTTCATATATTTTCGTAGTTATTATGTTTTGATTTGAGTAATTTGTTGTTATTTAGTTTTATGTTTTTATAATTAGCTATTATTCAAATGATATTTATAATAATTATATTGGTACTCAGTTATAAGTTACCCAACTCTCTATGGGATTGATATCTATATTTAGGTACGTTATGTTACGTGTATGACCCATACACATTTGGTTAACATGTGAGATAGTAGATATTCATATGGAATCATGCCTCAACAGGACATGTCACAACCTAGAAGGCTACATTTTTTGGATTGCTACCCCAAGTTTGTGCTCTCCTAAACACCACATTCTAGGATGCACAATCCAAGATACCTTATGAGTGCTCAAAAAGCATTAAAATTATCATGATTTTATGTAAATTAATTGATTAAAAATATATATATTTATATGATTTTATCATATATTTATATAAATCTGTCTTTTCGAAATCACGGGTATTTTAATTGTTTTTCAAGTATTTTTGCTTAAAAATATAACTTAAAGACTCAAAGAGAAATACTAGAGGCAATACATCACAAATATATTCATAAAATAAATGAGGAAAAGTCAACAAATATGAAAAAATTGGATAAAATGGATCAAAAGGGTAAAAAATGTCAAAAAGGGTGAAATTGCGCACGTAGCCACCTAACTACGCCGGAAAATGCGTGCAATGTGCCTAGCAACACTAGGAAACATACCAACAACAAGCCTAATCCGCGTGCCCATCTACCCCATCCGCGCGCGCCGCCGCGCCCCACACCAGCATGACGTCATCATTCACTACTTTGCATTTTCCCCATTTTTAATCATTTTTTCACCCACTTTTCTCTTTCCCTCCTTACCTATAAATACCCTCATTCTCTTCACTTCAAAAAACACCTAAAAACACATATTCTCTTCTCTTTCTTTCTCTCAATTTCTTAGTTTTTAGCTTTTCTTAGTTTGAGAGTTCTTCTCTTTTTGAGAAGAACTAATTATGTTTTTGTAATTTATTTGCTTTTTGATTCAATAAATGGAAGTGCAAATTCTGTTTGGAGGTTTTTCAGCAACATGAATAACATCAAAGTATTGTAAGGATTTTATTTTCTTTACAGTTATTTTTTTATGTTTTATCCTTATATATTATATTTAGTTTGTCTGTGATTAAATTTAACATTGTTGGTTGTTTGTAAACATGATATAATAATAACGTTGTTATGCTTGCGAAATATTAAATAGGTAAAAATATCTAAAATGAATTGATTTTATTTTTATTCAATATTTTATATTAAGAATGTTAAAGAGAAATATATTATTTTTCATTACAAACTTAAATCTAAAAATTAGATTTTAAGGTTTAGTTATCCGTTCTAATTTAGAGTATTGCTCTTTTATTTTTTGGTACAATCACTCAGTAGTTAGAATGAAGCTCTATTTCAAAATTTTTATAAGAATTATTATCTGAAAATATATTAACAACGTGTTTTCCGTAGTAGTTTTAAAACTTGAAAGTTAGTACTCGGATAATTAAATTCTTAGGTTTAATTTGGATACCTTGAATAAAGTTTAAAATGTCTAACCCCACCAAAGGTGACATTTAAATGGTTCATTTTCAATCTTTTAGAAAAAAAGAATTAATTTAATTAACCAAATTAGTTATCAACCCTACCCATAGGTGTTAATTGATTTGTTTAGTTAACAAAGAATATCTAATCCCACCAAATGTGGTATTCATATAAAAAAGAAAGAATTAATAAATATCAATGTATATATTTAATAACCTAAATAATATGAGAAAGCATAATTAACTTAGTTATTATATCCATAAATACTCCACTATTATAAAAGATAAAATTTGCATAAATGTTTAATGAATCTGTATCTATGTTTATTTTTATGTTATTAAATTAAAAACACAAAACCCCAAAATATCATGACAGAATGTTTAGGATTTAATTTCGTTTTTAAAAGTTTGAATAATAAATTAAAAACCGCATACATTCCTTCCTTAGATCAACCTTGGGGGTATACTTATCATTTTCTATGAAATGATTCGTGCACTTGCAAGAGTTTTATAAATATAAAACCAAAGTATTGGCAGGATCGGCGATCCCAGTTTTGCTCATCAATTCCACCACTCAAGATGCAATAGACTTGATGGATTGCCACCTTATATGTCACTCTATTTAGCCAAGCTTCATTTTGGGTCACACTACTAAGCTCGCCTTTCACCAGATTATGAATCTTGGTTGTTGGCATCTAGGCCACCCCTAATGGGACATATGTGCTACTTATCAAGAGACAACGTCCAAAAGCATCACCTTTAGGATGAGTATTCTAGGTTTTTTCCTTCTATACTATACCAAACTAGAAGCAACTTCTTGTTTTGGCTCTAACAGATGTGGCCAACATTGTATCCAGAATAAAAATGCTTCAAAAATTACTCAATGAGGCATTTCTCAAAAGGTCACTATCTCTAAATTTCTCCAAGTTAAGAACGCTTAAGTATAAGGTTATAAAAAAAGGTTACCCTATCTTCCTAAAAATCAATTGATTTAAATAGTTGACATTAAACTATTTAACTACATCCTTCCATGGCCCAAAGCTCAAGCAGGGTAAAACTTCACCAAGAAGTTCACAAGTAAAAATTTGAATCGAAAAGCAAGTGTTCACTCCATAGCTAATTCCAGACATTCTTTATACAGGGATATCTATAATCTCACCACTTTCAACATATCTTACAAGAAAAGAGTTGATAGTAAGATGACCTTTGTATCATCAATTTCTAGGGATCCACTTTAGCTCTAGATGAACAAAAATATAGAAAATTTCACTCTTAATTAGATGTACTTAGAAAGTCAGCATCAACTATCTAAAGCACACCCAAGAAAAGCCAATCGAGCCATTGTTCAACTACAAGAGTTTAGCTAGACGATCCAAAAGACATCTAGATAGTTATAAACCAATATTGGTCCTAATATTTTGTTATATTTTTATGCATTATTTTTACATTTATCTAAATATTTTGCTAATTTAAAGGTATTTTTATTATTTTACATACATATAAATATTTGAAGAAATTTTCACATTTTGTTTTTTGGAATTTTCTATGAATTGTTGGAGTTGGTGGCTGATTAGTGCTCAAAAAGCACTAAAATAACCATGATTTTATGCACATTAATTATTTAAAAATATATATTTATATGTTTTATCATATATTTATATAATTTTGTCTTTTTTCGGAATCACGGGTATTTTTATTGTTTTTCAGGTATTTTCGCTTAAAACATAACTTAAAGACTCAAAAATGAATATTGGAAGCAATATATCACAAATATATTAATAAATAAATGAGGAAAGGTCAACAAATATCGAAAAATTGGACAAAATAAGTCAAAAGGTCAAAAATGTGGAAATCGCGCCTTCGCGCGCCCAGTCCCGAGCGTGCCCACGCCCACGCCTTCGTGTGCCCATGCCCACACCCGTGCGCACTCTTGCTGTCTCGCACGCCAGAACTGCCCTGCGTCCCCCAACTGCCATCCGCGCGTGCTACTGCCATTTCGCCCCATTTTTGCGCACAGCCGCACCATGATGTCAGCAGTCACCACTCCGCGTTTCCACCATTTTTTCACCCATTTTTTCTCCTCATCCTCACCTATAAATACCCCCATTCTCTTCACTTCATACCACACCTCAAAACACACTTATCTCCTCTTTCTTTCTCTCCATTTCTTAGTTTTTAGTTTTTCTTAGTTTTTAGTTAGTTTCTCTTAGTTTTAGAGTTCTTCTCGTTTTGAGAAGAACTAGCTATGTTTTTGTAATTTATTAGCTTTTTGATTAAATAAATGGGAGTGCAAATTCCGCTTAGAGATTTTCCAGCAACGGGAATAACATCGAAGTTCTGTAAGGATTTTATTTTCTTTATAGTTATTTTTTTTTGCTTTATTTTTACATGTTATATTTAATTTGTCTGTGATTAAATTTAACTTGATGAGCGAAAACCGATATCGCCAATTCTTGCCAATACTTTGGTTTTAATATTTATAAAACTCTCGCAAGTGCACGAATCATTTCGAAGAAAATGATAAGTATACTCCCAAGGTCAGTCTAAGGAAGGAATGTATGTGGTTTTTAATTTATTATTCAAACTTCTAAAAACGAAATTAAATCCTAAACATCCTGTCACGATATTTTGGATTTTGTATTTTTAATCTACTTACATAAAAATAAACAAAGATTCAATAAATATTTATGCAAATTTTATCTTTTATAAATAGTGGAGTATTTATGGATATAATAACTAAGTAATTATTCTTGCTCATATTATTTAGGTTATTAAAGATATGAATTGATATTTATTGATTCTCCCTTTTTTGTATGAATACCACCTTTGGTGGAGTTAGATATTCTTTGTTAACTAAACAAATCAATTAATACCTATGGGTGGGGTTGATAACTAATTTGGTTAATTAAATTAATTCCTTTTTCTAAGAGATTGAAAATGAACCATTTAAATGCCACCTTTGGTGGGGTTAGACAATTTAAATTTATTCAAGGTGTCCAAATTTAACCTAATAATTTAGTTATCCGAGTACTAACTTTCAAGTTTTAAAACCACTACAGAAAACATGTCGTCAATACATTTTCAGATAATAATTCTTGTAAAAACTTTTGAAATAGAGTTTCACTTTAACTACCGGGCGATTGTACCAACAAATAAAAGAGCACTACTCTAAATCAGACCAGATAACTAAACCTTAAAATCTAATTTTCAGATTTAAGTTTGTAATGAAAAATAATATATTTCTCTCTAACATTCTTAATATAAAATCTTAAATAAAAATAAAATCAATTCATTTTAGAAATTTTCACCTATTTAATATTTCGCAAGCACAAGAACGTTATTATTACATCATGTTTATTAACAGCCAGCACAGTTAAATTTAATCACAGACAAATTAAATATACCATGTAAGAATAAAGAATAAAAATAACTGTAAAGAAAATAAAATCCTTACAGAACTTCGACGCTATTCCCGTTGCTGGAAAACCTCCCAGCGGAATTTGCACTCCCATTTATTGAATCAAAAAGCTAATAAATTACAAAATCATAACTAGTTCTTCCCAAAAAGGGAAGAACTCTAAAACTAAGAGAAATTAACTAAGAAAAGCTAAAAACTAAGAAAAAACTAAAAATCTAAGAAAAGAGAGAAAGAAAGAGAGAAAAGAATGTATTTTTAGGTATGTTTTGAAGTGAAGGGAAGAGGGGTATTTATAGGTGAGGATGGAGAGAAAAAGTGAGTGAAAAAATGTTAAAACAAGGAGTGCAAATGCTGAGGTCATTGATGACATCAGCATGACATCATGGGACGGCTGCACGTGAAAAATGGGGCAAATGGGCGTTGGCGTGCGCGGAGGGCAGCTGGGCGCGCGCAGAAGGGCTGGTACTGCACGCAGGGGCGCGCGCATGAACAGTAGCAGCGCGCGCGGCTTGGCGCGGGACAAGGGCGTTGCGCGCGCGGTAGGGCGGCGCGACGGCACAATTTTCTACTTTTTGACATTTTTGACCCATTTTGTCCAATTTTTTCATATTTGTTGACCTTTCCCCATTTATTTATTAATATATTTGTGATATATTGCTTCCAATATTCCTCTTTGAGTCTTTAAGTTACGTTTTTAAGCCAAAATACCTGAAAAACAATAAAAAATACCCGTGATTCCGAAAAAGACAAATTTATATAAATATATGATAAAACATATAAATATATATATTTTTAATTAATTAATGTGCATAAAATCATGGTTATTTTAGTGCTTTTTGAGCACTCATCAATGACTATTTGTAAACATGATGTAAAAATAACGTTGTTATGCTTGCGAAATATTAAATAGGTGAAAATCTCTAAAATGAATTGATTTTATTTTTATTCAAGATTTTATATTAAGAATGTTAGAGAGAAATATATTATTTTTCATTACAAACTTAAATCTGAAAATTAGATTTTAAGGTTTAGTTATCCGGTCTAATTTAGAGTAGTGCTCTTTTATTTGTTAGTACAATCGCCCGGTAGTTAGAGTGAAGCTCTATTTCAAAAAAATTTATAAGAATTATTATCTGAAAATGTATTGACAATTTGTTTTCAGTAGTAGTTTTAAAACTTGAAAGTTAGTACTGAGATAACTAAATTCTTATGTTTAATTTGGACACCTTGAATAAAGTTTAAACTGTCTAACCCTACCAAAGGTGGCATTTAAATGGTTCATTTTCAATCTCTTAGAAAAAGGAATTAATTTAATTAACCAAATTAGTTATCAACCCCACCCATAGGTGTTAATTGATTTGTTTAGTTAACAAAGAATATCTAACCCCACCAAAGGTGGATTCATACAAAAATGGAAGAATCAATAAATATCAATTCATATCTTTAATAACCTAAATAATATGAGGAAGCATAATTACTTAGTTATTATATCCATAAATACTGCACTATTATAAATGATAAAATTTGCATAAATATTTATTGAATCTGTATCTATGTTTATTTTTATGTAAGTAGATTAAAAACACAAAAACCAAAATATTGTGACAGGATGTTTAGGATTTAATTTCGTTTTTAAAAGTTTAAATAATAAATTAAAATCACATATATTCCTTCCTTAGATCGACCTTGAGAGTATACTTATCATTTTCTACGAAATGATTCGTGCACTTGCTAGAGTTTTATAAATATAAAACCAAAATATTGGCAGAATCGGCGATGCCGGTTTTCGCTCATTAATGGCTACATTGAGAAACTATTGTGGCTACTTTGAGAATAAGATAGGCCTATAATCGTTTAGAAAAGTCCAAGTTGATATACATAGAAGACGCAAGGATGTGCATAGATAAGCAAACCAGACCAATTCACTTACATGTTGGATGTATATAGTATTTGCATGGATGTATTTAGTAATTATGGTTACAAGACATGCTATTTTTGCTCCCGTTCTAATGTCTCTAACCACCCAAACAATTTTATTTTGGGAAATTTTCAGCATTTTTAATTTCTAAACACCCAGTATCAATTTCTACACTTTTTAGCCATCATATTATATTTTGATCCAAAGTTTCATATTTAGAGTAGGTTTTTACATGAAATGTTACCCATATATTCAGAAAAGCATCCTCAAATATAGATATCATCATTTTTTACGCTTAGAGAAATAAAACAAATCTCAAAGTTGTGCAATTTCTTCAAGATTTTAGGAAAAAAAAAGAAGATAAACTAATTCAAGAATTTGGGTATTTATTTCACCAAGGGTATATTTATATGTAAATTTATTTAATTTTGATTGTAAATATGACACATTTAATAATTTTATTCATGATTTTGAGTTTTATTATATCTGGCTAAATCTAGGATTTTAGTTAAGCTATCATGATTATTTTGAAAAACTAGGTTTTTTTAATAAAGATTGACATTATTTATTATTCTTGTTATTAATATCTTTAATTATGAATCATTGACGGATCAAATATTTATTTAGAATTAAAGAAAATATATGTGGATTAGGTTTTTAGAAAAAAAAAACATCTAGGCCTATTTGTGCTCCTCTAAACAAAATAACTAAATTAATTACATGGTCATTATGTTTATTCGAGTGATTTTTAATTTTATTATGATTATTCTAACTAACTAATTAATTCTTTGGATCAAAGAAATTGGTTTATTAATTGTGGGTGAAAATTACCATGATCATTGAATTTTTTTTAAAATTTTAGTGAAAAAAATCAATAATCTTAACTTAAGTACAATTGTTAAATTAACTTAAATACTCTAAAATAGGATTGGTTAGTTAGTTAAAATACCTATTATTTGTCTCATCTTTTTAAATAAAATTGTTCATTCACTTTTTGTTAATTTAGTTATTTTTATTTATTCCAAACTTCCTAATAATTTATTTAGAGTGTTTAGGATTATTAGTTTATTATTTTTAAGAAAATATATGAAAAATTTAAAACTATTATAATTCCACGAGAGATCGACCTCATAGTAAATTTATTTCTAGGTTATTAGTGATTTGTAAACTCATAAGTATTTATAATTCGTACATCAGATATAATGTAAAAAGTAATGGGTAGACCAAGAGTGTATTCAAAAAATTCATCCAAGTTCACACTCAAGGAGCTTGGAAAAGCCACAATGGCTGAGTAGTTCTACGTCCAGACCTAGGAAGTCATTACCTTTTCCAAGTGTGTTTTAGCTAGAAAGAAGTTGGCAAAAATTTCATAAAAGAGAATATTAAGAACTTACATCCATAATGTATTATGAGTATGCACAAACAACAATGCTCCAAATGTTTGATCCTGAAGAGCATTCAAGTCATGCCAACTAGAAAAGTATTAGTCAAATTCATAAATGAGTAGAGAGTACTAGGAAAATGAGCAACCAAAATGGAGTACCTAAACTAAATAAAGTCCTAAATGCTTGTAATGCTCATCTCAAGAAGTTTTATCAGTAATCATTGGAATATTTGAGCATCTATGTTCTTTAGGTTTTTCTTTTTAATTTTATTTTTAATAAAGTGTTTGGAAAGGTCATGTGCGGTCATGTCAACACCTCATCCAAACCTTGTAGAAGAGTTGGAGCCAACATTAAAGATAAAAAGTAAAAATGAAAAAAAGAAGTATATAGTGTCATTTTAAGTTCAATAAAGAATAATTTCAGCCACTTTGGCAATCATTTCTTGTGCAATTATAATTACGCTCTTGAGAAATCCACCAAAAAAGCATCCAAGCATTCTCCTGAGAACGTATAAACTTTTCTTAAAAAAGTTAATAAATAGTTGCATCAAACTTTTATCTTAGACCCATACCTCCAGTAAGGTTGAGAGTGAATACATTCCTCCATCAAGCTCCAGTAGCCATACTTGGCCAAGGTCTTGATATTTCAAAAAATGTAGGTTTTTAATTTAGGTAGAGAAAGGAAAAATACTTGGGAAAGAATATGCTCCTTGAGATAGATTTTAACAATAACCTCAAGCTAAAGTTGGGATCTAGATGAATCACCATTGCAAGTTGCAAGTAAAAAACTAGGTTTTGCCTTTGGCAAAGAAGTAAGGTTATGAACCTTTTTTGCACCCAACAACCTAGAGCTCTAACTTGGAATAAGAAGTGATCATTCTCGAAGTCATACACAAAAATAGGAAAAAATCTTTTGCCTACGAACACCTTACACTTTGTGTCAATTTATACTTGCATAGGAGTATGAAAGACACCTTACCAGAACCATGCAATGGTGTTCCTTGTAAAAGACTTAAGATGTGTTACAACACATACCATCTTACCAAGGAAGAGTAGATCATCTATCTATAACACAATAGATACTAAGTCTTAGTAAGAGTTTGGTACAATTTACCACAAGTCTTGCTCAAAAAATGCAGGTCAATTTAGTTAGAACCCAACAATGAAGAGGGTCTCGCTTGAGAAGTGTACAACAACCTACCTACAACCGAACAACGATAGAAATATTACTAGAGAAGTGTAGGCCAGTATACCTAGAACCCAACAATGACTACAGTCTTGCCCAGAAAGTTTACAACAACTTGCCTAGAACCTAGAAATAATAGTGTCTCAATGGACCAAGGCATGTTTTGCCATGGAAAGTAAAGTGAGAAATAACCTACTTTAAACCTGCAATGATGTTAGTCAAGGATCAAAATACTAAGACACTTTAGGAAGTATACCATTGAGAGAAGCATGACATTCTCTCTTTCATACCCGAGAAATTTCCCTTGGATACTAAAAAATTGTGTTGGACTAGTTAGGTCATGCAACATCATTTGAACATCGAGAGTTGTGTTGAGCTCTTTCTTATTCCAACCCTTGTTGTTGCCCATTTGGTTGGTTAGTTTTGAAACCTATCTAGTTCTCTCCTACGATGTGATGCCATGTGCACTCTGGGCTACTAAGGCTCTTCTAATTTTGGATCTCCACTTTGTTCTCCGAAGATTTAGAAAAAAGCTAAGTATTTCTAGAGTAACCTTCAAGTTACCAACCCATTTACTTTGCACAAGGCCTCAACAAAATGTTACTTCAAGTTGCAGAACGATATGCCAAGTGTTGTCTTGATGAAAAATTATGTCAAGGGAATAAATTTCATGTGAATACATGGTACTACATCAAAAATTATTAACAAATTCAAAAGTAATTATAGAGTGCAAAAGTGTCAATAAAATGACGAAGTAACAGAAATGAAGTTTCACTATTAATAAAAAGATAAAGCTCTTGGAACTAAAAGCTAAATGTTGAAATATTATACTTTAGCATGGAAAACAAAATCTATTACTACAAGCAAAGTTTAAAGGAATGAACAAAAAAGTCCTAAGGTTGATGAATCCCCTCATCAGCATCATACAAGATCATTATAGTAATGGCATCCATCTCTTAAGTGTCACAAGTCAACTGGAGCTAGGGCTTCATAGTATTCTAAGCTCCTATAGGAAGCTAGGGTGCCACCTCAGTTGACTATAGATTTTGAGAAGTCTTATAGATGACAAGATAGGGAGACTAGGTTGGGATGCACTTTCCTAACTATCTTATTATCAGACTTAAATCCTTAGGCCTATGCCACTAGTATCAATTCAAAGTCTTGTTGAATAAAGATATTTACTAATAGAATTCTTAGTGACAACCTCAAGCTAGGATGCTACTCTCCAATTCTCAACTTCAAAATTCTCACTATCAGATTTCTCTTGAGACAAGCTTTCCTACAATTAGTTTTTTAAAGCCTTATTTGCATCCAAGGTTCTCTTAGTTACCTCAAGATTGGACAAATGTGCAAATATTGGTTAAGTGTTAAACATCCCCAAATTTATAGTGTGTAGCCAAATTTCAAAATAAGAAGAGTGATGTGGTGATATGGAGAACATTACAACAACAACAAAAAGTCTTTTCTAGTCTATTGAGCCATCAAGCACAAACACAGTTGAAGAAAAATTTCGAAAGCACCAAAAAGTTTTGAGGGCTACAAAAACTTATGGAATAAAAGTGCTATAAAAGCATAAATGTACAATTACATCCTAGTGTACCAAAGCATTAAGTTAAAGTTGAGTAACAAATTTATATCCTAAGTGCCACCCTTGGCACTATACAAGATGAGAACACCACCATAAAGTCTAGATGTCTCCTCTGTGCATCACGTGCCTCAGTTCTCCTTGGTCAACATAGAAATCCTATGCAACATCTTCTTTGGACTTACCAATTCTAAAGGTAGAGCTATTGAATATTGAGAACTAGTTGAGATATAGATCCAAGTCTAGATGTATCTCTATGTAATTTTACACTACCTATTTTCTAGCAGCTACGTAGCTCACATTTGATTCCTAGAATTTATATGCTAGATCCATCTCTTGTTAGTAGTGATTTCTCACATCTTAGGAAATCTTGGTAGTAGTGCTATACTTCTTTTAGGAATCCATGGACCTCTTAAGAGTTTTCTTAATGGCTTTTCTAGCCAAACAACTTATATGACAATATGCAATTCCTAGGAAAAAATTGGGCAAGCATGAGAATCCCACAAGAAAATCACCAAGTCATTTTTGGTCTTTTGGTTCTACCAAAGATACACTAAGAATTTCACTTAGTCTTCTGGTTCAATCTAAGTTGTACAATCAGTTGCATCTGGTCTTCCTCAAACATTTTGTTCAAACATTCACTTTAACATTAGATTTTTCCTCGTTATTGAGAAGACTAGAGATCCAACTACTCAAAGATGTTTGCATCCAAATATCTTAGCCATCTAGAAATCTTGGTCATCCCTTCAATTTTGGTCATATAGCCAGATCCTACCAGATTATACTCCAACAATTGGTTGAATGAACTCGAGGTGAATGAGAACAATATAGGCTTTATATATACATAGCTTCACCAGCTTAATCTAAGCCACTCATCTAGCCCATTATGCAAGGGCTTAAACTAAAGAAGATAATCGAGAATCTAATTAAGATAGAAATTAGATTTAAAAGTCAAAATTCACAAGATTTGCATTGAATTTTTTCATCAAACTTTTATTGGCCATAACTTTCTAATCGTGAGTCTAATTGAAACATGGAAATAACTGAATGAAAGTTCAGAACCTCAAGATTATTACTGTGCACAAAACATTAGGATAACAACTATACGTTGATGCATAAAAACTTGATAGCCAAATTTGTATTTATAAAAAGCTTACAAGTGCATGAATCATTTATAATAAGAAATAATTATACTACAAAGATTGGCTATCAAGGAATTATGGTGGTTTAAAAAATTAAATTATTTTATAATTCAGTTAAAAAAAATAAGTCCAAAATATTCTAACAATTTGTGAGTTTGATAGAAAATAACGATAAATTATAAATTAAATTATATCTAAAGAAAACAAGAAAATTAAAGTAGATAAATGAAAGTGATAAATTAAACTATAGTCGAACCTATGATAATGAATGTATATGAGATTTTAGCGAGCATAACACTTCATGGACAGAATAATTTAAGTGATTTAAATATAAGCTAGATTTATTGATTTGTTTTCTTTTTAAATAAAATACCCTATAACCATGATTAATTTTCAATGATATTCAATTAATCAATTCTTTCTTTATTAGGGGTTGAAATTGATTAATTGGTATACTAAAGAAATATATATATGTACCAAAATCTTTAATTAATTAATAAGTTCCTTTGATAGGACTTAAAATTAAAAATTAATAAACCTAAGGTAGATATATTATTTAATTGTAAATCAAGATTTGGCCAATCTTTAATTTATAATTAAAGTTATTTATCAACCATCTAATATGATATAAATCAATGAAATTAAAATAGACTCTTATTTATTTTACACAACTAAACACAAATGATGTGTCTAATACTTAATTTTAAAATATTTTATTTAATCATAAATCAAGACTTGATCTATCATGAATTTATGATTAAAGATTTGAATATTGTGAATAAGAAATAAATCTATAACTTTTATTTATTTAAATCACATAATTGTTATCCCAATTATTGGAAAGAGAGATTAAAATCTCATATACAGATTTAGCCAATCATAACTAAATTAATAAAAGTAAATTTAACTATAAAAGACATCATACTATAACAAGAAATAAAAGATACAATAATTAAAAATACCTTTTTATTTTCCAAATCTCTAAACAAGTTATCAATGACTTTTTCAAATCCTTGAATCTTCTTTACAATTGGGAGGATCTATTTCGATATCTGTATATGGTAGTGGAACAACTAACCTAAATTCTACACTAAAACTAAAAACTATAGATAGCTTCTTATTCAATGTAAAATGAAAGCTATTTGAAAAACCAAAATTGATTTATTTATAGGCATAGTATGGGTATAGAGGGCTTCGAGCCAATTTTTAATGAAGGCGAGTCGCAGCACCAGCTTTTCCATGTTGTGATATAAGGTACATTCAATTTTTTCAAATTGCAAACCGAGAGGGTCGTGTTATGGTACCACTTATTTCATACTGTGACACACATTACTCAGCGTGCAATCTATACCAAACAATGTGCACTAGGAGACATTTATTTATTCACTACAACAAGCTTTACTTTTCTTGAAAATTACTTTGTACACCTTACAAATTGGTTGGTTCTTAATATAAGGCTTACATGCCTTATTCTTTTAAGCTCTTAGGATGAAAATTAAATGTTTCAAGTGTTGTTCTTCATATGTTGACAAAGTTATACATTTTAAAGCTAAAAATACCTAAAATACAACAAAAAATACATGTCATTCTAAACATATATATTTACATAAGTTATCACATATACATGCTATAATCAAATCTATTTATTATAATTGAGCAACAAAATCATGAAATATTAATATTTTTCAAGCACTTATCATATTTTTTAGTCAAGATGTCCTAAACCTAGATGTAACTACTTTGTTATATCCAGGTGAAGTAGTTAGACCACTTCATCTACCAGAGACGGCCTATGAGGCCTAATGGACTAATGTTGGGGGAAAATTTCACCAGGCATGCATGATACCCTTTGATTGATCCGTATAATCTTTGAATAGTCAAATGGATAAAACCAACATACGATCAATGCATAATCAACATATGTTTAAATTCAAATGGAAAGAATTTATGTTCATTATCCTTTAATTTAAATATAATGAATCTATTAATGATTTGATATTTCAATATATGAAAGATCATTAATATATATATATCGATTAATATTAAAATGATATATTATAAATCCAAGAAATATTATGATATTTTCCCTAATCTAAGACTATAAATAGGCCCCTCTGTTCACATTTAAGGTATGTCTTTCTACGCCTTCTAAGCTTTTCTAGCAATAAAACTCATATCTTTTTTGAATTTCTTCAATTAAATCCCTTGAGAGCTGAATTAAGTATCAAAGTTGATACGATACATCACGACGTCATTTTTTTTTATAGTTTGCTCATCTATTTTAGAATCTAGATCAACAATTTAATGGTGAATACAATGAACGCAGAGATCGAATTCAATAGACACCAAACTCACTCACTGTGTGACACTCGACGAACCACTACTAACCTTAATGAGCCATATGTCATATAGTGAGCTCGACGAGCCTCCTAACTAGACCTCAATAAGTGACCAAAAAGTTTAATTTCTCATTTTTAAAATGCTCAATAAATTTTGACAAATACTTGAAAAATCAACAATGCATACATATAACCTAAATGTGTCAACTACATGACACATATCACATAGTGGTGTGTGTAATATGTAAACATACAAAGTATAATTTATGTGAGTTTATGAAATAATTAACCACCTGTAATCAACTATACATAAGGGACAACAAATACTTTAAGTAGAATACAGATTCCATATTTTAGATATTAAAATGTCAACACAAAAATAAATGACTTAAACATATTAAAAAAAATATTGGCAACCAACGTAATTAAAACAAATATTTTCTAAAAAAATAATATTTTAATAGTGAATCATTAAAAAATGTAAGTTGATCTTAATTATTTTAATAATATTTCAAAATAAATAAATTAAATTATATCATTTTTAATTTAATGAATCGAATCTTACATAATTTAGATGACCTTTATGGCTATTTTCTCTACTTTATAAAATATGTGTTTTTTTTACATGTGAGTACTCTCTGCCTAATTGTGCAACTTTATAAATAGTTCTACAATTTGATATATGTGTGGAAAAAAATGTGAAAATAAGAAAAAGTAGATTACTAGTTAAAAAGTGAGCAAGTGTGAGCATGGTTGGTAATTTTCAAACACAATAATAAAAAGGAACACTAAACACTCACATACACTTTTGCTTCTATGAGATATGACATTATATTTTCTAAGAAAATGTATTTTTATTTAAAGAAGATTTTATTTTAGAAAGAAATAAAATATATGTCATTAGAAAATGTGAAAAAAGTAATCCATATCCTGCTAGTACTGATACCTGCATCTTCTATCTCTTGCAGTAGTTCATTTTAGCCTCTGATTCTTAAATTATTATACCAATCAACTTCAAATTAAACCCCCTTTTACATTTTATATTCCAAACTACCAACTTAATCAAAAAGATGAAAACTTAAATTTATCTATATTTTTAAATTATGTTAAATTAATTAAGGAATTGATGTTAACATGTGACCATTTGAATATTGTTTACTAATACTCTTTACAATAAATCAATACTTTAATTACAAAAATTTAATGTATTACGAAAATTATTATAATAATTGTTAAATTTAAAAGAAAAACTAATTTTTTTTATTAAATAAATAAGTATTACATGAGTAAATTTCAAACTTTCATTTGTAGTGATAATGATAATGATTCATACCACTTAATAATAAAAAAATTGTACTCTAAATTTATTAAATTAAATTACATACGAAATAAAAAATTTATACTCTTAATTTAAATTTATTAAATTGAATTACACAAGAAATAAATGTACTTGATATTTGAAATATATTTTTTTATAGATATTGATCTTAATTATTAACTAGAATCCATAATACCAATAAAAAAAATAAAACTTTCAAAGAAGAATCCAACCCCACCCCACAATATTTAGGTGGTGGATAGAGATAGCTTGTTCCCCTCCGCCTGGTCTACATCACTAGCCACAACGTAAAGCAATGGACCTCGACCTCACATTTATAAGATATAAGATATCAAAACGAACGCTCTAGTGGAAATGCGTCGAGGAAGAAAACAGAGTAAGAAATTAAATATAAAAAATAACATATTAATTGAAACTCCAAAAACTAAACAGAGTTTATCAATATAGAGAAAATGATGGGGATATTATTACAAGGCAGGCAACGAAGAAGAAGAAGAAGAAAATAGAGTTGTTGAACCAAGGAGGTGGTCATTGCACAAACTAGCTCCTTCATGAGTTTTGTTGTTCTCTGCTCTTGGGCTACTTCCTGCACTGCTATTAGAAACTGACCCAAATGAAGTTTTCTGCAAGACTCCAGTTGGAGATGACCCAATTGAAGGACTATTGTCCCATCCTTCAGTCATAAGATTAAGCACTGAAGACCTCTCCTTCTCTAATATGTTGTAGTTATTACTATGATTTAGAACTTCACCAAGAGGACCTCCCACTGAGTTTTGATCCCAAGATATTGGAATCCAATTTGTTTGTTCGTTGTTTTGTTCATTACCCATTCCTAAACCCATTAGCTCTGGGTCTACTTCTCGTGATAGCCTAAGTGGTGACAGAGTAATTTTCTCATTGTTTGTTGAGGAAGATGATGGAATGAAGTCTGTTGATGCCCCCATTGGGATTGCAATTGACAACTGGGTTTTGTTAGGCCAGTCATCAATGAATTGGTGAAGTGAGTGTTGTGATTCTGCTTCTTGGTTAACAAGGTCCTGAGAAGAACCAAAATTTCTGCAGCTTATCAAGGAAGTACTTTTCTGTGAAGGGTTTAGCAGGGAGTCTGAAGTAACAAGCCCAAATTCTCTAGTGGATTGATCTTCATATGGATTTTTCTGTTTCTGAATCAAGAAAGAGTTTTCTTTAGACATTAAAAAGAGACCTGGTGTGTCTTGTATTTTCTCACCATCATCATTATCTTTCAGAAGCATCCTGCAAGAGAAATGCTGTCAAGAATTGCACCCAAAAAAAAATAAAAAATCAAACACTAAAAGTTTTCTTTATTCGCCCGAGCATGTGTAGATCAGTGGATTTCAAATATCGGTGGGTGCGTGAGTAGTCTAATTATTTAAAAAACAACTCTGCATATGGTACCACATTTCCCTAAATTTAGAAGCTAAGAATGAAGCCCAGTTAGTGAATTAATGCCTAAAGGATATACACCATGTGGGGGACCAAGTCAACAAGCAGGGGATAATAATGAATGATAACCTGTTGGTGTGAGTACCACCAGCAGAAGCGTTAGATGACCGAAGTTCCAGGCTTTGTAGCTGCTGATTCCCAAGGCCAGAAGGCAATGCCACCGAGGACAAAGCCAAGGAAGACATGGGTGTCGGTTTCGTAGTCACCTGATTCCCAAGACTAGAAGGCAATGCCACCGAGGACAAAGCCAAGGAAGACATGGGTGTCGGTTTCGTAGTCACCATGGAGGTGGTTCGGGTGGCAGATTGGCCAGTTTGGCCTTCCACAGGCTTTCTTGAACGATGGCGGCCTCTATTCAAGTGCCTTTCACAGTACTTTTGATCAGCAACTGCATCTCTTGAGCACCGCCATTTCTTCCCATCAGTCCTTCTACACCTTCCTGGCTCAGGATCAGTGTTGTTGGAGAATCCCAGATGGATAGAACCCCATCCCACTACATATGAGATATCAAACAAAACCGTAACATTCATCAACACATTCAAATAATATATCATAATCTTCAACAACATAACAAGTAAAGAGGGAAATTTTAATTCTAACACTAAATGTTCAGTTATAAGACCAAGTAAAGATGCAGAAATTTTTAAGCAAAAACCAAAACAAAGGGTAAAAAGTATATCATTTTCTTGGAGAAAATACACTTACATCTATTTGGTCTTAAATATCCACCAGAAAAGGCAGAGAGTCCAGCAGAATCAAGTGCCCTTTGAATGGGGAGAAGTAGATTAGAAGGTATCGGCACATTTGAAGTAATATATTTGTAGATCAAGGCTTGATGTTCTAGCTCCAGCCACTGAGATGGAGTAAAAGGACCTCTAGCCCCTGCTATAGCTCCATTCCAGTTCAAACAGTTGTACCCTGAAATGGAAAAACGATAAAAGGTACATTTTTTATCCTAGGATGTGAAAGAAGGAAGAGAGAGGAGGAGGGGATTGGAAATCATTTCATAGCTTCATGTATATGAAGGGTTGGTTTTTAATTATACAAGGTAATGAAAAGCATTTCAAAAAGTTTCTGGATTTAGTTTCAAGTAAAAAAAAAAAAAAGAGAGAGAGAGAGAATTAAACCAGCATAGAAAGTAGAAAATTAAACTGAACTATTCAAGTAATGAATACTAATTTGCTTTTGTAGTTCCAATTTCTCCTTTTTAAACCGCACACCAAAAGTCATCTTCTCAAATAAACAAGCAAAAAATTGACCCAAAATAAAATAAAAAAATTAGCAAGACAAAGATTTTGGGATGACAAATCTCTCTCTTGTTTCACAAGACTAAATACAAATACCATTAATAGATTTCTATGAAAACTTCAATGAAAAGACACCATCACCAGTACTTTGGAATCAAACCCATAATAGTTTTAATGTTTTCTAACAAAATAACAGCTTTAAGTTGATTATTGGGTATATATGTACCTGAATTTCTGGTATAAGTAGACAATGAGTTGTAAAGACAAGGCAAAGAAGCATTTTGACAGTTATTAGCTAAGAACGATTCAGGTTTAGGAGAGGAAAAGCTAAGCATTTGCTGATTTTTCTGTTGATGTTCATTAATATCAGAGAAAATCGATCTTAGTGAACAATTATTATTCCTCTGCTGAAACAGCATATCCTTAGAGGCTAAAAAATCACCAGTCTTTGACAGTTTTGAGCTCCTCAAGTTGTCATCAATAGAGTCAGATCTATCCTGCTTGTATAAACCTGACCCGTACAACTTCTGCTTTGTTTCAGGATCTGAAGCAAGACTAGCATAACCACTGTTATTTGAACTCCCCAACCCATTCAAACCCACTATCCCAAAATCCATTTAGAAGAAGAAATAAAGCCCCTTTCTAGCTATTAAATATATAAATAGTTTAGGCTGCTTAAGAAATGAAGCATTGAGTTATGGGCTAAAAGGAATGAGTCTTGAGGGATCAGAAAGAGGCACATTTTTAAGGGCTTAGTGAATGAATGAATAGGTGTTATATGTGATATGGTTTAAAACCAGGCTGGTCTACTGGTTGATTTTTGTGAGTGAGCGGTAAAATAATTGGAGAGAGAGAGAGAGATAGAGATAGAGAGAGAGTGAAGGAGGGAAAAAACTGACTGGAAAAGTTTTTACCAATACTCTGCAAATCTTGGACATATATACCGATAAAGTTACCAAATTATATTTAAATTATAATTTTTTTATATATATCATAGTTTTTAGTTTTTAATTTTTAATTTTTAATTTAATATAATTTTAATGATATTTATTAATACTATTTTAATATCTTTATTATTATGAAAATATTTTTATATAAATAATAATTTATATTTTAATAATATCTCACAACCTTAAATAATTTTATTAAGAAAATCCTCATTGATGACCGATGAGACTTTCAGTTATATTTTTTTCTTCTTTTTTCCTATGCAAACTCAAACTTACCGAGTTAATTGGACAGAAATTCTAGGCATTCCATATATTTAAGTAGATTTTATTTCTCTTAATTAGAATTAGTTGGAAATTATATTGTTCTTTTCAATCCAACAATACACACACAAAACTCCGAGTCGTGGTGTCCAAAAAAGAACAGTAAAAGCAGCCAAACAGTTAAAACAAAACCGACTGAACCAAGGTTTTTCTTTTTTCAATAAATAATAAATTAAAACACACAAATTTATTTATAGTTCTTAGTTTTTGATCCCACGTCTTCTTAAATTAAATGTCTATGATATTATTTAGTTTTTAATAGTCATTAATTAAAAATATATTTATTTATTTTTTGATACCATTTTAAAAAATATATAAAATAAACTTATCATTTTTCTTAAAAATGTAAAAAAAAAAAAGAGTTATTATTTCGAGCCACAGGTCCAATGTCATAGATAATATCGTCCGGTTTAGCTAAGCAATTTTTTTTAAAAATTGAACCGGATAGGGTTGTAAATACCTCTAAACTCAACCATCAAATGTTTTAATTCGACCATTGTTTTGTATCGTCTTTTTTGGTTCTATACATGAAGTTACTTTCTTTTACCACCAAATCCTTTCAATTTATCATAAGTACTGTTTTCTTTGAAATGATCCAATGGATCGGATCTTTACTTCTATTGATGTAATACAAACAAAAAATTATTCATTCTTTTTAAAATATATAATAATATGATATTTTAAGTAAATAAAATTTAAAATTAATATAATTTTAAAAAAATACATATGAGAAGGTATATAAAACAATCCAATTCATTAAAAATATACTACATACATAAAGAATCAAAATTCATAAATAAGTTCTATCATTGTAATACAAGAAAAAATTATTCATTTTTTAAAAAACTATATAAAAATATGATAGTTTAAGTAAATAAAATTTAGAATTAATATAATTTTTTTAAAAAAATAAATACATATGAGAAGTTAAAAAAATAATAATTTAATTGATTAAAAATATATGAATCAAAATTCATAAATAAGTTCCATCATTCGTACTGAAACCCTTATTTGTTGTTACTTTTTCTTCAGATGTCATTTATTTTCTGAAGTGTGTTATGAGGTAGGAGGATAGGGGCAGTTAGAAGAATTGCCTTGCAAAGTCCGCTAGCGGTTTCAAGGTTTCGCACTTGTCTAAATGAGGATGACTACGTACAGAAATATTTAAGCTTATTTTTACATTAATATTATCTTAAAAAAAGTATTTTTTTTTATAATTTTTAAAATAATTCTCATACTTCTTAAAATCTAAAATGATATATATATATATTGAATAATCATATTATCAGAGTTACATTTTTTTTAATTTTTAAAATATTAAGTTTTAAAGTATAATATTTAATTATTCTAAAATTAACGTTGAATCCTTTTAAAATATTAATTTTTTAAATTCGTGTCTATTTAGTATTTATTTATGTCAATTTATTTATAAGAAAAAGACAGTCAAGTGGTGCGCCAGGTGCGGTGCATGAACAAAGATGCCCGGCCACGTGATACACACGCTACCACTACTCTATCTATCTATTTATGTACACGCTGAGACTGAAACTTTCTGTGTCTTTCTTGGTCAATAATTCTATTTTCACCATTTTTTTTAATACTGAGAACATATCTAAAGAAAGAAAATATTTAAAATCGCCAAGTCGATCGAACCAAGACCAAACAGAAAACGCATAAGATTTCTCTACGTTGGTTGCCAATGGTTGATAGGTTGCGGTTCATATTTCACAAGCTCGTTAACAGTCCCGTATTTGTCTTAAATTCGGCCGGTTGGGTGGTTTTTAAAAAATATACCACCCTTAATCCGAGCAACAAGGATAGAGTACATAATTCAAAGAGGAATGAACATGAATAGAAACATTAAGAAAGTGAATATTATTTTACTCACGAAGAACAAGTAATATAATAATCACAAAAAATCGTTCCTTTTTTTGTTTTTTATATTTTAAGAAAATAAAATTAAAATAAGTAAAAATAAATAACAATAATTAATTAAATTAAATTTGATAATTAAAAATATATTAGAAAAAAAATATATGAATACTTAATCCTCAAATTTTTTAAACATGTGAATCACTTAAATCTTCTTAATATAATTATCAATTAATTATATGATTAATTGAATCTAACTTATTATGTATTCATTTTTCAAGTAAACTATACATCATATAGTAATTAATTTAATAACACTCTCATACCAATTAAATTGCATAATACTCATTAAGTTCATCGATTATGGATTATATATATAAGAATCATAAATCTCTACCGAAAAACTATGCATATTATTTAATTAAGACAAATAATTAAATAATTCTCTAAAATCTATTTAATTACCTCTATAGATAAATTGTTGGCGAAACAATTAATAACATAAAAATCAGATTAAATAATATAATTAAATTAAAATTATTATTAAGGTAAAATATTATATCATCACATGTTAAAAATTGGGTTCATAAGATCCATAAATTAATTACATATAATTATGTTCATAAAACTCATATTTTTCATAAAAAAAAAGACATAAAAATTGATAAAAAAAAATAGTAGAAGAAGAAATACAATCAATCTCTTGAATTGTATTATTAATCTCTTTTTGAATCTCTACCAAAATTGTGTCCTCTCTTGAATTTTTCTCTCTTTTTAGCTCCAAAATTAATCAAAATTATGCTAATGATGGCTCCTTAGGGTTTATAGGGTGATTAAGGGCTTAAATATAGCTCAGGTGCGATCTGTACCATCACATCAATTTCAGATCAAGGGTTATGATCAAAACAAGGAAAACTAAAAATGCGAGCCAATCATAGCGTAGAAGGGGAGACAGGTTAAAGTCAATACTTATTATGTCAATGCCACATGGCAAAATGTGATTTATGGAAATGGATGGCATGGTGCACGAGTGGAACACGAGGAACAATGGGGTAGAGATAAATGGTCGGGCGATCTTTGAACTCAAATTGAATGTTGTGTTGACACCTGGCAAGTGGTTTATCCTCCTCACACGTGGCATAACGTGATTCGTTGTCTCTACTTATGTGGCATGCCATGTGGTAGCTCTTGATTAGTCTTACGTTAAAAATTCATAAAAAATTTGAAAAATCCAAAAAAATCCAAAAGTTTATATTTTAATATTTTTGGTCTAAAAAAATACTATTTATTGAATAAAACATGTAAAAATTAAGTAAAAATGAATCTAATTTCATAGATTCATCAAATATTTCATTGTATATTCTATGGTGTACTAGCTCTTTATATAGACTAGTAAACTATTTTTAGTAGGGTTGAGCATCGGTGTATCTGATCCAATTTGAAGTTAATTATGAATTATTCAATCCCAATCCAATCTGTTGTAAATGTTAATCCAAACAAATCCAAATCTGAATTCGATCGGATCGGATAGGATCAAAATCATAATTTCAAGTTTTCAACCTAGAAAATGAAAAATTACATAAAATAATAAAAAAAAAAAAAATATTTTCCATACAAATTCAACAGTATCTAACAACATGATTAAAAATAATTCAACAAAAATGATCCATAAGAAAAAAAATCAATATCAATTACATAATTTAACTCCAAATATCCATAGTAATAATTTAACTCCAAAAAATTCAATGTCAATTACATAATTTATGAACAACGAGAAATTGTGATTGAAAGTTTGCGAGCTTGGCAGGGAAGATGAGGAACAATGAAAGGGGATAAATCGACAAAGAATAGTGGTTGGGAACAACGACTAGGTAGGGAGTCCATGAGTTAAGAGTGATGAATGGCGGTTGGTGTCGAGCTAGGAAATGGGATAGCATTGGAATTTGGCTAAGAAATGGAATCGATTGAAAGTTGAGAGAAAATGTCACATCGAGAGAGAAATAGGGCTGATTGAGAGTGTGAGACTTGAGAGGGGATGAACTGATGAAGAACAGTAGTTAGGAACAACAATTGGGTATGGAGTCCATCAGTCAGGAACGATGAACAATGATTGGCATCAAGCTAGGAAATGGGACAACGATGGTGTCAAACTGGGAAATGAGACATCATTATACCGGTAGAGAAATAGGGCTGAGTTGAGTGTGAGACTTGAGAGGATGAGAGGTAGAGTTGAGAAAATAGAAATCAATGAATATTTGAATATTGGATTATATCGAACCATATTGGATTATATGGATTTGAATATTTTTAATCCAAATTCAAATCTGAATCTGATCTAACTTTAAATCAAAACCAATCTATTTTTTTTAGATTCGATCAGATATTTTTGGATTGATCAGATATTTTTCTCACCCCTAATTTTTAGAGTCTCAATAGTTTAATGAGATTAACAACCTTTATAACAAACAATCAACTATAAGCTAATTCAAGTATATGTTATAGTCTCTTACTTTTAGTTAGTGCACTTTAATTTTATATTTTTGTAAAAATATGCACCTTTCTAGATATAAAACTCTACATTTTAAATCAAAATTATATGGTTAAAGTTCACATTTTTTCACACTCATATATATACAGATATATATACATATATATTTGATTTTTGTTAATACTAAGTAGGACTATCATTCATAAATCTGCGAGATGAACAAACTATTAGGACCTTAAAACACCATGTGGGGGTGATTCCCCCCCCCCCCCACCCCCCACCCCCCACCCCTTTTGATGCTTAAGTTAGTAATAAGAATATTTAGCTATGATTCTCTATTATAAGATTCAAATTATTCTGCCTTTGTGATTATGTACATATATGAGTATATATAGGAAAATTTAACTTGATGGCTAACTATTATCGGAATAGGATTAACTTGATGTACAATTGTAGACATTTATTATTAATTATCTCTTTAGGATAATTCATGGAGTTTTATCTCTTTAAGATAATTATCTTGTGATAATACGTATCTAATGACTCAGTGCTTATTAGGCTTGACGCATAAAGTTCTTTGTTGACTATGACTTCTCTTTGCTTGCCATATGAGACATATGAAATTACACCCAAAATCAACTCCCTAGATTGTTTGGCCCTTGGATGAGAAGGTCTAATTGTAATTTTTATCGATATTTGGGTTCATGACACTTTTTCAATCACACTAGCAGCACTGAGATCACTCTTGTGTGAATTTTTACCTACCTAAGTGAAGGACTTCATGCAATTTTTGGCCACTCAAAATGTGTGTGGCGACATCTTGTCACCAGCGATGCTTTAGAATTTTGAAACTCTCAATTAGGGAATTATGTCGAAGTCAATATTGACACTTATGAAGTTGATAACTATATTTTATATAGTTATTTTCGTCCATTTTATTAATTATAATTTCTATTTAATTGACATATTTAGTTAATTTTAATGTATTAAATGAATATTTACTATTTATTTTTTAAGAAATATATTTTTTTAAAAATTAAAGAATATGAATAAAAAAAGGACTTAATTGCAAGTATTTTAGTCTGAAAATATTATTTAAATTAAAGGAGTACTTAATTGCAATTAACAAAAGTCTAAAATATAATTTGAATTAAAATAGAGCTTAATTGAAAATAACAAAAGTTTAAAAGTTAATCTAAATTAGAAAGGGCTTAATTACAATTAACAAAAAATTAAAAGTTAATTTAAATTAAATTGGAGGGCTAAAATGCAATTAAAGAAAATTTATTTTTTCTATGCATGAAGAGGACCACACGTGGCCACTTTCAACGTGCAACATGCATCGTTCGATCAAGAAATCAACGGTGAGGATCAGGCGCGTGTAGGGTAGACGGGATAGAGGCGATTGGATCTGGTTTTCCTAAATTACACACTTCTTGGTGCTGAGTGGGGCCCACTTACTGTGCAGGTCGGCGTGTAGGGTGGGACCACGTGTCTACTACGTTAGCAATTTCTCGTGCGGCGCATTCCATGTAAAAATCATACGCCATCCTAGTGTAGATAATGTAAAGGTGCCACGTGTCTATATCATTGTTCCAGCGAATAAGATGAAGACACGTGGCATAAGTTTTGTGATATAAAAACACGAAAATGACGTGCATTTCCAGCCGCATCTACATCGTCCACGTGTCTTCAAAAGTCCATCTCCCCTGCATCGCATTCCTTGTGCATCCGTTCTTGACAGCATATGCAAGGCTGCCACGTGTTATGTTTTTTCTTGCAGCCAACCAGATATCCGTGAAACAACACATATAATTATAATTTTAGTTTCGAGGTGTGTCTTAGGAGAATATTTTTAAGCCAAAGAATCTATCAAGTCTTAACGATCACATATCGGGTAAATTGTTGTTTCCGTACACATTAGATTGTATATTAGACACAATAGAAAAATGTGAAAATAAGCTACTCAATTGATCGAGTAGTGACTAGATCGATCGAGTAATAATACCTTATTAAACTAATATTAATGCATTACTAGATTGATCAAGTAAGATCATTAGATTGATCCATCTTTTTGAATATTAATGAAATAATCACTAGATCAATCGAGAGGATGTTTGATTGATCAATCAATGTACTCGATCGATCGAGAACTTGGTTAGATCGATTGAGTAACTAGTTTATCTGATTTTAGAACGTATTTCTAATTAGAATTGGATTTGTTTATTTACAATATTTTCCTTATTCCTTAAAAGTATTTTAACTAATTTCATGGATAATATGGTAATTTTACTTTAACCTAATATGCTTCAAAATATTTTGTAAATACAAACCATAAGCACACATTTGAAACGAACCACATAAGAGATATTGTACTTATTCTCTTCATCTTTTTGTTTTGAAAATATAAGATTATAATTTTTTAGGCTTATTTATTTAGTTAATCTATCAAATATTTGTAGTTGTGTTTGATTGATTAATAAGCCTAATTGGTTTATGATATTTTAGCCATATGTTCTTATAGCTTCTTTTTTATTTTCGTTCTTGAATTGTTTGATCAAATAATTGTGTGTGTCATATCATAATTATTTGATTTTATTATTAATTTTTAAATAAGCTATCGTTATTGAAGTTGTGCTTTAATGGATTGTTTTAGAGTTATTCATTGTTTTTGATTTGTCTAATATATTGTTTAAATCAACTAGTTAGGGTTGTTCATTATTGAATCTTCTCTAGGATACACACATGTACTTGTGTTTAAATGCTAACTTTTTAGGTGACTGCGGTGCAAGTTTGATTAACTCGTGAGACTCAATTTTTTTAAAGCTGGTTTGGATCCAAGCACCTATCTTGTAGAGACTATGATTAAAGCAACAACTTGTAAGTAGGTTACTTTGAGGCATTACTTGGGTGGATAGTTTGAGTCATAACATTGTAACTAGTTACTTATTTTTCATAGTGGATAGTTAGGTGGTCCGATGGATCAATGATTTTCCTCTTAGGTTATTAGTGTGGCTTGAGTTATTTTCACCTAAAAATATCATATGTTGATATTTTTATTTATGCATTACTTTACGTACACATGATTAGTTATTTGGTTACTTACAAAATTTTAATTTACCATACTTCTACTCACTAGATATTTAGATCCATAACTAAACAAACTTTCAGATTGCAACTTGTTTATCATGAAAAAAACTTCTTTAATATATTTTATATTTATAAACTTTGTTTTATTCTTGATGGATAAATAAAACTTAATTCATTTTATAAAAATGTTTATCACTTTAATATTTTATAAGTGTGATAACATTACTAATATCACATTATTTATATTGTATATTTTAATGAATGATCAATAAATTAAACATATAGCATGTAAAACAACACAAATAATCTGAAAAAAATATATTTAAATATAATTTAATAGGTTCTTAGTATTGTTTTTGTTCTAGAAAACCTCCAAACATAATTTCTAAGAGCATTTTTTGAAGCTAAAACTATTACATAAACTAAATTATGTTTAATTTTTAACTTAAAGAAGAACCTTAAATTAAGAAAATAAAATATAAAAAGCTTAGAGAAATAAGAAAATATCTTAAGAATGAAGTTGTGGGATATACTATGAGATATGAATTACAATAAAAATAGGATCATATTTATAAGTGGAGGAAATGAGAGAAATATGGATTTTTAGACTAACACTGCTGCATACAATTTTTTCATGTCTGGGTATTCACACGCTATACACGATTTTGGCTCTATCCATTACATTCATGCCGCGTTATACAAATTTTTCACGCTACAGACCACATCATATTTAGGATGCATTGATATCACTTCTATTACCTCACGCTATGGCATGTAAAACTTTCATGTCGTAGCATGCTTTATTCTACATCACTTGGAATCCTTTACTTTTTGTATTTATTTTTTCAAGTTTTAAAACATATGTAATGCTTAACATATGTTTTCTTTTTAATCTTCCAAGTTGTAATGGGTGCTTCAAATATAATTCAAGTTGAATATTTTAAATACAAGAAATATCTAAAAATTAGCAAAATATACCCGTGATTTTGAAAAAAAAATAGATTTGTTTAAAATAATTGTAAAACTAAGAAAATACAAATATATTTTATCATTTAACATGCGTAAAATCTCGATATATTAGGTGCTTTTGAGCACTTATCACATCTCATCCTAGTGTTTGTTGGCCACCAAATTTTGGTAACTAGCAAATCAACACGGGCTATTTTTGGTGTTTGTCTTGGATTTTTTAGGCGACTTATGGATTTCCAAATAATTCTAGAGGCTACTAATTTGTATGTCCAACATATTTGGGTTGTGTTGTCACAATTGGTTGGTAGGGCTTTTTTCTGGTAGTTGAGGAAGCATCCCTTGTTAGAGGGGTCAAAAATAGAATCACGATTTGGTAGTGATAATCGTGATGCATATATGCTCGACTCATTGATTGAGTGATCACTACTACAATACATGTCTTTGTAAAGGAGAGGCCATAGCGTTTTGGCCACGGTTTAATAAAATCGAGACTATAATGTATACATATAGGCTCGGTTTTATCAGTAATCATGACAATAAGTTAAATTATAAAAACTATTTAAATATATATAAACAAATTTATATAACCACGATTATTAAATAATTGTGATTATAATTAAAATAATAGAGTTTCTAATATTTTTAAAACCAAAATCAAATAATATATTATATGTTATTCATTTAAAATAAATACAAAAATTACTTTACATTTTTTTCATTTTTTTCAATTAATTTAATTTACTTCTCTTTCTTCTTTTTCCCTCTATTTTTTTTCTCTTTTTTTCTTTTTCCCTCGCTCTCTCTTTTTTCTCCCGCTCCCTTGTGTTTTCCAGTAACTCCCTCTTTTTCCTCTTTTCTTTCTTTTCTTTTCTCACCCTTCCCTCGTGTTTTCCTTCTCCCCATGCCAACGCCACACCCTCACATATTCCTGTTCTCTATGTTTTTTTCTTGTTCTTTTCCCTTGTTCGCACCTCATCAGCTGATTGTTTGTATTGTTGTAGCTCGCGACCGAGCTCTGCGTATGTGTTAATACCCTCTTTATGGTATGTATTGTTTCCAAAATCCAGTTCAATCTTAGATTTCGTGGTTGACTTGATTTGATTTTTTCAAGATCTAGGATTCGTTTTGTTGCCTGTTTTTTTTTGTGTTTTACTTTATATATTAATTATTTTTCTTAAATTCAATTTATTTTTTTACTTTATATATTAATTGTTTTAGGTAATGATGATGCAGACGATCTAGACATTGTTGAAGATGAAGAAGAAATTGAAGATGACTACGATGACATGTCATCAAATACTTATGTTGTCGTTGATCCGATAATAAGTTGTTTTTCTCTATTTCTATGTTTCTTTACAACAGATTGTCCTTGAGATCACCAGTGGTATCTTGCTTATACAACATTCACATTGATTGCTTTTAACATGTTTTCTTGTTTATAGGTTAAGGATGGTGAAATATCTATGCAATAACATTCATGTATCCTTCTAGTTAAGGATGGTGAAATATCTATGCAATAACATTCATGTATCCTTCTAGTTTATTAACTTTAGTAATTTTATTAAGTGTCTTTAACGAAAGCATTGATGATTCTGTCATGATTAGAAATATTTAAATTATGATAAACCATAGGTATCTCCTGTGAGATTTTCGCAAATAACAGGTTCGCTCCACAATTTTTAAAAAAGTAGACTAAACATCTTTCACGGGAATAACATCTTTCCTAATTTCTCTATGTTATTTATGCAAACCTCAGGAGGACCTGGATACATTTTCCTTGAAATAATACCATAGATAAGACTTATTTTCCTATTCTTATATCAAGGCATTGAGGTCTAACTCCTTGATAAAACATCGTTAATATTTTAATTATTTTTTCTTTTTCATTTCTTTACAGTAGAAGGAACTTAAAAGGAAAAGAAAACAAAAATGAAACTGTCAAATATTCATACAATCCCAATGATGGTGAAAGGGACATACTAAGTTATTTCTCTTTTCTTGCTTCATATTTTTAATCATTTATGGGACAACAAACTGAAGTTGCTGAAGTGAAAGGTGTACAATGATTTATGAAACTGATGAGCTTCCTATACATCACTTAGATCTAAACATGGACAGCATATCAAAAACACATTTGTAGGAACTATTTGGTAGTTTTCCATCCATTGGTGCAGAAGGTGAGCTTGAAGTACAACATGCAGATAGCAACGATGAAGAATATCAAATATTTGGGCAAGATAGTGATGGAGACTCGTCCAATGAGGATGGCTACTAACATTTTTCTTGCATTGCGTAAATTATTACCAGCAGGTTTGAAATTTTGTTAGGTCAGATTTATAAATTGACGTTATATACATGTCATTTTTTCACTTTGGGTTGAAGACTTAAGTATGTATATGGCAATTTTGGATTGATATATTTAGATTATATAGATATCATAGGACTTATATTATGTCTCATTTTTTTGCCCCCTAGGAAATATCTAGTGAGCAATATGAAATTAGGATTTGTGTACTGAAATCCCCCACCTGCCGTTTATAGTTTCTTTTATTATAATTTCTTGGGTTTAATGTGTGTAAATGTTATTTCTTTGTTTTACTTAAATGTTGGGTTTGTATTTGTAAATTTGTAACAGAGAGCTTAGAATTCAACCTTTCAAAATGTGTACTTAACTTATCCTATTACTTTTATGGTTATTTACTTGTGTTTTTTTAATCATAAAAAAGTTATTCAAATTGTTTGAAAACAATTATTATTTTATCCTTTGTTAATTAAAATTCAACTTCACAATTTAAAAATATTTGAAGTAATTCCTTATCCTCATGGACAACTTTTCCTCTATCTGATGATCATAAACCTAATCGAAGTGATGAGAGAAAGAGGATTGAAATTGCTGGTGGTGTAGTAATGTGGGCAGGTAAAATTTTCGAGTATGACCTGTTTAATTGAAGTGTGTATTGTAAAGATAATTATGAATCATAAAAATTTAGTCTTTTAGTGTGCTTTCAATTTGTGCTAGCACCATTGCTCACCTTTATTTTGTTACAGATATTTATTAGGGATCATATAATTGAATCATGTTTGAGGCCAGCCTTAGAGTGTTGGACCTATTATTTTCTATTTACTACAATATAGTACATCACCATTGATATGATTGCATAGATTTAAATTTGAATATGCTTGTATTAATATCAGGTACTTGGAGAGTGGGATGAGTGTTGGCTATGTCTAAAGCTTTTGGAAACCACATGGTGAAACAATTTGTTGTGGCAGAACCTGAAATCCAGGTAACTTTTGAATAGTACCATAATTTGGAGTTTATGAAAAGGTTTTTATATTCATTGTGAGTGAGGAATCTAATCTTCCTTGGTAGTAGCAATCACTATATAGTATTTGAGTATTTGGCTAGTCCATTCTCAATTATCAAATTAAATACTATTTGCCTTTTTCTACCACAATATTTTGTTAAAAGGAAACAATCATTACTAGTTGATTGCAATTACCTTCTTATACTAATATTCTATAATTAATGCGAAGATCTATTTCGGTTCAAGGGTCTCCATATTTGGCTCAACTTCACAATTAATCTCCTTAATTTCCCTATAGTTTCACTTTGGTCACCCAACATTCAAATAATAATCTTAAAATCATTTAAATATTGCACCATCAAGATAAAGCTCAAGGTTTATCGATATAGATATCAAATACATATGTATTTCAAATGCTCCCAATTGAAGTGCAATCTTGACGATTTTGACTTGCAGTTTTTGCTATGGACAAGATGATGTTGTGTGTAGAGTATATGTACAGTATAAAGTATGAGTCAAATGTTTCAGAAATGCCCTTCAATTGAGAGTTGTGAGTGACACATGATGAATAATTAATGTCTACATTGACGAGTATTTGGCTTCATTCTAATATTGTGACATTGTAATAGGATGAGTTAAGTACACCTTTTGATAATAATGATAATAATGTTACTACTGTTATTGATATGGGTAGTACTAATTTCGTTGATTTTTCTATCAAGTTTTCGTATTAGATAAAGTACCATAAGTTTACTTAGAGTCTAGATATGCATTCCACATTTCACTCTTGAATAGGTTTAAGAACTTACTATTCACCATTTTGTTGTATATGCATAATTATATTCATGGAATTTGGATGTTGATGTCAAGGAAGAAGATTTTGAAGAAAAACATTACAATGGGACATGTAAAATATTTTAAGATTTATTTAGATTGTAGACAATTTGATTAGCTATATTAGTAATATTTTTTCATGTATATTTCTATATTTTTGGAACACTTTAATTAGCTAGTTATATTAAGGTTTATTATGTTTAGTGTATCTATTAAACTCTTAATTAATGTAATATCCCTCTTAAGTTTAATATAACGACTCTTAATTTTCTCAATTTATTTTAATTTATATTAAAAAATGAGGTTAATTTAGATGTATATGGTCATGGTTTAAGTATAACCGAGATAATAGATATCATTTTGATTACATGTCTATGACCTCGGTTATTAGATAATCAAGGTAATAGGGTGTATCTATGGCATCAATTATATAATAACCGAGGCCATAGGTAAAAATCTATGGTCTATCTCACTTAGGCCTCGATTTTTATAACTGTGGTTATAGACCTACGGTCATGGTTAAAAATTGAGGCCATATGTATATATTGTAGTAGTGGATTGTATATGATGATATTTCTTGGACTCACTTAGGGTTGAAGTCCTAGACCTTATAAATTTATTACTTTTTGGTTGGAAGCACAATGAGTCGATCTTATAGAGACTATGTAAAAATTTGACTTGGATGCTAGGAGACGTGTCTGCTTAATGGTCTATATGTGAGAATGCATCCTTGTCGGTGTCAAGTTCCTGATCAATCATGATGGTGGATGTAATGTCATGATAAGAAAGCTACTTGAGCTTCCTATAACCAGAAGGTGGTCACCTAGTAAAGGTCACTCGATAAGGGTCTGGCTAGTTGATGATTTTAGTTGAATCGTGTCTTCACCAACATTACCTATCATAGCCATCACTACCTAGCCTATCATGTTCTTGCTAGTAATGCTTGTCTTGGATGGAACTTCCTTTCCAGTGGTGCTTGTCTTGGGACTATGGTCCCTTTATGGATAATCATCTCACTAGAAAGACCTTGGATGGATGCGGGCATGGTCTTGTGCACTTTGGGCATTGAAGGATGTCATAGGGACATTTTCTTGGATGGTGATTGGTCTAGGAGCTAGTTTCTCTAGTAGGCACTTCAAGATGAACCAAAGTGTATTTTTCATCATGTCTAGACAAGCTTGGGCTTGTACTCACCTCATCTTTTGGATTTATCGTGCCCATTGTGGGCTGATAGGTACATACGCAACACCTACATTTCTAGTAGGCTACCACAAAGCTAGAAGGACTGGTGGATGTGTGGGTTGCTAGTTGGTAGGCTAGACCTCTTGACTATTAGTCGGGGTCTAAGTGGTAGAGTTAATTACCTAATCCACAACCTTTCTTAAGAGCCTAGAGAGTTAAGTTGGTGAAAATAATGGACTAGGTGAATATCATGCCTTTTTTTTTTTTGGAAAACCTTATTGGTCTTCAGTCTCTTTTCGAATACCTAGCTAATTTATTAATATAGAAGTCTTATGAATCAAATTTTTTATATGTGATGATCTAATATTTTACCTTAATTTTTATTTCAATTCAATTATATTATTTAATATGATTTTTTTGCTATTAATTACTTGGCCAATAATTGACCTACAGAAGCAATTAAATAGATTTTAGAAAATTATTTAATTGTTTGTCTTGATTAAATAATATGCATAGTTTTTAGACAGAGATATATGATTCTTATATATATGATCTATAATGATGAACTTAACGAGTAGTATGCAATCTAATTAGAATGGAAGTGTGATTAAATTAATTACTATATGATGTGTAGCTTACTTAAGAGAGAAATACATGCTAAGTTAGACTCAATTGATTAATTGGTTGGTAATTATTATGAGAGAATTATATTGATTCAAATGCTTAGAATATTGGCAGACTAAATATTCCTAGGTCGTTTTCTTATTTTTGTAGTTGTTGAGTTTTGATTTATGTAATTAGTTGTCATTTATTTTTATGTTTTTATAATTTGTTATTATCCAAGGTAAAATATTTTACCTTGTGATCTAAAAATAGAGAGAAAATTACTCCGCTTAAGAAGGAAAATGTTATCACAACATCAATTGGGGGTTATGATAGAATAATTGGATCAACGAACTACAATGATCCCTAAAACTTTAAGGGATTTTATTTCGACAAGTAGATAGAGCCTAATCATCTATCAATAGACCCATTATTAACACTAATAATTTCAAACTCAAGCTAGATATCATTCAGATGGTACAAGCAAACTAGTTTGGAGGGTTAGTTAACGATGACCCAATTCTTCACTTTGCTTCATTCTTAGAGATCTATGACACCTTTAAGATGAATAATGTCTCGAATGATGCAATTCACCTTCACCTATTTTATTTCTCACTGAGGACAAAGTTAAGTCTTGGTTACATTCACTACCTACTCGATCAATCACTACATGGAATCAATTGGCTCATAAATTCTTAGCAAAGTACTTCCCATTTTCAAAGAAAACTAAGCTCATAAAAGACATCACATCTTTTCAACAATTTGAAGGGGAATTATTTTATAAAGCTTGGGAACACTTCAAAGAGCTATTAAGGGGATGTCCACACCATGATCATCCTACTTGGCTATAAATGCAAATATTATATAATGGATTAATAGGGTAGCTAAGGACCATAATTGATGTTGTAGTTAGGAAATCTTTAATGAGTATAATTGAAGAGAAATCCTTTACATTACTTGATAAGATGGCATACAATAATTTCCAATGGCTTATGGAAAGGCTCAACCCAAAGGAAATGGATGGAGTTATAGATGTAGATACTATAGCAACATTACAAGCTCAAATGTTAGGTTTAATTAAGAAGTGGGATGGTGGCCTCGTGGGAGTAAATATGGTGCAAAGTCCATTTGTGGAGTGTGATTATTGCAATGGACCACATTCTATTGAGGCATGTGGGAACTTTCCATAAGCAATAAACTATGTTTGTAATCAAAATTGCCATGGAAACACATACTCAAACACATACAACCCAGGATGGAGAAGCCACTTACTTAGGAAAACACAAGTGTTTTAATGAGGCTAATGAAAAGCTTCATCTATTTAGTAAATACAAAAGTGGATCGACTAGAGCCCACTCATGAGGTTTCTATTTGGAATTTAAAGGTCCAAATGGGGCAACTTGCCCAAGTCATAAGTAAAAGTACCCGCCTTCTCTGTGGCACAGTAGTGAACCCAAAAAGAGAAGGTAATGAGCATTGTAAAGAAATAGCCTTAAAGAGTGATAAAATTTTAGAGGAGAAATAGAAAGCTCAAAAAGATGAGGATAAAATAGTGGATAAAAAGAGTACCAAAAGAGAAGATAATCAACTAAAGAAGAGTAACCTCTACATACCCACTATTTATTTCCCTCAAAGACTACAAAAAAAAAGGTTAGATAATCAATTTTCAAATTTTTGAATATCTTTAAAAATTTGCACATAAACATACTATTTATAGATGCACTTGACCACATACCTTCATATGCCAAATTCATAAAGGACACACTATCTAAGAAAATGAGGCTTGGAGATTATGAGATGATAATCTTGGCTAAAGGTTGCAGTTCCATCCTTGATGGAAAACTACCACAAAAACTAAAGGATTTGGATAGCTTTAACATTCCTTGCACTATTGAAAACATACAATTTGGCAAGGCACTATGTGATTTGGGTGCTAGTATTAACCTTATGTCATAATCAATTTTGAAGAGAGTTAGGGTTGGTAAAGTTAAACCCACTTTAATAACATTGTAAATGGAAGACATGTTAATCAAGTGACCCCAAAGAGTGATAGAAAATGTGATGTTGAAAGTGGAAAAAATCATCTTTCTGTTAGATTTTATTATACTAGACATGTAGAAGGATCGTGACATTCTTATCATACTTGGTTGTCCATTCTTAGCAACCGGAAGAACACTCATCGATGTACAAAAAAGTGAGCTTACAATAAGAGTGCAAGATGAGCATGTCACATTTAATATATTTAAAGCAATTAAATGTTTTGATATTGATGATGCTAGTGATTGCTTTGGGATAGATGTTACTAATGATTTATCCACTTATGTGCTTTATGACATATTTCCTAGTGATGCTTTAGAACATATGCTTATTAAATCTATGAAAGCACATGATAATGAATACCATGACATTCACTTAGGCACACACATTCATGATGATAATTTAACTAAATCTATTGAACATCACACATGTAAGACTTTGACACACGATGCTATGAACATAGAAATAAATTCACCAGAAAATAACTCAAATTATTTTAATTATGAAACTATGTAATCTTTGATGTAAGTTGATATTATTTACTGGGTAAAATATTTAGAGGTGTAATTTAATGCGACTATGGAGTGTCTTGGCACAAGTTTTAGACTCAAACCAGTCATTGAGGAGCCACTAAGTTAGAGCTCAAACATTTTCCAAACCATCTCTTTTTTTTATTTTTGGGTAAGAACAAGACATATCTAGTCATAATTTCTACTAGTTTAACTATAGAGCAAGAATAGTCACAACTACAGGTGCTTAGTAAATTCTAAAGAGCTATAGGTTGGTCTATTTTCGATATCAAAGGCATATGCCTATGCATATGAATGTATAAGATCTTGTTAGGAGATAAATCTAAACCTACCAAGGATGTATAACGTTGGTTGAACCCCATTATGAAAGTGGTGGTGAAGAAGGAAATTTTTAATTAGCTGGACAGGGGGATCATTTATCCAATATCAGACAATAAATGGGTAAACCCATTTCAATGTATACCAAAAAAAGGAGGAATCACTATGATGGAAAATGAGTCAAATGAGTTAATATTGATAAGGACTATCACACGATTTAGAGTATGTATGGATTTTCACTAAGTGAATAAAGCTACAGGGAAGGACCATTTCCCTTTCCCATTCATATATCAAATTCTTGATAGATGAGATGAGAATTCTTTCTTTTACCTTAAAGGTGGATACTTCAACTATAACTAGATTTCCATGGCACTCGAAGACCAAGAAAATACCACATTCACATGTCATTATGGAACTTTGCCTTCATGAGAATGCCATTTGGGTTATGCAATGCACCTGCAACATTTTAACACTATATGATGGCTATTTTTTCAAACATAATTCAGAAGAATTTAGAGATCTTCATGGATTAATTTTTTATCTTTGGAATACATTTTGATGAGTGTTTACACTATCTATCCATAGTGCTACAAAGATGCAAAGAAACCAACTAGGTTTTAAATTGAGAAGAGTGTAACTTCATGATATATAAAAGTACTACCTTGGGCCCAAAATTCTCATCTAAGGGTATTGAAGTGGATAGAGCTAAGATTGAAGTAATTAAGAAGCTACCACCACATACTAGTGTACGAGGAGTAAGAAGTTTTCTTAGGCATTGATGATTTAATAGTAGATTCATCAAATATTTTTTCCAAGTGTCCAAAACTATGTGAAATATATTGGAGAAGGATATGCCTTTCAGATTTGATGATAAATGTTTAGAGCTTAAAGAGAAATTAATGTCAACACTAGTTACAGTAGAACCATATTGGAGTAACCCCATTGAGTTAATTTGTGATGCAAATAACTTTGCTATTGGTGATGTTTTGGGACAACAAAGAGATAAGATGTTACATGTCATCTATTATGCAAAAAAAAAAAAAAAAACACTCAATGATGCTCAAATGAATTATGCTACTACAAAGAAAGTGCTCATAGCCTTTGTGTATGCATTTTATTTGGTTGGAATCAAAGTGATTATCTATGATAAGTGTTATTTTATACACATTTTTTATAACAATTTCTTTACATTTATATATTTTATTCTTATAACGACGTAAAATTATTTATTGTATATTTATTGGTAAAATAATGATTTTTTTTAGTTTTGTTTTAAATTCTTATGAATTTTTTATGATTTTCATTTGGCTGATGGATGTATTCAGAAAAATACGGGAATTTACTTAGTAGGAAAATTCAAAATTCACAAAATCCATATGTCCATATGCTTCCATATGCCACTTAAATATATATCTTCCTATGATGGCCAAGTGTCACTCAAAAAAATTATACCATCTTGCTTTTCTACTAGGTGTGATTTTGAGATAATGAATTCCACTCTAACTAGATTAGTTTTCTCAATATAAATACAAAATAACACTATATAAAATAAAAAATAGTATTATAATTGAACGAAAATTAAGAAAAAATATAAAGTACAAAAATTATAAAATTAAGGTGCAAGAAACAATTGAGAAGAAGATTCAAGTGCCAATAAAAAGAATTGAAGAGTAGAATTAAAGATAACAATACTAAGATTTTTTCTCTTTTTTTCATTATTATCATGAATAATATTCTTAATTTTATTTCCATGAGTAGCTAATTTTATAATTGATTGTGGGTGATTTCAAAACCATAGACAGGTATTGTAATATTTAATTAGATTTATAATATTTTACTCATATGTTATTTTTTATTATGTATCAATTCTTAGTTTTAATCTTTGTATGGATTTTTTTATTACATAAGTGTACCATTAAATAATCAAATTATTTCATTATTAATCAATTTAGTTGACTGAGTATGTAATCCCTTGAATAATTTAAATAATTAGTTATAATTACTTGAGAACTTTCTTACTTGAGAGCTTCTCTAAGTTAGTATAATCAAAAGAATATGAGTTTAGGATATGCTTTTATTGATTTACCATACATGCTAATGGTGGAGAATGATCCTATAATGATTCTTTTATTCGAATCTTTATTGTAATCTTTATATTTTATTTTTTATCTTTATTAATCTTTAGTTGATATATTTAATTTTCGTTTTATAAATAATAAAAATCACCTTTAAATAATTTTAATTAACTTTCTAATTAGCTAGTAATTAAGATTTGTATTGTTACCAATTCTTGTAATTGCGACAATCATTATTCTTAAAATTATTTATAACTTATACATGATCATGTATACTTATATGTTTTTAATCGTGTCAAGTTTTTGATGCCCTTTTCGGAGATTGGCATAACAATTCTTCTAATATTGCTAGTTTTTATTTATCTATTTATTTATTTATATTTTTCTTCAAAAGTTTTTTTTTTCAAAAATCATTTAATATCTTTAGTTTATTATTATTAGTTTTATTTTAAATTTAATTTATTTTTATTTTTATTTTTAATCTATTTATATATTTATATATGATTACTAATTTTTTTTCTTAAGTGTTGAATATCAAGGGAACATAAATACATATACCTACCCCACACGTTGAGCATTAATATGGTAATTAGGACTAGCTAATGGTATATGTGGATTTGAAAGCCAAAGGTCTAGTTATGATCCATATTGTAATATGTATAACGTAGGATCACCAATACCCAAGTTATTAATATAGAAATCTAGAGGGAATTTCAATATAACACCAAATTTTTCATTCTTAATGTCATAACCAACTCTAACCACTCATAGAAAGTCTCTTTAGGATTAGTGAATACCATTACTGCTAACACTTCGAAATTTTAGCAGGAATATCAAGCGTATCAAGTTATCAATGAATAGAAAATTTTAAGGAGAAATCTTGAGATACACATAAACCAAATTTTAATGAGGAATCCAACAGAGGAGGTTACCATCACACATAGCTTCCCATTTCCAATTTCACAAACCACTCCACCTAATCAAGTAAGGAAAGACTAGAAAGACAAGCAGTTATTGAGCTCCCCTCACAAATAAATGCTAAACCTAGAGAAACCTTTAATGCTAGTATTATGTAGAGTGGTAAGCAATTAGAGTAGTCTCAAACAATCCCTATGAATGATAAATACAAAGAAAATATTAGAGATTAGTGAGGAGGAAAGGATCATCACCCCCAAAAAAAATCCAATACGATACCAAATGTAGTATTTAGACCTTCATTTTTTACTCATGATCATGCTTTATCTTTTCCAACAAGTTTGATAATTTAACGAAGCAAAATCATGAAAAGGAAAATTTGAAAGACTAAAGAAAATATCTAGTATTTTTAATTTTTCTCGAGGATTAGCAAAGAAGAGGTATATACGTGGGAGTTTGATATGTACGTACTCTTTTATAAACATTTTTATATTAACTTATTTATATTTATATATTTTATTCTTATAATGAACTAAATTATTTATTTTTTTGTATTTATTTTTAAAATATTGATTTTTAGAATTTTTTTAAAGATTTTTATAGATTTGTTTTATAATTTTTATTCATGAAGTGGATATATTTACAGAAAATAAATGGATTTCCTTGGCAAGAAAAACCAAAAACTCAAAAAACTTACGCATGTCTATGCGTCATGTATCACTTAAAATATATATCTTCCTATCTCAAGGATGGCCAAGTGTTACTTAAAGAGATTAGCACATCTTAGCGTGGGGCATTTTTCTTTTTTTTATATTGAATTCTACTACAACTCTTAAATAGATCATTTTTTAATATAAATATAAATAACACCCTATAAAATAAAATAAAAGATAGTATCAAAATTGCACAAAAATTAAGAAAAAAAAATAAAAAATGCATATATTATATAATTAAGTTGAAGGTAGCAATTGAGACAAAGATTTAAGAGGCAATCCAAGGAATTGAAGAGTAGAATTAAAGATAAAAAATTTAAATTTTATTTTATTTTTTTAGTTTTTATCATGATTAATATTCTTAATTTATTATTTTTTATGAGTAGTTAATTTTATAATTGATTGTGAGTGATTTGAAAGTCCTATATATGAATTGTAATATTTAATAAGATTTACAATATTATATTCAACTATTGTTTTTTAGTATGTACTAATTCTCAGTTTTTATCTTTGTAAGATTTTTTTGGTTATTTAAATGTACAATTAAATAATAATAAAAAATCATTGTTAATCAATTTATTTGATTGGGAACGTAATCACATGATTATTTTAAATAATTAGTAATAAATTACTTCCAATGAGAATTAATACTCAAGATAATTAAACTGAGCTTTTGTGTTTATTTTTGACCCAATTTGCTTCTTAAAATTGAATGATTTTGATAGATTAAATTTAGAGAGCTTACTTTAAGTTGTTTACTAAAAAATATTTGGATTAAGAGCTTGTTTAATTTAACGTATAGGTAAGAAGAGGTAGAGACTTTCTTATTTGAAAACTTCTCTAAGTTGGTATAATAAAAGAATAGAAGATTATGATATAATTTTTTTTATTTGTAATACTTGCTAGTGGTGGAGAATGATCATACAATCATTATTTTATTCGAATCTTTATCGTAATCTTTATATTTTGTTTTTTCTTTATTAATTTTTAATTGATAAATTTAATTTTCGTTTCATAAACAACTAACCACCTTTTACTAATTTTAATTAACTCACTAATGAGCTTGTAATTTTGTGAAAAATTTATGAAAAGATTAGTTCCACAAATCAATAGATTTAGTGCATGTCTTCTTATTCTCCTTTATTTATTAGCTTTTATGTCTTTCTTTATGAAAAATTTGAGCTTTATGATTTTAACTATATCTACCTAATTTATTAATATATGTGCCTTATGAACCCAAGTTTATACATGTGATGTTCTAATATCGTACCCCAATTGTTATTTCAATTCAATTATATTATTTAATCGATAATGTTATTAATTATTTAGCCAACAATTGATCTATAGAGGCAATTAAATAGATTTAAGAAAATTATTTAATTATTTAATTACTTGTCTTGATTAAATAACATGCATATTTTCTTAGTAGTGATGTATGATTCTTATGTGTGTGATCAATAATTAATGAGCGTAATGAGTAATGTGCAGTCTAATTGACATGAGAGAATAATTAGATTAATTATGATAAGATGTGTAGTTTACTTGAGAGAGAAATGTATGCTAGGTTAAATTCAATCGATCATGTAATTGGTTGGTAATTATTTTTGGGAGAGTTTTAATGATTCATATGCTTAGAAAATTAGGGGATTAAAGATTCCTAGGTTGTTTCTCATATATTTTCATAGTATTTGAGTTTTGATTTGAGTAATTAGTTGTAATTTATTTGCATGCTTTTATAATTTTATATTGTCCAAATAGTATGCATAATGGTCACATTAGTGCTCAATTATAAGTTACACAACTCCACGTGGGATCGATATCCATACTTCGATATATTATATTATATTACTTATGTAATATTTATACTTGAGGTTAACATTTCAGAATTATAGGCTTATTGCTAATCTGAATACCCAGACCACCCTATAAAATTAGTCATGTATCAAATAACCCTAAAAAAATCGATTTCACACAATTGAACCTTCACAATAGAAAATAATTTCTATTATGATAGTTTTTTTATTGTGTTGATGGATCTATTTTTTTAGAACGATGAGTGTATCTTACAATGAAACTCCTTATTTAAAATTGAACTTGTAGATATTTTTAAGATGAAAATATCTCAAAAATTGAATAAAATTAAAAATAAAATGATAAAATAATCAAAATTTGTATAGAATAAATAAAGTGTAAAAAAACAAGATGACTGAAATATAGAAATTTAAAATAAAATTACTAATATATCTAATTTATAAAAGTAAATTAAACTAGATATAATTTATTATATATAAATTTAGATTTACATTTTAGACGATGAATGGGTAAGTTTTTTAATCTCCTAATCCCAAACGAGACCCTTTAAATCATAATGGTATAAAGTTTAATTGATTTCTAAAAAGCACCCATGAAATTATTCTAAAATGAGATATAAAACTATTCAAAATAATAGCCTTCTTTAGTACAAAGATTGAAATATAAAACTATTCTAAAAAGCACACATCTTTTTTTCACCTTGTGCTATAAGTAGGGGTCATACTATGTCAAGCCCCCAATTATAAAAGGGCTAAGGACTCACCACACCTTTCATGGTATTAAGGGGTGTGTCATAACGAGGCAAACATTTGACATTTTTTTCATGTCTAGGTGTACTTAATGCAATCTGTCAACATAGTAGGCCAATATTAGCCATACCTCATGATTCATTGTGATAATTTCCTCCCCCCTGAATATGAACCACAATCTCTATCCTGTGCTTCATACATTAATCTTTTAAATCACTCTTTGGTTACACACAAGAGCCCTGGGCTAGGTGGAGTTTTCTAATATAATTTTCCTATTTGTGTCATATACCAACCTACCTTAGATTTGATTTCTTTCGTAGACCTGCTATCCTTTGGTAACTTCTCTCTTTCAAGGAACTTATAAATCGGGGTGTACCATGGGATAGTTGGAGTTTCTACACATCATACTATTTGTTTAGCCTCCTCCAAGGATGGTTCTGACAGGATTGTAATCAATACTACTCAATTATGGCTGGCCTCTTGTACTTATGCCAAAGTGGCTAAGGCATCAGAGTGACCATTATCCTTTCAAGCTATTTTCTTGATCTCAAACTTATAGAATTTAGAGCACTCCTAACCGTGAATTTCTATATAAGATGACCCTAGCTACTTATAGATTATTAGCTATCATGGCCCCAAATATAGCCACCTCATATTCTACAACATTGTTGGTCACATGGAAATCAATTATGACTGCATACTCGAAACAGTTGTTGTTGGGGTCTACTAAGACTACCTCTAGCCCTACATTATTAAAGTTTTGTTCTCCATCAACAAACACTTGCCAAATTGCCCTATCTTTTTTATGTATTTAATTTCGTACTACCTTAATTATATGGCTATTTGTACCAGCCTCCCCTCTACATTTGGTCTTGTTAAGACATTCTTGAGTGGATGAGAAGTGAGTACCACAATGGTGTGTGAGCCGAAGTAGTGCTTGATATTTCATGCAATACATTTGAGGGAAAATGCTAATTTCTCAATGGTTGGATACCTTCTCTAGGTATCCATTAGAACCTAGCTGACGTAGTAGATAGAATGTTGAACTTTATTTCTCTCAGTTAGGAGTACAACACTGTATGTACATGAAGTCATAGGCCAATACAAATAAAGAACCTCACTTGGACGATGGCTAGCTAAAAATAAGGGTTATTTAAGTACTTCTTGATTTCTGCAAAGGCTCTATCATAGCTCTCGTCCTAAAAGACTGATATGTCTTTTCTCAACATTTTGAATAAGGGTAAATATTTATCAGTACATCTAGAAATGAACTTGTTCAATGCTACTATTCTTATATTTAATTGCTAAATTTCCTTAAGGCTAGGAGGTGGTTTCATATTTTTAAGGGCCTATATTTTGTTTGGATTGGCCTCAATCCATCTAGCTAATACAAGATACCCTACAAAGTTTCCTACAGTGATACCAAATATGCATTTTATGGGTTGAGCCTCATACCATATTTTGGATTGCCGAGAATACTTCCTCTAGGTGTGTAACGTGGTCCATGGGTTAAACTGACTTAACCACCATGTCATCCACATAGGCCTCTAGGTTCCTCCTTGACTTTTCTTCAAATATTTTGTTGACTAGGCGTTGATATGTGCGCTCACATTCTTCAATCCAAATAGCATCCTTTTATAACAAAATGTTCCCTCTTTTGTGATAAAATATGTTTTGTCCTTGTCTTCTGGGTACATCCTAACCTGGTGGTACCTTGAATATGCATCTAAGAAACTCATCATCCCAAAGCCAATGGTGGCTTATACCAATTGATGAATACTTGGGAAAGGGAAGCAATCCTTGGGACATGCCTCATTTAAATCTATGAAAGTGACACATATATGAGATGACTCGCATGATTTCTTAACAAGGACAACATTCGATAGCCATGAGGGATAGTTGAGCTCCCTTATGACCCCTGCTTCTTTAAGGGCACCCATCTGGTGTTTGATGACCTGATTCTATTCTTTTGGAAATTTTATTTTTCGTTGCTTCACAGGTTTAACTTTCGGATTAATGTTTATTCAATGTGTTATGACTTTTGGATCAATTCTAGGCATGTCAGTTGAAGTCCATGTAAAGATATATGAGTTATCCTTGAGGAACTATGAGAGTTATGCCTCAAGCTCCATTGTCAAATCTTCACCAAATTTTAAGGGATAGCTCTCATCTTTTACCTCTATAGGGAGGTTTTTTACTTCATTTAGGTTGATTGATTTTATAAGGCTCCATGGCTTCCTCTGAGGGAGACCTTTCGATAATTGCTATTTTTGGGCCACTTCCTTCATAGTTGCGTTATAGTAGCTCCTAGCCTTCTCCTGGTCTATCATAATCTCATATCTTCCTTCATTAGTGGGAAACTTGATTACTTGGAGGGTGGATAGGATTGCCTTCATCTTATGTATCCAAGGTCTTCCCAAGATGGTGTTGTAATGAGCTGGGACATCGATGATTATGAAAACGTTCGTTATTATCATTATTTTTTCCATAATAGGAAGCATTACCATTCTTTTTGCATAGGTAGTACTATATTTGAACCCTACTAGAGGGAGCCCCTTCTTGACAATATCTCCTTTATACCTAGAGCTTTTGCAGTGGTTATAAAAATGAGGTCTACATAACTCCCTATATCAATCATTATTCTACAAATGTCACAAAATTTGATTCTTAAGGTGATGAGCAAACGGTCCTCATGGTGAGATGAGGTCTCATCCTTCTGACTCAAAACAATTTCAGTGGCAGGCCTCATAATGTCTAAGACGTATACATGGGAGGCACTACACAACTCTCTAGAAAATCTTTTATGTTAGTTATTAAAGTTTTTACTAATCGTTGGTCCGCCATGTATGGTGTGTATAATTCTGATATTGGTTTCTTTGGGGGCTCTCTTATGCTACTAGTTAGGCTTATTGTTTTTGGCACCTCTCGCCTTTTGGAAATTTCTCTGATCTCCATTTTCTATAACGAGGTCCTTTAGATATCCCCTTACTAATAACTCTTTTATCGCTTTCTTGAGGTGCCTACAATCTTTTGTATCATGTCTCACATCTTTACAGAAAGCATATCATGTGGAAGTGTCTCTAAGTAGGGACTTCATCTTTGGTGGCCACTTGACATTGGATTCCTTCTCCATTCTCATCCCTACTTCGGTTATATTTACCCATAAGGGAGAACCTCTAAAGAGAGAAAGTGACCTTCCACAAGGTCCTTTATTTCTTGACCATTGTTCGACCGACCTATTTTTTGGTGTAAAATGTTTATTCTTGCTATTTTGATGTGCTCTATTTGGACTTATCCTTCTCTTCTCTTTATCAGGAATTGCCTCCATATTAATTCGCTAATCATTGACTAGGCCTAACTTTCTCACTAGGTAGACTAAATTTTTGGCCTTGCCATAAGCTTCTTCCAAACTGTAAGGACCAAGTATGATAGAAATTTCATGATCCTCCTCAATGCCTAGCACAATGAAATCTACCGGAAAGATGAATCTAACTACTTTTAGCAGCACATATTCAACCACACCTTGGGGTTGCTTAATTGATCTATCTACCATTTGTAATGTTACTGAAGTGGGTTTGGTTTAACCAACTCCTAATCTCTTGAATACCAATAATGGCATAAGATTAATGCTTGAAACTAAGTCACATAATGCTTTCTCAAAGTTCATGTTTCCAATTGTGCAAGGAATATCAAAAATACCCAGACTTTCCATTTTTGGGGTAGTTTTCTAGTAAGAATGGCACTATAACTTCCAATCAAGGTTATTATTTCATTATCTCTAAGTCTCATTTTCTTAGATAGGACGTCTTTTAGAAATTTGGCATAAGAGGACATTTGTTCAAGTGCATCTACAAATGGTATATTTATATACAACTTGTTGAAGACATCTTGAAAATTATGTAACTAACTTTTGGTTTTGCAGTCTTTGAGGGAAAGGAATAGTGGGTTTGTAGTGGTTCCTCTATTTTTGCTTAATTGTTTCCTTTCCAGTGCTTTATTTATCCACTTATTCCTCCTCATCCTTTTAGCTTCATGTTCCTCCTTATCCTTTTAAGTCTTATGTTCATCCTTATCCTTTTGAGTCTTATGTTCATCCTTATCCTTTAAAGCATAATCATAACTATACTTTTTCCAAGGCTTCTTCTTGAATGACTTGGTGCGCGATGAATGGCCACTAGACATAGATTTAGCACGAGATACTTGTTTCGTATCTCTTAAATGTGCCGCATTTAAGAGTTATGGTATAATAGACTAAAAAAATATTATGTATTTTAGTAACAATAAAAGATATAATAAAATAATAGTAGTAAACAAGTGTTATCTTAGTGCCATGTCAAAATTTAGAACAACTTGAATCGACGGCTAAGCCACATACTGTCCAACCGCCTTTTGGACTGTGGTAGCATCAGAAGGCACATGTAGTGGAAATCATGAAACAATGATTGATCAATTACTATTTGCCAATGAATAGTCAAATATTGATTATGAATCATCCGATGATCACTCAATTGTTGTAGTTTGAGCACAATGAGATTGCGTGGGTGGCTTGCCTGTCATGGATGGTGGCATACCTGGCATGGATTATAGCATGCTTGGAATGGATGGTGGCATGCCTGGCTAATATGGCATGCCCTGGTTGTAGAATGATGCCATGCCTAACATATGTTGTGATTGATATTCTTTTAGAGTAGCAATCTCACTTAATACTGAGACCTTAAAGGAGTTGAATTCTTCTTCAATTTTAGTGTATTTCTCCTTACTTACCATCTGAGGCTTTTGTTTTGGAATGGTAAAATACTCCATATAACCATCATATTGGCTACCTCCCCTAACATGACCAGGATGCTCGTGTCTGAATGCATGATATAAAGCATCTCTATCAGACTCTTTGATTATTTCACCCCTGGATATTTTTTCTTAAACAACTCTCTACAAATAATAAAGCACACAAACATATCATTCATTATTACATCAATTATTAAAAATCATTAAGACTTTTTATCAACCGAAATTGCTAACTAACTTATGTAGTTGTTCTTCTCCTCGTTTAGTCATCGGTCTTGAATTCTTCGTTTTAGGAGTCTTTGTTTCTATGTACAATTCAGTTCGGGTAATAGGTCTACCCAATTCAACTTCCTACGTAAATTATGAAAAATTTATTAACAATGATATGAAATTAAATTGAGGAAAATAAATATAAAAATATTTATAAATTAATACAAATTAATAATACTATTTTATATCTAACTTCAAGATTTAAAGACCTCCTAATACGGTTAGGAAGAATGTTATGCATTTGTATATTCTAATGTTCTTACCTAATAATTTGAAATTCATCTGAACGTCTATAATCCACAAAGCCTTTCCAAACTTGAGGTGTAATCCAGGGGTGTCCTTCAGGGATTTTGTAGAGCTCTATCTCATCAAGTGGTTCCAAATATGGAAACACATAATTTCTTGACAATCTGGAAGTCTTGTATTCCTTCCATGCCTTATTTGCAATCTTATAACACTTAAGTTTCCAACTGTCATCGATTTTGTAACAATTCTGTAAAAACATAGTACAAAGATTAGATATAATACAAAAAAAAAAGATATAATATATATATTGATTATAAAATATAAGAGACTTACACAAATGGTTATCCATATTTTGAACTTTTCTACATCGTCAACCTGAGACCAATCATTTATATTGATTGGTATACTAGACTTCGCAAGTCGACCAATAGAGGATTTTAATTATTGGCCATTTTCCCCTATTAGGTATTCTATCATCTGGGTTAAGTGGAGCATCAAGTATATTTGCCCAACCCCTTCTTTTCAAATTCCCCAATGGATCATTTGGATCTACAAGCTTTATTATCCGAAGATCCATGAAATATCTACAATTAATGAAGAAATATAAATTAATTGACAATTTTTGGAACATACATATATATAAGAGTTATTACAACAATATAGAACATACGTTATGTTTAATTAGGTTGTTGATCGTATACATATGTTCCTTCACAATCACTTCGAGCCCATGACGAAGAATCATCATCATCAACTAGATCATCATATACATTAGAAAATTTATTTGAGAAATTACTAATATCGGTTAATGTATCAAGCATAGAGTCATAATCTTCTACAGCATCACAATGGTAAAACTCTTTTTGTGGAGGCGTTAACACAACAAACCATCTTGGATCAATTTGATCGCTCACGTAAAATACTTGTTTTGTATAAAGTGCTAACGTGAAAGTATCATCAGTGTGACTTATCTTGGATAAATTTATAAGGGTAAATCCAAAATCATCTATTTTATATCAAACATTGATAACATCTTTGTCCCAATCACACAAGAAAACTGTTTCATAGAAGACCTCATAATCCAATTCCCAAATCTCTTGAATTATACCATAATATGTTCTATCAGAAAGTACACGATTATCACCTTTTGAACTGGAAATTTGCATAGTTTGTGCAACCATCATCACACCACTATTCTGATTTACTCAGATTTTATCCCTAGCTTGAGTCATAAACCTCGATCCATTAGTTGTGAAATTAGAAAATGATTTGATATCGAATTTTGGACCATGTGCAAGCCATTCTAAACTTTCTATTATTTTATGATTGGGTTTATTGAGTTCATCTCGAATCTATGTATACAAAAACATGAAATGTGTTTAGAGCAAAGTTTTAAAACATTGAATAGATCTAGGAACATAAATGCATGATTTTTTGTTTGTCACACTTACATGGTTGTGAAACTAATTAATAAGCTCTCGCTTATGTTCATTATACAACCATTTTTCTCCTCCTTTTTTTTATAACGAGGATCGATATTTAATAAGTTTAAATGCATCTTGTAATGTTATTAAATATATATGAAGTTATATATCATCATTAATAGTTAAATAAAAAATGATTTTTGCAATCATGAAACAATGAACATCACTTACTCTATGTACAGTTGTGCCTCATTATTAATTACCAAAATGATTCGGTGTGCTTTTTCCCATCGAGTGCGATCAATAAAAAATTTCTTACTTCTACCACACATAGGATTACCTACTTGGATCATGTGACGTTCTAAGAACAACTTGTGCGTAGGATTCCCAATTTCAGTGCAACCACTAAAGTATTCAGAACAAAACTCAATGGTCTCTTCAACAATGTAACGTTCCACCATGCATCCTTCAGGTCGATTTCTATTATTTACATATCCTTTAAGGACTTACATATATCTCTCAAAATGATACATCCAGCTTAAGTAAGTAGGACCACACAATTGAACCTCTCAAACTAAATGAACACACAAGTGAATCATTATATCGAAGATTGAAGGAGGAAAATATTTTTCAATTAGACACAAAGTCTCTACAACATCTTTCTGTAAAGAATTTAACTCGGCAATTGATATAGATTTCTTGCATATTGTATTGAAGAATGAACAAAGTTGAATTATTGATAATCGAACATGTTTTGGAAGAATTGATTTAATATCAACTGGTAATAACTGTTGCATTAAGATATGGCAGTCATGTGATTTCAATCCATATAGTTTTTTATCGGTGATAGACACAAAATTTCTTAAGTTGGATGAGTAACCATCATGAACTTTCACACCCTCCAAGCAGTTACAAAACACATCCTTCTCTTTTGTTGACATTGTATATGATGCTGGTGGTAAATATGTTCGATTCTTATCATTTTCCACCCTTGATTCCAATTCAGGTCGTATGCCTAGTTTCTTTAAATCCAATCTTGCTTTAATTTCATCCTTTGTTTTTGCAGGTATATTAAGTAAAGTACCAATCAAGCTCTCACATACATTTTTTCTCAATGTGCATGACATCTAAGACGTGACGAATGTGTAGGCCTTTCCAATAAGGTAATTCCCAAAATATTGATTTTTTCCAACAACCATGGTAAGTAGGTTCAAACTCTTTTTCATTTTCACCCATTTCATTAGTTGATCCCTTTCGTTTCCCTACCTTAGTGAGTATTTTTTCATCTTTTCATATCATTTGAATGTCATACCATTCAATTTCCTTAATATCTCAACACCTCGCAAAGGTCTAGTTGCATGATCATGATCTTCTTCACCATCAAACAGTTTATTTTGGTATCTAAACTTATGTCCAGATGGCAAAAATCTTCTATGTCTTCTATAAAACATCTTTCGTCCGTGAACAAGATAAGTTGCAAAATTTCCATCACTATATATAGAGCATCCCTTGTAACCTTTCGTTTCATGTCCTGATAAGTTTTCATAGGTAGGAAAATCATTAATTGTCCATAAAAGAACCCCCTTCAAGTTAAAGTGTTCTTCTTTATATGCATCGTAAACATTTACACCATCATTCCACATCTTTAAATCATCTATCAGAGGCTACAAATATACATCAATATCAACACCGAGTTGTTTCGGTTTTGAGATCAATAATGTTAACATCATGAATTTTCTTTTCATACACAACCAGGGTGGAAGGTTGTATGTTACCATAATTACTGGCCAACAACTATATCTACTACTAAGGGAACTATGTGGATTAATTCCATCAGCAGCAATGGCAAGACGAAGATTATGCGGATCAGATGAAAATTAAGGAGATAAATTATCAACTACTTTCCAATTTGAAGAATCATAAGGATGACATAGCACCCCATCATCAAATCGATTATCTGAATGCCAAGTCAACATCTTTGATGTATCTTTATAATTGAACAACCTTTGAAAGTGAGGAATTGGAGGAAAGTACCAAAGAACCTTTGCAGGCATGCCTTTCTTATGTGTTGTCTCATTTGTACCATGTTTCCATCTCGATTCTTTACACATCGAAGAATCATCTAATGTCTCATATTATTTTCTATAAAGAATGCAATCATTTGGACAAGCGTGAATCTTATGATATTCCATGCCAAATCGACTAAGAGATTTCTTCACTTCATACATTAAAGATAGTAATTCAATACCCTCAGGAAACATATCAACTAGTAGATTTAGTAATTCTGTGAATCCCTTGTCAGAAAAACCATGTTTTGCCTTCATATTGTACAAATGAACCAATCTTGACATTTTAGTGTATTTTTTGCATTTTGGATACAACGGTTTTTCGGCATCTTCTATAAGTTTTTTGAAGGTTTCGGGATCATCCTCGCATAATTCATTTTCAACACCATGAAACATATTTTCTATCTATACATTATGATAAGATGTATTTAATCCACTCACATTCTTATTTATCTTTTCCCAATGAGTATTATCAATATTTTCTCCATGATAATACCAATATTTATAGCTCAAAAGAATACCATTACGGATAAGGTGATACTTAGCCTCGTCAAATTCATGAAATCACTCATTTCTACATTTAACACATGGGCATCAAATCATACTAGTTCTAGTATTACTATTTCTACAAGCAAATTCCATGAAACTTTCAACTCCATATATATAGTTTTGCTCAATTCTACACTTTGACATTCAAGATTTTTCCATTTTCTATTAATGACATTAATTAAACATATTAATTAATTATGTATCCAATGTATTACTTTTACTTAATAAAATATAATTAATTATATATAAATAAATTTATACATGCACAGTAAATATATATAATCCCTCAAACTCACGACATTTTAGATATTAATTATTTCCACAGAAAATAAGCCAAACATATAATAATAAGCAAAATAAAAAAACATACATAAATAAAAAATTTATACAAAAAATAAAACACACTAAATAATAAGTTGCAAAATTAATAGAAATACTTACAAGAATGTTATGAAGTGACTATATGAAGGAAATGAAGAAGAAAATGATGTTTTGTAAGTGAGGATAAGTGAAAAAATGGGTATAAAATTTTGCGTATTTCACTCAAAAAAGAGTAAATCTGAAAGATAATAAAAATAGGAATATAACCCACAAAATGGCGTTGCAAATGGTGGTCGGAAGTGGCCGGAAATTGAAAAAGAGGGTGGATGTGAGCTCGGTTTTGGGAGAAATGAAGAAGAGAAATGAAGATTTTTGGGTTTCTTTAGAGAAGAAATGAGCCGAACGGTAATATTACGTGGGTAGCTTCGGTTGATGGGGCAAACTGATGCTACCCATGCAATTTAATTTTTTTTTGTCAATTATTATTTTATTTAAACTATGCATACGTAATATAGAAAAAGAAAAAATAATAATTTTACAATAATATTTAAAAAAAATACACAAAATTAAATAAAGATATATTTTACGTACGTACGTATATAAATTTAAATATCCAAACAAATAAACAAATTTATATAATTTTAAAACTAATTTTCTAAAAAAAAGAAAAAATTATACTATATATATATTTATATCCAACTTAAATTTTAAAGAGTGAAATAAAATAATAATTAATGACCTAAAAAAATTTCAATTGTAAACTGCATGCATTTTTTAATTTAAAAAATAGGACGTAGCATCGGTTGACGTGGCGACCCGATGCTACCCACGTGGCTAGCGTCGATTTTCCCTACAACTGATGTTACGTTCAACGTGGACAACGTCGGTTCTACACCGAACCGACTTTAAATTCATTATAAGTCATTTTTTGAAAAAAATGACTTTACACAGCGACTTAAATATCCCCTTTTGTAGTAGTGAAAACTCCATCAAGACTCTTCAAGCAAGGATGTTAAGGAAAATTTGTATAGGAGCATGACTGAGATTCTTTTGTATGTAACTGGTAACTGCCTAGACATCTCCTTCAGTGTTGGAGTTTGTGCTAGATACAAAGCTAACCTTAAAGAATCATATCTAGCTGTTGTCAAAAGGATCTTAACTATGTCAAGGGTACGCCAGAAGTTGGTATTTGGTATCCTAGAGATACTCCTGTAGAGTTTTCTGGTTACTCTAATACTGACTCGGCTAGTTGTAATGATGATAGAAAAAGTATGTCAGGTGGCTATTTCTACTTGAGAAATTCCTTGATCTCTCGGCACGGTAAAAAATAGAACTTAGTTTCTCCCATTCAAGGTGCTAAAGTTAGGTTTATTATTTAAGTATTTGAAAACTAACGTTTAGATTTTAAAACTATTACAAAAAATATATCATTAATATATTTTTAAATAGTAATTCTTGTAAAAATATTTGAAATAGAATTTCACTCTAACTATACAATTTCTATAGATTAAAGATAAAAGAGAACTACTCTAATTCAAATTTAGATAATTAAATCTTAAATCTAACTCTCTTTTTTATTACGAAAAATGGTAAGTGATATACTTTTCTTTAATAAACTTTTGTATAAATATTGATGAAGACATAAAACTTAATTTATTTTATAAAAATGTTTACCTACTTTAATATTTCACAAGCATAAAAAAATTAATAATATCTCATTGTATATTCAACTAGACTTACTTTTAATCAATTACATGTAAATTAAAGTTATCATTCAAAACCATACATAAAATTAACAAAAGAACACATTTAATTAATACCACGAGAGTACCCTTTCATGTACAGAACTTCAGTATTGTTTATATTTCTAAAAAAACTCCAACGGAATTGCTAATACTTCTTATTGAGTCGAAAATAAAGCTACTAAATAGAGTAAACTTGTTCAACTCTCAAATTGAGAGAACTGAAAAAGTATGAAAAGAAAAGAAAACCTATAGAAAAGTAAGAAATCGGCAAAGAACAAAGCTAATGGGAAGATTTACAATTAGGGTTTATAGGTCCTATTTATAGGTGAGAAAAAGAAGTGAAAAGTTGATCTTTAAGTCGTGAATTATGACTTACATTGATTTTGCATTGCGGAATAAGACACCTTATATGAGTTTGAAATGCTCAATCGACTACTCCTATGCCACAGTAAACTAAATATCACACTGCTCGATCCAAAGGCCCTATTTAAACTATACCATTTATATTGGTTTGGACTTATATAAAGTTAACATATGTTAGTCTTTTTTATGCTTCATTGTTGCAATGTAGTGCTTCCAGGCACAATTCTTCAAGTGTTGATCAATGGAATCTTTTTTAAGCTAAAAATACATGAAAAATACCATAACATAACCATGATTTCGAAAAGATAGATTTGTTAAAAAGATAATAAAGCTATAAAAATATAAATCTATTTTAACATTTAAAGTACATAAAAACATGCTTTATTTAGTGCTTTTAAGCACACATCACAACCGCCAACTAACTTCTTACTAGTATTTAGCAAAAAAAAAAAAATGAAAAACTAAAAGCAAAAATTAAATAAATTAAACTATCCTAAATTATTTTCGTAGATTGAAATAGTTACATTTATCATATGCAACCAGCCTTTAAACCCCTAGGTTACCTTAGTAGATAAGTTCAAGTCTCGTGAGGGCTTTCAACAATGATACCTATAAATATCAAATTATATGAAAAAGTTTGAAAACAAATAAAAATAAATAAATAACAAGCGAAATTTTTAAATTTAATAAAGTAAAAAAAATTAAGAAAATGAAAATTTCTCATGATTTTAGTATCGTTTAAGTTCATAACTAAATTCTAAAGAACAAGTTATTTAGATATCCTAAAAATTCATATTTTATTACAATAATTAATTGAAAATCATATTTATATTCACAACAAAAATATATCAATATTAATTTGCCTAATTTTAGTGTAAGAAATTCAAATTAGCTTTGACTCTATCCTTACAAGTCATTCCCTCAATATCACATTAATCATATTGGTTCAAGTACTCATTCAAAGATTTTTACAAATAAAGTTTATGTAAATAATTGAATTAATGAGTTCGCATATACTTAAAGAATAAAAGGCTCAAAGTAATGTACACAATTGATCTTATGAAAGGATTTATAAAGAAATCAAATACTACTTTCATGCATCAATCAAAATCATCAAATAAAAATTTCAAGATATATGCCTTTTAGAGATAAAGAGAATGCAATGACTTCTTAGGGATTTATTTTCTATCTTTATTTTCTATTTAGAAATTTCTCACAACTTTGTAGGATTTTTTATGTCATAGTATTTAGTTTATACAATTCATTTTTCTTCTTTTTCTTTCTCTATCTTTTTAGAGATATTGTTTTAAAGAGAGGACCCATGTATAATTTGTATATTTTTTAATGATATAGTGAGTGACTAACTTTTGGTTTTTTTATATTGGCTTAGGTAACCTCATATATGTTTCTTTTACTTTAAGTTATTCAATTTAAGCAATAAAAATAAATATATGAAACTTGATTAGATGTAAAAAAACCTAGTATTAAATATAAAACCTTTAGAGATTATCTAACAATTTAAAATTGATAATAGTGTTTAAAAGAGTAGAAAAAATTTCATCATTCAAAATGAATAGATAATGGCTTGAAATATTCTCACAAGATAGTCTCCACTATTTAATTCTAAACACCGATTTTGGCATTATTGTAATTTTAATATTTTATTATGAAATATAAATTATGAAAAAAAACTAACTAATTATTACATAACTCCATGATATGTTCAAAAAAATAATATAACAATAAAAAACTTAATCAAACCTAAAATTTCTAAAAAAGTAAAAATGTAAAAAAATGTAAAAAAATGTAAAATTGTGAACACATGTTTAAAAAAAATTAAAATTGACTCAAATTTATAAATATGTAACTTTTCTCGCCCCAACCTATAATTTATATTGCCCTTAATGTAACAAGTACAAATTAAAAATAAAGAGTAAAGAATATAAAAGTTATCGATTTGTTGAACATGGTCAAATATTGATGTGGAATTACAAGTTACATTTATCATTTCATATATTTAAATTTACACAGATAGAATTATATATATTTTTTCAAAAATTTCAATAGACAGTTATAAAATTAATCGTTCTAAACAATGTTTACATGAAACAAAACTAAATAAAATAAATAACATAAAATAAAATAAAAATACTATTCAAACCCAAAAATAATTAAACTACAGTAAATAGTATTATATAAAATGATGGATTGCCTCTCATCCAGTGCTATTTTATTGTCTTAGTAAGACTTTTTTAGGGGACTTCATCATTTAGAAAATTCAATGTCCCCTTGTCATTAAATTAGGAGTTATTTTTACCTGGTAACTATTCTTTTCCTTACTTTTGTAAGAGCTCATTTAGTTGCTACACTTGTACTTCCACCTTTTTATAGAAGTCTCCATAGATTCCAAACTTTGTTTTGTTCTTGATTGTTTGTCTCTACTCACTTGAATGAATACATTCAAGTTATCCTCTAGAGTTGGTTAGCTAAGAGGATTCTTGGGCAACTTTTGGTAGAATTTTTGACCCTATTGATTTTAGCTCTGAACGAATGAAGGATTGTTTTGAATATAGGAGAAATTGGGATGATTCCTCCACTTTAGGTCATAGGTATTTGCATTGGGGTCATACCTAGGTCTTGGCTGGTAAGCCCTAATAAATTGACCTAATCAGGTCTAGTATTTTTTCTCCTTGATAGGGATAGGTATTAGCATCGTGTCCAAAAGTACTACATAAGCAATATTGTTCTTTATTGGGTATGGCATGTATGGTGAGAAGTAAAACTTGCTTTTTCAGTTGTGCAAGTTGCATTTGTGCCAATCCTCCCATAAAAATTAGTTTTGCAGCTGTAGAGGTTAGCTAATGTGGGTATTGAGTGAGGAAGATTTTGAACCTATCCTAAGCTTTGTGGAAAGGTTCTCCTTCAATTTGAGAGAAAGTTGTAATATTTACTCAATTATGATGTTTTTTGATAGAAATAGAATTCTTCCATAATTTTATTGTGTACATCCTCAAAGGTCATCAAGGAGCTTAGATGGGTGACATTAGCCAAGCCTTTGCCCTATCCTTAAAGGTGTAGGAAAAACATCACATTCTGAGATGGTCCTCAATAAGTAAATAGATAGGGAAAATTTGAACTATTGAACATAATTCTCTAATGAAAGACATAGAGTCTTCATTAGGTAGTCTGTTAAATGGAAGTATCATGGAAAAATGAATATTTCTCAATTCATAATTCCAAATAGTGTCATCTAGTTGGATTGAGGTAGTAGTAGTGTCGATGATTGATCTTGCATACTCTTTCATGGTAGTCTCCTAATTTGTGGATTTTCCCATATTTGTTGGTTCAAGTGGAGGGTCTAGTCTCGTTCAAGATTTTGTTCAATTTAAAAGTTGTGAGATATCAAAGTCTAGCCTTCTTGATAGTTTATTTGGTCCATTAATGTTATTTTGTATTGTGTAGGACGATACCCATCTCTTACCTTGCATAAATATTAAAAAATAAATAACTTGACAAGTAGAAAAATAAAAAGATAAGTAAATATACAAATATGTTACAAACAATGCAAAATATTTATGATGCAAGAATTTTTGATAAATTTCTACAACAAATACATTAAATATATTACATGTTTATACATAGATATACTAAACACAATTTAATTAAAATAATTAAAAATAATAAAATAAAACAAAGTACATAAGTAATGGAAAATAAAATTTAAAGCAAAATTAATTTTAAAATAAAAGAAAAAGAATTGATAAATTATTAAATAAATAAAAGAAAGAAAAATTAATAGTTTTATTATTTTTTAATTAAAAGAAAAGAAAAGAAATTTAAAAGTAATATTTTTTTTATATTTTAATTTTTTTTTTTTAAATTTAAAATTTAAAATATCTAAAGTTATTAATTAATAACTAGATATTTTAAGATTTAAAATAAAAATTACAATATTTACAACAATTATTTTTAAGATTTTGATAATAAAAATTTTAAAATGTTATTCTTCCTCGATAATAGTGACAAAAACTTGATGTACAAAAAGTTGATACATAAATTTTGTATATTTTAAATTAGCTCGCAAGTACATAAATAACCTTATAAGAAATAATAAGTATACTTATAAGGTCGGTCTAAAGAGGACTAACATGGTTTTTAACAAACATTAGGCAAATAAATATTTATATTCAATGGATAATTTACTAGATAGATTAGTTAGTTAATCATGATTGCTTAATATTTATTAAGTTATTAAAGATATAAATTAAAATTATTCATTTTCATTTTTTAGTAAAACAATATCTTATTGAAGAGATTAGGTTCTTTATTAATAATAAACCAATTAATATCCTAAGGTCGAGATTACCAATTGATTAATTATTAAATTATAATTTATTTATGAGGAATTAACAAATCATCTAATTACTGCTTAAGACCGAGCATGTAAATAGACTTTCATTCAATGTGTTAAAGTTAGGTTTATGATTTAAATATATGAAAATTAATTTCCAGATTTTAAAACTACTACTAAAAATATATTGAAAATATATTTTTAAATGGTAATTCTTATAACTATACATTTGATATAGGCCAAAAATAAAATAGCACTACTCTCAATTAATTTTATATAATTATACTCTAAATCTAACTCTCTTATTTATTATGAAAAATACTAAGCTATATACTTTTCTTTAACAAACTTTTGTGTAAATCTTGATGAAGAAATTAATCTTAATTCATTTTATAAAAATATTTACCTACTTTATTATTTCGCAAGCATAATAACATTACTAATATCCCATTGTATTTTAAGCCAGACATGCTTAATTTAATCAATTATCAACGAATTAAACTTAGCATTCAAAATAATACATAAAGATAATCAAAAACAAATTTAATTTATACCTCAAGAGTACCCTTTCAAGTATAGAATTTCAGTATCATTTATTTCTAGAAAACCTCCAAATAGAATTGCCTATACTACTCATTGAATCGAAAAGAAAACTATTACATAAACTAAACTTGCTCAAATTTCAAATTGAGAAAAGAATTTTAAAACTATGAAAAGAAAAGAAAAGCTAGAGAAAAGTAAGAAATTAGCAAAGAACAAAGCTAATGGGATGATTTACAATTGGGGTTTAGGGGTATTATTTATAGGTGAGGAAAATGAGTAAAAAATAAATACTTAAGTCGAGCAATGCAACATGCATTGAATGTGTTGCGGCATGAGATATTTGTAGGTGTTTGAAATGCTCAATCCATAGCTCACATGCCATGGCACATAAAATACTATGCAATTTCCCATATGCCTCCCTCTGAACTTCTAGAAGCCTTTTTTGAATTATACTTTTTACATTGGTTTGTAATATATGTAAAGTTTACATGTGTAAGTCTTTTATGATCGAATGTTGCAATGGAATGCTTCCTGGTCAAATTCTTCAAGTGTTAATCAGTTGAATCCTATTGAAGTTAAAAATACTTGAAAAATAACAAAACATACCCGTGATTCCAAAATAATAGTTTTTCTAAAACGATAAAAAAACTATATAAATACAAATCTATTTTAACATTTAAAGTACATCAAATCACATTATATTTATTTCTTTTATGCACTCATCAGTAGTTTATTTGAAGAAGATCAAATTATGACAATATTGAATGGACTCAATGGGGAGTATGATTTAGTAGTTTCAAATGTTCTATAAAGTTATGTGATCCTTCAAGAAGTGTTATATATGCTTTTTGGTTATGAAAATAGGCTTGAAAGAAATGAATGCTTCTTTGTTTCCAAGTGAAAATCTTATTGGAATAAATGGATGTGTGAATCTTGAAGTAAATGGTGTTACAAATCTTACTATTGTGAGTGATAGTGCAACTTCTAGTTCTTCATCTGATATGATGAATTCTGAAAATAGAATTCATATGGTAGTTCCTCATGAAAGTATGGATAATAGCTTTGGCTTTAAGTTATTTTGTCCATTGCTTAACCAAAATACTATATAACCATTATAAATTTCTCAAGCATTATATCCTTCATCACCCATGTACCCATCTAAAATATTGATTGGTAACTTTGATTGAACACAGAGTGTATACTTTAGACCAACTCATTCTCACAACTCTTAGAATTAAAATAGTAAAAGATTAAGGAATTTTTTGAATACAAGACTTTAATTCCAGATATATGGGGGATAGGTCATTATGCTAACAAGTGTTGGCATAAGTTTGATAAAAAATTGTTTTGCCTTTAATCAACAAATAACTATTCCTATAAGTCATTTCAAAACCAACATCAACAAACACACATCCCTCAATTATGATCTATGAATTTTCAAAATTTTATACATATTCCATAACCTTATCATAACAATGTATATCCTAATGTTGGTCATCATCAAGATCAATTGGCTATTATGAGTCTATATACTTAATCTGTGCAAAATACTACTATGAACTACACATAAGATACTTAGGTAGATCCATAATTGAGTGTATGCACAAAATTCTCAAGTTACTTTGCAAGAAATATGATATCCATAAGTTTCCTAATAGTGGTGCCACTCATCATGTCACTACAAATCCTTTAAATTTGGCTATGAAAACTAAATTTTCTAAAAATGAATAACTTCAAGTAGGAAATAACACTAGAATTTACATTGCTAACATTAGTATGTCATCCATTTCTCCTACATGCAATCAAGACACAAAGTTTATTTTAAAAAAAATGCTACATGTACTATATATTACTAAGAATCTTCTTAGTGTATTTCGGTTCATGAAAGATAACGACGTATGCATGAAGTTTAATGTTGATTGTATATATGTGAATGATAAGGCTACGGGTCAGAGGTTAATGCAAGGGAATCTTAAAAATGGATTTTATGCATTAGAGTTCATTCAAGTACTAATAGTACCAAATATGTTTGTAGTGCTTGCCAATTAGGCAAGAATCACAAGTTACCTTTTGTATCATCTTTGAATAAAGCTAAAACACCTTTAGAAGTTGTGCATTCTGATGTGCGAGGAGCCTTAACATATATGTCTAGTCTTGGATATAGATGGTATTGCATTACACTAGTGAATTCTCAAGGTTCAACTGGATCTATATTTTGAAAGGAAAGTTTGATTGTAAAAAGACTTTTGTACTAAAGTGGAATTAGAATTGGTGACTAGTTACAAAATGAAATGCTTTCAATTTGATGGAAATGATGAGTATGATAGTATGAATTCCTTACTAAAAGCAGTTGGTATTTCTAGACAAATATCTTGTCATTACATAATAGAAAAAAATGGCCTGGCTGAGAGACATCATAAGTAGATAGTTGAAATGGGCTAAGTATGCCAACTCAATCTTCTATACCATTGAGATACTGGGATGAATCATTTTATGCAGCAACCTTTTTGTTAAATTGATTACCTAGATTATCATTTTCTATGAATCTTTGGGTTTAACTTTGATTTTAGATCCATTCCTTGTGTTTTTTGGGTATAGCCCTTTTCATGAAGGGTATAAATGCCTTACCTATGAAGGAAAAGTTCTTAACTCTAGACATGTTGTCTTTGATGAATCTTTGTTTCCTTTTTTTTAGCACAAACGACACTGATATTCAAATTTTACATAACAAGATAAGCTTACTCATTGTGTTAAAGAAAATTGTATCTACCTACCTACCCTTAATTTGATGCACTTTTTTATGCTAGTGAAATATCAATTTCTAGATCCACTTTTCCAAATCCTATTGATAGTCTTTCACATGTCTCAGAAAATCTCTTGTCTAATATCAGTAAACCTAGTTCTAAACATCTTCAAAATAGTGCTTCCATTCCTATGTCTTTACTTCTCATTAATCCTACTCTACTTAATATCTCTTTTAACAGCTGACACAAACACTATTTCCTTCTTCAATCCAACCTTTCAAAACAATATTTCACATGTTCCACCAAAAGCATTTATTAAGCACCCTATACTTAGGTCTAATACTCAAGCAATGATAACTCAATCTAGCTATTATCTAAATGCCAAAATAAATTTCATGTTGCCCATTTTACCTTGCCCAAAATTGTCAAACAAGTACTAGCCAATAAAGACTGGTTTCAATTTATGAAAGACGAATTTTTCAAAAACAAGATATGGGGTCTAGTTCCCTATCCTAAAAATAGAAAGGTGATTGAAAAAAATGGTATTCATAATCAAAGAACTAGTGGCTACTTCACTAGAAAAACTCAAATCTAGACTTATTGCCAAATGTTATCTTTAAGTTGCAAGCATTGATTTTCTTGAAAATTTTAGTCCTATGGTTAAACATGCCACAATCAGGGTCCTTCTCTCCATTTCTTGTAGTAACAAATAGGTGCTACAATAGTTAGACATAAATAATGCATTTCTTAATATTACATTGTATGAAGAAGTGTTTATGAGGAAACCAACTGGATTTGTTGACAAGGCTTATTCTGATTATGTCTATAAACTCAAGAATTCATTGTATGGACTCGAGTAAGCCACACGTGCTTGGTTTGATAACTTATTTGAAGCTTTGATTCAACTAGGATTGACTAACGCAAAATCAAATGATTCATTATTTCGTTTGGTGGTATCTTCCTATAGGATATATGTTATTATGTATGTTGATGATATGATAATCACTTGTTTTTATCCTCGTAAAGTAGATGAATTCATTAAACTATTATATGCCAAATTTTTCATCAAAGATATGGAAGTTATTCACTATTTTTTGGGCATTGATGTATCAATTCTCCCAAACCATCATCTGTAAGCAATCGAAGTATATAAACACCATTCTAGATAAAACTCAAATGGATAATGCTAAATCAACCATTACACATATGGTGTCAAAATTCAAATTAAGAGATGATAAAAGTGATGATTTTAACAATCGTATCTTATATAGGAGCACTATAGGGGTGCTACAATATGTCACCATTACTAGGCTTGCCATTGCCTTTGTGGTAAATAAGGTGTCTTAGTATATGATTTAGTCTAAAATAAATATTGCTATATTGTTAAAAGGATCTTTACGTATGATAAGTGCTCAAAAAAACTTTATATATCTTGAATTTATGCATATTTAATGATTATATAGATTTATATTTGCTTGTTTTAATATCATTATATGAAAATCTATCTTTTTGAAATCACGGGTGTATTTTGTAGTTTTTCAAGTATTTCTTTTATTAAAATAAATGAACTTGAAGAATTATACTTGAAGGACTCCATTACAACTTCAAATATTAAAGGAAATATTTGTAAAACATTATTTATGTTTTAAAAAATTGGAAAAGAAAGAAACTACATGGAAAATTAGGATTCCATTGATGTAGTTTGAAGCGTTTTGTGGCGTGAAAACTTTGTACGTGTGACGCGAGGCTAAAGGAAATTTTCCAAAATAATACAGGTCACAACATGAAAATTTTGTGTGTTTCAACGTGAAAAGAATGGATTGTGCTCAAACTATATACAAGCTATGTATGCCACATTGTGAATAAAATGTGTGTCGTTGGGCAAAGTAAAAAATTCCTCACCCTATGAATAGGACCCTATTTTTTGTTGTAAAAATATATCCTAGAATCCCATAACTTTCTTAGAAGTTGATTTATTAGCATTCTTTAGTCTTTCTATCCCTTTTAGTAGTTTAAAGTTCTTCTCTCGTTTGAGTGTTAAAACAATTTAGTCAATGTAATAGCTTTAGTTTCAAATCAATAAACAGAACAACAATTCTATTTGGAGGTCATCTATAAGCAATCTAAGGATTTTTTCCAAGTATATTAAAAATGTATTCTTTTTCAAAACATTGCTTGGTGTTGTTTTAACAAGCTATATGTTTATTTTATTGATAATTTATTAAACCATGCATGTCTAGATATAAATAATATAGGATATTAGTAATGTTCTTACTATTATGAAATATTAAAATAGGTAATTATTTTTATAAAATGAATTAAGTTCTATTTCTTTATCAAGATTTATGAATTTTATTTAGTTTATTTCTTCATCAAGATTTATGTAGTGTGTAAAAGAAAAATGTATTGATGATGTATTTTTCATAATAAACAAGAAAGTTAATTTTAAGATTTAAATTATTTGAATCTTTAGATAACTCTATTTCAAAGATTTTTATAATAATTATTATTGAAATTATATTGATGATATATCCTTCATAATAGTTTCAAAATCTGAAAGTTAGTTTCATATACTTACATCATAAACCTAATTTTGACATGTTGATTAGAGTTTAAATTTTCGACCCGACCAAAGGTAGCAATTAGATGATTTGTTAATTTCTTATAAAATGGTGTAATTTAATTTAATTTTAAATTATGGGTTCGACAAAAGGTGGCAAGTGATGAGCGAAAACCGGCATCGCCGATTCTGCCAATACTTTGGTTTTATATTTATAAAACTCTCACAAGTGCACGAATCATTTCGTAGAAAAATGATAAGTATACTCTCAAGGTCGATCTAAGGAAGAAATATATGTGGTTTTTAATTTATTATTCAAACTTTTAAAAACAAAATTAAATCCTAAACATCCTATCACGATAGTTTGTTTTTTTGTGTTTCTAATCTAATAACATAAAAATAAACATAGATAGAGATTCAATAAACATTGATGCAAATTTTATCATTTATAATAGTGGAGTATTTATAGATATAATAACAAAGTTAATTATGCTTGCTCGTATTATCTAGGTTATTAAAGATATAAATTGATATTTATTGATTCTTTTTTTTATATGAATACCACTTTTGGTGGGGTTAGATATTCTTTGTTAACTAAACAAATTAATTAACACCTATGAGTGGGGTTAATAATTAATTTGGTTAATTAAATTAATTCCTTTTTCTAAGAGATTGAAAATGAACCATTTAAATGCCACCTTTGGTGGGGTTAGACAGTTTAAACTTTATTCAAGGTGTCCAAATTAAACCTAAGAATTTAATTATCCGAGTACTAACTTTCAAGTTTTAAAACCACTATTGAAAACATGTTGTCAATACATTTTCAGATAATAATTCTTATAAAAACTTTTGAAATAGAGCTTCACTCTAACTACCGAGCGATTGTACTAACAAATAAAAGAGCACTACTCTAAATTAGACCAGATAACTAAACCTTAAAATCTAATTTTCATATTTAATTTGTAATGAAAAATAATATATTTCTCTCTAACATAATTAATATAAAATCTTGAATAAAAATAAAATCAATTCAGTTTAGATATTTTTACCTATTTAATATTTTGTAAGCATAATAACGTTATTATTATGTCATGTTTACAAATAGCTAGTAGAGTTAAATTTAATCATAGACAAATTAAATATAACATGTAAGAATAAAACATAAAAAATAACTACGAAGAAAATAAAATCCTTACAGTACTTCGATGCTATTCCCGTTGCTGGAAAACCTCCAAACGGATATTGCACTCCCATTTTTTGAATTGAAAAAAAAATAAATTACAAAAACATTACTAGTTCTTCTCAAAAAGAGAATAACTCTAAAACTAAGAGAAATTAATTAATAAAAACTAAAAACTAAGAAAGAAACTAAGAAAAGCTTAAAAAAACTAAGAAATTAGAGAAAGAAAGAGAAGAGAAGATGGGTTTTGAGGTGTGGTATAAAGTGAAGAGAATGGGGGTGTTTATAGGTGAGGATGGGTAGAAAAAGTGGGTGAAAAAATGATAAAAAATGGTGGAAACGCGGAGTAGTGATTGATGACGTTAGCATGACGGGGAGTTGGCGGCGCGCATGGATTGGGGCACAGATGGACGCGCGCGGAAAGGGGCAAGGCATGCGCGGGAGTGGGGAGATGGCGCACGCGGACTGGGCATGCTACGCGCGGTTGGGCGGCTTCGTGCACGTTTTCCTATTTTTTTTGACATTTTTGACCCATTTTGTCCAATTTTTCCATATTTTTTGACCTTTTCTCATTTATTTATTAATATATTTGTGATGTATTGCCTCCAGTATTCCTCTTTGAGTCTTTAAGTTACGTTTTTAAGCAAAAATACCTGAAAAACAATAAAAATACCCGTGATTCCGAAAAAGACAAATTTATATAAATATATGATAAAATCATATAAATAGATATATTTTTAATCAATTAATGTGCATAAAATCATTGTAATTTTAGTGCTTTTTGAGCACTTATCAGCAAGTTAAAGTTTAATTAAAAAAATAAAATGATCTCTATCTTAGGATATTTTCATAGCTATAAGAAAGAATTAGTAATCTTAATCCATATATTTAATATCCTACTTAATATTGAACAAGTATAATTAACTAGCATATATATTTCATAAATACTCCACTACATAATAAATGTTTAATTTCTTAAATGTTTATTGAATCTATCTTTATTTTTATGTTATTAGTTTAGAAAGTTAATCCAAAAAAATCATAACAAGATGTTGAGGTTATTAATTTTGTTTTTAAGGATTTTTTGAATTATTTAAAAACCACATGATTTCTCTTTAGATCAACCTTGGAAGTTTACTTGTCATTTTTTATAAATGATTCGTGTACTTACAAGATATTTTATAATTATACAAAATTTGTATGCCTAATTTTGGCACATCAAATTTTTGGTGTAATTGCTAGTAAGCCGATAATAGCACTGAAAATTAGTTACCCTTTGCAAGCATCAAGGTACATACATGGTACCATCAATCATGCCTTGAAATTTCAACAATCTACAACCCTATACATCAATGGCTTCTCTAATTCTGATTGGGCTTTATGCATTCACAATAGAAGATCTACTTCTGGTTTATACATATTCCTTGTTGCAAATCTTGTTATTTGGTCTACTAGAAAACAAACCATTGTGTCCAAGTCTAGTGCCAAATTTAAATATATATAGGTTCCTTGCTAGTGCCATAATTGAGATTATATGGCTTCATTCCCTTATAAATGAATTGTAAATTAGCATGCATGCAATACAAATGTTATGGTGTGATAGTACAAGTGTTGTAGCATTAATAGCTAACCTTGTCTTGCATTCCAAAACAAAGAATATTGATTTGGATCATCATTTTATTCTAGATAAAATTGTGGAAAAATAGTTAAGTGTGGAGCACATTCCATCACATGACCAAACTGCTAATATTTTAACAAAACCTTTATCACCTTAGCCTTCTCAATTTCTTATATGCAAACTTAGTGTCACTAAAGTTCCATTAAGTTTGAGTGGTGATGTAAAGACCATTACTGAGGTTATTCTTGAAGAAGAATGTGATGGTGAAGAATAATCTGCTATGCATAAGTTATTACAAGAAATTATGTGTTATGAGTTGCACATGTGAAGCTATCCAAGGAAGGGTGAAGCCAATTGCAGCTTCTCATGGAGATGCATTAGTTAAGTTTTAAAAATGTAAAAGTAAACCAATAGTAGTTAAACACCTGTAACAATCTCACTTGACTATGAGTTTAATTCTTGCATTGCTAATCTTATCTTTCTTTTTTGTTATAATAGAATTAATAGTACAAAAACCAAATGCATTCTTTGTTTCAAGCTAAGCCAAAAATGGAAAGAAACAACATTAAAAATCCAATAAATTTCTTGAGGTATTTTTCATTCTAAGTTTTATTCAAGCTTAGTTTCCTTAACAAGATTTCATACATTCAAGAAAAATCACAACTGGCTATGGTTGGATGGTTTTTAAGAGAGGTTTATAGTGTATTTAAATGTTAAGCTTTGGATAAAACACATTTCGTATGCACATTATGATTTCTGGCAATGAAACATATTAGGGCCGCAATATGGAATAGTTGGCACCGTAGTGCAATACAAAAGTCATATCCTCTAGTGTAACCCAAAATCACTTCACCAAAACATACTTGTTTTTGTTTCACAATGTGCATAGAAATTGTAGAATCCCTAGTTGCAACCCAAGAGTACCTCATCATAGCATGCTTGTATCTAGGTTATGGCATACACTGATTATCTTATTTTTGATATTCTAGTTGATTCTAACTTGTCTAAGTTGCCATTTATTGCCCCATTTTCACTCTTTTTGATCCTATTCATTCAAATTTCTTTCAAAATCACATTAACCTATAAAATATGAAAATATATTCCAAAAAACAATTAATCCTAAAATAAAACAAAATTAATGCTTAAAAGTAAATTATAGGTCAAAATAATGTTCATCAATCAAGGATCGATCCAGAGATCTTAGGTTGGAAATTGTTAATATTATATTGATCAAGATAGGGTCTTAATTGATCGAGAAGACCAATAAGCACTCAAATTTGGTTATTTTAGCACTAATTTTTAATATTAGCCATTAGATTAAGTAGAGTCAAACCCTAATCACATTAGGCTTGAGAAATGCACTATAAAAATGACCTAAAGGGTCATCAAAACATAATATTTGATACAAAGAATAAGAGAAATCAAAGAACACACTAAGGTTAACTTATAAAGGAGACTTTTGAACATAAGATTGAAGATTAAATATTGGGGTTATATTGGCTTCATCCTCTATATTTCATAAGATTTTTTTAATCCTTTTATTTATAGTTTTCCATGGAAATAATAATTATTCTTGTAGAATATGTCTAGCTAATTCAATAATATGATTATGGAAAATTTCGAGCCCTCAACTATTGTTTAATTAATTTATTTCTATGATAAATTTTAGTTTCAATTCTTGATTATTGATCTGTTCAATGTATGTATGAATTAGAGTGATAAACTAGTTTATTGCATGATTATATTTATTACTAGTTTAATATGTTAGCTTGTAATTACTAATATTCTTATTCAAGTGGTATCTTATGGCTACTATTACAAGCATGATTGAATGCTTAGGTTAAAGGTTAACAATGGTTTTAATCTTACCTAGTTTATTTATTAACTTTTTTAAATCTTAATGCATTGAATGAATTAAATCTAATACATAAACTTCTAGGTTGTTCAAGATTTATGTTAGTAGATAATTGTGTTATTAGTTAATTACATGATAAGAAAAGGTAGGAAGTCTTAAGTGGACATAGACTTCTATAGTTAAATTTAAGAATCCACTTAAGACTTCAAGAAGAGTTTTAAATTATAAAAGATTAGAATGATCTTGAATCATGACATGATTAGTTGAATTGTAGACTAGCGGTGAGGATAGTCCCATGATCATATATCATTATCCTTGTGTAATTTACTTTTATTGCTTTATGCTATTTTTGTTTTCTTCCCAATAAATCAAAATCTTCATTTCATAACCTTAATTAACTTACTAATGAGCTAGTAATTGAAAGTAAAATTATTACCAATCCTTAGTGGGTTCAACAACTTATTTGTAACTATATTTACATTGACACAATTTTAGGAGAAGTAAGGTATTAACTTTTAACATGCCTTTTTGACGCTAGTCAACATTTTGATGCCATTGCTGGTGATCAAATTCACAATATTTTTAATAAATTCTAGTTTTTTCTTTTATTTTTTCATCTTTTTTTATTTTTATTTTAGGTCTAGTTTTATTTTTTAATTTTTTATTCAACTTTGCTAGAGATTAATTTTATTGAAGTGTTAAATGTCATGAGTTCATGTACACATATGGCTTTAGCATACCATACATACAATGAATTCCATAAACCATACCTTAAGCAACAATAAGGCAATTGAGAGCACATAAATGATATGGGTAGATTTGAAAGAAGCTCAAGAATGATCCATATTCAACTTGTATAGTGAAAGATGGTAGGATTATAAATACCCAATACTCTCATATAAAATTCCAACATACAATTCCAACATCATCTCTAACTTTCCATTCTCAATGCTACTACTTACTCCAACTACTTAGGGTAAGTCACTTGAGAAACATGTTAACCAAGTGGTAGTAGTTATGGAAAGATTGGAGGCACGAGCCGTTGTCAAGCTACCCTCTCAAACAGTTGCTAATCATAGGGAGACCACCAATGCTAGTAATTTAAAGAGTGATAAGAAATTATGGGAGCCTCAAATAGTCCTTAAGAATGATATATCCAAATAAGGGACTAGTAAGGAGGAAAAAACTGTCACCCCTAAGAATCCAATGTGGCACCAAAGGTTCTTTTTTAGTAATGAGTCTACTTTATATTTTTCCAAGAAGGTAGATAATTCAACAAAGTATATTCATGAAAGGGAAATTTTACAAACCTTTCCCAAGGTGGAAATCCACGTACCTCTTATAGAAGATATTAAGTAGGTTCCTTAGTATGAAAGGAACTTTTTATAACCAAGTATAAGCTTAAGGATACCAAAGAAATAGATGAGGAAGAAATGTTTTGGGTGTTTTTCAAAGGAGACTACCAGCAAAGCACAAGGAAGTGCTTAATAGACTCCTAACTCAATAGTTAAACATCACACACTTCAAGATATTTGATGATGGTTGATGAAAAGAAGTGGTATCTTGTAGCTGTTGTTATAAGAATGATTGAATGCTAAGGTTAAAGGTTAGCAATATTTTAATCTTATCTAGTTTAGTTATTACTTTTTTATTTTAATGCAATGAATGAATAAATCTAGTAAGTAACTTCTAGGTTGTTCAGGTATTAGGTTGATTAATGATTGTGTTCTTAATTTATTACATGATAAGACAAGGTAGGAATTCTTAAGTGAGATTAGACTTTTAAAGCTAAAGTTAAGAATTTAAGAAGGATTTTTAATTATGAAAGTAGTTTAGAATTCAAGAAACTTATTTTGATTTTTGACATGATTAGTTGAATTATATGCTAGTGATGATGATAGTCTTATGATCATCTCTCTCTAATCATACTTGTGCAATTTACTTTTATTATTTTATGTTGTTTTTTTCTTCTTCACAACCAATCAAAACCCCCATTTGTTAACTTTAATTAGCTTACTAATGAATTAGTAATTAAAATTAGAATTATTACCAATCCTCTACGAGTTTGACTTTTATTTGCAACTATATTTATATTGATACAATTTTAAGAGAAGTATGGTATTAACTTTTGACTACCCTATTGGGTTGTGTCAAAATTTTGTCGTTGTTATTAGGGTTTGAATCAAGGTCACCAATATGATAGGCAAGTTAAAGGCGTAAAACCAAGCACTTTGTCCGAAATAATCCACTAGATTTTTTTTCTACTCTTTTCTACTTATTTTTACTTTGCATATATGCATGTGCTTCCATTGAGAATAATATAAGGTGTGTGGTAGTGTTAACATGTCCCTCTATTTTTTTTTGCTTTAAGGCCAATCTTCCTATTTTCGTGAATTGTGCCCTATGCTCTAAGTAGTATAATTTTTTTATTTTTAGGATTATTTATTGCATTTTAGAATTAGTTATTGTATTTTTAGAATTATTTATTAAGTAGATGAGCTTGGAAACAACCATCCCTTGTTCCTTCCTTACTTTCTTATATAATTCATCATAAATTCTTAAAAACGTGAGGTTTTGAATGATAAATGAATGTTAGTAGAATCTTGATAATTTTCTTTAGTGAATGCATACTCTGTCATAATCTAGCTCAGAAAATGCATGCATAGTAACTAGATTGGTAATATGATGATTTGTGTCTTTGAATTTGTAAAGTGGTATGTTAATTTCTTATAGTGTTGTTTTAATTCAATGAGCATCATTAGGTTGTTATAACTTTTTTTGGATTTATATCGAAACTAATGTTGATTGGGTATTGTCTAAAAAAATGATTAAGGCATTAAGATCAATCTTATTGCCTAAAATGACACCCCAGATGTTGTTGTTTTGATAAGGACAACCCATTTTAATAACCCAATTTGAGCCGACATGAGTAAATTATATATTCTAACTTGTTCTCTTTGAACCAAAAAAATTAGTTATACCCTATAGTTCAAGACAAAGTGGAGTTACATAAAAAGAGGATAGATTATGAAAACACAAATAAGATTTATAAATATAAATGGTGATGTAATTGACAAAAGGTCCAATCCTCTTAAGATATCCCTTAATAAAGAGAATTGGACACAAAGAAAACTAATGGAATATGATCCTATTTTGTTGATATGATTGGTCTTAGGATAGTATTGTTCATAGATCTCTTCCTCTTACTCCATTGACTCATGTGTTTTTGTTTTTCCTTTTCTCTTTCATTTGATTAAATCAACAAACCTTAGCTTTATTACAACCAAATGAAACTTTACTTATTTAAATCACATAATTTGAATATCACTAATAAAGTTGCTACCATACCCATTATGAGTTATATTATTATGGAGAATGCTAGAAAGAAAGAATGCTTATAGACCCTGCTAATGTTTGTTAGATTTTATAACATTATTAATATTAAGCTATTGAGATGAATTATACATATATTTGTGTATCAACTCTCACATGTTTACAATAAATTATTGTTCCCTAAACATTTTATGTGTTTAGTTAGTGAAATACAATTTTTTGGGGTATAAACTGAGCAAAAAGAGTTAAAAATGTGTATTTAGAGCAAAAACATAGAACTTGATCAATCAACTTTCGATTGAGACCGATCTAGGACCCTCAAATGAAAATATGGATTAATAGACTTAATTAATCGAGCCATAGGGAAATTAATCGAGAGATGACTTGTCATCATTAGATCAATCAAAAAGGAACTCAATCAATCGAACTTCGATTCACAATCAATCTAGAGCTTTTGGGTTAGAAATTGTCAATGTTAGATTGATTGAGTTAGAGCTCAATTGATTGAGAAGTTTAGTCTACATTCAAATCTAATGTTTTTTTAAAACCAGCTTTTAACCCTAGCCATTGGATCAAGTCAAATGTAAATAATATTAAGCTCGAGAAATACACTATAAAAACAACCTGAGGATTCATCAAAATATAACAATTGATACAAGGAATAAGACATATCATATATCACATAGAGGGAAACTTTTGAATGAGAATTTTGACAAGAATATTTAAGATTAAAGTTATATTGGCTTCATCTTTTATTTTTCATAAGCTTTTCTTAATAACCTTTTTCATAGTTTTCTATGGAAATAATGTCAATTCTTATAGAATCTATATTTAACTAATTCAATAATATAATTATGGGCAATTATAAGCTTTAGATTATGGTTTAATTAATTTAATGTCATGATATATTTTAGTTTTATTTCTTAATTCTTGATATGTTCAATTTTATATTTTAATGACAAAACTATACGAGTATAATTTAGAGTGATAATTTAGCTTATTGCTAGTTTAAGATGTTAATTGCTAATATTATAATTCGAAGTGGTATATTGTAACTGTTATTGCAAGTAGGATTGAATGTTTAGGTTAAAGGTTAACAATGGTTTTGATATTACATAATTTAGTTATTAATTTTTTATATCTTAATGTAATAAATGAAATAAATCTAGTATGTGAATCTCTATTTATTGAGGATTTAAGTTAATCGATAATTTTGTTATTAATTAATTAATTATACGGTAAAAACATTTATGAAATCTTAAGTGGACATAGACTTCTAAAATTAAAGTAAAGAAAATCAAGAAGATTTTTAAATAATAAAATTGATTTAAAACTTAAGAGATTGATTTTGATTCATAATATGATTAGTTAAATTATATGTTATTGATATCTTATCATTGTTATATAATTTATTTTTATTGTCTTACTTAATTTTCATTTTCTTCGCAATCAACCAAAAATCCATTTATTAACTTTAGTTAACTTACTAGAAACGAGTAATTAAAAGTAAAATTGTTACAAATCCTTCGTGAGTTCAACCCTTGTAATTATTATATATAGGTCGTTGTAATTTTAAGAAAAATAAGATATTAACTTTTGATGTGTACATTTAGAATGAGTCATAATAATACTTTAGTTACTTTAATTTATTTTTTAGTGTTTTTGTTTATGTCTAGGTTATTCGTGAATAACTTGTTCCTTACAATTCGAAAATCAAAAAAATTATACCAAGGTTAGGAGAGAAGAAGCATAAGTGTCACCAACCAATTCCAATGGCACAACAAGACCTAACAGATCTCAACCTATGCAACCCACCTCTTGAACCACTAGTTGTTGTACAATGTTCTTTGAGGTACTATATCGTGCCTATGGTAGATGGAATCCATTTTACAATTAGAAGATCAAGGTTCAAACTAAGAACTTCGAAATCATACCAGCTCCTATCCAAATGGTTCAATATCTCAAACTCAATTTGAAGGTTTTCCCATAAATGACTCAATGACTATTGTGAATTTCTTAGAAATCTGTGACATCATTAAGCATAATATATATAATTGATAAGCCCCATTTTGCGAATGAGTAATGACCACCATTCTTTTAATGTATCATGAGTATATATAATGGCACGTGGCATACATATTATCATATTGAAAGATATATTAGCGAATCGGTGGTGCTAGTGTAACGCAAGTAGGAGCAAATATGCTGATGCTAAGCCAAGCTCTATCAGCGAGAGAGTGTTCTCTTAGAGCTCCTCTCACATTCACAGCTCCAAACGGACCTCTTTTCTCTCGTCGTAAATCGAAATTGGCCCCCAATTTTAACTCCAGAAAACTCCCTACTATCACTCTCGCTAATGCGGAACGAGGTGTTGATTCGGCTTCTGCCACAAGTCAATCTATTTCTACCTCCTCGATAACTCCTTTTGAAAATGACCAAACTGTGTTTGTGGGCGATGATAATGTTCCTTTGGAGGGTGTAATTCAGTTTGAGAAACCCAGTTCATCTGCTCGTCTCCAGAAATGGGGGTGATTCAATTTCTTCACATTTGATTTCCCCTTTTCATGAATTTGCTCAATTTCTTTTCTGAATTTGTGAATTTTTGATACTTTTATTCGTATAAATTGTTAACTTTTTGAATTTTTGGTTTTTGTCTGTATAACTTTTAGTCGGGTGGCTCTACTTGCTGGTGGGGATGTTATGGCTTTGCTTATGTTTGCGGCAATTGGAAGGTTCAGTCATGGTTTCTCTGTTTTTGATGCTGAGACGTTGCGCATAGCTGATCCTTTTATTGCTGGTAAGCATAAGCGTTTTTGTTTGTATTATTTGAATTTGGGCAAGATTTCTATTGGTTTTTTATGGGCTTGAGTAATTATGAATTTGGTTGAACAGGGTGGTTTTTGAGTGCTTATTTCCTTGGGGGTTATGGTGAAAATGGACGTGGAATGGATGGTTTCTCAAAGGCTGTTACTGCATCAGCTAAATCATGGGCCCTCGGCATTCCTGTAAGTTGATCACTTTATGTAATTTATTAATGTTTGACACAAGTTTTCCTACCTTGATTTTGAATATATATTATAATCACGTTTAATTAAAATCTTCATAAATATTATGCTAATTATGATTATTGTGCTACTTAGTTTGATACTTAAGTAACCGTGAAGCATATAATCCTGCCTATAAATTGAATATGATACGTGGTAGGTTGAGAGTTCACTTCAAATTTTTTTCGCTAATGTGAAAACTTTAACAATAAGATGAATAAGTTGTTAGAGTTTGTTGAGGAATCAACTTTCACAAAAGCTTAAGCTATTAAGAGAAAGATTAACAATACTTATGTACATTCTATCACTCTCCACAAGACTTGGTGCAAATCAAACACTTGCAATTTAACAATTAGGGTTATTGGTGTTTGAATATAGGACATTTAGCTCTAATACTATGTCAAGAGTTTTTGGGAAATCAACTTTCCTAAAAGTTTAAACTATTGTCAAGAAAGCAAAGAGCTATTATTGATCAATCAATGATTAAATTGAATTACAATCTGAGTTATACAATCTAGAGCTATTTATAGATGGCTTATAACTAGAGACTGACTCGTAAACAATTATTATTGAATAAAATATAACTAACCATACAGACAGTTTATTAATACTCAATAATACCAACACACCTCTCAGAGGCATGTTTATGACAAAAGCAAGAGTTTGGCTCTTAGCGATACAAACATAGCTGGTAGAAGCTTTGTTAACACATCACCAAGCTATTTAGCTGAAGGCACAAAATGATCTGTTAGAGTGCCTCTGAGCAATTGATCATGTAGAAAGTGGTGATCTACCTCAATTTGATTTCTCCGAACAGGAAAGGTAGGATTATGGGACCAAACCTTATCACTCACACTATCAGTGAGAAAAAAGGGGTGGATTTTGAAGACCAATTTGATAGTCATGATGATTGCAACCACATTATTTCTCCAGCAGCAAGGGCCATTCCCAGTATTCACTCTCATTTTCTCAGTACTACTTTTTTAGACTATTTGCTGTTTCATGGAATGCTAGGTTATCAAGTAATCGCCCAAATTAATACTAATAATTGGTGCTCCTTCGATCAATTGAGCACCCGGCCCAATCAGTACTATAGTAACCCATAAGATCTAGTACGACAAACTTGCATGATGTGTGGCCATAGCGAGAAGTATCCTTAAAATATATTTGGTGCACCATATTGGATAACTAAGTATCTGTATGTGATTGAACTATATTGAAATATATGATAGTCTGTATAATATATTTGGATAAAATTAATTATAAATATTTTACTAAAATAATTTATATTTAAAATAGTTTTTTTATTAAATATTTAAATGAAAATTTAATTATTTTTATATATTTATTATACTTTAAAAATAAAAAAAATATTATTTTTAATTTGATATGAAATAAAAAATCAAAATACTTAATTTTATAATTAAAAATTTAGACATATTAAATTAAATGCCTAATACAACGAAATGTATGAATGTATAGAAATTATACACTCAAGGTCTTTATGCCTTGTAACAAACATGCCGTTAAAAGACCCAAACTAATGTGTAGTTGCAAGCTATTGGATTTCACTAGGAGAAGCATCTGATAGAACTTATTAACCCTAAAAGATATGTAATGTTATGTAGGTGTAATATGCTTCAAACAACCAATCAATTTTCTATATTTTGTACGATAAGAGAGGGGTTGTTCATCAGAATTACTTAAAACCTTTATAGAAAGTCGTTTCTATCCATCAAACCAGTGGCCTCCAAAAGATTATTCATAGATTTTGATTAAGATAGATGAAAAGCATTGTTCATCAGAATTACTTAAAACCTTTATAGAAAGTCGTTTCTATCCATCAAACCAGTGGTCTCCAAAAGATTATTCATAGATTTTGATTAAGATAGATGAAAAGCATTACCAGCATTAGAAACCTCGATACCTAAGAAATAATGCATGGTGCCTTAGTCTTTCAAGGAAAACTTGAGATTGGGATCTATGACATGCCTATCAATAAGTAGACAAGTATAGTCAACAAGGTGGTAGATGAACCTTTAAGAAATAGAGCACTATTGGTTCTTGAGTTTGTAAATCCCATAGCAAGAAGATATATGTACATAAATTGTGATACTGGTGCTTGTTCTAGACCTTGTAAATCCCAAAGCAAGAAGATATATGTACCTAAATTGTGATACCAGTGCATGTTTTAGACCAAAAAGATCCTTTTCAATTTGCACAATATTTTCCTTTTCTTCATCTCAAAGTCTGGCGTTGATGTATACACATACTCTAGTAAATCTATATTTAAAAAGACATTATAAATATCCATTTGTTGAATTGTCGAGCCTATAAATGATTCAAAATTCAACATCGCTCTTATAGTACTAATCTTATCATTAGGACTAAAAGGATTTGTATATTCTAACCCAAATTCTTGCACAAATCCTTTTGCTTGTTATTGATGTCTAGAGAACCATTACAACCAATTTTACCCTAAAAATCCATTTGCATGTTATTTGGGTACAACCAGCGGGCAAAAGCACAAATTTTTAAGTGTCATTGGCTAGTATAGGATTGAAAAGAGGAAGAACTGGTTAATGCATCTTTGTAAAAGTTTGATGTTCATTATTTTCCATTGATGAGGCTTTGGGATGTTCTGATGCCATGCAAAACATTAACCATAAAGTGAACTAGTTAACAATAGAGCTATTGAAGAAAGCAAAGAGTTATTGATCAATTAATGGTTAAAACTAATTACAATTTAAAGCTAGAGCTATTTATAGACGACATATATCTAGAGAATGACATGTTTATAATTATTATTGAACTGATTTCAACTATCTAACCATACTAACAGAGCTATAGTTTCTTAATACTTAATAACACCACCAACAATTCATGTAAGAGGATCTATGGAGTGTTCCTAAGGAGGGAAAAAAAGAACCAACCATTTATAGAAACTCAAGGTTTCTTGATGAAGCACAAAGAGAATTCAGAGTAAGAATATGAAGAACTCAAGGTTTCATGTGGTAGAACATGTTGCACAAGAACCTCCTTAGCACACACCTTCTCACGGTTGAAGTGTGTATCTACATGATTAGTGCGTGCATGAAAGAACGGGATTAGCATGTGACACCATGTGACGAGAACTATATGCAAAGGAATATGTAGATGATAAGTCACTTTTGAGTTTCATAACATCAGTAATAGCTATGGTAAGAACTCTATATTTGGCCTCAGTGTGGACCTAGCAATCACTATCTGTTTGCAAGAACATCACATAACAGGATTGGTCCCAAGAAAAACACAAACACTTGTAATTGATTTTTTGTCATCAACTAATGCACCTTAGTTAACATCTATAAAACCAATAAGTAGAAGCCAAGATGAAGGTTTAAATACAGTTTCAAAATGCAAATGCAAAGTCCCTTGGAGGTATTTGAGGATACATTTGACGACACCCTAATATACATTAAAGGGTCTAGCCATGAACAAGCATACCTTATTATTGGAAAAGTAAGTTTGGGTTTGGTAAGAGTTATGTATTGTAAAACACCTTCAATACTCTTGAATAAAATAGGGTTCTTAATAGGAGCTCCATCAATAGCAGATAAGAAAGGAGAAGTGAGCATGGGTGACCCAATATGTTTAGATGAATCCATCTTAGCTTTACACAGTAAATCCATGATATATGTTAAGAGTAGATTCCCATTGGCCAAAGTAATTAACTCCAAACCAAGGAAATAATTGAGTAATCTCAAGTATTTCAAGGAAAGTTTTTGATGTAAATGCTGAATAAGATCATGAATAGCATTGTCATCACCTCCAGTAATAACAATATCATCAACATACAGAAAAAGAAAGATTAGATTAGGAAAAAGAAAGATTAGATTAGGGATTATAAATTGACAAAAGGGTGAAGAATCTATAACATACCTGGTAAAACTCATTGTTAAAGATGATTTATGAGTGTGTGTATTAGGTGTCTAACACTAGGTGTCTTAGTGGTATGAGTTGTGTATTAGGTGTCTTAGTGGTGTATTAGGTGTATGTCACCTAAGATTGTATATAAATAGGTAGTCTCCTTGATTGATAATAAGAAGAAAGAATTCTAATTTACATGGTATCAGAGCATTTGGGTTACAAAATTTGAGAATTTTTTTTTCACGTTCAAATTAGGGGCAGATTTTGGATAAACACAAATTAGGATTTGATGCATTTTTGAGTTCCAACTCGGAACACCCTTTTGGAGTGCACATTTTTTCTCACCGCCGGCACAGGGAGGAAGAACAGCCGTAGGCCAGCCAAATCCCGACGTCCGGCCACCATACGAGCCGCGAGTGGGCCACACGCGCCACCGCGACTTTCGGTCAAAATTTTCACGCATCTCACCGCCGGCACAGGGGAGAAGAACAGCCGCCGACCGACCAAACCCCAAAGTCCGGTCACCAGACGAGCCGCGAGTGGGCCACACGTGCCACCACGACTTTCTGTCAAATTCCACGCGTCGGCGCGTGACAGCGCGTCCGTGTACAATTCTTCTCCGGCAGACCCCGTGCCGCTCTCCGCCGTCCCCCTGCGTTATCTGTGGTGGTTTGGCACTCATCGCTTGTGATTGTTCAGGTTTGCGTTCTTCCAATTTTGTGTTGTTGTTCGCTGCGTGTTTCGTCGCTGCTGTTGTTGGATTTTGTTTGTTCGTTTGCTCGCTGTCTTGTCGTTTGTAAGAGTTATGGCTGAAAAGAAATCTAATGTTGTAACGGATATGGTGCCTGTGATGTCTAAAATCACGAACCATAAGCTCAATGGCTCGAATTATTTGGCTTGAAGCAAGACTATTCGAATTTATTTGAGAAGTATCGAAAAAGATACTCATTTGACTAATGATCGTCCTAAAGATGATTCAAAGCAGACATGGCTTAGAGACGATGCTCGCTTATTTCTGCAGATTCGGAATTCTATTGAAAGCAATGTAATTGACTTGATCAATCACTGTGAATTCGTTAAGGAATTGATGGATTATTTGGATTTCTTATATTCTGATAAGGGAAATCTTTCTCGCATATATGAGGTATGCAAAGCATTTTACCGTGCAGACAAACAAGATTAGTCACTCACAAATTATTTTATGGAATTTAAAAGGACTTATGAGGAGCTCAATAGTTTGATGCCTTTTAGCCCTGATGTCAAGGTTCAACAAAGTCAACGGGAACAAATGGTGGTCATGAGTTTTCTTGCCGGTCTTCCCTCTACTTTTTAGATTGCTAAGTCTCAGGTTCTTTCTAGTTTTGAGATCTCCTCTTTACAAGAGGTGTTTAGTCGAGTACTTCGTACAGAAGGCACTCCACCTCCACCTGCTCAATTAAACGGTGTTTTGGTCAGTCGAAGTAATAATTATGAGCATGGACGGTCAACTTATATGAACAGAAATAAAGGAGGCGGCTCGCACGGGTTTGAAACTCGACCACAGGACCTCGGAGGTATTGTATGTCACTATTGTCACAAACCAGGACATACGAAACATGAATGTAGAAAGCTTCAGTACAAACATCAGAAAGGTCACTCGGCTCATATTGCATCCACTTCTGATACTTCTGAAAAATCGGTTCTTATCTCTGCAGATGAATTTACCAAGTTCTCACAGTATCAAGAATCACTAAGGTCTTCATCACCCTTTGTCACTGCTATTGCTGATTCAGGTAAATCAAATGCGTGTCTCATTTCTTCATCTTCCAAATGAGTTATTGATTCTGGTACCACAGATCATATGACAGGTAATTCTAGTCTCTTTTCTACTCTTCAGTCACACACTTCTACCTCTACTGTTACCTTAGCCGATGGGTCACCATCTCGTGTTCTTGGGTCTGGCACAATTACTCCCACTCCTTTGCTTCCTTTGTCGTCTGTCTTACATTTACCTAGCTTATCCTTTAATTTGATATCTGTAAGTCAGCTTACTCGCATCTTAACTGTTGTATCTCATTTTTTCCTGATCGTTGCTTATTTCAGGATCTTATGACGAAGAAGACTATTGGTAAAGGACATGAGTCTGGAGGCCTCTATATTCTTGACACACCGATACCGAAATCTGTCGCTTGCTCTAGTGTAACCTCTCCCTTCGAGGCACATTGTAGATTGGGTCATCCATCTCTTCCTTTACTGAATAAACTTTGTCTTCAGTTTAGTAAGGTGTCTTCATTGGATTGTGAGTCTTGTCAATTTGCAAAACATCGTCTTAGTTCAAATCCAAGAGTTAATAAACGTGTTAGTGTTCTTTTTGAATTAGTTCATTCTGATGTTTGGGGTCCTTGTCCTATTTTGTCTAAACCTGGATTTAAGTATTTTGTTACTTTTGTGGATGATTATTCTTGTGTAACTTGGTTATATTTAATGAAGAGTCGTTCTGAATTGTTTTCTATTTTTTGTGCATTTTGTGTTGAGATTAAAACTCAATTTAATGTTTCAATTCGTACTTTACGAAGTGATAATGCCAAAGAATATACATCAGCTTTGTTTCAATCTTATATGGTTCAAAATGGCATGCTTCATGAAACTTCGTGTGTTGATACTCCATCTCAAAATGGAGTGGCCGAACGTAAGAACAGACATCTTCTCGAAACTGCACGTGCCTTATTATTTCAAATGAATGTTTCTAAACCTTTTTGGGCCGATGCAGTTTAAACCGCATGTTTTCTTATTAATCGCATGCCCTCATCTGTTCTTCATGGTGAGATTCCTTACAAAATTTTGTTTCCTAATAAATCACTATTTCCGGTTGACCCTAGGATATTTGGTAGCATTTGTTTTGTTCGGGATGTTCGTCCACATGTTACTAAATTAGATCCCAAGTCTTTGAAGTGTATCTTCCTTGGTTATTCTCGTCTCCAAAAAGGTTATAGATGTTATTGTCCTAGTCTTAACAAATATCTTGTCTCCATTGATGTTACCTTCATGGAAGACATACCCTATTTTTCGTCTTCTCCTCCTCCTGCATGTCAGGGGGAGGATGACGATTTGTTAGTCTATTCTATCATATCATCTGAGCCTGTCTCTGATCCAGTTCTTTTTAGGCCTCCTATAACTCAAGTCTACTCTGGACATAGACCTTCTAATTCATGTCCTGCACCTGCACCTGCTCCTTCGTCATCAGATCCTGTCCTGAACGATGATCTTCCTATTGCATTACGCAAAGGTAAACGTCAATGTACTTATCCTATTTCTTCTTTTGTTTCGTATAATTGCTTGTCGTCTTCCTCTTGCTCTTTTATTGCTTCTCTTGATTCTATTTCTATCTCTAAAACTGTTCATGAAGCCATATCTCATCTTGGTTGGCATAATGCAATGATCGAGGAAATGAATGCGTTGGATGACAAGGTCAATCCAGATGGGTCAGTTGCTCGATTAAAGGCCCGTCTTGTTGCTAAGGGATATGCTCAAACCTATGGAGTGGACTATTCTGACACTTTCTCTCCTGTTACTAAATTGACATCTGTTCGGTTGTTTATTTCTATGACAGCTACTCACCATTGGCCTTTGCATCAACTAGATATCAAGAATGCTTTTCTTCATGGTGATCTTAAAGAGGAGGTGTTTATGGAGCAACCTCCTGGTTTTGTTGCTCAGGGGGAGTCTAGGCACGTTTGTCGTCTCTGCAAATCTTTGTATGGTTTGAAACATAGTCCTCGTGCTTGGTTTGGAAAATTTAGTCAAGCTATAGAAACATTTGGTATGATGAAAAGCAAGTCTGACCATTCTGTGTTCTATAAACAATCAGAAGCGGGTATCATTCTTTTAGTTGTGTATGTAGATGACATTGTTATTACTGGAAGTGATACTACGGGAATTTCATCTCTTAAGTCTTTCCTACATACTCAGTTTCACACGAAGGATTTGGGGATGCTAAAGTATTTCTTGGGTGTTGAAGTCACAAGGAGTAAAAAAGGTATATTTCTATCTCAAAGAAAATATGTCCTGGACTTATTAACTGAGACAGGAAAATTAGGAGCAAAACCTTGTAGTGCTCCAATGACTCCGAACATCCACCTTACAGGAGATGGAGAACCCTTTAAAGATTTTGAGAGATATCGAAGGGTGGTTGGAAAGCTGAATTACCTTACCGTGACTCGTTCAGATATTGCATATTTAGTCAGTGTTGTTAGCCAATTTATGTCATCCCCAACAGTTCATCATTGGGCAGCGTTAGAGCAAATTTTGTGTTACTTAAAAGGAGCACCTGGACGTGGCATCTTGTATGCAAATCATGGACATACTCATATTGAATGCTTTTCAGATGCAGATTGGGCAGGTTCCAAAGTGGATAGAAGATCCACATCAGGCTATTGTATTTTCATTGGAGAAAATTTGGTCTCATGGAAAAGTAAGAAGCAGAATGTTGTGTCACGATCGAGTGCAGAGTCAGAATATAGGGCTATGACACAATCTGCGTCTGAGATAATATGGATATATCAGCTCTTGGATGAAGTAGGTCTTAAAACTTCAGTACCAGCGAAATTGTGGTGTGATAACCAAACTGCTCTTCATATTGCTTCTAACCCTGTGTTTCATGAGCGAACTAAACACATTGAAATTGATTGTCATTTTGTTCGCGAGAAAATTCAGCAAGGGTTGATTTCTACAGGATATATGAAGACTGGAGAACAACTAGGAGATATTTTCACGAAAGCTTTAAGTGGGGTTCAGGTTGATTATCTTTGTAACAAGTTGGGCATGATTAATATCTATGCTACAACTTGAGGGGGAGTGTTAAAGATGATTTATGAGTGTGTGTATTAGGTGTCTAACACTAGGTGTCTTAGTGGTGCGAGTTGTGTATTAGGTGTCTTAGTGGTGTATTAAGTGTATGTCACCTAAGATTGTATATAAATAGTTAGTCTCCTTGATTGATAATAAGAAGAAAGAATTCTAATTTACACTCATAGAGCATAAAGTAATAATCAAAGTATCAACCTGAGGGGCTTGTTTAAGAGAACATATAGCCTTTTGAAATTTACAAACATAATGTGAAGGATAGTTTGGATCAATAAAACCATGGGGTTGGGACATACACACCTTTTAAGTATGGACACCATTAAGAAAAATATTATTAATGTTCATTGATGGAGCTTCCACTTATTCTTAAGAGCAATAGTGATAATCACCCTAAATGTGACAGGTTTGACAAAGGTTTCCTTGACATCAAAAACTAGGAACCTGATCATATCCCTCTTTCACTACCTAGACTTCAACTTATGCTTTGTTTTCTTTTAACCTGTAACAACCAATTACTTTTCTATTCTTGAGAGGTGGGACTAAAACCTAAGTTTTGTTTTAACTAGAGCTGCATGTCCATCCTTCATTGATTGATACTAGCCTGTGTGGCCAAGAGCGCTTCATAGTTATTGGTTCCGTTTTAGATATATCAACTAAAAATGTTTTAGGCTTGAAGATCCAGCTTTAGTCTAGGTGATCGTTGGGTGATGAGCAGTTGTTAAAGTCAAAGATGAGGGTTTAGTATTAACAGTATCTAATGTAGAAGTAATAGAATCAGAAGCAACATGACTAGAGGAGACATAAGTAAGTTCAGAACCAGATGATTGAATTTGTGAAACAGGCACAATAGAATTATTAGGAATGAAAGACTAAATGGACTAGAAGAAAAGGATAACTCATCATCACAAGCAAAAGAAGACACGTGACTATCTGGTGGAATAAAAGTAGAAATGATGACAGGTAGGGAAATAGGAGGTGACACAATCGGTAGAACAGACTGAACATGACTAGCAACAGGAAGAGCAGATGGTGTAACATTAGCAAATGGAAAAATAGATTCATCAAAAATAACATGCAAACTATATATGTGATCTAAGGAATGTAAGCATATATATCTTTTATGATGAGGGCTATATCCTAGGAGTGTACATGGCAAGGAACTCAATTGAAGTTTGTTATCATTATAGGGACAAAGATTGGGAAAACATTGACATCCAGATACCTTAAGAAGAAAGGTATAATCAGGTAACATACTAAACAAGGCCTTAAGATGTGTTTTAAAATCAAGAAGAGAAGTGGGCAATCTGTTTATAGTAAAAACAATCACTTAACAAGCCTTATCCCATAAAGTAGAAGGTATAGGATCAAGAGCTTAATCAACATTTTGAATGTGCTTTCTCTTTGCCAACCCATTTTGCTCATGGGTGTGAGGACATGAGGTTCTATGCGAGATATCAATAAAGCCAAGATAGGAAGAAACTTTTTGACACTCAAAGATCAAATGAATTGTTTGAAGAGGAGCATGAGCTACTGAATGTGAAGGAGAAAAAGGAAGTTTATGAACCTTCCCCATTTTTCATGAAGATAAAACAAAATGCATTTTATTGTCCTCAAAGGGTATTTTGCAATGATGCAAAGCCTTTCTTACGATAGGCATTTAGGCATAAGCCAATCTCTAATGCCACAAGCACAAAGAAGAAAAGTGAAGAAACAAAAGTAGTGAACTTATTTAGTAAGAAAGAAGCATAGGCTTACAAAGGAAGATGTTGTAAATTGAATTCCAAATTGGTAAAAATTCAACAGATGTTGTAAATTGGTGTTGAAAAATGCCAAGGCCTAGAGGTCTTTCCACACAAAACAAGCTCTTTTAAAGTTGTATTATTCTTATTCCCTTCCTTCTCTATAATTCTCTGATACAGATCATATATATATACTAATGTTATAACTAAAATACACAGTTATAATACACTAAAATACAGCTGAGATATACTAATACAAAGTGGAAATAAAGCTGGAAGTCATCCTAAAAATCAGGAAACTGCATCCTGAAAATCAGGAAATTACCTCCTAAAAGTCAGGAAACTACCTCTTGAAAATTAGGGACTGCTTAGGAACCAATCATACGCCTAGATTGATTTCCTACACTTCCCCTCAGTTAGGCGATATATGTTTTCTAAACCAAGTGCTGCACTTAACTCTCAGAAACAAAGTTTTGGTTAAGATATCTACTATTTGTTGTCTAAATGGAACATAGTTGAGGGAGATCATCTTGCCTTCAATTTTCTCCTTGAATTAAGGGTTAACATTCAACACTCCCACTCAAATTGGATCTTGAAGGTTTGTGGATCTAAGCTTGGTATATGATGACATCCAAAAAAAGGATTACAGATCCTGTTGCTAAGTAGCTTGAAGATTGGGATGATGAGGAAGATGGTGAAAGGGTTAACATTCAACACTCCCACTCAAGCTAGATCCTGTTTATGGATCTAAGTTTGGTATATGACGATATCCCAAAAAGGATTATTGATCCTGTTGCTAAGTAGCCTGGAGATTGGGATAGTGAGGAAGTTGGTGAAAGGGTTAACATTCAACACTTTCACTCAAACTGGATCCCGAAGATTTATGGATCTAAGCTTGGTATATGATGACATCCCAAAAAAGATTACTGATCTTGTTGCTAAGTAGCCTGAAGATTGGGATGATGAAGAGGTATGCGATTTAACCACCAAATCTGAGTGGAGAAATGTAGTTGAATTTCCTGCAGTTCGGAGAGTAGCCATTGAAATTGAGTGGATTGAGTGGAACTTGCAGTTGAATATCTTGTAGCTCGGAGAATGACTATATCCAATTGAATCTGATATAGACCAAACAAGTAACATTGAGACAAATGAATGTCATAAAGGCCAATTAGATTCAGGGACGTCTTCTAGTCACAAAACTTCATCTTTAGAATGAGAAGTTTATTGGAAGAAACCGAGCGGTCCCTTAAGACGAAATCATTCTCATGGATTATTTTCTTGAAATGGAAAAGCTTACTGTTTTACCAAATACAGAAAACATGAGTTACTGCATTGATGTTTGATCTTTCTATGGCCAATTTGATAGTGAAGAAAGTTCTTTGAAAGCTGAACTTGATGCTTGAAAATATTGAAACTGGAGAAGGTTCACTACTGACATCCAGACCTTGCTGTTGGTATATATAGGAGCAGTGAGAATTTTTCCCAGAATTTTGGATTGATGATGAAGTTGCATTCTACTTTGGATGAAGTTAACAGAATATTGAAGATAAACTTGCAGAATCTGAACAGAATTTGCTGCAATCTGCTGTGGAAGAGGTTAACATCTAAAATCTGTTATTAACATCCATGAAAATATACTTGCAGAATCTGAACTGAAGTTGAAAGTCTTGTTCTTGAGAAATTGTCTGATAGAAACTGAACACCAAGTTTTGGGATAAGTCTGAAACTATTATAGAAGTTTGTGCACGAAGCAATGGAGGCTGCAAGTTCAAGATGCTTGCATTCAGGGCTGATTGGGCAGGAAGAATTGAAGATTGGAAACTTGGACTGCTTGTTGAAATAATAGAAGATGGCAAACATGAACTGCTTGTAAGAACAGAAGACTGCCAACTCGGAGTGCTACTTGGAAGCACCAAAGATATCAGATTGCTGCTGGAATTGAAACCCATTTGAGGACCCATAGAATCCTTGCCAATACATTGATGGGAAGGCAAGTCCACTACCATTGGTGGTTGGAGATTTGGCAGCTGGAATTCTGGAAATGCTTTTGCCACATTTACCTAAAGTAAACGAGTTGTACTTGGAAGGATCCAATGCTAATTTCGTGCTTGTACGCCAGAAAACCTGGTTGCTGCAGCATGGTTCACAAAATTAACCTTGAAAAGATTCTTACAGTTTGTTGGTTTGCTGGACTTGATACATTCCATCAATGTTATTGGATGAAAATGACATGGTGATGCTTTGTGTGAAGCTTGCAACACCAGTTGCAGCAAGTGATGCCTGAGCTCCAAGCATAGATCCACTATAGTTAAGAAAATTGTATTTTTTGAATGGGTGTGGATCCAGCTTGTTCTCATAGGTATTAAAGCATGGAATGTTGATGCAAAGAGAGTTGCATGTGACCTCAGTACAACTGAATCATTTTTGAGGGTGCTGGATATAAAAATAGGAGCTTCTTTTGCTGACTTAACTCCATCAACCCGACGTATTGTGGAGTTGCAGAGTGCCTCGTCTTCTAAATTGGAAGTGAGGGATGTGTAGGTAGATGAACGGGTCAGATTCCTGATGAACTGAATATCTTACTTCATTAAGCGCTTGGTTTCCATGGCTATGGACAGACATGACAGAGGGAAGGAAATGGCTTTAGTTTTTCTTTCAGCATTATAAGCTGATGTGATCAGCCCTTCCCAGATTAGGGATGGATTTTTCATGCTTCTTGAATTTGTCTATGACTTTGCGGTGGACGTACTGGAAGTGAGGATCTCCTGAGAATGCTGATTTTCATGGAGTAATAGAGGAAGTGATAACAACTCTGAAATTGTGAGACAGATTCACATGAGCTAGTGAATAATGGCAAGAAAAGAAGGTTATTGATGAGGAGTAAGAACAACGGTTTCTTAACCTAATGCTCTGATACCATGGTGTAAATTGAATTCCAGATTGGTAAAAAAATCAGCAGATGTTGTAAATTGGTGTTGAAAAATGACAAGACCAAAGGCCAAGGCCTAAAAGCCTTCCCACACAAAAACAAGCTCTCTTAAAGTTGTATTATTCTTATTTCATTCCTTCTTTATAATTCTCTGATACAGATAATATATATATACTAATGTTATAACTAAAATATATAGCTGTAATATACTAAAATACAGTTGGGATACACTAATACAAAGTGGAAAATAAAGCTGGAAGTCACCCTGAAAATTAGGAAACTACCACCTGAAAATCAGGGACTGCTTAGGAACCAATCATACACCTAGATTGATTTCCTACAGAAGAGAAGAACCTTTAACCTTGTGAAGATTGAGATCAAAGGCATAGAGTCTATCGGTGAGGTGGCCCTTGAGAAGCTCCTTGTGCGACTTTGTCCACACAACAATAAGTGTTATGAAACTCGAAATATGCAGAATTATCTTTAGCAATAAGTTATTGGGAATATCAGGAACGATGTTGTGCAAGTGAAAACATTGTTTATCAAGACTATTGGCATGAAAAAGTGAAGAGCCAACATCGACTATGGGTGGAAACATAAATTGCTGCCTGTGCATGGATGTGAAACAACCAAATTTGCAGGATCAACTATCGCATGGTTTTTGGCTTCAGAGTCTGGAAACCAAAGTGGCTCTGAAGATATCTCTGACACCCCTAAATAGTGGAGGATAGGCACCAAGCTGTGCAAAAGCAACTAGATCAAGGGGAAGAAAATTGTGGTGCACAAGAGCCAACTAAGGTGGTGCCACGAGTGAAGAATGAGAATGTGATACAGGCTGCGAGGCATGACTAAACTGATTCCCAAAAGCAATAAAGGCTTTGTGGTTGTGAGGATGGTGGCTAAGGAGGTGCAGGTGGTCTATAGGAAAATTGACTTGATTGCTAGTCAGATCCTTGGAGCTGAGGTTGAAAACTGACATCATAGTGTTTCCAGCAAGCTGAGACCACATGGTCAATTTTACCACACAATTAGTGTTGAGGCTTATTATTAGAGCCAAACTCCTTCTACCTCCATCACCATTCTTTCCTCGACCTCTTCCAAAATTATTTGGGAAATAGAAAAATAAGGAAATATTTGATTTGGAAAACAAAAACCTGGATGTGCCCCAACAAGACTCATGCTGGCCAATTGCAAATGAAGCAAATGCATAGAAGGCATGGGAACATTATTTGGTATCTATACAAGACCAGTGTTAGAAGAAATTGAACTAGATGGCAAAGAATCAGAAGGAGATGAATGAGATAGCCATGCTGTGAAAGACAAGACAAAGTAACAATGAAAAAACATCATCCACTGACCACTGTAACTTTTCAGATTGTATTTTTGAGGAAATAGTAGAACAACAGACTCAAAGTCTCTCTCAAGACCAGACACAATATACTAAATCTTATCTTCAGTTAACGCATTTCCAGCAGATTACAACTGATCTGCAAGTTATTTGAACTTCAGAATATAATCTGTAATACTTAGACTTCCTTTACGTAACTCGTGTATAATCCTTCCTTTTGATTGAGGAGAGAAAATTTTCTAATGAGGACCATACCTCTTTAAATGTATCAATGCAAGAAATCTGTTTAGGAATTTCATTACACACAATTCATCAGCCAACTTCCAATGAGTGGATCTTGTTTGAGCCAGTATTTGTATTGCAAATTTGCTTCACCCTTAGAAGTAAGAGGAAGAAGAGGATCATCAGTGAGAAAATCTTGAAGATCTAATCCACGCAATTTCTTCAGGATTTGTTGTCTCCAAATAATAAAATTGTTGCAATCTAATGAATCATTGTACTATGTCCTTTGAAATTAACGAGACTGTGATGAGCTTGAGTCACAGTCATCTTTCCTGTGCTATTCTCAGAATTCTGGTTTACAAGTTCTGCCATGGACAAGCAACTAATGCCTGCACAAATCTAATAACATATAGAAGCTTAAACTTTCTTGAAGAAGCACACTGATGAAGAAAATTGTATCATGTGTGATTACTATTGCTTTTATAGCAAGAATGTAGACAGAAAGATGAAAGCATTTACAACCATTAATCTTTACAAATACATTCTGGCCATACACGCGGCAAAATCTAGTAAGTAACTCTAACATCCTAGCTGATAGCTAGCTAAAACTAAAACAGAAAGCTAGATAGCTAGGTACAAGGCCATCATCTCATAACTTTCGTGACTGTAACTATCTCTGCACTTTCTGAAGCTGCATATTCTATTTCTTTTCCACCATGCCTCATTACCATTTTTCATGATGCTCCTTGTTCACATTAACATTTTCTTTAAATTATACAGAAGTTTATTCATAGCGTATGCATATTAGAAAGAATAACTATGAAAGATGAGTTTATAATTTTCAGGTTAACTGTAAACTTATGCCTGAGTCTATTTTTATCTACGTTGTTACCATATGTTTTCTATATGTAATTTTTTTCATTTTAATTTGAAGTTGTGAGTTGTGACATTACACTTTTACTAATTTAACCTATCATAGTTATTGTTTTGCTTTGTTTCTTAAATCATTTTATATGAGTTCTTATCTTTCTTCTATTCAATGGTTATGATAACTCATAGACATGTAAAGTGGGTTGTATTTCTACAACAACATCCCATGTCTTCATTTGTTGTTCCTAATGGGCTTATGATTCAAAGTTGTTCCATCGCATAGCATTCCATCTAGATTGTTGACCTAATAGGCTTCATTTTAAACATAATCTTTTCTCGTTTTTCTTTCTATTAAACTTTCATGTTATAAATAGTCATGTTTCATTTTATTTTCAATTGTTTTTGTATTTTACTTGTTCCATTTAAGCTCATTTGTGACAAATAGAATATCCTAACTTGTACCATTCCAACCAATAAAAAAATAAGTAGGGTAAGATAGGGTGGATTTTTAAAATTATTGGGTTATACTGTGCGTTAATGAGACATCCCATCCCACTTTACGTGTCTAATACTCATATTTTTTTTAACGTTCGTGTTCTTTCTACTAATGGCAGTTAGGGTTGATTATAAGGGCAGCAACAAGCAGTCATTTGCCACCATATAATTTCATATTAGTTACGATGGGAAGCACTGGTGTGTTGCTTATTGGATGGCGAGCACTTTTCTACAGCCTTCTCCCTGCTGATAAAAACAAGAAGAATGATGTGTACCGCCGTGGTAGCCCTTTTGAACTATTTGAGGTAAGAGATTTTTGTGCTTAGCTGCAACGTTTTCTTTGTCTTTGGTGCAAGATTTTAAAAATGCTGTACTTTATGGTACAAATTTAATGGTGTGATTGGATTACGAATCAAAAATATTTTTTTAAAATAAAGATATGATCTGAAAATTATTTTAATTTTTGAGTTATATCCAAAACTTGCATTCAAAAATACTTCTACCAAACAAATGCTCGTCATGTTTTCTAGTTTTTTGTTTTTAAAAGAAAAAAGTGTCAAATGCTATACCAAACGGACCCAAACATCACCACTATAGGGAGTGGTTCCTTTCCTCGGAGAAGTGTTTATAATAGAATCTCTGAGTCAGGACTTTGTAAACTTTAAGTTTGTTCATGTTTGCAAAATTTGCTTAATCTAATACTTTAATCAAGTAAATTATCTACACATGAAAAATTCATAAATTAGGGTTTCTTTTTAATTGGTGCAGCATTTTGGACATGAGACATCAAATATTATTTAAATTGAGACCTTGTTCAACTGGTACACATTCAAATTTTGCATGAATTTTGAGTAGTATTATTAAATTATGACCTCGTTATATTTAATAATATAATAATTTTGCATTTTCCGACCTTGTCAATTTAGTATAATGCCAGTGAAATTAGTCAGTTGTAATTAGTAACAGTGTAAGATCACAACTAATCTCACAAGTATATGCATAAGCATCGCTCTTTTCCTCAAAATAATTTGATTATTGTTACTAATGCAGATTTTTGCTTATTATTGCAGCTGCTTATGTCATTAGTGCGAAGGTGGTGATCATGAATCGTGATGATTACTCGCATGCGTTTTGACAATGTAATTTTTGTGAATTCAGGAATCATATTCTCAGCTGTTTTTCTTGTACATGGCAACAACGTTGAATATAACAGGTGAGAAACTAAGTTGAATATGTTTTTGTAACTACATTTTTGACATCACAGTTTTCATTATCTCTTATCGTGCTTTTCAATGTTCTATCAATAAACATGTTTCTATGCATTAAGATTTGATTTAAGTACATTACATGACCCTTAAGATAAAGAGTTACATTTTTAATTCTTCCCAAGCGATGAAAATATGTTAATTTTTTTTATTACGTGATGAACATGCATTTAATGCATTGTCATAAATGCATATATATATATATATATATATATATATATATATATTTATAACGTCATGAGCATATGTTTTTTAGAAGGGTTAAAAATAAAGTTAGATAAATAAATATGTTATTCAGAAGAGTAAGATTTAACCGTATTAATTTACACATATACAGAAGCGTGTTTAGGTTAAGATGCATTTCTTACCCCCCCCCCCCCCTTTTGAGTAGCTGTTAAAGAATAGAGCTGGTATAATACGATCTAAATAAATTTTTTTTTTGTTAATCAGATTAAACACGGTACGAAACTTGTTAGCATGATCTAAAACACATAATAAATACATTTGGAATGGGTTAATAACAAATACTTTCCTAAACAAAAAAAAGAAAATTCTATAAGTTTGAAAAGTAGGAACTAAGAAGTATATCTTTTTTATTGTCGTTATATCATTCTTTTCGACATTTTAAGGGGGAAAAAATATTGTTGGGATCCTTGGTACTTATTACAAAAATACAGTTTTTGTCCAGTGGTTATTTATTTATTATTTTTGTTACGGTATAGTTTTATTGTTATTCTTTATTCTATATTGTTATTAAAAAGTAAAACTATAAGAACATAATTAATTTATTTTCCAACTGATTATTTTGATTTGAATAATTACAGTTGAAAAAATTAAATAAAAACTGAAGAACGTTTGTTTGTAATTGTACATTCACTTTTTAATAACAGGATATAATAAAATAACTACGGGATCCAATTGTCATTTTTGAAATTAGTATGGGACAAATTTAGGGGTCATATATCTTATAGTTATATTAGTTAATGTATTGGTATTTCAAATATCTCATGCTATTAAAAAGTTTCGTTTTAGTATTGAAATTCGACAATTTATATTCTTATCATTTTTGAATACCTTTTTGGCATTTTAATGAATGATTTTTTTCTTTTGAAAATTAACTATAGTTAAAAAAATGAATTTTTTTTATATATTTTTTAGTTCTTCTTTTATAGCATTATTAATACAAATTGATATTTTTATTGGTTAAGGGTATATACTCTAGAAATAGTTTGTTTATGATTTGCTTATACATTGTTGGTTATTGACATTTTTTCCTTTAAAGGTTGGATTTAGAAACTTTATACTAAGAAATTAATAAATCTTATATAATAAATTCTTCAAAAAGAAAAAATTAGTAAGGAAAAATTGTAAGTTTGCATACCTTCTTAATTATATTCCATTTATTTTTACACCAAAACTAAAATGCATTAAACTGAAACAAAATCAGTGCATAGCTGAGAATCCAGGTCTAATGCATGTTTTATTACATCATCATAGTACATGAAATTGGTAATTTGGTCCTTAAGAGTTCAGATGTTCCAAAAGAATCTATATTGTGTGGTTGGAAAATTTGCACTCCTTGCACTAAAACTAAGCTATCTAATATGCCCGTATAATGTGTCATTATTCATTAGCAACTAAAAAGAACTTCGAAATTGCGAAATATCATGTCTTAGAGTGGAAACAAATATTTAAAAAAGATATCATGTCCTTGATATTTTCTTATATTTCCATCAATTATCCGTAAGTGAAGATACCGATATATTTATGTTACTTTTAAAATATTTTTCATCATATCCGGAAATAAATTTTGACATTTATTTGAAGAGAATTTTGTGTGTTAGAAATTCTAGTGAAAGTATAAAATATTGATAAATGAACAGATCATATATTCTTCCTATTAAAGAGATATATATAACATCTAGACAGGTGAATGGGTTATATGGGTATGAGCTCTCATACAAGCAACGAGAATATATGTTTAAAAACATACAATACAATTTATATTAACTAAGTTGTCATATGTGTTTACATAAATTGATCGTTGTATATATAGATTGCTTGAGGCCTCTGAATTGGTCATCGATGTCGTTATGACGGTGTTGGAGTGTCGAGGTCGTTCAATGGTATAGAGCTTCACTCACCTAGTCTTGATTTTCATTAGGTTTTTATCTTCATCACCTCGCTATATAGTAGTAAGGTACCATAGTTTACTAGTTGATAAGTACTTGAAATGCACTAAAATTATCAAGATTTAATGTATTTTAATTGATTAAATAGATTCACATTTGTATGATTTTATCATATTTTTATATAAATTTATCTTTTCAAAATCATAAATATTTTTATTTTTCTTCAAGTATTTTCGTTCAAAAATAATTTAAACACTTGAAGAAAAATATTGGAGACAATGAATCACAAATATGTTAAGAAGAAAATAAAAAAAAGTCAAAAAAATGAAAAAAAGACAAAACCACGCATAATCAACACACGCATGCGTGCAGTTAGTAAACACCCATACTTGTCCTACACGTGCCCACGCCCACGAGCGCCTGTCTATTGCAAATTCCAAGCACATTGGTACTCCTCTTGTCGCAAATCTTGCCCCATACGGGTGTCAATTTATCCAAATGCATCAAAACAAAATTGAGATAAAGAACCCTCTCCCTCAATCTCAAATCACACAATTTATCAGCTCTTCTCTCTCTAGAAAGCTTTCTTAGTTTTAAAATTCTTCTCTTTTTGAGAAGAACTAGTTATGTTTTTGTAAATTTCTAGTTTTTGATTCAATAAATGGAAATGCAAATTCGTTTGGTGGTTTTCTAGAAATATAATTAAGATCAAAGTTCTATAAGGATTCTTTTGAGTTATAATTATAAAATGAATTTTTTATAGTTATTTTTATGTTTTATTCTAATATGTTATATTTAATTTTTCTGTGATTAAATTTAACATGACAAACTCTTTGTAAATATGATATAATAATAACGTTGTTATGTTTGCAAAATATTAAATAAGTAAAATATTTCTATAAAATAAATTGATTTTTTTTTCATTCAGGATTTTTTATTAAGCATATTAGATATAAGTATATTATTTTTCATTACAAACTTAAATCTAAAAATTAAATTTTAAGATTTAATTATCCGATCTGATCTACAATATAACATTTTTATTTATTGTGAAAATCGTCTGATAGTTAAAGTGTAGCTCTTTTTCAAAAGTATTTATAAGAAATATTATTCAAAAATGTATTTACAAGATATTTTCAATAATAGTTTTAAAACTTGAAAGTTAGTACTCGGATAATTAAATTCTTAGGTTTAATTTGGACACAATGAATAAAGTTTAAAATGTCTAACCCTACTAAAGGTGACATTTAAATATTTCATTTTCAATCTTTTAGAAGAAAAAAAGAAATTAATTTAATTAACCAAATTAATTATCGATCTCACCCATAAATGTTAATTGATTTGTTTAATTAACAAAGAATATCTAACCCCACCAAATGTGGTATTTATATATATATAAAAAAGAGAATCGATACATATCAATTTATATCTTTAATAACCTAAATAATATAAGAAAACATAATTAACTTAATTATTCTATTCATAAATACTCCATTGTTATGATTGATAAAAATTTGTATAATTGTTTATTTAATTCATGTATATGTTTATTTATTTTTATGTTATTAGATTAAGAAACACAAAAAATCTAAATATTGTGACATGATGTTTAGGATTTAATTTTGTTTTTAAAAGTTTGAATAATATATTAAAACCCACATATATTCCTTCCTTAGATCGACCTTGAGAGTATACTTGTCATTTTCTATAAAATGATTTGTACATTTGTGAGAATTTTACAAATATAAAACTAAAATATCTGTAAAATCAATATTGCTAACCTGATGTCGATTTTGTCTCATCACTAGGTCACGTATATGTTGCATGTATAATACCAAACATGAACTCTCATATTTCCTTGATTTTGAGAAGTCAAGGGAATACTACTTCATCATTTGATCCTCACCATTTATATTAGAAATAGAAAATTTGACACAACGAGCTTATCTATATAGTCATTTAGGTAGACTATCTGATAAGAGTTCTCTTAATTACAAAGTCAATAGATTGTTACAAGTTATAATCCCTTAATTAATTTTATTCATTAGGTAAACTTTTCAACTTCCCTATCTCCTTTATAAATAGTAAGGAAACTCACTTTTACCCTATCTATTTTAACTTAGTGAAATTTGATTTTAAAGAATTTCAACCCTTTAATTATATTTATATTATCCTATTCTTTGTGTGTCTGTTAGAAAGACCATAGTTTGAATTTTAGTTCGTTTGATTCAAAAGACATGTATCATATAATTTAGATAGTTTGTTCCTCTTAATTTTACTTTCCATGTCATATAAAGGAAAAGAGGTGGTTCGCTCTCTTCCTAAGGAAACCTATACTAAAAATATACCTTCAGGAGGATCCTTCCAAAGAAAGGTTGCAAGATTTAGGTCACTTAGTGACTAGGTTGTCAAAAGCTAGACGACCTTTTGAGATTGTTTCAAGTCATGATAAGAGGACTATACCAGGGTCACCAATCAAGGAGAACATCCTTGCTCTTCCCGCCTCATTGGGATCCCATGCTATCTCTTCATAATCTTCACGGGGTGATGTATCTGTTATTAGGATCTCTGTATAAACATCCACCAAAGTTCCCTATCCTAAGAAAAAGCATGAGAGTCTAAATGAACCCACTCATAAGACCAAAATTAAACATCAAATAGAAAAGATACCTAGCGTTTTAATAGTGAACAACCTGATTGAAAGTAGGCATAAATATAATATCCCTCCCTTTGTAGGTTTAGTGTTAGTATCTCCTCATCTATGTGATGCCGATAATCCCCTACTGGGGTGATTGGTAATACATTTAGTGACCTTTAAAATTGGATTATGATGTCATTTCCCTAAGATGATAGCTCATGCCCTTCACACTTTTGATATCAGTGAAACCCAAGTAAATCCCAATGGATGGTGAACTCTTATGTGTCTCTCCATTGTTTCTGGGGATCACGAGGTGGACCTTATAGGTGAAAAGCTTAAAAGCATGTTTTGTTTAAAGAAAAATGGCCTAGACAAAGGAAGATCATATATATCTTGTCTTGTTGGACAAGGGTTTCATCTCAAACTCCCTGATAATAGTTCAAGCTGGAAGGATAAATATTTTTATATTACTAAGGATATTTGGGGTAGTAGGGTAGACCTTCATGTCCGTCATACTTGGAATCATCATTTTAGCACCACCCAACCTCGTGTAAGCAAGTTGATGAACATATTAGATCCAAGTGGCAAAGAAAAGATTAGAAGAATTGAGTTATAGAACACCTTGCATGAAAGCTATCGAGAATTACATTGTGTATCTTGCCTGAAAAAGTTTAGGATATAGAGGGAATATATAGACGAGTATTCAGGTCATCCTTTTGTTTACAAGGTAACTACTTTAGTTTGCGGTTTGTATCACTTTATTGACTTTTTTAATTTTCTTGTGCATGCATGGATTACTAGCATATTGGCCTGGAAGATTTAATAGACACTTCTAACGTCCAAGACTTGGTTCCCAATTACCTACATCTAAAACCCATGTTGCCACATATACAACCCATATCGCCTTTCCCAACTAGGGACCATGTTCCCCTTATAGAATCCATAGAAGTTGCACCTACAACTGAGGTCATACCCCCTCTTGTAGTGTCTAGTCAACCAAGTTCTCTTCCACTCCCCAAGTATGAGCCAACAAAAAAGAGGAAGGTTAGGGAATAGTACACCAGGGCCTGGAGGCTATGGATCTAGATGACTTCGAGTTTGATGAAGTCATCTTGAAGGACGCTATCATGTTGGGCATCCTAGTTACCTATTTCAATGAAGAAATATTTAGGTGATGTGACCTAAAGAGGGACTTGTTTCACCATTTTAGCACCGATGTTGAGAGCTTTCATGTTATGGCGGCCTATAGAATGGAGGTGGTTCAAATGACAAGCTGATGAAAGATCACATGATTCAAGTGAGTTTCTACATCATTTTCTCATTGTTGTACCTATAATCTCTATTATGCCTTACCCAATTTTTAATGTATGTAGGTTATGTGTTTAGTAAGAGAAGGCGAGCTATCCCTTAGAGGTTACAAACATGAAATGTCGGCTAGTTGTCTACTGATCGCAGCATATGAAAAGGTTATGAAGGAGAAGGATGTCCTTATGGATGAGTATGAGGCCAAACTTTTAAAGATGTAGGGTGACCTACTGGATAAAAGTGAGAAACTGAGGAAAAAAGTAGCTACTATTTTGAACAAGGATAACGTGCTAAACACTTTGAGCAAATTGCTTAGAAAGCCGAGTGGGTCACTAAAGAGGCTAAGGAAAAGGCTCGCACAATGAAAAGTTAGATATGTGTGATGTCAGATCAAGGGAGCTTGCTTTCACCCTTTGATAGATGCTTTGAAAGTGGAATGCACTAAAGCATACATAAATGACATGAGCTTCATGGTAAGTAGCCTCAAGACTCAAAGAAGTTGGAGTTTACTGTGCCTTAATTTACTTTGATGTGGGTCTTTCAAAGTAGTAGGTCTAAGATGCCCCCAACTAATATTTTGTAACCTCCACCTCGTGGTGATGAGGTAATACATACCAACCAACCTAGAGGGGTGATTGAAGAAGCCATTCCCTAGAAAATGCCTTATTGTATTTATTTTTTGAGATGTAATTTTGGATATACATTTTATGTAAGAAATATTTTGGGAATTTGATTTTTTTTATGGACATTAAATGCATGGTTTTATTTCAAATTAATTCCCTTCCTATCATTTATTTGATTTATCTAATCCCAAAAGTTGATTTTTTTGAGGTCGTATCTAATCCCAAAAGTTGATTTCTTTTAGTGTTTGAGGTCGTGTCTTAGAATTAAGGTCAAATATAAAGTTACACACGACCTAAGGAAAACTAGAATTTTTGTTTAAGGTCGTGAGTGTTTAGATTATTGGATTATAGCCAAGTGAATTTAGATGACCTAATTGAAACGGGGTCATGTTTTTCCTATACCCTAGAAGTATCGTCGCCAATCACTAGAGAACTACCCGTTAAGGGAGAACATCCTCTTTCACCTACCATAAGCAAAGAGGTGAATCAAACGACATTATAAGCCACTAAAGTTATCCCCATTATAAGAAAGTGAGCTACATCTCCCACCCTTAGTGAAGAGTTAAGTCAAATCCTTCTTGACATCCCAATGGGTGGGCCAATCAAATGATCAAAGGCAATACCTGTCTCACCTTTCTCCCTAGATAAAGGATCATTTGCAAATCTAGAACATGTCAATATTCTCTCAAAAAAGGATGGTAGGGTAGTTACACTGCCTTCTCTGAGTGGGCAACAATCTGATGGGTTAGTACTTGGTAAGGGTTTGTCTCTGTTAGGGGATGATATTAGTTTGTTACAGAGCATATACCATCTGAGAAGAAATTGGAGTGAAGGGAGTGGCAAAAATGACCTATTTAATGGTGATATGTTTAATAATTCTAATGCTCAAGATGAATTGTATCACCACTTTGGGGTGCTCGAAGATTAACCTCCTATTTATGCAGCTCAAATGTATGAAAAAGGAATGATCTAGCATATGATGGCCAAATGTGTGCTTGATGTAAGCGTCCTTATGATCTGGTTATTTTTTTATTTCCATATATGGAAAATGAGGTATAATTATTAATCCACCTATTTTCATTTTTGTATTATTTTATTGTAGGCCATAGCTCTTGCAAAGATTCAAAAAAGAGGCTACAACGTGTCGTGAAGTGGCCAAATTTGTGGATTAGGATTTGTGTACCTTGAAGACTCGTTGTGGAGTCATAGAACAGGAGCTAACATATATGCATAATGAATTGAAGGTTTCCTGTCATGAACATGATAAATATAAGGAGGAGTGGGATGGTTTTCACAAATTGGCAAACTATTGGAAACATAGGGCACTTGAGAAAAATACTCATAAGGCTCTTGTATTAGAGAACCCCAAAGCACATCCTGCACACAAGTGATGAACCTTATAATGTAGCTCAGACTTCATGTTTTTAATAATTGTATTGGTTGTCTTTAAGGATTGTAATTTGTTTTGCAATATAATTTAATAACATTTATTTAGACATTTCATTTACCTATATTGATGTCATATTGTTGGAACAAATTTGTTGTCGAAGTCTTGGTGATGTGTTGTTGAGGTCTTGGTGATGTTCTTGGGACGTATGTTGCATCTCAAGTGGGGGCTTAGTAGACTTGTTCCTTTAATCATGAGGCATGAGACGTATCCCGCATCCTAAGGGGAGGGTCAGTTGACTCTTTCCTCCAATCATGGGGGGTTGTTGCATTTATTTTTCACGGGACATGAAACAAGTAAGGGAGAAATTGAATTCAACCCCTAAATGTGGTCCTAAAAGGAGGTTCTCTATGGAACTCAAAGCTTCTTCTTGAGACTTAACTCACATCTCAAGTGAGGGATCAGTGGACTCCTTCCTCCAATCATAAGGCATGAGATGTATCCTTCATCCCAAGTGGGGAGTCAGTTGACTCCTTCCATCTACTTTGGGGGCCATTAGATCATTTTTCACGAGATAGGAAATATGTAAGGGTGATATCCAACCCCTTGCATATCCTTCCAAAAAGGGAGGTTCATAATGGTGAACACAAAACCTTTTCTTAAGACATATCCTACATCTCAAGTGGGGGGCCAGTGGAATCTTTCCTCCAATCATGAGGCATAGAACGTATCTCGCATCCCAAGTAGGGGGTCAGTTGACTCCTTTCACCAACTTGGGAGGCCATTTGATGATTTGTTCATGTTATAATACAACACAATGATAAACTCAAAATGTATCATAATTTTCCAGTATACTAATCACAAGATTTCATACATAGTATTTCTTAAGGCATTCCCATTTCAAGTCAGCTTTTACTTTATGCCGTCACATTCAATCAAATAAGATCCTTCTAGAGTAATATCATATATTCGATACAGTTCTTCCCATATTGCGACAAACTTTCCATAGGTAGTTTCAACTTTGTATCCCAATGTTTTCCACAAGACCTACTCCTATATACTGAAGCTTTTATGTTTGATGAATCTTTTATACATCTCTTGAACTACTCTCTTTTGTGATTCGATGCGTATCAAAGCTTCTTCCTTTCTCTCTTCGACCAATAGGAGATCCTCAGTTCTAAGGTGGTCATTATATTATTGCATAATCCTTGACTAGAGAGTATGTTCATGTATATCCGAAGGTATAACTGCTTTTTTACCATAGATGAGAGAAAAAGAAATATCCCCTGTTGATACCCTAGGGGTGGTTCTTGTGGCTTAAAGAACACTAGGAAATTGATCCACCCATTTACCTTCTTCTCCTTCCAAATATTCCGCAATATGTTGACAAGTGTTTTGTTGGACAACTCAAGTTGATCATTTGCTTATGGTCTATAAGGGGCGGAATGGGACAGTTTGACAACCATTTTTTTAGCAAAAGGATACTAACTATTGGCCTTTGAACTATTGGCCATTATCAATGACTAACTCGTGAGACAGACTATATCCACATGATATTTCACAAAATAAATATTTGGACATCCAACTCCTGAATTCTCACCAATGGGTCTTCCTCTATCCACTTAGAAAATAATCAATTGCTAAAATTAAAAATTTTCTTTGGATGGTGATGAAAGTTAACAGTATGACAATATACAGTCCCCATTTTTGAAATGGCCATGGACCGACAATAGACTTCAAGTCATTGGCTAGTTGATGTGGTACATTGGCATGCCTTTAGAATCTGTCACATCATTTTATAGTAAATGACAAGTATACTCTCAAAGTCGCTCTAAGGAAGGACTATATGTGGTTTTTAATTTATTATTCAAACATTTAAAAATGAAATTAAATCATAAACATTTTATCATGATATTTTGAGTTTTTTGTTTTTCCTAATATAATAACATTAAAAATAAAAATAGATATGGATTCAATAAAAATTTATACAAATTTTTTTCATTCATAATAGTGGAGTATCTATGAAGATAATAATTAAGTTAATTATGCTTACTCATATTAGTTAGGTTATTAAATATATAAATTGATATTTAGTAATTCTCTCTTTTTTATATAAAAATCACATTTGGTGGGGGTTAAATATTTTTTGTTAATTAAACAAATCAACGAACACTTATAGATGGGGTCGATAATTAAATTAATTTTTTTGTTCTAAGAAATTGAAAAGAAACCATTTAAATGCCACCTTTTAAACTTTATTCAAGATGTCCAAATTAAACTTAAGAATTTAATTATCCGAGAACTAACTTTCAAGTTTTAAAACCATTACTGAAAATATGTTGTCAATACATTTTCGAATAATAGTTCTTATAAAAGCTTTTAAAATAGAGCTTCACTCTAACTACTAGACGATTGTAACAACAAATAAAATGAAACTACTCTAAATCAGACAGGATAATTAAAGTTTAAAATCTAATTTTCACATTTAAGTTTGTAATGAAACATAATATATTTCTCTTTAACATCCTTACTATAAAATCTTGAATACAAACAAATTAAATTTATTTTATAGAAATGTTTTACCTATTTAACATTTCGCAAGAAAAACAATGTATTATTATATCATATTAACAAATAATTATCTATGTTAAATTTAATCACAGATAAATTAAATATAAAAATAAAACATAAAACATAAAAATAATTTTTTTAAAAAATTATACCTCAAAAAATCCTTACAGAACATTGATGCTAATTCCATTTCTGAAAAATCTCCAAACATATTTGCATTTCTGTTTATTGAATCAAATACTAGAAATGTACAAGAGCTTAACTAGTTCTTCTCCAAAAGAGAATAACTTTGAAACTAAAAAAAATAAGATAGTTTTCTAAAGAGAGAAAGGTAGAGAGAGAAGAGCTGATAAATTATATGTTTTGAGATTAGGAGAGATGGTCCTTTTATAGGTGATGAAAAGACTAAAATAGTGGGGAAGTATCTCAAAAATTGGTTTTGGATGCGTTTGGACAAGATGACATATGTGTTAAACAAGCTTTGTGGTAGGATGGGCTCTAGTGCACACAGGGTTAGCAGTAGACGGGCGTAGGCACATGCGGGACTCGAAGTGACATACGCGTTGGGCACGTGGAACTCAGTGTAACATGCACACAAGCATGTTCTGGCTACTTCTCCATTTTTTTTACTCAACATATTTGTGATGTATTAACTCTAATATTTTTCTTCAATTTTTTAAATTAATTATGAACAAAATACCTAAAAAATAATAACAATACTCATAATTTTGAAAAGACAAATTTATATAAAAATATGAAAAATTCGTACAAATATAAATCTATTTAATGAATTAAAATACATTAAATCATGGAAATTTTAGTTCTTTTTAAGCACTTATTAGTGCATTTCCTCCTTAAGGAATTTTTTTAGTCTCAAATGTTTCAAAAGTTGCCTCCATTTTTTTCACTTCTTGCATATTAAAGTTTCATCTTTTCTTCCTTTACCTCGAACTCCTCGTTGACTTGGTTTACTACCAATTGTGAGTCACTATAGATCAACACTATTTTAACACCCAAGGTTATCCATTGGGGTAAATCCAAGAGCAATGCCTCATATTCAGCAACATTATTGGTTGCTCGGAAATTGATATGAAGACATTGCTCTATCAAGCCCTCTGTGGGAGTAAATATTACAATTCCAATCCCTACTCCTTCTGAGTTTCTCACCCTATCAACATATACCTTCCATATATTAGGTATGGGGGCAGGTATTACTACCATAGACGTTGGTTCTATGGTCTCTGGTGTTGGCATACATTCCTGAGTTTATTCAATGACAAAATTTGCAAGGGCTTGTCCCTTAATTGCTAAAAATGGCTTATAGTGTATCTCAAACTCACTTAACTCAATGGCTATTTGAGAAAGGTGACTGGAATGATCTAGCTTATCTAAGATGTTCTTTAATTAGGGGTATGAGGTGAAGATCACTATTTTGTGGGTACCGAAGTAGTGCCTTAGTTTGCATGTCATCATTCATATCGTGAATGCAGCCGTATCCAATGAGGATATAGCTTTTATGCTCTCATTAAGGAGTGACTTACATAATACACAAACCATCTCTATTGAATATCAACACGACATTGATGGATTTATCCATGAAAGACATGTACATGTATAACACCTCGCCCATAATAGGATTGGTCAAAAGAGGTGCTCTTCCCAAATAGTCTTTAATGGATTGAAAAGCTTGTTTGCAATCATTGTCCTAAACATACTCCTTGTTTTTCTTCAATAATCGAAAAAATGGCGACACTTTTTGGTGCATTTAGAGATAAAGCGACTGAGTGCAGCTATACGACCGTTCAATTATTGAACTTCCTTAAGGAAACTTGAGACCTCATATTTTCCAATGCTAAAATTTTTTCAAGATTGGCTTTTATACCCCTAGACGATACCAAATACCATATGAATTTTCCCAAGTATACGCCAAAGAAGCACTTTTTTAGGTTTAGCCACGTCTTGTAACTCCTAATTATAGCAAAGAGTTCCTTGAGATCATAAATGTGGTCCTAAGAATACATGGTTTTTACCATTATGTCATTAACATAGACCTTTATGTTTTAGCCAATTTGGTCTTCATACAATTTGTTGACCATCCTTTGGTAAGTAGCCCCTACATTTTTCAAGCCGAAGGGCATCCTTGTATAATAGTAGGGCCCTTCTTCTAGTATGAATATTGTTATTTCTTCATCTCTTGGGTGCATTTCGATTTGATGGTAACCCAAATAAGTGTCCATAAAACTTATCAATTCAAAACCAGCTATGGCATTGACTAATTGATTAATATTAGGCAATAGGAAACAATCATTTGGTGTCACCTTATTCAAGCTTGTGAAATCAAAACATATTCGATGTTCTCCCCCTGGTTTTATTTACTAACACCACATTTGATAACCAAGTTGAGTATGTGACCTCATAAACCCAACCCACATTTTTCAAAGAATTGATTTTCGTTTTTATGATATCGTTCTTATCTCGTGCGAACATACATTTTCATTGCTAGACTAATTTTTTGTTATGGTCAACACATAATTTATGGGAAATGATGTCATGACCGATGCCAGGTATGTCTTCAGGCTTCCATGTAAAAAGGTCAACGTTATCCCACAAAAACTCACTAAACGTAGCTTTCAACAATGGGATCAATTTAGAGTTGATCTTCATAGATTTTTTGTCCCAGAGATCTCCTATGAGAATCACTTCATAATCATTGGGGTTTATTTTCATAGTATATTCCCCCATTTGTGGAATTATCTTCTCACCCGAACGGTTTTTGTTCCTTAATTGCTACTTCGACGGTGGGGGTAATGCATTTTTCATGACAGCATTATAGAAACTCCTTTCCCTGTCTTATTTTCCCTTGATTTCTTTAATCTCTTCGACAATGGGACATTTAATAAGTTGATGGTACTTGGAAGGTACTTTTTCATTTCATGGATCCATGGTCGACCCAAAATTTGTAAGAATTATTACTCCTTCCATGGAGACTGAAAAGTGTATAGTCCCTGCTGATATGGTTATGTTGCTGTTGAAACCCACTAATGGGATTTATTATTGCATAATCTCTTTAGGGTTAGTCTTCATATTCAATAAGGTGGACAAGTAGAATAAATCTAGATAACTACCATTGTCCACTAAAATCCTACACACTTCACAATGTGCAATCTTAACGGTGATGACCAAAGGGTCATCAAGAGGCGAGACAACTTTTCATCTATCAAAAGTGATTAGGTAAATGTATCCCTCCGATATCAAACTATAGACCAATCGATTTGTGTCTCTCGCCTCCCATGCATATCTTTTCCTGGAATTACTCGAACAATTGGCCATAGTAGGTCCACCATGTATGGTATGAACTATTTGAACATTGATAATTGTATTTTATATAGTTACTTTCATCTATTTTATTAATTTATAATTGCTATGTTCTTGACATTTTTAGTTAATTTTAATGGAATAAATTAATATTTATTGTTTATTTTTTAAGGAATATATTTTTAAGAAAATTAAAGAATTTGAATCAAAAACGTACTTAATTGCAAATTTATGTCTGAAAATATAATTTGAAATAAAAGAGTTCTTAATTGCAATTAATAAAAGTATAAAATATAATTTGAATTAAAATAGAGCTTAATTGTAATTAACAAAAGTTTAAAAGTTAATTTAAATTAGAAAAGGGCTTAATTTCAATTAAAGAAAGTTTAAAAGTTAATTTGAATTAAATTGGAGGGCTAAAATGCAATTAAGGAAATTTATTTTCTGCGTAGAAAAATGAGGCCACTCGCGTAATCACCAACGCGCGACACCAACCATTCAATCAAGAAATCAACGGCTACGATGAGGCGCGTGGAACTAGACGCGAAAATCTCGAGTTGATGCGGGTCTTTAGGTGCATGTTGCTCGGTTCTGAGTGGGGCCCACTTGCCGCGTAGGTCGGCGTACATGGTGGGATCCACGTGTCTGCTACGTAGGTAGTTTCCCGTGTCTCGAATATTCCTACAGCTAATCCAAAGCGAACACGTGGAACATATGGGGTAAAACAAAAGCGTAGAACCACCGCACGTGGTTCCAACTATTTTTGTGGGACCCATGTGTCTCGCGTGCCATTATCCCATGTGACACGTTCTGCGTTTGGTCTCTCTTCACAGGGAATAAATGGCTGCCATGTGTCTCAATATATCTTGCAGCAAATGAGATCGTGACATGTGGTAACATGAATTGAAACAAAAATCACCCCGACGTGCATTCCACTGTTTTGTGCTATACATATTTTACACGCGTGATTGCGTGGCTCAAGTTTTTTGCCCCCCACACGGATTAAATTATTATTTTTGATATTCCTTTTTTTCCCCGCGTTTAGAAAAATATATTTTAAAATGTTTTGTTTTTTTAGAGATTTGATGTTATAAATAGGGGATTATTGTGATAAATTGGGGAGTTGTTGTTTTGGGTTCGGTTGGAGACTTGGACTGTGGAACACGTAGAAGCCATTTTTGGCTTCTGTTGTGTTCTGGGTGTGCTAAAAAATTTAGGAGCAGAAATGTTTTAATTTTCTTTGTGTTCTATAACTGATATTCCTTAACTACTGTAATTTTTATTTTTATTTATGAAGTAATTTAATTTTTCTAGGGTTGTGTTTTATCTAAATTTATGAAACTTGAATTTAATTATTTTTGAAATATTTATGAGACTTTTAATTTGTGTATTCTATTTGTGCTTAATGTTTTTGATTATTGGGAAAATTATCAATTAATCTGTGTCATTTAAATAAACTTGGAAGAGACATTTTTGTGTATATTGCTCATTGATAGAATAACATGTATATATGAAGGATAGGAATATACCTTTATCATATGTGTGGCCATTTGATAACTTAGAACGTAATGAATCTTGGTGAATCTAATTCTCATAGGAATATAGTGAATTAATTTAGCGAGGTGTGTCTATACGGAGCTCGAAAGAGATGTATGGATAAAATTAGAAGTTCTTGTTTGACAAATTAAATTTACTAAAACAATATAAATCAAGAGAAAATAATATGATTCGAGTGGATTAATTTGGTGAAAAAATGCAATCCTAGAATTCTTTTATTTTGTTATAAAACTCTTTATTTAATTTGTTTCAATTAACGATTGTTTTGGATAAAATCAGAGTGAAATAATTTTAGTACTCAACAAACTGTAGTAACAAATCTCCGTGGGAACGATACTTTACTTATCAAATTTTATTACTTGTGACCGTGTATACTTACACGATTTTATGTTCTCCTAAAAGAGACAACAAGCATCCCCTCGTAGAGCATGATTAGTTCTATTTACGTCCCTAGGAGTTGGATTTTGGGGTGTTTTACCTCTTTGAATAGGCTTGTTACCTATTAGGTTTCCTTCTTGTGGACCCCCTACTCTATTAACAATGTCCCGTAGATATCCTTTCAAAAGAAAATGTTCCATCTCCCATTGAAGATGTTGAAAATCTCTGGTCCAATGTCTCGTGTCTTTGTGGAACACACAGTATATTTTTTGGTTTTTGAGTGGAGCCTTCCTGGGTGGTAGCCAATTGACATTGTTAAAATACTCCATTAGTTGCATTACCTACGTCAACAAGAACCGTAATAGTAGACCTCTAAAAGAGGATAATTCCTAACCCCAAGTCTCAGAGCCTACCCTTGGTGTGATCATAAGTTTAAAATGAGGAAGGGGCACCTCTCCTTGATAGGCCTTATATTCTCTTCTTTTTTACTCGAGGTAGGTTTATTCACATTTCTATTCATCACTCCTTTAGTGGATTTCATTTCCCTTTCCACATTGACAATTTTTTGGGTTTGTTCATAGACCACATCCAAAGATCAATGGGTGGTTTTTGTTAACTTAATGAAAAGGCCAGTATTACGCTTGATTCCTTTATGGAAAACCTCGATTGCTATAGAGTCGGGACATTGAGAAATTTCCATTTTTCTATTTTAAACCTCCTTATATAAGCTTCAATTGTCTCGTCCTTCTCTTGGATTATTGAAAATAGGTGATAAGACTGTTCTTATGGGCTTGTTTCCTATATAATTGATAATAAACGTTTTCACTAAAGCATCGAAGCTATTTATACTTTTAGGAGGCAATTCTATAAACCATTTTTACGCGGTTTCTTGGACAATAACAACAAACAACTTGCAATACATCATTTCTCTTTTCTTCTCTAGAAGGCTTATGGAAGCCATGTCTATCTTAAACTGGAGAGCATGAGCCCCTAGCTCTTTTTTCCCCTTATAAACAGGGAATTTAGGAGCATTAAATTTGGGGAGGGGGGGTAAGGTTAATTTCAAGGCATTTGAAAAAGGCAACATCGATAACTAATTACAAACAGTTTTTTTATCTCCCCAAGGTCTAAGCTTCTCATGTCTTCGAAGTCTACCATTCATTTTAACCCACATCTCCACCATATATTTTAATTTTTTTCCAATACATCATTAAAGTCAAATAGTGGATTTGGGAGGGATGTATGCTACATTATATTCTCGTGAATTGGTGGATTCATCTTAAAAGACCCTGGAGTAAAATTGGGGTTTGGAGTTGCACGTGGATATCAATCTACAACAACTACATGTTGTGGATAGGAAGTGCATGATACACGTCCTATTTTAGATGGGAGATTACCTAATATCAATGGGCTAGGGGTATGGAATGAACTCTCAGCCTCTGAATATTCTTCATGTTCCAATTGGAACCTTAACTTGTTATTTTCGCATTGAGATTCAGTGAAGGTTTGTTGCAATTCATTTTATTTTTCTTTGAAGACTCTTCATCATTGCATCCTTTTCAAGGGAAGCACTTTCAGAACTATAATTAAGAAAACTGGTAGGGTGTTGAGTTTGATTTTTTCTAGTGGGTCAAGTCACATCGTGATAGAATGAGATTTGGTAACTTTCATTGAATAAGGGGTGAGTACTACCTAGTTCACTATTTGGTAACGGCCTGACGGGTGAAGAGACATGTGACTAGTCATGAAGGTCAAATTATTGAGTTGAACGGGCAACACTATCAACCTGTTCAGTAGGTAATAGCGGGTTATTCATGTTTCCTAGCGTAGAGGTATCTGAAACACAAGTTAATTTTCCTGAGGACAAGATATCAAGTCTCAAATGCTAACTATGGACTAGAAAAATTTAAGTTCACACAAACGACACCAATTGTTTGGATAGAATTTTGTGTTTTAGGAATTCTAATGATTTTTAGTGAGAAATAGAAAATATTAATAAATGAATAGATCATATTTTCTCCCCATTAAAGAGGTATATATAGCACCTAGATAGGTGTGTGTGTGTTACATTGGTAGGAGCTCTCATACAAGCAACTATAATACATGTTAAAATACATACAATATAATTTATACTAACTAGGTCACCATAGGCATTTACATAAATAGGCATTGTTCACAAATTGCTTGAGGCCCCTAAATTGGTCACCCATGTCGTTAGGACGATGTTGGGGTGTCGAGGTCACTCAATGATATAGAGCTTCACTCATGAGGTCTTCATCTTATCACATTTTTTGATATTTTCTTTAGATTTTTCATAATTTTCAATACTTTATATGATAATTTTGGAAATATCAAAAACATTGATGCGATCATATATTGTGAAGTATCAATTTATTAAATTTCAATATGTCAAAATGAGTATACAAATACATTACATTATTTGTATTATAAATAAGTACATGTTTTTGTAAAAATAATCAATTCTAGTTTTTCTTAAAATTTTACATTTACTTTGATATAATATATTTTATTAAAATTCATTAATTTATGTTATATTTGTATAATTAAAAAACTTAAAAATATTATGTATGTAATTTGATTTGTGATACATTATTCCATTTCATCATATTCAGAAGTTAGTTACATGATTTTTTTAGATAACATGATAATTTAATTATTTAACTTTCATAAATTTAATACATTAGTCATCTTATCATAAACTCATGCAAATGGGAGGACACATTCCTTTTATAAATTGCACACATTAGTCAATTTTGGTTTTTTTTCCTTACATAAAAAGCTTAAGTAGAATAGATTTGATCCTTATAAGCAAGAGGTTGGTGAATGTTTGATGAGAAAAATGTTCAAAAATGAAACAAAAAAGAAAAAAGAAAAATTAAGTGTCTTAAATAACAAAAAAGGATTAAAAAATGACTAAAGTGTTTAATATGTTAAAATAGAATCACCCAAGGTGTACTAGTTAATAAAAAAACGTAACTAATGAGCATAATTTATAGGGAGGATGATATTACATATCCTATACTTACTTTGAAAATAATACTTAGGTCTTATACTTATTTTTTTGTAAAACTTTGGTCATATTGTTAAAAAATATTATTGCATAAGGACATATTATCATTTTTTATATTTTTTATATTTATTTTCTATGTTATTTAATTTTTCTTCGATTCTTTGAGTTAAAGTTCATTCAAGTTGAAACAATCTTTATCTAATGCAACTAAAAATATAAAAAATAAAAAATTTACTTTTTCTTATAAGGTTTATAGTGTTGACAATATTTGTGAACAAAACATATAAATTTAATTTAGTTTTTAGGCTCGTCATTCAAGATCATTTTTCAAGTTAAAGAAACTATAGAGCATCAAATGAATACATTCCAGGTATATTTTATGTTCTTGTGCATGCTAGACTTCATATTAGATATATATGAAAAATTTAGTATATTGTTTACTCAATCAATCAAGCATTGATCTACTATAAATATAAGTCCTCTCGAAATTAATTTAATATGGGGTTAATCGATCAAAGTTTTAGGTTTGATCGATTGAGGACCAGACCGATCAAGTATCGATCACATTCGATCTACCTCATCTCAGACTTTTATTATAGGATGTATCAATCGAGATTTGTGTAGATTAATCAATGTTTTATTGATCGTTGTCTAGATTGATCAATAAGGGTTTCGATCGATCGAGTTTAGCATAAATTGATCGAGCGATAAGATTTTAAATTTGATCTAATTGTTTTACTCAAGCCAAACCTTTTAATTACTATATTGTCCTTATTTTTTTAATGATATTTCAAGTAATTTTATGGAAAGATTGGTAATTAGCTTTTGTCCTAGGGTTTTAATGATTCTCTCAATGAAAATTGTATAAAATTTTGCAAATTAAGATTTCTCTAAATTTGTTTTGGAAAATCATATTATGTTAGGCTTTTTTTCTTTAGTCAATTTATCAAAAATAATTTGGTTGTGTTTGATTGATTAATAAGCCTACATTATTTGTGATAATGTGCTTAATCATCTATTTTAGGACTTGTTAGTGATTTTATTTTTATCTACAAATTTATTAAATCATCTAGTTAGGGTTATTCATTGATTAATCTGCTTTAGGACACACCTTGAACTTGTGTTTTTATGCTAACGTTTTAGATGCTAGCTGAAGGGTTTGATAACTCTTGTAAGTCAAGTTTAAGGGAATGTTGGTTCATATATGAACACCTTGCCTATAAAGACTGTGAAAGAAAGCAGAGGCTTATAAGTAGGTTTGTTAGAGGCATTATTTGTGATAGGTAGTTTTGAGTCCTAACCATATAAATGAACATATTTTCATAATATATAGTTAGGTGGTTCAATGGACTGGTGATTTTTTTATTAGGTCATTGTTATGGTCTAGGTTGTTTCTACCTACATATCTTGTTTATTAATTTTTATTTTCGCATTATTTTATTTATATGTGATTACATATATGGTCATCTATGAATTTTTAATTTGACATATTTTTATTAATTATCTCTTCAACTCTCTTCTAGTTAATTAGATCTGAACATAAAAACTTTTGATCCTTGTACAATTACTTTTTGATAATAAGATTAAACTGTTATAAAAAATAAATATAGGATTTAAGTATTATTCTTGTAATAAATATAAAACCTTGAAGATATTTATCTCTAATTTATAAAAATCAAGTGACATCGAGTAAAAAAATTTATTTGTTAATTATTTTTGTGTTGGCTGTTTCTTGCTATTTTTTTAAATTTTAATCTATGTAATTTTTATTTTTAAAATATTGTTTTCCCCGTAATACACAATGTTTTCATTAGTCTCAATAAAATTGATATAGATTGAAATTTAAAATAATTTTTTTTCCTTTAAAGAATAATATTTTAATAATATGCTATCGTTATATGTATATCACTTATTTTATTTGACTAAAAAATATATTCTCAATAAATGAAAAAGAAATATTAATATTTTAACAAATGTTATTTTTCATCCATGTATGCATTTTTTTTTCTTTTAACATGTAAGCTTTAAATTATAACAATTTCACATTCTAGACGGAGACATGCTAATCAAGTCGACTTGGTTTATGAAATTTATATCAATTTAGTTTTATATAGATTAATTTCTTTCGTTAAAATAAACACAAGTAATGTCAATTTCCTTAAATAACATTACGGGTTATAGGGTACCACGTGAAGGAAGAATGAATATAATATTTCTTTCTTTTTCAACACATTCCTGGCTAAGACAGATCATGTTTGCTCCTAAAAACCAATATTTCTAAATAAATTAAGAACAACAGCTTTCAGAGAAAGTCATTTAGATATCAACCCACTCAACAACAACATCATCATCATCGTCGATCGTCATTGTTTGGTATTGTCCAATTATCAAGGTATTAATGATCCAAAAGATTTAAGACACCTTGTAGTGAATGGCCTGGAGGCTCAACAAAACTAACGGCCTGGTCTTGTATGAAAGCTCAATGGGACTATCGCCTTATCATGTACACGACGAACAAGATAAACAAGCTAATTTAACGGGCAAATCTAGCAACCTAAAGATGACTAGCTCTTTTGAACGAGGGTTCTAATTACTTTACTAGTGATTTTATCGATCCGTTGGAAATGATTATAAATCTTAGCAAGTAATGGCCTAAGATAATAAATAATAATATGTCATGTAAACCTACTCTATCATTTCCTCGGCAGAGTGCCAACCATTGTAATAAAGATACCTGTGTGTATATATCCCTAGATATACTTCAATATGTTCATAAATAAAGTATCTGATTTTATCTCTCTAAGTCTCTTTACAAATCCTACAACAAAAAATATTCTCTAAATTATTATTATTATTATTATTGAGATTAGTGATCACAAAAATAAAATAAAAAGGCATGGAATGAATGATTCATCAATCTTGACAAAAAAAAAAAAAAGATAGACAAAAGAATGATTCATCAGTATTGATATTCTTTCATTTCTTTTTTGCTTTCAATTGATCTTCCAACCATATGCTTTTATTTGCTTTTCACACGTTTGGGAACAACGTAGCTAGAGAGAGCTATAGTATATAGATAATTTTAGCATACTGATATGCATATATAAATGTACAAATGGGATGTAATTATATTTGACTAATAGTCTTATATACGTTACCTTATTATATATATATTTATGTATTAAGTTGGATTAAATTTGATGTTAAATTAAAAAGAAAACAATATATTAAAATAATTGTATAATAGGACTTTGAAAGTATGTATCATAGATTTTGCAAAACAAAAGGAATATTTTAATTTCAAGTGTTACATTAATATATTTGTAAACAACTTGTATTAAGTTATTGCTTAATAATAATTGATGTGTTATATAATAGTTTTTTTAATGAAAGGTTGTATGTAACATGTCTCAATAGGTTTACCGGTACATCCTAACTAGGTTGGTATCTCTATAGCACCTTCCTCGTCTAACCATTCAATTATAAGTATTATTAAATATAGAAAATGATATACAAACTAAATCTCAACAAAACCTATAATTTAAGCTGTTGTTAGAATCCAAAAAAATAAAAGAAATAACGAATAGTGGGACATTTCACCACCAAGTCTTAGCACAAATACTAGGAGCTAATTAAGAGGCTATACTATCAACTATAACATTACGTCTTCATAAATATGATAACAGTGAAAATCCATGCAAGAAGTTTTCTCTAAGCAGTCAACTCAAGCATAATACTATTCCACTACATCGAAAGTGGTGGTCCGAGAAAGAGTGAAAACATAAATAGAATCCTACTCTAACCAAAGTTTTTTGCCACTCAAATGAGGTAGCTTACATCACTGCATGAATGATTGCCATTATTTTTACCTCAAAAGCATATGAGACCTCATGTAAGATACATCAACACCCTTTAACGAAGGATCTTAACGTTCGAAATACACCCACACAACCAAATAATCTTGACAAACACAAAACAACACCATCTATATTAGCCTTCATCCATCCCAAAGGAGGTGACCTTCAAGTAAATTTTATAATCTGTGGAGCCCGTTATAAGTGCCTTGTATCTGTAGACGATGGAGGACCTGAAGATTATCTATTGTATTTTGCATGGATCGTGTTATAAAGCCTCATGAATAAATTGCCAAATTGTGACAAATACAAAGCTCAAAGGTTTATCACTCTCCTTAAATCGATAAACATTTTTAACCGTCCATGTCACCCAAATGATTGAAAAAAATCCTTGATTTTCATAAGTTATCAATCTGTGACCCAAAGTTAGATGCTATTACGGTTGTCCATAAATCAAGGATGTAAGAGTGTATACGAGGCTGCACACCAGAGTAAGATGAACCATGATGGTGGTATGAATGAGCCTAGATACCCCTACCCTAACTCTTGATTTCACTAGCCACACATAGGGAAACATAGGTCTCGCTAGTTGTGACTCTTTACTGAATTAAGTATGCCCAAATTCTTGTGTCCGTACCTATCCCAACAACTATGTTGTTATTTTTACAGATGTCATCCATCCTCCCATAAATAATCTCCCACCAAAGAATGCATTAACAGAACCATTGGGGGGTCATTCATTTTTTCAATTATTGGAGTGCCCATATAATTATTCGTCCAAAACCTTATTGAAGAGTTTCTACCAACTAACCATCTAGATTCCTTCAATAAGGTTAAATAATGAGGCCATATATTGGACCAAACGAAAGAGTGAACATAATAACTCTATGAAACTTCTTTCCTGTCCAAGTATCGTCTATGTAAGTAAAATGTGCCATGTAATAGTTGGTTAGAATAAATTTGGCTCAATTATATTATCTAATTATTACATATCACATCAATTATTGTTAAGTAATAACTTTATAAAGACTACTCATTTGTCAAAGAACAATTCTTTTCATCACAAATTATTGTAAAACAACAACTTATATGGTTGGTTATAACTGAATGTTTCGAATGAACGCATTTAAAATATCATGTCATAACTTATCATATGAATTGTTCTATTTTAATAATTTATTATTAATAAAATTTACTTTTAAAAATATTTATTTGGGTCTAGCTAAAGTTGAACGTTTAAACTAAATGCACACGACTAAAGAGATTTGGTACCGTAGAAACATTTATGTTAATATAATATTGGTATTATGTTATTAAAATATTTTGTTTTACTACCATAATTGACGTATTGGTATCTATTTTATTATTTTGGAGTAATAATTTTTTTTTATTAAAGTATGTTATATGAGTCTATATTGTAAATTTCAAAATGAAATTATTGGAATATAAGATTAAAAAAATACCCAAAATGATTAGATTTTGATAATTATCTCAAAAATATTCTCTCCTAAAAGAGTCATACATACAAGCTAAATTCTTAGCAAATTAATTAACCTTTAGATAAGTGAAATTAGTTTGGCTATTGCAAAGATAAGAAATGAGATCAAGTTTGAGCTTTTGATTGTGACAAAATATTTTAGAGCTAGCCTAAAATTCATGAAATGTTTGACAATTTATCAACCCAAATGCTAGCATAGGATGTAGTATTTTGGGCAACGTAGTGAGAGATGAAAACAATGACCTTAATAGCCATAACTACATTATTAATTTTTCTTTCTTAAATTCCTACAATGCTGATAAGTGCTTAAAAAATACTAAAATTATCATGATTTAATGTATTTTAATTGATTAAATATATTTATATTTGTATAATTTTATCATATTTTTATATAATTTTTTTTAGAATTATAGGTATTTTTTTATTGTTTTCAGGTATTTTAGTTCAAAAATAACTTAAAGACTCGAAGAAAAAAATACTGGAGGCAATACATCACAAATATATTGAGAAATTAAATGAGGAAAAGTCAAAAGGATGAAAAAATTGGTCAAAATAGAAAAAATAGTGAGCGCAGTAGCCTAGCCGCGTCGAGAAATGCATGCAATGTACCCAACCGCGCCGAGAAACATGCCGAGTCCCACGCATGCAAAGTTTCGATCGCGCACCAATCCTTCCACGCCAAGTTTTGCGCACAATATCTAGCCTGTGCCGTGCCATATGCGTGCTAGTCCAATCCTACGCGTGCTAACCGCCCATCTACCGCACCGATAGCCCGTCTAACGAGATTTTCGCGCACCAACCTATCCAAACGCGTCCAAATTCAAATTTTGAAATATTTTCCTTCCTTTTTTGGTCTTTCCCTCATCTATAAAAGGACCCTATTTCCCCATTCCAATACACACACAAACTTTTCTGAGCTCTTTCTCTCTCTAGAAAGTTTTATTTTTTTAGTTTTTATTTTTAAAGTTCTTCTCTTTTTGAGAGGAACTAGTTATGTTTTTATAAATTTTTAGTTTTTGATTCAATAAGTAAATATACAAATCTATTTGGAGGTTTTCTAGTAACAAAATTAACATCAAACTGTTATAAGGATTCTTTTAAGGTATTATTTTAATAGATTCTTTACAGTTATCATTTTATTTTTTATCCTTATATGTTATATTTAATTTTTCTATGATTAAATTTAACATGACTGACTATTTGTAAATATGATATAATTATAGTGTTGTTATGCTTGCAAAATATTAAATAGGTAAAACACTTTTATAAAATAAATTGATTTTGTTTTTATTCAAGATTTTATATTAAAGATGTTAGAGAGAAATACATTATTTTTCATTACAAACTTAAATTTGAAAATTAGATTTTAAGGTTTAATTATTCGACCTAAATTAGAGTAGTGTTCTTTTATTTGTTAGTACAATCGTCCAGTAGTTAGAGTGAAACTCTATTTCAAAAGTTATTTTATAATAACTATTATTCGAAAATGTATTGACGACATATTTTCAGTATTAGTTTAAAAACTTGAAAGTTAATACTTGGAAAATTAAATTCTTAGGTTTAATTTGGAAACCTTGAATAAAGTTTAATTATTTGACTCGGCGTAAAACTATGATTAGATGATTTTTTATATTCTTATAAATAAAACTGATATTTTATATTTAATTAATTAATAGGTCTCGACTAAGGATATTAGTTAGTTAATATTAACCAAAATAATTTGGGCCCCACATAAGAACACTTTCATACCGAAAAGAAAAAATCACAAATATTAATTTATATCTTTAATAACCTAAATAATACGAGTTATCATAATTAACTTAATTATTATATCATTAAATACTCTACTATTATGAATGATAAAATTTGCATTATTGTTTATTACATTTATATCTATGTTTATATTTATTTTTATGTCATTACATTAGAAAACAAACAAACCAAAATATCGTGAGAGAATGTTTAGGATTTAATTTTGTTTTTAAGATTTTGAATAATAAATTAAAAATCACATAAACTCCTTCTTTGGATTGACCTTGGGAGTATACTTATCATTTTTCATAAAATGATTCGTGCACTTGCGAGAGTTTTACAAATAATAAAACCGCAACGGGTAATTTTCGTAAGATCGATATTTGCAATGTCGATCTTACGATCTTACGATTTCATTATAATCCATCAAGTTTTTGGAGTTGTTATCGAAATAAAATAGCGTTTTTAAATTATTTATCAAATTTTTGAAAACTTTTTGTGTCTAAAATAATTGCGATTTTTATTTATTTACTTATTTTGAGTTCAAAAGAAAAAAAAGTAAATATCAAATTTCAAACTTTAAAATTTATTATAAAAAAAACTATTCTTGAACAATAAAAAAACAAATTAAATTCAAATTTACAATTTAAGATATAAAATATAATAAATAAAAATAAAAAAACGGTTCCTCTTAGTGAACAGTACAAATTGTTTTTTTATAAAAAGTTATAATTTTAGATTTGTATAAGAAGATGATTTTTAAGGAGTCTTTATCCCACCATTTTTTTCCTATGAGCACTCTTGATTAATACAGATTATGTTATTTAACTTAAAAATTATAATAAAAAAAATTGTTGAAGCTATCTCCAAAATTTAAATATTTTTAAATTACAATATGTGATAAAAGGAAATAGTTCGTTTGTTAGATCTAGAAACAAATGTGTTTTAATGCCTTAGTTATTTGACTTATACCTAGAAGTGGGTTATCTAAAACCCATAATCATGTCCCTAGTTTTAAGTAAAAAAAAATTTAAACATCCATTAAGGCATGACTAAACAAGTATAGGTAGACTACCTTGTACTACCTGTAGAGTTGATTGACTAAATGATGTGGGGACATTGAGTTTACTTAAAATGAAATCCCCCAAGTTACGTCTTCTTAAGACGTTAAACTAAGCGCTGGATGCGAAGCAACCTATCATTTTAGGTAATTTCTTTTATTTGTTTAATTTATTTTAGTTTAATTGTATATGAGTAATTTTAGAATTGTTAAAACTAAAACTTTATTGAGATATTAGAAGTTAACAACGATATGCTTATGTGAATATTAATGACAAACATGATAGATCTAACTTTTTTTTCTCTTTTCTCTTAATCTTTAATTTATAATTATTACATTGAGGACAAAGTAAGTTCTAGGTTGGGGTGGTGAAAAGTTACCATGATTAATTTTAAAAATTTTAAAATTTTTATGTTCACATTTTCATTTTTATTGTGTTTGATTTTATTTTCTTTGTGTGATTTAGTAATTTTTAAAATTTTAGGATTAGTTTTAAAAATTTCTTACAAAAATTTATCATTTCTTTAAATCAAATTTAAGTAAATTGTTAAGTCTTTTGCATTGTTAGATTAATTTTTGAAAATATATCATGGAGTATTTGGTAATTAGTTAGTTTTGTCATGACTAATATTTCTTGATAAGGTGTAGAAATTATATTAAATCCAAAATTGGTGTTTAGGCATCAAATAGTGGAGACTACCTTTGTAAGATATAATTTGAGCCTAATTTTCTTTATTCTGAGTAAAATATATTTTTTCTCTACTCCAAACACGCTTTTTATTTCTTCTAATTATTATATGATCTCTATAGAACTTAGCATTGAATGTCTTGATTTTTACACCTTAATGAAGTGTTATATATTTATTTTTCATTTTCTTAGATTAAATTATTCAAGCAGAAATTGATAGTATATGTCTTTCTTCATTCATCTATAACTTTTTTATTAAAAATGAGATATATCTAGGGTTACCTATACAAATATAAACATAAAAGAAAAATATTAACCATTCACCTTATCATATTAAAAAATGTATAGTCTGCACATGAGTCCACTCTCTAAAAAATTATATTCTCTTATGAAAAAAAGAAGAAGAGAAGAATATAAGAGAAAAAAATAGAAAGAGAGAGAGAAAAGAAAAAAAATGAATAGTATAATCTATATACTACGACCTAAAAAGCCTAAACAATTGTGAGAAATGGTTTAATGTAAAAGAAAATATGAGAAGTAATTCCCTAAGAAGTCATTGCATTTTCCTACATTTTCTAAAAGGTATATTACTCTATATTTTTATTTGATGAATTTGATTGATGTATGAAAGTAATGTATAATATTTTATAAATCCTTACATTTGATTCATTTCATGATATCAACGTTAAAATAACACTTTAAGCCTTTCTTCTTTAGACATATGCCATCATATTAGTTCATTTTTATAAATCAACTCTTTTGCATATAAATTAGCATAAGTGTTTGAACCCATAAGATTCAATATTTTTTAGAGTATTGACTTCTAAGTAATAGAGTCGAAGCGAATTTAGATTCCTGACACTAAGTTTGGGTAAAATTAAATTGATACATTTTTTATATGAAATATGAAAATGATTTTTAACTAATTATTATAATAAATCATGAATGTTTAGGAAGTTGAAATAATCTATGCTTAAGATTTTAATTATGAAGTTCAAAAGAGATTATAACATGATATATATTTGTATTTCACTTCTTTATTTTATGTTAGTTTTTTAATTTATTTTAAATTTTAGTTAACTTCTTATTTTATTTCTTTTATTTTATTTCATTTTTTATTATTAATGTTTGTGGGTATCATTACTGAAAACCCTCACGAGACTTAAACTCGTCCACTAGGGAAACCTTGGGGTTTAAAGGCTTGTTGTATACACTAAATGCAACCGTATCAATCCACGGAAGTGATTTAGGATAATTTATTTTTTAGTTTTTATTTTAGTTTTTATTGTTCTCTTACTAAGGGACAAGCAAGAAGTTGGTTATGGGTCGTGATAAGTGCTTAAAAAGCACTAAAATTACCATGATTTAATATACTTTAAATGATTAAATAGATTTATATTTGAATGATTTTATCATATTTTTATATAAATTTATGTTTTCGAAATCACAGGTATTTTTATTGTTTTTCAGGTATTTTAGTTCAAAAATAATTTAAAGACTCAAAGAAAAAGATATTAGAGGTAATACATCAAAAATATATTGAGAAAATAAATGAGGAAAAATCAAAAGTATGGAAAAATTGGTCAAAAAGGTCAAAAAGGCCAAAATCGTAAGCGTAGCCGCCCAGCCGTGCCGAGAAACGCATGCAGCATACCCAGCCACGCCAAGAAACATGCCTAATCCCATGCGCGTAGAGTTCTGCACGCGCTAGTACACTCCTCACCCAATCCCGCGCACGCCAGGCACCTACCTACCGCACTGATAGCCCATCTAATAATATTTTCATGCACCAACCTATCCAAATGTGTCCAAATTCAAATTTTGAAATATTTTCCCTTGTTTTTTGGCCTTTATCTCATCTATAAAAGGACCTTCTTTCCTCAAACACACACAAAAGTTTCTAAGCTTTTTCTCTCTTTAGAAAGTTTTCTTTTTTTAGTTTTTATTTTTTAAGTTTTTCTCTTTTTGAGAGGAACTAGTTATATTTTTATAAATTTTTAGTTTTTGATTCAATAAGTAAATATGCAAATCTGTTTGAAGGTTTTCCAATAACAAAATTAACATCAAGCTGTTATAATGAATTCTTTACAGTTATCATTTTATGTTTTTTTCTTATATGTTATATTTAATTTATTTGTGATTAAATTTAACATGGATGACTGTTTTTAAATATGATATAATTATAATGTTGTTATGCTTACAAAATATTAAATAGGTAAAATACTTTTATAAAATAAATTAATTTTGTTTTTATTCAAGATTTATATTAAGGATGTTAGAGAGAAATATATTATTTTTAATTACAAACTTAAATTTGAAAATTAGATTTGAAGGCTTAATTATTCGGTCTAATTTAGAGTAGTACTCTTTTATTTGTTGGTACAATCACCCGGTAGTTATAGTTAAACTCTATTTCAAAAGTTTTTTTATAAGAACTATTATTCGAAAATGTAATGACGACATATTTTCAGTATTGGTTTTAAAACTTGAAAGTTAGTACGTGGAAAATTAAATTCTTAGGTTTAATTTGGACACTTTGAATAAAGTCTAATTAATTGATTCTGCCTAAATATGACCCTATCTCGATTAGATTGTCCATATCAACTTGGTTGTAATCCATTCGACCATAAAAACCTAAATATAATGGCCTTTGAAGATACAAAATAAGAATTTTTTCTTTAGAACCATATGGAATTCAACAATAGAACTAGTAATTTCTGACAAACAGCCTCAAAATCTCTGGGGAAAATCAAACTATTATTTCCAACAAGTAGCCCAAATGAATTCAATTGGAGAATTTAATTACTAAATGAAAAATGAGTGATAAATACCATATGTTATAATTAGTTCGTAAAATATATTCTATTACATCAAAAATTGTCCCAAAGAGTACAAGGCTACTTTATAAACACAAGAACAAAGGATGCGAGGTGATCTCTATGGAGTGGCCTTATCGACCACACCTTGAGGCCTAACTTCTAACATGGCCAAATCACCTTATGGTGAAGGTTACAGGGTGCTTATTAGGATTTTGGTTTGGCTACTTTGAAAATCCTGCATCAAAGTGAATAGGGAACATTAAGGTCCAACTTCTCCACCTGATTCTTGAGGCTACTTACAAAAAACTCACCTTGTTCCTATACACTTTGGTGCACTCCACTTTTAAATTCTCTACTATGTCTAAAAATGAGCTCACCCTCTCTTCGCCATCTTTCGCCACTTGCTCAAAATGGCTTGCCTATTAACCCTACTTAAATGAGTAACTGTCTAATTTTTTAGCTTCTCAGCCTTGCTTAGTATATTTCCCTCCATTTTTAAAATTTTTGCACTATATTCAACAAGGAAGGCATCCTTGTCTTTTATGTATTTATGATACTTTGCTATTTTCAAGTGGCTTGCTTACACTTCGCGCTTATAGGCTTGAGTGATAGGTAGGCACTTTGCTATTTTCAAACTACTTCACCATCTCTGGCATTGGATCCTCAATGGCCTTCCTCTTTTTTATGGCCTTGATTATGAAGGGTAAGGAGGAGGAGGTAGGCCCCTCAGATGGCATATGAGAGGGAATCACCTCGACAGGCTCATCTAAATGAGTTGAATCCCCATTCATAGATGGTGAAGTATGAGTAGGTTATGGGTATGTGGGAACCAGGTCTTGAACACTAGAGGTGTTGATCAGGTTCTCAAGATCAATGTTTGAGTAATCCATGCTTGTAAAAAACAAGAAAAAAGATTAGTAATAGTCTAAGTTACAATGACTGGTATTTACCTTATTACAAAATGATGGTCTTAGTACTTGCCTAAATAGTCCCTCTAAACATCGGATTTTTTTCAAACTAACTATAGTTAAAATTTTCCTATAGCTCTCATTTAAGGTTTTATAAAGATCGATCCTCCTTATCTTTTCCTTACCATATAGAACCAAATTTTTTATCGACTCACTTACATGGGGTTAAGATGTGCGGAAGTGATGATTCCAAGTTTTGTGGATTAGTAAGTCGACCCTGTTGGCCTAAACATCCCCAGTAATATAAAAGTACTTATCTTTCCAACCTGAGGTGCTATCAGGGAGCTTCAGATGTAGTTCATGCTCAACAACCCATAATATGTACACCCTACCTTTATCCAGGTCATTTCTCTTCAAGTAGTACATACTTTTGATTTTTTTCACTTGCTAAATCCACCTTGTGTTCACTAGCAGCAACAGAGAAGCATAATTGTGATCTATATGGAGTTAATATCAAAATAATTGAGGGTGTGAGCTATCATTTTTAGGAACGGGCACTGGAGTCCAATTTTGAAGGGAGTCAAGTGTACCATCCACCACCTCATTTGGGGATCATCAGAGTCACATAAGTGGTAAGGTACCATTATCAAACCTACACTAGGTGGGATGTCGTATTTATGGCTAATTTTAATTAGGTATTTAATGGCCAAAACACTAGACATCTTTTCTATGTGATGCTTTTCTTTAATCCTATGGGTAGGTTCACCTCGATTATCATGTTTCTTCTTAGAATGGAGTACTTTAGCAACCATAGATATAGAGAGGCGAGTAATAGGTACCGGACCTGGCAAAGACAATGGGGAAGTAGAATGAGATCCTGATGAAGTAGAGAGAGCTAGGATGCTCTTCTTAGTAGGTGCCTCTCTTATACTAGTAGGCCTACATTATGGCAAGCTCATTGCCAAATGACCTGAGTCCCAAGATTTTTCCTGAGGTGTACCTATCCTCAAAAGGACATTTTTGGTATGGCCTGAAGAGACATATCTAGAAGATAAATGGGCCATATCATTTCCTTTATTAGAAGACATGGTTAATAATAAGAAAAGTGAAGAAGTATAGAAAGATGTACCTGGCTGAGATCCTCTCGAAAAACAAATTTGGCTAAGTGACTTGAATGGGAAACAACACATCCTCAACTATTCTCTTTGGATACTTAAGAGATCTATCTGTAAGTTAAAGGGACATAGTTATGGTTTTTAAATCAAGCATTGTTTTAGCGACCTTCCTATCCCTCATAGCTATGTTTATGATAAAACTTCTAGGGTATTTCAACTTAGGGGAAGGTTAGAGCTAAAGTATAGCACTAGAAATTTATGATACTATTACTCGCTCATTAAGTTCATACTTTTTTTCTTAGTGTTCAACTCTTTGAAAAACTTAGTATAGGAGGACATATTCATGATCAATTCTAATAATGGTAAGTTGATATTTACTTTAGAAATCATATTAAAAAGATCATGGAGTTTCTTATCTTCTTTGGATTCTTTCACCAGATGTGGAAAAGGTACTTACAGTTGGTGTGGTTTTGTTTTCTTTTGAATTTTAGGGATGTTAGATGACTTCCCAATGATTTTTTCTGAAGGCTTGTCAAGTTTAGCACTTATCTCTCCTTTTTGCAACACTATAATTTCACCTTCTTTTTTACTTGAACTACAGATCTTTAGAGATTTTAAGTAAACTAGTATTGACTTCCTTACACTTCGAAGGGTTCTTACATCCTTCACTTGTTCGAATTGACTAGGCAACTTTCCTTGTTCTTGCCTTTGCATTTTTTCAGCTAGTTGCCCAACTTTAGCTTCGATCCTTTTAACAAAAGCCTTAATGGTGCTCAACCTTTGATTATTTATCAATTGGTTGTTGTGAGTAACTTGAATAAAATAATTCAACCTATCCTCTAAGGTTGGCTTAAAAGATTGATTTGATGGGTAAGGGTGGTTTTTATTTGGCCTTAGTGTTTGACATTGGGCGTAGGCTTGGTAATTGTTTGGTGTTCAATGATGGTTAGGGTGATTATAGGTGTTTGGATGATACCTTTGAAGGAATTAACTTCCTCCATGGTATCCATACTAGAATCACAAGTATATGAACAATTACGAGCATCATGCCCGATTGAAAAACACACTTCACACATCTCTTGATTTGGAATTTGGTTGGTAGTGAGAAGTTGCACTTGGTAGTCAATTCAGCAAGTTGCAAAGTCATCCCATTACTGGAGCCAACTTTATTGACTCATGCTCTCCTTATTCTAGTACTTCTTTGTTGGGAATTAGAACCTAATAGCTCATAGAGACTATAGGTTTCCTTTGTGATCTTTTCTCCCATAACTCCTCTAGCGATATTATCAACCATGTAATGACTCTGTAATGTCAATCCATCATAAAAGAATTGGTTCTATAGTAGTAATGGAAAGCTATGATAAGGACATTAATTGAAAAGGAGTTTTAGTCTTTCCCAAGCTTCATGAAAGGGCTCTTCATCCTTAAACGAGCAGTCTTTTGATGAGAATAGAACCTACCTATAAAATTTTCATAAAATGCCTCCAAAGTTGTTAGAAAACCTGGTTGTTGAATAATGAACCATGACCAAGCTTTATTCTTGAGGATGTAAACACCTTATCCTAAGTTGGTCTTCATCAATTCTCTACAGTGGAAAGGTTTGGACAATAGCATAGAATTCTCTAATAAAATGCAAAGGGTCTTCATTAGGGATACCATAAAAGGAAGGCAAAAAAGAATAGTAAATATTTTTTAATTCGAAGTTCCTTACAACCTCTTGCAATTGTATACCGAAGGTTGCATTGCCAATGATTGGCATTGCATAGTTCTTCATCATTTTTTGCCTATATCTAGCATCTTCCATGGCCACTTGTAGTTGAAATTGATCCTCCTCCTCTTGCGTATCTACATATAGCTCCTAAATTCAAAAATAGTAGAACTTTATAAGAAATATTTTTCAATTGACAAAATGTATAAGCTTAAGAAGAAAGACGCAGGAAACCTAAGTTAAATTTTTTTATACTAAATTTAAAGAATGGACATAATTTTTGAAACAAATAAATTTCTATTATTTCATTGGAATTTTATAACACACATTCGTAAAATAATAAAACAAAACAAAACAAATTAAAAGAAAAGAAAATACACTAATGAGTGCTCTCCTACTTAAGACTAAAATTTATAGTCTTCTAGTAAGATGTTTCTTGGAATTTTAGAATGAAAAAATCAATGTATCCTCTTCATTTAATTTATTTGATTCAATTTGACCATTCAGTTAGTCTTTTCTTTGTTTTTGCAAATGCTCAGCTAACTGTTCCATTTGGACTTCCACCTTTTTTATAGAAGCTTCCATAGAGTCCAACTACTGATTTCTTTTAGATTGGTTATCTCTGTAGACTTGAATAAAAGAATTCAAGTTGTCCTCCAATGTTTGTTTACTAGGAAGGCTTCTTGGAATAGGCTGGTGGAATTATTGGCCTGGCTTATTTGAGCTTTGGGTGAAAGGAGGGTTGTTTTACCTCCAGGAAAAGTTGGGAAGATTTCTCCACTAAGGATTATAGGTATTTGAATTACGTTGGAATCTTGGTCTCTATTGATATCCTTCCAAAAAATTAACCTATTTAGGTTCAGTTGGTGCTTCTCTTTAATATGGATAGGCTTCAACACCATGTCCTATATTGCTACACAAACCCCAATATTCATTGTTGGTGTTGGTTTGCATAGTGAGAAGGAACTTGCTTGGTTAATTGAACAGATTGTCGTTGAACTTCATTGTTGAAGTCATTTTCATGAACTCCATCTCTTCTCACTCATGAGCTTTTCTGTTGGGAATTCATACCCAACATCTCAAAAAGGTTGTAAGTCTTTGAGGTTGTCTTCTTTCTCATAGCTCTTCCAACAACGTACAATGAATTGGCATTGCTATGTAAGTCCATCGTAAAATAATTGGTTTTGTAATTGTAGGGGGAAGATGTGATTGGGGCATTGAGTGAGGAATATTTTGAACCTATCCTAGGCTTCATGGAATGGTTCTCCTTCTATCCGAGAGAAAATGGCAATCTTTCTCTCAATTATGATATTTTTTTGTTGGAATAGAATTTTCCCATGAATTTGTTGTAAATGTCCTCCCAAGTCATCACATAACCTGGAAGGAGTGACATCAACCAAACTTTGGACTTTTCCTTCAAGGTGTAGTGGAAACACCTCATTCTAAGCTGATCCTCGTTTAGAATACAGAGGGGAAAGGTTTGAACTGTGGCATAGAAGTCCCTAATAAAGGAAATATAATCTTCATTAGGCAACCCATAGAATGAAGGAAGAATTAAAAAATGAATGTTTTCAAGTCATAATTCTATGTTACCTTACCAAGTTGGATTGATGCAGTTGTAGTTCCAATTATTGACCTTTCAAATTCCTTCATGGTAGTTTCTTGGAAGATTGATGATCCCCCATTTTAAGAGTTTGTGTAAGGATTCAAGGTTAGGTTTAATGATTGGTTTATGTTTAGGCTAAAAAGTTTCAAAGTTCAACCTTCTTGACAGTTTCCTAGGTTATTAATGTTATCTATGCATGGTGTAAGGGGATGCCTTAAGGATCTCCTACCTCGAATGGACTAAATAAAACTAAAGTTTAAGCACACATGTCAAGTAAAGAAAAATAAAATGACTATACAAAAGAAACAAAATTGAATAAACTATATACTAAACATTCAAACATATACACAAATTAAACGAAAATAAATAAATAAAATGAAAGTAAACAAATAGACTAAGAAAAAGAAAGAAAGCAAAGTTAACTAAAAACATATTTACCTAAAAAAATCACAATTATTTACAACATAGAAAGTTTTTAAAATTTTTATAAATAATTTTCAAATGTTATTCCTTCCATGGCAATAGTGCCAAAAACTTGATGAACAAAATCAACATTGAATTAACAATATCGCTTTTGCAAATATTTTGGTTTTATATTTGTAAAAATCTCGTTAGTGCATGAATCATTTTATTAAAATAACAAGTATATTACCAAGGTCGATCTAAGGAAGGAATATATGTAGTTTTTAATTTATTATTCCAACTTTTATCAAAGAAATTAAATCCTAAACATTATCTCACGATATTTTAATTTTTTTGTGTTTCCTAATCTAATAACATAAAAACATAAATGTAGATATGGATTTAATAAAAACTTATGCAAATATTTTTCATTCATAACAATAGAGTATTTATGGATATAATGATAAATTTAATTATATTTTCTCATACTATTTAGGTTATTAAAGATATAAATTGATATTTATTGATTCTTTTTTTTATAACTACCATATTTGGTGGGGTTAGATTTTCTTTATTGATTAAAAAAATCAATTAACACCAATGTGTATGATCAATAATTGATTAGGTTAATTAAATTAATTCCTTTTTCTAAGAAATTGAAAATGAACCCATTTAAATTTCATGGGATTAGACGTTTTAAACTTTATTCAAAGTGTCCAAATTAAACTTAAGAATTTAATTATCCGAGTACTAAATTTCAAGTTTTAAAATCATTACTGAAGATATGTTGTCAATACATTTTTGAATAATAGTTCTTATAAAATATTTTTGAAAATAGAGTTTTATTCCAACTACCTGGTAATTGTACCAACAATTAAAAAAACACTACTTTAAATTAGATCGAATAATTAAACCTTAAAATATAATTTTTAGATTTAAGTTTGTAATGAAAAATAATATATTTCTCCCTAACATCTTCAATATAAAACCTTGAAAAAAACAAAATTAATTTATTTTATAAAAATAATTTACCTATTAAATAGTTTGCAAGTATAACAATGTTATTATTATATCATATTTACAAATAGCTAGTCATGTTAAATTTAATCACAGATAAATTAAACATAACATATAAGAATAAAACATAAAAATAACTTTAAAGAATTTATTTTAATATTATACTTCAAAAGAATCCTTACAGAACTTTGATGCTAATTCCGTTTCTGGAAAATCTCAAAAAGGATTTACATTTATGTTTATTGAATCAAAAACTAGAAATTTACAAATACATAGCTAGTTCTTTTCAAAAAGAAAATAAAAAAAATGCAAGAAAGCTTTCTTGAGAGAGAATATCTAAAAAATGTGAGATTTGAGGGATTTTTAGAGATCTTAAAAGATAATTTTTACAATGGAGGATAGGTTTCTTTTATGGGTGAGGAAAAGACTAAAAAAGGTGAAAAAATATATCTTGAAAATGGTTTTGGATGGGAAAGGGTTCTTTTATAGGTTGGCACGCGTGTAGGAGCACTAGCGCACGAGGCTAGATGAGATTTGCGATGGGACAGGCGATGACGAGCACTGGACTCGGCAGATGCATGTAACTTGGTGTGGTGGGAAGGCTGGACTTGGCATGGCACACGCGGGGCACATGCAGGCGCAGCGACTTGGGGAATTTTTGACCTTTTTGACCGTTTTAACCCATTTTGTCTAATTTTTCCATTTTTTTTTTAATTTTCCTCTTTTTTTCTCAACATATTTGTGATGTATTATCTCCAGTATTTTTCTTTTAGTCTTTAAATTATTTTTGAATGAAAAATACCTGAAAATAATAAAAATACTCATGGTTACAAAAAGCCAAATTTATATAAAAATATGAAAATCAAACAAATATAAATCTATTTAATAAATTGAAATACATTAAATCATGGTAATTTTAATTCTTTTTAAACACTCATATTTATGCTACCCTATCCATCTAAGGTACCTCGCTAATATGATGAAGGTGAGTCATTTAGCATCCTGTTTATAGTGACATGGTCTTTGGAAGGAATCGATCCAATTCTGATAACCAAGACTTGGCCCAAGTAAAAATGGCCTAGTATTAGCGACCTACCAATTGTTAAGTAAAGTGCCTTAATGACCTAGATCATCTTTGCATGTAAAACCTCAAGCATTTCATATATGGCGACTTGAGGACATCGATCTGATTCGGTATAGCTATTTTTTTAATGTACTCTAGCATCTCAAATAGAGTGTTTGTCAATGTAACCTTGACACATGTATAGTAGGTGTTATATATCTCTCACTAGTGACATGAATAAAATGTGTGATCATTATTAACATTTCATACTTCTATCTAAAACCCTAACACATTATAATCTCTCCAAACAATAGCAAACCTCGACTAAAGTATATCAATTAAAATGTAAGAGATTAAGGTGTAACTTGAACTTATATTTCTATATAAACTTCAGTTCATATAAGACCCAATTATTTATATATTCTACTTTTAATTTCTCACAAAAAAATGTTGTTTATGTTATAAAAGAAATATAATAAACAACATATATTTTTATGAAAAATATATATTTTATATTTTTATGAAATATATATATTGATTGAGTAACATTTTTTATTTGAAAGTTTTGAATTATTTGTGTTAAATTATTAAAACACAAGAGTATGTATCAAGTTGTTTAATGTATTAAATAAAGTGTTAATTATTTATTAGATACAAAGTTAAAATGTGAATAATGAAGTTATTTGAGCTACTTTTTAATAATTTTATGTTATGTGTATTAATCTATTTCAGAGTATCCAATCACTCCAAACTGATCTGCCTCCATTTTTACTTTCTGTAAGTGAACTCAGGGTTTTTTCAACTATTTCATGGGCCTCTTCTGTAGTTCCTCTTAATTTTGGATAGTTTTCAAGATCCTCTATTTTCGATTATATAATTAATCACTTAATGATAGTAGATTATTTTCCCATTCATTTCAAAACTTCCACGATCCCTTCCCATACCAAACATGAATTTTTAAATTCATTTGGTTCTCTCACTCAACTACTTATATGAATTCCCATATATATAGATTTTTAATATAATGAGCCTATCCTCTATTCATATTTAAAAATATCGATATTAATCATTCATTCAGGAATATAATATTCAGAGGACTCTTCTAACTAAACAAATCATTGTCACCAAGATTGTTTTTTTTTCTCTTAAAATCCAAAGAATTCTTCTTACTTTATACATAGATTATCAATTTAGCATACTTTTTTTTCTTAAGATAGTTTCTATTTTTTCAAGTACTAAGAGATCTTCTATTAGAAACTCACTCTATTTTTAGAAAATATGTTATATTACATCATTGATAATAGTTAGAAATATCATTTGTATGCTATTCTTTCAATTTCTCGAATGGTTTGAGGATATTAAGGTTGGAATACATAAATGCATGTTAAATGTACTTATAATAGTGTTCTGTTATCATAAAAAGAATTTTCAAAAAACTGGTTAATAGACGATATTCAGATAAAAATATTATATCCCTTTGACCTAAAACTTTGGTATAAATTGAAACCAAAAGAAACTTATAAGGATATAACAAAAATATAAAAAATAAAAAATGATTTTTTTAATAGTTTGGGGAAAGGAAATTGAACTTCCTTTTGGTTCTCCCTGAAAATGTTTTTTCATTTTTTGAATTTTGCTCCCATAACAATAACATATTTTGGTTCAGGCATTTGTTCATATAATCTAACTAAGGAGGGGGCCATCTTTATTGTTATTGTACCTACTATTAAAATAAGATGTGCCTACCTAGGACTAGATCTTAGCATCAATCCATAACAATCAAAATCAAATCATAAGCCTATTAATGAAGCAAATTCAATAAAGTAACAACTAGTACCATAGGAAAATGGCCTTAAACTGGAGCGTTTTGACCAATTTGAAAGATCACTTAATGTAACTGAAATAACTGAATTTTTGGTTGTTCAATCAAATAAGGGAAACTCAATAATGGAATTCATAACTGTCTCAATGTTATTTTTTGAGTTCTTTATTGTTTGATGAATATTCAAGAACTAAGACCATTCCAATGCTCATTTTTCTATGCATAAATTAAACCAACAGTTAGGATAAGCATAAAAATGAAAGATTTTATAAATACAAATACTCTCAATGCATCAAAACTCATTGTCTATGGATAAAGAAAAAATCGTATCCTTTGGAAGAAGCTTGTAGAGTTTGTGAAGGGGTTTTGATTAATCAAAAAGAAGAATCTACTTCAACAGATATGGCTTTAGGCATGGCCATACATAACATCGGAACCAAACTTGGAAAGGGTGGACAAATAGATAGAGTAATAGGTGCGGTAGCAAAACTGATTACAAAAGAAGGAAAATCAACCACACTAAAATTACTCTTTAGGGAGGTCCATTTAATACCTAAAAACGAATCAACAATAGTTAAACAAGTAAGGAATATTGACCATCCCTATGGGGGCGGTGAAGGGAAGACCTCAATTGGAAGAAAAAAAAACCCATAACTCCTTAGGATTATCTTGCACTTGGAAGAAGAGGAAGTAGAAAAAGGAATAAATATAGTGATAATTTGATTCTTCGACGCCATAGTAAATAGTAATAGAAAATGGTGGATGTAAAAATCCATAATGGATTGTTCCTTCAAGTGGCACATTGCTTTCTACCACATCGTTTTAAATGAATTTTTACCATAACATTCCTTTCTTTTGGAACCTATATGTAATTGATTCAATTATGAAATCGTGAATAGTCATTGGTTGAGTCAATGAATAATAATGTATACACCTTTCCTTCTCCGTAAAATAGGAATGGATTTTTTTTAACAAAATTTCAAACAAAATTGAATTTTACTTCAGATATATATATATATATATATTTTAGTCAAATTCAATTTCTCAATTTTCATATTCAAATTGAATATGAAAAAATAAATAAATAATTAACAAACAAAAAATAGAAATATAATATATATATATATATATATATATTTAATATAATTTAATATATTCTATTGAATTCAATAGAAATATATACAGAGAGAGAATCAATATATATCTATTTAAATCAGGAGATAGAATCTAGCTATTTAATAGACTAATAACTCTATTATTCCATACAATAACTAAAAGAATTTTATAATCCAAACTTTCTAATCTAATCATGTTATAATTATGTTATTATTATATTGTTATAATGGGTCGGATCTATTCTCATACGAAAAGATTCTAACCTTCGAATAGCATGACCAAAATCCAATACCTTACCACTTGGCCACACCTTATTTGTATTGTTATTCAACATTAATAAACACTAATATTTGTATTGGTCGTTCATCAACTCCACTCTTAATATCAATAAAATCATTGTTATAATTTTATTTATATGTTTAAATATTGAATTTATTGATCATTACATATAATTCAATTAACATATCGGAAGAAAGTATGATTTTTTTTCTATTCTTTTTTTATTTGAAAATTGAAGGCTTTTTTTTATTTTGTTCAAACGAAAGAAATCAGGGGATTTATCTTTTCATTTTTATTTCTTATTCATTTTTATTTCTATCAATAACATAATAAAAATAAATACAATTATCTTCAAGAACGAAATATTTGTTATGCTTAATATATTTAGTTTTATTTGTATTTATCTTAATTATGTCTTTCACATTATTTTTTTTGTTAACAAATTGCGTGATGCCTACGTTTGTTTAATCCAACAGTAGATGTTATGCTAATAATACTTTTATTATTTTTGCTTTTAGCTTTTGTTTGTCAAGTTTGTGTAATTTTATATTTATACATTAAATAGATATAAATATCTTAATGTAAATTAATAAATATTACACGGGTAGTTTTTATAAATCTATTAATTAATTTTTAGTTACGATGAATTTATGTTAAAATTTTATTAATATTATAAATATATTATTTTTGTGGTAAATTTAATATCGAATTTTATATTAATAGTATAAATTTATCAACTAAATATATTAACACCAATAAATTTATATCATTTAAAAAAAATTCGCCATAAATTTCTCTTAAAATTAATAAAGTCATGACACTAATAATAATTTAGTATTAAATTTATGAAATTCAAAAGAACCTAAATTTATTAATTTACTCATAAATAGGTATTTGTTTTATAATTAATAAAGTCATGACACTAATAATAATTTAGTATTAAATTTATCAAAATTCAAAAGAACCTAAATTTATTAATTTACTCATAAATAGGTATTTGTTTCTCAAGTTTAGCTAGCTATAAACCTAGCTGTCTCTCATACATATTTCAATCTCCTCATTCAAAGAGAAAGGTACTGCTCTTAAAGCAACAACAGAGAGAGAATCTAATTGGTGATTGTGACTTGACAGGTAGGCTTAGATTTTGACTTGAATATAGCTATCTAGAGATCTTGTAAAAAAAAAAACAATATATAGCTCAGAGAGAGATGTGAAAATTTAGATAAAGCGAGTATTTTGCATGCAAAGCAGAAGCCAGAGAAACATTAATGGAGAGAGTACTGTGTTTGTCATAAAAGAAGGGGTAAAAAAAAACACGAAAAAAGAAAGAAAGTGGTGATTAGTTTTGAAATTATGATTAGACATACATTTGAGTATTAAAATTACTGTATTAATTATTATAAATTATATTAGTTTCTTTAATGAATCAAATTAATTCTAATAAGTTAAATAACTTATTATAATATTAATTATAATGATATATCATATCTCATAAATCCTTTAAATGTTAGATAATTAAAGAATTTTTATATATTTTTATCCTTAATATTAATTTTTAAATAAATTAAAAAATATATTATTAAAATATTAAAAAGAATTACAAACATACTATTTAAATTTATAAAAATATAAATATATTACTAAAATATTATAATTGATATCAAATACCATCAAAATATTGTAAATTACATTGAAATGATATTGTTGTAACACTTATAATAATTCAATATTATATTTGTAACTCAATAAATTTAGATGATATGTTATTAATTTTTTTAATACTTTATTGATATAATATATTTGTTAGTTTATATTTATTTTTTTAGCTTCCACTAATTAATAAATTAAATAAAAAAAATGAAAATGATATAGAATATATGATGTCATTTTTTTATCTTCCTTTAAAATTTGTTACATTTTTTTTATTTGTAATAAATTCTTTTAATTTTAATAACATATTCATCACATGACATATTTTCAAAAACTAAAAATATAAAAACTTACAATGAAATTGTTATAAAAACCAACATAATTAATTTTAATTCTTAGAGGCGAATTACATTAAAATATGAGGAAATGCTTTTGAAAAACATTGAGAGCAAACATTTTTTATCTCACAAATACTATTTGATATTAAATATTTATCAAAATTTTAAAAATATAACTAATTCTATATTTGTTTATAAATTATGGGACTTAAGATGCAAAACCTACAAATTTCAAGAATAAATTTTTTAGATATTATAGGACTTATGATGTCATATATCCAAAGAAAAATTTGTTAACTGAGAAATTAAAAAAAATGAACAGTCTCATTCTTCTTTCAAAAATGACATTTACAATATTTAATTAATATTTTGTTATCATTTAATTTTATTATAATTAAAAATTGATTGTATAAGAATATATAACAATTTTTTTATATTTTAATTTTAATTTTTCTTCAAACTTTTTAACTATAATTATATAAATCAAATAATATCCATCTAAGAAAGTTAAAAAAAATTACTTTATCATTATACACATTTTCTAAATGTAATAATGAGGATAAATTACGACAAAAAATAATTACATAACATATGTACCATTTATGTAATAAGGATCCTTCCTATTTGTAAAAGATTTGTTTGACATAATGTTTGCTAAATAAAAAAGATAAATAAAAAATAATACATAATGCATATATTGAAACAAAAGAAAATTATTATTTATCATAGTTTATAAATAAGGTATCGAATTTTTATTGGATAATAAAAATAATTATAAATTCTGTTAATTCAATGATTAATCATGGTCTTTCATTTCGTATGTAAGTGTGATATGACAAATATTGTAATATTCAACCCAACTCAATACAAAAGCAGCAAGGGAGATAAGGGTCTGACTGACGTTGTTCCGAGATGGGCAACCGTCGAAGGCAGTGATAGCAATAAGTCATAATCCACTTTGTTGCTGTTTGGGTCTCTCACTCTCTCATCAGGCTCAGCTTATTTGTTTTTATTTGGTATATTATAATAAATTAATTAATATCAGTTATATTATATTGAATTTTATTATTAATTTAATATATTATTAATAATAACATGTATAATATAATTAAATATAATATTTAATTTATTTTATATATTTTTCTTATCTATCAAGATAATTTCGTAATAAAAATACAATATTTAATTTATAACTAAACCCATACCCACATTACTAATACTAAATTTATATATAACGATATAATTTTATTTTATGTAATATGGTTTCACTTTGGTAAAAAATAAAGCCTATAACATATTTTAATATATAAATAATTCATTTATTCAATATGTTTTGGTTTAAGAAATATATATTAATTTTTATATATCTTTAAAAAATATATATTAATTTATATTATAAGAAAAATAAATATTTTTTTTATAAAAAAAAGATAAAAATAATATTATATAATTAAATTTAAAAATTATATAATCAAAATAGTGTGTAACGGATATATATATTTTTTCTCTGGATATATGTTTATTGGTTTTATTGAAGAACTGATATAGTTCTTATAGATATTGTTTGGATTTTGTGTTTTCAGTTGTCTCACTTCTCACGTGATTTCTCTTAAATTAACTACTTCCCACCATCTTCTTCATTTAATTTTCTCTTTTTTCTCAATATATCTGTGTTTCAGAGATTCAGACTCTGTCTGTGGTGGGCTGGGCCTTTCTCTGTTGGAGCAGCTGATATTTCAATTGCATCAGACTAGTCTTCTAATGAATTCATATTGAAGTTTGGATGATATCTTACATTTGAATCTTTTGTCACCCCGTTTTAAATAATTATTTATTAATAACTAATATATTAATAATTATTTATCTTTTTTATATAATTTCTTTTAATATTTAATTATCATAAGTCTTATTTTTATCAATTAATAAATTATTATTATTATAAATTAAATTAAATTTTTCATTAATATGATAATATCTCAAAAATTATATTAAATATTGTATCATAAATAATTATTATAAATTAAACTAAACTTAATAAATAGCATTTCATTTAATACAATTTAGTCATAATATTTTTAAATATGATAAATTTAATCTAAAATTATATTTTTTTTTGTCAAATTAATTTAATAATATAATATTTAATTATTATATAATTGAAAATATTGATGATCAAATTATAACTTTATAGTAAATTATTGACCAAATTATATATTTATAAATAAGTTGTGGACTAAATAAAGTAAAAACTCAAATCATATAATAATTAAGTGTGAAAATTAAATTAATTTGACGAAAAATAAAATTTTAGATTAAATTTATTAAATTTAAACATTATAGATTAAATTGTATAAATTTAAAAGTTATTATCTAAATAGTATTATATTAAATCATTGGATACAATGGTATTTAAAATATGGGAGAAAGTGTCTTTAAAAATATATAGGAAAATTATTTTAAATAATATGCATAAAATTTATAGCTATAAAAAAATTACACTTACTTTGAATTGAAAGAAAGTATAAGTTAATATTAAATATATTATTTTTATTATTATAAATTTTAAAGTATTAATTTTATAATTGTTCTAAATATATATGTGATATTCGTATAAATGAAATATTCCTTGTTTAAAGATTATTTTCTCTAAAATTTGAATGTTATCTTTTATATAGTGGTATTAGGGGTAGTTACAATAATCTATAAATTAATACATACATTTAAATTGAGTTGGATCAAATTAAGTTTTTAGTTTTATAAGTTGGTTTTCAATTTTATAAATGTAAAAAATGTATAGTGTAGATTCGTTGAGATTTTAATGTTTGAACCGATACTTAAACAAATCGACTTCTATATTATTAATACATATTTTTAATTTTATATATTTATAATACATATTTTTTATATATTTTTAATTATCTATTTTTAATTAAAGTTTTATGTCAACTACGAAGATAAAACAATTTACATTTTTTCTTTTCCAATTGTTTTTTACAAATTCAACCATGTATGAATATATCAATATTAATGAAAATAGCGATACTTCAACTTAAAAAAATAATATAAAAATAATATAGATGATATTATCTTTACCAATAGATATTTTAAGAAAATTTATAAAATTTATAAAAATGAAGTATTTTTAGAATTTTTTTATATACATTTTTATTAAAATTACTAAAAAAATAATAAATACTAAAAATGGAGTTTTTATTTAAATATTTTATTTGTAACATAGATAAAAATATAATGTACATATATTTCTAATTTATTATGATTAAAATTATTTTTGCATTAATGAAAAATGATTTACTTTTGATTTCATAATATATATATATATATATATATATTATATTGAAATTAAAGAAAATGTATACACTATTAATAAAAATTTATTTTAAAAAGAAAAATTACATAAACTAAAAATATAAAATTGGAAGAAAGATGACGAAAATATAATGGAAAAAATCCATGTAATTAAGCATGTACAAATTATCAAAATCTAATGAGTTATAATTAAATATTCAATATTAAAATAAATGTGAAATTTTTGAAAAAAATATTAAAATTAATTATCTTTACATAAATATTGAGTTATATATAATAAAAATAATAAGTATTGTATTTTTAGTTTGATAAAAATTTAAAAATTTAAAAACAGATATTCACTATATGATCATATTGTTATTTTTTAGTTTCTAATATTTTTACCAAAATCTAAAATTACCATACAACTTAATGAATTATTGAATTTTTTTGATATTTTTTAAATAATTCTATAAAATTGATTAATAATATAAAAATTTCAAATATTATAAAAGATATTTTAAAATAATATTTTCATATATGTACCTTCATTTTATAAAAAAAAATTGATCCTTGCATACGTTTAAGATTAGCCAATACTGCTCTTGACCAGTATGCTTCAATTACACATCTAATATAAAATTGTTGAAAGTTTTTAAAAAAAGCTTGATGATTTATGAATATTTAAATTTTGAGATTCATAACCTGTCAGAAAAACAACTGATATAATTTTCTGAATGACTGGGTTTATTTTGAGATTTTGGGTGGAAGATATTTAATTTTCAAGTACAGTTTTTATTGGGATCCATCAGGTTGAGAATTTTGAGACTTTCATGCCCTCGCGATTCTTTGCAGAGTGATAAGCGAGTAAGAAATTGTTCCTTCTAACTTTTTATTATATGTTATAATAAAATTTAATATTAATATAATTTTTTTAAAACAATAAACTTTTTAATTAATAATAAATATATTTTTATAATAATAAATGAACACTAATATTATGTTTGGTTAGAAAGAATAAAAAAGAATCAAAATTAATTTTTTTTATTTTGTGTTTGATTAGGTTAAAAAAAGAATCAATAATGAAATCGATTTTTAAAATAAAAGAAATCGAGATTCTTTTTCTCCCTTTAAGAATCGTGATTTTATTCTCATTTTAATTTTACTCCACCCTAAATATAACCCTAAACTTCAATCCTAAATTTTAAAACCTTAAACTTTAAACCTCAAATCCTTAAACTCTAAACCTAAATCCTAAATTTTAAAACCTTAAACTTTAAACCTCAAATACTTAAACCCTAAACCTTAAAACCTAAATCCTAAAACTCCAAATCTTAAAACATTAAACCCTAAATCCTATAACCTAAATCCCAAAACCCAAAACCCTAAACCCCTAAATCCTAAATCCTAAATCCCAAATCCCTAAACCTTAAACCCTAAACCCCAAATCTTAAATCCTAAAATCCTAAACCCTAAATCCAAAATTACAAATCCTAAAACCCTAAACTTTTTTTAGAAAAATAATAATTTTAACCCTAAATCTTAACCCACAAATATAATCTTAAATCCTAAACCCCAAATCCCAAACACCTAAATCCTAAATCCCTATATCCTAAATCCCAAACCTCAAAACCTTAAATCCTATTTAGAAAATAATAATTTCAATAATGTATTTTTTCTGACGAAAAATTAATAATTAAATTATATTATTTAAAATTTATTAAATATAAGGGTATTAAAGTAATTTATGGTTTTTTTTATTCAATTCCAATGACAAACCAAACACTGTAATACTGGTTTCTTCTTTGATTTCAATGGTCAAAACAAACAACGTTGTTTCCTTTCCGTTTTATTCCATTCTCATTTCGATTTCGATTTCATTCGGTGAACCAGTAAACAACTAATAGTTGAAAATAATGTACCTTTAATTATTAAGTATGGAATATATGTTCCATAATTTTTTTCTCAAGTTTTTTGATGGATAATTATTACACTATTTTTTGTTTATATAACATCATATTTAGCACAAGTTTTAAAAATTGTTAAAATTATTCTTTTATTTTTAATATATTTCTTTCATGTTAATTAAATTATTTAAAAAAATATATTTATCAATTTTTAAAATTAATCTTAAATAAAATGATACGGTAATACCCACACTCAATTTTTTATATTATAAAATAACATAACATTGTATGTTTAAAATTTATAAAATTCCGTATGCATTTAACAGAATTAAGAATATGCATCGAATACATATATATATATATATATATATATATGTGTGTATATATGTGTAATGTGTATGTATGTATAAATTAAACATAACATTCGCACTTAAAAAGTTGTTAAATAAAACTCAAAAAAGGGTTTATTTGTTTTTTTTTTAATTTTAAACAACTTTCTTTATTTATAACCATTAATTTAACACTTTTTTTTCCTTGTTTTGTTTTTTTGATTGGGACTATTTTCCTGGTTACTTCTTTAGTGCCAGATATCAAGAATAATAAGACAACTCTCTGATACCACCCGCAAAATTTATTGTTATTTGAAGAAAAAAAAGATTTATTGCTACTGACATATGCAAAAAATTTAACTTAAAAAAGAAAGAAAGAAATAATCTTGAACGTATAAATGATTTAATTATTTATTAATTTTCTCAAAATGTATGATTATTTTCTTAAAACATTAAAAAATATATTTATTTACTTTATAAAAAAATAAACATTTTAAAAAAATTTAACGATAAAATTCAATTTATAAAATAATTTATGTGTGTTACAATTAAACCAAATAAAAACCATGCTAAGCTAATTTACACCGATTCCTTTTTCAAATCCTAAGCTACCCGCATGAGCCTTTCCACGTCACATACTCCATAAATGACCTACCAAAAAGAAATATTCTAACAAAAGAGAGATAGTTAACCAACTTATAGAAAACACATAATGGAAAAATCATTACCAGAACCTCTTTAAGGAGCATCGGTTTCTTTACGAGGGGAGCTACATAAGAGCATAGATGTCCATCAACAAATAATGAACACACACGTATATATATATAAGTTTTCAATTAAATAATAACGTGAAATATTGAGATAAGTTTGCAAAATTGTATGATAGTTATATTAATTATCCAAGAAATTATTGAATTAATGCTCGTGAATATCCACTCTAAAAATGAAATTTTTTCCTTAATAATAATGTCATTTATTAATAAATCATCATTAGTGATATATTAATTGTATGTAACTAATATACTTTATCAGCTATATATTAGTTGTATGCAAGTAATATATCTTTCTTAAAAGCACTTTTATAAAAAAATAAATTCTTATTTTTTGTATTTATACTTGTATGATACACTCATGAAATTTCAGTATATTCAACTTGGTATAAGAGCATGAAAGAAAAGAATTTTTTTTACAAGTTCTCGAGCAGCAGTACTGCCATTAACAATAGCGTCACTGTCAGTATTTTTATGCAGTGTCGTTAATCTTCTCACACTGTCCAGTTTGCGTCGCGGTTGTAGATCTGTCCGTCTATTGCAGGTCCATCGTCTAGCCCGCGTCGTCCAGCTCGCGCACCAACTCCAGCCCTGCGCCGTCCAACTCGCGCACCAACTCCAACCCTGCATCGTCCAGCTCACGAACCAGCTCCAGTCCTGCGCCGTCCGTGCACTAGCTCCAACCTCTCACCGTCAGCGTACCAGCTCCAGCCCTGCACCGTCAACGTACCAACTTCAGCCCCACATGGTCTACGTACCAACTCTCACACTATTCTGTGTTTTTTTGTGAGTAATATTTACTCGCAGTGCCTTTTCCCAATTTTAGTTTTTCAGCTTTCAGTTTTTTAGCTCTACCCTAGTCCAAGCCCATCAGTTCATCAACCCATAAGCCCACTTACTCATCAACCTAACCCATCAGCACACTCAATAATTAGACAGCTCACTTACCAGCCCAATCCACAGTCCAATCTAGTCCAAAAAAAATCCAAATTTTTTATTCCGCTGCACAATATATATATATATATATATATATATATATTTATTAATATTTCAATGGAAGATTCAAGACAACATCAAGTTCCTAGAATTAATGAAGTTCCAAAATTTGAAGTTTCTGTTAAGAGTTCAGAGATTGGTTCTTTCGGGGGTACTAAAATTAATGGTACCAATTTTCGAACATGGAAAAAAGTTATGTCTGTTTATCTTCTTGAGATGCATAAGATGGGACATGTATCTGGATCAATTAGGGCTCCTAGTCAAGATGATGTAGAAGCTTATACTAGGTGGAAAGATGATGATAGCTTTGTAATGTCAATTCTATTTAGAGCCATCATTGATGATATATTACAAATGATGGAGGAATGTGAAACTGCTAAGGCCATATGAAATACCTTAAGTGATCTTTATACAAATGAGTCTGACTTTATTCAAGTTCATGAACTCATGTGCAAAGCTACTGGTATGCAGCAAAATGGGCAACCAGTGTCTCTGTTTTTTACCAAGCTGAAAAATATATGGGTTGAAATTGACCAAAAACGCCCGTGCAAAATTAAAAATCAAAAGACCTTCTATGGTACCAGAAGGAGAAGGAGCTTGAATGAGTACATGCTTTTTAAAGTGGCTTTGATACAAAACATAATAGTGCTAAAAGCGAATTATTTCGAATGTCAGACCCTCCGAGCTTGACTATCGCCTTTACATACATCCGTAAAGACGAATCTCAACAGGAAAGTCTTCATCAGGCACAAGTTGAGGTATCAAGCCTAGTCATTCAAGCCAAATCAAAGGCACTTTTTCTACAATAGCAAAATTCAATTCCACTTCATCAACAGGGACCTCCACCAGGCTTTACCAATCGCCCTCGTTCTCATTGCTCTTATTGCAATGAACGGGGGCATCTTCATGAGACTTGTTGGAAACTGTATCCACACTTGCAATCCATAATAGACTACGATGGAGCAAAATGAAAACATCATCGTTCTAAAGCAAAAGTAGTTGTAGTGCAAATTGTCTAAGAACCAGACTATTGTGAAGTAACTGGACAGGATCATCCTATGGAATGTGGAGGTATCCCTACAGCTTCAATAGCTGGTCGTGGTAAGATTGATATGACCTTAAACATTTTTCACTCTGTTGGGTCTAATACTTAGATTATTGATTCGGGTGCATCTGATCATATGACTTATGATAAATCTTATTTTAATGAGTTATCTTCCCCACCAGTGTCTTATGTTACGAATGCTAACGGTGAGGCCTTTCCTGTCTTAGTAAAGGGGTCAGTTTATATCACTCCATCTTTACAGCTCCATAATGTTGTATATGTACCTGACTTATCTCATCACTTAATATATGTCCCACAGTTGAATATTGAGTCTAAATGTTATGTAACCTTTTATCCTATGTATGTGATTTTTCAGGATATTCTTACCAAGGAAATAATTGGTCGAGGGTATTTGAGGGGCAGATTGTTCCGTTTGGATCAGAACTACGTAGGGAAGAAACAAGAAGCATGGGCACGTACTACATTGACTTCTAGTTCTAATAAGCTAAGTGAAATTTAGTTGTGGCATCGCCACTTAGGGCATCCATTTTTTAGTCTTATGAAAAAATCCATGCCCACCTTATTTATTGGTGTTAGTGAGACTGTTTTACATTGTGAGACTTTTGTTTTGTCCAAGAGCCATCACATTAATTATTTTCCTAGTATTTCTAATAAAAGTACTATTCCTTTTGAATTAATTCATTCTGATGTTTGGGGACCATCTAAAGAGCCCACTATATCGGATATGAGATATTTTGTTTCGTTTATCGATGAATGTACAAGGTTATCATGGATTTCTCTTCTTAGAACAAAAGATGAAGTTTTTTCAGTTTTTCAAACTTTTCATACCTTCGTTCAAACATAATACAATGGCATCATTCGAATCCTCCGTTATGACAATGAGAGCGAATATGTTAATCATGTTTTTCAAGATTTTTTCAAAACACATGGGATTTTTCACTAAACTACTTGTCCGCAAACACCAGAACAAAATGGAGTGTTTGAAAGAAAAAATCGTCATTTACTTAATATGGCTCGTGCACTCCTATTTAGTGCTTATATGCCAAAATATCTGATGTTGTCCAAGCTTCCGCCCATCTCATCAATCGTCTCCCGTCTAGTGTCCTTAATGGAAAAATCCATTTTCAGATTCTCGCATCTTACCTCTCCTTGTCATCCTTCCATAATCTTCTTGCCCATGTATTTGGTTGTGTTGCCTTTGTGCATGTTCCTAAAAATAAAAGGTCTAAATTAGATGCCTGGGCAATTAAATGTGTGTTTGTAGGTTATGGAAGTTATCTCAAAGGGTACAAGTGCTTCCATCCACCAACCAGAAAGTATTATGTCACTATGGATGTTACCTTCTTTGAGGACATGAGTTATTTTTCCTCACTTGATACTGCTCGTAAGGGGGAGAATACATATTTCAAAGAACTATATCATGGTGATAGGGAGGAATTAGAAGAATTACCAACTGATGTTTCAATGAGACCAAATGAGATTCCTAATCCATTGAATACAGTCATCAAAGAAGCAGATGTTCCAAGTATTCAAGCACAAAATTCGCTTACAACAAATGAAGTTGAAGACATAATTGTTCCCTCAGGCATTACTCCTACCCCTGATCAACAACTCCCTGGTACTGAAGGTCACTCATATGAGGTATGTACACCCACTGATACTAATAGCATTGAGTTTAATGTTAGACAATATGTGTTACCAAATAGGTTTACTCGAGGTCAACCAGCCAAAAGGTATGAACCAAATATTCAAGCAAAATAAAAATACCTAGTAGCCAATTAAATGTCCACTAAAAGCTTATCTAAGTCATATAAATCATTTGTGAATCAAATATCTTGTGTATCAGTACCTAACAAATTGCAAGATGCATTGGGAGATCCAATATGGAGAAAGGCAATGATTGAAGAGATGGAGGCGTTACAGAAGAACGATACTTGGAAACTTATGCCACCACCACAAGGAAAAAAGGCAGTTAGTTGTCGATGGATGTTTATTGTAAAACATAATGGTGATGGATCTATAAATCGGTATAAAGCTCATTTTGTAGCAAAAGGGTTTACTCAAATGTATGGTGTAGACTACGATGAGACTTTTGCTCCTGTTGCCAAAATGAACACTATTCGGGTTCTGCTCTCACTTGTAGCTTACCTAAACTAACCACTTCGGCAGTTTGATGTCAAGAATGTGTTTCTTCATAGAGATTAGCCGAGGAGGTGTACATGAGTCTTCCACCTTGGTATGTAGTTGATTCTCCTGGTAATTTTGTATGTAAATTGAGGAAGTCTTGGTATGGTCTCAAGCAATCCCCTCGAGCTTGGTTTGAAAGGTTTTCGTAGTTTATGTAGAAGGTTGGTTTTAGAAAGAGCAATTCAGACCACACTCTATTTCTTAAACATCAACGAGAGAAGGTAACAACCCTAATCATTTATGTTGATGATCACTGGTGATGATACTATTGAGATGGATAAATTACAAAGACAACTAGCCTCTGAATTCGAGATGAAGGACTTAGGTGAACTAAAATACTTCTTAGGAATTGAGGTAGCCAAGGGAAGAGAAGGAATATATCTGTGTCAGAGGAAGTACATTATTGATCTGCTAACAAAGACAGGTATATTGGTTTGCAAACCTATTAACACTCATATTGAGCACAACCATTGTTTAGCAGAGTATCGAGATCAAATACCAACTGATCGAGCTCGCTATTAGAGATTGGTTGGGTGTTTGATTTACTTGGCTCATACTAGACCAGATGTTGCATATGCATTAAGTGTGGTGAGTCAGTTCATGCATAATCCAAGTGAGAACCACATGAATGCAGTTTTGAGAATTTTAAGGTATTTGAAATCGGTTCCAGGAAGAGGAGTAATGTTCTCTAAACACAACAATCCTCTTAAAGTCTGTGGCTTCACAGATGCAGATTGGGCAGGAAGTATTACAGATAGAAAGTCAACATTGGGTTATTTCACCTTTGTAGGAGGTAATTTGGTTACATGGAAAAGTAAGAAGTAGAAAGTGGTGGCGCGATCTAGTGCTGAGGCTGAGTATAGAGGTATGCCTCATGAGGTTTGTGAATTACTGTGGATAAGAATTTTGTTATTTGATTTGGGTTTCGAACTCAAAAATACTATGTAGTTGTATTGTGACAATCGTGTAGCCATTGATATATCACAAAATCCAGTACAACATGATGGCACTAAGCATGTAAAGGTTGACCGTCACTTTATAAAAGAGAAGCTAGATGCCAAACTTATTAGCTTTCTTTTTGTTCCCACTGAAGAGCAACTTACAGATATGCTTACCAAAGGAGTTTTCAAGAAAACATTATACGACTCACTAAGCAAGTTGGGCATGATCGATATCTATGCGTCAACTTGAGTGGGAGTGTTAATAAATCATCATTAGTGGTATATTAGTTGTATGCAACTAATATATCTGTCTTAAAAACACTTTTATAAAAAGCATATTCTTATTTTTTGTATTTATACTTGTATTATCACTCATGAAATTGTATTATAAATATTTTTTCAGTATATTCAACTGCATTGGTGTTGATTGGTGTTGATTTACTCTTTTTTTTTCTTTTATGTTATTCAAATATATAATTTAAAATAATAAATGATTGAATATTACTAATAAATCATTAGGAGAATTATCACTCAGTAATTTTTCAAGATTTAGTTCATGGGTATGAAATTTTTTAATAGGTGTGAATATTGATAACAATACTTTATTTTCTTATTATTACTAACACAATTTAAAATTAAAGTTATATTGATTATGATTATGATTATTTCAGATATATTTATATTTATAATTTAAATTATTAGATAGTTTATTTAATATTTATTTCAAATATTATTTTAATTCTACAAATATAATGTATCATAGTAATTAATTTGCAGACTTCAATTATTTAATACAAAACTAATTTATCTCATGTTATTCTGTACATTTTCTCCCAGTTTTTATTCGTATAAATCTTATATGTAATTATCATATTCACCAAGGTTCACTAACTATTAAATCAACATTTTTTGGTCCTCTATCTAGTGTTTTCTTGAATTGTTTTGATGCTTTAGAGTTATAGTTTGTGTTTTCTAGTGCTTAAGGTTTTACTTCATGATCTTAGAGACTAGTTTGTTGAGTCTATGTTTTTGGTTTAAGATCAAATCTTGAAATATTGTAATTGTAACTTGAAATATTTGACATAGTGGATAATTCTTTGGCCCTCCCATGGATATAATAAATGAACCATATAAAATCCATGATTCATCTTTATATTTTCTTTATTATTGTTCTTGATTTATTCTTTGCAACTACATCCTTGGTTTTTTAGGTTTATCAAAATATTGTTTCAATCCAATGTTTCGTTGTATTTAGTGGTTTTATTGTAAATTCTTTTATGGTTTCAGAACTTTAGGGTTTCTTTCTTTTTGAGTCCTTTGATCTTCCACGTTATCATATAATACTTTTATTCCTTTATTTTGTTTTTTTTGTTCTCTATGAAATGATTAGGGTTTATTGTGCCCATAGTTGTTTCGTTTTCTTTGGGGAACAACAAATTTAATTTAGGGTTTCTTTATGCTCTAAATTGTTATAGTGATAATAAAAGGCATTCTAGGTTTATTTTACCCTAAAGACATTTGGATATTCTTGTTTTTTTTCTTTCTAAAAAGTCAGTTTTGGTCTATAGTATTTTCTTAGCAATCCAATAGTGTTTTGTACTTTGATTTCGTTTTTGAGTTAATCACTATAAATTTTTTCTTTTCCTACCTTACATTATGACAACTTCTTCCAAATATAAAATCTCACTATTTGATGTGAATAGTGATGTGTGGAAAAAGAAAATGTGTGCTTTGTTGACTCAGTATTAGTCTTATAGTGCTATTGATTTTGATTATTTGCCTAAGATGAACATTGATACTAAGAAAAAGAAAATTAAGAAAAGGCATATTCAACTCTAATTCTCAATCTTAGTGATAAAGTCCTTAGAGAGGTATCACATCAAATAACTTTAAAGAGAATAATCTTTAAACTTGATTATTAGGAGTGTTGGTGATATTGCCCAAGTGATAGGTAACATGTATCATATACTATGCCAGACGATGACATAGGATGATCTATATGTACTGTGCCCAAGGATGACACTGGAATGTGTATAGATGCTACACACGATGACATTGGAATGCATACATATACTGCACATCCTACGTCTAAAACTACAACAAATATGCATGCATACAAACAAGTATGATAGACAGTAAGTACATATATGTAGATATTGTAAAAATATCTACATGTTCACAACAATTATGGTGATTAGTACAGCTAATCCTTTCAAAAGGTTGTTATAAAGTTTGTTACATTGAAATGTATGCTTTTGAATGGTGTAATCAAGGGTAATGTGTCTCATTGTAACAAACTTGCAACCGTCCTTTCTCTATAAATAAATGGGATATGTCATTATATTTGATGATCAATTTTTAGGTAAATGAAAAAGTATTATTCAATTTCCTCATGATCATCACACAAATTGTGTGTGCAATGAATACACAAGTATACATATCGTAACAAGTAATATAATGATAAGTAAATATCGTTTCCACAGAGATTATTTTTTTAGAAACTAATTTTTAAAACTAAAAATAATAAAAATGAATTTTGTTTTGGTGTTTTTATATTTTAAGGAAGGAAAATTAAAATAACTAAAAGTAAATAGCAATAATTAATTAAATCAGATTTTGTGACTAAAAAGATATATGAGAAAATATCTAGAAATACTTAATCCGTCAATTTTTTAAACATACGAATCATTAAAATCCCCCCAATATAATATCAATTAATTACATGAACAATTAAATCTAACCTAGCATGTATTTCTCTCTCAAGTAAACTACACACCATATATGAATTAATTTAACCACATACTCATGCTAATTAAATTGCATACTACTCATTAAGTTTATCAATTCTGGATCACATACATAAAAATCATACATCTCTGCCTAGAAACTATGCATGTTATTTAATCAAGACAAACAATTAAATAATTCTCTCAAATCTATTTAATTGCATCTATAGATAAATTATTGGCCAAACAATTAATAACATACAAATCAGATTAAATAATATAATTAAATTAAAATTATAATTGGTAAAAAATATTAAATCATCACATGGTGAAAATTGGGTTCATAAGATCCATAGATTAATAAATTAAATACACATAATTGTGTTCATAAAGCTCATATTTTTCATAAAAAAACATAAAATTGATAAAGAAAAGAGTAGAAAAATAAATACAATCAATATCTTGAATTGTACAATTAATTTCCTCTTAAATCTCCACCAAAATTGTGTCTTCTCTTGAATTTTCTGTATTGTTTCTCTTTTTAGCTCTAAAAATTGACCAAAATTATGCTAATAGAGACTAATTAGGGTTTATGGAGTGATTAAGGGCTTAAATAAAGCTCAGATGCGATTTGGACCTTTCGATCAGCTTCAGATCAAGGGCTATGATCAAAACAAGCAAAATTGACAATTTTAGCTAATCCTAACACGACATGTGGCATCAGAAATTCATTAGGTGAATTAGGGAGTGACACATGGCAGGGGTGACCGTTCAGAGTCAAAGCTCACCAGTCAAAAACACGTGGCACGATGTGATTCACGGGAATGGATGGCGTGGCACACAGGTGGAATGCGTTGAGCAATGGTGTGGTGACACGTGGCATGGCACGTTTCCTGATTTCCCAACTCAGATTGAACATCGTGCTAACACGTGGCGCATGTTTGTCCTCCTCACACGAGGCATGACGTTATTCGCTCTCCGTACTTGTGTGGCATCTGTGTGGCTTGCCCAATCAGCTCTTTTGCTTACATGGCATGCCACATGACAGCTTCTGATTGGTATTACGTTAAAAATTCATAAAAAAATCCCAAAAAATTCCAAATATTATATTTTCACCCTTTTTCACTAAAAAGTTTATATTTTAATTTTTTTTCATAAAAATATTATTTAGTAAATAAAACATGTAAATATTAAGTAAAAAAGTGTGCTAATGACAGTATTTTCATAGAGTCATCACCTTGCTATTTGTCATGGTATCAAAACTTAGAAGTTGTATTAGCCTTTATATTCCTAGAGAAAACATCAATTGTTGAACTACCTAAAGTAGTTCAACTGTTTGATCCTCAATTGGTTCCAACAATTGTCAAACAAAGTGAAATATGTTATTTTCATAATATTTTGCTTACAATTAAGCTCAACAATAATAATTTCACGATATGGAAATGTTTGATCTTAAAGATTCTGAAAAGGCTAGAGCTGGACAACTTCATTTATAAAGATTAATTCAATAGATAAATTTCACAATAATGGAACTATCAAATATGAGTACAAAAATTGGAAAAGTTAAGATGTATGATCGGTTGTTGGTTGATGAATTGTATGACTAATGAGCTTCTAAAATATGTAGCTGGATTCAAAACATCAAGAGAGGCTTGGTGTATGGTAGAAAATAATTTTCCCTCTAAGTCGCTAGCTCACATGATTTAGTTGAAGGAAAAGATTCAGAATTTATAGAAAAGAGATTTGAAAGTCAATGACTACGTTCTCAATATCAAAAAGCTTTGTGATGAATTGGATCCAACTGTTGTATAGTCACTGATAAGGAAAAGCTCATATATGTGTTAGGATATCTTGATGAAAACTTTGATAGTGTGTTCTTCACAATGATAGAAAAAAAGCTAAGATAAAGAATAACAATCGGTGATGCAAAATCACTGCTACTTAGTCATGAGAGTAGACTCAAGAAAAAGAGATAAATAATTATCTCACCTCTACCTAGTGTAAATGTTGCAGCAAGAAATAAAGCTAAGACTAAAATCTCTTCAACTAATGATGATATAATATGATAATTGTAGCTACTAAGTGTTAGAGATCATAATCAACAAAGTGGAAAACCTTATCATTAAGGAGTTGACAACTCACAAAAGTACAATGAAAATAATAACTTTCAGCATGGTGGTAGAGGTCATGGATATGGAAGAGGTCATATAGGAAATAGACTTCAATGTCAAGTGTATGGAAAATTGGGGCATATGGTATTCAATTGTTGGTTTAGGTTTGATATGAATTTTCAACCAAATTAGAACAACAATAATAACAACATAGTTGGTTACAATAATTCTAGTCAGTTCTTAGCCTTACATTAATCACCACGATTTCCACAACAACAGTTTCATGCTATACTTGTTGTTGTTAATACTACTAGCTTACTAGTTGTGTCTCATATTACTAATACATCTAAACTATTTCCTACTTCTATATCTGCTTTTCCTCATCCTTTTTTGTTAGTCAATCAAGCCTATGGATCTATGCCTTATGAAGCTTCTTTTCAGTCACAAGTATCAGCTCTTTTTCATTAGGATTTTGCCTGGTTTCTAAGTTCTGGTGCAAGTCACCATGTGACTGTAGATCTAAGTAATCTGTCTTCATCTCAGTCCTACACAAGTAATCAATCTCTTATAATGGGAAATGGTAATGGTTTTCCTATCTTTAAGATAGATCCTAATCAGTTTCAATCTACATTTTCTCCTAATTTACTTATTGTGTCACAATTTGCAAAAGATAATTATATTTTCTTTAAATTTCATTCTAATTCTTGTTTTGTTAAGGACAACAACACGAGGCATGTGTTGCTCCAAGGCATACCTAGTGATGCATTATACAAATTCCATATCACATTATACAAGGAAGGTCATAATACCATGCCTTATTTCTTTGTTGGTAAAAAGCCTACTAGCTATATAACTAAAACATTTTCTCTTGTTGCTAATATGGTTAATCGTTCTTTGTGGCACCAGAGATTAGCCGTGCTACATTTCCTATTATAAGAAAACCATTAAATCAATACAAGATTCCTTTCCCTTCTAGTCACAAATATTATGAATTCATATGTATTGTTTGTCATAATAGAAAAACTCACAAATTACCTTTTTCTCATTCCTTGCACAAGGCCACTAAACCACTTGAATTGATTCATTTAGACACTTGTGTGTCCCCTATCACTTCCAAAAATGGCTATCAGTATTACATTCATTTTATAAATGCCTATTCATGTTTTACATGGATCTATTTTTCTAAAGACAAAATCTGATGCTTATCAAGCCTTTTTATAGTTTAAGGCACTATGTGAGCTACAAATAAACTACAAAATTAAAGTTTTTAAAGTGATTAGAGTGGTAAATTTAAATCTCTCACATATTTCTTTAATAAGTATGGCATTAAGCATCACAAATCATGTCCTTATACACATGAACATAATGGAATTGTTGAAAGAAAACATAGACATATATTAGATTTAGGACTAGTAATGTTAAATAATGCTTCTTTGCCTCTTGCCTTTTGGGATGAAGTATTCTTTTCATGTGTTTTCTGATTAATAGTCTACATAGCTTAGTTTTTAATGACTCTTCTCTTTTGGAGATCTTATTTGGTGTCAAACATGTTTATAATTTTCTTAAAGTATTTGGGTGTCTTTGCTTTCCCTACATAAGATAATATCCATCTCATAAATTGCACAACATATCTCATGCATGTACTTTTCTTGAATATAATCTAAGACACAAAGACTAAAAGTGTCTTACTAATGATGGCAAACTTTACTTGAGTCTTGATGTTATATTTCACGAACCTACGTTTACTTTTAACAAAAGGTCAGTTGGTTCTCAACCTATGTATCTTCTAGCTAGTTTTCCATAGATTAAAACTAGTTTTCCTATTGTAACTTCTATTTTAAATAACCCAATAACATATAGCTTTCTTAAGGAACCTTCCTCTCAAGTTCCTCTCATCTATTCCTTCATTACCTATTTTGAATTCTTCTGATTCTCCATCACCTGGTTTTGAATCTTCTATTTACATTCCTCTTGTTCCAACATTAGATTCGATATTTATCTTAGAACGAGTATGTACTCCTCCCTTTGGATTATTATTTAAAAATGCCCCGGAGGTTTAATATATCTTCACTTATGCCCTTAAGGTTTGCAAAAAATGCTATAATTCCCCTAAACTTTATGGTTAATACCATTGATGTCCTTAAATCTAATGGTGTTAACTTTTTCATCCATATTATGTTAATATTCTTATGGCTCTAATACCAATTTAGGGACTATTCGTTTAGTACTTATTGTTAATTTTTATTCTATAATTCTTGTAATTCCTATATATCAAGGATAATTTTCCTCCCTATATATTAAAGATAATTTTTCTTATCATAAAATTGTGTTATTTTTATCATCATTTTCTTGTTTATTAGTATAATTAATAGATATAAGTAAATAATTAAATATTCAAGATCCTTAATTAGCTTAAAAGTTATAATTATCATACTTGAATTTAATGGGTCTACCACAGTCTTCCCTTCTATTTGTCTTCTCTTGTTACACCGATTATGCCTTAGCTTTGCTCAAACCTTAATACTCTCCTAGCAATGGTGAGCCTTCTGCATTAGTTTATAGATGGTGTCCAATTTTGACTTACTATAAAAGAGTGACTAAACTCCATTTTGTTCATAATATAATAATTATTACAATCTTAAGGCTAACTAAGTACCTTGAAGGGATTTTTAATCACTCATAATTACTTGTTTAGATTTCTGAATAAAAAGGGTTACTATGCTAGAGGTTGTGTGTTTTATGAGCTATGTGCTATGTTCTTTCTATGTCCCTCAAATGAAAATAAAGATTCCTTTTATAGCATAAAAATCCTTGTTTACAAGATGGGAATTACTATTTTATTCTTATTTTAATAATTCATCTACTTTACTACTTTTTGGCTTATCGATTTTAACCATTGCTTTCTCCTTGGCACATGGTGCCAGCTAAAGATGTGGGTCTATATCTTTATTTTTCTTTGTCATCCTTTTTATTATTCCTTATCATTTTCTACCGATAGTCCTTTGGATGATCTTGATGATGATGCATCTTCACATTCTGGATCTTTAATGCAGTAAATACATCTGTGATCTTTGGTGACTTTTCTGGGATAGAAACATAATACCTTTCTTATTTCTTGAACAATTTTCAGGTTGTTACTGTTAAAATTTGTCTCATATTTGATGATTTTCTTATAATCTTCTTCATCTATAATGAGAAGTGATGATGAATTTACTAGTAGATTAATTTACTTTGATCTCAGTAGAGTTATCAATTTTCTTGAGTTCATAGTAAATTTGGTTTAACATTTGACCTCTTAATACATAGAACCCTTCTATGTTGAATTCCTTTTTTGGAAGCTCCCTTGGTTTGGGAACTTCTCTATTTGTGCTGGAAATCCCTACCTTGAGAAAGTGATAGGGGATAATACATCCTTCCTCATTTTAGTCTATTAGTGAACTAAAATATCTGAGATAAATAGGCATCTGACCTGCTCTTATCTTCTTCTTGAAATTATTGACTACTTTTTTGAAATTTTCTAGAAAATAATTTAATTTACTTAAATTTATTCCTGGATATATGTTCCCTTTTAGTCTTTCATGGAAAGCTTTGTAAATAAATATTGAATGAGTTTCTTTGAAAATATTGAATTTACTTCCCATAGGGAATTCCTTTTCTATAGTATAGAATTTCATATATTCTATGTGTTCCTAGGTAGATTTTCTAGCCAAGTTATAGAGATTCAACCATTATGGTTTATTGAGATTTCTATATTGGTCTTTTTCATCTTCAATGACTGATGAATATTTTGGGGATGTTTCCTGAATAGAACTGGACGCTTTACTATCTTTGATGTTTCTGGGAGAGATTTCTCTCTAAAAATACTAGAATCCTTACTATTTATCCTAAAGTTGTCAACCAGCTTGGTGCTACTAGTTATTGTTGTAGTGATGCAGAGTAATTCCTTACTATCTCCTCTGAAGTTATTAGTTTTGGTACTTTGTAATTGGTATAACTGACTTCAACCCTTATTTTATTTATGAAGGCTCTATGAGTTACTCCACTAAACCCAAGAATATATTTACTTGCTTCTCCCAATTGTTGTAGAGTTTTGGTTTTGGGTCATTATAAACCATTTAAGTCTTTTTTTGCTTCATCAACCCAATAGAGCTTTTTTATTTCAGAGATGTTACTATCTTTTGAATCGCTAGGTTCTTCCTTTTCATCTTTTATTATTTCTTTAGAAGTTTTATCTTCTTTAGATTGAATTTTTGTTAAAGATTCCCTTTTAAAAAATTTGGACTCTAAGAGTTTTTCTAAATAATCAAGTTCTTCATATTTATTTACTGTCTCCATAAGAGACTTCTTGAGATATAAAAGCTTGAGTTGTTCCAATAAGATTTTTATCTTTTTTTCCTTTATCTTGATCTTGATATCAAGATGTTCCATTCCTGTTAGCATAAAGATAGTTAGAGGTGCTAATTCTCTGATAAAAGCATCTGCTAAACTATTCTTATTTTCTAGGAGTTGTTCGATGTCAAAATTATAATGGTTGAATAACTATTGCCATCTCACTAACCTTTTGTATTTATAATCACCTACAATATTACCTCTTAAGAAATAACCAAAATTCTTATTATCGGTTCTAATAATGAATCTAGAACTTATGACATATATTGCAAATTTCTTAATAGCCTTTTTAACAACTAGATATTCTTTTTCATTATTGTAATAATTTAATATTTGACCTCTTAATACACATATCTTTTGCTAATGTAACCTCTAAAACCATGTGGATGTAGGCTTTGCATAATGAAATGCACATTTCCTTATCCATTATTCCATTGATTTGGTGTGATAATTTGAGTACCGTTCAGCTTGCTACCAACCCTATTCTTCATTCATGCATGAAATATGTTGAGTTGGAATTTCATTTTATGTGTGAAAGGTGTTGGATAAGACACTTGGTATGCATCATATTCCTTTTGTGGAGCAACCGGTATACTTATGGCTTTGCTTATGGAATCTTTCTCCCTTTTTGTAGCAAATTAAGTGTCATGCTCATTCCACTTAATTTGAGATGGGTATTAGGAGTGTTGATGACAATGCCCAAGTTGGTGATAGGTAGCATGTATCATTTACTACACCTGACGATGACACAGAAATGCACGCATATATCATGTGTATTGCACTCAAGAATGACATTGGAACGTGTCAAAATGTTGCACACAATGACACTGGAGTACAAATGTTGTACACTATACATCTAAAATTGCCACAAATATGCATGCATTTTCTAGGTACACAACACACACAAGTAGTTAAGACAACAAGTGCGCATATGCAAATATTGTAAAAATATTTGCATGTACATGATAACTATAAGGATTAACAATATAGCTAATCCTTTCAAAAGGCTGTTATAAAGTTTGTTACATTGAAATGTGTGCTTTTGAGTAGTGTAATCAAGTGTAATGTGTCTCATTGTACAAACTTACAACCATCCTCAATGTATCATTGTATTTGATGATCAATTTTTAGCTAAATGAAAAAATATTATTCAGTTTCCTTGCTCTTTGTCATGGATGACTTGTAGTTGAATAAGTCACTATCTAGAAAGGTTCATTTAAAATTAAAGTTTATCACTTTTTAAATGAATTCTTTAAAGAATCTTGCAACCAATCTTAATGGTTTTAAGAAAATCTCAAGTGGTTTATTTTCCATTGATCATAAAGTGCAAGATAAAACACAAGCTATAATGTTATTAAGTTCTTTGCCTAAAAAATGTCAAGATTCTAAAAATAGAATTCTTTATAAGCATGATGATTTATCTTTAGATCTTTTTGTGTCTAATTTGAGGTCTATAGAATTAAAGTTGAGTCTTGATGACAAGGGATATACTAATAGTGAAGGTCTAAAAACACGAGGTAGGTTCAAAAAGAAAATCAAATGGTTAGAGAATATATTAGGGTCTAAGTTCAAAGAGAAATTCATATTTAGATGTTATCATTGTAAGAAAGAGGATTATATTAGAAGAAATTATCCACTAGGAAAGAATAAAAAGTTAAGAGGAGAAAGTTTAGGGAATCTATAGTCAAGTATTGTTTCATAAAGGTATGAGAGTTCATATGTACTAGTTGTGACCTCATCTATGTCTAATATATAATGAATTTTAGATTTAGAGTGTAGTTTCTGCATGAGTCCATATATAGACAATGGTTCTTTGACTTCATTGAGGATCATCATGAGTTTTTCTTATTATGAGATAATCATGAATATAAGGTTGGGAAAAGTAAATTTTTTTCAAGAAGGTGGTATTGAATTAATTCTACATAATGTGAAATTTATAATTGAAATAAAAAAAAAATTAGTATGGGTAGGTACCCTAGATGATACTGGTTTTACTGTGAAAGTTGAAAAAGAATTAATGAAAATCAATCATGAGTCACTTGTTTTTTATTAATGTTGTTAAGAAACATGGTTTATATTGTTTATTTGGTAATGCTTTATTTAATAACGTTGAAGATTCTTATATATAGGAACAACGACACAAAGCTAATTGTTCTTTCAACTCAAATAGAATAAGGGGTGAAAACGCCAACCCATGAAATCTTTTCATGAGCTCAATATCAATTCGGTCAAGAAGACCTCACAACATGAATTAAGCGATTAACCTAAGGAAAGTACAAAACCTCATGCTTAGTTCTATACACAATAAAAACAACCAGTAGTAAGAAAGAATGGTAAACAAATGTATGAATGGTAAACAACTAACAACAAGCGAGATAAGAATACATACTAAACAAAAAAATATTTTCAATCACTTCAAGACTTCATATGTGGGAGCATATTTGGTAAATAATGATTGTACTCTCACAACGTACGATCAATCCAAACATAGCAAACAATTAAAGGGTCTGACACCTGGGATACAATCATAGTAAGGAGATGCAAACTTCTTAAAGACTCACATAAAACTTGCATGCATATAACTTACATAAGTAATATAAATTAATTAGGGAGCAGAAAAATTAATTTACTACAACATAAACAATTATTAGAAAGTTGTAGGCATGCTACATAGAAATGAAAGAAAGCATGCAACACATATAACGAATACACTTTTTCATTAGAGTCTACATCTAGTATAATGGCTCATATAAGATAGACACTTAGATTAGGCTAACATGTAATCAGATCATGCATAACATCGAGTAGATAAACACATAACTGATAATCATATAATCAGTAAACAGAAAGCATGCAACAAAACAAGAAAAACTTTCTAATCAGAGTATAAACTTAAGTATGTAGAGACATATAAAATTTAAACTTTCATTGTATTAGCCACACATTCGAGCATGCATAACAATAGATATAAAGAAGTAAACCCATATAGAAACTCTATCTATATGGTAAAATCCTAGGGTTACTTAAGAAAACCACTCATAAGTAAATAATCCACTAAAAATAATAAATAGATACAACTCGATAGAAAAGTATAAACCCATATATCTTTATTAGTTGAGACACCTATCCTAACTACCTATTTCTACTCTCGCTTATTGTTTTTGCAATAATTAGGTTCCAGATACATTCAATTCTTAAAAAAAAAATTAAAAAACTATGACTGAAAATCAAACTAACAAGAAAATAATTTTTTTTAGAACTAATAATGATATTGAAATTTTCAATTATGAAGTTGATTTCTATTGCTCTGCATATGTTAGTGATATTAAAGAAAACCATAAGTGATTCATTTAGTAGAAAGATTTCTTTTCTTACTTTAACTTTGATGGTGCAAACATAAGAATTATCATCATCTCATTTTTGCAATCATCATCATCATTCTATTGGCTGACAACAAGGAATTATCGTCATCATTGCTGCGATCATCATCATCAGTCATCTGGGTGACATCAAGGAAAGTGGCTGGAATTATCATCATCATTGCTGCGATCGATCATCGTCATCAGTCATCTGGGTGACATCAAGGAAAGTGGTTGACATCAAGAAAAGTGATATTGGAAATTATCCTCATCAACATTGACGGCATAAACTCTAGAGTGCTAGGGATGCTTGAGTTTTGAAGTTTTCCTTGATGGCACTAAATTGGAAAATATCATTGGAATTTGAGCAGTGATCTTTGCTACGATCATCTATTGGCTTTTTATGCAATCATCATCATTGTTCTTGGAGCCGTTTGGAAAACAAATTCGGTGATTATTTACAAAAGCTAATCATGTTGATCTACATGCAATCAGGATAACGAACCTATGTAGTGAATTTTTAATTTTATTTTTCTGCAACTTTTTGCGGCAATTTTGCTTTATATCACACGTTTACGAACAGCCTGCCTTAACTTCTGTAAATTTTCAGTTATTGGTCACCTAATCCTTTATAAAATCAATAAGTCCGGAAGCCAAGGTGATCTAAAATCCCTCCTAACCTCGATACCAAAATTGCCCATAAATTGAAAACTTATTGCTCTTGTCGTGGTTTCTACTATTTATAATTACACCCCTGTGAGGATTGAGCTAGAGTCTAAGCTAATGCGCTATTTAATGTCAAGCAAGGAATTTTTTGTGTTCAACTTTGGACACCAAACTTCAATCCCCATAACCAAAAAGCAACATACGCTTTAAGTGTAGGTCTGTTTTTATAACTTCGCCTGTGAATTTTGGGACAAACAGACCTTTGCACAAATCACTAGAGTTGTTGGGCTCCCCTAAAAATTGGCGCAACTAATGTAAAAAATTTAGTATATAAATTTTGTATATTTTTAAATAACTTGTAAGTACACGAATCATTTTGTAGTATATTTTTAAAACAAAACTAAAAAAATTATATTGTTTTTAAATAATTTAAAAAATTCTTAAAAATGAAATATATATATATATAAACATCCCATCACAATTTTTTTGGTTTGTAAAAATCTAATCTATTGGCATAAAATTAAAGATAAAATAGATTCATTAGATATTAGGTAAATAAACATTTAATAATTCAATAGAAAAATTATGTAATATATTAGTTAGTTAATTATACTTGGTCACATTAATTAAGTTATTAAAGATATAAATTAATATTATTAATATTTATTTTTTTCTAAAAATGTCTTTAGGCGGGTCCAAATTCTTCATTAATAAAAATCAATTAATATCTTTAGCCGAAGTCTACTAGTTGATTAATATTATATTATAATTTATTTTTAAATAAATAGCAAATCATTTAAATTACTACTTAAGTCGGAGCAAATAATTTAGACAATCATTCAAGGTGTCAAAGTTGGATTTAAGATTAATGTATTTGAAAATATGTTGTCAACATATTTTCAAATAACAATTTTTTATAAAAATCTTTGAAATGGAGTATGACTCTAAATCAGATTTAGATAATCAAATCTTAAATATAACTTTCTTATTTCAAGTTTATTACGAAAATCATGTCATCACTATTTTTTGTATAATAAACTTTGGATAATTCTTGAATGAAGAAATAAAAATCGATTTATTTTACAAAAATATTTTAACTAAGTTAATATCTCCCCAATATAAAAAAAATATTAATATCGCATAATATTTTCAACCAAACATGTTTAATTTAATAAATGATTAGTAAATTAAATATAACATTAAAATAGTATACAAAATTAACTTTGAAAATAAAAGAATACATTTAAAATTTATACCTCAAGCGTATTCTTCAAAATATAGAATTTCAATAATGATTTGTCTCTAGAAAAGCTCAAAATAGATTTGTCTAAACTGTTTATTAAATCAGAAAAAATCCTACATAAACTAAACTATGTTCAACTCTCAAATTGAGAGAAGAACTTTAAGAAAAAAAACAAAAAACAACTAAGAACGAAGAGAAAGATAAAGCTAGAAGTTGAGGGATAACTGAAACAAAAGGGTATCGTGGCTATTTATATGGTGGAGGACATAACAAAAGGAGAAAAAGATAGTGGATCGTGAGTGAGCAATCATTGAGCATGTGTTGATTTTGTACGTGTTTAAATTCTAACCTGATATACTCATATCACTACATACATTTTTCAACATTGTGGCATACATTAAAATGTGTGTTTCTAACTTCTTTTTCTATTTCACCCCTTTACAATCTTGGTTGGAACATAGGTAGGTAAGGCTTACATTTGTTTACTCTTTTAATTTCCTTGGTTGCGATTGAGTGCTTCAAGTTTTTATTAGTTGAATTACTTTGAAGCCAAAAATACCTAAAAATAACAAAATACACTCATGATTTTGAAAACATAGATTTGCTAAAATAATAATAAAATTATGCAAATATAAATATATTTTGACACTAAAGTGCACAAAAATCACGTAATATTTAGTATTTTTCAAGCACTCATCACAATTTCAATGGTTAGTTGGGCCAGTAAGCTAGAGTCTTGATAGATATAGATCTGGCTAGTAATCTAGAGGAACAAGTAATGGTCAAAGTGGGCTAACTCAAGATCTTTGTTAACCTATACTGTGAAAATGTACCAAAACTTTTACATCCTTTATAATCCTCTATGGGTCATGCCACTTATAAAAGCCGAAAAAATGCTAATGCTTCGGTAGAAAAACCCAAGAATGCATAGCCTACTAAGCCTCAAGCACAAACTCACCTCAAAAGGTTTATAAGCCCAAAGCAACCAATGTCACCAATGAAATTTTAGTAAGTAATGCTTTTGTTACACTTCATGCTTTGGGTACTGATGTTCCCCCCACTAAGATTATCCCTCATGATACCGCTTTCATATACTTAATCTTACCCCTGGACTCCATGGTTCTTATAACACTAAAACCAGTTATACCAACTACTTTACCATCAGCTGTTACAAACTCTTTGCATAGTTTCCAAACTATGCCTACCACTAAGAAATTATCTCACCTTCTGGCATAGATAGATATTTTCTAAACTAGTAATATGCATGAAATGGTCACTGATATCTTTCCTAACTTAGGCAGGCATTACTACAAAAAGGGGTATTTAAGTCGTTGTGTAAAGTCAGTTTTTGGAAAAACTCGACTTATAATAAATTTAAAGTCGGTTCGGTGTAGAACCAACGTTATCCACGTAGTACGTAGCGTCGATTCTCCACATCAATCAATGCTACGTCCTACGTGTATTTTTTAAATTAAAAAATACATGCAGTTTATAATTTAAATTTTTTTAGGTCAATTATTATTTTATTTGACTCTTTAAAATTTAAGCTGGATATATAAATATATATATATATATATAGTATAATTTTTTTCTTTTTTTTAGACAATTAGTTTTTAAAATAATATAATTTTGTTTATTTGTTTGGATATTTAAATTTATATACGTACGTAAAATATATCTTTATTTAATTTTGTGTATTTGTTTTAAATATTATTGTAAAATTATTATTATTTCTTTTTCTATAGTACATATATATAAGAGTTTAAATAAAATAATAATTGAAAATAAAATCAATTTTAAATTGCATGGATAACATCGATTTGCCACGTCAACCGACTCTACCCATGTGGACATAGCGTCGGTTGACGCGGTAAACCGACGCTAGCCACGTAATATTACCGTTCGGCTCTCTTCTCCACTACATAAATTAAAAAAAAATCATTTCTCTTCTCCATTTCTCCCAAATCCTAGCTCACCCACCGTCTTTCTCAATTTCTGGCCACTTCCGACCACCATTTGCAATGTTATTTTTTGGGTTATATTCCTCTTCTCATTATCTTTTAGATCTACTATTTTTTTGAGCGAAATACTCAAATTTTTTATACCCATTCTTTCACTTATTCTCACTTACAAAACACCATTCTTGTAAGTATTTCAATTAATTTTGCAACTTATTATTCAATTTTGTTTTTATTTTTTGTATAAATTTTGATGTATGTATGTTTTTTATTATGCTTGTTATTATATGTTTAGCTTATTTTCTGTGGAAATAATATCTAAATATTTTGGGGTTGGTGAATTATAATATTTACCGTACATGGATTATAATATTTTATTAAGTAAAAGTAATACATTTGTAAAATGATTAAAATGATAATTGTTTTGTATTATGTATATTTTGATATATATTATAATAATTAGGGAATTTATATATAATAATACTTGAAATATATTCATTGGATACATAATTAAGTAATATGTTTAATTAATGTCATTAATAGAAAATGGACAAATTTTGGATGCCAAATTGTAGAATTGAGCAAGACTATATTTCTGGAGTTGAAAGTTTCATGGAATTTGCTTGTAGAACTAGTAATACTGGAAGTAGTATGATTCGATGCCCATGCGTTAAATGTAAAAATGAGCGATTTCATGAATTTGATGAGGTTAAGTATCACCTTATCCGTAATGGTATTCTTTTGAGCTATAAATGTTGGTATTATCATGGAGAAAATATTGATAATATTCATGAGGAAGAGATAAATAAGAATGTGAGTGGATTACATACATCTTATCATAATGTATAGATGGAAAAAATGTTTCATGGTGTTGAAGATGAACTACGCGAGGATGATCTTGAAACTGTTAAAAAACTTATAGAAGATGCCAAAAAAACCGTTGTATCCAAAATGAAAAAAAAATACACTAAAATGTTAAGATTGGTTCATTTGTACAATGTGAAGGCAAACACATGGTTTTTCTGACAAGGGATTCTCAAAATTACTAAATCTACTAGTCGATATGTTTCTTGAGGGTATTTAATTGCCATCTTTAATGTATGAAGTGAAGAAATCTCTTAGTCGATTTGGCATGGAATATCATAAGATTCACGCTTGTCCAAATGATTGCATTCTTTATAGAGAAGAATATGAGACATTAGATGAGTGTGCGATGTGTAAACAATCGAGATGGAAGCATGGTACAAATGAGACAACACATAAGAAAGGCGTGCCTACAAAGGTTTTGTGGTACTTTCCTCTGATTCCTCGCTTTCAAAGGTTGTTCAATAGTATAGATACATCAAATATTTTGACTTGGAATTCGTACGAGAGGAATGAGCAGAACACATGGTTCAAATTATATCATCACAAGAAGAATCAGGAGAAGATTTTGATGATTTTGAATAGCATATGACAACATAATGGTAATTTTTTAATGATTTAATTTCTCTATTCCTGTGTCTGAAGTCTCTTGTTTGATGGATTTTTTTGTTTGATGGATGGTTATGTGCTCATGTATTTAGGGTAATGCATTGTTTATGGACCTATTTTTGGCCCAAACTTCATCTCATCTCTCTTGCCTATTTTCCTTATGACAACATCATGGTAGCACTTTATTAATCAATTGTCTATAAATATGAAGTTATCTGGAATCTCTGCTGGTATTGTTAATGCTATAATGAGCTCTAAATATGAAATTAAGTGTAACTCTGATTTATTACTTGGCTTGTATTGGTGCCCTTAAACCTATGAAACAATTTTGTAATACGTTCATGGCCACCAAAACTCATACAAACCAAGTAAAAAATTAGAGTTACACTTAATTTCATATTTAGAGCTCATTATAGCATTAAAAATACCAACAGAGATTCTAGATAACTTCATATTTATAGACAATTGATTAATAAAGTGCTAATATGAGTTCGAAGGGTTATATCATTCAGATGTCACTATGGTAATATCTTTTTATGGTAATATTTATAATGATTCAATTTCTCCATTTGTATGTCTCTAAAATATTAGACTACTTGTTTGATGGATGTTTACATGCTCATGTATGTAGGGAAATGAATTGTTATATGGATCAACTATTTTTTGTCTAGTTTCCTTGTCACAATGCTGGTGATTCTAAGCCAACCAAGCATGCTTGCACAATCCAATTACATTTTGACGACATTATTTTATTTGTAATTTAAGTTAACTATATGTATTTTATATACATTATTTGTTTTTGTAATAAATTTAATTATCAAGTAATTAATTATATTTAAATTTTTAATTATTTATATTATTATTTATATTTTAATTTTTTATGCTATATATATATATATATATATATATATATATATATATATATATATATATATATATATATATATATATGAATACATGGTGGAGTGAAAAAAGAGAATAAAAAAATCATAAAATGTAAAGTCGGTTCACGTGATGAACCGACTTTATATTTTAAATCACTCAATTTAAAGTTAGTTTAGCGAACCGACTTTAAAACCAATTTTTGTTATAGTGAGGGCCAACACCATCAATACTCTGACTATATATGACCCTACTTCCATTTAGAGGTAGTACCATCAAAGCTTAGCGAATTTTCCATTGGCTCCCTACCACCTCTTACAACTTGATGAGTGCTCAAAAACACTCAATATATTGTGATTTTATGCATGATTTATGACTAAAAAGATTTGTATTCATACAATTCTATTATTATTTTATAAAAATCTATCTTAATTTTCAAAATCATAGGTATATTTTGTTATTTATAAGGTATTTTAGTTTAAAAAGATGAAATTGATCAATACTTGAAGAAATACATTTGAGGCACTCCATTAAAATACTCCAAACCAATAAAGAAAATAAGGAAAAGAGTCATACAAAAGAGAATGTACCACGATGTGGAGTTATTATATGTTGTGGTTTGTTGCTTTTGGATTCAGTACAACTATCCATAAACCTTCATTGGTTGCAACGTGAAAAATATGATTGTTATGGTGAGAGATGCTCAAGTTGTGTATAATATGTGTATCAATTATGTGCATGCCATGAGTGGCGTGGATTATTGTGTTTCATGATGCTAATCTATCTGAGAAGATTTTCTGAACCTATAAATAGGACCCATATTCCATTGTATCATTCATTCTTGATCCGTCATCCTTCTCATTCCTTTCATTTCTTTATTCTTTTTAAGCTTTTTAGATTTTCTTTCTTAGTTTAAATTTCTTCTCTTGATTGAGAGTTGAACAAATTTTAGTTTATGTAATAGTTGTAGATCCAATTCAATAGAAGTTTGGCATATATTTTGGAGATTTTCTAGAAATAATTCAAGAAGACTCTGTTGAGATATATTTAAGTATTCTTTATGTATTATTTTTACGTACTATGTTTAATTTTCTTATCAGTTATTAAATTAAGCATATGTGGAGGAAATTATAATGAGATATTAGTAAATTTGTTATGCTTATGCAATATTAGGTAGTAAAATATTTTTGCAAAATTAAGTATTATTTTCTATTCTATAAATTCTATTTCAAAATATATATTGATGCTAGAATTTTTGTTATAAACCTAAAATATGAAAGTTAGATTTAATATTTAATTATATTATGTGAATATGATTTAGAGTACTACTCCTTTATGAGTGATGTGGTTCACATGTATAGTTGGAGTAAAAATTCTATTTCAAATATTTTTATAAGAATTATTATTGAAAGATATATTGGCGACATAACTTTCATAGTAATTTTAAAATTTGAAAGTCATTTATTAGATAGCTAAAATTCTTAAAACTAATTTTTACACCTTGAATAAAGTTCAAATTGTTATGCCCCATATAAGGAAGACAATTAAATGATTTAATAATCTCTTAGAGAATAAGTAGAATTTAATAATAGAATCAATTAAAAGGCCTTCCTAAGGATTTTAATTGGTTTATTATTGATAATGAGAATGATCGAAGCCTTGTGATATTTTCGTACAAAAACGAGAGAATCAATAATCTTAATTCAAATATTTAATAATCTATTTAATATTGAGCAAGCACAACTAATTAGCTAATGCATCCTATAAATTCTCCACATCATGATAAATGTCTTAATGCCTAAATATTTATTGAATCTTTCTTTTATTTTATTGTCATTAGATTAGGATTTCAAAACCAAACTTTGTGATAGAATGTTTAGGTTTTATTTTTTATTTTTAAGAATTTTAATGAATTATTTAAAAACCTCATGATTCCTCTTTAGAATAACCTTTATCGTATACTAATCATTTTTAAGTGATTCGTGTACTTGTGAGCATTTTATAAATTTTAAAAAATATGTACCCAATAAATTTTTGCATTACCATTCCAAGGTTCAGTTTGCATGCTCTCACCCTTCACCCCAATCATCTATCTCAATAACTAAGCTTAGTGAACGTATGTAATAAAAAGCACATTATGAATTGATTGATGTTAAGAATAGAGGCTAGAAATTAATAAATAGTAAAAATTGATGGGTCATATTTATGAGCCCACATCTTCGGGCAGTGAGATAAACCCCATCCACAAGGGCCTATGATAAAAACTCCTCAATGATAGTCCAATATTAGAATGGTAAGGGTATTACCAATATGAATACCAAAACCACCCTACAAAATCTTTATAGAAAGGAAAGACTTGATTTTTTATGTATAGTAGAACCAATGATAGATCTAAGCTTTCTGGACAATTGTGAAACCTTAGTTATTCCTTCGTTGCTTCTAACTCAACATCTGTAAGTAATCTTTGGCTTTTTTTTACTTCTTTTGTAGTAGATACTACTTTGTTTGTTTTACAATATTAGTAAAATATATCAATTACATAAATTGTAAATACCAATATTCATATTTTAGCCTTTGTTTATAGTCATGGAACATGCATTAAATGGAGGGTCCTTTGGGACTTTTTAATGTCTTTTTCATACCTTTAAACCTCTTAGTTATTGATAAGATATTTTAAGTCTATTATTGGATCTCATGAATCTAGGCATTCATCTCATAGTACTATTTCTATTAAAGAGTTTGGTGATATGGCCTCCTTTCGTAACCTTGTCAAAAGTTGATACTAAATGGGCATACTATATCTATTTCAAAGGTAGTCTATCTTGTATAAGATATCCTTTGGATTGCGGGTTATGCTCCAAATCGTTTTTGGACCTACTAGTCCACGCTCTCCAGAGTCATCACTCCGATCACCACCTACTATTATTATCAGTTCCACGGTTAGAATAGAGAGGTCTTTGGTAACTTGGATTTTAATACTGAAAGAGCCTTTACTACTCTCATTGAACTACAAAATTGGTATAATGATGATTCCTTCTCTAAAAAACTTCTTAACTTAGAATTTTATGGGCATGCTAATTTTGATAGATTGCTACATCAACAAGATATCTTCTTTTGAGAGAAGATCATGCTAAAGTGGCTAAAGGGTGGCAATATAAATATTGCATTTTTTCACTAGCTACTACGTTGTTTAAAAGCCCCAAAACCTTGAACTCATTTGGGCATAAATGTTTATGTTACAAAGAACCTAGATATTATAGCTACATATATTTTGGGCTATTATGAGCAAATTTTCTTTACCTAGATTTGTGACCTCTTGGTCTATGTTTTAATTGAGTCAATTGTGCCCTCTTTGGTCATTACTATGAATAATGGCCATTTATGACCCATATCGTCACCATAAGAGACTATTACTATGGTTTTGGATAAGGACCCCATAAGTACTTCCAGTTAGACAATTTTATAGTTAAATTCTTCTAACAATGTTAGGATATCATTAATATGAATGTAATACAAGTAATTCAGGATTATTTTAGGATGGGAAGGATACATTCTCAATTGAATTCAAATTTCCTATTCCTTATCCCTAAAATCCCTCAAGCAACCACTAAGAAACATTATGTTCAAATTAATTACAAAGATCATTGTAGGATGACTAAGAAGTATTTGCTCTTACATTTTATCTCAAAATCAGTTTTAGTCCATCCTGGGTCACAACATTAGGGATTGTATAGCCAATGCTTCTAAGTGCTTCAATGAAATACAGTTTTCTAGTCGAGGGCATAATGTAGCCCAAAAAAATTGGTATTCATAATATTTTGGACACCATGCATTCGGAATTTAACTCAGGGGTGAAGTCATGCTCTAGTTTTGAAAACATCTTTTTAGGTTAGATTGGAGATCTCTTTACCTCAACAAGAATCTTAATCCTAGTTAATGGTTCACTTAGATGATATTTTTCATGTTATAGAGGGTTCTTCAAGAGGATCCTCTATCTCCGCTCTTATTTTGTATTACAAAATATTTTTTGGGCAGGTACCTTAAGTCCTTGGTAGATAATAAGCTCTTTTGGCCAATTTTCTCTCCCAGAGGAATTACGGTACTAACCCATTTTTATATACTGATGACTTGCTTATCTTTGATTGTTGTTGCTCATTGAATATCCAATTTTTATCTAAGACTTTTCATTTATATGGTCATAACTCATGACAATTAGTAAACATGAAAAACAATCTTTCATTTACTGTGGTAAGGGTGTGCCTCATAATAATATTTCATCTCTCCAAGCTATTACTGGGATGCATATTAGGGGTGCCTATTTATCCTATATGGGTGTCACCTTATTTCAAGGGGCTCCAAAGTCATGAATTGGGCTCAAAATTGTTTCAAGGCTTGGTCAAAAACATTTGTGCAAAAATAGATGTGTGGAAAGGTTACATTCTCTCTTTGGCAAGGTGTAAATGTTTAGTCACTTCAATTATTTATAGCATGTTTCTATATTCTTTTTAGATATATATAAATGGTCAAAAACTATTCTAGATAACCTCAAAAGAGCCATCCATTGGAGTGACTGTTATGACCCCTTTGAGAAGGGGTCTTGGTTTACAAGATCTTGGTCTCTTAAATGAGGCCTTGTTAGGAAAGTTTTCCTAGTGCATTATCATAGGGAACTCTAACATTATGATTTACATACATAGTTTTCATTTGGGAAGAGGATAAGCTCCACGAAGTTATTATGTTCACTCTTCAATCCAACCCAACTTATGACATCATTACTTGACTCTTTTAGAGAGGTCTAGGTGGTTAGTTAGCATAAATGTTTTAGTATGATTTTGTACATATAATTGGCAAGGTAGTCCTCCATTTAAGAGGTTGAACATCCTTCTTATAGACCCACCATTATAATCGTTAGTAGGCGATTATTTGCGGGCTTATGAGTGGAACCTATCACAATCTTTTGAGAACTCTTACTTTGATATTTCCTTGAAGGTCCACTCAATAGTTGCAGGAAAGGTATAGATACCAAAATTTGGATGAATTCGATCAAAATAGGAGTCATAACTAGCGAGCCTTATGACTCTCTACATATGGTCCGAGAACATAAGAGTTAGGGAAGGGTGATCAAGGCCCCTTTCATATCACTATCTTGATCCATTTTTTTTCTAATTAGCTATACAAATCAAGCTTTCCACTAATTTTTAGGAAAAGATGAGGGGCCATCCTTTCCGTTCCTAGTGATCCTTGTGTGTGTTGGCTGAGGTGACTCTTTCTCACCCTTTTTTGAACTATCATTTTGTAGGTGCACTATGGGATTTATCATACTCCTTTGATAGAGTACCTCATATGAATTTTTCCATTCTATATTTACGGATCAGACATATGTAGTGTGAATTAACCTTATGTCATAGCTTGATAACGTATGCTAAGTTGGTATAATTTTAGTCATATAGGTGATATAGAAAGATAAGAATGATACTAGTTTTGAGGATAGATGTACTTCCATGAGCTCCACATTTGCTAGAGTTTGGCATGTTATTCATGAAGAAAGTGTATCACATCATGGCTCCATGAAAAATACATTGGAGGATCTTGTGGTCCTCCAAAGATTACAAGTGCAAGGAATTCAACAAATAGTTATGCATAAAATGTTGCGTACAAATTTGGTTTAATTTATAAAATAGCTCGCAAGTGCAAGAATCACTTATTAAAAATGTTAGGTATACTTTCATGGTCGATCTAAAGAGGAATCATATGGTTTTTTAAATAATTCAACAAATTCTTAAAAGAAAAAATAATAACCTAAATATCTTGTCATGATTGTTTTAGTTGGAAGATATAAACTAATGACATAAAAATAAAGATATATTCAATAAATATTTAGGAAAATAAACATTTATCATGCAGTGGAGAATTTATGGGATATATTAGCTAGTTTATTATGCTTCCTCAATATTAATTAGGATAGTAAAAAAATGAATTAAGATAATTGATTTTTCATTTTTATAAGAAAATACGCTAAGGTAGAGATAAAATTCTATATTTATTAAACCTTATTTTGAGACCTTTGATGGGGTCGATACATCAATTCTTAATTAAATTATACTTATTTTCTAAAAGATTAACAAATCATTTAATTTCCACCTTTGGTGGGCTCGACACATTAATGATTTATGTATCTAAAAACTAACTTTTAAATTTCAAAACTACTATGAAGGATATGTTGTCAATATATCTTTTAATAATTATTCTTATAAAAATCTTGAAGTGGAGTTCTCTAATGATCCAAATAATTAAAACAAAAACCTAAGAGTTGACTCTAAATCAAATTTAGATAATTAAATCCTAAATCTAACTCTCATGTTTATTACAAAAAATACTAAGATATATAATTTTCTTTAATAAACTTTGTTTTAATCTTAATTAAGAAAAAAACTTAATTCACTTTATAAAAATGTTTACCTACATTAATATTTTACAAGTATAATAACATTACTAGTATCTCATATTATTTATAGCCAAACATGTATATTTTAATAAATGATCAATAAATTAAACATATAGCATGTAAAACTATACATGAAGATCATCTGAAAAGAATACATTTAAATATAACTCAATTTTAACTTTATAGAATCTTAGTATCGTTTTAGTTCTAGAAAATCTCCAAATAGACTTGCCAAAACTGTTTATTGAATTAAAACTAAAGTTATTACATAAAGTAGAATTTTTCAACTCTCAAATGAGAGAAGAACTTTGAAACTACTAAAAAGAAAAGCTAAGAAAACTTAAGAGAAAACCAAGAAACTAAAAGGATAAGGATCTAAGGATATTTTTTAACAATTCCATTGGGATCCAATTCATTTGTTTTGAAAAGGAGAAAAATATGGATGACAAGACAGGCACCGCGGTACACATTCCTTTCACACTACAACATATATAAGATGTACATGTTGGAACTCGATCCATTTTACTTACACTGCAACACATAACACTTCCATGCAACAGTCCGTAATAATTTTTGGGACACGTGATTCTCACTCCTTTAGCCTCGTGCCATGGCACAGTAAACTTTCACATCATAACCCACATTAATCTAATCAACTTTGAACCCATATTTTCTTCTATATACTTTTTCTTGGTTTGAAACATATGGAATGCTTTACATATGTTATATTTTAAGCTTAAAAATTGTAATGGAATACTTTTAGATATATTCTTCAAGTGTTGATCAATTATATTTTTTAAAACTAAAATATCCAAAAAACAATAAAACATACATGTGATTTCTAGAAGATATATTTGTTTAAAATTATAATAAAACTAAACAAATGCATATCTATTTAATCATTTAACATGTATAAAATAACGGTTTATTAAGTACTTTTGAGAACTCATCACACCAATAATCAGCTTCTTGCTAGTCTCTTAGCAAGAAAGGCAAAATAAAAACTAGAATAGAATTAAACTATCTTAAATTATTGCCATAGATTGACACAGTTACATTTAGCATATGAAACAAGCCCTTAAACCTCTGAGTTTCCCTAATGGACGAGTTTAAATCTCATGAGGGCTTCAAAAGATGATACTAACAAGCATCAAATTGTAAAAAATAAAAAATAAAAACAAATAAGTAACACATAAACAATAAAATTGAAAACAAAGTAAAAAAGAATAACAAAACTTCTCATGTTTTTAATTTATTTTAAGTTAACAACTAAAATCTATTACATAAGTCATTTTAATATTCTATACATTCATGATTTACTATAATAATTAGTTGAAAATCACTTTCATGTTCAAATAAAAAATGTATCAATATGAATTCGCTTCGACTTATTCTCACAATAACATTGATTCTATTGGTTCAATCACTCATTTAAAGGTATATGTGAATATAATTTATGTAAATTAATGAACTAATATTTTCGCATATGTTTAAAGACTAAAAGGCTCAAAATTGTTCCTAATATTGATCTCATGAAAAAAATCAAAAGGAAGAATTTTATAAAGAAATCAAATACTATTTTCATACATTAAATAAATTCATCAAATAAAAATTTCAAGTAATATGCCTTTTAAGATATGAAGAAAATGTAAATAACTTCTTGGGGAATTATTTCATATTTTTCTTTTGTTTTAGTCATTTCTCAAAACTTTATAGGATCTTCTGGAGCATAGTATTTAGTTTATACTATTAGTTTTTCTCTTTTTTTTCTTGTATCTATCTCCTTTTCTTTTAGAGATATTATTTCCTTTCTTTCTTTTTAAAAAGGAGATGACTCATGTACAGTTTGTATATACTTTGTATGATATAGTGAGTAGCTAAGTTTTGGGTTTTATTTTTATATTAGCTTAGGTAACTTTATATATGCTTCTTTTTTTATAAGTCATGCATGAATGAGAAAGTGCATACACTTTCAATTTTTATTTAAGTCATTCAATTTATGTACTAAAAATAAATATATGACACTTTATTAGATGTAAAAATCCTAACATTCAATGTAAAGGCCTACATAGATCATCTAGCAAATTTGAGTTGATAAGGAGAGTGTTTAAAAGAGTAGAAAATATTATCACTCAGAATGGGAAGATAATGGCTCAAAATATATTCTCATAAGTGAGTCTTCACTATTTGATTCATAAACATCGATTTTGGATTTATTGCAATTTTAACATTTTATCATAAAATGCTAATTATGATAAAAAAATAACTAATTATCACATTACTCCATGATATGTTTTTAAAATTAATCTAACAATGTAAAGACTTAATTATTTTCTTAAAATTAACTAAAAGACAAGATAATTTTGTAAGAAAATTTTAAAATTAACCAAAAATTATTAATCCAATAAAAATAAATTAAAGCACATAAAAACAAATAAAAATTTGAGCATATGTTTAAATAAAAATTTCAATTTAGCTTTCAATTTAGCTCAATTTTATAATTTAACTTTTTTAACTCCCAAATTAGAACTTATATTTCCTTCAATGTAAAAAATGTAAATTAAAGCAAGAGTAAATAATAAAAAAGTTACCTATTTATTGAATTTTCTCAAGTATTGGTATAGAATTACAAGTGCATCCATCAATCTAAACATTTAAATTTTACACAGATATTGTGTACTTCTCACAAATTTCAATAAACTGTTATAGAATTAACAATTCTAAACAATGTCTACATGCCAAAAAACAAAATAAAACAAAAAAGTTACATAAAAATATAGTGAATATAATATCCAAAAATAATTAAAAAATAAAGCTCTTAAAATAAAAGCAAAACAAAAATTGATAAAAATTTTGGATCAAATTTAGAGCTCCTCTTCCATATCGTCGAGACATTGTTCTTCAAGTTGTTGTCATGATCTTTCTAGAGGTGCAAAGATGAAATTATAATAATAATACTCGAGTGTTACTAAGTGACTTTTTATCCACCTAGAGATGATATAGTTGTAATTGGTTCATTTCATACATTAAACGGCTACGTTCTACCTAATTACAATGTCGTTAATTTAGGAATGTAGCTTATTGGGTACTATAGAATTGCTAGTATTCTTTTATATAGCTCTATCTTTCACCAAAATTATTCTAACTCTAAGAGAAATTAGGATGATTCTTCCACATTTAATTGTAGGTATTATCATTGGGATCATACCTTTGTCTTGATTGGTATCCCTTTAATACATTAACCTACTTAAGTCCAGCATTAACTTCTCCTTGATAGGGATAGGCATCATCACCATATCCTTAAGTACTACACACACCATATTGTTCTTTATTTGTTGTGCCATGTGTTGTGAGAAGCAAAACTTTCTTGGTTAGTTGATAAAGTTGCATTTGAACTTCAATACCAAAGTCAATTTCATATACTTTGACTCTTCTCACCCTAGAGGTTTTTTATTGGAAATTAGCACCTAACATCTCAAAGAGATTGTATGTCTCTAAGGCAATAGTTTCTCCCATCGTTCCTCCAATAGCATTATTAATGATGAACTTACATTGTTTCATCAATCCATCATAGAAAAATTGGTTCTACAGCTATAAATGATAGTTGTGATGGAGGCATCGAGTGAAAAAGAGTACATACTTATCCCATGCTTCATGGAAAATTTCTCCTTCCATCTAAGAGAAAGTAGAAATCTTAGCTCTTAGCTCTGATTGCTTTGGTAGGAATATAAATTTTCCCTAAAACTTTGAAACTACTAGAAAGAAAAGTTAAGACAACTTAAGAGAAAACTATGAAGATGAAAGGATAAGGATCTAAGGAAATTTTTACAATGCAATTGGGGTCCAATTTATAGGTATTAAAAAGGAGAAAACTATAATCAGAAGACTGGCACTGTGGCACACATTTCTTTTACATCGCAAAATATACAGGTTATACGTGGTTGGAACTTTAATCATTTTACTTGCATCATAGCACACAATTTTTTCACATCTTGGCCCATAATAATTTTTTGGAGGAATGATTCTCACTTCTTTAGCCTGGTGCCTCCGAACAATAAACATCCATATCGCGGTCCATATTAATCTGTTCAACTTTGAACACATATTTTCTAGTATATCCTTTTTCATGGTTTGGAATATATGTAATGCTTTAAATATGTTATCTTTTAAGCTTTAAATTTGTAATGGAGTATTTTCAAATATATTCTTCAAGTTTTGATCAATTATATCTTTTTGAAGTACTTGAAAAATAATAAAATGTACTTGTGATTTCAAAAGAATAGATTTATTTAAAATGATATTAAAACTAAGAAAATACAAATATATTTAATCATTTAACATTCATAAAATCACAATATATTAAGTTCTTTTGAGCACTCATCAACAAGCACCATAGATCGTAAAGGTAATTTAGACATGTTGCCTTCAAAGTAGATAAAGGTCAATATCAATGGTGTTGTTTTTGGATCACCTGATCTATCACGTTATGTAGGGGTATTTCAAATATCAAAATCCTTTGTCAAATATTGATTCTATATTCCATTTGAGTTTTCATTTTCTTTTGAGACAGAGCTCATAGCAACTATTCATGCAGTATTGTATGCCACCACTCAAAGGCTTTAGTTGGAGTCAGACTCTACTTATATGATGATTATTTTCTACACTAGATCATTGTCAGGGTCATGGAGATGGTACTCTACGTGGCTTGACTACTTTGAAAATATTACTCACATAGACTTTCACTAGTCCCTTATTTTTAGGGAGGGTAACATTATAGTTGATTTTATAGCCTCTAGGGCAACTAATATTTGTACAACAACATGGTGGTGGGATGCCCCATTCTTTTCTAATGCTTTTATTTTTCAAATATTGACATCATGCCTGATTATAGGGTTTATTGAGGAATGATTTGTGTTAATTTTTATTATTTTAATAATATTGTAGTTGATGGGCTAGATAAAGATGAGTGCTACTGAGGTGCCAACCTAGTTGGGATGTCATAGTAAATCTCTAAGTTCTATTAGTTATAATCTTTCATTCTGCATATGATAAAGTGAGACACATAATAGTTCCACACATACCACAATAAAATGGATTGGTTCAAAAAATGAATAGAATTATTCTCAAAAGAGTTAGATGCATGTTTCCTTTTTTGGTTTACTAAAAGTGTCACATGCTATATTTTATTTGATTAATAAATACCCCTCTTCTCTTTAAAATTTAAAACATCTAAAAAGGTTTAGTTTGTTTTTATTTGAAATTATGATCATCTCAAATATTTTGGTTGTGATACATATTGTTATGCCAATGATGGCAAACTAAATTAAATGTCTATGAAATGTATATATTTAGGCTATCTTGATGGTGCCATGGGTTATATATTGTGGAGTATACTTTAAGGATATGCTTGATTAGTAGAAATGTTATCTTAGATGAATCCCAAACTTATGATGATGTTTTTGTTCTAAAAATGATGTACTTCGAATAAATAATGACAAAGTTAGGGTGGAGCCTAGATCATTCTCAATCTATATATGGACTTTAGTTGATTTAAAGGCTCAAGTAGGCTCTCCAATAGATGTTAATGGTACTTGAATGGATACTACACAAGTTGATAAGGGAATTAAGGTGCCTATAACACATCTAGAAGGTCCACTCAACCTTGACGATTACCAATTGGCTAGCAGAAGATAGGAAATCCCTCCTAAACATTTTTTTGAAAATAATTTTGATGCTTATGCTTTAAACATTGGGTTGAATTTAGATGATAACATTCCTAGAGGTTATTATGATGTATACAATCATAATGAATATGTTAAATGGTTAGTTTTTTATGCAAGATGAATTTGATTTGTCAATGAAAAATAATACTTGGACTTTGATTATGAAATCTAATAACCATAAAATTATTGGATCAAAGGTTGTGTTTATTAAAAAGGAAACTACAACTAGCTCTGAATCTCCAAGGTTCAAAGTTAGGTTTGTATAATTTTTTCACATATGGAAGGAATTGGCTTTAATGGTATCTTTTCACCTGTTGAAAATTTTTTACAAAACAATCTAAAGGTTTTATTATATCTAGAAGAAAGAAGATGTTTTTTAGTTAATAAATCTCTTTATGGCCGTTAAACTGACATCCAAACAATGGTATAAATATTATGATAAGGTTAGGTTTTATAACATGTGATCACGATATAAAGTTAGAGTTTATAAGATGTAACCATGATAAATGTGTTTATTTTAATGTTGAAAAGAGATGATTTACTATTTAATTAATTTTATACTTGAAAGATATGTTAATTGTCAGTGGTAGTTTGAATGACATTAAAGATATAAAAGCACAATTATGCTATGAATTTGATATGAAATATTTAGGACATGCTAACAAAATTCTTAGCATAAAAATCGTAAGGAATAGGAAATTTGGTAGATCATTTGTTTCCCAATATACATTGAAAAATCTCTTTTATGACCCAAAATAAGTTCTACATTGAAAAAGTTCTCTTGAAATTTTTGATGAAATTGTAAATCTATTGTCATACCTTTTGCTAATCATTTTAACCAGTATTATGCCAATTGTGTTGTTTTTGATGATGATAAGGAATACATGAAACATGTTTCTTGTTCTAATGTTATTAGTTCCTTAATGTTTGGTATGGTTTATACATGCTTGAGTTGACCTATGGTGTAAGTATGGTTAATAGATATATCAAACCCTAATAAAATACATTGGCAAATATTGAGATATCTTGAAGGATCTATTGTTACTAGTTTATGTTATGTTAAATTTGAGACTAAATTGTATATTGTTGAAGGTTATTGTGATGTAGGTTTTCTCGAAGATAGAGATAATATGAAGTCATTTTTTGGTTATATGTTCACTATATTTGGCATTTCAATCAGCAAAAAAGATTATCTTTAATCTATAGTCTCTATCTACTATTGAAGTAGAGTTCACTGCTTACGCTAAGGCTATTAAGGAATGCCTTTGGATCAGAGGTTTTTCAAGGAAATTGGGCGTTGTAAAAGTGAAAGATGTGATCCATTTTATTATGACAGCCAGTTAAACTTATATGTTTCTAAGCATCTTATGTTTCATAATCGTTATTTGACGTAAAATTCATTTTACTAAAGACATTATAAATAAGGGGTTGGGAAATTTAATTAAAATTAGCATAGATGGTAATTCTTCTAATATGCTCACCAAACCAGTATCAAGTATTAAGTTTAAGCATTGTTTAGAATTAATTAGAGTCCCATGGTGTCTAATATGGTGTCTAATATGGAAATTTGTAATTTTTATCCACCATAAGTGTTATTGATACCGGGTGGGCTTAAATGTAAAGTGCTCTTTTTTTGGCATTTTGTCGCTCATTTAACATTAGAGAGAGTTATGAGGGTGAAAAACTTATTAAGAAAAAGTTGACATTTATCATGGCCTTTTTTTGATGGGTCGTGTAACAGAGGGATCCTTTTCTCAATCAAATGTCCCCCCAAATAAAGGATGATAATTTTATCAAATGTAACTGACACATTTGCGTCAATTTAATTGGGGTATATCAGTTCAGATTATGATTTCAATTCATTACCCATTTTTAAAATATATTTTTAATTTAATTCGAGTAATAATTTAGGTAAGATATTAATCGTTTATAGATTTATGTTTTCATATATCATTTAAGTTTTTTATATTGATTATGGTTCAAAACAAGTTAATCATTTTGGTTGTTTACTACAGGTAACACCAGAAACAAATCGCATATCCAAAATTCTAGAAGTAGTTTAGTTCAACTTATCTGTTGAGTCAATTAAGTTTAGTTTGGATTAGATTCGGATTGACCCATAAACCATCCCTACTCCAAATGCATTCATTGTAATGAAAAAAAATGGATGGAATCCATTTGTAACAGGTTATTTTTAATAAAAATATCATGCATAGAAAATAGGTTATTATGCACACACAAAATGATTTCTCATTGAGTAAAGTTAGATATAATAATATTATATCATATTATTTGAAATACAACATTGTTATTAAGTATATATATACACCATATTATTAGAATAATATCAATTATATATGTGTCACTCAAGGTAAAGATGGTAATGACAACTAATAATGTGAATTTTAATTTTGTATAATTAAAATTATGATTATTTATAAAATTTTGAAGGATTTGTTTTTCAAAAATAACCTTAATTAATAATATGTGAGAAGAAAATTATTATTACAAGAGATATAGGTATGATGTTTAAATTAATTGTAGGGTGAGAGTAGTGCAATTATTTAAAAAAAATGAGGTGGTAATTGTGTTGGGTTAACTATATTATTGTATCATATTTTGTTATTAATTATATTATATTTTTATGTTAATTTAAGTATGAAAATAAATTTAATTTATTTTTATATTTTTTATTTGTAATAATAAAAAATAACAAAAACTTTAATGATGTTTAATAATTTTTTATACGTAGAAAACCCTACTCTCTGTTATATATGATAACATACGCCCACGAGAACAAGTTTACATGATTATATGGACTTCTATTCTATACAACAATGATTACCATATGATTAAAAGAGTCACTCATATATCCACATTTATGCACACACACAATCACACATTATTTCTGTCGAATCATTCCCTAGTACTTGATCACTCAGGCTGATATTCTGGTCTTTCTTTGAAAAGGATTCAAACCAAAATCATTTCGCTTTGAAAATCTGTCTCCATATGATTATAAAAACTAAACTCCATGCATTTAATGAATTATATATATGCATACTTTACTCTTCATGCAAAGGAATGTGCAATCATTAAATAATTTAAGCTCTGGGATTGAGGTGGTTAAGAACTCTTTCCCTAAATTAAAAAAAAAGTTATTTTAAGACAAACAAATATCAATGAAAATAAGACTGAACACACATATATATATATATATATATGAGACAATTGGTATTGTATATTAATTTTTGGATAATCACAATTAAATTGAATAAATAGCCACAGTTAAAGGAATTTATGTACATATAATTAATGAAAATATTTAATGCATATATACAAATGGTTTTTGGGTTGAATTAATAATGTTCAATATCAATTAATTTACAAACGATGAAAGCATCAAATTTATAACAAGGTCTACGAAAACAAATATGGACTCTGTTATCTAGTTGATCACGTTCCACTAACATATATACTCTATTTATCAAACAACAGAGAAGACTGTTCGTGAAGAAAAAAATATATTTCATGAATGTATTAGCTCACTAATTACAATATGGATACAAGTAGTATCGATCTCATTCAAAAGAGATAGTAACATACTCTTAACAATAATTAGTTCTACAAAGGTGATCATCTGCGACACTCTATATAATCTAAACCTTACACTCCAACTCTATGGAAACCTTCATTTTATTTTTTTTAAATTAAAACAATAAGATATTGATTAGAGTATCCTTGTTCCACATTGATTAGAAAAAAACACCAAAACTGTTTATAAATTTGGGAACCCTTAACTTAATAAGTTATTATTAGATTGAGGTAGGCATGAGTTTCTAACATGGTATCAAATTTGGGTCTAGTCTCTATGTGATTGGACCTTAGGCTCTACCACAGTCTCACCGTGACGCTAATGTTCACCTTTGTCCGCCGTGTGGAGAGAGGCGGTTAAGTATCCTTGTCACACATCGACTAGAAACAAAGTAGAAAAACTGTTTATAAGCTTGGGAACCCTTAACTTAATGAGATCTTATTAAGTTGAGTTAGGCCTGAGTTTCTAACATACAATATTAGAGTAATATAATATGTCGACCAATATGCTCTAAGATAATATTACAGTGACTTGTTCATAACAGAATCAAATTAAAATTAAAATATTAGACCATATAAAATGATTTTTTATTTCATTTATTTAATGTTTAAGGTGTTAAAAAGTACTTAGCCACATCATCTCATAGTGAGCTCTATGGATTGTAGAGGTTGCATGTTTGGAGATGGATAAAAGCTAATACAAATGATGTTGTTTTTGGACTATTAGAGTTATTTGATTGTTTGAGTGTTTTTTGGACTTCAAGATTCTTTATTAAGAGATGTTTTTGTATCCTACTTAGGGTCTCGTATGATTTTAAGGAAGAACACGTAGCAATCATTTATGTTACCACCTTTGGGTGAAGAAAACTTTGGTTAGAGTTTAACTTTTTTTTTATGTTGTCACTTTTTATTAGACACGGTCACTTTCGATACCGTGGATATGATTCTATATGGGTTGACTTCTTAGAAAAAATCACTTGTATAGAGTTCTATTGTTCTTATATAGAGAGAGAATAATGTTATAGCTAAGGATATAATTTTTAGGACTCTTAGTAACTGTACCGCGACATAGTTCTAAGATGTCCCACTATTTGATAATCCTTTCGTATATTCAAATGCTAATAAAAAATCTAGGTTTTGTTAAGAATTGGTATATATATCTTTTATCTTTATTTAATAATACTCATAGTTAAGGGATTAGATGAGAAAAATTCTATAGAGATGCCAACCGATCGAGTTAAGATGTCATAATGCATCTATTAAAGTATGTTACCTATAACCTTTCATTTTAAAAAAGTATTGATAACAAATTATAACAAATAATGTAGGGCAATTATTATTATTATTTTCATCTATTAGTGTACAAACATATAAAACATAGTTGATAGTTAAGTACTTATTTGATATTTTTTGTTTGATAATTTTATATATACTTGTAAAATTTTCAATATATATAAAAGGATGATTGGTGATTATATTTACATAGGAGAGTTAATTTATCTATTTATTGAAAATAATATATTTTGTTTAATGTTTAAAGTTATTTTATTAAATCTTTTACTTTTTTCAATTGTATATTCTTTGAGTGATATTGATAGAGTAATGCTATATAGATCAAGCTCTTGTATGCATTAAGTACATATTAGTTATTAATTGGATTTAAAGTTAAGGATATGTGATGATAAGATGATTGTGAGATCACTTACTAACAAGGACTAATTAGATTATACTATGTTAATTTATGTTATTATTTAAAGCCCATACTAACATGATGTTAGAGAGATTTTGACTCGTTGAAAATATATTTTGTCTTTATTTTTTTTAATTAAAAAAATTATCTTTTATAATTATAATCCATACAATTATTTATGTTTAAAATTATTTATTTATGCATAAATTACATAAATAAGCCTTCTTTATTAACTCATGAAAACTTGAACTAAGTTGATATGTAGAAAAATAAGTTATTTCAAACAATCTTTATAGTGAAACAAAAAAAATCACATAAAGTCCTCTCAATTTTTTTTAATAGGCTAATGATGATCATAAATTAACAAACATTTCATTTTTTATGATTATAAACTCATTCAAAGTAGTTGGAGAGTTGATTTTCAATTTCTTATACTTGTAATTTTGGCATATTTAATTATGCAAATAAAAGATAAAAGTGAGTATTCACGTATACATATTGAAACAAATGATAAATAATAATATTAGTTCTTTACACAAGTAGATGAATTGCTTAGTATCTTAACGTTTATTATAAAATTACAATTAAAGGAATGAAATATGTGATATTTATTTCACAGTATAACTCTAAAAGAAAAAAAATGATTTACTTAAATACTATGATAATAATTAAAGTCACAATTTTCATACTTATAGACAAGATTTACACAATACTATTGTTTGATATAAAAAAATCAATAACTAGTTATATTTATTTTTATTGAATTATATTTAATATATTTATATTTATATTCATTATAAATGATTATGGAAAAACTATATTCTCGTAATTTATTTAATTAAATTACATATATTTTCACAGTAATTCTAGCATATTAATTACGTTACTTTTCTTTGTTTCTAACAAATATTGTTGATGAATCTATTACGTTCTCAATTCCTTAAAAAAATTATTTTAATATTTTTCTATGAGTAATTGTTTTATTAATATATGAATAAGTATCTTATTTCGTGAAAAAAAGAATAAGTATGTTGAAATGAAATATTTAAGATTTCAAATTAATTAATATACTTGTCTTTTTTTTTAAGTTTACATTGGATTATTGCTGCTACTTTCGTGAAAATTATAGTTTAAATTAATTTTTTTCTAATTTATTTAAAGTTTAAATATTACACGTATATTTATTTAACTTTTCTTTTCTGAATTTTATAAAAGGAGAATAAATTAATCATTTTACTATAGCATCAGATAGCTTTGAAGCTCATATAACTTAACGTAACTACTTAATATGTACAGAAGGTTAACATTGTGATTCAATGGGTCATGGGTCAAAAAACTAGTGTTATAAAATAGTGTTAACACAATACTCATGGGTCAAAAAACTAGTGTTATAAAATAAAAGGAATCCACAGATTAAACTTAGTATAAGAGTGCAATACAAAGGCAAAGGTAAAAGGTACTTGTTGATAATTAATTATTTTAAAATTTTAATCTAAAAAATACTACTCAAACTTAATATTTGAGTGATATATATCATGTTGAGCCTTTACTCAAACTTATTGGCAGGGAAGTACTTACAAGCAAGTGGGTCGCAAGGACTCTTACCTAGATATTACTTTAAAGATTCTTGACAATTATAAGAATTAAAGGAGAAGTTATTATCAACGAGACTTATGATTCATTACATACAATCGATGAACTAAGGAGATGAGAAAAGATCATATGGACTCCTTTTATGTCGACCTCATAGTTTATTTTACTCTAGCATATTATTCAAAATAAGTTTCACATGGATTGTCGGTACAAAATAAGGGTAAACCTTTTTCTTCTAGATGCTTTTTGTGTGCCTTAGTGAAGGAAAATACATTTCATATTTTTTTGAGTTTTGCATTTTGTAGGTATCCTTTGGCATGCAGTTGCATACATATTCTATCATTTTGGAGTTTTGGATAGCGGTGATTTTTTCTATTATTTAACCAAAAATGATTATTATTAAAAATATATAGACATATGATTCTAAGTTTTGTATTTTTCACAATTTTGTGATTTACTTGTGAGGTGGGATAACATAATGCAGATCCATACAAAATATAATAGATGAACTACAATTGCTCAACATCAACATATATAAGGTATTTCATGATATGTTCCATGAATTATAAAGGTTATTTGTGGGGTGTTACCATTGAGATGGTTAAATGTCAACACAAATGGTGCTCTTTTGGATGGATAAGCATGTCTTGGTATGCATGTATTTTTTGGACCTCAAGATTATTTGTTAAGGGATATTTTTGTATCCTACTTGGGATATCTTATTCTTTTGAGATCAAATTTATGATTGTCGTACACATGATTATATAAACCGTAAATTTTAAATAAAATAAACTTTATTTGAAATAAGACTCAATCTATGTTATTACTCTTTTTGAAGTAGGTCACTCTCTGTGAAGATTGTTTGGATGGATTTTCATTGTTTCTATGTTTATAAAGAATATAATGTTGTTAAAATTTACTTTGTATCTTTTTATATATATATATATTTAATAATACTTTTAACTCAATTATCATATAAAAAATGTTAAGAAAGCATCAACCTAATTAAAATATCTTGGTGTAACTATTAAAACCTATTAACTTTAACCTTTTATTTAAAAAAAATGTTGAGGATTTACCACTGCTCACACTTAAAATGAGTGTTAACATATAAAAAAAAATTACTCATCCATTAACCATTTAAGCTTTCGATCGAGATTGATAATCAAAAAAATTCTGATATATATAAAAAGCAAACAATTATTGCATGGGACAAGGAAGAAAAAATGGAGAAGAGAAATTCCATAGAAATATTGTCTTTGTATGTGTGGGGGTGGGGAGGGGTCGCTCCTTTTATCATTATTTTTTGGAATATTTTCAAGTTTGTGAGTTGTGATAGACCCACATCCCACTTTTTGTCTGAAAGCAGGTGATGAATGTTGACTAATTACCACGACAAACCAAATTTAAATATTTGTTAGTAAGTAAAGTATTAGTTATTTATTGAATTTAATTCGATCAATAATAATAATTAATAATGATTATGTATATTTTTATATTTAATTTATTATTAATTTATAATATAATTTTAACAATATTAACAAAAAATTTCATTTATCACACATCTTTTATTAATTAAAATATTTTATTTTCTTTACATTTTAAATTATTATTATTATTTTCAATTTATCTCATATAAATGTCAAAAATTTATTTTTTATTTTATTTTATTTATATTTTTTATAAATTTATTTCAATATTATAAACATTTTAATTATACTGTTAAAACAAATATAATAATAATGATATTATTTTTATCTAATTCAATTCTTATTACTGATATCATTCCTATTTTTACTTTGTTTTCATAAAACATGACTTTAAAATTAAGAATATAAAATAATTATAAATTTATTTATTAATAAATGATATAATATTTAGATTAATGCATACATAATTTTATGATAAAAAAAGAATTATCAATTTAAAAACGGTAGATAATAATCGCAAACAGAAAACTGTTAACTGGCCCGCATTTTAATTGGAGCTTCTTTAACTTAGATTTGATTGGAATGAAAAAAAAAAAAAAAAGAGAGAGAGGGGTTGGAATCCATATATGATTGTCATCTAAATGTTGACCATTTGTTTCCATTGTCGTTTAAGGTAGTTTTCAAAGCCTATCTACATTTATCACAGAAGAGCATAAAAATTTGGCTAGTAGTAGATGAAAAATAACAAACTTATTATTTATAAAATTTATAACAATAAAATTATTATACCTAATATTAATTCATATAGTTATACTCTTTTTATTTAATAAAAAAAGTTATTTTTGTTATAATGAATTTTAAGAGTTTTTTTTATATAACATTCTTAAATTTTAATATTAGGTACACAAAATTATTTTGCAAATTTTATATAATTTCTTTTTATAATTATTGTACAGACTTCACTTACTTTCTCATGATTCTGAAATTTTGGTTTCCCTCTTTGTTGGTTTGTAATAAATTCAACATTTTAGGTTGTGTAGAAAGGTAATTTGTTCCCCCAAGTTCCCATTTTTCAATAACATTTCCTTGTTGGATCAGTTGCCACCATCTGTGGCTTTTAACCAATTGCTTTCAGTGAACATGTGTTAAATGGATTAAAATATGACTCTCCTACTATTTTGTGTTGAAAAGTACTTTGACTTCAATTCAAATATTTGAAATGTAAGACTACTCTATTCTAAAATTTGAGGTTATATTTAATAGGAAAAAATTTCACATATGTAACTTAAGGTAGTTACTTAGGAAGATAGTATCATTTAATTTTTTTTATTTTTATAAAAAATGATAAATAAAAATAAAAAATAATTTTTATTTATATTTTTAATAAAATAATATTTTCTTTTAATATTTTATTTAATTGATAAATAAGAAAATGATAAAAATAATTTTTTATTATGTTATTTTATCATAAATACTATTAAAATATTGAGTAAATAGATAAATTTTTATCATAAAATTACAAAAATATTGAAGGAATAGTTTTTGATATATTTTATAAAATTAAGAAACTAAAATTGATATAAATATCTTAATGTAAGAGACATTTATGGGACCTTACCCTATATATATTTAATAATTTGTAAATAATTACTTTTATATTACTTATAAATAATACACTCATATTATTAATAATCAATTACATGAATTTGTTTTTATGCACGAATGAAAATGTATTTTGTATTATTTTCAGATGAATTTATACTACCCATTGGGGTGTTAATTTAAAATTTATAGTATAAATGATACGATCAGACATAATGTTTTAATCATAAGTAAAAATTAATAATTGTTAGATAAATAGTCGATACTTCCCCTTGGTATGCATTATAAATGACCAATATAGTGCTTAAGGGAATGTTTTTTAACCCTTAATAAATTCATTCATTTTATAATTTTTTATATTGATATGTATGATTATAAACTCAAATTATAATATATAAAATAAAAAATAAAATTTGTATAAGTATGAAGAAATTTTAAACCATTAAAAGATGCAAGTGGAAACCATAATGAATATTTAATTTAATCTTTGTTAAGTTTTTAATTTTTTTATCTATGATTATAGACTTATTTTTCATCTCATATTATAAATATTTTTATTTTATTTTTAAATATAAAAAAATATAACAAATAAATTAAATACTAATTGTAGTAATTTTTTGTTAATAAAATTATTTTGATATGGAATAGAGTTACATAAAAAATTAATATTATATAACTATCAATTATTTTACTAAAACAATGTATAACCAAATATTATACAATTTACATAATTATATTAAATAGGTTGTCATCAAATATTGTATATATAAATTATAATACAATTCAATAAGATTTGCTCAAATATTATTATACTTATTCTATTCAATACGGAAAATGAAACATTTCATAACTTTTATGATTTGACTTAATTAATCCTTTAAAATTAGTTTGATCAATTTAGTAGCTAACTTTTCCAATTTGACTAATTCAATAGCCTAGCATTTTCAATTTCACCATTCTAAGTATTTTCAAGATTATCAAATGTCAATTTGAAAATATTTAGGGTTTGGTACTCTAAGAGTACCCAAAATTACCCATATGATTTTCTGCGCAGATGAGAAGAACCACGCGCCATACACCACGCGCCAAACGTGGACCGTCCGATCAAAGAAGAAACGGCTACGATGCGCGCATCCAGATCACGCTCGACCAAATCGCGTGGGCGCAGATTCTGTTTCACGCGGCTCGACGCCCACGCGATTTGATCGAACGGTCCACGTATGGCGCGTGGTTCTTCTCATCTGCGCAGAAAATTAAACTTTCTTAATTGCATTTTGACCCATAAATTTATTTCAAATTACATTTTCAACTTTCTTTAATTACAGTTTAGCCCTTTTCTAATTTAAATTAAATTTTTAAACTTTTAATAATTAAAATTAAGCCCGATTTAAATTTAAATTATATTTTTGACTTTTATAAATTGCAATTAAACACTCTTTTATTTGAAAGTATATTTTTGGACACAAATTTGCAATTACGTACGTTTTCGATACAAATTATTTAATTTTCATAAAAAAATATAAAAAACAGTAAATACTAATTTACTCATCGAAAATTAACTAAAAACATTAAGAACATAGCAATTATAATTAATAAAATAGGTGAAAATAACTATATAAAATACAGTTATCAGGGTCATCCCCAAAATAATGTTTGATACAATGGAAAGATTTATTCTTTTATTACTATGTAAGGTATGGTGGGAAAATGTTGGTAGTCAGAAAATTTACAATACCTACATACCATCATATGTCAATTTTAACCGCTGAGAAGTTTCTCATCTGACAAGGTTCCTTAATCACCATGTCATCATCCATATTAGCTTTTCTCTCTAATCTAGATAGATAATCTTTCACCTTATTTACTATCCCATTTTCATCATAGATTTTTGGGTCAAACTCATGTAGAAAAAGAACTCATCTTATCAATCTTGGTTTGACATCCTTCTTTATCACGAGGTACTTTATTACAAAATGTTCCATATAGATAGTCACTTTGGTTCCAACCTACTAAACTCTAAGATTCTCAAAGGCATACATAATGGCTATGAGTTTCTTATCTGTAGTAGCAAAATTAATTTTAGCAGCATTGAGCATCTTGCTTGTATAGTATAAGGTATGGATCATCTTGTCTCTTTGCTACTCCAAAACAACCCTAATAGAAAAATCACTTGCATCATGCATCAACTCAAAGGGCTTGTTCCAATCCGGTGATACTATAATAGGTGTTGACACTAATTTATCCTTAAGCATAAGAAATTCCTCCAAACTTATATCATCAAATGTGAAAGGCACATCTTTCTCTAATAGACTACACAAGGCTTTTGATAGTTGGGAAAAATCTTTGATGAATCTATGGTAAAAGGCCCTATGCCCAAGGAAAGTACTCACTCATATTACTCTGGTAGATGGTTGTAGCTTCTCAATCACTTCTATCTTAGTTCTTATCCACCTCAATACCTCAAGATGAAACTTTATGGCCTAAGATGATACTCTCATATACCACGAAGTGACATTTCTCCCAACTCAAAACCAACTTTGTTTCCTCACATCTTTGTAGGATTATGGAGAGAAAGTGTATACACTCATCAAATATGTTCCCAAAGATCAAGAAATCATCCATGAAGATCTCTAAATACTTTTCCACCATGTCTAAGAAGATATAAATCATATAGCAATAAAAGGTCATAGGTGCATTATATAACCCAAATGGCATTCTCCTGAAAGAAAATGTTTTTAAGGACATATGAAGATGCTAGTTCTTGATCTTCAAGCACCACAAAGATATGGTTATAGATGAAGTACCCATCTACAAAGAAAAAGAAAGAAATGCCCAGCTAGTCTATCTAGCATTTGATCCATGAATAGGAAAGGAAAATGGTTCTTCCTTGTAGCTTTTTGCACTTTGTGAAAATTCATACACATTTTCCATCCTATGACTGTCATAGCAAGTATTATCTCATTTGAATCATTTTCCACCACAATTATCCTTCCTTTTTTGGCACACAATAAACAGGTTTTACCTACTCGTTGTCTAATATTGGGCAAATAAATCCTATATCTAGATATTTAACAACTTCCTTCTTTACCACCTCTTTCATAATAGAGTTTAACCAGTATTGTGCATCCCTAGAGGTTTAGCTCCATCCTCTAACAGGATCTTGTGCATGCATATGGATGGGCTTATGCCTTTGATGCCAGTAATAAACCAACCCATAACTCTTTTGAATTTTCGTATCACCTTTAGTAGTGACTCTTCTTGGCCCATACTTAAACTAGCAGAGATGATAACCAAAAGTATCTCTTTCTTACCAAAAAATGCATAACATGGATGGTTTAATAAATGTTTAAGTTCTAATTTGGGTGGCTATTCAATGGAATGATTGAGTTTAGAACATGACTTAAGGCACTTCACAACCACATTAGATACACAAATGAGAGATATACCTTCTAAAAAGTTCACACAGTCAATAATATCAACTTGCATAAAATATTCTACAGTTTCAATATTAGAATAGGTTGAGTAGTTTTCTAGTGAGTTTATCTCATTGTTCATAGCATAGTGTCTAACAATCTTAAGTGTGTTCAATTTAATAGATTTGTTAATTTATTAACATGAGTGTGTGTGTGTACCTACATAAGTTTTATGGCATTCATCAGCATGTGATTTCACATAATTAACAAGCACATATTCGAAAGCATCACTAGAGCACATGTCATAAAGCACATTGGTAGTTAGCTTATCAATAACATCTATCCTAAAGCAATCCCTAGCAATATCAATGTTAGAAAATTTAATTTTTTTTAAAATGTTAAATGTTACTTGCTCATCTCGCACTTTCTTTATAAACTAACATTTTTGAACATGAATGATTACTCCTTTGGTTGTTACTGATGGATGATCAAGTATGATAGAAATGTCATAGCCCTCATTCATGTCTAGCATGATGAAATCCACTATAAAGATGTCAAATTCTACCAACACATCTTCTACCACTCCCTAAGGTCACTTGATTGACTTGTCTGCTATTTTTAATGTCACCTATATGGGTTTGGCTTCACCAATACTCAATCTATTGAAAGTTGATAATGACATGACATTAATACTGGCATCCAAGTCACAAAGTTCCTTGCTAAAGTGTATGTTTCTGATAGTGAAAGAGATGTCAAAGCTACTCAGATTGTTCAGTTTCTATGGTAGATTTCTATCAAGGATGACACTACAACCTTCACTCAAGATTATTGTCACATGATTACCAAGCCTCCTTCTCTTAAACAGTATCATCTATTCAAGTGCATCTGTAAAAGGTATGTTGATGTGTAGCCTTTTAAAGATATCCAAAAATTTGGAAAACTACCTAGCTTTTGTTTTTGTAGTCTATGATGGAAAGGTATGGTAGGTGTATAAAGGATACCCTTCTAAATTACTCAACAATAAAATAGTGGATTATTTATAAAAAATTCTCAAATGTCCAAGGGCCTCGCCTACCCTACCTCGACAAGGATAAACTACTACCTCAACGAGGATAATCATTACCCTAGAGAGGATAATAGTTGTTAAAGACTCTTCGACTAGGGTTGGCGAGCCCATAAAAATGTAATTTTTTATTTCCAAAAATGACCAAGTAATTTTTCACAAATACCTACAAACAAAATGAAATAGTACCACAACCACTCAACCTAGCAAGCATACTATGAAAACCATCCTTTTAATTTGTGTAAACATACTCACATTCAAAGTATACCTAACTAAATGAGTGTGTCCATTACTAACTGTCAATAACCAACCTTACACAGATGGCGATAATAAAATAAATAAAGAAAAACATACCCTATATTCTACACACGAAAATGCCAACAAAGACACAAAGGACTTATACGAATTACACAAATAATCCAACAGTAATAATAAGAAAGTAGTAAACAACCAAATGCAACAGAAGTAAAAATATAATCAAGAGAGCAATAAAGAAAAAATAGCTTTTCAATAACAATCAGAACCTTCTTTGTGGGAACATGTTCTGTAATAATCTTGATTGTAATAACACAATATACAATCAATCAAACACAATATATAATGTGGAAACATCTATGGATTGCACAACAATCACTTGCAATAAGTAATTTGCTAATGAATAAATAATTTACAACAAATAGAAATATAAACATAGGTATCTCTATCAATAGATGCATATGCCCTAACTGTACCTAAGTTACCAACTTTGTTTTTTGCAAGACAATCTAATAAAATCCATCCAACACTTCCTTGAAATTCACCACTACATGATGTGGTATAATCACCAATGACTTAGTATTATGTGAACAACCTATGTTTAGACAACTCACATGCACATGTACCTAGATAACCAAACTATATCTCGGTTTTAATCCATTCCCAAAACATGTTTTTACAAAATCAATTATAAAGTTTATCGTTGATATTTTGAATCAAAAAAAGAATTTTCAAAAGAGTTTTAAATTTGCAAGAGCTTCTCCTGTTTTTTTTATTAACGAAAAAAGATTGGAATATTTATAGAAAAATCTTTAACTTTTAAAGTGCTTGTCGATTATTTTTGCAAACCTCTTTGACGAGGATAATAGCTGTAAAACCCTTTCATTAACTTACACACTCTCCTTGGCTTGTCAAGATGTCATAACATGGTAAGTTCGAGGAGCTCAATGAGTCATCGTTGATAACTCAATGAGACCTTGACGAGTATCAAAAACATTATTTTAAAATGTTTAAATAATTTTCTTCGAATATTTGAAAAACAACCATACAAACACATAACTTAAATATATTAGCTACATGCTCAATTTTTTAGTGGTGTTATATCATACAAATATACAAATGTAATATACGTGAGTGTGTGAAATACTAAATCATCACTAATCAATTATACATCAAAACAATAATACATTAGATATAATACAAACTCGATATTTTTTACAAGATAATGTTAACATAAATATAACTTGTCGTCTATAGTCAAAATAATTCACTCTTACGTAAACTTTACTGGTTACAAATAATTTGTAAATAAAAAATCTTTCAATAATTTAAATGTAAACTGTTTGCTTATATACGATCAATTATGTTTTGTTACTTAGATTTTTTTTATTTTTGTGAAGCAATTCGGTGGGCAGTGTAACATGTAATTTAGGAATAATTATTAAAGATTATTAAAAAATTAAAAATTAAAAAAAAAATTATTAAAAAAACATTATTAAAAAAACTCATAGAAGTTCTTGATATTTGCCGTTCAATTTAGTAAAATTTATAAAACATTTAAAAGAAATAAACTTATTTGACATCGGATAAGTAAATCTACGATAAAACGCATCCTAAAGTGGACGTGTAAAACAGCGACCTATGCATATACTTAGCTCAGTAGGCTCGGCTGTATGAAGTGACTGGATGGGCAGTGCTCTGCTCGTCAAATCCATATAAATCCCTGTGACTGCAAATTAAAGCATTGCTTGTTTTGGATATTTTGACCCTTCATATTTCGTTTCATTGGTCATTGCCAAACCCTCTGGTTTCAGCTGACTTAATTGTCTCATTGAAAGGAGGGAGGGAGGGAGGAGAGAGAGAAAAGGGGCATAAAATGTTTATATTAATTTCGGGGTTATCTTTTTTAACAAAAAGAAATTATGGTTAAATGAGAAATGGTTTTGTTATTTATATGCCCATTAGATGTTTTGAAGATATGAATGAAAGTGAAAGAGTTGAGGGAGAAAAGCAAAAGTCATAGTCTTTCTCTAAAACACAGATCCCTATGAAATGCTGGGTTGCTCTCTTCCATGACTTGCTTATATTCATTCCTTTTGTTTTGGATTAAACAGACCACCAGTTTTGTTGTCTTTAGAGAGACAAACATTGATTTTTTTTATTATATATAAAAAAACCTTGAGTTGCTTAGAATGAAGACTTGCCTCTTTGGCTAGTTGGGTATTTTTTTTTGGTTAGTTTCTTGCAAAACGAGTTTCTCTATAGCTAGACAACAAAAGAACTAACTTCTCAAGTAAGAGGATTTTGATATGATTAGTTTATTTTCATCTAATGATTGAGTTGCCTTATAGCCAGTGATTCACTACTAAGAAGTAGGAAACTTTCTAACTTATAAAACAGAGAGAGAGAGAGGAAGAGAGGAAAAAACAACAAGAGTGTGTGAAGATGAAGTCCATGAATGATCATCGTAATGATGGTAACTGTAACTGGTTGGGTTTCTCTCTCTCAACCCACATGAAAATGGAGGCTCCTTCTGATCCTCATAATCAGTACCATCAAGTTCAAGCTGCTGCTTCTTCTTCTTCTTCAAATGTTGTTCCAACTAGCTTTTATATTCCTCCTCAAATCAACAGCTCTGCAATGTGTTATGCAGTTGGAGATAATGGTGGGTTTAGTTCACCCTTGTCTGTAATGCCACTTAAGTCTGATGGTTCTCTCTGTATTATTGAAGCTCTTAACAGGTCACAGACTGAAGGTTTGCTTAGCTTTGCTTTACTCTTATTTTCATTTAATATTTGCTCTGCTCTACATAGATATTATGCTTAGTGCTTAAAAGAAGTTCCTTTTTCTTTATAATTTTATAGCTTTGGTGCCCAATTCATCTCCAAAGTTGGAGGACTTTCTGGGAGGTACAAGCCATCAATATGGTAGCCATGAAAGAGAAGCAATGGCTCTTAGCTTAGACAGCATTTACTATAACCAAAATGCGGATGCAGAAAATAACAGAGAACATTCTCTGGATCTTCTTCAACAACCCTTTAGGACCCAAGAACAACAGATTCCAATTCAATCGCACACATTTTATTCTGGAATCCCCTTTCATGGAATTTACCAAACACCATTACAGGATGTATCTAAACAAACCAACATTTCAAATTGTGAACCCCAAATGTCTCAAATGCCAGAACAGTCCATTTATTGCTTGAAAAACTGGGTGGCAGGGCAATACTCAACTCAAACTTCTCTGGAGCAGCAAGTAAGTGGAAACATTGTTGATGAAAGTGGAGCTTCTGGGTCAGTTGGTACTATGAATTGTGGGGATTTACAATCGCTTAGCCTTTCCATGAGTCCAGGCTCTCAGTCTAGCTGTGTTACAGCTCCAAGGCAATTCTCACCTACTGGAGCTGAATGTGTGGTTATGGACTCCAAGAAGAGAGGTCCTACAAAACTGGGACAAAAACAGCCAGTGCATAGAAAGTCCATTGACACATTTGGACAGAGAACATCACAGTATAGAGGTGTTACAAGGTTTGTTTAAACATCACAGCAAATATTTATATTTTTTACATAATGGAAAATTTTTACATAAATTTGAGAAAATGGGTGTCCGAAAACCCAAATGGGTGTTCTTAAAGACACAAATAAGCATAGGTTTTGTGTGTTAAGTTGAGTTTGCATCTGACTGGCAATGTAGTATTTTCCTCATTTATTATAAAAACATAAAAAAAAAAAGAGTTGAATGATTTGTTAGTGAACTTTACTTAAATTTGATTGCAACAGACATAGATGGACTGGTAGATATGAAGCTCATCTTTGGGATAACAGTTGCAAGAAGGAAGGGCAAACAAGGAAAGGAAGGCAAGGTTGGTCAGAGTAACCAAAACCCATTTGCATACATTTGGAAGTATTTCTTTGACTGCAAATTTTTGGTCCCTACCTTCTGATTATCTGACTTATTGTCATTAATTTTCTTGCTTGTCATGTTCGTGCCATTTGTGGATACCATTCGAATCAAATTATGTGTATCTTCAGTTTATCTTGGTAAGCAACTCATTTGTAAAGTATACGAGTTTTTAACTTAATCCACTTTTTTAATATTATTATTTATGATTATCATTAAATTAATTTAATATTTCATCATTTGATTATCAGGAGGATATGACATGGAAGAGAAAGCTGCAAGAGCGTATGATCTTGCAGCACTTAAGTATTGGGGACCTTCTACACATATTAACTTTCCTGTATGATTTCACTATTTTTTTTAATGTCAGTTTTTTTAATTGTTTTTGTTCACTTTTTAAGTCTATAAACATCCCATTTTGATTTTACAGTTGGAAAATTATACAGCAGAACTTGAAATAATGAAGAACATGACCCGCCAGGAATATGTGGCCCACTTGAGAAGGTAAAATAATATTGATATATGATTTGATTGTTTTATATAAAGCATCGAGAGAAGTGTTTCAGTGGAAAATCTTTTTTTTTCTTTCCAGGAAAAGCAGTGGATTTTCAAGAGGAGCTTCAATGTACAGAGGAGTAACAAGGTTCTTTTTTTTTTTCTTTCCTTTTTTCCTTTTTTCTTTTCCTTGTTACCAATGAACATCAATTTGTGAGAGCATAAAGCATCTGAAACTAAATCTTATATTTTTTGCTATTATTAATTTTATTCAGACATCATCAGCATGGAAGATGGCAAGCTCGGATTGGGAGGGTAGCAGGAAATAAAGACCTGTATCTGGGGACTTTCAGTAAGTTCATAATCATATATTAAAATGTGTTCCGTGTATCGGTCTAATACTCATTTTTTCTTTTTATATTCTTAATTAATTTTTTATTGAGAACGAGGATAGAAAAAAAAAATGTGGGAATGTGATCGATGCAAAATATGTGTTTAAGTAGGATTTGAAATGTAATTATGAAATCTAAAAACATTGAAAATAGAAATAAGGAGCTCCACATTGTTCTTTTTCCTCAATACTCGGTTTTTTATTATTTGATTCATTTCTTTAGCCTTGAGTTTCTATCCGTTTGTAGCTAAAATTCAAAATGTTGTTAGTGTTCTTCCTGTTCTTTTAAAGGTGTTCTTAGGAAAACTCTGATCCCATGTTTTCACTGGTCATGGATTCTTTTACAAGGCTGTTTTTCTCTTCTTTGTTACTGCAAGAATGAGCTTTTTTAAGGCTGCTGTTCTCTTGTACTGGATGGAAATAAAAGTATGATCCAGCTAAAAGCCTAAAATGCTTTGATTAAAGGCTAACTATAATTTGAAAGCATTTAGCTTTTGTTTTATTCTTTGATGCAAAGTTTTATTGAATATTGGTTTCTCTTTAATATTATAAATCATTATAGGTACTCAAGAGGAAGCAGCAGAGGCTTATGATATTGCTGCTATAAAATTCCGTGGAGCTAATGCTGTTACCAACTTCGACATAACTAGATATGATGTTGAGAAGATCATGGCCAGCAATACCTTGCTCGCCGGAGAACTAGCTAGGCGAAACAAGGCGGTAGGAATCAACAATGAGTCGCTTGATTCCATTCAAAACAACTTGCAGCAGCCTCAAAATAATGGTGCGATTGGTTCTGATTGGAAGATGGTTTCTCCTCAGCCTAACAACTTTCTTCAGTCAGTAGTTGATCAGAAACCAGTTAGCTCGGGAAATTATCGAAACTCGTCGTTTTCAATGGCAATCCAAGATCTTATTGGCATTGAGGCAATGAACTCTACTAGCCAATCATTGGTTGATTCATCAACTAAGATTGGAACTCATTTCTCAAACCCCTCATCTTTGGTAACAAGTTTAAGTAGCTCAAGGGAACATAGCCCAGATAAAACTGGTCCGGCGACCCACTTTGGAAGACCTCCATTGGCTTCAAAGCTTGTCAATCCAACTGCTGGTGCTAGTTCTTGGTCTCCAGCTATTTCCATGGCTCACTTCCCTGTTTTTGCTGCCTGGAATGATGCCTAAGGAAATTCTATGTCTTGTTTGTTCAAAACGTGCATGTACAACAAAGAAATTAACAAGGTAGAAGAAATTGGTGATGTTAGTGGAACAATAGTTGAAGTTATATTTTGATTATCTTACTAAAAGTAGTTTAATTAGTGGGGGACAATTATCTATTCCAAACCGAACTTTCTGGTTATTGATTGCAAAAATGGAGGGAAGTTGTTAAATGGGTGCTCATTGATATGGGCAATATGAAAATTAGGTACTCTATCGCATTATTGAATATCTTTTTGAAGAAATATGTTTTTACCGGAAAATGTTTTTTATAGCAACTTTATTTTATATATTGTTGATAAAGTAGTTGCATGATTATTTTGATATTTTATGTTACTAATTTAATGTTCAAATCAAAAACATCAATTAATATGTGTAACTATTTGATACATGTATTATAAATTCTCTTAAAATAATTCAATGGTTCCCATGTGTTTGAATAAGTCATTTATTAATTCTAAGAAATGAAAATAAATCATACATTAATAGGTTTAAATAAAAAATAAATAAATAGTAAAAGGAAAGCTTCTCTTCTTAATTTAAGATATGATATTATAATATTAGTATGTATAATATTGCAAAAAAATATCATCCTATGCTATAACGAAGGAAAATTAGAAAGAAATAAGAGAGCTAGAAAAAAAAAAGAGAAGCATAAAAGATTTTGTAATATTAACATTGTTAATTCAATATATAATCATATATTATTTTCTCAATTTTAAATTTTTAAATATATTTTATTTATTTTTAATTAATTTTTTTTATCAAATATCTTTATTTTACAATAATTGGTATTAGAATTATAATTTTTATAAAATTTAATATCGATAAATTTAACGATAAGAATAATTTTAACTTAGATAAGATTTATTTTTTCTCATGGATTAAAAATGTGAGATGTTATTGAAAATAGAATCAAATTTTTAAGTAATTTATTATAAATGGGTGACAGTTTTAAGAGAAGTCTAGAGAAAAGATTGTCTGACAAACGGTGGAAGAAGTTAAAGAGTTGGTATATGGTAAAATCTCTATATAATTATCTCTGTTTGAAAAAACAGTTATATAATTTTTAGACATAGGAAGATAAGTATTTATAAACATTATAAATTCAATTTATTCTTAGTTGAAAGAAAATTGAAAATTGATGTTGCAATAGAAAAAGTAAAAAAGGCTTTACAATATTTGAGAATTAAAGAAGCAACTCAACAATTTATATAGTGAGGGTAACTTTGGTGAAGGCTCGACGATTCGAGGTAAAATAAAAGAATAGAAGAAAAATTACAACAGAAGTTCATATAAATCACAACAAATATAGAAAGAATAACAATAGATGTGATAACTAATCAAAGGAAGGACATTGGAAAAGAAATTTATTCAAGCTTAAAAAAGATAAGGTATGTACTTCAGAATTGGTAAAGTAGTTGTTAGACCTAGAAGAGTGCAGTAATGTTTACTTTGTCTCATCTAACGATAATAATTATGACTAGAATCTTGATTCAGATGTACTTTCCACGTGATACACAACAGAGATTGATTTGCTACATTTCAAGAGGTTAATGGTGACAAAGTTCTAATGAAAAATGATGGAACTTGTAGCATAGTTGGTAAGGGTATAGTGCAAATCAAGATTAACAACGATTTTGTGAGAACGTTAACCAATGTGAGGTATGTAATAGAGCTTCAGAAAAACTTGATTTCATGAAGCACTCTAGACATTCTTAGTTGTCCATATCAAGTTAAAGGTAGAGTCTTAAGAGTTTCTAGAGGTATCTTGACAGTTGTGAAAAGGAAGTTAAAAAATAGATTGTATATCTTGAAAGATAGCACGATGGTATGTACAATCACAGTTTCTTCTATTTTTGATTATGACCAAACATATTTATGGCATATGAGGTTAGGTCATATGAGTAAATAAGGATTGGAAGAGCTTAGCAAGATAGGCTTGCTTGGGGACACTGGACATGGAAGCTAGATAATTAATGAGCATTGTGTTTATGGGAAATAAAGTAAAGTGAAGTTCAGCATTGGTTTGCACATATTGAAGTGACTCTTGATTACATACATTCAGACTTATAAGGCCCATCAAGTGTTCCTTCTCATGATGAAGTGAAGTACATGTATATTTTCATTGATGATTATTTAAGGAAAGTTTGGATATATGTCTTGAAATAAAACAATGATATATTTCTCAAGTTCAAGCAATGGAAAGATCTCATGGAGAGGCAAACAGAGAAGAAGGTCAAGCGACTTAAAACTAAAAACAGGTTAGAAGTTAGTAGCAATGAGTTTAATGAGTTATGTGCAAATAAAGGTATAGCTTGCCTTAGAATGGTGCGACATATGTCATAAAAGAATGGCATAGTAGATCGAATGAAAAAAATGATGCTTGAGAGAGCCCAATACATTCTCTCAAATGTAGACTTGTCTAAGGATATGTGGTAAGGTTCTATAACAAATTGTTCAATTTTGCGGGTATTTTGGGTGTCCAGCTTATGCTCATATTAATGAAGGAAAGCTAGAGCTAAGATCTAAGAAATACTTATTTTTGGGTTATTAAGATGTTTTCAAAGAGTGTAGGTTGTGGGAAACTAAGGAGTCAAAACTCCTGATAAGTAGAGACATAACTTTTGATGAGACGACCATACTTAACCTAAGACGACATAAGGGCTATGATAACAAAGTTCAAATTCATGGAGCTAACAAAAAGGTGGAGCTTGAGATTGAAGTTTCTAAGTAAGAACTAGAGTAGACATATGAAGATGTTGTATAATAAAGCCTGAGTACATCTTGGCTAAAGATAGACCAAGAAGACTAATCAAACTTTCACAATGATTTGATGATTTTGTTACTTTTGCATTCAATAGGACAAAGAGCATTGAAAAACATAAACCTAGCTCATGCCATGAGGTAGTTACTTATGATGAAGCATCACAGTGGATAGGTGACATGGAAGAAAATCTTGAATCTCTCTACAAGAATCAGACTCAAAAGCTTGTAAAAAGCCATTCGATCAAAAAATTGTGGGTTGTAAGTAGGTATTCAAGAAGAAATATGAAATGAGGCTCAAAGTAAGACTTGTAGCAAAAAGCTTTACATAACGAGAAGGTATTGACTTTAATGAAATTTTTTTCTCTTGTGGTAAGGTATAGTTCTTTTCGTATGCTATTTGCTTTGGTGTCTCTACATGATTTGGAGTTGGAGAAACTAGATGTGAGGACGAATTTTCTCTATGGTGATTCGAAGGAAAGGATTTATATGATGCATTATGAAGGGTTTGTTGAGTGAGGAAAAGAAAACCATGTTTGTCTACTTAAAAAGTCATTAAATGGCTTGAAGTAGTCACCAAGAAAATAGTATGAATGGTTTGACTCATTTATGATTAGTATTGGTTACATACGAAATGAGTATAATAGTTGTGTCTATTACATACAACTCTCTGATAGCTCTTATATTTACTTGCTTCTTTATATGAGCGATATGTTAGTTTTTTGTAAACATGTAGTCGAGATCAACAAAGTGAATACACAATTGAGTGGTTAATTTAAGATGAAAGATTTGGGTCCTATACTCAGGTTATACTAGTGATCTTGATCGTATACAGTCCTTCATAGGTTATATTTTCACTATTGGAAGTAGTGCTATGAGTTATCGTGTGACATTATAGTCCATTGTTTCTTTGTTAACAATTGAAACAGAGTACATGACAGCTACAAAGTAGTGAAATAACTTTTTGGCTTAAAGTTCTAGTTGGCGATTTTGGTATAAGTCAAGAGGAATTTACTACGTTTTTCTATAGTTAAAGTACAATTTACTTAATCAAGAACCAAATGTATCTTGAAAGAACAAATCACGTTAATGTCAGGATGCATTATGACTTCTTGCTAGAGAAAATAGGTATTTTTAATAATTCAGTAAACATGATGACAAAAGCTCTTCCATTAGTGAAGCTCAAACATTATTTAGACTTACATATGCAAATGCTAGATGGCATTGAAAGCAAATAGAGCAACATCGATAGAAGATAATCGTTGAATGGTTTTAAAAATTCAACCTAAGGTAGATATAAAATAAATGGCAAGAATTAATCATTTCTTAATTTTAAGAAATGAAAATATTTCATGCATTAATGGCTTAAACAAATAAAAAGTTAGAGATAAATGAGAAGAGTTTTTGATCTCAATTCAAGGTATAATATTATAATATTAATATATATAATATTATAAAAAACATATTTGTATTAAAATGAGGAGAATTAGAAAGAAATAAAAGAGACATAAAGAAAAGGAAGGAATTAGATTCGTGGGACAGAGGACTCGTAGTATCCTCTTTTCTTGATCCATCTTTTTCTTCGTTTCGGTAGTGAATCACCTATTAAAAAATTAGATAGGCGGTGGACTCTTTCGTTAGGAAAGGGAAAAAGAGGCCTAAGTACAACAAATGTCGTACACTTAAGTGGTAAGTAAAGAAAAACGAGATCGTACCTATTTTTTCAACATGTTTGGACATACCATAGTATAGAAAAGTATAAAAAATTACTATTTTAATATTGTTAATTTAATATATATAATTATATATTATTATTATTTTAATTCTAAAAATTATTAAATAAATTTTATTTATAATTCAGCTATTTTTATTAATCAAAAATTATTATTTTACAACACCCCAATAATGCCCCCATTGGTTTGACCGTTGACTATATCATCAGTTCATCACATATCAATATGTTCCTCAATCTGAATAACACCATCATTTGAAACCTTTCTTTATCTCATCTTTCCTCAAAGGCCACAAACATTCTCTTCCATCATTCTAAAAAGATAAAGGAAGAAATTCATAAATCAAGCACTTTAGCGCAACTTTGTTTTTTTTTTTTTAAATATTGTCATAATTAGTTAGAGACTTTGTCTACTATTTTTTGGAAGAAAAGAAAAGTAGATTATGGGTCCAAAATCTCTTTAGCTTTTGTGAATCCACTTGTAATCCATACATGTAAAAGCTATTACATGTCATGGTGTGTATTAATTTTCCAAATGGAATGGATATAAGGCTTGTTATGCACGTGTGAGCGTGATTACAATCTTGACCATCACGTGATTGCTTATAAATTATATTATTATAAAGAATGTACACAACGAGGAAATGATGCCGGAAAAGCTGGAGAGAGACATGGTAAAGGAAGGTTTTGGGTAGATTTAGGTATATATAATTGAATTATTATAAAAATTATAAATATAATATTTAATTATATCAAATAATAAAAATAACAATTAATTATAATTAGTGTTATTAAATTAATTTTTTGATACTTACATTATATTATAATTAATTAAAATTTGATAGTAAATTTATACTACTAATAAATAGTTTAATAATAAATTTATATCAATAATAAAAAATTTATTGATAAATTTACAATAATTACATATTCTTATCGATAATAATATTTAAATATTATTTTTATCAATCTATAAAAATTAAATAATATATTTATTATTTTAGTTACTGTATTATTCTTATAAAGTTTTAACATTTTATGTACATATTTATTTATAGTGCAATGTCATGTAATTTAGTGATTTAATAAATTTTACTTTCAATCTCAAAAAATATATTTTTTATTTTATAAAAAAATATTTACATCATATTTTATAACATAGGTTAATTGTATGTTTTTATGTTATAATATATATATATATATATATATATATATATATATATACTTAGCATTGTAGTAAGAATTAATGTCTAAACTTAAAAATAAAAATGAATAGTTTTGGCATTTGAATGATTTTAGTAAAATTTATGAATTTTTTAATTTAATTATTATAAAATAATATGAAAAACATTTCATAATTAGTGTTCCAAAAAATTATGAATTTTAATGTTTTTGAATATCATACCACAAGTATTATACATTAAAGGTGTATTTTTATCAAATTAAAATAAAAACTCAAAATTATGTAAATTAAATTATAACATAACTAAATAATATACCTTAATAACTATGTGAACTGACAAAAAATGAAAGAAATCAAACAATATAAATTATAATAGACATGTAAATGTGAAAGAAAAATAGATAAAATCAATATTACATTTATAAATAACAATGAATATTAATATAATTATAAATAGTGTAACACAAAATAATAAAATTGTATGTGAGACAAAATATATTATTTTTTAAGAAAATACTAAGAAAACTTAACTAATAATATTTAATAAAAACAACAAATTACACCTTCAAAATTTTAAATCATAAAAATAACATAAATTATATCAAGTTCATATATTTTTATTATTTAAAGAAGTATGATCATCATTTCACATTGAACGTTGTCTAATTAGACGTCATTCAAGTTGAACTACGATAATTTAAATTCATTTAATATTATTGGAATGTTATTTTTACTATTATATATAAGTTTTAGGTGTTATTTAATGTAATTATCTTAAAATTTATGAGAAGATGTTAAACATTTATTATTCTACTTAAGGTTTGAAATATCGATGTTAGTGAAGATGTCAATATATAATTTTTACGAAGATGTCGAAGATATTGTTGTTATCAATAAAAACTTTAAAAAAATAACTAAAATTATGAAAACTCTATCAAAAATATAGAATGTTTTTATAAATATTTATAAAAATTTAAAACAATCAATTATCTATATATTTAAACTATTTTTTTTATTTAATACATGTATTTTTAAATACTTAAAATATTTATATTAATCAATAAGTTAAAAAATTAATTAAAATAATGTATAATATATATATATATATATATATATATATATATTACTAAGTATTGTAGAATAAGTAGTTAAAATATTTAAAATAATTAAGTAGATTATTTAATTATATTAACTATTATAAATATATAAATCTCGACAATATGAAAATAAATTTAATTGATTTTTTTTAAAAGTACTCATATATAGTGGGGATTGAAACTTTCTTTTTTAATTATGAATCCAATTGACTAGAGGGCGAGTGAATAGAATATCAACGAAATTATGATAAATTAATTTTTTTACAAGCAACCATACATGTAATCTCGTGTAAACAAAATAAAATGAAAATAAATAAAGATTAACAAATGATATTTTAAGGTGGAAATAATCTAGTTCACACCAATGACCTAAGAGGAAATCCATCGATCTACCGGACTACTTAACTATCAAATATAAAAAATAAAGTCCAATTATAAGGCTAGAACTTAAACTATTCACCAAGATAATGCCCCTAAGTAATATACTTACAAGCTTCTACTTTCTTCGTAGTCTTTACAAGAAAGGTTTTCGAATTCGGATCAACATTTCGATAAACCCAACTCACACAAGTTAATCAAATCCGTACAACTGACATCTAAAAAGTTAGCACAATAACACAAATACAAATGTATGTCCTATAGTAGATTCAAAAATGAGTAATCCTAACTAAATGATTTAATAAATATATTAGATAAATCAAAATCAACTAACAATCTTAGAATAATCAGTTTAAAGCATAATATCACAAATATTGTAGGCTTATTAATTCATCGACACAATCACAAATATTTGACAAAATAACTCATGAAAAAAGCTTGCTTGTATAGTTTTAGCAAAACAAGAGAGAGAATAAGATGAAGAAAATAATGTGCAATAATGCTCTTGTGTGGTTAACAAAATTGTGAGCTAATAGTGTGATTAAATAGCATACGTAGAAATCCTATATCAAAGGTCTATTGCAAATCTGTTCTTGAAAATATTTAAAATAGTTTTAAAACATAAGGACAATATAATAATAAAACAGATTGATTTAAGTAAAAAATAGGCCAAACTTGAAAATCTGGTTGATCGATTGATCTAAAATTAGCTCAATCAAACGACCATGGTTGCTCGATCAATCTAGGGAAACAAATAATTCATTTTGAAATTAGTGGATCAATCTACTCATTAATCTCGATCGATCTAGTGCTTGATTGATCGAGTATTAATTTCTCGATTGATCTAGTCATGTAAAAATTAAGCTCCATCGATTTAGTAGCCTTTATACACAATGTTTCTATATGTTTAATATGAAATCTAACATGAATTGGAACAAATATATACTTAGGATATCATCATTGGAGCTCAATAGATAATTTGGCTTGAACATATTCTTGAAAGACACATCTAGAAACTAAAATCACATTCAAATGTTTTGTTCACGAATATCACTCATACTTATAAACCTTACAATCTCTCATTTTGGCATATTTATGTGATAAAAACTCTCTCTCACTACATGAAATTCATAGGAAAAAATATATATTTTACATAATACAACTATCCTATTATTCGATAAACCATATTCGCTTAAATCTTAACATTTCATACTTACAATAGAAAACAAAAACCCAAACAAATAAAGAACTTATTTCAAAAGACTCATTGTTCATTAGTTTAGTATAACAATAGAAGAGCAAAGAATATTCATAAAAGTAGAAGATAGAAATTAAAAATACAAATTTCCTTATGTGTAATATCTCAAAAAAAATATTTTAAAAGTAATTCTCCTTGTCTGGATTATCTCCGAAAAGTATTTTTCAAAGAATTTTTTATTTTTCAATTAAATTTCAATCTTTTTTTGTTATATGAATAAATAAATATAAATAAAAGATAAGCACAATCAGATGAAGAAAACACAAATTGTATTGAATGATAAAAAAATTTACACATTACAAACAATTTCAATAGCACTTTAAAATATGAAAAATAACAAAATGAATTAATTTCCAAATACACAAATAAAGTAGGGCAAAATATCAAAGTAAAATAAAAATAAATCATTATCCTTGAGTAGGAAACCCATAATGTGCTAATATCATTTAGGTGATGAGATATCCAAATGAAATAACGATCCTCGAGTTAACGATATGAGATTGGTTTATGATCTTTTCCTTAATTACTTCATCAACATTGAATGCATTTCCTTTTCCATTGTAATACACCATTTTTGCATGTAGATGCTCAATCTTAGATGAGTGTTTTAAAGGTAGCAAGTTCGCATATACCATTTTGGTCAACACCCAATAGAAAGGAGTCACTACTACAAAATGGGGTATTTAAGTCACTGTGTAAAGTCAGTTTTTGGAAACACTTGTTTACTAACACTTGTCTACATATTGATGTAGAGAGTTGTTCAAGAAAAAATATCCAGGGGTGAAATAATCGATGAGCCTATGAGAGATGCTTTATATCATGCATTTAGACGCGAGTATCCTGGTCGTGTTAGAAAAGGTAGCCAATATGATGGTTATATGAAGTATTTTAACATTCCAAAACAAAAGCCACAGACGGTAAGTAAGGAGAAGTACACTAAAATTGAAGAAGAACTCAACTTCTTTAAGGCCTCAGTGTTAAGTGAGATTGTCACTCTAAAAGAATATCAATTACAACACATGTCAGGCATGATATCATTCTACAACCAGGGCATGCCATATTGGCCAAGCATGCAACCATTCATGCCAGGCATGCCACCATCCATGCCAGGCATGCCACAATCCATGCCAGGCATGCCATCATCCTTGATAGGCAGGCCAACATCCATTCCAGGCATGCCACCCACGCAATCTCATTGCGCTCAAACTACATCCAGTATGGGATATAGTCATCCTATTGGTCCTCACTATATGCTAGGAATGCATATGCAATCAAGTAATGGTTCATTTTTTCCAATGAAATCTGTGCATTCTTACCATCAATCAAACCACGATGAACGTTTTGGTGAGAATGTACATCCAGTAGCTACCCCACATGAGAGTCCTCCTCTATTGATGAATCATATGTGGTAAGATTTTAATTTATAGTGTATATAATCTATTATTTTTAAATTCTTATTTTATGTTTTATTTTTTATATATAAAACTTAAATTTTTTTACAAAATATGAAATGTTTGTTGAAACATCCTTCGTCAACGAATTTTATTGCTATTGGAACGGTACATCAATTGAGCGATGATCGAATGATTCATAATAAATATTTGCCTAATCATTGACAAATAGTAATTGATCAATCATTGTTTTATGATTTTTCACTACCTATGCCTTCTGATGCTACCATAGTCCAAGAGGCGGTTGGACAGTATGTGGCTTGGCCGTCGATTCAAGTTGTTCTAAATTTTGATGTGATACTTTTTTTAACTTAAAAGATAACACTTGTTTACTACTATTATTTTATTATATCTTTTATTGTTACTAAAATACATAATACCTTTTTTTAGTCTATTATACCATAACTCTTAAATATGGCACATTTAAGAGATACGAAGCAAGTATCTCGTGCTAAATCTATGTCTAGTGGTCAATCATCATGCACCAAGTAATTCAAGAAGAAGCCTTTTAAAAAGTATAGTTATGATTGTGCTTTAAACTTCAACAAAAATCTTGGCACTTTGATGACTATTATTGGGAGGGTATCTAGCATAAATGATGGATGGACTGTGTCACTTCCTATATATCGATCGAGTGCATATTGCAACTATTTGAATATCAAATGATCGATTTAAGTATAATTCAAGTGTGGACAAGGTGAGTCCTCAATCTATTTATTTTTCTTTCATTTATGTAGAACATATATAATTATATTTATATTATCTAATTATTTATATATATATATATATCTTTTATATAGGATGTGCTATTATCGACTTAAACATAATCACTCATCACATTTAGCAATGCTCTATGATTCTTCATATGTCAATCAATATCAAGAGAAGGATGTTAGCATCATAGCTAAACAATTATATGATAGGGCATTAACGCTTAACAAAAATCAAAAGTTGATAATCCCTTAGCCATTAAGATTTGAACAAGGCCAAAATCATTGGATGTTGGTAATCATTGATCTGTTCAATAATCATGTTTGGTACTGTGACTCAACTTCCATAGAACTGAGTAAAGATACAAAAGCAGTTGTTGAAATGTAAGAGTTATAGCTACATATTAGTTTCTTCTATTAATTTTTGTAATATTTAATAAAAACTAACCGTTTTAAACCTTGATAAGGCATGGAAGTTGTGGAACAAGTTTAGGGGCATTGCCCTTAAAAAATCTCATAAGCTTATATGGACAAAAGTTATGGTATGTACAAGCAAATATTAATAATTTTATTAATTTTACAATTGAATAATAAAGATGTTCGAATATGAAAAATCATGTACACTTGTTTTTTGTAGGTTCCACAACAAAATAATGGAGTCATGTGTGGTTATTATATCATGAAGTTTATGAGCGAAATCATCACAAATATCAAAATTCCAATTGATGATGTGGTAATATCTTTTACCCATGTACATAAATGTTTTTAACATATTTGAGTTATTTTTTGTAAATAAATGAAATTACATTCTTATTTTGATTTTAAATACATGTAGTTCTTTGGTTGGAACAAGACGGGCTACGACCAGTAAATTTTTGATGATTTACGAGAGGAATGGGCAGAACACATGGTTCAAATTATATCATCACAAGAAGAATCAGGAGAAGATTCTGATGATCTTGAATAGTATATGACAACATAACGGTAATTTTTTAATGATTTAATTTCTCTATTACTGTGTCTGAAGTCCCTTCTTTGATGAATGATTATATGCTCATGTATTTAGGGGAATTCATTGTTTTATGGACCTATTTTTGGCCCAAACTACATCTCATCTCTCTTTCCTACTTTTCTTATGACAACAATTAGCACTTTATTAATCATTTGTCTATAAATATGAAGTTATCTGAAATCTATGCTAGTATTTTTAATGCTATAAGGAGCTCTAAATATGAAATTAAGTGTAACTCCAATTTTTTTCTTGGTTTGTATGAGTTTTAGTGCCCATGAACGTGTTCCATGCGTTTAAGTGCACCAAAACACACAAAAGCCAAGTAAGAAATCGGAGTTACACTTGATTTCATATTTAGAGCTCATTATAACATTAAAAATACTAGCAGAGATTTCAGATAACTTCATATTTATAGAAAAATGATTAATAAAGTGCTAATATGAGTTCGTCGAAGGGTTATATCACTCGGATGTCGCTGTGGTAATCTCTTTTTGATGGTAATATTTATAGCAATTTAATTTCTCCATTCATATGTCTCTGAAGTTTAGACTGCTTGTTTGATGGATGTTTATGTGCTCATGTATATAGAGGAATGAATTGTTATATGGATCAGCTGTTTTTTGTCTAGTTTCCTTGTCATAATGCTGGCGATTCTAAGCCAACCAAGCTTGCTCGCATAATCCAATTACACTTTGATGATATTATTTTATTTGTAATTTAAGTTAACTATATGCATTGTATATACATTATTTGTTTTGTAATAAATTTAATTATCAAGTAATTAATTATATTTAAATTTTTAATTATTTGTATTATTATTTACATTTTAAGTCACTCAATTTAAAGTTAGTTCAACGAACCGACTTTAATGCCCATTTTTATAGTAATGAGTGAACTTATTTGGGATAAATAAATATTTAGTATTAAAACAAACATTAGGTAAACCAGAAAGTTTAGTTTACAAATCTTCAATAGAGATGTTATATTGCTCTAGTTTGAGACCGAGATTCCCAACATTTGTGATGAACAAACAATTGTTGAATCTCTGAGCCAAGATATCAACGATTTTGTTTTGTACAAAGACTTTATAGCTTATTAGTCTTGGAGGAAAATTTTTGGGATCGATGTTTGCATATAATACATATATCAAGGATGGGCAACATAATTTCATTGGTATAAATAATGGTTTCCAAGATAGAACTCTAATGGTTCGGGTAATTCATAATTCATGAAATTTTATCAAGGTAATTCTACGTTCAAATAAAATTGGATGTATAGAGAAAGTAGTGTTATACTTTGATTCAAATTCATCGTCCAACCATTAGGAGGAATATAGGGCTAGAGCATTGGTAGGTAGGTCACGACATCTAGCAGCCATTGTAGAAATCGAGCCAAAATCCAAAAACACAAGATACTTTTAAACTGAAAATTTACTCAAACTGTTGAAATTTTCCAAAAAAAAATACAGAATCAAGATTAGGATATTGTTGTGCGGAAGAAATTAAGAACAAGCTCAAAAATAATGTTTGTTTGGTGAGAAAATGAGATAAAATAAGAAAAATATAATTATGATGATTTCTTCCCAAAATTGTGTTTTTGTGTAGATTGATGCTTGCAAAGTGAATAGCAATCAATTCTAAGTAGTTTAGGGACAAAAATAAGTGGATTTAGTATATTTTGAGTGAAAAATGGAAAGGGCTAAGAGAAGAGGTTAGGTTTCGTACAAGAATGAGGAAAACAAAGGAGTGTATATAAATTGAACCTACTCGATCAATCAAGATTAATGTCAATCGATTAACATTCATATTTTGATGGATATAGTTCATCATTTATCAATCGAGTAACGTAAACCTAGAAAACTTTGAAAACAAACTCCTCTTAAGTCCTATATTAACTCAACTATTTCAAATAAACACCCAAAATCCAAATAAAAAGACAAACATTCAAATAAAAATAAAAATACTATTTTTTCTATATCAAGATAGTAGAGTCAGTTAAACATGAACCCCACTTAAATAATCAATTTTGAAGTAAATATTTTTTCTTCAACAAGATTAAATTATTTATTGTATGCATGAGTATTACAATAAAGCACACATATGTTTTTCAACCACATGGTGACATATTGACAATTCTTCATAGTATGAAAAATAGTGGAACTACGGTAGCATGTTAATTTTTCCGTTCATGATTAGTTACCAAGAATTTAATAAAATAAATTCACCAATCATGAAAGAATTATAGTTGAATTTAGATTTACACAACATAAAATTTTACTAACTAAGATAGAGCTTAGAATTTTTTTTATATTCCCATCTTTGTGTATATTAATTAATTTTGTGAAGGAACAATTATTTATTTATTTTGCATAACTATTTGTGTATAAATTTTTTTTGTATTTTTCTTTTTCCTTAATATTTTTTTTAAAATATGCACAAACCAAAAACCTAGTATGATAACATTCACACTAGTTGTAAGGTAACACTCTCAACTTATTGTAGTAGTTTTACACATCATAGTAGGTAGCTTTTCAAAACTAGGTGTCTCTTTATAACAACATTTTATAAAGTGAAAGAGAGAACTCAAGCATAATTCTAGCAGTTAAGGTTATCTCAAGTCCTAAAAACTAACATAATCAATCATAAATTTTAAGCATGACATATAATTGTGTCCAATGAGTGTATGAGTGAGTTCTTGTTAACATCGATAACCAAATGTAGAAAAATATAAATGCACCAAACAAGATACTTAATTACACAATGAATAATTAATTAAGTTATATATAAAATATTTTCTTTGTGATTCAAAATCATATATGTAGTTTATTTCAATGTCAAAATAACTCTACTCCATTGAAAGATTTTTTTTATTTTTTATTTGAAAAAAAAAAATAAAAATTTTGAATTAAACAATCAAACTAAAACTAGAAACACCAATAAAATTAAAATCAAGAAATCAACAACATTCTCATTTAGGGTCAATAAAGCACAAAATAAAAATTCCTAAGTAAGAGAGAAAGACAATCAATTGATCAAAAAAAGACAATCTTTCCTAACCAAACTTTCTTCAATTTTGGTTTCAATATATTTTTGGGTTTGGATTCAATTGATTTAGATATGTTCTTGGATTTATCCTTATTTTAAACTTTTTTTCATCATTGATAAAGACTTAGCATTCATATATGGATGACAAAAATTAATTCCAGAATATCTAGCATAAAAGGCATTGTTAAAGTTGGGATATTTCATAAGAAATCTACAATATGGTATAATATGACATTTTCTACCACAATTATGATAAACAGACACAAATTTATCATATTTTTCAATCACATGTGTAAATGTTCTTTGAGTAGAGTAATAGAATAAGTAGAATTAGATAGTCATACCAATTTAGTTCTTGATGTTGAAGGTGTAGCGTGTGAGGAAGAAATATTTGAAGGTTTTACAAATTTAGTTGATTTTAAGAAAGATGGCATAATGTACTCATCTATGTATTCTATTCCTCTTTTGTCTCCAACTAGCATTCTATTATCAAGAACTGTGTTCAACCTTTCAGCTTCAACTGATAGCCTTTCTACAACTTCTTTGGATTTTTTAAGTTCCTATATCAAATTTTGTTTTTTCTATTCTGAACTTGAAAGACTCGAATTGAGACCATTGATATGTTAAGACAAATCAAGATTTTCTTTTTCTAGTATCAATGAATTCACTTCATAAGATATTAGTTTTTCATTGAATTTAGTTACTTCTACAAGAAACTTATCTTTGTCTCTTTTACATCTTACATAATCCATGAAAACATCTTCAATATTAGTAACATTAAATTTCTTAAGTAAGAATTCCACATCACTTTCCTTAATATCATAATCAATGTCAGATTTGCTGAATTGTCCACCAACAATTGCAGTAAATACTAGAAATCTCTAGAAAGCTAGAGTTACTATTTATTGAATCAGCTGAATTGTCGCTATCACTTTCTAAGTTAGTAAGTGTAGTGTTCAAAGGTCTTCCAATGTTGTACTTCTTATTTGCACAGTTAGCTATAAAGTGAGCAAAACCTATACATTCAAAGCATTGAGGTCCAGTAGTTTTAGGTTTCTTACAATCAAAAATCACTTATTTGAATTCTCTCATATTTTGACCATTTTGACTACATGGTTGTCCTTTACTCCAAGGATTCTTTCTGTTGAAGATTCTATTCTATCTTCTAGTCAAGAGTGCTAGTTCTGCTTCTTCATTGTCACCTTTTTCAATCATAGCTATTTTGAAACAACACCTTTGTTCTTGGTGGAAGGACGAAAACTTATATCAGTGTCTACATCCTTACTTTCATCAATAGTAGTGACCTTTGCATTGAAGCAATTTGGTAGCGAGTAAAGAATCTTTCAAACTATCCTGAAATAATCAATTTTCTCTCCAAGATTGGTAGAGGTGTTAGTAATATCACATAATCTAGCATAGAATTCAGAAAAATTCTCATCTTCTTTCATCCTAATATTCTCAAATTGAGTGTTACATGTGAAGCTTTATTCATTTAACTTGTGAGGTACCATCATAGGAAATATCCAAAATATCCCAAGCATGCTCAGTAGCTTCATTATAAGAAATACAAAAAAAAACTCATTAGTAGACATAGCATTCAAAAATGGCATTAATACCCTTTTGTTTTTAGTTACTACCAATTTTATCTTCAGTGGTCCAATCTTTTATAAATTTACGAGTAACAACATTATCTTTGGTAACCCTAAGTGGTTCCCAACTATAAAGCACAAAGTTTCAGAGGCTTTTGTCTATAGACTGTAAAAAGGTTTTCATGCAAGGCTTCCAATATGGGTAATTAGACCCATCAAAGTAAGGAGCACGAGTTGTACACATACCCTCTCTAAAGTGATCTATAACCAAGTCTTAGGCACATTGAGTGCATCTATTGACTGCTTTGATACCGATTAAAAGTTTCTTTTTTAGTTACAGATCCAATTAACCAAAGGATGAGTGAATAGAATATCCGTAGAATTATGACAAATTAAACTTTTTACAAGTGGCTATACATATAATGTTCGAATCCGGTTTAACATTTCGATGAATTCAAGTGACACGAGTTAATCGAACTGGTACAATTCGTACTTGAAAATTCAACATAATAACACAAGTGTAAATGTGTGTCCTAAAGTAGATTCAATAACGAATAATCATAACTAGATGATTTAATAAATACATTAGATAAATCAAAATTAACTAGTAACCCTAGAATAACCAGTTTAAAGCACAATATCAAAAATATTGTAGGCTTATTAATTCATCAAATACAGCTACAAATGTTTAACAAAATAACTAAAAAAAACATACTTGAATAGTTTTAGAAAACATGAGAGAGAAAGAAAGAGAAAAAAAATAATACTCTTGTGTGGTTAACAAAATTGCGAGTCAATGGTATGATTAAATAGCATGAGTAGAAACCCTAGGTCAAATGTCTATTACAAATCTATCCTTAAAAATATTTAAAAGATCTTTAAAACATAAGGACAATATAGTAAAAAAATAGGTCAAACTTTAAAACCTAGTGACTTGATATATCTAAAACTAGCTCGATAGATTGAACATGGATGTATAATGAATCTAGTGACATAATTAATTCACTTTAAAATAAATGGATTGATCTACTCATTAATATCAATCGATGTAATGCTTGATCGATCGATTATAAATTCCTCGATTAATCTAATCATTTAAAAATTAATTCAATAAGGTAATTAAGCTTAATCGATCTAGACATGACTTGATCGATCGAATAGTCTATATGCAAAATATTACTATGTATTTAATATGAAATCTAATGTGCACAAGAATATAGATATATCTAGGATGTGATCGTTGGAGCTCAATAGTTTCTTCAACTTGAAAATATTCTGGAATGACATACTTAGAAACTAAAATTACATTCAAATGCTCTGGAGAGTATTACCAACACTCATAAACCTTATAGGGACATAATAAGCCTTATCCTTCAATACAGTATACATGTTATAACATCAATATAAAACAATAGAAAATAAAATGTACATGTTAACTTTGTACTTAAAAATTGAATTAGATGTTGGTGTTTCACTTGATTGCTTACTAAACAAAATGATATATGATATAATTTTTTCTTTATTTTATTTACTTAAACAAAGTAATATATGATATAATTTTCTCTTTATTTTTTGCATATTCATTTCATATGTATAGCAAACATGCTACAAAAAAAGAGAGAATATATTATCTTCTATAAAAAAATTAAATTAAAATAATTGCTCAAAAAGAAGAAGAAAAAAGAGAAAAATAAATCAAGAATTTATATTTTTGATATTTTGTTAGATATTTTATCAACATTTTAGTGACAATATTTACAATATATGGGATATTATAGCAAAAAAAAAGAAAGAAGATATTTAAGCGATAATTAAGCAATATCGACATTTAAACGATATTTTGAACTATTTCACAATAATTTGACTAAAAAATATAGATATCACGTTTCGATGTTAAGATGTATTAAAAAGAAACATTGTCGCGACAATGTCAATGATATCTTAACATTTTCATCCTTACTCTACTAGAATGAGTTAATAAAAAAATGTATAGTTATAAAATAAGAGTGAAAAATATATGAAGAATGTAAATAAATATATAATATAACAAAACAAAAAATAATATTTAAATATAAACTTAATAGAGGAAACTATTATATATTTTTGTAAAATAAATATACATATTTATAAATACAATAAAAAAATCTGTTTTAAAAAGTTGTTTCCTCTCACTTGAATGTGTCTCCATCCATATATGTAACTTTCTTTAAATTAAAGTTAAAAACAAAAATTTATATATAAAATATATTATGGTATATAATTAAACTTATCTATAATAGTTTTAAGGAAAATAAACTTATATGATTTTTTTTACTATTTTTATTATATGATTATCAACATATCCATAATAAAATAAGGTTAATTAAAAGAGATCATATATTAACCATTTTTTTCCTTTAAAACAACATTTATTAAAATAATATGTAACCTTCTGTTTAAAAATAATAATTATTATAAGTTTATAATATATTATAATTAATGTGATTTATTTATAATTATAATTAAACTCATATAATTATATAAATAAAAAAATTTATATTAATTATAATTATGATATAAATTAATATTTTAAAAAATTAAAAATGCTACTCGATATACCCGAAAAAAATTAAAAATGTACGTTTTCAAGAGAGGTGGGAATTTGTGTCACGATCCCACACAATTTATTTGGAACGAAAATCAGAAATATAAACCCGCAAAAAAGCTAAATCGGGCATATGACAGCCTTAGTTTTGAGTTGAATGAAGGTGCTAGTAAACTCATTAAATTTATATTTTTTTATTAATTTAGTTATTAAATTTTTAATTAGTATATTTATTTATTTTTAAATAAACTTTATATAATCCCATAATCAAAAGGATTTGACGAAACAAAAAATCGTTACACATTCTCCATTATCATGCACACAATGCCCATGAAAATGTTTGAACTTTGGCTAAATTCCTCATTAGATTTTAAAAAAAGCTAAATCGGGCATATGAAAATAATAATATTATTTTGATTTAATTCAATTTTATATATACCATAATTATCATTAATTTTAAATGATTAACCAAACATTAAAAAAAGTATGTTAAAAGGGAGCAACATCCCAACAACCAAAAACACTACCAAATAAAAGGTTCTTCACTTAGAAATGACGAGAATGGATGGTCAAAAAGAATAGAGCTCTGGTAGAAAAAGGTGGCAAAGCAAACAGGAGTGCTGCTTAATTCCCACTTTTAAACAAAAAACAAAAAAACAAAAGCAAGTAGCACACACTTTAGTAAAATTAATTTTTTTAACCATATTTGAGTTTAGTCAACGTTTATGATTACTAATTTTGTTGATCACAGTTGGATGGTGAAAAATAAAATTCTAAATAATAATTTTTTTATAATTTATAATAATAAAAATAATATATCTTATTTCCAATTCATATATATATATATATATATATTATTAAAAAATATTTATTCTATAATCTTTATATTTAACATTATTTAATTAAATATATTTTAAATTAAACTAGGTTTATATAGTTTTATTTGATGAATTCTATTATATCTCTCATCAATATTATTAAAATTTTATTTTTATTATTATAAATTTAATAAATATTATTGTATTTAATTTTCTGATTCAATTTGGCTTATCAGCGTATAATGAAAAGTGATTGGTTGTAAATTATTATCCCGGTTTCAACCCAGTTGTGCACGAGCTGTATGTACAACCCATTGATGAGACCATCCGTTGATGAGACCATGATCAAGGTATGATGAAAAAGTTCCCAAACTTTGAGTTGTATGATTTACCCCTTAAATATTTAAAATTTTAAATATAATCTTTAAATTTATTATTTATAATTTAATTTTCAAATTTTAAAAATTATATATATATTATATTGATCTTTATATTTACTACATTTTTGACTCCTCGATCTTGTAAGTCACTTACAAACATGTCAAAACAAGCGACATCATAAAATTTTGTATTACTTAAATGTTTAAGTCATTTTTTTGTATGAATGAACATAGATCAAAGTAGATTTAGAAAGTTTGAAAGAAAATTTTGAGAGTTTGAAAGTTTGTTTATGTATACCTTTTTAAGATGTAATGAACTTATTTATAAACTTAGGTCCATAAATTCTCGTAAATAACTTGTAGTTATTAATTAATATTTAAATTAATTAAAAAGTTAATATAAATTATTTAATATATTAATGATTTTTTTATAAATTTAAATTTGAGTTATTAATATATATTTATATTAAATTCAAAATGTTTGTCATAAACGGTTTGTTTTTAGCTAAAAATGATCTGATTGTACCCATTTGACTTTTCAACGATGATATACACTAATCAAATGAGCTTACACATACTAGATGATTTTTCCATCCAATACAAGTCATCTAGACCTCTTGGACCATCTCTAGCAGGTTAAATGGTCTAGTTAATCACTTAGGTACGATGGTGTAGTGATATATGGTCCTAGGATGTCTTGACTATACTGTACACCTAGTATCCTGCTTTTATTTGTACCATATCGATGTTGGGTCATAAGCTTTCCAAAGCTTGATTCTTTATCTCAATCAGAGTCCCGATTAAGAAGCTACGATTGATCAAAATTTGGGAAAAAAAGGTCAATGCAGGTTGTAAATTTGACTTCTCAAATATGATATCTTCTTGGCCCAATTCTCCTAAATCTCCTTCCTATTTAAACCCTTGGATTGGCACCTGAATGGAATGTTGAGATTGAGCCTAACAACCTATATATAGATCTAATCATTCTCAACTTTTCCCATCTTATTCTTTACAGTCGAAGGTTAGAGTTTTAGAGTGAAGGACCCTCAAAGTAGAATTCTACAACATCTTAGTCTTGGTAAATGGATTGAAATCCCTTTTTTTCATTTTTCTCTTTAAATAGACTTGAATACTTCAATGAACACTAAGAACATGAAGACTACTTGCATCTTTTTCTTTTTCTTTTTTGCTTAGGATTGATTCAAAGGTTTCATGTTTCGATGTAGAAGATTTAATAGATCAACACTTAGAAATCCCATGTATAGCAGTAGGAGTCACACACAAGACCCTAGGGACTATGATGAAATTCTAGGAAGACTATGGATGGATGACTGTTGTGTAGATGGTTGTAAGAACGGAAGTGGGGACCTAGTTAAGGATAGTTCGCCAAAGCAAGAATGGGATAGGAGTGACATACTGAGTAGTTGGGGTAAGCCTAGCCAACTAACCATCTTACAACTTGGATGAAAAATTGGGTGAAAGCTGAAATGGTCAACCGTACAGGGAACCAAATGCCTAGCTGATAGAAGAATAAGTCAACCAATTGATTGGTTGAGTAGCCGACCAAACGAGCACATGAGAATGTGGATCCACCAACGGTGACCTTGATGCCTTTATTGATCTTGAGTACTTATCTAAATTCCCCTCATCATGGACCCATTATTCCTACAAGGCCTTCTAGCTCTATTGTTGATAACAACATTCCCAAGGGTGGTCCGAATTTTGATTTTGAGCCTAACACTAGTTACAAATTTTTTTCTCTAGTAGTATTTACCACCAAACCCATTATAGACATGTTAAGAAAAATGTTTGAGATTCTTGATGATATTCTAATCATTCTTTCTAGTAATAGTATCCTTCCTAATAGATTCATTCCTAAAGGGATCATCTAATTGTTGGACTCAGACTTTCATTCATGTCATTGGTGCGATAATTTCTTTGTAGGGTGAGGAAAACTCTTAGGAAATTCCCTTCTAATGTCTAGAGGTTATGTTTTGTGGAAAAAGTATGGTAAATACATGACTCTTGAGGAATTTTGGTCTCTATATTGTGCACAATCTGTATATGGAAGCTAGTTTGGTGTTAGACCTTTTGACAAATGAAAATTCATTAAGGATTTTCCTAAGTCCATCAAGGGTTAATGATTGTCTTGATTCATATCTACTATCACTTATGATGTGGCCTAGCCTACACCTACTCAATTTGTTTCCAATGGTAAGTTACTTACATGTGCCTAACTTATTTTGTTGCTAATATTGTTCTTGTTGGTTTTTTCTTGGTAATATTTTTCTTGTCATTTCCTTGTCCAATTCATTGGAAGCGATTGAAGTTCAGCTATAAAAGACAAACCTTTATCATGGAACTATTCACTCTAGCTCCAATAAACCATAGCTGTGAGAGACTATACATTGCTAAAAGGATTGCTGATGAACGAAAACCGGCATCGCCAATTCTTGCCAATACTTTGGTTTTAATATTTATAAAACTCTCGCAAGTGCACGAATCATTTCGTAGAAAATGATAAGTATACTCCCAAGGTCGATCTAAGGAAGGAATGTATGTGGTTTTTAATTTATTATTCAAACTTTTAAAAACAAAATTAAATCCTAAACATCCTGTCACGATATTTTGGGGTTTTGTGTTTTTAATCTACTGACATAAAAATAAACATAGATTCGATAAACATTTATGCAAATTTTATCATTTATAATGGCGGAGTATTAATGGATATAATAACTAAGTTAATTATGCTTACTCATATTATTTAGGTTATTAAAGATATGAATTGATATTTATTGATTCTCCCTTTTTTGTATGAATATCACCTTTGGTGGGGTTATATATTCTTTGTTAACTAAACAAATCAATTAACACCTATGGGTGGGGTTGATAACCAATTTGCTTAATTAAATTAATTCTTTTTTCTAAGAGATTGAAAATGAACCATTTAAATGCCACCTTTGGTGGGGTTAGACAGTTTAAACTTTATTCAAGGTGTCCAAATTAAACCTAAGAATTTAGTTATCCGAGTACTAAATTTCAAGTTTTAAAACCACTACTAAAAACATGTTGTCAATACATTTTCAGATAATAATTCTTATAAAAACTTTTGAAATAGAGCTTTACTCTAACTACCTGGCGATTGTACCAACAAATAAAAGAGCACTACTCTAAATCAGACCGGATAACTAAACCTTAAAATCTAATTTTCAGGTTTAAGTTTGTAATGAAAAATAATATATTTCTCTCTAAATTCTTAATATAAAATCTTGAATAAAAACAAAATCAATTCATTTTAGAGATTTTCACCTATTTAATATTGCATAAGCATAACAACGTTATTATTACATCATGTTTATAAACAGCCAGCAGAGATAAATTTAATCACAGACAAATTAAATATAACATGTAAGAATAAAGCATAAAAAATAACTATAAAGAAAATAAAATCCTTACAGAACTTCGATGCTATTCCCGTTGCTGGAAAACTTCCAAGCGGAATTTGCACTCTCATTTATTGAATCAAAAAGCTAAGAAATTAAAAAAACATAACTAGTTCTTCCCAAAAAGGGAAGAACTCTAAAACTAAGAGAAATTAACTAAGAAAAGCTAAAAACTAAGAAAACTAAAAAATTTAAGAAAAGAGAGAAAGAAAGAAAAGAGAAGAATGATTTTTAGGTGTGTTTAGAAGTGAAGGGAAGGGGGGTATTTATAGGTGAGGATGGAGAGAAAAAGTGAATGAAAAAATGATAAAAAATGGTGAAAACGCGGAGTGCATTTGCTGAGGTCATTAATGACGTCAACATGACGTCATGGGGGTGGCTGCGCATAAAAATGGGGTGAAATGGGCGTCGGCACGCGCGGAGGGAAGCTGGGCGCGCACATGAACAGTAACAGCACACTGGGGCGCACGCGGATTTAGAAGCAGGCGCGTGCGGGTGTGGGCTTGGGCGCGCGCGGCTGGGCAGCTGCATGACGCGGCGGCGCGATTTTCTCCTTTTTGACATTTTTGACATTTTTGACCCATTTTGTCCAATTTTTCCATATTTTTTGACCTTTCCCCATTTATTTATTAATATATTTGTGATGTATTGCTTTCAGTATTCCTCTTTGAGTCTTTAAGTTACGTTTTTAAGCCAAAATACCTAAAAAACTATAAAAATACCCGTGATTCCGAAAAAGACAAATATATATAAATATATGATAAAACATATATATATATATATATATATATATATTAATCAATTAATGTGCATAAAATAATGGTAATTTTAGTGATTTTTGAGCACTCATCAGTTGCATATTGAGGGGTTATAACTTTCTTCATCCATACTCGAGACTTTTGATGGCCCTCTCGTAAAGGTACGAGTTTTGTGGTTTGGTACTGTACTTGATAAGTATTTATTGTCTAACACACTTTGTTTCTTTTGTAGATATTCATCCTACCATGTGACTTCTTAGAAAAACACATCTACTAATGCATTCCATTTTGTATCCCAATATCTAGGAAGTCGCTCTAGGAATAGAAATAGTGTGGGTAAGTGTACTAGTCTGTTGCTTTCCAGGCCGAGGTAGTTAAAGAGGCAATGACACTAAGTTGAGACCTAGTCACACACTATTCCCTATTTCTTCTCCCAATATAAATGAGATTGGGCCATTAGGTGATCATTCTGGAAAATTGAGGGAAAAAACTCGAAGATTTAATGTTATAGCTAAAGAATTCTTCAATGAAGCATTTGCTTATTTTCAAACTTTTGAGGATATTACTTGGGTAGCTTTGTTAAAAAGATATCGGGCCATAGAATTGCTAAATCAGGGCCTCGAAGAAAGGGCTTAAGAGTTTATTAAGGCTGCCAGAGATCAACTTTAGGAAGGGATGACTCAGAAGTAAGAATGTGAGAGTTTGAGAATTGAGAACCAGAGATTTCCTACCTAACATGAAAATCATTTAAGAATGATATCAATGAGTATCTAGATTTAGATGACTTTGCAACTAATATGGGTATTGTTAGGGCCCATGGTTTTGAATTGGCTAAGAAGAGGGTTAATAAATTGCACCCCAGTTAGATCTCCCATCAAGCTACCTTCTAGTTTTCTCAAAGATTGTGGTTGACTGATTAGTGCTCAAAAAGTACTAAAATTACCATGATTTTATGCACGTTAATTGATTAAAAATATATATATTTATATAATTTTATCATATATTTATATAAATGTCTTTTCGAAATCACGGGTATTTTTATTGTTTTTCAGGTATTTTCACTTAAAAACGTAACTTAAAGACACAAAGGGGAATACTAGAGGCAATACATCACAAATATATTCATAAAATAAATGAGGAAAAATCAACAAATATGAAAAAAATGGACAAAATGGGTCAAAAACGTCAAAATTGTCAAAAATGTCAAAAAGGAAGAAATCGCGCACGCAACCGCCCAGCCGCGCCGGCTAATGCACGTAGCGCGCCCAGTCGTGCCAAGCATCCGCGTGCAGCACGCCCATTCCGTGCCCATCAGCGCACAGTCCCGCACGCCGCACTTCCCTATTTGTGTGCACCCTTGCTCCAGTCCGTGCGCGCCTGCACCGCTGCGCCCATCTGCCTCATCTGTGTGCGCTGCCGCACCCACACCAGCATGACGTCATCATTCATTACTCTGTTTTTCCTCCATTTTTAATCATTTTTCACCCACTTTTTCTTCTCATCCTCACCTATAAATACCCACATTCTCTTTATAACTAAACACATCTCAAAACACATCTTCTCTTCTCTTTCTTTCCCTCATTTCTTAGTTTTTTTAGTTTTTCTAGTTTTTCTTAGTTTTTAGCTTTTCTTAGTTTTAGAGTTCTTCTCTTTTTGAGAAGAACTAATTATGTTTTTGTAATTTATTTGCTTTTCGATTCAATAAATGGGAGTGCAAATTCCGTTTGGAGGTTTTCCAACAATATGAATAACATCAAAGTACTGTAAGGATTTTATTTTCTTTATAGTTATTTTTTATGTTTTATTCTTACATGTTATATTTAATTTGTCTGTAATTAAATTTAACTTTGCTGGTTGTTTGTAAACATGATATAATAATAACGTTGTTATGCTTCCGAAATATTAAATAGGTAAAAATCTCTAAAATGAATTGATTTTATTTTTATTCAAGATTTTATATTAAGAATGTTAGAGAGAAATATATTATTTTTCATTACAAACTTAAATCTGAAAATTAGATTTTAAGGTTTAGTTATCCAGTCTGATTTAGAGTAGTGCTCTTTTATTTGTTGGTACAATCGCCTGGTAGTTAGAGTGAAGCTCTATTTCAAAAGTTTTTATAAGTATTATTATTTGAAAATGTATTGACAACATGTTTTCAATAATAGTTTTAAAACTTTAAAGTTAGTACTCGGATAATTAAATTCTTAGGTTTAATTTGGACACTTTGAATAAAGTTTAAACTGTCTAACCTCACCAAAGATGGCATTTAAATGGTTCATTTTCAATCTCTTAGAAAAAGGAATTAATTTAATTAACCAAATTAGTTATCAACCTCACCCATAGGTGTTAATTGATTTGTTTAGTTAACAAAGAATATCTAACCCCACCAAATGTGGTATTCATATAAAAAAGAGAGAATCAATAAATATCAATTTATATCTTCAATAACCTAAATAATATGAGCGAGCATAATTAACTTAGTTATTATATCCAATATTTATTGAATCTGTATCTATGTTTATTTTTATGTTATTAGATTAGAAACAAAAAAAAACAAAATATTGTGACCGGATGTTTAGGATTTAATTTTTTTTTGAAAAGTTTGAATAATAAATTAAAAACCACATATATTCCTTCCTTAGATCGACCTTAGGAGTATACTTATCATTTTCTACGAAATGATTTGTGCACTTGCAAGAGTTTTATAAATATAAAAGCAAATTATTTGTAGAATCGACGATACCGATTTTGCTCATCATTGAGCACAATAATTATGATGACAACTCAGATGTTGAAAGGAGTGAGACTCTATCTGGGGAAGAGCCTTAGAATATTTCCAGCCCCAAAGACCATTAGGGTCTAAAAGGTAGTATAAGTAGTACCTATCTTGATTTTTTTGTTTGAAGAAGCTGGGAGGGTGATCATTATAGAACTTAGGATTTTCTTTCTTTTATTTGTCATTCACTTAGTAGTTACTTTGTTGGTCAAAGTGTAATCACTTGGTCTTACTTTTTGTAGCTGAAGAAGCATCATTACTTTAATGAATAATAAGAACTTATTAATTTTTCTTAGATATTGCTCTTTAGAGCTTGCATTTTTAATTGGTGATAAGTACTCTTTTTTTTGTTAACATCAGGCATTCATTTTTTATTGATGCCAAGAACTCATTTGTTGTTGGTGTGTGACACTCATTTTTTGTTGTTAAAATATCATTGCATCGAGACACACTTAACCCCACACATTGTTGACATTTGGACCACAAGTGTTCACTTAGCACTTAGTGACCTTGGGAATCCCCAGAGAACATAGACATTTATGTAAACCTTTTCTAGGGTTGGATTGTTGACCAAAAAAAATCAGTTCCATTACCATAGCATCACCCCATGATGTAGACCCAAAATATTCTTGAATGGTACTTAGTGAGGCTAGTGAAATCAAAGATAAGAATGAGTATGGGTGAAGAAAAATGGAGGATAGATCACAACGTAATTGACAGACGATCGATCAATTGGTTGGTCAATGGTGAGCCAATAATTGACTAATTGGTTGATTGGTTGGTTGCCCTATCAATAATGGCATTTGAAAACGGTGGCTAGTCGATGAGAATCCATCGTTGCAATTATAGTGAGTTTTGGTATTCTTGTCACAATTCTCTGGGGTAGGGGTCTAGTGATTGGCAATCCCTCTCTACTAGCACAACAACATGTTCCCGGCACAACTCTGTTTAAACGTAGACTCTCGACACTCTTTTGCTAACTTCAATTTTTTCTACTGAATCTTTTTCTAAGTGCCCTAGTTCTTTGGAATAATTTTTGAAAATATGCTCATTTCTTGAAAAGATTTCTAAGTGTATGGGTGGTCTACTCATGAGTTACTTCCTTTTCTTATGGAGTCTAGTATCTCCCAACCCCTTGCTTGGTATACTTTCTGAGTGTGACAAGAAATGAGTATTTTTTAGATGACAATCTGATTTTGAAGTGATTGAGTGACAATCTGATTAAGTACATTATGAGTACTTTTTAAGCATGTGTGATTGAGTGCTTTAATCACAAGCTCCACATTTCTAGAAATGTATCATGCTTTTTAGCAATCTATTATAAGTTCCTGATATCTGGTGATTAAGTTCCCAAGATGTTGTAACTTCATACATTTTAAGGCAACTATTAATGAGATGTCCATTAAACTTTTAGTGTCTACCAGTATCATGTTTTTAACTACTTTCAAGGTGACAACTAAATCATCATAATGTGGATGCACTCGTCGTCCAGCTTCTTTTTTCGTGAACACCTAGCCTTCCTCGATCATCAAGGACTATTTTCCTTTTCCTTAACTCAGGATGATGCTTAACACCTCCTAACTGGTAGTAATCCTCGTGGTATGCACTTTCCTTGCATGTTTCGTGTCTCCATTAGTTTTCCTTCCAAGATCATATGGACCTCATTTATCATTAAAGGTCTGTTGTCCTCTTTCTAACTTCCTAGGCTAATGGGAAAAGTGTTCTCTTGGTAAACACATAGTCTTTTTGTAGCCTTTTCTTAATCCAATACTCTATCTACCTTTTTAGTTCCTAGTAATCTTTAATGTTATGATCAAAGTCATAATGGACCGTAAAGAATTGGCTCTGGTTTCGATTGATTGGAGACCCTTTCATCATCTTGAGAACTCTAAAGAGTCCAAAGTTCTGGACCTACATTAATATTTTATTACTAGGGTGTGTTTAGAGGGATAAACTCCTTGAATTTAGTCCCTATATTGGGAGTTTCTAGCCCTCTTGAATGCCTCTTTTCCCTTGGACTCTGCCTTTGAATTCTTGGTCTCCAGGTTCTTGGGCTCATCCTTTGTATTTATTTTTTGATTTGGTTCCTTGACTCAACCATATGGTGATTGGTCATGTCATACACATTGATGGCTACTACCACTATCCTTGTCATTTTTTTATAATAACATAGGAAGGTTTTCTTGAATTTTATTTCAAAGAGGCCTTATTTGGAGAATGTTGAGGAATGCATTAACTGCTAGTGAATAAGGGCAGTCTTTTACATGGATCTTTTCATTACTAAATGGATTGAAGAAGTCTTTAAGTAACTTATTCTCCTTTTGAGTCACCCCGATCAATTGTGTTATGGTCTTAGGTTATCCCCTTTTGGTAGATAAGTGGATGAGGAACTATCTTATTAATTTCATGAAATTCCTAATTATTCATATATTTTTAATGTCATGTACCATACTAGAGCCTTCCTTGTTAGTGTAAAAGGAACGCTTTATAGCTGACATCATTTATATGCATATAAAGGTTCATCCAATCTCTAAAGGTGTCTAGATGATCGTGGGTTGAGGGACCCATTGTTTTTCTAGACAGTACGAAGCTTGAATTTTCTTCCAAAAGGAATGGATAGGAATCTTCAGTAAAGAGAGCCTGGGTTGAGTCTATATAGTCCAGACCTTTTCTCCATCTAGGCATTGCTCCATTATTTAGAGTCAATGCTCAAACTCATCTATTGGTGGGATAGGCTTAGGTTGATTGCCTACTCTCGGCCTAGCAAGTTGTAGCCAAAATTAGCGATGATGTCGAGATAGCTATCCTAATTAGAGTGTGCAAAGCACTTGGCCTTGAGGTTTTCCCTCAAGTCAGTATATCTTATACGCGGGCAATCTAGGTTTTTTTGGCTCCTATCGTCTTGGAAAGTGGTTACTGAGGTTACTAAGAGCTAGGCATCATCATCATTCCTATTGGTTAGACCTTGATCTTTTAAATCCTAAATACGAGGATCTAATATGCTACAGACTAGACTCTAGGAGCTATTGTTGATGCTGGGCAATTGATGTTGAAACTTTAAAGTGTTATGTCTAGCAAAACCCAGAGGTTAGGAGCTGTTGGAATTGATGCTTGGTTGTGCCTATATTCTTGTCCAAAATTACATATATTTCTCCAAAATACATTCCAAGCGTCCCAACATTTGTTCCATTATTGAATTTTTAGGCTTCGTGTCCTTTTTTCTCTTGGCTTTCCTAGGTGTTGTTGGGTCACTCACTTGGGTCTCAAGTTGGCTTTACTCACATGGAAGAAGAGGATAGAGTTCCCATATCTTTGCTAAGAGTTCATTTTAGCAACTTAGTGGATCAAACGAGATTTTGAAGGAAAATATGGATGAAGAACGAGAGCACAATGAATGTTCTTAATATTTTTGTCAGCTCAAATATATTATAATACTATTTTCCCCTACAAATGGCACTAGATGTTAAATTTAAATTTTATGTTCACGATGTTCTTATTACATTGATCTTGTAAGTCACTAACAAACATGTTAGAACGAAAGACACTATGCGGTATCATATTAACTCCAATGCTGTCAATTTCTACCTAAATGAGCTTAGATTAAAGAAAAATTAAAGATTTTGAGCATTTGTTTATGCTTACCTTTTTGAGTTGAAAATGATCTATTTATAGACTTGAATCAATGATAGTCTTATAAATAAATTATACTTATAATTAATATTTAAATTAATTAAATAATAAATAATTAATATATATTATTATATATATTAATAAACTTTTATAAATATGGATTTGAGTTATTAATATATATTTTATAGTGAGTTCAAGAAGCTTACCATAAACAAATTGTTCTGAATTTATGGTTTGCTAATTAAGTGTTGACTATACTCATTTTACTTTTCAATGATGATGTGAACCAATCAAATAAGACTACATGTACTCATTTGACTTTTCAACGATAATGTAACTTTTCAATAGTATCAAATTTGGCTCCAACAAGGTGTGATGAAATTTGGTGAGTTGGATACTTATCCAATTGAGTTAGCATAAGTTGGACATATGTTCAATTTGAATTTGACTCGTGAAGTTACTGACAAATCAAAATTCGATTAGTTGGCTTCAACTTGGCTCCAACCGTCAAGCTACCGATCAATGAAAAAATAATGACAATTGATCAATGAAAATTAATAGTATTTTATCATAATGTGTATATTAAATAATTAATGCAAATTATTTAATATATTAATGAATTTTCATAAATAAAGAATTGAGTTATTAATATATATTTTATATTAAATTCTAAAAACTTACTTTAAACAATTTATTCTAAATTCAAACTAAATTGACCCTATATTGATTGTACACATATGATTTTTCAATGATGACGTAGACAAATCAAATGAGGCCACACACATATAAGATGAGTTTTTTCATCTAATATGTTTTAAAATTTTGAATCACAAATATATATTTAGTTGTTAATCCAAGACATATATGTAAAATTTTAAAAATAAAAAACTTAATCAAATAATTTAAATTTTTTATAATTTCAAAGTTTAAATTTTTATATATAACACAATTAATTTGGAGCTCATGGAGTAGTTAAGTCAATCTTCAAGTAATATTTTCAAACATAAAATTATTTTAACACGGACGAAGTGTCCAAATGGTCCTTGGTTTAGGCCAGATATATTATTATCATAGCTTATAAAATGTTTTTTTTAAGTTCACGTTTTTATAAAAAAAAATGTGTTATTTAAGTTTATTTATTGATGAAAAATGTAATAGGTAATGAAATAATTAATTTTCATTAATTTTTTTATTAAATATAATGGAATAACACGTGGGTTATATGTATATTTATATTTTTTATAGGTATATTATTTTAAGTAATAATTATTCATTTTTGACAAAAAAAAAATTTCATTATATAAATTACAGACATTAATTATTTATTTTTTGTTTATATGTCAAATCATGTGTTCATATTCCTTCACATTATTCTAATTAGATTATCTTGATACTATTGCTCAAATTTTCAAAAAAATAAATAAAATTCAAAAAATCACATAATTGTGAATCCAACGATTTTTCTTAGTAGGGTCTTGATGATAACAATAAATGGCACATCATTATTTACTATCTAGTTTCAAATTGAAAAAATAAATGATAATTCTTTCAAAAATTCAATGCATTTATTAGACCTAGTTATCAATTGAAAAATGAATGATAACTCTTTTCAAAATTTAACCTGGAATAGAAAAAATTATATTAGAAATGATAAAATGAAAGAAAGTCCAGGCTAAACTATAATTGAAGATATAAAAAGACCAAAAAGAGAAAAAGAGAGTAAATAATAGAAAAAATAAAATGATTTCATTAAAAAATATATTCAAAATGGATAAAGAAATCGTGCATAGGTAAGAATAAAATATAAATTATTCATAAAAAAATTTAAATAAATATAATTTTTGCTTAAAATAAATTATGCATTCTAATAAATTTGTAAAACAAATTACAAATTATGCATTCTACTACGCAGAATTGGTTTTCACGTCTTTTATGGGTACGAGGACAAATATGACTGTAAATAATTTTTTAATTTCTAAATTATTTTATGATATGATCTGCTTATGACACATTATAATTTAGAAAAAAATATTACATAAGTATCTTATATTAAATCAAAAGTATCATTAAATTCTTTTAAAATATATTATTTAATTATTTACTTTTGTAAAAAAGATCAAAGAAAAATAAAAATTATTTTTTATTAATATTCTGAATAGAATAATATTATTTTTAGTAATTTATTTTATTAGTAAATAAGTAGATGTAATAGTTAATTTTTACAATGTTATTTATCATTTTTGTAAAAAAATAAATTTATTTATAATAAAAATATTGAATAAAATTAAAGTGATATTTTTAGGATAAAAAGTATTAAAATATTTAATGAATAGTAAAATTTATTCTTCTTTGATATGTTTTATAAATTATAAGAGACTAAATAATACATTTTTTTATGGTAAACCGTTGATACAAATCTCTTCTCATTTTATGATTTATTTTTTGTTAGTGTATTTTTAACATTCATATTTTTAAATTTTTAATCCAAGACTTACACTTTATATTACAATAATATATACCATTAAGTTATAAAATCATTATCCTGGTCTTATAATTTATGTGTATAAATGTATAAACTTATATTTTACTTTTTCACACATCATTAATGTTTCTATTATTAGTGTAGAGTCACATGATAATATACAGTCACATGTTGTCTGATCAGGTGGTACAATCCCAATTTGAAGTTAGGACCATTTAATTTAAAGTGTTGGAGGTATATATGTTGTTTCTATTTGTTAGTTTTTTAGTTGTACTGAAAATATGCTAAATTATCAATAGATGCTCCCTCAGAGGAGTCCTGTTCCTTTGCAAGAGACCTACTAATTACAACTATTAAAATTTTATTTTCCTCCACTATTTCTGTATCTATTTGGACCACAACCTCTCTTAGTTTGTAATTTTCTAAATACAATTTTTGTCCATTCGTATCTTTGGTCCAATTAAATCATTCATTATTGTATAAACAAACTCCAACACCTTCCCTCCTTTAAAAATAAAATAAAATAAAAACTCCAAAGTTAATTTTATTTATTTATGTGAAAAATGTCCTATAATTGTAGCTATCATCTTATTTAGTTATATCATTGGGAGATATTTTCAGATTAAATATCTCTATTATTTAGAGTTTGAATAGGATGGTTCTATTACCTCAAATAATAGAAACTAATTTGAGAATTCATATTTATATATCTTGAATAGAAACATATCTATGTATCCATATTATTTAGTTTTTATCACTTCAATAAAAGATACGAAGTGAGTCTATATTAATTAATTAGTATTATTTATTATGTTCAAAACACCGGTGTTTTGGCTTCTTAACACATTGCGGGGGTGTTTGAGAAACAAGGAAGGTTATGGAGGATCACTTGTTGTGCATATAGCGTGGACAATATACATTGAATGAAGAAGTTCTTTTACACGAGGAATATTATTAAAAATACATAAATGTGCATTCATTTTTGCTATCACACATTTCATATTATGCCATGTATCAATTATCTAGCTAGTAAAATGAATCAATTCTTCGATATCCAAAATAATGATACGAACAATATTAGCTCCGCCGCTGCGAGTCGCTATAGTCGGCGAATGAGGCGCTTCACCCAGCCACTGACGGACACAAATAGACGCGGCTCGGGCACGAGAAATAACTGCACCATTCTATTAGAATGTCATAAATCTATTAGCACACTAATGCACTGAATTCACACAACTTCTTTTGTGATTTCTCTCTGAAATGTTAGGCTATATATAGCCCTTAAGAAATGAAATAATGATATGAAGAATTATACCTGATTTTCCCTTTTCTCCTACAGTTTCCTCTCTTCGTCGTTCTCTTCTCTACCCTAATTTGTATCAGTGGTATCAAAGCTAGTTGCGAGAATGGATACTCGAGGCAAATCCAATCTCAAATTTTGCAATGATGTAATAGAAATACTTGCACGTCATGATAACACGTTACAAGTCGTGCTCACAGAGTTGCAAGCAATACGCGTAACTCGTAACTTACCTGAGGATAACCCATTTGCTAGAGATAAAACCAACCAATCACATCCCCACACTTCGCGATCAGTTACAGAGAGCAATCATCCCTAATTGAGGTTGTCCTTCCCAAGGTTTGCCAGAGAGGATCCTATAGGTTGGATTTATAAGGCCAAGCAGTACTTTAAGTTCACTAATATAGCTCCTGACCAGTAAGTACAATTGGCTTCCTTCCACTTGGAAGGAATTGCGTTACAGTGGCATCGATGGCTCATAAAATTTCGTGGACCTCTCACCTGGGAGGAGTTCTCCAAAGCCGCACAACTGAGGTTTGGACCCACAGACTTCAAGGACCCCTCAGAAGCACTATCTCGCCTAAGACACACTACGAGTGTGGTAGCATACCAGGAATCATTTGAGAAACTCTCTCATTGTGTGGATGGATTACCTAAAGAGTTTCTAATTGGCTGCTTCATCGTAGGATTAAGGGATGAGATTTGTATTGATGTTAAAATCAAGCAACCCAGAACTCTGGCTGATGCCATTGGTGTGGCACGATTAATTGAGGAGACGAATTTCTTATAGAAGAAATCTATGGCCATTTCTCATTTTCAACTACCTGTCAACATCGCCAAACCAGTAACTAACACCAGTGCGAGGTTGTTAGGACCTACTCCTACCCAACGTAGTGGCTCCACTCCTCCCCAACAGAGTGGCTCCACTCCTCCCATAACCTTTCAGAAGCTGACCAATCAGGAGGCATGTGAGCGCGTGAGAGAAAGGATTATGTTACTACTATGATGATAAATTTGTTGTGGGTCACCGATGTGCACGTCCCCAACTCTTTATGATGGAAGAATTGAACCAAAATGAGACAGAAGAGTGTGAGGAACCCCCATCACTACTGGACCCCCAGTTAACACTACCTGAAATCTCCTTCCATACTATAGCAGGAACTGAACATCCTCAAACCTTACATATTATGGGAAAATTGAAAAATAAGAATGTGTTGGTATTGATAGATGGAGGCAGTACCCATAACTTCGTCGATCAGGCCTTAGCTAACCAATTCGGCTTACCTATAGCCAAGGAAAGAAAATTGGAAGTAATGGTGGCTAACTGTGAGAAATTGGAGTGTGTTGGACAATGCTGCAACCTCACTCTTATCATTCAAGGATATCCTGTAGAAGCTGATTACTATGTGTTATCAGTAACAGCATGTCAGCTGGTTCTAGGGGTTCAGTGGCTAGAAACCCTTGGGCCTATTAAGATGGATTACAAGAAGCTTACCCTAAGTTTCAATTCAGAAGGAAGTCCACACACCTTCCAAGGGTTGGGAAGAGCTAACATGATAGCCCTAAACCCTAAGAAATGCTAGAATTTACAAGGTGTAGGGTTACTCCTACAAATAAGACCAACAACCAATCATTAGAAACCTTCCTAGATATACTCTTTTGAGATAAGTAAGCTACTGACTAAGTTTCCTAAATTTTTTGAACCAGTTGTTAGCTTACCTCCTGCACGGGTACATGACCACCGAATTGTCCTACAAACTAACTCTGAACCAGTGAATGTTAGACCCTACTATTACCCATAGTCCCATACTATCAAAAAACTAAGATGGAAAGGATAGTGCAAGAACTCTTGCAATCCCAATTGATTAAGCCGAGTAATAGCCCATTTTCCTCACCAGTGTTGCTTGTCAAGAAAATAGATGGCACCTGGAGATTTTGTGTGGATTATCAAGCTCTAAATGCCCTTACTATCAAAGATAAATACCCTATACCTATCATTGAAGAGTTGTTAGATGAACTACATGGATCTAGAGTTTATTCCAAGCTCGATTTGCGTTCGGGATACCACCAAATAAGGGTTCAAGAGGAGGATACACATAAAACTGCCTCTAGAACACATGAGGGTCACTATGAATTCCTAGTGATGCTGTTTGGCCTCACTAATGCACCAGATACTTTCTAGAGTCTCATGAATGATATCTTTTGACCCTTTCTCAGGAAATTTGTCTTGGTTTTCTTTGATGATATACTGGTATATTCTAAGGAGGAGCATAAGTGGCAACTACAATCTGTCCTTCAGTTGCTGACCGATAACCAATTAATTGTAAAGGAATCCAAGTGCCAATTTGGTGTGTTGCAGGTGGATTACCTAGGCCACTTTATCTCTGAGCAAGAAGTCTCAGTGGACCCTGCAAAAATCCATATTGTCAAGGAATGGCCCACGCCAACCACAACTAAGGGTTTTTGAGGATTCCTTGGGTTAGTAGGCTACTACAAAAAAATCATTCAACACTTTGGAGGATTAGCTACACCCTTAACTCAACTATTGGGAAAATAAGGCTTCCACTGGGGTAAGGTAGTTGAGATGTCTTCCAACAGCTTAAAAAGGCTCTCATATCTCCTCATGTCCTGTGCCTACCTAATTTCTCGCAACATTTTGTGGTTGAATATGATGTTAGTGGCATCGGCCTTGGGGAAATCCTCAGCTAAGAGAATAGGCGAGTAGCATACTTTAGTGCAACACTCAAGGGATCGGCTCTAGCCTTGTCAACCTATAAGAAAGAAATGTTAGTTATGGTCAAAGCTATTAGATTATGGCGACCCTAACTGCTAAGCAAACCCTTCACCGTACAAACTGATCAAAGAAGCCTTAAGTATCTGCTGGAACAGAGAATAACCACCCATGCTCAAGCACGTTGGTTGCCTAAACTTATATGTTATGACTATATGATCAAATATAAAAAAGGATCTGAGAACCGTGGACCTGACTCATTATCCAGAGTAGTAGAATTTCAGTACCTATTTGTCTCATAACCTCTAGTAGTTTAGTAGATGACACTCCAACGAGAAGTTCAACAAGACCCTTTTTATGATAAGCTGGGGATTACAACATCAACAATAGGTACTCCTCACCTCCACTATCGTAATGGGGTTTGGTTAAAAAAATAGGGTTTACCTAAGCTCCAAGTCAACCCTGATACCGAAAATCCCGATGGAATGCCATTCCTCACCTATTGGAGGACATTTTGGGTTTTAGAAAACACTATCTAGGGTAAAAAAGATTCTTTGTTGGCCAAACATGCAATAAAAGGTAAAAGAATTCCTTCGAGAATGTGACACATGCCATCGGTTCAAAAATGATTGTATGACACCTGTAGGGTTGCTATAACCCCTGCCAATTCCCATAAAGATATGGTATGATATCTTAATGGATTTCATTGAAGGAATTCCTCTTTCTAAAGGCAATATCGTGATTATGGTGGTAGTAGATCGATTGAAAAAATATGCACACTTCACTGCTATGAAGCATCCTTTTACTACCCTAGGTGTTGCCAAGATATTTGTGTCTAATGTAGTTCGATTGCATGGTATTCCCACTTCTATAGTAAGTGATTGAGATAAAGTCTTCATAAGCTCTTTTTGGAGGGCCTTATTTCAATTGCAGGGTACACAACTATGTATGAGTTCCAGCTATCATCCACAAAATGATGGACAGACTAAGGTGGTCAATCGAGTCTTAGAGCAGTACCTACGTTGCTTTGCTGGTGATCAACCAAAACTATGGGTAGAATGGATACCATGGGCAGAATTCAGCTACAACACCTCAATACACTCATCCACCAAAACTACTCCATTTGAAGCTGTTTATGGAATCCCTCCTCCCCATCTTATGGCTTACATCCCAGGTACCTCAAACATCAAAATTGTAGATGAGTGCTTGTATGATCGAGACACCATCCTTAGAGAACTACATCACAACCTTACACAAGCTCAAAACAGATGAAGTGCCAAGCCGATCAATATAGACGGGAAATCACTTTCCTTGAAGGGGACTATGTTTATCTCAAACTACAACCATACAAACAAACTTTTGTTGCATTTCGCTCAAACATGAAGCTCGACATTTTTTGGACCATACCAGATCAAGGAAAGGATTAGTTCTGTAGCCTACTGATTGGAACTACCCCCAGGTTTTCAGGTACATAAGGTGTTTCACGTCAGTCTACTAAGGAAGCATGTTGGAATCTCAATACCTATCAACCATCAAGTACCACCCACAACTGATAACTCAATAATTATGCCACAACCTGAAACTGTCTTGGATCGTCGAGTGATTTAGAAAGGAAGGTACCGATCAAAGGCATAGATTTTAATCAAATGGGTTGGAACCTCAAACATTGAAGCTACCTGGGAAAATGAAATACATCTCTCTAAAGCTTACCGAGGGTTCATCCTTGTGGACAAGGATTCTAAAAGAGAGGGAGGAATGATACGAACAATATTAGCTCTACCACTACGAGTTGCTACAGCCGGCAAATGAGGCATTTCAACCAGCCAGTGACGGGGGCAAATAGACGCGACTCGGGCACGAGAAATAACTGCACCATTCTGTTAGAACTTCATAAATTTGTTAGCACACTAGTGCACTGGATTTACGCAACTTCTTTTGTGATTTCTCTCTAAAATGTTAGGCTATATATAGCCCTTAAGAATGAAATAAGGATATGAAGAATTATACCTGATTTTTCCTTTTTTTCCTACAGTTTCTTCTTTTCGTCGTTCTCTTCTCTGCCCTAATTCATATCAAATAGTTCTAACACATAGTATAATATAAGATATGTAGGTGTAAAGATGTATGTAAATTTAGGTTAATATTTTTATATTTTCCATTGAACTTCTCGATAGTAGTGATTATTTGTTAAAATTAATTACGTATTCATAATTAATATTTGAACTCCAAACATTGAGTCACTTACTAATAAGTAGTGACATTTAAATCACTAAGGATGAAAATATTTAATTGAAAAATAATAAGTTGAACAAATATTTTATTAAAAGATAAACATTTAAATTAAGGGAATATTATTGTAAAAGTCTTGTACTTATTTTAAAAATAAAATTTAGGTTTTATACTTATTTTTTATAATAATTTAGTACTATTATTATGAAATAATGACTGTATAAAGATAAATAATTATTTTTTATGTTTTTATTTATTTGATTTATTTATTTTATTCAATTATTTAAATTATATTTCATTTAAGTTATAATTATTTCTATTCAATATAATTGAAAAAATTTAAAAACAATATTTTTATTCTTTTGAGATTACTTTTTCATAATAATAAAAATAAATATAAGATTTAAATATTATTTTTATAATAAGTAAAAAATCTTATGTATTTTTCTCATGGTTAACATAATAATGCAATGTAATTTAAATATGTTACTTAATATTTACATGTTGGCCATTTTTCTGAGTTAGATCTTAGGGGTGTTCACGGTCCCGGCTGGTTCGGTTTTGAGTAAAGGTTTTTTAACAAAATTGGATCGAATTAAACCGTTTGATTATTAAAAATATTGAATCGAACAGTTTGGTCCGGTTTAGTCTGGTTAATAATACATAAATATGATACACATAATAATATACTTTTGATTAAAATATAAGTCATTTAATCAATGCTTTGTGAGAAATAATATAATTTTTTAATATATTATTAAAAATTAATATAACTGGACCGGACCATTTGATTTATAAAACCGTTTGATTTGATTCGGTCAGATTTTTTGATTTAATTTGATTTGGTCCGATTTTTGGACATCCTTATTAGATCTTGTACGAGATTGCTATATATTAATGAATGTCCCTTGTGATATGTCAACCAACACATTCTGTTGACCTCATGGATTATTTAATCCACCAATTCTCCTAAAATTTAATTATTTATTTGATTTTACATTTAATCTATTTAAAAAAAATTACTTTATAAAAAATATTTTTACCTTATGGAAAATATATTTATATCATATTTTTAAATATATAAAAAAATATAAATTTTTTATTTTATAAAAAAAACATATATACATACTATATAACGAGTGACCAAAACACATATACATATTATATAAAAATATATATACCTATCATCGACATCATTGGTGGCTTTCTTTTGGTTGGAAATCTTTTGTGTAGTAGCCCCTAGGTGACAAAGTTTTAGCAAACGAAATTATGACTAACAAAATCTTGGCATACGAAGTTGTAACCAAAAAAGTTTGGACAAATGAAGTGGTGGCTAACAACATTATGGACAATGAAGCTATAGGCAACCAAGTCCTGGCCAACCAAGTCCTAGCTAGCAATGTTCTGGCAGTAGTGATATTAATGTTTGCTCATTCTTGGCCAGCTTATTCCTTACTAGCTATCCTTTAGTTGGTGATGTTCCTATCGAGGAAGTTTAAATCAATTGGTGGGTTTGGTTTTTCTAATCAATATAATATTTTTGGGTATATCTATGAAAGCAATTTTAGGATCCTAATAGGATCTATTAATTAGATGGCTTCCTTCTTTTAAGAAGGATTTGTAAAAGTGCAGAGAGTCTTGATATTATTTTTATGAGTGCCCTTATTTTCAAACACTTGGTCTCTTTTTCATAACCTTTTCTTAACCCATATACTCCCATTTTTTTGTCAAAATGAAGTTATATGGAGATATAGAAAGTTGGATACCTTTAAGAATTCCAGGAGGAGATGGAGATTATATCTTGAGCATATCAAGTTATGATAGGAAAAGTATCATAGTATACTTTAATAAATTATACTATTGGCTTGTACTTGGACTTTGTTCAAATGTAAACAAGTATTTGAACCTTTAAAAAGGCACTTGATGAAGAAGGATGCATTGAGATGCATCCTAATGGATGCCTATTCTCTAGGAAGACACATATTATGCCAAGACTTAAAAAGGTAGTAGCTAGAGCTTTGTGGCCTATTTGATGGCCTTGTATTACTTTATATAATTTATCTCTAACTTGTACTTGTAACATTGTTTCTTAACCCAACCATCAGCCCATATCTTTGGGAAATCATGAATCTTTGAGTTGACATGCAAGTGTGGGGGAGGATTTATTGGCATAAAATGAAAGACGAATCTTAGTGTCATAGCTCTCTAGCCACAACACCCATTTTCAAGGTCTAAGGCCAATTAAAAGGTGGTTAGACTAAGTTAGGCTATTTTCTATGTAGGTTTAACCTAGACGGTGCTATCTATGATCAGGGTGCATCCTTCAAGGTTACCTAACATGCCCATTTTTATAGTCTGTTTAGTGGCCTACACTTTAAGGCACATTAATCACTTGTAGGGTTACTTCTTATTCATTGTTTGGGTAGGGATGCAATCCCTAATTGGGTGTAGGGTACTGAGAGCTTCGAAATTTTTCAGGCCTAGAAAGCTCAAGCTCATTCTTCATTTGAGAGTGGACTTTTTGTCCCGTTGAATCTTCTAAGTGTGGCCATATGTGACCTAAGGACCTTTAAATACAATTTTATTATAATAAAAGTATTGATAAAGCATTGTTTGTCATTCTTTATGCATATCATCATATGGTACTTTATGTCCTTCCATAACTACCATTATATTTAGAGGTTCAGGAAGAAATGACATGTGGGGGCGATAGCCCTAGTCATGTATAGAAATGACCTTTCTAAACTTCTATTACGGGGCTTTCCTAGCCTACTTTCACATCTTAGGTGTATATGTTTTTGGGTATTATGTGAATCTCCTAAGCCTAAAAGTAGTCGGAACATGTTCTAGACTTTTGAGCATTTTTTGAATCTCAATAGCCTATAAGGGGTCAGAATATGTTGTGGACTTGATGTATCTTTCTTATCCAAGTGGTCTTTATGGATGACTTGTTTAGATCTCTAGAGTACGCTCATGAGTACTCTCGCATACAACTTTTTGAAATATTTCTTGGTATATATATATATATATTCAGACACTTCTTTACGAAGGCTACACTAACAGTTTTTTTTAAGTTTCTAGGTACAGGGTGAGGGTGTTACCTAGCTATAGACTAGCCAACAGTTATGGACTACTCAAATATTTCTTTAACTCTTAAAATACTTTCTCACAATATTGGTCTTAGGAAAAATTATATTTTTTTGGTAATATTTTGAAGAAAGGTGCATACTTGTTAGTTGTCCGTGAAATGAAGTGGTTACGAGTAGCCACTCTCCCTATCAATCTCTGGACTTCCTTGATAGTCTTTGGAGATTGTATATCTATCAATGCTTTTATTTTCTCAGGGTTGACCTCAATTCCTCTTTTTGTTAACCATGAACCCCAAGAACTTTACAAAACCTACTTCAAACACACATTTGACCAAGTTTAGCTTCATTCCATATTTTCTCTAATATGTGGCACCAACATTTTTTAGGCTAAGAGCATGGATTTGTAAAAAAAATAGCTCCTTTTTGGTCATGAAATCCTTCATTTCTTAATCAAAGTCGTATATTCGGATTTGATTGTACCCAAAGCAAGTATCCACGAAGAAGAAGACAACATTTGTTGTGATGGCATCCATAAATTGGTCTATACGTGGCAGTGAAAAATTGGTTTTTGGACAAGACTTATTTAGGTTAGTGAAATTTACACACATTCTTCATTGCCCATTGGCTTTTTTCACCAAGACAACATTGGCCAGCTAATCTGGATAGTACACTTCTATCATATATCCATCTTTCAAAAATTTTCAACTTCTACTTTCATGGCAGAGTATCTTTCTTGATTATATAATCTACTCCTTTATGTGATAGGTCTAAATTTTCGATCAACATTGAGGTGGTGCGTTATATTTTTTGATCTATGTCAGGTATATCCTCATGGGACTATGCAAACACATCTTTATTTTTTCTTAGGAACTCATCTAACTTTCTTGTTTGTTTGGTGGCAATGATGTACCTATGTGAACGATCTTATAAGGTTCATCTTCAAATAGGATTAAGAGATGTGTTTGTTCTTTTGGTTTAGATGTGAGAACGTTCCCTTGGTAGGGGTCAAGTTCCTGGTGAAGCATAATGGTGGATGGCATGCCATAGGACGAAAGTAACTTAGGTCCACCTCGCACATCCAGTGAGTGGTTGATGAGTAAAGGTCAACTTGGTAGGTGGTTCCAAACGGATCACACCCTGGCTAGACATTCCTTGGTAGGCCATATCTTGGTTGTCAGTACTTGGCTTGAGAATTGGGTCCTATATTGGATGGTCATCTTACTAACTAAGCCCTGGATGGCTATGGGTCTGACCTTATGCACTCTAGGCATTACAGGATGACATATGGATGCTTTCTAGGACGATCATTGGTTCGAGAGCTAGTGGCTTTGGTAGGTGCTCCAAGATGGTTTGGAGTGCAATTTTCACCTTCTCTATGTGTGCTCAGGTTCGAGCTCATCTTAACTTTTTGGCCTACCTAGCACATTGTGGGTAGGTAGGTTCAGGTGTAGCATTTATATTTCTGGCAAGTTATGGTGAAGTTGGAAGAATGGCCTATTGGTTAGCAGGTTGAACCTCTTGACTAGTTGTAAGAGCTTGAGAGGTGCATCTATCTGTTTGATCCATTAATCTTTTTACAAGTCCATAAAAATAGATGAAAATAGTAGATTAAAAGATTCTGAAGTTTTCTTTTTCAAAAAATACTGCTACTGGGTCTACAGTTTCTCTTCTTTTGAAATGTCTTTTTTTTAGTTCTTTCTTAGTAGATCAAGAACTTGGATAACTTTTTTAAGAGTCCTACAATTTTGAAATTTTCATCCAAATAGAACACACTTCTTTCTCACAAATAGCGTGAGATATTGATACCAATTTTTGTCAACAATAAGTATAACTATTCTTCGTAGAATATACAAGATCAAACTGGTAGGACCTTGAACCACCTTGTAGGGGATGATCTTCGGCCCTATAATCTGTAAGTCAATAACTACAAGATGTAGGGTATAGGAGATTTTAGTCTCTCTAGTAATTTTATAAAAAAAAAGGACATTTTAATTTTGCTATAATAATTTTATAAAAAGAGTGATTGGTTATGATTCTTTGTTATAAGATATAATAATTTCATTAAGATATAAGATATATTTTTTTTATCTATTTATGACTTTATGTTATACTTATATGATTATATATAGTAAAAAAAAAAACCCAGTAGCTATCATTGTCTTATTAAGATTGAACTATTATAACTTGATAAGTTATTTATTATAGAGATATTATTAATTATTTGTTAGATTGTTTTTTAAAGAATAATTTTTGAATATTTATTAATTTATGATAATTAAATATTCGTTATAGAATCTATATCATTTTAACATAATTATATGGTATTCATGTTCGTAGGATGATTAAGAATTTATAAGGTTACTTATAAAGTTATTTATTAATTTGGATTATTTTTTAAATGTAATGTATAAAATTATTTTAATAAATTATATTTATAATATTTTTATGATAAAAAATAATGATATATAATTTTAGTTTTACAACACTGATTCAGACATTGCCAGTTGAAGAGGAAAAAAAATGTGTTCAAGAAAATGAAATTGCAAAAGCAGGAAGGGCCAGAGAAAGAAACAAATGAGACAAGAGCAATAATATTTCACGTTGATTGTGCAAATCAAGGGTCCCAATAAAGAACACGTTAATGTACGGAAGCTTCAGATAGAGGACCGTATGCAATTAATGGTGAGATTTTGATCATACTACAATCATATGTTTTCGTTTCAGATTGGTCGGAAAATAAAATAAGACAATCATATTTCATATTTTTATGTCACATATGTATAAAAACATTATATCATACATCTTATCCTAACTAATATAATAATTTTTAATTATAAATTTAATTATATTTATAAATAATAACATGTAATATCACATTTGATTTATAGAATATAAAATTTTGTAATATGATTTGAAATCTATGTTTATAATTATAATGTTATTTAACCATAACCTGTCACATCATCTTTTTAACTTTTAATATTATTTTATACTAAAAATTATATTAAGTTTTTATTATTTTTATCCATAAATAAATATTATATTAAAAAATATATTTGTTTATAATATATAATACTTTTTTATTTTATTTTATTTTTCTAATTTTATATCATATATTTTATTTTAATTTATTATATATAATAAAAAAATTAAAAATATTTTTAAATTTTTCTAAAAACTAATGATACCTAAGCAGGGTTAATAGGATGAATAATTTCGTGTTAAATTTGATGCATTACTGTTAATTATATTAAATTTACTATAAAATTTGATAATAATTTAAATAATTTTATATTTTAATGCAGGTTGTATATGTCATTAGTAAATCATATTTCATATTGTTTGTTTGAAGTTTTAATTACTTTTCCTCTTGTCGCTTTTAGATGTGGATGAGTGTAGCTCGTACACGCTAAAACTGAGAAACCCTCGTTACTCTCCCAACAAAATCTTTGTCTTCATGTTGGTCCTTACAAGCAACCATAAATATATCTTCATTAAATGTTTTACATTTCTTAAGGAAAAGAAAAAAAATAGTATGTATCTTATATCTTCAGCCTTATATACATTTTAAATGTTGAACGAATTTATCTAATTATTTACTTTAATTATAAGTATTATTACTATTATTATTAAATCTTATACTTAAATGTAGTTATTTTTTTACTTTTGGACGATATTATTTAATTATTTACATTAATTACTATTTTTGCCATTATCATTAAATTTAATTTGTTTGATAATATTAATTAGTGAAACATATTATGTAAACATCCTCTTATAAATCTGATCATAATTTCTTATAGAATAAATTAATAATAAAATTGATATTTATTTAATACTTATGCTTAATTTGATTGTTATTTTAACGGAAAACATGACAATAAAAATTAGATTTATTCAAAGTTATGATTCATTGTATTTATAATATATTTTTTCTTATATAATAAAGTTAACATGTTGAAAAATTGTTATATTAATTAACCAAAAAAATTCAGAAAAAAATCAAAATTTAGATAAAGTACAACTTTTATTGAAAATTTATTTATAAAAAATCTGTTAGAATTGTAGCATGCAAGTGAAGTTCCTAAATAAAAAGAAGTCTTTCAGTAAATTAATAAAGGGAAAGATCATTAGCCTCAACTTTTATCATTTTTATCTGAGATTGATTTTTATTTAGAATATACGTAGGGTTAATACAGACAAACACATTTAATAAAGATTAATTTAAATTTATAATGGAGTAAAAAGATCTAATATGCTTTATTTTATTCCCACAAAAAGAGAGAGTATATTCTTGTTAAAATACTCCTAAATCTTCTTCTTCATTTGCATATATTTTTTCTATTTTGTTTAAAGAATAAATGCTTAAACATGATCATAGGATGATTGAAATGGTGAAATTTTAAATTTTTACAATGAATTTTTTAATTTACTTAGTTTACTAAATTAATATTAATTTAGATCTAGTGTTAAAATCTTAACATGACACTTGTGTATGTATTTTATCAATATATATATAAAGGATATGATCAGTGATCACAATTTTATTAAACAATTTTTTACATTTATATTTCAACGGTTTATATTTAAATGACTAATTTACTCTTCCATATCCCTCATATATCTCTACCGTCAAGATATGAGAATGTAAAAAGTTTTGTAATAAATTAGAGCCACTGATCCTATCCTATATATAATGTAAGGCAGAATTTAGTAATGTAACTTTGATGTAAGGCTTACATATAAATTATGTGATGTATGCTTATTGAGTAATAGTATAACTTATGATATTGACTACTATAGAATATTGTCTCTGTGCCATGTCATCCACACACTCTCCAAGAGTTTGGTAGTTTATTAGAAAGAGTGGCAGTGCACAAAACTTTACTAGTATTGTTTATACATTGATGCAATATACGTACTACATAGTATACTAATGAATGAGTTTCTTTTTCCTAATCCTATTGTCTTTTCTACATTCACTATTGCGTTTTTCATGCTAACAGAGCTATGATGGCTCAACTTGTCACTTCACAAGTACTTGATATTGTACATTAGACGAATGATGGAAATATTTGTAAACAAAACATATAAATGTAATTTTAGTTTCTAGAAGAATTTTTCAAAAATATTTTTCAAATTAAAGAAACTATCAAACTCCAACGAATAAATCTCGAGTATATATATGTTCTTATGCATATTAAATTTCATATTAGACACATAAAAACATTTTTCATCTAGGTCACTCAATCGATTGAGGTGAATAGATCGATTAGATCGATTGAGAATTGATCTACCTTGATTAAAAAGTCCCTAAATTATTCTTCAATTGAGATAGATCAATAACGGTATTAATGTTAAATCGATCGAGCACTAGATTGATCAAAATTGAGTAGACCAATATACCTATTTCAAAATTTATTTTTTATTACCCTAGATCGATCGACCTTTTGGCTCGATCAATTGAGCTTGATTTAGATCCAATAAGCAACTAGGTTTTAAACTTTAGCCTAATTTTTACTCGAGTAAATTTTAATTACTATTTTCTTTATATTATAGACTGCTTTATGAATTGTTTAATAGACATAATCGTAATTGGACCTTAACATAACATTAGGGCTTCAATCTTTCATGTATAAAGAACTTAATGCTCCATATTTTATTTAACCATAATTGAATTAACTTTTGCATTCTAAAGTTTATCTCTAATCTATTTTGTAAAAACTATTATGATATGCTTTTTTCATTAGTTAATTTATCAAATATTTTATGGTTGACTTTGATTGATTAACAAGCCTATAACATTTAAATTATTGTGCTTAAACATCTATTCTAGTGTTTTTAGTGATTTTGATTTATATGTTATTCTTTTAAATCACTTAGCTAGGGTTTTTCATTGTTTAATCCACTATAGGACACACTTTACACTTATGTTATTGTGCTAATTTTTTATGTATCAGCTGAACGAGTTTGATAACTCATGTGACTTGAGTTTATTGGAATGTTGGCCTGAATCAAAATACCTTGCTTGTGGAGACTATGAAATAAAGTAGAGGCTTGAAAATAGGTTACTTTGAGGCATTATTTTGATGGGTAGTTTGAATCCTTGTGTTGTAATTGAACATATTTTCATAGTCGATAGTTATATGATTCGATAGGCCATTGGTTTTTCTTTTAGGTCATTAGTATGGCCTAATTTTTTTCCACCTAAAATGTTATGTGTCAAGTTTTATTCATTTCTTCTTTATATTTATTACATATGATTGCATATCTGACCATTTGTGAAAATTTTAATTTGACATAATTTGATTAATTATCTATTCATCCCTCTAGTTAATTGGATCTATAACATAAAAACTTTCAATTGGTATCAGAGCAACTCACTATATACACTTAGTATTTCCGAAGACCTTTTTATGGATTATTTTATTGAGGATGATGGCTTAGATGTTAAGGAATTTAAATCTTCTTTATTTCCAAATATAATGATAAAAGTTTTGAATAATTGTTTTCTAAATGTGTTAGAGTTATAGAAAAGAATACTAATTTAAATGGAAAAGCTAAATAAACAACTTGAGACACATGAAAGCTTTTTTAATAAGTTAAAATAAGAGAATAATATTTTGCAAGAACAAAATAATACTTTGAATTTGAGTGTGACAGGTTTGAAAGAAGAAAATAATAAGTTTGCTGTAGATAATAAAAAATTGGTGTAAGAGCTCAAAGAAACATATGAAGCTATGAAGAGGTTAACCATTGGAGCTGAAAGACTAAACAAACTCCTTAACTATGGAAAACCTTTTGGAGATAAAAGGGGGCTAGGATGTGTAGATGATCATATTATACCATCCTCTTCAAAATCAATTGTATTTGTAAAACCCTTCAACCCTTCTTCATATGCGACACATTCACCTCTAACATCAAAGGCCACACTTGTAAGAGATTCTAACTCTACTCTTATTGTTATTATTACACATAAAGAAGTGTTGTTCCTATAATATAAAAGATTGTTAAGCTTGTTCCTGTTATTCATGATTGTGGTAGGAAATGTCATATATGACCAAAGTGTAGATTTTTTATGAATGCTCTTAAATTCAATAATTCATTCCATGCTTCTAGTTATATGTATCTCCGATAAGTCAACTAGAAAGCATGAAGTTGTTGGTTCAAAGAGGCAAGTGAATTTCAAAATATTTAATTTTAGGACTAATTATCATCCTACCATGCATGTTGCATTTTTATTCAATATAAATGTGAAATCTAAATGTAAGTCCAATAAAATTCCTATGACAACTAAGGTAATTGATTTCCAATCCAAAGATATAAAAAAATCAAAATTCAAGAAAGTGTAGGTTAAGAAAGATGATCTCTTGTAGTACATTCACTTTATCATTATTTATTATTCACCTAAATACTTTTATTTGAGTGTTTAATTGACCATATGTGAGCATATGTATGTATGTCATTTTTATCTTTATTGATGTTTCTTTAGTTTTAAGCAAAATATAAATAAAAAAAATAAAAGAACAAAAAAGTGAGGGAAGTAGATTGCCTAACATTGACTTAAACATTACATGTTATCTTTATATTTATTGATTATGTATTATGAAAATGCATATTATAACTTATGCATTTACATATTTTTTACATCTAGTGATTGATGTTAACATGAACCTACTTATACATTCACTATACATATATATGTATGTCATACTTCAAGTTTATGATTAATATTGTGAGATTTGAGGGCTTGAGATAATCTTGAATATAAAATTATGTTTGAGTTCTATATTTCACTTTATAAAATGTTACTATAGAGATACATTTATTTTTGAGAGTGCTACCTACTGTGTTGTGTGAAGCTACCGCAGTGAGTGAAAATGACTACCTCACAACTAGCGTGAAAATCATTATACTAGGTCTTTGGCTCTTGCATATTTCTTTAAAATAATAACAAATTTTTTTCTTGCACAAAAAGAAAGAGCCAAAATGGTTATACAAAAAGAAAATAAATAAACAATCTCTCACAAAAAAATAAATAAATACAAGAGTGGAATACGAAAAAAGAAGTTAATTAAGTTCTCTATTGGTAAGTAAAATTTTATTATTTGTAGGTATGAATTCAATTGTAATTCTTTCATGATATGTGATACTACTTTCTTTGAATTTTTCATAATTGATTATAAATGAACAAATTGACATCCTTTTACAATTTCAACACCTATTTTACTTTTGGTGATTATCAATATGCCATCATATGTGTTAGTATGTCTGTATACCTTGTCAACGTATATTTATGTTGTCAATGAATAGTCACATTTTGAATAAAATTAATTTTTCTTTTGTGTGTACTATTGTAGTTATATTTAGCTAAGTCTATTATTCTCTATTCAAAAAAAATTATATATCAATTTTTATAAAATTTTGTTTTATTCTAATTTATTTAGAAAAGTCGTAGAACTCAGGCAAGTTTATTTATTTTAGAGAACATAATGTTTTTAGCTCTTTGTTTTGATTGTTATTGAGCTTTTCAGAATAGTACTCTTTTTTTCAGTTATTACATACAGTACTTGTTTGCTCAACCTATTTATCATTGTTTCATAATTATATTATTTATTCATATGACATAAAGGGAGAAAGAGTCATTGAGCATTAATTGAAAATAGAAAAAAAGGAGAGTTATTTTTTGAAAATTTTCTTTGAGAGAGATTTCACATTGGGATAGTAATACTTAAAATTTTCTATCTATTGTTACTCATCACTTATGTCTATTTGTTTTCTTTTCTGTTATTATATATATTGAACTAATAAACAATGAGTGTTTTGAGACAATTTGTGTAGTGAGAGAGATGTTTTATCATATAAATATGTCAAATGAGGAGATTGTAAGGTATATGAGTGTCGACGATATTCGTGAAAAAAAATATCCAAATGTAATTTTAGTTTCTAGGTGAGTTTTTCAATAATATTTTCAAGCCAAAAAAACTATCAAACTCCAATGAACACATCTCAAGTGTATATATATGCTCTTATGTATGTTAAGTTTCATATTATACATACATAAATATTTTGCAGATGGGTCACTCAATTGATCGAGGTGAGTAGATCGATCGAAAATTGATCTACCTTGATTAAAAAGTCCCTCAATTAATCTTCAATTGAGTAGATTGATCTACTTGTTTCAAAATTTATTTTTTATTAGCTAAATCGATCGATAATTAGTTATATCAATCGACCTTTTTAACTTGATCAATTGAGCATGACTTATATCGATTGAGCAGCTAGGTTTTAAACTTTAACATAATTTTTACTCAAGTCAAATATTGTAATTATATTTTGTCACTATTATTTACTATTTTATGAATTGTTTAATAGACAAAATTGTAATTAGATCTTAATATAGCATTAGGGTTTCAATATTTCATATATAAAGAACCTAATACTTCATATTTCATTTAACCACAATTTAATTAACTTTTATATTCTAAGCTTTATCTTTAAATATATTTAGAATTTTTAATTGTTTAATCCACTATAAGAAACACTTTACACTTGTGTTATCATGTTAACTTTTTAAGTGCCAGATGAACGGGTTCGATAACTCGTGTGACTCAAGTTTATCAGAGCTTTGGTCTGGATCTAAACACCTTACTTGTGGAGATTGTGAAAGAAAGTGGAGGCTGGTAAGTAGGTTACTTAAGGGCATTAACTTGGTGGGTAGTTTTGAGTCCTTGTCTTATAATCGAACATATTTTCATAGTAGATAATTAGGTGGTCCGATAGGTCGATGATTTTCCTCTTAGGTCATTTTTGTGGCCGAAATTGTTTTCACCTAAAATATCATGTATCAATTTTTATTTTTATTTACTTTATATTTATTGCACATGATTGCATGTTATGGATATATGATTATCTATTACGTTGAGAGGTGGTCTACCTTTGCCTTATTGGTTCTATGGATTTCATATGACTTCTAATCTCATAAATAGAATGTCTTCACGTGTGTTTGATAATGTAAGTCCTTTTGAGCTGTTGTTCAATAATAAGCTTGGTTATTTTCATCTTAAAGTGTTTAGGTGCTTATGTTATCCTTATACAAGACCCTTTACACCAAGCTAGACTTAAAATCAATTCTTTATCTCTTCTTAGGTTATCCTTTACGTCAAAAGGATATATGTGTCTTAATCAAACTTTTAAGAAAATATACTCTATTCCCCATGTTATGTTCCATCAAGAGCATTTCCCTTTACTTCAAATGTATCAAGAACATACTAGCTTACCTAGTTTTGATCAGTGCCATCTTCCACCTATTCATTTTGTCCATATCCATAGACCAACAATCAATATAAAACCATTTCTTTCATTTTTTATCGTCTGAATCATCTATCATATATAGTACATGAGTTTTTATGGTAATTAGATGTGAATAATGTTTTTCTTAATATAGAGTTAGAGGAATAGGTTTACATATGACAACTTGAGGGCTTTTTTTTATTAAAGATACCCATACTATGTGTGCTAGCTAAAAATGACCTTATATAGTTTAAAAGAGGCACCTAAGGCTTGGTATACAAAGCTTAGTAGCTTTCTTTTTCTTGAGTTTCAAGAATTGAACAATTGATACATCAACAATGATGTTGAATAATGATATTTATAAAGTTATTATTTTGATCTATACAAATTATAGTTTGATCATTAGGAATGATTCTTTGTGCATTCAGTAGTTAATTTCAAGGTGGCATAACATGTTTTTTTGAAATATTTTACCAAGCTTCATTATTTTCTTGTTATAGAAGTGTCCAAAATTGAGATAGATTTTCATCTTAGTCATACATAAAACAAGTCTTGGAAAAAATTCAATTGAATTAATCTAAATTTATATTTACACCTATGGCTCATGGTATAGCACCTTCAAAAAATATGTCCAAACTTTGGAGGATTTAGCTTAATATAGGTCAATAGTATAAGCATTGTAGTATTATACCTCTAATAGACTTGATATTGCCTACACTATTAATGAGTTTTTTTAGCTTTTAAAATGTCAAATTGATATTCAATGGAAAACTATGAAATGACTTATGATATATGTTAAAGGGCCCATTCACTCATGTGATTCAATTATAGAAGAATGATCCAATTCAACTCATTTCTTACACTAATATAGATTGTTCTGATTGTCGTGATGATAAAAGATGGACTTGTGTTTTGTGTGTCTTCTTAGGATGTTCATTAGTGTCATAGATTTCAAGGAAGCATAAGGTGGTTTTTCGTTCTTCCATTCAATTTGAAGTTCACATATTTGCTTTGATAGTTTCATATATTCTATGGATTAAGAATTTTCTCAATGACTTAAAAGTTTCTCTTACTAGTGTTTCTTCTGTCTATTATGACAACACGACAATTAAGTGTCTAGCTAAGCATCACGTTTTATATTCTCATATTAAACAAGTTGAGATGGATTTTCATTTTATCAAAGAAAAAGTTTTAAACGGTGAATTATTGGTGGATTATACTCGATCTTAAGAGCAACCTAAAAAAATATGATTAAGTCGTTAAGTAATATGCCTCTTGAAGAATTAAGAACCAAGTTCAAGGACTTAAACTTGATGATGGTTATAAGGTAGAATGTTCTAATGTTGTTTGATGTAATGCTTATATATGAACTATGTAATGTTTCTTTTTACTCAGTAATAATATATTCACTAGTATAAAGTATTATATCCTAGCCATACCAACCATACACTCTCCAAGATTTTGTAAATTTGTTAGAGAGAAATGGTGCACCTAATTTTAATGATATTGTCTATGTATAGATCTAATATACTAAACACTAATACTAATTAATATTGAATGATGTTTCATCTTCTTATGTTCCAAATTACATGCACTCTTATAATTAAAACTTTGTAAGTATTACTTTATAGAATTTTGATAATTACTTTTGTTATCTTTTTGTTTAAATTTGTTTTCAAGAAGGAAATAAAAAAAGAGTGGATGTGAATGTATAAGATGGATTGGAGTGTGAGAAGGTGAAATGACGAAGAGATAGGTAGTGTGTCGATGGTGACTCAAATCACATGATTAAATTTTTGTGGAAAGTATTATATACTATAAAATTATACATAATTGGTTTTTATTAAAAATATTTACGTGAATTTTTTTATATTCATTTCAAATTTTTGATATATAAATTTTTTCTATTTTTGAAAAAAAATCTTAGAAGTCTAATAGGTTTAAATAAATTCAATAGTTAATTCCACTCACTTTTAGATAATGTTTAAAAATTCTATTAAATTTGAAAAATGTGATACTATAAATATGTGAATATATCTAGTCTTTTTTTTTCAACCTAATAAACCTATGTTGTCCTATTTTTTATACCTAGCAGACATATGGTGTATCACTTGTGGTATAATAGAAGTATGTTAAATTTAAAAATTGAGACATTATAGATCAGTTAAGATTTTTGATATTTTTAACTTGTAAACATAATGGACTTTTATAATACTATCTATATATTAAAATTATATAATTTATTAAAATTAATGAATTAACTCAGCACCTATATTTTATGGATCACTATCAGTAAATGCATACATCAAAAATTAAAGTCCACATATATATTTTTTTATCATTTTTTTCTCCGTATATTTATCGTATATTAGTGAAAAAATAACAACCCAAGTATTTTTTTCAATAAAAATGTGGGCTTATGTTTATTTTATGAAAAGGAGACTTAATTAATTTTTAATCTTAAACCCTTTAATCTAATTTTCATAATTTTTTATTTTGATAAAAAGATGACTTAATTGCCATTCCTACGCTCTTATATGAAAGGGAAGTTGCTCGTAACAATATTTATTTCACAAGCATTGTTTGATAATTTTTTGTTTTTTACTTTATAACTGCCTAATAATACAAAATGGGTTAATAATATTAGAGATGAAAAAACAAATCCATAGAAAATAAAGCAAAAATGAAAATGTGTGAACTCGTCATCTCCCTTGACAAAATGATAGGCTGAAAAGACATATTTTTATAGCAATCATACTAAAATATTACAGAGTAATATAAATTCTTATATTTTAACATAAAAATATATTTAAATTCTCTCCCATTAAATTAAATAGATTATTTTATTTTTTAAAAAATATTATTTAATCTTTTATATTTTAAAAAATTCAAAAAAAAATGACAAAAACAATTTTTTATTAATATATTGAATAAAATAATATTATTTTATTAATGAAAGAATAAAAATAACTTTTTATTATAATATTGAGTAAATAGTTAAAATTTATAATAAAATAATTAAAATATTAAATAAATACTAAAATTTGTCATTCTTTTATATATTTTACAAAATATAAGAGACTAAATAATATTTTTAATAATATAATAAATTAATTAACATAAATTTATAATATAAGAGACTTCTACAGTAACTTAACCCAATTCTAATAGTTTAAATTTAATGGAGTAATTTTCACACTTTTATCTTTTATAAATCTTAATCGTTAATATATGAGAGTGTAAAAAATTAGGGATGTTAATACCAAGAAAAACTTGTATAAAAATTATGGTTTTTGATACAAGGATGAAAAATTTGAATAGATTTTCGCCACGATATTTTTATTTTACACATTTTTATATCATAATATGATATCTATATCTTTTGTCTAAATTATCGTAAAATTATCGAAAATATTGATAAATATTATATTAATGTTATAACATATATATTACATTCGTTATGTTATCCTAACTACGAGTACTTTTAAAAATAAATAATCAATATAATTCATTTTTATGTAGTAAAGATTTATCTATATATTATAGTTAATACAATTAGATAGTAAATTTAATTATTTCAAATCTTTTAATTTTTTATCATATAATATTTTACAAATTTTTTTATAATTTTTTTATTAATTGATTAATATAAATATTATAAGTATTTAAAAATACATATATTAAATAAAAATTTAGACTAAAATATAAGTAATTGATTGTTTTGATGTTATTACCAAGTTTTATAAAATAATTAGAGTTTGTAATCATTTTCATGATTTTTTTTCAAATTTTTTGTAGAAAATCATAATGGACAATAACATTTAAAATGTTAGTAAATAATATAAGTAAAAATAAGGAAAAAAGTTAAAAATACAATAAGAAATATAATGTTTTTGATTATGAAATGAAAAGAAAAAAAAAAGATATATATTTTATTTATTATATTTTAAAATCCTAAATCTTCGGTGAATCTTGTATTGTTTTTTTTAATTCTTTAATTATTTTATACATAAATATAAAATATCTATAAATTAAATATATTTTATGAATAATTATTTTAATAATTTTATTATGTATTGATTTTAAATTATTATCTGAATCTTGTAATCATTGTATTTTTTTATATACTAATAAATATCAAAATATGAATAAAATAAATTTATTTATTTTGAATAATTATTTTGATACTTTTATTGTATATTGACATTATATATAACTTTGAATAATTTTTTTAATTTTATATAATTCATACTTATTCATTTAATAAGTAACTGAGATGATTATATTTTTATTAAATTAATTATTTTTTTGTTAATATCATATCATATTCTAAGTAAATTTATAAATATTTAACTATTATATTTTTAAGTAAAAATAATTCTTAATAAAAATTATTAAGAAATATAATAATAATTCTTAACAATTATATAATAAAAATAACTTAAAAGACAAAATATGTAAAAAGATTTTTTATTTTATAAAATAAATATTTTTTTAAAATAATAATAATTATTAAAAAATAATTAATATTCTTAAATATTTATTAAATTTAAATCATCTCTAAGTATTTTTTGCGCAAGTTCAAAACTGTTGTTTTCATAAAAAGAGACTTAGTTATATTTTTTTAAATAATCGCTTAAGTGTACCTTTTTATTGAAAAAAAAAAACCTAAAATGCGTTTATACTATAATAATCGCTTATACAGTCACACGAGAATTGTACTCGTTGTGGGGTCTAAAGGTGTAAAAAGGGTGATAAGACAAAATTGAGAGGAGACAAATTAGAAATTAAATGTTGAAATCTGGGGTTGAAGAGATGTCAACGTCTTCATATCTAACTAAGGATCTCACTGGACCCCACTCTTTCTCTTCTGTCTGCTTTGCCTCCTCGTGATATGCTCCAGCTGTTTCTTTATGGGTTTCTTCGTTTTCTTCTAACGGATCCTATATATCTTTCTACATTATTTCACGCCATATCAAAATTTTACAAAATTATTATTATTATTATTATTATTACACTTGTAATTCGTTTTCTCTTTCTTCTCTAATCTTATCATATTTTATTCTCTTCTTTTTTATTTTTTATTTTCCTTAAAGTGAAAAAGTAGGTATGATAATATTAATTGCGTTCCAGCTAAACAAATATTAAATTTTAATTAAAATGTTTTTTTATTATTTATATACATTTAATTAATTATCATGATATAATTAATTAATTATTTTCACGTTTTATTTTTATAATTTAATATATATAATATTATTCAAATTTTATGAAAACATCATTGGGGTAGATATCGGTAATAAATTATCACTTTCATATTTTACTTTTAAGAAAATTCATTTTAAATGCGGTACAATCATGTACTTTGAAGTTTAGACAATTTTTTCTTTTTATCAATAGAAATTTATAAAATTTTATTACATAAATTTATAATATTGTATACTCAATTTTCATGGGAAAATATTATTTTATTTGAATTTTTTTATTATTAAAAAATTTAACATATATTTTAATTTTAAATACAATTCAATTAAATATTTAAATTTAATTAAATACTGTTTAAATTTAATTAGTGTTATTTTAATTATTATAAATTTTAACTGTATTATTTTTATATTTCTTAAAAAATAATTCTCTCTTTTTTTTCTCACAAATTTATATTATTTTTTTATTTTTTAAAATAATTATACTACATCGACGTAGATTTATAACGAGGCATTTAAATCTCAATCCTCTGTGTTCAAAACAAAGAAAATATATTATTGTAATAAAAGAAAATTGGTACGAAATCCATACTCTTAATGACATATTTACCAGCATCAATACTCTTTGGGACTATTCTCGGGCCCAAATTGTGCAAGATTCAGTGAGATTATGATCTCGCTATGAGATGGGCTATTTGTTATAAAGCCCAGGAAATTGAAGCCACTAATGGGTCTATCTGTTTGGATCAAATGTTCGTGAACACTTTTTTTTAGAGCTACTAATGACGTCCACTACTTGTGATTAAATACATACTCCATATCTTTTTTAAAAAAATTATAAAATAAAAACAATAATTTTACAAGACCTTACAAAATAAAAAGTAATAATTTGTAAGTCTTAAAAATAAACTATTTTTTTTACATTATTCTTAAAATGATAGAAATAATAAAAAATAAAAATATAAAAATATAAGACATTTTAAGATATTTATCACAAGAAATGATAATTAGCAAAATAAAATAAAAAAATTAAAGAAATACAAAAAGCAAGATTAAATCTCAAAAAAGAGATGTATTTAAATATTAATTATTTTCAAGATTTAGAAAAATATTTCTAAGAAAAGATATAGTTTATTATGTAATAAGTAATAAAAAAAATGAGTATTAATATTATGGATTCAAAAGTAAGATATAATATATTATTAATTAACAGGAAAATCATTGTAGATAAACTATCAAAGATCCCTATGAGCGAAAGAGGAAAAAATTGATACATCTATTTAGGATAAATCCAAATATTAATAAAATCATATTTTAGAGAAAAAAAATTATACACCAATAAAACCATTGCTGTCAGATAATAGAATAATAAATATGAATGATGCTTTATTAGAAATAATGTATAAAACTTAGGATATCAAAAATTTAAATCCATAGCATACCTTAGGTTGATCATTAATATTAATGATAAGAAATTAAACTCATATTAAGTTTAACCTATAAATTTGAAAGAATAAATTTAATGAAAGAAGAAAATCATCAATTTTCAGTATACTATATTGTAGGATATTTATTAATAAATAGTTATAATGGTTTAATATATGAAGAAAATAAATTCATAAAAATAGACAAAAAAATTCAAGAAAATGGACAAATAATAAAACAAAAAATATTAACAGACTTTGAAATGCGAGAGGAATATAATTTGGATGTAAAAAAAACTTTTGATAACAAGAAAAAAGAGTAATGCAATAAGAAAAGGTAATGTATTAAGGTTTTTTGAAGAAGAAATCTCTCATAAAGAAAAACATGTGATAGTTTAAAACAAGAAGTTAAAATAATGAATGTATTAGTCCATAATATAATATTAGAAAGAAAATGATACGATTGTTATCTCAACAATGTTTAAAAACAAACTATAGAATATATAATTAAATTTTGATGGAAATCTAATAGGTGTATAAAAAAACTAAATAACAATAATGAATTTTTTAATTCTTTTAGTAGAAGAAATGAATATAGTACAATAATCAAATATCAAGTTCTTACAAAATATAAAAAAAAAACACAAAAGAACTTCTAAAAGAAATAAAAGAATATGGTTACAATAAAAAATTACAAAAAGACATACATAAAGAATTTATAGAATTAAGAAGTGATGTAAATAACATACCTAATGATAATAAAATTATAGGTTATAAGTTTAATCCTTTAGTAGGATTAAAAGAAGAAGTACCTAAGTGATTAGATGCATTGATACTTAAGAATGAGAAGAGAAAGAATGAGGAAAATCCCAAAGATAAAGAAGAAGCTATAATTCCAATTTAATGGAATGTAGAAAAGAATTAGAAGAATAATTTATGAATCCTAAAAATAGAAACATAGAAAAATTAATTGGTTTGTTAACCCTAACAGATGAAGAACTAGAAAATATTATGAAAAAAAACTTTGTACAAATAAAGAGGAAGATGATATGACAATAGTCTATGAAACTAATTCTGAGCTAGAAAATATAACCCCCAAAAACCACATGAAACCTATTTCATTACCAGTCTCTTATCAAAAAATAACATCTGACCCATATAGAGAAGAAAAAAATAGGCAAAGACCAAAAGAATCTGATCTTCCTTATAAGAAGAAATAATGACCCAAAATGAAAGAAGGATTACATTGGGGAATTAAGGGTAATATTCTACCAAAATTTAAACTTTATGCAAATTGCATATATGATATTTTTCGATTTAAATTGCATATGAGATAGGAAAAAAACTTTAGAAGAATGGTCTAGTGGTATGAGTGTAATCAAACAAACTTCTCCAATCACATAATCAAACCCTTCAATTTGTAGAGTCATAATAGCTCCTAAAATGATAGAAAATGTTAAAATTTGGTTTATAAATTTAACAAAACCACAACATTTACAATTATAGGGAATGCTTACATAGGTGGGGAATACTTAGATGTTGTAGTAAATGAAATATACATAAAATTTATTGGAGAAGACAAAGGTAGACATATCATTGAATCCAGTAAGAATGAAAGCCATATGACATTTAACAAATATGAAATTATGTGACATATGTTATATAGATTCATTTACTTCTGAATATGATATGTATCATCATAACTTACCCCATATATGCAAGAAACTTATAAAGAATTGTTTTTGCAAAAATTACATGAAAATTACACAAAATGATAATAGAATGATGGAATAGAAGGAATAGAGAAACTATGCTACACACCTTAAGGGGAAGAATACAAAGTCTTAAAAGCTGGATAATTATTAAATATTAAGAAAGATAAGAATATAAACAAAGAAGAGAAAATGATAAAATCTGTTGTGATTCAAGAGATTTTAAGATGCTAAGAAAATATGGATGTAATATAAAATATTATAAACAAAGTATATAAAAATACAAAATAAAAAAAAAATCAAAAGATATAAATTTAAGAAACAAGACTTTCAAAAATATAAGAGAAGGTATAACAGAGAACCTTATAAAAGAAGATATTTTAGGAAATAGATATATAAGCCATCAAAAAAGAAAAAAAATATTGCACATTTGGAAAAAAGAAATGTAGTTGTTGGATTTGCAATGAGCAAGGTCATTATGCTAATAAATGCCCTCATAGGCTTCAACATAAAGAATAATTTAAAAATGAATTTTCACATAAGACAAAAATCATAGAAAAAGCTTTTAAAATTAGAACCAATAGATGAATCAGAATTAAATGATACTTATAGTATTTATCTATTGGAAGAAACTAAAGAAGAAATAACTGACTCAAAATTTGAATATTTTTCATTAGATGAAATATAATTTGTATAGTATTATAAATCCAAATAGTACTTGTATTAAAATAGGATTAAGAATTAAAGGTAATACAAATTACTATTTACATACATATATAGACACAAAAAGCCAATATGTGTATAGCTAGCAAATATGTATTCCCAAAAGAACTATGGAAACAAGTTTTAGAAGATTTAATTGTAAGAATTTCTAACAATACTACAATAAATATTAATAAAGTCTTAAAATATATAGATATAATGATAGGAGAAGAAGGCATAGAGAAACTATGCTACACACCTTAGGGGCAAGAATACAAAGTCTTAAGAACTGAATAATTATTAAATGTCAAGAAATATAATAATATAAACAAAGAAGAGGAAGTGATAAAATCTGTTGTGATTCAAGAGATTTTAGGATGTAGGAAAATATGAATGTAATATAAAATATTATAATTAAAGTATAAAAAATATAAAAATTCGAAAAATATAAATTTAAGAAACAAGACTTTCAAAAATATAAGAGAAGGTATAACAAAGAACCTCATATAAAAAGATATTTTAGGAAAAATATATATAAGCCATCAGAAAAGAAAAATTATTGTCCATTAGGAAAAAAGAAATATAGTTGTTGGATTTGCAATGAAAGGTCATTATGCTAATAAATGTCCTATCAGGCTTTAACATAAAGAAGAATTTAAAAAAATAATTTCACATAAGGTAAAAATCTTAGAAGAAGCTTTTAAAATGAAATTAGAACCAATAGAAGAATAAGATATAAATAATACTTGTAGTATTTATCTATTAGAAGAAACTAAGAAAGAAATAACTCACTTAGAATTAGAATATTTTTCATCAGATGGTATATGATTTGTATGATATTATAAATCAAAATAGTACTTGTATTAAAATAGGATTAAGAATTAAAGGTTATACAAATTACTAGTACATATATAAATACAAAAGCTAGTATGTGTGTAGCTAGAAAATATGTATTCTTAGAAGAACTATGGAAAAAGTTCTAGAATATTTAATTGTAAAAATTACTAACAATACTACAATAAATATTAATAAAGTCTAAAAATATATAGATACAATGATAGGAGGAGAGAAATTTCATATTCCTATCATATACCAACAAGAAACAATAGTTGATTTATTAATAGGAAATAACTTTCTAAACCTTTACTAATAATTTTCTCAATATTTTAAAAAAAATAAGTTTAACAGCATTAGATGGTGAAACCATTTATGTAACAAAAATGAGAAAAGTTTTGACAATATCAATCCCAACTTTTATGCAACAACATTAAAAGCAAAAACGTGGTAAGAAAGATACAAAGTAACAACCTTATTTAGAATAAATTTCATTAGACATATAAGAGAAACAAAACTCATTTTCTAATGAAATACAGGAAGATAAAGTCTTAATATAAATAAGAAAATCGTTACAAACAGTAAGTTCAGAAAACCCTTTAGATCCTAAGATCTATATGCCTAAAATAATAGCAAGCATTAAACTCAAAGACCTTAAAAAAGTAAAAAGAGTAAAACCAATGATTTATAGCCTAGAAGACAGAGATGAATTTGGAAAACAAATTCAAGAAATTTTGGAATTAAAAGCAAAGATAGATGATAAAGATGAATATCTTTGCAGATACACATAAGGACTTTTTCAGGGACTAGAATCAAAATATCATAGTAATGAAAAAGATTATTTAGTTGTTTAAAAAACTATAAAAAAATTATAATATATGTTATCACTTCAAGGTTTATTGACATAATGAATAATAAAAACTTTGGTTATTTCTTAAGGACTAATATTGTAGTGATTATAAGCAAGGTCATTTAATTAGATGGTAGCAACGATTCAACCATCATAAGTTTGATATTGACCATTTACTAGGAAATAAAAACAGTTTAGTTGATGTATTAGTTAGAGAATTAACACCTTTAATCATTTTTTATTTATCAGGATTTGATCCTCTTGACACGAAAAGTTAAAACAAGCACACACATAGTATGCATCATAACACATCTCTATATGAAGAAGAGAAGTTAAAAAGAAATGCAACATAGTAGAGAAGATTAGAGCAAACACAAAAAAAGTAGCATATGCAGTAAAGTAAAAAAATCAAAGAATAACACTAAGACAATAGCTAGGTAAAAACATGTAACAAACTACAACTTGAATGCATAGATAAACCAAGGGTAGTCCAGATAAAAAGAACCTCCCTAATGCAATACATAGCATAGAACCCTATGTCTATACGTGCTGTGGGAGGGCATAAAAGGTTTCTTAATGTGTATACAACACATCGACTAGAAATGAGGTCAAACACCAATGTCACATTTATGTGTCAAAAAATTAGTAAGAAGATGTTGATTAAGAGTCCTACTATATTCCAAGTTGACACACTCCAAGTGGCTCAACTCTCTTTCCATAAACACCAATGCCACATAAATGTGTTAGCAAATTCCTAAAAAGAAGTTGACTAGGAGTTTAACTATTTTCCAAGTTGACACAGTCCTAGTGACTTAACCATGTTCCCTTAAAAACACTTGGGTGTATTCAATCATGTAACCTCACCCTATACGATGCATACATATATGGAAATACATCCCAATCTACTAAAGAAATATGTGTAGTGCATTTCAATAACAAATACCAAGCTATCAACTACATGTGATAAACATGCAATAACTCAATATAATAGGAAAGCAACTAAACACATAAGGAGGCTTGTAAAATAGGAGAATGCAAACTATGCATGTAATAAACTATACTAATAGTCCTATTTATGCAAGGTTCATACAAAGTGATATCAAGAAGATGAAGAAATCAAAACATAACAACATAACATAAATTCATAAACAATAAAAATAACAAAAATGAAAAAAAAATCATAACACTCCCTTTGCCAATATGCAATTGAAAGACACCTTCCCCCTAAATGTATGCATGTGAGGCAATGAACATGTTATGCATTCTACACTTTCAAAACTCCCCCAAAATAGAAACATCTACACACAGTAGAAAATAAGCAATTCAGAAAAAGGGAAACAAACTAAGCATCTTCAAGAACAAAAGGGTCCTTATAGATTAACCAATACACTCAACGTAAATATGGATATGACTAAATTTTTAATGACATGCTCTGTGGGTGTTATTCCAAACTTGTTTACTCTTTATGACATCAAGATAATCTCATGTGAACCAAGCTTTTAGAAATATAAACTCAAATTATACCAAACATCATAAGTCCATATTTAGCCTCTCTTTCCATTAAAGTAAGTGTCAACTTAGAAGAAATCAATAGGTCTTTCAAAGCTTGTAATGATAGGCTAAGGTGGAGGTAGGAGATAAATGGTTTTTTAGGCTCAAATACAACTTTGAAAAACCAAACACAAGACAATGGGTTCAGGTAAAAAAAAACCCTCAAACACGGGTTCTTTACTCTTCACTTCTCAAAATTCATTCACAAACAATGTTGTTATTAGAAAGGTACAACAAATTCAAAAATTTATATATATTTCCTTTTCATATTGAACATTTCATTTTTCCTTTTCTTTTCTTCCTAATTTTTTCTATTCTTCTTAGCATTTCATATATGTTTTCTTTTCTTTATCTCTCCTTTTTTTATATTATAACCCACAGAGGTAATACAGATGTTCCCACAATATATAGGTTTAATGAAGAATGTATAAGGTAAGTGGGATTAATCATTTGGGCTTGGATAATATGTAGGTGAAATGGAAAGAAAGGTTTACATAAAGGCTCAAAGAGGGGTAATTAAGACATAAATAATCAGTATAGACTTGAAAGGTTTAAATGATCTAATGAAGGAGTAAATCCTCTCTTAGTATAAGTAGTACCTAGGATTTTGCTCAAGAGAAGCTAAAGTGGATTCTAGAGCTTGTTAGAGATATATAAATAATCAAAACTTGAAATCCACACAAACTTCTCAAAATAACTATACAAATTTATAAAGTTATGATATGTGCACATATAATAGGGTGTAGCAAATGAAAACATTTAACCATAGCTACCACACTTCAATTCAATTCAAAAGCATGCCAATCATAAAAAATCATTGATCCCTTAAAAAAGCTCATTTCACATGCAAAATGTTAGGAGGATAGAAAAACATGCAGAATAGTTCTGAAAAGAGAGAGAAAGGAGAAAAGGAGAACACCAAATGACCAAAGACAATTTTTTATTTTTATTTTGAAGCATTAAAGGAAGATAAAACATAGTTTAAAGAAACAAATAAGTAACTGATGAGCAAAATCGGCATCGTCAATCCTGCCAATACTTTGGTTTTATATTTATAAAACTCTCGCAAGTGCACGAATCATTTCGTAGAAAATGATAAGTATACTCCCAAGGTCAATCTAAGGAAGGAATATATGTGGTTTTTAATTTATTATTCAAACTTTTAAAAACAAAATTAAATCCTAAACATCCTGTCACGATATTTGGGTTTCTATGTTTCTAATCTAATAACATAAAAATAAACACAGATAAAGATTCAATAAACATTTATGCAAATTTTATCATTTATAATAGTGGAGTATTTATGAATATAATAACTAAGTTAATTATGCTTGCTCATATTATTTAGGTTATTAAAGATATAAATTAATATTTATTGATTCTCTTTTTTATATGAGTACCATCTTTGGTGGGGATAGATATTCTTTGTTAACTAAACAAATAAATTAACATCTATGGGTGAGGTTGATAACTAATTTGGTTAATTAAATTAATTCCGTTTTTCTAAGAGATTGAAAATGAACCATTTAAATGCCACATTTGGTAGGGTTATACAGTTTAAACTTTATTCAAGGTGTCGAAACTAAACCTAAAAATTTAGTTATCCGAGTACTAACTTTCAAGTTTTAAAACCACTACTGAAAACATGTTGTAAATACATTTTCAGATAATAATTCTTATAAAAACTTTTGAAATAGTGCTTCACTCTAACTACCAGGCGATTGTACCAACAAATAAAAAAGCACTACTCTAAATCAGATCGGATAACTAAACCTTAAAATCTAATTTTCAAATTTAAGTTTGTAATGAAAAATAATATAATTCTCTCTAACATTCTTAATATAAAATCTTGAATAAAAATAAAATCAATTCATTTTAGAGATTTTTACCTATTTAATATTTCGGAAGCATAACAACGTTATTATTATATCATGTTTACAAACAGTCAGCAAAGTTAAATTTAATCACAGCCAAATTAAATATAACATGTAAGAATAAAGCATAAAAAAATAACTCCAAAGAAAGTAAAATCTTTACAGTACTTTGATGCTATTCCCGTTGCTGGAAAACCTCTAAATGGAATTTGCACCCCCATTTATTGAATAAAAAAGAAAATAAATTACAAAAACATAACTAGTTCTTCTCAAAAAGCGAAGAACTCTAAAACTAAGAAAAGCTAAAAACTAAGAAAAACTTAAAAACTAAGAAATGAGAGAAAGAAAGAGAAGAGAATATGTGTTTTGAGGTGTGTTTAGTTATGAAAAGAATAAGGGTATTTATAGGTGAGGAAAGGAATAAAAAGTGGGTGAAAAAATGATTCAAAATGGAGAAAACACAGAGTAGTGAATGATGACGTCATACTAATGATGTCGTGCTGGTGTGGGCTCGGCAGCGCGCGCAGATGGGTGCAGCGGCGCACGCAGATGGGAGCAGGTGCGCGCGGAAGAGAGAGCTGGCTCACGCATTGTTAGGGGCGGCTGGGCGGTTGCGTGCGCGATTTCCTCCTTTTTGACCCATTTTGTCCAATGTTTCCATATTTGTTGACTTTTCCTCATTTATTTTTGAATATATTTGTGATGTATTGCCTCTAGTATTCCTCTTTGAGTCTTTAAGTTAATTTTTTAAGAAAAATACCTGAAAACAATAAAAATATCCATGATTCCGAAAAAGGCAAATTTATATAAATATATGATAAAATCATATAAATATATATATTTTTAATCAATTAATGTGCATAATTTTAGTGCTTTTTGAGCACTCATCAGTAACACAGTAATAAATAAGTGAGATGACAAAGATGGCTTCAAAGGAGATTAGAGCCCCAAAAGATAAGTATTTGTGTCAAGAGAGATTATCACCATAATTTGTACAATGTTGCCTCGAGAGAGAGAAAAGGAAATAAACTATACACAGTTGCCTCAAAAGAGATAATCGATAACAATCACATCATTGCTAGTTAAGAGAAGGAAAGAAATTGAATAATTATTGAGAAATACAAACAACATCCCCAAGATAGAGAAGAAACAACATGTGCTACAAAAACATCTAAGCATTTGAGAAAGGCTTAGGTTTCAACACAAAAAAGAGACATGCTTAGATATGGTCAACACCCCAAGCACTAGGAATGCCAATAAGACACTATTATAAACACAACAATGTATCTAAGTCAAGATTCCTAAATATAGGTAAATAATCTATATGATATGAAAATGCATATGGCAAACCTAAATAAGCATATTATAGATAAACACCCATGTATATAAACTTGGAACACACCTCACATTTCTCCAAACAGACATCTAAAGCATAAGAGATATATTATATATGGAATGGAATATGAATGATAATACTGTAAGAAGAAGGATCCTAATACTTTGACATTACATTCTGACAAACATGTAACACTCATGCAAAAAGTCAGAGAAAAAGAAACAAGTAGTAGGCAAGGCAGACACACATAATGAGCATGTAAAAGTAACTAGTTGAAAAGAAAAGTAGTAAATGATTAAACATTTAAGCATAGGAACAAGTAAAGAAATTAACATACTATGTATGACGAAAAAGTAAAGAGAGAGAAAGAGATATGCATGAAAAATAAAATAGGAAACATATAGAAAACAAAAGTTCATGGAGATAAAAAACCTCACAGAATAAAAATAACCCACACCATTAATGACATAGGGCACAAACATACAAGATGTGTATACGTGTAGATAGTGCTCTAAGATCGAGCATTCAAGTGGTTAAGCCTATATAGGGGTGACTCACACCGATACCAATTGAAGATTCCCATACTTAGGAGTAATTACATAAGGGTCATTTGTTCTTCTAACTCAAATAGGTAATTGAGACTTAGATGAGAGGTGGAGATGCTAAACCAAGAAATATTTTTGGGAGCTCTATATCAATTCAACCTGGTAGGCCTCAAATAATTAATTAAGCAATTAACAAAGTGGAAATACAAAGCATCATGCTCAATTCAAAACAAAACAAAAAACATACTGTAAGAAAGAAGAAATTTTAGTACATACATACCTCAAAGGCTTTTGTCCAAGCTATATGCATTCATAAACATAGAAAATATCACACAACATGTAATCAAAAATTACATACTAAAGTATAATAGAGAGTTTGACATCTGGTAATTTCTTGGGTAAGGAGATATAGACTCCTTTGACATATTCGCTGCAGATAAAAAGACAGATTCTACTAACACACAGTCTGATCAAGTATGACTACACAGAATGAGTCCAAGACCCAATACATAATCAAGTTATATGACTCTTTAAGGACTCAACCCAAATAGGTAAACAATAGAGAGATACACTCTTGATAAATAATCATAGACAAACAATATAAAGTAAAAGCAATATTCAAAAGTAAAAAAGGCAACAATAAATAATAAAATCTTTCTAATCAAAGTTTAAACTTTAGTATGTAGAAATATACACCATTTCATCTTTGATTTTACTAGCCACCCATTAGAGCATGCATAACATTAGATATAATGAGATAAATCTATATAAAAACTCTATCTATGTGGTAACATATTTGGGTTGCTTCAGGTAACCACTCAACAATAAACAATATACTAATCAATAAAACAAGCACAACTCTAATAGAAAATAAAACCAACAATACCTTTATCAGTTGGGATCTTTATTTTAACTACCTATTGCTTCTCTTACTTGTTGCTTCTGCAATGACTTAGTTTAACACAGAAACCTGACTCTTTTCTAAAGCCCACACCACCCAAAAATTTTGTGATCAATAACTACAGATTAGTAATAAGAATTGTAACAACTTCCAATCTTGAGGACTACTCTCAAACTCAAACAACATATCTCTTGTTACACATAACAAGAGATATGAGAACTCCATGCATTTAAATTAGCTCATTCTCACAATTAGGTTCTCACAAAGAAACAATTGCATACAGATGGCTCATATACAACCCATTTGCAAACACCATCTTGAGTACTCACCACTCATAAGTACAATTTTGCTTACATAATCATGAGTTATTAATATAAAACGACACTCAAAGTGCTAATGATTTGGAAATAGAAAAAACAAGATGTCAATTTGATAGAGCTTTGCTACATTTTTTTGGATACCAAATAATAAGAATATGGGTATTTATAGAGCCTTGGATAGCCACCTCGCCAACCATTTCGCTAGCCACTTCTTCAAAGATGGTGTCAATAGTGGCAACAAGTTTGGTGTCAAGCTTGGTGGTGAGGTGCTAAAAATTATATTTTTTTCTTTCTTAACAGTTTTAAGTAATTTTCATAAATACTTGCATCAAAAGTGAACCAAAAAACGAGTAAAACCAATGCTCTATCTAACATGTACACTACAAAACCAATCCTATCATGTGTGTAAAAATGCTTGTATACAAAATGTACCTAACTATGAGCATGTGTGAATTATTGATCTGTAGTGACCAGCCTTACATAGAGGAAGAATAATACACTAAGTAAAATAAATAGACTTTGTGCTTTGCACATAGGAAGCCTATAACAACACCGAGGCCTACAAGACTTACATTGATGATATGAAGTTCTATACTTTAGAGAAAGAATTTAGTACATGTAGAAAATCCAAAAAGGAGAAGATCTAGTGTTTATATACAAAGCATTTCACGTTGGGTTAATAGAAAACTTGTATCCAGGAAATAATTTAAATGAGTTAAATTATTTTCCTGAAAACTTTAAGAAATCCATTATGGATTGGAACCAAGAAATTTTAGTAAGTCTATATCATTTCATTAAGCTCGGACTTGCCAACACCAATAGGAAATTTAATCATCCCAAAGTGTTGTTAGAAAAGGAATTTGATTTAGAGGAATTAAGCATAGAACATGGCTAAATGCTAAGCCAGATCTATTATGAACTAAGAAAATTTAACAACTCTTATGAAGTTAAAGTTAATTATTCTACCAGTAAAGTGATTATCACCTCACAAAGTAATCTGCATATCATTGAGGAAGATGGTGAAAATATCAGTAAATACGAAGCTTCTTTCAATTACAATGAATTGGAAGTAAATGTAGAAAGCAAGAAGGTATTTTACATTATGTTAGACAACAAACTAGAGACCATAAATGCATTTATTTCATTAAAGATAAGGAACAAGACATGGAGAGTTCAGCTTCATAAGAATCAGTGTTAGAATATGACTCTAAATAAATGTAGGATCCATAATAGTAAATTGGTGCCTTAGCCTCACTAATGTATGTGTTAACTAGGAAAGTTTGGTGAAATAGTAAAATCCCACCTATTTAAAAGAGAACTATTAGGACAATCACCAATTCTTCCACCACCTTGATACGAAATATTGCCTTGATTGGAAGCATAGAAAAGTGATAGAAACAAGCATATAAAATCATAGAAAGACATAAGAATTATTACGTGGTTCTTCCTCATTGTGAGGCTTACATCCACAGGAACCAATACGATTCCAATCTAGTAGCAATAATGAGTAATCCTTACACCAATTACAACTTTTCCTAATCAGTTCTTTCTCACATTTGATCCGATAAAGATGAATATGAACTCCTCAAGAAATGCTTTCTTTCATAATCCTTTCTCTCTCTAGAATTCCATAATCCATACAACTTACTTTCTCATTCTATAATCATATGTTACAATCTTATCTTGAATACAAGTTATAACCTCATATTTGTAGCAAAAGGGCATATTTTGGTGTACCAACCTACATATGATAATAGCCTAACAAAGTGATGCAATGTTGCGCTGTGTTGCCCTTGCATATGGTGGCATGCCATGCACTAGGAATTTCCCATTCTACACATATACACGTATAAGGCTACTCTTTGCTGAAATCTATTAAGCACTTGTTATAACATATCAACACATTTGGTATCACATGTCCATAGATCTCCACCTTGAAGAAAAATAACCCATTTGCTAGTTGAATTGAATCCATTACTATTTATTCTACTATAATCTCTAATCTTCACCAACCATGAGCAAATTCATTCAGTGCTTGAACCTACTGCTAATAATATCCCCAATGAAATATAGCCTTACATTGATGTGTTTTGTCCTCTTATGGAATACTAGATTCTTGGATAAGTAAATCGAACTCTGGTTATCACAATTAACTTCAACAACTTTTATGACAACCCTAATTTACTTGTAAACTCTTTTATCCATAAAGCTTCTTTAACTACCTCAATACATGAAATGTATTCTACCTTAGTAGTGGAAAGATCCACAATTGATTGTAAATTGCTTTTCCAACTCAGAGTGTTTCCAAATAAAGTGAAAATATAACCAGTTAGTGACCTTGTTTGGTCAAGGTCTCTTGCAAAATTTGCATCCATGAATCCTTCTACCTTTACCACTTTATTTGACTTTCTTCTATAAATGTAACAATTAAAACATTAGAGCTTCCATATCCATCTTTCAGAATACTTGCATCTACAGAACCCTCATTTTCAGAGTCATATTTCTTGCCTTTTCTTGATGAACAATTTCTCTTGAAATGGCCTTCCTTGTAACATAAAAAGCACCTAAAGCTTTTCTTGTTTCTGGATTTTTATATGGACTTCTCTCTCCCTTAGACCCATTAATTCTCTTCTCATATCTCCTTCTGATGAACAACCCTTCACTGGTATCTTCTACTTTCTTGAACTTGTTGGATCAAGTTCGTAAGATTTCAAAGATGAAACAACAAAATTGAGCTTTAGTTCTTCCTTTCTATACTTGATTGTTGTCTTAAGTTCACTAAAATACTCGGGTAAACTATTGAGTAGGATTATTGCTTGATCCTCTTGATTAACCCTTTTTATCTAGATTGGCTAATTGAGCATTAATCATCTTGAATTGATCAATATTATAATGAAGTGTCTTCGATTGATCAAGCTTGAAATTAAAAAGCCTTTCTTTCAAGAATATATTGTTTGAAAATGTCTTATGATCATATAAGGTCTCAAGCCTTTCTCAAATTTATTTAGCAGTCTTCAAATCTTTAATTATCCATAGGACATTATTAGCCAAACATAGCTCTATGTAGCAACTTTCTTTCTTCAAGGTTCTCTATTTTTCTTCCTCTTTAGTTTCAGCAAGAAGCAATTCATCAATAGACAGGTCTAACTCTTGTTATATCAATACATTCTTCATCTTTCTTTTCCACAGTGCAAAGTTACCCATTCCATGAAACTTCTCAACATTATAGTTAGTGGTAGCCATTGATATCTTCTTAAGTTTTTACCCCTTAAGAAGATCAACAATATCAATAATTTTTGAGAGTTGAAAAACTTTCTTTCGAGTAGCTTGAGTCTTTCTTAATTACCACAATTTTTGTTCATGTAAATAAATTCCTCAACCTTCTTGAATCAAGTTCTGATACCACTAATTGTTAGGACAATCACTAGTTCTTCTACCACCTTGACACAAACACACACATGCCTACAAGATAGTCTTGATTGGTAGCATAAAAAAGTGATAGAAATAAGCACATAAAATCATAGAAAGACACAAGAATTGTTACATGGTTCTTCATCATTATGAGGCTTACCTCCACAAGAACCAATATGATTCCAATCCACTAGCAACAATGAGTAATCCTTACACTAGTTACAACCTTTCCCAATCAAATCTTTCTCACATTTGATCCTAGAAAGATGAACATGAGCTCTCAAAAAATTATTTCTTTCACAAGCCTTTCTCTTTCCATAACCTATACAACTCACTTTCTCAATCTACAATCATATGTTACTATCTTGTCCTGAATACGAGTTATATGATCATATTTATAGCAGAAAAAACACACTATGGTGCACCAACCGACATATCATAATATCCTAACAAAGTGATTTCATGATGTGCTGCGCTATCCTTACTTATGGTGGCATCCATGCACCATATGTTGCATATTGCCCATTATATGCGTATGAATATGCCAGGCTTCTCTTTGCTGCAATCTACCCAGCACTTGTTATCACATGTGTAAGAATTATAAATGTTGGCTATTTTTATGGACTAAATATTTGCATGCAAACTTGTTATTAAGCCTGCTATCAAGTCTATCAAGCAAAGCCAAAGAAACGTCAGAATTTTATATAGTCATACTTCAAGTATATCTTTCATAACTATCACATATAATATCACACTCATGCATTTAATAACACATGTTCATAAAACTAGAATTATGTTTTTTGCTAAAATATTTATTTAAAATGGAATCCATTTATGAAATTACAAATTAGCTATTTCTTAAATGTATTTCAATATTTTTAGGACATGTCTTAAAAATGAATTTTTATAATATTAAGGCTTTTAATGGGCATTGGAAAATTAAGCCCAGAGAAAAAACATTTAACCCTAATATTACTAGGTTATTACTATTATCTATATACTTATATACATACTAGGGTTGAATAGGAGAAAGTTGTTGAAATTGCCAAATGAGTTTGCCGAAACAAACTTGTGCCGAAAAGAAACAAAAAAGAAAAGAAGCTTTAGAATTGGATTAATGGGTTATATATATTATCCCTTATATCTCATGAGGAGAAAAATGGCAATACTTATGTATACAAAGTGTAAGGGATATGGGGAATTAATTTATTTGATAAGGGTGACTAATATAAAAGAAGCTATTTGGTTTGGAGTGCTTGCTATCAAGAAAATCCAAACAAATACTTGAGTTTCAGATAGTCGTACTTTAGTTTTGCTTTCCCTTTATGCATAAGTATGCTCTTTTGGAATTTAAATTGAATTCCTGGTAACATATTTGGCATCAGCGAAGTTAGAAAGTAATTGGAGAATAAGGGATTCAATAAATTGGTTAATACCAAATTGATATCGTACTAGACTTATTTATTAGTAAACTTATTTTCTATTTTTCTCTTTATATAACTTCTTATTTATTAGGTTTTTACATGTTTAGATTAAATAATTTTATGTGTGATCATAATTATTTGATTTGATTATTAAATTTCAAAGAAGTTATTTTTATTGAACTTGTGCTTAATCTTTTTGCTCTAGAATTTGTTAGAGTATTTGATTTAAGTGACATATGTTTTGAATCATCTTCTTAGTATATTTATTATTAAATTCATTCTAGAACACACACATATACTTGTATTTTTGTGTTAACCCTTTTGTAGTTGATTTGTGAACATATCTGATTGGCAGGAAGCTTATTGGAACGTTAGTTTGGATACCGCTTATGCTAATATTAGAAACATTGAAAACAGAGAAAGGGTTTGTAAGTAAAGTACATTGGGTCAATATCTTAGGGAGGATAGCATAAGATTGAGTTTGTACTTGAACATTTGGTTTTCATAGTGGAAAGTTAGGTAGTCTCGTGGACTGGTGGTTTTCCTCTTAGGTTATGGCTATGACCCAAGTTGTTTCCACCTAAAAATATCATGTGTTATTCTTTCATTTCTGCACTTTATTTTTCACGTGATTGCATGCTTGGTCGCTTTATTTAGGTTATTAAATTATAAATTGATAAAAATTAAGAATAACCTATTCACCCCCCCTCTAGGTTAATTAGGTCCATATTTTATAAACTTTCAATTGTTATCAGAGAAAAAACTAGAGATACTTAGTGAGTTTGATGCTTAGGAAGAAACACTCCTACTTATGGACTAAATAAAACAAGGTTGGTCATTTGTTAGACCCCTATTTTTTTATGGGTATAATTACCCTTATTGGAAGGCTCGCATGTAAGCCTTTCTTAGAAAAGATGAAAAAGTTTGGGATGATATTCTTGATGGTTGGGAACCACTTTCGATAACAAAATATGGTGTAACTACCATAAAGCCAAGAAAAGACTAAACCATTGAAGAACGTACCCTTAATAGGGAAAACCAAAAAGGTCTAAGCTCAATCTTTGCTATAGTGTTGATGGATGAGTTCTATTGCATCTTCGACTGTGAGACTTCTAAAGATGCATGGAATGTCCTCGCCTTTACTCTTGCTTATGAGGGAACTCCCAAGTGAAACAAAGAAAATTGAGATTGCTAATATCTTAGTTTGATTCCATTAAAATAAGCAACACTCAAACTTTTGGTCAATTCTATACTTGCTTTTATGATATCACTAATGCTTTTTTTTAATCTCTGTGAGAAAATTCCATAACCTATACAAGTACATAAAATCCTAAGCTCTTTAACAACAGACTACAAGATAAAAGTTATAACAATAGAAGAAGCAAGAATATGGACACACTAAACATTGATGAACTTGTCAGGTCAATCCAAACTTATGAGCTTACTCTTGATCCATCTAACAAAACAAGGATATGGCATTCTAAAGCTCTTAAAAGGACATGTTTGATAGTGACGAGGATATGAATTATGACCCACTAGTCTTGCTAGCACAAAAATTTAAGAAGTTCCTAAAAAAAGTACCAACAGAATAATCAATCTAATAAGGCATAATCCAGTCATTCGAGGAACCAAAATAATAGAAATTATTCAATTTGGAGAGGTTTCTATCAAGTTTATCAAGAAAAGATGAATAAATACTTAAGTTCTAGATATTCTTACTTCATATTTGCTCTCCCTTTGTGTGTAGGTATGCTCATTTTGACTTCAGAGTGAGTTCCTACTATTTGGCGGCAACAAAGTTATAAAGTAATTGGAGCATAAGGGATTAAATAGGCTAGTTAATACCAAATTGATATCATCCCAGAGGTATTTATTAGTAATTTTGTTTGGTATTTTTATCTTTATATAGCTTTTTCTTTATTAAACTATTACATGGTTAGATTAAATGGTTTTATGTGTGATCATAATTATTTGATTTGATTATCAAATTTCAAAGAAGTTAGTTTTATTGAACTTGTGCTTCATCTTTTTTATCTATAATTTGCTAGTAGATTTGATTTAAGTGACATATGTTTTGAATCATCTAGTTAGGATTATTTATTATTAAATCCATTCTAGAGCACACACATATACTTGTATTTTTGTGCTAACCCTTTTGTAGTTGATTCGTGAACGTATCTGATTGGTGAGAATCTTATTGAAATCTTGGTCTGGATACTGCTCATGCTAATATTAGAAACCGTGAAAAAAGATCAGGGGCTCGTAAGTAAGGTACATTAGGCAGTATCATAGGGAGGGTAGCATAAGACTGAGATTACGATTGTGGAAATTTAGATGCTTTAGTGGTTTTTCTCTTTGGTTATGATTGTGACCTAGCTGTAATAAACTATTATGATAAATAAAATTTCATCTTAGAACAAAAATTCTTATTTATCATTCTAATCTTAGATGTAACGTATAAATACTATAGGTGTCCATAAGAAGGACATATGGTTGGATCTAGTTGAGGCATAAACTTAAGGAATAAGAAAAAAAATAACTAAGTTGAATATCTAAGTAGACCCATATTTATTAGGTTAGTTACAATTACATATTATAAGGATACTAAAGATGTTGATTGTTTATTAATTTATTTATCACTTAATTAATAATTTGCATAAATTATTAAAGGAAAATATAATGAAGAAAAGAAATAAAAAAACTAATTTATATGGAATTAAAATAAAAGGAAAATAAAAAACCGAAGAAAGTTTAAAACATGTTGTATATCTTAAAGCATATTTGCTACATTTTGAGAAATTTATAATAGAAAACTTTACTGTTAGCACTAAAAGATCAAAAGTAATTGAAAACTTATAAGGATTAATTGATTATTTTTCAAAAATAGAAAAAAAGATGTAATATAATAAAAATAATTTGATAAAAAGTTTTTAAATCTAAAAGCCATTTGAACATATCATATGAGATATAGAACAAAATAATGTAATATAAGAATTAAGTCATTGGTTAGACATTAAATTTAATCCAAAATATATTAAATTAAATTCAATATATCATCGATCAATATGATCAACTAGAATCATATGATTCTAGTTAATATGATCCTTAGCCATAAGAAAGAAATGAATAAAAGGCTAGTACGCCTTACATAAAAAAAAGGTTTGTATAAAGAAATAGTAGAAGTCTTCTTTTCTTCTTCTGCTTCTTCCTGTTTTTTTCCCTCACTTCCAAGAGCCTTGTTATTAATGCAACCCACTTCAAATTTACTTAATATCTGAATTCAGCCATTAATATTACTAAAATATAATTAAATAGTAGGTGATTTTTGGTTGGTTGAAGGTATTAGTAATTATTATTGGAATACACTACTTAGTTTTCTCTCTTCACATTTTATTGATATTTGTTAAAAGAAAAAAATTATTTAAATTATAAATTTTATTAATATATTATCATATATTTTAAAAATAATGAATATTTTCTTGAAGGAGGAAATTAGAGGTTTGCTGATGAGGTGGTGCTTATTAATTACCATAACCCTTGTAAATGTAATATAACTTAAGTGAGGGAACAAAGAGTATTGTCGGATCTAAAACTTTTGTTTATGAGGTTGAATTGTTGATTGTGTATTATTTATTATTTATTTTTGCAAAATAAGAGTCGAAGGTTAAGATTTTAATTAATAGTTAAGGAGCTTGTTTATATTTATTTTATTTTCTTATAAAATAGGTTTTTATTAAAAAATTAATACATATAAAAAAGTAATTAATGTAAATTCTCAATGACTACTAGATTTTTCATGTTTTGTCATAAGAAACAAATACTAATATCACATAAATGTATACAAATTTCTATACCAGTATTATTTATATTGTATAAGATGTCATAAAAATTGAAACAATTATTTATTTCTTTAGATAATACTCACACGTGGAGCAATATATCAAATTTGTGTGAAAAATGAGTGCATATTTATGTATTACTATTATTTCTTTGCAATATAATTATTTTTAATTGTTTCTAAATTAATTGGAAATGATAGTCCGTTTTATCAAGGGGGAATAGTTTTTTTCATTTATCCCACCACAAGAAAATGAGTTCCCTTCTTTCTCTAAGAATGTAATTTTTTAAAATTTAAATAAAAAGTAGAAGAATAATTGAAGTAATAAAATAAAAATGCATAAATTATCATAAGAATCAATCAAATTTATTTGTAACAAAAGAGAAAATTGTTTTCAAGTTTTCTTCTCTGGTTCTTTCGATTGATAAGATGACATATTTTCTTGGGTAATATGACACTTTGACTAATTTATTTTTACAAATTAGACACAGTAATCAATTTTTAAAAAATTAATTGATACATTTTAGTCAATTTATTATTGCTTTTTTAGGCATTTTAGTTATTTTTTACCAATTTTTTTAATCATTTTTTTGGTGGACGAACTTAAATTGGATAGAATAGAACCTTTTTAGTAGGGGGTTGGTAGATGATTGAAGAGAAATATGTCTCAAAAGGTTATAAAAATAGTAATTAAAATGATCAAAATTGACCTAAAATGACTAAAATGTCAAAAAAAATGTAATAGTAAGGTAATTAATGTATATCAATTTAAAGCAAAGTGACTAATGAGTCCAATTTGAGAAAGTAAATGGATCCTATGTATACTTTTTCTATTTTAAATCCAACTTAGATAATTTTATACCTTGAGATCTTCACATTTTGAATTGTAAAAATATGTAAATGAAAGTATAAGATCAATGTAAATCCAAAACAAATCAAAACATAAACCAAACATGTCTAAAATCACAAAGAGGGGGAGAAAGGCAGAGACTTTTCTTATTTTTTAACTATTTTGAGTATAAGGCACGACCTGTACATGAAGACTTTACCTCATTGATACATTCTTACATGTACCTCTAATGTAAATGCTACATATGTATTTGTAATGTTCTTATCTTTGTAATAAGAAAAACTCTATATATCCTTATTATTGTATCTCAACTCCATCCCAATTTGAAAATAAATTACATTTTTCATAAGTGCTAGTAGGTCTCACTTATTTTTAATAGCGAGGTCCATATTTAAAACCAATACAAAATTGACATATTAATAGGTTTTATGATCCAATAAATAGAAATAAAATTACTCATAATAAAAGATACAAATCACACATCATCCCTTCCCTTTAAACTTTGGAATCATCCACAACACTAACACTCAATATTTTCTATATCATTATGTGTAATCTCTTTTTTTATTTAAAATAAAAAATCTCTCTATTAGCATAACATCACTTCATTTTGTACATTAAACTATATTATTGGGTCTATTTATTATACTCAGTGTTTTAACTTCCTACATGTAAGGTTGGTTACGATAGATCAGTAATGTACACATGCACATAATTAGGAACACTATGATTGAAAGAACATTTTTTCACACACCATGGGGTTGATTGTTTAGTATGCATGTTAAGCCATAAGCGCCAGATTTTTGGCCCAATTTTGGTACTGGTATTTATGGTAATTACTCAGTAATTTTTGGAACAAAAAAATATGATTTTTGGCCACTCGCCTCACCCCTCGATAAGCACCCTTTTACAAGGCCATGGTGATTTGATCCAATCGTTGGTATTCCTATATAAATACCCCTTCCCTTTTTATTTCTTATCCAAAAAATATGTAGCAAGGCTCTATCCAATTGACATCTCATTTTTATTTTTTTAGATCACTATTACCTTAAGTGTTATTATGTATTAGTTATTCGTGACTATGTGGGTAAAATTATTCTCTTGAGTGGTAAGTAATCGAGGTGGTGTTTGCAAGTGGATTTTTGTGAGGAGCTTAGTGGTTGTGAGCCATGTGTCGGTTGGTAATTGCCTTCATTAACTTTTTCTTATGTGAGAAGCCTTTATGGCTATGAGCTTTATGTCTACTAGTAGTTATTTTCATGCACCTTTTTCTTACATGAGAACAACTATTTGAGAATGGGTTGAGTTTAATTATTTGAGTTCTCATATCTTTGTCTGTGTATGATAAGTGATGAACTGTGTATCCCACTTGGGTTTGAGGGTGATCGTGGTTGAATGGTTTCCCACATTGAGTGTTAAAATCTTGTTCATAGTACATATTACTAATCTATGGTAATTGATCGTACTAAATTGAGTGTCATTGGTAGTTCTTATAATGGTCCTAGTTGATAGAGATAATGGGTTTTTTTTTTTTATTTCTATGAGGGTTGTAATTGATTATTGCTTAGTGGATTTATTTGCTATTGAGTAGTTTCCATAAGCAACTCGAGGATGTTATCACATAGGTAAGACTTTCATGTGAGTATATATTAGGTATACTTCTACATACTGAGGTTTAAATTCTGATAAGAAAGCCTTTAATATTTATTTCTTACTTTTTGATTACTGATAATGTATTTGCTACTTATTTACTACCTATTTGTACTTACTATACTGCTGCTTTGATTATCAGTTAAGTGTTTATCTTTCTATTGTATGCATGTTTGGGTAGAGTCCTTAAGGAGTCAATATGTTCTTAACCTAATTCTATATCGAGTCTTGGGTTTCTTTGGTATTATGTTACATGATTAGATTGTTATGTTAGTATAATCTAAGTTTTTATCATGTATGAGCAATCATACTTGATCTAGACTATGTTAGAAAGCTTATTTATTTTATGTAGTTTTACATTTATTTTACTTATAGCATGCCTATAGCTTTCTGTTTATTACTTTTTACAATATTAAATTAATTTGCCTGCTTTCTGATTAATTTATATTGTTTCTATTGTTTTTCTACATGTGAGTTTAGTGTAAGTCTCTAAGGAGTATGTATCTTATTAATTTGATTATGTACTAGATATCAGACTCTTTCAAATCATAAGCTATGTTTTGTTTGAATATATGTTATGAGGGTACAATCATTATTTATCGAATATGTTTTCACATATGAGGTCTTGAAGTGATTGGAAATCCTTTATAGCTTTTCAATATGTACAAATTTTTCACATGCTTTGTGTGTGTTTACTATGTTTAAGCATATTGCTAGCCTAGATATGAGCCTGTGAGGTACACTACCACTATTGTGTTTACCACAGTTTGCTCTTCCTTACTATTGGTTGTTTTCATTGTGTATTGAATTGAGCATGTTTTTTTGTACTTTTTCATGTTATTTACTTAATTCACATTTGTAAGGCCTACTTGGTTGAATTGGTATAGAGCTCACAAAAAGATTTTATGGATTAGTATCTCTATCCCTCATCTAAGTCTTGGTTACATATGAGTTAGAAGAAAAATTTACTTTGTGTAATTGTTACTATGTATAGACTTCTCAATTGGTATTAGAACGGGTCAGCCCTCTTTAGGCTTAACCACCTGGGTGCTCGATCCTAGAGCTCTATCTACATATACACACACCTTGTATGTTTATGTTCTTTGTCACTAGTGGTATAAGTTGTTGTTATTATATGAGGTTGTTTATCTCTATAAACTTGTGTTGTTTGTATATTCCTTATTTTTTATTCATGCATATCTCTTTCTCACTACTTCCTTGTCTTGTATAGTATGTTACTTGTCATATTTGTTGATGTTCCTATTTTTTTTATCATTTACTAGTATTCTCCCCTACTAGTTTCTTTGACATGCCATGTCATATAGATCACATCTCTTCTTTTTACTAGGTTTATCTTTCTTGTGCCTAGTATGTTATGTGTTGGTTCTTTGTTTGTCTTTTTTTGGTTTCTATTCATATTTTTCCTATTGTGCTTTAGATGTATATTTGGAGAAAACTATTGTGTGTTAGAAGCTTGGGTACATGAGTGTTTCTTTACTTTTCTTTATATTGTGCTTGTTTGGGTTATCATTGTGCATTTGTATGGCATATAATTTATTTACCTATTGTTAAGACTCTTGACTTACATGCATTATTGTGACTAGACTTATGTGTTTAGTTGGCATTACTAGGGGTTGGGTTGTTCACCCTACTTGAGCATGTCTCTTGCTTCTTTCTTGGAACCTAAGTCTTCCTTATATGCTTACATGCTTTAGTAACATGACTTTTTCTTCTTTCTCTCTCTCTCTCTCTCTCTCTCTCTTAGGGGTGTTTCTTGTGTTGCTAACTAGTTAGTTAGTTTCTTTCCTTTTCTTGACTAGCGATGATATGAGTTTTGTTAATGATCTATTTTGAGGCAACTATGTGCAATTTGTTATCATTTCTCTTTTTGGATGCAACACTATATAGTTTGTGCTAATGATATCTCTTTAGTCACATCCTTGTCTTTTTGGGATACAATCTCTTTTGAAGCCATCTTTTTCATCTCACTTGTTTATTGTTCTGATTCATGAGATTGAATTTTTTTCTCTCTTACTAGCTCGTTTCTAGTGTGTGAGTTTGTAAACTATGCTTACCTCAACTTGTTTAGTATTCTTCCATACTTCTATATTATATATGGTCTACTGTGTGTAGATGATTTTTCTTTGGGGGAGTTTTGAGAGTGTAGAATGCATAACATGTTTCTTTCTTGACATGCTCACATTTAGGGCAAGAGTTGTGTATTTGTTGCATGATGTCAAGGGAAGTGTTGAGTTTGTTCTTGCATCTTTGGTATTTTTCATGTTTATGAGTTTATGTATGTTGTATGTTCTTGTGATGCTTCCTTATGTTGTATGTTCTTGTGATGCTTCCTTCTTCATGATATCACTTTGTGTGAATCATACATAAGTATGACTATTAGTATGACATGTAGCATGTGTAGTATGCATGTATTCTCATGTCAACTTATATGTTTACCAACATTCTTGTTATGTAGTAATTTATTGCATGATTACTACATGTAGTTATTTGCTTGGTTTTTGCTATTAGAATGCATGATATATGTTTTTTTATAGATTGGGATGTCTTTCTATATGTGTATGCATAGTATGGGGTGAGGTTATAGAATTTAACTATTGTTGGGGCTAGATAGTTGAGTCACCAAGAGTGTGTCAAATTGAAAAATAGTTGGACTCTTTGTCAACCTCTTCTTAGGGATCTGTTGACACATTTATATGGAATTGGTGGTTGAGGGAATATAGTTGAGTCATTATGAGTGTGTCAACTTGAAAGATAGTTGGAATTCTAGTAAATTTCTTCTTATGGATTCTCTAACACATTTATGTGGCATTGGTGTTTGACAGTTCATCCCGTCGATGTGTCATAAGCATATTGCAAAGCCACTTATGCCCTCCTATAGCATGTATAGGCATGGGGCTCTGTGGCATATATTAATTTTGGGAGATTTTTTCTATCTACATTCTTCTTAGTTTGTCTATGCATTCAATTTGTTACTTGTTGCATGTTTTTACCTTGGTGTTTCCTTGATGCTATTCTTTGTCTACTTTAAGTCACTATATATGTTACTTCTTATTATGTTTGCTCTAATTTTCTATGTTGTGTTGTATGAGTATTAGGGTTATTGTATTTCTATGTAACTTTTCTCCTTCATAAATGGGGTATGGTATGCTGCATACTATGTGTATGACTTGTTTGACTATCCATGTTTAAAAGAGGGAGAAGTGTGCATAACTTATGTTTGTTCATGCATAATTTTTTTTGTTAACATGCTATTTGCTATATGGAATGGTGAGTGTAGTTTTCACTACATCATGATTACCTGATATGCATAGACTTAGAGGAAGCATTGCATATGTTTAGAAGGAGTTTTCATATTGGTATTGCATATAGATTATGTTTGTTTGTGCTTAACTTATCAATGTGTATTTGTGTAGGGATAGCATGATAGTATTTGGATAGACTACACGCTATTTATACATGATACGTTTAGAGGGTATGTGTTTGTTTTATGTGTGTAGGTTATAGGTGTACATTGAAGTCTTTGAGCTTTAGATGTGTTGTGTACAATTTTTGTTGAAACCCTTATGTTTCAAATTGATAGAGTGGATGTGCCATACACTCAAGATGGATGCACTTGGAATAGGTGTGATTTTTGGTCTTTCAAGCACGTCGTTGTTTTGTTCATAGGAACAAACAACTTTAGGTCATCTTCATGATTATCTCATGATTGATGTGCATATCTATTTAGTTGTGCAATGTTTTGACAGGAAAAGCCAAAGGGGAGATTGTACATCCGCTTGTAGTTTGTGCTTGTGTGTTAGCTTATCATGTGTAAAATACAAAGTCTATTTATTTTACTCAATGTTTTATCTTTCTTTTTGTAAGATTGGTTATTATGGATCAATAATACACATATAGTTAGGAACATTGTTATTGAAAGAATATTTTTTCACACACCATGGGATTGGTTGTTTAGTATGCATGCTAGGCTGTGATTGACATATTTTGGCTCCATTTTGGTGCCAATATTTGTGAAAATTTCTTGATAATTTTTTGAACAAAAAATATGATTTTCGACACCATGCCACACTCATTGATGAAGGTCTCATCACACCCTTTTACAAGGTCATGGTGAGGTGGTTGGCAAGGACCAAGGTGAGGCCATGCGAAGATGGTCTGACTGTTGGTATTCGACTATAAATACTCTCTCTTTTATTGTTTCTTATTCAAAAAAATATGTAGCATAGCTTTGTAAAATTCATATCTTGTTTTTTCTATTTTTAGATCACTATTAGCTTAAGTGTTGTTAGGTATTAGTGATTCATGACTTTGTTGGCAAAACTATGCTCTTGAGTAGTGAGTACGTGAGGTAGTGTTTGCAAGTAGATTTTTATGAGGAGCTTGTATGGCTGTGTACTTGGCTTGTAGTTGCCATCATGTAACATTTTATTATATGAGGAGCCTTTGTGGCTGTGAGTCATGTATCAGCTGGTAGTTGCCTTCATGCAACTTTTCATTATGTGAGAACAACTCAATGAAAGTGGGTAGAGTTGAATTGAAGTTCTCATATCTTTGGCTGTGTATGATAAGTGGTTGACTGTATTTTGGTTTATAAGTGATGGTGGTTGAGTGGTTTCCCACGTTAGGTGTTCAAATATTGTTCATATTACACATTATTGATCTATAGTAGCTGATTGCACTACATCGTGTGGTGTTGGCTTTGGAAGAAAACTGGGTTCATCAGTTGAACAAAGTCATTGTGGAGATAGCAAGCAAGGGCAACAATAGATAATTTGGACAATAGTTTCGGCTGATAAAGTAATAGGGGTTTTATTCTACTAGGGTTGTAATTGTTTTATTATATAGTAGATTTATTTGTTATCGAGTGTTTCCATAAGCATCTCGAGGATGTTACCACTTAAGCAAGGGTTCTATGTGGGTTTACCACGTTACATTTGGTGTTGTGCATGCTCTATTGTTTGGCTAGTACAATTTAGATATAAATTGTAGATGTCTCTACATATTGTGGTTTAGACTTTGATTAGAAAGCCTTTAATATTTAAAGCTTCTATGTTGATTATTGATAATATATATGCTACTTATTTACAACCTGTTTGTGCTTCTTTATGTTGCTATGATTATCAGTTAAGTCTTTATCTTTTTGATGTAAGTATGGTTAGGTAGAGTGCTTAAGGAGTCAATATATTTTAACTTGATTGTATATCGGATCTTGGACTCCTTAAATATTGTTAAACAAGATTTGATTGTTGTGTTAGTTTAATATGATTTTCTATCATCTATGTGGAAACATTCAAGATCTAGACTTTGATTAGAAATCTTATTTATTTTGTGTAGTTGCGTGCTTTCTTTCCTTTACTTGTAGCATGCCTATAGCTTTCTATTTATTACTTTTGTAGTGTTAAAGTAATTTGTCTGCTTCCTGAATAATTTATATTGCTTTATTATTATTTTGTGTGTAAGATTGTTGTAAGTCTCCAAGTCGTTTGTATCTCTTTACTCTGGTTGTGTACCAGATGTTAGAATCTTTCTCTTGATACTAGATGTTAGAATCTTTCTCTTGATACTAGATGTTAGAATCTTTCTCTTGATAAGCTTTGTTTTGTTTGATTGTATGCTATGAGGGTAAAATAATCATTTATCAAATATGTTCTTATATATGAAATCTTGAACTGATAGGAAATCTTTTATAACTTTTTAGTATGTATGACTGCTTTGCATATTGTATGTTGTTCAATATTTTTATTCATGCAGCTAGCCTAGACATGAGGCTATGAAGCACACCATCACTAGTGTGTTTATCGCAGTTTGTTCTTCCTTGCTACTGGCTATTTTTGTTATGCTAAATTAAGCATTTTGTTTGGTACTTTCTTTGTGTTTCTCTATGTTATTTGCTTAATTCAAGTTTGTGAGGTCTGCTTGGCCGAATTAGTATAGAGCTCACAAAAAGATTTTATAAGTTGGGGTTTCCACTCCTCATCGAGATCCCGATTACTTATATGAGTTAAAAGAACAATTTACCTTTGTGCAATTGTTACTACATATGAAATTCTCACATTCAATATGTTTTGAGCATAAATAATATCGTACATTTTACTTAGGAGATAAATTTGTCAAAACTAATATCCTAAATAAGTGTCACATGTATATCACATGACCCATTTATGTTAACTCAATAAATGAAAGTTAACGATTAAGTATGATATTATCGTTATATTAACATTGCAAGTAAGTTTGAAACTTTTGAAACATTTTAATTACATTTGTTATAAATCCAAAATGTTTTGGATATAAAAAGTAACTAAGCCTCTTTGATTAAAAACATGGTTTGGCAAATAGGAACTACTACATTGTTGGATTCATATATATATATATATAAGTCAGTCTTTTATTTTAAGCAAAAAAAAATTCTAAATTCACGGACTTTTAATTTTTTTTTTTGCACAAAGAACCTCAAATTATAATTCTTAACACTTTGGTCTTTAATTACATTTTTTTTAAATGTTGTTTTTTTGAAATACAGATTATATATTAATGATTAATCAAGAATTATATACAGTCTATTAGCTTGAGAAATTACATATAGATAATAAGAAAAATCAATCAAAGAGTCTTTTAAGCGAATTTGTTTTCCAAACAGCTAAAGAATGTGCTACTATATTGGCAGAACGAGCTCAATATCTAATAGATAAACTATTAACCCAAGATACATAATACCTAATATCAATAACAATAGTACCATATGGAGAAAGATCAACACCAAGTGATCTGGCCTTCTTCACTACTTGTAAGGAATCTCCTTCAAGAATCACACCTTGGACAACAAATTGGAAAGCCATTATTGATCCTTCTTTCAAAGAAAAATAGTTCATTCATGAGTGAATCAATAACCTTCTCCACTTTGAGCAGACGATCATGTAACAAAAATCTTTTATCATTGCGAACCACAACTTCAGTACTAGAAACACGAGAATTAGCATCCCATGTTGTATTGGCATTTATCTTTAATCCAATTGGAAGGTGGTTTTCTCCATAATGGTGATGAACACCGATTAAGAATAGAAAAATACCTATTTGCAAAACACTAGTGATAATGTGGCTCACAGGCTCCTATATGGACTAATAGCATGCATAAATATAGCAACCATCATACAACATATGAAATAGTCATATATACTAAAAGGCTATAATGGATTTCCAATCTCTTCAAGAATTTATATGTGGGAACATATTTGGTAAATGATTGTATTTTCATAGCATGCAATCATACATTACATACAAACCATAATAAAGAGTTCAACACTTGGTACATTATCAAGGTAAGGAGATATAAACTGCTTAGTGACTCACACCAAAATGAATGATCATAAAGAAGTAATAATTAAAAAGATATAGGCATGCTACAAAGAAAGGAAAGAAACCATACAACTATACAAAACAAATAAGCTTTCTAATCAGGGTGTAAATTTAGTTTGTTAGAATATACACGATAAAAACTCAGATTATATTATCACAATAGAAAATTATTCATAATAATTGATATAACAAGGTAAACTTGATGAACAAAAACTGGCATTAGGTTAGCAATACCAGTTTTGCAAATACTTTGGTTTTATATTTGTAAAACTCTCACAAGTGTACAAATCATTTTATAGAAAATGACGAGTATACTCCTAAGGTCGATCTAATTAAGGAATATTTGTGGTTTTTAATTTATTAGTTAAACTTTAAAAAACGAAATTAAATCTTAAACATCGTGTCACGATATTTTTATTTTCTTTGTGTTTCCTAATCTAATAGCATAAAAAATAAACATAGATATGGATTCAATAAACAATTATGCATATTTTTATCATTCATAAAAGTGGAGTATTTATGGATATAATAATTAAGTTAATTATGCTTTCTCATATTAGGAAGGTTATTAAAGATATAAATTGGTATTTATTGATTCTTTTTTTTATATATATAAATACCACATTTGGTGGTATTAGATATTCTTTGTTAATTAAATAAATCAGTCAATCAACACCTATGAGTGGGGTTGATAATTAATTTGGTTAATTAAATTAATTCATTTTTTCTAAGAGATTGAAAATGAATCATTTAATTGACACCTTTGGTGGGGTTAAACATTTTAAATTTTATTCAAGGTGTTCAAATTAAACCTAAGCATAAATTTTTCGAGTACTAACTTTCAAGTTTTAAAACCATTACTAAAAATATATTGTCGATACATTTTCGAATAATAGTTCCTATAATTGTTTTTTGAAATAGAGTTTCACTCTAACTACTAGGAGATTGTACTAACAAATAAAAGGGAACTACAATAAACCAAATCGGATAATTAATCCTAAAAATCTAATTTTTAGATTTTAGTTTGTAATTAAAAATAATATATTTCTCTTTAACATTCTTAATATAAAATCTTGAATAAAAAAAATCAATTTATTTTATAGAAATGTTTTACCTATTTAATAGTTTATAAGCATAAAAACGTTATTATTATATCATATTTACAAATAGCTAGTCATGTTAAATTTAATTACATACAAATTAAATATAACATATAAGAATAAAACATAAAATAACTTGTAAAGAATTCATTTTAAAATCACAAAAGAATCTTTACAGAACTTTGATGTTAATTCTGTTTCAAGAAAACCTCCAAACGAATTTTTATTTCCATTTATTGAATCAAAAACTAGAAATTTACAAAAGCATAGCACGTTCTTCTAAAAAAGAGAACTTTAAAACTAAAAAAACTAAGAAAGCTTTCTAGAGAGAGAGATAGAAAGAGAGAGACAAAGATATTTTGAGGGATAATTTTTACAATGGGGGAGATGATCCTTTTATAGGTGAGGAAAATGATAAAAAAAAGTGGAAAAATATCTCAAAAATTGGTCTTGGATGCGTTTGGTTAGGCTGGCACGCGTGTTGGGACATTGGCGCACGTGGATGGTGAGATTTGAGGCAAAATAGGTGCTGCCGCAAGTGGGACTCGACAGATGCGCATGGCTCAACATAGCACACACAGGACTTGGCATGGATGTGCAATTGGGTAATTTTGTCTATTTTTCCATTTTTCCATTTTTTTGACTTTTCTTCACTTGTTCTCACTTATTTGTATAATAAATAAATATTACACTTTAAATATGGTGATGTATTTTTTTAGTATTTTTTTTAGTCTTTAAATTATTTTTGAAACGAAAATACCTAAAAAAATATTAATAGCCATGATTTCAAAACTACAAATTTATATAAATTATGATAAAATCGTACAAATATAAATCTATTTAATAAATTAAAGTATATTAAATTATGGTAATTTTAGTGCTTTTTAAGCACTGATTAAAACTCACATAGAAATCTTATCTCTATGGTAACATCTTTAGGTTGCTTAAAGCCAGCACTTAGTAGTAAACAAGCCACTACAAACAATAAACATATACAACTCTATAGAAAACAATAAATCTAAATACTTCTATCAGTCGGGACACCTATTCCAACTGTCTAATACTACTCTTGCTTGCTACCTCCATAATAACTTGTTTTGACACACGAACTAGCTCTCTTTTAAAGCTTACACCATCCAAAGTGGAGTCATAAGTAACCACATACCAGTATATTGTAAAATGAATAAGAAAACATTGCACAAATGAAACCACCGGTCGACACACAGCTCACATCTAACCCACTCACAAGCACCGTCTCAAGTGCTCAACACTCACAAGCATGATTTTGCTCACATAATTATGAATCATTAATATGGAATAACATTGAGGTATTAGTGATATGGAAATAGGAAAAGGAGATGTCATAGAATCTACTACATTTCTCTAGATACAAAATAAGAAGAAATAGGGTCATTTATAGAGCCTCAAATGACCACCTTGCCAACCACCTCACAAAATACCTCTCTAAATGTGGTGGCAAGGTGGTAAAAATCACATTTTTTGTTTTCAAATTTTTTTGAGTAATTTCCATAAATACCCATACCCAAAATGAACCAAAAACCATGAGAAAAAATGTATGCTCGCTTAGTTTTTCACTCATCAAAAACAACACTCTCAACCTACCATGCATACTATGAAAACCAACATCGTGGTATGTGTTAACATGCTCATATACAAAGTGTTCCTAATTAAGTGCATCTGTACATTACTGATTCGCAATAACCAACCTTATATAGGGAATGACATAACAATAACCGACCTTACATATAGGATGACAGAACACTAAGTAAAATAAAATAGACACCATATTTTGTACATGGGAAGCCAATAAACAGTCACTAGTACAATGAGACTTACAATTTCTCCCTTTGGCTTTCCATGTCAAAACACTACACAACTAAATACATACTCACATCAATCATGAGATCATCATAATGATGACCTAAAAATGTTTGCTCCCATGAACAAAACATCAACACACACCTAAACTAGAAAAAACATACCTAAACCAAGTTCATATAATTTGTGTGCTCCATCCATCTTCATGTAACATCTCATCCACTTTATCACTCAGAGACATAAGGATTTCAGCACCACTACACATAGCACACTTGAAGCAATAAGACTTCACTCTACACCTGTAAAACACATATGAAACAAACACATACCCATGAATGTATTACGTAGAAACAATAGGTAGTCTAAACACATACTAGTATGTGACCCTTACATAGGTAAACACCGATAAGCTAAGCACAATCCACATGACCATAAGTATGTAGACTCTCCCCCTTAACGTATGCAATACTACTCTTTAGTGTATGCATATCACATAACCACAATGCATTACAAATTACACTCACCATCCTATATAGCAACTAGCATATGAACAAACAAATACAGCGTATAGATAAACAAACAAACACAATGCATAAACAAACACAAGTTGTGCACACTTTTGTCCCTTTTTGACATGGAAAGTCAAAGCAAGCACACACATAGGGTATGCAACATAACAACCCCTATATAAAGGAGAAAATCCAGATAGAAATGCAATAATCCTAACACTCATGCAATATAGCAAAGAAGATTAAAGCAAACATAAAAAGAAGCAACATATGCAGTCATGTGAAATAGAAAAAGAAAAAAACATCAAGACAATAGCAAGGTAAAAGCATGTAACAAACAACTTGAATGCAAAAAACAAACCAAGAGTAGGGCTGACAAAACAAATCTTCCTAATATGATACATAGCATGGAGTCCCACATCTATAAATGCTATGAGAGGGCATAAGGGGATTCACAATATGCATACAACACATCAATGGTACATAAATGTGTCAATGAATAGAAAGAAGACGTTGACTAGGAGTCCAACTATCTTCCAAGTTGGCACACTCCTAGTGGCTCAACAATTTTCCCCTCAAACATCAAACCTACTTAAATGGGTTAGCAAATCCCTAAGAAGGAGTTGACTAGAATTCCAACTATCTTTTGAGTTGACACACTTCTAATGATTCAACTATCTTTCCCTAATAACCTTTGAGTGTATTCAATTCTATAACCTTACCCCATAATATGCACACATATAGGAAAAGAAATCCTAGTCGACTAAAGAAAATATATGTCATGCATTCCAAGGACAAATACCAAGATATCAACTATAAGTGATAAAAATGCAATACTTCACGACAACAAGGATGAAGGTAAACATATAGGAAGACATGTGAAACAAGGGATTGTAAATAACACATGCAATAAGTCATTCTAATAGTCCTATTTGTGCAAGGTTCATATAAAGTGATGTAAAAAAGAAGAGAGCATCACAAGAACACAATAGCATAATATAAACTCATAAATAGAACAAACACCAATAATGGAAACAACTACATATATGCTAATATTATCCCTATACAATCTATTAAATATTAAGCTAGTTAAAATAACCAAAAATCAAGGAAACAAATATGGAAGCAAATGGAAATAAATATGGACAATAAAGCTATCCGTTGAAAGCCCCCCTCAAATTGATGTGGGTTGATCAATAAACATCAATTTGCTACTTTGGAAGAAATTAATGTTGATGACGAGTGAAAGCCTTGGTGAAGATATAAACAATTTTTAGTTTAGTGGAAATGTGTGGAAGGGTGATAACACGAGCTTCAAAATTTTCATGAATAGAGTGATAGTTGACTTCAATATGCTTTGTGTGGTCATGACAGATAGGATTGGTCATGATCTGAATAGCACTTGTATTATTTACGTCTAAAGGTGTAGGATCAATCTTAGAGAAGTCTAACTCAGAAAGCAAACCTCGAAGCCAAATAATTTCAGAACAAGCAAGAGACATCGTTTGGTATTCAAATTATGTAAATGACTTAGAAACTCTGTCTTGCTTCTTACTCTTCTAGAAGATCAATGCATCAACTATAAACATGCACCAACAAGTGATGGAGTGACATGTATCAATACAACTAGCCCAATCAGCATCACTATAAGCAACAAAACGAGGAGAATTTCCTACATGAAAGAATAAGATATTGGTAGAAGTGCCTTGAATATAGCATATGATCCTACACACAGTAGCTAAATAAAGATGATGGGTAGTCTGAAGTTATTGACTTACTTGTTGTACAACAAAATAAATATATGGTCTAGTGATAGTGAGATAAATAAGGCTACCTACCAATTTTTGATATAAACGAGGATCAACAAGTAAGTCACCCTCATCTTTACGAAGCTTAACTTTTAATTCCATGGGAGTATTGACAGAGGTAACATCCTGTTGATTTAGTGAAATATCATAGGGACTATGATGCACCTCAAGACTAAGAAAATATGTGAGAGACCCAAGATTTTTCATATGAAAGGATTTTGATAGATGGTACGAGTAAAGAAAAACGAAATCCAGTGATCACAATATCATCAATATAAACCAAAAGGATAATAATACCTAAGTCTCATTTTTAAAGAAAAATGAAGTGCCATACTTGCTCTACTTGAAGGAAAATTGTAATAAAGTGGTTCAAAATTTATCAAACCAGGCTTGTGGAGCTTGTTTGAGACCATAAAGAAAGTGACGAAGTTTACACATATTGGAGGTCAGAAAGGGAAACAATCCTGGGGTGGTTTCATATAAATACAATTTTTAAGATCTCCATAAGGAAAGAATTATTAACATCCATTTGATGTAGTGGCCAATCATTGGAAGTAGCAAGAGCTAGGATCATTCAAATAGTAGTCATCTTAGTCATAAGAGTAAATATCTCCTCATAATTGACACCATATTCTTGATTGTTCCCAAGGACAACAAGTTGAGCTTTATAACAATCCAAACATCCATAAGAGTGAACCTTGATTGAGTAAAACCATTTACAACCCAAAGGAACTATAATGGAAGGACAAGGATCAATGTTTGAGGTGTGATTGGATTCTAGAGCGGAAATTTATTATTGCATATCTTGTCGTGAATAGACATGCTTGATAGCATGTGAGTAGTATATGGGAATATCAAAATTAGACAATGCAATAGTAAGAGATGAAATAGAATTTTCAAAAGAAAACCCATCGGGGGTAAAGACACTCGAGAAGAGTGACATACCAAAGGCTCTGGATGTGCAACAACTGATTGATTCTAGTGCATGTTAGGATTAGATATCAGGTGAGCCACCGAAAGAGACCATGGGCAAGAACTAACTTAAGTAATATCTGAGAACTGCTATTCAAAGAAGGGGAAGAACACAATAGAAGAAGAGGGCACAGATGACACAAGAAAGAAGTGTTGATTTTCAAAGAAAGTAACATTTTTAAAAATATGTGTACGATGTAATGTTGGATCATAGAAAAAACAATCCTTTTTGACACACATTATATCCTAAGAATGCACATCTAATAGATTGAGAAGATAATTTATGTCGTTCATGAGGAGGTAAATGGACTAAACATACATTACCAAAGATACGTAGATTATCGTAACTAGGTTTCTTAGCAAACAAGCAAAAATATGGAGACATCATGTGTAAAACTTGGGAGAGTAAATGACTAATCAAGCGAGTATCAATTTTTAGAGCCTCAACCCAAAACATGGATGGAATAGAAGATTCTAACAAGAAAGTACGTACCGTATCAAGAGATGATGATTTTTGCGCTCTGGTACTCCATTTTGTTAGGGAGTAACAAGACATGAACGTTGATGGATAATACCTTTAGAAGCCAAGAATGTTTGAAACTCAGTATAAAAATATTCACTACTAGAATATGTGCATAAATTTTAATATTCATAGAAAATTAATTTTCAACATACGCTAAAAACTAAGTAAAAGTATAAAAAACCTCAGATTTAGAGCAAAGAAAATAAACCCAAGCGAATTTGTTATGATCATCAATGAAAGTCATATAGTATTTATATTTTTCATGTGAACTAATCGAGGAAGGTCCCCAAACATCACTATGGATAAGATCAAATCAATGAGAAGCTCTACTAACATGCAAAGGAAATGGAAGCGTTTTGGTTTTACCAAGTTTACAAGAATCACACGGAAGATATAAAGAAGAACATTCTTTATTATGAAGAAAGCTTGAATTCAATACATGAGATCAGATGTGAGTATTGTGATGGCCTAAACATGATGACACATCATACTCAAGACCAGGAACATTATTATAAGAAAAATACTTAATAGAAGAAACTAGAGAAAGTGTTGGGATAGGAAAAAAAGTGGAAACAAGTTCCCTACTTTAGCTCCATTCACGATCGGGTCCCCCATTACCTGGTCTTACAGACATTAAACATCTCTAGAAAAGTTAGCAACACATTTGTTATCAACTAATTGGCTAACATAAATGAGATTCGTGGAAATTTGAGGAGCAAGAAAAACATCAGTAATTGTATAATAGGAATTTCTAACAACAATAATTGGTAAAGAACTACCATTGGTAGTCTGAATGCTGGATTGCCTAGTATAGGGCCAAACATGAGACAAGGTTGTGGGAGTATTCATCATGTGATTAGAAGCCCTTGGGTCTGCATACCAAAGTGTAATATAACTTTTACCTTGAAACCCCATCGCAGATAATGCTAAAATTAGTATATGTTGCACTATTTTAAGGGTGTAGTAATTTGATATAGGAGGTGCAAGATCAGAGGAATCACTTGAAGAAGAGTCATGTGCCACATAAGTTGCTATTGGAGGAATAATAATATAAGTCTAAAATACTTAAGCTTGACGATTATGGGATGGATACGACATTCTTTGATAATATGGCCATTTTTCTTGCAATAAGTACAATATTATTTAGGATAATTGGCAGCAATATGCCCATATTCTTTGTAGCAAAAACATTTCAGATTTTTAGAAGTCATGGGTGATCCACTTCCTTAGGAAACATAAGCCATAGTTGCACCTTGAAACTTCCATGAGATTGTTCCATAATATCTTGAGTACTAAGACATTGTTATTCACATAGTAACTCACCAAAAAAAGTATCAAGAGAGGGAACATGAGATCTATTTAGTAGAGAGGAGTGAACCGATTGATATTTCGGGCGTGGTTTCATAAGAAACTAATCATGTTGTATAGTCTTGTGAAGATTATAAATAGTTAAAAGAAAAGTAATAGGAACATCTACTATAAATAAATCAATATATTCATGCCAAAGAGTCAAAAATTCCTAGTAATAGTCTTGGATGGAAAGACTATCGTGTTGAAACATGGAAATTCCATGAATTGAGCGAAGCGATAAGCCCACAAGTTGGTGACGATATGTGACTCCACTGAACCAAGAAGCCAAGACATGATTCGAGCATCAAGCATAGCTCAAGAATGAGAAGACACGACTTCCTTAGATTTTTCAATGTCAGATGTTGATTTTGATGCAACATTTGTGCCATCAATATGGCCCTAAAGGTCTTTTCCCTTGAGGAAAAACTCAAACTAAAAAGCCCATGTAGAGTAATTTTTGCTTGTAAACTAGACACATACTATTTCAATTTCCATTGAAAATAATTGGAACCTGAGACAGCAAAAAAATATCCAAAAAATAAAGGAACAATAGAAGGAAGTTAAATAGAGATTGTGGAAGGACACCACTACAGTAGAAAATGCAAAGAAAAATTCTAATTAAGATTTCCGTAGAAATAGAATAGAGAAAAATGCAAAGTGGTGATGTCGTTTCTTGATACACCAGAACTAGAAGGTGCCAAAATATGCTACCAAGATACTGAAGACGCCGACACAAGAAACCAAGAGAAGAGAACAAATTTCAACCTTACTTTGATACCATGTCAAAAACAATTCAAAAATACTATATGAAATGGCTTCCTTGCTGGCCTTATGATTTCTCTTTATTATATAAACTGTACAAAAGAATTCTATATATGAAAAAAGCTACATATACTAATATTATTCCTAAACAATCTATCAAATATTAAGCTAATTACAATAACCGTAAATCAAGGAAACAAATATGGAAACAAATCTTGAAATAAATGAAAATAAATATATGAAACAAATATGGAAAAAAATCTCAAAATAAATAGAAATAAATATGGATAGAAAATATGTCTGTTGACAAAGATATGTATAAGAAATAATTCATTTTAAGAAGACATCAAAAATTTAGTAATACATACACCTTAAGAAATACAACAATAAGAAAACCTTATTTCAATTCAAGTCAAAATCATGCTAACCATAAAAAATGAAAGGTCACTAAAACAAAGTTCATTTCACATGTAGAAAGTTAAGAGGATAGAAAAACGTGTAGAATAATCCCAGGCAGAGAAAGAAAGGAGAAAAGGGGAATGTTAATTGACTATAGATAAATATTTTTTTAATTTTTAAAGCAGTAAATAAAGATTAACATAATTCAAAGAAACAAATAAGTAACACAATAACAAGCAACTGATATGACAAGCATGGTCTAAAAGAACATCATATAGGCCAAAACGAAAAGGAAGTATGCCAAGAGAGATTATCTACATAAACCATACAGTGTTGCCTCTATAGAGAGAAAAGGCAACAAATTATACACAGTTGTCTCAAATGAGATCATTGGTAACACTCACATTATCACTAGTTAAGTGAAGGAAATAAATTGTCTAATTAGTAAGCAACACAAGAAACATCCCCAAGAAAGAGAAGAAACAAAGGATTCTACAAAATAAATATCTAAGTATGTGAGAAAGGCCCATGTTACAACACAGAAACAAGAGGCATGCTTAGATTGGGTTAACACCCCAAACACTAGGATGCCAACTAAACACACAAGTCTAGTCACAATAATGCATGTAAGTCAAGAGTCTTAAAGGTAGGTAAATAATCTATATGACATACAAATACACATGTCAAACCCAAACAAGCACAATACAAATAAACATTCATGTAATCAAACTTTTAACACACCTTAGAATTCTCCAAATATACAAGCAAAACAGATGGAAGTGCAGGTAAAAGATGAAAACTAATCAACAAGAGACAAATAAAGAACTAACACCCAAGATACTAATTACAAGAGAGAAGAACCTAGGAAAACAGAATAGATGCATTCTATATGGTATAGTATATAAATGACAAGATTGTAAGAAGAAAGATCCTAATACTTTGACACTACATACTAATAATCATATGACATGATACTCATGCAAATAGCCATAGAAGAAGTAACCAGTAAGTAAGGAAAACACATAAAAAAATCATGTCAAAGCAACTAACAGAAGAGAATACTAGTAAAGAATCAAATAGTTAGGCATAGTAGCAAGTAAGATAAACAACATATTATACGAGACGAAAAAGTAGAAATAGAAAGAGATAATCATGAAAAAAAAGGGAACATGTAGACAACAAAGGTTCATGGAGATAACAATCTTACAAAACAACAACCCACACAGGTAGAGACAAAGGGCACAAACATACAAAGTGCATATATGTGTAGATAAAGCTCTAGGATCGAGCACCCATGCCGTTAAGCCTAAATAGGGCTGACCCTTTAGATACCAATGGAAGTTTCATATACATAGGAACAACTACATGAAGGTAAACCTAGATAAGGGGTGAAAATGCCAACCTATAGAATATTTTCATGAGATCTATATTAATTAGGCCAAGCAAGCCCCACAACGTGAATCGAGTAATTAACACATGGCTAGGAAGGCCTGATAATGTGAATTGAGAAATTAACACATGGAAGTACAAAAAACTATTCTCAATTCAACACACAACCAAAACAAGTTGTAGTAAGAAATAAGAAACTAAAGTAAACACATTAATGACAGTATGCCTTACATGCTCTTGTCTAGGCTTACACTATGCATAAACATAGCAACAATTATACATATTGAAAAGTTACAATGGATATTCAATCTCTTCAAGACATCATATGTGAGAACATATTCTATAAATGATGATTGTACTTTCATAGTATGCAATCATAAATGACATATAAACCATAATAAAGAGTCCAACATTTGATACATTACTAGGGTAAGGAGATACAAACTCCTTAGAGACTCACACCAAAATGGGTGATCATAAAATAGAAGTAATAATTAGAAAACTATAGGCATGCTACAAGGAAAGCAAAGAAAGCATGCAACTACACAAAACAAATAAGCTTTCTATCAGAGTCTAAATCTAGCATATTGGAACATACACATTAGAAACATAGATTGTACTATCACAATAACAGATCATCCATAACAATATATATAACAAGGTAAACCCTCATAGAAACTCTATCTATGTGGTAACATTATCAAGTTACTTAAGGAAACCACTCAACAACAAACAATCCAATAAAAATAATAAACAAGTACAACTCGATAGAAAAATATAAACCCAAATACCTTTATCAGTTGGGACACATATCCTAAATACCTATTATTACTCTTACTTGCTACCTCTGCAAAAACCTGGGTTGACACACGAACGTGGCTCTCCTCCAAAGTCCACACCACCTATAATGGTGTGATTAGTAACAATAGACCAATAAAGTATAAAATGAATAAGAAAATGTTGGACGAATGCAACCACTAGCTAACATATAGCTTGCAACCACATAGGCTCCTCACACAAGAACAAGTTCCACTAGGGTAGCTACCTACCAATACACGCCTCACATCCAACCCACTTGCAAACATCATCTCGAGTCCTCAACACTCATAAGCACGGTTTTACTCACACAATCATGAATCACTAATATCAAATAACACTCGAGGTATCAGTGACCTAAAAATAGAAAAATGAGATGTCAATTTCACATAGCTCCACTACATTTTTTTGAATAAAAAATAAGAAGAAATAAGGTATTTATAGAGCCTTAGATGACCACTATGCCAGCCACCTCACTAACCACCTCGCCAAAGGTGGTGGTGGTCTTGGTGGCAAGGTGCTAAAAATCACATTTTTGTTTCCAAAAATTGTCGAGTAATTTCCATAAATATCCACACCCTAAATGAACTAAAAATCATAAGAAAAACATATTTTCAACGTAGCATGCAGACTATGAAAACTAACCCCATGGTGTGTATAAACATCCTTGCATACAAAATGTTCCTAACTCTGTGCATGTGTGCATTATTGATTTGTAGTAACCAAACTTACATAGAGGATGATATAACACTAAGTAAAATAAAACAAACATTGTGTTTTACATACAGAAATCCAACACATAGACACGACTATAGTGAAAATTACAATAACGTATTAGGGAATTGCTTACCCAATTGCTTTAATTAAAATCTCTTTTCTAACCTTGGGAATAAATCTTTGTTTCCAACCTTGAGCTTGTTTGTAGAGGCGATCATTCAAGACTTCAAAAGCATCATATTTATTTCTTCCCACAAAGGTGGGAAGCCCAAGATATTTAGCTTGATACGCTACAACAGGAATATACAGCATAATATATTTGTCTAATTGTGTGGTTAACATTTGGACTGGAAGTTAAGGTAGACTTACTTATGTTGACCTTTTTTCTTGAAATATTCTTTAGGCATCTAAAAGTTTCCTAACATTTTCAGCCAAGCAAAAGAAGCTTCAAGGAATAAAAGACTCTCGTCAAAAAATAACAAGTGTGAAATTATAAGTCTCCATGGAGAGCATGAAAGACCAGTAATCTTTCCATCTTGCTCTACTGCTTTTATAATATAAGATAAGCCATCTAGACAAAAAATAAATAAAAAAGAGGAGATAGGATGACCTTATCGAATCCCTCGAGTTGGAAGGATAACCCTGAACGGGGAACCATTAATTAGAGCTAAAAAGGAGATAGTTTTAACATGCAACATGATTAAATCAATCCAATGATCATGAATTCCCAATTTCCTCATTCTAGCTTCTAAACAATTTCACTCAACTTGATATGTAGCCCTTCTTGTGTTTCTTTTTTTTTTTAAATTCAAAGTATGCAATAATTTTTGCAATTAAAATATTATTAGTTATAAGTCTATTAGGAATAAAGACACTTTGATAATCACTTATAACCTTACCTATTATATTTTTAAGTCTATTAGTAATGCATTTTAAAGCCCGTTTGTAAAGCACGTTACAAAGACTAATATGTCTAAATTGAGATAAATGGGAAAGTTTATCAATCTTAGGTAGTAGAGAAATAAATGTATAATTTATTCTCTTATCAAAATTTCTCTCATTCAAGAATTTTAGAATGCAATCACAAATATAAAAACAAATAATATGTCAATATTTTTGGTAAAAAATAGGAGTCTTATCATCTAACCCTTGTGATTTTAAGGGATGCGTTTGATGGAGAGCAGCACAGACTTCATCAAATATGAAAAATTTTAACAACTCATTGTTTATCTCTTGGGTCACGTTAGGTTCAACAAAATTGAAGAGATTTTCATCAACACACCCACATTCGAATGCAAGAGCTAATTAAAATGTTCAAGTGCCATCTTTTTTAAGTCTCTTTCTTATGTAAAAATAACCCCAAAATTGTCAATGAATGATTCAATGAAGTTGTTCCTACTTCGGGGTGTTGATAATGTAAAATTTTTGAAGACCAAGTATTAGATATTAGTCCTTAATAAAGGAATAAAACAAGGACCTTAATTTAAGGAATAAAACAAGAAGTTTAATTCAAGGAATAAAACAAGGAGCTTAATTCAAGAAATAAAACAAGGAGCTTAATTCAAGGAATAAAACAAGAAATCCTTAATTCAAGGAGTAAAACAAGGAATCCTTAATTCAAGGAGTAAATCAAGGAATGATTAATTTAAAAAGTAATTGAAGGAGTAAAATTTCCTTATATATAGCTATACAATTGTAATGAAAACATGAATAAAATAATACAAACTAGAGAGATCTTTTGTGTAGAGTTATTCTTTGTATAGAGTTATTTCTTGTTTTTTCAACATGGTATTAGAACAGAAAAATTAACTTGCTTCTGCTTTATTATTATCTTAGCATCTTTAATCTTTGAAATGGCTAAAGACAAGTCGTTATGATCAGAAGCTGAAAGTTTATCGGTGCTTTCCTTCATGAATATGCATGAGGTCGATGTCAAAACAAATCAAAGATTAAGCTCAATCTTGTTGAATGAGTTTAAATACTTTCCATGGTTAAGAATAATGGCTCTGGCTTTAGGTGGAAGGTCCAAGTTGGGGTTCATAAATGGAAACATCGAAGTACTTGATGTTTCCTCACCAACCTATGAATCCTAGCTTAGTAAGGACCAGTTAGTTATGTCATGGCTCCTAAATTCCATGGAACATAAATTAGCTGAAATATTCAGTTACTTTGAAAACGCATACCAAGTATGGGAGACCGTCAAGGAAATGTATGGTAGTCAAAACAATGTTGCACGAGTTTTTCAATTAAAGAAGAACATCTCATATCTGGAACAAGATGGAAAGCCTTTTGTACAACTCTTAGGAAGCATGAAAAGCATGCGGAATGAGTTGGAAATATATCGTTCTCATACAACCGATGTAGCTCTGCTACGAAAGAGAGTGGAAGAAGATAAGATATTTCAACTTCTGTCCAGTCTCGATTCAACATATGAAGATATACGATGCCACATACTTATGAATATTAATCTTCCTTCCTTCACTAGTGTATGTGCGACAATTAAACGTGAAGAGTAAGGAGGAAAGTCATGAACAAGGGTACAATGGCTAGTGCACCTGAGGTAAGAGCCTATCTAACCAACGAGAGGAAGTACAAAGAGAGGCATCCAAACTTGAAGTGTCAACACTGCAACTATACAGGCCATGTTAAGAACACATGTTGGATTCTACATCCAGAATTAAAACCTGATTTTATAAAGGATAAGGGTTTACAAAAAGTGAATCGTACTACACACCATGCAAATCATGATTTTGCCTCTACCTCAAATGGGTCTGATCCATTCAAGAACTTCACAATGAATCCAGTTGAACTTATGAATGAGTTTATGTTGTATCTTTAAAGAAAGACAAGAGGAGCTAGAATTGACTGTGTGGATAGCATAAAAGAAGGAAACTCGACAGCATTGCTAGGTAAGTTTACGGGTTTTTTGGCATATACAAAAGTCATACCAGAAGAGGACATGCAAGGTATCATAAAAGCCTTTAAAACTACTCTTAAAATAAATATGTTGCATGATTTTTGGGTTGTATATTCAGGTGCCACAGATCATATGACAAACCATGTGTCAAAGTCTCATAAGTTTGAAAAATTAGCAAATCCTTCTCAAGTTTCAATTGCAAATGGTGAGAATGTAAAGGTTTTAGGAAAGGAAAAAATAAAATTAATGTCATATGAAATCGAGTCCGCGGTTTTATATGTACCTTCCTTTCCCTTCCAACTTTTGTTTATAGGAAAAATCACAAATACCTTGAATTGCTTAGCCATTTTTTCTCCTCACAATGTCATTTTTCAGGATTATGCTACCAAAAAGACGATTGGTGAAGGGTTTTACTTAGATGGTCTCTATTACATATCCAGAAGCAATCCTAGAGGGTTTCAATCCAAGTTTAACCCTATCTAAGATAATCAATTGTGGCATCAATGTTTAGCTCACCCTTCTCCACCAATCTTTTCAACTTTATTTCCAAACTTAGGAAATGATGCAATTTCATATGAAACTTGCCACTTGTCTAAGGCCACTAGATTGCCTTTTAATTCTTCCTTGTCTAGGGCTAGTAAGTGTTTTGAAGTAGTTCATTCAGATGTATGGGGACCAACTAATAAATCTTTTGATGGTTATAAGTATTTTGTGATTTTTGTTGATGATTTCTCTCGAGTTATATGGTTATATCTTTTAAAGTCTAAGAATGAAGTTATGGAAGTATTTAAGGACTTTCATAACCTTGTTAAAAATCACTTTTCCTCTAAAATTCAAACCTTAAGGTCTAATAATGGCACCGAATACATGTCCCATATCATGAAACAATATTTGAGCATTCATGGCATTATGCATCAAACAAGTTGTGTTGTCATACCTCAACAAAATGGTGTAGCTGAATGCAAAAACCGAGACTTACTTGAAAAAACTAGAGCATTAATGCTACAAATGAATGTACCAAAGAGATTTTGGTCCCAATGGGTTATGGCAGCTGCTTACATCATCAATAGATTACCCAGCCGAGTCTTGGATTTCAAATCTCCCCTAGAGGTCATGAAAGGAAGGAAAATTAACCTCTCACACCTTAGAGTCTTTAGTTGCATCTATTTTGTACATATTCAATCTCATCATCGAGATAAATTGGATCCTAGAACTGTTAAATGTATTTTTCTTGGTTATTCATCTACACAAAAGGGATATAAGTGTTATGATCCCCAACTTAGGAGATTAATTGTGTCTAAAGATGTTTGATTTTATGAAACTAACCCTTTTTTCAGCAAGTCACATTAAATCATAATGTCAAGGGGATGGCATCTTGGATGTGTTTCCATTACCAAGAATCAAACTTGAGCCTCCACAACAACAAGATCCCAACCATGTCAACTTTGATGCATCTCTCACTGAAAGTAACAATGAAGGGTCTCGTCTTAATGGTACACTGCATGAAGATGATGATAATCAAGATGATCCTCACAGTATGGTACAAGATGTGAACGAGTGTGAGATAACTCCTCCTACTCCATGATGTAATCCAATACGTGTTAGGCAATCTCCCACAAGACTTCAAGACTTTGTCACATACAAACCCACACATCCCATCTCAAATTATGTGTCATATAAGAGAATGACACCAGCCCATGCCACATTCCTCAGCACTATATCGAGTTACAGTGAGCCTCAAAACTTTCATGAGGCCAACAACTAAGAGGTGTGGAAAGAAGCCATGCAAGAAGAACTTAAAGCCCTAGATCAACACAACACATAGAGCATCACCAAACTTCCAAAAGGCAAGAAAGTCGTGGGTTGCAAATGGATCTATAAGCTCAAATTCAAGTCAGATGGATCAATTGAGAGGTATAAAGCAAGATTGGTGGCTCGAGGATTTACTCAAACATTCGAGGTGGATTACAAAGAAACATTTACACCTGTTGCAAAAATGAAGACAGTAAGAGTACTATTGTCTGTGGCTGTAAACAAGGGGTGGTCCATGTACCAAATGAATGTGAAGAATGCATTCTTGCATGGTGATCTCAAAGAAGAAATCTATATGAAATTGCCACCCAGGCATCCTCAAAGAAATGAACTATATTTACTGTGCAAATTGCACAAATCCATTTATGGTATGAAATGGTCCCCACGAGCTTGGTATGCCAAGCTAAGCTCAGTTCTCAGAAGTGATAATGCTGACGAGATTTTCAACCTCAAACAGTCCCTCAGACAAAGGTTTGCAATTAAAGACCTTGGGATATTGAAGTACTTTCTTGGTATAGAAATGGAAACCTTGCACAAGGGACTCTTTCTTAACCAAAGGAAATATGTCCTAGATTTGCTCAAGGAAGCTAACACGAGCGATGCTAAACCAACCATTACCCCTCTTGACAGCAAGCTTAAACCTAGGTTGAAGGGCACGCCACTCACGGATATAAGTTATTACCAGTGACTGGTTGGTAAGTTGATCTACCGAACAATCACCAGACCTGACATCACATATTCTGTAAGTATTGTGAGCCAATTCATGCACTCCCCAACATTTGAGCATTTAACCCTTGTTAAAAGGATCTTACGTTACTTAAAAGGATCAGTGGGTTATGGTATCATCATGAAAAAGAATGACAACACACAAATCATGGGGTATTATGATGCTGATTGGGTAGGGAATGCAATCGATCGCAAGTCCACCACTGGCTACTATACATTTGTCGGTGGAAACTTGGTCACATGGAGAGTAAGAAACAAATTATCATCGCCAGATCAAGTGTCGAAGCTGAGTATCATGCAATGGTTTCAACTGCGTGTAAGTTTATATGACTTAAAGGTCTTCTGTGTGATTTAGGTGTTCCTATAACTCTTCCTATGTCCTTATTTTATGACAATCAGGCAACCATGCATATAGCATCAAACCCAGTGTTTCACGAGAGGATGAAAGACATTGAAGTGGATTGTCATTAATTTCGTGAACAAGTTCAATCACAGGTGATTCATGCACATTATATAAGAAGCTTCGACCAACTGGCTGTCATCTTCACCAAGCCCTTGGCTTTTCATCAGTTTCAACGAATTTTGTCCAAGCTTGGATCCATAAACCTTCTGGATTTAGCTTGAGGGAGAGTATTGGATATTAGTCCTTAATCAAGGAATAAAACAAGGAGCTTAATTAAAGGAATAAAACAAGAAGCTTAATTCAAGGAATAAAACAAGAAGCTTAATTTAAGGAATAAAACAAGAAGCTTAATTTAAGGAATAAAACAATGAGCTTAATTCAAGGAATAAAACAAGGAGCTTAATTGAATGAATAAAACAAGGAATCCTTAATTGAATGAGTAAAATAAGGAATCCTTAATTGAAGGAGTAAATCAAGGAATGCTTAATTTAAAAAGTAATTGAAGGAGTAAAATTTCTTTATATATAGCTATACAATTATAATGAAAACATGAATAAAATAATACAAACTAGAGAGCTCTTTTGTGTAGAGTTATTGTTTGTATAGAATTATTTCTTGCTTTTCAACACCAAGTCTTCTGAATAATAGCTTCACAATCTTCCAATTTCACCCAATGGGCCTCTAATTTAAATGGTTTCTAGGGCATATAAGAGGAAGGTGATTGTTGCGTGTTTTTCAACACACGAACTCGTGCAAGTATACACGGTCACAAGTAATAATACGATAAGTAAAGTATCGTTCCCACAGAGATTTATTACTAGTATTCGTTAATTATTAAAATTATTTCAACCTAATTTTATCCAAACAGTCGATAATTTGATGTCGTTTGACTAACTAACTTTTATAACAGATTGCAAGAAAATTCTAGGATTGCAGTTTCACCAAATTAATTCACTTGAATCATTATATTTTATCTTGATTTATGTTATCGCGTTTTAAGTTGTTAACCAAGAACTCCTAATTTATCCATATATCTCTTCCGAGCTCCATACAGAAACATCTAGTTAAAATGATTCACTATATTCCTATGCGAATTAAATTCAACCAGATTTATTAAGTTCTGAGTTCTCTAACAGTTACACATACAATAAAAGTATATTTCTATCTCTTATGTATATACGTTATTTCATCACGAGCAGCACACAAAAATGCCTTTTTCAAGTTTATTTAAATGTCACATATCAGTTAATTAATCTTCCGATAATTAAAAGCATTAAACACTGATAAAATAAACAACTTAAAACAGTCCCATAAATCATTCAAAAATATTTAATTCAAATTTCATAATTTACGCTACACTGCAACCCTAGAACAAATGTATTAGTTCATAGCAGAATTTAAAATGACAACACAACAAAAATAAAACCTTGCAGAGAAAGAAAATTAAAAGAAAATAGATAAGAAAAAAAAACTCTTTCACGATTCCTCAATGAAAAATAAATTTCATCCCTTTTCTTCTTCTTTGTTGTCTTCTTTCTCTGTAATTTCCCTAAGAAGATACAATATAAAATGTTAAATCAATACTCTGCATGTTCGTGTAACACGCAAACAAGAAAAACAGAAAAATTAAAATGTTACAAGGAAGAAAAACTTGCAAGAACTGCTAGTTTTCTCCAAAAATTTCGAGAGAAAAAGAAGAAAGAAAAAAAAACACTCTCCTCGAAAAATAGAAACTGAACTAAGAGAAAAAGAGAAAAATAATTCATCCTGGTGTACGCGTATCCCCCAAACATATATCACTTTTTTATTTTTTTTTTATATTTTTTTTATTTTATTTTTTTATATCATCAGTGGGGGACAAGATGATATGGGCTAGCACGCGTAACAAACACACTCTGCAAATTTTTTGAATTTTTTTTCTTTTTCCGCATGCCACGTGTCGCGTTCTGATTCGCGGAAACAATTCGTGGGACACGTGGCAGCACATCATTAGGTGCACAAACCGGCTGCACGTAGGAACGGCACACAGGATTGGCGCGCCGAAAATTGAGGCAACGGCTGAAAACGGGGCGTGATCCAGCGCGGTTGCGCGCATTGTAAATAGCCACGTGTCCGACTTTGATTAGGCTGAAATATTCGAGGGACACGTGGCAGATTATTATTCTGTAAAACTGAAGATGCACGCCGCTTGTGTGGACCGCGTCACACAGGATTTCTACACGAGCGGCTCGGTGCGCGACAGCTTGGATGGACACGCTTCAATCTGGACCGTTGATCTGATCCAACGGTCAGCGATCGCCTCGGGGGAATCTGAGCATCCGACATGTGGGTCCCACTCAGACGCCGGCCGGAGCGACACGTGGGGCCCACTGGCACGCCGAGCTGCGCGAAGACTGTACACGCGATTTTGCCTCGTCTGGTTGCACGCGCCAAATCTGACCCGTTGAATCTTTGATCGGACGGTGGGTGATGATTTTCGTGATTTGTGCGAGTGCAATTCTTTTCCTGCGCAGAAAATTCAAACTTTTGTTAATTATATTGTGACCCACAAATTTAATCAAAATTACATTTTTGTACTTTCTTACATTACACTTTAGCCCTTTGCTAATTTTAAATTAAATTTTTAACTTTTAATAATTATAATGAAGCCCAAATTTAATTTAAATTATATTTTCAACTTTTATAAATTGCAATTTATCACTCTTTTATTTGAAATTATATTTTTGGGTACAAATTTGCATTTAAGTACGTTTTCGATACAAATTACTTAATTTTATTTCAAATATATAAAAAACAGTAAATACTAATTTATTAATCGAAAATTAACTAAAAACATCAAGAACATAGCAATTATAATTAATAAAATAGGTGAAAATAACTATATAAAATACAGTTATCAACACCCCCAAACTTAAGTTTTTCCTAGTCCTCGAGCAAAAGGAAGGAAATAAAACAAAGATAACTGCATTTAAAATAGTGATTTTCAAAATATTTCTTCTCTTTTGAAATTACATAATTCAAAGAAATAAAAGAATTTAATCTAAGTATCAAAATCAATTTAAAAGTATATTACATTTTCACAATGAATTTTAGTGTGTGTGTGAAGTCTTTTCATATTTCATCACATGCAATCCGGATCAGTTTATACAAATATAAAATCAAACAAATTTTTAATGAAATCACAAATCCCATAAGTTTATTTTTCATTTCTCTCTCCACTAATGTAGACAAACACAAAACACTAAATCAATAGGACTTCATTAAGCTTGTAATGTATGGCTTAGGTAAAGGTTGGATGAAGGATAATATTTAGCTTAAAACTTTTCCCGAGCATAACATTTCACGATTGAAAAAGATAATTCTATCATCACAATAATTACTTCCCAAATTGGGATTTCTCATCACATACAATAACTATATATATTTTTATTTTTATTTTTTTCAGTAACCCTTTTTTTTTCTTGATATAACCTTTCTACATTTACTAACAATTGCCACATGTTAGTGAGATAAAAACAATAGGTATATCTACACATATATATATTTTTAGATAGGCTTTTAAATTGAGAAAAATATATATGTAAACTTTGAGGCTCAAAAGGGGTATACTATGGATAATGTATGTCAAGGTAGATAGAAAGGCTCAAACGATCCAAAGATGGCCTAAATCATTTTCTTAGTTACATGTCATCTATAATTTCGCCTCGAGAGAAAATCAAACAAATTCTAAGAACTGTGACACCACAAATATCAATCGAATTCCATACTCATATAAACCTTCTCTAAATTATCATAGGAAATCAAAAATCAAGACTAGTGCTCATGAATATTAATTCTTGTAAAAATGAAACATACGTAAAAATTATTCATCGCTTACACAATATTCAAATTTTTCAAAAAATTATGCATCATTTAAATCAAAGAAATAAAAGTAAATCACTATTCATAACAGAATATCTTCAATTAACCAAAGAAAACAGAACAACAATATTTTTTTTTTTTGTTTTTGTTGTCATACAAACAAAAAAATATTTCAATTAAGTTCAAAATACCTACCACCCCTAAACTTAACATGCACATTGTCCCAAATGTGTGAAAATTAAAGAACAAAGGAGATGTGTTAAAAGAACTTCCCTGAATGGTGAGTTGACTTGTGAGATTGAAATCCAAAAATCGTTTTACCTCCTCCGATTGCACCTATCAAAACAAAATAACAAAATGAAGAGTTATGCAACTAATACATGTTCTAAAACAAAATATATAAATAAATAAATAAAAATAAAACACATGGGTTGCCTCCCAAGAAGCGCTTGATTTAGAGTCATCAGCTTGACTACCTTTCTCCTTGCTTTAGGTTGGATCAGATAAGAAAATGGTGGACTTTTGACGATCAATGTCACCCCCCCAATAATGTTTGAGTCTTTGCCCGTTCACTTGGAAGGTACTTTGTGATTCTTCACCTTTAATCTCAATAGCCCCATATGGGTGTACTTTGGTAATAATGAATGGCCCTGACCACTTAGATTTCAATTTTCCTGAGAAGAACTTCAAACGAGAATTGAAGAGCAATACTTTCTGTCCTGGTTCAAAGTGTCTATGCAAGATTTTGTTGTCATGCCACCTCTTCGTCTTTTCTTTATAAATCTCAGCATTTTCATATGCGTGTAAACGAATCTCATCCATCTCATTGAGTTGTAGGAGACGTCTTTCGCCAGCAGCGCCTAAATCAAAATTTAAATTCTTGATAGCCCAATACGCATGGTGCTCTAATTCAACCGGGAGATGACAAGCTTTCCCAAAAACCAACCGATATGGGGACATCCCAATGGGTGTCTTGTATGCTGTTCGATATGCCCAGAGTGCATCATCCAACCTCTTAGACCAATCCTTCCTTGAAGGATTTACCGTCTTCTCCAAAATCCTCTTCACCTCTCTATTTGATATCTCGACTTGTCCACTTGTTTGAGGATGATAAGCAGTTGCAATCTTGTGAGTGACACCGTATTTGGCAAGGAGGGTTTCAAAATATTTGTTGCAAAAATGAGTTCCCCCATCACTTATGATTGCCCTTGGGGTGCCAAATCGAGTGAAAATGTTTTTCTTTAGAAAATTCAGTACCACTTTGGAATCATTGGTAGGCAAGGGAATTGCTTCTACCCACTTAGAAACATAATCCACAGCAACCAAAATGTAGAGGTTGTTGTAGGACGAGATAAAAGGCCCCATGAAATCAATTCCCCAAACATCAAATATTTCTACCTCAAGAATGTTGTTTAAAGGCATCTCGTGTTTCTTAAAAATGTTACCAACTCTTTGGCACCTGTCACAGTGTGAAACAAAGAAATGTGCATCTTTAAACAAATTTGGCCAATAAAAACCAGATTGAAGAACCTTAGCCGCAGTTCTTTCTTTTCCAAAATGGCCCCCATAGGCTGAAGAATGACAATGTTTAAGTATATTTTCAATTTCTTCCTTTGGGACACACCTTCTGATAAGTTGATCTGCACAATGCTTAAACAAGTAAGGTTCATCCCATAAATAGTACTTAACATCGTGTAAGAATTTTTTCTTCTGTTGGAAAGATATTTCCGGTGGGAGCACATTGCTTACAATGTAATTAACATAGTCTGCGTACCATGGCACACTTATATGATCAAAGGAAAACAATTGCTCATCAGGAAAAGTCTCACCAATGATAGTCTTGTCCACGGCTCCATCATTATTCTCCAATCTCGATAGATGATCGGCCACTTGATTTTCGGTTCCTTTCTTATCCTTGATCTCCAAATCAAATTCTTGAAGTAGGAGGATCCATCTAATCAGTCTTGGTTTTGCATCTTTTTTAGCCATTAGATATTTTATAGCAGAATGATCAGTATAAACTGTCACTTTAGTTCCGATTAGGTAGGAGCGAAACTTTTCAAAAGCATATACAACAGCAAGTAATTCTTTTTCAGTGGTAGCATAATTCATTTGAGCCTCGGTCAAAGTTTTACTGGCATAGTATATGGCATGAAAAACTCTCTTTTTCCGTTGTCCTAAAACAGCTCCTACTGCAAAATCACTGGCATCACACATAAGCTCAAAAGGTAGATTCCAATCTGGTGCAACAATGATGGGAGCCGTGATCAACTTTTCTTTCAACACCCTGAAAGCTGCAAAACACTTTTCGTCAAATGTGAATTTTGTATCTTTTTCCAAAAGATTACAAAGAGGCTTTGATATCTTGGAAAAATCTTTTATGAAACGCCTATAGAATCCTGCATGCCCAAGAAAGCTTCTAATTGCTTTCACCGATGTTGGAGGCGGTAGTTTCTCAATGGTTTCAATCTTTGCCCTATCCACTTCAATTCCTTTAGACGAAATTAGATGGCCGAGGACAACACCTTCTCCTACCATAAAGTGGCATTTTTCCCAATTTAAAACCAAGTTTGTTTCTTCGCATTTTTGTAGGACCAAAGAAAGGTTATGCAAGCACATATCAAATGAATCCCCAAAAACTGAGAAGTCGTCCATAAATATCTCAATAAAATCTTCCACCATGCTTGAGAAGATAGCCATCATACACCTCTGAAAAGTGGCTGGAGCATTACACAATCCAAAAGGCATTCTTCGGAAAGCAAAAGTTCCATATGGACAGGTGAAAGTGGTTTTCTCTTGATCTTCAGGCGCGATAGCAATTTGATTGTAACCAGAATAGCCATCCAAGAAACAATAGAAAGAATGTCCTGCCAATCTGTCTAGCATTTGGTCAATAAATGGAAGGGGAAAATGATCCTTTCGAGTGGCCTTGTTGAGCTTCCGATAATCCATGCATACCCGCCAACCTGTCACTTTCCTTGTGGGAATCAGCTCATTATTGCTATTAGTCTCCACTGTAATTCCTCCTTTCTTCGGAACACAATGAATTGGGCTGACCCAAGAGCTATCTGAAATAGGATAGATAATGCCTGCATCTAACCACTTAATGATTTCCTCTTTTACTACCTCCTTCATGATTGGATTCAAACGACGTTGATGCTCAATAGTAGGCTTGATATCTTCTTCAAACAAGATCTTGTGCATGCATATTGAAGGGCTAATTCCTTTAATGTCAGCTATAGACCATCCTAATGCTAGCTTGTAATTTCTCAACACTCTCAATAGCTTCTTTTCTTGATCGTCATCTAGAGATGCTGAAATAATCACAGGCATTGTAGTCATTTCACCCAAATAAGCATACCTTAGATGGGTAGGCAGTGGCTTAAGCTCTAATAATTGTTTCTGTTCCATAGATGGCTTCCCATAGGTAAGCTTAGATGGTGTTGCAACTTGTGATGCCTCTTCTTCAGTTTGCGGACTAAAGAGTTGTGGAGATGCTTTAAGTAACTTGAGATATTCAAGAGAATCAAAGTTATCAATAACATTGTCATTCACAAGTGCAAGTTCCAAAGCATCAGTACTCCAGTTTTCCCTGAAATTGTTTTCAACTAACGCATTCACCATGTCAACTCTAAAGCAATCATCAGATTCTCTTGGAAATTTCATAGCTTTAAAGACATTGAAAGTTACCTCTTGGTCTTGAACTCTCATGGTGAGCTCACCTTTTTGGACATCAATCAAAGTCCTACCAGTTGCTAAAAATGGTCTCCCCAGAATAATAGGAATTTCTTTATCTTCCTCCATGTCAAGAATTATGAAATCTGTAGGAAAGATAAACTTGTCAACCTTTACAAGCACATCCTCTATAATGCCTCTCGGGTGTTTCAGAGACCTATCTGCAAGTTGAAGAGTTACAGTGGTCGGTTGTGCTTCTCCTAATCCAAGTCTTTGATAGATGGATAGTGGCATCAAATTAATGCTTGCACCCAGATCACACAGAGCTCTACCAAAAAATTTCTCACCAATAGTACAAGGAATGGTGAAACTTCCTGGATCTTTAAGCTTAGGTGGTAGCTTCTTCTGAAGGATGGCACTACACTCCTCTGTGAGAGCAACTGTCTCAAAATCACCTAACCTTCTCTTCTTAGACAAAATGTCTTTCATGAATTTCACATAGCTAGGCATTTGCTCCAAGGCATCAGCGAAAGGAATGTTTATATGAAGTTTCTTAAATACTTCAAGAAACTTGGAGAATTGCTTATCAAGCTTTTGCTTATGGAAGCGTTGAGGAAATGGAATTGGTGGATTATATGACTTGAGACTTTCTAAAGCTGGTTTCATTATCGGACTTTCTGTTAATTCATTCTCTTCAACCCTATGATTAGCCTTTTCTTGTTTTTCTGGGTCAACACCCTCAATAATAAGAGACGGTGGAGAAATGGGTTTTTGTATTTCTTCTAACTCTTTTCCACTCCTCAATGTCACTGCCTTACAATGCTCTTTTCCCTCCCTTTTTGGATTGATTTCAGTATCACTAGGTAAAGAACCTTGAGGGCGATTGTTAACAGCAGTAGCTAGTTGCCCCAATTGAACTTCGAGATTTCTAATAGACGTTGCCTGATTTTGGAGAATAGTCTCATTCTTAGCCATATATTGAGCAAACATATCTTCCAATGAAGGCTTTCTCTCCTGTTGTGGGACTTGGTTATGAAAACCTGGAGGGTGAGTGGGCTTCATAGAAGATGATTGGCCTTGATTATTACTCCAAGAAAAATTAGGATGATTCTTCCACCCTGGATTGTATGTGTTGGAATAGGGATTGTTTTGATTGTTTTGATTCCTACTGTAATTGGAAACAAAATTGACAGATTCAGAGTTGTGAGGACATCTCTCACTGGCATGATTACCATTGCAAATTTCACATGCAACAAAAGGACTCTGAATAGAATGGACACCCATAGTATCCATCTTTTTCACCAAAGCAGATACTTGTGCAGTTAAAGCAGTCATAGCATCAATCTCATGAATTCCAGCTGCTTTCTTAGGCAACATCCTCTCTGATGGCCATTCATAACTATTTGAGGCCATTTCCTCTAATAAGTTGTATGCTTCATCAATTGATTTCCCCATTAAAGCACCACCTGCTGCAGCATCAATCATATTTCTAGTTTGACCCATCAAACTATTATAAAATGTTTGAACTTGAAGCCACTTCGGTAATCCGTGGTGAGGACATCTTCGAAGTAGCTCCTTGTACCTCTCCCAAGCTTCATATAATGACTCTGAGTCAAACTGCATAAAAGTGGTGATTTCATTTCTCATCCGTGCAGTCTTTGCCGGTGGAAAATATTTGGCTAAAAATTTTTGAGCCAAATCCTCCCACGTAGTGATAGAACCACATGGTAATGAATTCAACCAACTCTTTGCCTTATCCCTAAGTGAAAAGGGAAAAAGTCTCAACCGAATAGCATCATCAGTGACTCCATTATGCCTAAATGTGTCGCAAATCTCTAGGAAATTTGATATATGGGAGTTTGGATCATCGTGAGGTAAACCACCAAATTGTACCGATGTTTGAATCATATGAATGATTGCAGGCTTAATTTCAAAATTATTGGCTTGAATTAATGGTCTTCTAATGCTTGAATGGATGCCACCAACCATGGGCACTGCATAATCTCTTAAGGACCTTGGTTCTTCAACTTCTGGAATTTCATTATCCATAACTAGATGTTCTAAGGTTTCTCGTTTATTATTTTTCTTCCAGTTCAAAATAGTTCTATGAATTTCTAGATCTAAGGGAACTAAGTCAAGATTTCTTTTGCGTCGCATACAAAGTCTCACTCTATCCAAAATTAAATCTAATACAATATATAAATTAAATTTAAAACATAAATAAACACACAAATCCAAACAAGTAACAGTAAGCAATTAAACAAATAATATTTTTTTTTTTGAATTAAAATCAGATTAATTGGTATTAATATCAACAAAAATTAGTAAAATAATTCCCCGGCAACGGCGCCAAAAACTTGTTGCGTGTTTTTCAACACACGAACTCGTGCAAGTATACACGGTCACAAGTAATAATACGATAAGTAAAGTATCGTTCCCACAGAGATTTATTACTAGTATTCGTTAATTATTAAAATTATTTCAACCTAATTTTATCCAAACAGTCGATAATTTGATGTCGTTTGACTAACTAACTTTTATAACAGATTGCAAGAAAATTCTAGGATTGCAGTTTCACCAAATTAATTCACTTGAATCATTATATTTTATCTTGATTTATGTTATCGCGTTTTAAGTTGTTAACCAAGAACTCCTAATTTATCCATATATCTCTTCCGAGCTCCATACAGAAACATCTAGTTAAAATGATTCACTATATTCCTATGCGAATTAAATTCAACCAGATTTATTAAGTTCTGAGTTCTCTAACAGTTACACATACAATAAAAGTATATTTCTATCTCTTATGTATATACGTTATTTCATCACGAGCAGCACACAAAAATGCCTTTTTCAAGTTTATTTAAATGTCACATATCAGTTAATTAATCTTCCGATAATTAAAAGCATTAAACACTGATAAAATAAACAACTTAAAACAGTCCCATAAATCATTCAAAAATATTTAATTCAAATTTCATAATTTACGCTACACTGCAACCCTAGAACAAATGTATTAGTTCATAGCAGAATTTAAAATGACAACACAACAAAAATAAAACCTTGCAGAGAAAGAAAATTAAAAGAAAATAGATAAGAAAAAAAAACTCTTTCACGATTCCTCAATGAAAAATAAATTTCATCCCTTTTCTTCTTCTTTGTTGTCTTCTTTCTCTGTAATTTCCCTAAGAAGATACAATATAAAATGTTAAATCAATACTCTGCATGTTCGTGTAACACGCAAACAAGAAAAACAGAAAAATTAAAATGTTACAAGGAAGAAAAACTTGCAAGAACTGCTAGTTTTCTCCAAAAATTTCGAGAGAAAAAGAAGAAAGAAAAAAAAACACTCTCCTCGAAAAATAGAAACTGAACTAAGAGAAAAAGAGAAAAATAATTCATCCTGGTGTACGCGTATCCCCCAAACATATATCACTTTTTTATTTTTTTTTTATATTTTTTTTATTTTTTTTTTTATATCATCAGTGGGGGACAAGATGATATGGGCTAGCACGCGTAACAAACACACTCTGCAAATTTTTTGAATTTTTTTTCTTTTTCCGCATGCCACGTGTCGCGTTCTGATTCGCGGAAACAATTCGTGGGACACGTGGCAGCACATCATTAGGTGCACAAACCGGCTGCACGTAGGAACGGCACACAGGATTGGCGCGCCGAAAATTGAGGCAACGGCTGAAAACGGGGCGTGATCCAGCGCGGTTGCGCGCATTGTAAATAGCCACGTGTCCGACTTTGATTAGGCTGAAATATTCGAGGGACACGTGGCAGATTATTATTCTGTAAAACTGAAGATGCACGCCGCTTGTGTGGACCGCGTCACACAGGATTTCTACACGAGCGGCTCGGTGCGCGACAGCTTGGATGGACACGCTTCAATCTGGACCGTTGATCTGATCCAACGGTCAGCGATCGCCTCGGGGGAATCTGAGCATCCGACATGTGGGTCCCACTCAGACGCCGGCCGGAGCGACACGTGGGGCCCACTGGCACGCCGAGCTGCGCGAAGACTGTACACGCGATTTTGCCTCGTCTGGTTGCACGCGCCAAATCTGACCCGTTGAATCTTTGATCGGACGGTGGGTGATGATTTTCGTGATTTGTGCGAGTGCAATTCTTTTCCTGCGCAGAAAATTCAAACTTTTGTTAATTATATTGTGACCCACAAATTTAATCAAAATTACATTTTTGTACTTTCTTACATTACACTTTAGCCCTTTGCTAATTTTAAATTAAATTTTTAACTTTTAATAATTATAATGAAGCCCAAATTTAATTTAAATTATATTTTCAACTTTTATAAATTGCAATTTATCACTCTTTTATTTGAAATTATATTTTTGGGTACAAATTTGCATTTAAGTACGTTTTCGATACAAATTACTTAATTTTATTTCAAATATATAAAAAACAGTAAATACTAATTTATTAATCGAAAATTAACTAAAAACATCAAGAACATAGCAATTATAATTAATAAAATAGGTGAAAATAACTATATAAAATACAGTTATCAGTGATTTATAAAGGTGTAGTAAAATAATAAAGTGGTTGATTCTACATGATAAACATGAAAATTGGGTAAATTAGAAACCTAAGTTAATTTTACCCTCATAGATTATTGGCCTGAAGCTCTATTCTACCGGTAAAACATGGCCGAGTAAAACCTAAGTCTAATAAGTTTGCTTCCTCGGAAGCATTATGAAAATTATTCATTTTCCATTATACGCGTTGGCCTTTCCTTTCATATTCCTCACTGAAGAGTATCTCATTAAAATCACCCATACATACAACTTTAAATAAGTTAGCAAGGTCTTCTAGAGTTTTCTAAGAAATATTTTTACCACAGACGTAATAAAGGAGTGGTTGACTTGGAAATTTGATGGATTTGCGAGAATATTGCCTTAAAAGATAATTTTTCCTTTGTTGGATTGGAGAGAGAATCATCGGTTGCAGGGTTCTTTGGGGAGATATCAATTACAACAGTTGGTTCAAGGCAATTATGAAAATAATTTTCATTTACCTCCTCATTCAGAGCATATATAGAATCTTTTCGTTAGGAACTATCAGAAGGGAGACCCAAATAATTAGCCTTAAAATCAGTCGAGATACTCACTGTATTCAAAAATTTGTCTTGAGACAGACTGGGGTTGTCAACCGGCGTCACCACCGTGAAAATTTCCATCGATTGGACCTTTTTCTTCCATTGCAATTTTTTTCTTTTTACGTACAGAACATGATTGATTTCCAGCCTTACTTTCTTGAGTATCTTGACTAAAAGATTTGAAAATTACTTCATGAGTTTGAACTCTTAACCAACTTCCATAAAGTAGATTCATTGTATCAAAAGGACCTTTGTCACAATCATAGATGCCATATCCGATAAGGCCTTACCCAAAGCAGAATAGAGACATTTTTTCATATTTGAAAGTGACTTTCATACTGTCATTTCCTTTACTTAAAAAGTGTAGCGTTTCTCTGGAAGTTCATCTTCCACACCTTTGTTTCATCTTCATCCTTCATCACCCTCTCCATTGGGTTAAAAATTTAACGGGTAGGTCCCACTCAACGTCGAGCAGTGTGCCATCCAAGAAACCATGTCCACTCGCTTTTGTCACGTCTGGATTCCACGCGCCTGATCCAGACCATTGATTAGATGATCTAACGATATGTGGCACACGTGTATAATGTAGCGTGTGGTACTTTTCTTGCACAAAAAAACTAAATTTAATAAATTTCATTTTGACCCTCAAATTTAATTCAAATTAACTTCTAATCTTTTGACATTTGTAATTTCATCCACTTTTAATTCCAATTATATTTTTAGTTTTTATTAATTGCAATTAAGTCCTTTTTTTATTAAAATTCATTAATTTTCTTAAAAATATATTTATTAAATTACTAATAGTAAATATTAATTTAATTAATTAAAATTACATAAAAACATAGCAATTATAATTAATAAAATGGACAAAAATAACTATAAAATATAGAGTTATCAATTATTATCAAGTATAATCAAAATTTTATTCAAATTCTATCTGAAAGAGTTTGAGACTCAATATGCAAAACAAAATAGATCATCCAAACAAAATTATACAATGAGATAAACCCACATATAACTCCTATATATGTGGTAAAATTCTTGGATTGCTTATGGTAACCACTTGATAAGTAAACAAATATATTAAGCACTAAAATAGATATAACTCAATAGAAATATAAACACAAATATCTCTATTAGTCTGGACCTTTGCTCTACCTACCTATTACTGCCCTCATTTGCTACCTCTACAATAAATCGGTCTGTCACATGAACTAGACTCTCCTCTAAAACCCACACCACACAAAATATTATGATCGATCACCATAATTCAATATCATCAAAATAATAATGAGAAATATTCTTGGAAAATACATTCAATCACGTACCACCAACTATCAACCATGGGAAATACACCTAACCACAAAACTTAGGATCTCAAAAAATAACTACCCAACCCAATCTTATAGTGTTGTTCTCTCAAAATGTGTAAAATAGCCAAGAGCTCATACCATTGAAGCACACTATTTTACTATCACATAGACATATCATAATACTATAAAACACTCAAGATGATTGGTGAAAATGGAATTTGAATTGACAGAAAATTTTGGCAAAGTTTCATAAGATTTTTTAAATTAATACATAATAAAGATATGGGTATTTATAGACAACCACAAGGCTACTAGCCATCCTTGTCGAGACCTCACAGAGATCCTCATTGACCACCTCGTTGGGGTTCCATAAGGGCCTTGTCAAAGTGCCCAAAATTTATCGAGTAATTATTCATAAATACCCGCACATATACCACAAAATATTTTCACTCACAACCTAGCATGCATGCTAAGAAACCAACCTTATAGTGTGTATAAAAAATGCTTTCAAACACAGTTTACCTAACTATAAATGTATGTATTACTGACTAATAGTAACCAATCTTACACAGATGTAGACATAAACACTAAGTAAAATAAACAGATTTCATGTTTTGTACATGGGAAACTAACAAAGACACAAAGGACAATAGGACTTACACTATCCAATTGCCTAGAAATTTTACTTGGTAGAACAAACATCATTTTGGTTACTATGAAAATAGATTGAAAAATTCTGAAGATATTTTATGTAAAGTTCAAAGTGGTTTATCATTAATGAGGATAGAACTTATGAAAAAAATTTAGTTTGAGACATTGATGAAAACCAAAATAGATTAGAAAGCATTTGGAGTTGAAACTCTAGAGAAAGTTGTTGTTAGAAGTTAATGGTAACATAAAAAATTTCCATACTTCCACTATGATTAGAAGAAGATATAATACCGTTTATAATATCAAGGATCCAAATGTGAGGTGCCTTTCTCAAAGAAATGATGTAGGATCCTATATTATTAATCATTACATTGAGGTTTTCCTTTCTTCTTCTCATGATAATACTAATAATTTAGATTTTGAATTATCTCAACTTTTTTCTCAATATATTTCTCTTGATGATAATGATTTACTTTGTAGTATCCTCGATAAAAAAGAAAGCAAAATGTTTTATTTGCAATGGGTTCTTTCAAATCCATGGTCCTGATGGTGTATAAACATTACTAGGACATTCTTGGTAAAAGTTTGATAGATATTGTGTAGAATTCTTTCAAGATTAGCTACCTCAATCTTGTGTTATACAAGACTTTTATCATTCTTATTGAAAAAGTGAGTAATCTTTCTTTGGTACATCAATTTAGAATTATTAGCTCATGCAATGTCATTCACAAAGGTATTTTCGAGATTATCTCTAATTGACTTAGAGATAAACTTAAAGATTTCATTTCTCCTTTTTAGTTTTCCTTTATTTCTAATAGATGGATATCTAATAATGTTATTGTTGCTTAAGAAATTGTCCATGCTATTAAAAGGAAAATAGGTAGAGGTGGTTTACTTGGAGTCAAATTGGATACATAAAAAAGGCTTATGATAGTATGGAATGGAACTTCATTATTAAAATTATAAGATATTTGGGTTTCTCTGAACAATTATGCAATTTAATATTATCTTGCTTAAAATCTGTTACTTAATCTCTGTTATTAAATGGTGCTCTCTTTGGTAATATTATTCCTCAAAGAGGTATTAGACAAAGTGATCTTATTTCTCCCTATTTGTTTATTATTGGGGCTGGAACTCTTTCAAGACTTCTTCTTTGTGCTAAAAATTCTTATGGTCATCATGGTATCAAAATTTCCAAAAATACTCCTACTATCAACCATGATGGCATATAGAGTAAACAAATTTTTTTCATATCATACACAACATGTCATCATAACCTTACATTAATGCATCATGGATTGATGAACATATGGATATTTGTGTTGAATATATTGTTTATTCTTTACGAACCCTAAGATATTTTTTAACATGCTTTGTTTGCTTCCAACATTCTTTATTTCTTGTTGTCTACTATGTGTAGATTCTTTTGTGTTAGCGTGTAATTCCTAACATGTTTATTGTATTGCATTCATACTTTTAGGGGGATAGTTGTGTGTCTTATGTTTGCTATCAAAGGAAGTGATGTGTTTGTTTTACTTATTATTGTTTATCCTATTTTATGAGTTTTTGTTTTTATGTCTGGTTCATATGATGCTTTCTTCTCTTGGTCATCACTTTATATGAACCATGTATAAAGAGGATAGTTAGTATGACATGTTGCATGCATCGTATGCAATCTCTTGTTTCATTATTATGTTTCTTTGCTTATGCTTCCTTCTTGCATGATTCTTGCTTGTCATTCATTACCTAATAACAATTGCTGAAATGTATGACATATGTTTTATTGGTAGATTGAGATGTTTTCTATCTACACTTATCTTTGGTTGCCCATGCATTTAGCTTGTTGCATGTTACATGTTTCTACCCTACTAATGTCTTGGTACTTTTTTGTGTTTTTTGTTTCTTAAAGCATGTGGTTCTTCTTATTGTCTTTTCTTTAATCTTACTTGCTATGTTACATTTGTGTTATAATTATAGCACATTTTTATGCCTTATCCTCCTCATATAGGGTTGTACTTTTGAATTTTTATGTCAAAAAGAGGGAAAAGTTTTTGTGCACAACTATATGTTTATTTCCATGCTATGTATTGCATGGGATGTAAGTATAGGATTGCACTACATATTGTTACCTAACTTGCATACATTTAAAGGCATTGTTGTATGAAGTCAGGGAGAGTTATGCATGTTTACAAGTGCATATGCCTATTATTGTGTACTTATGTAGGGGTAACATGATAGTATATGGTTTAACTACACGTTATTTTTGCATGATTCGTTCACAGCATATGTGTTTCTTTTGTGTGTGCAGATTACAAGTGTAATATGAAGTCTTCGAGCTTCAGATGTGCTATGTGCAATAGTTATAAGACCTTCATGCTTCAAAGTGACATGATGGATGAGTTGATAAAAGATGATGGATGAAACGCACAAGAAGGATGCACTTGGTGTAAGTGTGTCTTTGGGGTTTTGGTGTGTGTCATTGTATTGTTCATGGGAAGAAACAACTTTAGGACATCTTCGTGATCTTTTCAAGCTTGATAAGTTTATGTATCTAGTTGTGTAGTGTTTTAACACTGAAAGCCAATGAGAGAGAATGTAAGTCCTATTGTACATGTATCTGTGTATTGGCTTCCCGTGTAGAAAACATGGGGTCTATTTTATTTTACTTAGTGTATTTGTCTTTCTCTGTGTAAGGTTGGTAACTATGGATATTTCTCTTCCTCTATGTAAGGTTAGTAACTACAGATCAGTGACTCACACATACACATAGTTAGATACACTTTGTATATGAGCATGTTTACACACATTGTGGGGTTGGTTTTTGTAATGTGTATGCTAGGTTGAGAGTGTTGGTTTTCGAAGAGTGAGCTTACGAGCGAGCCAACATTGTCACTTGTGTTTAGTTTGTTTCAAGTGCGAGTATTTATGGAGTCTACTCAATAATTTTTGGAAATGAAAAAAATGTGACTTTTTAGCACCTCACCAACTAGCTTGCCACCAAGCTCACTACTGCCCTTGCCTCCTCCCTTGGAGAGGTGGTTGGTGTGGTAGTTGATGAGGTGGAAAATTGAGCCTTATAAATCCCCCATTTATTTCTCTCTTCTTTACCCCTTATTTAAGAATCAAAACTTTGCTAAAATTCACTTTGAGATTTATATATAAGGTCGAAATTATTTTGAAGAGACTATATTTGAGTATGGGTTGCTTAGTGAATTTAGTAATCAAATCATAGACTACGTGCATGTATGGTTTGACTGTGTGTTTCCTATATATGATGTGATTATAATGGTGGATTGTGTGTCCCTTGAGAGTGTGAATTGATACATTTATAGTTATTGATCATTAGTTACCAATCACACCACATAGGGTGGTGTTGACTATGGAGGACAACTGAGTTCAAGTGTCAAACAAGTCATTGCAAAAGCATTAAGTGAAGAGCATCAATAGGTAGTTTGGATGGAAGTCCTTTTTGATATAGGAAATTGTGGTTTTACCATCTATAAGTATTGTAACTTGTTTACTATTTAGTGAACTATTTACATCCAAGTGGTTTCCTTAAGAAAATCGAGGTTGTTACCATATAGATACGATCTTTATATGGGTTTACCTCATTATATCGACTGTTATGCATGATCACTTGTTCAGCTAGTATAATATAAGTTTGTTGTGTATTTGTCTCAACATATTGAAGCATAAAATCTTATTAGAAATAATTTTTTTTGTTTACTTTCTATTTGTTATTGATATATAATATATGTGTTTAAAAATTATCTGCTTTTGATAATATACTTTTTGTAATTCTATGATTTTGTTGTGTGAACTATATAAGTTTTATGTTATTTTATTTCTTACGAGTTAAGGTCGAGTCCTTTAGAAAATTGTATCTTCTTACCCTGGTTGTATGCTGAGTGGTGGACTCTTTCAAGTAACATAGGACAAATAATAACAAGTAAAATAGGTCATTGCAACTTAACACTAGCAGATGAAATGATAATACAAGATGGGTTATAACAAAGGAAAGAGGTGATGATGACTAGTCATAAACATAAAGTACATGACTAGGTACAATACATGAAAAAGTAGGTAACATAACTATTAATAGCATAGATATAGACAAAGGTGGTATAAAATTAAGAAGATGAATAGAAGAATGTTTAAAATACATAGGGCTAGAACTAACAAGATGACAAAATATAAAATTTGAGTCATTGAATACAACAAAGCAACTAGTGTAAAAATAATTTATATGAAAAATTGAAATAAACATGGCATTTTTACTTCGTTGTATAACTAAGAAAGACACACTCAACTAACATTGGTTGCAATTTACTTTAATTATAAGCCCCAATGGAAGGAAAACTTTGACACCCAAAGACCCTAAAGCTAAGGTAGTCTGGTTTCCTATTGCAAAGAACCTAAAAAGGAGAGAGATAATTTAAAGCTTTGGTTGGTAAATAATTTAAGTAAAAAGTTGTAGTTTTAATAACATATGGCTAAAACTTAATTGAAATACCATTTTTAATTAGCATAGCTAAAGCTCTTTCTATGATTCTTCTATGTCGACATTCAACAAAACCATTTTGCTCAAACGTACGGGGACAATTGCACCATCGCAAAATAACTTCCTTTCCAATAATAGTAAAATGTGGTTTAAATTCAATTTTTCCATCAGTTTGAAAGACTTAATGGACATCTTAAATTTCTTTTGAACCATTATTTTAAAATAAAGGAAAATAGAGGTAGTTTTCTCTTTAATCTTAAGCTACTACAACCAAGTAAAATGTGGAAATTTTTCTACTATAGAGAAGAGTATTTATCACCAGTACAATCCTCACATGGAAAATTCTGGAGATCAAGATATTACAAAGGAAAACCAATAATACTCTTAGTATGAATATGCTTAAAATAAAGTTTATGGGACTTAGAAAGATGAAAATGAGTAGAAGAAAAGAATAAATTTTAATAAATTAGAGAAAAAGACTAGCTTGTTCAACAACCTTTCAAATGGTATCCAAAGAAGTATGCCTAAACTTGTGATGGCATTCCTCTGAGGTAACATGAAAGTCTTTGGGAGATTTGGTTGAGAATAAGGACCTTTTAGTGACCAAGGAATGATAACACCATTAGTTGTGTATAGCCCTTGATCACATGCCACATGAAGGATAATCCTTTTTATTGTCAATCCTAACCCAGATGGGATTAGAAAGAAACTTAATAAGAACTAGATTATTAAGACATAATTTATGAACTAAAATTAAGTTGGTAGTAGCATTAGGGGTATGCAACAAACCAATGAAATGTAGTAAACAACTATTATTTTTAGTACAAAGATTGCATTATAGATCTTGGAAATAGAAATTTTATCTCCATTACCTAGAAAACACCATTATTAGCAACATTAGCAACATCATTAGAAACTTGAAAGCTATCAGACGTCATATGATGAGTTGCTCCTATATCCAACTACTAAGAGGGTGAATTTGATGCATCAAAAGTAGAACAATCAACTTCTTGAAATTCTTAAATATTTAGAACCAAAGATATCCTCAAAATTACCCAAAGAACCATTGGATGCAATGTTTCTTAACTTAAAACCTTGCTGATATAAAAACTATTGTAAGTTCCACTTTGGTTGCTGAGAACCTTATTCTATATATAATTTTCATTAGAATCAAAACCATTCTTATTAAATTGAGTTACATTATCATGAACAACTTTCTCTTGTTTGAAAGAGGAATTACTCATCAACATTTTCTCATAACCCTTAAGATGACTATAAAGAACTGAGATTGAAGGCTACACTGGAATAAGATTCTTAGAAGTGAAAAAGGTAGATAATATGGATCTAACCCACTAAGAACATATCACCATCTGATATGGGATTACCAGTAGCTACAAATTATTTATAAGAAAGAATCATGGCTTTCATAATATAATGAAATATTGAAAGTGCAACTTTCCTCAACAATCGTAATTGTGACTTCAAATCGAACACTCTTTGATTTATTGGAAAGTAAGAAGTAGAGTTATGTATCCCTTTTAATGGCTAAGGTAGAATATATAGTAGATGTTTGTGTTACTCTTAACTCATATTGATAAAGAAAATGTTGAGTGGCTATGGTATCAAAGTAAAACATCTAGTCTCTCTTTTTGACAACAAAAGTGCCATATGCATTTCTAAAAACCCAATCCAATATTTAAGGAGAAAACACATCAATATGTGACATAAATTCATTAGAGATTTAGTAGAGTCTAACACTTTGTTACTGCAGCATATCAGCACTGAATTTCAATTTGTTGATTTGTTTACTAGACTTTTGGATTCTCTCATATTTGAATCTCTAAGAAAGGCTATTGGTGTCTGCATTTGTCTTTGAGATTGAAAAGTGCATGTTCTTTAGGCTGTTTGTTTTCCTGAAGAGTTGGCTATGTATTTCGGTATGTATTTCTCTCTATTGAGTATTCTTTTATTTAGCATATTTATGGTGTATTTTTTCATGTTTTTTTATTTTGTTTGGTTTATTGCTTTTATCTATCTCTCCTAACAACATAAGGGATAGGACTATAGCATATTTTTATGCCTTATCTACTTCATATAAAGGTGTTCCTTTGACTTTCTTTCTCAAAAGGGAGAGAATTTTGTTTGCACGACTTGTTTCTCATTGCATTGACTGTGTGTTGCACACAAATGATGTGAATGCAGGTTGCATTGTATCTTTTTTTTCTTAATTTATATACACATAAGTGGAGGTGTCACAGAGTCAATGGGAATTGTGTTGTATCTTTGTTGTATGTTGAGTGTGCTTAGCCTATCAATGTGTACCTATGTGGATGTAACACAATAGTTTTGATTAGACTACAAGTAGGTACGTATGATGCGTTCATACATATGTGTTGTTTTGTGTGTTTAAATTCCAAGTGTAGCGAGAGACCTTAAGGCTCAAGTGGATTCGTGGAGTTAGACATGGAGTATGGAGTGTGCATCAAAATGGATGTATTGATTCATATAGATGGATGGAGCATAACAAGATGGATGCACTTGCAGTAGGTATGTTAGAAGTGATTAGGCTAATATACATGATGCTCCACTTATTCTAGATGGTAGAATACCTATTCAATTTGATGCAACTGGTAATTTATTAGGAGAAAATGGCCAAAAATTGAAATCTTATATTAGTAGACTTGTAAAGTTAAGTATACTAATCAATATAAATGATTGGACTAAGGTTGAAGATGCTTAAAAGTACAAGACATGGAAAATCATTTATGTAAGTCTATTTTCTTTTATAATTAATTACATATTATATAATTTTTGTATTATATCTCCTTTACAATATATTTTTATATAGAATCAATTTAAAGTCTCCAATAATTGGTTAAACAAGTGCCATAAGATTGCAAATAAGACATGGAAGGAATACAAAACTTCTAAATTGGTTAGAAATTATGCGTTTCTATACTAGGAACCACTTAATGAAAATAAACTATACAAAAGCCCTAAATATCGCCCATAGATTGAACCCCAAGTATGGAAAGACTTCATAGATTATAGACGTACGGATGAATTTCAAATTATTAGAGAATAACATCAAAATATACAAATACAGAATATTCTTCCTAGTCGTACTAGAAGATCATCAAATCCTGAAGTTAAACAAAAAATGATAATATTAACTTGTTAATTTATAACTATTTTTATATTTATTTTCCTCTAATTTAAGTTTATAAATTGGTTAATAAATTTATTTAATTTATGTAAGAAGTTGAACTGGATAGACCGATTACCTAAGTTGAATTGTATATAGAAACAAAGACCCTCAAAACAAAGAAGTCAAAACCAATGAATAAATGAGAAGAAAAACAACTCAATAAGTTGGTTAGTAATTTAACTTGATATAAAGTCCTTGTGATTTTTGCATAATCATATAATAATGTATGATATACTTTATTGCTTTATTATTTGTAGAAAACAATTCAAGAACAAATTAACAGGGGTGAAATAATCGAACAACTAGAGAAAGATGCGATATATTATGCATTTGGATGCGAGCATCCTGTTCATGTTAGGGGAGAAAGAAAATATGATGGTTATATAGAATTTTTCATTATTTCAAAACAAAGGCCTGAGATGGTCAATAAGGAAAAGTTGAAGAAGAATTTCACTCTTTTAAGGCCACAATATTAAGTGAGATTGCCAGTTTAAAGAAATTTTAGAGTTTCCAAGCTCAATGACAACACATGCCAGGCATGCCACCATCCATGTCAAGCATGCCATCCATGCAATCTTATGGCCAACCTATATCCTCTATGGGATTTAGTCATCCTATTGGTCCCTCATTTATGCTAGGAATGCTAAAACAATCAAGTAGTAGTTTCATGTCTCCAATGCAATTTGTGCATTCTTACCATCTATCACATGAATACTTTGATGAAAATTTCCTTCCAATAGCTACCCCACATAGGAGTCCTCCTCCATTTGATGAATCATTTGTTGTAACATTTAAAACTTATGTAGATAATTTTTTATTTTTATTTTTTATTATATATTTTATTTGTTATATATAATCTTAAAGTTTTTACAAAATATGAAATGTTTATTGAAAAATCAATCATTTATAGACTATATTGCTATTGGAATGGTACAACAATTGAGCAATGATCGAAACATTCATAATCAATATTTTTCAAACCATTGGTGAATAGTAATTGATCGATCATTGTTCCATCATTGTCCACTATGGGTTCCACCTGATGCTACCACAGTCCAAGAAGCTATTAGACAATATGTGACTTGATCGTCGAATCAAGTTGTGCTAAATTTTGATATGGTTCTATTTATTTTTACTTAAGATAACATTTTTTACTACTTGTATTATATTATTATTCTTTTATTGTTACTAATATCTATAATATCTTTTATTTAGTCTATTATATTAAAATTGGTAAGTGCGGCACATTTAAGAGATGCAAAGTAAGTATCTCATGGAAAATTGATATCTAGTGGACAATCATCACACACTAAGTCATTCAAGAAGAAGCTATGGAAAAGTATAATTATGAATATGCTATAAACTTCACCATAAATCTTGGCTCTTTGATGACTATTATTGCCAGTAAAAATAGCATAAATGATGAATGGATTGTGCCACTTCCTAGAGAAATATCTGGCATACACATTGGACAATCATATATATCAGTCGAGTTCATATTATAATTATTTGAATTTCAAATGATCGATTTAAATTAATTCAAGTGTGGACAAAGTGAGTCCTCAATCAGTAAATAACTTTCATTTATGTAGAGTATATAATTATATTTATATTATTTAATTATTTACATATATATATTATATAGGTCATGTTATTATTGACTTCAAATAAGCCACCTATCACATTTAACAATGTTCTATGATTCATCATTTGTCAATTAATATCAAGAACATGATGTTAGCATTAGAGCTAAACAATTATGTGATAGGGCATTAACAGTTAAGAGAAATTAGAAGTTGATACTCCCTTGGCCACTAAAGTTTGAACAAGGCCAAGATCATTGGATATTGATATACTTTGATCTATATGACAATCATATTTGGTACTGTGACTCATCTTCCATAGAATTGAATAAAGACACAAAAGTAGTTGTTGAAATGTAAGTATTATAACTAACTATTTTTCTTCTATTGTTCTTTGTAATATTTAATTTAGAACTAATTATTTTAAACTTTGATAGGGCATGAAAGCTGTGGAACAAGAGTATAGGCATCGCCTTTAAAAAATCACATAAACTTATATGGAACAAAGTTATGATATGTACAAGCAAATATTAATAATTTAATAAATTTTACTATTTAATAATAAAGATGTTCAAATTGATAAACCATGTATAATTTTTTTTGTGGGTTCCACATTAAAATGATGGAGTCATGTGTGGGTACTTTACTCATAAAATTTATGAGCGAAACAATCTCTAATATCAACATGTCAATTAAAGATGTGGTAATCTCTTTTACAAATATACTCTTTTAACGTATATATGTTATTTTTTATGAATTCATGATATTACATTCTTATTTTGAATTTAAATATAGATAGTTCTTTGATTGGAACAAATAGGGCCATGATATGTAAATTTTTGATGATTTACGAGAAGAATGGGCAAAACACATGCTTGAAATTATAAGATCACAAGAAGAATTAGAACAAGAATATGATGATATTGAATAGTATAAGTATCTTATAATATTTAATGATATTATAATTAAGTTAAATATATATATATATATATATATATGTATGTATTGTATAATATAAGGTATTTAAAAACTCTTTTTAAACATATTTTGGTTTTCTCTACTATTATATGATCAAAAACATACAATGAAGCTAGTAAAAAATAACCAAAATATGTTTTAAAATGATTATAGCATTTTAAGTCAATTCTACTAGTGAATCGACTTAAAATTTTACGTCGATTGACATGTAGGACTGACTTAAAATTTAAAGTTGGTGGACACATAGGGCTAACTTTAAATTTAAAGTTGGTTGACACCTAGGATCGACTTTAAATTTTAAATCACCTCATTTTTTAGTCGATTCACCGAACCAACTTTAAATCCCTTTTAAGTCGATTATTAACCAACTTAAAAGCCTTTATATGTAGTAGTGCCATCAAAAACTTTGAAACTATGTTAGAATATCTTGTTATCATATATTTTGTAAATCTTAACATTTGATTGAAAAGATTCTCATATTATGCGACAATCATGTCATTATGCTACCTTGTTAGCCTTTATAGCTTCGTTAAAGAATCTTTTATAAAACAACTCCTCGAATTCTTCTAATGTGACTGACTCTACATCTCTTCCTTTGTTGATAGAGTCCCACCAATAGCCAACTTCTCCTACTAGTGTGTATGTTAAACTAGCTTTAAAATGTGTAGAGATGTTTAGGGCATTCATTTTCTTATTAATTTCCTAATCCATCTTTTAGCAACGTTAGGACTAGAGATACCATCAAAAAGTGAATGTCTCAACTTTTCAAATTATTCAAGATAGTAAGCTCTACTTCTTTCCTCAAGTTCTCCTCCCAAAGTAATTAACCTTCATAGTGTATGTAAAAGGTCACCATTTGCATTTACGTCTTGTGCAGATTGGTCTCTAACTTCCCTTACGGGTGGGTTTTTAGTCACCTCTTCTTTAGGCATACTAAGACAAAAATAATTCAAAAATATTTTAAAGATTGTAAATGAATATTATTTTCCAGAGATTAATACTATACTCTGATATTAAACTATCACACCTTGAAAAATGGGTACGTGAAATAAGAATGAAGGTAAATTTTTAAAGTATAATTAAAGGAAAATCATAATATTTATTTAAAAAATTCAATTTAATTCGGGATATCCCTATTTAAAACATAATTTAATAAAACTATTTAAATTACAAATCATAAAATACATATATTAGAAATAGGATTCCTTTTTACATCATATCTCAACATTTACTCTAAATAAAGGTACAAAAAAGAAATTTAAAATTATAACTTGAAGTTCTCTTTTATTTCCTCATCTCTAAGTCGTGTACCACTTGTCAGATCCTAATATGGAGGTAAGAGGTCAAACATGTGAGATACACATAGCTTAGTAGAAGTTTACTCTTTCATACATTTCCAACAAATAATCATGCATGATATTTATTAATAAAATTTCATGAATGGTAATTTTATCACTATATGGAATGGGGAGATTTTCATTATAAATCCTGGATATACCTGTACCTCATAGCTTTCAAAAAAAGGATGGAAAGTACAATACAGATCCCCATGCATGTCAATGATCATGACTAGAAAGTCCAGTTATAAGGCACCATAGATGGAAAACCTCACATGATACATGTGATGCAAATGCATACCTATAATTTTTCAAACTCTTTCTGTTGCAACCAATAGCCTATAGGTACTATACTCTACAAGACAACATACATGTAACTCCCCACAAAATAAACCATTTCTCTATTACATGTATAAAATTCTCGGATTCCATATCAAATTTTCAATGTTCATTTCATAACATTTGATATTCGTTTTATATACAAAACTTTCAATGTATGATAATAAAACATTTATAATGAGTATCTCATTTTAAACAATATTTCTAACATTATCACATTGTTAATAAAAGCATAGCATCTAGTTTCTCACTTTTATTCATAACATATAATGCATAACATTGACCGTATAAAAACAATGCATGTATTTAAAAAATTAAAGTAAGAATCCCTATCTCAAATCCTTGACTTTAATACTCAAATATTAATCCCCAAAACACCCTCTAAACCGTGCCAAAAAGTCCAAACAACTTAGGGAGAAAATGTATTATAGTGTGAGAGAAAGGGAGAATGGAAAAATGTGAGAAAATTAGGTGGTTTGGCCACCATTTTATACCCAGCTGAGGGAGCTCACCAGGTAACTCTCAGATAATGGCAGCAAGGTGGTGGTGGTAAGGTGGTGAAGATCATACCTAATTTTTCCTATTCGATTCGATATTTCACATGAAACTTTTTCTGTTATATCCCTACATTGTAAAATATTATTTATAATTACTTTTTGGGTACTTTAATTATTTATACTAAAATTACAGGGTTTCATAGTATTTAATTATTTGTTTTTCTTTTAGGATTTTCAGTCCAATCATCTTTGTTTAGGTTAAATTTTTTGTTTATATTTTTAAGAAGAGGGAAAATTATCTAAAATCATTGTAATTCTTTAAAAGATTGACCTTAAAAGTATACTCGTTGCTTACATGTGACTTGTGCAATTGCGAGCTATTAATACAAATTTGTGTATCAATTATAAATAATGGTTATATTAATAAGGAATTGAGTAAATAACATATGTAATTTTCAAGAGTTTAATATATTTTTAGTAGAGTAATTATGGGATTTTCAAGATTGATATTTTAGTTAAAGGGATAATTAAATATCAAGTCTTTTCAACTCGAAAGAATAGTTTCATTGGTCTCCAAGTTTACTCCGTAATAACAACTAAAAGATGCTAAGTTTAAATAGATAAATAATTAATTATAAATTATTTGACTAAAATATATGAAAAAGTACGTTGAAGATTAGGATTGCCATAAATTTTAAATTTAACATAAAGGGTAAAGTGATAATTTTTCTAGCCAAAATATTTATTTTAGTTAACTATTAAATTAATATTATTTACTTAGACTATTAATTATATAATTAATTAATAAATTTATGATTATATATTGAATAAATAACAACCATAAGCTTAAAGAGTTCAATACCAGGTGTTTAGTAGTGTAATTTACATGATTGATATTTTAATTAAAGAGATAATTGAATATTAAATCTTGTTTTTCTCAAACCAATTGCTCCATCAGTCCCAAGTTCACTCTGTAACAATAATAGAAAGATATTGTATTTAAATAGATAAATAATTAATTATTTGATTAAAATATATGATAATATATGTTAATTTATGAGTTTCATAAATTTCTATTTAACATAAAGGGTAAAGTGCTAATTTGCTAGCCAAAAATATTTTTCCATGTGTTATTAATTAAATTATAATTATTTGATTGGATTAATAATTATGTAATTAATTAATAGAAATAAAAAATATCTAAGACATATATGTGGAAGTGTTGGAATAAAATTTCTAATAGCACATCATTTAGTTGTGTACATCATGACTTCTTAATTTAAATAGAATGAGGAGTTTCAAATCAACTAGTGATAGCTAAAATCACAGCCCCTTATATATGCACGCTATATACACCACTTTTGAGAGAGGAAGAGAAGTTAATTAATTCCAATATAGTCTTTGTCAATATATCCCGCCAATTCATTGTATGCTAACTTTTGCTTGTCTCTTTTGCTACTCAACTCATATCTTTAATATCAATTAGATTACAAATCTCATAAAGCTTCAATAGGTAGAAGTTTTTTGTTATCTACCTATAACATTAACTTGTAATAATAAAAATAAACATAAAGTAAAAGTTAAAAACAACATAGACATCCCTTTAAGTAGGATCTTGGAATCATAAAAAATCTTCTTTTCAGGTTATTGTTTAGTCCAAGAACACGGCTCCCTTGAAGTGAGTCATGGTTCCAAGGTGAGCCATAATGCATAACGACAGTTTCTTGACATGGAAAGGGCTTTGAAGTTTGAAAAAAATGGGTGTATGATAATCATAAATTAATTAGGTCGGTTTAATTGAGATGTTTTTCTTTATTTTACAGCCTTGGAGAGGAAAAGGAAACAGTATTGACCGAGATGAAGTCTCTTCCTCATGATAAGGCAGATATTAGCTTGACTCTTTTCGCTTGCACTTTGCTAAAAAAAACCACCTTCAAGCTCCTTTGTTTTCAAGAAAAAACGGAGATAAAGATCGTGTCTTAGAGGGCAGACCTTGGTTCTATTACCTAGATCTTTGCTCTGACTAAGTGAGCCTACCCCAAGTTTACCACCTTCTCTTTTTGTGCCAAGATAGGAAACTTTCTGGATCAGGATGTTCGATCAACCCTTTGGATCTAAGAATGAGGAAACTGCCCAAGTCATTGGTAACGCCCTAGACTCCGTTGTTTATTTTGAGAGGAGTAAAATAAGCCTACAATGGGGAAATTGTCTCCGTATTCGTGCAATACCTGATCTAATGAAACCACTCTTAAGTGTTTTGAGTACTACCACAACAACAGATGACTCTTTTTAGCCACAGTTTTTAAACATGGGCACAACCTTTTAGCAATTGGCTAAAAAAATCGTGGCCAAACAGAGTGGCCATAAGATACCCTTTAGTCACAATTTTTAACAGTAGCCGTAGGTACACTTTTGGCCACAGCTTTTAATAGAAACTGTGGCCATATGGTATTAATAATGTCAATGTTTGTCACCTGTGGCCATGGTTTTCTAAATAATTGTGGCCATGGTTTTCTAAATAATTGTGGCCAAATGTATAGATATGGCCACGGTTTTTTCAAGAACCGTGGCTAAAAGTTTAGATATAGTTACGTAAAAACCATGACCATGGGTTTACAAATATTGGTACATCAATATCTGCATTTATTACCATAACTACCTGTATATGTATATATATAAAAAAAAACAGAACGCAATAGTATCAAGAATATATATACAGACATACCATACAAGTCCAATTGTACAAAAACATATATATTTATTTCATGAAACAAAATGATGAATTCCTAAATAATAACAATAAAAACATCCTACAAAATCCAACACATGTAATAAAAACATGAAAGTTTCATGTTACATGATACTTTAAAGTAATCAAAAGTAAGCAATTAAAGTAATATATATTTAAAATTGTATTAAAATAACTAAAGTTCAAGGTAGACATTATCAAACTATATTCATCTCACATTTTATCAATATCTTCAAGTTTGTAATCCCTTCAACCATTAAATTTCATGTGCAAATAAAAAATTTCTTGTTAATTGAATAATTATGCAAATAAATGAATAATAAATAAAAATTACAAGTAATTATATATAATAATGAAGTTAATTAAAATTACCAATTTAACTATTGGAGTGTCTGGATATGCTCAATTGTCCTCGTAAACATTATCACATAATAGCCACAATTCGTTTCATCTTGTCTAAAACACTATATACAAGATAAGAAAACGAGTCAATTTTTGTTCACATAAATTTTACCTACTTCACCATCACCAAACAATATCAAGCATAAAGAAAATATCAGTGGTTCAACCTTGTGTCTAAAAGTCTTTCTTCTTCAGTAACTCAAGTGCCTGAAAAATTAACAATCACATATCATCATATTAATAATAATAAACTTACTCACCATAAGTTAGGATATAATAAAATATTTGCAGGAAGAAAAAAGGGAAATCAAATTAAGATTTGTCCATAGATTTCTTCACATTCGTCCAATGTGGACTGGACAATTTTGCCTGTGACAATATGCACTTATAAACTTTATGATAGGTTTGTTGCTCATTTTCTCGATTTCAATCTTCTTATGACAACTCCTAATAACAAAAAGAATTGAAAGAATTTGCAGATCAAGTACACAAATCTTAATTACAGATCACCATAAAAATTATGTGATATCAAAGTATCAATTTGAAGTTCTCTATCACCTGATTCTAATACCAGGACAAAGTAGGACGTGATAAAAGCCACACATTAGTAACTCCAAGCTCAATTTAGTTTATTAGTATTTAAATTCCCAAGCATATATCATGCTCATTTGAAATTATGCAACATATATATGAAGGCATGCAGAAGCCTAATTAATATTTTATTGACTGATATCAGTTCACCTACTCAATGTGCAAAAGAAAAAACCAGACAAGCCAGAAGAACAAAAGGTCTAAAGGTTATAACAATCAATCAGTTTTGGAATTATATTTTGAAGAACCAAAATACAGCTAAGTAGGAAAATTGTTATCAAAGATGCAACTTTCAATTTGTAATTTCTAGTTTTCAAAATTAAAATTAGAATTTGGTTAACAAACAAGTTTTTATTTTTTTCACAAAACATAAATTAGATATCTAATTACAAACTAAGAAATTAAACATTAGAAATTGAAATCGTTATATAATTTTGCATAACAGACCTTTCCAAACTGTTCGCTTTGAGAATGGAGCCACATGTACTCTTAAACACAGCTTTCTTTCAACTCATGTGCATTTCTTTCCACATCCCAAAGCCACTATAATCCAACACATGAAAACGAGGAGTGTGAACCTATTGGTAACAAAAATAATCTGAAGAAATCCAGTTAACGAACATCAATAACTTTCTCATTCAATTTTTGCCTACCAGTATGAAACTATACCAGCTCACAACTTACAAGTGGGAGAATTAGAAAGATCCCAAACAGAAACATAAAAAATAATAAATTACATAACAAGAAGAAGGTATAAATAGATTAATATGTTAGTTTCTGGGCTCCCTTTTCTTGTCCTCTTGTTAAAGAAAAATTTCACAGTTTTGTTTGGGTAATTTTGACAAACAGTTACTGCGCTTAATTGTTAAAGAAAAATTTCTCACCGCGTCTCATCGATTTAACTATCTCTACACACAAATTACGATTCCCGCTATCTAAGAATACTGCAAGCGGTCGAAAACACCATCATACCTCAACAATAAAATAAGCTCAGAAGGAACATCGCTAACTTCTTGAGATGTATCAATAAACAAATGACTGAAAAGGTTTGTCAATATGTAAGAAATTAAAGAGAGGGGAAAGAAACCTACCTGATCTGGTGTCGCTGGAAGTGCTTATATCTCGGGTGATAAATGGAGTGGCTGAAGGGGCTAGTTTTCGCTGAGAGGGTGGTGCTGGGTTTCGCGCAAAGGGGGTTTCTGTTTTTTTTCTTTTTCTTTTTTAAATTATCGATACCCATAACCATGATTTTTAAAGAAACCATGGTCATATTTATTTTTATAAAAACCATTGTTATAAATTCGGCTACGGTTTTTATAGAAACCGAGATTAAAATTACGTGAATTTAGCACTCTCTTGTTGTTGTGTAATTTTTTTTCTATATATATTAATATTAAAATTTACTTTATATAAAGTATATTTATTTTGATTGTTTTGTTTTTCTTTGGGTAAGATTTATTATTGCAAATCAATAATGTATATATATATTTTATAGGCGAATTATTGCAAATCAATAATGCATATATATATTTTATATGCGAACATGTTTACACATATCACGAAATTAATTTTTGTAGTATGTATGATAGGTTCAACATTGTGGCACTTACGCTCATCGATGTTATCTCTCATTTTTGTTTCGTTTCTAGTATGAATATTTATGAAAATTACTTGATAATTTTTTAATCAAAAATGGAAGTTTTGGTACCTCGACGACATCCTTGACAAAAGCCTCATTGTACACCTTATCAGACCTCGATAAGGTGATCGGCGAGGTCGCGACAAGGTTAGTCGTCGAGCTTATATGATGTCTATAAATCTCTTCTTGTTTTCTATCCAAAAAAAAATATAACAGAATTCTTTTAAATTGATATCTCATTTTCTATTTTCGGATCACTATTAACTTGAGTATTATACAATATTAGTGATTCATGACTAAGTGAGTGAAATCGTGCTCTTGAGTGGTAAGTACTCGAGGTAGCACTTGCGAGTAGATTTTATGTGTGAGTCATGTGTCGAATGGTAGTTGCCTTCAAGTAATCTTTTTTTTATGTGGGAGGCCTATATGGTTGTGATTCGTGTGTCAGCTAGTAGCGGTTTCGTGTAACTTTTTTTTATATGAGGATCATGTATGGTTGTGAGTCATGTGCCAACTAGTAGTAGTTATTAGGATGCAACTTTTTCTTATGTGATAACTAAATTGTGAGAGTAAGTTGAGCTAAATTGATTGAGTTCTCATATCAGTGTTCTCAAATAGTTACTTGTGTGCGGTACGTGGTTGACGATGTGTCCCACATAGATGATTTTTGATTCATGTTGAAAGTGATTTCCAAGGTGGTTGCTGGGTGTTTGTTATAAAGTATAGTCATCACGTTGGATTCTTCACTTCACATTACTTATCTAAGGTTAAATCATACCACATCGAGTGGTGTTGGTTTTGGAGGGTAATCAAGTTCGTGTGTAGAACTAGGTTGTTGTAGAGGCAACAAGGGAGTGCAACAATAAAAAGTTCGGACAGAGGTCCCCGACTAATAGAGGTAATGGTGATTTTATTTTTGTTAGGGTTGTAATTATTTTATTACTTAGTAGATTTATCTGTTGTCGAGTGGTTGCCATAAGCAACTCGATGATATTACCACATAGGTAGGATTTTACGTGAGCTTACCTTGTTATATCTGATATTGTGCATGCTTTATGTTTGGCTCATACAATCAGAGTTTAAATTTTTGTAATCTCTACACACTGATGTTTAAATTCTAATTAGAAAGCTTTTATTATTTATTGCTTGCTTTCTAAATTTCATATAATTAATCTGCCTGCTTCTTATTAATTTATATTGCCTCTACCTTTTAACTACATGTGAGTTTGGTGTAAATATCTAAGGAATCAATATCTCCTTACTCTAGTTGTATACCAGATGTTGGACTCTTTTCTCTTGATAAGTTGTATTTTGTTTAATTGCATGCTGTGAGAGTACAATTATCATTTATTGAATATGTTCCCACATATGAGGTCTTGAAATGATTGAAAATTATTTGTAGCTTTTCAGTATATATGACTGTTTCGTATGATGTGTGATGTTTGCTATATTTATGCATGTTGTGTGATGTTTGCTATATTTATGCATACTGCTAGGCTAAACAGGAGCCTGTAAGGCACACCATCACTTATGTGTGTTACCACAGCTTGTTCTTCCTTACTACTAGTAGTCTTTGTTTTGTGTTGAATTGAACATGTTGCTTTGTACTTCTGATGTGTTATTTGTTTAATTCACGTTTGTGAGGCCAACTTGGCTGAATTGATACAGAGCTCATGAAAAGATTTCATCAAGTTGGTGTATTCACCCCTCAACTAGGTCTCATTTACCTATTTAAATCGAAAAAACCATTGAACTTTATATAATTGTTCATAAGTATGGAGTTCTCACAAACAATAGAAAAAAATGTTGGGGTAAGATAGAATTACGAAGGAAACCCTCAACATAGCTATAAGAAAACCAATTAACTAGACTATGAGCAATTTATTTAAATTTATATGTATTCATGAAGTAGAAACAAGGTAAAAAGAGTGTAGCTTGATTGATGACATTTTGAGCTTCCTAAGAAATGATACAATCATCATGCATCACAGTCTTTATAACATTACGATTGTCACCTTTCACAAAAGTAGTTTTGAAATTAAATTGCAATAGTAGTTGAAGAGAAAATAATAATGCAAGTGTTTCACCTTCTTTAGCAGAATTTCCTTGTTAGACTTTGGGCCATCAACTAAGAAGATGACCATTAGTTTCTCTAGTAACAACTATAATAATAATATTATAATTATGAACAGTTGCATCAAAGTTAACTTTAATAGAACGTCTATGTGATTTCCCCCACAAGGAATGAGGAGAGGAGAAAAATCTTGAATATTAGAAGAATTTAAGCAATTTATACTATTAAGATAAAGTAGTCCTCTAATTCTTGGAATTTGAAATTTATTTTAGAAAAAATAAAATTGAGATTTAAAGATTTAGAGTTAAAAATAATATTATTTCTAATTTTTCAAATTTATTAAAAATATATGCACACAAATAAAAGGAACTCAAGGTGAGTTACATGCAATATATTATCTTCCCTCTCTCTCTCTACTAATGTAAGTGCTAGCCAAGAAGAAATCAATAGGTCTTTCAAAGAATTTAATTAAAGGCTAAGGAATAAGTAGGGAAGAGAATATATTTAGGCTTGAACACGCCTTTGTTAATCCAAAAAACGGATAAGTTTGTATCCATGACACTAATACCCTCAAACAAGGATTTTTTTTTGTCTTTACTTCTCAAACTTCAAACAATGAGGTTGAGAGAGCAGTACATAAAATTTAGTGAATTATACTCTTCTTCCTTTTTCATACTTATCATTCATCATATATTTTATTTTCTTTCTTCTCTTCTTTTGTCTCTAAAAGCAAATTATTCTCAATACTTCTTTTTATTTTTATTTTCTTCATCTTTCAAATTTTTTTAATCATTTCATCATCACCTTTCTTCCTCTTTTTTATATTAAAACTAAGAAGGTAAAGTGGACAAACCTAGAACATACAAGATCAACAAAGTGGGTAGAAGGTAAATGGAAAAAATATTGGCTAATCCAATATTTAGGAGCAAGAAATAAAGGAATAACATAATAGCACAAAGAAGGGAGACTAAGGATATGTGAACAATGGTGAAAAAAAGAATTAGACGAATCAATGATGGCCCAAATCCTTTTTTATCCAACCAACATCTACATTTTTTTCCCCGACAGACACTAAAGGTGGATTCTAGAGCTTGTTAGAGAAATATAGACCATCAAAGTAGGATATTCAGATAGGCTTTTCGAAATAACCATACAAATTCACAAAGATCTAGCATGTGTAAAGGAAATATGTATTCATGATAAAAAGAAACAAGAAAAATTTAGCCATACATTCTCTCAAGGAATACACATGTCAAAACATCCATATTTCAATTCATGTTAAATGCACCAAGCATATATCAACATGATCCCTCTAAAATTCATTTTATATACAGTCGCATAACAAGAGAAAGAAATTGTCAATCTCACAAAACACAAAAACAATAACTACCAAGTGATATGACAAGAAAGGACTCAAAACAAATCAAAGCCCAACAATAAGAGAAAAATGCCTCAAAAGAGATCGATAGAAACACTTACATCATTGCTAGTTAGGAGAAAAAAAAAGAAATTGACTAACTAGTAAACAACACTAATAACATCCCTAAGAGAAGGAAGAAATCAAGGATGCTACTAAAACCTTTAAGCATGTGAGAAAAAAATAAGTTTCAACACAAAAACACAAGATATGCTTAGACATGACATAACTGAAACAAAATAAGTGTCAACAAAGAAAGAAGCCATAAAACTATCTCAGTTAACTTCAAAGAAACAATTAAGGAAAATCAAAAGGATAAGAGGGGGAAAGATAGGTAAAAGAAGCACATAATCAACACACAATATGCTAGGTACAAGAATTTAAAACCTACTAAGATAGATGAGAAACATTCTAAATGTCATGTCATAAGAAAGATTGGACCGTAGATAGAGAATCCTGCTACAATATCACTATATCATGTTAAAATGTGACATAATGCTCATACAAAAATCAATAGAAGAAGAAGTAAATAGTAAGCAATGGAGAAAGCTAGTAACATGACAAATAGTCACACATCACATCAAGTAAAATAGTTAATGCACTATGTAAGACAAAAAAATAAGAAGAACTGGAGATATATACATGAATGGGAAAATAGGGAAATGAGATAACAAGCAACCAAAAATTCATATACAAAGATAAGACAAACAAAGAGAGAAAATAACATGCATAACTCTACCCCGACATATCACCTAAATATATTGATCAAACAACATTCCTCCATTTAAAGAATTTGTGAGGGATAATTGAACTAGGAAATAGTCTCTCACTCATTTGAGAATAAGAAGTATATGAAACTCATGGTTTGTTTTGTTTAAAATATCCATAAAATCCAAACAAATCATATATATAGACAGGGCAAGGTAGCCTTTTTAAGCTAGATTTATTTCTTTCAACTTTGTGCCTTATGTGCATATTACAATGTGTATGAACATGCTTAGATGAGTCATAGTAGCTAAATCTTAATAGAGAAGATGAGGAAGAGAGAAGTGGAGGACTTTGATTTATACTCCTTATAAATCTAGGACGCTACCAAGCAATGTGGCTAGCAATGCCATAATGATAACAAGTATAAATAATAGAGTTGGGAAAATAGGATCCCTAACTCCAAAGAGTAGTACGTGGAGGAGAAGAAGAGGAAGCACTCACATTGACTTTTACATGAGGATGAGAAGTCAATTCCCAAGCTCACCACAATGGTGACAAGTGGAAGTGATGATAGGTAAATGTAGTAGACCACCACTAGAGTGACATAAAGTGTTAGCCTTAGGTGAAGGGTTTACCTTGCTAGGAGAATCTAGCTGAGACTATGCAATATATTTACCTCTAAGGTTGGTAGTGGAAGACTTTAACTTTGGCTCTTGATTCAAAGCTTTGAAAAACTTAGTAGAACAACTTATAGAAGTTGAAACCCCATCACTATATCCAATTCCATACTTGTCCCTATAAAAATTGACATTGCTAATCATTTCATTTAAAATTTTCAATCTTGTAATCATTCTGTTGATGGAAATGGTAGAGTGTGCCAAATTATTTTCCCTATATGTTGAGCTTTTCTTTTAAGGCCACAACCAAGTCTTTATTTTCTTGGATTATTAAGAATGTTGACTTTCTTATGTAGTTGTTGAATCTCAACATTCTTTTACATAAGAGAGTCAATCAAATGATTCCTTGACCCCTACCTTTCTAATTATTCAATTTCATTCTTCATATTAGAAGCAGACATAGGATTGACTAGAGAATGAGTAGCTTTACCATAAGTAAGAACCATCAATTAGTCCTTAAGCTTTTAAACTTTCTAATGATTTGTATTAAACTTTTCTAGCAAATAATCATACCCTTTTTTAATGATCTCACACTTTCTTATGAGATCAGTGGTTGTTCATCAATAGAGACTTCATTTCCTCAATATCTTTCTTTAATGAACAAATCTCACATTCTTTTTCATCAAGGCTCTTCATAACCTTTGTCTTATCCTTTTCATACTTGATATGCTCCAAAAATAGAGCATTGTAAGCATCAAGTAATTCATCTTATTCATCTTACTCAACTTCATCTTCATCTTCATCTACATCAATCACCTCTTGAACATCTAAGGTAGTAGTTAAAGGATTAATAACAATACTAGATATGCAAAAAAAGCCATAAAACTAGTATTATCATCATTATCACTACTGGTATTGTCCGAAATAGTAGCCTCAACTTTCATTGCATGCCTTGTTTTGCGATTTTTTTTCTTAAGACACTGAGTCGAAATGTGTCATGGCTTTCCATATTCAAAGCACCTTATTTAATTCACATGACCTTAGAACCATTTTCTAAATTATCTCTCCTAATAGTCCCAAAAGAAAGTTTCTTCTTCCTAAAGAATCTAGTAAATCTCTAAGCAAAGAAGGTCATTTCATCCAAATCAGGGTCATAGTCATTATTATCACCACTCATGATACACACATCTTTGATTGGTTCACTTTCCTTAATAGTCTTAATGATTAAGATTTTTCCCTTTTTAGAAGTAATTTGCTCTTGTCTTGGTAAAAGGTGATGCAGTTTGAAGACTTACAAGTCACCAACTAGCTCATTTACAATAAGCTCACAAAACTTTTACATTGACTTCAGTATAGTGACCTTAGCATGAAACCTAAAAGGTAGACTCGTAATTATCTTTTCAATTTTTTTTTCTTCACTAACTGGTCTACCTAGGTTGTGAGAGTAATTTACTATAGTGGAGAACCATGTATAAAGTTAATCAAAAGTCTCATCTTCTTGCATAATGCACAATTCAAAATCTCTATTTACCTTTAGCATTACAGATCTCTTTACTACAAAAGTACCTTTATGTGTTATTTCTAGAATATCCCAAGCTTGTTTAAAACACACACAGTTTTGAATCATTTTGTATTCATCTGGTGATATAGCTATGATGATAGCATATAACCCTTTACTATTCCATTCAGATTCCTTTGATTTTCCTTACTCTATTCAATCATAGGTTTTGGCATAATAGTATTATGAGGTAGGATTTTGGTAAGGTAGGTCTAGCCATTTTCAATAAGGAACCATACTCGGTCTCCTTGGAACCATAAAAAGGCCCTCATGTGAGATTTCAAATATGCAAAGTTAAGCCTATTAAAAAGTGGAGGCCTACCTACATTACCCCATTCTTCTTACTCCATAAAAGAGAAAGTGTATATGTGAAATAGTGAGTTAATAATATCAATACCAGAGTAATTAAGCCCAAAAGGATCCACCCATTTTGATACAAATTAAAAAGTCCAAAATCCGATATAGACTAGGGTGAGAAGATATAATCTCGTAAAAGACTCAGCCCTAACTCATAAGAAATATAACAATATAACACTTATACATTTCACACAATAGAAGCATAGAATCACAAAAAATATAATATCAAAAGAAGATAACTTTTAGACATAGATATTATATATCAATAAATGAAAGAAAGTAAAAAATATATGCTTTATAATTAGAGTTTATGCTTCAATATGTTAAGATATATACACAATAACCTCAAATTATACTAGCTCAATAAGTGATCATGCATAACATTCGATATAATGAGGTAAACCCATATAGAGACCGTATCTATATGGTAACATTCCCGAGTTGCTTAAGGAAACACTTAGTAGTAAATAATTCACTAAAAAATAAATAAGTTACAACACTAATAGACAGTAAAATCACAATTACCTCTATCAGCCAATACCTTTATCCAAACTGTTTATTGATGCTCTTCACTTGCTACTTCTACAATGACTTGGTTTAACACTCGAACCCAACTGTCCTCCCCAACTAACACCACTCAATGTGGCGTGATTGGTAACCAATAATCAATAAATAGAAGTGTAACAACTTAAAATCTCAAGGGACACACAGTCCACCACTATAATCAAATTGTATAAGTGAGACACATAGTCAAATCACATACGCACACAACCTACGATTTGATTACTAAACTCACTAAGTGACCCACGCTTAAATATAGTCTCTCCAAAATAATTTCAACAATGTATATAAATCTCATAGTAAATTTTTGTAGACTTTTGATTCTTAAAAAAGGGATAAAGAAGAAAAACAAATGAGTGGGGGATTTATAGGGATTAGTTTTTCTACCTCGTCAACCACATCGCCAAGGGAAGTGCTGAGGGTGGTAATGAGTTTATTATCGAGCTAGTTGGCAAGGTACTAAAAAGTCACATTTTTCATTTTCAAAAACTACCGAGTAGACTCTATAAATACCCACACATAAAAAAACAAAATAAAAGTGACAACATTGGGTCACTTGCAAGCTTACTCATTGAAATCCAACACTGTCAACCTAGTATGCTCACTATGAAATCCAACCCCATGGTGTATGTAAACATGTTCACATACAAAGTATACTTAACTATGTGCATGTCTGAATTAATGATCCATAGCAACTAACCTTATACAGAAGAAGAAAAATATACTATATAAATAAAACAGACATCGTGTTTTGTACATAAAAAGCCAACACACAGATACAAGTACAATAGGACTTAAATTACTTTTGTCCTCTCCTCATGTTATGTCTCAATCACTTGTGTCCTCTAATGGTGCACAATCGATATCATATTTGTCTTCTATCCAGCCTATTTTACCCATTTCTTTTATGATATCTGATAACTCTATGAAAATAGAGTTATCATTGCACTTTCTAGTTTAATATGTGTTTGTGTTATTAAATAAAGGACGTTTTGGGTTTAAAATATTTAAATGTAACATGTTTAGGTCAAATGGGAAAAATGGGATGAAAATATATTTTTTTTAGAATTTTGTGGAATTTTTATTGTATGTTTTGGTTCAATTGGATGTAGACAAAAATTTGGTGCATGCACTTAGAAGGTTCTTTAAAAATTGAATAGAGCCCACTTAGTTGGATATCTCTAGAAAATATGTGGATGAACTCAAACGAATTTATTGATTACTCCATCACATGACACCTATAAAAGTAGGATAATGTCTATTATGTTTCATTTGATGGCCACAATCTGATCTTTATCTCTTGATTTTTGGCACTTAAAATAGTCCCCATTTCTCCCCATCACAATTTCTACATTTTTTTAGGATTTGAGAGAAAGTTAGATATAGTTTTATTGAGAGAAAGTATGGGAATTTCATGGATTTCTATTGTATTTGAATTTTATTGTGTATGTTTATGGAGAGCTAAATCCATTTTTAGAGTATCTTGTTGAACCCATTGTATACATTTGAATCTTCACAATCCCATAATTGTTTCTACATCATTGAATAATAAATTTATTGCTATGATTAATGCTTTTAATTAATGATAATTGGTTGAATGATTTGTGGTCTCTAATTTAGCTTGAAAAATTATAATTAAAGATTAGTCCATAGGTAAATAACACATTGTTGGAATATCTTGGGAATGTGACTAATTGTGTGAAACCTTAAATACATGTGAAGTTAATGCATCATATGTGATCAAAATAGCATGAATATGTGACTAATTGCATAGGATAGTTTCATGGGTGTTTAGAAAAAACACATGAGTATTTGAGGTGTATGTAATTGATCATTCATATTTATATGCAATTAGGAAGAATAATAGAAACAAGTTCATAATTGGGGGATACAATTGACTCTAGGCATTCTCTTATTTCTTGAATTTCTTGTTTTGTGTATATTTGTTTGGATAAATATTTTTTGAATATTGTTTTCTTATTTTATTTTGGTTTTCTGCCAATTTTTGTTAGTTTAAATAGTATTGTCTATGACCCAATTTTGGTACCAAATAACCAATCCTCGTGCGTTCAACACTTATTCTTTAAATACTGATTACTTATATATGACCCATGCATTTCCAATATTTGTATAAATATATGTGCTTGGTGAGCCTATGTCTAATCAGTCTCCTATGTTACTATCCTTAGAATCACTTATTTCACCTATTTCTTCTTCTCAACCTATTATGACTACTATTCCATTATATTCCTCTAACACTCTTTATCTTAAAATTTATTTTCCTTCTCCATTACCTCATATGTCTTAGAATCATTCTTTTTGTGTTCCTTCTAATGCTCATTCTATGATTATATGATCCAAGTCAAGGTATTCAAGCCTAATGCTTACACTACCACATGTATTCTGTCTAGGCCAAAAAAGTGGAAAAATGCTATGAAAGAGGAGTTAGATACTCTTGTACATAATCGTACATCAAAGTTTGTTCCCATTCTTACTGGTCACAAAGTCATTCCTTGCAAGTGGTTTATAAAGTTGAAGTTTATAATTTATAGTAAGCTTGATAAATACAAGGAGCTCCTTGTTACTAAGATTTAAAAAATAAAAAATAATTTGAGAATGCTAATTATTTTGAGATGTTTAGTCATTTATTCATATTTACAATAATTAGAATGTGATCACTTTAGCTCTATCTTATGGTTGGTTGGTAGTTAGACATAAATAATCATTTTCTTAATAGAGAGCTTATTAAGGAAGTGTATATATGATGTAGCCACAAGCTTTTGAGGCAAGTTCTAATTTGGTGTGCAAAATTTAAAAAGGTAATTTATGATCTCAAATAGGTGTCTTATGCTTGGTATAACAAACTAGGTTTTGTTTAGTTCGTATTGATTTTCTTAATACTAAATATGATAGATCTTTATTTCTCTAATATTCTTCCAACTATATTTTGAATGTGTTTGCGTATAATGATGACATTGTTATCACTGGTAATTATTCTCAAATGATTGAATCTTTCATCAAAATTCTTAATACTTATTTTTCCTTTAATAATCTTAATAATCTTAGCTATTTTCTTGATATTGAAGTAAACAAGTTCTCTGATATTACCTAAATCAATCTAAGTATGTGCATGATTTACTTGATACTCATGGTATGTATGATTCAAAGCCTAATGCTTCTCCTGTGAGTTCAAGTGCTATTCCTATTTGGTATCAAAGTGTTGTCCTTCTTGATCCAAGTGCATATCGAAAGATATTGGGTGTTATTCAATATTATACTCATACACGTCCTCATATTGCATTCAATGTTACTAAATTGTGTTTATTAATATAGGCTTCTACTCTATTTAGAATGGAGTAACCCTAATCTGAATTCGCTGATATGTAGACATATAGTTGGAGGTACTTTGTATAAAGAAATGGACTAGATGTGTTAGAAATGCTATAAATATATGTTTAAGCTATAGCAATTTCAACATATCAATCAATGACCATTTATGTGATGTTCTTAATATTGAGCATTATTGGTCATATCTTTAGCGTTATGACATTTGAATTACTTGATAATGCTCATATTGTTAAGATAATATTCCTTGCATCTTAGTATGATGACATTGTAGTTAGTTGAGAGGTTATCTCACAATATGAAGAATCCACTCTAATTATTTTAGATGCTAGATAACAGTCTCATTATATTAGCAGTTTTGGTGTTTCTTCACCGGAGTGCAATCTCATGATATAATCACATAGAGTTTTTCAACATTAATTGTGGGTACTTAAACATCACAAGCAATTAGTAAAGGTAAAACGATAACATTCACCTATATCCAATTATGGCCTAGTTGTGGACGATCAAGCTTTAGGTAATTGTTATATTAATGGATTATTCAAGATTAGGGAATTGAGTAAAGAACATATGTAAGTTTCAAGAGTTTAGTATTAGATTTTTAGTTGAGTAATTATGGGAACGGGATTGAAATTTTAATTAAGGGTATAATTAAATGTCAATTCTTATTTAGCTTGCAATAAAAGTTTTATTGGTCCTAAGTTTTCTCCATAACAATGACCAAAAGATGTTGAGTTTAAATAGATAAATAATTAATTATGAATTAATATGTATGTTAATGATTTATGAGTGTCATAAATTTCAAATTTAATACTAAAGAGTTAGTGATAATTTGCTAGCCAAAATATTTATTTAGGTTGATTATTAGATTATATATTCTTTAGTTGGACTACTAATTATGTAATTAAATAATAGAAATAAAAAATATCTAAAAACATATATGGTATGCATGTGTGAGTGTTGGAATAAGATTCCTAATAATATATAATTTAGTTGTGTGCATGACTCCTTAATTTAAATGAAATTAGGAGTTACATTTCAAATCAACTAGTGATTGCTAAAACCACCACATCTTATACACTATATACACGAGTTTTGTGAGAGAGAGAGAGAAGTTAATTAATTCAAAACACTAAATTGAGATAAAAACACATTTTTGCTACAAAATTCGATAACCATTTCCATAGTTGTTCATGATATGTCTTTGGTGAAAGATTGATATTTTTTGGTCCAATTGATTCATTCCATTTGTAGACTTTTGTAAAACTATTTGGGATTTTTGTAAAATTTGTTTTACATTTTTTTGAAAAATTTAGGGCTTTTCTTTGTAAAAATCGTATCAAAATTGTAACCAACACGATCCGTTCATATCAAAAGAGAAAATTGCATGGCATTAAGAAACTAACCAATTGTTCGAGAACTAGCCAAAATTGCCCGAGTACCACTAGTATTTGCCCATCCTCACCCAATGTCATGCATACCAGCCAACTAGTGCCGCCCAAATTATCATTATTTTCCACCCCATATATAGTCCAATTTTCTAGTTTTAGAGTGGCTATATAAGATGCATTATATATATATATTAGTTTTCTTTGTTTTTTTTAAGGTTTAACATTTAAAAAAAACAATTTGTTGACTTTTTTTGTACACCAATAAATTCTAAAAAGTTCATACAATAAATATACTATATTATTATGAATAGTTGTATTTGGTAGTTTTGTTGTGTATTGTGTTTATAATATTATCCTTATATAATTTTTTTAATCATATGAACAGGATATTAATTCATGCTTACTCATTTAATGAATATACATCTTTAATCTCAAAATATTTATCTATAAATGGATTGAACACATCACTTATAAATCCACCTAAATACTAAGCATAAATGTCTTCAATCCATTTAATAAATAGATCAAGTTTTTTGTAAATATCATATAAGTGTATCGATCTTACATATTTTGCATGATATATTTTGCATGATATTTTGTGTGCACAACTCTTTTGTGTAATTACTAATTTTGAATTTAAATATTAATTTTTTATCCTAAAACTTGTTTACTTAAATTGTTTCAAAATAAAAACTCGTACATATGTATTTCTTCTTTATGCATTCATTTTTACACGGAGTGCGTGTTTGTGTAGTTGTACTACTAATTCTTAAGTCGCTAAGTAAATTGTGCAAAAGATAACACATTGACCCTGTATATTAATTTATTTATTATATACATAACTTTAAACTTAGGATTAAAACTAATATTAAAATGAGTCTTATCACTTATGTACTCCTGAAAGTACAAGACCGATTACTTAGTTATAATTAAAAAAATCTTGTCCATCAAGAAAATCTCTAAAGATAAAAAAATGTAGACAGCTTAGGAATAGTCTGGTTGGAACAAAAGTAGCTTGCAGTGACAATGAAGTTACGTAATATCTGCTGTAAAAAAAGCTGCAAATTTGATATTGTTCGTAACATAATTATTACAATTTGGGCAATTCTGAGTATTCACCATCAAAACAAGAATATAATTATCTGTCCCTTTATCTATTCTACTACTCTTTAGACTTATCTCTCCTTTTAATTTTCTTAGTATCATCATTCTGTTTCTTTCCTTCTTTTTTTTTTTAGCATTGCGTTCAATACATAAATCATTATCATTTGTTAACTCTGCTCTACACATAGTTTTCATTTGCCTATTCTCTTATAGTTTAGTAATATGTTATAAGTAATCTTTTATTAAAATACGATATTTTATAAATATATAATTAAATTATTAGTTTATATTACTTATATTATTAAATTAAATTTTATCTTATTTTTATTATTAAATTATATTTATAAATCTAAATCGACTTTACTTGTTGATAAGATATTAAGAGTGAGGACCGAGTATTATACTTCCAAACTTGAAAAGAGTAAACAAAATAATTACTGTTTCACCGTAAACATAAATTGATGCGGAACATCAACACCAAAGCACTAAATCCACGTCGGTATCTCTAAATCGAAAAATTCCAATTCAAATAAATTATATAAAATATTTCATTATACTATTTCTTCCATTTAAGTTCCATCCACAGTTAAAATTTAAAAAACAAATCAATAAAATATACTATTCATCGTCTTCATAACGAGTTCTTCCATATTATTTGTTGTCTTCCTCACCACTCAAAATATCACTGCCTCCATTATTTATCAAGTTCAGTGCAGCACCTAAATTTCACAAATTTTAATTGAAGAAGCCCAAGTACATTCACATTGGTTAAGCTCTCTTCATTTTGTTTCAATCTGGTCTATTGCTCTTTTTTTCTTTTTTTCTTTATACCCTTCTACATATTCATTGTTTCTTTTTCCTTTTTATTTATGAGTTTTTGCTATTAAATCTTAAATTAATAGCTTCTATTTTTCACACCCATGTTTTGAATCGCTTGAAAGTTTTGAAAGTCTTCATCTTGATACAAATTTTCATATCTTTTTTTCAAGATCTAGTGAAGTATGACCTACCCAACACTTTGAGAATATGAACGAAATAAGTATTGAAGGTTTTTGGTATAGGAGACTGATGTGGAGTTTATGCGAATAAACTGGACATGAACACCATAGAAGCTAGAGAGAACAAAGTCAGATTCTGGGCTTAATTCAGGTTATTTATTCATGAACTGGCGAGGAAAACGATTAACAATAAATTTAATTAGTTTTTTTTTTAATTTTTAATAGTACAGTGAAGGAAAATCAGATGAAATAGTATCAAAACATTTTATATAATTCGATAATAAAAATTAGATGAAATCTAATTCAGTATTACAAACAATACAAATGTAATAATTAAAATATATATTTGTAGGTTTACTAAAAATAATAATTACTTTTATATTCATAAGACATTGGAGTAAAATAATCAATATTTTCCCCTTTCTACAATGAAATAACATAATTAAAAAAAAAATTAGTTCCAATTCTACTTGTTTTCAATACCTTCCATTTCCAATTCATTATTTTTTTCAATCCCTTTCAAATTGTATGATGAATTAGTAAAAGTGTCTATATATTTAAAAAAAATTCCTTACATTCAAATTAACTTGTACTATTTTATTTATTTATCATATTTATTAAGTTTTATATTAGTTAAGAATAAGATAGTAGTGTTGTCTCACAAGTTGATTTTTATGTTCAGAATTAAACCTGAGTTTTTAAGTTAGTATCAGAACTAAATTCTTAACTTCTTCACCTCCAATCGACCATCAGGTCGTAAATTTGAACCGTATCGTAAATCTAGACTCTAACCGATATGAAGAGGGATATCAAGTCTCACATTGATGAAGAGTAAGACAACAATGTTACTTATAAGTCTGGATAACTTTATAATTTACAAGTTGTTTTTTGGATTCAGAGTTAAATCTGAATTTTTAAATATATTTAATAAATTTGTTAAAATTGGGATTTTTGTTATTGAAATAGTAACCTCGTAGACTTCTTTTCGAGGAAAGTTATATTCTCTAAATTGCCTCAAAATGACTTGTTTTTTATGTAAACTGTGATTTTTTTTTTCAAAGAAAACTCTGTTGGGTTTTATTTATTTCTTTATTTATTTTTTGTTGTTGTTGCTACTGCTAATAGAGATGGGTTTGACGGATTGATAATATAAAACAATCATACATAATGGTTTTGCAGCTTCATTACTAAACAATAAGCAGCCTTTGCGTGCTTTAATAGACTTCTTTTATATATATATATAAAATCTTAGTTAGAAAAGGATTATGATTAATGTTCTTCTGCGCATGCTGCCATTCATTTATATAATATACATAATAATTAAATGCATACTTATATATATATATATATATATATATATAGATTGTTACATACATACGATTTTAACCAACAACTTTAACAAATCATTATGGATATTGATTTGAGTGGATTTAACTATAAATACTTATTTTTTTATTTTACTAATTTTAAATCAGTTAAAATTTTAAAATATGATATAATCTATATCATTGATTTAGATTATTATATAGTTAAAATGACTTCTTTATATTATTTGTTATATCTATTTGTCTACTAAACGAATCCTTTCAAACAAATTATAATAACAAATGATTTAGACAAATTATATTTACAAATCATAATATCATTTAGATGAAACTATTTAAAAGTATAAATATTAATAAATATAAAAACTTAAATTAATGAGTATTAAAAATTTTACTATATGGATACATATACTTTCACATTATATTTATTTAAAATTAGAGGTTATTTGGTAAAATTATTTATCTAAATCATTTATATTGATAACATTCATCATATATATATATGGCTTAAATACATTATTGGTATCCAAAATTTAACTAAATTTAAATATAAATTCTTAAATTTTTAAAATATACAAATTGATCGTCAAACTTTTAAAACCTTACACATAGATCTCTAAATTTGTAAATCCTACAATTTAATCCTCAATTTTTTAAAACTTACATACATAAATCTTAACTTTGTTACTAAAATTTATATTTATGAATTAAAAATTTAAGATATATGTGTAAAGTTTTAAAAATTTGGTGAATAAATCGTATAATTTAGTCCCCAAACTTCGAGGATTAAAATCGCATGTTTTATAATTTTGGGACCTATATGTTAATTCATTTATATTTTGGAATCAATAATACACTTTACCATATATATAAAAGTTTGCATTATATTTTTTTCGTATAACTAGTTATACGAAGAAAATATAATGTAAATAAGTTTATTTTAGAAAATATAAATAAGAAATACTTATAAATTTAATGACAAGTAAATCACTTTATTGAACACTCTAAAATAAAATAAAATTATGTAAAAATATATTAATATAAAGATCTATTAAAATATAAATATAAAATATGCTTAATGCAAGAATGAAAACAATGTATTATTATAATTATCAATTCCTGTGATACTTCTTGTTTGCCCGTGAAAAGGGAAACTATACATGACTTAATATAATTTTAGAAGAAACTTTTGCTAGCACGTTGATACTTAAGTTACTACTTATGTATCTGATGAGTATGAGTTAAAATAAACACTTAAAATGAATAAAAAGCAAAGCGAAACAAAACAATTAATATACCTTTTCATATTTTTGTTCAAACAATTTTCAGACGTTTTTTATCTTTTATGTTTACTGAAATGTTAATTGCTGATTTCAACAAATCATTTCATTTCGAGAAACTACATTTTAAAAAATGAAGAAAAAAAATGTTATTTTTCTTAACCATGTAAAATGTATTTTTTGTTTTTATTATTGAAAAATCAACACTGTCTAATTCTCATACTGCAACAAAGAATTTAAACACCTAGATAGAAAATCATTTTCTATGCAAAAAATTATTCCTAATGGATTAGCTAATGACTTGTATGATTATTATAATTTTGATAAGTCTGTTAAGGAAATTTGGGATGCACTTCAAAAGAAGTACGACACTAAGGAAACTGGAACTAAGAAGTATGTTGTCAGTAGATATATGAAGTACCAAATGATTGATGACAAATCTGTGAAAGCTCAATCACACGAACTGTAGAAGATAACACATGAAATAACTTCTAAATGTATGATTTTAGATGAACCATTTCAAAGTGTTGTTATTATAGATAAATTATCCCTTGCATGAAAATATTTTAAGAATGCACTTAGATATAAAACTAGGAATTTTTTTAGAAAGTCTTATAACCCGTCTAAGAATATAAGGATAAGACCAAAACCGAAAATAATATAAAAAAGATGAAGTACTCGTTGTCTCAAATAATAGTACCAATAAGAAATGATCATTTACAATTCTGAAACTTAAAGGAAGAAACATGAAAACTCATAATTAAAATAATAACCAAAACCATAACTACCAAAATAGAAACAAAAATTATCCTCCCTAAAATGGACCTCAACCCCTCTTAAGAAATAACACATTCATGTGTTATAGTTGCAATAGACCTGTCCACTTGGCCAGGAACTACCAGAACAAGAATTGTCCTGCTCGGTAGGCAAACCTTACCGAAGATCAGCTTATTTCTATGATATCTAAAATCAATTTTGTTAGTGGATCTGAGGGATGGTGGGTGAACACTGGTACTTCTCGATATGTTTGCTATGATCGAGACATGTTCAAGTCCTAATCTAACTCTGAGGATAATAAAGTGTTGCTGGGCGACTCTCACTCCACTAAAGTTGTTGGTACTAGTGAGGTGGAATTGAAGTTTACCTCTAGAAAGACTGTCATCTTGAAGGATGTCCTGTATACTCCAGAGATGAAAAAGAACTTAGTTTCAGGATATCTTCTTTACAAAGCTGGGTTTACTCAAACTATAGGGGCTGATTTATATACAATAACTAAAAATAATATTTTTTTTATTGGGAAAAGGTAGGCCACTAATGACATGTTTAAATTGAATGTTAAGTTCTTTTAATATTTGGCATGCTAGACTTTGTCATGTTAATAAATGCATAATCAAGAACATGATTATCTTATAGCTAATTCCTAAACTATCTTTAAATGATTTTTAAAAATGTAACTTTTGTAGTCAAGCTAAAATAACCAAAACTTTACATAAGTCACTAGTTACAGAATTTGAACCTTTAGACTTAATACACTCTGACATATGCGAACTTGATGGAAATTTAACAAGAAATAAAAAACACTATTTTATAACATCTATTGATGACTGTTCAGATTATACTTATGTATATCTAATGAAAAATAAAAGTGAAGTGTTTGACATGTTTAAAATACTTATGACTTAAATTGAAAATCAACTTAATAGGAAAATAAAAAGATTTCTAAATGATAAAGGCACCGAATATGATTCTAATATTTTCAATATTTTTTTAACTTATGGAATCATACATGAAAAAGTTGCTCCTGATTCTCTTGAAATGAATGGTAAAGCTGAACAAAAAAATTGGAACTTTTGATGAATCAGTTATTGAAATTTTATTAAATTCTAGTGATGCTTCCCATTGGTGGGAAATTTTTTTATTAACTGTTTGCTATGTGCTAAATAAAGTGCCTAAATCTACTAGTAAAATTTTACCATTTGAATATTTGAAAAATAAGAAACTTAACTTATTTTAAAAATTGCGATTGTTTAGTCTATGTTAGGATCCCTGATCCTTAAAAGAAATAAACTTACTAGTAGAACATACAAATATGTGAATATATGATATGATGTGAATAGTAAATCTTATAAATTTTATGTCTCAAATGATTATGGTTATAGAATCAAATGATGTTGACTACTTTGAACATAGGTCTCCATTTAAATTGAAGAATAGTGGGGGCTCGTCTTCTAGTTGTTTACTTATAACTAGAACTAGTGAACAAAATGAGGAATTATACATTGAAATTAGGAGAAGTAAGTGAGCTCGAACCCTTAAGGATTTTGGGTCTGTTTTTTATGCTTATAACTTAGAAGAGACCCCTAAACTCTTAAAGAAACATTATCTTTTTTAGATGCCAACTTATGGGAAAATTCCATAAATGATGAAATGGACTCTCTTGAGTATAATAGAACTTGGCATTTAGTTGACTTACCTCCTAGTTGAAAAACCATATGATGTAAATGGATACTAAAGAATAAATTGAAACCCGATGGTATTATTAAGTACAAAGCTCATCTTGAAGTCAAAAGGTATAAGCAAAAGGAAAATGTAGACTTCTTCGATACCTTTTCACCAATCACACGAATAACTTACATACGTGTGTTTTTCTCTCTTACTGCTATTCATGATTTAGTAGTGCACCAAATGGATGTTAAGACTGTCTTCTTAAATGGTGACTTAGAAGAAGAAATTTATATGGAGCAACTTGGGGGTTTTACTGTCTCAGATCAAGAAAATAAAGTTTATAAACTAGATAAATCTCTTTATGGTCTAAAACTAGCACCTAAGTAATGTCATAATTTTTTTTGATAATCTAGTTATCCCACATGAATTCAAAATGAATAAAAGTGACAAATGCATTTATTATAAATCAAAAATGACATTTGCATTATTATATGTTTATATGTGGATGACATGATTATTTTTGGGTCAAATATTCATATTAATGTGAAAAACTTTGTGTGCTAATTTTGATATGAAAGACCTCAGAGAAGTGAGTGTAATCATTGGTATAAAGATTACTAGGTCTGAAAAGTGATTTTCTCTATATCAATCTCATTACATTGAGAAAGAAATATAATTACTTTAACTGCAAACCTGCATGTACTCCTTATGATCCTAGTGTAAAGTTGTTCAAAAACATCAGAGATGGTATTAGACAGATTGAGTATGCGAACATCATTGGTAACTTACATTATGCTACTGACTGCACTAGACCAAGCATAGCTTATGTTATGGGACTACTATGTAGGTTTACTAGTAGACCTAGTATAGAGCATTGGAATGCTATTGAAAGGATCATAAGTTACCTTAAGAGAACTATGAACCTTGGAATACATTATAAGAAGTTTCTCGTTGTTCTAGAAGGATACAACGATGTTGATTATAACACTTTATCACAAGACTCCAAAGCTACTAGCGGTTATATATTAAGCATAACTGGTGAAGCTGTTTCTTGGAAGTCTAACAAACAGACAATATTGGCTCAATCTATGATGAAGTATGAAATGATAGCACTAGCTACTCCTAGTGAAGAAGAAACATGGTTAAGAAGTCTGTTAGTTGAGATCTTTTTATGGGAAAGAGCAATACTAGTTATTCTGATCCATTGTGATAGTATCGTGACTATTGCAAAGATTCAAAACCGTTACTACAATGGCAAGAGACGATAGATATGTCGTAAGCATAGTACTGTTAGAGAATTTCTCTCTACATGAGCTATAAGAGTGGATCATGTACGTTCTGTTAATGAAAGGATTACCGAGAGAGAAGGTTTTCAAAACCTCAAAAGGAATGAGAATAATGCCTTTAGAATGAAGAGTCACTCGTGATGGTAACCCAACTTATAGACTGGAGATCCCAAGAAATAAATTCAAAGGGTAATAACAAGTCATGAAGTGATATTAGATGAATCATGCTATTATGAAGTCTCATTCTATATTGTTAGAAGCATGAAGTTCTGAAGCGACAAAGAAGGATGAGTTAATTATTAAAACTCTTAATGAGTTCTATACTTTATGTGTAGTGGAGTACATAGCTACATGAGTACTCTTTATAGACTCACCTATATAAATGTGAAAGTGTAGCCGCTTCCTATGTAAATTTTGGGCAAAATTTACTAGAGAATTCACTATACTGGGATACACGTGTATGATCGTAAAGCATGGGTTTTTCGAACTACAACTTGGAAAGGTTGTGTGTGTAATGTTATTCGAGATAGAGTTCAAAACTATGAGTTACTCTAGTATATTATAAAGCATCAACACTATGCAAAGGTTCAAGTTAATAGACATCTTTTGCTTATGCACAATATTATACATTTAATTGATTGGTTGCTCGATGAAACTATTTTTATGGAGAATTCAAGTGGGGGATTATTGGAAATGAATTTAAATAAAAAATATTTTTCGTTATTTTATGACCGTTATTTTCATAATTACGTGTCCGTTATTTTATAACTATTATTTTCATAATTACGTGTCCGTTACACATCATTTTCAACTATAAATAGAGGGCAATAACCCTTAGTTTTATAACACAACTTAACAATTCAAAAACAGTTCTACAGTTTTTCATAACAAAATCAAAGAAAAGAAAATTTAGAATTGTTTTCTTAGATTTCTGAGCAACATAAATATTTGAGAGGTATAGTATTTCGGTTTTCATCAGTATAGTGAAGCTTTGAGACAGAAAAAAACATTATGACCTAGCTGTTTTATCTTGGGGATGACGAGGTTGTGTTTGCTTGCACAAGTTTAGACAGAGCCGCGAAACATTTTAAAAAAAACGACCTAATCCGCGACTCAACCCAAGTGTATATTTCAATATATCGGTAATATTGTTCTTACATAGTTTTTCATATATTTATTCCAACAAGTTTATATAAAAAAATATTGAGTTTATGTAATAAAAGTATAATTTTATTGTACAATTTTTTTAAATTTCTATGTAAATAAATATCACTATAATTTATAAATTAAATTAATAAAATGTTTTTAATTAAATTAAAAGGTTGTATCTATATAATAATAATAATAATAATAATAATAATAATAATATAAAATTTTAAATCAGATTTAAATAAATTTTGAACAAAAATATCCCTTAATTGATATTTTATCTTTATATTTTTATTTTATGGTACTTGTTAGAAAAAAGAATATATGCATATGTTCAAAACAATTTCAAAATTCATAGTTATCAAAACACACACATATATATATATATATATATATATGATTAAGAAATTTTTATAATATTTTAAAAGCTATCCCTATTATTTACAGTACAATTTAAAAACACATTTTGTTCGTAAATTGTTAACTTTTGTATTTTTTTAATTTTTACAATATAAAATTTTTACAATATAAATAAATTTTATATTGTAAAAATTAAAAAAATACAAAAGTTAACAATTTACGAACAAAATGTGTTTTTAAATTGTACTGTAAATAATAGGGATAGCTTTTAAAATTATTTATACTGTAGATTTAAAACCTTAACTTCTCTCTAAGTAAAGTTCATCGTCAACGGAATTTTAACTATCATATCTAATGTTGTTATTAAAAAAAAAATCATATGCAATTTTTGTTTATTGATAAAATAATGTTTTTTTATCACTATTTAATACGTAACAATAATTTACATATCATAATTTTACATTAATAAGTGGCCCATGTTAATAATGTTTATTAATATGTAACTAATGAGTTATGTGGTGCTTTCAGATTCAAACAAAATAATTAATTAATACAATACTGCAAGTTAATTTGCTACTTAAAAGGTATGGTTGGCAGCTTTGGCAAAGTCTATTCAACAAATGCACGCACAAATTTTTAATAGTTTACAAATAATATAACAATAAGGTTATATTAATTCCCTTTTCAATAAATAATTTACTTATGTTAATAAATAAATGGGATAAATAAAAGTTATTTTCTTTTTATGACTCACTTATTTAACATAATTTAAAAATAACCCACTATACAAACTAATAATCAACAGTATGAAACCATTTGAATATATAAATTATCTAAAATAAGAATCAAAGTTACGGATATATGAGTAATATAATTATTTTAAAAAAATCATACTTCACCCATTTCCATGGACGTAAACAATATACATTTCAAATTTAAGAAAATAATGGCCCATAATGTAAAGCATCAAAAATATATATATAACATGAAAAAGAACTCTCCAGATCATTTAGATTTAACAAATAAGTATTTTTACTCCTAAATTGTTAGAGATTCACTGTAAGTTATTTATTTATTTTTAAATTGTATATAAGCTCAACTTCGATTAATTATCTCTATTTGACTACTATTTATACATATAAAAGTTATATGAAACCATAAATATGGATAAATTTAGACATTAGAGCGATGGTAAATTATAGAGTAAAAATAATTACTTTCATTATTAACAAATTTTGGACCCAAGAAATTTAGGTCAAAAAAGTACCCAAGTGAACCATCCCAAGGCTTTTTAAAAATGCCATGCATAGAAAAACTTTATCCAACAGCAGGGAAATTTAATATGAGTGAATTCCCGTTGAAGGCTCTTGTCAAACACTTGGAAGACGCCTATCAAAACCAACACAATGTCATGATAAAGGCACAAAGAAACCTACCAAGAAAGCACAACCAACCCCATTAAAAAGGCACAACCCAACTTCACCAAGAGAAAACTACAAAATTATTAGATAAATATTAAAATAATAATAATAATTAATAGTAAATAAGGAACTACCGGAGAAAGAGTGTTCTAATGAGAAGGAACTCACCCTCCTGTAAGTAAGAGGGTCTGATGGTGGCTGATGGTTAAGTTAAGAATGGAAAAGTGAGCATTTAATAGTTGTATTATTTTTCAAAAAATAATTGTACTATTTTTCCTATATTCTATCTATCTGTATTAATGTAAATATGTGCTTACAGTGAAATCCTTTTCTTCTTTTTTTTTCTTTTTCTTTTTTTTATTAACCTTTTAACATATCTGAAACCTCATTTAAGTATCAACTCTTTTAAATTCTTCCAAATTTCAACAAGCAAGCAAACAAAAACCTTAAAAAAAGTTTAAGAACAAGGTTATTTTTTGTATACAACTTCGCAGCAATAACGCATTGATCAAAGAAACAATTCAGTGAGAGTATCTACATTAACTAGTTTGGTGTATCATCGCAATCATCACATCAACACAAGTATAGTGACTGCAAGTTACTCAATCCAAATAAGTGCTTTTTGACACCGTTAAATTATGATTTTAATTTCAAGAGTATTCTATATAAGAAATATATAGATGCATTTTTAGAAATTTAAAAGAGTAATGTGAAAATTGTCGGTGTATATTTGTTAATAGATTAATGTATATCATATATACTAATATATTTCATGTTATCACTACTACAAAAACGGACTTTAAAGTTAACTTTAAATGAAAAGACATAAAATTTAAAGTTGGTTCATGAGTTGAACCGATTTTGAAGTTTTTTTTATATATACATATTTTACTCATTTTCTACTCTACTTAAGAACCTGTATTCAATGACATATAATTTTATATAACAATTTTGTGATTATTAAGATTTTTCTTAAATAACTACACTACTTCAAATCACAAATATTTTAATGAGCATCATATTGTTGAATCATGTCTTTCCCATTTCATAATACTTATACAAAATCTACATAATAAAAATAATAACATATATATAATAAAATTTATACACATAATATACAAAAAATAACGCAAAATGAATAATAAGTGCGTAGGATAAATAAAAATCTTACAAAAGATGAAGTGATAAAATGAAGAAAAAAATGGTGTTTTGTAAGTGAGAAAAATGAGTATAAAAAATTTGAGTATTTTGCTCTAAAAAATAGGGGATCTTGAAGATAATTTAGAGAGGAAGAAAACCCACTAAATAGTGTTGGAATTGGTGGTCGTAGGTGGCCGGAAAATGAGAATGAGTGGAGGAGGTGAAGCTCAATTTTGGGTGTTGTTTATAGCATTGCAAATTAAAAATTGTGTCTGATGGGGGAAGAATGAAGAGAAAAAGAAAAATCCACGTATATAGCATCGGTCGGTTGACGTGTTGAACCAACGCTACACGTGAATGTAGCGTCGGTTCAACACGTCAAATGACTCTATACGTAGCATTGGTTCTTCACCGAACCAACTTTAAATTTAATATAAGTCGATTTTCTCCAAAAATAGACTTTACATATTGACTTAAATGCCACATTTTGTAGTAGTGTATGCTCTTTAGACATATCTAGTTTACTTGTAACACCTATATACATGCACCATGTATATTCCTTAAGATATAGAAAATACAATACAATCATTAAGTATTTCTATCATGATATCAGAGCCACTGCTCTCACATTTCTTTTAGTAGTCTTGTCTCTTTTGGTGTTACTCCACCCATATCGCTTCCGCCATCACAATAGTCGTTGCAACCACTCACCGTTGAATCTCTAACGTCTCTCAGCCGTTGTCCTTGGGTTTTGATCCTACAACCACCATCATTGAAAAGTCCCATACCACACAACTACTGCAATCATCATCTCCACCATGCATCTTACTCTATTAACCTTTTGCAGGTACCATTATGATCTTCTCGACCAGATCTACACAATCGTGGAAGTCTTGCAAGTATCGAAGGCCACATGCGTCAACAATAGAAACCTCACGTCACATTCACATGCCTCACATGCCACACTCAGGTCATGTGATGTCATTAGTGTCATGTCCCCTAGGGCTAATGTCATCATTGCATATTGCTGACATCATCGACCACCGTTAATCATCGTTCATAATCATTGTACCGTTGTTGTTGTTGACTGCCATTAACTGTGACTGTTACTATAGACTTCTGTTGACCTCAGTTGACTATCGTTGATCGTTGACTTCTGTTGACCGTGCCCGTTGGTAGTTGAATTTTCTATAGAGTTGACCTTTTGTAGATCAGGTTCTCCCTACCCAATTTTTCATGTAGACCTTGTTTTTACAATCTGTTTTTTCATATTGTGTTTCTAAATAGATAAAAAAAGAAGATGTTTTTCTTCCTCGCTTCATTAGTACTGTATTGGAAGGGACCAAGAATTACTTATCTTAATCTCAAGCTATGTATAGTTTTCTTAAGGGTCGCATGCTCTTAAATTACTATAGTGGTGCAATTACCATTCCTATCAAAGGAGCAAGTGAAAAAGATGATGCCTACCTTGGTCGCATGATTGAATGGGATAGTCACAACCACATGATCCTCACATGGATTTGGAATACTTCTATTCCTTTTATCTCTAATCTATTGGGCAGCTTTGATGATGCAAAATCAGTATGGGATATATTGGCTAAAAGGTACTCCATTACTCACGGATCTATGAAATATCAGTTAGTAGTTGAATTGCATCAACTTTGACAGGAACCAAGACAATCCATCAATGACAACTATGATCAGCTTCACTTTCTATAGGACCAAATTGACCTTTGTGATCCAATTTGGGCATGCTCAAAGGATGCTCAGTAATATGCTGCAATTAGAGATGAGTTTCATCTCTATGAGTTCCTGTTGTCACTTCATAAGAACTTTGAGCCCATTCTGATATTTAGGGACATTCTCATGTTACTAGTATTGGTGGATGTCATTATTTTGTTATTTTTATTGATGATTATTCTTGTTATAGTTGGATCTTTCTTATGAAATCTCATTCTAAAATCTTACCAATATATAGTAACTTTGCAAAAATTGTTGAAACATAATTCTCCCAACATATCAAAACTTTTCGATATGATAATACTCTTGAATATACTCAATATGATTTTCAAGTTCTATTACATTCCTATGGAACTGTACATCATCTAACTTGTCCAGACACCTCTTAACAAAATGGTCAAGCCAAAAGAAAACTTCATCATATTCTTGACATTGTTTGTGCTCTTCTTCTTTCTACCAAAGTTCCTGCCCCATTTTGGGTGAAGTAGCTCTTCATGCTATTCATGCCATTAATCACATTCCAAGTGATGTCATTCATAATCAGACTCCATATGAGCACCTTTTTGGGTCATCCCCTGACTATAATTACCTTCGTTCTTTTGGATCTGCCTATTTTGTTCTTCTTCAGCCTCATGAGCATAACAAACTTGAGCCTCAATCTAGATTTTGTTGTTTTCTTGGTATGGTGAAACTCAAAAAGGGTATCGATGCTATGATCATGTCTCGTATCGTCTTCATGTTTCCAGTAATGTTGTCTTTTGGAAACACCATTTATTTGTTGAACTCTCTCACTTTTGTTCTTCCCTAACTAACTCTTCGTTTTTAGAAATCTTTCCATATAAGTCTCATATTCCTTCTACTAATACTCTTGATCCTCCTTTGGACTTCTCTATTCAATCTTCAGATATTTTTGATGATTTTCCTAGACAGATTGTAGATGAACAAGTTGATGACGAGCTACCCCACCTTGAGCATAGGTCTCTTACTCCTACTTTGCTAAAGATCCTCCACAAGACATTCCATCTCGCTACTCAACCTAGGTAAGATCTATTCTTGCACATTTACTTGACTATCATTGTTACACTACCCTTGATACACTCCATGAGCCTTACACCTATTATGAGGCATCTACTGACCCTTTATGGAAGATTGCAATGGAAGAGGAAATTGATGCATTAAGTAAAAACCATACTTGGAATCTAGTTACTCTCCCTCCTGGTCAGTCTGTGGTTGGTTGTAATTGGATCTATAAGATCAAGACTTGATCTAATGGGTCCATCGAGTGCTACAAGGCTTATCTTGTTACAAAAGGTTTTACATAAGAGTATAGGATTGATTATGAAGAGACTTTTCCTCCAATTTCCTATATCTCTTTTGTTCGTGCCCTCTTAGTTGTTACCACTACTAGTAAATGGGACCTTTTTCATATGGATGTTAAAAATTCCTTCCTTAATGAGAATATGCATGAAGAATTCTATATGTAACCTCATACTGGTCTTTCTGTTGAAACAAATAAGGTATGTCGCCTTCGACATGCACTTTATGGCCTTAAACAAGCTCCACGAGTATGGTTTGCCAAGTTCAGCTCCACCATCTTTCGCTTGGGTTACACTGCCAGTCCTTATGATTCTACCTTTTTTCTTCATTGTAATGATAAAGACATTATTTTGCTTCTCCTATATATGGATGATATGATAATAACTGGTGATGACCTAAGTGGTATTCAAGAACTCAAGGATTTTCTTAGTCAACAGTTTGAGATGAAAGACCTTGGACATCTCAACTATTTCTTAGGTCTTGGGATCACTCGTTCCACATATGTTCTTTATATTACTCAAGTCAAGTATGTATCTAACCTTTTATCTCGAGTTGGACTTGCTGATAGCAAGACTATTGACACTCTAGTTGAACTTAATACGTATTTGACACCCTCGGGGGAAACCATTTTCTAATCCCTCTCTTTACAGACGATTGGTTGGCAGCCTAGTTTATCTTATAGTTACTCATCCAAACATTTCTTATGTTGTTCATCAGGTGAGCCAGTATCTGTCTACTCCATGATTGACTCACTATGCTGCTATTATATGCATTCTACGATACTTGAAGGGTATTTGCTTCCTTGGCCTTTTCTACTCAGCTCAGTCTCTTCTTGTACTTCGTGCATTCTCTGATGCTGATTGGGTAGGAGATCCCACTTATCCCAGATCTACTACAGGTTATTGCTTTCTCCTTGGTTTTTCTTTGATTTATTAGCAAAGTAAGAAACAAAATTTTATGGCCTGTTTCAATATTGAAGTAGAATATTGTGCTCTTACTGATAACACATTTGAGATCCTTTGGCTACGATGGTTTCTTAAGGGTTTGGGTGTGTCTCCATCCTCTGGTACTCCCCTTTAATGTGACAATTAGAGTGCCATTCATATTGCTCACAATGATGTCTTCCATGAACGGACTAAACACATTGAAATTTATTGTCACTTTATTCATTCTCATCTTGTTCATGGTGCTCTCAAGATTTTTCCCATCTCCTCCAACGATCAACTTGTAGATATCTTCACCAAGGCACTTCCTAAGGGACACACTCGTAATTTAGTTGACAACCTCAAGTTGGTATCACATCCACCTTGAGTTTGAGGGGTGTTGTTAATGTATATCTATTAACATATTAATGTATATCTATTAATGTATATCATATCTACTAATGTATATCATGTTATGCTCTTTAGACATATTTAGTTTACTTGTAACTCCTATATAAAGGCATCATGTATATTTCTTAAGATATAGAGAATACAATATAACCATTAAGTATTTCTATCAAAGAAAAACAAATCAATATGAAAGATCTAAAAATATGCTTAGCAATAAAGTGTAAATCAGGCACAGAGGGTACTAAGGGCTTGACTAGGCAACCTAGTCGAAATTTTGAGAAAAATGTTATTAGTAAATGTATATTTTACAATACTTGAATTTGAAATCAATTGTTTCGGTGTATAAAATCAATAATAAATATTTTTACAAGTATTTTTATAATGAGTAGAGATAAAAAAAATTCTCTAATCATTCTACAAGTAGCTGCTTCATCTTATGCATTTCTTCATAAGTTTACAAGGACTTCAATAATTAGCTGATAGTCTTCCTCTCCAAGTCTTTTGTTTTCTCAATCATCATAACAATATCCTCGAATTTAAGATCCAATGAGTGGATTATTTTCTCCGTGATCCTCACATCTCTTTATTTTTGATTATTTCTTTTCATTTGATTAGAAACAATCAAAAATCTAAAGATGGAACATAAATGGATTTGGAATATTTCATTTTCATAAAACTTTAAACTCACATCTTAATGTTTAGAGATGTACCTTCTTGACTTTCACAACTCCCTTACATGAGGTATGAAACTTCCCCACACTTCCATAGCAAGCGCTGAACTTGAAATCTTCTCAAAATCATCATCGATTAAAGATTGATCGATGAGATATAGAAATTTATTTGATCTCTTTCTTGAATCCTCTAAATTATCCTTTTGAGTTTGAGATAGTACAACTTCATCTTATGGCTTATTGTAGCATTTCTTCATAAATCTCCCAAACATCATGTCCATCCAGTAGAGCTTTCATCTTAATACTTCAATTATCATAGTTGTTCTTATTGAGAATGGAGACTTGAAAGAATGCTATATTATTAGTTATATCTCTTAATACAGTTAGTATTTTTAATTATAACTTCGTAGACACATTTGAAATGTTGAAATACCTTGGGAATTCTCTAACTCGACTCCAACTCACACAAACTTGATTCAACTTAGTAGTTTCTTAACAGAAAACTTCCATCAATGCATTGTGTTGCATCCAAAATTTGATTGTAATGAATTTTGCGATGTCGTATTGTTCTTTTCGAGAACTTCAATTTGATATGATATAATGATATGTTTGACATCACTTTACTAACTCTTATACTATTTTGTTGGAAGATAAAGGTTTTAGAAAACTTTAGGAAATTTCAAAAGAGAAGATTTGTAATCGATTCTCAAATTTTAGCTCAATATAAAAAAGAAAAACTCATATTTATACTAAAGACTCATCCTAACCAATGATTAGGACGATACCAAAATACATCTTATCTAATAACCATAATTGACATAATATATACATATTCTTTCAATTATTCATCAAAATATCTATGCTCAAAATATCTACAATATCATTTAAACTAAATCAAATTTATTTATAAAAATGCATAAATAATAAACCTAAAACTCTAGATAACAAAAATAGAAAAGATTAAGGGCTCACATGTTCTATTACAAAGAGACACTTGTCTCTAGGAATGTATAAAAAAACCATGGGTTTGATTATTCACACCGTATGTTCGGTTTTTATCTAAAAATATTTAGAGACAAGGATAATTTTAGGTAAAAAACGAACATGAAACAACGGGTACAGTCATATTGATAACTATACCCGCATGTACCCAAATTTAATTATATGTATTTAATTAATTTATATATTTATTAAATTAATTTATATATTAATTAATAATTAGGATTTATTAAGAAATGTTTTAAAAAAAATTCAAAAAATATTTTTTAATATTTTTTAATAATTGTCACAAATCGTTACCCGTGAGTAAAAACTGTTTCCGAATCGTAAAGATTTTTGGACAATTTTAAATATAATTTTTATAATTCGATTCGGTAACAGTTATATCAAAAACCGTCATCGTCTGTACCCGTGTCATTCCTACTTGTCTCAAACATTTTTATCATTGCATATCTAATCTATCAACTATTATAAAAGTGAACATTTGTATTATTTTTTTGGACGACTCTATTTTGTGAATGAAAAAAATGGATAAAATGTTCATGTATCAATAATATATTCATTTATGAAAAAAATTGATATAAAAAAATTGTTAATATTTTCTAAAATTGTTTTCAAGTTGCGAAAATTGCTTTATATGTCTAATTTTTAGCCCAAAATATTTTTTCCCCTTATATGTCCACTTATTGCCCAACTATACAATAATTAAGCTATATTGTATAACTCTACGACTAGTTGTAAAGTTGTGCCTGTGGAAAAACAAAGTAATTATATAAGTCAAAAACTCTTTTAAGCTTTAAAACATTTATAAAAATGTTTGTCAATATAATATGTTTTGATCTTTTTTTAACATTTTTTTTATCAAATTGACATTGTCACATTTATAAATATTGATATTTCAATTCTTATTGTACTTAATTAACGAAAATATCCATATTTATAAAAGTTAGAAAAATTTTATTTTACTTAAATTTCTAAGAAATATTTTATATAAATATTTTTTTTTAAATTTAAATTTTAAACAAAGTATTGAAAATATCAACACATGTTTTTCATATCTGTATCTTTTGTACATAAATATATTATTAATATGTAAAACAATTTGTCCATTTTTTTATATCAATTAATTCAAAATAGTATTACATTTTGGATTGTGGAGTGTAATTGCTATTCCAAACACAGTAAATCTTATTATTTTTAAGAAATTTTTTTGGTTTTTCCTATCATATTAATAATTGTGATATTTAAAAAATAAATAAACAATATTTAATTTAATTTGAATAAATAAATATTTAAAATAAATGTTAGAAGATATTGAAAAACAAATACTTCCAAAAACTTAAAATAGTTGGATAAAAGTCAACAATAACTTTATGCATTTATCCAGAGGAATGACAAATGTATTATTGTTGACCATTCTCTCACTATTTAAAATTTTAGAATACTTAGTTTTCCAATATGATATCGCAACAATTAAAAATTCTATAAGACTATTCATAATGGGCTCTAAAAGTCTATCTTTGCCCACGTGTGGAAATTCATCAATTTTTCATCAAGCAATCAATAATGTCCAAAATGTTGGTATAGATGCAAGCAAGCTACAAAATCGTCCTAATGGAGTTACAAGCAATGAAGTTCTTAGGAATACAAACATAACAATGCCATTCTTGACTCAATCAATGGGTAACAATTTGGTTCTTGATATTCTTCATAGATATTTCCTCCAAACAACATAGTTTTCTCGATTAAATTGGATGATTATAACCATTTGACTTGGCATAATCAACTTCTTTGCTTTATCGTGGCATATAGGTTAGAGAGTTTTATAAATGGTAGTTTACCAAGACCATTACCATTTATTGATGTCGAAAGATAGACATGTTTTTCAAATTTGTGACAAGCCTAGTCTTATAGCATCTTCTTAATTTTTACTTATGTGTTATTGACAAAGCTCCAAGGTTTTCATGTAATTGAACCAAGTGCTATGACTGCTCTTTCTTCAATGAACACTATAACATCTTCAGAATGTAAATGGAATTTTGATCTATGAGCAAGTCATCACGTAACATTAAACTAATGTTCCCAATTAGTCTCTCATGAAGGTAATGCAAGCATACTTATTAGTAATGGAAATAGGTTGCCAATTTTCAATTTAGGGTATAGGGTTTTGCATACTCTTGATCAATGTATTCTTTTTGTCTCTAATGTATTACACACTCTTAATGCCTTTACCAACTTATTTTTGTTCATAAATTATTTTATGAGAATTATGTGTTCATTGAATTTCACTCAAATTCTTTTTTATGTCAAGGGTCTTGTGATTAAAACGATCATTTTATGTGATACTAGTAAGAATGGCCTATATAAGGTTATTGGTTCAATACTTGAGGGTGACTCAGAAGCTAGAGTTTGTCATATGGGTGCTCGTCTAGGTGGTGGCTCATCGTTTCTTACTACTTTAGATAAGTCAATTTCCTTGTACAATCAACGACATCAAAAGTTGGGACATCTATATTTTGATACAATTGCAATGATCCTTCGAGAAAATGGTATTTCTCCAACTGATCTCTCAAAAGATCTTGTATTTTGTACTTCATGTCAAGTTTCAAAATCTCACAAGTGGCTATTTTTTGCTAAACATGATAAAAATACTATTCCTTTTTCCTTATTGTATTTAGATTTGTGTACTTCTCCTAAGCTTTCCTACAATAATGATAAGTATTTATTTTATCTATGGTGGGTGATGATAATAGGTATATTTCATTTTTTCCTTTGATAACTAAATATCATACTATTACTACATTCTTGTATTTTAAGTCCATGGTTGAGAAATAGTTTTCTTAGCATATTTTAATCATTCAAACAAATGGTGGCTATAAGTTTAAATTACTTATGAATGCTCTTGAAAAGGAGAGTGTCATTCATCCATATATGTCTAAGCATAATGGAATAGTTGAGTCAAGGCATAAAAGAATTGGAGAGAAGAGTCTTGTCTTGTCACTTCGATCATATGTACATTTCATTTTTGCCCATATACTTTCAAAATAGTTTCTTTTCTCTCAAATAGACTACCATTTAAAGTGTTAAATGTTCAATCCCTATGAGATGCTTTATCTCAAGAAGTGTAACATAACTCAGTTTAGGATATTTGGCACTCAATGCTTTTGAATACACTAAAAACAAACTTGAAGTGAGAATAGTGGCTTATGTGTGATAAGTACTTGAAATATACTAATATTATGTGATTTATTTGTACTTAAATATCATAAATAGATTTGAATTTATATAATCTTATTATTATTTAAGAAAAATATGTTTTCAAAATCATGAGTATGTTTTTATTTTTATTTTTAAAGTACTTTTGGCTTTAAAATTATTCAAATGGTAAACACTTAAAGAATCATACATGAAAGTACTCATTTTCAACTTAGAAGAAAAAGAAAACAAATACGTGTAAGTCTTACATGTATTCCAACCAAGTTTATAAGGGGAGAAACACCAACAAAATGAATAAAAACAAATAGACACGGATCGTGATGGTTTAAGTTGTGGGCTATGGTATGACTTTTTCGGATTTAGATTTAACACATACCAAAATAGACGTGGGCCTTGGCGTGAATAAAATTAGACTACGATCACGATCCACATTTTTCTCCCTTTCCTTAGCATTTCTTCAATTATAAAAACAGCCTCACCTTCTTTGTTTCAAATGCACCAAAATCAGAAAACATCTTACTTATCAAAAAGTTTTTATAGATCACATATTGGCACTGAAGTTATGTATATTGAAGAATACAATTGAGGTATAAATTTTAATTGTATTCTATTATTTATAGATTTAATTATATGTATAATTCTAAATGTTATTTTTAATTTACTGATCATTTATTAAATTTGGGCATGTTTGGATGAATATTACTAAGGGATATTTGTTATGTTATCATATTTTTGAAAGATTAATTTAGGTGAATATTTTTATAAAATAAATTAAGTTTATTTCTTAATCCAAGATTTCTACAAAATTTATTATAATAAAATATATTGATGATATATTTTTTCGTAATATATTTAAAATCTAAAAATTATATTTTAAGATATGATTATCAAAATCTAATTTATAATTATTTTTTATTTCATGATTTTTACAATATTTATTGAGGAATATATTATCTAACATATTTTGTTAATAAATTTAAAATATGAGAATTAGGTTTCAGATATATCAATCTAAAATTTGATTTAGATATCTTTCATGAGAATTAAAATTATGTGTTCTACCTTAAATAGTGATTTAGATGATTTGTTATTTTATTAAAAATAAATAATAATTTAATTTAAATTAATTAGTGATCACTAGCTTAAGATATTAATTGATTTTTATTAACAAATAATTTTATTCACACCTTAAGATATTTTCATACAAAAAAAAATCAATAATATTAATTTATAATTTTCAATAACCTATTTAATTTTGAGTTATATCTCATAAATTCTTTATTGATTGTTAATTGTTTATCTCATTAATATTTGTTGAGCCAATTCTATTCTTATCTTTTAATTTAATGTCATTAATTAAACTTTACAAATCCAAAATATTCTGATAGAATTTGTTTAGGTTTATTTTTCATTTTGTAAAACTTTTGTTAAATTATTTAAAATCTTGTAGTTTTTTCTTAGACCGACCTTGAAAGTATACTTATTTATTTTTCATAAAGTGATTCATACATTTGCGAGTTATTATAACTTTTACAAAATTTTACTATTAAATTTTTAAGCACCAAGTTTTTGGCGCCATTGTTGGGGGATAAATAACATTTTAAATTTTTATTATCTAAAATCTTAAAAACTTTTTTTTGTAAATAATTGCAATTTATTTTTGTTTTTAAAAAAATCTTAATTATTAGTCTACTAAGATATTTTAAAAAAAAAATCTAATTTTGATTTTTTGATTTTAGGTATTTAATTATTTATTAAATTAATTTCTTTTGAATTTTTTCTTTTTAGTATTTTTGTATTAATTTTAATTTTTAATCTTTAACTTAATTTTATTTTATTTATTTATTTAATTAATTATTAACTCAATTTTTTTTAATTTTAATTTTAATTTTTTTGTTTTACTTAACTTTATTTTAATCTCTTTTTGTTAATTATTTGATTTCGTATTTCTACATACTAACATGTATTCCTTGTATGATATATTTTATCAACCTGTTGCAATTGATTTTTTACTTATACTATTGCATAATAAATTATTTGTATCATATATATTGTATATTACATTTATTTTTCTTTAATTTTTATTTACTTATCTATTATATGTTAGTTTTAGGTAGCTAGTTTACTTGGTTGTTTATTTTTTTATTTGTTTTTGTGGATACTTCTAATAGTACTTATTTTAGTGTTAAGTTCTCTGCTATCTTGATTTTTGTTTTTAGTAGTGTTTAAATGGTAAGAGAACTTTGAGAAAAGAACTCATAATTTTTATTAACATCTAGAGGATCAAAATATTTTTAAGGAAGCTAAAATTGACACTCATGAGGATGAGGTACAATTCAGGTGCAAGTAGACATCAGTGATGTTGAAGATAAGCACAAAATGATGAACAAGTATGCAAGGTCAATCACTAACAAGGATACTTTTTGCATACAATCAATAGAGGTTATAAAGAACTATAAATTGAAAACTATTTATTATTTCATGTTGCCTTTTAGCCATGGTATCCCTAATGAAGTCCAAGTTTTATTAGAGATTTTTATGTTATTGTGCAAACATTTCCACTGTAGAGAATTGATGAAGACTAGCTTAAGAAGAGGTGTTTTCCTTACACATTCAAGGATAAAGCTAAGTCTTAGTTCATGACTCTACAACCAGATTTATTAATTACTTGGGAAACAATTTATAATAGATTTATGGGTAGATTTATTCTCACCAAAAGACTGCCAACTTGAGGGAAAATATAGCAACATTGTTCTAAATAGACAGTGAGTCTTTCCATGAAGCTTGGGATAGATTCAAATTCATTTTGATCCAATGCCCACACTATAGTTTTTCACTAGATTACAAAACAAATTATTTTATGATAGATTGACACAATAATGTGAGTATATGGTTGATACGGTATGAGGAGCTATGAAAAATAAGATAACAGAGAAAACTTATGAGCTGTCTAAGTTATTAGGTACTAATTCCCAATAAAAGAGTGCTAGAGGAAGGAGAGTAAGGGTCAATGAAGTTGGCCTCGAGAATGAAATGACCTTACAACTTGTAGAATTAACTAGGCAAGTACAACTCTTCATTACCCAAAAAATCCCAAATCAAGAGGTATGTGAATTTTGTAGTACATTTGGGCATAGTGCTAATGTTTGTTCCATTGTGTGTGATTTTAGTGCTAGTACATTGGAAGAAGCCAATCTTATGCAAAGGTATCATTTTAACACCTAAAATCACCTTAAATGGAAACCAAAAAATAACCTAGCATATACCCAAAACCAAATACAAAGGTCATATATAAACCAACCATGCCCACAAAATCAACCCTTTAGGCCAACTTTAGAAGATAATTTGAATGCCTTTATTCAATTTTGTAGGGATAACCAGATGATAAATAATTATAGGTTAGACTCTAAAAAACTTCAATAAAAAAGGTTAAAGCTCAAGTTGGGTAGCTAGTGGAGCATATGCAAAAGCAGGAACCAAAAAAGCTACCTAGTAAAGCAAAGCAAGCAAAAGGTGTCATAATCCTTTGAAGTGGTAAGGTATCTAACAAAATTTTACCTAAGATTTCTAATAATTTACCATCTAATGTAGGTAATAAGGTGAAAATATGGCCTCTTAAGAAGATGGATATACAAGTGCCAATAAAGAAAGATCTTATGAGAAAAACAAATTGGGGAGTCATTAGACATTCCCATAATGTAAAAGACATTAGAACCACACCAGCCACTAATACCATTTCTACACGAGTTGAAAGAATCAAAACAAGATAAACAATTCTCTAATTTCTTTTACTATACTTTCTAAGGTTAATATAAATTTACCTATATTAGATGTAATCAAGAACATGCTTTCTTATTATAAGTTCTCGAAGGAATTAAACAATAAGAAAATTAGGTATGAGCTTAATGAGATAGTTGTGGTATCAGAGGTTTCTAGTAATGTGCTCCAGTGTCAACTATCCCCAAAGTGGAAAGACCTAGAAAGTTTTATTATTAACATCACTATAGGGATAGAAAGGTAGGTAAAGTAATCCTTGCTTTACGTGCTAGTATAATTTGATGCCATTTTCTTTTTTTCTTGGAGCTAGGTTTAGGAGACTTAAAACCTACAACTATGTCCTTTCAATTTGCGGATAAATATATTAAATATTTAAAGGGAATGGTTGGTGATGTACTAGTATAGGTAGATAAATTAATAATACTTATTGATTTTGTGGTTCTAGATATGCAGAAAAACCCAGCCTTGGAAAAAGAACATACAATATTTCTTGGTAGATTATTCATAGCAACTACTAAGATTATTATTGATGTCCAAGATAGGAATTTAACAATGATAGTCTTGAGAGAGGTTTTTCATTTTAAAGTTTTTAACTCTTCATCTATTCCTTCTATTTTTACCATTGATGAATGTTTTAGTATGGATTCTTTAGATAGACTTGTTCATTACACTTTTTTGTAGAATAGATTGGAAGACAAAATGAAGTCGTTTTAATAGTTGAAAAGATAGAAGAGGATTTAGATTAGGAGACTAAGGGATACCTTGAATTGTTGGATAATGTTGAACCAATGAGAAAGCCTAATATACCCTTAGATTTATCTAGTACCTTCTCTGAGGAAGAGACCACTTCACCTAAGTTAGAACTAAAATATTTTCTTAAGAACTTGAAGTATTTGTCTTTGGGGGAAGGAAAAAATTATCTAGGAATTATTTCATCCATCTTGACCAAAACCCAAGAAAAATAACTTGTTAAGGTGCTTAAGAAATTCAAGAAGGCAATAGGTTTGAGTATCATGGATATAAGAGGCATTAATCCATTTATATGTATGCATAAAATCAATCTTGAGGACGATGCTAAACTCATGAGAGAGGCCCAAGGGGGACTAAACTCAGTCAAATGTTGATAGTATATAGGTCAGTCAGGTTCATGTGGTACCGAATAAATCTAGAATAACTATGGTTAAAAATAATAAAAATGAATTAACGCCCACCAAAACAATCACAAGATGGAGAATATGTATATATTTTATATAACTACATTTATTCACTAAAAATTATCGCTTTTCTTTTCCATTCATTGATCACATGTTAGAAAGAGTAGTTAGGCATGAATTTTACCATTTTCTGGATGATCTTTCAGGTTATTATCAAGTATCCATTGCACCAGAGGATCAGGAGAAGGCCAAGTTCATATTTCCTTTTAGGATATTTACTTTAAGGAGGATGTCATTTGAGTTATGCAATACCTTAGTCATGTTTCAAAGATGTATGATGTCAATCTTCTCAAACATGGTGGAGAAATTCATGGAGGTATTTATGGATAAATTTTCTATTTTTGGAACCTTATTTGATGATTGCATAAATTGACTTTAGTTTTAGAACGATGCATTAAATGTAATCTAACACTTGGTTGGGAGAAAAGTCATTTTATGGTATAACAGGGAATTGTTTTAGAATGATACATTGAATCTAACTCATGCAAGGTTATGCTTGATAAAAGGATGTCATCTGTTTGTCATAGTTTCCTTGCTCTCATTTATCTCCTTTTATTTATCGCTTTAATTTATCTGCTTTTATTTACTTGCTTTCTTTAGATGTTAATTTAATTTAGAATTTTCATTTTTGTTCTTTCAAACAAATAATTTGTTAGAATGTTTATGATTTGTGTTTTTCTTAACTAAATTAGAATATAATTTTTGTACTATAAGTGATTCATACACTTACAAGCTTTTTATAAATATAAAATTTGACCATCAAGTTTTTGTGCATCAATGTATTCTTGGGACATGGAGTAAAACAACATGGTTATGTTTGTTATGACATAAAGAGAGACAAGTTTTATATGAGTAGACATGTAATATTTAATGAAGTAAAATTTTCTTATACTTTCGAGCTTATTGTACCTTCCTCTAACTTGCAAATGATAGGTGCCTTTGATTCAAATGTACCTCATTTACATGGTTCTTAGTCTTCTACCTCTACTTTCCCTTTTCTTAACCTGCTTTCTTTGTTCCATTTCCCACCATTGATATCTCTATGTCTAGTACCTCTCATTCACTTCTCTTATCTACCGAGTTGTTAACTTTAGACTCTTCTTAGACTAGTCTACCTAAGCCTTTCTCTAATATATCTCTACTCACTTTACCTTTTCCCCTTATGTAGAACTTATCTCATCTATTTTGCCTATCTTAATACCTCCATCACCTTAAAATAATCTTGATATTTATCTTCAATTTCTTATTTCAAGCATTGATCAAGCTTTGCTTCCTATAGCTCGTACATTAGCTTCTCAACCTATTTTTGAAGGAATGGTTACTAGATCCAAGTCTTGCATCTCTAAGCTTAAACTATATGCATTCATTGTGCATGGTGCAATTGTCTTACTAGAACCTTGTGGCTATAAAGAAGATTTCAAAGTTTTAAAGTGGAAAATGCCATGCAATTAGTGTTTGAAGCTCTTATTCAAAATGGTACATAGGAGTTGGTTAGTATTTCAACTAGAAAACATGCAATAGATTAGTATAAGTGGATTTTTAGGATGAATCTTAAATTTGTTTGTACTCTAGATGGGTACAAAGCCAGATTGGTAGCAAATGGGATCTTATAGGTGATAGAGATTGATTTATTTGAAACTTTTTCATCTGTGATTAAGCCTACTACTATTAGAGTAGTCTTGATTCTTGCTGTCTCTAAAGGTTGGAAATTGAGATAATTCATGTCAATAATACTTTTCTTATTGGGGAGTCTTCAAAGGATGTTTATATAGTACAACCCCCTAGGATTGAGCAAGGTGATGGCCTAGTCTACAAGCTTTAGAAGCATTGTATCAGCTTAAGCAAGCACCTTGTACTTAGTTCTCTAAATTGAGTGAGTATTTTCTAGATTTTGGCTTTATTTGTTGAGTCTAATACTTCACTCTTTATTCAAGATAATTTTGAGGCATACATTGATGTTCTTGGTTGTGTAGACGACATTGTAATCAATGGAAGTGATTCTTGTGCAGTTGAGACGCTTATTGCTAAGCTCAATTCTGTGTTTGCATTAATGTGATATTTGGTGGACTCGAATGGAATGAAATCAAAATTGATTACTTCCAATTTTATATTTGGTTGGGCTAAAAGTGCGAATGAAATACAATCAATTCTTAAAAGAGAATGAATGAGAATTCCTTCTCCCCCTTAAGGAATCATGATTATATTCTTATCTTAATTTTTTGTTTCAATTTTACCCCAAACTCAAATATAACCTTAAACTTTAACCCTAAACCTTAAACCATAAACAATAAAACATAAACCATAAACCCTAAATCCCAAATTCCTAAACTCTATTTAGATAAATAATAATTTTAAGCTTGAATCTTAACCCATAAAATATAACCCTAAGCCTTATACCTTAAACCCTATACCTTTATACCCTAAATCTTATTTAGAAAAATAATAATTTTAACCTGCATCTTAACCCACAAATATAATCTTAAAGCCTAAACATTAAACCCTATACTCTATACTTTATACCCTATACCCTAAATCCTAAAACCTAAAACCCTATTTAGAAAAATAATAATTTCAACCTTAAACCTAAACCCTAAATCATATACATTATAACCTATACCCTAAACCCTATATCTTAAACCCTATACCCTAAACCCCTAAACCTCAAAACCCTAAACCCTATTTAAAAAAATAATTTTAATAATATATTTTATTTTTAAGTAATAATTATTTTGAAAAATTATGATTCTAATAATGTATTTTGTTTGAAGAAATAATAATAATTAAATGATATTACTTATAATTTACTGAATATAGAGGTATTGAGGTAATATACAATATTTTTTTATTACATTTCAATTATAAACTAAACGGTATAATACTAATACATTATTTGATTCTACAATATTTTTTTTTTTCCATTCTCATTCTCATTCTAATTACATTTATTGAACCAAACACAACCTAAAGGATTTGGGTCATCTTAGTTATTTTTTGGACATTAAAGTCGTGTTTCACAGTAATGTGTGTATCTCATTCAACAAAAGTATGTCAGGAAACTTTTGTATCATCGTGGCTTGTTGGAATCCAAGGATTATGACACTCCAATTATAGGGCTTAGTAAATTTGATGGCATTTTCACTATCTGAGAATGACGCTAGCTTGTATAGAAGCATTGTTGGAGGCTTACAATATTGCTCCTTAACAAGGCTTGATATCTCATTTGGGGTTAATAAACTATGTCAACTTATGTCTCAAGCTTCAGATATGTACTGGATTGTAGTAAAAAAACTGCTTAAGTATATCAAGGGTACAAGCACTCGTAGCTTAGCTTTCTGATTGCCTATAGTAATGCTAATTAGGCATCATTTATTGATAATCGTCGCTCTGTAGGTGCACATTGTGTATTCTTATGCCATAATCTCATCTCTTAGCACACAGTTAAACAAAAGATTGTTCTCTGAGTTACATCTAACTATTTTTAACTCTCTTACATTCTATTATGACAATTAGATTCGAGCAATGAATCAGAGTATCATATTATGACATCTTTTGTTGTTCTCTGAGTTACATCTAGTTATTTTTAAGTCCCTTACCTTTTATTGTGACGAAGTACTTAATGTCTTAGAACTATTTAACATTCTAACATAAATTATATTGAATTAGATTAACACTTTGTGTATTCAAGTGATACACCATCAATTGTCTCTGTAATTAAAAATATATATTTATTATTTAATTACAAGGCTACACCGGATGGTTTAACAAAAGATGATGGCAATAAAATAGGCGTTATTTTCGGAAACAATTTGGGTTTCTACAGCAAGATCACAACTTGGGTAGAAGACGTTGACCATATAGTTTTTGTTTGACTGAATTTGGTTTGTTTAAGCAAAACACCTACTACAGCTGGACATCGTACCAGGACAAAGAGGTAAAATTGATGATTAGATTCCATTATTCCTTGTGTTCCTGAGAGACCAGACCCTAAGGTTAAAAAATATATATATATATACATTTCATGTACTATAAATAAATATTAAATTGCTTAAACAAAAGTGGGTAATCTTAATCTGCTTTGCAAACACATTGTTATACTTTGAGTCACTTAATCAGAACCATACATTTGTCAAATGGGTTGAGAGTTGTTGGGTTGATGGGCAATGATGTTGATGGTGGATAATGGAGGTTAGGAACATAATGAGTATTTTAAAAAGAAATAGAAAGAGGGTTAGTTGGCACCGGAGAAAAATGAGTGTGTAACAGCAAAGAGAGTTAGAATAATTGACAAATGTGTCAGTAAAAAATATAAAGTATGTCAAAGGAGGAAGCAAGCTTGGCCGTGAAGAGAAGAACCTCTATACTATTCTTAACTAATCTCCTTTCAAAACCTTTTCTTTAAAAATAAAAAAAAAAATAAAAAAAAAGTTAAAGGAATTCGGAAAAAAGTAAATAATTTATATTGTATAAAAATTAAAAGATTTCTACGTTATTTAAAATTTTTAATTTTTAATTTTTAAAAGTATTCATGATAAAACAATGATTAAAAATGAATATAAATATTATTAATTTTTAATTTAATTTAAATTGGTAAGAATAATTTTATTTGTATCTAAAGAAAAATCAATTTTAATAACATATTAATTTTTAAATATAGATTTTTTATTTAATTATGAATATAGATATTTTAGTATTACAAAATTTATGATTCTCGAAACACGGTGTGATTAAATAATCTGTGTAATAAAAAAAACAATTTACAAGAGTAAAGTAAAAAGTGTGGAAAGGAAAGAGACATTAGGTTCTGTAATGATTTTCCAACAAGAGCAGTTGGCAGTAGTTATTCTGTTCTTTAAAATCATACATGTCACCAGTTAACTTGGGCAGGTAAGCAAAGTTTCACTCTCTCTCTCTTGCACCATATTTTTGATGTTCTTTCTCTTTAGTGCTAAAGCTCTACCTCTCTCTCTCTCTCTATATATATATATATATATATATTATATTGTCTGTGATCTATATAAGCTAGAACTATATACTCTTTTGCTGTTTATGCAAGAACCCAACTGGTGAAACTGAATTTTCTTGTCAAATTTAGGCAAGCATTTGATGCTTGTGGAGGTACAATCAAACGCCTAGCGGGGACTGTGCTATTGATCTTCCCCATTTCAGTTTTCGCACAATTCAATTAGAATTTGATACCTTTTTTTTTTGGGAGAATATCTCAAAAGGGTTTCTGCAACAATTTCTTGATTATTGGGATCTTGTGGTTCTTTTTTCCAAATTGAAATAATTAGTCATTTGCTCATCTGGGGACTACAGTGTTCCTCATCAATCGGGCCATTGTTAAAGAGATTCAAACCCTTAACATCAATCACATTTGTGCTTGATTGAATAAATGATACCAAAGTAGTAGTTCCCTCTAAACAAAATAGAGAAAAAAAAGGGAATCTGCTTTTTTGTTTGTCTTTGGTGAGCTGTTACTTAGCTAATGTCTATTTCTACTTTATGCTCTGAAAGGTTCACTTTTCTTGTTAATAGAGAGCAAGATTGATCCTTAAGGGTTTTTAAAGGAGGAGGTGAGAAATTGGTGTCTATATAGATTTTATTCCTTTTACTTTTTGTCTATGTGGTTGCTGCAATGAGAGGCTTCTTTTACTTCAATACCCTATTAGTTGTATAAAGCTTCTTTCACTTTGTTCCTTGTTCCGTCTTACAAGACATTACCAGTCAATTTTGGTCAAACTTATTTTCCCAATTCTCTTCATTATTTGCAACTGTTGAATTTAAAATCTTCTTTGGGAGCGTTAATTTGGGGATTCAGAAGATGGGTAGTCATGGAACTGATAATAATAATCTTAGAAATGTGGGTGTTTCTGATGCACCCACTTCAGGAATGAGCACCAAACCCATGTCAGAAAAGGTTTCAGGAGTTACAATGAGTTGTTCTTTGCCCTTGTTTAAGCCTTCAAATGAAGCTAACCCTTTCTTTAATTCCAATTGGGATCCACTTATTTCATTATCTCAATCTGAGAATTTTGATGGTTCTTCAATGATTCAGCACAGTGGATTTTCCACTCTTCCTTATCCTGTTGTGATGGATAATCAAGGAATGCATAGCACAACTACCTCCCACTTACCTCATTATCCATCTGATCCAAATTTCATTGACATGGGGCCTAAGCTTTCATGCTTTGGAAGTGGAAGTTTCTCAGAGATGGTTGGTTCTTTTGGCTTACCTGACTGTACTCAAAGCTCTAAAACTGGGTTTCATGAAAGGACTTCATCGGTTGTCATTCAATCTCAAGATGTTGGTTTAGGAACCTCTCCTGATGGAAAGAATAGAAAACGAGGCCTAGATTCAAGTTCAAGTAAGGCAAGTTTAAGAGCTTTATATTAATATTATCAGTTATAGTGTTAATGATCTTGTTGTGCTTTCAGTTAGTCTACCACACCATGTGACTTGAGTGTTTTTGTTTTAAAGATTGCTGAAACGGAACAACAGATGGATCGGTTGGCTGAGAGCACTGATGTTCTGAAAGAACAAGATGAGAAGAAGCTAAAAGTTGAAGAAACTATAAATGGAGGTGGGCATAATAAGCAGAATGGTAAACAAGCTAAGGACAGTAATAACAGTGGAGAAGCTTCTAAGGAAAATTACATACATGTGAGGGCCAGAAGAGGTCAGGCCACAAATAGTCATAGCCTCGCTGAAAGGGTATATCTTTCACCATAATACATGAGATTTTTCAATAATCTTTTTGGTTTTATACATGTATCGCTATATTAAAAATCTGTTTTTGTAGGTGAGAAGAGAAAAAATTAGTGAGAGGATGAGGTTGCTACAAGAACTTGTTCCAGGATGTAATAAGGTAAATTCTTGGTACTAAGGTATTTGAACGGTCAAGTTTACATAAATTCGTTGTTCTTAATTCCTTCATTGTTCTAGATTACTGGTAAGGCGGTAATGCTTGATGAGATTATCAACTATGTACAATCACTGCAACAACAAGTTGAGGTAAACTATTATGCTTTCTAAAATGATGAATTGATTTCTTATAAGATGATAAGTATGTTGGTACTATATTAGACACTCTTTTAAGATACTAGGAGTCGTAAATATTTGGATATGTATCCTAGTGTTTGACATGCCAATTTTTTTCACATCTATGTTCCATGTCATGTTACTTGGACACACATACTTTACGAAAAATGAAGAGTTCAAGTAACTTAGGTTGGAGATAGGTGCCCTTTAATCTATAGAAGCTACCATAAGCACCTATAGGAATTTATAAGCTTTGCCATTTTCTTTTAAGTGTTTCTTTCATTTGAGTGCAATAAGGCCCTTAGGATAGCAATGACTACTATAAGTATCTTTCTATTGTATTCACAGCTTGATGAATTATGGTTAGTGTTGAGAATGGTTAGTTCTATCAATATTGAGATCATGTATACTAGTTACTGTTCTATCAATGTTGTATGATTCATACAGTATTTTTCTTTCATCTTGCAGTTCTTGTCAATGAAACTTTCAACTGTCAATCCCGAACTGAACATTGATATAGATCGACTTTTATCCAAAGATGTAAGTCAAATTATCCAATATATTGTGATTAAAAAAAAAAAAATTAAGCATTTGAAACTCTAATAGTATAGCATATCTTCTTGCCTTTTCGTCTTCAGATTCTTAATTCAAGGTCTGGCAGCAGTCTCTTTGGTTTTACTCCTGGCATAACTACTTCTCAGCCCTATTCGTGTGGTATCTTTCCTGGAACCATGCCAACAATACCCAGCACAACTCCGCAATTTCCTTCTTTGAATCAGGCAAGTCTTAAATCTTAAAGTTGTGTTGCTGCTGCTTGTCAAAATCTCCTCACTAACTTAGGCATGTATAATATGCAGACTGCACTTGACAATGAGCTACAAGGTCTCTTTCATATGGGATTCGATTCTAATTTGGGCATTGACAGTTTGGGACCAAATGGTATTGGCACGAGATCACTAGTTTGTCTTCTAACATATATATATATACACACACACATGTATGTGTGCGTGTATATTTCTTTTATTCTAAGTTTGAATGCACTTTGTCATGTTTGGCAGGACGTTTGAAACCAGAGCTATAGGCATTGGAAGATCTAATTGGGCTTTTTCTCCTCCTAATGGAGATTTGAATTTTCTAGCTGACTGATTTGACTTGATCATGGAAAAAAAAAGATTATTCAGTTGTATAGGCTCAGTTTATAGCTGTTGTTTCAATTTCAAATCTTGTACGTTCAGGCAACAAACTTGGACTTTTTGACTGGTAGTGGTAGTGGGTTTGGGTCTTTGAGGGTATTGGGGAATTTATGAAGGAAACATCATAAGGAAATAGATCAATTAATCTGTTTTGGTTGGCATATAATTTTGGGATGCCTAGTAAAGTTGTTATTTCAATGAACAGCATTTCTTTGACTCTTTATTTTAGTGAAGTATCGGTATTTAAGGAATATGACATGAATATGAGAAAACTTTAGAAAAGTTAGTACGTCCAACGTCTATGTGTATATTCAATAATTTACTACTTGCGTCACATGGTAGAGGAAACAATTGCAAGATTCAATGAGCTTACAAATTTTCTCTTGGATCGTAGATGTTATTATTATAACCAAACTTGAGCTTTAGCAAACTTAGCAACCCTGTCTGCTACTTGATTAGCCACCCAATTAAATCCATTGCAGCAAAGGCTAAAGAGGGGAAACATGTTTGATTTACCGTCGGACATATAGAATCCAACTGCGACTGTCAAAGCTGCATCTTACCAGTAATGCAACTGGAAACAGTATTCAAAACAGTTTCAACAAGAAAAGTGTTAGGACCTAATTATTGCAAAATTAAAGTTTAACCCAGATGGCGGCTAAATAAATGCTTAGAGTAAACATTGACATCTAATAATTTTTAAATAGAAATAAAATATGTAAACACGACCTAAATGAAAACTACATGTTTATACACCAACTAACATGTTAATCATGGAAGAATTAATTTAATACAAAAAAGGTCTAATGCTTACTACCTTAATTTTATAAAGCCTCAGCGTATTCTATTTATGAGTCGTCGTCTCTTCTTTACATTTGGTACAAGTTTCATGTTTGATCTAGAACAACGCTTCAATATACTTTGAGGCACCGAATGGGTTCATTCCACTTTATGTTATCATTCGCACAAATAACAGCGTGCAAGATGCGTCCCATATTGGGTTTTAAATCAAATTTCACAAACCTAAAGCTTCAAAAATCATGATTATTTAATTAAATACTGGGAGGTTGGCATGTTCACTAAATATGGTAATTATAGTTCTTAGATTTATTATAGTCCACTTATTTTTTAAAAATGATAACACCAAGAAAACAAAACAATATACTTAAGCCCAACATCTATTTTGTTTTCTCAATCGCATTTGACAAAGATAGGGTTGTAACCAATTGAGAGATCACTTTCATTCATATTAATGCTCATTAAAGATAAATATGTAGCATAGTTTCGTCATCTTATCCTTGCATATAATGTTATCCTCCATGATGTTTCCTTGTGTATTCCTTTCCAATAGAAAATATTTCTAGATTGCACCTATAGTCTTCATCTTATATGGCTTGTGTATAGTTAACTTCACAAGTGAATGTACTTAAAAGTTGGTTATTTCTAGAGCTAATTGTTATGTTCCCTCCATCTCATCATTATCACCACTTCTTACTATCATGTTCATCACTATCTTTCTCTACATCTTTTTCATCTAATGAATCATCAAGATTACTTTCAAGGAAAGAATTACCTTATAAAAATCACCTTATATTGTGCTTGTGGCTCATTTAATGGTTTGGAGATATAATTGACAACCCTACAAAAGTAGAGTTATTTAACCACTTATATGTCTTGTTATGTGATAAAATATCATTAAAAATTTTAATGTGTTTAATTATATCAATGTAGGTGGAATGATAAAATGGGAAAAATTAGCAGCATACCACGACAAACATTTTTCTGTGTTGTGGCTCACATGAAGAAAAAATACACAACAAGGACCATGTTGTAGTGCGCATTTGTAACTAAGCATGAATCCTACTTTTAATCAAACAATGAATCTTAGCTTTAGTCATCAAACATTGGATCATTTTAAAAGATGACCTAATGGTTTATATTAGGTCATTTTTACTTTAAATAAACATCATTATTTCACAAAAATAAAACATACAATTAAGAATTAAAAAACCTAATAGTTTCCAAGAAGAGAAAGAAGAGAAAGAAGAGAAAAAGTTCAAGAGAAGGTTAAAAAAGACACAATTTTGTGAAGATTCAAGAGAAGATTAGTGTTACAAATCAAGAGATTGAGTGTATCTCTTTTTCTTCTCCACTCTTTATTAGTTTTTATGTCTTTTTTATGGGAAATATGATCTTTATGAACTTAATTATGTCTATCTAATTTATCAATCTAGAGGTCTTATGAACCCAATTTTCTATATGTAATGATCTAATATTTTGTCCCAATTGTGATTTCAATTCAACAATATTATTTAATCTAAATCTTATGTTATTAATTGTTTGGTCAATGATTAATTTATAGAGGAATTTAAAATATTATATCAATTGTCAACGCTTCCCACCACCTAGTTTTCAATAACCATAACAACCATAAGCAAAGAAGAATCCACCAAGTGAGGACAACGCAAGTGATTTAATGGGAATGATGAAAGACTTCATATATTAAGTAAATACAAAAGTGGATTGAGAAAGTCCACTCATGGGGATTTTATCCAAAATTTGGAATACAAATAGGGAAAGTTTTTCAAATCATAAGTCAAAGGCCTCAAAGTAACATTCCAAGAAATATAGAAGTAAACCCAAAAAGAGAAGGTAAGGAGCATTGTAAAGTAATAACCTTAAGGAGTGGTAAACTTTAGAAGAAAAGTAGGAAACTAAAAAAGATGAAAAGGAAAAAGTGAACACATATAGTATTGAAAGTAAGATAACTAAACTTCGCAAGATCACAATTCTTACTTTTCGTACCATGAGTGGACTTAATATGACTTCCAACCAACATTTTCTTACTTTTAATTTAAGTAGAATACCATCGTAAATTAATCCTAAATAAGAAAATAAACCTAGTCATACTTGCTAGATAAATTCATTCATCGCATTATGTTCTAAAAGGATATAACTAAACTTTGCAGGATGACACTTCTTAGTAACCTTTAACAAAGGCATCAACTTTAATCATCACACTGTCACAAAGCAACAGGTTATCACTTCGAATAAGAATATCAATAAATATCATAATTTATGAAATGAATAAAAATCTATTTATTCCTAGGATATAATGATAACATCTTAAACTACCATTAAACATATGTATGCAGTAAACTAATTAATTACTCTAAATCATACCTATATAGTTATAGAATTTAAATATAGAGTTAAATACATCAAAACTTAAGGATGTAGTTCTAAATATTATTATAACATTTTATTATTTAAAATCATAGTCTAGGGCTTGAAAATTACCAACAATTACATAAATAAATTAGCTAGGCATAATCATAATTAAAATAGTGTAAGTTCTATAGTCCTTTGAGTCTTTTTTTTTGCGTTCCCGTATGCAAGATATAGAGTCTATTTATTTTTCTTAGTGTATTTTCATCCTATTTGTAAGGTTTGTTACTGTGATTAGTAATACTCACATGCACAAAGTTAGTCACACTTTATATGAAAGCACGTTATACACACACCACGAGGTTGGTTTTCTTAGTATGTATACTAGATTGTGAGTTGTGATTTTTATTTAGTTGTGTGTGTGGGTATTTATGAAAAATTACTCATAATTTTCTAAACCAAAAAATTCAAGTTTTGTATGCCTTGATGAGGTCCTTACCAAACCCCTCACCTTACCACTTCATCGGGTGGTCGGTGAAGCCATGAAGAGGGTGGTCGGTGAAGCCTCAATGAGGTACCCCTAGATAGCCCAAAGTTTTTATAAATACCCAATCTCTTGTTTTTTTAATGAAAAAAATATAGCGAAGCTTTATCAATTAGACATCTCATTTTTATGATTCCTAGTCACTATTATATTGGGTGTTTTTCAATAATAGAAATTCATGATTGTGTGAGAAAAACCATGCTTTTGAGTGGTGAGTACTCAAGGTAGAGTTGGGTAGTGAAAGTAAAATAGCATTCTTAAGTTTTGAGTACTTCAAACTATCTTACTAGTGAGGTATGAGTAATAATTTTCTCTTGGGATTGAGATAAGTTGTCTATGGGTACCCAAGACAGTGATTGCTAGTGTTTATAGTTGAGGGATCTCCCATATTATTGTATAAATTGATGATCATTGGCAGCTAATTGCACTATTGTGTGTGGTGTTTGCTTTGGAGAAGATTCAGATTCGTGCGTCGGATGAAGTTGTTATGGAGGCAACAAACGAGGGCAACTATAGGTAGTTAGGGTAGGGTGATCTTGATTGATAGAGGTATTTGAATTTATACTTTTATCAAGTTTTATATGTTTATTATTTTTAGTGGATTATTTATCGCCGAGTGGTTTTCATAAGCAACTCAAGGATATACCGCATAGGTAGGAGTTCTATGTGTGTTTTCCTCATTGTGTGACTATGTTTTTATGATTAGCTATTATGTTAGTCTAATTTTCTATCATGTACGTACCAATATACTAGATTTAGACTCTAATTAGAAAGCTTATATGGTTTTTACTGTGGCATGCTTTCTTTACATTCCTTGTAATATGATTATAGCTTTTTGTTTATTGCTTTTACTTATTTAAATTAATCTATATGCATATGTGTTTTGATGTGAGTCTCTAAGGAGTTAGTATCTATTTATCCTTGTAGTGTGACAGGTGTAAGACTATCTCTTTTGGTATGATGTGTTATGTATTATTGTATATTGAGAGTACAATCATCATTTATCAAATATGTTTCTATATATGAGGTTTTGAATTGATTGGAAATCCTTTTTAGATTTTCAGTATGTATGCCTAATTCACATTTTGTGTGATGCTTTCCCTGTTTATACATATTGTTGGCTTGGCTCGAATGAAGGATGAAAAATTTCAAAGAAAAAGGAGGATGTCACTCCCACCACTACCTATTCGCACACCACCAGTTCCACCCATAACCATAAAATTATCATCTGTCAAGAGACTATCTTGGGATGAGATGCAAAGATGGTGAGCACAAAGGTTTTGCTTCAATTGTGATGAGAAATTCTCTTCGGGTCATAAGTACTAGAGCCCTCAACTACTCCTACTAGAAGGGAATATGGATGATGAACTCGAATGAGATATTAACAAATCCAACACTGTCCTTCCCTCTAATCCAAATATTCCATTGCACACATTGACATGTTGGACATTTATAAAGACCACACGTGTTGTGGCCAAGGTTGGCTGGTATAAAGTGATTGTACTCATTGACAATGACTCTACACATAATTTCATCAGTGACAAAATGGCTTCTTTACTGCACCTCTATGTGGCACTTCAATATGCGAGTTGCAAATAGGCGACCATTGGAATTTCAAGGAAGATTTGACAATGTCCACATCAGTATCCAAGGCATTCCCTTTTCCGTTACTTTGTACTCTCTACCAATAACTAGTTTGGACATGGTATTAAGAGTTCAGTGGTTAGAGCAACTAGGATCAGTTGTGTGTGATTGGAAGAAGATGACAATGAAGTTTCAATAGGCCAACAAACCACAGATCTTACAAAGGACCAATACTTAAATCCTACGACAAGCATATCTAGAGAATATTTCGAAGGAGATGAGGTCCAATGACTTCATTTTTGAAATATGTTGGCAATCACTAGACACACCACAACAGACCATCCAGCTAGAGATGCAAGAACTGATTAAGGCCTACATTGACATTTTTAAGGAATCATAAAAATTACCACCAACTCGTGATATTGACCAATTTATTCCCTTCAAAGAAGGAACTGAGTCGATAAACGTATGTCTATACAGGTATACCTATTGTCAAAAAGATGAAATTGAAAAACAAGTTCTGGATATGCTAAAATTAGGGTAACTTAGACCAAGTACCAATCTGTTTTCATCACCTATCTTGCTTGCAAAAAAAAAGATGATACATGGGGTTTTTGTATTGATTACTGAGCCCTTAATTCTGTTACCATCAAAGATTACTTCTCCATCTCCACTGTTGAGGATATACTCGATGAACTCCATGGGTCATCCTACTTCACCAAACTAGATCTTCAGGCTGGCTATCACCAGGTACACGTAGCTCTAGTTGACATACATAAAACTTCCTTTCGTATACATAATAGACATTATGAATATCTTGTTATGACATTTGGTCTATGTAATGTCCCATCCACTTTTCAAGCTATAATGAACTCTATATTTCGTCCATACCTCCATAAATTCATCCTAGTGTTATTTGATGACATCTTGATCTATAGCCCCAAATTTTAGCAACCATTCATAACCAAATCTGATGCTTCAGGGGAAGGAATTGGAGTTATACTTACTCAACAAGGAAAACCCATTACCTTTATGAGTCATTCCTTAGGAGTCTTAAAGCTATCCTGGTCCATATACGCCAAGGAAATGCTTGAAATCATTCATGATATACGCACTTGGTGTCCTTATCTCCTGGGATATAAATTCTACATCCAAACTGATCAATAAAGCCTCAAATGCTTACTCGAATAGCATATGGTAACACTAGAATAGAAAAAAATGGGTGGCAAAATTACTTGGCTATAATCATGAGATAATTTATAAGCCATGCAAGGATAATTAAGTCGTTGATGCCCTCCTGTGTGATAGGTTCCCTAACCCTTAATGCCTTATTTATTCCACAGGCTCACATCTAGAAGGACATCAAAACAACATTTATATGCGATGTTTACATGGACTGCATAAGCAAGTAAGTTGTTGCCAAACCAGGCCTACCCTACACCAAACGTAACGGGGTAATACTATACAAGAACAAAGTGGTGATGTCTCCAAAGTCACAAATTCCATACAAGCTATTGCATAAGTTCCATGACTCTCCTATTGGTGGACACTCTAGAGTGCTGTGCATATATAAATACCTTGCTCAACAATTCTATTGGCCATCCATATATCAAATGATGAATAAGTATGTCTATTCTTATGAAGTGTGTCAATAAGCTAAAGCATCCACTTTTTCCCCTGCCGGACTCCTATAACCACTACCCATTCCTTATCAAGTATGGGATGACATCTCAATGGATTTCATCGAAGGACTGCCCCCAGCAAAAGGCAAAGACACCATCCTTGTAGTTGTCAATCGCATTAGCAAATCATCCCACTTCTTAGCACTAACTTACCCTCTTTCTACGAAGATGGTAGCTGAAACATTTGTCAAAGACATAGTGAAACTACATGGCCTGCTCGGATCAATCATCAACGATCGTGATCCCATTTTCATCAGCCACTTTTGGCTTGAATTTTTTAAGTGGTCTGGCACTTAATTGAAGATGAGCTCAACATACCATCCACAAAATGATGGACAGTTAGAAATCGATAATCGATATGTTGAGCAATACCTACATTGATTAGTTCACCAACAACCAAAAAAATGGTACTCTCTTCTCCTTTGGGTAGAGTTTTGGTATAATAAAACCTACCATGCTTCGATGGGAATGACACCTTTTCAAGCTCTGTATGGGCGCCCTCCTCCCAACACTATCAGTTGAGCTCCATTCCTTTTCATGGGGTGGATTAAAACTTGGCTTCCCTCAATTATCTTATCACCCAACTCAAGCTCAACTTACATGCAACTGCCAACTGGATGAAAAAATGATTGATTCAAGTCGACGTGACATAGAGTTCAAGGAATGCAATCTTTTTTACCTTAAACTATATCCTTATCGACAACAAACAGTGTTCAAACGAGCATCTCAAAAATAGCTCATAGGTTTTATGGGCCCTTTACAATTGAAAGACACATCGGCAAAGTAGCATATCAACTCCAAATTCCCAAAGGCTCTCGCATCCACCAAGTACTCCATGTTTCCTTGTTGAAAAAGAAGATTATCCTACTTTGTCACCTCTTAATGATGATAGTGTCATTATTATAAAACATGAGGAAATCTAGATGCTCGTTAGAAGAAAAGAAGGGGTGGAATATTTTAAGGAAAGCTTGGTCAAGTGGAAGAAACTTCCTAGAGAAGATGCCACTTAGGATAATACAACCAAACTACAAGAACAATTTTCTACCTTGAACCTTGAGGACAAGGTTCCAGTCACAGAAGTGGGTATTGATAAACCAAGAAGATCAAAATGTGTTGCTAGGCCCAATCAGAGATACTTGGATTGAGTTTTAAATTTTAGTTGTACTTTCTACACCATGTTGTTTGTGCTTAAGAGTAGTAGATTGTGCTTAGGAGTAGTGGCCATAAAAATAGGAAGAGTGCTTAGAAAGTGGTGGACACAAATCATGTATTTATAACCTCTAAATGAATAAGAAAATAAGGTAGAGAAAAATTTATCTTACAATTGTGGTTTGTTCACACTCAAAAAGAGCAATTTTATTACATTTAGGAGCTTTGGTTGGGACCTATCATCACTAAAGAATTTATGGGTTGAATCTTGTAATGTGGAGGCAATGTTTTACAAAACATGGCTTCTTTATTTTATGTGGATAAACATATAGGTTTCAATGTTGTTTTGAAATGCATAACGTGTGCAATAGTGTCTTTGGTCTCCTTAGAATTGAAAATTTTGTGGTGGTACAACATGCTCAATGTTTTCGGAGAAAGGTGATATAACCAATTGATCACATACTTTGTCAATGTCATATTGAGTATGTCCAACCCCATGATTTTTCAATTGTTCATCTAATTTCTTCATTCTACCTTATCATAACTTAGTTAAGAGATTAGCTTATAGTTATACTACATTTGGTTGTATCACATCTGGCTCATAAGGTTGATGGAGAATTTCACGGGGGTGGTCAAGGAGTGGGACTCCTTATTTTGAATGAACTCTTAGCTTTTTCCTAGAAATTCCCAAGCCTTTCTTCATCTTGCACAAGGTAGTTATGTCTTACTAGAGGATTGTCTTTATGGGTTAAACGAGTTCTAAAATCCGTTGTCCTATGGTAATCTTAAGAAAGCTTGTTGCAACTCGATCACTTGTATATGTAGGAAACCAATTCTTGTTTCCTCTTCAGGAACGTCTCATTCTAAGATTTGACTAGTAGAGTTCATAGGGTTCTGCAAGTTCCTTATAGGTTTCTTAAGATTACCATTTTATTCTAATCCTTATCTGTAGTATGGAGGTGGTGACGCATATGCCAAGCCGGGATGAAGTATGAGGTATTTAGTAGCTGGGTTTATGGTATCTTGAAGAATGAAATAAGGAAGATTAATAATGGTTGGTCTTGCAATTGCCAAGTATTCGGGAGATAAGTAGTCATTGTGATATGTGAAAAAATATTTTAGTAAAGCTCCTAATTGACAAGCCCTCAACATGAATGAGTTTAAGGTCTCAAATTCTTATAGTTTGACTAAAAAACTTGAGTCCTCACTATGAACACCGATTATTTAGAGAAATCCACGTGTAATATGTTAGAACAAGTCTTCTATAGATTGTCATATATGGACAGACCCATCATTTTAATCAGCTTTGGGTCCATTCACATAATTTTTCTCTTTCAACGGGATGAACTGGCAAGATCCAAACAAGTCGCATACCTCATATATGTCATTACTCTTCTCATGTCTTGTACCTTGTCTAAATGGAAGGAACTATGAAGATCTAAACAAATTGCATACCTTGTCCAGATCATTATTCATCTCAGGACATATACCCCATCTTGGTCACTACTCTTTTCAAGTTTGTACCTTATCTAAACAAGAGTAACCTTCAAGATCCAAATAGGTCATATACCTTGTCCCCATGTCATTATTCCTCTCAAGAGACATACCACATCTAGGTCATTAATTATCTTAGGTTGTGTACCTTGCCTAAATGAGATGAATTGTCAAGATCCAAACAGGTTGCATACATTGTTTAGGTCATTTTTTCTCTAAAGATGTTCTACGTTAGTAGGTGATTGCATGATATGGAGACAATCCTACAAAAACCACTTATAAAATTTACTAGCTTTGGAGCCCATACATATTCAACTAATCTAATGGGAATTTTCACCTTTTTCGTGTCTTGCTCATTGTTTGAAAAAATTAATAGTTGTAAAGAAATAAATTCTATAAACTTAAGATAATTTCTCAAAATAAAATAGAACAAAAATAATACCAAAAACTTTTAGTGTGAAAAACCTTCCAAAAATAAAAGTAACAATTATGAGACCCATATATCACTTAAAACTTCTATTATAATAAAATGAGATTACAAACTTCATATTTAAATAGATATCTCATAAAAATACAATAAATATATATCTTAAATTTGTAGGTAAAATTTTATAAATTAACTCTTAATTTTTCTTCTCAGAAAACTCTCTATGCTATTTATTCTCTCTAATTTATTTCTCTCAATTTGATATGTATTAAGATTAATGCAAAAGACTTTTTATAGAACCAAAGCATTCCTTTTATCATTCAAGTCAATTTTAAGGGAACAAATAATCTAATTTTTCAAGTTTTTTTTTTCTTCTTCTCAATGCATGCCTTTATTGTTAATGTTTATAATTTACTTGGTGGCGATGGACCAACCCTCACGACTAAAACTCATTCGTTAGATGAAGAGAAAGAGAAATTAGAGAACGATAATTAAAGATTTTGGCTAATCACTGGCGTTGAAAAATTGCAATTGCAAGGAAGAGAAACCATAGAAATCAAAAGAATATTCCATCTCTGTCGAATTTTCATGAGAAGTCTTCTAAAGATCTAGAAAGCGAAGGAAAGACGGGGGAATATTAACAAACACATTCGTCTAGCAATTTTCGTAAAAATTTAATTGGGCCTCAAATAGACGCTAGTTTGGGTAGTTTTGTCCTGGAAATGGGGTTTGCTCATGATAGGTCTGCTACTAAAATTTGCATAAACGCTCGACATTCTCACTTTTTTTCAAAATAATACTCTAACTATGGTGATTACGATAGTACCAACCAACTCATGTTTTTCGATTATACAGTAAAATTGTATATATTGGTAATTTTAATTTGAATTTTAAGAAATCAATCCACCTTAGTGCAGGATTAATATTTACTACTTTTGTCCCACCAGAAATCAAGTAATAATTTCATTACTATGAAAGAAAACCAATTAGTGCTCATTTCATGAGCAGTGGCTTTGACATTCATCTAATATAAGGTAATAGCTTCCCTCGCCATAAGAGAAATAAAAATCTTTACATTCTAAAAAAAAAAAAAAATTTGCATTTCTTGATTTCCATGGTTTCCACCAAGCAACATTTACCATGTTGATATTTGCATTCTTAGGATCAATGACACTTTTTTGCTCGAAAAAATTCAACAAGTTGTCGAAACTTTCCACGACTATTGAATTACGGAAATCTTTAATGGAGAAATTAAAAGGAGGGGTTGAGAGTACATGTTGGGTGATACTACAATTAAACAAAAGCCGATGAATGGTTTTTTTAACCACATTGGATACATCAACGATACTGAAACTCTTTTTCTCTGCAACTAAATGCGTACAAGAATGATATTGTTGAAACATTGCCATATAAAACTCTTTAATTTGCTGGGGACTTTCATTTTTCCATAAATGCTTACATCTTTTTTAGTCTATAACCGTAGCAATCTTGATACCTGAATGAACAAGAACCACTTACTCTTCCACTGCTTCATAGCCTCCATCATATTACTGCCAATTTGTAGCAAATTTTAAATGAGTATTTTCCATTAAGTTTGTTATAAATTCAATTTGATTACACAAATAAATAATTATGAATTATAGTAAAGTAATAATTAATGAAAAAAATGACACACAATAATTTAAATAGTTAAATTTTTTAATTTGAAAAGTCTATTCTATTAATGACGGCACATCGATTAAAATCTACTAATAATCAAATAGAGATGCAAACACCAATATTTAGAGAACTTTACAAAATATACCGAGAAAACCCAAATACATCCATAAAATAACTCTCTCTGATTTACTGGTGATATATAACAAAATAAATTAACAAAATTGTTATTAAATCAAATATTATCATACAAATGAAAGAAATTCCACAAATGGTAGCAAAAATGGACAGTTTGTCCTTGGGCTGATTTTCCCCTCTTTTATGTTCTCTGTTCTCAACTTCAATGTAAATTTTTCTTTTCTTTTCAGTAAGCTCTTGGGCGACAGCTCCACACTCTTCACAGTGTAGTTGAATATATATATATATATATATATATATATATATATATATTGGTAAAGAGATAGGGTTTTAATATATGGGTTTGAGCTTAATATTGTTTTGGGTCATATTTACAAAATCTCCACCTTAACTCAAAACAAAAAACACGTTCTTCAAATATGAAATTCCTCAGATTACCAAATAATTGACGTCCAAAGCCCCAAAGGGTGATCATCTACTGTAAACACCAATCAAGTCTAAACAATGCTTGAAATTATTAAATGGAACTAGTTTGGTTAACATATTAGCTGGATTCTCTATAGTGACTATCTTTTGACAACAATAACATCCTAAGAGACAATGTTACGAATGAAGTGATATCTGACATCAATGTGTTTGGTTCTTTCATGATACATAGTATTCTTAGTCAAGTGTATTGCACTCTAACTATCACAAAATAAAATAGAAGTATCTTGCTGTAAACCCAAATCACAAACCAAACCTCTAAGCCAAATAGCTTCTTTCACTACTTCTGTTGCTGTCATATAATCTGCTTTTGTCGTAGAGAAAAAAAATGTAAACTGTAAAGTAGCCTTCCAACTAATGATACAATGAGAAAGAGTGAAGACATAGCTTGTCTGAGATCTTCTTCTATCAAAATCACCAGCATAATCGGAGTCCACATAACCAATAACACTACAACTGGTATTAGAACTTCCATCATATACCAAACCAAAATTAGATGTACCTCTCAAATACCGAAGTATCCATTTCACTTCTTGCCAATGACCTTTACCAGGATTACCGATATATCTACTGACAATACTAACTACATGTGAAATGTTTGGATGAGTACAAACCATAACGTACATCAAACTACCAACGACAATAGCATATGGAACCTGAGACATGTATTGCTCTTCTTCTTCTGACTGTGGTGACAAGTCCAAATAAAGCCTAAAATGTGTAGCTAACGGTGTACTCATAGGTTTAGACTCTTTCATACCAAAACGTTCAAGAACTTTTTCAATATAACTAAGTCAAATAAAGCTTGCCCGCTTGTCTATCTTTGTAAATTTTTATGCCTAAAATTTTCTTTGCTGCATCCAAATCTTTCATCTCAAACTCATCACTATGTTGAGACTTTAATTTCTGAATCTCAAACATATTCTTAGAAGCAATAAGCATGTCATCAACATAAAGCAACAAATAGACAGCTGAACCATCATGGAATCTTTTATGATAAAAACAACTATCATAATCACTCCTTGAATAACCATGATCATTCATAAAAGAATCAAACCGTTTATACCACTATCTAGGGATTGCTTTAACCCATATAAAGACTTTTTCAATAAACAAACATGATCTTCCTTACCTGGAACAACAAACCCCTCTAGTTGATGCATATATATTTGTTCCTTAAGCTCACCATGTAAGAATGTTGTCTTGACATTCAGTTGTTCTAATTCCATGTCAAAAAATGAAACCAGAGCAAGAAAGACACGAATAGAGCTATGTTTCACAATAGGTGAAAATACTTCATTGAAGTCAATACCTTTCTTCTAACAATAATCCTTTGCAAAAACGCATGCCTTGAATCACGTTGCTTCAACCTCAGGTATACCTTCCTTTTTCTTGAAGACCCATTTGTTTCCAACAAACTTCTGGCCCTTAGGCGGTTTCACCAATTCCCAAGTATGATTCTTATAAAGTGATTCAATCTCTTTATTCATAGCAACCAGCCTCTGAACAGACTCATCACAAGTGACAACTTCATGATAACTAAAAGGTTTATACACCTCAATGACTCTGCCATAAACAATGCAAAATAAACTAAATCTATATCTGCGTACCTCTGAGGACGTTGAATCTCTCTTATTCCTTTACCCTTAGAGATACTATATGGTTACTCATGTTTCTCTTCTACTACATCATGAGTAGAATCATCTATCCCATCCATAGATGGCTGATCTAAAGTGCCCTCTTGCACTTGACTAGGAGCTTCACTCTCAAGCTCTGCCTGCTCACTAACACCGTGGTATTTATCTGCAACAATAGACTCTTTTTTTCTTTTCTAACATGGAAAACTCATCAAACTTAAAATCTCTACTAATCAAAATTTTAGGTGACTTGGGTTCAACACACCATAATCTATAACCCTTCACCCCAGAAGGATACCCCAAAAATATGCATTTCAATACCCTAGGCTCAAGTTTACTATCATTAACATAAGCATAAATAGGACAATCAAAAACTTTCAAATCAGAATAATTAGCAAGAGTACCAAAGAATATCTCAAACGGAGTCTTCAACTCAATTGCAGTTGATGGAGATCGATTCTCCAAATAGTAGGCATGGTAACAAGCTTCAGTGCAAAATGATTTATCCAAGTCAGCTTGAAAAAGCATATAACAAGCTCTTTCTAAGAGAGTCTTATTCATACGTTCTGCAACTCTATTTTGTTATGGTCTATGATACATAGTGCGGTGTCTCACTATGCCATTTCTTTCACAAAACTCATTAAACTGTCTGTCAAAAAATTCCAAACCATTGTCAGTCCTCAAAAGCTTGATTTTCTTGCCTATTTGATTTTCTATACAAGCCTTGAATTTTACAAATTTTGAGAACGGATCATTCTTGTTCTTCAAAAAATACACCCATATATGTCGAGAGAAGTCATCAATAAAAGTCAACATATATCGGGCACCACTCTTAGACACAACACGAGAAAGATCCTAAAGATCTGAATTAATATAATCAATAGTTCCTTTCATTTTAAGGATGGTTGTATTGAACTTGACCCTACGATGCTTTCCATAGACACGATGCTTACAGAAATCAAGTTTCCCAGTTTTCTGACCACCAAGAAAATCCATTTTGCTCAAAATAGACATCCATGGCTTACTCATATGCCCTAGCCACATATGCCATAATCAAGTATTATCTGAATCTTGATATGACGAGGACGAAACTGATACACTATCAATAATAGTGATACCTTGAAACATATAGAGACCACACAAAAATTTTCCTTTAATAACAACAAGAGCACCCTTACTAACTCTTAAAACTCCACCTTCGGCTACATACTTGTAGCCTTGTGAATCAAGAGTACCCAAAGATATCATGTTCTTTTTCAAATCTGGAACATGGAGAACATCTTTCAAAGTCTTAACAATATCATCATGCATCTTAATTCAGATAGTACCAATACCAATAACCATGTAAAAAATATTGTTTCCCATCAAGACAACACCTCCATCAATAGACTGATAAGAAGCAAACCAGTCTCTACTGGGTTATATATGGTAAGTGCATCCAGAATTAAGAATCCAAACATCTCCATGAGAACCAATAGATACTAATAGAACATTTTTACCATCAGAACCAGAACTATCTGCAACACCAGCAACATTATTAGTACCAGAAGACGTTGTGGTAGATTTTCCTTTATCTTTGAGTTTCAGACAATTTACATTCCAATGCCCTTCCTAACGACAATAGTTGCATTTATCTTTTCTTTTTCTAGATTTGGATCTAGACTTGCCTCTATTATTGCTTGTGTTTTTTTCTTGATTTCTACCTCTGACAAATAAACCACTACTATTATCATTGTTGCTAGTAGACACATTTTTCTTCAACTCTTTAGAATTCAAAGTTGCTTTGACATCCTCCAAAGAAATTATGTCTCACCCATATAGCATGATATCAAAAAAATGTTCAAATGAATGAGGTAAAGAACATAATATAACTAAGGCCTAATCCTCATCATCAATCTTAACATCACTATTTTTAGATCACGAATAATTTTAGTAAATTCTTTAAGGTGATCGTGTAAAGGTGTACCTTCTGACATTCTGAATATATAAAACGCTACTTCAAATATAACTGACTTGTCAAAGACTTGGTCATATACAAATTCTCCAAAATAAACCATAACCTAGCAGGAGATTCCTCATTAACAACCTCGCATAGTACCTCATCAGATAAGGATAACTGAATTAAACTGAGAGCATTTTTCATCAATGCATCTTTTTCTTTATCAGTCAATTTTTTAGGAAATTTATCCTTGTCTTCAAGTTTCTTAACGAGCCATTCTTTAACTAATGCAGCCCGCATCTTCATTCGCCATAGACTAAAATCATTCCTACCATTGAATTTCTCAATTTCGTATTTTGTCGTCATGATAGAAAACCTAATATTAAATAAACATAAGCATAACCCAGAAAATATCAAACCAATCAAATAACCAGAAGCCTAAAATAAATCCAAATATGCAAACTTGATCATTTCAAATAAATAACAGAATAACCTAATGCTCTAATACCAATTTGTTATAAATTAACACTTGCGGAAACAAAGTTCGGATCCAATTTGGTTGCACAAATAAATAATTATGGATAACAACAAAATAATAAATAATGAAAAAAATGACATACAATGATTTAAATGGTTCAACTTTTCAATGTGAAAAGTCTACTCCACTAACGACGATACATTGAGAAAAATCCAATAATAATCAAATGTAGATACAAACATCAACATTCAAAGAGCTTCACAAATTATACCAAGAAAACCCAAATACATTCACAAAATAATTCCTTCTAATTTACTGGTAATATATAACAAGATAAATTAACAAACTTATTATTAAATCAAATATTACTATACAAATGAGAAAAACTCAGCAAAAATGTACAGCTTGTCTTTGGGTTGATTTCCCCTCATTTCTGTTCTCTATTCTCAACTTCAATGTAGATTTTTTCTTTTCTTTTCAGCAAGCTCTCTGCAGCAGCTCCACCCTCTTCACACTGCAGTTGAAAATATATATACCATATATATATATAGGTAAAGGGATAGGATTTTAATATATAAGTTTGGGCCTAATACTGTTCAGGGCCATATTTAACGAAGTTCATGTTCATATTTAGCAAATTTCATGTTCATGTTGCCACAGCAAATAATCTCTACTCTCAACAATGGGAGTATTCAAGACAAGTTACAAATCAATATGCCATAAAATTAATTGTACTTTAGCCAAGTCCCACTCGTACCTATCTTATGTCATCAAATCTTTCCCAAAATAAGCACCTTCAATAGGTCGAGTAATATGTCTAGATAGGGTTAAGTCAGCAAGCCAAGGTTCTTCCCATAATTTGATCAAACTATTTCTTACAACAAACCATCGTAAGTTGATTTGATGCCATCCAATTAATTTTATTTTTCTTATCATTAGCTTTCCACCAGAATCTCCTCATCATCTTTTGTTAAATCATTACACAGAGGACGGTAAAAGAAAGCATTACATAGCATACTTTGGAATCGCAACTCCAACGGATTTTAGCAAGACCTCTATACCAGCCAGCGTTAGAAAATCGATGGACAGGAATCAATCTTTTTTTACCCTCTCATAAATGAAGTTAAAAGCATTCACTCTAACTCTACCAATAAGGGAAGTTAGTCCTAGATACTTATCCACACAGCCCAAGTTGTTGATGGAAAAAAATCTCCACTAAGTTTATCTTAACAATATTAGAAGCTAGTGTGAGAGTTGAAGAACATGGAGGATTTTTGAACATTTAAAACATGTTCAGAAGCTCTCCCATTAAGTCACTCCAAAACTGGAGCTCATTTCTTTGTGCTTTACAAAAGATAAGAGAATCATTATCGAATGAGGCTCTAATTTTATACTTCAAGAAGTAGAGATAAGATTGATTCTATGCAAATTATGAAGAAGGGTGAAAAGGGATCATCCTGACAAAGTCCTTTCTCTGGTTTGAAAAAACTTGTAATCTTGCCTTCAACTACACAAGCATAGGAAACAGAGGAAATACAAGAATATATTAGTCCAACAAACTTCTCATCAAAACCCAACTTCCTTAACAAGGAAGTAGTCAAGCACCAATCAACTCTATCAAAGGCTTTACTTGAGTCGAGTTTAAGCCTAATATGCCAATTCTTACCCTTATGCCTAGAGTGTAAATGATGAAAAAACTCATGGACAACAAGAACACTATCCATGATAGAACGATTTTGCACAAAGACACTTTGAAAAATACTAATTATGTGAGGAGGAATAACTTGCAGCCCCTTTGAAAGGATCTATGTAATGATTTTATACACAGCGGAGCAAAGACTTACAGGTCTCAAATGATCATGGCAAAAGGACTAGTTACCTTTAGAACAAGCTTTATGAGAGCACTATTTGAAGTTGTGGAAATAGTGTCATGTCTGAAAATACTCTTGACTGTTTTTGTAACATCACCCCAACAAGATGCCAAAACGGCCGGAGGAATGCAATAAAAAATCCATCCTGTGTTGGGGGCTTATTAAGTGCTAGATATAGATACAAAATATTTATTATTTAATAGGTTTGAATATGTTTGATACACTGTCAAACAGTATAAAACGAATTTGTTATTCTTAACGCAAACCCTTTCCATGACTGAATAATTAATATTAATTGTTAATTCTTTAACGCAAATCCTTTTCTTAAATAAAATTCTGATGATTAATAATTAATATTAATATAAAATTATGGATATTTATTCATATTTATATAAATTTAATATCTTGGGTTTTTATATATAAATCCAATTTTTACATGGCAAATTATATTAAAAAATTAGATAAATGAGAAATGTATCATACAAAAGAAAAAATATAAAAAAAAAATTAGGAAAGAATTCTGTTTTTGAGTTTTATCTATGAATTGGAATCAAAATTATCCACTTATATACAAGAGCTTAATTTTCATTTTAATGGGGCATAAGTTAATATATTATAAAAAAAAACTATTATTAAATTAACAAAAGTTAGTATGTAATTAGAACAATCCAAAAGAAATATTACTATGAAAAATATTCTGATCAAGTTAATAAAATTTAATTAGGTTTTTCTTCATTGTGTCCCCAATGTCAGCATTGGAAACCATTCTAACCAACTTCTCAACATGCTTTACTGTAATTCTTGGGTTGATTGCCTGAATAGCATCTTGAATGTCTTCTTCAGAGGGGAATGCAGAGGAGAAAAGGCTCTTGAAGTGGCTTACGACCAACCTCTTCATATATCTTTTAAGTTATTCCCACAAAAGCTATTACTGCCACCCGATCCAATTGTTTGTCCCCTATTTATTCCTTGTTTTACTTTAGCATGAAAAAAAATCTGTAACAATCCCATTCTTTTAACCATTGTACTCTAGACTTTTGTGCCCAATAAGTCTCTTCAGCCTTGTAAGCTTTAGCAAGTTCTTTCAAAACTGTTTGATAATGTAAAGCTTTTGTGCCCAATCAAGAACTCTCAATTGGAATTGTAAAGCTTCAATATGTGATCTAGAATTAGCCCCAAACTCACTATTCCAATTGAAAATAATCTTTTCGCTATCTTTTTTTTTTTTTTTTTAAATTGTTCTAAAGGTTAAATAATTGTTATCAAATTAACAGTTTAATCCCATAATTATTGGTTTAGGCGTTAAAAGTGGCATGAGTTTTCAAAATAAATACTTTACTCACTTAATTTTATGAATAAAGTTCTATTAATTCTATTATTTAAAAAAAATAAACATTTTTAGTCTTATAATTTATTAAAATAAACACTTCTAACCTATCAAAAGTATAAAAAAAAATGAATACGTAACTTTCATAAATAACGAAACTATCGGTGATCAATTAAAAAATTATAATACGAAAATACTTATTTTAAAAACTTATGAGATGTATAATACCTAACACAATAATTACTTAACTAAACAGTTAAAATTAAATGATTAGAGTAGCAGCCCCCCTCAGTTTTTTATATATATAGGACATACCAAGATGAACCTAAAATAGTTTCAGCCAACATCACTCCAAAACTTCTTCATATCCAGTGTTTTTCAACCAGCATTTCGGAAAATAAATCTTTCTTTTGGTTTGGAGGGAGCATTACGAAGCTTTAGATGTAACATCTTGTGGTTTGAACCAAAACCATCTAGGTGATTTACTTCTACCTTAAGATAACGAGTCAACTAAGAATACTAGCCAACACCCGATCAAGTTTTTGTCTTGAACAAAATTATTAAAATCAGCCATAGAAGACAAGGAACGGACACAACCACCTTCCTTTTCATGACTTTATAGTATGTCATTAAAATCCCCAAACACTATAATATGCTGATATTCCTGAATTATATTACCCAAGATCTGTCACCAATGTCTGCACACCACTTTGACAGGGGCAGATGCATAAATCGCAACAAGCCCCCAGGATTGTTGTTCCCCTGGAGGCGTTATAGCTACTTTCCACAAAGTATCTTGCATGTCTTATTTCGTTAATTTCAACGGTAAAATCATTCCTCCAAAACAAATAAATTGCACTGCTTCTACCAATAGGATTAACAATGAAAACTGTGAAAATCCTAGTTTGCTTCTAATCTAAGTATTATAGGTGTAAAATACACAGTCTCATCTTATAATTCATTTATTATTTTAATGAGTTAATATTGTAATATTTTATCATTGTATTTAAATATTATGTAATCTCGTTTAATAATAGTTCTAACTTTAATCATATATTATATTATTATTTTTTATTAAATTTAAATTATAAATTATCATTTATCATTTTTTTTTGTATTATTATTTATGATTCATTAGAGACAAATGAGATATTTCAATTATTATTGTATCATTTTATTAAAAATTAAGTAAGATAATATGAAATAGGTTTTGAAAATTAATAAATTGTCTAATAATCTTATTAATATTCTATCTCAATTTATACCTCTACTAATAAACAATATTTGCTTGATTCAAAGTTGACTAGAGAGTAGAGATTGACCCCAAGTTTGGAATTTTTAGTGTGTTCTGCACTCCTTGACAGTTCATACAAACAATCACTGGTTGTAGGAGAAAAATTGTTAGCTTTGCTAATCACTTAATTTTTGTTTTTCACCTTTGATACATACCAACTATTAAGCAATCCACACAAGCAGCATAAACATAGCAGCAACAATACAACTTCTTAAGCTTATTGTACTCGTTCAATTTAAATTTAGAAAACAAAAGTCCATACCAGTTTTTGTTATTAATGAAAAGCCGAAATCTCCAAAGAGGGGACTTCTGACCTAGGAATTTGCTAAACAAATAGAGAGAAAATTGTTTTAATCTTGTAACTGAATTATACAATCAGCTTGTATAAATGAATTATCAATTACAATTAGGCTTGATCTGTTACAAACTTAACAGCTAAGGAAACATTAAAACAAAATGAAAAGAAGCATTACACGTAAGGCTTACAATGAATAAGTAATGCCTTTGTAAGGCTTATAGAGAAACTATAATTGCAATAATAACTAACATAACTACAACTATGCATTTCATACTCCAACATCCCCCTTCAAATTCATAAGTGAGATAGCACCATTAATTTGGCTCGTAAAATTTGGAAGGAAACAGTAACAAGGGGCTTCGTGAGGAGATCAACAAGCTGATATTGTGAAGAGACATGTGCAATGTCTAGCACTTCATACACCACGTGATCACGCAAGAAATTGTGATCCAATTCTATATGTTTGCATCAAACATGAAGAATGGGGTTTTTAGCAAGATACTTTGCACTTATATTATCACATAGAAGCAAAGGTTTAGTAAGTAGTGTAACTTGCAAATCGAACAAAAGAGATTGTAACCATAAGATTTTAGTAGGTGCATAGAATAATGTTCAATATTATGATTTTGTGGAGAACCTAAACACCATATTCTCTTTAGCACAATTTTAGGAAACCAGATTATCACTAAAGAATACACAATAAGCACTCGTACACTTGTGATCATCAGAGCATCCTCCCCATTTAGCATCACTAAAAGCAACAAGATTTAAAATGGAGGAACATGTCATTAGCATACTATGTTGTAATGTACCATTAGCATATCATAGCAACCTTTTAATAGTAAGCCAATGGTAGTCAATGGGTTGAGACATAAATTACAACAATCAATTGATAGAAAATGAAATCTTTGGTCTAGCGAGTGTAAGATATTATAAGGCACCAACAACACTCATATACTCACTAGGATTCTCTAGATGAACAACATCATATTTACTGAGTAGCTTATCAGAAACCATGTGAGTAGCAGCATGTTTGTTGTCTTGAAGATGACATTTATGAACCAACTCTCGAGCATATTTTGCTTACTCAAATGGATACTAAATGGAGTATATATAAGTGACTTCTAATATGAGGAAGAAACTAAGTTTGCCAAGATCTTTGAGTAAAAAAGTGCCATTGGGTTGAAAAATTAAACTTGAGATGCTGGATTAATAGTTCCCTATGATAATAATATCATCAATGTAAACAAAAACCAATGTGATGTTGTTCTCGGTGATCTTAATAAAAATACTAACATCATACTGATAATTCATAAAGCCACAACTAAGCAAAAAAAGTACTCAATTTTTGATACCATGTCCATGGTGTTTGCTTTAGACCATAGAGAGATTTTTTAAGTTTGTAAACCAATACAATTGCCTTTTCAAAATTAGTAGGTTGACACATGTACACAACCTCCTCTTAGTCACCATTTAAGACGAAATTATTCACATATACTTATCCTAAATCCCAACCAAATGTTAAGTTCAAACAAAGAACAACTCGAATGGTTTCTGGTTTAAAGACTCAATTGAATGTCTCATAAAAATCAACACCAACTTCTTGTAGATAACCAAGAGTCATTACCCTACTCTTATAATTATCCAACAATTCTAAGATACGCAACTCAACCCTATAAACCCACTTACATCCAATTGCCTTCTGATAAGAGGATAGAGGTATCAATTCCAAAGTGTCATTGCTTACCAAGGCATCATTTTCTTTCTGTATTAAGGCTTTCCATTCAAGAATCTTAACAATAAATTTCCATGACTGAAGTGCTAAAAAAATACAAAAATTTACAATATAAACCTTTGGATTATTTATGCCATCCTTGGCTCTAGTAACCATGGAATGACAATGTTTAGGTGATGAAGGTATAGGTAAAGAAGAATAGACAACAATAGATGAAATGGAAACAAGAGAGGTTAATATAGTTGATGAAACACCAAAAGATGGAACATGAGATGAAGAATGAGAGGCAACAAGAATTGAGGCTAAGGAAGAGACAGATGAGTCAAGAAAAATAAGAGGCATACTAGAAAGAACAAGAAATTTTAATGTGGAAGTAAAAGAGGAACTAGAATTTAGTGGCTGGGACGAAGGATAGACAAGGTCGCTACCATATTGAGTAGCATACCCAATGAAAACACAAGCAAGAGATTGAGCATGAAGTTTATTATGACAATAGGCAAGGAAATAAGGAAAACATTATATACCAAATGTTCTCAAAGACGCATAGGTAGGAACTTTATTAAACAAAAGCTCAAATGGAGATAGGCCATTTAGCACTTTACAAATAAGTCTATTCATGATGTAAAGAGTTATGCTCATGACATAAAGCTAAAAAATGGTGGGTATAGAGGCTTGATGTAGCATTTCTATTCCTTTCTCAAACACACGTCGATATCTACTTTCCATAATTCCATTCTATTCAGACGTGTGATGATAAGAAAAACGATGAACAATACTAGACTTAGCAACTAGGGATTTGAACACATCAAACTCACATATTGAATCAGTTTGAATATTATTTATTGAACAACTAAATTGAACTTTAACCATAGTTAAGAAAGACTTAAAAGTAGTTAATGTTTTATGATAACTCTATATTTTAGAGTTATTTTGTCCATTTTATTAATTATAATTGCTATGTTCTTAATATTTTTAGTTAATTTTAATGTATTAAATTAATATTTACTGTTAGTTTTTTAAGGAATATATTTTTAAAGAAAATTAAAGAATTTGAAGTGAAATTGGAGGGCTAAAAGTGAGATTAATTGCAAATATCAAAAGTTAAAAAGTTAATTTGAATTAAATTGGAGGGCTAAAATGCAATTATATAAACATCACGCAGCGACAGATTAGATAATCAACGATGAGGATCAGGTGAGTGTGATACAGGCACCACAAGGGCAATTGGACATGTTTCTCGAATGGCACGCTACTTGGTGCATAGAGTAGGGTCCACGTGTCTGCGCAGGACGGCGTGTAGGGTGAGACCCACGTGTCTACTGTGCAAAACATTTTTCTCGTACGACGTAGTCCATCTAATCTATGTGTGCCCTACCATTCCACCAAATACAAAGCTACTACGTGTCTCGTTATTCTTCCAGTAAATCAGATGTCGACATGTGGCATGAGTTTTGTAAAATGAAAACGTAGAAACGGCACACACTTTCCAGTTGGTTTTGTGTCTCCGATGCGTGTTTAAATATTATTTTCGAGGTAATATTCTGTCCCCCACTTATACACGTGTGTTGTAAAAAACATATTTTGTGATGTATTTTTTTTTGAGAGATTGGAGCTATAAATAGGTGATTATTGCGATAAAATGAGAGAGGGATGAAGCTGGACTGTGGAACACACAGAAGCCATTTTTGGCTTCTGTTGTGGTTATGCATAGGATAAAAATTAGAGAACAGAGATGAAACACTTTTAATTTTCTTTTTGTTGTTCTTCATCTAATATTTCTTAAATGTTTTAATATTTTTGTTTTGTAATTTTAATTTTTGTTATGGAGCTTGGATTAATTATTTTGGAATGATTTATGAGATGTTTTTAAAGTGTTTATTCTATTTGTACTTAATGCTTTTGATTATTGGAAAATTTATCAATTGATCTGTGACACTTAAATAAACTTAGAAGAGACATTTTTGTGTGTTGGTCATGGATAGAATAACATATATATGAAAGGGATAGGAATATACTTTTATTGTACGTGCAATTATTTGAGAACTTTGAACTTAATGAATCTTGGTGAATTTAATTCTCATAGGAATATATTGAATTATTTTAGCGAGATGTGTCTCTATGGAACTCGGAAGAGATGTATGGATAAATTAGGAGTTCTTGGTTGACAAATTAAATCCAAGAATATAAGTCAAGAGAAAATAATATAATTCAAGTGGATTAATGTGGTGAAATTGCAATCCTAGAATTTTCTTATTTATTGTTGTAAAAAAATCAGTTTAGTTTAACTCTATCAACCTTTCAATTGTTGGGATAAAATCAGATTGAAACAATTTTAGTACTTGACACATAATAGTAACAAATCTCCATGTGAACGATATTTTACTTATCATTTATTACTTGTGACCTTGTATACTTACACATTTTCATATTCTCCGAAAGAAACAATAAGTTTTTGGCACTATTCCGAGGATTTGTTTTACTATTTTTTTAAATTAATACCAATCAATCTGATTTTAGTTAAAAAAACAAATTTTTTATTTGTTTTATTTTTTATGCTTATTGTTACTTGCTTAGATTTATTTTTCAATTTTCTTGTAAGTTGAGATTTGGTATTTGACGCACAATATCTGAACCTCCCTAAAAAAAGGGAAGTCAAGCTGATAACTTTAAATTAAGCGTTTCTTGGAAGGCAACTCATGTGTTTTAATTTTTCTATTTTTTATTTATTTTAACATTTATATTCTTTATATTGTTATTTTGTTTCATAGGTGCAAATCGAAGGAAGTAAAGTTATTTTTGGATTTCAATCTTACAAACTAAAACCAAGAAGTTTCTTTGAACTCATCTCTTTTATTCTTTAACTTTCACACATTGAGGACAATGTGTATATTAATTTTGGGGGTGGTTGGGAGATTGAACTTAGTTGAAATATTGTCTTGGTATTGTTGCTTGTGAAGTTTCATTTGTTTGGTTGATTGAATATATTTTTGCTTTTAATGGTGATTTATTTTTATTTCTTCGGTTTAAATAATGCATATCTCCTTGAAAATTTTGAATATTGTCTAAGTTTGTGTGCAAATTTTTAAGTAAGTTTCATTTTTACAAGAATGACTATTTATGAGCATTAGTCTTGATCTTTGAGTTGTTATGCTAATTTAGAGCAGGTTTATATGAATATGTAATTCGATTGATGTTCTTTGGTATCACAGTTTTTAGAATTTGTTTGATTTCCTCTCGAGGCAAAATCCTAGACAACATTTAACTAATAAAATGATTTAGGGCATCTTTGGATCGTTTGAGCCTTTCTATCCAACTTTACATGATTTATCCATAGTATACCTCTTTTGAGCTTTTAAGTGTGTGTGTGTATATATATTTCTTATTTCAATAACATGTGACCATTGTTAGTAAATTTCTAAAGATATATCGGAAAAAAGAGGATACTGAAAAGAAAAAAAAGATTCTGAAATAAATAAATAGAAAAGAAAAAAAACGATTGTTGCATGTGAAGTTAAATCCCAAATTGGGAAGTATTCATTGAGATGTTAGAAGGTATCTTGTTTCAATCCTAAAATAATGTGTTAAGAAAATATTTGAGCCAAATATTATGTTTTATCCTACTTTTACCTAAGCCATACATTACAAGCTTAATAAAGTCCTATTGATTTTTGGTTGTGTTTGTCTACATTAGTGGAGAGAGAAATGAAAAATGAACTTATGAGATTTGTGATTTCATTAAAAATTAATTGCGTCCATATTTGCATAAACTCATTCGGATTTCATGTGATGAAATATGAAAAGACTTCACACACACAAGAAAATTCATTGTGAAAATGTAACATACTTTTAAATTGATTTCAATGCTTAGATAATTTTTTTTGTATTTCTTTGAGTTATGTTATTTGTATTACCAATTGAAAATGTTTTGAAAATTACTATTTGAAGTGCATGTATACTAGTTTTATTTCTTTCCTTTTGCTCAAGGATTAGCAAAATCATAAGTGTAGGGGTGTGATAACTCTATATTTTAGATTTATTTTGTCCATTTTATTTGAAGAACATGATAAGAGCAAACATCCAAGTAAAGTGACTAAAATCATTAACAATGACAAAAAATATATGTCATCACTACAAGAAACAATAGGAGAACACCACAGATCAAGAAATAAAAAGCTAAAAATAGATGCACTATTATTAGTCCTAGCTAAGATAGATAGTTTAGGTGACTTCAAAGTCTAACAATGTTCACAAAACAATTATATTTGTTAGTATCGTTCTATTCTATTTATGTGTGTTGGTTTTCGGTGTGAAAAACATGATATATGTTTATTTTTACTCAGTGTTCTGTCTTCCTTTGTATAAGGTTAATTACTACATATTAGTACCACACATACAAAGTTAGGAAAACTATGATTAAAAGCATGCTTTCACACACCACAGAGTTAGTTGTTTTTAGTATGAATACTAGGTCGAGAATGATGGATTTTGGTTCATTTTGGATGCAAGTTATTATGGATATTACTTGGAATTTTTTGAAACAAAACACATATCTTTTTCAATGCCTTTCCAACAAGCTCGCCACCACTCTCGTCATCACGTTTGGAAAGGTGGCTGGTTAGATGACCAACTGAGACTTCATAAATACCCTCACTTCTCTCAACTCTTTACCTGTGTTTTTAGTGTTAAACTTTACCAAAATTCATACTGTTATCTTTTTTGAAATTGTTTTGTAGAGCTTACTTTGAGTGTGTGTAATTCAGTGAGTTTAGTTATCAAATCGTAGTCTGTGTGCATATATGATTTGACAGTGTATCTTCTATACACAATTTGAGTTCTTTAGAGGATAATATGGTACACTTAAGATTAAGAGTGATCCTTAAGGTATCTTGTTCTATATATTTCATGATACTTATCTATGGCTACTAATCACATAACATTTGGCATTGTTGGTTATGGAGGAAAGCCTGGTTTGTGTGTCAAAGCTGGTCGTTGCGGTAGCAATAGATAATTCGGATAGAGGTCCCAACTAATTGAGATAATATTGGATTTATTTCTTTCAGCATTGTAATTATTTTATTGTTTTGTGAATTATTTGCTACTAAGTGCGAGGATGTTACCACATATATATGATCTCTATGTGGGTTAATTTCGTAACATCACTTGTTATGCATGATCCATTGTTGCGTTGGTACAATTTGAGTTTAAGATATATATGTTACAACATACTGTAGCTTAAACTCATACATAACTTAAACTCTAATTAAAAAGCGTTTATTATTTTCTACTTTCTACTAGAAATATAATATCTACTATTAAAAGTTATCTATTTATCTGATATTTTATTATTTGTGATTTTGTTACATTTTTTTCTTTAATGTTCCCTTTTCTGTTATTTGTGAGTCGTTAAGGAGTTTATATCTTCTTACCCTGATAGTATATTGGGTCATAGACTCAATGTTTTAAAATAAACAACATTTTTTTATAATAGAAGAAATAATATGAAAACAAGGATGACCAAGCCTAGAGTGTCATGTTAGGATTTCATGTGTAAGCCTATATGGTGAGAATTTAAAATTTTCCTATCACCACTTGGCTCAATACACAAAGGACCTCATTTTTATGACAATTTCAAGCAAGATGTTCTCTTAAGCATTTCAACAAATACCTAATGTGCACTAAATAAAATAAACAAATCTCATCTACCTTATTGCTAGAGATGAAGAATATTATCTTTACTTAAAAAGATTGTCAAATCTCTTTAGTAGTGGGAAGTCAATTTACCTTTTAGATCTCTTGGAAACCACCTCTCTTTCGTGAGCACCTCTTGGTTCACCTTGAACCTAAACAATGAACTACCACACCTCTTAGATATATGGATTCAAGACTTAGATCTAACCACCTAGAAATAAGATATGAGAGAAGAGACTTTCGGCCTAGGGTTGAACCACCTAGGTTTTGGCCTTGAGCAAGCCTTTCCATGTTTTGTCAGCTAGGGTTAGAGGCAACAAATTGGATCAAATTTTCCTTAATTATGCCTCCTTAAATAGGCAAGTTTAGGACAACTCTTTGTGTAAGGTTTGAATCAATTACACAAATTTCACTAGCCTTGTTTAGTCATCTCATGCTCTCTTTAATCTCAACTTGTGATTGATTCAATAAATTAATTTATGAGCAAATAATATTATTCATATTATTCTATTATACAATGTCTCTATTAATCTTATAATGCATTCAAACATTATACCAAATAATATTTTCATAACTTCACAAATTTATTTTTGGTCTAAGCAAGTCATATTATGACATTTTATTTTAGCATTTCATTTCATGTATTTTATCTTATACATCATTATGAAATATAAAATATTTGTTGTTTCTGTTCAGTTGGTGTGACCGTATACATGATCTATATCATATTGGCAATAATATAAAATTTTATATTATTGACTATAAGAGGTTCTATCATTACATTATAATTTTTCAAATGACATAGTAATTATTTACTCCATCCACTAATTTTGTGTCTATCCCTGTCACATGATATTATGAATAATATGAAAAATAGGATTGTGTCACTTTTGCATTATATTCATTTTCTTGGTCTCTGAAGTGAATTATAATTATAACAACATCACTTATATTGCATGCGATATAATTCCACTTTACCAAGAAGCCCAGTAATATCATAACTCAAAATTGAGGGACAATGATAATATTAACATATAGATTTCTCCCGCACAGGTTGTACACAACGAAATAATATTTTATTCCTATCATAAGATAGTATTTAAATAGCAATCACATTATATACTTCTCATGTGAAAAACCTACACATCTCATATCTAAGATTCTAAAGACCCAATGGTCACATTAATGACACAAAACACAATCCATATAATGTTCCATCTAGTTAGGTCATGTTCAATATATAAAATACACATTTTATATACTCATGTCATTAAATGATAATCTCTTATCAACATTTATAGAACTACAATGCATCTTCTTGAACACTTCCAAAATATAACATGTTAATCTCAAAGAATAAGAATACCTAATATTCAAAATCATGAACAATACATAAATCTTTATCAAAAAGAATAACTTTTAAAACACATATTCTTCATGCCATTCACCAAATGAATCCACCTTAGCTGAAAGAGACAAAGAAGAATCAACTGCACTCATAAAAATAGTGAGGTGATAGAGGACTCCATTAGCTTACCGTCGCATGAGAATCTTCTTCGTAGAAATATCTATAACAAAGAAGAAATTGGCATAGAATTCCATGTACACATTATTTTCAAACATAATTAATACATAGATAACAAATTAGGGGTTGCATAGGGAGTATGTAAGATATGCTTTGAAGCAAAAAGACATTTATTATGAGATATTGAAAGAAAACCATTACCAATGCACTCAATAGGAAAATTATTACTATTGCCTATAGATAGACCTTCATTTTTAGTCTACAAGATAGATTAAGGGACATTAGATGCATTAGAGACCAAGTGATGACTGGCTCCTGTATCAAGTAGCCAAGAATTATCTTGAGAAGTATTAAGTCTTGTACTAACAATACGAGCAGAGGGAGTAAATGAAGGAATCTTATCACTCTTGTAGGTTTTGTTAAGAAGGTTTTAAAGTACAAAACAACAAGATTCTTGATGGCTTATTTTCTCATTGATCAAACAAACATACCTTTCACCAATGCCTATTTTTGAAGGACCAATTTGGGATGAAGAGTTTCCAAAATTAAAATTGCATGTAGAATTGTTACTAGAGGATGAAGACCAAGGATTAATATCCTTGAGAAAATTGTGTAAACTACAAAATTCTCCACGAAAAGAACTTGAATTTTCTTATTATTTTGATTAGAAAAGAATATGTTTATGGATGCAACATGTGCATGAAACACTCAATCCGTATCAAGGCTAGATTAATGCAAAATCATTATTTCATAGGTTTAAAGTTGACTATGAAAAGAATTGAAATTAGGTTTAGCATGCATCATATTAATCAAGATAACTAGTGGATTATAGTTAGGATTACAACTTAAACCAAACAATGCATACATCACAAGATCTCTTTTTGTAATCGACTTACCAACAGATGCTAAATGATGTTATATAGTGCAAAGCTTGGAAATATACTTAATTTCATATAAGCCTTCCTTAAGCAATGTTTGCAATTGATTACAAAGATCAATTATGTGTGATTGAGTGCTAGAAGAGAAAGTTTCTACAAGAGAAATCCATTGTTCACAGGATGTTCCTTTTCTAGATAGCGCAAAGTTCATATCACTCATAACAGATGCATAGATCAATTTAGTTCTTCACCAAATTGTTAAGACGATTCCATTTGGTAAATCGATGATTGAAAATTTTATTTTCAAGATAAAGAAACCTTAAAGGTACTTGATAAGAGTCAAATTATTTCATTTTTATTATGATTTAAATGTTGATATTTGTGTGAAAATTGTGTTTATTTGATTATTTAATCCACAAATGTCATATCACGGGTATTTCATGTTTGAAGTGCACTTTCAGGTAAAATCATGATTTTAGAGAAGTTTGGGACAAATTTCAATGATCGGGATTGAGTGAGAATAAAAAATACAAAGTTTTCAAATTTGGAAATCCCGCCACCGGCGATAAGATTCTCGCCGCCGGCGAAAATCTTACAAAGAGCATGGGTTTTGGTAGATGCAAATATCTCCGCCGGCCAAATTCATCTCACCACCGACGAGAATCAGAGGAACCAAATTTTAATTTTTCCAGAAATCTCGCCGTGGCGAGAATAATGTTGCCGCCGGCGAGTTTCGTCCGAAAACACATTTTTTATGTTGTTTTGTTGCAAAATTGCCTCCAATACCCTAGATCTATATATACCATAAGATAGAGAAAGAGGGGACGACAGAGAGTAGATGGTCTAAGACATTTTTGGAGGAAAGAAGGCAATTTTGGAGAGAAAGTTTGGAGAAGATTGAAGGATTATCACCATTGTTGCTACCAAGTGTTCATCTTCAAGAGTTTTTCATCTCTTCTCCTTAGCTTTCATTTTCTGCATTTTATTCCAATTTTTTATTCATGGATTCAATTGAGATAATGTTTGTTCTTATTTCCATTATGAACTAATTCATTTTTGCTGAGGCAATGATGTAGTTGAATCAAGAAAATCTGATTTCTTTTGTTATTGTTATATAAGTTCATTGTTTTCAAGTTGAGTATTTATTTCCATGCTTAATGCTTTTAAATTTCTGGCCAAGATTTAGATGATTTGTTGCATTATATTGAGACTGAGAGGAGATGTGTAATGAATGCTTCTTGTGATAAATACCATATGTTGAATGCGAGTGTAAGACCTAATGCATAATGTATGTGGTTATTCTAGAAATTCCATAAATCGTAATGTGCTTGTTTGTGATTAAATCTTCATAGAAATATAGTTGGTTTTCATAGATAAGTAATTCTAATATAACTCGAGAGAGAGTATTAGGTAAATTTGGATTTTTCAACCATTACTTTTAGCTTTGATTCTCATATTATATGACTTGAAATCGGATTGAATTGATTTAGCGAAATCAAATGCCTTTGGGAATTTTGGAGCAAATTTTTAGGCGTTTTGAGTTTGATTTTTCCTTTAACAAGTGAGTAATTTTTGTACAAAGTTTTGTTTATTTGCATTTCTCTTAGATTGCAAGAGATTGTTGGAGGATAAATTGGATTATGGATGAGGAATTGCAAGCTAGGGTTTTGAATTTGAATTTGATTTAGCAATTTAGGGCTTTTTGAAATTGAGGATATTTTGGTTAAATTGCTGCATTTCTTGCTTTGATTTTTGATATATTGAGGCATTGTGATATTGAGAATTGTCTGGATTGTCTGGATTGTCTGGATTGAAGTATATTGTGAAAATGCCTAAGAAAACCAAAGCCCAGAAGGCTCGTGCTTCTTCATTTGATAGGAGTTTGTTTATATCTGAGGATGTTGTAAAGCGTTTTGAGGAAAAGGTTGTTAAGAGAGCAATCACACCTCAGAGGTGGTTTTTGATTGATCAAACTCCTTGTTGGGGTAATTATGTCCCACATCTTCAGGCTAGGAAGTGGGAGATTTTTTGTCATCCTATTGAGGGGGCTGCCTCTCTTTGGTAAGGGAATTCTTTGCTAATGCTCAAGAGTGGGTGGATTATAAGGTTGTGTGCGTGGACAGTGGGTACTTTTCACCAAAGAAGTGATTAATAGCTATTACGGTTTGCCAACAATGGGGGATGATGAGGATTTTCTCCGATTACTTTCAGATATTGACATAGTGTTGTGTGTTTTGCAACACATAAAAACGTGCAAGTATACACAGTCACAAGTAATAAAATTTGATAAGTAAGTTATCGTTCCCTCGGAGATTTGTTACTACAGTTTGTTGAGTACTAAAATTATCTCTCTCTGATTTTATTCAAAACGTTCGTTGATTGTAACAAATTTAAGAAAAGAGTTTAATAACAAAATAAAAGAAATCTAGGATTGCAATTTTTCACCAAATTGATCAACTCAAATCATTTTATTTTCTTTTGATTTATATTTTTTAGTACATTTAATTTGTCAACCGAAAACTTCTAATTTTATTCATACATCTCTTCCGAGCTCCGTACAAACACACCTCGTTAAATTAATTCACTATATTCCTATGAGAATTAAATTCACCGAGATTCATTACGTTTTAAGTTTTCAAATGACCACACATACAATTAGGGTATATTCCTATCCTTCATCATACATGTCATTCTATTTACGAGCAATATACACACAAATGCCTTTTCCAAGTTTATTTATGTGCCACAGATCGTTTTGATAAGATTCGTAAATAATCAAAAAGCATTAAGCACAAAATAGAACGAACAAATCGACCGTCTTATAAATCTATCAAAAATAATTAAAATAAAAGCTTCATAAGTTAAGATCAAATGCAACCCTACAAAAATTAAATTACTTCATAAAATAAAAATAAAAATTACAACAGATACAGAAAAATAAGATGAAGAAGAAGGAAAATTAAAACATCACTTAGAACAAATATTTGGCACACGTAGAACACAACAAAAGCCAAAAAATGGCTGGTGCGTGTTCTCCAGTCCAAAACCGAACAACACAAAAACTAAACTCTTCCCAAAACTCCAAAACTCCAAAAACTTTTCTACTCTATCATCTTATCTCCTATTTATAACTAAAAATAATACATCTAAAATATTACATTTTTATTTTATTTTTTTATTTTAAACGCGTAATATTTTGTATCGAAAAAAAAAATCACGCGTATAGATTTTCGATATCAAAAATATTAATTAATTCACGCGTGAGACAGGGCACCGATTCTGTTTTTTTAATTCATTATGCATGCCACGTGTCAGCGTCTGATTCGCTGAAAGGAATTAATGCGGACACGTGACAGCATTCCATTGGCTACGGGAAACGGGTGCACGATGGATTGTCGGGCGGGGGACAACGGTTGTACGTGGGCATGATCCTACGCTTTCGTGCTCATCATAACATGACACGTGTCATAACATGATTGGCTTAAAAATAGAGTGGGACACATGGCATTTTCTGATTCGCGGAAAGGATCCAGATGGACACGTGGTTAAATTTAATTCGCTAAAAATCCGGTTGTACGCAGAGATCAGTGCACGGGATCAGAGGCGCGCGTAAGTGGGGGACAGCGGCTGGACGCGTCAGACACATGGGTCCCACTGCACACCGGCATGCGCGGCAAGTGGGCCCCACTCAGGCGCCAAGCCGCGTGAAACAAAATATGCACCCACGCGAGTTGGTCGGGCATGATCTGGACGCGCGCATCGTAGCCGTTTCTTCTTTGATTCGGACGGTCCACGTTTCGCGCGTGATTTATGGCGCGTGGTTTCTTTTCACCTGCGCAGAAAAATCAACTTTCTTAATTGCATTTTGACCCACAAATTTATTTCAAATTACATTTTCAACTTTCTTTAATTACAGTTTAGCCCTTTTCTAATTTAAATTAGATTTTTAAACTTTTAATAATTAAAATTAAGCCCGATTTTAATTTAAGTTCTATTTTCGATTTTTATAAATTGTAATTAAACACTCTTTTATTCGAAATTATCTTTTTGGACACAAAATTGTAATTAAGTACGTTTTCGATACAAATTATTTAATTTTCATTAAAATATTTAAAAAAAAGTAAATACTAATTTATTAAACTAAAATTAACTAAAAACATTAAGAACATAGCAATTATAATTAATAAAATAGGTGAAAATAACTATATAAAATATAGTTATCACATAGCGATAGTTAGTGTTTCGGTCTACAAGCCAGGCACAATATGGAAGATGTCAGGGGATGTGTATAAAAATTTCCCCTGAAGTGCTTTATTGGATATGGTACAACTATGGTATGCTTTCATTTGTGCTAATTTATTGCCTACTGCACACCTTAGTCATGTCACTAGAGAGCAGGCCATCCTACTTTATGCCATTGTGTTTGGGGCTTCTATTGATATTGGTAGGGTTATCTTTGATTATATCATACAGAGTGCGAAGGCTGCATCTGAAGGCATTGGGTTCCCATCTTTAATTTCTGCTATCTGTGCAAGCCAGAGAGTGACTTGGGACAAAAATGAGGAAATTGGTGGTGTGATGAAGCCTATTGATGGTCCAAAGCTTGCTGAGTTTTTGGGTATAGCATCGCCTTCCAAGAAATGCCCTCATTCTACTGTTGGGGCTAGTGCGAGTTCCTCCTGATGAGTGCTCAAAAAGCACTAAAATAACCATGATTTTATGTACATTAATTGATTAAAAATATATATATTTATATGTTTTATCATATATTTATATAAATTTGTCTTTTTCGGAATCACGGGTATTTTTATTGTTTTTCAGGAATTTTGGCTTAAAAACGCAATTTAAAGACTCAAAGAGGAATACTTGAAGCAATACATCACAAATATATCAATAAATAAGTGGGAAAAGGTCAACAAACATGGAAAAATTAGACAAAATGGGTCGAAAAGGTCAAAAATGTCAAAAAGACGGAAATCGCGCGCCGCAGCCCAGCCACGCGCGTAGCCCAGCCCCCAGCCGCGCACGCTGGCCTGCCCATCCGCTCGCGGCCCAGCGCGCGGGCACTGTTCACGCACGCCGAGCTGCGCGCAGCGACAGCCCCAGCGCGCGCGCGCAGCGCCCAGCAGCAGCCCCTCCGCGCGCCCAATGCGTTTTCGCCCCATTTTTCACGTGCAACCGCCCCTGTGACGTCATGCTGACGTCATTAATGACATCAGCAATTCCAATACGCGTTTTTACATTTTGTAATATTTTTTTAACATTTTTTTTACTCATTTTTTCTCTCCATCCTCACCTATAAATACCCCCTTCCCTTCACTTCAAATCACACCTTCAAAACACACTTCTCTCTTCTTTCTTTCTCTCATTTCTTAGTTTTTGAGTTTTCTTAGTTTCTTTCTTAGTTTCTAAGCTTTTCTTAGTTTTTCTCTTAGTTTTTAGTTCAATTCTCTTAGGTTTAGTGTTCTTCTCTTTTTGAGAGGAACTTGTAATGTTTTTTGTAATAGTTTAGATTTTTGATTCAATAAATGGGAGTGCAAATTCCGCTTGGAGGTTTTCCAGCTACGGGAATAGCGTCGAAGTTCTATAAGGATTTTATTTTCTTTACAGTTATTTTTATGCTTTATTCTTACATGTTATATTCAACTTGTCTGTGGTTAAATTTAACTATGCTGGCTGTTTAGTAAATATGATGTAATAATGACATTGTTATGCTTACGAAATATTAAATAGGTAAAAATCTTTAAAATGAATTGATTTTGTTTTTATTCAAGATTTTATATTAAGAATGTTAGAGAGAAATATATTATTTTTCATTACAAACTTAAACCTGAAAATTAGATTTTAAGGTTTAGTTATCCGGTCTAATTTAGAGTAGTGCTCTTTTATTTGTTGGTACAATCGCCCGGTAGTTAGAGTGAAACTCTATTTCAAAATTTTTTATAAGAATTATTATGTGAAAATGTATTGACAACATGTTTTCAATAGTGGTTTTAAAACTTGAAAGTTAGTACTCGGATAATTAAATTCTTATGTTTAATTTGGACACCTTGAATAATGTTTAAATTGTCTAACCCCACCAAAGGTGGCATTTAAATGGTTCATTTTCAATCTCTTATAAAAAGGAATTAATTTAATTAACCAAATTAGTTATCAACCCCACCCATAGGTGTTAATTGATTTGTTTAGTTAACAAAGAATATCTAACCCCACCAAAGGTGGTATTTATATAAAAAAGAGAGAATCAATAAAATATCAATTTATATCTTTAATAACCTAGATAATATGAGCAAGCATAATTAATTTAGTTATTATATCCATAAATACTCCGCTAATATAAATGACAAAATTTGCATGAATATTTATTGAATCTGTATATATGTTTATTTTTAGATAATTATTTATTGAATTTGTATCTATGTTTATTTTTATGTTATTAGATTATATTTAATTAATCTGTATATATGTTTATTTTATGTTATTAGATTAGGAACACAAAAACCAAACTATCGTGACAGGATGTTTAGGATTTAATTTCGTTTTTAAAAGTTTGAATAATAAATTAAAAACCACATACATTCCTTCCTTAGATCGACCTTGGGAGTATACTTATCATTTTCTTCGAAATGATTCGTGCACTTGCGAGAGTTTTATAAATATTAAAACCAAAGTATTGGCAAGAATCGACGATGTCGGTTTTCGCTCATCACCTCCCAGCCTAGGGTTGAGACTGTTGATCACCGTTTGGGAAGGATTGATTGTATTTTGGATTACCAGGGGGAGCATCTTGCTTATCAGAGTCAGTTACTCATACAACATTGGAATTTCCAAATCGAGAGTACACAGTTCCTTCATGACTACCTTCAGAGGATGTCTATACAGTCTGGGCATGATATGATTGGTTATCCTACGATGCCGACTTTCCCTCCTATGCCCGATGCACCTGTTTACATTAGGACCGAAGATGATGATGATGATGATGAGGATGAGAAGTGATGTTTTATTATGCTTTCAATTTTTTTTAGTACTTCTTGTTATTTATTTTCGTATTTTCTGTTTAGTTTCTAATATTCATCCTGTGGACTTTTGTTGAGTGTTTTATTTTGTGTCACCTTTTTCATTTTATTTCTTTATGATTGATTTTCTTTTATTTTTAACCCTGTGATTTAACAAATTATTGTGACTGTGATGGTGCACCTAGCTCTTTTTCTCTTTGTGATATCGATAACCATTTGTAGTTTTTCTTTCTTACATTGAGGACAATGTAAGGTTTTGGTTGGGGGTACGGTAAATGGTAAATCTTTTCTTCACTTCATTTTTAGTAGTTTTGTTTGTGTGCTTATTTGTGTTTAATTTTGATTTTCTATTTATTTTTCTACATTTTGATTTAATTTATTTTATTTCTTTATTGTCTTATTTTTATTTTTTAGTTTATTTGTATTTTACTTGTTTTAATTTGCACGTTGATGATAATAGTGTGATTATGATAACAAGTAGTTTTTAGAAGACATTAAATTTTGCTTCAGTTTAAAGATAATTTCAAATGTTGATTTTACCTAGTTGGCGAGTCTTTTGGTATGTGGTATGATTTGGTTGATTAGTCTAAATGCTTAGAGAAGTCTTATGTGCGAATTTTTCATGGACATTTTTGTGATCTCAAAAAACTCTAGAACTCATTTGAAAACCTTTTGAGGCGAAATAATTTGGAATTGCACTGTTTAGGATATGATGTAGGCCATTTTTGGATCGATTGTGCCATTTTAAGCATACCTTGTTATCCTTATATCACTAGTTACCTCTTTGAGCCTATTTAAATATATTGTTACCAATGTGAAGAGTATAGAGAGATAAGAAGAAATAATGATTTAATGTTGTATTGGTGTGTTTCAGAATGTACATAGAGAACTCTATTTATAGAGTTGTAACAAGTGTAGTACAAGTGTAGTACAAGTAAAATAGTAAGTATAGTACAAGTGAAATAGTAAGTGTAGTACAAGTAAAATAGTACAAGTGTAGTACAAGTGAAATAGTGGAAGTGTAGTACAAGTGAAATACTACAAGTGTAGTACAAGTGAAGTATAAGTGAATTACAATATCAAATATAACTTAACATCCCCCCTTAAACTCAAGGAGGAGGAGAAACAATCAACTTGAGTTCGGAAACTAATTCTTGAAATCTGCCTGGTAGATGAGATTTGGTGAAGATGTCAACTGTTTGATCTGTGGAGGATATTGATTTGAGACAAACAGTATCTTGAAGAACATGTTGACGAACAAAATGACAATCAATCTCGATATGTTTTGTTCGTTCATGAAATACATTATTGTGAGCAATTTGAATAACACTCTGATTGTCACAATATAGGATAGTTGCAGTTGATTGGAGAACACCCATATCAGCAACTAACCAACGGAGCCAAAGAAGTTCTTGAGTGGTGTCAGCAAGAGCACGATATTCAGCTTCAGTGCTGGATCGAGAAGTGAGGGATTGTTTCTTGCTTTGCCAAGATGTGAGAGAGTTTCCAAGAAAGAAACAATATCTAGTAGTAGAGCGACGATCAGTTGGGTCACCTGCCCAATCAGCATCAGAGTAGGCGGAAAGAAGAAGATTAGACTTATTGGAGAAGTGGAGACCGTGAAACATGGTGCCTTTGATGTAGCGTAGAATGTGAAGAACCGCAGTATAATGGGTAGACCGTGGAGCAGACATGAATTGACTAACCAGATGAACAACATAGGCAATGTCAGGACGAGTGACTGTGAGATAAACAAGACTGCCTACTAGTTGTCTGTATAATGTGGCATCTGAGAGAATAGTACCATCCAATGGAGTAAGTTTGACATTGGTTTCTAGAGGTGTTGTTGCATTTTTGCAATCAGTAAGGCCAGCCCGATTAAGAATATCAGATGAGTACTTTGCTTGAGAGAGATAATATCCTTGAGAATCAGATGAGATTTCTAGGCCCAAGAAGTAGTGGAGACGACCAAGGTCTTTCATTTCAAATTGATGGCTCAGAAACTGCTTGAGATCAATAATTCCATTAGAGTCAGTCCCTGTTATGATCATATCATCTACATAAAGGAGTAGAAGTGTTACACCAGTGGGAGTCTTCCGAATAAAGAGACCAGAGTCATAAGAACTGGAAGTGAAACCAAAGTGAGTAAGTGTAGAGCTGAATTTGGCAAACCAAGCCCGAGGAGCTTGTTTGAGGCCATAGAGAGCACGACGAAGTCTGCATACTTGATGAGGTGAATAAGTGTATCCAGGAGGAGGTTTCATATAAACTTCCTCAGTTATGTCTCCATTGAGAAAAGCATTTTTGACATACATTTGAAACATGTTCCAATTTCGGGCAGTAGCAACAGCAATGATACTTCGAATAGAGGTGAGGCGAGCTACAGGTGCAAAAGTTTCTTCATAGTCGATTCCATATTCCTGTGTAAAACCCTTTGCAACCAGACGAGCTTTATATCATTCCACGGACCCATCTGAATGAGTTTTGATTTTGAAAATCCACTTACAACCCATCAAAGATTTATTAGATGGAAGATCAACAAGATCCCATGTATGTGCTTTTGTTAATGCCTGTAATTCATCTGTTATAGCTTGCTGCCAATGAGGGTTAAAACTAGCTTCTCTATAGTTTTGGGGTTCATGATGAGACAAAATAGTAGAGAAACATTGGTAATCACGAAGATGAAAAGGAAGACTACTTACACGAGTAGAACGACGAAGCAATGACTCTGGACAATCAGGTAGTTGGTCTTCAGAAGATGTTGTTATGGTAGGATCAGTATAAGGAGCAGACACATCAGGAGAAGCCGTAGTAGACGATAGTGAGGGTAATGGAGCAATGTTAGGAGGAAATACATCAATAGTTGGGTCATTAAAAAATGAGAGTGAGGTAGGAGATGAGACATGAAATGAAGAAATAAAGGAAAACATTTTATGTTCCCAAAAAATGACATGACGAGAGATGCGCAATCGTTTAGAGATAGGGTCCCAACAACGATAGCCTTTGTGTTCTATTCCATACCCTAAGAAACAACAAAGGCGAGCACAAGGTTCTAATTTATTGTGTGCATGAGAGTGAAGAAGAACAAAACAGGCACAACCAAACACTTTGAGCAGTTCATAAGATGGAGAAGTACTATAGAGACACTCATAAGGGGATTGATTGTGAATAATAGGCATGGGAACACGATTGATGGTATAAACAGCTGTAAGAGCTGCTTCACCCCAAAAGCGTTCAGGACAAGAACTAGAAATGAGGAGAGTGTGAAAAGTATTAAGAATATGTTTGTATTTTCACTCAGCTCTTCCATTTTGTTGAGATGTGCTAGGACACGAATATTGAGAAAGAGTCTAATTTTGTCGAAGAAAATTTAAAAACTTTGTTTCTTTATATTCCATAGCATTATCAGCTCTAAGTACTTTGATATTTTGAGAAAATTGGGTTTTAACCATTTGGGCAAAATCATAATAAATTTTGGGTAATTCAGATCTATGTTTCATGAGAAAAATCCATGTGAATCTTGAATAATCATCAATAAAAATGACAAATTAAACACATCCCCTATAGTAGGATGTGAGGATGGACCCCAAACATTAGAATGAATTAAGTCAAAAGGGGAGACAAAAGTAGAATCATTTTTATTAAAACATAAAGCAGGTTGTTTTCCCAATTGACAAGGCAAACAATTTACATGATCAGAAATAGAAACAGATCCTAATTTACCAAAAGATGCTAAGGGACGAAGACGTCCTATAGACGTATGGCCTAGACGAGCATGCCATAGGTTGAAGAGTATAGAGAGATAAGAAGAAAGAATGATTTAATGTTATATTGGTGTGTTTCAGAATATACATAGAGAACTCTATTTATAGAGTTGTAACAAGTGTAGTACAAGTACAGTACAAGTGAAATAGTAAGTGTAGTACAAGTGAAATAATAAGTGTAGTACAAGTGAAATAATAAGTATAATACAAGTAAAATAATATAAGTGTAGTACAAGTTAAATAGTGAAAATATAATACAAGTGAAAGTATAATACAAGTGAAATAAAGTATAAGTGTAATAAAAATAAAATATAAATGAATTAAAATATCAAATATAACTTAAGAACCAATACGAAGATCACACAATGAATCCAAAATCAACTAGCCAAAGAAACTTATAGCACACAATGACTTATAAATGCTCCTAGAGAACACAAATGAGAAACCCTAATACCTCCGAGACTTTGCAAAATGATGTGTTTTTGGTACAAGAAAAGGTACAAAGAAGATCTAAGCTTTGATAATCATCCTTGTTAGATCAAACATTCGTAGAGTAAAATCCACCATAGTAGACCATTAGAAGCCAGCCATAGTACTAATATTTCTTAAATACATATCACGTAAGGATGCCCACCTCACTAACAAGGATAAGAACAAATATGGTGACTATAAGGCTAAGCACGTGTTTTTATGGACCTCTTTTTACGGTTTTACAAAAAAGAACGCGTTAGGAAATTAAAAAGAAACCTTACCACTCTTAATTAACAGAACAACTTTGTAATATTTTTTTATTAAATATATTTATGATTTTATTTATTTATTTTAATTTTTAAATATATATAAAAAAAATTCATTTACTAATTAAAATCACATGCCTTATTTGTTAACTGCTCTACTTCTTTTAATTTTTCGTCCTTAATTAATTTCTACAACTTTTTAAATAAAAAAATATTAAATTAATTTTTTTAAATTTAAAATTAAATTAATTAAAGATTTCAAATTTTTGAATCAATTAAAAATAAATTATTATAAATTTTTTTCAACAAAATCACATATTCATATAAAAAAAATGAATATGATAAGCATTATTAATTAATACTCTCAAATTTAAAAAGTGTCTTTAACATGTATATGTTTTTTTATTAAGTTCTAAATAAAAACATAAACATGAATATATTTGTCAAAGAAATACACTCTTTAATGTAATAGCTGTTTTTTTTAATTTAAGATTATTAGTTTAATTATTTTAAAAAAAATAAAAAATAAAATTTAAATAATAAGATATATTTTTATTTAAAACATTAAATATTTTAAAATATAAATATATATTTTGTAAAATTATTTTGTATATTTTAAATTTTTATATATATTATAATATATATTAATCATTAAATTAAGTATGTTTTTCATATAATTAACTAATATATGTAATATTTTGACTTTAAATTGTTTTATATAACTAATTGGACTAGGGGTAGCATTAATTCATTACCATCAAAATGCACAAAAATTTATAATTTTTTAGATAAAATATTACAAGTCTACTAATAATTAAAAAGTGAATCATAATTTTAAAACTTAAAAAATGTCAAAAATGAAACACATAAATATACATTTGCATATTTTTTTGAGTTATTATTTGTTCAAACATAATATAAGTTCATATCTTTTAAGTTACAATTGATTTATATAACATTAATAATTAAAAAAATATGCACATATATATTTATATAATTCATTTTAGACTTTTTTTGAAGTTTTGTAATTCTTGTTTATTTTTTAATAATTAATGTACTTGTGTTTCACCTAAAAATTAATTAACTTTTGTATATTTTAATATAATTCTTGTTTATTTTTTAAAAATTAATAGATTTTTAGTTTTCATCCAAAAATTAATTAACTTTTCAACATTTTAAATAATTAATGAACTATTTTTATCTTTTTGTATTGGATATACAACAAAAGAAATAAAAAATTTAAAGGTTTTATTGTTATTTAAAATGTGTCAATTTAAATCCATAAATACCTTTATCAACCATCATTTTATAATAATATCTAAATATTAGCTAACATGATAATTGATGGATTAAGGATGTTTAGTATACATAATATATTAAACCGGTTATAAATTTTTTATAATTTTTAATTTGTTACCAAAAAAAATAAGTGTGCACTTTTAATTTTTAATTTTAAGAATGACATGATAGCTTCCCAGCAAAATCTACAATGGCGATGCGGAACATTCTTAATTGGCTCATTGAGTGGATATTTGATGTTTAAGGCTTTGGGAAAAGTTTAATTGCATTAGCAAGAGGGAATACGAAGTTCATGTTTATTCCAAAAATTTATCACATGTACCCATAAATTTTCATCTTATTATATACTCCGATATTTATAATTTTTTCATAAATATTTTGTATTTTATATATTGTTATTGATATTTAAGAGGGATAATATTTAATACGATACAATAATATAATACTAACATGATATATATAAATAAAAAATTAATTAATAATTTTCATCTTATTAAATATCTTATTATTTTTTATTATCATAAATAAAAAAAGTTTAATATCACTGTATAATATAAATAACATAAAACCAACGTGACACCATTGCCACCTCTATTAATATTCTTGAATTATTACAGTTGTAACAATAAATTATCAAAAATATCCTTTGAGTTTTCATTATTTATCATATATATATATATATATATAGTTTTATATATCATTAATGAAATTCTCTTAAATTATTAATACCATTAATATTTATTATTACTTTCTTTATTTTTCATATACTCGTACCATAAAATTTAAAACTTACAATTAAATAAATAATATTTATGATATTAGGTTAAAAATTATATTCTTTATTAACTTGTTAATTTTTAAGTTTAATTAAAAAAAATAGAACTTTAATTAATCTAGCACAACTTGTTTTGGACATGTTCAAAATTAAAAAGAAATTGAAAAATTAAAATTATAATACCTTATATAAAACTAATTATATTAAATGTTTTAAATTAAAATTTTAATATGAATTAGTATAAAAATTTACTCATAATAACATCCAAATACAAAACAAAATCTCAAATAAAAAATCATAATTTTTATTGAAATTTATTATTTCGTCTATAACATAAATAAGAAACAATATTACCATAAAAAATAATAGTTCATACACGATTTTTTTTACAATATTATACTCTTCTTGTATCTTGAAAAGAATTTAGAGATAAAACATATCACTTAAGATTTAGAGAATGTAAGATTTTAATTATCAATAAAAGAGCTTATTAACATGTAAATTTTATTTTAAGAGAGAAGATTAGTTTTACACTTAAGAAGGGTTTTGTAAAATATAGGATAACTAATATAAATATGAAATCAAATACGATTATGTTAGTATTAAAGATATATATAATATTTTAAAAATATTGAAAATATATATAATAAAGATTAAATTTCATGAGAAATTTATGATAATTTTTTATTATATCATATCAAATCCAACATATTAATGTTAAAAAAAATTATGATATTTTAAAAATATGTATTAAAAAAATAAAAATTTAAAGATATTTGTGATAATTTTCGGTATAATCACTTGAGTACCGACATATAGGTAAAATATCACAACCTAACACATCACCAACCACTTTATTGTTATTTATATAATTTTTTATTATTTGCTCTCCATTTTCTATCCAAGTTAATATAGAGTATAGACAGATCATAACAAAATAAAATAAAATATTAAGTCACAAAAATAGAAATAAATCAAGTCACAAAAATAGAAATAAATCATACTTACACGTGAACATCAACATATAATTAGTTACAACATCAAGAACAATACAAACAGCTTCAAAAATCATCAAATATAAAATAAATTTACTTCTCATACCACTCATGTTCATGATTTTTGTTTTCTTTCATAATCTGTCTATAGATGATTTATAATTTTCCTTATACATCTGTTCTGATATCATAGTTCTTTCATAATCTGTCTATAGATGATTTATAATTTTCCTTATGCATCTGTTCTGATATCAATAGTTATAAGTTCTATATGCTTCGCTTCTTTTGAAAAATAAAAAGTACTTAGTGAGAAATCTAGGGGAGTTAGACACTAGGGTGGTCTTGATCAGTCCACTGATTCTCACTCCAGTACGCTTGGTCAACAATATCTGCATTAGAAAGATCAAACAAACCTTGATGGTGATGACTATGGATATGATGACGATTATGATGATTTTCTCCTCCTTTCCAATCACCATCATTGATTAATCCAAAAAATTCACCATTCATATCAGATCTGTCATGAACCGTCTGATTGCCGTTTAGTTCATCCGACATCATACTGTTGCCGTATCCAATTCCGAAATGAATAGCCTCCGAAAACGACGAGTTAATGAAGTTCCCAATTTCGTCTTCCGAACCGACTTCGAAACTCAGATTCGAATAAAACGTTTTAGAGCTCTCAATATTAAGCAACTCAGTAGAACTAGGTGCCAAGACTGAGACCGTCTCTGCTTTGGACAGAGGAATTGAATTGCGGTCGCTTTTAGGTGACGTCACCATTGTTTTTGCTGACGAGGATGAAGAGGAGGATGCTACTACAGCTGATTTGGACCTGGAACTACGTTTAGTTTTCCGGCAACCTCCACCGACGGGAACGTTGCGAAGAACACCACCTTTTGTCCAATATCTCCGGCAGTTTTTGCAGAAGTGACGGGGTTGAGAGAGATTATAGTTGTTGTAGTAGCAAAACTTTGTGTTCACCGAATCACATCTCGGACATTTCAAAGCTTCATGGTTGCGATAGTGATGGTGATTCTGCGTTGTTGGTCGTTGCTTCCCGAATAATCCCCCACCACCAGCTCTGCTAATTGAATACAGGTCTTGCATTGCAATATTAATAGGTAAAATCATCGATAACAAACCTTCTATTAGTTTGCAAATCTCATAGGTTTATAAAATTTCCTATGCTCGAAATTTTCTAGGGAAACTTTTTTCTCAGGAAAACTTGATCCAAAGGTTCCGGAATATCAAAACCATGTAAAAGAAATCAAAGGAAAGAAGATGTTCACAACCGAACACTTAAAAAATATCACCCGTATATCTTCTTTCTTCGTCTACTCAGCTGTCTGTATATTTCTAATATTTTATTTATATTAAAAGTTAACAAAAAACCTATAACGAAGACAACGTGACAACGACCCCACCACAGATTTCGAAAATACTAAACTACCCTGTGAATCAAAGGAAAAGATAATTCATATAGATGATTTCCAAGTAATTTCAAAGGCCAAGGAGATATAGTATGATTTGATAAAGACCGTACTGCCGTAAAAGAGAATCGAGACGTTAGTGAGGAACACGTGGACGGTGGAGGTGGGAGGAGATCGTTATATGTAGTCCAAATGAAATAAGACCCGAGTGGTCTCATTGTCGGCCACGCGGTCATAGGTCCATAATGCTTGAAATATATGACAATCTTATTACTTAATATAGCGTAGTAGGTTGGATTAAACTTATAAATAATAACAATGTATTATATTATTTATATTATATTTTAAATTTAAGATAAAAAGTAATTTATATGTTAAATTTTTATGATGTATTAGAATATTATTGAGTATAGTATAATTAATCAACAAAATCATATCTAATATAAAATTATCAACCAAATATCTATAAATATTATATGTGTTAAATAATTTATGAATGTTAATTGAACTATTAAATTAAGAACGTAATATAATAAAAATTAATTATATTATAATATTTAAATTAATTTCACACAATTTTATTCATACCTATGGAAGTAAAAATAGTGGCTGATATTCTTGATTTACGTAATAATTTAAAATTAAGATTCATCGTTCTTTTATTTCAATTTACAAATTCTAATATTTAATTTAAAAAAAAAAAGAGAATTAATGATCTCATAGGGACTATATTAGACTACAGCTCTCTTAAAATTTCAAATATATCCATTTTGCATCTTAAAATTTCTCTTGAACAATTAATTAATAATAAGTTAAGTCCTTATTTAGTTTTATTCATGCCTATTAGTATATTTTTATTTTCTATTGGAAATCTAAATGTATAAACTTATTTTTGCACTTTATTTTTTGTATTTTCTTATAAAGTTCAAAATTATAATGATATGCATAATTTTTTTTAGCTAAAATGAAAAAAGAAAATGGACGGATTTTGAATTAAATCTATTTGGGCAGGATTTATATGGGAAGAAGAATTGATACTTAATCACCTTAATTAGAAGATTGCATAAATTATTAATATTTATACAATAGCCTCAATTAGTCAATCATATTTGATTTTAATTGGTTAGTTTATTTATTTTTTCTTAATAAAACACTTTGTGTTTTGCTTAAGATAAGTAAAATAAGAGACTCGAGTAGCTAAACATAACTAAAATTTTCTCATTTAATTAGTGGTAAATAACTAAATATTATATAATGATTAGTAGTATTAATATGATTGAAAATTATTTTCATAAATAACTAAAATATCATGTATATTCCTTAACATACAGAATACAATACAATCATTCAGTATTTCTAATACAGGAAAACACATAAAATTAATCTAAAAATAAAATAATACTTCTAAATTGTACTTTTAAATTATATCTCAAAGCGTATCCTTCCAAGTGCAGTTTTTAGTATTATTTTTGTATCTAAAATTCCTCTAAATAAATTTATCAATATTGTTTATTGATTTAAAAGAAAACTACCACGTAAACTAAACTATGTTCAACTCTCATAGTTGATAGAAAACTTTGAAACTAAGAAAAGAAAAGACTAAGAAATCAACAAAAGAAAAAACTAATGGGATTGTAGAATACAATGCGGTTTAGGGGTTTATATAGAGTTAGAAAATAAAAAAGAGAGTTAATTATGGATCCTATTGTCGAGCACCATGGTATGCATTTCTTTATGCCATGACATAAGTTAGCCTATAAAGTGTTGGAATTTGTATCCTATTGTCCTGCACTGTAGCACATATGTTATTGAACTTCTAGAAAACCTTTTGTATTTCACCCATTACATTGGTTCTGGTACATATGTAAGGCTTATATATGTTATTCTTGTATGCTTCATGGTTGCGATGGAGTGCTTCTAGGTATTATTCTTCAAGTGTTTATTAGTTGATTAGTTTGAAGCTATAAATACCCAAAAAAAATACCAAAATATACTTGTGATTTTGAAAAATAGATTTATTAAAATGATGATACAATTATTCAAATATAAATCTATTTTGACATTGAAAATGCATAAAATCATGTGATATTTAATGCTTTTAAGTACTTATCAATGATGCTTGAGCCTTGAGGTAAGCTCGCACATAGAAAATGAATTTCTCAAGTGTCGTAGAAGTTTAAAACATTCAAGGATCGTCCATCTTCCCGGTCTCACAATATGGTTGACCCTAGATTAATTTATACATTTACTATTATACCCTTCTAACATGCTATGATGTATAACTCCTATGTAATCGATATGTATACATATAATATCATATATATGTATATATATGCGAACATGGTATCAAAATTTTCCAATTCACTCTCATTTTATTACATCTCTCTTGTTTCTCTCTAAACCGGATCATCCCCAATAGTTGTGACTCGAGTTAATTGAGAAGTGAATCTTGCAACATTTTCTTGAATTAATTGAGTATTAGTGCCATTCATGCGCTCAATATTTTTTTCATGGATTCTAACAGCATGGAACACTTCATCAAGAAAGGACACTCATTTTTTATGTGTGATATTAGTGATTGTAGAATTGTAGTCTCCACCTAAACCTCCAAGAACATAAAGAGTTACGTCTCTATCAGATTTATCATCACCAAAATCCATTATATAATCTATCAAAGTATTTGTTGTGCTAATATAATTCATCATAGGCATTACTTCTTTTTCAAGAGTTTGCAATTTCCATCTAAGATGCATATGTTGTGCTTAAGAAGTGTATGATAAAACCTTCTCCAAAGCTTTACAATAAGTAAGAGTTGAGTATTTTCCTTTTCCAATAAAGTATTTGATATAGTTTAGAGTCACTGAACTATATATCTAACTTATGATTATTTTATCTTTTATATCCCATTCATCATATTCAATAATTGTTTTCAAAGACTTCTTGATTTTGTAGGGTTACTCCATTGGAGACCTGTTGGAAATGAATTTAAATAAAAATATTTTTATTATTTTTATGATCGTTATTTCATAATTATGTAACCATTATTTTCATAATTATGTAGCTGTTATTTAATGACCATTATTTTTATAATCATGTGACCGTTATTTTCATAATTATGTGACTGTTACCTTTATGATCGTTATTTTCATAATTATATGTCCATTATTTTTTACCGTTATTTTCATAATTATGTGACCATTCCACATATTTTTTCAACTATAAATAAAAGGTAATAGATCTCATTTCAAGACACAACTTAACAACTCAAAAATGGTTCTACAGTTTTTCATAGCAAAATCAAAGAATAGAAAATTTAGAATTATTTTCTCAAATTTATGAGCAACATAAATATTTGAAAGGTGTAGTATTCTGAACTTCATCAGTGCAGTGAAGCTCCAAGGCAGGAAAAAGATTCTGGGTTATTTTATCCTAGGGACAATGAAACTGTGTTTGGTTGCACAAGTTTGAAAGAGCCGCAAAACATCTTAAAGAGAGCGACCTAATTTGTGACTCAACCTAACCAATATATTTCAGTATATTGGTAATATTTTTCTTACATAGTTTTTTACATACTTGTTCCAAAAAATTTAAGACGGTTTCTATCTACCATGTCTACTAAAATGTTAACTTCTGATCTCAACAAAATGTTTCATTTCAAGGGACTACACTTTAAATGATGGAGACAAAAAATGTTATTTTTCTTAACCATGAAAAATGCCACTTTTGTTCTTATTATTGAAAAACCAACATTGCCTAATCCTTCTATTGAAGCTACAAAAAAGGATTTAAACACCTGGATAGAAAATGATTTTCTATGCAAAATTTTTATTCTTAATGGATTAGTTAATGACTTGTATGACTATTATAATTCTGATAAGTTTGTAAGGAATTTTGGGATGCACTTCAAAAGAAGTACGACATTGAGGAACCTGGAATAAAGAAGTATGTTGTCAATAGATACATGAATTACCAAATGATTGATGGAAAATCTGTGGAAGCTCAATCACATGAACTATAGAAGATAACACATGAAATAACTTCTGAAGGTATGACTTTAGATGAACAATTTCAAGTTACTATTATTATAGATAAATTACCCCTTGCATAGGAAGATTTTAAGAACTTAGACATAAAACTAAGGAATTTTCTTTAGAAAGTCTTATAACTCGTTTAAGAATAGAAGAAGAAGCTAGAAAATAAGATCAAAGAAATGAAGTACTCATTGTCTCAAACAACAGTACCAATAAGAAATCATCCTCTGCAATTCTGAAACCTAAAGAAAGAAACATGAAAACTCAAAATGACAATAATAACCAGAACCATAACTACCGAAATAGAAATAGAAATAGAAATTATTCTCCACCCCCTCAAGAAATAACACATTCATGTGTTATAATAGACTTGGCCATTTGGCCAGGAACTGCGAGAATAGAAATTTTCCTACCCTACAAGAGAACCTTATAGAAGATCAACTTATTGCTATGATATCTGAAATCAATTTTGTTAATGGATCTAAATGGTGGTGGATGGACACTGATGCTTCTCACCATGTTTGGTATGATCGAGACATGTTCAAGTCCTATTCTATGATTTATATACAATAACTAAAAATAATATTTTTATTGGGAAAGGGTACGCCACTAATGACATGTTTAAATTTGAATGATTTTGAAAAATGTGAATTTTGTAGTCAAACTAAAATAACCAAAACTTCACATAAGTCAATAGTTAGAGAATTTGAACCTTTAGACTTAATACACTTTGACATATGTCAAGTTGATGGAAATTTAACGAGAAATGGAAAATGCTATTTTATAACTTTATTGATGATTGTTCAGATTATACTTATGTATGAAAAATAAAAGTGAAGAATTTGACATGTTTAAAATATATATGACTGGGAAAACTCATGGATCATTCATGAAAAAGCTGCACCTTATTCTTCTTAAATGCATGGCAAAGTTGAAAGAAAAAATAAAACTTTTACTGAATCAATTGTTGCAATTTTATTAAACTCTGGTACTACTTCCCATTGGTGGGGAGAAATTTTATTAACTATTTACTATGTGCTAAATAGAGTGCCTAAATTTACTAGTAAAATTTCACCATTTAAAATTTTGAAAAATAAGAAACCTAACTTAACTTATTTTAAAACTTGGGGTTGTTTAGCCTATGTTAGGATCCGTGATACTAAGAGAAATAAACTTTCTAGTAGAGCATATGAATGTGTGTTCATACGATATGCTATAAATAGTAAAACTTATAAATTCTACAACTTAAATGATTATGTAGTTATAGAATCAAATGATGCTAACTTCTATGAACATAAGCTTTCCTTTAAATTGGAAAATAGTGAGGGCTCGTCTTTTAGTAGTTTACCCATAACTAGAACTAATGAACAAAATGAGGAATTAAACACTAAAATTAGGAAAAGTAAATGAGCTCAAACCCTTAAGGACTTTGGGTCTGATTTTTATGCGTATACCTTAAAGGAATATTCCTAAACTCTTCAAAAATCCTTATCTTCTTTAGATGCCAACTTATGGAAAGAAGCCATAAATGATGAAATAGACTCTCTTGAGTATAATAGAACTTGGCATTTAGTTGACTTACCTTTTGGTTGCAAAACCATAGGATGTAAATGGATACTAAATAAGAAATTAAACCCTGATAGTAATATTGAAAAGTACAAAGCTTGTCTTGTAGTCAAAGGGTAACTTCCATATGTGTACTTTTATCTCTTGTTGCTATTCATGATTTAGTAGTGCACCAAATGGATGTTAAAACTACTTTTTTAAATAGTGACTAAGAAGAATAAATTTATATGGACCAACCTGAAGGTTTTGTTGTCCCAGGTCAAGAAAATAAAGTTTGTAAATTAGATAAATCTCTTTATGGTCTAAAAAAAGCACGTAATGGAATGAATTTTTTTGATGATATAGTTATCTCACAAGGATTCAAAATAAATGAAAGTGAAAAATTCATTCATTATAAATCAGAATATGATATTTGCACTATTATATGTTTATATTTGGATGACATGCTTATTTTTGGATCAAATATTCATGTTGTGAATAATGTGAAAACTTTGTTATGTACTAACTTTGAAATGAAAGATCTCAGAGATGTGAGTGTAATCCTAGGTATAAAGATTACTAAGTCTTAAAAGGAACTTTTTCTAGATCAATCTCATTAAATTGAGAAGATCCTAAAAAAATATAATTACTTTAACTACAAACTTGCATGTACTCCTTATGATCCTAGTGCAAAGTTGTTCAAGAACACCGGAGATGGTGTTACACAACTGAGTATGCAAGCATCATTGGTAGCTTATGTTATGATACCGAATGCACTAGACCAGACAAAGCTTATGTTATGGGATTACTATGTAGGTTTACTAGTAGACCTAGTATAGAACATTAGAATGCTAATGAAAGAGTCATGAGATACCTTAAGAGAACTATGAACCTTTGATTACATTATAAGAAGTTTCCTATTGTTCTAGAAGATACAGTGATGCTGATTGGAACACTCTATCAAAAGACTCCAAAGCAACTAGTGGCTATATATTTAGCATTAATTGATGGTGGAGTTGTTTGTTGGAAGTCTAAGAAACAGACAATATTGGTTCAATCTACGATGGAGTCTAAAATGATAGCACTAGCTACTGCTAATGAAGAAACAGGCTAATTAAGAAGTATGTTAGCTAAGATCCCTTTATAGGAAATACCGATACCAGTTGTCCTGATCCACTATGATAGTACCACGACTATTGCAAAGATTCAGAACCATTATTATAATGGCAAGATATGATAGATACACAGCACTATTAGATAATTTCTCTCTATAGGAGCTATAAGAGTGGATCATATGCGTATTAATGAAAATTTGGTTGATCCTTTGATGATAGGATTAATAAGAGAGAAGGTTTTCAAAACCTCAAAAGAAATGGGAATGATGCCTTTAGAATGAAGAGTCACTCGTGATGGTAACCCAACTTATAGATTGGAGATCCCAAGAAATAAGTTCAATGGGTAATAACAAGTCATGAAGTGATATGAGATGAATCATGCTATTATGAAGTCCCATTCTATATTATTAGAAGCATGAAGTCCTGAAGCGACAAAGAAGGATGAGTTAATTATTAAAACTCTTAATGAGTTCTATACTCTATGTGGAGTACATAGCTATAGGAGTACTCTTGATAGACTCGCCTATGTGAATGTGGAAGTGTGGCCATTTCCTATGTAAATTTTGGGCAAACTTTACTAGAGCATTCACTATATTGGGATACATGTGCATAGTCGTAAAACACGGACTTTTCGAACTACACCTTGGAAATGTTGTGTGTGTAATGTTGTTAGAGATAGAGATAAAAAATATGAGTTACTCTAGTATATTTTTAAGCATTAACACTATGCAAAGGTTCAAGTCGATAGACACCTTCTGTTTATGCACAATCTTATACTTTTAATAGATCTGTTGCTCGATGAAACTATTTTTATGTAAATTCAAATGGGGGATTGTTGGAAATGAATTTAAATAAAAAATATTTATATTATTTTTATGATCGTTATTTCATAATTATGTAACTGTTATTTTCATAATTACGTGACTGTTACATTTATGACCGTTATTTTCATAATTATATATCCGTTATTTTTTACCATTATTTTCATAATTATGTGACCGTTACACATATTTTTTCAACTATAAATAGAGGGCAATAACCCTCATTTTAAGACACAAATTAACAACTCACAAACAGTTCTACAGTTTTTCATAGCAAAATCAAAGAAAAGAAAATTTCAGAATTGTTTTCTCAGATTTCCGAGCAACATAAATATTTGAAAGATGTAGTATTCCGGACTTCATTAGTGCAGTGAAGCTCCGAGACAGGAAAAAAGATTCTAGGCTGTTTTATCCGGGGGACGATGAGGTTTTGTTTGCTTGCACAAGTTTGAGCAGAACCACAAAAAATCTTAAAGAGAGTGACCTAGTCCGTGATTCAACCCAAACAGTATATTTCAGTATACCGGTAATATTATTCTTATATAGTTTTTCACCTACTTGTTCCAACAAAACCCGTATAGTTTTCTTACAAATTTTTGGAGGTGCAGATGATGATCCATCTATAAAACCTTATAAGCCATAAACTTGAATCATATGTCTTAGATAGCAAATCAAGAAATTAGATTCATCCTACTTAATTGAGAAGTTGGGATTGACTGGGATACTCTGCAAGGAGAATGAAATCTTGAAGAAAAGCCCATATGATCTTCTTACAATAGAGTGCTCACAAGAATCGTAGGACCTATCATTGGAAGTGAAGTGTATGAAGTTATTTCAACTATAGCTCTAATATTATGTAAAAACACTAAAGAAAAGAATAGAGAGAGATGGAAAGGAAAATTAAAATTTTCATTTCTTGTATTGCATTCTGTCACGTAGTGTACTGTATACAATTCTCACAACACAGTTCGTTACAACTTCATAACAACTAGTGATGACATGGCTTAAGAGCCTTGTATCCTCTACATTGATCATAGATCATAGAAGCACCACACAAACACAATAACACTTGCAGTTTATCACGTCATGCAAGTAAAGAAACAGCTTTAGTCATAGTTAAACTATACTTGAATTTCTGATTTTTGAGACTTTGAAGCCTTTAACTTGGCCCTCTTTACTAAACAAAAGGGGTAGAATATTCTCACCGTGCCCAACTTCCATAAGGTTTGACCAAGGTTAAGTATTTATCAAATTACTCGTATGTATTTTAAAAAAGCACACTCTGTGCTGTTGAATTGCTTCAGGGGAAGATGATATGGGATTGTTTTGAGGAGACCATTCTCAACTGGCCAGGTTTAGTAGTAGATGATATTTTGTGGTATCTCCATATGAATATATGATGCCACGGTTCTCATCCTCTTCCTAATCCTTTCATCCAATAGCTGATAGGCTGAAGTACTTTATTTTTGATTCATTTGCTAATATCAGTTTTTATGTCATGATTTATTAATTCATTCGTTAATGAAAGGTTTAAATTACTAGTATTAGTATTACTTTGTTAGCTTGTCACTTTTAATATTATTAATAATTGACACCGGAAAAGGGGCATACAAGTACATTTATTTTTTAAAAGTTGTAATTAATTCCCTTTGATATTACAAAGGATCGCATAAATCCTTTTATTTTTATAAAAGATCAGACTAGTCAAATATGTCATAAAAATGACTTTTTATAGGAACAAAATGGTCATTATAATTTTTTTTTAAATTAAAAAAAAAAATAGAAAAGTCCTGGACCTTAATTGCCGTCATCTATCCTTTAGCCCAAAACCACCATCTCCGATCACTATCCCCTTTAGTCTTATGAAAGTGTTCCTTTCGTAGTCAATAGCTACTATACTTTTAAATGCATTCAATGTTATAATATTTTTACTCTGTATTTTTTAATCTAACATCTATGAATTTTTTTTCTATTTTAATTGTATCATTTTAATCTGTATTTTTTAATCTAATATCTATGAATTCTTTTTCTATTTTAATGGTATATGTTCATTTTGATTATGTTCATAATTAATTTAAAATTTATATATTTTTGTTTTACCGTTTAAAATTAAATGTTTAGATTATATCATACATCTTTTATCTCTTTATTTATTTTATTTATTTTCCAATTGTTATTACTTATTCCTATTTCATTTTATATATGAAAATCTGAGTGACATTATTATTGTAGATTATTATTATTATTATTGTTATTGTTATTGTTATTATTATTATTATTATTATTATTGTTGTTATTATTATTATTATTATTATTGTTATTAAATATAGACAAATAAAGTTTCAGGTGTGGTATTGGTTTCTTTCAAAAGATAATATGCGCCCCAACTGGCGACAGCACAAGCATTCTCAAGGTTATTATGCATTGAGTAGCCAAAATCATTAACACCCTATGCTAGCATGTTGGCGTTGAATATACTGTTCGAACTTCTTAACTTCATGAAACTCGAAGATATAGCAATTTATTTGGATTCTATAAATTATGAAAGTAAGTGAATAAATTATTTTTAATTTTTATCAATTTATAATTTAATAATTTAAATAATATGATCAAATATGTAATCACGTGTAATAATAAATTACATAAATAAAAAAATAACACATGATATTTTTATGTAATAATAACCTAGACCACAACCATGACTTAAAGAGAAAAATCATCGGTGCACTGGACTACCTAATTTTCTACTATCAAAAACAAATATTCAATACAAACTCGGTCTTATACTACCCTTCCTAAGATATTGTCCCAATGTATCCTACTTACGAGCTCCTCCTCTGCTTTCACAGTTTCCAATATTAGCATGAAGGGTTTCTAAACCAATATTTCAATAAGTTTTCCACCAATCAAATATGCTCCCGAATTAACTGCAAAATGGTTAGCACAAAAATACATGTACCCGTGTATGTTCTATAACGAATTTAACAATGAATAATCCTAACATGATTCAAAACATATGTCACTTAAATCAAATCAACTAACAAATCCTAAAGCAAAAAGATAAGCATAAGTTTAATAAAAATAGCTTCTTTAAAGATAATAATTAAATCAAATAATTATGATATGAAAACCACAATTATTTGATCTAACAATTCAAGAACAAAAATAAAAAAGAAGCTATAAGAAGATATGATCAAACTATCATAAAATAATTAGCCTTATTAATCAATTAAATATAACCACTAATATTTGATAGATTAACTAAATAAAGAACCTTTAAAAATATGATATTATATTTGCAAAACAAGAGATATTAAGAAGAAAAGAATAATGCTCTTGTATGGTTGATTGAAATAATGAACAATAGGTTTTATTTATAGGAAAAATTAAAAATCCTAATTTTATGTAATTGATAAATATCTTTTCTATTACAAATAAGATTAGTAATACTCATTAATTAAGAAGACTCATATTTAAAGAATAGTTCTTTTAAAATAAACTACTTAATCATGAAGATTCCTATTTAAAAAAGAGTTTTTTTAAATTATATTTTATACTATCTTTTAGGCTCAGATTTAAGCTATAATTTAGAGTATATCTTAAATAATATATTAGCATATATCTTATTCTATATTTTAGCATAAATATTTTAACAACAAAAATAATTCCACATTTATAAATATTTGCTATTAAATATATGAGTACAATTATATGTGTTATAGTTATAATAGATATACTTGAAGTACGACTATAAAAAATTCTAACGTTTCTTCAACTTTGTTTGATGGACTTGATAACGAGCTTAAAAATAAGTTTACAGGTAAATATTTTATTCACGAAAATAGTTAACACTTATAATCCATACAAACTCCCCCTTTAGCATTTTCATGTGGCAAAATCTCTCTCTCACAACATAACACTTATAAGAATAATTTAAAAATACAATGACGTCCTAGACTCCATAGTGAAACTATCTTATAGTATGGTGAATCCATCTTCCTTGCAACTTGACAAGCTTGTAAGTAACTGAAATGTACATAAACAAGGCATACGACAATTTTCCTTGAAAGCCTTATTGTACATTAGTTAAATTTACATAAAAATAAGTGAAGAGATTAATAATATAATGTATGCATTCATACCAATCAAGCTCATCATAAGCCTAACTAAATATGTTCTCCCCCTATATGTATAAAAAAATAAAACATGAAAGTGAAACATACTCTCCCCCATTTTCACATATGAGAAGGACAAAACATTAAACAAAGCAATAAAGCTAAACTTCTTCTAAAGATATAACAATGTAAAAGTAGAGTAATGTAGAAGTACACTGTACTTTAAAATCCACCTACGTTCTATGACTCTCTAACTTAGAAATCAATTAAAAATGTAATAAATAAAAAGATGTAAATGCAAAAAAATATGATTTTTTTTAAATTTTCATAAATAGCCACATAAGGTATTAGACTCATTTAATCACAAACGTGCACATAACCAATTAATAACTCAAATTTTGATTATTTATCATATGAATAAACAAGTAGAGTAGAAGAGGAACACAAGCACACAAGCACATATAACGACATATTGACATTTACTTAGAAGTAGTGTATATGTTTATTAATATACCAATTAATTCATTTATGATCAATCAAGAAAGACTCAAAAGAAAAAAAATATCACATATCATATAAAATTATAATCGAGTCTTCAATCTCACAAAACAAAATATATCTACCAAAAGAATACTTAAAAAATTTTCTTTATTTTATAAATGAGGCACATGAAATTTTTTTTAAACCTTTATTTGCTCTTTCTTTTTGTACATTCCAAGTACAAGTTTTATAAGCAGTAGTTTTTTACACAATCTTTCCTTCTTCTTTTTTTACATGAGCCATAAACCTAGCATGATGACTTTCACACTAGTTGTGAGGTAACCTTCTTTACTCATTGTGGTAGCTTCACACATCACAGTAGGTAGCCCTCTCAATACTAGATGTCTCTATACAGTAATGTTTTAGAAAGTAATAAATAGAACTCAACACAATTTTATAGTCAAGATTAGTTGAAGTCCTAGAATATTTCAAGAAAATTCATAAACTTCAAGCATAGCATATATGTGTGTTTATGAGTGTGAGAATAAATTTATGTCAAAATTGATCATCACATGTACAAGAATATGTGCGTGCATAAGTCAAAATTGTAGAATAATTTATACAATAAATATCAAAATGAGTCGAGTCACTAAAAATGAGGTTATATATATGTAAGTATTAAATAAGTTCAATATCGTGTTGGCCAGATAAGGATTCTACTTCTCTTTCTCGTTTTCTTTTAAAGTTTAACTAATAAATAAAATAAAAACAATAAATATTACTCACCTAGGATCATTTAAGCACTCTAACAAAAATACCTAGATGAAGGAATAAACGATAATCAGGTGATCGGGAAAAAAATAATCTTTCCTTACCCAAATTTTCTTGCATTTTAGTTTCTCTATACTACTGGGTTAAGACTTAACTAACTTAGATTTCATAGGTTTGTTCTTGAATTTAGTTGTACTTTTCTCATTCATCCTAAATGAAGATGCAGTATGCATAGTAGGATGATAATAATGAGTCCTAACATTAAAAATATTGAATTTTGCTTGCCTCTTTGAACATAAGACTTCATAGGTGTGTTCTAAAGAAGTTATTATAATTTTCATTCATTCTTGAATATGATGTAGCATGAACAGATGAATGATGCTTATGGGTCCTACTATGTGAAACATGGAAAGAATGATTAAGTTAAGAAGCATTCATCAAAAATCTATATTATGGTCTTATATGACCTTTCCTACCACAATGATGACAAATAGGAACAAATTTAACAACTTTTTATACCACATGTGCAATATTTCTTTGTCCATAAGTAGTGACAGTAAGAGTAGAGTTAAAAGAACCTTACAAATGTGATCTTTGATGATGAAGGTATTGACTATTCATCTATGTATCTAAGACCTCTCTTATCTTCATGTAACTTTCCATAGTCTAGGAATTTGGTCAATTTTTCAGTACCTATAGTCAAATTCCTTACAGTCTCTTTAGTAATACTCAGTTCTTGCCTAAGCTTTTTGTTTTTCTTATTGGTTTCTACAAGTCTAAGATTTAGGGCATTAATATGTTCAGAAAATTTATTTTTATCTTTCACTAGGCTAGAGGAATATGTTTTGTGAACATTGATAATATCATTAAGTTTAGTTACTTCCATAAGTAGTTTATCTCTCTCTTCCCTGACACCTAGACAATCCATGAATAGTTCCTCATAATTCGATACATTAAACTTAAACAATAAGAAAGAAGAGTCTACTTCCTCATTTTCTTCGTCTGAGCTAGAGTTGGAGTCATTGTGGTATGCTTTGGTAGTTGCGGTGAAGTCACGATACTTAGTGTCATTATCTTCTAAGTTACTAGCATTATACTATTCACTTTTTGTGTCACTGAGTGTATCATTAAAGGTTTTTCCAAATTTCTAACCATTGGAGCTAGGAGGCTTGATTTCCCTTGACTTTAAATCCCTTAAGCAACTAGATTGTCTCTTTTTAGATTGATTATTATGTTGACCCTTCTTTTTCAGGACCTTTTTCAATTTTCATGCTAGCGAGACTACTGACTCATCATTCATATCCTCATCACTATCAAGGATGTCTGTTTTAGAGCTTTTGAATGCCACATCCTTGATTTTCTTGGCTGGATCAAGAGTAAGCTCATAGGCTTGGATTGACCTAACAAGTTCATCAATGTTTAGTGTGTCCACATTCTTTCTTTTCTCAATTGTTGTAACTTTCATCTTACAGTTTGCTGTTATGGAGCTTAGGAGTTTACGTACTTGTATTAGTTATGGAATTTTATCACCAAGGTTAGAACAAGCATTCGTGATATCACAAAAGCAAACATATAATTGACCAAAAGTTTTAGTGTTGCTTATTTTAATGGAATCAAACTGAGATGTTAGTAATCTCAATTTTTTTGTTTTACTTGGGAAGTTCCCTCATGATCAAGAGCAAGTGTATTCTATACATCTTTAGTAGTCTCATAAGTATGAGTGTGTGTAACGTAACTCATCCATCGAGATTTTAGTAAATATTAAGCTTAAACCTTTTTGGTTTTCAATACTAGGGTGCTTTCTTCAATGGTCCAGATTTTCCTAGCTTTATTGTTGTTACACCATTTTTTGTTATAGAAGGTGGCTCCCAACTATTAAGAATAACATCCCACACTTTTTCATCTTGTTTGAGAAAGGCTTTCATTCAAGCCTTCCAATAAAGGTAATTATACCCATCAAAGAGCGGGGGTCTAATAGATGACCCATCTTCTTTCATTTGGTCCATAAGTATGAGTGTTTGTACCTAAGGATCAAACTCACTAAGTGTGTCTACTAATAGTTCTGATACAAATGAAAAGTTTAAAAATTATGGACCTAATTAACCTAGAGGGGTGAATAGGTTATTTATAATTTAATAAACTAAACAAATTGGTCAGACATGCAATCGCTTGTAATAATAAAGTGCGAAAATAAAATAATAACACACGATATTTTTAGGTGGAAACAACCTATGCCACAACTATGATCTAAGAGGAAAACCACCGAACCACTTAACTTTCCACTATGAAAATCAAATGTTCAAGTACAAACTTAGTCTTATGCTACCCTCCCTAGAATATTGTCCCAATATACCTTACTTACGAGCCTCTACTATGTTTTCATAATTTTCAATATTAGAGTGACCGGTTTCATTACTAACGGTCTAATAAGCTTCCCACTAATTTCACACGTTCTTGAATTAACTGTAAAATGGTTAGCATAAAAACACATGTACTAGTGTGTGTTCTAGAACAGATTTAATAATGAATCATTCTAACTAGATGATTCAAAACATATGTCACTTAAATCAAATCAACTAGAAAATCCTATAGCAAAAATATCAAGCACAATTTTAATAAAAATATCTTATTTAAAGATTAATAATAAAATTAAATAATTATGATATGACAAACATAATTATTTGATCTAATAGTTCAAGAACAAAAATAAAGAAGAAACTATAAGAACATATGATCAAAATATCATAAAATAATTAGACTTATTAATCAATCAAATATAACCACTAATATTTGATAGATTAACTAAATAAAGAACCCTAAAGAATTATGATCTTATATTTGCAAAACAAGAGATATTAAGAAGAAAAGAATAATGCTCTTGTGTGGTTGATTGAAACAATGAACAATGACTTTTATTTATAGGAAAAATTAAAAATCCTAATTTTATGTAATTGATAAATCTCTTTTCTATTACAAATAAGATTAGTAATACTCATTAATTAAGAAAACTCATATATAATTGATAAATATCTTTTCTATTACAAATAGGGTTAGTAATACTCACTAATTAAGAGGACTCATATTTAAAAAAATAGTTCTTTTGAAATAGACTAATTAATCATGAAGATTTCTATTTAAAAAAGAGTTATTTTAAATTATATTTTATACTATCTTTTAGACTAAGATTTAAGCTATAATTTAGAGTATGTCTTATCTAATATTTTAGCATATATCTTATTCTATATTTTAGCAACAAAAATAATTCAAGATTTATAAATATGTGTTATTAAATACATGAGTGTAATCCTAAGTGTTATAGTTATAACATATATACCTAAAGTATGACTATTTAAAATTCTCACATTTTTTCAATTTTGCTTGATAGACTTGATAACGAACTTAAAAATAAATTTATAGGTAAATATTTTATCCATGAAAATAACCAACACTTATAATCCTTACATAAGTTGCAACTTATTTTTATATATTCTATTCGTAAAGTCTATTTTGTTTTATTGATAATGACATGCCAAGATTAACCAAGTGTTAACATCTAAATTGATTCATTAAGTATTCTTACAATAGCTTTATTTTCTATATTTCTCACTTGACTACATTCAATCTATTACGAACTTGAAGTCCACCTTGCACTTTATGTTAAATATGTACAATTATTTGAACTATCTCCCTTCCTTGAATCCAAAATTGTATCATTTTATGTGATTCACATTACTATATATAAGAGCAATGTATTGGAATTAGAACTGTACTTTGACATTTCAAAACTTTTTTTTCCCATTTGGTCCTTATTATCTTTAGTTCTATCTTTATTTTTAATTACTATATATGCTTGTGTTTAAAAGCAAATGAACTTTCACTTGCATCTGATCTTGTAATGTCTTCAACTACACCATATTGGCCCCATCAAGGCTGCTAGATTGTGTTTGAATGATAGCCAAGAAGCCACATATTCACCAAAAAAGTGTGCAATAACCATTATCATTGTGCATGTCATACAAGAAAGAAGCCCAATTAGAGTCCATATAACATACCAAATCCAAACTATAATGTTTGAACAACATAAAGCCAGCTTTCAAAGAATCTTTCAGGTACTACTACACACGTTTAACAGTAACAAGATGAACATCTGTCAGATAATTACAGAACTGCCAAAATTTACTAACTAAAAGTGCTATTTCTTGCCGAGTAATGACATAGTATTGGAGGGCACCTACCAAAATTTTGTAAGTTATAGGATTAGCAAGAGCAGTACCATCATTCTTTCTAAGAACACCATTAGATTTCATTGGAGAAGAAGTTGTATTGGACTAACTCAAGTCAGCCTTAACCAGTAAGTCCCCAACATATTTGGACTAATTAAGATGAATACATGCACTAGAATTGACAACCTCAATGCCTAGTAAAATTTCAAAGAGTCGAGGTCCTTTATAGAAAATTGGTGATGAAGATCATAAACAAAATGTTGTAATTCAGAGGGATTGGAGCTTATGAAACCGCATCATCAATATAGATCAAAATATACATTATGGAAAATGCAGTTCTTCGAACAAGAAAGAGGTTAGTATCAGTCTTACTATTAATAAAATCCCAATCCACCAAGAATTATTGAAAATTCATAACCAAGCCCTTGGGGCCTGCTTGAATCCACACAAGGCTTTGTGTAACCTGCACACTTTCATTGGCTACAATGGATCCTCAAAACCAGTTGGTTGTCTCATGTAAACTGCCTCTTCTAAATTACCATTTTAGAAAGTATTATTAATGTTCAATTGCCTAATTTGGAAACCATAAAACAAGGCAATGGAAATGATAATGCATACTAAGATCATTTTAACCATTGGATTGAAAGTCTCTGTGTAATCCAAACCAAGAGTTTGCAAGAAGTCTTCAGCCATAAGATGAACTTTATATATGTTCAAGGAGCCATCTGATTTTTCCTTCATACAAAAATCCCAAAGATTGCCAATTATCTTTGCATTAGGTGGAGGGTCTACAAGCATCCAAGTTTGGTTTTTAACCAAAGCATTATGTTCAAGTGTCAAAAATTCTCTCCATTCAAGATGTATACATACCTCATTGAATTTTTTAGAAGCCTTTAGTAAAGTTTAGTTGTAGAAAAAACTTTGGGTTTATAATGTACGATCTTTGCACAAAGTAAGCATACGATGAACATTAAAATTAGCAAGATGCAAAACAATCTTAGGTAAATGGTTATACTCTATAGGTGATAAGGAATTAAAAGAAGGAACAAGAGAAGGAGACATTGTAGAACAATTTGGTAAAGACTGTGTCAAAGAAGATGTAGTAGGCATATGAATACATTCAAGTGAAGACTCCAAAGGAATAGAAGATTGAACCATAGAATAAGAACAATGGTTCAAGAAAGAATTAACCTAAGGAGGAAAAGAACACAGAACCAACTAATGAATGATATACATAGTAGATAAAGGTGGTGAAAAACCAGTAGACAATGATAAGTGAGAAGAATTACCAAAAGGAAATTCACTCTCAAAGAAAATAACATCCCTATTGACAAAGAATTTGTGAGTGGTCATATAAAGAAAGATGTAACCATGCTTATTTGGTGCATATCTCAGAAAAGTGCAAACTATTGAATGAGCTTGAAGCTTGTTTTTAGCATAGGGATGCAAACAAGGGAAACAAAGTGACCCAAAGACATGTAAAAAGGCGGAGTTAGTTGCTGTAAGTAGAACAATTCATAGGGAGAAGCAAAACTTAACACCTTTGTGACTAACTTATTTAATGTAAAGAGAGAAAAGCTAAAGCATAAAACCAAAAATGGCCAAGTACTTTTGATTTAAACAGGAAACTCAAACCTATATAAACTTTCCTTCGATGCATGTATTCAACTAAACTATTTTTCTTAGGAGATAGGACAAGTCGCATAGTAAATGATACCATAGAATTCTAAAAACCTAGTAAGAGGTTTGAACTCAATTGTACAATCAATCTAGACTTGCACACATTTCACCATGGCTTTGAATTTCATAAACATGGATACTACCTAATCTAAAGAATGAAAGAAGAAAATCCATTGAAGAAATGAGAAATTATCCACGATCAACATGAAATATTTCTCATCTTCATTACCAATGGTAGATGAAGGACCACACAAATAAGAAGATTTTTAAACCTTTACATGACTGGAACTAAATGGTAATTTGTGTGACTTTGCCAATGCATAAGCTATGCAAGTTGATGAAATAGGAAAAAGAGGGTAACACTTATTCCATAATTCTTAAGCACTTTATCTATAATCGGTTGAGAGACATGTCCCAATCTAGCATGCCAAACTGAACTAGCAGTAAAGTTGATTTTGAAACAATTGACACCAGCATTAGGAACAACTTCCAACACTTTGTAGTCATTTCTCCATTGGTCATTTGAGAAGCACACTCCTCCTATGTTTTTCCTTAACAAAAAAGTAATCACCATGAATCTCAAGGAATACATCCTTATCTGTACAAAACTTATGTGAAAAAATAAGATTTGTAGAGATTTCAAGTGCATACAAGACATGCTTCAGATGGAAAAGATTATTACTACTAGTTGGAATAACAATAGAACTAGTGAAAGAAATAAAAACTTTATCCCCATTGCCAACAAAGATACCATATAGTCTTGTATAGCAAAAGATGTTAGTGAGATTACTTGCATCATTTGTCACTTGGTGAGTAGCACCACCATCAAGAACCCAATCATTGTTTGTGCTATTTTTATTCAGATGATTGCCACACAAATTATGTATGCAATGAATACACAAGTATATGTATCGTAATAAGTAATATAATGATAAATAAAGATCGTTCCCACGGAGATTATTTTATTAGAAACTAATTTTTAAAACTAAAAGTAATAAAAATCATTTTTTTGTGTTTTTATATTTTAGGGAAGCAAAATTAAAATAACTAAAAATAATTAATTAAATCAGATTTTGTGACTAAAAAGATATATGAGAAAATATCTAGGAATACTTAATCCCCAAAATTTCTAAACATGTGAATCGCTAAAATCCCCTAATATAATATTAATTAATTACATGATCAATTAAATCTAACCTAGCATGTATTCCTCTTTCAAGTAAACCACATATCATATAGTAATTAATTTAATCACACTCTCATGCCAATTAAATTTCATACTATTCATTAAGTTCATCAATTATGGATCACATACATAAGAATCATACATCTCTACTAGAAACTATGCATGTTATTTAATCAAGACAAACAATTAAATAATTCTCTCAAATCTATTTAATTGCCTCTATAAATAAATTGTTGGCCAACCAATTAATAACATAAAAATCAGATTAAATAATATAATTAAATTAATATTATAATTGGGGTAAAATTTTAGATCATCACATGGTGAAAATTGGGTTCGTAAGATCCCTAGATTAATAAATTAATTACACATAATTGTGTTCATAAAACTCATATTTTAAATAAATAAAGACATAAAATTGATAAAGCAAAGAGTAGAAAAATAAATACAATCAATCTCATGAATTGTAATATTAATTTCCTCTTAAATCTACACCAAAATTGTGTCGTGTCTTGAATTTTTCTGTATTTTTCTCTCTTTTTAGCTCTTAAAACTAACCAAAATTATGCTAATAGAGGCTAATTAGGGTTTATGGGATGATTAAGGGCTTAAATAAAGCTCAGGTATGATCTAGATCGTCCAATCTGATTTAGATCAAGGGCTACGATCAAAATAAGTACAAAAATGACAATTTCATCCAATCACAGCGTGACACGTGGCATAAAAGATTCATTAGGTAAATCAAGGAGCGACTCGTAGCATAAAAGATTCATTAGGTAAATCAAGGAGCGACTCGTGGCAAGGGAGACCGGTCAGAGTCAATGTCACCGAGTCAGCATCATATGGCACAATGTGATTTGCGGGAATGGATGGCGTGGCATACCGATGGAAAGCATGAGGCAATGGCATGGTGACACGTGGCATGTCACGTTGACCAATTTTCGAACTCAGATTGAATGTCGTGTTGACACGTGGCGCGTGTTTCATCCTCCTCACAAGTGGTGCGACGTGATTCATTCTCCATGCTTGCGTGGTATCCGCGTGGTTGCCCAGTCAGCTCTTCTACTTGCGTGACATGCCACGTGCTAGTTTCTGATTGGTCCTGCGTTAAAATTTCATAAAAAATCGATAAAAATTACAAACAAATTCCAAATATTATATTTTCCTTTGTCAAAATAATCACTAATAGAAAGAAAATCTTTGCTTAGACTTTTCAATTGAAGTTTTAATTAGAATAAAGATTATTTCACATCTCAAACGTTGTTTCCTACTTAGAAATAGCAGTGTTCATATTTTAAAACATAGAACAATAAATCCAGCTCTTAATGACTACATTAATACATTTTCAAAGAGTGAACTCAAGATTCACATAATTAATTCCTTTAATAAACTTCAAAGGTTTAATTTTATCAACTTCACATAATCCTAAACATCATAAGCAATAATTAAATTCATTACCTACCCTCTCCATTGTAGGAAATTTTCTCAATCAAATTTGGTTCCTATTGATACATTGATTAGTAGAATCATTGAGGATAGATGAGCCAATTGTTTACAATCAACTCATTTTCTCTGCCAAAATATTTGGAGATATTCAGTTTAATATCCTTTTCTTGATTATCTCTTATATAGTTTATCGTTGATCATCTCAATTTAAGAAGTTTGATCTATAGTTCTTGAGAATTCTCGAAAATAAATCTTGAAAGAAGAGTTAGCCTTTGATACCGTGAGCAATAACAAGAAACATTTTGAAAATATTTGAGGAAAAATCATTGAATAATTTGTATTACAATGATATCTATATATAGACTTACTATATAAGTAGTTCATCTTCATTGTTTATTTGGATGCTGGAAAATAAAATCCATAAATAGGTTATTTTATTAAATTAATTAACTAAATTATAAATAATAATTAATTTAATTATTATATAAATATAACTAAATTAATGGTTTTCTCCTATGTCTGATACATGTTATCATAAGAGACCTAGGTTGGGTTTTGTTAGGTCTCTTATGTTACAAATTGAAGGATATAAAGAATCCTAAGCATGTTATCATAGAGTTGATAGTTACAAATTGAAAACTAATATCAGAAAGGTTGGGTATGTGAGAGCTTGAGAATAGAGAGTTCTGGGGAATGGAAGCGATGCCTCTGAACTGAAATGTGCCTTTCTTTTATAACCAAATAGATAGTGTGCACAGAAGCTTGTACTATTCAATGAATAGTACTTTATATGCAACTTGATACTATTAAAGATGTCTTATTGTGTTATGAACAGTAGTTTGTCGCCAACTTTATATTATAGAAGACGTTGATACTATTGTAAATAGTCTACATCATTCTCTAATTTGTCTTCTTCTACCGACGCTACAATGACCTTGCTACAATACTTTTGAATAGTGCTTTTTGATGAGCTGAAGAATCTTGATGGGTCGTTGAGTGGACCTTAGTATGGGCATTGAATGAGCCTTTTACAAATAAAATGGGCTTTTAAACCCGCAATAATATTAGATTGTTAACCCATGATACATGGATTGGGCTTTTAGTCTTGATAAAAGACAATGGACACGCTAGTCCAAAATAAGTAAATGGACTCACAGGCTCATAATATCTATGGGTTCATAGACTTGGTAATGTAAATGGGTACTCAGATCCGTAATATGGTTTTTATCCTCTACCTATAAAGTATCAGATTTATTCTTCAATGGGTCTCAAAGGGTTATCTGATGAAGCACTAGAGAGTGGTGATGATGGTGAGACTGTTTCATCTTGTGATTGAGCCTCGTCTGAATCTTCCTTCTTTCCAACAGTTTGTTCGAGAGATTCATGTGATAATTGCTTGATGATTTCAAAGAGTTATTCTTGGGTTTTTTCTTATGAAATGAGAGCATTGGTATGTGCCCGTTGTGCTAAGAGAAGTGAAGTTTGTTGTATTTCTTCTACCTTCGGTTCTCTATGTCCCTTTTTTGGTTAGCCATTGTTCTATGGTTGGTTTTAATATGGTTTTGGATATTGTAAATGATGACCACCATTTAATCTGAAATGAACGGGTAATGGTTACTACCTCTGATGTAACAGGTTCTGAGACCTATTGATATACCCATAGAAGGTAGAATTTGGATGCAAAGAGACATAAAGGATGGAATATTTTTTTCTTTGGTGTAGGTTTGAAAGTTTTGGTAAATGTTTCATAACTTTCCTTCACTAGAGGGATTAGGATTGTAGGAATAGAACTAAATGATTTCCACCAATTTACAAACCATGATGGAAATTTTGATGGGTTAATAGATTTTTGGATAAAAATAATAACCACGAGTGTTGACTATCCTTATTTTGAATGAGAAAAGAATTAAACCATGCTTGATAATAATCCCAATAATTGTAAGTTTGATAATGTGGTAAGGATTTGGAAATACTGATAGGGAAGGTCAGGAGTTTTAATAAGTCATTTCCCCAATCTGCTAGAGTTGTGACTTTGTGGATTTTCGTAGTAAAATATTGGGCTTCAATTTGATTGTGATAGAGGAAATTTTTGAATTCCACACTACCAGTGATTCTAAAATACTCTGATAGTATTCTAATGTTTTGGATGGGGTTGAAGACTTGTAATAAAAAAAATTCCAAAAAGTTTTTGAACCATTAAATAAGGATTCTAATCATAGAATCCAATAGTTATGACCATCAGAGAGTCTGATTTTGGAAAATACTCAGATAATGGCTTTGAAATTGATTTGGGAACAATATCTTTTTCCCTAGTGTAGGGATGATATTGATAGAGGGCAATGCCCCCTTTTTCTGAAATGGAAAGTTTTCTAGTTCCAAGTTTTGAAATGATAATTTTTGATTTGGAATATGGCTATTCCTATTTTACTTGTGCTTTACCTTTTGAGACTAAGGTCTCTAGCATAGATGATGATGCTCCAAGGCTTTGGAGGCTGTCATAAGCTACCTGTAGATATTCTAGAGCATCCTTGAGGCTGGAGATCTAGTCTTGGATCTCTTAATAGCGAGTTTTTTCTAAGGATATCACCTCGTTTGGTGATGATGTCTGGACCACATGGGACCAGATAATAATGGATTTAGAGGAAGAAAGGGTAATATATGAAGGGTTTGGAGGAGGTTCTTTCTTTTCCTTTTATTTCTTCTTTTTACTCATTATTATACTTGTTTTGAAGAATTTCCTCGATTAGGAATTTTGGATATAAGGTGAAATCTATGTTGATAAGTTCAAGAATAAAATCAAAGATGTTTAAAAGTTTCTATTGGGAAAAAAATACATTTGGTAATAACTTTTTATGCATGGTGTTTAAAATTGCAGTTTTATGATCAATTTGTAATAAAAACTTTTGGTTTAGATAAAATTGAAATCGTACTATGCACCAAATGATGGATAATGCTTGTTTTCATGCAATGTAATTATTTTTACAATTATCCCAATGACCATTAATGATTTGGATTGTTAATTCCTTATCATTTTGGATTTGTTTTAATATGTTTTGATATTCAATGTGACTGGTTTTGATTTCTACAATTGTTAGTAGATTCATATCTACACTTTATAGATGGGTGATTTGTTGATAAGCATCCAAATTTCAAGTAAGAAGATCTGTAGCTTGTTGGAATGTTTTACTACCAAGTTTTAGTTTCTCAAGTTTGATTAAGATTTGGCAGTCATCCAAGAAATGATTTTTCTTTTTGCATCTACAACATGTTATTTTTTAAAAATTTCTTTTTTACCTTTTGGTAAGATTTGTGAGCAATTATTATGTAATATTTTTGGAGTTATACTACCAGTGTTTTGATTCCTAATTTCTTGGATTTTGAGAAGAGATAAGAATCCTTGGAATTCTTGGTGAAGGAAGTTATTATCTCTTTCTTTGATAAGAATGGATATCTCATAATGATGGATGGATTTATTCTTAATGATATTGAGATTTCCAGTTTTGGGTTCATCTACAAAGAGAAAGGTAAGTGTTTCTCCTTTGTGGCTAAAAGTGATTGTATCATGTCTTACTAGATATGGACTAATAACATCCATAAAAGGTGTTCCTAGTATAACTTGGCGACTAACATCAAATACCATAACAAATGGAATTTTGATGATAATTTTTTTGTTGAGAACACCAAGCTCAATTTTTCCAATGATGTTTATTTTTGCATTGTTGGTTGAGTGGAGTTTCTCAGTGGTTGTTTTATGGAATTGTGTTAAAACAAGTCCTTAGTTAATGCAATTGAGATCAACGCCTGTGTCAAATAAGGCTATGACCTCAAGTTTTGAGTTATCAGGAAGCATAAGAGTCATTACGATCATATATTTCTTTGTAGTAATATTTCTAAGAAGGTATAGGACATCATCTTGAATTCTTTCCATGTTCTCTAATTCTTTTAGAGTTGGTTCACCAATTTTGTCGAGTTCTTCTTCTAAATCATTCGATGTGGTGAGGTTATGATCATTAGGATTTTGGTAAACAATAATGTTTTAATGTTTTGATTATCGTTTTTAAGCTATTTGATTTCCAGCTTTATAGTTTTGATTTTAGCTTGCAAATCTTCTATTTGATTTTATGGCTTCAAGGTTTTGTTCTTTCATTCCAATGCAGTAGTGAGGTCATAATAGCCTATGCTAGTTGATGGAAGTTTAGAATAATTTGGTTTTGGTTGGGCTCTGGCTAGGGTATTGGTCAAATTATCCAGATATAATTAGGTAAGATCAAGGTCGTTTATCCTAAGGATTTTTCTCAAAGTTGGTCTTCTTCGTTAGTTAATACATTGATCTTTTTGCGATAATGGTTTTCAGAGTTAGATGATGCTAACTCATCTATCTGTGGGTTAAAGTTATCAAAGTCTTCAATCCAAGGTTCAGACTCCGATGATGATGATTCATCCACCATTAAGGCAAAGATTTTGTTTAAAGTGTCTTTTTCAAGGTTTAATTCATGAAGTGTTTTAGAAATCTTGCAATAACTGGTGATGTGGCCTTTCTTACCACGTTTATAACAGGTAAACTCCTTAAATTTTTTAAAGGGCTTGTTTTGATTTTTAGAACCTTTGTTAAAGGTTCTATTTTAGGTTTTTTTGGTAAAAAGGTTTTCTATACTTTGAATAGGTCTTATAAGGTTTTGATATGACTTTGCTGCAACTTCCACCATAGTGTTTAATAGTGGGAAGTTCCCTTTTGGATATTTTAAGCTCCTATTTCATTTGTTTTTTTTATCTTCAAATCTTGGCAGACTTGAAGACCTTTTTTTTAGCGAAACTGATTATTTCATTGTAGTTTAGTTGATCATAAGGGACGATGTGATTCTCATAACTCTCACGAATTTTGTTTCAGGTTTTTATCTCCTAAGGGTGGAGGAAGTCCTGCTAAGAAATTTTCTTTCCATAAAGGTTATATCTTTTAAATGGGAAGAGTCTCCCATGAAATGATGATCGAGTATGGGTTCTCCGCACTCACTAGTCAAACTTGCATTGAAAATGTCTTACTGTTGTTATTTTTTCTAAATGGTAATCCCACCATCATTTTAGTTGACCAAAGAAGCAGGTATTAATAACTCAACGATTATTTTGTCTGTTGCTTCGGACTGAGTTCTATAAGTATTTGACGCCATCGTCATTTGTTATAATGTATTTAATATTTGATATTCAATCATGCCATTTATGTTCCATTCATAGATAGATGATGCGTTATATTTTGGTTGGGTATTGACATCATGTGTGTACCTAACTGGTATAGGTAGTTTCTAAACTAATTTTTGAATTTGAGAAGTTGGTTCAAGAGATGATTCTTGAAAGTCCTCCTCATCAAAGGTAGTAGGTTCTTGATTATTTAGAACACTAATACTCTTAGTTTGGTTTTGTGGGATTTTATGTGTCGAAAGTGACTTAAAAATAACACCTAATTTTGAGTTTGAGCTTTGCTATTCAAGTTGAGGCTTGTGAATGCCTCTAACTAGCTCAATTTTTGACAATAATTCTTCCTGAGCTGATTTGGAGACCTAGACATGTTTGAAAATAAGGTTTTCAACTTTACTATCTAGGGCTTTATAGGAAGTAGAGGAATGATCAATCTTTTGATTCTTCTCTAACCTAGTGAGCTATTTACCTAAGGTACTTAGGCTGATATTGGTAAAATTGTTTTGAGTAACAATATTTTTAAGGTTGGTGTTTAGATCAGAACTAGGGGTCTTAATTGGATAGGTTTCAACCATGGAATTTGCATATGGAAAATTAATAGGTCTTAATGGAGGATTTTCAACCTCGATTGGACCATCTAGGGTCTTCCATATGGGTAATTTATTTTTGATGTTGACCATGCTAATTGATTTAACTGGTTCAACAGATTTGGCTTTTTGAGAATGGACTTTCCATACACCATCTTTCTTATTGATATATGTTTCAAGCCATTCAAAGAATGTCATATTGTGTTGGCACTGGTTAACGTACCGGTAATGTTTCCTCTTAAAGCTCTCTTGTTAAGCTTTAGAGTATAATGTAATATACCAAGTTTTGATATGGCCATTGTTTAGGAGTTCCATATCTAGACGTAAGGTTTCTATATCTAGTAATGAAAACTCTTTGTCTAAGCAATATAATTCATGTTTCTTTAGCCATATTAAATGATGGGGTCGTAGAATGGGTTGGTGATGACTTTGGTGATAATTGTGGTGAGTCACTCATCTCAGAAGTTTTGTTAATAGTGTAGACTAGTTTAGGTACTAATGTACTGAAGTCTATGTTTTTGAGGTTAGGTTTAGGTAATTCTTAGGTGGAATGCCTATGCTTGGGTAATAATGGTATGTTTTGAGTTAACAAGTCTGAGATATTTGTTATGGAAGTAGAAGAATACCTCGAACTAGTAGCTCTCTCAAAACTTAACTCAACACTATTGTTATGGAATTGGGTGGTAATCCTAAGCTTAGTGTTTTTCTTAGGTTCTTGAGGGTCAGACTCAGGTGGAATTACTCCTTCTAATAACCATTTGTTTGGTAAGACAATTTCGTTCCAATCAATGGGTTTTGGAATGACCTTGTTAGACCTAGAAAGGTTTGTTAATAGGAGGAGTGTTTCTCCCCTTTTTTAATGGTGAATATGTCCTATGTCAAACACACTTACCATAGCTTTGTAATGCACTAGGAAAATAAGGGCTATTGGAATTGATCTTGAGATCGTCTTGTAATTTTGAGTTTGGATTTGTAATGTAAGTGACTTTATAATGTTTGGGTCACTTAAGGAAACTATGAAATTTGGAAAGCAATTGAATGATATCGATCCTAAGCAAAGACTTGACTCAACAATTCCTAATAAAGAATCCTGAAAATCGATAAATCTAACATCCCTAAGAACAACTAGGATTAATGTGTTTAGTGATGGGCAGAACCGGCATCACCGATCCTGCAGATAATTTGGTTTTATATTTATAAAACTCTCGCAAGTGCACGAATCATTTCATAGAAAATGATAAGTATACTCCCAAGGTCGATCTAAGGAAGGAATATATGTGGTTTTTAATTTATTATTCAAACTTTTAAAGACAAAATTAAATCATAAACACCCTCTCACGATATTTTGGTTTTTGTGTTTCTAATCTAATAACATAAAAATAAACATAGATACAGATTCAATAAATATTTATGCAAATTTTATCATTTATAATAGTGGAGTATTTATGGATATAATAACTAAGTTAATTATGTTTGCTCATATTATTTAGGTTATTAAAGATATAAATTGATATTTATTGGTTCTCTCTTTTTTATATGAATACCACCTTTGGTGGGGTTAGATATTCTTTGTTAACTAAACAAATCAATTAACACCTATGGGTGGGGTTGATAACTAATTTGGTTAATTAAATTAATTCTTTTTTCTAAGAGATTGAAAATGAACCATTTAAATGCCACTTTTGGTGGGGTTAGATAGTTTAAACTTTATTCAAGGTGTCCAAATTAAACCTAAGAATTTAATTATCCAAGTATTAACTTTCAAGTTTTAAAACCACTACTGAAAACATGTTGTCAATACATTTTGAGATAATAATTCTTATAAAAACTTTTGAAATAGAGTTTCACTCTAACTACCGAGTGATTGTACCAACAAATAAAAGAGCACTACTCTAAATCAGACCGGATAACTAAACCTTAAAATCTAATTTTTAGATTTAAGTTTGTAATGAAAAATAATATATTTCTCTCTAACATTCTTAATATAAAATCTTGAATAAAAATAAAATTAATTCATTTTAGAGATTTTTACCTATTTAATATTTCGCAAGCATAACAAATTTATTATTATATCATGTTTACAAATAGCCAGCAATGTTAAATTTAATCACAGACAAATTAAATATAACATATAAGAATAAAATATAAAAAATAATTGCAAAGAAAATAAAATCCTTACAGTACTTTGATGCTAACTCTGTTGCTGAAAAACCTTCAAACGAAATTTGCACTTCCATTTATTGAATCAAAAAGCAAATAAATTACAAAAATATAATTAGTTCTTCTCAAAAAGAGAAGAACTCTAAAACTAAGAAAAACTAACTAAGAAAAGCTAAAAACTAAGAAATGGAGAGAAATAAAGATAAGAGAAGATGTTTTTTTAGGTGTGTTTAGTTATGAAGAAAATGAGGGTATTTATAGGTGAGGAGGGAAAGAAAAATTGCGTGAAAAAATGATTAAAAATGAAGAAAACGTGGAATAATGAATGATGATGTCATACTAATGATGTCATGTTGGTATGGCGCGGCTGCTCACGTAGATGGGCGCAGCGACGCGCGCAAACTGGGCATAGGCGTGCGCGGAATAGAGCAGGGATGCGCGCAGCGCGTGCGTTACTGGGCACGGTTGGGGCAGATGCTGGCGTGGTGCCCGCGTTGGCCGGCTGCATGCACGATTTCCTCCTTTTTGACATTTTTGACCCATTTTGTCCAATTTTTCCATATTTGTTGACTTTATCTCATTTATTTTATGAATATATTTGTGATGTATTGCCTCCAGTATTCCTTTTTGAGTCTTTAAGTTATATTTTTAAGCGAAAATACCTGAAAAACAATAAAAATACATGTGATTCCGATAAGACAAATTTATATAAATATATGATAAAATCATATATTTATATATATATATATATATATAATCAATTAATATGCATAAAATCATGGTAATTTTAGTGCTTTTTGAGCACTTATCATTTAGACCATCTCTAGTCAAGGGTTTTAATCCTACTTGGACTAATCCTATATGAACATAATTGAAATTCTTATAAATATGTTTTTGTAATGATTCTTTTGAATATAATTCCATAGTTTCAAAAGGTGAAGATAATTGTACGTTTCTCTCCAACAGTGTAATAGATTTTGAAAATATTAATCACCTTTGTTTTATAAATTTGATTTTTGTGGATCTTTGAGATCTTCGATCAATTGATTTTGAAAAGTTTTCAAAAGTGAGTTCATCGTTACTAACAATATTTTTGTTTTTCTTGGTAGAAAAAAATGATGATTTTGGTGAAGAGAAAATAAAAGGTGATTCCCTTGATAAGGATTAAAATTAGACATTTTTTTTTATAAAAATTTAAATTAAACTAGATAAATTTAAACTAAAAATTCTTTAAAACAAAAGTTTAAAATAAACGTTTGTAAACACATAAAATATTAATCATCAATATAATATTCTTAAATATTAACAAAAATTCTTAATTTTTAATATTATTCTATTTAATCAACTATCAAGATTATTGAACTAGTCGTGAAAACATATTAAGTTATCATACATAAAATTATTGATATTATTTTTCTTGTTTTATTTTTTTCATATAATATTTATAACTTTCTACAACTTTTATGATAATATGTTGTCAATTATTACCCCAGTGGATATAAGGTTCTACCCTTAACGAAATCATTCATAAAATGGAACTTACACAATCCTTCGTCCAAATCAATGCATTTCTATCACGAATTTACATATTATCTCATAAATAAATCTTAAAATAATGTATATTATTATAAATTCAAATAATATTTATAAATATTAATGTAATTAACAACTGCAATGATACCAATGGGTGTTCTAAGTTATGGTATCACAGAGGTAATAATTAATTTAATTAATATATATATATATATATATATATAAATTAATTGTTATTTATAATTTAGTTAATATATATAGAGAGAGAGAAAAAAAAGTGGGGTAATTTGTGGTTGTCTTATTGTGTTTGATGGAATCTTAGAGTACGGTTTTTGTCTCCCCACTCACACTCACTAACTCAAGTTTGTGGTTGGCTTATTGCCTTTGTCTCAGCATATCTTTATTGACCAGCTATACGATGCTTCTGTAGATTTCATGTCTTACCTAACTACAATTTAGTGTTTGTTTGTTCTTGCTTTGTTAATATGGCTTGAATACAGCCCATTAATCTCTTTTGCTACATATTTAAATTTTTGATGAATGAAAACTTAACTTTTGGGATGTTTGCGTACAAGCGAAATGCTAGTTTTACCTTTTTTAAGCTCAATTTTATGCACATTTTATGTTATCATTCATTGTATGTTTTGTTATTGATTCATTCATGTACTATACCAATTGAGATGCAAATATATTTTTCTTCTTTTATAAATTACAAAAACAGTCACATAAAACTTCTTAATTTCTAGGCAAGTAGTGTATTAGTGTTTACTAAATAAAGGAAATAATATTTAGGTAGGGAGTCATTCTTTGGTTAAGTCAATTGTTTTATTTTTTTTTAATTGTTATTTCTAATTATAGGAATATGGATGGATAAGAAAAACCTCAAACATACCGACATGCACAAATCAACACCACCTAACCTGAGAAGGTTCGCAACACTTTCAAGCATATATACCCCTCATAATTTAAAACATTTAAGTATGTATTTGGAGGTTTTGTAAGATTTAGCAAGAATTGCCCTTTTAGCTAGGCTATAACCCAACCAACAAAATTCGATGCGCTCTCTAAATGTATTGATCACGTATTTAGGATTCCTGAATTAAATAATACATTTTATTTATGTTTGTTTGCACATTTTAGTATAGATTATAGCTTTATAATAGAATCATTGATAAGTGAATACTATTAAGTATATATGAAGAAGATTAAATACTATTATTAATAGAGAATATATAACAGCTAATATATAAGATTTTATTGTAATAATATGAATTAGATAAACATTATTAAGTGAATTTATTATTTGAATCATCCTAAATTTAGTAAGGTAAAAAAAATTTACATCTATGAAATCAAAATAATATTTATGAAAAAATAATAAGTCACATAAATAAATAATTACATTTTACATGATACACTAGAAATTTAGTTAATAAATATACTGTAATTGTGATTTTGAATTATCAAAATATAGTTTCAATATTTAAATATTTAAATATATATTTAAATTAAGTTGTGTAAAAGGAAAGCATCATCTCACACATTTGTAGTGGGATGGGGGACTAGCACTCTTAATGTGACAGGAGGATCAGATAAGAGATTTGCTTTCCATATGTATCTGTTTATGATATTTTACTTAAATAAGATGTTTTCCAGATTACTCCCTAAGTAATAGAAATTTCACTAATAATTGGACAACACTATATAAGGGGCTAATTAGCACCATGCATATGGTTACAACAAAACAAATAGCACCAGACCACTTTAATGCACAAACTAGTGAGTTGTTGGTTTAAATGGATTATTTTTGATAAGTTGATTAATTTTTTTTAACTAACTAAAACTTAATTCTAAACTCATAATTTTGTATAAAATTAGATTATAGAGATATAAAAAAAATCTTTATTTAATAACTTCAATAAAATAATAACAAGGTAATATATACCATATTTTCTACGATCCCACTAAAATTTACAATGAATAATTATTATTATTCATATCCGGTACTCTAATCACAATGAATAATTATTATTCCAATATTTAGAATCTTATTATCTACCTAGATATGTGAAATTATACATGAGTGATGATGTAATGTATAATTTCTTCTAAGATATAATTTCTAGTTTTTGTTTTTAGTTTTTTTAATATTCTTACAAAAAGACTACCAAAAAGAAAATTAGGAGTTATGATAATTACTTAAAATTATTTAATATATCTTGATTTTATACATGTTTAATAATTATATAGTTTTGCAATTGATTGTTTAATTATTATTTTACACAAATTTATCTTTTCAAAATAATAAGTATATTTTATTGATGTGTATTTCTTGTATTAAAATAAATCAACTTGAAAAATCATACTTAAAACACTCCATTACAACGTAGAATATTAAAAGAAAACATTTTTTTAAACATTACATATGTTTAAAAATTGGAAAAATAAATTATATGAAAATTAGGGTTTCAATGTTACACAGTTTGAAGTGTGCCACGACATGAAAACTTTGTAAGTGTGGCATGAGGTCAAAAGAATGTGTTCAAAATCAATGCAAACTATGACATGAAAACACTATGTGCAAAGGTGCTAAAAGAGTAGATTGTGCTCAAACTATGTACAAATGTGTAGGTTGTATCGTGAAAAAAATGTATGATGTGACACCAAGTTAAAAATTCCATTTTTTCCTCATTTTCTCGCCTTATAAATAGGACCTTATTTCTATTGTAAAAAATATCCTAGAATCTTAAAGCTCTTTTAGTAGTTGATTCCTTATCTTTCTTTAGTCTTTTTATTTCTTTTAGTAATTTAAAGTTCTTCTCTAACTTGTAGTTTCAATTCAATAAAGAGCACAACAATCGTGTATGAAGGCTTTCTAGATGCAATTCTAAGAATTCTCTTGATGTATATTTAAAATGTATTCTTTTCAAAATATTTTGAAGTGCTATTTTATATGCTATATGTTTATTTTTTCCCTCCTTTCCTTACCTTATATATGTTTGTTTATTTTTAAGTGTTATTTTATATGTTATATGTTTATTAAAGTAGAATAATATTTTTATAAAATGAATTAAGTTTTATTTCATCATCAAAATTTAAACCAAAATTTGTAAATGAAAAATGTATTGACCATTATTTTTTATAATAAATCATAGAGTTAGATTTAAGATTTAAATTATTTGAATCTTATTTAGAATTACACTCTTAAATCTTTTGGTCTATATTAACTATATAGTTAGAGCATGCTCTATTTAAAATATTTTTATAAGAATTATTATTGTAGATATATTGACAACATATCTTTTATAGTAGTTTTAAAATAAGAACTCGAGCTACCACTATAATTGGACAACCCATGACTGACTGCACAATGGGTGGACACCCCATGGGGAACCTAACCATGGTCGAACATGCTATGATCAAACACACCATGGATAGCCAAACCATGATCGAAAACCCAATAAATGGTTGGCCCATGGCTAAACACACTATCAGTGGGTTTACCATGGCAAAACCCACCATGGTTAGACACACCTTGACCGACCGAATATGGATCCCCCCTCCTTCGTTGGTCCTTCATTCAATAACCGCCTCACACGACTTATTGAATCGTCCAAACTCATACTTACTCATCCTTATGATGGCCAATTCTGATCATGTCCATCAATCATCCCAACCTCCATCAATACCTATGTAAGGAATGATGAGTTTAAGTGCCATAGGGTGCGAGGTTCTTGGATAGTAGGAAAATAAAAATCCTACAATTTCTAGAAAGTTCTTGGAAAATAAATAAAATAAATACTCACCAAACCTTGAAGTTAGCTTCCCTCTATATCTCTCTCTTTCTCTCTCTAAAAAGTGTTCTTTAAAGAGTGGAATGAAAAAAATAAGGGGGGCTCTCTTTATATAAGTGATAAGGTGATATCTAATTTGTTCATCAAATGACCCATTGAAAGGTAAGCACTTGGACCCATGTCATTTCTTCAACAATAGGAAAGTGAACCTATTAAGTAGGGGTTTCAACATTGACATAACTTCCTAACTGGGAGTCCGATTGAGAATCCGTAAAAATCATCGTCAACATGATATCATTGTGCACATTTTGAGTACCCATGGAAAACAAGAAATTCATCACATGGGTAAATAATGACCATGTAATATTTGACTTGACACCACTTGTGAGGTTTAAAAGATATTGAACCTAGATGGCAATATAATGGAAAAATAGACCTTCTAGGCTATATACCTAGGCCTAGAAAATCTAGGGGGCCGATGTTAAGAAAAAAAATTTCATGCTTAGTGTTATAATATGAGATGTCCTATTCAGTAAATAATTTATAAGCCACTCCAATCAACATTGACTTAACAAATAAGAGTCAATATCAGGTAAATATCTAACATGATATAATACATGCATTCAAACCTTTAATTATTCAACAATGAGATAATTAAGTAGATAAAACTCTTGACATTCAAAGATAATTCTATCACTATATATGGACAAGAGTCATCAGTAGGTATATTATTTCTTACAAATATTCAGCAATGTTCACCATTAGACATTAATCACTTCTACACACAACAACTTCTTATTTCAACTACAAAAACTATTATCTATACTCTCTCCCTAAATATCTTTCTATATATTTCAGCACAATAAGGAAAGGAAATAACCTCCTTTTTTTTTCCTCATTACATGAACTTACTTAAGCATTAGAGGCCAAAGGTCATCCCGCGGTGGTCCAAGGTCCTAATAATGTTTTTTTTTCTATTCTCAAGTAAACAGGAAGCAAGAGGTGCACCAATCATTGATATTGACAAAAAAGGAATAAAAAAACTTAGTTAGAATAGTATTATTTGGCTATTGCAAGAATAAGTTATTTAAATTAAAAAATATTTTAAAATATTAATATAATATTCTTGATTTCTTTCATCACTCGTACTCCTTCCCATCTTTTCCTTCATTTTTTATAAAATATTTTCTTATACATGGTCCAAAATTTGGTATTATTAATGAAAAAGTTAATTAAATTAAGAAAATATATCTTAAAGTATTTTATCAATGCCTTCAATTGTTTTAAAAATTTACGTTTTGATATACTTAATATAATTTTAAAAAAGCACTTATGGCATTCAAAAAATAGAATATATGTTTATAGTAATTAGAGAATTTATTACAAAATGAGATAATTATAAATTAATTTAAACCAATTAATGTATAATAGTTATTTTCTTAGTGTCAATCTTTTTATATTTTTATATATTAATTTCATTTGTTAATTTTATTATTAATTACACTATAAATGTTTCAATTAAAAATATTCAGTTATTTTTATCATACATGTAGAGTTATATGTAATTAAATTTAATTAAAATTAAACCCTAAAACTATTTTAGAAAATAAAAAATTAACTTAAAGCACTTTACTACATGTGATTTAAGATAAATAATAAAACTATTCATTCAATGTATCTCAATTTTATTATCCTAGTATTTAAGCATGTGTATCTATATTATTAATTTTATTGCACATATTTAGTTATTTATTTTTCTCATTTAAAAAATTGAATTTTTTTAATTCTATCATTATTTTATTAATTTAACAATGATGTCATTTGTTGTCAACATCAATGATTGGTACACCTCTTGTTTTTCGTGTAACTACAAACATAAAACATACCGCTAGGACCTTGGACTACAACGAGATGTGGTGACCTTTGGTCCTCCAATGCTTAAGTAAGCCCAATTGATGAAGAGAAGGAGGAGACTAGTGTCTCTCCTTATTATGTTGAAAGATGCATAGAGATATTTAGGAAAAGAGTATAGATCTCAATGTATATAGTTGAGAGAAAAATTTGTTGTGTGTAGAAGTGATTAATGTCTAATGATGCATAGTGTTAAATATTTATTGGAAATAATATACCTACTAATGACTCTTACCCATAGTGATAGACTATTTCAGAGTGTTATTCACTTAATTATCTCATTGTCATATCATTAAGGGTTTGAATGCCAATCATATATCATTTTATATATTTAACTAATATTGCCATTTATTTACTAACTCAACACTTGACCTCTTATATTATGTAACTTGGCATAAATTATTTTACACACAACATCAATCCCTAGACTTACTAGGCTTGAGTATATGGATTAGGAGCTCTATTTTTCCATTACAACATCATCTAGATTCACAATCTTCTAAAACTCACTAATGGTGTCAAGGTCACTCTTATGTAGCCATTATTTACTCATATAAAAAATTTCTTGTTTTCTTAGGCACTCAAAACGTGCACGGTGATGTCTTGTTGATAGTAGTTTTTACGGATTCTCAATCAGACTTTGACTTAGGAAGTTATGTCGACATCAAAACCACTACTTAATAGGTTCACTTTTCTATTATTGAAGAAATGTCAAAGGTCCAAGTGGGTGATCTTTCAAGCACGTCGTCTTCCCAATTTCCTAGGAACCTTGGATGGGTCTTTTGATGAAAGGATGAAATCTCACCTTATCCCTTATATAAAGAGAGATCTCCCATCATTCTCTCTCAAATCACACTTTTGAGAGAAAGAGAGAGAAAGATAGGGGAGCTTGCTTCAAGGTTTGGTGAGTATTTATTTTATTTTCTTGTTCTTTTTCTTTTCCTTTTTTATTTTCCAAACATTTTTTAGAAATTGTAAGATTTTTATTTTCCATCTATCCAAACACTTATCACCTCACGACACTTACACTCATCCTTTCTTGTGTAGGTAATGAAGAGGATAGGATTGATGGACATGATCAAACTTGGCCATCATAGGGATGAGTGAGCATGAATTGAGACGAGTCATGTAAGGTGTTCACTATATGTAAGATTGACGAAGGATGCGGGATCCATGTCTAGCCATAGTTATGCTACCCATAGTGTGCCCGACCATGCTCTGAACATCCATTAGGTGTTTCACCATGCTCTAACCACCCATGAGGTGTTTAACCATGGTCCAACCGACCATGGGGTTTTTGAACATGGTGGAAACTTAAGTCCACGTAGTGGTAGCTCAAGTTATACGATGGAAACCAGGTGCTTATTAAGTCGTGTAGTGATAAAGACTTGGATTTATCCCAGTTAGTATTCCTAAGTACCAATTGGGTCCTAACAAAGAAGTCCTCACTTTCTTTTCTATGAAAAAGGTTCATTCTCGAATGACACATCCTTTATTGGATAAAGTTTTAATATAGCTAAACCAATAAAATTGATACCCCAAGTTCTACATATGAGTTAGAGCAACCCTATTCTGGTTAGGGTCACATTATCTATAGATCACATGTTTGTTGGACTGAGACTTCCCTTTTCACCAATAGTGTGAAAACTTCATATGTATACTAGCACTGCACCATCCTACTTTCCCCCAAATGTTACTGAATATTGTTATCTTGTAGGGTGTTTTGGAAGGAAAACAGACATGAACTGACCATGGAAGAGTTCACTTACTTCTACTTTTCGTAGCTTCAAGAAGGTAGTCACAATTGGTTCTATCTTAAACCCTTTTCCAACTACATTTAGATTAAGAATCTTTCATATATTAACATAGGTTAGTAGGTCTCACTCTTCATGGTGGATGAAGATTTTGACTTAGATCTCCCAGGGATTCCTTGATGCACAAACACTTGATAGTCAAATATTGTAAAATTTATGAATAGTTCGCAAGTGCACAAATCACTTCTAGAAAATGATAAGAATACTTCCAAGGTCAGTTTAAGGAGAAATCACTTGTTTTTAAAATAATTCAACCAATTCTTAAAAAATAAAATTAAACCTAAACATTTTGTTACAATATTTGGTTTTTTAAAAGTCTAATCTAATGACATAAAAGAAAGATAAATTCAACAAACAATAGGAAAATAAACATTTACATTCATTAGGGAATTTATGATAGTCGATTAATTATGCTTGCTCAATATTAAGTATGTTATTAAAAATATGAATTAAGATTAATGATTCTCAATTTTTTACAAGAAAATATCCTAAGGTAAGGATCAATTTCATTCTTAATCAATTATCAATTAAAGTCTTTTAGCGATGATCAGTAATTGATAATTGATTAAATTATGTTTTATTCTTAAGGAATTAATAAACCATTTATTTGATGCTTTTGATAGGACTATCAATTTAGACTCTCATCAAGTATCTAAATTATATTAATGATTTAGGTACCTGAAAATTAGCTTTCAAATTTTAAAACTATTATGAAAAATATGTCATCAATATATTTTTCAATAATAATTCTTATAAAAATCTTAGAAATATAGTTCTCTAAATATCCAAATAATCAAATCCAAAATCGAAGAGTTGATTCTAAATCAGATTTAGATAATTAATCCTAAATCTAAGTCACTTGTTTATTATGAGACATACTTCGTTAATATAGTTTTCTTTTACAAACTTTGTTTAAATCTTGATGAATAAAATAAAACTTAATTTATTTTATAAAAATATTTACCTACTTTAATATTTCACAAGCATAACAACATTATTAATATCACATAGTATTTTTAGCCAGATATACTTATTTTGATAAATGATCAGTAAATTAAACATAACATGTAAAACAACACTTAAAGATAATCTGAAAAGAATATATTTAAATTATATCTCAAGTATATCCTTACAGAACCTCAATATTGTTTCTATTTCTAGAAAATCTCCAAACAAAATTGTCATTAATTTTTTTTAATTTAAAGTAAAACTATTACATAAACTATGTTTGTTCAACTCTTGATTGAGAGAAGAATTTTAAGACTACTAAAAGAAAAGAAAAGAAAAGTGAGATAGAAACAAATAATTAAGCTGTAAAGAGAATTGTGGGGTGATTCTAAAAGAGAATTCAGGGTCCATTTTATAGGTGAGAAAAATGATCAGATAGGTAGGCATCACGACACATTTCCATTCTAAACCACGGCTTGAGACAAACTATACATGTTTTGGATACGATCCACTTTACCCGCATCACATCACACTTTTTTTGTAACATATGTAAGCTTTACATATGTTAATATTTTACGCTTCAATATAGTAATAGAGTACTTTCAGAAACTATTCTTCGAGTGTTGAGTAATTAAACCATTTTCATGCCCAAATACCTAAAAAACAACAAAACATTCTCATAGTTATGAAAAGATAGATTTGCTTTAAAAGATAATAAAATTATGCAACTAAAAAACCTATTTTATCATTTAAAGTGCATAACATAATGTTATATTAAGTACTTTTAAAACTCATCACAACCTCTAACAAGCTTCTTGATAGTTTCTTAGCAAGAAAAGTGAAAAACTAAAAACAAAAATTAGAATAAAATTAAAATCTTAAATTATTTTTGTAGATTGACATGGTTGCATTTAGCATATGCAACAAGAATTTAAACACCTAAGTTGCCCTAGTGGATGAGTTTAAGTCTCTTGAGTGCTTTAAAAAATAATACAGACAAACATCAAACTAAAAATGCAAAAATTAAAAATAAATAAAAAATAATAAACTAAATTTTAAACAAAAAAATTAAAAATGGTAAATAACAAAGTAAAAAGAATATCAAAACTTTTCATGCTTCTTATCTCTTTTAAGTTCACAACTAAAATCTATCCATAGGTCATTTTGGTATTTTAAACATTCACAATTTGATATAATAATTAGTGAAAAATCATATTTATATTCAAAGAAAAAAATGTATTAATATTAAATTGTCCAATTTCAATGAATGGAATTCAAATTTTCCTCTATTCTAACCTCACAAGGCATCCTTTCAATATCATTGATCTTATTGGTTCAATCACTCATTCAAAGGTATATGCGAATAGAATTTAATCAAAAAATGAACTAATAAGTTTACATTTGTTTAAAGAATAAAAGGTTCAAAGTAGTGCATAATGTTGATATCATAAAAAGGAATCAAATGAAAGGTTTTTATACAGAAATCAAATACTACTTTTATGTATCAATCAAATTCATCAAATGAAAAATTTCAAGTTATATGCCTTTTAGAGTTAAGAAAATGCATTTAATTCTTGGATATTTATTTCCTATTTTTTATTTTGTATTTAGTCATTTCTCACAAATTGGTAGGATATTTCTTGATAACATTCATATTGTTTATACTGTTACTTTTCCTCTCTCTTTTTCTTTTTTTCGTAGAGAGAACTCATGTAGTTTATACATATTTTTGTATAATATGGTGAGTGACTAATTTTTAGCTTTTCTTTTTATATTAGCTTAGGTAACCCCATATATATCGCTTTTTAAAATTCATGCATAAATAAAAAAAAGAGCATATACTTTCAATTTATACTTAAAGTTATTCAATTTAAGCATTAAAAATAAATATACAACACTATATCAAATATAAAAATTCTAACATTCAATGCACAAACCTATAGAGATCATTTAACATTTTAAATTGTAAAAAATAATGTTTAAAAGAGTAGAAAAATATTATCACATAGAATGGGAAAATAATGGCTCAAAACATTCTCACAAAATAGTCTTCACTATTTGAGTCATAAACAACGATTTTAGGTTTTATTGCAATTGTAACATTTTTATAATGAAATATAATTTATAATAAAAACTAACTAATTATCACATTATTCCATGAAATTTTTAAGAAATTAATTTAAGAAGGCAAAAACTTAATCATTTACTTAAACTTAAATAAAAACATTATAATTTTATAAGAAAAATTGAAAATTACCTTAAACTTTTATAATATAATAAAAATAAATTAAAGCACACAAAAAAAGTAAAAATATGAAAATGTGAACATATGTTTAAGTAAAAAATTTAAATCAGCTCAATTTTATAAACATATAACTTGTTCTACCCACAATATAAAATTTATCCTCAATGTAACAATTATAAATTAAAGATAAAGAGTAAATAATGGAAAATTTAACCATTTGCTAAACCTACTCAAGTATTAGTGTGGAATTGAAAATACATCTATCAATCCAAACATTTAAGTTTACACAGATAAAATATTGTATACTTTTCACAAATTTCAACAAACAGTTATAAAATTAATAGTTCTAAATAATGTTCACATGATAGGAAACAAAATGAAATAAAATAATTAATATAAAACAAAAGCAGACATAATATTAAAAAAAACTAAAACTAAAGTTCTCAAAATAAAATAAAACAAAAAATAATTAAAAACTCACAAAACCCTAGAACGAATTTAGAGCTCCTCCTCCATGTCGTTCGAGTCTTGTTCTTCAAGTTATTGTCGTGATCTTTCAGAAGGTGTAAAGTTAAAATCATAATATTAATACTCAAGTATTACTAAATGACTTATATCTACCTCAAGATGATTGAGTTGTAACCAGTTCATTTCATACATCAACCGATTATGACACTCCTAATCACGATGTTGTCGATTAAAAAATGTTGTTTGTTGGACAGTGTAAGATTGTTACACTTTTCCTTGTAGCTTATTCTTTCACCAAATTTATGAATTTCTTCTTTTATAGTCAATTTTGATGGAGTCTCCCTTCTTACCCTTTGAATAATGTTTATACCATAAGTGAGTGCATTATAATATGCCAGGTTCAACAATTCTCTAAGTTGAATTATAACTTCACCTTTTGAGTGAGATACCCAAACTTTCTTATATAAAGCATTGATTACCTAAGGGAAAAGAAATTTAAATGGTGATGGTTAGCAAATTACTTTATCCTGTGATGAATTATATTCCCTACATCTATAGGCATCTTGGATGTGATAGCATACAGTAAAATTTCCCTTTTTCTATCAAAAAAATTATAATGCCTAGTGGACATTAGTCTTGAACACAAATTATTGCCAAATACCAGCAATCCTATCCATATACTTTGCTTAAATCCCTTATGTTTTTCACCAATATAACTCTATTCAATCCCTTGTATATTTAAGGTTTCAAGTATTGTAGTATAATTAACATTACTAAAATATGTTTCATACTCACTCCACCCAATATTCAATTATAATAATGAGCATTTATATCATTTGCTCCAAACGAGACTAGTACATCCCATACTTTAACAACAATATCAACAGTTCAGGAACGTTAGCATAAAATTCTCGAACAATAGATTCAATAGCAACATTAGGTTCTTTTACAAACTTTTTCCATCCTAAAAATGTTATGACACCGGTAATTCCCTCAAGTCCAGCATCAAATTACATCCATCTTTCTAATATAAAATCTTTATTCACTTTTCCACTTTTCAAAATATAATTTGGCCTCGTAACTTGAAAATTTAGCCCTATCATATCCTTCAAAAGTTGAAACCTCTTTCCTTTTATCATGTCTACCCCTTTTAGGTGTCATTTCAAAACTTTAACAATATCTAAAACTAAAAGTTTTTCAGATAATCCAGATAAAAACAACACAAAGCAATTTATTTCAAAATTTTCCTTACCCGTCTTTGTCCTAATTAGGGTTTGAAACTCTTAATAATTCAAAAAATTCAGAGAATTTAATTATTATAAGTGTTAAATTATAAAAATTTATGAATACTTACATGTGTTGTTGTAGATTGAAGAAAATAAAGAACACACCTCTTTGAAGATGAAGATTTATTGATATTTTTATGGTTTTTCAAAATCATTTTTATGGAATGAAAAGCAAATGGTTAAGAAAGTGATTTTTGTGAAAGATTTTGAAATATTATTGAAGAAAGATGTGCTTTTTGAGGGTTTTGAGGTGTTTGATAGGAGAAAACATTTAGAGTTTGTGAAGGAGATGAGAGAAATTTGTGTGTGATTTGCATAGAGGAGGTATTTCCAACCAAAATTGGTACGTTGATCATGTCATAGAATAAAAGCATGTCGTAACACAAACCTTTGAAATTCACTAGTTGATCAAAAATACTCATGCCACGGCCCAAAACAATATGTTCTTTGCATTAAGTATTATGTTACTCCCCCCTTTTTTTAAAATAAAATTTAAAATTTAAATCATCTAGAATTAATTAATGGCATACATACTTTAAAATTTTAAATACAAATTATAATATTTATAACACAAATTGTTTTTAATAATTTGATAATAAAAATTTAAAAATGCTAGTCCTTCCCACCAACTACACGAAATACTTGACGCATAGAAACTTGATAGTTAAATTTTGTAAAATTTATAAATAGCTCATAATTGTACAAATCACTTATAGGAAATAATAAGTATACTTTCAATGTCGAGAATCACATAGTTTTTAAATAATTCAAGAAATTCTTAAAAACAAAAATTAAACCTAATCATTCTGTCACAACATTTGAGTTTTTAAATGTCTAATCTAATGACATAAAAGTAAAGATAAATACAACAAAAAATAGGCATATAAAAATTTACATTCAGTGAAGAATTTATTGGATAAATTAGTTACTTAATTATGTTTTTCAATATTAAGTAAGTTATTAAAAATATGAATTAAGATTATTGATTCTTCATTTTTTGCAAAAAAAAAATCCTAAAATAAGGATCAATTTTATTGTTAATTAATTATCAATTAAAGTCTTTTGGTGGGGATCAGTAATTGTTAGTTGATTAAATTATGATTTATTCTTAAGAAATTAATTAACCATTTAATTCATACTTTTAGTAGGGCTATCAATTTAAACTCTCATTAAGGTGTCTAAGTTAGTTTAATGATTTAAGTATCTGAAAACTAACTTTCAAATTTTAGAAGTATTACGAAAAACATATCGTCAATATATTTTTCAATAATAATTCTTATAAAAATATTAGAAATATAGTTCTTTAAAGATGTAAATAATCAAATCCAAAAAATCAAAGAGTTGACTTTAAATCATAAATCTAACTCTCTTATTTATTAAGAAAAATATTTCGTCAATATATTTTTCTTTTATAAACTTTGTTAAAATCTTCATGAAAAAATAAAACTAAATTCATTCTATAAAAATATCTACCTACTTTAATATTTCACAAGCATAACAACATTATAATATCATATAGTATTTTTAGTCAGCCTTGTTTATTTTAACATATAAATATAATCTAAAAATAATACATTTAAATTATACCTCAAGTGCATCCTTATAGAACCTCAGTATTGTTTCTATTTTTGGAAAACCTCCAACATAATTTCCAACACTATTTATTGAATTGAAAGTAAAACTACTATATAAATTATGTTTATTCAACTCTCGATTGAGATAAGAACTTTAAAACAACTAAAAGAAAAGAAAATCTAGATAGAAACTAAGAATTAAATTGCAAAGAGAGGTGTGGGATGATTCTAAAAGAGAATTTAGGGTCCATTTTATAGGTGAAGAAAATGAGATAATAATGATTAAATCGGTGGGCAACATGAAACACTTCAATCATATACCGCGGCATGAGATAGGATGTACATGCTATTACCTTGATCCACTTCACCTACACTGTAGCACACTTTATTTTCACGTTCGGCCCACATTCCTCTTAACAACTAGAATCCTATTTTCTTTTACACCCTTTTTAATGGTTTGAAGCATATGTAAGCTTTACAAATGTTAAATCTTTCATGTTTCAATGGTTCAATGGAGTGCTTTTAGGTACTATTCTTCAATTTTTGATTAGTTAAATCATTTTAAAGCTAAAATAACAACACATACCCGTGTTTTCAAAAAACAATTGCTTTAAAAAATTATTAAATTATAAAAAACAAACCTCTTTTATCATTTAAAATGCATAAAATCACATTATATTAAGTGCTTTTATCCTTCTCACACCCACACCCACACAGTACGAGAAGAATGGTAGGACATTCTTAGACTGAGCCTCACTATGGTATGCTTTATTTGTTTCTAACATGTTCCTTTCTTATTTGATGTTCATTCGTTGTAAGGTCATTCTCCCATGAAGCAATTGAAGTTTATCAATTATCTATACAGTATAATAATGGATGAGCAAAATAGTGGTAAACTCATACATCGAGAGAAGACCATTTACTAAGGTTTGAACCCTATAGTTAGAGGTGTGTAAAAAATCTGTTCATCCGAGTAATCTGATCAATGCAATCTAATTCGTTAATTTTTTGATGGTTTTGATCCAACCATTGGATCAAATCGGATGGAAATTTTTTCAATCCGTTAAGTTCGGATCGGATGACAGATTTCATTATGTATCATTTGGTCCCATCCGATCTGACCGAAAATACTTAAATATATATTTATATATTATATATTAGTCATATTCTCATTGGTCATTCCTATATTAGTCATATTTTAAGGTTTCTTTTAGCTCAAATAAGTTTATGTTATGTGAAAATTTAAATATTTTATTCAAAAATACCAAAAATATAGTTAATTAAGTTTATTAGTCAAATTGATCGGATTCAACCAATCCAATTCAAATAGATTACAGATTGATCGGATTCAACCGATCCAATTTGAATAGATTACGAATCGGATTGCATCATATTTGAAAATTCATCGGATTGGTTACGGATTAGGATGTTTCAATCTGATCGGATGGTCAGATCGGATCGAATGAGTATAAAATCAACGGTTTCAATCCGATGCATACCCCTACCTATAATAGTTGAGCTAGAGAGTGGTGATCTTACAAATCTTGATAGTAAGTACTAATATTGTTTCTTTATTTTCATTATCTTATTTCAAATACTTAATTGATACTTGTGTTTTTATAGGTATGACTTATGATCTTCCAACTGGTAGGAAAAACGTGAGCATGATAGCTTTTAGATTTCTCAAGAAGTCTAGTAAAGGGAAATCACCTTTACGGACTAGCGTGGTTCACATCTCAAGGGGTTCAAAAAGGAAAAGAGCCTCCACTTTTAGAGTGCCTATTGTTGGAGCACCTCTTAGGTGGTACAAGTTCATAACCTATGAACTTGGATGTCCTCGTGTGTCTTCACTTATACCCTACACTTTTTTAGAATCTACAAAAGTTGGGGGGTTCAAATTTTCACACTCTTATTACTATGGCCTAGAATTTTGTCTTAAATTTTGACCATGCTATTAAGGTTTATACTGATCTAGAAGGTCACTTGGGGGTCATTAATGATGAGTGCCTTAAAGAGATTGAGGCTCAAGATGCTACTATGCTTTCCCACCATGAGGCATAGTGAGTTAAAGAAAGTTGAAGAGGCACATTGTGTATCCCAACTGGCTCATGCTACATCAATGGCTAAATTGGAGGCTACCGTAGCAAATAGAGATACCGTTTTGACCCGAGAGAAAGAACTAACTAAAGAATTATCTACGAGCCTTCGCTCATCTCAAGAGTTCATATTTATGCTCAATGAAGAGATGGGGACACTTAGAGTAAGCATACTTTAAAAGTACAAAGATTTTGATGATTACACTTAAGACATGTTGGATGTGTTGGCTCATGTTTTTGAAACTACAAAATGATGATTCTGGAAGGTTTATCCCGACATAATATTTCTACCACCATTTTTCTAAACTCAAAAGAAAAGGCATCCCACCATGATGTGATCAATTTCTAACTAGGAGGAGGATGGTCAAAATGGATCTAGCAGTGATGGTCTAGAGGTGACTTAGTAGGAAGTTGACACAAAAGATGATGGTGGAGATCAGTAGGCTACCACTTTGTGCTATTTTAATTTTAGTTCCTACCAAAGTCCATGTACTTAGTGATTTTACTTTCTAACAGTAGGCTTAGTTTTTGTATAGACCTTTTGGATATATATATATATACTTGGTGGTTTTACTTTCTAGTAGTAGGCTTAGTTTTTGTATGGAGATTTTGGATATATATATATATATACACCCATACTTATATTTTGTTGCTTCTTCATGTTTGTACCTTTGAGTTATGTACACTTTTATGTTTTGGCAGTGACTCTTTGGTGAGATCCATCAATGATTTCATCTATTTTGAGATAAAAGGTGCCCTTTGAACATATCTCTTGTTAGGATCTGTGATCCACTATGGTGTGTACTTGTTGGGGAGCAGGTCTTAAGTGATCTAAATGATTGCATGTCCATGCATATGTACCATAGTTAGGCATATACATTTTGTCCTACCATATATGCTATGTCTACCGTGCTCCTTTTATTCGACCATGTGGACCATGTTTGGCCATGTGTATTATGTTAGGCTATATGTGTCATGTCCAACCATGTGCCATTTGCATATACTTCAGTTTTATATTTGTAAAACGCTCGTAAGTACTCCCAAGGTCGATCTAAGGAAGGAATATATGTGGTTTTTAATTTATTATTCAAACTCTTAACAATGAAATTAAACCATAAACATCTTGTCACAATATTTTGATTTTTTTGTTTTATAATCTAAAAAGTTATGCAAATTTTTATTATTCATAACATAGGAGTATTTATGGATATAATAATTAAATTAATTATGATTACACATATTATTTATGTTATTAAATATATAAATTGATATTTATTAATTCTCTCTTTTTTATATAAATATCACATTTGGTGGGGTTAGATATTCTTTGTTAATTAAACAAATAAATTACCACTTATAGGTGGAATCGATAATTAATTTGGTTAATTAAATTAATTTATTTTTTCTAAGAGATTAAAAATGAACCATTTAAATGTCACATTTAATGGGGTTATATATTTTAAACTTTATTCAAAGTGTCCAAATTAACCTTAAGAATTTAATTATCCGAGTACTAACTTTAAGTTTAAAAATCATTATTGAAAAAATATTGTCATTCTAACTACGAGGCAATTGTATCAACAAATAAAATGATACTACTCTAAATCAGACAGGATAATTAAACTTTAAAGTCTAATTTTCAGATTTAAGTTTGTAATAAAAAATAATATATTTTTCTTTAACATCCTTAATAAAAAATCTTAAATAAAGACAAAATCAATTTATAAAAATATTTTACCTATTTAATATTTCGTAAGCATAATAACGTTATTATTATATTATATTTACAAACAGTTAGCTATGTTAAATTTAATCATAGACAAATTAAATATAACATATAAGAATAAAACATATATAAAAAACTGTAAAAATTTATTTTAAAATTATACCACAAAAGAATCCTTATAGATTTACATTTCTGTTTATTGAATCAAAAACTACTAGTTCTTCTAAAAAAGAACTTTAAAACTAAAAAAACTAAGAAAGCTTTATAGAGAGAGAAATGTGTGATTTGAGGGATAATTTTTACAATGGAGTAAATGGTCCTTTTATAGGTAAGAAAAAGGCTAAAAAGTGGAAACAAATATCTTGAAAATGGGTGTTGGACGTGTTTGCACAAGATGGCACGAGTGTGGGTGCACTAGCACATGTGCTGTTGGGCGCAGATGGGCGAGATAGGCGCTAACACATGCGGGATTTGTGGCAGATAGGAGTTGGCGCATACGGGACTCGACATGGGTGTGCGCTAGTTGGACAGTTCTCCCCATTTTTTCCATTTTTCTATTTTTTTACTTTTTCTCATTTTTTCTCACTTATTTACATAATAAATGAATACCAAACTTTAATTATTGTGATGTATTTCTTCGAGTAGTTAAATTATTTTTGAAGCAAAAATACCTAAAAAATAATATAAATACCCGTGATTATGAAAATACAAATTTATATAAAATATGATAAAATCATACAAATATAAATATATTTAATCAATTAAAGTACATTAAATCATGATAGTTTTAGTGCTTTTTAAGCACTCATCAGTGTCCATTAGCTAGTCCGATCACTTTCAATTTTTCTATGTACTCATTGGGCTAGTGCTTGGACTTTGTCTAAGTAAGGGTGATTTGTTTAAACCAGAGTATTCCTGGTATACCAGCCTCTATTTGATATGCTTGAGTATTATCAAGTAATCCAAGCATTAGGTCTTGAGACTTAGAAACTTTTATGGTTCTTAGAAGATTATTTTGTCTATCATGAGTTTTGTTGCACTTTATTCGTGCCCGATAGTTTTTATAAACGATTAGGGTTGGGGGCTTAGGGTCCCCAATATGAGCACATATGTGTTTCCATGGATAGGGTGCAAAAATTGTAGCAACATTTGAACCTGAGGCATGGTTGCTACATGTTCAAAGGTTTAGCATGGTTTGTAGAAATGGGGTGCAAAAGTTGTAGTAACTTCTAAACCTGGGGCATAATTACTACCTATTCAAAGGTCCAGTATGGCTCTAGAGGTGGGGTGTAGAAGTTATAGCAACTTCTATACTTGGGGCATAATTGTTTTTTATTCAAAGATCTAGCATGGTTCGTAGATGTGGGATGCAGAAGTTGTAGAAACTTCTGAATCTAGGGTGTAGTTGCTACCTATTCAAAGGTCCAATATGTCCTCTAGAGGTGGAGTGTATAAGTTGTAGCAACTTATAACCCTAAGGGTACTGGCATGTGACCTTACATAGTAGATCGAGTGAACTTTTTGTCCTTGTCAAATTGTAGGAATGTAGATCGAGTGAACTTTTTAGCCATTCAATATAGAATTCTCTCCTTTATTTATAAATTTCAAAGTATAAAATTGAAATGAAACCTAAGTTTATGAATTTATATATATGAAAACTTTAAATGAAGGAAGAAATAAAAAATAAAACTAGTGGGGTACACTTTACTTTTGTTCCTTAGGATCTCATTTTTGTCCCATATAAAACCCCAAGGCATAGCATTCCCTAGCCACTTTCTATTCTCCTAGCACTATCCTTGTTACACTTTCTATGGGGAGCTTTAGAGCAAGATAGTAAGTAGAGACAACAACCCTAGTGGTATGCAAGACTAGTCATCCCAAAATCCCATTATATAGTGATGGGTAGTTTAATATGAGGAAGTCCACCATGAATGTTTTCATGTCAGTGCCCTATCCCATTATGACTAGTAGGGTCACATATCCTTTAAAGTCATTGAAGTTCCAAATAATCCCACAATGGGGTGATCACTAGACTCAGTGGATGAGTTAGCTTTTTAGCTTTTCATGCCTTAGAGAATAAGATGTCAACTAAGCTGCCAATATCAATCAAAATTTTGTGCATGTTTTCGTTTGCCACTAGGATGGGAACTACCAATGCATCAATGTGGGGATGACGTAGTATATGACCTTCTTTCTTTAAAAAAAATATTTATGATCACGTCAACTTTGGATCTTTGTTTGGGCCATGGATAGAAATTATCTAAAGGGTCTCTTAGTAGGCCTCCCTAGTATGTGTGTTGCGGGCATTATTAAAATCTCATCTTATGGGACCACTATGATGACCTAGACCTCTCTCACTTCTTTTGTGGGAGCATGTTCTCACTCTTTTGGTGAAAATTTCCATCATTGTTCTGGTCTTTCATTTCAGAAAAACTCTCTTAGTTGTTCCCCTTGATAAGGTGCTCAGTTTTATTTTTTAAAATCTCGACACTCTACAATTGAGTGCCCCGAGTCCATATGGAACCTACAGTACTGATACTTTTTCTATCTAGCATTCTTAAGTTTCCTAGGCTAGCGTATTATGCGTTAGTTTTCAACTTGCATAAGGAGTGTTTCCCTGGGCATAGTCAAAGTTGTATAAGTACAAATTTGGGTCAACGTAGCCTGAAACCCTTCCCTATCTTTCTCATCTTTGCAGTCTCAATGGTGTCTTTTATTCCTTGATGGTCTAGGCTCATCCCATAACCTTGGATGGTGATCTTGTGTTTTCATCAACGAGTAGGTCATTGACTCTCCTATTGTTGGCCATCTCTTCGATGTTGAGGTACGTGTTCACTTGTTGAGTGGTGGCTAGTAATTCTTTTGTCATGTCTCTCCAAAGGGTTTGTTGGAAAAGAGTTTCGCATAATGCAATCACAGCCACTGAATCAGAATAGTCGATCGCTTGGATTTTTTTTAATGTTGAACTTGTCAAAGAAATCTTCCATGCTTTCATCTTTCCATTGATGTAAAGTCATCAAATTCATTCTTTTTCTTTTTGCAAAAAAGTGGGAAAGAAATTGCTTCACAAACTCGATGAATGTACCAATTGTAGTGGGCTTGAGGGTATGGTACCAAGCCCAAGCTTTATCAGTTAGGGTGAGTTGGAAGGCTCGACACCTGATCGCATCATTTTAAGCATAAAAGTCCATCCAACCTTTAAATTTCTCAAGGTGTTCAGTGGATCTTTGTTACCATCATAAGAGCTCGCATTTGGCATCTTAAAGTTTTCTACAAATGGGATGTCTATGACTTTAGAAGTGAACGGGGACTCATTGGAAACAACCAAATTTGGGAGTCTATGTCTGGGAGGCTATCTTTGTTCAGTGGGATGAAGGACTGTAAATATGTCCTAGGTTGATTTTCCCTATAGTGGCCATTCGCCACTGAGGCCGTATTGTCTATATGGAAGACCTTGATAGAGTGATCTCGTCAACGAGCTTTAATATGCTCATGTAGGTCAGGACGAGTGGGTACCGAGCAATCTAAGATGAATAGACGAAGGGACAAGATCTGATCCTCAATGAGTGGATGTCTCTGGATTGTATGGGCCAAAATTATCTATCCAACTCGTGGACTTTGTCCTCACTAGGATGGATCACATCTCTGGCTTGAGCATGTATGGCTTTGAGCTAGATCTGATGCACTGTGAGCACTAGAAGTGCCCTAAGGACATCCTCTGGTTCAAGGGCTTGTGGCCTTGGTAGGCATTGCAAGATGATCTGAAGCACGTTTTCTATTGTGTTCAAAAAGACTTATATTCGTGTCCTTTTTTCGTGCTTTATTTTAGCCTACTGTGGTCATGGTAATGCGAGGTTGGTAACCTATATAAGTGGTTGCATAACTAGTTGGACATGAGATGGGACCTTATTGTCCCTTGCAAAAAATTGGTTGTTATATTCAAAAGATTAGTTCATCTTGAAAAGGATAAAAAAGTGGGGCATTTAGAGACATGTAGAGTGAACTTCTTCAAACTTTTAGAGTCTTTTTTCAAGTACCACCTAGTTCAGAATGTTAAAGAGGACACCGTAAATCTTTTCCTCTTTAATTGTGATTCAACTAGTAAAACACATTCGTTTTGACAAACGGTGCCAAATATTGATACCATTTTTTGTCAACATTAATGATTAGCACACATCTTGCTTCTTATGTACTTGAAAACAAAGAACGTACCATTAGAACATTGAACCACCACGAGATGTGATGATTTTTAACCATATGATGCTTAAGCAAGTCTGATGAGAAGAAAGAAAAGACTAGTATCTCTCCTTATTGTTTTGAGATATAGAGATTTAAGGAGAGTAAATTTGGGTGTTGTTAGAAGTTGTTGGGTATAGAAGCAATTGATGTCTACGGGGAGCGATAATAAACATTTATAGAAAAAAAAATATATAACTACTAATATCCCTTACCTATAATGATATACTTACCTTTGAATGTTAAAAAATATTATCCACTAAATTATCTCATTATTAGATTACTTACTAAAGGTTTAAATATTTAACAGATATTCATCCGCTAACTAAATTTGCATATAAATTGTTCAGTAAGACTTCATATTATGCCACTTTAAACTATTTTACAACCAATATTTATTATTATGAATTATTTAATATTAAAAATTAAGATAAATTACCATGCAAAAATATTATAAAAATATCATTTAGGAATCAAATGACATCTTCAACGTTTATTAAAAAGTTTGGGATATTTGTAAAAACAAAAACGCAAATTACCAGTCAAACACATTTACTTGTGTGACGGTATATTATGAGTTTTAAATGAATATCTTAAGATTGATGACAGCTCCCGACAAATAAAAAAAAAAGTAAAGAAAAGAAAAGAAATAGACACTTGCTTCATTAACGCTAATTGATGTGATCTCTAAGCACAAGCCAGAAAAGGCCAATATAAATAAGGAGTAAAATCCATTTTTGACATTGCAGAAATTGACAAAAAACAATCTGTAAGCCTCACACTCACTGTTATCAAGTGACAGATTTGAAGCATCAACAAGTATGCTATAACCTGCCTTTTAACGACTGTAAACTAAATTTTCATGTTTCACGTTTCAGCATCATTTTGTTTCTTACAAAAGAATTGACCCAAAAACAAAAGAATCAAAAGAAGAATAAAAAAAGAAATTGAAGCTATAAATATTGCAAATCATAACCATCCCTGAATGAGGCTTCTATCTCTCCCCCTTTCTGTCCATACATAGCACAACTATTTTCGGTATTGATTGTAATGGGGCTCTATGGAGTGGAAAAGCAATCAAGAAAGAAAACACTCAGCCCTCTTTTTATCTCCTTCAACCTTTCGTTGAATCTTTACTTCGAATTGATGACCACTCGTAGTTTTATATCATCCATCAGTTCCCATGTACTTAGTTAACCTGCTCACCAATTAAATCCAGACCTACAAGCAGGAAGGATACTCCTTGAAACAACAAGAAATAGAAATGGATACCCTGAGCAGAAAGCAGGCTCCTCGCAGAAGCTGTAAGAAGAAGGAAAGCTAAAGCAAGCTCCTTCATGTAAATCCTGTTATGTTTTTTCTTTTTAGAAGACTTTAGTAATTTCTCTTGTTGTAAAATTTCCTCCTCCAATTCATGAAGATTAGGCTCTGAGCTCCCTCTTTGATGCTTTGGCTCTTTCTCAACCAAGGATACAAGATCGCCCTCAGATGATCGTCCAGATTTCTTAGTAACAACCCACTCATACGCACTACCAAGTTGGAAAAGCCCCGAGATCATAGCATTAAACTTTGTCACTGACATAGTGTTCTCAAAAAGAAGATAAGGGACAATGAAAGGGAATGACTTGGGAGCAGGGAGGATATTGAGAAAAGACATGGTAGCCGGGATGTAACATACAACCCAGGCAGGAAGCTCGGCCTCGGGGATGAACATTGTCATTGGAAGAATTATGCAAAAGAGGGTAAAGGAATAGAATGGTAAAATTAGCTTCCGAAGAAGAAAGAAAAGGAATATCAAGTTGAATTTTTTCCAAACACTGATCTGTAACAATGAAAAAGGGTTACATTACAACATATTCATCAGAAAATACAGTAACAAAATGATGCCACCAGTAGCAAAGCCATACTTTTGTGAATTGAGCACTACTCTAGTCAACAAAAATGGGAGAAACACATACCTTGGATCTGATAATAGCTGGCAAACAGAGACGAAACAATTGCATGGGACCAGAATGCCATCTGTGTTGTTGTTTCCTATAAGCTTCATAAGATTCAGGCAATTCACACTGGCACTGTACAAGTGGATAAAAAAGCAGGATTTATTAGTCAAACAAAAAATGATAAAGAAAGTTACTTTCGTGCTATAAAAGATGAATGCAAATGATTGATTACCTCAACATCATTAAGGAAGATGAATTTCCATCCATGAAGATGAGCACGGACGGCGATATCCATGTCCTCAACCGTGGTTCTCTCTAACCACCCACCAGCTTCCTCCAAAGCCTTTATTCTCCAAACACCAGCCGTCCCATTGAAACCAAAGAAATGAAGAAAAATACCATTCACTTGCTGCTCAACTTCAAAGTGGAAAGACAAATTAATGTTCTGCAACCTTGTCAACAAGTTCTCGTCTTTATTTACGAAAGACCACCTTGCTTGAACCAATCCCAATTTCTCATTGTCCTGTAGTTACAAAGCAACGTTGATTAATTGACTCATTCCAAAGAGTTTTAGTTGTGTCTTCAATTAAAAGAACAAAACTTTCTTCTTCTTTTTTAAAAAAAGAAAAAGAAAAAGAAAAGAACTATTACAATACCTTGAAGTGAGGAACTGTTTTCTTGAGAAAATCAGGTGTGGGCTGAAAATCAGCATCAAATATGGCAACAAACTCATAGTCCTTGACGTAACTGCAATTCATAGCAGACTTAAGATTACCAGCTTTGTAACCATCTCTAATTATCCTATGTCTATATAGAATATTAGCACCCTCTTGCTGCCATTTATGAACTTCCTCTTTAATTAAAGACTGTGTTGTTGGATCATCTGAATCATCAAGAATTTGAATTAACAACTTTGATTTTGGCCAGTCCAAATTGCATACGGCTGCAATTGATTGTTGATAAACCTGATTTTACAACAACTAAAATCAAAAGCCCAATTCTTCAAAAGATAATCATATAAAAGATAATTTGATAAAATTAATTCAAGCTTACCTCTTTTTCATTACACATGGGGATCTGCACAAGAACCATAGGGAAGAAACCCTTCTCCCCAGATTCAAGATCCAAAACACCTTGTTTAGGTACTGGTTTGATCTTTTTGAATTTTATCCAGAAACAACCCAAACAGAGTATTAACCGATCTAAACTCTGAATAAGAAAGAGCACAATACACGCATTGGCCAAGAACTGAAGAGGAGGAGCGAGATAGTCCACACGAATTAAAACCCACTTGCTATAAACCCAATTGAAAACACCCATAACCACAAATGGTGTTTCCCACAAATATTGTAATTGAAGATTTGGTGCACGAAAATGCCAACCTTGAAAATAAGCTGCCACTTCAAACCCTAACAAAAGAAGAGACAACCCAAGAATCACCTTTATAAATCCATAGAACTTGCTTTTCACAGTTGGGTTCTCAATTTCACGACCAACGCCAGCGTCAATGTCGTTGTCATTGTCGGTATCGGCGTCTGTACGGCCAGACAAAACACGACGCCGTATAATAGAAGCAAGGCTTAGCATTGCAGAGGCAATGGAGGTTAAACAACCAGCGGCTCGATGGGCTTTGAGAAGGAGGACCCAAGTGAGCTGCTTAGCGTTCTTACCACGGCCTTTATCTCTGACACGACTCGGTGACTCAGTGATAAGGAAATCTTCCTCAGAAGGACCCTCAAGCTCAACCATGGACCAGTTTGGGTTCTCCATCTTCACTACCACCGGTGTACCTCGGCGACTCTCTTTTTCCGACCAATCGAATATGGGTGCCATTTTAGGGGTCCGATCTCAAATACTCGCTACACAAAAACAAATATTTTTCCCTCTCTTTTTTTTCAGAGACTCAACCTCTTGCCCTGGTTTAGAGGCTCTTCAAACCGCTTGAAAATCAAAACCCAGAAAAGGAAAGGCTATGAATTTGATCTCATTGTCAGAAAACAGGATGAAAAAACGAAGACGCGTGGAGGAAAATGCAGAGCAAGGAGGCTCTAAATCATGGTGACATTCGTTGACAAGTTATACGAAACTTGTTTTATGGGTCAAAAGAAAGAAATAAATAAATAAATAAATAAATAAGAGTTTATAGAGAGAAAAGTAGAGATGACAAAACTATGTCTTTTTGGGATCAGTCCAAATGTGCTCCCGTTCAATTACAGCTTGCAAAGAGCCCCAAACGTATTAAGAACTTGGATGAGAGAGTGAAAGGGGGAAAGATAAAGAGAGAAATTTTGGGAAAGAGATGGTAACAGCTCACACGTTTTTTTATTTTGATTCGATTAAGAAATGATTAAGGAGACAAAAAAAAAATAGAACAACTAAGATAAAATACAAACACAGATCGGCATTTTCTCAGGTCAATTCCACTAATACTTTCAAAATCAATGTTTTTTTTTTTGTTTTTTTACCCATAAAATGACCAAATCCTCTCTTAAAATTAGACCATGTAGAAAAATACCCAGATCATAATTTAGCAATAATCAACGGAAGACTCACTCCAATTTGAAAACTAATCAAATTCAAAAATGATAATACAGGCTTTCAGACAACGACAGAGTTACCTATTCTCTCCCTTGTCTTTTCTTTCCTTACCTTTCTACTCACCTACTCTTCTTAAAGCACTGATAAAAAATTAAATAATAATAATCATAACAACGTAAGCCCTAGACCTACAAATTCCTTAAAAAATATAACTTTTTTATTTTTCAGAATTTTATAATGCAAGTTCGAGAGAGAATTTTACATGGAATAAACTGCTTGAAATAATAATTTGATAAATCCATCGCTCTTCCTTCCTCTTTATGAATGGGTTGGTCTGTTTCCTATGTGAAAATGAACAAATTATTTAATAATGTGTTTGGTAATTTTACCCCAAAAAAAAAATTCTGAACTTTTTCTCCTAAATTGTCTGAAGAAGAAGAATCAACAACGTACACATGTGCGAAAGCCCAGTTCGAGAAAGTTCAAAAGGAAAACAAAGGAAACAAACGAGAAACCAAGAGGAGGAGGATAACGATCACAGCAACCATATGGATCTCAAAGCGGAAAAAAGTGAAAAACAAAAAAGAATTTTGTTTTTTGTTACTGTTTTTAGTTGTAATTATCTTCTTTTTTTTTTTACTTTTTCTTTTACTTCTTTTTATTTTTTTAATTTCTTTTATCTCAATGATTAAGTTATGCAGTTAATGATTAGATATTTTATGTATATGTCTTAAATTTAATTATATGTTATAATTTATTTTTTAAACGTAAATAAATATATTTTTAAAAATATTATATTAAAATAAATATATATTTTTGGTTGAGATCATTGAAGTAAAATTATATTAAATAATTATATTATTTATATTAATAATATAATATTTTGTATTTGAATTCTATAAAAAAAATTAAAGATTTAAATTTTTATTTATTTATTAATCTTAAAAAAATTTACTATTTTTTTAATTAAAATGTAAAAAAATTTACTATTTTTTTAATTAAAATGTAAAAAAATTTACTATTTTTTTAATTAAAATGTAAAAAAATTAATTCCATCTAAACTTTATTTATATTTATTTAAAAAAAATTATGTATCATCAGTATAACACAAGTCTTTATAAATTTTATTATCATTATTTTTTTCCTTTTTTATTTATTATTTTATTTATTTTCTGTTATCTCATTCTAATCTTTTTTTTCTCGACATTTTGATTCATATTGACTGGAGGGTAATTTGTAATTGAAATTTAATATATACATAGCAATACTCTTTATGTTTTGGAGACCTTAGACTGCCTATTTTTTTAATAATACTTTATATTATGATATTTAGATTATATTTAATTCATAAAATTTATTATACAATAAAAATAATAATATGAATAGATTAAATAAAAATACTATTATAATTGTTATGATTGTTTTGAACAATATAATTAAAATAATAATAAATATTGGAATAAAATTTATAAAATTATTAATAAACTAAAATTAAAAATATTTTTTTTGAATTTTAAATAAGATAAAATAATAAATAATTATAAAAATGTGTAATAAAAAATATTTTAATGTATTTTAAACCTATGTAGAAGAAATAAAAATTTCTCTTATTATTAGGATATTTTATATTTTATTATAAATTAACAATCAAATTAAATATAAAAATATTTTGAATCATTTAACTCATTATTTTTATTATTTTCAATAGCAATGACTTATATTATTACTTTATTATTATTTTTAGTTTAATTATTTAATATTTTAGTTATTAATAATTTTTAATTTTAATAATACAAACTGTCATCAATACTAACACTAAAATTTTCAAATTTGGTATAATAAATAGTTTGTTTTGAACTGGTAAATTTTCAATTTCAAACTCTCCACAACAAAATTGACATATTTTGGACAACTCATAACATAAAAACAAATCTAGAAAATGAAAAATTAATAGATAAGTAGCATAAGTGATAATTCACAACAGTTTCTTTTAAAATAAAATATACCTTAGGTTTTTGCCAAATAGGCAACTAAGAAAGCTTACTTGCTCCTCCACATTATATATGTACCAAGAGTATCTCTCATTGGGTTTTTGATAATAACTTTGAACATTCTTTTTTTCCTCCATATATCCATTTATGTTTAAAAAAATTAGTTTATATCATTCATCAGGACATGAATTATCTAAGCTTATTTTGAACAAATCCTGACCATCAAAGTTAACACCTAGTATGCAATCATCTCTTTCTGACCTTCTGCATACATCCTACCATTTAATAGGTTCTACTTTTACCCTTAATTCATCCTCAAGTGGGTGCATAAGTGAAGTTGATTAGGGACCTGAACCACCTTGGCTTTGTTCTACACCTATAAATGGCAAAAGTTCGTGTTGAACCACGTGATCTGATGATGTATAGACTAGCGGATGCTCTAAGGAATTAGTTCTCGAGTTACTATGATGAAGACCATGAAATAGAGAATTATGAAAAACAGCTGCAATAGCCCCAAAAGGAACAAAAATATTTCTTGTTGAAAAAGCATTACCATTGACTATACTAAGCCATCCAAAGCTACTATATTTTATTCTGCTCACAACTGAAAGGACAATGGGTGGAGGGGGTGAAAAAGATTGCTGGCTTCTAGTGTATGATGATGCAGACCACCAAGGTAGTAACAAAACTAGAAACATGAATGGTTGCCTTTCACCCTGAGAATTAAGAATCTGAAACCCAGCATCGCCACCAAAAGGGCATAAAATAAAAACATGACAAGTCCCATTGGACAAAACAATAGCAATCCACTTACTGTAGTGATTAAAACAAATATCTTGAGTCATCTGAAATTTAGAAAAAAAATGATTGAGAATGAATTAGAAGGGGTAAGGGGAATAAACCAAATATATCTCAAAATAAAATATACTCACAGTTAATGTTATTCCACGGTGTAGTTTGTAAAGATGCAAATGAGATGAACTCCATTCAAAGTTCTGGCTACCCGAACTACTGTGCGTACATGATGGCATTATCTGGAAGATATTTTTGTTATTCCCATATATGGAAACAGTAACAAGAAGTATCCCACTCGGATCAAAACAAAGAGCAGATATTGGACTAATGTAAGCCTTGAAATGCGAGATAATTGTTCTGAAAACAAAATCTTTGACAACAACCTACAATAATTCATTTTCACCAAGAAAAATAATAAACTAATATAAAGTGAAATATTCTAACAAAGCAACATAGGCAAAAGCCAAATCATAATCCTGATAGTATTACATGATAATATCAAGTTCACAAATTTTTGCCCATTTATTTTTCCCAACAAAAAATTGAATGATGAAAATGTTTTAAGAAATATACAACAAAAAGGCAAAAAAGTCTATCCACTATATCATTAAAAGAGTAATATTTTTAAGTTCAATAAGAAAATATAGCAAAAATTTTCTTACACAAATAAATACCTGAAACAAGCAACAAACGCTAGGAAACATATTAACAACGAAAGGGAAAGGGGAAAGAGAAGAATGCACGGAACTCAATGTACTATATACAACAAGAGACTACTAATGAGATTCCTATTAAGTGAAGATAGTTATGATGCTTGATACTATAAACAAAAAACTAATCATTCCAGTGTTATCCATTTCAGTCCTTACAATTCTGCTCACTTTCCAGCCTGAATTTGATGATACTGGAGAATTAGAGCCATCAGGGAGTAGCTCGCAAGGCGAGGTCGACTACTGTTGGAGGAGGCTATGGCAAGGAAAATGTTAGGGTTTGCACTTAGCATAGGAGAAGCCGAGAATGAGAGTGTGAGATTAAATTAGGGAAAGTAACTAGAAATGGAAAATGGTGTATTTATATATATAGCTTAATTAAATTTTATTTATTTATTTAAACCAATTCGATCCGGTCCAATCGGTTAAAAAATTTGTATAATCAGACCAAACCGTTTTATTTATAAAACTATTCGATCCAATCTAGTTCGATCCAGTTTTTCGATTTATCCCGATTCGGTCCGGTTTTTGGACACCCCTAGTAATATCTATCTTTAATAATATAGGTGAAGAGCAATTTGATATAGTTATATTAATTGAAAGTTTACAATAGGACCTAATAGTTTTAAAAGGGAGTAAATACGTTATTTTTAATTTTTACAAAATATAATTTCCTAACCTAATCACAACGGCTAAGCAAGTAATCGTGTATTAAAAGTAAATACAAAAATAGATAAATAACACATGAGATTTTTAGGTGAAAACAACGTAGGCTACAACCATTAACTAAGAGAAAAATCACCAGTCAAACAGACCGCCTAACCTTTCCACTATGAAAATCAAATGTACAAATACAAACTTAATCTTATGCTATCCTACCTAAAATACTACCGTAATATATCTTACCATGCCTTCGCTCCATTTTCAAAGTTTTCATCATAAAAAAAGAGAGAGAATAGAAATTTAATTGGTAAAAATGATTCTTAGATTAATCATTGCACTAAGCGCAATATATATATAAGTCCATACATGTTTGAGTCCAATGCTCGTAACAAACTATAAATAACCATTTTAAGGCTCCTATCTCATGTAACACAATATATGAAGACTAGATGCACTTAACTAAATCCTAACTAACTAACCATAGGTTTTGAATCCCATGTAACACAGTATATGAATAATAGGTGCACCAATGCTATCTAACATTCCAATACTCTCTCGCAAACCTATGGTTGAGGAACAACCATAAGTTTGATCCTTAAAAAATTAAAACATAATTTAGGGAAGAAGGTGACAATGAAGAAGTAGAATTGGCACTCTTGACTAGAAGACTGAATAGAATCTTCAACAACAAAAAATTCTCAAAACAAACAAAAATCAACTCAAAAGGATTACAATATGAGAGAACTTAAATTTATGATTATTGATGGTAATAAACCTAAACACACTAGACCTCAATGCTTTAAATGTATAGGTTTTGGTCACTTTGTAACTAACTTTGCAAATAAGAAGAACAACATTATAAGAGCTTTCAACATTGTACTTACTGACTCTAAAAATAATAACGATAAGCCAGATAAATAAATAAAATAGTGACACCAATTGTTAGAATTTATTGTAAAAAATGGTGGATATTTTAGTAAGTCTAATATTGATTCAGATAATAAAAAAAAGTGAATCTAAATTCTTACTTAAATATTTAATGTCACTAGTATTAATGAAGTGTTCACAGAATTCGTAATATGCAAAAGAGATAAAGATAAGTTTCTTGTATCAATGAAAAATTGAAATCTTACGAAATAAATTTATCAATATTGGAAAAAATAATTTTGATTTATCTGAACGTTTTAATATTTTGAATTCAAGTCTTGTAGGTTTAGAATAAGAGAAATACAATCTAGTACATGAATTTGAACAATCCAAGCAAGTTATAAAAATGCTATGAAATGAAGCTGAATAACTAAACAAAGTTTTTGATTATGAAAAGACAATTAGAGACAAAAGAGAGCTAAGATATATAGATGAGCACACTACACTATTTTCTTCAAAATCAATTGAATTTGTAAAGCCCTCAAACATGTCTTTCTCATGTGCCACATCTTTAACATCAAGAACAATTGCACATGTGATTGAAAAAGATGTTAAATTTGCGCTTGTAAGTCATAATTGTAGTAGGAAAGGTTATATTAGATCACATTATAGATTTATTGTGAAATATCTTTATTTTAACAATACCTTTCATGCTAGATATTCTGGAATTAATTTTCATGATCTATACATGTATACTAAATCTCCACCAATGATGAAAAGGAAAAATAATAAAGTCAAAAATAAGGATAAATCAAAGATTAATTCAAAAATAGTTAAATCAACCGAATCCAAACATAATTATATTTCGAAACCAAAATGTAAGAAAATTTGGGTTAGAAAAGATCAATTTTTTTGGTTAATTGATCGTATCTTTCCTTCACCTAGGAATCTTTAGTGTGTACTTGTTTGATCCTACATAAGCATGCTAGTTTGATTAGTTTAATTATTTTCTACTACTACAAAAATGTGTATTTAAGTCGCTATGTAAAGTCGGTTTTTGAAAAAAACCGACTTATAATAAATTTAAAGTCGGTTCGGTGTAGAATCGATGCTATCCACATTGGACGTAGCGTCGGTTGACGGGGTGAACCAACGCTATCCACGTAGATAGCGTCGGTTCGCCCCATCAACTGGCGTTATCCATCTAATATATCCAAATTCGGGTCATTTTTTACACAAAACCCAATTTTCTTCCTCACTCTCCTCTATTTTCTACCAAAATCTACACCGTGCGCCACCTTCTTTCTAAATTTCTGGCCACCTCCGACCACCATTTGTAACATCGTTTTGTAAGTTATATTCCTCTTCTCATTATCTTTCAGATTTACTATTTTTTTTTAGCAAAATATTAAAAAATATTTATACCCATTTTCTGTATAAATTCTTGATTTAGGTATGTTTTTTTTATTTTGTTTGACTTATTTTACGTGGAAATAATATCTGAAATGTTGTGGGTTTGATGGATTATATATATTTACTGTGCATGGATAAATTTATTTATATATTATAAATAATTATATTTTATTAAGTATAATTTTGTACCTTATTATTCAGTTTGTTTTATATTTTGTATAAATTTTTGAATTAGGTATGTTTTTTATTTTGTTTGATTTATTTTATGTGAAAATAATATCTGAAATTTGTGAGTTTGATGGATTATATATATTTATTATGCGTAGATAAATTTATTTATATTTTATAATTATATTTTATTAAGTAGAGATTCCAGATAACTTCATATATATAGACAAATGATTAATAAAGTGCTAATATGAGTTCGTCGAATGTCGTTGTACGTGGTAATTTTTTTTATGATAATATTTATAATGATTTAATTTCTTCATTCGTATGTCTGAAGTTTAGACTGCTTTTATTATGGATGTTTTACGTGCTCATGTATGTAGGGGAATATGAATTGTTATATGGATCAGTTGTTTTTTTGTCATAATGCTTATGAAGGTCAATCAAGATTCTAAGCCAACCAAGCTTACTCGATCGCATAATTACACTTTGACGATATTATTTTATTTGTAATTTAAGTTAACTATATGTATTATATATACATTATTTGTTTTTGTAATAAATTTAATTATCAAGTAATTAAATATATTTAAATTTTTAATTATTTGTATTATTATTTATATTTTAGTTTTTTTATGCTATATATATATATATATTAAATAATACGAAAAATGAAAATAAAAATAAAAACAAATCATAACATGTACGGGTAAAGTCGGTTCACGCCATGAACCGACTTTACATTTTAAGTCGATAAATTTAAAATCGGTTCAGTGAACCGACTTTAATGCCTATTTTTGTAGTAGTGTTCAATTTTGAATTTAGTAATTGATGCTTGATTTTGTTTTAATTTATCTAAAATTAGTTATCAAAATATGTTTTTTTTTAAAAGGGAGTAGAATTGTTCTAACATTGAAATAAGCTTCAAATATTATTTTGGATAAAGAAAATAATTTTTTGCATAATATGATTTACTTTGATTAATCATTCATTGTATAATTGAGTATCTTATTCTGTGCATTTATATTCTTCTATACATTTGGTGATCTATGTTTAACAAGAACTCACTCGAGCACTCACTAGACACATAAGTATGTTTATAATTAATTGTGTGAGATTTTAGAGCTTGAGATAACCTTGACTATACAACTTATATTTGAACTTTGTTTTTCACTATATAAAATGTTGTTATAAAGAGACATATGATTTTGAAATGACTACCTACTATGATGTGTGAAAGCTAATATAGTGAGTGAAGAAGGTTATCTCACAACTAGTGTGAATGTTATCATACTAAGTATATTGACTCGTGCATATTTTATTTACAAAATAAAAATAATATGATAAAGGATATAACTATATAAAAAAAATTAGATGCACAAAAAGAAAGGGTCACAAATAGTTATGCAAAAAGAAAAATAAACAACCATCCCTCGCATAAATAATGAGAGGGAATTCAAAAAGAAAGTTATTTAAAGTTCTCTCTTTATAAGAAATTTTTTATTATATGTAAGCATGAATTTAACTGAAAGTTTTACATAATAGGTGATGTTTGGTTCTTTAAATCTTTCATAACTAATCATAAATGAACTAATTGACATACTGGTGTAGTTTCAATATTTATCTCCACTGGAGCTATTGACAATATGTCGCCATGTGTGTTAAAAAAATGTATGTGTGCTTTATCAAAATACTTATGCATACTGTGAATAATTTAATTTTGCTAAAGATTGAATTTTATCTCAAAATTAATTATTTGAGTGAAATTCATGTTTGAATAAATCTACTACCTTGATTTGTTTTTTAAAATAGGAAGTTTTTTTTATTTTTTTATTTTATCTTTTTATCTTGATTTTGGATGATTATTTGAAAATTTTGAGTTAATATAGGACATAGTGGGAGTTTTTGCATTTTTTGGGTTTATGTCATTCGATCGATCAACGATGCACTAGATTGATCACGTCGATTGATTGACAAGCATCAATCGATCGACATTAATCTTGATTGATTGAGTTGGTTCATTTTTTGCTCTTCTTCTTTTTTCCTCGACACCCTAAAAACCCCTCGCGACCTTCTTACATTTTTCACTCAAAAATACATCAAATCTACTAATTTTTGTCCCTAAATTCCTAAGAATTGATTTCTATTCACTTTGCAAGCATCAAGCTCTACAAAAAACATATATTTGGGTAGAAATCAATCCAATTCCTTTATTCTCTTTTTCTCTCATTTTCTCACCAAGAAAACACCCTTTTTGAGTTTGATTATGCAACCTCTTCTCAATAATAGTTCCTTGATCTTGATTTTGCAATTTGTTTTTGGTAAATTTAAGCGATCTAGGTAATTTGAGTTTAAGGGTATTTTTATCATTTTGGGTTACGTGCTATGTTTCTACAATGGCTGCAAGATGCATTGAACTTCCTCTTAGTGCTCAAACCCCACATTCCTCTCAATGGTGGGATGATGAATCAAAATCGACATATCATACTTTCTTTCTCTAAATATCCTATTTTACTTAAACTTAGGATAACTTGGATAGAAGAATTTCATGAAATTGGAATTACCTAAGCCATTAAGGCTCTAAGTTGGCAATCCTTATTCACACCAGCCAAATTATGTTTCCCATCCCTTGTTCGTGAAATGTATGCAAATATTGACCACAAAATCCATTGTCCAAGACCAATGAGCTATAAAATTTTCATTCAAAACTAAATTTTTGACATCTAGACTCATAGAATTAACATTTTTTTGGTCCATTTTGAACACTGAGGAACCTTGTTTTATTGTAGAACGATATAGCATTACTAATGAGGATTTGTTAACTGAACTTTCTAGTTCACTTGATGTTTGTCTCAGTGTTAAATGGTTGTTTATCCCTACTGAGTTCAATCACTCCTTTCGGGTGTTAAACAAAATCCAAGCATTCCTATGAGATTAGACACTTACATACAAAAATGTTATATTGTATTAGAAAAGGTATTACATTCAATTTAGGTCCAGTTATTTAGGATGAGATTATAAACCAATCTTAGATTATTAACCTGAAGATTGATCTTTTCTATGGTTGTCTTATCATCAAGTTGATTCTGGTTACATGAGTACAACAAACCAGAGATTCTGATATTGTTAACTTGATATGTGATACTAGAAAGTCAACCATCTTAAGATCATCTTCTTAGATATTAGAAAGACAGAGATCTATCAATGTTGGAACAAGCAATTGAGGAGCTACATATGATATATTTGGAGATGAGAAAATGAAAAATATACATGCTTCCAAACCATCTCATCGGGACTTATTTGAAAATGAAATGTGTATGAGAATGGGAATGTTGGAACAACACATGAATATTATGAATAAACATCAAGAAACAATGTTTTCCATGTTTAAAGACATGCATTCACGTTACGGGTTTCCTTCTTCATGACAATGATTTATTTTCGTTTTATTTTGTTATTTTTTATTATTGAGTTTTGAAGTCAATATATTTGTTATTTTCATATTTTAAAGTATAATTGATATTTGTTTGGGTTGTATTGTTTCATATTAATTAATACACTATATTTATTGCAAATGATAGTTTGTGTTTCATCTATATTAAGAATGGGCAAAAAAACTACAAGTTTAATTATCTACATTGTGAGTTCAATTTTTATCCAATAAAATTCGAGAACAGGTATAAGTTCAAGTAAAAATCGAAAATAAAGAAACAAGTATGATTTTAGTATAGTTATACTAATAACCGTATCCGTCTGTACTCAAAATTAATTATATTTATTTAATTAATTTATATATTAATTAAGGATTTAAGGTATATAAATAATTAATTATATTTATTTAATTTATTTATATATTAATTAAGGATTTAAGGTATATAAACAAAGGAGCCTATCTGCGTCTCTTGCTCTCTCCTCCTGATTAGTTCTTTTCTTGCTCTCTCCTCCACGTACTTCTTTTTGTTGTTCTATATATGTTATAATCACTCGGTCGTGGGTTTCCATTAATCGGTGCAAGGACCTAAATAATTTTGGGAACTTTTTTTTTAGTGGTGTTTTAATTGTTCTTAGAGCCCTACACAGGTAGATATATAATGGAACTTACGAAATATAATAATGGAACAAGTTGGATATATAACTCGACAATCGCCCCTGAGCTTTAAATGTGGAAATTCTGGTTTTACTTCATTTTCGTATTGCTTTTGCTTTCATCTCTGCTCACTTTTTTCAGTTTTTGTTGTATGGTAAGTGACGTTTTTCTTTGGATATCTGCGTTCGGCTATAAGGTTAGTGTCATGATATTTATTTGTGCTTACAGAAATGGATACTACTCATCTCAAAGAACTGTCCAATGCTTGTGTTTATATATATGTTATTGCAATTTTGCATTATATTTGTTTATTTTAATTTCATTCTTATCTGGTTTGGTAAAACATGGGTTATAATTATTGGGAGAGGGATGCTAAACTCACAAAAATTTGTGCAAATTAGATGCAAAGATTATGTGTTATTAGGATTTATCTAAAAAAAACATGCATTGGAAAACATAAATCTATCTTCCTGATTCAATTATGACAGAATAGTGCCAAATATTTTTTTTTATTTCTATCTCCCTTTATGTGTTGTATAATCTCTTTTATTTAGTTTCTGCGTGATATTTCGCTAGTTTGTGTGGTATTTTCACTAGTATTGGGTGGAATATAATTGAAAATTCTATAGTTTTAGATCTTTTTTAAATATACGATGATTTATTGGTTCGTTCGTTTGTGTTTAGTGTGAGTGGTTGAGTGGTCATCTATGAGTTGTGAAGTTGATGTTCTGAAAGTGTGCAGTGCTCAACAAGTGTTCATGAAAAGTTCTCATCCAAATTTGATTGAGTGTTTGAATATTAGTTGCCTTTATGCTTTATCGGCCTGTGTTTGCTCTTCACTTTCTCATGATTTATTCTTGGATCTACTGCTGTGTTATTATACCTAACATCAGAATTGTAAAGAAGGTATTTATATATTTCACCTTGCATCGGTATTATGTTTTTATATATTTTTATGTTATTTTTATTGTTATATATTTTAGTATGTTATTTTATTAAAAATATTTTTTTTTTTATTTTTTAATAACCATCTCGAACTATTACATCTAAGTAAAAAACTATTTTCAAATCGTAATAGTTTTTAGGAGATTTAGGCGATTTTGAGTAAAATTTTATAATTGAGTTCGAAAATAGTTATATCAAAAATCATTCCGGCCCGTATCCGTGCTCATCTCTAATCTATATGTTGTTTATTTTCTTGAATTTTCTATGAGATTTCACATCTATTTTAATTGAAATTGTAAGATTTGATTTTTGTTTATTCATTTCACAAAAAAGAGAAAAAAATTGAAATATTATATTTAGGAGGATAATTAACTTTAAAGAATTAAGTTTTCAAAGTATGGGAGAGTATATTATACATAGGGATAGTAATGTTTTTAAATTCTATACGATGATTACTCACACTAATGAATATTCTTTGTTTTTTATATTATCATATACAATAAACGCATGAAATAGTGAATCTTTTGGCAAAAGTTGTTTGGGTGTTTATGTTTTTTGTTTTTTTACTGTACACATAAACTTTCAAGATTCAAGAAAAGATGGTTTCCTCGAATCATAGGATAGTATCACTATGTAAATTTTTATTTTTCTATCAGTGTTATGTAGTGAGAGAGAGGTTTTGTTATACGAATTTGCTCAAGAGGGGATTAATTTTAAGATTGACGTAAGTGTCGGCGATATTTGTGAACAAAACATACAAATATAATTTTAGTTCCTATGTGTGTCCTTCAAGAATATTTTCAAGCCGAAAAAATTATCAAACTCCAACGATCACAATTTAGGTATATGTCTTTTCTTATGCATATTAGACATGTAGAAACATTTTGAGATTATATTACTCGATCAATCGAGACATGTCTCAATCAATCGAACTATATAGATCGATCAAAAATTGATCTACTCAAATTAAAAAAATCCTAAATTAATTATATAATTGATTGGATCGATCGAGCATAGGTTAAATCAATCGAGGCACCAAGACTTTAATTTTAAAACTTATTTCTAACTCGAATTGAATTAGATTTTTACTATATTATCATTTTTCTTTAAAAATATTTTAACTAATTTTATGAACAATATAATAATTTTACTTTGACTTAATTCTTCAAAATATACTATATATATATAAATCTAAGACACAACTTTGTTCAACCACATAAGAGAATTACTCTCTTCACCTTATTCTCTCTCTTTTGTTTTGAAAAACTATTCAAGTAAGTTTTTTCATTGAGTTAATTTATCAAACATTTATGGTTATATTTGATGAATTAATAAGCTTACAATATTTACGATTTTGTGCATTAAATTAAATGTTTTAAGGTTGCTAGTTGATTTCGATTTATCTGATATATTTATTAAATCATCTAGTTAGGATTATTTATTATTGAATATACTCTAAGACATATATTTACACTTGTGTTACTATACTAATGTTTCAAGGTACTAGTAGAATGAGCTTAATTGCTTGTGTGACTTAAATTGTCAGAACGTTGGTTTGAAACTGAACATCTTTCTTGTAAAAGCTTTGATGAAAGCAACGACTTGTACGTAGATTACTTGGAGACTTTATCTCAATGGACAGTATAAGACTTGACCTTGTAATTTAATCTTATTTTTAATTATGGATAATTAAGTGGTTCAATGAACTGATAATTTTCTTCTTAACTCATTGACGTGATTTATGTTGTTTCTACCTAAAAATCTCATGTCTCAATATTTATATTTTCATATTATTTTATTTATATATGATTGCATGCTTGGTCGTCTATTGAAATTTCAATTTATTATAATTTTACTATTAACTATTCACCTACTTTAACTTATTATGTTCGTAATTACATAAGAAACTTTTATTTTTAAATTTAGAAACATAAACACACCTAAAAATAATGTTAATTTTAATAGGTATACTTACTAATCATTTTCACAACTATTAAGCATAACTTTTCAAAATTTAGAAGTACACTTAATAATTGTACCTAAAAGTTATTTTTTAAATTTAAATACGAGTACAATTATCAATTGTACCATAAAATTAAGATAATTTTAATAAATATAGTTGTCAATTGTATCAAAAACTTAACTTTTCAGAATTCTTTAGGTGGGTTAGTAATTATACCTAAAAATTAATTTTTAAATTTAAATAGAGTATAGTTATTAGTAGTACTTAAAAAAATTAAGTTAATTTTAAGAAGTGGAGTTATTTATTGTATTCAAAAATAAAGTTATAATTATGGTTTTATATTTTAAATTAAGATGTAGACATATTTGTCAATCATATCTAAATATATTTTTAATATATATTACGTGTACTATTGATAAATATATTTGATTTTGAACTTGGGTTCAAGTGGACCATTTATGAGTATACTTGATCTAAATCATTAAATATTATCAAATATTTTAATTTTAAAAAAATATAAATGTTTTAAATAATAGTTAAAAAGAAAAAAAACTACTTTAAAAAATAAATAAAAAGGGTTTTGGATGAAAGTCAAAGAAATCATCTTTATACCAAAGAACCGAATAAATAAAAAGGCTTTTTGATTATGAAATTGATAAGTTATAATCATTTCTGATATTAGAATTTTTTTATGATGGTTGTATTAAAATTCTTAAAATACGTAAAACATTCAATTATCCATCCTATCAATTTCATTGATGAAAAATATTTCTTAAAAGCTGTTATAATTATTATAAATTATTATTTTTCAATGTTTTGAATAATAATTAAAAAGAAAAAAAGCTGCTTTGTAGAGTAGAGAAAAAAAAAAGATAAATCAATTGATTTTCTTTCTACTAAAGGACTTAATAAATAAAAAAGTTTATGAATTTTAAAATTGATAAGTTTTAATATTCTCAAATGACAAAACACTCGATGATTTTATTAATTTCATCCTAAAAATATTTCTCAAATACTATTATAATTATTATTAATTATTTTTGTATCATTGGTAGTAGAATCATTATAAGTTTTTTAGTTTGTATATATTTTGAATCCATGAAATAAGATGAAACTTTTTTAAAAAATAACCTTTAAATAAATAGGTTATTCGGTTTTTTAAATAAATTTAGAATGAAAATTATGTTATTATAACTTATAATCATAAATTTTCTAACTATATATTATTTACAATTTTTTATTGAAATATTAAAAAGTTATGATTCCTTAAAATTTTTGTTAACGGTAAGATTGTTCTGTGGAAAATATATACATTAGTTTTATTTTATTTTTCTAAAAATAACTACTGTATTAAACCCGAAAATAAAGGAAGAAATCACGGCATTCTATTTTTGATAAGAAATTATCACAGACGGTTAATATATATACATTAAAAAATAATAATTCTGATTTGATTTGTCATAGCAGTCAAATCAAAATTTAAATATTAAATAAAAATAATAAAAGAAAAAGAAAAAAAGAACCGTCGAATTCTGTTCTTTTTGTTTTTATATATACGTTAAAAAAAACAGAAACTGAAAAGAAATTCGTATGTTACAAATTAGTTTTTTTTCTCCTACTTATAATAATTTTGGCTTAATCAAAGTTATTAATAAACCAAATATTTAAAAAAATATTGTTAGAAAATCAACGCAAATTCATATAAATAACACATAATATAACATTTTTATACTAAATCATTCTCTAAGCACATCATATATGAATGTTATGTAAGTTATTTTGATTGAAATTTTATTTTTTATATCAAACTTTTGGCACATAAATTAAATAATTAATAAAAAAAATTCATTTGAATGCAAGAAATGATTAAAACATAGCAAATTTTTGATCTTATAATTGATATTTTTTTAATAATTATTTAAATTTTTACAGTAAAATGATATATATATATATATGGTGTTAATATAAATATTTCACGTACCTTTATTTATAGATATGATTTTTAAAAATATTGTGACAAATCTAATAAGAGATGAGCAACACAATGGTGACAATTATGATATTTGATACCATAAAATTCAATATCTCCTCCATAAGCAAAGTCTTCTTAAAACAATTTACATGTGATTTTAGGAAGATAACACTAATCAATATCGTTGCGATGCTAATACATATAAAACATGGGTTGATAAAGATCATAGTACACAATAAATTATAATCAGTAGCATGCAAAAACAATATTCTTGGTGAACTTGAGTATTGTGAAACTATTTATGAGATGTGATTAACCATGAAATAAAAGGTTTAGTATCATTTCATTGACTCAATTACGGGGTTTGATTATGAAGTTTAATTCCTATAAGAATAAACCTAATCATATGATTAGTCAACATTTAAGAATCATGTTAGATATAATTCGTAATTTTGCTGATGTTGGTCATCACCTTACTGATGAACAACAAGTTTAAGTTTAAGTTTAAGTTATAATTTGCTCTCTTCCATCTACTTTCAATGATATTTCACGTCACTTAGAGCTTAAAGAAGATTGCCTAGTGGTTGGCCATATTGATACCTCTACTTTAGTTGTTGATTTTGACTCATATAGGACATTTGGGTCCAAACATAAGAAGGCTAGAGGTGCTTCATGGAAAAAAGGAGGAAAAGGTGGAAGATATGCTCCAAAGGAAGATAATCCCAAGTGCAAGATAAGCAAGAGAAGTGATAAAAAGAAATACAAATCAAAATTGACATGTTTTGATTGTGGCAAGTTGGGACACTTTGCACGTGAATGCATTGATCCAAATGAGGTATATCCTAACTTATCTTCTTGCTTTGAATGATTTGTATCTAGTTAAGCATTTATTGCTCATTCTCTTTTCTTTTTGGTTGTAGACTCAGAAATAATTGACCACATAGTGAGGAAAAGGAATAGATACATAGAGTATCGTCGAGTTCCTAGTGGCAACAGAATAATTTATATGGAAAATGAATCCAATGTAGAAATGCTTGGCATTGACACTTATAACATGGACATGAGTGGTAGACACACTCTATATCTCTATGATGTCTTATATGCTTTTGAAGTTCGATAAAATCTACTCTCAGTTAGTAGCATGTTAAGTTTAGTATTTGTATCTAAGTTTGATGAGCATGGTGTAAATATTCATTTGGAACATACTTATTATGGGTGTGATTATATTTCTAATGGTTTAATTGTATTAAACATTGACTATTCTAGTAATAATAGTGTCAATGACTCTATTTATTTTTCTTCACATTGTGATATGTATTCTATGACATGATATGCTAGATTAGGTCATATAAGATAAGAAAGAATGACTAGATTATATAAGGAAGGCCTTTTAGGCCCATTTTCTAAGGTCACCATGTCCACATACATCCTTGCCTTATGGGAAAAGCAATAAGAAAACCATTTAGGATAGCCAAAAGGGCATCCAAACCATTACAACTTATCAATTCTAATATATGTGGTTCAATGAATCTAAAGGCAAGGCATGATGCATCCTTTTTCATCACATTTATAGATGATTTTACATGTTTTGGTCACATCTACTTGATCTCTCAGAAGTCTGAGGCATTAGATTACGTTAGACGCTATCTCACCGAAGTTGAGAATCAATTAGAAAATATCATTAAAGCTTTAAGAACTGATCAAGGTCGTGAGTATCTATTTGAGCTCTTCAAAAAGCTTTGTGAAGAAAAAGGAATCATGACACAATTGAAGATGCCTTATACTCTACAACAAAATGGTGTAGTATAAAAGAGGAATCGTACACTATTGGATATGGTTAGGTCAATGATGGCTCAAGCTAATCTTCCAGTATCTTATTGGGGAGATGCTTTATTAATAGCTGCCTATATCCTTAATCGAGTGCCTTCAAAATCAATTCCTTCTACCCCATATGATTTATGGACCGGTAGAAAACCTGATCTAAGTATTCTACAACCTTGGAGTTTGGCAGTATATATACATAATATTTTCTCATAAATTGTTGGTGATTTAAAAGAACATCAACATGCAAGTATATACGGTCACAAGTAATAGGTGATAAATAAGAGATCATTCCCACGAAGATTTGTTACTAATCTTTGTTAAGTACTAAAATTGTTTCAACTTAATTTTATCCAAACAATCGATATTTGGATAGATTTTAACTAAACTAATTTTAAATAACAATATATTAAATTAACACTTGAAGAAAACTCTAGGATTGCAATTTCACCAAATTAATCCACTTGAATCATATTATTTTCTCTTGATTTATGTTCTCGCATTTAATTTGTCAACTAACAACTTCTAATTTATCCACATGTCTCTTCCGATAACAAATAGACACATCTCGTTAAAATAATTCACTATATTCCTATGAGAATTAAATTTACCAAAGATTCATTAAGTTCAAAGTTCTCAATAGCTACACATATAATAAAGGTATATTCCTATCCCCCCCCCCACACACACATATATATATTACTCTATCCACGAGCAAAACACAAAAAATCCTTTTCCAATTTCATTAGGGTTCAGAGATCAACTGATTAATCTTCTAACAATCAAAGGCATTAAGCATAAATAGAATACAAAAATTAAAAGCAACATCCCATAAATCATTCAAAAATATTTAGACATTTCAGAGAAATTAAATTAAAAGAAAAAGAGATTAGAAGAAACTCTTTCACGATTCCTCAATGAAAAAAAGGAGTTCCTCCTTTTTCCTTCTTCTTTGCTTTCTACCTTGTTCTCTCTGTATTTTTTTACTTAACAAAACAAAAAAAAACCAAAAAATGGATTTTGTGTGTTCTTTCTCTTTTTTTTTTGAGCCAGAACAACCACACCAAAACTCTATTAAATATACACCAAACATCCCTCAAAATAAGCATGCAAAAAGGGTAGAAAAACCGTGCAAAATAAGCTTGCAAGAAAAAAATTTCTGAATTTTTATTATATACTATGCATGACATATGGCGACCTCTGATTTTCTGGAAGGATAATCGGACACGCAGTAGCTTCGGACTGGGCGAGATGCAAGGGCGCAAGTAGGTTTGGTGGACCACATCATAGGGGAATTTTGTGCTCTAGGTAATGTAGAACAATTGGACTCCACTCGTGCGTGGGGCGTGGCCAACACACATGATTTGGATCGTTCATCATTTGATCTAATAGTGGGTGATAGAGGGCACGTCTAAGGGAAAATCAACTGTGTAGATAGGTGGAATCCACGCTGCGTGTCATACTATGGAGACAAGTGGACCCCACTCTTCATGCCAAACTATGCAAAACAACTGGAAATCTCATCCACTCACCCACATAGCGTTTGAATCTCACTTTCTTGATCTACACCGTTGAATTTCTGATCTGATGATGGGTGATGCACGTTGATCCATTCCGCGTGTGGGACTCCCTTTCTACCCAGAAAACAATTTAAATTTAAATTTTTTGTTAATTGCATTTAAGTCCTCTTTTGTATTCAAATTAAATTTTCAAATTTTATTATTTGCATTTAAGTCCTTTTTTAATTTAAATTGTTTCATTTTCTCTGAAAATATAATTTCTTACAAAAATAATACTAAATAATAATTTAGAAACTTAAAATTAACTAAAAACCTTAATAGCTTAGAAATTATAATAAATAAATTGGACAAAATAACTCTAAAACATAGAGTTATCATAAATATAGGAAATTTGATCCTAAAGGTAGGAAGAGTATATTCATTTGATACCCTGAACATCCAAAAGGTTTTGTATTTATTGGTGAGCATGTAAATGGAAGTGTAATTGAAATTGAGTCATGTGATGTAGTCTTTTTAGAAGAAGAATTTCCTACCAAGGATGAAGTGAACAATGGCTGAAAGTTATATGAACTCAAGGATCCACAAAATGTTGCTCTCAATACTCCAATCAATGTTGAAGAAGGAATTATTCATGTTCTTAGGAATAATGGGAACGATATGCCTAATGATGGGAAAAATGATTTGGAATCCTATGAACTTGAGTTGCGTAGAAACAAATGTGGGAAAATTCCCCTCTATGGTTTTGATATTGAAAGGGAAGCTTTCATGGTAGCTTTTCATGATAAAGATGAGCCTAAGATAGTACATGAATATTTTCTTCTCCTAATAGTAAAAAAAAGATTATTGTAATTGATGATGAGATGGAGTCGATGAGAAAAAACCATGTTTGAAATTTTTTTAACATTCCACCTAGGCATGATACTATTGAGAATAAATGGATATTCGTAATTAAATTCAAGGCATACCATTCCATTGAAAGGTGTAAAGCTCACTTGGTGGCAAAAGGTTACACTCAAGAGGAAAGAGTGCACTATGAGGAAACGTTTTCACTAGTGGTTAAATTTACCTCGATTTTCCTTAAATTGGCTACTATCGTACACCTTGATTTGGAACTACATTAAATGGATGTTAAAGGATAAGAGGGCAAAGTTTTCAGACTCCATCGATCCCTATACGACCTAAAGCAAGCATCTAGGTAGTGGTATTTGAGATTTCATCAAGCTATTATTTCTTTTGAGTATACGATGATTGATGAAGACCATTGTGTGTATGTAAAACTTTCTAAGAGCAATTTCATAATTTTGTCATTATATTTTGACAACATACTACTAGCTAGCAATAATAAAGAGATGATTGTCACCACTAAACAGTGGATATCTTCATATTTTGAGATGAAAGACATGAGTGAGGAAAATTATGTCCATGAAGTTAAGATAGTAAGAGATCGTGCTTAAAGACTGCATGGTTTGTCACAAGAGCCTTATATATATAAAATCCTTGAGAGAATTCAAATGAAAAAAATACAAACCCATTGACACTCTTATTGCTAAAGGTGAAAGCTTAAGTCATGAGATGGGACCTAAGATTCTTAAAGAAAGAGATTAGATGGCTTGTGTACTATATTCAAGTGCTATTGAAAGTCTGATGTATGCTATAATGTGTACTCATCTTAACATATGTTATGGGGTTGGATAGGTTAGTATATATCAGTTTAACCATGGGCTTGTTAATTTGAAAACAGTCAAAAAAATATTAAGATATCTCAAAGGGATTGTTGATTACATGCTTTGTTATCGAAGTTCAAATTTGCACATTGTTGGGTATACTGATACTGATTGGAGTGGTGATATAAATGAGTGAAAATCTACATGTAGATATGATGTCCTCCTTTATAGAGGAGCTATTTGTTAGAGTAGTAAAAAGAAATTATATGTTGTCTTATCTATTATAGATGTAGAGTTTGTGGCTTGCACTGCCGTAGTGCAAGAAACACTTTAGTTAAGGAGGATTTTTCAATATATGGGAGTTATTACTAATGCCTTAGATCCTCTAATAAGTCATTGTGATAGTATGGTTGCATTAGCATATATTAAGGATCCTAAATATATATCCTTCACATGATCCATCCTTAGTCTCATTACATTGGATATTTTGTCACCTACTTTAATCTACACTTTAAGACAAAAAGAAATAAAGAAATTGAATGCACTAGATTTTTCTTTCAGGAATCAAACCTATGTAAAGTGAGAAAACTCATCAACATTAACAATAATATATTTTTTGCCACCCAAACTCTCAGTTCTCATATGACCTATGAGATTAATGTGAATTAACTCAAGTGTTCTATTTTGTTAACTCCTTCAATTTTCTTATAAGAAAAGTGATTTTGTTTGCCAAGTTGGCATGGTCCACAAAAGGTTTTTTTATTTTTAAAAAGTATAGGTAGATCTTGCATAATTTCCTTTTTACTTAAGTTAGCAAGATTTTTAAAATTGATATGTCTCCTCTTTGATGCGACAATGAAATAGAATGATCATTAGCTAAGTTAAAAGTAATAGTAATAAGGCCTATATCAATGCAGTATCAATTATCCTAAGACCTAGTTCCTATAGCCATACATTTTCCATTTGGATATGTTATAATACAATGATTATTGGTAAATTGTACATTATAGTTTGGTCATAAATTTAATTGATGCTTATTAGGATGACTTTAAGTCCATCAACATGAAGTACGTCATCTAGCTTAGACATATCATCAATTTGAATTGTATCTTTACCAATAATCCTTGATTTATTTTCATCACCAAAAGTAATTGTTTCTTCGTTATATTTTTCAAAAGTTTTAAAAAGAGAACGATTATCAGTCATCTGTCTAGAACAACCACTATCAAAATACCAGGTAGTAGAAGATTTAGCTTTAAATGCAGCATGGGCTACACAAAAATTTAAATGAGACTTTTAATCCAAACTTTTCTAGTTTTTTGAATCATGTGCTTGTTTCTGAAAACACGACTATTATTTCTTGAATAGAATGCATGCAGATTATCAACATAAATATAGGTCATCAAGAATCTACATCTAGGTAAAATATGTCCCTTTATACCATAGTTATAACATATATGAATAAACTTACAAGCATATGTAAGAGATGTGTATGTTGTGTTGAAGGGTAGGGATTAAAAGTTTTACAATTTTTTTTTTTTTGAAGAGGTTGGTGTAGTGTGCTCATCTATATATCCTAGCCCTATCTTGTCTCCAAAAAGCTTTCCATAATCAAGAATCTTGTTTAACCTTTCAACTCCAATTGTTAGCCTTTTATACCTTCCATGGATTTTTTAACTCTTGCACCAATTTTTCTTTATCAATGGCAAGTTTTTTATTTTATTCTTTCAAACCTACAAGACTCAAATTCAAAGCATTATTTTGTTCTTACAAAATATTATTTTAAGAAAGAATAGAAAATTTAATTTCCTCAACATCTAATTTATTACCCTTAATAAGATAATCCAACACAAGGTCCTAGGCACACTAAATGTATCTAGTGACCGACCTTCAAAATAATTGAAAGTTTCTTTTCTAGTTACAAACTTAATTAGCTAGAAGAGATAAATAGATAATTAGCAAAATTACTATAAATTAATTTTTTTTGCAGATAGCTAGGTATGCAATCACATGTAAATAAAATAATAGGAAAATATAAATTAACGCATGACATTTTTAGGTGAAAACAACCTAGATCAAACTAATAACCTAAGAGGAAAACAACCTGTTCACGGAAACACCAAACTATCCACTATAAAAAATAAGGTTCAATTATAAGGCTATGTCTTATACTACCCACAAGATAAAGCTACCAAGTAATCTACTTACAAGCTACTCCTTTCATCATAGCCTCTACAAGAAAGATGTTCTGATAAAGACCAATGTTCTGACAGCTTGAATCATACAAGGAATCGAACATGTTTTACCAGTATCTAAAATGTTAGCACAATAATACAAGTATAAATGTGTGTCTTAGAGAAGATTCAACAATAAATAACCCTAACTAGATGATTTAATAAATATTTTAGATAAATTGAAATTAATTAGAAATCCTAGAATAATCAGTTAAAGCATAAATTCAAATAAAGATAGTTTCTTTAATAATTAATAATCAAACTAAATAATTTTAATATAATATACACAATTATTTGATCCAATAATTCAAGAACAAAAATAAATAAGAAGTTATAAGAATGTATAATCAAAATATTATAAACCAAGTAGGCTTATTAATCAATTAAACACAACCACTAATGTTTGATAGATAACTAAATAAAGAATCCTAAAGAATTGTAATCTTATATTTGCAAAACAAGAGATAGATTAAGATGAAGAGAATAATGCTCTTGTGTGGTTAAATAAAGTTGTGTGCTTAGCTTTGTATATATAGTATATTTTGAAACACTAAGTCAAAGTAAAATTACTATATTGTCCATAAAATTAGCTAGTAGAGAAAAACTAAGAAAAATTGGGAAGTGGGTACTTGTTATTGATTGATGTGTGGATAATTTGTATAGTTGTAAAGAGGAAATATTTATGAATTGGGTTAGAGTGATTTTGTGTACAATTTTTTTTTGGTGTTATATAAGAATGAGATGAGATGAAATAGTACCAGTGAAGAGAACATGTGTAGCAAAAGCAAGAGAAATACATCAATGAGGTGCATAGGAGTTAGTGGTGAGATAGATGGAGATAAGAGATCGAAGTAGAGTGAGGATGTTATTCCTTTATGTATAATTTATTGGGTGTAAACAACAATTATTACTCTTTATGAAAGGTAATAACTATTTCAATTATCAATCTATTCTACTAATTAGTCTTGGTCATATACTAATTTATTTATGGTATCAATGTTGGATCTTATTTGATTATATGACAAGAAACTCAAATTACCAAAAGTTGCATCATTTTGTACAGTCGATATTTATTTGTAATCATTGAAGTCCTACTCTAGATGACCAAATTAATGATCTTGCTCTATGAATGTTAGGTATTGAAAATAATGAACTTTTTTAGTACCTAATTGGCCAGAGTGAATATTTTACTAACATTTTCATATATTTAATTTATATATATACTTATTGGTATGCAATACTTGTACAAAATTATATCAATTCATTGATATATTTTTAGCTTTATAGTAATCATTGGATGCTTGGAGTTATTCACCTTGTGTGGTTGAATGGCTTCACTTCGTGAGGATCCACCACAAAGATTTCAGACTTTGGTTAATGGTTAAGATCTATTTACATATCAATGAGATTCTTGTTGTTGTGTTTACATTTGAATAATAAAATGATTGTTAATGATAATTGTAGTGCACTCAATCAATAGAACATTGGTATTACATGTCCATTCAAACTATTGGCTAATTTTTGGAATATCAAATTTAGTATTATATACTCTCTTTTTTATAAGTATTATTAATTATGTATCAATTTTATTTTTTATTACTTTATATTTGATCATCTTATATATTTGGATAGACTACTATTCAATATAATGACATTGAGTGTGGCTTTTATGCGATGCGATATCTACAAGATATTATACACAATCCTAAAAAGAATTATCAAGAATTGGTAAGTTTTTTGTTCACTTTACTTATGTTTACAATTTTACTCATTCTTAACATATTAATTAATAAGTACAATTTTCATTTCATTTTTTAATATTCTATTTACATTCTTTTCTTTTCTTTTTTATAGTATGGTGGAAAGAAAACATATCTAAGAGAAGATTTTGATATTTTTTGCGAGAGGTGCGTGAATTCCTCGAAAGGGGACATGAGATCAACTATTTTTTCATCACTAACTAATATGTTGGTTTGAGATAAATATTTTATGTTAATTTAATAATTTAGATTATTTTGTTAATGATGAATTGTACATTTTGAAGCAACAACCTTATCCAAATAGTTTTGCTACAAAGTATCACAATTAAAAGAAACTTAAGATGTTAAGTTGATTGCATCATTTATTTTGTTAAGCTTGTACTATTAATTATGTCCTTTTATGTCAATTATTTATTTAAAGTTTTGGATGAGATTGTTATAAGCAATAAAAAATAATATATCTCTAAAGATAACTATATCCAAATATATATGGACATGGTTAAAAAGTGCACACAAATTGCTATAGGTATGGTAAATAAAAGTATCAAAATAGCTATAGATATAGTTGATAATCATATCCAAATAGCTATGATTATGGTTAACAACTCTATCCAAATAGATATAGGTACAATTAACAACCATAATATAAGGTAATGATAACTTTATACAATTTTACCTACAAGTCTTTAGGTACAGTTGGACAATTGTATCAAAATGTATATGGGTATGATTACTTCTTGACTTTAGGTATGATTGTTAATTGTACCTAAAACGGATACTTATGTAAGGTTACTTCTTTAGCAATAACCGTACCTAAATACTTTTCGGTACGGTTAACAACCAAATGGAAAGTTGTTAACTATACCAAAAAGTTGATTCTTGTTGTAGTGTTACAAACTTCCCCTTTGATATTTATGTATGGCAAAACCACTCTCTCACTACATGATACTTATTGGAGTAAAGTAAAATTATATTGATGTCCTAGATTTCATAGTAGAACTATCCTATGATTCGATAAATCATCTTCATTGCAACTTGACTAGCATGTATATAACTAAAACTACATAGACAAAGCATAAAAAAATTTGGCTTGGAAGCCTCATTGTATATTAGTTAAGGTTACATAGAAATAAGCAAAGTGTAGAGAGAAATCATGTAATGTATGCATTCACATCAATCTAGCTCACAATAAAACATTATGGTGCAATGTACTCTTCCCATAAATGTTTTCTCCCTGATGAGTGCTCAAAAAGCACTAAAATAACCATGATTTTATGCACATTAATTGATTAAAAATATATATATTTATATGTTTTATCATATATTTATATAAATTTGTCTTTTTCGGAATCACGGGTATTTTTATTGTTTTTTAGGTATTTTGGCTTAAAAATGCAACTTAAAGACTCAAATAGGAATACTGGAAGCAATACATCACAAATATATTAATAAATAAATGGGGAAAGGTCAACAAATATGGAAAAATTGGACAAAATGGGTCAAAAAGGACAAAAATGTCAAAAAAGAGAAAATCGCGCCGTCGCGCCCCAGCGCCCAGTTGCGCACGGGCACTGTTCATCCGCGCAGCACTGCGCACACGGGTACTGTTCATCCGCGCGCGCCGACGCCCGTTTTTCACGTGCAGCCGCCCCCATGACGTCATGCTGACGTCATCAATGACCTCAGCATTTCCATTACGCGTTTTTACATTTTTTTTACTCATTTTTTTCTCTCCATCCTCACCTATAAATACCCCCTTCCATTCACTTCAAAACACACCTTCAAAACCTCCAAATACATTCTTTTCTCTCTTTCTTTCTCTCTTTTTAGTTTTCTTTAGTTTTTCTTAGTTTTTCTTAGTTTTTAGTTAATTTCTCTTAGTTTTAGAGTTCTTCCCTTTTTGGGAAGAACTAGTTATGTTTATGTAATTTTTTTAGCTTTTTGATTCAATAAATGGGAGTGCAAATTCCGCTTGGAGTTTTTCCACCAACGGGAATAGCGTCGAAGTTCTGTAAGGATTTTATTTTCTTTACAGTTATTTTTATGCTTCATTCTTACATGTTATATTTAATTTGTCTGTGGTTAAATTTAATTGTGCTGGCTGTTTAGTAAACATGATGTAATAATAACGTTTTTATGCTTGCGAAATATTAAATAGGTAAAAATCTCTAAAATGGATTGATTTTATTTTTATTCATGATTTTATATTAAGAATGTTAGAGAGAAATATATTATTTTTCATTACAAACTTAAATATGAAAATTAGATTTTAAGGTTTAGTTATCCGGTCTAATTTAGAGTAGTGCTCTTTTATTTGTTGGTACAATCGCCCGGTAGTTAGAGTGAAACTCTATTTCAAAATTTTTTATAAGAATTATTATGTGAAAATGTATTGACAACATGTTTTCAATAGTGGTTTTAAAACTTGAAAGTTAGTACTCGGATAATTAAATTCTTATGTTTAATTTGGACACCTTGAATAAAGTTTAAACTGTCTAACCCCACCAAAGGTGGCATTTGAATGGTTCATTTTCAATCTCTTAGAAAAAGGAAATAATTTAATTAACCAAATTAGTTATCAACCCCACCCATAGGTGTTAATTGATTTGTTTAGTTAACAAAGAATATCTAACCCCACCAAAGGTGGTATTTATATAAAAAAGAGAGAATCAATAAAATATCAATTTATATATTTAATAACCTAGATAATATGAGCAAGCATAATTAATTTAGTTATTATATCCATAAATACTCTACTAATATAAATGATAAAATTTGCATAAATATTTATTGAATCTGTATTTATATTTATTTTTAGATAAATATTTATTGAATTTGTATCTATGTTTATTTTTATGTTATTAGATTATATTTAATTAATCTGTATATATGTTTATTTTTATGTTATTAGATTAGGTACACAAAAATCAAACTATCGTGACAGGATGTTTAGGATTTAATTTCGTTTTTAAAAGTTTGAATAATAAATTAAAAACCACATACATTCCTTCCTTAGATCGACCTTGGGAGTATACTTATCATTTTCTTCGAAATGATTCGTGCACTTGCGAGAGTTTTATAAATATTAAAACCAAAGTATTGGCAAGAATCGGCGATGCCGGTTTTAGCTCATCACTCCCCTATATGCAATTTCCTTATATCCATAACAACATGAAGTATAAGAATGAAGAGATGTAAATCACTCTCCTCGTTTTTGACATACGGAAAAGACAAAGCCTAAGAAGAAATACACATGTCAGAAACCATTGTGAAATATGTATGTAAGGATGTTATGAAGCTAAACTCCCTTTAAGGATAAGGTGCAATGAAATATAAACTCATCCTAAGTCCTATGACTCCCTAATTGTAAAACCAATTAAATAGTTAATAAATAAGGAGAAGTTGTAAAAAAAAATCAAAATCTATTTTTTTATATAAATATTCACATAAGGCAATAAACTCATTTAATCACAAACAAACATAAAATCAATTGAGAACTCATTTTTGTTCAAATTTTATTTATCTATTGTATAAATAAGTAAGTAGATTAGAAGAGTTTCACAAGCACACTTAGAATATATAATGACATATCGGCATTTACTTACAAATAGTATGCATGTTTGAACTCTACTAATATGCCAATTAATTCATTTAGGATCAATCATGAAGGGCTCAAAATAAAAAAAATATCACTTATCATGTAAACACAACAATTAAGTCTTTAATCTCACAAAATAAAATATATACCAATCAAGTGAGGACTTAAGAATTTTTATTTCTTTTTATTTTATAAATAAGGCATATGATTATTTACTTATTTTCAACCTCTTTTGATTCTTTCTTTTTGTGCATGCTAAGTACATTTTTTATAAGCACAACTACTTTTTGCACAAGTTTTTTAATTTATTTTTTCACATGCATAAGTCATAAACCTAGCATGATGAATTTCACACTGGTTGTGAGGTATAGTCTCCACTGCTCACTGTAGTAGCTTCACATATCACAATAGGTAGTCCTCTCAATACTAGGTGTCTCACTACTATAAAATTTTAGAAAGCAAGAAATTGATATCAACACAATTTTAAATCAAGAATAGTTGAAGGCTTTGGAGTCTTTCAAGATAAATCATAAACTTCATGTATAATATATATGTGTATTCGTGAGTGTGTGAATACGTTTATGTCAACACCAATCATCACATTTAAAACTATATATGTGTGCACAAGTTAAAGTTGTAGAATCATTTATACGATAAAAATTGAAACGGGTTGAGTCAATAAAAACAAGGTTATATGTATGTAAGTGTTGTTTAAGAACATTACCTCATTAGCCAATATGGATTCTACTTAGGGGTGTGCAAAAAATCTGATCATCCAATTAATCTGATCCATTAATATTTTGACGGTTTCGGATGATTAGATGAATTTTTTTTTAATCCGTTAAGTTCAGATCGGATGACAAATTTCACTATGTATCATCTGATCTCATCTGATCCGACCGAAAATACTTAAATATATATTTATATTTTATATATTATTCATATTCTCATTGGTCATTCCTATATTAGTCATATTTTAAGGTTTTGTTTAGCTCAAATAAGTTTATGTTATGTGAAAATTTAAATTTTTTATTCAAAAAATACCAAAAATAGAGTTAATTAAGTTTATTAGTCGGATTGATCAGATTCAATTCTGAATAGATTACGGATCAAATTGCATCAGATTTTAAAGGTAATCGGATCGGCTGCAGATTATGATCTTTTAATCCGATCAGATTGGATGAGTATAAAATCAATGGTTTCAATTCGATGCACACCCTTAATTCTACTCATCATTTTTAAAAAAATAAAAATTAAAAAAACTGAAAATAAAATAGATGAAATCCTAAGAAAATGCTTACTTAGGGTCATTTAAGCATTCTAACAAAAGTAATGGTCAGGTGACCAAAAAAGACAATCTTTTCTAATCCAAAATTTCTTAAATTTTGGATTCTCCATATTTTTAGGTTATGAATCAATTACTCTAGTCTTCATAGGCATGTTCTTAGATGTAGCTTTCCTTTGCATCTTCATTCTAAATGAAGATGCAACATGCATATTAGTATAATGATAATGAGTTCTTAGTAGAATTTTTGGATATAATATGTATAGATGTATGATAATAATGAGTCCTATAACTAGATGCAACGATTTTGTGCACAATTAATAATAGTAGGAGTAGAGTTAGAAGGCCTTATAAATGTAGTCTTTGATGTTGAATGTGTGAAACTCTCATCTTTATAATCAAGATCACATATATCAATATGTGACTTACCAATGCTCAAAATTTTATCTAAGTGTTGAGCTCTGATGTTAAGTCTCTCTACTACTTCACATGATTCTTTTAGCTCTTACACCACTTTTTTATTATCTGCAGTAAGCTTATTATTTTCTTCTTTTAAACCTACAATACTCAAACTCAAATCATTATTTTGTTCTTGAAAAATATTCTTTTATTCTTTTAATTTATTAGAAAAGATTTCATGTGTCTCAAGTTGTTCATTTAACTTTTCTATTTTTACATTTAAACTGTTATTCTCTTCTATGGCTCTAAAACATTTAGAAAATAATTTTTTAGAATTTTTAACATCATATTTAAAGTGTTATTCTCTTCTATCACCTTTAATAAAATGATCCATAATAAAAATACCTAGAAACAACACTAAGTGTATCTAATGTTGGCTCTCATAACAATTAAAAGTTCACAATAGGACCTAATAAACCTAACAGAGGATAAATTGGCTATTTTTAGTTTTATCAAAATATAATTATCATAACCTAATCATAATGGCTAGACAATAATTGAATGTCAAAAGTATATGCATAAATAGGTAAATGACATACAAGACTTTTAAGTGGAAAAAACCTAGGCTATAACCATGAACTAAGAAGAAAACCACAAGTCCATCAAACCATCTAACCTTTCCATTATTAAAATCAAATGTACAAGTACAAACTCGATATTATGCTACACTCTCTAGGATACTATCCCAGTATACTTTACATATGAGCCCCTATGATACTGTCATAATTTTCAAGACTAGTGTTAGTGGTATCCAAACTAATGTTCTAATTACCTATTGACCAATCAGACATGATCACGAATCAATATGCAAAAGGTTTAGCACAGAAAAACAAGTTCACATATGTGTTATAGATGAATTTCAATAATGAATAAACCTGCCCGCCCTATCTATCCGCGCACTAGCATAAGAAAATAGATTCAACAAATATTTCAATGGATGAAAATTTATTGCGACCCTAGAATAATGATTAAAGAACATAATCAATAAACATAGCTTATTTTAACCTAAATAATTAATTCAATAAAGTATGACTACACATATGAAAAGTTGATATAAGCAATAGAAATTGCTAAGAAGAAGAAGCTATATGATCATGAAGTATTTTAGAAGAAATATAAATTGAAAGCTTATCAATTTGTGCTCTTTAGAATTATGTGTTTTGTTTATACGAAAAATTAAAACCCTAATATTATGTAATTGATAAATATGTTTTCTATTACAAATATAATTAGTAATACTCACAAATCAAGAAGACTCATATTTAAAGAAAATTCTTTTTGAAGTAATTTCATTGAGATTTTAAGTTATCTCTTAGGCTATTTAGCCAATATTTTAAGTTATATCTTACCCTATATTTTTACCTATATCTTATCCTATATTTTAGCCTTAATTTAGACTATCTCTTAGCCTATATTTTAGGACATATTTTAAAATCATTGAAGCACATTAAAAAAAATACAAGTGGTAATTTCACAAGTTGGCTCTAGTTTAAATAAATATTTTAAAAGGAAAAAATCTTTAACTCAATCAATTGATTAACAATAACTTGTGCACCAAACTTAAGCACCAAAAATAATTCTAAATGTGGTGAACATATGCTGGTGAATGCATGAATGCAATACTATATGTGATAGTTATAAAAGATACGCCTAAATTACCACTATATAGAACTCAAACGTTTCTTCAACTTTACTTGATAGACTTGAAAATGAGCTTAGAAATATGTTTACAAGTAAATATTTTGTTCATAAAAAATAGCCAACACTTATACAACTTAAACTAATAATCAATATATTATGAGTAATTTCGAATAAGCTTAGCAATTATGTGAAATTGATATGTTTAATATAGACTATGATGTAATAGTTTATTCATGTATGAATTATATTTGTGTTTAATCCATAGTATTGTTGTCTAATATATAGCTTAACAACTCAATTTTTTTGAAGCAATAGTTTATTAAATTTGTTATGATTGTGTGACTCATTTTCATGTCAAGTTAATATGTAAATAAATAATAACATATTGATTAATGATTTTGTTCGAATTGTAGTGTTGCATCGTAGCTGATCTCTAAAATATATTTTTTAGAAAAACATATTATTTAAAGAAAAAATAGTTTATTAAATTCGACGTGCATTCATTTTGTACTAGGTTAATATGTAAATAAAGTAAAATATTCATTAAAAAGTTTTACTTGAATTGTTATTTTTTTAATGAAAGGTTATAGGTGACAAACTCAATAGCTATACTGAGATATCTCAATTAGGTTGGTACCGCTGTATAGCATCTTCTTCGTCTAGCCTTTTATCTACGAGTATTATTAAATAAAAAAAATTATATACAAACCAAATCTTAGCAAAACCTATAGTTAGGCTTACTGTTAGTATTCAAATAAATGAAAGGGCTAATGAGTAGTAGGACACCCCATCACCAAGTTGCGGTACAAATAATAAGATCCATATAGGTTATATTATTAGCTAGAACATTTTTCTCTCTATAAATATGAGAACATGGAAACAATTTTCTCTAAGTAGTCAACTCAAGCAGAATAACATCTCCATGGCACCAAAAGCAATCAAGTCTCAAAATATTGACAACATAAACAGAGTTCGACTCCAACTAAAGTTTCTACCACGTAGAGGTGGTAACATGCATCAATGCGTGAATGGTGTTGCTAGTTCTGATAAAAAAGCGTATAGATCCCAAGTGGGATACATAAACATCCCTTGAAGAAGGATGTTGATGTCGAAAAAATACCCGTACAATCAAATAACCTTAACGATCCAAAAACAACATCATTTGTATTAGTCTTGATTCAACCTAAATGTGATATCCTCTAAGTAACTTCTATAATTTGTGGAGCCTATCTTGTGATGCATTGTATTCATAGATGACGAAGAATCTAAAAATCATCAACTACATTTCGCATGGATATGTGCTGTGAAAATCTCACCTCACTAATAAACCTAAACCTTCAAATTGTGTCAAATTCCAAACTATATTTATAATAGTTGATCTATATAATAGTTTTGTTAGTTTATTTCATATAACGAGAAGTTTTTAAACGTGACCTATTCACCCTTATTAACCCCAGTTATTTAAAAAGGGCACAACTTACATTTGGGAATGAACCCTTAACTTTGAGTATGTGCACCTCACAATGAGATTTTGGTGTTATTATGTTACAATAACGTGGATAATATGTTTAATTTTCATACTACAAGAAAAATGTTATTAACAACAAATATTTTCCTCCACGAAAATTATTTATTACTGAAAGTGTATTTGGAGACAATATTCATTGAAAAAAAACCTATGATCAAATAATAAACTCAATTAGTAAATTACGATCACTTTGGGACAAATTATATAGTAGAATACTTATTAATTCATCGATATATTAAGTGTTTGTTAGAAAACAAATTGGCAGGAAAGTGTGGAAGAATTTGACAGCATGTTCTTCCCGATTAAATTTGTCAAAGAAGATTAAAGATCTCTCGATAAAATAAATTTTACTGTAAAAACTTGGACAAAACTTGATTTTGTCGAGAATATCAAGTTTTTTTCTTTTTCTTAATAACAATAATTATTGGTCTAAGTTTTAAAAAATGAATCATAGAAAACAAAACAAACGACCTACCTCTCTTCCCAAGCACGTACGCGTGATTGAGAGAGCGCCTCCCTCTTTCCCTCCCGACCACGAAAGCTACCTGAACACCCACCATTGACCTCAGCAACACAAGTTTCCGAGATCTGTAGGTTTTTATCCTCTTTTTCTATATCCTCCATAGTACGTAACCACCCATATTAACTTTTAGCAGTTTTTCTGCAACCTATTCCACTAGACTGTTTCCCTCACAATACCAGCACCAATAGACGTGCATCCCGCTGTCATCCGTCAAGCTTAGATATAATGTTGAAATCTTGTATAAAAATAAATAAATAAAGATTTAATAGAAAGAGATAGAGACGTTGAAACCATTTGTTAAAGTACTAAGTCTATCGGGTATCATACCCACGTTGCGCACATAAAAAAAAAAGACAATTCTTTATCTTATAATTTGAGTTTTGAGATAGAATTATACCTAAATTTAGTATAAGTAGGTTATTCTATTAGTACAGTTATTTCACCACTGATGAGTAATACATTCTGGACTCTATAAATTTAACATTCTCGTCGGTCTCAAGGGAACAGACTCTTACCGATGTGAGAGAGAGTGTTAAAATCTCACATCGATTAAGGATTGTATCTACGCTGCGCATATAAAAAAAGACAATTTTTCATCTCATAATTTGGATTTTAAGATAGAATTACGCCTAAATTTAACACAACTCTCCCATTTAAGTAAGCTTAGATAAAAAGTTATAATATATGAACTTAGTTTTCCCTTGGTATATTTTTTTTTATTTATGTTTTCTTTGATTTTTCATTATTTATTTTGCCTTATGATTTTTTTTTCTTTTAGATTTATTAGATAATAAATGATATTACATGATTCAAAGTTGTGTTCCATAACATTATTCAAGAATTAGAGTCTTACTATAAAATCGTTTCAATCAAGTGTTAAGAAGAAAAAAAATTAAAAAAGTTACTTGTCTTTTTCGTAATTTTTATCTACCAAAATTTGTTTATCTATGACATTTTTCTAAATGCTGATTTTGGTAACTACAACATTTAACTCTCAGAAGTCAATATATAGTTGAAAAATACATGTATACAATTATTGAGTAATTTCTTCATACGACGTTTCTAACTTTTCGTATTCCTTTTTAAAACAAGTCTTCGTATTTCGACGAAGACTTATCATCATCTGTGTGCAATTTATTAGCGATTGTTGACTATTTTCGTACACTCACATTTATGAGTTTTATTTATATCGTCGTCGTGGTGTCGTCTTAGGAAACAAGCTAGTCTTTTTGTATTAATGTTTAGTTTATTGTTCTTTGTATCTTTTATTCCCTTCTGATATTTAATGTACCTGTACTTTGTTGAGGCTGTTTCAATGTGTTGTATTGTACAAAAGTTATTATGATTGTATTAAGTTATTACTATAATTATCTTTGTATCTTTATCTTCTAATATCATTATTATTTATCTTTTTTGAGTTATTTAGTAGACTTGTAATTCTAGCTTATTGGACTAGATATATATAAGATAAATAATATTACTCAAACATTTATTGATAATTTATGAATTGATGAAATTTAGAAACATTTTATGAATTTTTTTAAAACTTATATAATTTTGCCAATAAACTTTGTTCATGAAAACATCTTCGTCAATGAAATTAATTTAATATTTATTGACAAAATTTGTCAAGAAAAATGATTTTTTGGATAAAATATTTTATTGAAAAATACAATTTTTTACAATAAAATATTTATCGAAGAAAATATTTTCATTCATAAATTTGACTTTTATCCCAAGAAAAACTTTTGTACACTATGGTACTGAAACGATCATTTCCACCAAAGATTTTGTAAAAGAAAAAAACTCTTTGGTGAAAAAATTAGTTTATTAATTTCTCGACAAAGTGGTTTATTATTAAAAAGTGTTTCTCATATAATGTTAGTAATTTACTATATAAATGTGCAATAGAAATAGAGATGATAGTTTGTGTTATTTGCATGCATCAACCCAAATGTAAATCTTTACGTGCAGTGTTATCTCATTTTAAGAAGCCTAAGTTAAAAACAACAAAAAATTAACTTATTATAATACAAAAAATATTATTTTAAATTGATAGAGTTTCGTACATGGTAAAAAATTAATACAAAGAGATACAAATTTCTTGTAACTCGCACCTAACCTACAAACAACGAAAAAAGGTAAACAGACAAAGAAAACAATTAAATAAATATGCAACACAATAATAATAGGCTGAACTATTAAACAGATTAATTGTAAAGTAGGAAACATGGTATAGTATAAAAAAAAGATAGAAATAAATTTTTTTCAATCACAATCAAACCTTATAGGTGCAAGCAAGTGTGATATAACTAATTAAATTTACATATAAATCTTATTATTATGATAATATCATTAAATTATTTATGATAACTCCTTAGCAACAAAACTACACTAAAATAAGTTAACATTATACAAACTCGATAAAAAAATATTAATGCAAATACCTGTCTTATCTGTTGTTTCCACAACAATTGTGATCTATAATAAATCTGGCTATTCTTTAAAGCTCCACCATGTGATAAGTCACATAATCAATACAGTGAATAGTAGAATAATGACAAATCTATACACATAAATCTAATATATAATCAATTTTTTTTATGTCAATTCTCTTTTAATTAACCTAATCTTAAAAATATTTTTTTGTAAAATTCTTACGATCCTTAATGTTGAAATATCACTCAAAGTATTAATGACCTAGAATTAAGAAAAGAATTTTCTAATCTGAAAATTTAAGTTTTAAAGAAAATTCTTGAACTATCATACACCTAATCGATAACCTTACCAACCAAGTCGACGAGGATAATAGTTACACCAATGAGGTTAATAATTTTTACAACGCTTGCCAACCACATCATTGATTACCTTAGTAAGCACCTCGGAGAATACTAAAAAAGTAATTTTTTTTTTCAAAAATATATATATCAAGTAATTTTTCAAAAATAACCGTAAAACAAACACAAAAACAAAACAACACAAAATGCAATCTTGCGTGCATCCTATATGAACCCAACTCCCTCTTGTATGTGTAAATATGTTAACATAAAACGTGTTATAACTAATTAAGTGTGTGTAATATTGAATTGTTAGTAACTAACCTCGAAGAAAATATAACAATAAGTAAAATTATTCAAATTCATATTTTGCTTATGAGAATGTAAATCAAGACATAAAGAACTTACGGATTCACCCAAACCAAAATAATCATATATAATAATAAAATATCAATTAAATATGTTGTTCCTCTTTTCAATTCATTTTTTTTGTATTTTAAGTGGTATCATGTTTAACCTTAATTGTAAATCGAGTAGTTCGATTAAGGTTATACCATGTCGTATCTTTTATGTTCTGTTCGTTTGCAGTTCATATATTCAGGTCTAGGCACAAATTGCCACCCTATTAATTCCTAATCAGATAATGTGTAGATTTGAAAGGAAAATAAGATTTTAGATGCACGTAATACCTGGTTACACAAATCATTCTTTGCTCCAAATCATCTGGTTTATTTTTTTTTAATTTTATTATCATATTTTCTCTAAAGAGAGAAAATTAATCTGGCTTCATATATATATATATTATAAACCTTTTCATGAATTTTCGAAAAAAGTACTAATACATTCTTCCTTGCATAAGAAAATCAAAACAATAATTTATTGAATGCTCTTTGGCTAACCTGTCCACCGAAATTCGACATTTTTGGTATTGTTTTCGTTGAAAATCAACACCAACATAATAATTAAAGATATAGTGAAATAAATGAAATGATTGAAAGATGTAGAAAAATAAATGAAATGGTTGAAGAATGTAGAGAAATAAATAAAGTGGTTAAAGGATGAATAAATAGGGTGGTTGAAGATTGTAGAAAAGAGAAGTGTGTAAATAATATTTGTGTGGCTAGGATTATTTCTTAGTTTTATAATTGTGTGGTGTAGATTGCATAGTGAGGACTATAAATAGCCTACCTTACATTTGATTTAATCATTCCATCAAAAAAACAAATAAGTCTTTGTATTCTTAGTTTGAGTGTGAGTTGAGAGCTTTCTCTTTGAGTGTTTGTACTTCTCTTCAATTTGTGAGTTGTCTTTGAAAGGTGTTATAGTGGGTATAATACAAGTAGTTTGTTTACTTGTTTGGATCTAATATTAGTAAATTTAGAATTGTTTATTCTAAATTTTACTCAACAATTGGTACCAGAGCAGGACGGTCAGGGATCGTTCTTAGTGGACTTCTCTTGAGTCATGAAGAGTTTGGTACTCTGCAAGTTTATTAGTCAAGCTTGTTCGATATAGTTGAAGTCTTGCCGACAAGATGGATGATCTTCAAGTAGTTGGAGGAATCAAGAAGCTCAACAACAAAAACTATAACACATGGGCAACATGTATGGAGTCTTACCTACAAGGTCAAGACTTGTGAGAGGTTGTTGGTGGTGATGAAGTTACATAACCAACAGTGGAAGATGCAAACGGCATCTTGCGGAAGTGGAAAATTAAAGCAAGCAAAGCGATGTTTGCTTTAAAGACAATATTTGAAGAAGAAATGTTGGAGCACATTCGGGATGCAAAAACACCAAAGAAAGCCTGGGACATTCTTGTTACACTCTTTTCAAAGAAGAATGATACAAGATTACAACTTTTGGAGAATGACTTACTATCGATGGCGCAACACGACATGATGATTTCCCAATACTTTCACAAGGTAAAGTCGTTATGCCACAAAATTTCAGAGTTAGATCCAAAAGCTCCTATTGGGGAAACGAGGATAAAGAGAATAATTATTCATGGTTTGAGACCCAAATATTGAGGGTTTATTACTGCTATACAATGATGGCCAACACAACCATCTCTTGTTGAGTTTGAAAATTTGTTGATCGGTCAAGAAGCTATGGCTGAGCAAATGGGAGGAGTCTTGCTTAAGGGTGAAGAAGAAGCGCTTTATACTAGCAAAAGCAAAGGCACTTTCAAGTGGTACAATGGAAATGGATATAAAAATGATGGCGACAAAGGAAAAATTCCTCAATCAAAAGGAGGCTTTCATCCAGGGGGAGCTTGCAAGAACCGCCATAACAATAGAAATTTTGATGGTGAATGTTACAACTAGGGGTGTCCATGGTCTGATTCGGTCCAGTTTTTCCTATAAAAAAATTAACCAAAATGGATCGTTCATATTACTCGGACCGGACTGGACCGGACCATTTGAAACGGTTTTAACAAATAAAAACTGGACCGGACCATTTGATTTATAAAACGGTTTGGTTCCCAGTTTGGTCCGATTTTTTTATAATTTAATGAATAATAATGTGAAATTTTTAATATATTATTAAACCGGTCCGGTCCGGTTCGAACGGTTTAAAATTAATAAAAACAGGACTGGACCGTTTGATTAGTAAAACCGTTCAGTTTGGTCCGATCCATTCCAGTTTTACGGTTTGGTCCAGTCCTGTTTATGGACACCCCTAGTTACAACTACAGGAAAATGGATCATTTGGCAAAAGATTGTTGGAGTAAAAAAAATCCTGTTGAAAGCAATACAGCTACTTCCAATTCTAAGGAGCATAACGAAGATGGTTAGGATGCCGAAGCATTATTCGCTACAGAGGAAGAAGAATTAGCTCTTACGGTGATAACATCAAAGCAAATTGACTACAAGAATGACTGGATCGTAGATTTGGGCTACTAAAATCATATGATAGGTGATAAACAGAAGTTGGAAAACATGTTTGAGTATAAGAGAGGTTGTGTAGTAGTGATAGCTGACAACTCAAGGTTACCGATAGCCCACATTGGTAAGATGATAGTTACGCCTTGATATAGTACTAACCAAGTACCACTTCAAGATGTTTATCATGTCCTAGGAATGAAGAAAAAATTGCTATTTGTGCCTCAATTAACATCATTAGGCCACTATGTCTTGTTCGGTCCCAGAGACGTGAAGGTGTATCGTGATCTCAAAATCTCAGAAACATCGATAATGGAGGGGCAACGATTGGAATCAATCTACGTAATGTCAGCAAAATTTGCATATGTAAACAAGACAAGAAGAAATGAGACAGCAGATCTGTGGCATATGCGATTAGGTCACGTTAGCTATTCCACGCTAAGTGTGATGGTGAAGAAATTGATACTTAAAGGGCTTTCTCAACTAGACATGTGAACAGACATGGTGTGTGTAGGATGACAATATGGTAATGCTCACTAATTTCCATATGAGAAATCAAAGTTTAAAGCAAAAGAATCATTAGAGTTAGTTCACTCTGATGTATTCGGTCATGTTAAGCAATCATCAATTGGCGATATGCGATATATGGTGACATTCATTGACGACTTCTCAAGGTATGTGGGGGTTTTCTTTATGAAAGAAAAATATAACGTATTCTCAAAGTTTAAAGAGTTTAGAGAGTCAACTGAAGGAGAAGTTGGAAAGAAGATCTGTTGCTTGCACACAGACAACGATGGAGAATATAGGTCAAGCGAGTTCTCTCAATACCTAAGAGAATGTCGAATATATCATCAGTACACTTGTGCCAACATGCCATAATAAAATGGTGTAGCAGAGAAAAAAAGCCGACATCTTGCAAAAATTTGTCAGAGTATGGTACATAAAAAGACTATACTTGGGAGATTTTAGGCTAAAACGATGAAGAATGCAACCTTTGTGATCAACAGACTTCCTCAACCAAGGTTAGAATTTGTTTCACCCTTTGATAAACTATGGAACATTAAACCTACAGTTAGCTACTTTTGATTATTTGGTTGTGTGTGTTATGTATTTGTTCCTGATCATTTACGGAGCAAATTTGACAAGAAAAATGTTAGATGTATCTTTGTGGGATACGACAATCAAAGAAAAGGGTGGAAATTTTGTAATCCAATGAGTGGAAGATGCTACACTTCACGAGATGTGGTTTTCGATGAAGCATCTTCTTGGTGGTCATCAGAGAAGGAAGCATTGCCACACTCAAGAGAATTTGGAGATAAGCTACAACAAAAGATGGGAGAGCATACTATTCAATTCCAACCAAGTTTAGATGAATCTAGAGATCGAGACGATGATGGTGCCGAACAAAGAGTAACTCAGAATCCTTGACAAACTAGCATATATCAACAACTAAATGGAGAAGGTAGGTTTAGTGAAATAGAAGAATCAACTCTACAATCTCAAATCCGTAGGTCAACAAGAACACGAAGGCCAAATCCCAAATATGTCAATGCAGCCATAATTGAAGAAACAATAGAACCTAAGACGTTTGAAGAAGTATGGCAAAGATCTGAGTGGATGAAAACTATGAAAGAAGAGATCGATGCACTTCAGTAAAATCAAACTTAGGATTTGGTATGAAAGCCAAGAGATGTGAAACCTATATCCTACAAGTGGGTTTACAAGATAAAGCGCATACCAGATGGGTCAATCGAGAGGTACAAGGCATAATTGGTAGCTCGTGGTTTCTCTCAACAGTATGGACTAGACTATGATGAACCATTTATTCCAGTGGCAAAACTTACAACTGTTCGAGTCTTACTTGTACTTGTAGCCAACAAAGATTGGAAGTTGTGGTATTTGGATGTGAAGAATGCTTTTCTTCATAGAGAGCTAGATCGGGAGATCTATATAATCTAACCAATGGGTTTTCAGAGCCAAGATGATCCTAAATATGTGTGTAAGTTACGGAAAGCACTCTATGGATTGAAACAAGCACCTAGGGCATGGTATGGTAAGATTGCTAAATTTCTAACACAAAGTGGTTATTCAGTAACACCTGAAGATTCCAGCTTGTTTATTAAAGCCAGTGAATGAAAGCTAGATATTATGCTAGTGTATGTGGATGACTTAATCACAACCGGTGATGATGAGGCAGAAATTCTTTGAAAAAAGGAGAATTTTCAGTTTGTTTTCAAATGAAAGAACTTGGCCAACTCAAGCACTTCCTTGGTTTAGAGGTTGATCACACAAAAGAAGGAATAATTCTTTGTCATTGAAAATATTCCAAAGATTTGTTGAAGTGGTTCAGAATGCTTTAATGCAAGTCGGTTTCGACATTGATGGAACCAAATTCCAAACTGTGTACACGTGAAGGAAAAGATTTGAAAGATGCAACAATGTATCGACAATTCATAAGCAGTCTAATCTACTTAACTTTGACTCGACCTGACATTTCTTATGCAGTTAGTGTAATGAGTCGGTACATGGAAAATCCAAAGAAGCCTCATTTGGATACAATTTGATGAATATTGAGATATGTTAAAAGTACAATTGACTATGGTCTTTTGTACAAGAAATGTGGAGATTGCAAGTTAGTTGGTTACTGCGATACAGATTATGCAGGAGATCATGACACCAAGAGATCAACAACTGGGTATGTGTTTAAGTTGGGTTCTGGAATAATTTCTTGGTGTAGCAAGAGACAACCAATAGTATCATTATCAACCACTGAAATCTAAGTATCAAGCAGTGGAAATGGTAGCTCAAGAGTGTACATGGTTGATACAACTAATGAATAATCTACATCAACTAGTAGATTATGTAGTACCGTTGTACTGTGAAAATCAATCGACAATTCATTTGGCAGAGAATTCGGTCTTTCATGCAAGAACTAAGCATGTTGAAGTACACTATCACTTTATCAGAGAAAAGGTTCTACAAGAAGAAATTGAAATGAGGCAAATTAAAATAGATGATCAAGTTGCAGACTTGTTCATAAAAAGCTTAAGCGTTGGCAAGTTTGAAATGTTTCGCCGTTAGCTTGACACAGTAAAAATAGTGAGAGTTGGTGTTGAGGGGGAGTGTTGAAAATCAACACCAACATAATAATTAAAGATGTAGAGAAATCAATGAAGTGGTTGAAGGATGTAGAGAAATAAATGAAGTGGTTGAAGGATGTAGAGAAATAAATAAAGTGGTTGAAGGATGAATAAATAGGGTGATTGAAGGTTGTAGAAAAGAGTAGTGTGTAGATAATATTTGTGTGGCTATGATTATTTCTTGGTTTTATATTTGTGTGGTGTAGATTGCATGGTGAGGACTATAAATAGCCTACCTTGCATTTGGTTTAATCATTCCATCAAAAAAACAAATAAGTTTTTGTATTCTTAGTTTGAGTGTGAGTTGAGAGCTTTCTCTTTGAGTGTTTGTATTTCACTTCAATTTGTGAGTTGTTTTTGAAATGTGTTATAGTGGGTATAATACAAGTAGTTTGTTTACTTGTTTGGATCTAATATTAGTAAATTTAAAGTTGTTTATTCTAAATATTACTCAACAGTTTTATCATGATTTGGGTACTACTTGGTATATCTCTACAAGCTTTACCTCCATGATGTTTCAATTTCTGATGTTGGAGATTATATCTCTTGGATTCTTCCGAATGTGAAAGAGTAAGTAAACTCCCTATAGTATATGTTAACCAAAAGTGTGAAATTGGAGTTGGCTGACGACAGATGCTAATTTATATATATATATTTTAATTACCAAATTCTTTTACATATGCACTTATTTGGTGTTTTAAATGCCTTTTATATGTTTAGTTATTGTTTTGTAGGTGTTCAAATAGACAAGCAAATTGGAGTAAAAACTTGTATTTGGAGTGAAATCAAGGTACTCATTTGAAATTGGTAGAGGATTCTCGAATCAATCGATTGACTCTCTTGGGACTCGATCAATCGACACCAATTGAAGGCTCTTGAAAGAAAATTGACCTAATATAATCAAGAGGTCAAGTCATCACACAAATTTGACATTTTTCAACCCTATATTTTAATCACAATTGTTGGATAACGAGGAAATAACTCAAGGGCTAAAACACACTCAAATGATGCCATATATTTAGATCAACCATTACACATTACACATGGGAGAGAAGAGAGAACAAATATCAAATCTTGGGTAACTTTTGGAAAGGATTATGAAGTGAAGGATGGAGATCGATGATTGTGAATGTAATAGCTACATCTATTGTTCTTCATAAGATTTTCTTATTCATTTTCTTATTCATTTTCTTTATAGATTTCATGGATATTGTATTTATTATCCTACTTTCTATGGATAGCTGAACTTTAATGTAATTGTGGGACATTTCAAATCCTATATTATGATTTGATTGAAGTTATGCCATGATTTATTATTAGTTTCAATTCTTGAATTCTTCATGTATTTAATTATATATTTAAATATAGAAGCACGATAAATCATGGATTAAAGTGTATAACTTGTTTGATATTTATTTATGTTTATTGCTTAATTATGAAATTGGTATAAAATTGTTAATTTTTATAATTAGAGTCCCAAGTTGTGATTTTTAATGCAATTGGATTAAATACTTAGGTGATAAATTATTGGAGGATCAATTTCATCTAGTTTAGTTATTACTTTTTGTGATGGTAATTCAATGAATGAATAAAATCTTGTAGAAAATCAAATATCTTTTATTTACTCTCAACGGTTGTTTCATTGCTATTTTATTTTTCTCTTTTATTATTTTTAGTTTTTTATACAAATCAACTTGTTAATAATGTATGATTAAAAGTAGAAGTATTTAGTGGATAATGATGCTTACTTTCATTATATTATTTTCAAAAAAAATCTAAAAAAATAAGGTTAATTTTTAGTACCCTATTTTGGGCCTATCATTAACCATAAGTTGTAGACAAAATTTCTTCATTCATGTTGTATTCCAAAGCACTTTATAATTGAAAATCACTACTAAAATGATCTATGACACCACAATTAGTACAAAATCCAAAGAGTACTTTACATTTGAATTTTACCCAAATTTTAGAAGTAGCATGTTAGTTTGTAGCTGAATTCTTCTAGCAAATATTGCATCCTACGATAAGAGGTTCATAAACTTTGACCTCTACTCTGAATCTCATAAAGACATTACAAGCTTGTCATTTGACTTGTTATGGATAAAATATCAATATTATAGGGGCTAATGATTTTGTGAAATTGTGCAATTGTAGATGGAACAACACAACTTAGAGACAAAACCGGATAGATCATTTTACTAGTATCACAATTTTATTTTTGGTAACTTTTTTTATCCAAATTTTTGAGCTGTTATTTTAGTGGTGTCTTATTTAAAAAATATACAAATTTAGTACAATTTATCATTTAATTAGAGGTTTTCATATGTGTAGTAATACACATGCGATATTAAAATGATATTTTAGAAAATCAATTAATTGATTATCTCAAAATACATTCTGAATATCATTTAATTAATTAATTAATTATTTAAAAATATCATTTGAATATTACATGTATACTATTATATATATGAATTTTTTTTAATTAAATGACAAATTACATTAAATTGGTACATTATTTTTAAGAAAAATGTTACAGGGGTTCCTTTTCTTTGAACAAAAGTATTTTTTAGTTCTTTAACTTTAAAATAATGCTAATCAGTCATTTTAACTATAACAAAGTGTACTCATTAGTCATTTTACTTATAAAAAATTTGCTTATTAAATCTTATACTTATAAAAATATGCTTATTAGTAATTTTATTTATAAAAAAGGAGTTACAAAAGAATTTTATTGATAATTTTTTTTAAATAGATATTAGTGAATGCATCATTGTTTTTTAACTTAATCCTATGATTTAAATATCCATGATAATTTAAAAAAATTAAAATTATTGAACATTTTTTTTATACTATTTTCGTAACTAAATTTACTAAATATATATTTTTATTTAAATTAAGAAACTAAATAATTATTTTATATAAATAAAAGGATTAACGTGACAGTACACCATGTTTTTAAATTTATGATACCACCCTAACAATAAGTTAAAAAATACTAAAAAAAATAAAATCATCAAATTACTATAGCACCAAACCCTTCGAAACTATCCATTTAGAACTTTTTCAATTGATATTAGATGTCACATACATCTCACTTTGATTGCAATCAATGTCACATACATCTCACTTTGATTCAATCAATGTCACTATCTCAAATTTATTTTGGAATTGGTAAATAAGGAGCACATGGGCCCGTGTCGGGGTGATCCAGTCCCATCCTCGTTCGATGATGTATTAATCATAAGGATAGAAATGTATCAGGTTTTAGTTTGCAAATGTGTATTAGGAGAGTGACGCTCGAAACCCTATAGAAGCAATCACGCGCCCTATTCCTATCCAGCATGACCAGGTTATGTAGCACATGCTTGATCGATAAGTAACCCGTGCTTTCCCATGTACAATTGTTCAGAACAGTGGTGTTTTAGGTCTAACATTTTTTAATCTGAGTCATTGGTTCACATAGGGGAGACTCAATGGCTTAGATCAACTCAATTTTAAATTTTTTAGCAGCAATTTCGGAGCCTCTCACAATTATTAGGAATAAAGGGTAAAATTTAGAAAACTAGAAAGAAAAAAAGGTCTCACTAGGATGAAACAAGTAGATTGTATAAGATTGAAAATGATTTGATACACGCCAAGAAATTGACAATATCTCATTTCCCTTTATTTTTTTCCCTTAAATTGTGTTAGAGATTTTATGATTTTGATCGAGCCGTAGAAGCTAGATCTAATATACTAGGGATTCTTATAAACTCTGTCAGGAATGATCTGATTTATAGAGAGAGAAACTAGAGAGAAGTCAAAACAATTTATAGAATGTGTGGATCTTTTAAAAAATCCATGTATATATAGAGTTTTACATGTACAAGTATCGGTTACATAGGGCGTACACGTCACAACATGTCAGAGGGATATAAGAGTATAGAAAAATACATTTATAGCTTGAGGTTGACCACCCCATGGTTTGGGCTGACGTCTCATGGCTCAGACTGATGTCTCAAGGCTCAGACTGATGTCTCAAGGCTCAAGCTAATGTATCAAGGCTTGGGTTGATGCCTTAAGGCTCGAGCTGACGTATCAAGGCTCAAGCTCTACAAAGGTCAGACAGCAGGTGCTTCCTTATGCCCAAAACATCAGTCCCCTATACTATTTTAACTAAGTTCTTCAAATGAGATGGAAGAGTAAAAGGCTTAGCAGGAGAAATGAAACATTGAATTTGAAAAAGAAATCTACTCGTAACAAGAATAGGATTGATGTCCTTACGTATGATATCGAGCTCTTTCTCAACATCCATATATGGGAGGTACTGGACATAATGATCCACACAATGTGAAGCCCTATCTTTTTTGAGCTTGAGGTGATAAACTCTCTTTGAGGGAGAATGTTCTAGCTTTTCTAAGGATGAGGTGATCAACTCTCTTTAAGGGGACAGTGCTCTACCTTGTCTGAGCTCGAGGTGATCAACTCTCTTTGAGGGAGAGCGCTCTACCTGGTTTGAGCTTAAGGTAATCAACTCTCTAAGGGAAGAGGGTTCTACATTTTCTGAGGATGAGGTTATCAACTCTCTTTGAGGGAGAACATTATACCTGGTCTGAGCTCGAGGTGATGAACTCTCTTTGAGAGAGAATACTCTACCTTTTCTGAGCTTGAGGTGATCAACTCTCTGAGGGAGAGCATTCTACCTTTTTCTGAGGATGAGGTGATAAACTCTCTTTAAGGAAGAGCGCTCTACCTGGTCTGAGCTTGAGCTGATCAACTCTCTTTAAGGGAGAGCGTTCTACCTTTTTTAAGCTTAAGATGATCAACTTTCTAAGGAAGAGCGTTCTACCTTTTCTAAGGACGAGGTGATCAACTCTTTTTGAGGGAGAGTGCTCTACCTGGTCTAAGCTCGAGGTAATCAACTCTTTGAGGGAAATCATTATACCTTTTCTGAGCTTAAGGTGATCAATTCTTTGAGAAAAAGCATTCTACCTTTTCTGAAGATGAGCATGTAATATTGGGAGATAGTGATTACTTGTAAGAAATCACCAAATATATATATATATATATATATATATATGGATGGTACATGAAGATGATAAAATAAGGTACATCGGAATTGTAAGGCTATCCTGGTCTCCAATTGGTAGATCTTGCATTTCATTTAAATTGATAGACTATACTAGACATCTACCTGTAGGCCTCTTTTTTAAAGAGGCCCATATTATGTTTGCTATTTGGGTGTGGCCTATTTCATAGTGGAATTATAACAACTTCTTTCATTTTCTTGGTCTCCTCTTATCTTCTTTATGCCTTCCTCGGTCGAGAATTTGATGACTTGGTTAAAGATGGGCAGAAGTTCCTTCATCTTGTGTATCAATGGCCTACCCAGGATGGCATTTTAGTGAGCTAGGACATCAATTACCATGAAATTAGTCATCATTATAGATCCCTTATCCATGATAGGTGGCACCACGGTTCCAGTTGCATAGGTGGTGTTATAGTTGAATCTCGCCGGGGGTAGCTCTCTTCTTGCAATATCACATTCTTTTATGCCTAGGGCCCTTGTTGTCGACAAAAAAAGAAGGTCGACTGAGCTTCCATAGTCAATCATGATCCGAGAAACATCATAGGATCCTATTCTTAAAATGATTACCAAGGGGTCCTCATGGGGAGACAAGCCCTCAACCATTTCAATGAAGGTGGTTTTAATAGAAAACCTTTCTTTTTCTATATTGTAAACATGTGGGGAGCTACATAAGTTTCTGGCATACCTTTTAGGCAAGTTATTAGAGGTCTCATTGAGCCCGGGTCCTCCATGTATGGTATAGATAGTTCTTATATTGGGCTCATTGTAGGGGTCTATCTCACTACCCAAAAGAGAAGGTAGCTTCGAAGTTACACATCTGGGTTGTCGCCCTACTCCTATATTGTTTCTTCCTATAAGCTCTTTTAAATATCCTCTGACCAAAAAATCCTCTATTTCTTTTTTCAGATTCATGCAGTCTCTCATCTTATGACCTACATCCTTGTGAAATACATACCATTTAGATGTGTCTATAATGGAAGTCCTCATTTTTTGGGGCCATCTGACATTCGGTTCCTCCTCCATTCTCAAGATTGCTTGAGCCAGACTTACTCTTAAGGGTGGACCTTTGAAGGGAGATAGTGGCCTCTCCTAAAAGCCCTTATTCCTGAACCATTGGCTACTCCTTTTTATGGTTTGGTATGAAGCACTTGTTTTATTGATCCTATCATCCTATTTTGCCCTATCTAGGTTCATCCATATTTTCTCCTTTTTAGCATAGCCTCTACAGATGCCTTGCTACTCTAAACCAGACCTAGCTCTGTTTCAAGATTGAAAAATTTTCTTGCCTCTCCATAGCTTCTTTCAAAGTTTGTGGGACCATCTTGATTAGTTTTGCATACAAATTAGAATCCCTTAGGAGACCTCACCTAAAGGCCTATATCACAATAGAGCTTAAGTATTCTGATATCTCTAGCCTTTCTTCTCTGAACCTTCTCGTATATTCTTCATTAGACTCACCACTTCCTTGGGTGATTGAGAAGAGGTGGTACGACTCCTTCCTTAATGGCTTATTGCATACATAATTGGTGATAAACAACCTGGAAAACTATGAGAATGAGGTTATGGTATAGGGTGACAAGTTATTGAACCATTTGTGTGCATCATCACATAAGGTGGCAGCAAAAATATTACATATCATGGAATCTCTCTTGCCCTAAATGAGACTCATAAGGGTCATAGTCATCTTAAAATTTTGCACGTGATTTACCGGATCTTTGGTCCCTTCATAGTCTAGGCACTTGGGATTAATGAACTTAGGTGGTGGCTCGTTGTGCTCTATTTCATCAAAAAAGAAAAGACACATAGTTGCTCGCAATCCCTATCCACATGGTATGGGGCCTTGCCTTTTTCATGCCTTTCATTAGCACACGAATAGATATATGTTTCACCATAGAAGAAAAACTTCACTAAAGTCAATACCTTGTCATTGTGTGAATTCCTTTTCTACAAGTCTTTTTTTGAAACTCATTCCATCTTTCTTCTTGAATACCTACTTGTAACCCATAAACTTTTGATCGATTGGTTTCTTTACAAGCTCCAAAGTTTGATTCTTATGGATGGATTCAAGCTTTTCTTTCATACCATCTATCCATTGTGACACCTCATCACAAGTAACTGCATCATGGAATGAGCTAGGATCATGTTCTTCAATGCTCTCTACCATATTGAGTGTAAAAGCAACAAAATTATCAATCTTTTACGGTGCTCAACTTTGTCTTCTTGGCCTATCTTTAGCCAAGACGTACTCATGCTTTACTCGTACAAAGTATTTATGTGTCTCTTATAGTTCTTGTTTAGTAACTTCAATCTCAAGTTCCATCTTCTTGTTAGCTCTATGAACTTGAAGTTTTTTATAATAGTCCTCATGTGGTCGTGGGTTAAGTATGGTCATCTCCTTCAAAATCATATCTCTACTAATCATGAGTTATGACTCCATAGGGTCCCACAACCTATATTCTTTGACACCATCTTGGTAACGCAAAATAATGCATTTTTTGGCTCTTGGATCTACCTTTCCTTCATTAACAAGAGCATACGTTAGACATCAAAATACGTGTAAAATTGATTAATTCTCTATAGAACATAACCACATCTCCTCTGGAGTCTTGTAATCAATAACTATAGAAAGATACTTATTCACTAAATAGTGTATAGTGTTAGCTATCTCTGCCCAAAATTTCTTAGGCAAGCTTGCATTTAAGAGTATGCATCGGGCTCTCTTAAGTAACATTTTGTTCATTCGTTTTTCCATGTCATTCTATTGTGGCATATGCCATACAATTCTACGACAAGTTATACCTTTATTTGCACAAAATTCATTGTTAAAAAGTTCTAACCCATTATTAGTTCTAAGTTTCTTGACCTTCTTCTTTGTTTGCCTCTCCACGTGAGCTTTCCATTGCTTAAACTTGAGGAATACATCACTTTTTTTTATTTCAAAACATATATCTAAACTTTTCTTGAATGTATGTGATCAAGAGTTATGAATCAAGTGTTGAACTTTACTATGCTTTTTTTCCCACAAACTCAATGCTCATAGAAATCTAGCTTCATAATTCAGTGTCCACAAAGGAAGCCTATCTTGCTAAGCTCATTCAATCTTTGCTCACTCATTTAACCTAACCTCATATTCCACAAACAATTTTGATTAGAATCAAAAGTAAAAGAAACTAAGGCTGTATTTACCACCATGCTACCTTGTAGGATATATAGTCCATTTTTCAATTTTCCTTCCATAATCGTCAAGACACCTCTAGAAACTATTAAAACTCCATCTTTAGCTCAATATGAAATTCCAAGAATATCTAGAGTGCTTAATGAAATCAAGTCCTTTCAAAGTTCAGGCACAAACCTCACATCAATTAATGTTCTCACAATACCTTCATTCATCTTGATTTACATTGGTTAACAGGTTTGATGCAAGCTCTATTATTTCCCATTAGAGATTTTCCATAATCAACCTCTTAGAATGAAGCAAACCAATCTCTATTGGGCATCATATGAAAGATACATGTCGAATCAAGAATCCAATCATTATTATCGTTAGATGAGACAAAGAAAACATTACCAACATCTTACTTTTTTTTGGCAACAGCTACTCTAACAGACTTTGACGTACTCACCATGTTTTTCTTGAGCTTTGGGAAATTTCCTTTCCAATAACCTTCCTTTTAATAGTTATGACATCTGCTGTCATTCTTTCTATATTTGTTGTGTGATTTAGATCGATTTCTTTGGTAGTTCTTCCATTCTTCTATTCTACCTCGAACTAACAAGCTCTCACCATAGCTAAATCTACCATATGAATCATTTTTTGGCTCTTCAATTCCTAAGATTGTAAGGTAATCTTTATTTCCTCCATAGATAGTAAAATAATTTTGAAAATTATGGTGTTTGCAAAAATTATCATAAGATCTTGACAAGGAAATGAGAAAGAGAATAGCATGATTCTTGTCATCTATCGCAACATCAATATTTTTTAAACTAAGAATAACTTGATTAAATTTATTTATGTCTATAAATAGACTCTTCTTCCTACATTTGGGGACTATATAGTTATTTCTTCAAATATAGACGAATATGGAGAGATTTATTTATATACCAATTCTCTAGATTTTTTCACATTTTGTTGGCATTCTTTTCTGTTGAGTCTTCTCCTAAAACTTTGACACCTAGTGATAATAAAAGTATGCTATCTTTTTTTATTATTGTTGCTTTTGTTCACATGTTAAATCACTTGATAAATTTGCTTTTTCTTCTAATATTATCTCACATTCATAATGCTCGAGAAGAGCAAGCATCTTCATTTGCCATAAGTTAAAATTATTATTATCGATAAATCTCAATATCAAAATTTGTTGAAACCATATATTTAATACTAATTTTTGTAAAATAAATTAAGATCTTTAATAAATGAAATTACTTGAAGAAAAAATAAAGTTTATTTAGAAATTTCTAGAATTTAGAAAATAATAGAGATTATATTATTGAATTAATAATATTGAAATTGAAAAATCTTATTTGCTTTTCTCCTTTTCATTTTTCTCCGTCTCTCTTTTATTTCTATCTAATTCTATGTCTTCGTTATGGTTTACAAAGATATCTTTTATAATATTATACATACTAATATTATAATATCATATCTTGAATTGAGGAGAGAAAATTTCTCGACTCTTTATATGTTTAAGCCATTAGTACATGGCTTATTTTCATTTCTTATAATTAATAAATGAGTGATTCAAACCATTTATTACAAATATGCAATTACTGCTATCAATTTGTTAGCCCACAATTGAATGATTTAAGGGCATTTAGGTGAGTTTGAGAGATCAATTTAATTATTTGTCATGGTCAAATGGCATACATAATTTCAAAATTAGGAAGAGATACATGATCTTGCAAATGTAACGAATAATATGAAAATTTATTGACAAGATAATGCCGTTAATTGAACTACTACATGATAGATACTGTGCTTGCTACAGTGCTACATCTTTGTTTACATACATTTTCATGATCCATGGAGGATGAAAGAGAATACAAAAGAAGTTTTATGAAGATCCATTGTTGGTCAATAATCTCCTTTGAGTTCTCAAACCTGAAGAAAAACATTCATGACTTAATTTTATAAGTTTATGCATTAATAATTTCCCAACCAGGTTGATAAAAGCAGATTTAAAGCCTTAAAATAATATATGTATTATACAAAATTGAATGAATTTTCCATAAATATCATGTTAGTTAACTTGTATATAATGTCTATATATATAAATATCTATTTTATGTATACTCTCATTCTACTCGTCCTTTCCTTCCTATATATTTCCCTGTTCATTCTTCTCGTACGTTCTCATCAATCATCAGAGTTTGCTCTCTTGTGCTAGGAGATTACTTCAATCTCTCAGATCCTAGATGATGTGATCAAAGACCGTGCTACTGATACCCAGTTGTTGAATTTTTAGAGTCAGATGTTATGTAGAAAAGTGAGCATCTTTGTACTATAAAGTGTCAACCTTCTGGACATGGTTCACTCTTGTCCTCCGATTCTCATCCTCCTATCAAACAACCATTTGATGGTGTTTGCATGTCTCTACTTTTATATGCTAATGCCTACTAGTCCTCTATGTCATACTATTTATATTTCCCACTGATGAGTGTTTAAAAAACACTAAAATTATCATGATTTAATATATTTTAATTTATTAAAAAGATTTATATTTATATGATTTTATCATATTTTTATATAAATTTATCTTTTCGAAATCATAGGTATTTTTGCTTCAAAAATAATTTAAAGACTCGAAGAATAATATTGAAGGCAATACATCATAAAAATGAAAAAATGGGAAAATTTCCTAACCACGAGCGCACCACCCCAAAAAATGCCGACAGACGCGCCCCATCATGCCGAAAGTCAATGCGCATCATGCCAAAAGTCCATGCACAGCTACGCCCATTCATGTTGTAATTTCGAGCGCATTCGCATGTGCATCATGCCAAATTTCTGTGCACGTCAACACCTAGTCAAACCAGGAATCCTACGCGCGTCAGTGCCCCACTCGCATGCCAATCTATCCAATACATGTATATTATCATTTTTAAGATATTTTCTCACTTTTTTAACCTTTCCCTCACCTATAAAAAGCCCATCTCCCCCAATTCAAAAAACACACCTTAGGAAACAATTTTCTAAGCTCTTTCTCTCTCTAGAAAATTTTCTTAATTTTTTTAGTTTTAAAGTTATTCTCTTATTGTGAAGAACTAGATATTCTTTTATAGATTATTAGTTTTTGATTCAATAAACGAAAATGAAAATTCGTTTTAAGGTTTTCCAACAACAGAATTAGCATCAAAGTACTGTAAGTATTTTTTAAGGTATAATTTTAATGAATTCTTTACAGTTATTTTTTATGTTTTATTCTTATATACTATATTTAGTTTGTCTTTGATTAAATTTAACATGGATGGATTTTTGTAAATATGATATAATAATAACGTTGATATGCTTGTGAAATATTAAATGGGTAAAACATCTCTATAAAATAAATTAATTTTTTTTATTCAAGATTTTATATTAAAGATGTTAGAGAAAAATATATTATTTTTCATTACAAACGTAAATCTAAAAATTAGATTTTCAGGTTTAATTATCCGATTTGAATTAGAATAGTGCTATATTATGTTTTGGTACAATCGCCTAGTAGTTAGAGTGAAGCTCTATTTCAAAAGTTTTATAAGAACTATTATTCGAAAATGTATCGACAACATATTTTTAGTAATGGTTTTAAGACTTGAATATTAGTACTCAAATAATTAAATTTTTAGGTTTAATTTGGATACTTTTAATAAAGTTTAAAATGTCTAACCCCACCAAATGTGGCATTTAAATGGTTCATTTTTAATCTCTTAGAAAAAAATTAATTTAATTAACCAAATTAATTACCGACTCCACTTATAGGTGTTAATTGATTTGTTTAATTAACAAAAAATATCTAACCCCACCAAAGGTGGTATTCATATAAAAAAGAAAGAATCAATAAATATTAATTTATACCTTTAATAACCTAAATAATATAAGCAAACATAATTAACTTAATTATTATATCTATAAATACTCCATTGATATGAATGTTAAAAATTTGCATGATTGTTTATTGAATCCATATCTATGTTTATTTCTTTATGTTATTAGATTAGGAAACAAAAACCAAAAAATAGTGACAGGATATTTAAGATTTGATTTTGTTTTTAAAAGTTTGAATAATAAATTAAAAACCACATATATTCCTTCCTTAGATCAACCTTGGAAGTATGCTTATCATTTTCTATAAAATAATTCGTGCACTTGCGAGAGTTTTACAAATATAAAACTAAAGTATTTGTAAGATCGGTAATACCAATTATGCTTATCAACTACCTCATTTTTGTTATCTATTGTATCTTCTTTTTCCCTTTCAAAATTCCATAAAATTGTACAAAAAACATTATTAATGGAAAAGTTATGTTGCTATTATTTATGTAGTTCATTTATATGTGTTGCGATTTTTGTTTTCATATGAGTGCATTCTATCTTACTTATTGCTTTAATATATCTCCATTTTTTGCATTAGTTTTAGGATTATTACATATTGTATACCTTATCTCTCTCATACAAGGATGTTTCTTTGACTTTTTGTGTCAAAAATAAGGAGATGTTTGTGTGTAGAACTTGCATTGCTTGCATGCTGCATGCATAAGATGTGAGTATAGGTGCATCATGGTTTTTTTTAACTTGCATTCACTTAGGGGGAGTGGTGCATATATTCAAGGGATTCGTGTTATTTTTATGTTGCATGTTGATGTGCTTACCCTATCAATGTGCACTTTTGTAAGGGTAACATGATAGTATCTAGTCAGACTACATGTAGTTTTGTGTGATGCACTCACGAGTGTGTGTTATTTTATGTGTGCATGATACAAGTATAGCAGGAGACCTTGAGGCTTAGGTGGAGTCATAGAGTTGGATGTACAACATAGAGTGTACATCAAGATGGATGGAGCAGAACAAGATGACTGCACTTGAAGTAGAAGTGCTTTAGGGTTTTTAGGTTATGCATCATTATTTGTACATGGTTACAAATGTCTTTTGGTCATCTTATATGGTTGTCTCATGTTTTGATGTAGATTTTACTTTAGTTGTGCAATGTTTTTCCATGAAAAGCCAAATGAGGAGATTGTAAGTCCTTTGAGTCTTTGTTAGAATTCCTATGTGCAAACCAAGGACTCTATTTTTTTATTCAATATTGTGTCTTCCTTCTTGTAAGGACAGTTACTAATAGCTCAGTATGACACACACTTAGTTTAAAACAATGTTTATCTTTTCATGTTTACACACACCACATGGGTTGGTTCATTTAGTATGCATGTTAAGTTTCTTTTTTATTGTTTTGTTTCATGTTGTGTTGTGGGTATTTATAAAAAATTACTTGAAAATTTTAGAAACAAAAAACATAATTTTTGGTATGCTCGTTGAGCCCTCACAACTAGACATTTTCTATAAATACTCTAATTTTGCAAATCTTTTTGTTAATTAGAAATTTTTGGGGAAACTTTGGTGGGTTTGGTTAATTACTTGATCATTCGAAACTATTTTTAGGGTTAGGTTAATTAAGATTGGATTAACACCCATGATTTAGATTGCATGTTCGGTTCATGTGCATGGATTTACCATACCTTTAGGATTACAATATACTAACCATTGTTGACTGTTAGCACCATATGGTGGTAGGGATCTAGACAAGCATAGATTCAGATGGAAACAAAGTTACTATGGAGATAATAAGCAATGGCCGTATAGGAAAGATAGGGAAGGTGTCCCAATGATAGACATATGTTTATACTTTTATTGAGTTATATCTATTTATTATTCATTAGTGAATTATTGTTGTCAAGTAGTTATATATATTTATTATTCATTAGGGAAAGTGTCCTAATGATAGACATATGGGTTTATCTCTGTAAAATGTTATATTTGTATGTTTTACTATTTTGTTAGTATAATCATAGTTTGATTTGAATATTCTTATGCATAAGAGGATTTGATTGTGATTGGAAAACCTTTCTACTTGTCTTTTACATGTTTACCATTCTAATATACTATGCTTCTGTTTATCATCTTATAACATATCTTTCTTTATGTCTATCTATTTCTACCATGCCTATTGTAGAATAAATTATTAGTAGTTAGTTTATTCCTAACTATTATGTGCTATGTTGTTGGAATTGTGCTTATTTTCTTTATTTTTGTTTTTCTATTTCTATTACTTGTGAGTAAAGGGTAAGTCCTAAAGAGTTTATATCTCCTTTCATTGGTTGCTTAGTAGGTTTTGGACTCTCTTAATTATAAATACATAATTCATTGCTTGGACAAAATCAATCAAAGAATGATTATGATTGAGAGGTTTCATTAGGTAAATTGATATTAAGATTATGTATTACAATTAGGTCTAATAAACCCATATGAAATAAATATTCAACATTTTGTGAACCCTTCGATACTGTCTTTTTCAATATTTGTTCAATTACTCTTTTACTCGTAAATAAAATTTAGGCATTAGATTCAAAAATAATGATATCTCTCGATATACCAAAACTAACTATTACCCCACCTATAGTAAAAAGATGTGAGATTGATGCATAAAATAAGTTTTTATTTTATTGATAATCATACAAAGTAGAGGCTATTTTAGCCATGTGTATTATTTCTAACATGTTATAAATATTGTATTTTTTAATAATCAATATGTTGTTCACTTATCTAAGCAACATATATTTCATTCCAAATCATGTAGATGTAAAAATATATTTTATGGATATTGTTTCACAACATCTCATTCATTCAAGTAAAGCATCCACAGAGAACAATCCATCTTATATGCTTACAAAACCAATAATAGTGGCCAAATTTAAGCATTACTTAAGTTTGGTTAAAGTCTCTCATTTATATGCATTAGGATGGAAGTGATTCATAAAAACACATCCATGGTCTCATAGTGTCAAGGTGGAGATTTATTATTTTTCTCCACTATGATATTGGGGTACTTAGGAGATATAAAAAGCATGAATAAATGATATGTAGTATGCATGTATATATATAATTTCTTAAATATGCTTAATATATAATTCAATATTGTTTTAAATTTGTTTTATATCCTTAGGATTTATTACTTGCTGGGCCAATTTGAAGAAGTGGATCCATTGGTCATTTTTTCTAGTAGTGGTTAAAGATTACAAGGGAAAATGGTCATTTAACATTTAATATATATAGATAAATACCCTTATTAAATATTTTTTAAGGCATCTCTTTTCAATTTTCTTTTTTGCACGGTTCTCATTGCTTTATCTTCTCTCATCTATATGTCTCTTTGTATCTTTATGTGTGTGCAAGAATTGAGTTTGCTAGGGTTTATTATCCTTTTGTTGTGCTAGGTTTCCTCTATAATAAATTTATGTAATCATATACATTCATTACTACAAAACTAGTTATTTAATTCTTTTTTTGCATTAGTTTTAATAAGATAAGACACAAAAATATACTTGAAAACACTTTGTGGTCGGTTTTTTAGAAACAAATGCATATTTGTATTGGTTGTTATCAACAACCAATACAAAAAAGTTGGAATTTTTTTTTTACTCTACATCAATTGATACAATCGACATAAATCTACATCGAGTTTTTGGATAATTAACGTATAACATATATTAAAAAATCCTTTCAATTTTGATCCATAATCGATTCAAATCTTTATAAAAAAAATTTAACAACTGATCCAAATTTATTTAATAAACCCTATCAATTTCATTTTTCTCCTTCGTGCTCTCTCTTTTCTCCCCAAATTATTACTCCATACGAACTAAGAAAACCTAGCCATCCAGCATGTCGTGACTCCAGTGACCTCCCCTTATCATTCCCATTCATCCTAGTAGTCTCTCATATGCTACCACTTCTTCGTTTAGAACTTTCCATGAGGTCCCACATTTTACTATCTCTATATTTTGCTTCATTCTCTCACATGCCAAACACTAATATTAAGCTCAAATAATGTTATAAATTACTAGGTTACTTAGAGAAATATTATTTTTGTAATATTCTAATTTATTTTTGTTAAATATGTTACCATTTTTTATTTAAACTGAATTTTTAACTTTTTTTTGTAGTGTAATTTTTCTCTTCCCTTTTATACATAAATATTATGGCATTAATCATATAGAGGTGTGATTATTTCAATTTAAGTTGTTTTTTTTTTTTAATTTTAGAATAATATTCACATGAAATATTTGTGTAATTTTGTGTATTTGTTTTAATAGATATTAAATCTTCATGCATACAATGAAGATTTTTGTTTTGTATTGGTTGTTGTTACTTTACACCTTATAGTTATCATATAATGTATGATATTAATAGATATTATTGCTAGTGTAATAAGCACATATGATTTAGGTGTTTGATATGATTGGTGTTTATTTATCATGTAGATATGCATGTAAGTATAGTATAATAAAATTACTTTTATCTTCAAATGTCAACTATACTTGTATAGAATGGACAAGCTCTAGACTTAAGCTTTTTAAAGAGCACTTAGAATGAGTTGATTTTTTTATCAAATTTATTTGTAACAATGCAAATGGTGAGGATGTGATTCGATGCCCTTGTGTTAAGTGAAACAATTTAAAAACATTTCCTACGAAGAACATAACGGATCATCTAGTTTATAAAGGTATTCTAACTATGATAATTATTTTTTCATGGATAAGAGATGGAATTGGATAGTTATAATGAAATTTCCTATCTATCAAGGAGGTCAACAATACCTGAAGTTGACATTGATGTATATGAAGATAAGAATGAAATGATCAATGCTGTGGAAGATGAGTTTTTTGAAAATTCCGATGTATTTTAGGCAATTTTGGAAGAGACAAAAGTTTCTCTATCCAAATTGTACAAAATAATACTAAATATTTTGCATTGATAAAGATATATAATGTTAAGGAAAAACATGCGATAACTGATACTAGATTTATTATAAATGTTAAATGTAGTTGTGGATCTGCTACCTAGTGAAAATTATTGCCTTCATCCATATATGAAGTTAAGATGACTTTACATCATTTTTGCATGAAATATAAGAAGATTCATGCTTGTCCAAATGATTACATTCTTTATAGAAAGGAATATGTGGATTTCTCAAGTTTTCCAGTTTATGGTGATTCAAGGTGAACGATGACTTTTGATGAAAATATGAAGAAAGTTGCATCAATAAAGTTTTTATGGTTCTTCCCACCAATATTTTTTCAAAGAATGTGTAAGAGCAAGGCGACATCAAAAATATTGACATGGAATGTAGATAATAAGTTGAAGGATAGTATTTTGCACCACCCTTATGACTCCTCATCTCATAAAGTAATTTATGACATGGAACCTATATTTGTAAATGAATATAGTAATCTTTGAGATGCCATAATAGCTAATGAAATTAACCCACATAATTCCATAGACAGTAGGTATAGTTGTTGGCTAGTTATCGTGGTCATATATAGTCTTCCTTCTTGGATTTGCATAAAATAAATTATGAAGTTAACATTGTTGATATTGGGTCCAAAACAACCTGATTTATATATTGATATGTTCTTGGAACCTTTGATAGATGACCTAAATAACTTATGGGACAAATTTATCAAAGTGTATGATGTATACATAAATGAGTATTTCACATTAAAAGCAACGCTTTTATGGATAATTAATGATTTTCTAACATATGGTAATTTATCAAGACATGAAACTCAAGGATATAAAGCTTGTCCACTTTGAAGTGATGATGTTTACATAGATTATCTTCAACACAATAGGAAGATGTATTATACATGACATAAAAGATTCTTACACACCAAATACAAATTTAGATTTCGAAAGAAAGATTTTAATGGATGTGAACTCCATTCTTTGGCTCTTAAAATCAAACAAGGATCAAAGATATTGCACTAAATTTAAGGAATGATATTTAAGATACATTAAAATAAAAAGGTTGCTAAAAAGTAATTAATCATACCCAAGTTAAAAATATTGCTAAATGTAAAGATATAGACCCTTCATGCACTACCATAAAGGGAAGGAGGAAAAGAAAATTAGAAAAATTTTAAAGGAGAAAATTGTAAAAGTAAAAATTATGGATGAGGAATTAAGCAGTGATAGAGATCAAATATTTGAAGAACAAATTCAATTTTTGGGAGTTGCCTTATTGAAAGAGTTTACATGTGCATCATTATTTAGATATAATGTGTATTGAAAAAAAAATTGTAATAATATAATTGGTACGTTTCTTGGTATTCCTAGAAAAACAAAGGACAACTTTATGACTAGACTAGACCTTATGCTAGTAGGCATACGTAAAGAGTTGGATCCAATTAATAAAAATGAATGAAAGCATCATACCTACCTCTAGTTTGTTATAAATAATTGATTGATGATAAGGATATGTTATGTTGTTGTTTGGAAAGTATGAAGGTTCCAAGTGATTACTCTTCTCATATAAGAAACTATGTCCTTATTGAATTACAAGCTTATGGTCTTAATCTCATGATTATCATACTTTTATACAATGTTTGTTGTTCGTTCCAATTAAGTCCATTCTAACAAAGTATGTTAGGTCTATTATCACCCATTTATGTCTCTTCTTCAATTTGATATTCAAAAAAATCAATTTATATTGATGAGCTAGACGCAATCCAACATGGCATATTTGAGACAATTTATCTTAGTGAGAAGTTTTTCCTCCTATTTAAATATGATTTATCTAAAGAAATACTTGGTTCTGGAAGTGAAATTATATGGTCATGTATACTTGCATTGGATGTTTCCTTTTGAAAGATATATGAATGTGTTGAATGGATATGTACATAAAGAGCATTGAATTTTGTTTTGATTCCCTTATTGGTGTTAATGCTATTGGAAATCCTACCCATATGTTTTCCATGGATCACAAAATGTTAGATAATGGTGTTCCAATATCTAGTTATTGTCAAGTGATAGTCAATGAGTTTGATTGGGTGCATGTTATCGAATAATCCTAGCAAATAACATGGAGGTTAAATCATATATGAAGTAAGTATCCCAAAATTGTCACATTGCTTTATTTATGTTCCTTTACGCTTTAAACGATAATAATATTTATAGTATATTATTATTAGAATACACATGAATATCTTAAAAGGAGACTCACATTATAAATGAAGAGGAGAAGAAAAATGGTTCCAAGATAAGCACAAGAGAACAATTATGATTTGGTTACGTGAATATGTAAGTGTTTAAGAACATAAAATTTATTTCAATGGGATTTGTGAATGTGAATATTGTTTGATCATTGTATATTTTGTAATGGATATATTGTTGATCAAATTAAAGATTCAAATCATTCGATAACCAAATATTTGGAATGACTCATACATGGTCCAAAATATGTATTGACGAACTACCTTGGTATTGTCATCAATAGTAGAAAATTAAATACTAAAGCAAGGGATGACTTCGAGTAAATCAAAATAGTGATGTAAAGTTCATAGTAGAATGGAAATTTTCAAGCACTATAGATGGAAATTTTGTACTATCTGACAAGATATATTATGTGATAATTTAAAATTTTGGGAAGTTAATTATAAGGTGTTTAAGGAATTGGCATTCTTATGTGATTGGGTAGAAGACAACATCAATATTGGATATAAAGTAGATGAATTGAGCTTAACCTTTATTGTTCTATAAAGAATAGTCCACAAACATGATCATCTTATCTTAGCCTATCATATAAAAGAAGTTTTTTATGTGTACGATCCAATTGATATAAGATGGTCTATTGTATTGAAACCCCCTCAAAAAGAGTTTTACCATGAAAATAGAACCATATAAGATGATGTACTTGACTCATTGTCCCATCTTGAACGTTTCACTAGTCATGTTTTAAATTTAATCCTAGATTCTAACAATGAGGATGATGATTCATCAATATATCTACACAAATAGATTTATTGTTCTTACATATATAAATAAAAACATAAAGTAACTTAGTATTTTCATGTAGAAGGTATATACAAGTTATATACTTATTAATTCTTATGAAATCACTTCATCATTATTGTCTAATATACCAAATTATTAACTAATATTAAATCATGGACAACGAGTTTGATGATAACATGAATGATGTAGTCAATCAATCTAATGATGTGAAGACGAAGGATTTCAAAGATACTTACGAAGAAATGCGAAGGGAAAGATGGTACAATATACGCAATAAAATTGATGACCCAAATGCTCACCCATTTATTGAGATTGAGGTTAATAGAGGCCTTATAAATGATATAAGGGAGAAATATAAGAGTACGATTGGTAAATTTGTGAGAATCACATAATCAATCAATATTCCTAATTGGAGAAAAGTTCTTAAATCTAAGAAACAAAAAATTTGGAAGAGTATTAAGGTAAGAATTTAAAATTACAAAAATATAGTAATATTCATTTATGAAAAATATTGACACTTATAATTTTATTATGACTTTTTTAGGTTAGGTATAACCTTTTAGAGGTTTGAAAAAGAATCGCTCTAGTATAATGGGTTTGATATAAAATGACTATAAATAAAAGAAACTTAATGTTCATTATGCTAGGCATTACCAAAACCTATTGATTTAGAACAATTGTACACAAAGCCATCAAAAATATCTTGGATTAAGGATGTTTATTGGAAAGACTATTGATTATAGACAGAGTGAAAAGTTTAAGGTATACTTTTAATAGATTTATATATTATTTTTATAATGTCTTGTAATATATTCAAATAACATTTTTTTTGTGTTTTTCAATAAATCTATTGTATAAAAGAAACGAACAATCTAAAATGGCATATATCATAAATTAATTCCTTAATAGGAGCGTGATGAGTGCTCAAAAAGCACTAAAATTACCATGATTTTATGCACATTAATTGATTAAAAATATATATATTTATATGTTTTATCATATATTTATATAAATTTGTCTTTTTCGGAATCACGGGTATTTTTATTGTTTTTCAGGTATTTTGGCTTAAAAACGTAACTTAAAGACTCAAAGAGGAATACTGGAAGCAATACATCACAAATATATTAATAAATAAATGGGGAAAGATCAACAAATATGGAAAAATTGGACAAAATGGATCAAAAAGGTTAAAAATGTCAAAAATGAGAAAATCGTGCCGCCGCAGCGCCCAGCACGCCCATACCCGCGCGCGCCTTGCCCCAGATCCGCGCACACCTGCCCTTCCGCGCGCGCCAACACCCGTTTCGCCTCATTTTTCACGTGCAGCCGCCCCCATGACGTCATCAATGACCTCAGCAATTCCATTCCGCGTTTTTACATTTTTTTAACATTTTTTCACTCACTTTTTCTCTCCATCCTCACCTATAAATACCCCCCTTCCCTTCACTTCTAAACGCACCTCAAAACCATTCTTCTCTTCTCTTTCTTTCTCTCATTTCTTAGTTTTTAAGCTTTTCTTAGTTTCTTTCTTAGTTTTTAAGCTTTTCTTAGTTTCTTTCTTAGTTTTTAGTTAAATTCTCTTAGTTTTAGAGTTCTTCTCTTTTTGAGAAGAACTAGTAATGTTTTTGTAATTTATTATCTTTCTGATTCAATAAATGGGAGTGCAAATTCCGCTTGGAGGTTTTCCAGCAACGGGAATAGCATCGAAGTTCTATAAGGATTTTATTTTCTTTACAGTTATTTTTTATGTTTTATTCTTACATGTTATATTTAATTTGTCTGTGATTAAATTAAACTCTGTTGGCTGTTTGTAAACATGATATAATAATAACGTTGTTATGCTTATGAAATATTAAATAGGTGAAAATTTCTAAAATGAATTGATTTTATTTTTATTTAATATTTTATATTAAGAATGTTAGAGAGAAATATATTATTTTTCATTACAAACTTAAAACTGAAAATTAGATTTTAAGGTTTAGTTATCCGGTCTAATTTAGAGTAGTGCTCTTTTATTTGTTGGTACAATCGCCCGGTAGTTAGAGTGAAACTCTATTTCAAAAGTTTTTATAAGAATTATTATGTGAAAATGTATTGACAACATGTTTTCAGTAGTGGTTTTAAAACTTGAAAGTTAGTACTCGGATAATTAAATTCTTATGTTTAATTTGGACACCTTGAAATAAAGTTTAAACTGTCTAACTCCACCAAAGGTGACATTTAAATGGTTCATTTTCAATCTCTTAGAAAAAGAAATTAATTTAATTAACCAAATTAGTTATCAACCTCACCCATAGGTGTTAATTGATTTGTTTAGTTAACAAAGAATATCTAACCCCACCAAAGGTGGTATTCATATAAAAAAGGGAGAATCAATAAAATATCAATTTATATCTTTAATAACCTAGATAATATGAGCAAGCATAATTAATTTAGTTATTATATCCATAAATACTCCACTATTATAAATGATAAAATTTGTATAAATATTTATTGAATCTGTATCTATATTTTTATGTTATTAGATTATATTTATTGAATCTGTATCTATGTTTATTTTTATGTTATTAGATTAGAAATACAAAAACCAAACTATCGTGACACGATGTTTAGGATTTAATTTCGTTTTTAAAAGTTTGAGTAATAAATTAAAAACCACATACATTCCTTCCTTAGATCGATCTTGGGAGTATACTTATCATTTTCTTCGAAATAATTCGTGCATTTGCGAGAGTTTTATAAATATTAAAACCAAAGTATTGGCAAGAATCGACGATGTCGGTTTTCGCTCATCAGAGTGCGAGAATGAGAATCCTTAGAACCAAAGTTAATATGGTAAGGTCATTAAAATTATATAATAATAATAAATGTTATTTCAATGTACCAAAATTGATTTATATGTATTGATTATATATTTTAATGAATGAATAGGAGAAAAAGTTAGATCATGAAGTCACATGAGTGGGTTTATTATTTGCTACCAAGATGCATAATAAAGGATCTATGAATGAATTAATGAATGAGGAAATCATGTAATTATGCCACTCAATCTACAAACTACCAACCTATGGATGTTAATCCCCCATGTGACAACATGTTACCAATTGCAACTCCTCTCAATCTACCGATCAACCATTTTTACATTAAAAAAATTCAATAAGTTAATGTATTTATTCAAATTATATATAATATTTGACTGATAATATTAATCACTAATTAATATTGATCATGATTTTAAAGTAAGAGGTACTTGATGAAAGATATACAACTATTGGATCTATATAACCAAATCAAGGAGGTGTCATCCTTCAAGTGCCTATTAGAAATAATTATAGGATCATAGTGGAGAGGGCTTATAAACCTAGTGCATATTTTTAGTTTCAAATAGTTATTATAAAACTTTATAGCTACAAGGATCATTTGTATCTTGGCCTCCTTATTTAGTTCAACTAGACCCCAATCCAATAAGATTTGCATTTATTGAAATATTCAGAAAAAATTACTTTATATATTATTTTTTTAGTTTTTATCAATTTATATGTAGACCATTATTGAAGAATTAAGCTGTCAAGCAAATACTAGGGTTGCTGGTGGTAAACAATGGTCAAGTTCCCAAGGTAGTATAGGGATAATAAGATCAAGAAAGAAGAAACCTTAGAAAAAGTACAACATTATGTATGCCCAAAATTATAGTTCAAATTTGACGAGTATAATGGTCATGGTAAGTTGTGCAAACAAACTTGACGATAGTTAGAGGGTGCCATTTCACCCATTTGATTCACATATTTGGGGTTTAAGTTTAAATTTATAAATATGACAATTGATTGCTTGATACTTTTCTTTAAAATGGATTGTATTGGTCAATATATCATATAAGTGTGGATAGAGTAACATTCAAAACATATTTATATATGATTTTAATAAATAATCATAAGTCTTATTATATACTTTATTTATATTCAATGTAGGAAGTTGTATGATGATTTAGTTTTTGAGGATAAAATTCAACTATACAAGTTCCTTGACCCATCATTGAAAGTTACTTTTTGCATATTCCATAAGATAATTTATATTTTTACTTATTTATACTCATTATTATGCCCAAAATTATAGTTAAAATTTGACGAGTATAATGATCATGGTAATTTGTGCAAACAAATGTATTAGGGAGTGCCATTCCACTCATATATTTTGGGATTTGACTTTAAATTCATAAATATGATGGTTGATTGCTTGATACCTTTATTTGAAATATAATATATTGACCAAGATATCATCCAAGTGTGCATAAGGTAACATTCATAATACACACATATATGATTTTAATAAATAATCATAAGTCTTATTATATACTTTGCTTATATTCAATATAACAAGTTGATGTTCAGTTTTAGAAGATGAAACTAAGCAATGCAAGTTCCTCGGCCCATCTTTGGTTGTGGAAATTGAAGATAAATCGGTATAAAATCAAGCTATTAGAGTAAGCAGTAGGGTTTTGGAGCTACAAGTGAACCAAACCTTGCTTATTCCATATTCCACAAGATAATTTATACTTTAACTTATTTACACTCATTATATATATGATTAATGTAATAGAGCTACAATTTTAAAGTATATACACTAACTTTACTTGTTTAACTATTGTAATCATCATTGGATTTTGATTGTATATGAGCCATATATTTTAGTATGTGCTATTATATGAATTCTTTGAAAGACTCTTGTATACAAGATGTACTTCACAATGTACTTAACATATGAATTTAATTGATTAAGTATCACAATTACACCAAAATCATAAATCATTATACATATTTACTAATATTACATTTAAATTGTATAAGGCTCATAGACTTTAGTGTGACAAAATTGAAAATGTCGAAAAACAATTATAGTATATATTTATATTTAATTTGTCATTAATTTATATTAAATATTATATACTTAGCTCACATCACTTAATTTTAATAGAGTGTCAAAAAAGTTGGTCTCAAATTTTTTATGTCATGAAGTTCATGAATGAAATTTACACAATTTATCAAAAACTATTATGGAATTACATGTAAGCTTTCTAACTTTAATTTAGTTAATTTCATTTTACTAATATTTTGTAAATTGCATCAACTATTGAATATTATTATTTTTCATTTTGTAATAAAAAAAAGTAAACATTTCATATAAGAGCATGTTTTTGGATAAACAACAAAAGACATAATCAAAATATATGTTAGCTTTTATGGTTGACGTTGAAGATGAAGATGATGAAGATTAAGTGTACATTTTTTGGTGTTATTTAGCTACTATATATTGTTAATTATTTTTGTATATATATCTAAGAATACTTTATAGTCTTTTGTAACTTGTTTTGAACATGTTAACGAAATGTTCTAATTATTAGAACTCTTGTGTATTATACAAGTTTCTGTTGTGTGTTATTCAATTAAGAAATTTATATACATATAGGATGTACATTAATGCAAATTAGGTGTTTTAATAATAGATATTCCAGCAATTGCTTTGGTTATTTGAAAAACCAACGTAAATTTGCATAGATTCTTCTAATAATCGACAAAGATACATTGGTTTTTCAAAGAACTGATACAACAATATGTGTGAGTTTTTCACAATTATACAAAAATTTAAAAAGTCATCATTTGCGTCTTTTTTTCAAACCAACACAAATATCTACTTATGATGCAGTGATACGTTGGTGTGTTGAATAGTTGTCGAATGGTTCATTTGGTGAGAGATGCTTGATTTGTTGACCAATTCATCAATTTAATTATCTCATATGAACTTGTGTAAATTACTTAATTAGAATGATTATTTGCAACGTAAAATGTAGCTTGATCCTTGTAAAAATTTCTCGCTAGAACTACAAACACACACTATCCAATAGGGGTCTCCATCGGTCCGGCACGATATGGTTTTGAGAAAAAAATTAACCGAACCGGTCCGGTTTCCGATTTGATACGATTTTTGGACACTTTTAATGAGAAATAATATGAAAATTTTAATATATTATTAAACCAGTCTGGTCTGGTTAGACCGATTTAAAAATTAATATAATCAGACTGGATTATTTGAAAAACGGTTTTAATTAATACAAATTGGATCAGACCGTTTGATTTATAAAACCATTCGATCTAATCTCATTCGGTCTAATTTTTCAATTTAATCTAATTCGGTCCGGTTTATGAACACTTATACTACCCAATAAGAAATAAGTCAAATGACACGACTAAACTATTTTCCATTGATTAATCATTAAAAGCCTCACAAAAAGCTCTAATTAATTTAACTACACTTATAGGAAATAAATTTTATGGAAAATGATTATATTACTTGATCTTACTTTAAAAGTGACATAAAATTTGTGATAATTTAATTTTATAGTTTTTAAAAAATAAACATAATAGATTATTATTTTTTTATTTTATTTATGTAAATTTTATTCAATATTTTTCTTTACTCAAAACAATCTCTACTTAATAGGTTTACAAATTGAAGAAACAAACGTACATGTATTATATATACTATTTGTTATATTCATAAAAAATATTTAAATAAAAAGTTAATTTTATTATTATTTAACATATTTTTTATAAATAAATTAACTTAAAAATATTTAAAAAAAATTAACTAAATAACACCTTGAACGTGAAGAAAGTATTGGACGATACATATCCTAAGGACCGTAAGAAATTTTTAAATTTTTTTATGTCAAATTGTAACATGAATCCATCCAATCGTAAATAAATAATTTTAATCATTGATATATTTAAATTAATATTTTTTATTTAAATTATATATTTTAATTTTTAATAAAAAAAATTTCTTAAAAGAAATTTGTGTCGTGAATAAACCCAAATGTATAAAAAGTAATTCGCCTCTACGTATAAGTGTCTCACAAATCATCTATCAATTATTAATCTCTAATATTAAATTGATGTGATAATATATGTCACTTTAAATATATCTCAAATTGATAAGTAAAATATTATCTGAATTATTATTAAGAAAAAAAAGGGAAAATTATCCAAATTAAATTTAATTTTAAATCAAAATTGATATTTTTTAAGAGAAAAAATAAATGACTAAATTAAGACGTAAGATGCCCTAAAATATGAATGTAAAATCATATTTTAAGTATAATTATGATTATTAACAATAAAATATATATTTGAGAAAGAAAATAAAAGTATTCCTAAAGTGTGAGATCACTGAACCAGAGGTGAATGAGACTGAGACACATGGAGCGGCAATGGACCCAGTCGTCGACTCGTGATACAACATGCTGGCGGCTGGCCACAAGTAAAACAGCTGGCTGTCCACTGACGTAGAATAATGTCTACTCTAGGATTCTTCGAAAAAACTTTTAATCCTTATTTAATTTATAGGATGAAATTACATATGCATACAATCATAAATATCAGATACTTTAAATAAAATTTTAAAAATACAATATATAATTTATTAATTGCATTGTATATAAAATAAAATATTACCATAAGAAGTCAAGCAAACACAACGAGAGAATTCAAATTTATGTCTAGAGTTGGTTAATATTAAGAGTGTACATTATTTTTCAAAAATCAAATTATCAATTCAAAAACAAGATCAAAATAAACTTACATATTTTGTAAAGGTTAGTTGATCTAAATAGATCTAAAAGAATATCAAAATTGATCTTATTAATTCGATTAGCTATTCAGAAGTTATGAAAACAAAATAAATCGAATCAAACTTATAATATTAATATATATTGATTTTTTAAAATATATTTTTAATTATTATTTTATATATTATATTATAATTTTAGATTTATTTAAAATTATAAAATTTAAACTTAATCAGTAAAAATTTTCATTCAAATACTCAGAACCACTCTCATCATTCACGTTTCACCTCTCACTCAAGATACTTTTAAATTGATACAAAATTTGGTGTTAAATCTTTAAATTAATAATTTTTTTCTTATATTATTATATAAATTATATGTTTATGATTAATAATATGATATTTCATTTGAATGTTTGATAAATTGTTAAACACATTATAATTCTTTTAATTTTTCTCTAATTATTTTGTAAAAAGTTTTAATGATTAATTTTAAAAACAATCACAATTATATATTTGCATGATACATATTAAAAACATCTAATTTCTTTGATAAGATATTAATTAAATATAATATATATTTTAAGTTAAGTTATATGTTATGTTTCTTGTTTTAATATGATTAGGTTTTATATTATAATTATAGTTTAAAAACTATTAAGTTAACTTCCCTAAAAAGGTTATTATGGGTAGACTTAAAGATTTTTTTATCATAGATTATTTAAGTTTTAGGTCTTTTAAGACTATCAATATAACGTCTACTTATAAAATAACTTAAAAACCAATCCAAACAACCTACGACCACCCCTGGTTAATATAACAAGTAAAGTTAGTTCGTGAGATTTGACACTAATATCAAATAATATAGTAAAAGGTATTTTTCATGGATAATAAAAATAGGAAAAAATACACCTGGTTTATCTTATTTTTATAAATTATATATATATTAATTATTTTATTTTAAATTAATATATTTTATTGTTATATTTATGAAAAGTTTAATTATTTTAAATTAATTTTGATAATTTTAATAATTTTTTTCTTTCTTTCTTTCAAATACATTATTTTCTTCAAATATCTACAATAAGATCCATTACTATTTAACTTAGGTTTTTCTAATAAAAAATACCCAAAAAGTAAAAATCGGTAAAAAATAATTAAAACATGCAAAAGTATAATAATAAATAAATAAAATGAAATTATTTTAAGAAAAGGTGACTTTGTACCTAATTTGTCAAAGTAAAGCGGAAAAATTTTCATGCTAACAACAAAAATACTCTCAATATTTAAGTTGTTATTAAAACAACCTTACTTTTTATTATGAAGTTATTAAAAAATAAAGGCTATTAATAAAAGTTATGAAAAATATAAATGTCTTACAATAACGAAGACTAAGAGTATTTTTGGAGACTTAAATATTTATAAACTAAAGTGAATTATTAGTCTCTAAAATTTAATTAAATTTATATATAAGTTACTGATTTTTAAAATATATGATCTAGTTCTAAATTTTTTAAAACTTCACACATAATTAAATAAAATTTTAAATTATACTATTTAATTTCAAAATTTTAAAACTTCACACATAAATCTTTAATTTTTGATTGATAAATATGTATTTTAATAATTAATTTAGGACATATGGGTGAAATCTTAAAAATTTAGAGATTAAGTTGGTAGGATTTAACAGTTTTAAAATTTGTATATAAAGTTTTGAATTTTTAAAGACTAAATTATATATTTTAAAATTTTAAAAATATATATATAAATTTAGTTAAAATTTAAAGTTGAATAATGCAATTTAACCTTAAACATATAACTAATTTACCACTTATAATTTTCTTCCTTTTTTTTTTCTATTTCTATTCTCCATGAGAAGTATCCTACTGCCGTGAATTATAAACTCCTATTTTTTGTTTGTATTTTTCTTCTGGTAAGTTTTGTAATATTGGCCAATATCTTTCACGTTAATTTTATAATAAGGGACATATTTTCTTAAATTTATTATATCACATTTGATTTAATTTTTATACTTTAAAAACATCTAAAGGACACCTTATTTGTTAAATATAATTATCCTAAGATAAATTATATTATACTAATTTATAAAATATTTAACTATAATTTATATTATATAATTAAATAAATTTATAATAAATATTTTAATAAAATAATGTAGGTTTAAAATAGTACATAATCTTTTTATTTAGTTATCACATCCATAGCTCCTGTTAGGGGTGTCCATGGTCCGGTTCGGTCCGATTTTCCCTAAAAAAAAATTAACCGGACCGAACCGTTCATATTACTCGCACCGGATCGGATCAGACCGTTTGAAACGGTTTTAAGAAATAAAAATCGGACCAGACCGTTTGACTTATAAAATCGTTCGGTCCGGTTTTATTCCCGGTTTGATTCGATTTTTTTATAATTTAATGAAGAATAATGTAAAAAATTTAATATATTATTAAACCAGTCCGGTCTGGTTTGAACGGTTTAAAATTAATACAAATCGGACCGGACCGTTTGATTAGTAAAATCGTTCGGTTTGATCCAGTCCGGTCCAATTTTACAGTTTAATCCGGTCCGATCCGGTTTATGGACACCCTAGCTCCTGTTAGGAATTAAGAGATAATATATATATTTAATAAATATATTATTAGGATAGAATCTTTCGTACAACAGAGATAGGAATACATAATAAAATATTGCTATTTTTACTTTTTATTTAAATAAAAAAAACATAAAAAGTGAGAGATATTAACAGAAAACATATAATATATTATATATAAGATTTTTTTCTTAATTAATGATTAAATTAGTGAGTTTACTTAATTTTCATAAAGCATTTTTAAACAAAACTGCGAATTTTTACTTAGTTAAAAAAGGGCTGATAGAAAAAACCCAATTTGTGGGCCTTCTAATATAATATAAAGTAGTTGCGAAGAAGCCCAAACGTGGGCTGACTTTTAGGATTGTTTAAAAGGTACAGGGTTCCTTATTTTGTGAATTTTAGGATTGTTTAAAAGGTACAGAGCTCCTTATTTTTGTGAATTTTATCGAATTAGTAAAATTTTATCCCAAATTTTATAGCTTTATATTTATAAACATCAAAATTCTAATTAATAAAATAAAAAATAAAATCTCTTAATATTTTTTATAATCACCGTTAATAGAGGCGATTTATTGATTTTTCATCAATCTTTGTTGATGACCCATCGAAGTTCTCGCTATTTTTGGTGACTATCCACTAAATATAATTTGTTATATCTACATATATTTTTGTTTATAATTTGTAACATCTACCACAATTCTCGCTATTTTTGGTGACTATCCACTAAATATAATTTGTTATATCTACATATATTTTTGTTTATAATTTGTAACATCTACCACAATTCTCGCTATTTTTGGTGACTATCCACTAAATATAATTTGTTATATCTACATATATTTTTGTTTATAATTTGTAACATCTACCACAATTCTGAAAATCATCATAAGTGACCCATTAAATATAACATGTTACTTCAACATGTATTTTTGTATATAAAATATTATATTCACATGTATCTTTTTATGTAATATGTTATATATACCTCTACATGTGTATGTAATATGTTACATCTATCTCTACTTTTTATGTAATATGTTATATCTACCTATACTTTGTATGTAACATGTTAAATCTTCATCTATCTTTATATGTAATATGTTATATCTTCCTCTATCTTTGTATGTAACATATTATATACACCTCTAATGGGGTTATTAGTTATAGTCATCAAAGCGTTGGTGGGGTCATCGGTGATGGAAGTTTGGCTCAAGAATTCGACCTTAATGATAGGGCACACCACTCCTCACTCATCAGGTCATTATCGAATCATGACTTAATTACTACTTCAGCTAGTGAGGAATGGGTTTCGACCCTTCATGATGTGGATCTGTCCACTCAAGCTACATGGCCTTTTGGTAATTCCCCATGTTATAGCTTGGATAACCCTCCTTATGAAGGAGATGCAATGATACAATGACTTAAAAAACATATTACAAAACTGCAACAAGCCTTCATTGAATGCCAAAAGGATAAGAATAAGTTAAGATCTCAGTTAGAACAAAATGTATGTTTAGACACAAAGAGTTCTTTTTTTACACCCCGTAATCCTCGGATAGTATGTCAACCCTTTAGAAGAGATCATATACCGTATTCCTCTAATCCTCATTGATGTATAGATGGTGAGAAACGCCCCTACATAGTTTATGATCTTCCTATCATTGGGGGAACTTCCTACGCAAATCCTCCTACTTATGGACCATCAATTCAACCAACTCAATTGCATAATCCAAGTGATGAATTTGATAAAATATTAAAAGAGATGGAAGAAAAAATGTGGATTAAGGTTAATGATAGATTCGTAAGAGAGGAGAAGGCAAAGCCTTGGAGTGATATTGAAAATGTTTGTAATCAATTATCTACGTCACCTTTCTCGGATCTCATCGAGTTAACAGTGCCCCTCCCCCCAAATTTAGTGCTCCCAAATGTCCCGCATATAAAGGAACCAAAGATCTAGTTGCACATTTTCTTCAATTCAAAATGGCCATGCTACAGTAAGCCTAAGAGTATTATTAGTTTTGACGCTCTGGTCAAACTATTCATCACCAACTATGCTTGCAACAAACCTATCAAGAAAGAATTTCACCACTTATTCTCAATCATCCAAGAAGAGGATGAGACAATTGAGGCTTACATATGAAGATTCAAAATGAAGAAGATGGAGATTAATCAATTCCTCGATTCTATAGCCATAGAAGCTTTTAGAAAAGGAATAAAACGTGATAATGGCCTCTTCATAGAACTGACAAAATCCACACCACGTTCCCTAGACGCAGTTTATGAGGAAACGTAGAAATATTTCAACATGGAAAGGGAGATGAAATCAAGAAAATGGTTGATAGAAGATAGAAGACCTATAGAAGAATCCTAATTTTCCCGTTTCAAACCTAACTTTAGGCCGAGGGATAATTCAAACACTTAGGGTCGTGCCATATCTCCCTTTTGAGCACCCCCCTTATGCATCACATTGGTAGAAGTAATGTGTCGAATGGAAAGCCTCAATAATGTGAATTGGCCACCTGCCATGAAAGCTCCGCTTAGAAACCCCAAAAAATATTTCAAATTCCATAGAGACATAGGGTACTGGACTCAAGATTGCTGCCATTTAAAGTGGGAGATTGAACATTTCATTTCAGAATGATACCTAGGGGATATTATTGACAAAGCCAAAAATCCACGAGAAGAGATTCAGAGAGAGAACCCAAATCAAAGGGTCAGGGCACCATTCAAACCAATTCGAATTCTGAATGAACCAAATAGAGCACACCTCATTCCACTAGGGGATGTGTAGATAATACACACCATACATGGTGGCCCTACCATGGTCGGCCACTCTAGCAATTCCAAGAAGAGATATGCATGGGAGGCTTGAGATACGGGACATTTGGTATACAGCCTGAGACCTAATGGACTTGTTTATCCAATCATCTTTGAAAGAAGAGAATTCCTACATCCCCATGACAACCCTCTAGTGATCATAGTGTGAATAGCTCATTACGAGGTATGTCGGATACTAGTTGACAATGGTAGCTCATTCGACCTCTTATACTTATCCGTTTTGTTTGACATGTGCATAAATGATGAGCGAAAACCAGCATCACCGATTCTTGCCAATACTTTGGTTTTAATATTTATAAAACTCTCGCAAGTGCACGAATCATTTCGAAGAAAATGATAAGTATACTCCCAAGGTCGATCTAAGGAAGGAATGTATGTGGTTTTTAATTTATTATTCAAACTTTTAAAAACGAAATTAAATCCTAAACATCCTGTCACGATAGTTTGGTTTTTGTATTCCTAATCTAATAACATAAAAATAAACATATATATAGATTAATTAAATATAATCTAATAACATAAAAATAAACATAGATACAAATTCAATAAATATTTATCTAAAAATAAATACAAATTGATGAGTGCTCAAAAAGCACTAAAATAACCATGATTTTATGTACATTAATTGATTAAAAATATATATATTTATATGTTTTATCATATATTTATATAAATTTGTCTTTTTCGGAATCACGGGTATTTTTACTGTTTTTCAGGTATTTTGGCTTAAAAACGCAATTTAAAGACTCAAAGAGGAATACTTGAAGCAATACATCACAAATATATTAATAAATAAGTGGGGAAAAAAAGTCAACAAACATGGAAAAATTGGACAAAATGGATCAAAAAGGTCAAAAATGTCAAAAAGGAGAAAAACGCGCCCAGCTTCCCAGCCCGCGCGCCCCAGCGCGCCCCATCCCGCGAGCGTTAGCCTGCCCATCCGCGCGCGCCCCAGCACGCTGGCACTGTTCACGCGCGCCGAGCTGCGCGCAGCGCGCCAAGTAGCCCCTCCGCGCGCGCCAACGCCTTTTCGCCCCATTTTTCACATGCAGCCACCCTCATGACATTATGATGACGTCATTAATGACCTCAGCATTTCCAATACGCGTTTTTACATTTTTTTATCATTTTTTCACTTACTCTTTCTCTCCATTTTCACCTATAAATACCCCCTTCCCTTTACTTCAAAACACACCTTCAAAACACACTTCTCTCTTCTTTCTTTCTCTCATTTCTTAGTTTTTAAGTTTTTCTTAGTTTCTTTCTTAGTTTCTAAGCTTTTCTTAGTTTTTCTCTTAGTTTTTAGTTCAATTCTCTTAGTTGTAGAGTTCTTCTCTTTTTGAGAGGAACTTGTAATGTTTTTGTAATAATTTAGCTTTTTGATTCAATAAATGGGAGTGCAAATTCCGCTTGGAGGTTTTCCAGCAACGGGAATAGCGTCGAAGTTCTGTAAGGATTTTATTTTCTTTACAGATATTTTTATGCTTTATTCTTACATGTTATATTTAATTTGTCTGTGGTTAAATTTAACTATGCTGGCTATTTAGTAAACATGATGTAATAATGACGTTGTTATGCTTGCGAAATATTAAATAGGTAAAAATCTCTAAAATGAATTGATTTTGTTTTTATTCAAGATTTTATATTAAGAATGTTAGAGAGAAATATATTATTTTTCATTACAAACTTAAACCTGAAAATTAGATTTTAAGGTTTAGTTGTCCGGTCTAATTTAGAGTAGTGCTCTTTTATTTATTGGTACAATCGCCCGGTAGTTAGAGTGAAACTCTATTTCAAAAGTTTTTATAAGAATTATTATGTGAAAATGTATTGACAACATGTTTTCAATAGTGGTTTTAAAACTTGAAAGTTAGTACTCGGATAATTAAATTCTTATGTTTAATTTGGACACCTTGAATAAAGTTTAAACTGTCTAACCCCACCAAAGTTGGCATTTAAATGGTTCATTTTCAATCTCTTAGAAAAAGGAATTAATTTAATTAAGCATATTAGTTATCAACCCCACCCATAGGTGTTAATTGATTTGTTTAGTTAACAAAGAATATCTAACCCCACCAAAGGTGGTATTTATATAAAAAGAGAGAATCAATAAAATATCAATTTATATCTTTAATAACCTAGATAATATGAGCAAGCATAATTAATTTAGTTATTATATCCATAAATACTCCACTAATATAAATGATAAAATTTGCATAAATATTTATTGAATTTGTATCTATGTTTATTTTTAGATAAATATTATTTAAATTTGTATCTATGTTTATTTTTATGTTATTAGATTATATTTATTAATCTGTATATATGTCTATTTTTATGTTATTAGATTAGGAACACAAAAACCAAACTATCGTGACAGGATGTTTAGGATTTAATTTCGTTTTTAAAAGTTTGAATAATAAATTAAAAACCACATACATTTCTTCCTTAGATCGACCTTGCGAGTATACTTATCATTTTCTTCAAAATGATTCGTGCACTTGCGAGAGTTTTATAAATATTAAAACCAAAGTATTGGCAAGAATCGGCGATGTCAGTTTTCGCTCATCAAGTTTTTGGCGCCGTTACCGGGGAAAGAATAGCGTTTTTTAAATTATTTATCAAAATTTTAAAAACATTTTTTGTGCTGTAAATAATTGTGATTTTATTTAATAAAAAAATAATAATCAAATTTCAAAATTCATAAAAAAAAATAATAAATAAATAATTTTTTTTATAGTAAAAATAATTTAGAAATTTGAAATTTGAATAAAAAAAAATTTTACCGTTCATGAATAGTAAAAAAAATTCAAAAATTAAAATTTCAAAAATTTTAAGTTAATAAGAAATAATATAGCGTGAATAGTAAAATAAAATTACCGTTCAAAAATAAAAAAAATTCAAAAAAATTAAAATTTCAAAAATTTTAAGTTAATAAGAAATAATATAGCGTGAATAGTAAAATAAAATTACCGTTCATAAATAGTAAAAAAAAATTCAAAAATTAAAATTTCAAAAATTTTAAGTTAATAAGAAATAATATAGGTGAATAGTAAAATAAAATTATCGTTCATGAATAGTAAAAAAAAAATTTAAAAATTTACTTGAACTTATACCTAATTAACTAAATAGCATGAAAAGTAAAAATCTAAGGGAGTTCTGTCTATGAGACTAGTTCTTGGAAGCCTTTGTGCCACTCGTCTTTCCTGGGAACGTTGTTTTGGCTAGGAGAATGGTTTTTAAAAAGCCGTTGCACCACCATTCTTTCCTGCGAGCACTCTTGTTTAATACTGATTATGTTATTTAAAAAAAAATTTAAATAGTTTAGTTTAGTGTTTTGTACCATGTAAATTTTCTCTAAATTTTTTATTTTGTTGACAGGAGTTTTAAATTTACGTTTACAATAGTCTATGCGTGGTAGGAGATCCTTAGGAAACCCCCTTACACCATATGTAAATAATATTCATAAATTTAAACAAGTGTCAACAACACTGGATTCCATCCATCAACCTGTTTTTGAGCCAAACATAGAACCAAGTCTTAATCCTTTACTAGAACCGAAAGAAATGGAAGAAAACCAACATGTTAGGGAAACCACGATGAAGGAGTTTGCAAGACCGGTGATTGGCACGGCAACTGCCGCTATCCAGTTGGGTGAGGCTGCTCGGAATTATGACCTTAAAAATATTCATTTTTCTATGCTTCCTTCCTTTTATGGGCTACCTAATGAAGATTCTCTTTCCTTTATGAGAGATTTCTATGCTACGGTCCAAACATTCCCCCTCGGTATTCTAAACGAGGATCAACTTAGAATGAGATATTTTCCCTACACTTTAAAGGATAAGGCCAAAGCTTGGTTGATGTCATTTCCCCAGGTTCTCTGATGACATGGGGTAACATTTACAATAAATTCATGGGAAAATTCTATTCCCACCAAAAAACATCAGAGTTGAGAGGAAAGATTGCTACTTTCTCTCAGATGGAAGGAGAACCATTCCATGAAGCTTGGGATAGGTTCAAAAATTTTCTCACTCAATGTCCCCATCACAGCTTTCCCCTGCAGTTGCAGAACCAATTCTTTTACGATGGACTTACACAACAATGTCAGTTCATTGTCGACAACGCTGCAGGAGGAGCAATAGGAGAAAAGACTGCCTCAGAGACGTATAACCTCTTTGAGATGTTGGGTGCTAATTCCCAACAGAAAAGCTCCCAAGTGAGAAAAGCTGGAGTTCATGAAATCGACTCCAGTAATGAAGTTCAACAACAACTTGTTCAATTGACTAAGCAAGTTGCCCTTCTCGCTACACAAACCAACACCAATAATGAACAATATGGTTTGTATAGCAACATGGGACATGGTACTGAAGCCTGTCCATATCAAGGAGAAACAACAACTGGACCTGAACAGGTTAATGTGTTGGGAGCATATCAACATAGACCAAGGTTTGACCCCATTTCAAATACCTATAATCCTGGGTGGAGAAGTCATCCAAATTTCTCTTGGAGGCAAAACAACCCTCCTTTCACTCAAAGCTCAAACCAGGCAGGCCAGCAATTCTACCCACCTATTCCAAGAAGCATTCCCAATAAACCAACCCTCGAGGACAACTTGAATTCTTTTATTCAAGTTTGTAGGGATAACCAATCTAAAACCAATCAACGGTTGGACTCTGTGGAAGCTTCTATCAAAAAGGTGGAAGTTCAAGTTGAACAGTTAGTTGAACATTTGCAAAAAAGCAAAGACTAATTTGATAGTCAAATGAATTCAATGAAGAGGAGACATTGAGTTTTTCATTCTGCAATCTCCAAGCAACGTCTTACTAGAAGACGATAAATTTTAGTCCTGCATGGGAGGTCACCCATTATTGTATTTTCCTTTGTTTTAGTTTGCGTGTAATAAAATTCAAATGAAATAAATTCGTTTGTTTCAAAAATTGTGTCCATTCGTTAAAATTAAAAAAAAAATTAGGTTCCTTGCACCTTTTTGCTTTTACGTTTTATCAAGTTATAAATATTTCTTAGAGATATCTACTATTGTTTTTTAAGAGCAAAATGTTGATACACAATAGGAGGAAGATCATTTTCAACTACAAACAACCATGGGAGATGCTGAAGATAGGCGGAAAAAGATGAAAGACTATACAATGCCAATCATTGGCAATGTAACTTCCGGCATCCAATTACAAGAGGCTACAAGGAATTATGAATTGAAAAAGATTCATTATTCTTTGTTGCCTTCCTTTTACGGTATCCCTAATGAAGACCCTTTACATTTCATTCGAGAATTCTATGCTATTGTCCAAACATTTCCACTACATGCAATTAATGAAGATCACCTTAGGATGATGTGTTTTCCTTACACTCTCAAAGATAGAGCTTGGTCATGGTTCATTACTCTACAGTCAGGTTCTCTTAAAACTTGGGAGGCAGTCTATGAAATTTTTATGGGTAGGTTCTATTCCCATCAAAAGACTGTTGATCTAAGAACAAAGATAGCAACATTTTCTCAAATGTATGAAGAGCCCTTTCATGAAGCTTGGGAACGATTCAAATTCCTTTTCATTCAATGTCAAAATCATAGCTTTCCATTACAGCTATAAAACCAATTCTTTTATGATGGATTGACACTACAGAGTCAATACATGGTTGATAATGCTGCTGGAGGTGCTGTAGGAGAAAAGACCGCAGAGGAAACCTATAATCTTTATGAGCTATTGGGTTCTAATTCCCAACAAAGAGGTGGTAGAAGTAAAGCAAGGGTCAATGAAGTTGGCTCTGATAATGAGATAACCTTGCAACTTGCGGAATTGACTAAACAAGTGCAATTCCTCACTACCCACCAAATTTCAAATCAAGAGGTATGTGAAGTGTGTTGTTCAATTGGACATGGTACTCATAATTGTTCAAATACTTGTGATTCTAGTGTCGATGCCATAGAGGAAGTCCAATCTTTTCAAAGGTATCATCCAAACACCTATAATCACCCAGCCTACACCCAATATCCAACACTAAGGTCGGATAACAACCACCCTTACCCACCAAGCCAATCTTTTAAGCCAACCTTAGAAGATAGCTTGAATGCTTTTATTCAAGTTAGTCGTGACAACCAATTGATGACTAATCAAAGGTTGAACACCATGGAGGCTTCGGTTAAAAGGATTGAATCTAAAGTTGGGCAACTGGCTGAACAAATACAAAAGAAAGAACCAGGAAAGTTGCCTAGTCAACAAGAACAAGCAAAGGATGTAAGAACCCTTCGAAGTGGTAAGGTAGTCAATACCAGTTTACCTGAAATCTCTAACAATCTACCTTGTAGTTCAGGTAACAAAGAAGGCGATATTCTAATCTCGCAAAAAGGAGAAACAAGTGTTAAACTTAACAAGCCTTCTGAAAAACTCATTGGGGGGTCATCTGACACCCCCAAAATTCAAAAGATAACAGAACCACACCATATACAAGTACCTTTTCCCCATCGGTTAAAAGAATCCAAACAAGATAAGCAATTCTATGATCTTTTTAATATGCTCTCTAAAGTAAATATCAATTTACCATTATTAGAAGTGATCATGAATGTGCCCTCATATGCCAAGTTTTTCAAAGAGTTGAACACTAAGAAAAGGAGGTATGAACTGAATGAACGAGTAGTAGTATCAGAAATTTCTAGCGCTGTACTTCAGCACAAACTACCCCCTAAGTTGAAAGACCCTGGAAGTTTTATTATAAACATAACTATGGGGGATAGGAAGGTTACTAAAGCAATGCTTGATTTAGGTGCTAGTATAAATTTGATGCCCTACTCTATATTCTTACAGCTCAATCTAGGGGATTTAAAACCCACAACTATGTCCCTTCAACTTGCAGATAGATCTCTTAAATATCCAGAGGGAATAGTTGAGGATGTTTTGGTACAGGTAGACAAACTGATAATACCTGTTGACTTTGTGGTTCTGGATATGCAAGAAAATCCAGCATTGGACAGAGAGCACACAATATTGCTTGGTAGACCATTTATGGCAACTACTAAAACTATAATTGATGTCTAAGATGGAAATTTGACAATGACAGTCTTAGGAGAGACTGTTCATTTTAAAGTTTTTGATTCTTCACCTTTCCCTTCTATTTCTGCCATCGAAGAAATATTCGATGTTGACCCTTTGAATAATCTGGTCCAAAGCACCTTTTTCCAAACCAGAATAGAAGACAAGCTTGAAACTGTTCTTACACTTGAAAAGGTCGAAGAAGATTTAGATGAGGAAATTAATGGGTACCTTAAACAACTAGACAATGATGAAGTGATGACAAAATCTAGTACACTTTTAAATCTACCCAGTTCTTCATCTAGTAAAGAGGCCAATCCACTTGAACTTGAACTCAAAGACTTACCTGAGCACTTAAAATATGTGTTTTTGGGAGAAGGAGAAACTTATCCAGTGATAATTTCTTCAACCTTGACCAAACCACAAGAAAAGGAACTCATCAAAGTGCTTAAACATTTTAAGAAATCTATAGGTTGGAGTATAGGGGATATAAGAGGCATTAGTCCAACAACGTGTATGCACAAGATCAACTTGGAGGATGGTGCTAAACCTGTACGAGAGGCCCAAAGAAGACTAAACCCAAACATGCAAGAGGTAGTTAAAAAGGAAATTCTTAAATTATTAGAAGAAGGGATTATCTATCCTATTGCGGATAGTAAGTGGGTTAGTCCAGTGCATGTGGTACCAAAGAAATCTGGGATAACAGTTGTTAAAAATGACAAAAGTGAATTAGTGCCCACTAGAATAATCACTGGATGGAGAATGTGTATAGATTTTAGGAAACTAAATTTATATACGAAAAAGGATCACTTTCCTCTTCCATTCATTGATCAAATGTTGGAAAGATTAGCTGGGCACGAATTTTACTGTTTTTTTGGATGGATTGTCTGGATATTATCAAGTACCCATAGCACCAGAAGATCAGGAAAAGACCACATTTACATGTCCTTTTGGGACATTTGCTTTTCGCAGAATGCCATTTGGGTTATGCAATGCCCCTGCCACTTTCCAGAGATGCATGATATCTATTTTCTCGGACATGGTGGAAAAATTCATTGAGATTTTCATGGACGATTTCTCTGTCTTTGGGAACTCATTTGATGATTGCTTACATAAATTGACTTTGGTTTTAGAAAGATGCATTGAATGCAATCTCACCCTTAGTTGGGAGAAAAGTCATTTTATGGTTCATCAAGGGATAGTTTTAGGACATATAATTTCAAACAAAGGTATTGAAGTTGATAAGGCAAAAGTTGAATTGATATCCAAACTACCTCCCCCTACATCTGTGAAGGGGATAAGAAACTTCTTGGGACATGCAGGATTTTACAGCCGATTTATTAAAGATTTCTCTAAAATAAGTCGTCCCTTATGTAACTTGCTATCCAAAGATGCTGATTTTGATTTCAACAATGACTGCCTTACTTCCTTTAATACCTTGAAAGATAAACAAACATCTACCCCTGTTATTATGGCACCAAACTGGTCTTTACCTTTTGAAATAATGTGTGACGCTTCTGATTATGCAATAGAAGCAGTCCTGGGACAAAGAGTGGATAAGCGTTTGCATGTCATCTACTATGCTAGCAAAACACTCAATGATGCCCAAATGAATTATACCACCACTGAAAAGGAATTCTTGGCTATAGTATTCTCTTTAGACAAATTTTGGTATTATTTAGTAGGATCTAAAGTGATTGTGCATTCTGATCATGCTGCTTTAAGATACCTATTAAGTAAACCAAATGCCAAGCCAAGATTAATCAGGTGGGTCTTACTCTTACAAGAATTTGACCTAGAAATCAAGGATAAGAAAGGCACTGAAAACTTAGTAGCTGACCATTTGTCTAGGTTGATTTCTGACTTCAATTCTCTTAAAGATGAGAGTAATGAAGATATAGTTGAAACCTTTCCTGATGAACAGTTATTTTTCATAGGTCTGAACCCATGGTATGCTGATATTGTAAACTATCTTGCCACTGGTGTTTTGCGACCTAACACTTCATATCAGGACAAGAAAAGGTTTTTTAAAACTATTAAGGACTATTTCTGGGATGACCCTTATTTATACAAGATTGGTCAAGATCAAGTCATCCGGAGATGTGTACCTGAAGAAGAACATAAGAGCATTCTAACTTTTTGTCATGAACTTCATTGTGGGGGTCATTTTGGAGGTGAAAAGACAGCCCGTAAGATATTACAGTCTGGATTCTTTTGGCCCACTCTTTTTAAAGATGCTCATATGTTTTGTGCACAATGTGATAGATGTCAAAGAACAGGAAACATAAGCAAAAGAGATGAAATGCCTTTGACATCTAATTTAGTTGTTGAACTCTTTGATGTATGGGGGATTGACTTTATGGGTCCTTTTCCCCCATCTAATGGTTTTCAATACATTTTGGTTGCTGTGGATTATGTGTCCAAGTGGGTAGAAGCTATCCCCACCAAAACCAATGATGCTAATGTTGTTGTGAAATTCTTGAAAGATTTAATATTCAGTAGGTTCGGAGCGCCTAGAGCTATAATAAGTGATGGAGGTAGCCATTTTTGTAACAAACTCTTTGATGGAGTACTAAACAAGTACAACATCACACATAAAGTAGCTACTCCATATCATCCTCAAACTTCCGGTTTAGTGGAAGTAAGTAATAGGCAAATTAAGGGAATATTGGAACGCACTGTGCGTCCTTCAAGGAAGGATTGGGCATTTAAGTTAAATGATGCCTTATAGGCATACCGCACCGCTTACAAAACACCTATTGGGATGAGCCCTTACCGGTTAATCTTTGGGAAAGCGTGCCACCTTCCAGTTGAACTTGAACACAAGGCTTACTGGGCAATTAAAGAGTTAAACATGGATTTAGATAAAGCAGGTGAAAAACGATTACTCCAGCTTCATGACTTGGAAGAAATTAGGAATGAAGCTTATGAAAATGCCAAATTATACAAATAGCGTACTAAGCGCTATCATGACAAGAGGCTAGTTCCTAAGACTTTTCACCCTGGAATGAAAGTTCTTTTATTTAACTCTCGTTTGAGATTGTTTCCAGGAAAGCTGAGATCAAGATGGGATGGACCATTCAAAATAGTTCAGGTATTTGAACATGGAGTGGTAGAACTATTGGTGAAAAGTTACCATGCTTAAAAAAATAAATAAAAAATATATATATAATAAAAATAAAAAAAATAATATATTTTCTCACAAAAAATTATCATTTCTTTAAATCAAATTTAAGTAAATAGTTAAGTCTTTTGTACTGTTAGATTAATTTTTGAAAACATATCATGAAATATTTTGTAATTATTTTTGATAATTAGTTAGTTTTTGTCATAACTAGTATTTCTTGATAGAATGTGCAAATTATATTAAACCCAAAATCGGTGTTTATGAATTTTTTTAGTGTAGAATATCCTTCTAAGATATAATTTGAGCCTAATTTCTTTTATTCAGAGTGCAATATATATTTTTTTCTACTCCAAACACATTTCTTATTTATTCAAATTTTTAGATGATCTCTATAGGTATTAGCATTGAATGTATGAATTTTTTCTCATCTTAAATAGAGTATCATATATTTTTTATTATTATTTTTGCTTAGATTAAATGATTTGAGTAGAAATTGATAGTATATGCTTATATCTCATTTATGCATGACTGTTACAAAAACAAAAAGACATATCTGGGGTTACCTAAACCAAGATCAAACAGAAAAGCCACAAAATTAACCACTCACCAAATTCCAAAAAAAAAAATGTACAATCTGTACATGGGTTGACTCTCTAAACTATACATATATTGAAAAAAAATTAAAATATATATATATATAGAGAGATAAAAAATATAGTATCATCTACATATTATGACTCACATTGCCAACAAAGTTGTGAGTAAAGGCTAAATACAAAAGAAAGATATAGGAAGTAATTCCCTAAAAAGTCATTGCAATTTCTTCATTTGTAAAAAGCATATATCTTGAAATTCTTTCTTAATGAGTTTGATTTATGCATGAAAATAATTTTTATATATGATATCTTTATAATTTATACATTCGATTCCTTTCATGAGATCAATGTTAAAATAACACTTTGAGCCTTTATTCTTTATACATCAACTCTTTCGCATATAAATTAGTATGAGTGTTTGAACCCATAGGATTCAGTGTTTTGAGAGTATTGACTTGTGAGGAATAGAGTCGAAGCGAATTCTGATTCATGACACTGAAATTGGGTAAAATTAAATTGATACATTTTTGAAATGAAATATGAAAATGATTTTCGACTAATTATTATAATAAAATCATGATTGTTTAAAGAGATTAAAATAACTTATGCTTGAGATTTTAATTATGATCTTAAAAGAGATTAAAAAGTATGAGACATTTTTGTGATATGTTGTTTTCTTTTATCCTTAAATTAATTTTTGATTTTGTTGTAATTTTAGTTTTTGATTTGATTGTTTTTATAGTTTTTTTTTATTTTTTACATTTAGTTCAATATTTGTGGGTATCATTACTGAAAACCCTCACGAGACTCAATCTCGTCCACTAGGGCAACCTAGGGGTTTAAAGGCTTGTTGCATAGGCTAAATGCAACCGTTTCAATCCACGAAAGTGATTTAGGATAGTTTAATTTTTAGTTTTTATCGCTTCTCTTGCTAAGAGACTAGCAAGAAGCTGGTTGGGGGTTGTGATGAGTGCTCAAAAAGCACTAAAATAACCATGATTTTATGCACATTAATTGATTAAAAATATATATATTTATATGTTTTATCATATATTTATATAAATTTGTCTTTTTCGGAATCACGGGTATTTTTTATTGTTTTTCAGGTATTTTGGCTTAAAAACGCAACGTAAAGACTCAAAGAGGAATACTTGAAGCAATATATCACAAATATATTAATAAATAAGTGGGGAAAAGTCAACAAACATGAAAAAATTGGACAAAATGGGTCAAAAATGTCAAAAATGTCAAAAATGTCAAAAACAGGTTGATGGGTAGAATCAATTTTGTTGACACTTGTTTAAATTTATGAATATTATTTACATATGGTGTAAGGGGATTTCCTAAGGATCTCCTACCACACATAGACTATTGTAAACGTAAATTTAAAACTCCTGTAAAAAAAATAAAAAATTTAGAGAAAATTTACATGGTACAAAACACTAAACAAAACTAGTTAAAAAAACTATTTTTTTTATTTTTTATTTTTATTTTATTATTATTAATTTTTTTATTTATTTTTTATTTTTTATTTATTTTTTATTTTTTTTAAATAACATAATCAGTATTAACCAAGAGTGCTCCCAGGAAAGAATGGTGGTGCAACGGCTCCTTAAAAACCATTCTCTTAGCCAAAACAACGTTCCTAGGAAAGACTAGTGGCATAAAGGCTTCCAAGAACTAGTCTCTTAGACAGAACTCGCTTAGATTTTTACTTTTCATGCTATTTAGTTAATTAGTTATAAATTCAAGTAAATTTTTTTTTTATAATTTATGAACGGTAATTTTATTTTACTATTCACCTATATTAAAAAAAATTGAAATTTTAATTTTTCAATTTTTGAATTTTTGAATTTTTTATTTTTTTTATTTTTTTATTTTATTTTTTTATTTTTTTACTATTCATGAACGGTAAAAAATTTTATTCAATTTTCCAATTATTTTTACTATTAAAAAAAATTTATTTATTTTTATTTTATTTTATTTTATTTTTTATTTCTTATAAATTTTGAAATTTGATTATTGTTAAAAAAATCACAATTATTTACAGCACAAAAATATTTTTTAAAATTTTGATAAATAATTTAAAAACGTTATTCCTTCCCCAGCAACGGCGCCAAAAACTTGATGAGCGAAAACCGGCATCACCGATTCTTGCCAATACTTTGGTTTTAATATTTATAAAACTCTCGCAAGTGCACGAATCATTTCGAAGAAAATGATAAGTATACTCCCAAGGTCGATCTAAGGAAGGAATGTATGTGGTTTTTAATTTATTATTCAAACTTTTAAAAACGAAATTAAATCCTAAACATCCTGTCACGATAGTTTGGTTTTTGTGTTCCTAATCTAATAACATAAAAATAAACATATATACAGATTAATTAAATATAATCTAATAACATAAAAATAAACATAGATACAAATTCAATAAATATTTATCTAAAAATAAATACAAATACAGATTCAATAAATATTTATGCAAATTTTATCATTTATATTAGTGGAGTATTTATGGATATAATAACTAAATTAATTATGCTTGCTCATATTATCTAGGTTATTAAAGATATAAATTGATATTTTATTGATTCTCTTTTTTTTATATAAATACCACCTTTGGTGGGGTTAGATATTCTTTGTTAACTAAACAAATCAATTAACACCTATATGTGGGGTTGATAACTAATTTGGTTAATTAAATTAATTTCTTTTTCTAAAAGATTGAAAATGAACCATTTAAATGTCACCTTTGGTGGGGTTAGACAATTTAAACATTATTCAAGGTGTCCAAATTAAACATAAGAATTTAATTATCCGAGTACTAACTTTCAAGTTTTAAAACCACTATTGAAAACATGTTGTCAATACATTTTCACATAATAATTCTTATAAAAACTTTTGAAATAGAGTTTCACTCTAACTACCAGGCGATTGTACCAACAAATAAAAGAGCACTACTCTAAATTAGACCGGATAACTAAACCTTAAAATCTAATTTTCAGATTTAAGTTTGTAATGAAAAATAATATATTTCTCTCTAACATTCTTAATATAAAATCTTGAAAAAAATAAAATCAATTCATTTTAGAAATTTTTACCTATTTAATATTTCGCAAGCATAACAACGTTATTATTATATCATGTTTATAAACAACCAGCACAGTTAAATTTAATCACAGACAAATTAAATATAACATATAAGAATAAAGCATAAAAATAACTGTAAAGAAAATAAAATCCTTACAGAACATCGACGCTATTCCCGTTTCTGGAAAACCTCCAAGCGGAATTTGCACTCCCATTTATTGAATCAAAAAGCTAAATTATTACAAAAACATTACAAGTTCCTCTCAAAAAGAGAAGAACTCTAAAACTAAGAGAATTGAACTAAAAACTAAGAAAGAAACTAAGAAAAGCTTAGAAAAGCTTAGAAACTAAGAAAGAAACTAAGAAAAACTCAAAAACTAAGAAATGAGAGAAAAAAAGAAGAGAGAAGTGTGTTTTGAAGGTGTGTTTTGAAGTGAAGGGAAGGGGGGTATTTATAGGTGAGGATGGAGAGAAAAAATGAGTAAAAAAATGTAAAAAAAAATGTAAAAATGCGTATTGGAAATGCTGAGGTCATTAATGACGTCATGTGGGCGGCTGGGGCGCGCGGTTGGGCAGCTGGGCACGATTTTCTCCTTTTTGACATTTTTGACCTTTTTGACCCATTTTGTCCAATTTTTCCATGTTTGTTGACCTTTCCCCACTTATTTATTAATATATTTGTGATATATTGTTTCAAGTATTCCTCTTTGAGTCTTTACGTTGCGTTTTTAAGCCAAAATACCTGAAAAACAATAAAAAATACCCGTGATTCCGAAAAAGACAAATTTATATAAATATATGATAAAACATATAAATATATATATTTTTAATCAATTAATGTGCATAAAATCATGGTTATTTTAGTGCTTTTTGAGCACTCATCACAACCCCCAACCAGCTTCTTGCTAGTCCCTTAGCAAGAGAAGCGATAAAAACTAAAAATTAAACTATCCTAAATCACTTTCGTGGATTGAAACGGTTGCATTTAGCCTATGCAACAAGCCTTTAAACCCCTAGGTTGCCCTAGTGGACGAGTTTGAGTCTCGTGAGGGTTTTCAGTAATGATACCCACAAACATTGAACTAAATGTAAAAATAAAAACAATCAAATCAAAAACTAAAATTACAACAAAATTAATTTAAGAATAAAAGAAAACAACATATCACAAAAATGTCTCATACTTTTTAATCTCTTTTAAGATCATAATTAAAATCTCAAGCATAAGTTATTTTAATCTCTTTAAACAATCATGATTTTATTATAATAATTAGTTGAAAATCATTTTCATATTTCCTATCAAAAATGTATCAATTTAATTTTACCCAATTTCAGTGTCATGAATCAGAATTCGCTTCAACTCTATTCCTCACAAGTCAATACTCTCAAAACACTGAATCCTATGGGTTCAAACACTCATACTAATTTATATGCGAAAGAGTTGATGTATAGAAATGAACTAATATGTTCGCATATGTATAAAGAATAAAGGCTCAAAGTGTTATTTTAACATTGATCTCATGAAAGGAATCGAATGTATAAATTATAAAGATATCATATACAAAAATTATTTTCATGCATAAATCAAACTTATTAAGAAAGAATTTCAAGATATATGCTTTTTACAAATGAAGAAATTGCAATGACTTTTTGGGGAATTACTTCCTATATTTTTCTTTTGTAATTAGCCTGTACTCACAACTTTGTAGGGAATGTGGGTCATAGTATGTAGATGATACTATATATTTTTTTATCTCTCTATTTTTTTTCTGAAGATATTTTTTTTTTCAATATATGTATTTTTTTTAGAGAGTCAACCCATGTACAGATTGTACATTTTTTTGGATTTTGATGAGTGGTTAATTTTGTGGCTTTTCTGTTTGATCTTGGTTTAGGTAACCCCAGATATGTCTTTTTTTTTTAGCAGTCATGCATAAATGAGATATAAGCTTATACTATCAATTTCTACTCAAATCATTTAATCTAAGCAAAAATAATAATCAAAAATATATGATACTCTATTAAGATGAGAAAAAATTCATACATTCAATGCTAATACCTATAGAGATCATCTAAACTTTTTGAATAAATAAGAAATTTGTTTGGAGTAGAAAAAATATATATTTCACTCTGAATAAAAGAAATTAGGCTCAAATTATATCTCACAAGGGTAGTCTCCACTAAAAAAAATTCATAAACACCGATTTTGGGTTTAATATAATCTCCACATTTTATCAAGAAATACTAGTTATGACAAAAACTAACTAATTATCAAAAATAATTACAAAATATTTCATGATATGTTTTCAAAAATTAATCTAACAGTACCAAAGACTTAACTATTTACTTAAATTTGACTTAAAGAAATGATAAATTTTTGTGAATTTTTTTTTTTATTAAGCATGGTAACTTTTCACCACTCCCAACCTAAAACTTACATTGTCCCCAATGTAACAACTGCAAATTAAAGATAAAGAGAAAAAAGGAGAAAGATTACCTATTTCTTGAGAATGTGTAAGTACTAATGAAGAAATGCAGGTGCATCCATCATATTCATCATGAAAGTGTATACAGACAGATCGTTGTGAACTTCTAACATCTCAACAAATATTTTTAGTTTTTTTTTTAAATTTAATAATTATTCACATATAATTAAACTAAAATAAACAATAAAATTAAGTAAATAAAACAAATAAAAAAATTACCAAAAATGATGGGTTGCCTCCCATCCAGCGCTTAGTTTAATGTCTTAGCAAGACGTATCTTTTTGGTGCTAAGGGTTACTCAGCCAAATGCAATCCATTTCAGCAATGTTGTTTGGTTCTTCTAAATAAGGCTTGACACGATGGCCATTGACTTTGAACGTTTTTTGTGTCTTGGAGTCCAATAGTTCTACTACTCTATATTCAAATACCTGAACTATTTTGAATGGTCCATCCCATCTTGATCTCAGCTTTCCTGTAAACAATCTCAAACGAGAGTTAAATAAAAGAACTTTCATTCCAGGGTGAAGCGTCTTAGGAACTAGCCTCTTGTCATGATAGCGCTTAGTACGCTCCTTGTATAATTTGGCATTCTCATAGGCTTCATTCCTAATTTCTTCCAACTCATGAAGCTAGAGTAATCGTTTTTCACCTGCTTTATCTAAATCCATGTTTAACTCTTTAATTGCCCAGTAAGCCTTGTGTTCAAGTTCAACTGGCAGGTGGCACGCTTTCCCAAAGATTAACCGGTAAGGGCTCATCCCAATAGGTGTTTTGTAAGCGGTGCGGTATGCCCATAAGGCATCATTTAACTTAAATGCCCAATCCTTCCTTGAAGGACGCACAGTGCGTTCCAATATTCCCTTAATTTGCCTATTACTTACTTCCACTAAACCGGAAGTTTGAGGATGATATGGAGTAGCTACTTTATGTGTGATGTTGTACTTGTTTAGTACTCCATCAAAGAGTTTGTTACAAAAATGGCTACCTCCATCACTTATTATAGCTCTAGGCGTTCCGAACCTGCTGAATATTAAATCTTTCAAGAATTTCACAACAACATTAGCATCATTGGTTTTGGTGGGGATAGCTTCTACTCACTTGGATACATAATCCACAGCAACCAAAATGTATTGAAAACCATTAGATGGGGGAAAAGGACCCATAAAGTCAATCCCCCATACATCAAAGAGTTCAACAACTAAATTAGATGTCAAAGGCATTTCATCTCTTTTGCTTATGTTTCCTGTTCTTTGACATCTATCACATTGTGCACAAAACATATGAGCATCTTTAAAAAGAGTGGGCCAAAAGAATCCAGACTGTAATACCTTACGGGCTGTCTTTTCACCTCCAAAATGACCCCCACAATGAAGTTCATGACAAAAAGTTAGAATGCTCTTATGTTCTTCTTCAGGTACACATCTTTAGATGACTTGATCTTGACCAATCTTGTATAAATAAGGGTCATCCCAGAAATAGTCCTTAATAGTTTTAAAAAACCTTTTCTTGTCCTGATATGAAGTGTTAGGTCGCAAAACACCAGTGGCAAGATAGTTTACAATATCAGCATACCATGGGTTCAGACCTATGAAAAATAACTGTTCATCAGGAAAGGTTTCAACTATATCTTCATTACTCTCATCTTTAAGAGAATTGAAGTCAGAAATCAACCTAGACAAATGGTCAGCTACTAAGTTTTCAGTGCCTTTCTTATCCTTGATTTCTAGGTCAAATTCTTGTAAGAGTAAGACCCACCTGATTAATCTTGGCTTGGCATTTGGTTTACTTAATAGGTATCTTAAAGCAGCATGATCAGAATGCACAATCACTTTAGATCCTACTAAATAATACCAAAATTTGTCTAAAGAGAATACTATAGCCAAGAATTCCTTTTCAGTGGTGGTATAATTCATTTGGGCATCATTGAGTGTTTTGCTAGCATAGTAGATGACATGCAAACGCTTATCCACTCTTTGTCCCAGGACTGCTTCTATTGCATAATCAGAAGCGTCACACATTATTTCAAAAGGTAAAGACCAGTTTGGTGCCATAATAACAGGGGTAGATGTTTGTTTATCTTTCAAGGTATTAAAGGAAGTAAGGCAGTCATTGTTGAAATCAAAATCAGCATCTTTGGATAGCAAGTTACATAAGGGACGACTTATTTTAGAGAAATCTTTAATAAATCGGCTGTAAAATCCTGCATGTCCCAAGAAGTTTCTTATCCCCTTCACAGATGTAGGGGGAGGTAGTTTGGATATCAATTCAACTTTTGCCTTATCAACTTCAATACCTTTGTTTGAAATTATATGTCCTAAAACTATCCCTTGATGAACCATAAAATGACTTTTCTCCCAACTAAGGGTGAGATTGCATTCAATGCATCTTTCTAAAACCAAAGTCAATTTATGTAAGCAATCATCAAATGAGTTCCCAAAGACAGAGAAATCGTCCATGAAAATCTCAATGAATTTTTCCACCATGTCCGAGAAAATAGATATCATGCATCTCTGGAAAGTGGCAGGGGCATTGCATGACCCAAATGGCATTCTACGAAAAGAAAATGTCCCAAAAGGACATGTAAATGTGGTCTTTTCCTGATCTTCTGGTGCTATGGGTACTTGATAATATCCAGACAATCCATCCAAAAAAATAGTAAAATTCGTGCCCAGCTAATCTTTCCAACATTTGATCAATGAATGGAAGAGGAAAGTGATCCTTTTTCGTATATAAATTTAGTTTCCTAAAATCTATACACATTCTCCATCCAGTGATTATTCTAGTGGGCACTAATTCACTTTTGTCATTTTTAACAACTGTTATCCCAGATTTCTTTGGTACCACATGCACTGGACTAACCCACTTACTATCCGCAATAGGATAGATAATCCCTTCTTCTAATAATTTAAGAATTTCTTTTTTAACTACCTCTTGCATGTTTGGGTTTAGTCTTCTTTGGGCCTCTCGTACAGGTTTAGCACCATCCTTTTCTTGTGGTTTGGTCAAGGTTGAAGAAATTATCACTGGATAAGTTTCTCCTTCTCCCAAAAACACATATTTTAAGTGCTCAGGTAAGTCTTTGAGTTCAAGTTCAAGTGGATTGGCCTCTTTACTAGATGAAGAACTGGGTAGATTTAAAAGTGTACTAGATTTTGTCATCACTTCATCATTGTCTAGTTGTTTAAGGTACCCATTAATTTCCTCATCTAAATCTTCTTCGACCTTTTCAAGTGTAAGAACGGTTTCAAGCTTGTCTTCTATTCTGGTTTGTAAAAAGGTGCTTTGGACAAGATTATCCAAAGGATCAACATCGAATATTTCATCGATGGCAGAAATAGAAGGAAAAGGTGAAGAATCAAAAACTTTAAAATGAACAGTCTCTCCTAAGACTGTCATTGTCAAATTTCCATCTTGGACATCAATAATAGTTTTAGTAGTTGCCATAAATGGTCTACCAAGCAATATTGTGTGCTCTCTGTCCAATGCTAGATTTTCTTGCATATCCAGAACCACAAAGTCAACTGGTATTATCAGTTTGTCTACCTGTACCAAAACATCCTCAACTATTCCCTCTGGATATTTAAGAGATCTATCTGCAAGTTGAAGGGACATAGTTGTGGGTTTTAAATCCCCTAGATTGAGCTGTACGAATATAGAGTAGGGCATCAAATTTATACTAGCACCTAAATCAAGCATTGCTTTAGCAACCTTCCTATCCCCCATAGTTATGTTTATAATAAAACTTCCAGGGTCTTTCAACTTAGGGGGTAGTTTGTGCTGAAGTACAGCGCTAGAAATTTTTGATACTACTACTCGTTCATTCAGTTCATACCTCCTTTTCTTAGTGTTCAACTCTTTGAAAAACTTGGCATATGAGGGCACATTCATGATCACTTCTAATAATGGTAAATTGATATTTACTTTAGAGAGCATATTAAAAAGATCATAGAATTGCTTATCTTGTTTGGATTCTTTTAACCGGTGGGGAAAAGGTACTTGCATCTGGTGTGGTTCTGTTGTCTTTTGAATTTTTGGGGTGCCAGATGACCCCCCAATGAGTTTTTCAGAAGGCTTGTTAAGTTTAACACTTGTTTCTCCTTTTTGCGAGATTAGAATATCGCCTTCTTTGTTACCTGAACTACAAGGTAGATTGTTAGAGATTTCAGGTAAACTGGTATTGGCTACCTTACCACTTCGAAGGGTTCTTACATCCTTTGCTTGTTCTGGTTGACTAGGGCGCGGGGCGCGCGCGGGCTGGGGCGCTTGGCTGGGCAGCTAGGCGCGATTTTCTCCTTTTTGACATTTTTGACCTTTTTGACCCATTTTGTCCAATTTTTCCATGTTTGTTGACCTTTCCCCACTTATTTATTAATATATTTGTGATATATTGCTTCAAGTATTCCTCTTTGAGTCTTTACGTTGCATTTTAAAGCCAAAATACCTGAAAAACAATAAAAATACTCGTGATTCCGAAAAAGACAAATTTATATAAATATATGATAAAACATATAAATATATATATATTTAATCAATTAATGTGCATAAAATCATGGTTATTTTAGTGCTTTTTGAGCACTCATCAATAAACCCTAAAGAAATCACTCAATAACAAATGTTGCTGGTTGGTTTCAATGAAAGTGTAATAATGTTGGCATGAACCATATGCTTACCAATGTCAGTAGAATGTGCTATAATTTTGACAACCTTTATCGTTCTAAATACTCCAACATCTTATAATGCTATTTTGGGTTGCCCGTGGATACACAAAATGAAAGTGGTGCCTTCAACAAATCACCAATTGATTGAATACCTTACTGCTAATGGGATCCAAAAAATTAAGAAGGGGAAAGATAGGGCACAGAGTTGTTATAACATTGCTATGAAAAACATGCTACCCCAAACCTCGAAATAGAAATTAAAGAGTAAAGGCCATCCCAACAAATTTAAGAAACTACATACAGATGAACATACTACGATAGAAGTACATAGTGACTATGATATGATCCTTATAGGAGACACAGAGAGCAATCCATATGTTAAAATCAATTATGCACTACCTTCTTCATTTAAAGTTACCCTTGTCGATTTTTTGAAAAATAACATGGATTTATTTGCTTGGAAACCTGAGGACATGCCAGGTATAGATACATATATAATCTCTCATAAGTTATGCTTAGATCATACCAAAAAGTTAGTTCAATAAAAAAAGAGGAAATTTACTAGAGATAAGAAGGAAATTATCAAAAAGAAGATCGAGTCCTTGAAAAATTTGGGTTAGGTTCGTGAGGTCAAGTATCCAACCTGGCTATCAAATGTGGTGTTAGTAAATAAAGCAGGAGGTGAGCACATAATGTGTATGGACTTCATAGATTTGAATACAACAACACCAAAAAATTGCTTTCCTTTGCCGAATATTGACCAATTGGTAGATGCCACGACTGGATTTGAATCAATGAGTTTTATGGACGCTTATTCAGGTTACCACCAAATCCAAATGCATCCTAGAGATGAGGAAAAAATGGCATTTATCACGAAAGAAGGGACGTTTTGCTACACAAAGATGGCATTCGGTTTGAAAAATGCCGGTGCTACTTATCAAATGATGATGACTAATATGTTTCCAAACCAAATAGAACGAAACATGAAGGTATATATCGATGACATGATGATCAAAAATAAATGCACTAAATACCATATTAATGACCTTAAATAAGTATTCACCATAATTCAAAATTATAAAATGCACCTCAACCCAAAAAAATGTGTGTTTGGCGTGGCCTCAAGGAAGTTTTTGGGGTACCTAGTCACCTCAAGAGGTATGGAAGTCAATCCAAATAAAATTTTAGCCTTATTCAACATGAAATCCCCCTATTGCCTCCAAGAAATCCAACAATTGAACGAGCGTACTGCAGCATTAAGTCGCTTCATTTCTAAATGCACTAAAAAATGCCTACCATTCTTTTGGCTGCTAAAAAAGAACACAAAATACCTTTGAGATAATGAGTGTGAACAAGATTTCTAGTCCATTAAAGATTACTTGGGAAGAACACCTCTTTTAGTCAGTCCCATGGTGGGGGAAGACTTATATATGTACATGTCCTTCATGGACAAGGTTGTTAGTGTCGTATTGGTGGTCGACCATGAGGGAACACAATACCTCATGTACTACGTGAGTCATTCATTGATAGGAGCACAACAAAGATATCCTCCTTTAGACAAGGCATCATTTACTATAAGAATGACGGCACGGAAACTCAAACATTACTTTCGTGCACACAAGGTAATGGTCATTACCTCATACCCCTTGAAAAACATTTTGGGCAAACCTAATCTATCCGACCATCTCTCCCAAATAGATATTAAACTAAGCCAATTTCAAATACATTATAAACCTTTGGCCACAATCAAGGGATAAGCCTTAGTAGATTTTATCGTGGAATGACACACAAGAATACCCAAGAATGTACTTTAATATGTGCGATAGGGTCAACTTCCATAGGAGAAACACATTTCCTTAAAGCGAAGTTTTGGAAGGTATATGTATATTCACCCTAATGGGAGCCTTAATAGAACAATGCCTTCAAATCACCTTCCAAGCGACCAATAATGTCGCAAACTACAAAGCCCTACTTTTGGCGTTGCAACAATTGATATCCCTTGGAGCTAAGAAGGTCTTAATTCATAGTGATTCGCAACCCAGTCAACAATGATTTAGAAGCTAAGGAAGAGAGAATGAAACTCTATGTACAAGAGGTGAAGAAAGCAAAATCTATGTTTGAAACTTTTCAGATCAAGCAGATACCACGGGGAAAAAACGCCCATGCTAATTCCTTGGCCATGTTGGCATCTATAGTAAACTCAGGTTCAAAGAGAGTCATCCTAGTATATTTCTTATCAAGACCTAGTGTTAGCGCAAGTGAAATAAAATATCAAACTTAAACGAAGGTCATATGCATGATTCATGATTCTTGGTTGAAGCCATATACACAATACCTTATCAACGATACTCTCCCAAAAGACAAACACTTAGCATGTAAACTCATAAAAAAGTAGGAAACTATGCCCTCATTTAGGGAGTTTTATATAAGGAGAATTATGATGGCTTATGGTTAAAATGCCTACCTACGGCTGAGGCTCAGATGGTCTTAAGTGACTTACATGACGGCCAATGTGGAGCTCATTCTGGAGGAAGAATACTTTCTCAAAGGATTATCCGACAAGGTTACTACTAGCCTACGCTTCTTAAAGATTGCATCTCTTATGTCAAAAGTTGTGATAAGTCTCAACAGTATGCCAATGTGCCACACCGACCAGGTGTTGATCTAAGATCTATTATTAGCCCCTAGCCATTTTAGAAATGGGGTTGGATATCGTGGGACAATTACCTATTGCTTCAGATGAAAGAAAGTTCCTCATCATGGCAACTGATTATCTTACTAAATGGATAGAGGCAGATCCTTTAGCTCGAATCCAAGAATTGGATGTGGAGAAATTCATATGGCACAACATTATATGCAGTTATGGCCTACCTCGTGAACTAGTTACCAATAACGGTAGAAAATTCACTGGACAAAAAATAATATCTTTTTGCGATAAGAAGGGTATCAAATTATCTCACTCCACCCCTTACTGACCCCAAGAAAATGGTCAAGCTGAGTCATCTAATAAGACCCTCATTAATATACTACAAAAACATTTAGAGGGGCCTAAGGGAAAATAGGTTGATATGTTACCTGGTGCTCTTTGGGCCGCATGAACTACTCCTAGAACGTCAACATGAGAAACTCCTTTCTCCCTCGTTTACGGAACTGAAGTAGTCATACCTCTTGAAATACAAGAACCCACATTCCGATCTAATATCACCCATGACGATAATGACCACCTAAGAAGGGAAGACTTGTTATTAGCTGGAGAAAAATGAGAAGAGGCTTTAATAAGACTCGAATCACAAAATAGAACACTCTAAAAGATATATAACAATTTTTTTACACACAAGAGCTTCGGTATTGGAGAATGGGTTCTACGAAGAGCATTGGGCAACAAAGTTGAAACTAACGTAGGAAAATTTGCTGCAACATGGGAAGGTCCATATCAAATATATTACATCATACCAACAGACTCTTACTTGATAGAACGTGATGGTATAAAGGAGGCCCTAAGTGGAGAATTCCTCAAAAAATATTACATGTAAATACTTTGTACATAGTGAGTACTTATATATGAGAGGTACAATTATCTTTTGATCAATTATCGATGGAAAGGTTTAATGAACTGCCAACCTAGAAGTAGTCCAATGACCTTTTCACTGGGGATGTGGGACTTATCACGTGCCTCATGATTGGAGGTGGAGTATCTCGATCCCCCACTTGAGATGAAAAATTTATGAAATATACTCAAAAGGAGTACAAGCATGCCACGAGTATCTTATTTCATGCCCCTAAGTTGGAAAGAGTCATTTGACCTTCTCACTTGGGATGTCGGATTTATCTCATGCCTCATGATTGGAGGTGGAATCTCTTAACCCCCTACTTTCGATGCGAAATATGCTCAAAAGAGTGCAAGCATGCCTTGGGTATCTTATTTAATACCCCCAAGTTGGAAAGATTCATTTGACCTTCTCACTTGAGATGCAAGATATGACCCATGCCTCATGATTGGAGGTGGAGTCCCCTGACCCCCACTCGACATGTCAGTTACTATTTCATTATTCATTATGGATAAAAAATGATGACATGAATAAGAGTAGATTTAATGATTACCAAATCAATCATGCCATCTGATATTACAAATTATTATGAACATTATTACAAATTATTACTAACATTATACGAGTATAGTATTTCTTCCTTATTCTTCATGGTTGTTTTTTTATTAAGCGCCATGTGTTTCCAATATTCCACTAATTTGTGCAATCTTTCTCCCTCTTCTTTGTATCTTTCCTGTTCAAGATGTGCTAATTTCAAGTCTTCACGAGAGTCCACTAAATCTTGTGCCAGAACTTTACATCTCGATTTCAACACGCATAATTCTTTATCCACAAATTCACCTCCTTCTCGACACATTTCAGCCTCTTTTTATGCATCTTTTGCCATGGCTATGGCCTACAATAAAGAGCATATCACATAGAATACTAATAAATTAAAACATATCATATAGAGTAAATACATCCACTTCGTTGTGAACCATTACGCCACAAACACTTACATCAAATATACGCCTCACTATCATGTGCCACATTGTCCCCCCCCCCCCCCCCCCCTCTCTTTTATGGGCTGTGTAGATAGATGGACGATCTTCGGGCACCCTAAAATGATGATATAATTCTTCTTGCACATGAGGTACATTAAACATACCACTTTTGAAGAGATTGTTAATACCGCTAGTCTCACCCTTTTCTTTTTTGGGAGGATATATACTTTGTAAAGGCTTAATACCTTCTCTTGACGGGGACAACTCATTCTAAGATAATTTCTCAACACACGATCTGCTCATATGTAGAAAAGTAGACACCCTACCTTGAGACAACTTAGTGATCGTTGGACATTTTTCATCTTTTTCTCCTTTTGTGACTTTGGGAGAGGCATGGTTAACCTCTTCGCTATGAGTAGGAGAAATAGCTCATTTTCTTGCATCAGGCACAACTTGCATCGTGAGTAAATTTGTTGGATTTATCTTTTCACTACAACAAGAGACAGTTCATTCCTCTATCGCAGGGAGTACTCTTACGGACAACAATGACCCTGTTTCAAACAAATCATCCAAATTTACTTTACTATAATCCATTTGAAAACTAAATGGACTATGATTATTTCTTGAAATTCATCAAGTCGTTCAGTATTATTCTATCAAGTTAACGCGGCCTCAAATCCTCTAAATTATGTGTACTATACGAATGATAAAAGAAAAACAAAAATACTTCAATCAAAGCAAAATATATAGAGGTACATAGAAATAAATGACGCATTTAATAAAATTAATTTCAAGTCCCAAAATTTTTCATTTACATTTGGTTTTACAAAATAATCAATTAAATCCATCAAGGAATGGCTTCTTCTACCACGCCCTCGGGTCAACAACTTGGTACGGCCTCTATGTTACGAGGTGAAGTTTAAGGAGTAATAGCTCTAGATGTCTTAGATCTACTACTTTGAAAGCTCGCATCAAAGCCAGGTAAGGCACAATTAAGTCTAGCTTTTCAGCTTGAGCTTTGAGGTTGCTCACTATGAAGCTCGCACCATTACGATACGCTTTACTGTACTCCACATTTAAGGTATCTACTATTGTAGACAACGAGCTAACCTAGCTCAACATGGTAGCCAATTGCTCTTGTAGAGCGTTGTTCTTTTCATCGGCCTCCTTTGCGAGCTTTTCAAAGTTCTTAGCTACTTCACCCTTCTCAAAACAATAGGTGTCCACTTTTCTTAGCTTCTCCACTTTGTATAACCTCGTTTTCCAGGTTCAAAGTTTTTGTATCTTTTTTGAAAATCAAGACATCTTTGTCTTTTACCGACTTCTCATATTTGGCTATCTACAAGCGAATAGCTTGAACCTCACGCTTATAGACTCGAAGGGATAGCTTGCCCTCCCTCGCCAAACACACCACCTACAAACAAGATATGTTAAAAAAATAAATATATAATAAAAGTTTTAAAGCGAAGAATTAATGAAACTATTCACCTCAAAAAGATGATTTGCTATCATCTCCCCATGGGTCCCCTATTCACTCCTACGTGACGCTCTCACTTGCAAAATTTTAGCTTCTATTCCAAAATAATGAAATAGATCTCTTTTAAGATATGTTCGCCCAAAGATCCCCTCGTCAAAATAAGTAACGGGAGTCTCTAGAACCATAACATCCTCTAGAACGACCTCATCAAATTTGAATTCGTCCATATCCATCGCTTCCATTCCGAGGGTATACTCCTCCTCGACTTTTCTCTTCTTTGAAACCTCCAGTTCGCGAGGTAAGAATGAGCTGGGATTACCCAAGGTCGTTGGAGGCATTGCAACCGTAGTAGTTGTAGTGACCTCTAAATCCTTAAAGAGATCGTCTCGAGTAGGTGAATAGGTCATGTGCTCCAAACGAGGATAAGTGGGAGGCAGATCTTGCACACCTGAAGTGTCAATCAGATCTCCTAAATCGACATGTGAGTAGTCCATTCCTGCAAAATATAAACACATCAATAACTTCACCAACGATGTATAAAAACAATATACATAATAATTAAACATATATAAATATACATAACATAAAAATAAAAAAAATGATCTTGATATTCATTTGTATAATCTCGCCACACCCCGAACTTCTTTAAGGAAGCTATAGTTAGGATATCGGGGTAACCTTCATGTGAGGTATTTTGTAGCTTAATTCATCTTATTTTTTCTTTACCACTTGTATCCAGCTTACTGATGAGCTCGCTAGCCCGAGATTGTGAGGTATTAAAATCATGGTACCAAGTATATTGAACTGGGAAATTCACCACGTCACCCCAAATATCCCCAATAACATACAAATATTTATCTTTCCAGCCAGCGGTACTGTCGGGCAGTTTAAGGTGCAACACATGGTCGATAACATAGGATATGTATGCCCTCTCTTTTTCTAACCCATTCCTTTTAAAACAATATAAACACCTCAACTCATCATTTTTGAGGTCTATTCCATGATATCCAACCACCACGGAGAGACATAAGAGTGTTCGCCATCCATTTGGATTTATTTGGGAAAAATTAATGTCAAAAGTGCTCAAAGCATGGGCCATTAATTTGAAAAAGGGGCAACGAAGACCTATTTTAAAGGTCGCTAGATGTATCACTCACCACCCTGGTAGAGGATCATCAGCATCACATAAATGGGGAGGCACTGGCATTAGCCCTACACGAGCTGGAATGTCATACATTTGCCTAATTTCCTCTAAATCTTTAGTTGTTAGAATTCTAGGCATCTTTTCAATTTGATGCTTATCTTTGGTTCTATGTGTAAGCTCGCCCTTGTTTTCCCTTTTATTTTTTGGGCGAGGTACTTTGGTGGATACCAACATGGGAATCCTGATAACAGGAATTGAACCCCTTGACGATGAGGTAGACACCGCCTTGGACCCCGAGGAAGAAGAAAGAGCGAGAATCCCTTCCTTAATAGCTCTCAGAGTAGGCCTATTGTCATTACTCTTTATCGTTTCAGGTCATTTGGTTTGTAACGTTCTCGAGGGAATACGACCAAGAGATACATTTTTGGTTGGGTCTCCCTTTGAAGATCTACTCACTTTCTTTCCCATATGCGACATTAAAAAGGAGAAGATGAATAATTACTTAAATAAATGAGAAGATTATATCAACTCAAGAGGTAAGGATATAACATCGACCTGAATTCTAATAAAATTTGTTATATAAATGAGCTTAAATGACTATCAAGTAACTTTTGAACGACCTTATTAAAGAATAATACGAATTTTGATTAATCAATGGGCTAAAATTCTCTGAAGATAAAATTACTAAGTTAAAATAGGTAAAAGATAAAAGTAAATTCCTACACTATTTATAAAAGAAAAACGAGAAGTTGAAAGGTCTCAGCCAAAAATAAAATTAATTAAAATATATATTACAATTAAACGACTTCACAATTAGAATTTGCATTGTCTGAGTAGCCATTATGTATCTAAACACATTGAATCTATCAATAAAATATATATTATTCCTTTGACTTCTCAAAATCAAGAGAATAGGGGAGTTAATGTTTGATATTAAATGTGTAATAGACATACGACCTTAGATGTGTAGGTATCCCACTATGGTGTAGTGGGGTAATAGGACTAGCTCAACGGTGACTTGGGCCCAAGGAGTTTGGTAAAATGTATAACCCAGTCGATAGAATACCTCGTTGTCCAAATGCGAGGTCCTAGACGTTAAGATCTGATGAAACTATGAACCCTCTTATGCCAACATGATCATGGTTCTTTCTCTCTATGAACAACCTGAGGAAAGCTGCTTAGGAACCTAAAGCGACCTACATATAACGATATTCCTTATATGTATGTAATGATCTCATAATGTAACACATAGCGATCTTCTTTCTATTTATATTAGTTTGCATATAATTTTATTACATGTAAATGGTATATCCAGATCGCTTATATGTACCTTGCTATGTACGTAGGATGTTATACATATATATATCCCTTAAATGAAGAGAATATAAAATCTAATTTAATTGTTCAATTTTTCACTTCTCATTAAAAATCACTAGAATCTTACACTTGAAATTCTCTACAAATAGAATCAATTATCAGAATTCAACAAACAAATAAGACTAAGGAAGAAAAAAGCTCTTTGTCTTTAGTTGTATCTTGCCGTCAATTATAAATTTTTTATTATCTACTTATTAGGAATTTGAAAAAAAAAAGGTACATACAAACCAAGATCAACCGAGCCCACTCACCCATTTAATCGACATTATCAAATTAAAACATTTAAACGTTTGGCATACATTTTTTTTGGTAAATTCGTCCATAAGTTCAAATAATATCAATTAAAATATATTAAATTAATTTTAACATCATAAATTTATGCATTATTTATCCGAGGTAAATTAATTTTTACCATTCCAATTCTGTTGTTCCCGATTCACATTGCATGACCCACTTCCACAAAAAAAACTTCAAATATTACCATTGTTATCTCATCTTTTTTCTATACACTCTCAAAAATAATTAAATATTTTATTAATTATTATAAATTTTATATGATTTGATAATGCGTGACTTATAATAATTAACAAAAGATATACACCCAGGCGGGGACGCTACCCCAATACATAGATATAAAACTACTCCACACGTTCACATGCAGCTTTGTTTTCTTTAGTGATAATGTACCTTACACCCTCTATTTATATCACTTTGTTTTTTCTTGTACGTAACTAACACATCATGCTTTAATCTTGTAATCTTGGATATAAGTTTTATGAAGTCACATGTTAACAATTTCTATGCAAAGAATGAGTAACATTTCAAATGCACTTCATTTTTGTGTGAGCTCAGTCTCATATCTATATCTATAAACTGTTTTACTTATTTGTTTTCTTATATGTATTTTTTTTTTATCTTCTTGTCTTCTTTATAAAATTACTATCATTTTCCAGCATGGAGCCATGTATCTTGTCAATCAAGACTGGGTAAAAGTGATTCTCGCTCTTATGTACTCCGTGGAAAATACTGTTGTAATGTCTTTCCTCTATGAATTGCTTCTCTCACTTTAGCCTCCTATTGTAACTGGAATAATTGCTCAATAAAGCTATGGAAGATAACAATTAAGTGCTATTGTAATTGAGGATTATCAAAAGGTTACAATTTTTCCTCTCAGTTTTCTTTTGTCCGATTTAAAAAATTTGGTAGTTAATTATTATTTGTTATACAATAACTTTGATAACTCTACCCTGATCCCTTGCAACCGTAAAGTTTTTCCATGTTTTTAAATTAGGTACAAACAAGTGGCTGCTGGCATTATTCTTATGGATTAGACCTTAACTTTCTACTTTATGTTCACATTTAGTCATTATTTAGAAGTAAATATTTTATTTCTTTTTAACAACGAAAATGTGTAATTTTAAGTTTTTCCATAATATGGTGGTTTATAGTTTCCTAAGAGGTAAAGTGTTAGATTGGAAACTATATTGAACAACTTAATTATTGATGTTTATGCTTTTTTGTGCTGCCTTATAACAATAATATTGATTAAATTAATTTTCCTCGTTAATTCTTGAGAAACTTATATTACTTGTAATATATTATATTGTACATTATATGTGCAAGCATGCAAAGAAATAGTAAAATCAAACTACTATTAAAGAGAATAATTTGAGATGATCATTACAAAACAACCGTAGTTGTAAATTGAATTAGTTTTTCTATTGACTACTTTTTATAATGGTCATTTCTAATTTTTTATATTGGTTGTTAGGTTTTTTTAAATTTTTTATTACAGTTATTTTTTTATTTTTCATGACGGTCCAACCTATTATGAAAACTTATATTTATTATAACATATGTCTGGATAGATAATAATCGCTCTTTTTTAGAGTGTCATAATAGTCTTATAATGACGGTTAATAACCATCTTTAAAATTCATTTTTGACGTAATGAAAGATCATTTTAAAGCTCTATTGATAAACTTATTTCCTCAAAATGCTCAACCATTTCAAAAACGATTAAAATTTGAAGAGAATTGACAAAAAAATTATTGAGATGATAAAAATAAAGAAAACAATTTTGTAAGGGAATAAGATCGTTATTCTTGTTTTTATTTAACAAATCTAAGTCATACATTATTAATACAAATGTTAAATATTATTTGTTATTAATAACTTGAAATTCACCATATGTATTGGATGTAAAATAGACACTTAAGATTTAAAAATAAGCACAAAAAAATAAAAAATAAGTAGATGATCATGATAGATGTGATGACGGTTGCAGTCTCTCAAATGTATAGTGTTTTTTTTAATTAATTGAAATTATTTGTTGGAAAAATGAGAGTGATTACATTAATTAATTAATTAGTGTAATGTTACTAAAAGAAAAACTTATTGACATTTAATTATTGTGAAAGTTAATGGAGAGAAATTGATTTTGTTATGACATTTAATGTAAAAAAGTAATCTTAGGATTAGTTTGATCTAATGGCTAGTCTAGTTTAATTTTTCTTATGAAAGCCTAGTATATGTTTATTATTGTGTTTTCTAATGCACTCTGTTTAAAAAAAGAAAATAAACAAATAAACAAATAAATAGTATAATCCAAGGAACATTGACAATAAAAACTCCCATTCGACTTCTCAATCATTATTGTACAACGTTTTATTGATGTGTCCTTATAGCATCTCATAATGTGTGATGTAAATTCATGGGAATGTTTGAAAACCAATATGAATGATCAAACATCAAAGGTTGGAGTTGGAGTAATGCATATGCAGTTTTGGATGGATTTTGGGTAGTTCAATCAATCGAGACAGGAATCGATCAATCGAGCATGGTCGATCGAGGAGTTTCTTCTCAATTTTTAATTTTTTAGTATTAATGAGTTGATCAATAGAGCCAGTAAATTTTGACGCAAAATGATGAACATGTGCATAAGAATCTACACATAAGGGCTTGAAAATGAAAGGACATTATGGTAAATGACCATGTGGGCATGTATATGCCTTTTTGTGCTATAGAATTCTTTGAAGACCATTGTGTTCTTGGAGAGCTTAAAAAGAAAAAGAGACAAGCAAGGATTAGGGATTTTCTTCAATAAAGGCAGGAAGGGCAACTTGGTGTTTCTTAGACAACTCTTTGGGTATAAGCTTCTCTAAGGTATTGTTCTCTCCAATTCAATCCATTGTAAGCATTAGAATCTAAATATATCTCCATTAAAGGAGTGTGAAACTTAGGGATATTTTTGGGACTTAAATGGATTGGGTGATGCTTGTATATTGATGAGAGTAGATGATTGTAATGCTATTGAGTAGGATAGTCAATAATCTTATTTGATTCATAGTTAAAAATTGTGTAGGTTATAGATGTAAGCTCCATTTTTTGGAAAAGAACCACGTTAAATCTTATGTATTGATTTATTTCTTTCTTCGCTCAATTTTATTCCTTTTCATTATATTGGTGTTATGTTTGTAATTATTGTTTATTGGTTGGTTTCCATTTGGTTCTCTTTTTGCTCATTGTTTGATTGGGTAACAACTGATTCATAGGATAACTCAGTTTATATGGGCCTAAATAAGACTTGAAAAAATCACAACAGAGTGATATTAGAACTACCCAAGGTTTTGACTTTGGGTTGTTTTGGGTATTGTTAAATTTCATGGTTTGTTATAAAGTCTTGTTGGTAGGAGTTTTGTGGATGTTGTTGGATTGAAGATAATTTCAAAGTAATCAATTATAAGTAAAATTGAGATAGAGAAATAGGATGGTTTTGGTGACTTTTACATATGGAAGGCAAAGAAGAAGAGCATCTTGATTCAACAAAAAGTAGTGTGAGCCTTAGAAAGTAATTCTATGTGTTTTGGATGGATTCATCAATTTTCTAAAGAAGGAATTGGAAGCAACCACTTATGCCTCTATTTATGTACACTTGAATGATGATATGATTCGTGAGGTGCAAGGTGAGGTGACTATAAAGGGTATATAGGAGATGTTGGATGAGATTTGTACTCAAAATACTTTGTCTCAAAAATTCTATTTAAAAGAATAATTGTTCGGTTTCAAGATGGATATGTCAAAGGTCTTGGAGTCTAATCTTTTGGATTTTTAGAGGCTTTCTAGTAACTTGGCCTATATTAAAAAAGGTCTTGGGGATGAGGATCGTGCACATCTCTTATAGCATAATCTACCAAAGTTGTATCGTGAAGTGAAGACGGGGCTCAAGTATGGAAGATATAAAATCTCTTTGGAGAATATGGTGTCCTGAAAGGGTAGGACAAGAAACAGAAGCATCAAGAAATGGAAGAAATTTAGTGATGGATGAGGAGACAAGTTATGAGTATGTCAAAACACTTGCAATCTTGTCGAATGATGGAAATTATGGCACATGGGTTTTGGACTCAAGGTGGACATACCATTTTACACTTCAAAGAAGTTAATTTGTTGAGTACAAATCACTAAAGAGTGGTGTTACAAATTTGTCATATAATCATAGTGTGAAACTGTGAGTATTGGCATAGTACATCTTTCACAGGATGATGGTTTGATGTTTATTCTTAAGAATATGTTACATGTTTTGGATTTGAAAAATAAATTTATCTCCTTTGGTATGTTGGAGAGTATGGGCTTTAATTTCAAATGTGAACGTGATGAAATTAAGGTGTGTAGGAGTTCATTGGTGCTTTTTTGTGATAAACATATAAACAGATTGTATATTCTTAATGGTTTTGTAGAGACTAAAGATCTTATGGCTACCCACATTGAAGTGGATATGAACCGATGGCACAAGAAGTTAGGCCACATTAGTGCTCGAGGGTTGAAGGAACTAGGAAAGAGGAAATCTCTTGGTGACGGATTGATTAATGGGATGAATTTCTATTATCATTATAAAATTAGCAATGACAAGAAAGTTTCATTATCTTTAGCAAGGTGCAAAGTAGATAGCATATTGGAGTATGTGCATATAGTCTTTCATGGGCCAGAGAAGATACCGTCAATGAATGGTGCCAGGCATATTATTTCTATTGTTGATGACTACTCTAGGAAGCTTTAGGTATATTTACTGAATAGTAGAGACGAAGTTTTAGAGAAGTTTGAATAGTGGAGGTTTTCTATTTAAAACCAAACTAGGAGGAAGGTGAAAAACCTTATGACAAAGTGAGGTTTGGAGTTTTGTTGTGAAGCCTTTATTGGTTTGTGTAGAATGAATGAATCTTCTAAAAAGAGTTGAGTGTATGCTTTCTGGTGCTGATATACCCCTAAGATTTTAGGGTAAAGCAGTTTCTACACTTGGGTATCTTATTAATAGATGCCTATCAATACCTCTTGACTTCAAGGTACCTGAAGAAATATGGATTGGACATCCAGTGAAATATAACCATTTGAGAGTGTTTGGTTATGTTGTTATGCTCAGATTAGGTGTGAAAAGTTGGAAAAGAGAGTACTAAAACATTTATTCTTGAGTTATCCAAATGGTGCTAATGGTTACAAGTTATGGTGTGATGATAGCAAGAAGTGCATCATTAGTAGGGATGTAAAATTTGTAGAGAATGTGATGTTTTCACAAGTCAGCTCTCATAATTTCATTAGCTCACCAAGTCTGGCCAAACGAATTTGTAGTAAGGTGGAGCAATTGGAGTGTGCGTAAAGAAATTTTATGGAGATGCATAAGCAATAGGAAGAGAGACTTAGTGATGATGAAGAACATTATCAAGTGAACACAAAGATAGTAATTGACATTGCGCTAGCCGAACCATCTGGGCTACTTTGTGATTACTCTATAGCAAGAAATTGAGTTCATCATGACAAAGTGACTCTTGGGATGTTAGACCTTGCCTATGCAATGAGTAAGGAGAATACCTATATATGGTATGAGGCCATAGATGATAAAAATGATTCTCTATATGATAACTAAGCACAAGCACTTTTTCCAAGAAATACAAGTAATAGTGAAGACTATATATAGAGCACGTTGAAAGATGGTGTATATGAGCTTGATTCGGCGGGATACGAGGCCAATGTTAATGCAACAGAGCTGGTACAACAAAAAGGTATCATGGTTTAACACTTTGACTTGTTTATTGCATTACCTCCTAATATTGTTAATGTGGATGTGAAGATGGTAAAATTTATGGATTTACTTGATGTAAGAAACATTGGATATGTAATGAGTATAGTGTTGATGTACCTAGGAGGTATAGTTAGAGTTGAGGTACCTATGTGGTCTACTTGTTTGTGTAAAGTTTGATATGTTGGGTTCTGTGATTTTGAACTTCATAGTTGTATTTGATTCAATAAGTTATAAGGTCATGGTACAACTAGTTGAGGCTTGGTATTTTATCATTATAAGATATGTTTTTAGTTGGTGAATGTGAATGAAGCTTCATGGTTGATATGGTTGATTTGGGTGGCTATTAATTGAAGAATATTTTGAGGTGGAGTTGGTGACAAATCACATGGTTAAAAACTCAACGGATATTAAACTTGTTACATTAATTAAATGACCCTAGGGATGTGTATATGCCTCCTTTTTGCCCTAGAATTCTTTTCGGAAAGAATTATATGCTTGGAGGTCTTAGAAAGAAAGAAAGGCAAGTGAGGATTAAGACTTTTCTTCATTGAAGGTGGGAAAGGAAGCTTGGTGTTTCTTGGACAACTCTTTGGATGTAAACTTCTCTAAGGTATTATTTTCTCATATTCAATACATTATAAGTATTAAAATCTAAGTATATCTCCATTGAAGGAGTGTGAAGCTTAGAGATATTCTTAGGACTTAAATGGGTTGGGTAATGTTTGTATGATGATAAGAGTAAATGATTATAAGTCATTGAGTAGCATAAGTTGTAATCTTTTTTTATTCGGGTGCTTGGGTTATGGATGTAAGCTCTATTATTTTGGAGAAGAACCATGTTAAATCTTATGTGATAATTTATTGCTTTCTTTGCTTGATTTTATTCTTTGTCATTATATTGGTATAGTTGCATTTTTTATTGTTGTTTATTGGTTGGTTTCTATTTAATTCTCATTTTGCTCATTGTTTGATTGGGTAACAACGATTCACGAGATGATTCTATTTATGTGAGACTAAACAAGACTTGTGAAAATCACGACACATCTTCATCCAAGGAATTTAAGCTAAGATGCCACCTATTAACTTACTAGGATCTCTACTTTGAAAGACAAAGGTGTTAAATGATTAAACATACCTAGATTTTCAGAATTCTTAACCGGTGCATAAATGATCAACTTATTCAATATGGTTTCACTTTTAATCATCTAATAAGAAAAATATATGTTTATTTTTATATAACGTTAAAAACATGTGTTTATTTACGTTAAGAAAGATGAACATATGAGGCTAATGGTTTGAGTAAAACAATGTATGGTCTTGAGTAGTAACATCTTATGAAGTTTATTTTCGAGAAATTATATTTACCACGTCGTCCATGATGACAATATATGTCTAATTTAATTGGTTATATGCTTATATTCTCTATTGGCTAATTTCTATTTAATATCGTGCATCAATGATAGTGTAAAGCGTACAATCTTTAAACAATGCTAGTTAATAGATTTCTTTATTTTTAGCACAAGAAATTTTAAAATAGTATATATATATTGTCTATGAATTATAATATCAATATAAAATTTTAATTTTACAAAAATCTTAAAAAAAAACTAAGATATTATTAATATTGATAAAAAATTATTGAAGTTATAAAATTAAAAATAATTATCAATAATATAATAAACATTTTTTTTGATCAAGACATAAATATGACCTTAAAAAAAAAGTAATAACATTTATTTATTTGGTTACGTGGGAATGACATTTAAGATATGATTTGTTTTCGGAATAAAAACTTAATAAAAATAATAATAATATAATTCTATATAAATAATAATAATATTAATATGTATGTTTAAATAATAGAATTAAAATAATGATAAATATTAAAATAAAACTTATAAAATTATAAGTGAAGTATAATTAAAAAATATAATTTTTTTATTTTAAATGAAATAAAATAATAAATAATTATATAAATATATAAAAGATAAAATATTTGAAAATATTATTGAAAGATGTAAGAAAAATAAACATTTTTATTATTATTAAAATATTATATACGGTCATACTTATTATTTTTAACCAAAACATAGCCACTAAGTAATTTAAAAGCATGTGAGCACGCCAATAACTAGCGTGTGAATATCAAATTGTCAATGGTACTCTGCGTGGAAGTAGGTACGCAAAATAGTCAACTTTATCAAGTCAAAGTTATAGTTTGGTGGGTGCTTGCCTAGTTGCATTAATTGACCCTTTCATTGTCAATAGATAATTCGATCATTGATATTCGAACTCCATTTCTTTATAGTTTAATCACTTCCTCATGAAGAGAACGAACTCAATGCGAAATTCTTGAATATATATTAAGTTAGGTTGTAACCAAACCATATATATTATTGTGAAGGAGTAATGCTGCGTAGTGCTTACCTTTTCTGAATCACATTAATTTATATTGAAGATATCTATCAATTACACTTTATAATATTATGACAAATAAAAACAAAATTTAAATGTTTTTATTAGAATAATATATCCATCATTTTCATATTTTTTACAATATATGTTTAAAAATTAAAGGAATTATATTTATATTCAAATATTTTTATATTTTAGATGTGTGTATTTTTTGCTTAATTTTTAAAATTTATTTTTAAATATATTATTTATATATATATTAATACAAATAATAAATTTTAAATTATGATTTTCAACATTGACTTATCACTTGTGGAAATATGTTGGATATAATTAAATTCATCATAAATTAATAAGTTAATTATATATATTATATATGTATTTTAAATATATAGATGTATATGTGTATCTATATGTATAAGTTAATATAATATTTTGATATCAATTTTATTATATATAATATATATGTGTTATTTTTTATTTCAAATCCTAGGACACCTATAAATAATATTTAGCTTTCTCATATTGAAGTTTTCAAATAGATGAATGAAAATAACACATAAAATTATATTTAAATCATTTTAAAAATGTAAAAAATTATTCATTTTGAAATTTTTTTAAGAAAACAAAAAAGATAACACATTTAAAACTTATAACAATAGAAATAACACCTCTTATACTTAACTTATATATTTTTTTATTAAAAAATGTTTTCATCATATCACTTTGAACATCGTTCTAATTGAATTACAGTCATTTATATTTGTTTAATATTAAATCTCGTCTAATTAAACATTATTCGATGTTATTAGGGTGCTAGTTTTACTACTATAATTTTTAATGCTATTATTTTTTTGATTCAAAAATTTATTACATATTACACCAAAATTTATATGAATATAAATATGTATGTATTTGTCATTTCTTTTTCCAATATCCAACCATGGTTTTCTTAATTAAGGTGTGAAATATCGATGTCGATCAAAATATATAGATATAATTTTTACAAAAATATTAAAGATATTGTTGTTATCTACATAAACTTTGAAAAAAATTATAAAAACTATGAAAATTTTATCAAAAATATGAATTTTTTAATAAAATTTTATAAAAAATCAAAAATAATAATTATTCATATTTTACCTTAATTTTTTATTTAATACATATATTTTTAAACAACTATAATATTTATATTAATAAATAAGTTGATTAATTAATTAAAATATTGTGTAGTAAATATATATTATTTTTTTACAAATATTGTAGAATAAGTAGTTTAAATGATTGAAATAATTAACTATTATAAATAAATAAATCTCGATAGTATTAAAAAAAATTATTAATATTTAAAATATTTTAGTCAAAAAAAAATATTTAAACAAAAATTTAATAAAAATAGTATATAAATCATAATTTATTGATATTTTTAATAATTTAATAAAAATAAAAATATCAAATTTCAATATTAAAATATATAAAATAATAATATTATCCTGAGAATATCTACCTCTTCCTCCGCATTTTCATCATGGTTCTTAATAATAACACTTAATACCGCATTTGAGAGAATTTGACTACCTTTTCCCCCCCAAACTCGTTATGCCACAATTGACTACGCAGGCAGGGTGTTGATGTTTTCAACATAAGACAACGCAACTTTCATCATCCCCCCTCTTTTTCTCCGTTCACAATCTTTTAATTAGTTATTGTTGTTAATTTTATTTTATTTTTATAATTTTTAAGATAAATTTTATTAATTTTATAATCTAAAAATATACTTAATTAAAAAAATTTAAAATTTATATTTTTTAAAAATAAAATAAAAATTATATATTTTATTAATAAAAAAAATTTTAAAAACTTCGTCTATATGCTCATTCTCCTTCGATCTCTTCTCACCTTTTCTTAGGGATGGATATGGGTACGGGTATAGACGGGAACGATTTTTGATATAATCGTTCCAAAATTGAATTATAAAACCTATATTCAAAATCACTCAAAAATCGTTACGGTTTGAAGATAATTTTTTACCCGTAGGTAACAGTTCTGGACGGCTATGAAAAAAATCTCAAAAAATATATAATTTAATATATTAAATATATATAATTAATTTTTTATTTATAATTTAATTTATTAAATATAATTAATTTCGGGTACAAATAGGTATGATTTTTATCCAAAATTGTTACTGTCTTCGAAATTTATCGATTAAAAACTGAAACCGAGGTTTTTTTGCCTTTCCTACTTTTTCTATCTTATTTTTTTTTTTTACTTTTTTTTTATTATTATTTTATTAATAAAAAATAAATGAGTAAGTAAGAAAGAGAAAGAGAAAGAGAGAAGAAGATAGATAAAGATAAAAAAAAATAATTTTTTTTAATATTTTTTATTAATAAAATATATAATTTTTATTTTATTTAAAAAAATTAAAATTATAAAATTAATAAAACTTATTTAAAAAATTAAAATATATAAATCATATAAGTATAATACATCTAACACCAATACCCAATTTTGAAGCATACTTATAAAATCTCTTGGTACTGCACGTTCACTGTTTTTCATTTTATTTATTTATTTTATAGTCGGTGGCATAAACCCTTTTAAAAAAATAAAAAAAAACATAGTGTTATGAACTTATAAAAAAGAAAAAAATATTAATTGGGGACATTTTTTTCCAAAACGACAAAATCGACCAAATGGCTGCATTCAAATCGTATAAAAATTCTTCTTATAACTTAATTGGCTCTGCCAAGATTTAAAAATTTAAAAATTTAAAAAATGAATGCTGCCAAATCCGTTGTGTTATTTTATAAAGAGTGACCTCTTTGTATAGTTTTTTTATTTTTAAAAATACTTAAACATTAAATCGTAAAAAAAATTATATTACTTTAACATGATTTTTTATTACTTCGAAAATACTACTTTTCGTTATAAAAAACTGCTATAAAACCAAACGACTGCCTGTAATTAGCTTTAGGAGTGTTTAATAATGTAAGAATCTGGCTCATACAATCTTAAAGCCACCCAGTCTAGTTATACAGTATTTTTTTTAGTGTCATTGTATTGATAAGAATTCACAATATATAAAACCTATACATCGTTATTGAAGTTAAAATTTTCATAGAAAGCAGAGTTTATATTTATATTATATGGTATTAATTTAATTTTTATTTTAATATAATAATTTTATTAAATAAAAATTTGAAAAACTAATAGTTTTCTCAGTTTGGCAGCCTTCGTTTTCGATTAATTCCTAACCTTATCAAATATATGTTTCCAGTTTCATATAAATATATATAAATCATGATATTATTTATTTATTCATATGATTATCATTCAATTTTAATCGATATTATAAATTGTATTGGATATGTTATTATTTTTTAGAAACAAACCTTAATGATTAGTTTCTTTTAACTTGAAATCAAACCATTCCATGATATGTGCAAGATGAAGTATACTAGATTTAACTTTCTTTTACATATAGATTATTTTAGTAACTTTTTTGCATGGTTAAATCGTTTTTTTTAAATAAAAAAAATTATTTTAATTTATATTATTATATTTAAATTAAAAAATATATTTAAATAATAAAGGTTATTATTAAAAATCAACTAATCTCTTTAATTTTATGTAATATGATATATTAGTGAGTATGAGACAATTAAGTTAAAAATATTATTTAACAAAAATGAAATAGATTAGTTACTTTCTAACTATATCTATTTATCATGTGTCCATTTTTTTTATAATTTAAATATAATAATATAAATTAAAATAGATTTATTTATTTTAAAAATAAAATAACTTAGAATCAGTCGTTCAAAAACAAATTAAAATAATCTATTTATTTAGCCACAAGGCTAAGTTAGCGTAAGATAGCAAGCAAACGTAGCGGCTCCGTGCTTAGCTGTAATATGATCCCGGGTCGACTTGATTTGGTCCTTTCCGCTTGAGTATAAAACTTGTGACTTATGAGGTCTATTAAAAGCGAACTTGTCCCTTTAAAATAGTTGTCCGTTGAACAAAGCAAATTTAAAAAGTAACCAAAACTGTGCGTGTGAGAGAGAGGGGCTGGAGACCAGCCTTCGTGTTTGTTGTGATATCTGTGAACTCGCCTGAGATTTGCATTTGGAGATGGTGGATCAGTACGTTTTCGGCTGGATCTTTGTTTCGGTCTTGAGCCTCCTCGCGCTTTACAGTTTGATCGTGAAGAAGAATTCTTCATCCACGAGAAAGAGTGAGTGCGTCGAAATTGCTAAGGCCTTGAACGGAGACTGTGGATCCAAAAACGACGATGTTGATGTAATCATTGTCGGAGCTGGTGTCGCCGGTTCTGCTCTGGCTTACACCCTTGGAAAGGTGAATTGTTATGCTGATTACCTTTTCCTTCATTTTCTTACTAGTAGTATTGCTTATGCTGATTACCTTCTCCTGCATTTCCTTCCTATCCGTACAGTGCAACGTTTTAGTTGAAACATTAGATAGCTACGAAATTATGTTGAATATATGTTGTGCTATGAAATTTATGTTTGAATTTCATTCTCCTATAATACAAGGGAAAAAAAAAAAGCAATAAACATTTTTTATATTTCACTTGAAGTAATTGCACAAAAGGAAAGAGAAAATGACTAAAAATTGTTGATGCCTGCTTCTTTGAAGCTTTAATTTCTGTGATTTCAAGGATTTATTCTTGAATAGGTGCAAAGCTGCAAACTTCCCCAAGATTTTTGAAATTAATATGCTGTCTATTACGGTTCAGAGAATTAAAGTTCTGTAATACTTTTAGTTCAAAATTTTCTTATATTTGAGTATTTTCGCTGTTCCGTGTCTAAACATGTCGAATAGAAAATTTTCTTTTTATTGATTGGTTTATGATGCTGTGGATTATGGTTTCCGGTACAATTTTGTTCTCAATCAAATTGCTGAGGATTAATGCTGTGGGAAGAAATTAACCGTTGACCATTTCATTGCTGTATACAGAACTGGTTTTGTTGTATACGAAAGAGTAGCGTTGACTTTAAAAACTGGCATACTTTTGTATGGCAACTTTAGTTCAAAACAACCATCAATTATGCATGAAATTGTATATTTGTATTTCATCAAAAATCTAGTTAAATTACTAAACAATGACAACCACATGAACTTAAGCGCTCTATGTCCCTTAAGTAACTTTTTTTAAAACATATTTACAGGAACTATATGGAGACTGTAGAAAACTCTTTAGAAAACTACAAAACTAAGACCCCTAAAACTTTTAACAACAAAAATAACACACCCCAATACTAACTCATGCTGCTTTTGATTCAAGGTAAGGGTGCTATTTTTTTTTTAATGTTTTTGGTCATGAGAAGTTGCATCCTTATTTTGTATCTATAATTGTATGGTGGGGACCTCATTGTCCATAATTTATTATGATGTTCATAAGATTTATCTCATTGTACGTTCATTATCAATTAGTTTGTAGTTTATTATTTTGATTCTTATTGAACAATACTGTCTGTTTTTAGATAACCTACTTTTCTTGGTGAAAGATCAATTCAGATAACTTACTTGATTGAACATTGAATTTGTTTTATGTGCAGGATGGACGCAAGGTCCATGTGATTGAAAGGGATTTGACAGAACCAGACCGTATTGTTGGTGAATTACTTCAACCTGGTGGTTACCTCAAACTAATTGAGTTGGGACTCAAAGGTAGATTTTGATGAACTTTATATGTTAATTGCGGATATATCTTGTCTTACCACTAACAATCGAGAATCTCATTGATGATAACTTAAAAAAGTCGGTTCGATGTTGCTTGAATGTTAAATGAAACCTGTTGCCAAATAAGCTGTTTACCACTTCTGCTTGCAGATTGTGTCGAGGAAATTGACGCTCAGCGAGTTTTTGGTTATGCTCTTTTCAAAGATGGAAAAGATGCTAAGCTTTCGTATCCCTTGGAGAAATTTCACTCGGATGTATCTGGTAGAAGTTTTCACAATGGACGCTTCATTCAGAAGATGCGGGAGAAGGCTGCAACTCTTCCAAAGTATGTCCATTCTACATAAAAGTACCCCTCTTCTCCATTTCTAGATGTGGTATTGATGGCACAACGTCCATCATCTGCTTCCTTCTTTACTAACTGAAAAGCTAAACACACCTACTCAGTCAATACTTTGACTGATTTTAGATGCATTATATAATATCTTGAATCTCTAATAATATGATAGTTCACTTTAGTATTTGATGCTTGATTAAATTTATTCAGAAACCATTAAAAACTAATTAGATAGATGCTTGCATTTCTGCCATTGCTACTCATGCTTTTTTGTTTGCATATTTTTTCAGTGTAAAATTGGAGCAAGGAACAGTTACATCTCTATTTGAAGAAAAAGGAACAATCAAAGGTGTGCAATACAAGACTAAAATTGGTGATGAACTGACAGCATATGCACCGCTCACTATTGTCTGTGATGGCTGTTTCTCAAACTTGCGTCGCTCCCTCTGTAACCCTAAGGTGACATTTCTTTTTAATCCTGTTCCATAGTCACACCTAGCTCAACTTGTAATCCACACATGAAAATATATTGGCTATAATTTTTCCTGGGAAATTAAGTAATTTTATTACTGAAATATATTTTTCTAGTATGTGAAATCTCACGTCTCTTTTAAATTCTGCAGGTAGATGTGCCCTCTTGTTTTGTTGGCCTGGTACTTGAAAATTGTGAATTACCATATATAAATCATGGGCATGTTATATTAGGAGATCCTTCTCCAATTTTGTTCTATCAAATTAGTAGTACAGAAATTCGCTGTCTAGTTGATGTCCCTGGGCAGAAAGTTCCTTCCATCTCAAATGGTGAAATGGCAAAATATTTGAAGGGTGTGGTAGCTCCTCAGGTAAACAGGAAACTCCTTAGTTTCATATTCACTTCCCTGCTTGTGTTTTCTCTTTGCCATTGCATTTTTATGACATCTGCTGACTGAAACATATTTTAACAGGTTCCTTCTCAAATATATGATGCCTTTGTGGCTGCAGTTGATAAGGGTAACATAAGGACAATGCCAAATAGAAGCATGCCTGCAGCTCCTTATCCTACTCCAGGAGCCTTGTTAATGGGGGATGCATTCAACATGCGCCATCCATTGACTGGGGGAGGCATGACAGTCGCTCTGTCTGATATTGTTGTGTTGCGAGATCTTCTCAGGCCTTTACGTGATCTGAATGATGCACCTAAGCTATGCAAATATCTCGAATCCTTCTACACCTTGCGCAAGGTGAGTTACTAAGATCCATAACGTTCTTTTTTGTTGATATTACAAGCAGTAGTGGATTGGACTTCTGCTTCTTTCCCTTTTAGGTTTGGATTTCAACTGATTATTCCTTAATGGTTAAATACACAGCCAGTGGCATCCACAATTAACACATTAGCTGGGGCTCTGTACAAGGTCTTTTGTGCATCACCTGATCCAGCAAGGAAAGAAATGCGCCAGGCATGCTTTGATTATTTAAGTCTTGGAGGAATATTTTCAACAGGACCAATCTCTCTACTTTCAGGATTAAACCCTCGTCCATTGAGCTTGGTTCTCCATTTCTTTGCTGTTGCAATATATGGCGTTGGTCGATTGTTGCTTCCATTTCCATCACCTAAACGAATCTGGATTGGAGCCAGATTGATTTCGGTACGTATAAGCCGGTTCCTTTTCTAATTCTTTTGCTATGACCCAGTAAATAAGTTGATACTTGTGCTAAAATTTCGTGTATTTTTCAGGGTGCCTCTGGAATCATCTTTCCCATTATCAAGGCAGAAGGAGTCAGGCAGATGTTCTTTCCAGTGACCGTCCCTGCATACTATAGAGCCCCTCATGTTAGTTGCAGATGACAAACAACGGTAATAACGAAAATGAATCAGAAATTGTATTAAGTTTAATCCTCTCCTGTGTTAAAGTTGAGGAGAAGGCAAATGCTTTAATAGAGGTTTGTACTAAAAACATTTTTGGTGTTTTTTAGTTTTGTTCATAACTATATATAAACACATTTATTTTCCTAACCAAAAATTAAGAACTTAACTACCTCTAATTCGTTGGTTTCGTGTAGTTTATTATTATTATTGTTCAAAAGAGAATTCATTAAAGAACAACTCGAGCATGATTACAAGGCTAATTTCATTGGAAGGAAAACAAAAATAAAACCTAGCTTCAAAGTTCAAACCCTTTTCTAACTACTCCATTACAAAATAGCTCAGGAAATCATCAACCCTTTGAAGAGAAACAGTTCCACAACAAAAAGAAGTCAAATAACCGGATTATAGGGCAATCAGGACGTGTTCTTGTGTTTAGTCACGTCCGTTTCAATTTTTTACTATGTAACTAATTTTTCACAATAAGAAATAAGATTATCTATATAAAATAAATAATAATAAATTAATTTTTTTTCGCTTTGTAATAATAATGTTTTTGTGACACGTTAAAACTTAAGATTGCCAACCCCACCATTTTGCGTGTTCCCAGACCATTAAAAAAAATAGCAACCCTCTGACCGTACCAAATTTATTCGAAAAAAAATCATTTTATTTGAGACTCTAGCAGCTTAAGAATTTGCGAATTATTTTATATAAAAAATATATCAAAATTATAAATAACCTGATAGTTTTATATTAGTTATAATTACATTATTTGACTGTATTTATTAATAATATAAAATTCATCACAAATTGAAAATATAAAGATTTTTTCCAAGAATTAATGCAATTGATTGAGAAACACTAGACTTAGACAGGTAGATTATTGCTCTTTTACCAAATTTCTGATATAACCCAAGAAGCTCCATCCATATTATAAGAAATTAGGAAAAGAAAATGTCATTCGCGACTTTTACATATCAAGCTCAACAAGGGGTGAAAAGTACATGGACTTACCACTAAACTACCTCCATTGCTTTACGTTTGATAAAATGAACATTGAAGATGGTCGGCGTATCCCTCTTGCATTATCATAAAATCATATCTCCACAAAATTATTTACGTTTCTCTAAAGAAAACCTTATTTTATTTATTAAAAAAACAAAACATTATTTACTTATTGTGCACTTCTAACTTGGTACAAATTTTTTTACAAGTTACCCTACATTCTAAAGTAAGGCCTCGGGAAAATATTAATAAGTTTAAATAATAATACTAAATAAGCCAACAAATATTTATATTTTACCATAAAATATATTTAGGCTTATAAAATGAGTCACAATTTTTTAATTATATTTCTAAATTAGTAAATGTTGTAAGTAAGCCTACGTTTAATGCTAAAACTTAACTATTTTAAACTCATAAAAATGAGTTAAGATTCTTTACTTGTTTTTCATCTCCATATTTATTTTTAATTGATACAATGAAGTATATAAAGTCTTAAATAGTAGTTAATTCAACTAATATTTCAAAAATATATTATATTAATAACCCAATAGATAACTCAATTTTCTCGTATCAATGGATTAGTTGGATTCAAATCTTAAGATAACAGAGTGTAATTAAAAAAAAATTGTTAATAGAGTTAAAAAAAATCGTATCAATTTATTCTTAATTGTTCCACTTATAGTTCTTTTAACCATATTTCCTAAACCACTCAAGATAAATCCGATTTAATTTTTTAATAGATCTGATACATAACAAATATGTTCATTTTTCAAATGATTATTTTTAAGTTATATTTGATATTGTAATTCACTTATACTTCACTTGTATTATACTTCTACTATTTCACTTGTACTATACTTACTATTTCACTTGTACTACACTTGTTACAACCCTATAAATAGGGTTCTCTACCTACATTCTATAATACATCAATACAACATTAAATCATTATTTCTTTTTATCTCTCTATACTCTTCACGTGGTATTAGAGCCTCTCATATACCTCTAGAATTTCTATCAAAATTTCGCCTCTCTTCCTCACAGCCAACCCGACTCACCCCAACTTGGTTCACTCTCAACACGGTTCACCCCAACCTGGATCACCTCAACCCGGCTCATTCCAACCCAGCTCACCTAAACTCAGCTCATTCCAAACCAGCTCACCTAAACTCAGCTCATTCCAAACCAGCTCACCTCAACTCGGCTCACTCCAACTTGGCTCACCTCAACCCGATTCCAGGCTTATTTTCAACTCCTCTTTTCATTTTTAAGGATATCTCCTTTATATTGTTTCTATATATTTGCTTTATATTTCCTCCATTATTTCATTAAAATAGACTGAAATGATGCCCCAAAACCAATCTCTACCACCCTTGATTATACTAACTACCTAGCCTGGGCTCAAGCAATGAAAAGTTTCTTGAAAGGGCGCAAGCTATGGCGTTTCATAACTGGTGATATCTTTATACCCATCCAAGAAACCACTAAAAACAACTCCTTATTTGGTGACCGCCTTGAAGACTGTGAGAGTAAACATCATCAAATTATTACCTGCTTCCGTAACACCACCTTACCCTTCATCCATGGTGAATTTGGGCGTTTTGACACTGCCAAAGAAGTTTAGGAATTTCTTGAGGCTTGCTTCACTACAACATATTTGGCCAACAAATATCAACTTCTAACAACTCTTCATACCAAACGCTAAAGGGCTAATCAAACCATTAACCAATTTCTCTCTGAAATGCATACTATTTAGGATCAACTCGCTCTCTCTGAACCAACTTGAACGAACAAGTTTGATGTTGAGATGTTTGCAATTTACCGTAAGCACCAGCGTCTTGTTATTTTTCTCATGGCTCTCCATGATCGATTTGAACATGTTCGGGCTTCCTTACTCCATCAGAGTCCTTTTCTATCCTTAGATACTACTGTGACCGAGCTTCGCTCGGAAGAAACTCAGATGGGGGTTTTCAAAGTTCATCATACAGATTCTGTTCTTGCCACCGCCCCTTATCACCCTAAAGGAGGTTCTAAAGAAGGCTTCAAACATTAAGGTTGCACCTATTGTCACAACCTCATTCATGAGCTTCTTACATCTCTCATTCGGGTATGTATATATTGTCATAAGAAGGGTCCATGACACTTTCACAGAGATTGCTTTCGGAATCCCTCTCAACATGCTTCAGGTAAAAATAATAACTCATCTATCACTGCTGCTGTTTATGAGGATAATCATGACAAATTTACCTTCTCTACTCAAGAACTTGAAGGTCTTCTTAAACATGTTCTCTCACAATCTAGTAATCCTCCTCCTACTGCCTTGTCTCTCACATCAGGTAAATCTTTATGGTATTTTGATTCTACTTGTTGTAACCATATGATTCATGATACTCACATCTTCTCTCCCACATAATCTTTCATCTCCAAACCTTTAATTCAAACTGTTAATGGTTCACATATGCATATTAATGTTGTAGGACAAGTTTCCACATCTTTTATATCACTTTCTGACACTTTTCATATTCCCAACCTTACTCTAAATCTTATCTCTGTTGGTCAATTATGTGAACTTGGCCTTACTATTACTTTTTCCTCTTCTAGTTGTCATGTGTAGGATCCACAGACAGGACAGATCCTTGGGATATGCCGTAAGATTGGACGATTATTTGAACTTATCAACCTTCATCTACCCAATTCTCCTCATACTTCAATTACTGTTTCTACTACTCCTATCAACCTATGGCATGTTCATCTAGGCCATATGTCTATAGGATGTCTTCGTCCCTTAACATCTTCTGGTAAATTAGGATATGTTTCTATTTCTGATAATGTAAATTGTTTGCCTTGTCAATTGGGAAAACAACCTACTTTATGTTTTAATAAAAGTGATTCTACTTCTGTCTTCCCTTTTGACTTAATTCATTCTGATGTTTGGGGTCCATCCCCACATCCTACTATGTGGAGATGTGTTTACTTTGTCATTTTTATTGATGATTATTCAAGATTCACATGAATTTTTCTCATGAAACATAGATCTGAATTACCCAAAATTTAATGTGATTTTTCCCAAATGATTAAAACCCAATTTTCTCAAAATATCAAAGTACTTAGAGGTGGTAATGCTATGGAATATAAAGAAACAATTTTTTTAAATTTTCTTCGACAAAATGGGACTCTTTCTCAATATTCTTGTTCTGGTACATCTCAACAAAATGGAAGAGCTGAGCAAAAACACAGACATATTCTTAATACTGTTCGCACTCTCCTCATTTCTAGTTCTTGTCCTGAACGCTTTTGGGGTGAAGCAACTCTTACGACTTTTTATACCATCAATCGTGTTCTCATGCCTATTATTCACAATCAATTCCCTTATGAGCGTCTCTATAGTACTTCTCCATCTTATAAACTGCTCAAAGTGTTTGGTTGTGTCTGCTTTGTTCTTCTTCACCCTCATGAACGTAATAAATTAGAACCTCGTGCTTGTCTTTGTTGTTTCTTAGGGTATGAAATAGAACACAAAGGCTATCGTTGTTGGAACCCTATCTCTAAATGATTGCGCATCTCTCGTCATGTCATCTTTTGGGAACATAAAATGCTTTCCTCTATTTCCTCATTTCATGTCTCATCTCCTACCTCATTCTCATTTTTTAATGACCCAACTATTGATTTATTTCCTCCTAACATTGCTCCATTACCCTCACCATCGTCTACTACGGCTTCTCCTGATGTGTCTGCTCCTTCTACTGATCCTACCATAACAACATCTTCTGAAGACCAACTACCTGATTGTCCAGAGTCATCACTTCGTCGTTCTACTCGTGTAAGTAGTCTTCATTTTCATCTTCGTGATTACCAATATTTCTCTACTATTTTGTCTCATCATGAACCCCAAAACTATAGAGAAACTAGTTCTAACCCTCATTGGTAGCAAGTTATGACAGATGAATTACAGGCATTAACAAAAGCACATACTTGGGATCTTGTTGATCTTCCATCTAATAAATATCTGATTGGTTGTAAGTGGATTTTCAGAATCAAAATTCATTCAGATGGGTCTGTGGAACGATATAAAGCTTGTTTGGTTGCAAAGGGTTTTACACAGGAATATGAAATTGACTATGAAGAAACTTTGCACCTGTAGCTCACCTCACTTCTATTCGAAGTATCACAGTTGTTATTGCTGCCCGAAATTGGAACATGTTTCAAATGGATGTCAAAAATGTTTTTCTCAATAGAGACATAACCGAGGAAGTTTATATGAAACCTGCTCCTGGATACACTCATTCACCTCATCAAGTATGCAGACTTCATCGTGCTCTCTATGGCCTCAAACAAGCTCATCGGGCTTGGTTTTCCAAATTCAATTCTACACTTACTGACTTTGGCTTCACTTCCAGTTCTTATGACTCCGGTCTCTTTATTCGGAAGACTCCCACTGGTGTAACACTTCTACTCCTTTATGTAGATGATATGATCATAACAGGGAATGACTCTAATGACATTATTGATATCAAGCAGTTTCTGAGCCATCAATTTGAAATAAAAGACCTTGGTCGTCTCCACTACTTCTTGGGCCTAGAAATCTCATCTGATTCTTAAGGATATTATCTCTCTCAAGCAAAGTACTCTTCTGATATTCTTAATCGGGCTGGCCTTACTGATTGCAAAACTACATCAACACCTCTAGAAACCAATGTCAAACTTACTCCATTAGATGGTACTATTCTCTTAGATGCCACATTATACAAACAACTAGTAGGCAGTCTTGTTTATCTCACAGTCACTCGTCCTAACATTGCCTATGTTGTTCATCTGGTTAGTCAATTCATTTCTGCTCCACGGTCTACCCATTATACTGTGGTTCTTCGCATTCTCTACTACATCAAAGGCATCATGTTTCACGGTCTCCACTTCTTCAACAAGTCTAATCTTCTTCTTTCAGCCTACTCTGATGCTGATTGGGTAGGTGACCCAACTGATCGTCGCTCTACCACTGGATATTGTTTCTTTCTTGGAAACTCTCTCATATCTTGGCGAAGCAAGAAACAATCCCTCACTTCTCGATCCAGCATTGAAGCTGAATATCGTGCTATTGCTGATACCACTCAAGAACTTCTTTGGCTCCGTTGGTTACTTGCTGATATGGGTGTTCTCTAATCAACTGCAACTATCCTATATTGTGACAATCAGAGTGTTATTCAGATTGCTCACAATAATGTATTTCATGAACGAATAAAACATATCGAGATTAATTGTCATTTTGTTCGTCAACATGTTCTTCAAGACACTGTTTGTCTCAAATCAATATCCTCCACAGATCAAACAGCTGACATCTTCACCAAATCTCATCTACAAGGCAGATATCAAGGATTAGTTTCCAAACTCAAGTTGATTGTTTCTCTTCCTCCTTGAGTTTGAGGGGGGTGTTATGTTATATTTGATATTGTAATTCACTTGTACTTCACTTGTACTACACTTGTATTATTTCACTTGTATTACACTTTCACTATTTCACGTGTACTACACTTCCATTATTTCACTTGTATTACACTTCCACTATTTCACTTGTATTACACTTCCATTATTTCACTTGTACTACTTATTATTTCACTTGTAATATATTTATACTACACTTATTACAACCCTATAAATAGAGTTCTTTATGTAAATTCTATAACACACCAATACAATATTAAATCATTCTTTCTTCTTATCTCTCTATACTCTTCACAATTATCATAAACTTATTAGGTGTTTAGCTATGAAATAAAAAATTGAAATGAAAAAATCAAGGAAAAATAAGGATACAAAAAAACAATGAGAGAATCCAAATCCAAATAAGGAGAAAAAATAGTTTCATGGAGCAAATACTATTTTGAAAATACAAAAACAATATCTTATAATAAAAAGTAGTTTTAAACCAAAACGCAAAACTCGTTTATTAATTGTTATAAATATTTGTGACTCTTAAATTTATCGATCTTTTCTAGGGAATGTTACACATAATGGACAAATTTTATTTCACGATAATAGTTAATTTTGTAAAACCAACAGCAGAATGAGGTTGAAAGATTGAAGAATGTATAAATAAGGCTAGTTAATTTTTTAATAATTATAATTACTACTTAAAAATTGTATGTGTGGGTATATAGGGAAAATATGGGAAAGCTTTGAATCTGTAATTAACCTTTTTTATTAATTTAAAGCTCATTTATTTATTTATTTTAGAAACCGTTGAAGTACAAATGACCATTGTCGAGAAAGATTTAACTTTATTATAAAAAAAATGATATCATATTTGAATGATTTAGCTAATATTTTTGAAAATTTTCCTTGGGACAAATCCAAATATTCCTTGGCAATAATTATTTCCTTTGGAAGCACTCTTACTTGCCCTTTAGACTCAGCTTGTTGTGAGATGCACTTAAAATCCAAGCCTTTACAAAGCAATGTTTTTAGATGATAATAGATATACAAATAATATTAAATGCAGGGGAAAAAATTAATTGTTATGCATTACATTATTGGGGTAACAGTGAACATGTTACAATGGCTTTGCACTTGTACTAACAGGTTCTCTGGCCTTCACTCTGCCCTTAAAACATTATGCCTCAAAAACTTGTCCCCAAAAATTCTAGTACATGGACATTTATGCTATGGTGGTGGCGGTGGGTTTTTTTTTTTGGGTGGGGGAGTAGGTAATATATTTATGCAGTTTCTGCTTTGTGAAATACTGGTAAACTGGGCATGCATTCTTAAACAATCTCAACTCTCAAACTGCGCTGCCATTCATGTTCCTCCTGTCTTTCTTTATGGCTTCATAAGACGTTAGAACCTCCTTAAACTTAGCCTCTGCGGCCTCTGCAACCACCACCCAGTGACGAGTTTAATAAAATAATAAATAATAATGCACATCAACTGCATTGCAGGACTAGGATAAAGGACATTAAGTAGTATCCAACCTTTATTATCTTGATTTTGATCGGGGTGAAATTCCATTGCTTTTGCTCTGAAAGCTGTCTGCCGCAATAAAAGGAAATATTTTTACATTTTCAAAAACGTATAACAAATGGACGATTTTACTGGGAAAAAAAAGACTTGCATTTGTAACAACTAGAAATTCAACAAACTATCAATTGTCACAGTATCCATTCCTGGTTTTCCTCAACAATTTCAATTCTGACAAGTACTTGATGAATAAGTAACAGCTTATAATTTCAATGTCATAAGTTGCACGATTCAACTCATCCAAAGATGAAAAAAACTTTAATAAAAAAATTGATTAATAGGACCAAACATCCACAGCTCTCCTATTTTCAACTACTATCTGAACTTTCACATCTATTCTGCAATGAGTTTTTTTATTGATTAATAGGACCAAACATCCACAGCTCTCCTATTTTCAACTACTATCTGAACTTTAACATCTATTCTGCCATGAGTCCTTTCAAGTTACAAAATACTCTTTCAGAATTATGAGTGGCTCCAAGTAAAGAATAATGAAATTCCCTAGTCAAAGAAGAAGGAAAAAGAGATGCAGGTTAACCATGGCCCAAAGAAGGCAAAGAGATAAAAACAACGTAGATTATAAGGACTACCTTAATCTCAGCGTCAGTATAAGGTTTTGTTCTGAACCTGTTGCAAAAACAGACAAATGCATTTCAGACAGATATCACGTATCCAGTGAATCAATCACCTTCTCATTAATTGTCAACTAAAACAAGAAATAAAATAAACAAAGAAAAGAAAATGCAAGATTCTTAAAAATATGCATTACATCAACCTGGTTTCAGCATTTTTCACATCAAGTAACAATAATATAAAAAGGCGGTTGCAATCCAGGGTAAATTCCAGCCTCCCTCCCCCGTCTCTTTTCTCTCTGGATTTGTCTTAATATCACAAGTCTACCCAAGATTTGATATAGGCAAACAATAGATAGTGACACAAGTTATCGTAAGAGCAAGGATGAGAAAAATTTACATTTACAAACACGGACCGTTGTTGGCAAAAATGCATGAAATTTGTCAAGGAGATTAGTTTGTCCGGGAACAACTTGATTTCCCACTAATTACATTGCTTTGGATAGTTTACTAAAGAAAAAAGTAACGCTCAAGCAATTTTTCACATCTGACAACTAAGCTGAACATAATTTAAGCAGAAATAAGACGGAAAAAGACATTAAAAGTCTTATTTTAGACCATTCTTTTTGAAGTAATGTTAAACATGTTAATATTTATGAGCCATTATACACTATCATTCATTTGATATATACAAAATTTTATCCAACCATGCCTATTTTGTACGAGTTAATGCAAAAAACAAAAGAGAACTTATCCCAACAAAAAAGAATAAAGTGGATTCTTTGAATCAAAAACATTCAGTGGGATATGCTTCATCCTCTGGATAAAGTTGGTGAGTAGCATCATTTTTTTTCATTTTAATAACTAATTTTAATCTTTCACCATGGTTTATTGTAGTATTTTATTTAAATCCAAGATTACAACATATAGAAGGCATTGGACATAATCCCAAGTTGATAGATGTTGTTCATCGTGTCTTTAAAACACCATATCCTAACTCTACTGAAATATCTCAATTTAGAAATGAAGTAAGATTAAGTATATTTTTGCAAGTGACTTGATTTTTAAATAATGCTTATACTTTATGTGATTTCCTAACAATTTCTTGGGTTATAGTTGACGTAAGTTAGAGATGGTAAAAGAGGTTTTGAAGATGGGACAACTATTGCAGTTACAACAACAAAGGTCCCAAGTAAATGAAAAATTATGCATTGTTACAAATAAATAATGTATTCATGCAAGCTTAAGCTTTAATTACATTTTATTTTGTTTTCTTAATTTAATAGCTGAATGGTGGATAACATACAAAGATAGTTCACCTACAATAAGAAAGCTTGCTATTCGTATTCTTTTACAAACATCGTCATCATCAGCATGTGATGAGGAACTAGAGCACATTTTCCCTCATACATACAAAGCAACTTAATCGACTCGCTTATGGCCAACTTGTGTTTTGTTACTATAACATGAAGTTGAGAATAAGTGATATGGAAGCTGAAAAGGTCAAAGTTGCAAAAGTGGATTTGCTTGATCTTCTTGACATTGCTACGGAGGCAAGAGAAAATGATTAATTATATCAATGGGTTAAGCCCGTCCATCTTGATGATAATCAAGGAAATCCTGATACACTAGATACTGAAAAGACTCGAGAGCTTGGCATTAATGTTGATCAAGTGATGATAGAAGAAGTTCGTAGTAGTGGTAGCAATGAAGAAACAGATTACTACGACGTGTTAATGTGAGGGCCAAGTGCACAATCTAGTGCAGGTTCTTTTCCTAATAGACATTCAATGTCTTCCGCTTTTCGGACGAGTGAGCATGGCAATGATGATGATAATGATAGCAATGGTGACAATGATGATGATGATGGTGGTGGTGGTAATGATGATAATGGTGACATGCAACTATATAAAAGCAGGGTCTTGAGAAATCCACCACTTAATCCATTCACCGGTTAATAAAATTTCATGTGATGCTACACAAGATGAAAACCTTGGGTGCAAAGATGTCGATCCTAGTATTGGAGTAATTGGAAAGGAATTCATAAGATGTGATAGTCGACATAACACAATGAATGTGACAGATGAGGATTCACTATCTTCAAAAAATTTCCACCATATGCATTAATACAAGGAGTGGTAATGATCCTATTACTCAATACAGATACAATCCATTTGAATTTAACAATCATTTGCATTCTACAAATTAGATGGACCTACAATTTCCTCTTATTAGATTAGTGTTAAAGTTGGAAACGAATCAAGCTACATACAAATTTCATGTTAATAACTATAGACAACATTATCTTTACTAGATGACATAGCATAACTATTGTGTCTTTGTAGATAACATTGCTTTATATCAAATCATTGAATATCCAAGACATTTTTTGGTGGTAATTAGTTTGATGTTTAATAATTGTTTTTGACTTTAGTGAGTTTGATATATAATATTTGTTGTAATCATTACATGTATGTTTTATTTTCTACTATTTTATATTAATATTGTAACCTGGAAATTGCATTAAAGGATAAGACTCATTATATTCTCCTAATTATGAGTACTATTAAAAACAACTATCAAGATTTATTATTTATAATAATTAATACAATTAAATAGTCCACTTAATTATTTCAAACCTTTTAACTACTTATTCTATAATATTTAAAAAAATAATATATATTTTAATTAATTAGTCAACTTATTGTTCACTTAATATAAGTATTATAAGTATTTAAAAATACATGTATTAAATAAAAAATTAGTTTAAAATATAAATAATTGATTGTTTTTATGTTTTACAAAGTTTTATAAAAAAATCCATATTTTTTATAGAATTTTCATAATTTCCATGATTTTTTCTAAAGCTTCTGTAGACAATGATAATATCTTTGATATTTCAGTAAAAATTATATTTCAACATATTAAACGACACCGACATTTCAAACCTTGACTTAAACACCTCCATGAACAAGATAAATTGTTTGCACGCATGCAAATTGGGCAATACACCTATAGATGTTCACATTGTCATGAAACACAAGTATAAACAAAGTTATCGGTGCATTGAGTAGGAGATCTAATCTTCTCACAACCATGAAGGTGAAGGTACTTGACTTTGACTCCCTTAAAATTTGTTTGTTAACCCCTTTTTCGCTGCAGTGATTCAACATTTTAAGGCTAGAGAACAATCTGAATTTTTGTGGCATGAAGGTTTCCCCTTCAACGAAAATCAACCATACATCCTAATTGTTGCTTGCACTTAAGAATTACAAGTTATATGACGAGAGTTACATGGGTTGAAACTGCACTCTTAAATTAGTTGCATCCCCCTTATTATTGGCCTACCATTAAGAAAGAAGTCGAGCAATATGTAGAACAATAATGTGTTTGCCAAATGCCAAAGGGAAAAGCAACAAATGTAGGCCTGCATATGCCATTGCCAATTCCAACTCAACCATGGACTAATTCTAGCTTGGACATTATGATGGGTTTGCCTTAGACTCAAAAGGGTAATGATTCTATATTTGTAATGGTGGATCATTTGTCTAAAAATAGTGCACTTCATACCCTGGATAAAGACTAATGACGTTATCAACATTGCCACCTACTTTAAGGAGGTGTATCATTTCCATGGTTTTCCAACCTCTATTGTTTTTTATCATGACACTCGCTTCCTCAATCATTTTTGGCAGTCTTGGAAATTGGCTAATACAAGAACAGTGCCTATCATCCACAAACAAACAAATAGAGGTAGCTAATTGTTCCCATGGGGACCTTTTGCATTGCTTAATTGGTGAGCATATAAAATATTGGAAGCATAAACTTTGTCAAGCAGATTTCACCCATAACTATGTTGTCAACAGGAAAACTAGGTAGAGATCGTGAGTCATTTTCTGGTTATTTATGGTATTGTGTCACGTTGCCCACTTGATTTGGAAAATATTCCCATTAATACCAGAATCCATGGGAAGGCTGAAGATTTTGTCACGCAATTACACCAAATCATGAGCAGACATTCAACCATCTCAATAAGACTTCCACAATCTACAAGCTAGCTGGTGACCGCAAACAATGCCACGTGAATTTAAATGAAGATGGTACCGAGACATTTTTCACATTCAAGATGAGGCAGAAGCCTCAAACATTACCTTAAAGACTTATAAAAAATAAATAAATAAATAAATTATAAGAAATAAGTAGGAAAATAATAATAAAAAACACAAAGTAAATCATATCAGATTGTAGCTGTATTCCTCAAATGTCCATTTAGGGATATGGCATTAATTATAGTGAAAACAAAACACAAAATTGAAGTTGAACAATATGTATAAACAAGATGGAGATATAAACTCAAAAGTAAAGGAAGAAGAAATTGAAATATAAATCGTCAAATAGAAAAAAATGTTGCTTGCAAAGCTAGAGCTTAGTAATTACAATAATTTGGTGGTGCTAGAAGTAATGAAAAGGTATTCTAGGACGTGGATGACGACCTAAGAATATAAATAAAGCAATCCTAATTATATTTGTTAGTAAGATTATGATATTCATCTTTTTGTTTTTATAACTTTTGATTTTATAACTTTTTAAAATTTTAATGAAATCGAATATAGGATTTTATAGGCAACCCATGAAACAAACCGTTTAAGGCTACAACCTCAATCACCTTGAGGCATAATAGCCTTAAGACGTGTGCCTCAGACTAAAAAGGTGCAACCTTTACTTTACCATGTGATGGTATAACCTCAAACTTTTTTCAGCTTCACATCCAGGTAAACCTCAAATAACCTTTTACGATGATATTATGGGCTATGTTGACTAAAGATCGTTTTGGGTTCAAAGAATATAACAAGTTGTCCACTTGAGATTACAGAGAAGATTAACTCCAATGCATATCATCTAAGGCTTCCCAAACATATTCCAACCTCTTTATGTGTTCCATGTTAAACACTTGATTCCTTTTCACGGTGACAAGTCTCATGATGATGATGCTCCAAATTCGAGGACAATTTTTCACCACCCTAGAAGTGAGGAAGATGATCCAGCACATTTAAAGAAATAATATTTAGGCTTACTTCTAAGAAATTTAAGTATATTTTATTTATACTTGGAACGCAAGTAATTTTTCATTTACTTAGAGAGCAAGTAAAATTACTTCTACTTGAAAAAAAAAGTAATTATACTGCAAGACAAGCATATTTTATATAAAAGAAAAAAGAAACAATATTTTTTCTTGGCCTCCAAGTTTTGTTACTCTATAATATGTAAGCTCATAAACAAAGTATTGAAGATTGTGTTAAAATAAAATTTAGAGATTTATCTCTATCATTTCATTCCCAATTATTTTATATTCTTAGGAATCAACAAATAGTTGATGCCTAGGCCCTGGTATTCTAATGAACAGGTTTTAAGATTCAACAAAATCTCATGTTCGCATCTCTCCGTGTGCTTCCACCTACATCAGTTACTAGACAAAGCAAGTATTTCTTTGTAATCAGTTTAAACCCAAGGTAATTGATAGAAAGTGAAAAGTTTGGGATTGCTCTGATATTAAGGCATTTCCTAGGGTGTTTGTGACATTTTCCCCTCAAAGTAATGTCAACTACAAAATGCGTTTATTTTTCTTAATGCAAATAATTCACTATTGGATTACTTCAATTCATTAAAAAAAAGAAACCTTAAATTTGGGCAAAAACAATAATTATTTTAGCAGCTTTCAATTCATTTACAAAGAGATTTAGTATGCAAATGCACAACTTTATGCTCCCTAATACCTTTGTTTTCAACGTTATGAATAACAGAGCTTCATATATGCAGTGTTCTTCTATTATTTCTATTAACTACGAGTTAATATTTATTCAAAAGTTAATGTTAGAATAACTAGAATATAGCTCCCATACTGTCATTCTAATCCAATTTTGAGGACATGGAGAGTGCAAAGGTTCCATGACCAGTAAGACCAATGGCAACAATACCAATTCCATTTGAATAGAATCTTAAGCAAAAAAAAATAAAAAATCCAAATCTGAAACATTTTTATTACCTGTCGAGGCCCAAAACTGAGTAGTGATGCAACGCTGAATAGCTGGCATTTTCTATTGGAGTTTGCTTGTAGCTGGTCCTTTGGTCTTTGAAGGATGCATCTCCTTTCCAATACCAATCATCTCGCTGAAAATGTTGATGGTATGCACCGGGTCCATTTTCCTTCCAACTCTCATAACTCCTCTTATACTTGTTCCTCTCTCTGTTAAACACGCTTTGCATACGCCTTATACGTTCCTAAATAGATACTGTCAATTTTCAGTAAGAGTGAACTCAAGAATTATTCTATGTAGACGGTTACAAGTGAAAGCTTGAAACTTCAATTAATTTGAAATCCTGATATTCTTACAACCTCGCCTGTAGAGATATAAAATGCTAAACCAATACAATTCAGGAGGTCCCAAGCAAAAAGGTAATCCAAGAGGGGTGGAAGCTAAAGAACAGACATTGATTATCTTTCATAAAACATGAAGCCGAATGAATTTTACATAAAAATTACTTTATTTATTTCTTGATACCAGATACATATATATATAGTTGTTATGATCTTAACTTTTTCCTATAAATCAAGATCTAGATTAAATCTTAACTAATATACAGTTGGGAATCAAAATATACATAAGATTTTTAGGAAACTAACCTCCTGAAAATCAAGAATAAATTTAGAAAACTGACCTCTTGAAAATCAGGAATCAATCATACGTCTAGATTGATTTCCTACACTCTCTCTCAAGCTAGTCGATATATGTTTTCCAAACCAAGTGTTACACTTAACTCAATGAAATTAGGTCAAAACAAAGTTTTAGTTAAGATATTTGCTACTTGTCTAGATGTAACATAGCTAAGGGAGATCACATTGCCTTAATTTTTCACTGATGAAGTGTATCAATTTTCACATGTTTAGTTCGATCATGGTGGACTCGATTTTTGGCAATTGCAATTGCCGATTGGTTGTCACACATGATTCTAATAGATTCTGAATTTTCAACCTTGAGTTCGTTTAGCAGTAGTTCTAGCCAAATTCCTTCACAGATGCCTAACGCTAATGCACAGAACTTAGCCTCGGCACTACTACGTACTACTACTACCTGTTTTTTGCTACGCCATGTCATCAAATTTCTCCAAATAAATGAACAATATCTAGATATGGATTTTCGATCACTAGAAGATCCAACCCAATCAGCTTCAGTATAAATTTCTAATGTCCTATTAATTGTTTTCTTGAACATGAGCCCCTTTTCATAATCCTTATTCAAGTACCTTAGAATATAGTTTACTGCCTCCAAGTGATCTACTGATGGGTTGCCAAGAAATTGGCTAACAACACTGATTAGAAAACTTATATCTGGACGTGTATAAGTCAGATATATTAACTTACCTACCAAACGTTGATATTGTCCCTTGTCAATTGGACATTCATTAGCTCGAGGCATTAGTTTGGTGTTAGGATCCATGGATGTTTCAACAGGCTTACATCCACTCATGCTAGTCTCATGTAAGAAATCTAGAACATATTTGTGTTAAGAAACTGAAATTTCTTTGGATAATAGCATCTTAAGCCTCTTCATCTCTCCTACATGATTTCCTGTAAGAACTATATCAACAACGTATACAATCAAAGCTATGATTTTTTCATATGTGAAGTATTTGACAAACAGAGTGTGGTATGCATGTGTCTGAGAGTATCCATCATGTTTGAGGACCTTAATGAATCTATCGAACCATGCTCTAGGTGATTGTTTAAGTCCATATAATGCCTTTCTCAACTTGCATACCTTCCCTTATGTATCCTTAGTCTCAAAGCTAAGAAGTACATCCATGTAAACTTTCTCGATCAAATCTCCATTTAAGAATGCGTTCTTGATATCGAGTTGAAGCAGTGACCAATCCTTATTGATTGCAATAGACAACAAGCCACGAACTGTGTTAAGTTTTGCTACAGGAGCAAAAGTCTCTTGATAATCAATTTCATATGATAGGGTGAACCCTTTAGCCACCAGTCGAGTTTTATATCTGTCTATATTTTCATTTGCCTTCTGTTTAACCGAGAATATCCATTTACAGCCCACTGTCTTCTTTCCAGGTAGTAGCTCTGTTAACATCCATGTAACATTCTTTTTAAGTGCAGTGTATTCTTCTAAGGTTGCCTTGTACCATTCAAGAACCTTTAGAGCCTCATTGACAGAATTAGGAATCTTGATGTTGTCTAGAGATGTCACAAATGTCTGAAATTTTGGGAACAAATTTGCGTAAGAAATGTAACTTCGAAAAGGATGTTGAGTGCATGATCGAACACTTTTTCTATGTGCAATAGAAAAATCTAATTCAGGGTCAGAACCTAGTTTTGGACTAGATTTTGCTTCATCTTGTAAACTTTCAAATTCAGTCTGTCTCGAGAGACTTTCTTGGGTTTGCTGATTTTGTGTGAGCAAGTCAAGATTTCTCTTTCTTCCATAGACTTTTATGGCATCATTAGGAAGGAGAAGATGTCTAATAGAGACAATGGGAGATTGATCAAGTTTGGTTTTTCAAAAAGAATCTGGAATGGGAACCAGGTTGGAAGAAGACAAGGTAGTGGAAGATAAATGAGTTGGTAAATTCGGTTCAATGAGTGATGACCAATCCCAATTCTACAATTCATTAGAGTGATTCTCTCCTTGAATTGTAGATTTAGAATAGAATGGAGTTTCTTCAAAGAAAGTAACGTCCATAAAATTGTAAAAGTTATGAGTGATGGGAGAGAAACATTTGTAGCCTTTTTGATTGGCTGAGTAGCCAAGGAGGATGCATTTAATGGCACGGGCATCAAATTTACCACGATATTGTGAATGAATATGGAAGTGCAACCAAAAACCTTGAAAGGAATTGGTGACACAAGTTGTAAGGTAGAATATTGACCCTGAAACATTTGTAAAGGTGAGTGAAATTTGAGAACTCGATAAGGCATTCGGTTGATCAAGTATGTTACAATAAGAATGGCTTCACCCTAGAATTTTTTAGAAACATTGGTTTGAAAAAGAAAAGTTCGGACAACCTCAAGTATATGATGGTTTTTACATTCGACTACACCGCTTTGTTATGATGTGTCAACACAGGAGTTTTATTGGATAATACCATGTTATTTGAGATATTCACTAAGATTGGAATTAAAGAAATCCCTAGCATTATCAGTTTTTAGAATTTGAATATTGATATTGAACTGAGTTTGGATCATGGCATGAAAAGGTGAAAATATGTGTCTGGTTTCATATTTGTCTTTCATAAGAAATGTTCAACACAATCAAGTATGATCATTAACTAACAGCAAGAACCATCAAGCTCCAGTAATACTGGGGAATACAACATGGTTCCCAAATGTCACCGTGAATGAAGTAAAAAGGGTGACTTGGTTTGTGCGTTCGTGGTGAAAAAGTGTTTCGAGTATGTTTTACCAACTGACAAACTTCACAATGACATAAATTGAGATTTTTATTGATGAATAAGGATGGAAACAAATGTTTCAAGTACAGAAAATTGGGATGACCTAGGCGAAAGTGCCACTACATGATTTCACTTTCTTTATTAGTATGACTATTAGACTTAAGACTATGACTCAATTGACACTGATGACTAACATAATGGATTGAAAGAGTGTTGACATTAAGAACACAGAGGCCCGCACGGAAATCAACATTGTCAATCATCTTCCCCGAGCTCAGGTCCTGAAAAACACAAGATTTTGCCAAGAATTTAGTTTCACAGTTAAGGTCATGATTTAGTTGACTAACTGATATGAGATTGCAATCAAGGTTGTTTGAGAGACAAATAGTCCTTGTTCCGACCACTGTGGTGCATATACCATTGGTCATACGCACCATTTGAAATCCATTACAAGGTGAGTAGGTTGGGAAAAGTGATTGACCACCTACCATGTGATTGGAGGCACTTGAGTCTACTATCCAAGATGAGGAAGAGAATTTACTTGCATGAATTGTTGAATTACTAGAGCTATGAACAGGGTTAATGTTTGCTTATTGTATAAGTTGTTGGAAGAGATCCAACTGATCCTTAGTGAACGGGACATGATTATCAGATTGAGATACTTCAGTAATTGCAGCATTTCCCTTTGCCTCTCCATTTCGATTTGTTTTCAAATCAGAAGGTTGTCCATGTAATTTCCAATAGGTCTCCTTCAAATGCCTAGGCTTTCGACAATAGTCATACCATGGGCGACCTTTCCCTATTCGATTAGTGTTGGTATGTTGAGTATTGCTTCATGCAGTGAATGCACCAAAATCTAGTGAATTTCCTTTGACTGCTGCAAATGCTAGGACTTCAAGAATCGTGGAAGGATCTGATTGTCCCAGCATGACACATTTTCGACTCTCCTCTCTATGCACCTCAGAGAATGCCTCTCGCAGACTTAGTAGTGGTTTTGTTCCAAGAATTCTACCCCTTACTTCATCAAGAGATTTATCAAGTCCCATCAAGAATTTGAAGACACGATTAGTCTCCACAATCTTTCTAAAATATGCGCGATCTTCTGGATATTTACATTCATATATCTCAAACAAGTCTAGTTGTTGCCAATGACGAGTAAAAGTTGTGAAATAAATAGTCACAGAGTTATCGCCATGACAAAGGTCCTGGAGAGATCTCTCCACCTAGAAGAGCTCAGAAGTGTTCTCACTGTTGGAGAACGTTTCTTGTGCAGCTTCCCATATTTCCTTTGTTGTTGTGTACAACAAGAAATTTTCTCCTATTTCAATTGTAATAGAACTGATTAACCAAGACATAACCAGATTGTTTTCTGCTTTTCAGATCTTGGAATCAGTAGTATTGGGATAGGGTTGGGATATCTCCAGTGAGTTATTCATCCTTGCTTCGCCCACTTATGAACATCATCATTGATTGAGACCAATGAAGATAGTTTTGGTCATTCAATTTGTGTGGTGAGAGGGACAAAATTATTGTCTGTGTTTCCTAATGTTAATCGAGGAGCAATGAGAATATTAAAAAAGGGATTGGATGTAGAGGAATACTCTACCATGGAAAAATGTTATTTGGATATAAAAGAGATAGATAAGAGCAACGGTGTTGATAAGAGCAGTGGTTTTTTTGCCTAAAGCTCTGATACCATGAAGCTGTATGAATTTTACAGAAAAATTACTTTATTTATTTATTGATACCAGATACATATATATACAGTTGTTATGACCTTAACTTTCTCCTATAAATCAGAATCTAGATTAAATCTTAACTAATATACAGCTAGAAATCAGAATGTACATCAGATTTTTAGGAAACTAACTTCCTAAAATTCAGGAGCTAATTACATCCTAAAAATCAGGAGTTAATTACACCCTGAAAATCAAGAATCAAAAATCAAGAATCAATCATACGCTTAGATTGATTTCCTACAAAAACAAGTTTCCAACCATGGGGTGATATTGTTCTTCAAAACCCATCATGAATGGGGAAAAACTGAGTCTAAATAATTGTAGCTAACAAACAGCAGAAGACAACTTTTATGAGTGATAAAAAAAACTTTTCCATGAAAGAATTAAGACAAATAGAAGAGAAAAAAACTCACAACTCTCTCCATTTCTTCTTCATACTCCTCTTGCATGCGGCGATTATATCTTTTCCAAGCTTCCTCTTGAAAGGCTGATCGGAATGACCTGCCACTTGCCCCTCTAGAGAATGATTGTGACCTGCTCATCTTTTTAAGTTGCCATTGCAAACATCATTAGTCTCAATTCTAATAGGATCAACTAACATGCATATTAATCATATTTTTCTTAAAGTCTAAACAGGGGGAAAACAGTAACCAAATTTTTACAATAAATTATCATAGTAGAATTAACAAGGCACGTAACGGCTCATACAGATCCGTGGATAAATTCATGAGAATTTAGGAGTAAGAATGCAACTAATGTACAGCACCTTTAAAATCCAAATCTATTTTCAGAGATTAACTATCCACAACTTTGCTCATAAATCGTGATACTTTGTCATGTAGCTAAAATTTAATATTCCAAATGCAGAACAAGGAATATTAAAAGAAAGACACAATGACATCAATTCTTAAATCACGGAGTTGCACCAACACATGAAACAATGCATGTTCATTATTGCCTTGTCAATTCCAGACAAGAAGACCATTACATTAAAAAAAAAACACACACACAAATAAAGAAAATCAATGCAAAACAGCAACACCATAATCCTAAACTGTAGCATTACAAAATGTTTTTACTAATGGTCCGTTTTTATGCCACCCCTTGACATAGCAGATATCACATCCCACAATGATTGAAAGGCCACACAGCCAATGCTTGAAAAGTTTTTAATCTTACCTGTTGAGGGATACAAGTACAATCCGTCACATGGTTGGTGCCCTATTAGACAACCCTTGGTTGGTTATGACAGCGGATGAAATGAATGATTGTGGATCTCAAGTGAAAGTAATAGAATCAGAGAAATATGGACCTATAAAGAGGGAAAGCTAGAAACCCGGGAGTGACATTTGAGAGTTACAATGTATGCTAGGATGATTAGTTAATAACTTGATATGAGCGGAGTTAACGTGTACATATATATACTGTATTTATTTTAGTTATTTTAAGATAAATTCTCTTAGAGTATAATTAAAATTATTTATCATTATCACTTATCCTTATCAAATAAGTTTGTACACGTGTATAAATAAACCATTGAACTAATAACAATATTAAGCTTTCAAAATCAATTTGGTATCAGAGCTTCGAGTTCTCCGGCAGGATGATAAGACTCTAAAGAGTTACTACATTTAATAGGAAAAAAATTCTCCCTATTACCAAAAATCTACAACTTCTCCTTTTCCTTACTACTAATCTCCCTCCGAAGAGAAACCAGAAAAATGTTTCCAAAAAAATAACTCTTTCACAGAATTGAACATCCATAGAGACATAATATTTACCAATAGGGGATGAAGACATTTACAACCCTACTGTGTATTAGAGTAACCGAAAAAGACACATTTAAGAGCACATGGATCAAGTTTGTCACTATGGATGGCATGAACATGAATGTAAAGACACGCCTAAAAACTTTAGGACATAGATTCAGGACAAATAATATAGAGTGAAAAAGAGACACCATCCTCAACGGAGTTTGATAGTCATTAATACGCATTCTGTTAATAAGTAAAGCAATAGTCATGACAGCCTCAACCCAAAACTAATTAGGAATATGCATAATAAAGCATAAAGCACGTACCATCTCAAGAAGATGGGGGGTTTTTAACACTCAATTATGCTATTTTGTTGTGGCGTATAAGCACATGTTGTCTGAAGAAGGATATCATAACTTTGAAAGAAATCAGTAAGAGACTGATTCATAAACTCATTACCATTATCAAAGTGAAATGCCTAAAACTTAGCATGAAACTATGTAACTATCATATCATAGAACTATGGAATAACATGTATAACATTACCCTTGTACTTCATCAAATAAATCCAAAGTGACCCTAATACAATTATCAATAAAGGAAACAAAATATTTTTTATCAAAAATAGTAGGAATAGAGAAAGGATCCCACATATCAAAATAAACACGAGTAAAAGGAATAGAACTTTTATTTGCACTAACTTAAAAGGAACACAATGATTTTTAGCAAAAATTGTTCACATCTAAAGCTAGAAGAAGAATTATTATAAAACAATCTAGGAAACAAACATTCTATGTATAAAAAAATGAATGTCTTAAATAACAGTACCATAACATAACTTTCTCCTTTTCAGTCTCTTTATTCACTTGAAAGCCACAATTCGGATTGCCCACCCATGCTTCCAAACAGTAAAGGAACCCTCTTTTTACTAGTACCAATCATATTCGTTAGATTGTTCGAGAATACATAATGAGTAGAACAAAATGTTACAGAACAATTAAGATTTTTTATAATTTTACTAATTGATAAGAGATTATTAGAAAGATTTGGTACAAGTAAAACGGAAGACATGGAAAATATGGGTGATAGTGAGACATTTCTAGCCCATGTATTGGGCACTGGTGTCCCATTAACAACCTGAACAAACTTAATAAAAGAAGATGTTAGGGTCAAGAATAAAGGGGTCACTAGTCATGTGATCAATAGTTCCTGAATCAATAGCCAAGTGTTAAAAGCAAAAGAAATAAATACAGAATCATAATTACCTCCATTAGTAGTCAACTGAGAAACGTGAGAGGCAAACGATAGAGGGATGTCTATAAGGACATTAGCAGATTTCTTTGTACCATGGATTTTCTTTTTCTTTTTTTCAACTTGCTTAAGTTTGACCCATTTTGTATAGCAATGATTTTTTCTCCAACAAATGTCAAAACATATCTAGTATTATTGCAGTAGGTGCAAAGTCGATAACTAGGATCAACTGTGGTGTTATTCGAATGGGTCCTATACTTTTGGATAATAAGGGCTTAGTCCTCCGGGTATCCCTCAGGGTCCATAGTGGCTTGTCTTTGCACTTCACGACAAACATGTGAATAGGCTTCTTCTAGACTAGGCAAAGGAGAAGTAGCCAAGATCCGACTGCTAACCTAATCCAAACTCTAATCTAATCTAGTCAAAAACATAATAACCCAATCCTCAGCAATACTTTCCCCATTTTTTTAATATCATTAGTATGATCCATATCATTAGGCTTTTGCTAATCAAGTTTCATAAAAATAAAATTTAACTCATTGTAGTATTCAGTAACAGGTCGTCCACTTTGTCGTAGTTGAAACAACTTTTTCGTAAGTTCGTACACCTAGGAAGAGTCAAAAACATCAAGATAATTCTTTATAACTACATCCCAAACGTCCTTTGCAATTCCACATTAACAAGTGAGATACCAACTTGTATGTCATAGAAATGATGAGCCAAGATTTAACTAAGTATCTTCAGCTTCCCATTTATCAAAAGTTGGATCATCTTCTTTTAAAGCAACTTTTCTCCCTATAATGTATCCTTTTCTTCTCCTTGCCGACAATATGCATCTCCAAAATTTTGCACCAAACACAATAACTAGAACCATCCAATGTAATATTAATTGAAAAGGACCTATTATGTATGGTTGTAGTAGACACAATTTTACTATCAAATTGATCCCCAATTACAGATGAAGATTTTGAATCTTTTGTTTCAAACATGGCTTAGTTCTATTAGTGATAGAATTAGACGTAACCCAAATATGAAAGATACCCCAGAAAATACTTTGTTACTAAATAGAAAAAACCCAAGTCTCTTATTGAGGAGAACCTGAAAATAACCCAAGTTGAATAACCCAAAAATAAAAAAGGAATTAAAGGAGTCTAAAGAGATCAAATTAAAATCCAAAGAAATTTCAAAAGAAGTTGAAAGTGCAAGAAGCCAAACATGCATGGAGGGCAACAGATGAAGCAAAGAAAAAGTTACCACTTGTCCAAGTAGTGGCCAAAGAAGCAAAAGCAGCACAGAAAAGAGCCCAGAAAAATTTACATATTCGTGACACAATTTGATCAAGGCCGAATCGTGACACAAGCTGGGTTCGCAGGAGGTAGGTGGGTTCACTGGAGAGGTTAGAAGGTGGGTTCATAGGAGAGGTTAGAAGGGCAGCAATGGCAGCAAAGCAAGAGAGGCTAAAGTCTTGCTGCTAGCTAGGTCAACGGATAATATTTTTTTCCTTTTTTCCAACTCTGATACCAATTTGTCTGTTTGATACTAGGTATTGAAGTTTCTCATTCTAAGCAAGAACTATTTCTCTCTCAACAAAAATATGCCTTAGATCTTTTGGCTAAAACTGATAATTTTGCTTGTGCTATTCTAGACACCCCAATTGAAGTGAACCATGGCTTGGTTGTCTATTCTAATTAGATCCCGACTAATAAGAAAAGGTATCAAAAATTAGTATGAAATTTATTTGACTCATATTCGACCAAATTTGTTATATGTAGTTAGTGTGGTAAGTCAATTCATGTAATGAGTAGTACATAGATGTGGTGAACCGGACCTTAACTTATTTAAAATTCTCCGTAAGCCTTTGCTAGTTCTAAGGTGGATAAGAAGTCAACTTCAAGATATCTTACATTTATCAGAGGAAATTTGATGACTTTGAAGAGTAAGAAACAAGTAGTATCATTGTCTAGTACATAAGCTAAATATTGCGCTCTTCACTATGGTATTACTGAGCTTTTTTGGTTGAAAATTCTGTTAAGTGAACTTGGTTTTGGTTCTAAGGAGCCTATGATTCTATTTTGTGATAACATTGTAACTTTTGAAATTGCTAATAACCCAACAAAACATGACCGATCAAAACACATTGAGTTTGACAATAACTACATCAAAGACAATTTGAGCTCTAGTAATATCAAAGTTTCGTACATCAAGAGTGCTGATCAGTAAGCCGACATTGTGACTCATAGTGTAACTAGAAGTCTAGAAGTTCTTTTCATACTACATTATCTAAATTGGGTATGTGTGACATCTATACCCCAACTTGAAGGGGAAAGCTAACGTGTATAGATATATATTGTATTTATTCTAGTTCTTTTAGGATAAATTCTATTAGTTTGAGTATAATTAAGATTATTTATCATTATCACTTATCCTTATCAGATAACTTTACGTGTAAATACACTATTGGACTAATAATAATATTAAGCTTTCAAAATCAATTAGCTGTAAATTGCCCTAGTAATAATGTGTAAATATAAAAAACAATTAATTGCACCGCAAGGTAAGAATGACGCTAGGTGGTAAGAATATAATGTAAAGAATAAGATTAAGGAGTGAATGTTCATTCGAGACAAATATGGTGATTGGTGATTGGTGATTGGTGATTGCCAACCTTTTGTAAAGCTTGACTTCTATTCTAGCAGCTGAAGTACTAGCAATTTATGAATGATTGATGTTTGCAATTGAATGAGGCTTTTATAAGCTTGTAGTTGGTAGAATTCAATTATTGATGATAAGTAAATCTCCAATAATACCGACTTTTTGGCTAACAAACAAGTAATAGCTAGGAACATTAAAGAGGTGTCAAACTGAAGGAACTGACTAAGAGAAGGAAATAAAAGCAGTAGACCAATTTTCGAAATTTGCTTTAATGTTGTACTTTGAGGCCGAGCAAAAGATCACATGAATCCGACCTATTCATTGAATTCTTAACAATTTCAAACCGATGGTTGGATTTGATTGGTATATAAAAATTTAAAAAAATTCAACCCGCTACGTATGGATCGGTGGATTGAACTGTATATTATTTGCTCCAATTCGATCTACACCGACTATTTAAGTTACTCTGCCTCTTTATCCTGTCGTACCGGTTTCAACACGACAAGACTTTGGCACCGATATAGGATATGTGTCCGATCTGGCAAAATATTTTTGGACACGGGTAAAAAGCAAACAGATCTGAAAAAAGAAGAAAGAAAAGGAGGAAAAACTAATACAGAAAAAGAAATTAAAAAGAAGTTGAGATTAAGAAAAAGAAGGAAAGATTAAAGAGATTAAGACTTAGGTTGGGCTTTATTTTAATAAACAGTAAAACAAATTTATTTTTTTAATATTATTAATGAGATTAAAGACATTCAAACTTGGGCTAGACTTTATTAACAATTTCAATACATGATATATATTATATTAGTATATATATAATAATATATTTAGACACAAACATAAAATTGAAAATATATATATATATATATACTTAATAGCCGTGTCCGAAAATTGGACAAATTTGAAAATTTAGCAAGTCCTGTCCTTTAGACATAGCCCACCAACACAAAAATTATATTTTTAGGTGTACATGTATAACTCTTTTATTAGTTATTAGTACCTATGGCTTCACTGTCTAAAATTCATAGTTAATGTAAAGTATACTAAAAAATGATTGCTATATGTCAAATAGTATTGATGAAAAAATTGAAATAAAACAACAAAGATCTCAAAAATTGGGATAAAAGACTATTTTGATTGGATTGAAGTGTTGATCAAACCCATTGCGGTTGGAAAATTTCAAATCCGTTGCGGTTGGAAAATTTCAAATCCGATCAGATGGTCGGATTGGATTGGCCAAAAACTTGTGATTGCTGGCCACTACACACCCCTAGTTGTACTGTTAAAAAGAATATCCATGATTATATTCTAGTAGCTGAGATGCATATAAGTTACCCTAATTGTATGAAAAATTCACGGTTCCAATAAGCAGAAGGCTTTAGCAATTACAATTTTCGAGAATAGTATCAAATAATACTTAGCACTTATACATCCTAGATAGTGTGTTAAGTCTACCTGAGCATAGAACCAATCAACATTCCTTCGCAGCTGACTAACCTGCCAAATTGGCACAAGAATCAACATGCAGCGTCTAAAGGAACAGTCTCCACTAACTACAATTAAATTGTGGAAGTAGAAGTTATAAAGCTGATTTAAGGAAATGTAGAATAAATGAACAAACCTATGGGCACAAATTTCTCACATACTATCCATGCCTAAAGTTGAAAATTTTAAATTTATTTGCATGGGTGGTAAGGATGGCACATGTAAAAAAAATCGCCAGAAAGAAGTATATTGAAACGCATTAGGCTGAGTATAGACGTCGCAATTCATTCAGAACCAAAAGTTGCATATGCGATTATATGAGCAAAGAACGATGATACTGCAAATCCTGGTTTCGGATTCAAAAAAGAGGAGAAAATCTTAGCTTTAGTATTAAATTGCTTCAGTTATGAACAACTCACCACCAAGGTTCTAAATCATATTCGAAATTTCTAATTTAATAATTTTGCTAGCTCGAATGAAGAACACGAAACTTACTGCGAAAGTGGTGACAGTGGCGCCAATTAAACCGAAGAGAAAAACTCCCCAAAGCTTCGTATCCTCCTCTTTCTCCTGATAAGGTCTGTTCGGAGGTGGCCATGGATTACCCTCATTACGATTACGATCATCATCCCCCATAATTGAAACTCGAAAAGATTGTATTAAACCATTACAACAAACAAAAAGATGTTGATGTAATTCAAAACCATACTTAGGGTTTTATCTTCTTTTTTCCTTTCTTTGTTTCCCTAATCTTCTTTTGGCTTCTATTCAATCAAACCTCCTCCAAATAGGACTCCTTTTTTTCTCTTTTTAATTTCAATTGAACAGAGGTCTTGTTGAAGGAGTTGGCAAATCGGAAAAAATGAGGAAAGAATTAAGCGCAAAGAAATTCCTTACAGCAGGTTTGTTAAACGGTAACGGTCTCGAGGAAGACTTTATTGGATGCACGGTTATGTATAGTGTTTTTTTTTTATCTTAAACTAAAATTAATATATTTTATTTTTAAAATGCAAAATATGTATATAAATAAATTAAATATTAATCTAAATATAATAAAATTATTTTGATATTTAAAAAATATATAAAATAAATTTATGTTATTTTAAATATAAATTATTTTATTAAAATATTTATAATTAATTTATTTAACCACGTGATTTAAGTTTTCATTTAATATTGTAAAAACTAATTATAAATAATTCAATAATTTTCAATTAATTTTTGGTCTGTAAAAACATGAACTTAGAACTAATAGGTTTTAAAATTTTAATATTATGTAATTAAAGAAAACAATATATTAATCAAGGATTAACTGAGTGTGTGACATCACATTGTTGAACGAATCTTAGATAATGTTGGATTAAAGAATCGCCAATAAAGGTTTTCTAATTCGTTGTAAATTTTTATCTAAAACTTGTATTATTTTATGATGTTATATGAATCGTTATAAACAACTAAAATGTATGGTAATGATAACTTTACGAAAACAACATTATTTAATCACTTTTTATCTTTTTTTTACCATTTAAAGCTACCTAATTGTTATGTTTTGGTAGAAATATTATTAAAAAGACTTATTTTATATTTAAATATGTTAATATTGGTGAGATAATACCAAATGCAATTGAAAGGAGCAAATTGGGACAAATCAAGATCAAAATAGGCTCAATAAATCGAGAAAATACTATCAATGGAAGATCGATCAAGGAAGCAAGACATCTACATTGACAAGCGACAACCAAATTTAGATCAATCGAGAACGGTCTCAATCAATAAATAAGTAATCTATTGGGTGTTCTCCGATTAAACGATGACATATTTAGATCGATCGAGTGGAGCGAAATTTTACACATTAGCCCTTGTTAAGTCCAACTTTCATTTTCAACCATTGGATTAAAACTTACAATTCCTAAATTGATTAGAACATATTTAAACAATGGTAAAGGCCATAATTAAGAGAGACACAATTAACACAAGAAATACAAATTCAAAAGGAAACACAATTCTCATACCAAAGAGGAACTACAAAATCAAAAGCAACACAAATAAAGGAGAATGGCAAAGAATGAAGATGGGCCATTATAAGTCAAGATATTGATTATGATATGTAGAGGTTAGAATTTATTATCTATAGATCTTATGAACCAAATTTTCTATTATGTGAATTAATTATTGTGAACCCATTATAATTGATATTTACAATTCATATTATTTGTAAGTCTTGTAGTTGTTTGTGTCTATATTGGCTTCCTGTGTGCAAAACACGGATATAGTTAAGTACACTTCGTATGTGAGCATATTTACACATCCTATGGAGTTGGTTATCGTAGTATGCATGCTAGGTTTTGTTGTGATTTTCGACCAGCATGCTTGCAAGCGAGGCAACATTCTTGCTCATGTTTTTGTTTCGTTTCGGATGAGGGTATTTATGAAAATTATTCGATAATTTTTGAAATAAAAAATTGAATTTTTTGGCACCTCTATGAGGCCCTCGTCTAACCCCTCATAAGACCTTGATGAGATAGTTGACGTGGACCCTTAGCAAAGCCTCGAAGAGGTTCACCGTGAGTTTATGTGAGTTCTATAAATACCCCACTCTTTTTGTTTATTATTTTGAAAAATGTAGTATAGCTCGATCAAATTGAAATCTTATTTTTTTATTTCTAGATCAATATTACCTTGATTGTTGTTTGGTATTAGTAATTGGCGACTGAGTGAGCAAAACCATGGTGAATACTAGAGGCAATGTTTGCGAGTTGAATTTTGTGAGGCACATGTGTGGCGGTGAGCCATGTGTCAACTGGTAGTTGATAGGATGCAACTTTTTCTTAGGTGATGAGAATTTGTGGTAATGAGTCATGTCTCGGCTGATAGGTTCTAGGATGCAACACTTTTCATAGGTGAGAAGCCTATATGGTGATGAACTGTGTGTTTAGCTAAGTCTTGTAGGTGTATGTGGTTGAATGTTTTTCCAATGTTGATTGTTGGTGGTTCGTGTTTGAGTGCAGTTCCCACGAATGGTGGTTCACTTTATGCTTACTTTATTGATCTTTGGTTACTAATAACACTACATTATGCAGTGTTGACTTTGGAGGAAATCTGGGTTCGTGTGTCGACCAAGTTATTACAGAGACAGCAAGCGAGGACAGCAATAGACAATTCAGAAAAATGTACCGGCTGTATTATTTCTATTAGAGTTGTATCTGTTTATTGCTTAGTGGATTTATTTGTTACCAAGTGGTTATCATAAGAAACCCGAGTATGTTACCATATAGGTAGGGATTCTATGTGGACTTACCTCGTTAAATATGTTGTTTTGCATAATATGATTGTACGTTAGTATAACTTGAGTTTCTATGCCGAATGTACCAACATATTAGATTTAGAATCTGATTAGAAAGCCTATTTGTCATATATTATCACATGTTTTCTTTCCTTTCTGTGTAGCATACCTATAGCTTTATGATTATTACTTTTTGTTTAATTGAATTAATCTCATTAGAAAGCTTATTTTATGTGAGTCTTTAAGAAGTCAATATATCCAAACCCTAGTTGTGTACCGGGTGTTAGACTCTTTTTATTGGCTTATTGTGTTATGTATGATTGTATGTTGTGATAGTACAATTATCTTTTACCGAATATGTTTCCAAATATGAGGTTTTGAAGTGATTGGAAATCCTTTACAATTTTTCAATATTAGATTAGTATTTCAAATGTTGTGTGATGTTTGCTATGTTTATGCATATTGCTAACCTAGATAGAAGCATATGAGCCATATAGTCACTAGTGTGTTTACCACAACTTGTTCTTTCATATTACTAGTTGTTTTTGTTATGTGTTGAATTGAGCATGTTATGTTGAATTTTTGCTGTGCTATTTGCTTTTTGCTTAATTTATGTTATAAGGCCTACATAGTTGAGTTGGAATAGAGCTCGTAAAAAGATTCCATAAGTTGGCATTTCTATCCCTCATCTAGGTCCCGATTTCCTATTTGGATTGGAAAAACAATTGACCTTTGTGCAATTATTCCTATGTAAATGAGGGTAAGAAGAAACATACTTCTAAATGACTCGAACTTAACTCGTAAGAAACATAGCATAAAACACTTTAAGTTGTACATGTAGTAGAATCACAAATAATATAATATCAAAAAGCAGATAACTTGTAATAGTAGATATTATATATCAAAAACAGAAAACAAGTAAACAATAAATATTTTCTAATCAGAGTTTATGTTTCAGTATGTAGAAACATATACACAACAAACCCAGATTATACTAGCTTAATAACTAATCATGCATAACATGCGATATAATGAGATAAATTCACATAAAGGTCATATATATGTGGTAACATCCTTGTGTTGCTTAAGGCAACCACTCAACAGTAAATAATTCACTAAACAATAAACAAGTTACAACTCTAATAGATAAAAAAACAAATATTACCTCTATCGACTAGAACCTCTATCTGAACTGCTTGTTGCTTCTACAATTACTTGGTTCAACACTCGAACTCGATTTTCCTTCATAGCCAACACTGTCCAATGCGGTGTGAATGGTAAACCTATATTAGTGACAAAAGTGTAACCATTAATGACTTTGAGAGACACATAATCCACCATATGACTCAAATCATGTACGGAAGGCACACAATGAAACTATGTATCCACACAGAAAATGATTTGATAACTAAGCTCAAAATGACTCACATTCAAATATAATCTCTACAAAATAATTTAAATAACATATATAAATTTCGATGCAAATTTTGGTAGAGTTTTGGTACTAAAACAATGGGTAAAGAGTTAAGAGAAGTAAGGGTATTTATAAAGTCTCGGCTAGTCACCTCACTAGCCACCTTGCCAAACGTGGTGGCAAGCTTGATGGCAAGGTGCTAAAAAATATATATTTTGTTTCCAAAAATACCAAGTAAAATCTATAAATACCCATACCTAAAATGAACTAAAAACACAAGCGATAATGTCGGAAAGCTCGTAACTTAGCATATACATTATGACAACCAACCCCATGGTATGTGTAAAACATGCTTTCAATCATAGTGTTTCTTGAAATATGCATGCGTGCGTTACTAATCTATAGTAACTAACCCTACACAAGTATAATAAAATAGACACCATATTTTTCTCATGGAAAGCCAACAACAACACAGAGGCCTAGAACATTTACATTTGCCTCTTTTGGTTTTCCATGTCAAAACACTACATAACTACATATAGACACACATCTATCACGAGATGATCATAAAGATAACCTAAAGATGTTTGTTCTCATGAACAAAACATTGACTAACATCCAAACCTAAAGACACACCTAAGCCAAACTCCTCTATCTTGTGCGCTCCATCCATCTTCATGTAACAACTCATCCACTCTATCACTTTGAAATATGAGGGTCTTAGCACCATTATACATTAACACATATAAAGCCTGAAGACACCGTTATACACTAAAAATGGCCTCCACAATAAAGTTCATGACAAAATGTTAAAATGGTCTTACGTTCTTCTTCATGCACACACATCTGAATGACTTGATCTTGACCAATTTTGGATAAATAATGGTCATCCCAAAAGTATTGTCTTATGAACAGTTACTTAAATTTATGAATATTATCTATGCACGGTGTAAGAGGGTTTCCTAAGGATCTCCTACCATGTATGGACTATTGAAAGTGTAAATTTAAAACATCTGTCAATTAAAAAAAAAGAATAATAAAATAACTATACAAATATTTAGAGAAAATATACATAGTATTTAGTACAAAATACTAAACAAACAAGTTAAGTTAATTTCTAAGTTAAATAACATAATCAGTATTAACCAAGAGTGCTCCTATAAAAGAATGGTGAGACAAAGCCTCCTTATAAACCATCCTCCTAGATAGAGCAATGTTCCTAGGAAAGACTAATAATATAAAGGCTTCCAAGAACTAGTCTCCTAAATAAAACTCTATTATATATTTACTTTTCATGCTATTACAAAATTAGTTTTTTTATATTGTTTTTATTTTTCTTTAATGGTACCTTGACCAACAGTTTTTCTATGATGCGGCAAATTGGGTTCGGTATGAACTCCATATTTTTTATTTATTAATTAATTAATATTTAATAATTAAATTAATTTTATTTCAAATTTTTTATTTAATTCATTATTAATATTTTATTTATTTATTTAGATAATGAAATTTAAATAAAAATTAAATTAAAAATTAATTTTATTTTATTTTATAAATTTTAAATTGAAATTAAATTCAAGTTTAAGATGTATTTTTTATTTTTTTAAATGAAATTACTATTCCCAAATTTACTGTTCACGAAACATTATTTAGAACAATAACTTTTTTTATTTTTTTATTTTTAAATTAAAAATTTAAGATTTTTCTGTTCAAATTTTCCTAAACAAACTCTGGACTACTTTTTCAAATTTTTTATTTTTTTAATGAAATTACTGTTCCCGGATTTATTGTTCACGAAACAATATCTAGAAGAGTAGCTTTTTATTTTTATTTTTTTTAATTAAATTTTTTAGATTTTACCTTAGTTGTTTACCAAGTGTTGGACTCGTTTTATTGGTTTACTATGTTATGTATAATTACATGCTCTGAGAGTGCGATCATCTTTTATCAAATATGTTGAAGTGATTAGAAACTCTTTATTGCTTTTCAGCATGTATGATTGTTTCACATGTTGTGTGATGTTTATACATGTAGCTAGCCTAGACAAAAGCTTGTTAGACACAATGTCACTAGTATGTTTACCCTCATTTATTCTTTCTTAGTGTTAGTTGTTTTTGTTGTATGTTGAATTGAATATATTGTGTACTTCCATTGTGTTATTTACTTAATTCACGTTGTAAGCCCTACTCGACTGAGTTGGAATAGTGCTGGCCAAAAGATTCAATGGGTTGGTGTTTTCACCCTTCATTTACGTCTCGATTGCCTATTTGGGTAGAAAGAACAATTAACCTCTATGTAATTGTTCTTACGTATGTAATTCTCGTTATTTACTATGGATTTCATTCTAGAGTTGTTTGGCCAACAATTAATCTACAAAGGTGATTAAGTAGATTCAAGGTAGTTACATGATTTCTTATCATGATTAAATAACATGTATTGTGTTTCTAGGCATAGATGTATGATTCATATTTATGAGATCAATAATTACAAATTTAATGAATAATATATAATTTGATAAGCATGAGAGTGTAATCAAATTATTTATTACATAGAATGTAGTTTGCTTGAGAGAAGAATTATATACTAGTTTAAATATAATTGATTTTATGATTATTATAACAATTATATAGTGATTTTTAGTTATTTACATATGTAGAAAATTGTGGGATTAAGATTCCTATATCTTTACTCTTATATTTATTTACTCATTAATTTAATAATTTTAATCATTAATTTAATAATTTTTTGCAATTTATATACTAGTTTAAATATAATTTATTTTATGATTATTATAACAATTATATAGTGATATTTAGTTATTTACATATGTAGAAAATTGTGGGATTAAGATTCCTATATCTTTACTCTTATATTTATTTACTCATTAATTTAATAATTTTAATCATTAATTCAATAATTTTTTGCAATTTATATTTCCATTGTTCAAATAATATTATTAATATTTAAATTGTTATTCAATTATAAAGTAATTAAATTCTCTTTGATATCGATATATATACTTAAAAATTACTAATATAAAAATAACTTTTCTAAACAAAATTTGATAGTTGGGGTTTTTTAAAAACTAGCAAGGTAGGATATTTTGTAGGTTTTTAAAAACCGTCAAAATATATTATTATTATTTTAACAGTTTTTTGTGAAAACTAAAAAAAGAAGTATACATGAATAAAATTGTTTATGTTAAAAGAAGATAATGATTCCTTTAAAAAAAATCACCTTACAAATGAAAAACAAGAATGTAACAATTCGAGATTGGGTATTTTTTCAATAATCATATTTCATTAAAATTTATACTTATTAACCATGTTTTAAAGAAGTTCCCTTTTAATATACACGATATGAAAAAGGTTTCACACTTCATGGTTTTTTATATTTGATTATACGGCGTATACATGTTATACACATAACACAAAATAGACATTTACTCATTTTATTTTCATACATCATAAAATGATTATTTGATTCTTTTTTATCTTTAGATCACAATTCAATCGAAACTTCTACTATTTAGTATCCTTATTTTTCCAAAAAAATTATTTTAATCCTTTTAAATAATTACGGACAAAATAAATAGTTTGGAGCTTTTTGGGTTGAAAATTTCCCACTCTTTTTCTCCCTTTCCATGTCATTTTGGACTATTTACAGCTCCTAATGTCATTTTTGGTACATAAAGCTTCAAACTTCTCTTTTTCTTTCCAAAAAGCTTTACATATTTATTTTGTTTGTTACTATTTAAAAAAATTCAAGTAGATTTTTTTTAAAAATATTTACTGTATCTTGATCTTCTAATTGGAGATTTCATCCATGATGATGAGAAGGTTGCTTGTACTTCATGTCTATCAAGATAGAAGAAGAACTAGTCATGTAAGTTATAACATCTAACCTTGTTTGACATCATGCTCGCAATCTCGTAGCCCTAATAACAAAACAAGCTTATGATTTTTCCCCTTGTGATTTAGTTATCTTGATGAAAATTGACATCATTCTGGCAATCTCATAGCCTCAAATATGCCATCAAGCCTAGAACTTAGTAAGATAATTTCATTTGTTTCTTTTAGAAATTATTTGTGTAGATGTCAAGTTCTGTGTTCTTTTGTACAAGTTTGTCTATGCTTAATTCCTGTGAAAGGAACCCCCTTGGAAGCCGCATTTCTTTTAAGCATAGTGTCATGACCTTAAACTTCAAATAGCGATCGTGCGACACTTAACATGGTCCGTTTCACTAAGCATGCCTTTCAACCCGAACGAAATACTCCAAAGAGACTAAAAAGAGACTTACAGATTGAGAGGATTCAAGAGCAAATCAATAACTAGAGAGAGTTTGTAAAGAATGGCTTGTATTTCTGTTAGAGAAGTTATCTTACAATTTCCCATATTTGCACCTCCATCTGTCGCACCATGATCCTCCCTTTCCTTCCCCTTATCTCGTGATTTGAATGAGGAGCCTTCTTTATGATTTTTGGGACCCTGAATTTTGGCATGGCCTCCCTCACTCTTTCCTCCACCAAAATTTCTATATGTGGCATTTGAGCTCTCTTTGTTTATGGAGTTGTCAATGAGGCTTTCTGCACACGCAATGACCAAAGATAAGTCTTGGACACCACGTCGTTTGAGTTCTAGGTTAGCCCATGACTGAAGACCATTCATAAACAAGAATAGGGCATCCTTGTCTGATGTGTTGGGGACTTCTAGCAGTAAGGTTTTGAACTCCTTCACATAGTCCCTTATGCTACCCGTTTGCTTTAATCGTTGCAATTGGCCCCTTGCCTCCTCTTCAACATTTACAAGGAGGAATTGGATTTTGAACTCCTTTTTGAAATCATCAAAGGTTTCAATTGTATAAACCCCTCGTTGCACATCATCATGCCTCTGTCTCCATCATAGCATAGCAGTGTCAGACAAGTATATGACAGTAGTTCAGATCTTGCAAGCATGGTCTATTATGCTAGTAGCCTCGAAATATTATTCAAACCCCCATAGGAAGTTCTCAACTTCCCTAGCATTCCTAGCACCATTGAAGGTCTTTGGCTTGGGAACATCCACCTTCTTGGCCTCAATGATGGTGGTAGTGCTAGTTCCTTCGGCCATAGCCTGCTTACAAAGAGCTAGGTCACCACCCATTTCCTCAACTCTAAGTAACATATTAGCAATTCCTCTTTGGAAAAATCCCGTACCTTAGCAAGTTTGGCCTTCAACCTATCGATCTCTTGCCTTAACCCACCATCTACCTCATTGAGGGACATCTTGACTACTGCATGGATCTCCACATCCTCAGCCTCCAAGTCGTTGTAACGTTCCTCCAAGTTGTCCACCCGGTTGAATAGCTCCCCTAAGATGTCATGTGCACTTCTAACACGTGCTTCCTAGCTAGAGATAATGTCTTTTAACTAGGCTTGAGACTCCTTTGGTGGTTTCCGAACTTCCTCATGCCCACGTTCCATTGGTGAAACATCCATCCTTGGTGTAGTTGGGGCACTGTTCTTCATTATGCCAAGGATAGTAATGCTGCAACCTAACGCTCTGATACCAACTATCACGACCTTAAACTTCAAATAGCGATTGTGCGACACTTAGCACGGTTTGTTGCACTAAGCATGTCTTTCAACCTGAACGAAATACTAAAAAAAAACTTACAAATTGAGAGGATTCAAGAGCAAAGCAAGAACTAGAGAGAGTTTGTAAAGAATGGCTTGTATTGCTCTTAGAGAAGTTATCTTACAATTTCCCAAGATTTCCCAAGATGAATACAAATGAAGACCAATAGGTGTATTTATAGTGTGGCACCAAGCTTAAGACCATGCAACAACTTTCTAGATCCTTCTATGTCTAGAATGTACAAGATTGTTCTAGTTTTATCTACAACATGCCAAAAAGTTATAGGACCTTCTAGCCAACTCTAGAGTCTTCTAGGAGTGTCTAGTTCCTTCATGCTAGTTCTAGGATGTTCCATAAGCTTCTAGAGACTTCTACATCCTTCACGAACCATCTAGAAGGTTCTAGAATATTCTAACCCCTTATAGCACCTTCTAGCACATGCTAGTATACTCTGGAACATTCTAGAGTCTTCAAGGCTTGAGTTGAGTACATCCAACTCTAACTCCTTCTAGACATCTCTAGGCCACTCTAGAACTTTCCCATGTAAAAAAGTCTAGATCCTTAAGGTAACTACCATTTCTTTGGATTTTAAGGGACGTTTTGAGCGATACGTAACACCTTCCCCCACTCAAGTTTGGGACGCCCTTATCGCGCCTTCAAGCTTGAACTTCTCTATGTCATCTTTGAATTGCCACAAAGAGTCTTCAGGTTCCTAACTTGCCTCTACGTCCAAGGCATTCTTCCACTTGACCAAGTATTCTGGATAACTTGGTACACCCTTACGCTGGATTAGACGGTCTGCCAAGATAGAGTCCACTCCTTTATCAAAGGAGATTACTACTGTGGTAGGCTCCCTCTTTGATTCTCCTCAACTTGTGTCTGCCTCGTCTCCATAATAAGGCTTCAACATGCTTACATGAAAAATTGGATAGATTTTAAGCTTTGGAAGGAGTTGTAGTTTGTAGGACACCTTACCGACTTGCTTGAGGACTGGAGGTGGCCCTTCATACTTTCGTACCAACCCCTTGTGAACCTTCTACAAGGACTTGAACTATTGGGGCAATAGTTTGACAAGGACCAAATCTCCTTCCTGAAATTCTACCATCCTTCTCTTCTTGTCAGTTCACTTCTTCATCTTTTTAGACGCCTTATTTAAATAGGCTTGGGCTAACTCAGTCTGATCATGCCATACCTTGGAAAATTTAAAGGCAGTAGGACTCTTCCCTTCATAGCTTGTAGCCAAAGTATGCAGAGTCATATGTTGCTGTCCCATGATGATCTCGAAGGGACTCTTCATGGTGGACTCGCTCCTCTACAGGTTATAAGAAAATTGGGCTATATCCAACAACTTAGCCCAATCATGTTGGTTGGTACTAACAAAGTGCCTGAGGTAGAGCTCTAGCAATATGTTGGCACGTTCCGTTTATCCATCGCTTTGTGGATGAAAGCTTATGGAGAATTTCAAGTCTGATCCCAACAACTTGAACAATTCCATCCAAAACTTCCCTGTAAATAGAGGGTCTCGATCACTTACAATATTGGATGGAATTCCCCAATGTTTCACAACATGCTTTATGAACAACCATGTCGTCTCATTCGTAGTGCAATCTGTTAAGGTAGGTATGAATGTTGCATACTTACTTAAGCGATCGATGATTACAATTATGCTGCCAAATCCCTATGATTTTGGCAAGCAAGTGATGAAGTCCATTGAGATATTCTCTCATGGTCTCTCTGGAATAAGCAATGTCTCTAGAAAACCTTTGAGTTCATAATGCTCTATCTTGTCTGGTTGGTATACAAGACAAGTCCTTACATAGACTTCAACATCATCTCATAGTTGAGGCCAATGGTAAATTGATTTGATTAAGGCAAGGGTGCATCTCATTCCTGGGTGTCCAGCCCATAGTGAATTGTGGCACTTCTTGATCAGCTCCTTCCTCAAGTTCCCCCACTTTGGTACATAGATATGATTCTATTTGGTGTAGAGTAGCTTGTTACTCAGCCAAAATCGCGTTGTCTTTCCTTCTTTGATAAGGATAAGGAGCTTTTGAGCCAGGCATCACGTTCCAGCCCTTCTTTGATTCTTTCCAGCAAAGGACTGCTTGGAAACCACCATTTTTTTGGATTTTTAGGGACATTTTGAGTGGGATGTAATAATAGTAATACTATTATGTAGGTGGATACCTACGTTACATTGGATACATTGGTATTTTTTTTACTTTCAAGATAACTCTATGTTAACTATTAAAAACTGACACAAAAAGTTATTTTTAGTAGTGAATGCACTATATTACTTACACAACTCGTGCATTTACAATTAGCATGTTAAATTTTTTTGGAGTCGTTCTTGGAAAATTTTAATCACTTTGTGAATGATATCAATAACAAACATTACTATACTAGTTTAGATATTTTAATTTTTGTTTTCGTATTTCTATTATATGTCTAGATTGACACGTGATACTTTTGATCCTAAGATAGTAAAAATTCTAAATCAGTTAAGAAGATAAAGACTATCACATTATCAATATGGAATAGTGGCAGAAAATTATGATGAATAAGTATTTGGAATCCCTAAATCTTTGGGATTTTGTTGCCCCAAGATGGAACCCAATCATATATAATTAGACCAAGCATCTAGCTTAATTATTGAAAATTTGTGACACCTTTAAAATGAATGGTGTTCGAGGAGATGCAATAGCCTTTGTTTGTCCCTCTTTGATAGCTCTAATTTATTAGAGTTGATATTAACTTTACTATCTTAAAAAATTTCTTGATTCTTTAAAAAATTGTAAATATTATGCTTAAATAGACCTTAATTGTGATTTTTGGAATTGAGTGTCCTTTTAAATATAAAATCTAAATTTAGCTTGTATTTCATTAGAAAAATAAATATTTTAGAATTTTTATATTTATAAAGCTTGCAAGTGCATGAATCATTTAAAATAAGCGACAAATATACTCTAAAGGAATTGCTATAGTTTTAAAATATTATATTATTTTCTAACATAATTAAGAAAAACAATTCTTAAACACTCTATTAAATGTTAGTTTGAAAGAACAGAATTGTAAATCATAAATCTTTATATACAAAGAAAATAAGTAAATGAAAGTGAATATCTTAAAGCAATAAATGAAACTACAACTAAAATTAGGATGATGGATAAAGATGTGATTTTAGCAAGCATAACCCTACATAAACAAAAATGAATTAAGTGATTTAAATATAAACTAGATTTACTGATTTTTCATTTTTAAATAAGCAAACTGTTATAATCACGATGAGTTCTCAATTATATTTAATTAATCAATTATTCTTTGATGGAGGATGAAATTTATTAATTGGTAAACTAAAGAAATACATATGAGAATCATATTCTTCTATTAATTAATAACTTTCTTTGGTCGAAACTAAAATTAATAAATTGATGAACCAAAGGTAAATATATTCTTTAATAATAAATTAAGATTTGGTTCATCATTAATTTATAATTAAAGATATTTTTAACCATTTAATTTAATACAAATCAATGAAATTAAAATAGACTCTTATTCATTATGAACAACTAAGCACAAATGATGTTTTTAATATTTAATTCTAAATATTTTCTTTAATCATAAATAAAAAATTGACCCATTATGAAATTATAATTAAAAAACTGAAGATTATGAACAATAAATGAATCTAAAATTTTATTTATTTAAATCACAAAATTGTTCTTCCAATTTTTGAAAGCAGATGCTAAAATCCCACGAAAAAATTAGCCAATCCTTAGCTAAATTAATTTAATTCAACTATGAAAGAAATCATATTACATAACAAAATAAAAGATATTACAATTAAAATACCCTTTTTTTGTTAAGAACGATTCTAGAATACTAAAATACTAAAAGCAGGCTTCTCCAAATCCTTCGATCTTCTTCATAATTGAAAGGTTCTTTTTCTGTATTTGTATAGAGTGGAATAACTAAATTAAATTCTAATTGAAAAGATAATCTATGGAACGACTACAAAGAAAGTTATAAAATAAAAGGTGATTCAAACCTAATGTTTAAGGTTTGTATTTATAAGGAAATGTTGGTTTGGAAGACTTTGAGCCAATTAAATGAAGTCGCACCACATTGCGTATGGAGATGTTGAGTTAAATACCTATTAGCTAGGATTATTGATGAACAAGTTAATGTAATCTGATGAACGAAATCATGGATAATATCAATTTCATAAATACTTATCCATTTTAAATTTTATTAATTCTTGTAAGTGTACAAATCATTTATAGAAATGATAAATATACTCTCAAGGTCGATTCAAGGAAATAATATTGTGTGGTTTTAAATATTATTCAAATTTTAAAAACAAAATTAAACCTAAACATTCTGTCACAATGATTTGGTTTTTGAAAAGTATTAATCTAATGCATAAAGACAAAGATGGACATGGATTCAACAAATACTCATGTAATTTAATACATTCATAAATAGTGGAGAATAATGGATATAATAATTCAATAATTATGCTTTCTCATATTATTTAAATTATTAAAGATATAAATTGATATTTATTTATTTCCTCTTTTTGGTATAAAAGTGTCCTTAGGTGGGGCCAATATTTTTGGTTTAATATTAATTAACCAATATCCTTAGGCGAGGTCTATTAATTAACTAAATATTAAATTTCATCTTTATTTCTAAGAAATAACAAACCATCTAATAACAGCTTTAGGTAGAGTCAGTTAATTAGACTTTATTAAAGATGTCTAAATTAAACTTAAGAATTTAATTATCTAAAAAATAACTTTAAGGTTTTAAAACTATTTAAGAAAATATGTTGTTAATACATTTTCAAATAATAATTCTTTGTAAAAAACCATTGAAATAGAGCTTTGCTCTAAATATCCAAATAATTAAATCTAAAATAAAAGAGTACTGCTCCAAATTAAGTCCAGATAATTAAATCTTAATTTTAACTCTCATATTAAGTTTGTTATTAAGAGTAATGTACTCCTTCAAATAACATTTTTTATAAAAATCTTGAATAAAAATAAAATTAATTTATTTTAAGAAAATGTTTTACCTATTCAATATTTTGTAAGCATAACAACGTTATTATTATATCATATTTACTATCAACTAGACACGTTATAATTGATCCGAGACAAATCAAGAATAACATAGAAGAAGCAACAGAAATATATGGACGACAAAAGAAATATAATTAATACCTTAAGAATATACTTATAGAGTTTTGAAGAGTTGATTCTAAGACTGGAAAAACTCTGATAGTAATTGCACTCCAAAATTTGTTTCTATCGAAAGCTAGAAACTACTAAAATATAAGCATGTTATTTTTCAAAATTGAAGGAAGAACTAAATAAATTCTAAAAGCTAAAAATATAAAAATCTACAGAAAATGGGGAAAGAGAGTTGCTGAAAATGTAACTTGGAAGTCTTTTTTCTTGGTATATAGGGGGTCCTATTTATAGGAAAGAATGTGAGAAAAACTTTTGTTTTCATCGCAACGCTATCGAATCACAACTAGATTTTTGACGAGTTCAAACCTATATGTGACGTGACATACAATCATTATTTTTCTTTATTTTCCATTATCTCTTTTCTTTACTTTGGATAATATTAAATAAATCATATTCATTTAAGCTCCAACAAGTATGATAAACATGCTTCAAGTATTTTTATTTATTTTAATATTTATATATTAAAATACCTACAAAACACTACAATATACCCATTAATTTGAATAAATAGATTTGTATAAAATATAATAAAATAAAAAAATACAAATCAATTTTGTTAATTAAATAACACTAAAACATGATATATTTAGTGTTTTTTAAGCACTCATCATAACCCCCAACCAATTTCTTACTAGTCTCTTAGCAAGAGAAGCGGTTAAAACTAAGAAAACTAAAAATTAAACTAACCTAAATCACTTTCGTGGATTGACACGATTGAATTTAGGATATACAACAAGCCGTTAAACACCTAAGTTATCCTAGTAGACGAGTTTAAGTCTAGTGAGAGTTTTCAGTAATAATACCCTCAAACATTAACGAAAAATCAAAACAAAATAAAACAAAAAAAGAAGTCAACTAAAATTTAAAATAATGTAAAAAGACTAAAATAAAATAAAGAAATGAAATACAAAAATATCTCAAGTTTATAATCTCTTTTAAATTTCATAATTAAAATCTTAAGCATAGATTATTTCAATTTTCTTAATATTCATGATTTATTATAATAATTAGTTGAAAATCATTTTCATATTTTATATGAAAAATATATCAATTTAATTTCATCTAAACTTAGTGTCAAGAATCTGAATCCACTTCGAATTTATTCCTCACATTTCATTAAGATGTAAAAATCCAAACATTCAATGCTAAGTCTTATAGAGATCATATAATAATATTGAAGAAATAAGAAAAGTATTTAAAGTAGAAAAATAATATTTATCACTCAAAATAAAAGATAATGCGCTCAAAATATTTCTCATAAAGGTAGTCCCCACTGTTTTATTCTTGAACTTCAATTTTAGGTTTAATATAATTTCCACGTTTTAATACTAGTCATGACTAAATTGACTAATTATCACATTACTTTATGATATAATTTTAGAAATTGATCTAATAGTGCAAAAAGACTTAATCATCATTTAAATTTAATTCTAAGACATGATCAATTTTTGTGATTTTTTTTTAAAATTACTCTAAAAGAACTAAAAATTACTAAACAAATAAAAGTAATAAATAAAATTATGTGAAAATTGTTTAAATTATGCAAGAATAAAAAAGGTGTAAAATGTATAACTTTTATATACCCATCCCAACCTAAAATCTACATTTTCCTTAATATTTAAGAAATGTAAATTACAAGAATTGAGATAGTAAAGTTACTGATACGTTTGATGTGTTAATGATTTGATGTGGAAAACAAAGTGCAACCAACATTAGCTTAAAATAATTATGCTCCCAAACAGGATATTATAAATTCTAACACATCTCAAAGCATTAATTATATGAATGCTTAAAAAACATAAACAAACATAAAAGAGGTTAATTAAATAAAATTGCATAAAAGAAAAATTACTTATAGTGATGGTTTACCTTCTATTCAACGCTTGGTTTAACATCTCAACAAGACGCATCTTCATGGTGTTGAGGATCAATATATCAAAATGGAATCAACGTCAACCATGTTGTATTCTCCTTCTAAATAAGGCTTTACACGGTGCCTATTGACTTTGAAAGTTATTTGTGTCGTTGGATTCAATAACTCTACTACTCCATGTGAAAAAACTTTGAAAATTGTGTAAGGTGCATCCTATCTTAATCTCAATTTTCCTGAAAACAATATCAAATGAGAGTTAAGTAAAAGAACTTTCATTCTAAGACGAAATGACTTAGGAACTAGCATTTTGTCATTATAGCGTTTAGTACGCTCTTTGTATAATTTTGCATTTTCATAGGCCTCTTCCCTAATCTATTACAACTCATTAAGATGGAGAAACCATTTTTCTCTTGCTTTATCTAAATCTATGTTAAAATTTTAATTTCCCAGTAAGCCTTGTGTTCGAGTTAAACGGGAAGGTGGCATGGTTTCCTAAAGATTAATCAGTAAGAGCTCATCCTAATGGGTGTTTCGTAAGTTGTGAGGTATATCTACAAGGCATCATTTAACTTGATTGCCTAGTCCTTTCTTGAAGAATGCATGGTGTATTCCAAAATTCCCTTGATTTTCCTATTACTTACTTCCACTGGACCGGAAGTTTAAGGATGATAAAGAGCTACCACTCTATGTGAAAAATTGTACTTCTTCAGTACTCTATCAAAGAGTCTATTGTAAAAAGGGCTACTTCCATCACTTATTATTTCTCTTGGCATTTCGAATATGCTAAATATGGAGTCCTTAATGAATTTCACAACAATATTTACATCATTGGTTTTAGTGGGTATAGCTTCTACCTACTTGGATACATAATCTACAACAAACAAGATATATTTGAAACTGTTGGATGGGGGGAAAAGACCCATAAAGTAAATCCCCCGTACATCAAAGAGTTCAATAACTAAATTAGATCTCAAAGGAATTTTAACTCATCTTTCTTATGTTTCCTCTTCTTTGACATCGATCATATTGTGCACAAAACATATTAGCTTCTTGGGAAAGAGTTGGCCAATAGAATCTAGACTGTGATACCTTTAGGGTAGTTTTCTTACCACTAAAATGGCCTCTATAATGAAGTTCATGACAAAATGTCAAAATGCTCTTATGTTATTATTCAGGCACCCACACCTCCGAATGACCTAATCTTGAACAATTTTGAATAAATAAGGGTCATCCCAAAAGTATTGCCTATAAGAAGTTAGAAACATTTTATTTTCCTAAGAAGAAATGTTAGGTCTCAAAACACCAATGACCAGATAGTTAACGATATCTACATACCAAGGGTTTAAACCTACTAAAAACAATTGTTCATCGGGAAAAGTTTCAATTATATATTCTTTAATTTCACATTCAAGAGAATTAAAGTAAAAAAATAACCTAGATAAATGGTAAGCTACTAAGTTTTCACTACCCTTCTTATCTTTGACTTTTAAGTCAAATTATTGTAAGAGTAAGATCCACCTGATTAATATTGGCTTTGCATTAGGTTTACTTAATATGTATCTCAAAGTAGCATGATCATAATGCATAATTACTTTCAAACTGACTAAGTAAGACCTAAATTTGTCTAAATAAAACACAATAGCCAAGAGTTCTTTCTTATTGGTGGAATTATTAATTTGGGCATCATTGAGTGTTTTGATTGCATAGTATATGGCATGGAAATGTTGTACCACTATGTCCCAAATATGGTCTGATTGCATAATCGGAAGCATCATACATTATTTCAAAAGGAAGATACCAGTTTGGTGCCATAATAATAGGGGAAGTTGTTAACTTTTCTTTTAAAGTATCAAAGGCGATAAGGCATTTTTCATCAAAGTCAAAATAAACATCTTTTCACAATATGTTACAGAGAAGGCGTCATATTTTTGAATAATATTTAATAAATGGGTTGTAAAATCTTGTATGTCCTAAGAAGCTTCTTATCTCTCTTACAAATGTAGGGGAGGAAGTTTGGAAATCAATTCAATTTTAACCTTATCCACTTCAATACCCTTGTTTGAAATCACATGTATGTCCCAATACAATCTCTTGTTGAATCATAAAATTACTTTTCTCCCAACTAAGGGTTAGATTGCATTCAATGCATCTTTCTAAAACCAAAGTCAATTAGGTAAGAAATCATCAAATGAAGTTCCAAAGATAGAAAAATAGTCCATGAAAACTTCAATGAATATTTTTACCATGTCCAAGAATATAGACATCATACATCTCTTGAATGTGGTTGGGGCATTGCATAACCCAAAATGGCATTTTTCTAAAAGCAAATTTCCCAAAAGGAAACGTAAAAGTGGTCTTTTCCTGATCTTCAAGTGCTATGGGTAGTTGATAGTATCTAGAAAGTCCATCTAGAAAATAGTAAAATTCATACTCAACTATTCTTTCAAGTATTTGATCAATAAATGGAAGTGGAAAATGATCCTTTTTAGTGTATAAATTTAGTTTCCTGAAGTCTATATACATCCTTCATCCAGTGATTATCCTTGTGGGTACTAGTTTACTTTTATCATTCTTAACGTCTGTTATTCCAGTGTTCTTTGGTACCATATGCACTGGACTAACCCATTTACTATCCGCAATAGGGTAAATGATTCCTACTTCCAAGAGTTTAAGAATTTATTTCTTAACCATATCTTGCATGATAAGGGTTAGTCTTTTTTAGGCCTTGCATACACATGGTAGGACTAATGCCTATTATATCCTCGATACTCTAACCCATGGCTTTTTAAAACTTCTTAAGCACTTTAATGAGTTCTTTTTCCTATGCTTTACTCAAAGTTGAAGAAATTATCGTTGGATAAGTTTCTCCTTCTCCCAAGAACACATATTTTAAATGCCAAGGTAAGTTTTTCAGTTCAAGTTTAGATGGATTGGCCTCTTTCCTAAATGGGGAACTAGGTAGATCTAAAAGTGTACTAGGTTTTCTTTTTAGTTTATCATTATCTAAAATTTTAAGGTACCTTTTATTCTCCTCATCTAGATCTTCTTCTACCTTTTCAAGTATATATAAGAGTTATTTCTAGTTTGTCTTCTATTCTATCCTGAAGAAAGGTACTTTGGGCAAGATTATCCAAAAGATCAACTTTGAAAATGTTATCAATGACATAAATAGATGGAAAAGGTGAAGAGTCAAAGACTTTGAAATGAATAGTCTCTCATAAGACTATCATTATAAAATTCCCATCATGGATATCAATAATAGTCTTAGTGGTTGCCATAAATGGTCTACCAAGAAGTATCGTGTGTTCTCTATCTAAGGCTAATTTTTTTTTGCATATCCAGAACCACAAAATCAACATGTATATTTAGTTTGTTTACCTGTTAGAGTACATCCTCAACTATTCCCTTTAGATATTTAAGAGATCTATCCCTAAGTTGAAGGGACATAGTTGTTTGTTTTAGGTATCCTAGACCTAACCGTAAGAGTATAAAGTAGGGCATCAGATTTATGCTAGCTCTTAAATCAAGCATTGCTTTAGCCACCTTTCTATCCCTCATAGTTATGTTTATGATAAAACTTCTAAGGTCTTTCAACTTTGGGGGAAGTTAATGATGAAGCACAACACTAGAAATTTCTGATACTACTACTCATTCATTAAATTCATACTTTTTTTCTTAGTGTTCAATTCCTTGAAAAAATTAGCATAAGAGGGCAAATTAATGGTCACTTGTAACAAAGGTAAATTAATATTTACTTTAGAAAGTATTTTAAAAAGATCATAGAATTGCTTATCTTGTTTGGATTCCTTCAACCGGTGTGGGACAATACTTGTAGCTGGTGTGGTTTTGCTATCTTTTGAATTTTGGGAATGTCAAATGACTCCCTAATTTTATTCTCAGAAGGTTTGTCAAGATTAGCATTCTTCTCTCCTTCTTGAGAGACTAAATTTTCACCTTCTTCATTACCTGAACTAATAGGTAGATTGTTAGAAATTTTAGGTAAAGTTTTATTGACTACCATACCACTTCAAAGAATTCCTACATCATTTGCTTGTTGTGCTTGATTGGGCAATCTTTTTGGTCCTTGTTTTTGCATTTGCTCAGTTAGCTGTCCAATGTTTGCTTCAATCCTTTTCACTGAAGCCTATATGGAGATCAACCTTTAATTATTCATCCATTATTTTTCATAACAAACTTGAATAAAAGTATTCAAGTTATCCTCTAAGTTTGGCTTAAAATATTGATTTAGTGGATAATGGTGGTTTGCATTTGGGCTTTGTGTTTGGAATTGAGCGTAGGCTTGGTAATTGTTTGGTTTCCATGAATGGTTAGAGTGATTATAGGTGTTAGGATGATACCTCTGAAAAGAATGGACTTTCTACATGACATCAACACTAGAATCACAAGCATATAAACAATTATTAGCATTATGCCCAATTGAACAACAAACATTGCATACCTCTTGTTTTGAAAATTGATGGGTAGTAATAAGTTGCACTTGCTTAGTCAATTTAGCAAGTTGCAAAGCCATTTCATTCTCGGAGAAAAGTTTATTGATTCTTGCTCTCTTTCATGTAGTACTATTTTTTGGGAATTAATACCCAATAACTCATAAAGCTCAAAGGTTTCCTCTGCAATATTTTCTCCAATAGCTCCTCCAACAACATTATCAACCATGTTTTGACTCTATAGTGTCAATCCATCATAAAAGAACTGGTTCTGCAACTGTAATGGAAAGCTATGGTATGGACATTGAATGAAAATAAGTTTGAATCTTTCTCAAGTTTCATGAAAGGGCTCTTCATCCATTTGAGAAAACGTTACTATCTTTGTCCTTAAGTCAGCAACCTTTTGATGGGAATAGAATCTACCCATAAAATTTTCGTAGCCTACTTTCCAAGTAGTCAAAGAACCTGGTTGTAGAGTCATGAACCATGACCCAGCTTTATCCTTGAGTGTGTATGGAAAACACCCCATCCTAAGTTGGTCTTCATCAATTCCTTATAGTGGAAAGGTTTGCACAATAACATAGAAATCTCTAATGAAATTTATAGGGTTAATAGTAGGGATACCGTAAAAGGAAGGCAATAGTGATTGATGAATATTTTTCAATTCATAATTCCTAGTAGCCTCTTACACTTGTATGCCGGAAGTAGCATTTCCAACGTATTAAGAACACAATGAACCTATTTTTTTTTGTCTAATTACTATCAGAAGTATAAGAAAAATACTATACAAAAAAGAAAATTAAATACTATACAAGAATTTAAAGAACTTCAATAAAAACTTAACAATTAAAAAAAATTATCTTTTATGAAAATAAATACGATTATATAAATGAAATAACAAAATGGGTGACCACTTATTCAGGACTAAAATTTATTATCTTTTATAAGACGTTACCTAGGAGATTCTAACAATTTGAAGATTATGTCTCCATATCATTGAATTTTATATGCTCTTTGTTGAGCTCAATTAGTCTTTACTTGTTTTTGAAAATGCTCTGCCAACTGTTCAACTTGGACTTCTATATTTTTAATTGAAGTTGCCATAAATTCCAACCATTGAGTTGTATTTATTTGGTTGTCTTTACTAACTTGAATAAAAGAATTCAAGTTATCCTCCAAGGTTGGCTTGTTAAGAAGATTTCGTTGCTATTGCTAGTGGAATTGTTGGCCCTATTGGTTTGAATTATGGGAAAATGAATGGTTGTTTGCCTCCATGAGAAATTATGATGATTCCTCCACCCAGGTTTATAAGTGTTTGCATTAGGATCATATATAGGTCTTGGTTGATACCCTCCCAATACATTGACCTACTCAGGTCTAACATGTGCATCTCGTTGATATGGACATGCATTTGCACCATGTCTCTAATTACTACACATACCATATTGCTCTAAGTTGGAAATGGCTTGTGTAGAGAGAAGCATAACTTGCTTTGTCAATTGTGTAAACTACAATTGTATATTGGTACTGGAATCTATTTAATGAATTCCATCCTCTTTCACTTTGGTGCTCTTCTATTAGGAATTAGCATCCAACTTCTCAAAGAGATTGTAAGTCTTCAAGGAAGTCTTCTCTTCTATTGCTACTTCAACAGCGTTGTCGATGATGAACTAACATTGCTACATGAGTCCATCATAAAAGAACTGGTTATACAATTTTAGAAGGAAGCTATAATAAGGGTACTGAGTGAGAAAAATCTTGAACCTCTCCCAAGCTTTGTGGATAGGATCTCCTTCAATCTGAGAGAAAGTTGCAATCTTCATTCTTAACTCTAATGTCTTCTGATAGGAGTAAAATTATCCCATGAATTATTTGTAGACCTCATCCCAGGACATCAGGGAACTTGGAGGAAGTGACATTAACCACACCTTCACCCTGTCTTTTAAGGAGTAGGGAAAACACCTCATTCTTAGTTGGTCCTCGATAAGAGAACCGAGGGGAAAAGTCTGGACAATTGAATAAAAGTCCTTAATGAAAGATAGTGAGTCTTCATTAGATAGCCCAAGAAATGAAGGAAGCATAGAAAAATAAATATTTTTTAATTCATAATTTCGAGCAACCTCACCCAACTGAATAAAAGGAGTTTCCGTGCCAATTACTGGCTGTGCAAACTTTTTCATAGTGGTTTCCCTAACATGTGGGTTTTCTCCCATTTCTATTGGTTCCAATGGAGGATTAAGGCTTGGTTATGTGTTTAACTCAAAAATAGGTTGATGGTTAGAATCCAACCTTGTGCATAGTGATTTAAATTTATGAATATTATATATGTATGGTTTAATAGGGTTTTTTTTAAGGATCTTCTACCATGAATAGACTATTGAAAGCTTAAATTTAAAACAATTGTCAATATAAAAGAAAAAAGAATAATAAAATAACTATACAAAAATTTAGAGAAAATATATATAGTATTTAGTAGGAAAATATTAAATAAACAAGTTAAGTTAATCTCTAAGTTAAATAACATAATAAGTATTAACGAATAGTGCTTTTAGGAAAAAATGGTAGGGCAAAACCTCATTAAAAATCATTTTCCTAGATAAAACAACGTTCCTAAGAAAGACTAGTGACATAAAGGTTTCTAAGAACTAGTATCCTAGATAAAATTCTCTTATATTTTTACTTTTCATGCTATTACATAGTTGGTTTTCTTTTTATATTTTTATATTTTTCTTTAATGACGCTGCGGTGAACTATTTTTCTATGCAACAACAAATTGGATTTGGTATGAACAAATTTTTTTTTAATTAATTAATTACTTAAATATTATTTATTGAAATTTAATTTATTTATTTAGATAATGAAATTTAAAATAAAAATTAATTTTTATTTTATTTATAAGTTTTAAATTAAAATTAAATTCAAAATTAAGATGTATTTTTTATTTTTGTTTTTTTAATGAAATTACTGTTCTCGAAACATTATCTAGAGTAATAGCTTTTTATTTTTATTTATTATTTTTATTTTTAATTAATTTTTTTACTGTTCCAATTTCCCTGAATAGTCTCTAAACTACTTTTTCAAATTTTTTATTTTTTTATTTTACTATTTTTTAGATTGTTTTAAATTTAATAATTAAATTAAATTAATTTATATTTATGATTTATTATTTTTTATGAACTGTAAATCACAAATATTTATTCAAAATATTTAGATTTTTATTTTTTTTATAGATTTGAATTTGAATTTAAAACTAATATCTTTTATTTATGATTTTTTTAATGTGTATGATAAAGAGTTTAGATATTAATTTAAATTCGGTCTTATACTTGATTTTTTTTGTGTTTATGAACATAATGTTCAAATCTAATATATTTTTATATTTTTAATTTGAAATTAAATTCTAATAATAAAAATCACAATATTTACATCACTTAAAGTTTTTAAGATATGATAATGATATAAAAATTACTATTACTTTCCTAGCAACGGTGTCAAAAAACTTGATGAACGAAATGAGGGACAATATCGATTTCGTTAATACTTATCTATTTTAAATTTTATTAATTCTCGTAAGTATATGAATCATTTATAGAAATGATAAGTATACTCCTAAGGTTGATTCAAGAAAGTAATATTGTGTGGTTTTTAAATATTATTTAAATTTCAAAAATAAAATTAAACCTAAAACTTCTGTCACAATGATTTGGTTTTTGAAAAAAACTAATCTAATGCATAAAGATAAAGATAGACTTGGATTCAAAAAATACTCATACAATTTAATACATTCATAAACAGTGGAGAAAAATGGATATAATAATTCAATGATTATGTTTGCTAATATTATTTAAGTTATTAAAGATATAAATTAATATTTATTGATTTTCTATTTTTGGTATGAAAGTGTCCTTAGGCGGGGCCCAAATTCTTTTGTCTAATCAAAGCTTGAGGTAGAGTTAGTTAATTAGATTTTATTCAAGTTGTCTAAATTAAACTTAAGAATTTAACTATTAAAAAATAACTTTTAGGTTTTAAAACTTTTTAAGAAAATATGTTGTCAATATATTTTCAAATAATAATTCTTTGCAGAAAAACCTTTAAAAATAGAGCTTTGCTCTAAATATCCAAATAATTAAATTTAAAATAAAAGAGTATTACTCCAAATTAAGTACATGTAATTAAATCTTAATTTTTAACTCTTATATTAAGTTGTTATTAAGAGTAATGTACTCCTTCAAATAATATTCTTTATGAAATCTTGAATAAAAATAAAATCAATTTATTTTAAGAAAATGTTTTACCTATTCAATATTTTACAAGCATAACAATGTTATTATTATATCATATTCACTATCAGGTAGACTTGTTATAATTGATCACAGACAAATCAAGAATGACATAGAGGAAGCAACATAGATATATAGAATGCAAAAGGAATATAATTAATACCTTAATAATATCCTTTCAAAAATTTGAAGAGTTGATTCTAAGAATGTAAAAACTCCAATAGTAATTTCACTCTAAAATATGTTTAATTGAAAAATAGAAACTACTAAAACATAAACATGTTCTTCCTCAAAATTGAGGGAAAAGCTAAATAAATTCTAAAAGCTAAAAATATAAAAATCTATAGAAAATGGGGAGAGAAAGTTGTTGAAAATGAAACTTGGAAGCTTCTTTTGATTTTGGTATACAGAGGATCCTATTTATAGGAAAAAATGTGAGAAAAACTTGTGTTTTTACAACGGCGCTATCAGATCACAACTAGAGTTTTGACTAGTTCAAACCTCCTTGTGTAGCGGCATACATTGATGACATTACTTTCATGGTGTCATCATTTGATAATGTCATCAATTGAGAAACCTAATCTAATGATATAAAATAAAGACATATTCAATAAAATAATTAACAAATAGAAATTGACATTTAGTGGTGAATTTATGGGATATATTAGTTAATTAATCATGTTTGCTTAATATTAAGTAGGTTATTAAAAATATAAATTAAGATTATTGATTATTCATTTTTAATAAGAAAATATCCTAAGGTAGGAACAATATTCTTTTGTTAATAACAAACCAATTAATATCCTAAGGTCGATATTATCAATTGATTAATTATTAAATTCTGATTTATTTCTAATGAATTAATAAATCATCTAATTATTGCTTAAGGCCGAGCATGGAATTAGACTTTCATTCTAGGTGTCAAAGTTAGTTTATGATTTAAGTATATGGAAACTAACTTTAAGATATTCAATCTATTATGAAAAATATGTCGTGAATAGAGGTCTCTAAATCAAATTTAGATAAATAAATCCTAAATCTAACTCATGTTTATTATGAAAAATGCTAAGCTATATACTTTTCTTTAATAAACTTTTGTTTAAATTTTAATGAAGAAATAAAACTTAATTGATTTTATAAAAATATTTTACCTACTTTAATATTTAACAAGCATAAAAATATTACTAATATCCCATATTATTTTGAGTTAGACATACATATTTTAATAAATGATCAATAAATTAAACATGACATGTAAAACAACACATAAATATAATTTGAAAAGAATACATTTAAATTGCATCCTTATAGATTCCTATTTAGGAAAACCTTTAAACATAATTGATGATAATATTTATTGAATTGTAACTAAAGCTACTACATAAACTAAACTTGTTCAACTCTCAATTTGAAAGAACTTTGAAACTACTAAAAGAAAATAAAATAAGAATTTAGCTAAGAAAGAAGCTATGTGATATTTTACAATGAGGAATTGGGGTCCAATTTATAGGTGTTAAAAAAGGAGAAAATGGTGGATCATAAGGTACGTGTTGCGGCATAATGTTTTCCACACTGGGCTATACACGACTAGAAATCGATCCACTTCACATGTGTTACGACTGACAATATTTCCATGCCATGGCATGCAACAATTCTACAATTTGTGAATCTCACTCTGTTAAATTTGTACCACGGCACATAAATTATCCACACTGTACCTGCATTCCTTTGAATATCTGGAACACCTATTTCATTGTACACCTTTTTAATGGTTTAGAACATATGTAAGTTTTACATATATTATATTTTAAGCTTCAATGTTGTAATGAAGTTCTTTAAGGTACTATTCTTTGATTGTTGATCATTTAAATCATTATGAAGCTAAAATACCTAAACAATAACAAACATGCCCGTGATTTTGAAAAGATATATTTATTTTAAAACATAATAAAACTATGAAATACATATCTATTTTATCATTTAATGTACATATAATCATGATATATTAAGTGCTTTAAGCACTCATCACTTGGCTTAATTCTTTACCACCCGATTCTATTGCTACTGGAATGTTTTGGTAGAGAAATTCTTGATGAAATATTTCCTACTATCAAAAAGTGCCAAGCTTAGGTGTGACATCACATTTTACCAACAAAATGATGGGGAATCTCTATATGAAGCATGGGAAATATTTAAATAGCTGTTAAAGAAATGTTTTCACCATGGTATCCCTCATTGATCCAAATAGAGACTTTGTACATTGGTCTCAATGCTTAAATAAGACCCATTATCAATGCATTAGATAATGGAGATCTCTTAGCCAAGTTTTATGATGAAGCTTATAATTTTCTTGAAATAATGATTTGCAATAATTACCAGTGACCGATTGATAGAGTAATAGCCACAAGGAGACTAGTCGGAGTGCATAAGGTTAATCAAGTTATGGCACTTGTAGTTTAGGTTTCATCTTTGGTGAATATTTTTAAGGCTCAAAACTCAACAATAAGTGTAAATCCAATCTAGGATGCAAAGATATTCAGTGTTAATTATGGAAGAGCTCACTTGTTTGATAGTTGTCATTATAATCCCCAAATCAACATGCTTTATGGGTAGTGTGAATCGAAACCATAATCCATACTTGAACACTTACAATTTGGGATGGAGGCAACACTCCAATTTCTCTTGGAGAAATCAAGGTGCTAGTCAAGAAAGCTCTACTATGCCTAATTGACTAGTTTATCCACTTGGATTTTAGTAGCAATAAAGAAGCCATTCTAATGAGTAATTTTGTCCTTTGGAATCTTTTCTTAAAGAATACATGGCCAAGAATGATGCAATGATTAAAATCCAAGCGACATTAGTAAGGAATCTAGAAAATTAAATGGGTTTGCTTGCTATTGATCCTAAAAATTGACCTTAAGGAACACTTCTAAGTGATACCAAAATTCCAAGAAGGGTGAAGAAGGAGTTTTGCAAGGCTATTTCTCTTAGAAGTTTGAGTCACCAGTTGTTTAGGAAAAGTAAAAATAAACCCATTTATATCCAAGATAAAGAGGAGAAATAGCAGGAATAAGCTGATAGAAATCTAAAAAATATGTAGCTCGAAATGCCATAGCATCATCGTTACAAAATTTCCAACAGAACAGGAACCTCTACCATTTCCTCTGTCATTTCAAAAACAGTAGCAAGACATTCAATTCCAAAGATTTATTGATATTCTTAAGAAACTCCATGTCAAAATTCCATTAGAATAAACTTTGGAATGAACGCTAAATCATGTGAAGTTCATGAAAGACATCTTATCCAAAAAGAGAATATTTTGGTGAATTTGAGATGGTTGCTTTGACGAGGGATTGTAGTGATATGTTGCAAAATACACTTCCTCTTAAGCTCAAAGACCAAGGGAGTTCCACAATTCCATGCTCCAAAGGAAATAAATATTTTGTCATGGTTTTATGTGATTTAGGAGCAAGTATAAATTTGATGACTAAGTTAATTTTCAAGAAGTTGGGTATTGGTGAAACAAGGCTTACAACTATATCTTTTCAATTAGTAGTTAGATTCATTGCTCATCCGAAAGGGAAAATTGAAGATATCTTGGAGAAAGTGGATAAATTCATCTTCTTGATGGATTTTATTGTACTTGACTATGAGGTGGATAGAGAAGTGCCTATTATTTTGGGAGGTCATTCCTTGCTATGGGTGATAACTGTATTTTATATAGTTATTTTCATCTATTTTATTAATTATAATTGCTATGTTCTTGACATTTTTGGTTAATTTTAGTTAAATAAATTAATATTTACCTTTTATGTGTTAAAAAATACATTTTTAATAAAATTAAATAATTTGAATTGAAACCGTACTTAATTGCAAATTTATGTCCACAAATATAATTTCAAATAATAGAGTCCTTAATTGCAATTTATAAAAGCCAAAAATATAATTTAAATTAAAATCGGACTTAATTTTAATTATTAAAAGTTCAAAAATTTAATTTAAATTAGAAAAGGGCTTAACTGTAATTAAAGAAAGTTTAAAATGTAATTTGAATTAAATTTGTGGGTCAAAATGTAATTGATTAAAGTTTAAATTTTTGCTCCGGTGAGAAGAAATCCACGCGCCCTAATCCACGCACGCAACGTGGACCGTTAAATCAGCGAAGAAACGACTATGATACGAGCGTCTCTATCACACCTGACCAACTCGTGTGGGTGTAGGTTTCTATCTTTCACGCCACTTGGTGCCGAGTAGGGCCCACCTACCACGCATGCCGGCATACAGGTGGGACCCACATGTCTGAGGTGTCTAGCCATTGTCCCCCCCACGTTTCGCGTGCCTCAATCCCGTGCGACAATCTATCGTGCGCCCGTTCCCTGAAACCAATGAGGTGTTGCCACGTGTCCCACTATTTGTTTCAAGGAATCAGATTGCGACACATGGCAGAGTTTATCGAAAAGCAAAACAGAAACGGACGGCTCTCACACTCAAATTTAAACGCATTTTCGATACCAGTTTTGTCTCCCCCACGTAATATTTTATTATTTTTTCCATATCTCTCTATCCCCGCGTTTATTAAATTTTTTTTTAAATGTATATTTTTTTAGAAATTTGATGTTATAAATAGGGGATAGTATGATAGAGTAAAAAAGTTTTTGGGGAGTTCAGAATTTGAGATATTTAGTAGTATTCGAGGGTGGATTGTGGAACACACAAAAGCCATTTTTGGCTTATGTTGTGTTCTACGTGTGTCAAATATTGACGATCCGAGACGATTTAATTTTCTTTTGTTCTTCATCTCATTTTCTTGAAATTGTTGTAATTTTAATTTTATGAAGTAATTTAATTTTTCTAGGCTTGCATTTGATCTAAATTTATGAAGGTTTTATTTTAATTATTTTTGAACGATTTATAAGACGTTTGAGTTGTTTATTCTATTTTGTGCTTAATGCTTTTGATTATTTACGAATTTTATCAAATGATCCGTGGCACATAAATAAACTTGGAAGAGGCATTTTTGTGTATATTGCTCATAGATATAATAACATGTATGATGAAGGATAGGAATATACCCTAATTGTATGTGTGACCATTTGAAAACTTAGAACGTAATGAATCTTGGTGAATTTAATTCTCATAGGAATATAGTGAATTAATTTAACGAGGTGTGTTTATACGGAGCTCGAAAGAGATGTATGGATAAAATGAGAAGTTTTCGGTTGACAAATTAAATGTACTAAAAAAATAAAAATCAAAAGAAAATAACATGATTTGAGTTGATTAATTTGGTGAAAAATTGCAATCCTATATTTCTTTTATTTTGTTAAAAACTCTTTTCTTAAACTTGTTCAAATCAACGATCGTTTTGGATAAAATCAGAGAGATAATTTTAGTACTTAACAAACTGTTGTAACAAATCTCCGTGGGAACGATAACTTACTTATCAAATATTATTACTTGTGACCGTGTATGCTTGCACGTTTTATGTTCTCCAAAAGAGACAACAAGTTTTTGGCACCGTTGCCAGGGATTTGTTTTACTATTTTCATTGTTGATATTAATACCAATCAATCTAATTTTAATTAAAAAAAAATATATTCTTGTTGCTTATTTTTGTTTGTTTAGTTTATTTTTCAATTTTCTCGTAAGTTGAGATTTTGTTTGACACACAAATCTTAACTTACAAAAAGAAAAAAAAATTATTGTTGGTTTAATTTAATTTTTTTATTCTCGTGAGTTGAGATTTTGTTTGACACATAAATCTTAACTCACAAAAAGAAAAAAAACAATTTTTTTTGGTTATTATTGCTTGCTTAATTTATTTTTCAATTTTCTCGTAAGTTGAGATTTTGTTGACACACAAATCTTAACTCACAAAAAGAAAAACAAATTAAGTAGTCAAGTTGACGACTATAAATCAAGCGCTTCTTGGGAGGTAACCCATGTGTTTTACTTTATTTTATTTTTATTATTTGTGCATGTTATATTTTTATTATGTTGTTATTTTATTTTTGTAAGTGCAATTTGGAAGAAATGAAGCTATTTTGAATTAACCATTCAAACCAAACCAGGAAGTTTCTTTAAACCATTCTCATATGTTCTTTAACTTTCACACATTGAGGACAATGTGTATATTAAGTTTGGGGGTGGTAGATATATTGAACTTAATTGAAATATCTTTTCAATTAGTAGTTAGATTCATTGCTCATCCGAAAGGGAAAATTGAAGATATCTTGGAGAAAGTGGATAAATTCATTTTCTTGATGGATTTTATTGTACTTGAGTATGAGGTGGATAGAGAAGTGCCTATTATTTTGGGAGGTCATTCCTTGCTATGGGTCACTTTAATTGATGTACAAAAATATGAATTAGCTATGAAAATTTAAAATGAATAAGTTACTTTTAATGTGTTCAAGGTCATAAAATTCCCTGATGAGGTTAAAGAGTGCTCATCTATCTCGATTATGGATTCCTTGCTATCTAAAGAGCTTGAGAGATGTTGCTATTATAATTCTCTAGAATTATTTTTGCAATGTGATTTAGCTTTTGAAGATGAAGATGAGGAGCAATTATCTTGGTTAGAAGTAAATTCAAATGCATACAGGTTCAGAGATAAATTTGAGTTTTTAAACACTTCATCTTGAGACTCCAAGCTTCTTGATCATTTGCTTGATAAGTCAGTGATTTTGGATTTGAAGCTTTTTCCTTCTCACTTGAGATATGATTATTTGGGAAATTGTTTCACTATTATGGTGATCATTTTAGCTTATTTGTTTGAAAAATAAGAAAAACAATTACTTGAGGTGTTGAGAACTTATAAGAAAGTTATTAGCTAGACTATTGTGAATATAAAGGGTATTAGTCCCTTATTTTGCATGCATAAAATCTTGTTCTAAGACAATTATAAGAGGTCCATAGAAGCTTAAAGAAGATTCAACCTGATTATGAAATATGTTGTAAAAAAGGAGATCAATAAGTGGCTTGATGTATATTTACCTTATTTTTGACAACTTTTAGGTTGGGCCAGTCCAATGTGTTCTTGAGAAGGGAGGGATGAATGTAGTGAAGAATTCACATAATGAGTTGATTCATATAAGAATTGTCATCAGTTAGAGAGTTTGAAAAGAGTATAGAACATTGAACAAAGCCTTTTGGAAATATCATTTTCCTCTTGCTTTCATTGACAAAATTTGGATCTTCCTACAAGAAAATAGTTATATTGGTGTTTAGATAGGTATTCTAGGGATAATTAGATTGATATAGCACCTGAGGAACAAGAAAGACAACCTTCACTTGTCCATATGGTACTTTTCCTTATAATGGATGTCATTTGGGCTTTACGATGCATCAAACACATTTCATAGATGTATGATGGAAATTTATACTAATTTGGTGAAGCATTTTGTTATGGTATTCATGGATAACTTTTTGGTGTTTATAGATTCATATGAATTTTGCTTGAAAATTTGGCTAAACTCTAGCAAATGTGTGAAAAAACAAACCTAGCCCTAAATTGAGAAAAAATCCACTTAAGGTAAAAAAAAAAGGATTTTGTTTGGGGCACAAAGTGTCAAAGAATACACTTGAAGTTGGTAAATAAAAGATTGACACCATAGAGAAGCTACCACCACTAAATTCCATGAAGGGAATTCAAAGCTTTCTTGGGCATGCAAGTTTTTATAGTTGATTTATTTGAGACTTCTCTAAGATCTCAAGTGATTAGAAAGTGTATTACCAAAGGATAAATGGTGAGTATCTTGTGATAATGTCAATCCTTACCTTATGGAGGCCATTTTGGAGGAACTAGAAAGCCTCCAAGGTTTTGAAAGCTATATTTTATTGGTCTTCCTTGTTCAAGGATGCTCATAACTTTGTGCTTCAATGTGATAGATTCCAATGGGTTTCAAAATTCTCTAGGAAGCAAGAAATGTCTCTAAATAACATCTTGAAGGTTGAATTGTTTGATGTTTGGGATAGAGACTTAATGGGGGCATTTCCTTCAAGCTATGGGAATCGATATATCTTAGTGGCTGTGGACTATATTTCAAAGTGGGTGGAAGTCGCTGCACTTCTTACCAATGATGCAAAAGTAGTGGTAAGATTCCTCAAGAAAAACATCTTCACCTGTTTTGGTATCCTCCATCCATTATAAGTGATGGAAGCACTCATTTGTGCAACAGATTATTTAAGGCATTATTGGAAAAAATAAGAATTCAAGCATAAGGCTACATTACTTTACCATGCCCAAACTAGTGGCCAAGTCAAAATCTCTAATTGAGAAATCAAGAGGATATTGGAGAAAACCATTGGTCCAAGCCATAAATATTAGTATACTTGATTGAAAGAGGCATCATGGGCCTATAAGATGGCATTCAAAAAACATTTAGGAATGTCTCCTAACAAGCTTATGTTAAACAAATATTATCATTTACTATTGGAGCTTGAGTAACGTACATATTGGGATATGAGGAAGCTCAATTTTAATTTCTTAGTTGTTAGAGAAAGAGGTTGCTATAGCTAAATGAACTAGAGGAGTCTACAAACCATGTTTATGAAAATGCCAAGCTTTACAAAGGTAAAACAATGTAATGGAAAGATAAATCCTTTGAAGTTGGATAGAGTGTGCTTAAATTCAATTCAAGGTTGAAACTCTTTATTGGGAAACTAAAGTCATGTTGGTGAGATCTATTCTGAATAACTCAGATTTTTCCATTTGGGGTTATGGAATTTGTTGTCTCTTTTAGGAGAACATAAAACGTGCACGTATACACGGTCACAAGTAATAAAATTTGATAAGTAAAGTATCGTTCCCACGGAGATTTGTCACTATAGTTTGTTGAGTACTAAAATTGTTTCCCTATGATTTTATCCCAAACAATCGTTAATTGGTGAAATTGTTTAAGAAGCAAATTAACTTAAAAATAAACGCAAATAACACAATTGAATGTTGTTCACAAATGATTAAAAACGCTAAGGCATTTGATTTCGCTAAATCAATTCAATCCTATTTCAAGTCATGTTATATGAGAATCAAAGCTAAAAGTGATGGTTGGAAAACCCAAATTTATCTAATACTCTTTCTCGAGTTATATTAGAATTACTTATCTATGAAAACCAACAATATTTCTATGAAGATTTAATCACAAACAAGCAAATTACGATTTATGGAATTTCTAAAATAACCACATACATCATGCATTAGGTCTTACACTCGCATTCAACATACAATATTTATCACAAGAAGCATTCATTACACATCTCCTCTCGGTCTCAACAAAATGCAACAAATCATCTAAATCTTGGTTAAAAATTTAAAAGCATTAAGCATGGAAATAAATACTCAACTTGAAAAGAAAATTAAAACATCTCGGCTCGTAAATCTTTGGCACACGTAGAACACAACAGAAGCCAAAAATGACTTCTGCATGTTCCACTGTCTAGCCTCAAACGAACCAAAAATCCCAAAAACTCAAAACTCCAAAAACTCTTAATAATAACCTCTATTTATAACATCAAATTTCTAAAAAAAATACATTTAAAAATATATATTTTTTTACACGCGGGGGACAAACACGTATGGCAAAAATGATTAAATAATACGCGTGAGGGACAAAATTATCGAAAACGAAAAACTGGGAACGTGCGCGTCTCAGGTTTCTTTTTCAATTCATGCTGCCACGTGTCACGATATGATTCGCAGAAAGCTAAAGTGGGACACGTGGCAGAATACTATTGGATATCAAGGATGGGCGCACGCAGAATTGCTGAACGGAATTGGGTCTTGGCAGACGCGTGAGACACGTGGGTCTCACCCTACATGCCGGCCTACACGGAAGGTGGGCCCCACTTAGCACACCGAGCAGCTTGATCCAGAAAACCTGCACCCATTCGCTTTGGTCGGGTTTTAAGGACACGCGCTCATCCTAACCGTTTCTTGTATGATCTAACGGCTCACGTTATGCGTGTGGATGATGACGCGTGGACTTCTTCTCTCCTGCATAGAAAAATAATTTTTCTTAATTACATTTTGACCCACAAATTTATTTCAAATTACATTTTAAACTTTCTTTAATTACATAAATCCCTTTTCTAATTTAAATTAATTTTTAAACTTTTAATAATTAAAATTAACCCCGATTTTAATTTAAATTATATTTTAGACTTTTATAAATTGCAATTAAGAACTCTTTTATTTGAAATTATATTTTTGGACATAAATTTGCAATTAAGTATAGTTTTGATTCAAATGATTTAATTTTCTTAAAAATATATTCCTTAACACATAAATAGTAAATACTAATTTATTAAACTAAAATTAACTAAAAATATGAAGAACATAGTAATTATAATTAATAAAATAAATGAAAATAACTATATAAAATACAGTTATCAATTGTAGTGGAGAATTAACGGGATAGATTAGTATTGGAGAATTTATGAGATATATTAGTTAGTTAATTATGCTTACTCAATATTAAGTAGGTTACTAAAAATAGAAATTAAGATTATTGATTCTTTCTTATATATACAAATAGGACATTAATTAGGTCTATAATTTGTTATTAATTAAAACCACTTATCACCTTTGGTTAGACATAGCAGTTAATTTTAATTAAATTATGTTTTTTTATAAGAGATTATTGAACCATTCAATTGTTGCCTTTGGTCGTGTCTAACAATTTAAGCTCACATCAAGATGTCCTAATTAGGTTTATGATTTAAGTAATCAATAAATTCAACATATAGCATATAAAACAACACTTAGGGATGATATGAAAATAATACATTTAAGTATACCTCAACATAATTCTTTAGAATTGCTTAAATTTTGGAAAACCTCCAAATAGAATTGTTGCAATGTTTATTGAATTGAAACTTGAAACTATTACATAAACTAAATATTTTCAACTCTTAAATGAGAGAAGAACTTTAAACAAATAAAATAAAACATGAAAAGCTTAAGAAAAACTAAGAATGTAAAGAATGAAGGATAAAAGATTAAGGGATATTTTGTACAATAGAAATAGGGTCCTATTTTTAGGGTGAGGGTACTAAAGGTTTTAGTTTGGGGGGAAGATTTTTTATTATAGCTTGGTTTAAGTGGTGGTTTTATTTTGGTTATTTGAATTTTTTTCTATGGTTTGGTTTACTTGCTTTGTTAAAATGAGATGCTGTTGATATTTAACTTTTATTTTATTAATGTTTGGTCATTTTATTTTTAAGTTTATTTTGTTTTATTTGATGATTTGTTATAAAGAATACCTTTTATTTGTGTAAATAATTAGTTTGATTAGGTGATGGTAAAAACTTTCGAAAACTTATCTTAGTATGCTAACCCCATAACCATTTGTGCACTAATCTTGGTTTAATTTTGATGTGAATCTTAAGATAGTTAAACTCATGGGAGAACTTAAGTCTCTAGAATTGTTTTAGAGAAAATTCGAGGTAAAATCTTAGATGTCTATTTTTCTAATGAGATGATTTAGGCATTCTTTGCATTGATTGAGCCTGTCTAGCCAACCTTGATTTATATTGTATCTATAGTACACTCCTTTGTGCCTAATCGAATCCACTTATTTCTTTGATAACCCACAATATAGCCTAGCCTTTTGATTTATATCCTTTCGTTACCTTACAAGCTTAATATTACTGTAATGATTGATTTAGAGCTAAGTTTGAAAATTTGACAAATGTTGAGGAGTTTTTGAAGGATTGGAGGATATTTATGTAGTTTAGAGTTACAAGTCTTCTTTGTCAAGTAAAAATCACAAGTTTGAATGTAGATTCTTACTTTGAGTTAAGTTAAGAAAGTTTGAGCAAGAAAACAGGTCTCAAAAATTAGAGGTTCGGTAGTAGATTATGGTGATAAAAGGAAGTTGGAGAAAAGTTTAGGAGTGTCAAACTTTGTTATGCTAAAGCTTTCAAGGGTTCCTTGATTGATGTTTATGCTTGTGGATTAGTGATCCTAAAAATATCCTATATCATACCTTAACCAAAGCCTTACATTACAAGTTTAACAAGTCTTTTTGATCTTTGGATAATTGATTATCAACAGTAGTGGACACAATCCTTAAGCCTAAATATATGTCTCCAACTTATGGAGACATATATTTAGGCTTTAGGATTGTGGTATAGCTTGATTTGGAGGATCCCAAATGATTAACTATAGACATCACACACATATATTAGGGAAGCATTTTGGGATGAATTTTGTTAGGGAGCGACGCTTGTCAGGGGAGACCAGTCAGAGTCAACGTTCACTGAGTTAACGACACGTGGCATGACATGATTCATGGAATTGGATGGCGTAGCGCACGGGTGGAATTTGCGGAGTAATGGCATAATGACATGTGGTATGGCACGTTGACCGATCTCTAAACTCGGACTGAACATTGTGTTGACACATGGCACACGTTTCATATTTCTCACATGTGGCATAACTGATTTTCTCTCCATACTTGCGTAGCGTCTGCATGGCTTGCACAGTTTGCTCCCCTATTTGCGTGGCATGCCATGTGGTAGCTCCTTATTGGTCTTGTGTTAAAAATTCTAGAAACAATTCTAGAAAAATCCCAAAAAATTCCAAAAATTATATTTTCACCCCTTTTCACTAAAAAGTTTATATTTTAATATTTTTAGCCTCAAAAATACTATTTATTAAATAAAACAAGTAAATATTAAATAAAAATAGTGCGCTAATGACTCTACTTTCATAGAGTCATCACACCCCCAAACTTAACTCTTTACTTGTTCTCAAGTAAAGCCAAGTATAACTAAATAAAATAACTTGGGTAGTATATTCATAAATATACTTCTATTAGTACATGCATATTTCACAAAAATTATCCCCCAAAAATATTTTACAATCCTATGATAAAAAGGTCCACATATTCATCAATCAACGTTCCATGAATACAAGGATATGTAAGGTTTTTGACAAATTGATTCGTGTGTGTGTGTTGCACATGATATCATCCAATGCACTCATGAAATCAACCTATATGAGTATGATAATCAATTCAATCTTAGAACAAGTCTATTTTTCACATCCCTTTCCACTAATATAAATATGCACTTAACTCAAGATCAATAAGGGCTTTACATGCTTGTAATGTAAGGCTTAGGTGAGGGACAATAAATGAAGACACTTAGGCTCTTTCCACACCTTAGCTTTCTCTTCTTCTTTCTCATCATGCATTTTTAACTACAATTGAGCTTTTACTTGATATTCTAGTGTACCTTCTTTTGACATTCAATTCTTATTCTTTTTTTTTCACACCTTTTTTTTACAACTTTATAACACCCCAAACTTATTTTCAATTATATTTTATTTTATTTTATTTAAGGGATAATTGTGTTGTGATTTTTTCATCTTTTTTTTTTCTTTTTTTTAGGGTGCATTACATTTCACCTTACTCTATAGCATAACACATGATTGCATTTTTTTCTTTTCATACAAGCTAAAGGTGCAACGGTAAAGGTAATACAAATTAGGTCGGCATAAATGTGGCTTAAAGACATGATAGTTTCTTCGTTAAGCTCAAATGAACGACTAAAGATATTAACAATGGTTAGCTTGAAAGGCTCAATCGATCTAAATAAGGCCTAAATAATTTCTTTGCTAAATACTATTTAGGATTTTGCCTCAAGGGATGATCAAATAGATTCTAAAACTTGGTAGTTCTCATTGACTCACATAAGTTACTACAAATTGTCTCTCAATAAGAACACAAAAATCAATCATGAATAAGTAAATAAAAATTTGAATCAATCCAATCAAAATTAGCAAGCATATCACATGATTAATTTAAATATCTTAACAAATATGTTACATTCCTTATGAGAGTCATGACAACCAATTTTTATCATTGAATTCATAAGGTTCATGTCCAGTATGCATGCATTTAGTTTCCATATATTTATCACTTTCTACCCAAATCATGATTAAAAACAACCTAAAAAATTAAAAACAATTCCCTAAAAATTTAAAATGCATACTAAATACTAATGTAGAGAATGAAGTTCCCTCCTTAAAACTTAAATCACATATTGTCCCTAATGTGCACATATAAATATGAAAAGGTAAAAGGAAAGAAAACCCCCTTAGTCTTGGCATACCACATCTATTGTTGAAATGCTCATTTTTGTTGCACCATTGCTCTCCACATTTATTCACCCATAAAACAAAAACAATGAAAATTTAAATAAAATAATGTTGGGTTGCCTCCCAACCAGTATCACGTTTAACGTCCTTAACTAGACGGTCATATTAAGTCCTAAGGTACATCTACTAAGGTTATTAGAGATGTTTCATTTGATAAGTGATCTTCATAATAACGCTTCACCCTATGCCCATTAACCATAAATTGTTATTTATCTTTGTTTTCTAATTCAATGGCTCCATGGTTGGTTACTTTAGTGATGATAAATGGATCTGACCATCTACTTTTTAATTTACCCAAAAACAATTTGATTCTTGGGTTGTACAGTAACACTTTCTGACCCGGTTTAAAGATACGGTGCACAATTTTCTTGTTATGCCATCTTTTTGTCTTTTCCTTGTAAAGCTTGGAATTTTCATAAGAATTTCATCATAATTCATCCAATTCATTTATTTGAAGCATTCTTTTCTCACCAGGTGTATCTATGGACATATTCAACTATTTCAATGCCCAATATGCTTTGTACTCCAATTCTAATGGTAAGTGACAAGCCTTTACACAAAGTAGCTTATACGGGGTGGTACCAATTTGTGTTTTAAATATAGATATATACTCCCATAATGCATCATCCAACTTAGATGACCAATCCTTCCAAGAGATGTTCACAGTTTTCTCCAAAAAAATTTCACTTCTCTATTAGATACCTCTACTTGCCCACTTATTTGGGGATGGTAAGGGGTAGACACTTTATTCTTAATCCCATACTTAAACAATAAGGAATTAAATGCTTTATTGAAAAAGTGACTTCCTCCATCACTAATAATGATCCTAGGAGTTCCAAACCTAGTGAAAATATTTTTCTTCAAAAATATCATGACAACTTTGGCATCACATTTTTTGCTAGCAATGGCTTTGATGAGTGCTCAAAAAGCACTAAAATAACCATGATTTTGTGCACATTAATTGATTAAAAATACATATATTTATATGTTTTATCATATATTTATATAAATTTGTCTTTTTCGGAATCACGGGTATTTTTATTGTTTTTCAGGTATTTTGGCTTAAAAACGCAATTTAAAGACTCAAACAGGAATACTTGAAGCAATACATCACAAATATATTAATAAATAAGTGGGAAAAGGTCAACAAATATGGAAAAATTGGACAAAATGGGTCGAAAAGGTCAAAAATGTCAAAAAGACAAAAATCGTGCCGCCGCGCCGCCCGGCCGCCGCGCCCCACCGCCCAGCACCGCCCCAAGCAGCAGCGCGCGGCACTGTTCATCCGCGGTACTGTTCATCCGCGCGTACTGTTCATCAGACTCGGCACTGTTCATACCCGGTACTGTGCAGCCGCCCCATGTCATGCTGACGTCATCAAATGACATTAGCAATCAATAATCCGCGTTTTTACATTTTTTTAACATTTTTTTCTCTACTTTTTCTCTCCATCCTCACCTATAAATACCCCCCTTCCCTTCACTTCAAAACACACCTTCAAACCACACTTCTCTCTTCTTTCTTTCTCTCATTTCTTAGTTTTTGAGTTTTCCTTAGTTTCTTTCTTAGTTTCTAAGTTTTTCTTAGTTTCCTTCTTAGTTTTTAGTTCAATTCTCTTAGTTTTAGTGTTCTTCTCTTTTTGAGAGGAACTTGTAATGTTTTTGTAATAATTTAGTTTTTGATTCAATAAATGGGAGTGCAAATTCCGCTTGGAGGTTTTCTAGCAACGGGAATAGCGTCGAAGTTCTGTAAGGATTTTATTTTCTTTACAGTTATTTTTATGCTTTATTCTTACATGTTATATTTAATTTGTCTATGATTAAATTTAACTCTGCTAGCTGTTTATAAACATGATATAATAATGACGTTGTTATGCTTGCGAAATATTAAATAGGTAAAAATCTTTAAAATGAATTGATTTTGTTTTTATTCAAGATTTTATATTAAGAATGTTAGAGAGAAATATATTATTTTTCATTACAAACTTAAACCCGAAAATTAGATTTTAAGGTTTAGTTATCCGGTCTAATTTAGAGTAGTGCTCTTTTATTTGTTGGTACAATCGCCCGGTAGTTAGAGTGAAACTCTATTTCAAAAGTTTTTATAAGAATTATTATGTGAAAATGTATTGACAACATGTTTTCAATAGTGGTTTTAAAACTTGAAAGTTAGTACTCGGATAATTAAATTCTTAAGTTTAATTTGGACACCTTGAATAATGTTTAAATTGTCTAACCCCACCAAAGGTGGCATTTAAATGGTTCATTTTCAATCTCTTAGAAAAAGGAATTAATTTAATTAAGCATATTAGTTATCAACCCCACCCATAGGTGTTAATTGATTTGTTTAGTTAACAAAGAATATCTAACCCCACCAAAGGTGGTATTTATATAAAAAAGAGAGAATCAATAAAATATCAATTTATATCTTTAATAACCTAGTTAATATGAGCAAGCATAATTAATTTAGTTATTATATCCATAAATACTCCGCTAATATAAATGATAAAAATTTGCATGAATATTTATTGAATCCGTATATATGTTTATTTTTAGATAATTATTTATTGAATTTGTATCTATGTTTATTTTTATGTTATTAGATTATATTTAATTAATCTGTATATATGTTTATTTTATGTTATTAGATTAGGAACACAAAAACCAAACTATCGTGACAGGATGTTTAGGATTTAATTTCGTTTTTAAAAGTTTGAATAATAAATTAAAAACCACATACATTCCTTCCTTAGATCGACCTTGGGAGTATACTTATCATTTTCTTCGAAATGATTCGTGCACTTGCGAGAGTTTTATAAATATTAAAACCAAAGTATTTGCGGGAATCGGCGATGCCGGTTTTCGTTCATCAAGTTTTTGGCGTCGTTGCCGGGGAAGGAATAGCGTTTTTAAATTATTTATCAAAATTTTAAAAACATTTTTGTGCTGTAAATAATTGTGATATTTTAATAATAATCAAATTTCAAAATTCATAATTAAAAAAAAAAATAAATAATAATTTTTTTTAATTGTAAAATAATTTAGAAATTTGAAATTTGAAGTAAAAAATTTTACCGTTCATGAATAGTAAAAAAAAAAATTCAAAATTCAAAATTCAAAAAATTTTAAGTTAATAAGAAATAATATAGCGTGAATAGTAAAATAAAATTACCGTTCATAAAAAAAAATTTCAAAAACTTAAATTTCAAAAAAATTTAAGTTAATAAGACATTATATAGCGTGAATAGTAAAATAAAATTACCGTTCATGAATAAAAAAAAACATTACTTGAATTTATACCTAATTAACTAAATAACTTGAAAAGTAAAAATCTAAGGGAGTTCTGTCTAGGAGACTAGTTCTTGAAAGCCTTTGTGCCACTAGTCTTTCCTGGGAACGTTGCTCTGGCTAGGAGAATGGTATTTAAGGAGCCGTTTGCACCACCATTCTTTCCTGGGAGCACTCTTGGTTAATACTAATTATGTTACAAAAAAAAATATATAAAAAAAAAATTAAAAAAAATGATAAAAAAAAAAATTTCTTTTTTTAGGGTTTAACTAGTTTTGTTTAGTGCTTTGTATTAAATAACATGTAAATTTTCTCTAAATTTTTTATTTTGTTGACAGGAGTTTTAAATTTACGTTTACAATAGTCTATGCGTGGTAGGAGATCCTTAGGAAACCCTCTTACACCATATGTAAATAATTTTCATAAATTTAAACAAGTGTCAACAAAACTGGATTCTACCCATCAACCTGTTTTTGAGCCAAACATAGAACCAAGTCTTAATCCTTTGCTAGAACCAAAAGAAATGGAGGAAAACCAACATATTAGGGAAACCACGATGAAGGAGTTTGAAAAACCGGTAATAGGCACGGCAACTGCCGCTATCCAGTTGGGAGAGGCTGCTCGGAATTATGACCTTAAAAATATTCATTTTTCTATGCTTCTTTCCTTTTATGGGCTACCTAATGAAGATTCTCTTTCCTTTATGAGAGATTTCTATGCTACGGTCCAAACATTCCCCCTCGGTATTCTAAACGAGGATCAACTTAGGATGAGATGTTTTCCCTACACTCTAAAGGATAAGGCCAAAGCTTGGTTGATGTCACTTCCCCCAGGTTCTCTGATGACATGGGGTAACATTTACAATAAATTCATGGGAAAATTCTATTCCCATCAAAAAACATCAGAGTTGAGAGGAAAGATTGCTACTTTCTCTCAGATGGATGGAGAACCATTCCATGAAGCTTGGGATAGGTTCAAGATGTTTCTCACTCAGTGTCCCCATCATAGCTTTCCCCTGCAGTTGCAGAACCAATTCTTTTACGATGGACTTACACAACAATGTCAGTTCATTGTCGACAACGCTGCAGGAGGAGCAATAGGAGAAAAGACTGCCTCAGAGACGTATAACCTCTTTGAGATGTTGGGTGCTAATTCCCAATAGAAAAGCTCCCGAGTGAGAAAAGCTGGAGTTCATGAAATCGACTCCAGTAATGAAGTTCAACAACAACTTGTTCAACTGACTAAGCAAGTTGCCCTTCTCGCTACACAAACCAACACCAATAATGAACAATATGGTTTGTACAGCAACATGGGACATGGTACTGAAGCCTGTCCATATCAAGGAGAAACAATTGGACCTGAACAGGTCAATGTATTGGGAGCGTATCAACAAAGACCAAGGTTTGACCCCAACTCAAATACCTATAATCCTGGGTGGAGAAGTCATCCAAATTTCTCTTGGAGGCAAAACAACCCTCCTTTCACTCAAAGCTCAAACCAAGCAGGTCAGCAATTCCACCCACCTATTCCAAGAAGCATTCCCAATAAACCAACCTTGGAGGACAACTTGAATTCTTTTATTCAAGTCTGTAGGGATAATCAATCTAAAACCAATCAATGGTTGGACTCTGTGGAAGCTTCTATCAAAAAGGTGGAAGTTCAAGTTGAACAGTTAGTTGAACATTTGCAAAAAGGCAAAGACTAATTTGAAACTTAAACGAATTCAATGAAGAGGAGACATTGAGTTTTTCATTCTGCAATCTCCAAGCAACGTCTTACTAGAAGACGATAAATTTTAGTCATGTATGGGAGGTCACCCATTATTGTATTTTCCTTTGTTTTAGTTTGCGTGTAATAAAAATTCAGATGAAATAAAATTCGTTTGCTTCAAACATTCTGTCCATTCGTTAAAAAAAAAAAAAATTTAGGTTCCTTGCACTTTTTGCATTTACGTTTTATCAAGTTATAAATATTTTTTAGAGATATCTACTAAGAGCAAATTGTTGATACACAATAGGAGGAGGATCATTTTCAACTACAAACAACCATGGGAGATGCTGAAGATAGGCGGAAAAAGATGAAAGAATATACAATGCCAATCATTGGCAATGTAACTTCCGGTATCCAATTACAAGAGGCTGCAAGGAGTTATGAATTGAAAAAGATTCATTATTCTTTGTTGCCTTCCTTTTACGGTATCCCTAATGAAGACCCTTTGCATTTCATTCGAGAATTCTATGCTATTTTCCAAACCTTTCCACTACATGCAATTAATGAAGATCAACTTAGGATGAGGTGTTTTCCTTACACTCTCAAAGATAAAGCTTGGTCATGGTTCATTACTCTACAGTCAGGTTCTCTTAAAACTTGGGAGGCAGTCTATGAAATTTTTATGGGTAGGTTCTATTCCCATCAAAAGACTGTTGATCTAAGAACAAAGATAGCAACATTTTCTCAAATGTATGAAGAGCCCTTTCATGAAGCTTGGGAACGATTCAAACTCCTTTTCATTCAATGTCAAAATCATAGCTTTCCATTACAGCTACAAAACCAATTCTTTTACGATGGATTGACACTACAGAGTCAATACATGGTTGATAATGCTGCTGGAGGTGCTGTAGGAGAAAAGACCGTAGAGGAAACCTATAATCTCTATGAGCTATTGGGTTCTAATTCCCAACAAAGAGGTGGTAGAAGGAAAGCAAAGGTCAATGAAGTCGGCTCTGATAATGAGATAACCTTGCAACTTGCTGAATTGACTAAACAAGTGAAATTCCTCACTTCCCACCAAATTTCAAATCAAGAGGTATGTGAAGTGTGTTGTTTAATTGGGCATGGTACTCATAATTGTTCAAATACTTGTGATTCTAGTGTCGATGCCATAGAGGAAGTCCAATCTTTTCAAAGGTATCATCCAAACACCTATAATCACCCAGCCTACACCCAATATCCAACACTAAGGTCGGATAACAACCACCCTTACCCACCAAGCCAATCTTTTAAACCAACCTTAGAAGATAGCTTGAATGCTTTTATTCAAGTTAGTCGTGACAACCAATTGATGACTAATCAAAGGTTGAACACCATGGAGGCTTCGGTTAAAAGAATTGAATCTAAAGTTGGGCAACTGGCTGAACAAATGCAAAAGAAAGAACCAGGAAAGTTGCCCAGTCAACCAGAACAAGCAAAGGATGTTAGAACCCTTCGAAGTGGTAAGGTAGTCAATACCAGTTTACCTGAAATCTCTAACAATCTACCTTGTAGTTCAGGTAACAGAGAAGGCGATACTCTAATCTCGCAAAAAGGAGAAACAAGTGTTAAACTTAACAAGCCTTCTGAAAAACTCATTGGGGGGTCATCTAAGACCCCCAAAATTCAAAAGACAACAGAACCACACCAGATACAAGTACCTTTTCCCCACCGGTTAAAAGAGTCCAAACAAGATAAGCAATTCAATGATCTTTTTAATATGCTCTCTAAAGTGAATATCAATTTACCATTGTTAGAAGTGATCATGAATGTGCCCTCATATGCCAAGTTTTTCAAAGAGTTGAACACTAAGAAAATGAGGTATGAACTGAATGAACGAGTAGTAGTATCAGAAATTTCTAGCACTGTACTTCAGCACAAACTACCCCCTAAGTTGAAAGACCCTGGAAGTTTTATTATAAACATAACTATGGGGGATAGGAAGGTTGCTAAAGCAATGCTTGATTTAGGTGCTAGTATAAATTTGATGCCCTACTCTATATTCTTACAACTCAATCTAGGGGATTTAAAACCCACAACTATGTCCCTTCAACTTGCAGATAGATCTCTTAAATATCCAGAGGGAATAGTTGAGGATGTTTTGGTACAGGTAGACAAACTGATAATACCTGTTGACTTTGTGGTTCTGGATATGCAAGAAAATCCAGCATTGGACAGAGAGCACACAATATTGCTTGGTAGGCCATTTATGGCAACTACTAAAACTATTATTGATGTCCAAGATGGAAATTTGACAATGACAGTCTTAGGGGAGACCGTTCATTTTAAAGTTTTTGATTCTTCACCTTTTCCTTCTATTTCTGCCATCGATGAAATATTCGAAGTTGATCCTTTGGATAATCTTGTCCAAAGCACCTTTTTACAAACCAGAATAGAAGACAAGCTTGAAACCATTCTTACACTTGAAAAGGTTGAAGAAGATTTAGATGAGGAAATTAATGGGTACCTTAAACAACTAGACAATGATGAAGTGATGACAAAATCTAGTACACTTTTAAATCTACCCAGTTCTTCATCTAGTAAAGAGGCCAATCCACCTGAACTTGAACTCAAAGTCTTACCTGAGCACTTAAAATATGTGTTTTTGGGAGAGGGAGAAACTTATCCAGTGATAATTTCTTCAACCTTGACCAAACCACAAGAAAAGGAACTCATCAAAGTGCTTAAACAGTTTAAGAAATCTATAGGTTGGAGTATAGGGGATATAAGAGGCATTAGTCCAACAATGTGTATGCACAAGATCAACTTGGAGGATGGTGCTAAACCTGTACGAGAGGCCCAAAGAAGACTAAACCCAAACATGCAAGAGGTAGTTAAAAAGGAAATTCTTAAATTATTAGAAGAAGGGATTATCTATCCTATTGCAGATAGTAAGTGGGTTAGTCCAGTGCATGTGGTACCAAAGAAATCTGGGATAACAGTTGTTAAAAATGACAAAAGTGAATTAGTGCCCACTAGAATAATCACTGGATGGAGAATGTGTATAGATTTTAGGAAACTAAATTTATATACGAAAAAGGATCACTTTCCTCTTCCATTCATTGATCAAATGTTGGAAAGATTAGCTGGGCACGAATTTTACTGTTTTTTGGATGGACTGTCTGGATATTATCAAGTACCCATAGCACCAGAAGATCAGGAAAAGACCACATTTACATGTCCTTTTGGGACATTTGCTTTTCGCAGAATGCCATTTGGGTTATGCAATGCCCCTGCCACTTTCCAGAGATGCATGATATCTATTTTCTCGGACATGGTGGAGAAATTCATTGAGATTTTCATGGACGATTTCTCTGTCTTTGGGAACTCATTTGATGATTGCTTACATAAATTGACTTTGGTTTTAGAGAGATGCATTGAATGCAATCTAACCCTTAGTTGGGAGAAAAGTCATTTTATGGTTCAACAAGGGATAGTTTTAGGACATATAATTTCAAACAAGGGTATTGAAGTTGATAGGGCAAAAGTTGAATTGATATCCAAACTACCTCCCCCTACATCTGTGAGAGGGATAAGAAGCTTCTTGGGACATGCATGATTTTACAGACGATTTATTAAAGATTTCTCTAAAATAAGTCGTCCCTTATGTAACTTGCTATCCAAAGATGCTGATTTTGATTTCAACAATGACTGCCTTACTTCCTTTAATACCTTGAAAGATAAACTCACATCTACCCCTGTTATAATGACACCAAACTGGTCTTTACCCTTTGAAATAATGTGTGACGCTTCTGATTATGCAATAGAAGCAGTCCTGGGACAAAGAGTGGATAAGCGTTTACATGTCATCTACTATGCTAGCAAAACACTCAATGATGCCCAGATGAATTACACCACCACTGAAAAGGAATTCTTGGCTATAGTATTCTCTTTAGACAAATTTCGGTCTTATTTAGTAGGATCTAAAGTGATTGTGCATTCTGATCATGCTGCTTTAAGATACCTATTAAGTAAACCAAATGCCAAGCCAAGATTAATCAGGTGGGTATTACTCTTACAAGAATTTGACCTAGAAATCAAGGATAAGAAAGGCAGTGAAAACTTAGTAGCTGACCATTTGTCTAGGTTGATTTCTGACTTCAATTCTCTTAAAGATGAGAGTAATGAAGATATAGTTGAAACCTTTCCTGATGAACAGTTATTTTTCATAGGTCCGAACCCATGGTATGCTGATATTGTAAACTATCTTGCCACTGGTGTTTTGCGACCTAACACTTCATATCAGGACAAGAAAAGGTTTTTTAAAACTATTAAGGACTATTTCTGGGATGACCCTTATTTATACAAGATTGGTCAAGATCAAGTCATCCGGAGATGTGTACCTGAAGAAGAACATAAGAGCATTCTGACTTTTTGTCATGAACTTCATTGTGGGGGTCATTTTGGAGGAGAAAAGATAGCCCGTAAGATATTACAGTCTGGATTCTTTTGGCCCACTCTTTTTAAAGATGCTCATATGTTTTGTGCACAATGTGATAGATGTCAAAAAACAGGAAACATAAGCAAAAGAGATGAAATGCCTTTGACATCTAATTTAGTTGTTGAACTCTTTGACGTATGGGGGATTGACTTTATGGGTCCTTTTCCCCCATCTAATGGTTTTCAATACATTTTGGTTGCTGTGGATTATGTGTCCAAGTGGGTAGAAGCTATCCCCACCAAAACCAATGATGCTAATGTTGTTGTGAAATTCTTGAAAGATTTCATATTCAGTAGGTTCGGAACGCCTAGAGCTATAATAAGTGATGGAGGTAGCCATTTTTGTAACAAACTCTTTGATGGAGTACTAAACAAGTACAACATCACACATAAGGTAGCTACTCCATATCATCCTCAAACTTCCGGTTTAGTGGAAGTAAGTAATAGGCAAATTAAGGGAATACTGGAACGCACTGTGCGTCCCTCAAGGAAGGATTGGGCATTTAAGTTAAATGATGCCTTATGGGCATACCGCACCGCTTACAAAACACCTATTGGGATGAGCCCTTACCGGTTAATCTTTGGGAAAGCGTGCCACCTTCCAGTTGAACTTGAACACAAGGCTTATTGGGCAATTAAAGAGCTAAACATGGATTTAGATAAAGCAGGTGAAAAACGAGTACTCCAGCTTCATGAGTTGGAAGAACTTAGGAATGAAGCCTATGAGAATGCCAAATTATACAAGGAGCGTACTAAGCGCTATCATGACAAGAGGCTAGTTCCTAAGACTCTTCACCCTGGAATGAAAGTTCTTTTATTTAACTCTCGTTTGAGATTGTTTCCAGGAAAGCTAAGATCAAGATGGGATGGACCATTCAAAATAGTTCAGGTATCTGAACATGGAGTGGTAGAACTATTGGACTCCAAGACACAAAAACGTTCAAAGTTAATGGCCATCGTGTCAAGCCTTATGTGGAAGAACCAAACAACATTGCTGAAATGGATTGCATTTGGCTGAGTAACCCTTAGCACCAAAAAGATACGTCTTGCTAAGACGTTAAACTAAGCGCTGGATGGGAGGCAACCCATCATGTTAGGTAATTTTTTGTTATTTGTTTTATTTACTTAATTTTATTGTTTATTTTAGTTTACTTGTATGTGAATAATTTTTAAAATTGTTAAAACTAAAATATTTGTTGAGATGTTAGAAGTTCACAGCGATCTATCTGTATACACTTTAATGATGAATATGATGGATGCACCTGCATTTCTTCATTACTACTTACACATTCTCAAGAAATAGGTAATCTTTCTCCTCTTTTCTCTTTATCTTTAATTTGCAGTTGTTACATTGAGGACAATGTAAGTTCTAGGTTGGGGGTGGTGAAAAGTTACCATGCTTAATAAAAAAAAATAAAATATATATATATATATATATAAAAAAAATTATCACAAAAATGTATCATTTCTTTAAATCAAATTTAAGTAAATAGTTAAGTCTTTTGTACTGTTAGATTAATTTTTGAAAACATATCATGAAATATTTTGTAATTATTTTTGATAATTAGTTAGTTTTTGTCATAACTAGTATTTCTTGATAAAATGTGGAAATTATATTAAACCCAAAATCGGTGTTTATGAATTTTTTTTTAGTGGAGACTACCCTTGTGAGATATAATTTGAGCCTAAATTCTTTTATTCAGAGTGAAATATATATTTTTTTCTACTCCAAACACATTTCTTATTTATTCAAATTTTTAGATGATCTCTATAGGTATTAGCATTGAATGTATGAATTTTTTCTCATCTTAATAGAGTATCATATATTTTTTTATTATTTTTGTTTAGATTAAATGATTTGAGTAGAAATTGATAGTATATGCTTATATCTCATTTATGCATGACTGCTACAAAAACAAAAAGACATATCTGGGGTTACCTAAACCAAGATCAAACAGAAAAGCCACAAAATTAACCACTCACCAAAATCCAAAAAAATGTACAATCTGTACATGGGTTGACTCTCTAAAAAAAATACATATATTGAAAAAAAAAATATCTTCAAAAAAAAAAATATATATGTAGAGAGATAAAAAAATTATAGTATCATCTACATACTATGACCCACATTGCCTACAAAGTTATGAGTAAAGGCTAATTACAAAAGAAATATATAGGAAGTAATTCCCTAAAAAGTCATTGCAATTTCTTCATTTGTAAAAGCATATATCTTGAAATTCTTTCTTAATGAGTTGGATTTATGCATGAAAATAATTTTTGTATATGATATCTTTATAATTTATACATTCGATTCCTTTCATGAGATCAATGTTAAAATAACACTTTGAGCCTTTATTCTTTATACATATGCGAACATATTAGTTCATTTCTATACATCAACTCTTTCGCATATAAATTAGTATGAGTGTTTGAACCCATAGGATTCAGTGCTTTGAGAGTATTGACTTGTGAGGAATAGAGTCGAAGCGAATTCTGATTCATGACACTGAAATTGGGTAAAATTAAATTGATACATTTTTGAAATGAAATATGAAAATGATTTTCGACTAATTATTGTAATAAAATCATGATTGTTTAAAGAGATTAAAATAACTTATGCTTGAGATTTTAATTATGATCTTAAAGGAGATTAAAAAGTATGAGATATTTTTGTGATATGTTGTGTTCTTTTATTCTTAAATTAATTTTTGATTGTGTTGTAATTTTAATTTTTGATTTGATTGTTTTTATTTTTACATTTAGTTCAATGTTTGTGGGTATCATTACTGAAAACCCTCACGAGACTCAAACTCGTCCACTAGGGCAACCTACGGGTTTAATGGCTTGTTGCATAGGCTAAATGCAACCGTTTCAATCCACGAAAGTGATTTAGGATAGTTTAATTTTTAGTTTTTATCGCTTCTCTTGCTAAGGGACTAGCAAGAAGCTGGTTGGGGGTTGTGATGAGTGCTCAAAAAGCACTAAAATAACCATGATTTTGTGCACATTAATTGATTAAAAATACATATATTTATATGTTTTATCATATATTTATATAAATTTGTCTTTTTCGGAATCACGGGTATTTTTATTGTTTTTCAGGTATTTTGGCTTAAAAACGCAATTTAAAGACTCAAACAGGAATACTTGAAGCAATACATCACAAATATATTAATAAATAAGTGGGAAAAGGTCAAAAAATATGGAAAAATTGGACAAAATGGGTCGAAAAGGTCAAAAATGTCAAAAAGACGAAAATCGCGCCGCCCGGCCGCCGCGCCCCAGCGCCCAGCACCGCCCCAAGCAGCAGCGCGCGGCACTGTTCATCCGCGGGTACTGTTCATCCGCGCATACTGTTCATCAGACTCGGCACTGTTCATACCCGGTACTGTGCAGCCGCGGTACTGTTCATACCCGGTACTGTGCAGCCGCCCCATGTCATGCTGACGTCATCAAATGACATTAGCAATCAATAATCCGCGTTTTTACATTTTTTTAACATTTTTTTCTCTACTTTTTCTCTCCATCCTCACCTATAAATACCCCCCTTCCCTTCACTTCAAAACACACCTTCAAACCACACTTCTCTCTTCTTTCTTTCTCTCATTTCTTAGTTTTTGAGTTTTCCTTAGTTTCTTTCTTAGTTTCTAAGTTTTTCTTAGTTTTTAGTTCAATTCTCTTAGTTTTAGTGTTCTTCTCTTTTTGAGAGGAACTTGTAATGTTTTTGTAATAATTTAGTTTTTGATTCAATAAATGGGAGTGCAAATTCCGCTTGGAGGTTTTCTAGCAACGGGAATAGCGTCGAAGTTCTGTAAGGATTTTATTTTCTTTACAGTTATTTTTATGCTTTATTCTTACATGTTATATTTAATTTGTCTATGATTAAATTTAACTCTGCTAGCTGTTTATAAACATGATATAATAATGACGTTGTTATGCTTGCGAAATATTAAATAGGTAAAAATCTTTAAAATGAATTGATTTTGTTTTTATTCAAGATTTTATATTAAGAATGTTAGAGAGAAATATATTATTTTTCATTACAAACTTAAACCCGAAAATTAGATTTTAAGGTTTAGTTATCCGGTCTAATTTAGAGTAGTGCTCTTTTATTTGTTGGTACAATCGCCCGGTAGTTAGAGTGAAACTCTATTTCAAAAGTTTTTATAAGAATTATTATGTGAAAATGTATTGACAACATGTTTTCAATAGTGGTTTTAAAACTTGAAAGTTAGTACTCGGATAATTAAATTCTTAAGTTTAATTTGGACACCTTGAATAATGTTTAAATTGTCTAACCCCACCAAAGGTGGCATTTAAATGGTTCATTTTCAATCTCTTAGAAAAAGGAATTAATTTAATTAAGCATATTAGTTATCAACCCCACCCATAGGTGTTAATTGATTTGTTTAGTTAACAAAGAATATCTAACCCCACCAAAGGTGGTATTTATATAAAAAAGAGAGAATCAATAAAATATCAATTTATATCTTTAATAACCTAGTTAATATGAGCAAGCATAATTAATTTAGTTATTATATCCATAAATACTCCGCTAATATAAATGATAAAAATTTGCATGAATATTTATTGAATCCGTATATATGTTTATTTTTAGATAATTATTTATTGAATTTGTATCTATGTTTATTTTTATGTTATTAGATTATATTTAATTAATCTGTATATATGTTTATTTTATGTTATTAGATTAGGAACACAAAAACCAAACTATCGTGACAGGATGTTTAGGATTTAATTTCGTTTTTAAAAGTTTGAATAATAAATTAAAAACCACATACATTCCTTCCTTAGATCGACCTTGGGAGTATACTTATCATTTTCTTCGAAATGATTCGTGCACTTGCGAGAGTTTTATAAATATTAAAACCAAAGTATTTGCGGGAATCGGCGATGCCGGTTTTTGTTCATCAGGCTTCTACCCACTTGGATATGTTATCCATTCCTACAAGTATGTAGTGGTTGCCAAATAATGGAGGAAATGGTCCCATAAATTCGATGCCTCACACATCAAACAATTCCACTTGAAGTATACTATTAGAGGCATCTCATCTCTTTTTGAAATATTACATATCCTTTGACATATGTCACATAAATTTACATAATTGTAAGCATCTTTAAATAGTGTAGGCCAAAAATAACCAGATTGAAGTACCTTAGCTGCTATTTTTGAGCTCCCAAAGTGACCTCCATAGTTTGAGCTATGGCAATGGTAAAGGATACTTTCGACTTCATCATTAGGGACACACCTTTTCAAAATAGCATCACCACATTCTTTATAGAGTTAAGGGTCATCCTAAAAATACTATTTAATGTCATGGAAAAACTTGTTCCTTTGTTGCTATGTGAGGTTCAGTGGAAGAATGTTTGGCGGAAATAAAATTTGCAATGTCTCCATACCATGGAACTTCTGTTTGAGCTATAGAAAATAGTTATTCATCTAGAAAAGATTGCCCAATCACCATATTATCATTCATTTTTGCTTCCCTTTCTAGTCTAGACAGATGGTCTATTACCTGATTTTATGTTCCTTTTTCATCACGAATTTCTAAGTCAAATTATTATAGAAGAAGTACCCATCTTATCAATCTTGGTTTGGCATCCTTCTTTATCATGAGATACTTTATTGTAGAATGATCCATGTAGATAGTCACTATGGTGCCAACCAAGTAAGATATGAATTTCTCAAAGACATTTATAATGGCAAAAGGCTCTTTCTCTGTAGTAGCATAATTCATTTGGGCCTCATTCAGTGTCTTTCTTGCACAGTATATGCCACGAAAATACTTTGTCTCTTCACTGTCCAAGAACAGCTCTAATAGCAAAATCATTTGCGTCACACATCAACTCAAAAGGCTTGTTCCAATCCATGGTGACTATAATTGGACCTAACACTAGTCTCTCTTTAAGCACTTGAAATGTTGTTAAACATTTATAATCAAACTTGAAAGGAATGTCCTTTTCCAAAAGATTACACAACAGTTTGGAGATTTGAGAAAAATATTTTATGAATCTAAATAAAAACCTATATGTCCAAGAAAACTCCTTACTCCTCATACATTGGTAGGTGGTAGTAGTTTCTTAATCACTTATATTTTAGCTCTATCCACCTCAATACCATTAATTGAGATTTTATGGCCTAAGATTATACTTTCATGTACCATGAAATGACATTTCTCCCCGTTTAAAACCATATTTGTTTCTTCATATCATTGTAACACTAGGGAGAGATAGTGTAGACATTCGAGTTTGTAAAGACCAAAAAATCAACCATGAATATTTCTAGTTGCTTCTCCACCATGTCTGATAAAATGGCCATCATTCAGTGTTGAAATGTAGTAGGTGCATTACATAATCCAAAGGGATTTCTCCTAAAAGCAAAAGTTCCATAAGGATAAGTGAAGGTGGTCTTTTCTTGGTCTTCAAGTGCCACAACAATTTGGTTATAACCAGAGTATCCATCTAGAAAGAAAAAGAAAGAATGCCCAACTAATCTGTCAAGCATTTGATCCATGAATGGGAGAGGAAAATGATCATTCCTTATAGTTTTATTTACTTTATGAAAATACATACATACTCTCCATCCCGTGATAGTCCTAGTAGGTATTAACTCATTAGACTCATTTTCCACCACAGTGATTCCTCCTTTCTTTGGTACACATTGGATTAGACTTACCCATTCACTGTTTGATATTGGGTAAATAATGCCCATGTCTAGCCACTAGAAAATTTCTTTCTTCACCACTTCTTTCATAATGTGATTTAAGCTGCATTGTGCATCCCTGGTGGGTTTAGCCCCGTCCTATAGCAAGATTTTGTGCATGCATATAGATGGGCTAATGCATTTGATGTCGGCAATAAACCAACCTATAACTCTTTTGAAGTTCCTTAGCACCTTAAGTAGTGCTTCCACTTACTGCATACTTAGATTATCTGAGATTATGATTAGAAGTGTCTTGTTATCACCTAAAAATGTATAACGAAGATGAGAAGGTAAAGGTTTAAGCTCTATTCTAGGTGGCTTCTCAATGGATGTTTTCAACCATGAGCTCATTTCAAGACAATCCACAAATGCATTTGATAAACACATAAGAGGCGTGTCCTCCAAAAAGTTCATACACTTCACAATATCAACCTTCGATTCCATATTTTCAAAATTAAAACAAATTGAGTTGTTTTCTGTTGAGTTACTGTCCTTGTTTATAGCATCATGTGTTAAAGTCATAAGTAGAGGTGATTCAACAAGTGTTGTTAAGCTACTGACATGAATTTGTGCGCCTACATGAATGTCATGGTATTCATTAGTATGTGTGTTTATAGAATTAACAAGCATAGACTCTAAAGCATTAATAAGGCACATGTCATAAAGCACATCAGTGGTTTGCTCATCAATACTACCTATTAGAAAGCAATCACCAACATTATCATCCTTAGAAAATTTAATTATTTTGAACACATTAAATATTACTTGTTCATCTTGCACTCTTATTGTAAGTTCACCTTTTTGTACATCAATTAGTGCTCTTTTGGTTTCTAAGAATGGACGACCAAGTATGATAGGAATGTCACGGTCCTCTTCCATGTCTAGCACAATGAAGTTTGTTGGAAAGATGAATTTGTCTACTTTTACTAGCAAATCTTCTACCACACCCTTGGGTCTTTTAATTGACCTATCTGTCATATGCAATGTTACTAAAGTGGGTTTAGCTTTACCAACCCCCAATCTCTAGAAAACTGATAATGGAATGAGGTTAATGCTAGAACATAAATCACATAGTGCCTTGCCAAAACGAATGTTCCCAATAGTGCAAGGGATGTCAAAACTACTTGGATCTTTCAATTTTTCTGGTAGTTTTCTATTAAGTATCATACTATAACCTTCAGTCAAGGTTATTATTTCATGATATCCAAGCCTTCTTATCTTTGATAGTATATCCTTTATGAATTTGGAATAAGATGACATTTGTTCTAGTGCCTCTACAAATGGTATGTTTATGTGCAGCTTCTTGAAGACTTCCAATTTTTTTGAAAACTACATGTTTGACTTTTTCTTTTGCAGCCTTTGAGGAAAAGGAATGGTGGGTTTGTAGAGGTTGCTCTTTTTTTGCTGAATTATTTCCTTTCCATTACTCTCTTTATCCATTGATTCCTTCTCATCCTATTGAGTCTCTAGTTCTTCCTTATCCTTTTTGGTCTTGTAGTCCTCCTTATCCTTTTAAGTCTCATCTCCCTCTAGAGTTTTACCACTCTTCAAGGCTATAACACTGCAATGGTCCTTCCCTTCTCTTCTTAGGTTTATAATTGTGTCACTTGGAAGGTTACCTTGAGGCCTTTGGCTTATGGCTTGGGCAAGTTTCCCCCATTTGGTTCTCCTAATTTAGAATCGAAACCTCTTGAGTGGACACTTTTGTATTTATGAATTGGATGAAGTCTTTCATTATCCCCATTAAGGCATTTGTATTATCCTCAATAGGTAGCTTCTTCTCCTAGGCTTGTGAATGATGTGGTTGTTGAAAACTAGGTGGTTGAAATGATTGATGGTTGAATTGATTACCACCTTGATTATTGTTACTCTAAGAGAAATTTGGATATTGTCTCTATCCTAGGTTATATATGTTCAATTATGGATTATTGTTTCGATTCGCATTACCCACACATCAAATGGATTTAGGATTATTTGGACAATTATCAAACAAATGAGCTCCTCCACAAAACACACATGACACTCCTGAATCTTGGACTTGGTTTATACTCGCTGACGAGTTTTGAGCCTTCAAAAGATTAAAACAAAGATGAAACTTGATCTATAAGTGTTGTGATATCATTTACCTCATGCACTTCGGCTACTCTTCTTGTAGTTGTCATTCTGTCCATTGGCCATTGATAATTAATACTAGCCATTTTCTCAAGTAAATCATAAGCTTTATTATAAGATTTGGCTAGCAAGGATCCATTAGCAGATGCATCAATAATAGTTCTTATATGAGCATTGAGACCATTGTAAAAAGTCTCCATTTGAATCCAAGAAGGAATACCATGATGAGGACACTTTCTTAGCAATTCCTTGAATCTTTCCCATGCTTCATTTAGAGATTCTTCTTCGTGTTATTTGTAGGAAGTAATGTCATTCCTAAGCTTGGCGTTCCTTATTGGTGGGAATTATTTCATTAAGAATTTATCTGCCAAACCATTCCAAGTTATAATGGAATCAGGTGGAAAAGAGTTTAGCCAAGCTCGAGCATGGTCTCGCAAAGAGTAAAGGAACAATAAAAGCCTAAATGCCTCCGTTATCACACCATTGAACTTAAATGAATCTATAACTTCAATAAACAAACTGAGATAAAGATGAGGATCCTCTTTTGGTAATCCACTAAATTGTCCAACTGTTTGTAGCATTTGAAAACATTACTAGCTTTAGTTCAAACTGATTAGCTTGAATATTTGGTCTTGTAATACTTGGATTCAGCCCTTTCAATGTAGGTATTACATATTCGTTCATAGCTCTATCTCTATTATCAACCAAAAGCATTTAATTGTTCAAGTTTAGCTTATTATTATTTATTTCTAATGGATTAGCCATTTTTTTCCTCTTTGGTGACAACTTATTTTCTAATTAATCTCAAAATATGCTCAATTTCAAGATCTAAAGGTAAGATTTCTCTCTCATGAACTCTACTCATGCAATACACTCAACTAGGTTTCTACAATACTAAAGGAGATGTCTAAATAAAAATAATAATAATAAACAACTAAATAAATAAAAGTTAAAAATAAATAAATAAAATAAATAAAAAAGTTAGTAAAAGAAAATAAGTAAATTAAAATTAAAATTAAAGTAAAAAATATTAAAATAGATAACTAAAACAAAAATAATAATAAAAATTATTAATTTTTGATAACGAGCCAAAAACTTGATCGCAATACACAAAGTGTGTGCAATGAATATACAAGTATACGTATTACAACAAGTAATATAATGATAAGAAAAGATCGTTCCCACTTAGATTATTTTATTAGAAACTAAAAGTTTTAAAACTAAAAAGAATAAAAATCAATTTTTTTTATGTTTTTATATTTTAAGGAAAAAAAATTAAAATAACTAAAAGTAAATAGCAATAATTAATTAAATCAAATTTGGTAACTAAAAAGATATATGAAAAAATATCTACGAACACTTAATCCCCCAATTTTCTAAACATACGAATCGCTAAAATCCCTCAATATAATTATCAATTAATTACATGATCAATTGAATCTAACCTAGTATGTATTCTTTCCTCAAATAAACTACATACCATATATTTATTAATTTAATTAAACTCTCATGCCAATTAAATTGTATATTATTCATTAAATTCATCAATTATGGATCACATATATAAGAATCATAGATCTCTATCTAGAAACTATGCATGTTATTTAATCAAGACAACCAATTAAATAATTCTCTTAAATTTATTTAATTGCCTCTATAGATAAATTGTTGGTCAAAAAATGACTAGAATACAAATTAGATTAAATAATATAATTAAATTAAAATTATAATTAGGGTAAAATATTAAATTATCACATGGTGAAAATAGGGTTCATAAGATCCCTAGATTAATAAATTAACTCCACATAATTATCTTCATAAAGTTCATATTTTTCATAAATAAAGCATAATTGATAAAAAAAAAAGAGTAGAATAAAAAATACAATCAATCTCTTAAATTGTATAATTAATCTGCTCTTCAATCTCTACCAAAATTGTGTCATCTCTTGAATTTTTCTGTATTTTTCTCTCTTTTTAGATCCACAAATTGACCAAAATTATGCTAATGGAGGCCACTTAGGGTTTATGGAGTGATTAGGGGCTTAAATATTGCTCAGGTGTGATCTGGACTATCAGATCAGCTTTAGATCAAGGGCTACGATCAAAACAAGCAAAATTGATTCCAGCCAAACACTGTGCAACACGTGGCTACATGAATTCATTGGACGAATCAGGGAGCGACATGTAGTAGGGGAAACCGATCAGAGCCAATACTCGCTAAGTCAGTGACACGTGACATAACGAGATTTATGGCAATGGATGGCATGGCACACAGGTGGAACGTGTAGAACAATGGCTTATTGACACATGGCATGTCATGATGACCGATCTCAGAACTCGGATTGAACGTCGTGTTGACACATGCCATGCGTTTCATCCTCCTCACACGTGGCATAACATGATTTTCTCTCTGTACTTGGGTGGGATTCATGTTGCTTGCAGAGTCAGCTCCCCTACTTTCATGGTATGCCACATGGATGCTTCTTATTGGTCCTGCATTAAAGTTCATAAAAAATCCAGAAAAATCCTAAAAAATTCCAAAAATTATATTTTCACCCTTTTTCATTAAAAAGTTTGTATTTTAATATTTTTATCCTCAAAACTACTATTTATTAAATAAAATAAGTAAATATTAGGTAAAAAAGTGCGCTAATGACTCTACTTTCATAGAGTCATCATATATCCCTCATCTTTCTTATTTCTTTCATTTCTTAGGACCTGATGTTTCTTACAAAGGGATTGCAGTGGTAAGTATTCTCACCTATCACATAGGTGACCCAAGTTTATTCTCCAATAACAATGCCAAAACTTGATGTGCCAAAATTAGGCATATAAATTTTGTATAATTTATAAAATAGCTCGCAAGTGCACGAATCACATATAGAAAATGATAAGTATACTTTCAAAGTTGGTCTAAAGAGGAATCATGTGGTTTTTAAATAATTCAACAAATTCTTAAAAACGAAAATAAAATCTAAACATTCTGTCACAATTTTTTGGCTTGAAAACTTAATCTTATAAAAATAAAGATAGATTCAATAAAAATTTAAGCAATTAAACATTTACCATGAAATGGAGAATTTATGTAAAGAATTAGCTAGTTAATTATGTTTGATCAATATTTAAGTATGTTATTAAAAATATATTAAGATTATTGATTCTCCCTTTTTAATAAGAAAATATCCTAAGATATGGATCCGATTCTTTTGTTAATAAATTATCAACTAAAGTCTTTTGGCGTGGATTAGTAATTGATAATTGACTAAATTTTGTTTTATTTCTATGGAATTAATAAATCGTTTAGTTGATGCTTTTGTTGGGTGATAACTGTATTTTATATAGTTATTTTCACCTATTTTATTAATTATAATTGCTATGTTTTCAATGTTTTTAGTTAATTTTAGTTTAATAAATTAGTATTTACTGTTTTTTATATATTTTAATAAAATTAAATAATTTGTATCGAAAAACTTAATTAATTGCAAATTTGATTCCAAAAATATAATTTCAAATAAAATAGTATTTAATTGCAATTTATAAAAGTCAAAAATATAATTTAAATTAAATTCGGGCTTAATTTTAATTATTAAAAGTTTAAAAATTTAATTTAAATTAGATAAGGGCTAAACTGTAATTAAATAAAGTTGAAAATGTAATTTGAAATAGATTTGTGGGCCAAAATGCAATTAATTAAAGTTTAAAGTTCTGCGCAGGTGAGAAGACCACGCGCCAACATGCACGCGCGACACGTGGACCGTCCGATCAAATCCCAAACGGTTGAGATCCGCGCGTGCCATTCACGCCCGACCAGAACGCGTTTGTGCAGAATTGTTTACACGGCCGCGCAGGCCGGCGTGCAGGTGGGACACACTTCTCTGACGCGGCAGCCGCTGTCCCCCACGTACGCGCGCCTCTGATCCCGTGCGTTGAACTCAGCGTGCGCCCGGATTTTCCTCCAATCAGACTCTGCCACGTGTTCCTTTTGAATCCCTTCCTCAAATCAGAAGCTGCCACGTGTCCCACTCTATTTGTCAGCCAATCTTGTAACGACACGTGGCATATTACGATGAGCGCGAAAGCGCAGGATCGCGCCCGTATGTGGCCGTTTTCGTCCGTCCTTTTTGTCGCCGGCGCCATTTCCAGCGCCCAATGAGAAGCTGCCACGTGTCCGCGTTAATTCGTTTCAGCGAATCAGACGCTGACACGTGGCATGCATAAAGAAATTAAAAAAGGCTGAATCGGCGCCCTGTCTCACGCGTGAATTTGTTTAATATTTTTCGATCCAATTTTCGATACGCGTTATTTAATTTTTCGATAAAAAATTATTACGCGTTTTATTTAAAAATAAAATAAAAAATGTAATATTTTAGATGTATTATTTTTGGGTATAAATAGGAGATAAGATGATAGTTTTAAGAAGTTTTTATGAGTTTGTAATTTTTGGGGTGCTCGGTTTTGGACGGCAGAATACGCAGAAGCCATTTTTTGGCTTTTGTTGTGTTCTGCGTGTGCCAAAAATTTGTTCTAAGTGTTGTTTTAATTTTCCTTCTTCTTCATCTTAATTTTCTATAGGTGTTAATTTTTGTTTTAATTTTATGAAGTAATTTAATTTTTCTAGGGTTGCATTTGATCTAAATTTATGATGCTTTTATTTTAATTATTTTTGATAGATTTATATGACGTTCGATTTGTTCGTTCTATTTTGTGTTTAATGCTTTTTGATTATTTACGAATCTTATCGAAACGATCCGTGGCACATGAATAAACTTGGAAGAGGCATTCGTGTGTATATTGCTCGTAAATAGAATGACATGTATGATGAAGGATAGGAATATACCCTAATTGTATGTGTGGCCATTTGAAAACTTAAAACGTAATGAATTTCGGTGAATTTAATTCTCATAGAGATATAGTGAATTAATTTAACGAGGTGTGTTTGTACGGAGCTCGGAAGAGATGTATGAATAAAAATAGAAGTTTTCGGTTGACAAATTAAATGTACAAAAAAATATAAATCAAAAGAAAATAAAATGATTTGAGTTGATTAATTTGGTGAAAAATTGCAATCCTATATTTCTTTTATTTTGTTTTAACTCTTTTCTTACATTTATTCGAATCAACGAACGTTTTGAATAAAATCAGGTTAAGATAATTTTAGTAATCAACAAACTATAGTTACAAATCTCCGTGGGAACGATACTTTACTTACAAATTTTATTACTTGTGACCGTGTATACTTGCACGTTTTTGTGTGTTGAAAAACCAGACAACATTGGGGCTATCAATTTAAACACACATCAAGGTATTTAAGTTAGGTTTACGATTTATATATTTGAAACTAACTTTTAAATTTTAAAACTACTATGAAGGATATGTCATCATTATATCCTTCAATAAAAATTCTTGAAATAGAGCATGCCTTGAAGTATATTTAGATAGTAAATATCTAATATCCAAGAGTATTACTCTCAATTAGATTCAAATAATTTAAATCTTAAATCTAACTCTCTTGTTTATTATGAAACATATTAAGTCAACATACTTTTCTGTAACAAACTTTGGTTCTAATCTTGATGATAAAATAAAACTTATTTAATTTTATAAAAATATTTAATCCATTTTAATATTTCACAACCGTAATAAAATTACTAATATCCCATATTATTTATAGTTAGACATCCATATTTAATAAGTAATCAATAAACTAATAGCATGAAAACAACACTTAAAGATAATCTAAAAAAGAAAAATTTACATATATCCCAATAGAATTCTTAGAATTGCTTCTAGTTTGAAAAACCTCCAAAAAATATTGTCACACTCTTTATTGAATTGAAACTAAAAACTATTACGTAAACTTAATTTTTTCAACTTTCAATTGAGAGTAGAAACTACCAAAAGAAAAAGATAAAAAGCTCAAGAGAGAAATATGAATTTATACAATGAGGGATATACTGTGGGATATGGATTACAATGAAAATATGATCCTATTTATAGGTGGAGGAAAGGAGAAAATATGAATTTTTAGACAAGTGTTGTGACATACAATTGTTTCATGCCATAGAATACACAAATTATATAAGGTTTTGGCCTGATACATTATGTTCAAGCCATGGCATACAACTTTTTTCATGCCATAACCTACATCATATTTGGGACGCGTTGATGTCACTCCTGTTTCCCCTCGCCATAGCATATAAAACTTTCACGCCATGGCATGCTCTTTTGTGCATCACTTGGAACTCTTTATTTCTTGTATTTTATTTTTCAAGTTTTAAAACATATGTAATGCTTAACATATGTTTTCTTTTTAATCTTTTAAGTTATAATGGGTGCTGCAAATATAATTTTTCAAGTTTTACATTTAAACACAAGAAATACTTGAAAAATAATAAAATATACCCATGATTCTGAAAAGATAGATTTGCTTAAAATGATAGTAAAACTATGAAAATATAAATATATTTAATCATTTAACATGCATAAAATCACAATATATTAAGTGCTTTTGAGCACTTGAGAAAAATTGATTTGGATCATGGATGGAAAGTTTTTTCTTTATATGCCTAACAAAACAAGCATCCTATGTCATTATACATAGTTGAATATGGAATTCCTCTGTCTATTATTTTTCATTTTAGTTTTTAGCAAGCATTCTTAGTTTCTTGGCTTTTGTTGTTTCTTTTGTGATAATTGGATAGTATTTTGGGTTTTACTTGTGTGAGGGAAAACAAGATGCTAAGTTGGGGGGAGTTGATAACTCTAATTTATTAGAGTTAATATTAGCTTTACTATCTTAAAAGCTTGCTTGATTCTTTTAGAAATTGTACATATTGTGCTTAAATGGACCTTAATTGTGATTTTTAGAATTGAGTGTGCTTTTAAGTATAAAACCTGAATTTAGATTGTATTTCAATGGAAATATTCATATTTTAAAGCTTATTCATGAAATTTATACTTGCTATCATTATAGAGAATGAAGAGAGTAAAAATTGGAGTAGGTTCACAGATTGCTATAGCTTTATTATAGCAAAATTGCCTTGGAATTGAGTAGCGTGGTACCCAAAATGTTAAGAGCAAATAATAGGTGGGTTTGGGCTAGCTATAGGATGAAAATGGATAGTTAAATACTCATATTTAAGGGGTATATTTAGGAGTTTGTACAAGAATACCACCTCACCTTAACCTAAAACCCACCTATAAAAGGAATGAGGAGTAAAAGAGAAGCTATGTGTGAGACCTACATCACTCTCCATTCTTTATTTAGAATTATTTCAAGGAAGAGACAAGCACAAAAATCTCAGCCAACTAGGTATTAGTAAGGTAGAGAAAGCAATAAGAAAGGAAATTTTTGTTTTAAGAGAGTGGAGACAAAGAGAGCTACTTAATTGGGGTTTTTTTAATTTCAAGCTTGGACTAGGGATTTCTCCTATTCTAGATTTTTAATATTTTTGTGGAGATTTTGAACTAAATACCTATTAGCTAGGATTGTTGATGAACAAGTTAATATAATCATGTTTATATAAAATTCTATGCTATATTTTGGTGAGTTTATTTTAGTTATTCAAGCTGGATTTAAATATTGATTCCTATTTGTTGTTTGATCACAATTAATAGGATATTAGGACATAGATTAAATATAAGAAGGGTAATTGAAGTTGGATTAAGCTTGGATAAAGTGTGTTTAGCTTAGGTCTAAGGATTGAAGTTAAACTTGCAACTAATATAGGAATATATAGTTGTCACACATAACCCAAAAGAATCTGTGCTTATTATGAAGTTTTTGAGGTCAAATTTGTATAGGAATATGTTTAATTAAACTTTAGAAATTAAACATATTACAGATTCAGAAGAATCCTATATAAAAGATGAGGTCTTGTATTAGAGCAAAGTTTCCATAGTATTGTTGTAGCATTTTGTGTACAGACTGCAATCACTTGTTACATTTCCAATCCTAGCTATCTTAATTACTTGCATTCTTCACTATTTCTCTTACTGATCTAAATTTTGATTGTTTCTTATTCTTCTTTACTTGTTAATTTCTATTTTACTTTTAGTTCTTTTATTTTTGATTACTCAACTCACAAAATTGAGATTTACTTTGTTACTTTTTACATTAGTTTTTAATATTATAATATTTGTGGGAACAATCTTATCTTATTATTATATTACTTGTTTGTTATATGTATACTTGTGTAGAACCCATTACACATTTTTAAACAACACTTTCTTATTGAGAAAGGAAGGCATGGTTACAATCACTACCAACATGATCCATTACTAATTGGGAGCAACTAGCTCATAAAGTTTTGGTTTCTAAGTATTTTCCACCTTGGAAGATAGCCAAGTTGAGTAATGATATCACCTCCTTTCAACAATTTGATGGTCAATTATTTTATGAGGTATGGGAATGGTTTAAGGAGCTATTTGCTCACATCATGATCTTTTTACTTGGTTTCAGATACAAACATTCTACAATGTGTTAATGAGGGTAACCAAGGACCATAATATATGTTGTAAGGGTGCTTGAATGAGTAGCACTACGGAGGAAACTTTTTATTTACTTGATGAAATGGCCTCCAACAACTGTCAATGACCTATGGATAGGCTTGCCTCAAAGAAATTAGTTGGAGTAGTAAATATGGATACCTTTACAACATTATAAACTCAAACTAATGCTCTATTATTGGGGTTTTCAAAGAAGTTGGATATAGGGAAAACTGGGTAAATATGGTGCAAATCCCTTTTATTATTTATGAGTATTGTAATGGACATCATTCAATTGAAGTGTTTGGAAATGTTTCTAAAGCTATGACTTATGTTAACAACCAAAATGACCAAGGGAACCCTTATTCCAAGACATATAATTTGGATCAAAGAAACCACCCTAATTTTTCATGGAAAAATAATCAATGGAGTAATCAATTTTATCGCTAACACTACCCATAGCTAGATTTGTATCAACCATAACAACAACATAAACAAGAGAATATACATGCTATTAGGGGTAAGATAGAGGAATTGGTAGGAATTATGAAAGATTTCAATCCATCTATGAACATTAGAGCAAATAATCTTGAAACCACTTAGAGGCATCCTTTGAAATTTAGAAATGCAAATGGGTAAACTAGCTCAAAATATTAGTTAAATACCCAAAGGTACCTACCCAAGTGATACAAAAGTGAACCCAAAGAGACCCAGTAAAGAACAATGTAATCCAATCATGTTAAGAAATGGTAATATAGTTTGGACTCATTTGGATTACCATGAGAAAGAAGAAAAACAAGAAATGGAAGAACACAAACCGGATGATTTAGAAAGAAAAAAAGAACAAAAAGAAAAGAAAAGGAAAATGATGAAGTTAGTCCTCCTAAGAAAGTTAATGTCTACACTCCAACAACACTTTTTCCTTAAAGGCTACAAAAACAAAAGGTAGGTAATCAATTTTCAAAATGCTTGCATATATTTAAAAAGTTACACATTAACATACTCTTTACTGGTTTTCTAATGCAAATGCTCTCTTAATTTATGAAATAAATTGTGCTTAGGAAGAGGAAACTATAAAAATATGGCACAATACCTTTAAGTGGATAGTGTTATACTATATTGAAAAGAAAATTACCTCTTAAGAAAAAACGATATGGGAAGCTTTGTAATCCCTTGTACAAATTGTGATCTACACTTTGACAATGCACTTGGTGACCTTGGAACATGTGTGAACATTATATCCCTTTCAATATTTCGAAAACTTGGGCTTGAAAAACCTAAAGCCATATTTGTCATCCTACAAATGGTAGATGGTAAAAGCAAGAAACCATTTGGGGTTGTGGAAGATGTGTTAGTCAAGGTGGAGAAATTTATATTCCCAATAGATTTCATTATTGTAGACATTGCAAAAAACAACAAAATACAAATCTTCTTGGGGAGACCCTTCCTAGCTATGGGGAGGACTTTAATAGATGTGGAAAGATGGGATCTAATAATGTGAGTGTAAAATAAAAAGTCGCTTTCAAATTTCTTAAATGTTCAAAGAATCCCTTTAACTTTAGGGAAATATAGGAAGTGAATGATGTAGTAGGCCAAGACCAAGAGAAAGACAACACTAAAATGAAGAAAAAGGATGGTTCGAAGAGACGAAGAAAATGAAAGAAATCTAGATAAAGAAGAGCTATTACTTGGATAGTGATGATGAGAACAAGCCATCTAAGGAGGAGTTTTATATAGTGAAGAACTCGAAAAGTGGAAACATTACCCAAGGTGGTAGCCAAATGATACATAAAATTGTTGCATATAAATTTTGTATGATTTACAAAATAGCTCGTAAGTGCAAGAATCACTCATAGAAATTGATAAGTATACTTAAGACAATTAAATATTTATCATGTAGTGGAGAATTTATGGGATATATTAGTTAGTTAATTATGCTTACTCAATATTAAGTAGATTACTAAAAATACAAATTAAGATTATTGATTCTCTCTTATATATACAAATAGGAGATTAATTAGGTCTATAATTTGTTATTAATTAAAACCACTTACAACCTTTGGTTAGACGTAGTAGTTAATTTTAATTAAATTATGTTTTTTTATAAGAGATTATTGAACCATTCAATTGTTGCCTTTGGTCGTGTCTAACAATTTAAGCTCACATCAAGATGTCCTAGTTAGGTTTATGATTTAAGTATATGGAAAAAAAATTCAAATTTTAAAACTACTATGAAAGATATGTTGTTAATATGCTTGTCAATAATAATTCTTATACAAATCCTTGGAGTAGAACATGCCTTGACATCAGATTTAGACTACAATTATCTAATATCTAGGAGAATTACTCTAAATCAGATTAAGATAATTTAACTCTAAATCTCTTCTTTATTGTGAAAAATGCTTTGGCAATATATTTTTCATTTATAAACTTCGTTTTGATATTGATAAAAAAAATAAAACTTAATTCATTTTTTAAAAATGATTAATCTACTTTAATATTTCATAAGCTTAACAACATTACTAGTATCTCATATTATTTATAGTCAAATATGCATAGTTTAATAAGTAATCAATAAATTCAACATATAGAATATAAAACAACACTTAGGGATGATATGAAAATAATACATTTAAGTATACCTCAACATAATTCTTTTGAATTGCTTAAATTTTGGGAAACCTCCAAACAGAATTGGTGCAATGTTTATTGAATTGAAACTTGAAACTATTACATAAACTAATTTTTTTCAACTCTTAAATGAGAGAAGAACTTTAAACAAATAAAATAAAAGCTTAAAAGCTTAAGAAAAACTAAGAATGTAAAGAATGAAGGATAAAAGATTAAGGGATATTTTTTACAATAGAAATAGGGTCCTATTTATAGGGTGTGAAAAAGATAAAAATGTAGATTTTTTAGGCTAGCACCATGGCATACATTTGTTCCAAGCCCAGTATATATAGGTTGTACATGGTTAGGGCATGATCCACTATATTTGTATCGTGACATACAAAACTTTCATGGTGTATCATACTCGTATCCACATCACTTGGAACCCTTTATTTGTATATCCTCTTTTCAATTTTTGAGACATATGTAATGCTTTACATATGTTATCTTTTTAGTTCCAATAGTTGTAATGAAATGCTTCATGTTTATTTCTTCAAGTTAAATCATTTAAATACAATGAATAATTGAAAATAACAAAATATTTCTGTGATTTTGAAAAGATAGATTTGCTTAAATTCTAGTAAAACTAAGTAAATACTAAACTATTTAATCATTAAACATACATAAAATCACAATATGTTAAGTGCTTTTGAGTAATTATCATGAAAATACCAAGAAAGAAGTGAAGTTATGGAGAAACTCCAAGAGTACTACTAGAAATGATAAATTGATGGATCCACCTTAGAAATTTGTGGACTTTTCTAGCTAAGGATGTTGAATGTGGTGCTTGTTGGAAGGAAACCCAACACTTTTATTACTGAAATTCATGAATATTTTAAAATAAAATGCATGTATGTTTGGTAAGAAATAAATGAACCCAATGATGCAATTGATTGTCTTTACGCTGACAAAGAATCTAGCATTTAACTATTGAGATAATTATATAAATTATGTGGTATGCTTACTTTCTTTTAATTGAAATAATTCATTATATATGCACAATACAAGTGATTGATTATTTGTTGTACTTATTGAGAGAACACTTGGCATGAGTATTTTTTACGTAATATGAATCTTTCATCTTTAAGAATTTACTTGATCATTCCTTGAGGTTAACTAATAGATAGTATTAGTTTGGGAAATAATTTAGGCTTTAGTTGGATTGATTGAGTCTTTCAAGCAAACCATTAAATAATATATAACCCGAGTCACCCATTTGAGCCTAAGTTGACATCATTTGTGTCTTTAAACCATATGTTAGCCTAAACTAAATGTATTACCTCTACCCTAATACCTTTAGCTTGTGAATATCTGAAATCACATGGAATGTTAAAGAGTTAGATGAAAGATGATTCATTGAAAATAAAAGAATAAAATAAAAATAAATGTAAACTCTTAACACCATTAACCCCATAAAAAGAAAATGAATAAACTTAAAATAAGTTTGTCATTGAGTTACAAAGAAAAAGAAAAAAAATAAATGTAGAAGAAAAGAAATAAAGGAAAATATATATATTAAAAAGGATGCACTAAGTTATTGAATAAAAGTTCAATTGCACGATAATGAAAAAGTAAGATAAGGTGTGGATTTGAACCTAAATATGCCAATTTATCTACCCTTACCTAAGTTTACAAGCATTAAAGTCCTTTTAATGCCAAACTACATATGTAATCTACATTAGTGGAGAGGTACATAAAAAGTAGATTTATGAAGCATTTTAAGATTGTAATCTAATGACATGCTCATATAAGTTTATCTCTTGAATGCATTAGATGACATCAATTGCAAAGTCACACACATATATATTATTTTGTTAAAAGCTATGCATACCCTTGTAGTGATGAAATTTAAGCAATGATGAAGAAGAAATGGATTTACATGCTAATAAGTTCACCAAGTTCTTCAAGAATAGAATATTTTTGAAAGTTTTAGGAAGGAAATCTCAAGTACGAGGGACTCAAGATTTGTTAAAAAGACTAATGATTATGATGATGAAAACAAAAAAAACATTAGATTAGATCACTCTTAAACTAATTCATTGCTTTAAGTATGTCAAGTATGTTTATATAACCTCAAATTTCTATAGTAGGAAAAACAAAAATGGAAAGAGAACAATGAAGGTAGAAGTTATTATTTTACATAATACTAAGAGTGGCACAGATGAAGATGAGAGTAACTTCATTACTTTATGATATTTAAACCTTTTAAAGAAACTTCTTTTGTTAAGAATGTTATTAACTGATACTAGCAATGATGATGAGGATGGGTTTCTAGAAACGTACAATAAGATTTTGAGATAACATATTGAAAGAGTTTGAGACCTATTGTATAACCATTGAAAGAAGATCCTGACTCCTTAAGACTCACCCTAATCTCAAAAATAGCATAAATAGGTAAACAATTAAAAATACATCCAAATATGTAAGAAAAAATAAAACATCATAGATATTAAACAACCTAGATAGAAAGTTTAATAATGATCATATAATATGGCATTAACAATATAGAAACAAAGATAAACAGATATCATATGATATTCAAAAAGGAAAGAGAGAAAGCATGTGATATCAAGAAAGAAAGAAAGCAATAAAGCATGTGATAGACAAAAAGAAACAAAGAAAGAAAGGCTTACAATCACAATAGATCCTCTTATGTATGAACATATTTAGATGTGATCCTAATTGTACTAACAACAAATTCAATCAAACAAACACAACAATAGAACATGGTAAAATTTATAGGATCCATATCTATATGGTAACATCCACGAGTTACCTAAGATAACCATTCTATAACAAGAAATTTACCATATATAGAAAATCAATAATTCACAACCTAAAGATGATATTATCTAATACCTCTCACAATTGGAGCACCATGCTCAATTGTACCTATGCTACCTCTACTACTGTTTGCACAATAACTACGATCTAATCACCAAATTTGACTCTCCTTTGGAGCCTCACCATTATGTGATGTGACATAATCACCAATGGTTAGTATTTGTGAAATACTAAAGTGAGGGAAATCTTATGTACATGTTCTTAGATGCAAACTACATCTTGATATTAATTCCATTTTTAATTAACCTACCAAAAAATGATTTTGTAAACCCCTCGACGTATCACCAATATTGAAAATCACTAAAAGTATCGATGATATAAAATTTAAAAAATAACTTTAAACGGAAAAATCCTGAGTGTATAAACTACAAGAATTTTCCAATATTATTAAATTAATTTCAAACTTTGAAATAAGAGTATTTATAGAAAATGCTTGGGTTACTAAGTAATTCATCAGTCACCTCGCAAACCATGTCGGCAAGCCTTTACTGACCACCTTGGTGAGGGTAATAGTTGTTATAGTATGGATATAGCCACAATACCTTGCTGGGCTTTCTTTGACTACCTCACTAACCACCTTGGCGAGCTCAGAAAAAATTAGTTTTGTTTGGAAATTTTACCAAATAGTTTTCCACAAATAGCTACAAAGCAACACAAAAAATAATCCAAATTATAAATATAACCTAACAAGAAAACTACATGCTCCCAAACACCTAGTTGTGTGTGGAAAATGCAAACATATAATGTATTTCAACTATATGGGTATGTACAATATTAAACCATTAGTAATTAACCTTACATTAATGAAGAAAAAATACTAAGTAAAATAATATAGACTTCATGTTTTGCACACAAGCATGCCAACAAGATAGACCAAGAATTACAAGACTTACACATATAAAGTCTAAAAAACTCAAAAAAGGAAATGGATAATGTCTTGAATATAAGGAAAAGAAGTTAAGTGAGCTAGGAGTTTCTTTAGATAATAAGAAATCCCCAACTAACTCTAATAAGAGTGATCTTTCTAAGAAGAGTGTGATCATACAAAAGAGATACAATGATATTCTTGTTGAGTGTAAATCTAACAAGGCTACGTTGAGGTTTCATGAGGATAACTTGATGGAATTGAAATTAGTCAAGAAAATTAGAGAACTATTATCCCTTATTTGACTGAAGCTCAAGTTGAAGAGATCATCGTTTTTGAAAAGAAAGGGATTGTGCTAGAAGTGAAGAGAGTACCTTGGTTATATTCCCTCTATAAGGATGGATAAGTGAAGAGTCTTCAATCCAAACTCAAGGACATGAGTTACACTACTGGTTTTCTAGAGGCATATATAAGAGAAAAAGATGAACATATAAAATCTTTGATATTTAACAATCTTAAATTGAATAAAAGAGTTGGATCACTTTAAGGAGACTATAAAGTAATAGAGACAAGACATAACTAGGGTAAAGAAATGATAGTACTACTTCTTCTAGTACGCCAATGTTCACCAAGCCTATGGTTCAAGGCCCTATGATTTAGATAGTTGTTGTTGTACCAAAAGGTAAGAATCAAGTTTCTCCCTAGCTATTCTATTCTAGTAAGGTGAAAATTTCACCTTTCACTTCTTCCTCTCTTCACAAAAATGATGGTATATACACCTAAGATATTCTTAGAGCTATTCTAGGATGTCTTTTTATCATTTTGCCCATTCTATCTACTGTGGTTCACCTGAGCACGTTTAATTTGAATGTGCAATGCATCAACGACATAGTTCAGAAAGGAATTAAAAACCATTTTATAATAACCTGTCTAATCATTATTTTGAAGATGACTTTGTAGATTTTTCAAGAGTGTTAATTAAAAAGAAAACACAATCATTTCAAACTATTTAGAAGGATTTGAACCATGAGTTACATAGTGGTAGAGCTATCTTCTTCTTTTCGCTCGCCTTGCGCTAAAAAAGTCCAAAAAAGGAATGTTGTTTGATCATATAATTGAGATGGTTAGTATGTGATGATGTTATTTTTTTCCTCCTCCTTAGTCAGCTTTGTTTCGTAGGCCATAAGTTGTGCATGCATTTGCTTCGCCTTTCTCAGTGCCATATGGTGCTCATCCAATGGTCCATATCCACTTATTAGCTTATTTTATATCCTTTTCATCTCAACATTTGATCCAATGCTGATCTATGGTCCAAATTTCATTTGAGCCATTATAAAAGGGTTTTAACCCTAAACCCACATCAGACCCAAAAATATCATATTTTACAACAATCTTCACACATTTTGGAAAGGAAGAGCTTTGAGGTAAGGGTTTTAAATTTTTGGAGTAAAAAGAGGCAACTTTTGAAGTATTTTGGAGATATTATTCAGAAGAGTTTCATCATTATTCTCTATTAAGTGTAACCTTTATGTTTCTTGTATCTTGTATCTTATTTTTATTGTTTTAAATTTGGATATTTTTTAGTAGAGTTCTCATTCTAGGGATTCAATGGAATCTAATTTATGAATATGATTTTATATTATTAATTTAATATTTGTGTGTATTTGGATTATCTAGTTTAAGGTACTTAATGCTCCTATTTAATTTATTCATTCAATTTAGATGATTTTTTAATTTTGTGCACAATTGAAAGATTGGTATGAAATTTTAAACTTACATTAAATTAGCATATATGTAATAAGGCAAGATATTCTTATTATTGTGTATGTAATCAATTATTAATCCTGGGTGCTTATGTCTCATGTATGCTTAGATGACCATATACATTTTGTCTAGGAATATATGGATTACGATTACTATGATCATAAACATATGGGTGGTAATTCTTTGAGTAGAATTAGATTAATGATCTAAGCATTTTATTTTAATATTAAAATGATTTATAAAATCATGGGATTAAAATGGAAGAAGTTGAATTCCTTAGGACTCTTAATGATCGTGGAAAATTTAAGTTGTGATTGTTAATTAGAATTAGTTAATCATTAATTTAGTAGTTTAAATTAGTTTATCATTATTTTTTTAGCTCAAATAGTATAATTGCGAGAAAGTTAGAATTACACTCCTTGAGGACAATACTTGGTTATCATTATATTACTTGGACAATCCATATTCTTGTTGGTTTGCATCAGGCACAACATCTTGTTTCTTGCATGGGGTTGGTAGGTGTAGTTTGTACTTTATCTTTATTACTTGATATGTAAGCACTTAGATAGAGTGTATCATGTGCTCGAGAGAGTTATGTTTTGTATTGTATGTTTGATTGTGCTTAGCCTATCATAATTCCCCTGTGTAGGAATGACTTGACAGTATTTGAGTAGACTATACATTTTTGTGCTTGATGGTTTTCACAAGTATGTGTGCTTTATGTGTGCATGATACAAAGACTTGGAGCTTAGTTATAGCTTATTAGAGTATACAGACACGCAACTTGGTATGGATCATCAAGATGGATAGAGCACAACAAACATATGCATTAGAATTTGGTGTGTTTGGATGTCAGAGTTGTGCATATGAGTTCATTCACTAGAATAAATTCTTTAGGTACATATTTCATGAATTTATTATGTATGATGCCATGTATATTTTAGAGTTGTGTAGGGTTTTTTCATGGAAAGCCAAAGAGAAGATTGTAAGGTCCTTGTGATTTGTGTTGGAATTTTTGTGTACAAAACATGAAATCATGGTAATACTAAAGCTTTACATTTTCCATAGTTTGGTGGTCTATTTGGTAGGTGGGACATTCACATCTTTAGGTCCTTCACTGTCTATGGATACAAGGAATTTCATGATGGGTCCACAAATTGTATAGGTTACTTAGAGGGCAACACCTTCGAGATAAACCAAGGCTAGTACAAATATTGCTGCTTTTAGATAGTTAAGGTTATTTAGTTGAGTTGGTGTTTTCGAACATCAAGATTCTTTGTTAAGCAATGTTTATTTATCCCACTTGTGGTCTCATATACTTTTGAGGAAGAACTAGAAATGAACATCCATGTGGTGATGTAAGCAATCATATTTGGGTGGTAGAAACTTTGGTTGTACTCAAATTCTGTTTATATTGTCACTCTTTTTCAAACTTGATCTCTTTTGGTGCTATGGAAATGGTATCATGTATGGTTTGATTGTTTAGAGAAAATTTCTTGCATAGAGTTCTACTTTTCTCATATTTATAGAGAATGCAATGTTATAGTTGATAGTATGGCCTCTAGGGCTCCTAGAATTTGTACTGCAACTTGGTGATGGGATGCCTCAATATTTGCTAGCCCTTTCGTTTATTCGAATTCTAACATCAAGATTATAAGTTTTGCTAATTTTTAGTTTATATATAGTTTTTCTCTATTTAATAATACTCGTAATTTAGAGGTTAGATAAGAAGAATGCTACAAAGGTGCCTAGTTGGGATGTCCCAATGCACCTACTAAGGCCTATCACCTACAATTTTTCATTAAAATAAATAAATAAAAGGTTTTGTATAACAAAGTAAGACATAGCATTCAGTATCACAAAATCACATGCTTATGGCAAAATCATGAGAAATTTTCCTTTAATAAAACTAAAATATGAAATTTTGCTTCCAAATCAATAAAGATTTCAAGTCTATGTCCATAAAAATCCTAAACATGATCAATATTATCACTTACAACAAAATGGTGTCAAGTTTAATATATATGGAACTAAAGATGCAAATAAAAATTTCACTCATTCTAAAAGTAGTGGCATATGATTTTCCAAAAATATAGAAAATATATTTAACACAATTTAAAATATCATGTAAATACGAGATAAAATATATTATTGATCAATAAAAAAATTTAATAAATAAAGTATGCAACCTTAGCTAATCTAAAGCATCTATATTCATAAGCTTTTAAGTACATATCTTGGGTGTTTTGGTCAACAATGGACGCTTTCTTCCAATTGCTTAACTAAGGGGATATCTCGCCCTTACCCACTTTTTATATGCTAATAGCCTTCTCATATTTGGGATCAGTTGGTCAATTTGGAAAAATATTTTATTTACTTTGGTAAAGGTATAACTCAAAACAACATTTTATTAGTTCAAGAAATAGTTGGGATGTGTACTGGGGGTGCCTATTTATCCTACTTAGGTGTCACCTTATTTCGAAGGGCTCCAAGAAAATGTTGGTTTTAAAGATTAGTCGATAAAAGTTGTACATAATAGAAGCATGGAAATGACTCACCCAATAGAGGAAGAGAGCCTTAGCTTCAGGAACTTCGATCTCTTAAATGAGGTTATGTTAAGAAATTTTGCATGGTGGGTTATCATAGGAAACTTGATGAGCGAAAACCGGCATCACCGATTCTTGCCAATACTTTGGTTTTAATATTTATAAAACTCTCGCAAGTGCATGATGAGTGCTCAAAAAGCACTAAAATAACCATGATTTTATGCAAATTAATTGATTAAAAATATATATATTTATATGTTTTATCATATATTTATATAAATTTGTCTTTTTCAGAATCACAGGTATTTTTATTGTTTTTCAGGTATTTTGGCTTAAAAATGCAACTTAAAGACTCAAAGAGTAATACTGGAAGCAATACATCACAAATATATTAATAAATAAATGCGGAAAGGTCGACAAATATGGAAAAATTGGACAAAATGGGTCAAAAAGGTCAAAAATGTCAAAAAGGGGAAAAACGCGCCGCCGCGCCGCCCAGCCGCCGCACCCCAGCACCCAGCTCCGCCCCAAGCTGCGCACGCGTTACTGTTCATCCGCGCAGCACTGCGCGCGGGTTACTGTTCATCCGCGCAGCACTGCGCGCGGGTTACTGTTCATCCGCGCGCGCCGACACTCATTTTTCACGTGCAGCCGCCCCATGACGTCAGCATTTCCATTACGCGTTTTTACATTTTTTTACTCATTTTTTCTCTCCATCCTCACCTATAAATACCCCCCTTCCCTTCACTTCAAAATCACACCTAAAAACACCTTCAAAACACACTTCTCTCTTCTTTCTTTCTCTCTTTTCTTAGATTTTTAGTTTTTCTTATGTTTTCTTAGTTTTTAGCTTTTCTTAGTTAAATTCTCTTAGATTTAGAGTTCTTCCCTTTTTGGGAAGAACTAGTTATGTTTTTGTAATATTTTAGCTTTTTGATTCAATAAATGGGAGTGCAAATTCCGCTTGGAGTTTTTCCAGCAACGGGAATAGCGTCGATGTTCTGTAAGGATTTTATTTTCTTTACAGTTATTTTTATGCTTTATTCTTACATGTTATATTTAATTTGTCTGTGGTTAAATTTAACTGTGTTGGCTATTTAGTAAACATGATGTAATAATGACGTTGTTATGCTTGCGAAATATTAAATAGGTAAAAATCTCTAAAATGAATTGATTTTATTTTTATTCATGATTTTATATTAAGAATGTTAGAGAGAAATATATTATTTTTCATTACAAACTTAAACCTGAAAATTAGATTTTAAGGTTTAGTTATCCGGTCTGATTTAGAGTAGTGCTCTTTTATTTGATGGTACAATCGCCCGGTAGTTAGAGTGAAGCTCTATTTCAAAAGTTTTTATAAGAATTATTATCTGAAAATGTATTGACAACATGTTTTCGGTAGTGGTTTTAAAACTTGAAAGTTAGTACTCGGATAGCTAAATTCTTAGGTTTAATTTGGACACCTTGAATAAAGTTTAAACTGTCTAACCTCACCAAAGGTGGCATTTAAATGGTTCATTTTCAATCTCTTAGAAAAAGGAATTAATTTAATGAGGCAAATTAGTTATCAACCCCACCCATAGGTGTTAATTGATTTGTTTAGTTAACAAAGAATATCTAACCCCACCAAAGGTGGTATTCATACAAAAAAGGGAGAATCAATAAATATCAATTCATATCTTTAATAACCTAGATAATATGAGCAAGCATAATTAACTTAGTTATTATATCCATAAATACTCCGCCATTATAAATGATAAAATTTGCATAAATGTTTATTGGATCTATGTTTATTTTTATGTAAGTAGATTAAAAACACAAAAACCCCAAAATATCGTGACAGGATGTTTAGGATTTAATTTCGTTTTTAGAAGTTTGAATAATAAATTAAAAACCACACACATTCCTTCCTTAGATCGACCTTGGGAGTATACTTATCATTTTCTACGAAATGATTCGTGCACTTGCGAGAGTTTTATAAATATTAAAACCAAAGTATTGGCAAGAATCGGCGATGCCGGTTTTCGCTCATCAGTGCACGAATCATTTCGAAGAAAATGATAAGTATACTCCCAAGGTCGATCTAAGGAAGGAATGTGTGTGGTTTTTAATTTATTATTCAAACTTTTAAAAACGAAATTAAATCCTAAACATCCTGTCACGATATTTTGGGGTTTTGTGTTTTTAATCTACTTACATAAAAATAAACATAGATCCAATAAACATTTATGCAAATTTTATCATTTATAATGGCGGAGTATTTATGGATATAATAACTAAGTTAATTATGCTTGCTCATATTATCTAGGTTATTAAAGATATGAATTGATATTTATTGATTCTCCCTTTTTTGTATGAATACCACCTTTGGTGGGGTTAGATATTCTTTGTTAACTAAACAAATCAATTAACACCTATGGGTGGGGTTGATAACTAATTTGCCTAATTAAATTAATTCCTTTTTCTAAGAGATTGAAAATGAACCATTTAAATGCCACCTTTGGTGGGGTTAGACAATTTAAACTTTATCCAAGGTGTCCAAATTAAACCTAAGAATTTAGTTATCCGAGTACTAACTTTCAAGTTTTAAAACCACTACCGAAAACATGTTGTCAATACATTTTCAGATAATAATTCTTATAAAAACTTTTGAAATAGAGCTTCACTCTAACTACCGGGCGATTGTACCATCAAATAAAAGAGCACTACTCTAAATCAGACCGGATAACTAAACCTTAAAATCTAATTTTCAGGTTTAAGTTTGTAATGAAAAATAATATATTTCTCTCTAACATTCTTAATATAAAATCATGAATAAAAATAAAATCAATTCATTTTAGAGATTTTTACCTATTTAATATTTCACAAGCATAACAACGTCATTATTACATCATGTTTACTAAACAGCCAGCACAGTTAAATTTAACCATAGACAAATTAAATATAACATGTAAGAATAAAGCATAAAAATAACTGTAAAGAAAATAAAATCCTTACAAAACTTCGACGCTATTCCCGTTGTTGGAAAAACTCCAAGCGGAATTTGCACTCCCATTTATTGAATCAAAAAGCTAATAAATTACATAAACATAACTAGTTCTTCCCAAAAAGGGAAGAACTCTAAAACTAAGAGAAATTAACTAAAAACTAAGAAAAACTAAAGAAAACTAAAAAGAGAGAAAGAAAGAGAGAAAAGAATGTATTTGGAGGTTTTGAATGTATGTTTTGAAGTGAAGGGAAAGGGGGTATTTATAGGTGAGGATGGAGAGAAAAAATGAGTAAACAAATGTTAAAAAAATGTAAAAACGCGTATTGGAAATGCTGAGGTCATTAATGACATCATCATGACGTCATGGGCGGCTGCACGTGAAAAATGGGGCGAAAAGGCGTTGGCGCGCACGGAGGGGCTGCTGGGCGCGCGGCTGGGCAGCTGGGTGCGATTTTCTCCTTTTTGACATTTTTGACCTTTTTGACCCATTTTGTCCAATTTTTCCATGTTTGTTGATCTTTCCCCATTTATTTATTGATATATTTTTGATGTATTGCTTCAAGTATTCCTCTTTGAGTCTTTAAGTTGCGTTTTGAAGCCAAAATACCTGAAAAACGATAAAAATACCCGTGATTCCGAAAAAGACAAATTTATATAAATATATGATAAAACATATAAATATATATATTTTTAATCAATTAATGTGCATAAAATCATGGTTATTTTAGTGCTTTTTGAGCACTCATCAAAACTCAAGCATGATAATTTACTTATATAGATGGTACTTGGATAGGAAGGACGCTTTACAAAGTTATTATGTTCCTGTTTCCATCTAACTCGATTTATGGCCCCATTATTTGACTCTATTAAAGAAATCTCAATGGTTAGTTGGCATAGACTCTTCAGTATGATTTTGAAAATAAATCAGCTGGGCACTCCTCTAATTGAAAAATAAACAGCCTGTAATGGATATATCAATGCATTCTTTGGTGGGAGATTATTTACAAATAGATGGATGGTATCTACCTCAGGATTTTGCAAACCTATATCCTAATATTAGCTCAAAGATTCACTTGATAATAGCCAGGATAGGTAAAGATACCAGAATTTGGATAGGTTTAATTAAAGGAAGAGTTACAACTAATGAGGCCTATGTTTCCTTAAGTGTGGCTAGGGAACTCAATAGTTGGGACACGACTATCTGGGGCCCTTTCATACCGCCCTTAAGATCCATCTTACTATGGCATGCACTTTGTGTGACTTAGTGAAGGAAACTATCTCTTACCTTTTTTGAGTTTTCATTTTGTAGGTGCAATTTGGGACCATAAGCATAATGGTAATTGACTTTGGGTCACAGATTGGTAACTTATTGAAATTGGGGATATAGACAACCATAAATGATTATTGGTTTAAGGATATACATATGAATTTGAGCTCTACATTTTCCATAGTTTGGTGATTTATTCATGAGGTGGGACTTACACATTACTAATCCATGTGAAATACAATGGATGATCATCATATCCTCCATACTCTATAGATACAAGTCATCCCTTGACAGGCTCCATGGATTATATAGGTTACTTGGAGGGAATCACCTTCGTATGGATCAAGGCTAATTTAGATGGTGTTGCTTTTATATTTCTAGGGTTATTTGGTGGTATGGGTATTTTTCAAACATCAAAATCCTTCATTAAGGAATGTTTATGTATCCCAATTGTGGTCTCATATGCTTTTGAGATAGAACTAATAGCAGCCACTCATGAGGTGATGTATGCTACCATCTTTGGGTGGCAGAAACTTTGATTTGATTTGGACTCTATTTATGCTATCACACTTTTACGAATTTCATCACTTTTGGTGTTATGAAGATGATATTCTGCTTGGGTTAACTGCTTAGAGAAAATTGTTTGCATGGAGTTTAACTGTTCTCATATTTATAGAGAGGATAATGATGCATTTGACGATATAGCCTCTAGGACTCTTATTATTTGTATAACAACTTGGTGGTGGGATATCCCAGAGTACCTAGCAAGACTTGTCATGTACAATCTTTCGTTCAAAATATAAGTAGTTTTCTAAAAAAAATTAACAATCAGATTTTAAATATACCGTAACTATTGGTATATCAAAATACAAGATGTAAGAGAGTAAAAATACAACAAATTACCCTTGTGTAATGTTGTAGCAATTAAACCAAAATTGGATTTGATGAAAATCGAAACCATAATAATAGAGAAATCAAAAAAACCAAAAGATATTAAAATTCACATTTTTATACTAACTAATCATGTTTATTGCATTGACAAGAAATATATATATATATATATATATATATATATATATATATAACATTATTTAGGTGCTTTGCACGTGAAAACATCCAAAAAATAATTATATGAAAGTATTTTATTTTTTAATTTAATATTATATAAAAAATAAAAATATATGAATAAAGAATAAAATAAAATTATAATTTTGTACAAGTTATAAATTTTTAAACTCTTTAACTTGAAACTTTCATATGTTGTGGTTTTGGAATGATAATGGTTGGGACTCCTCTAATTGCTAATATAAACAGCTTTTTAGTGGATCCATCACTGTATTTGTTAGTAGGAGATTATATACACGCAGATGGGTGACATTTGTCGCAGTCTTTTGAGGATTCCTATTCTGATATTACCTTAGAGATTTGTTCGGTAATTGTTTGGATATATATGAATATAGAATTTGGACATACTCAAATAAGGGTAGGGTCATGATTAGTGAGGCTTATGATTCTCTACGTTTTGTTGGGGACTTTAGGAATTGAGGCAGAACTATTTGAATCCTTTACATACTGTCTTCTCAATCCATCTTATTTTTACGTGCAATTTAGAACAAACTTTTCATTTAAAAGTTTTTTAGTTATGAATTTAATTAATTAGATGGGGTGAATAGATAATTAGAAAAAATATGATAAATTAAAATTTTCGTAGATAACTAAACATGCAATCATATGTAAATAAAAAATAAGAAAAAATAAAATAACACAAGAATTTCTAGGTGGATATAACTTAGGCCACAATAATGACTTAAGAAGAGAATCATCGATCTACTGGACCACCTAACTATCCACTATGAAAATAATGTTCGATTATAAGGCTAGAACTCAAACTACCTACCAAGGTAATACCCCTAAGTAACCTACATACAAGCCTCTTTTTTCTTTCACAGTTATCAAACCTGATTAGTTAGCACCTGAAATGTTAGCACAAAACATATAAGTGCAATGTGTGTCCTAGAGTGGACTCAACAATGAAAAATCCTAGCTATATGATTTAATAGAATGATAGAAAAATAAAAATCACTAGTAATCGTAGAACGGATATTAAAGCATGGTACCACAAATATTGTAGACTTGTTACTCATTCAAGCACAACCATAAAATGTTTGAAAAATTAAACTAAAAAAATCCTACCATAATAGTTTTTTTGCAAAACAGATTTGGAGAGAAAGTTTAGAATGCAAAAGTTGATTCATGTATGGTTGAGAAAACCATAAACCATAGATATGTAGAAATAGAATATGTTGAAACCTTAGGTTGATGGCCTATTACAATTATATCTTTAAGAACATTTGAAAGAGCTTTAAAAAGTATGGAAAATATTTTAATGAAACAAATTAGCTTGAGTAAAAATTAGGTTAAAGTTGAAAACCTAGCTACTAGATCAATCTAGGTCGAGCTCCACTGATCGATCTAGGTCAAGCTCCACCGATGGACCTAAAAAGTTCAATCGATGTAATCAATCCTCGATCGATCTAGGATATTAAATAAATAAATCCCGAGATAAGTAGATTGATCTACCAATTTATCATTAAATCTTGATCAATCTATCTCAATTGAAAATTAAATGAGGAACTTTTTAATCAAGGTAGATTGAGTAACCTAAGTGGAAAATGTTCCTATGTGTCTAATATGAAATCTAACGTATATAAGAATAAAGATATACTTATGATGTGTTCATTTGGAGTTCGATAGTTTCTTCGTCTTGAAAAGTATTCATGAAAGACTTACCTAGAAACTAAATTATATTTAAATGTTTTATTCACAAATATCATTGATACTTATAAGCCTTACATCACTAATCGTTAGTTAAAAAAAGGGAGCAATATTTCCCTTATGGATGCTCCTTTGTGGTTTAGTAGAGTAAACTATTTCTCACATTTTTTGAGTTATCATTTTATAGGTACACTTTACCACTTTTTATGCTTCTTTCTTGGCAGGTGACCTCACATGGACTCTTCCATCCTAGATTATGCATAGGCACAATGGCACTTGACTTTGGGTCACAACTTGGAATTCTATGGAAAACAAAGGTTCTCTCAATCATCTGGGTGATTTGGATATGAGAAATGATTGTTTTATTGAGGACAAGCAAAAATTTTGAGTTATACACTCGCCATAGCTTGGAGATTGTGAAGTGGGCATATCTTAACATTGGTCTATGCAAAATACAATGGATGATCTTTAGGTGATCTGGCGTCTTCAGATACAAGGTATTCCATAACGTGCACCCTCGAGTTGATAAAAGTTCAATTCAGATGGTTCTACTTTTGGGTCACTAGGCTTAGTTGAATATGCAGATGACTTTTGGACCTCGAGATCCCTTGTTAAAGGTTTCTTGTGTATCTTACTGGGGGGTCATCTATGCTTTTGGGGTAGAGCTTGCGGTTGTCATTCATTTGGTGATGCTACCACCTTGGTGACAGACACTTTGGCTGGATTTAGACTCTACTTATATTCTGACTCATTTTTTTATACTGTTGCTTTCAGTACCGTAGAGGTGGTATTCTACGTGGACTGATTATTTAGAGAAGATTACTCATATAGACTTTCACTATTTTCATACAGATAGAGAGGGTATAAATTTATTTAATATGTTATCTACGTATATAGATTTAGATTATAATTTTCAATTACTGACATAATTTATGTATCGTACGTGACATAACTTATGTATAGTATGTACCATCACAAGATGATGAAATAATGTACGTGTTTTATGTGATAAAATTCATGGAAGAAATCATAAATAGATCATTGGTTTTCACCTACAATTTGATGAGTTTTACTTATCTCATTTCGTAATAAGTTAAATTTTAGATTATATAGAGAGATAATTATTTAATTTTTCTACTAAATTAAACAATTCAAGAAATCAAATTGTAAGAAATATATCGAAAATGATTTTAGTAACATACGATAAGTATAGGTGAAGCATATGATACAATTTACGATCAATGATAACTGTTAGTTAATTTTTAATTAATTAAATTAAATTAATTTACGATCATCTATGTTTTTGACATTTTTAGTTAATTTTTAATTAATTAAATTAATATTTACTATTAGTTTTTTAATAAATATATTTTAAGAAAATTAATAAATTTGAATAGAAAAGGACTTAATTGCAATTAATAAAAGCTAAAAATATAATTTGAATTAAAAGTGGGTGAAATTGCAAATATCAAAAGATTAGAAGTTAATTTAAATTAAATTTGAGGGTCAAAATTCAATTAAGTAAAGTTGATTTTTCTGCGCAGGAAAAGGAGGCCACTCGCGCCATTAACAACGCGCAACACCCACCGTTCGATCTTCCAATCAATGGTCAGGATCAGGCGCGTGGAATCCATACGTGACAACAAAGATTGGACCCAGTTTTCCTAGATGCACGTTGCACGATGCATAGAGTGGGACCCACGTGTCGGCTGCGCAGAATATTCTCCCAAGGCACATCTCATCACTCCACCGTTTGATCAACTTTGAACGGTCCAGATTCGTACGCGAGTGGAATCAAGCTATCTCGCACCGAGCAACGCGCTTATATCCTGTGCGGTGCAGTTCATTGAATCAGCGTGCGCCTTCGTGTTCTACTGAATACGAAGCTGCCACATGTTTCCTTAATCTTCCAGCCAATCATATGGCGACACATGGAACACATTTTTTGAAATCAAAACCCAGGAAATGTCACACTCTTCCAACTGAATATATTTCGTCCCCACATGTGTTTGCCTTTTATTATTCCCCGTGTATTTCTGTCCCCATTACATGCATTTTTATAAAAAAATTTGTTTAGGGGTGGTATATTTAGAGACGCGAGGAAAGACATTGGGGGAGTTTTTCAGAGTTTTCATTTTTTTTCCAATTCACTTCAATTTTTAGTTTCTTCTCTGCGTGTTCTCTATAACAAGCAGAAACTTTTCTTTAACTGTTTATGTTGTTATTTTCTTAGGAAATAGAGAGAAAGAAGACAATGAAGAAGAAGAAAAGGGAAGAAATTTATTTTTCATTGAGAAATCGTGAAAGAGTTTCTCCTAATCTTTTTCTTTTAAATTTTATTTCTCTGAAATGTCTGATTATTGTTGTATTGTAATTTTAATTTCTGCTATGAACTAATTTATTTGTTCTAGGGTTGCAGTGTAGCTTAAATTATCAAACTTGAATTAATTATTTTTGAATGATTTATGGAATGATTTTAAGTTGTTTATTTTATCTATGCTTAATGTTTTTAATTATTGGAAGATTAATTAATTGATCTGTGACACTTAAATAAACTTGGAAAAGACATTTTTGTGTGTTGCTCGTGATAAAATAATATATATATATAGGGGATAGGAATATACCTTTATTGTACGTGTAACTATTTGAGAACTTAGAACTTAATAATTCTGGTTGAATTTAATTCTCATAGGAATATAGTGAATTATTTTAGCGAGATGTGTCTATATGGAGCTCAGAAGAGATATATGGATAAATTAGGAGTTCTTGGTTAACAACCTAAATTATGAGAACATAAATTAAGAGAAAATAATATGATTCAAGTGGATTAATTTGGTGAAACTACAATCCTAGAATTTTCTTATAAACTGTTATAAAAATTAGTTAGTTAAACTGCATCAAACTATCGATTGTTTGGATAAAATCAGGTTGAACTACTTTTAGTGATTAACGAACACTAGTAACAAATCTCCATGGGAACGATATTTTACTTATCATATTATTACTTGTGACCGTGTATACTTGCACGATTTTATGTTCTCTAAAAGAGACAACAATCAATAATAAAGATGATGAAGATATATGATTAGCAAAACTATTGCTAATTCCTAGAGCTATGTATGTATGTCTATATTTACACTTTTTAGAAATTAGATGAAGTTTGAATTCATTATGTATTTGAACAATAAATATCATTTTGTATTTGAAGATTTATAATTTATAGTTATATCATCAAATCCTTTTTGTAGTTAGTGCTATTGAATTCATAGGTATATATGTATAAATTAAAATGGATAATATAGAATTAGGAAAAATAGTATTTTGCATGGGTTATAGAGAAAAAAGCCATGGAAAAATTTGCGTAGATTTTATAGAAAAATTCAAACAAATTTGAGTGGTGTTTGTACCACGCCTAGCTTAGTAGAGAGCACAAGGCATCTTGGGATATCCACGTGAGGTCCAGGGGTAAGGCGTTGATGCTCAAGCTAGTTCCTGACTAAACAAGGCGGCCCCTTCCTGAAACATTTTTGTTTTGCTTTCCCCAGCTCTCGAACCCATGACCTAGCCCTTAAGTGGACCTTGGAAAGCAAGCCGGTACCATCTAGGCCGCATCAACACCCTACCTCTGGGCCCCACGTGGATATCCTAAGATGTCTTGTGTCCTACGTTGAGCTAGGCGTGATTCAAACAAGTGGGTTATACAAAAAAGGCCACACAAACTTTACATGTGTTTTACAGTAAAATTCATGTAAATGTTAATTTGTATGAGTTAAAAAATCATATAAAAAATTCAGTTTGTAGTAGTATAATTTTTTCCAAATTTAAGTTTCATACACACAAATATTTAATGAGGCTTGATTCCACAACCTTAACCGTCCATTTCAATAAGCCATAATACCAACTAGGCTATAAGGCCAATGGTGTAGTGTAGTTAAAATATCAAACAATATTTCATTGCAATGGTAGCATAATTTACCCACTCAAAAAATCCATATTATAGTAGGTATAGTCAGAATATCAAACAATAGGAAATTATGCTTTAATGATACAAACATAACAAAAACCTATAATTGTTAACCTCTGCTCAAAGAATGCATATATTCCAAAGAATGCAACAAGTTACAACACAATAAAGTCTAGAACACCATTTCTCAACTCAATTCTCCATCTATGCTCACATGGGAATGCTTGCTCAGTTTGAATTTCCCTAAAGGACCATTACATAGATGCTTACGAATAAAGCCCATGGCATCCCTTCAATAAAAATAGCTCATTATTACTTCTTCATAAATGCTAAGTGATCTTGACTTGAGCACCGTAGTCCCCTTCTCCCCTTCTATGATCATGAAAAACATTGAATGTTTTGCCAAGCTGATAGTATTTTTGAGAGTAATGACATATTCATATAAAGTTATACCTATATTTGCTCCACTCACATCAATTAAAGTATGATAAAGTGATTAAATACTTTTGAAAAAAAGAAGATTTATTTTTCAAGAAATTTTTGTCATGTGTCATACCATAAATAATACAAGTGCAAATATAGATGCAAACTTAGGTAACATTAACATTCCTCTCATTTTTGAAAGATTGCTCTTAGGAGTCCATACTCTTTTCGATAAAAATGAGACAAAAATATAGTTAAAGTAAGAGGAGGGTGAGGTGTATGATACAAGCATACGATTGCTCAGGCTACTTGGCGTAGCACATGGGTGCACGAGACGTAGACGAGGACCACACATGGCGTTGAACTACGGGCAATGTAGATTGAAGGGACCACCAACCAATGCAGCATAAAAAGGGTTACAATTCAATTAGGAATGTCAGAATTGGTTAGCATGATTTCCTTGTACTCCCATGTGCATGTAAGGTTATATATAGCCATAGTTATTTCAAGAATGAATATAAAAAATTATAAACAATTTTGCTTCTCTCTCACCTCTGTTCTTCTTCTTACTCTCTTCCTTGAAATTCAACCATAACAATGTACAATATATGAATGCGTGTATTTCTCTATTCATCTCAATGTATTCTGAGAGCATTTATGACATAGGGAGGTCACAAATGGAATAGTTATCTTAATTTTGAAAGAATAATAATATTTCTATGAAATTATTATATGGATAGAGTAAAGTGTTTATTGAATTTTAAATTTAAAGAATAAAATGTTGAAGTAATGATAGATCAATTAATAATATATGACTAATTATATTATAATAATTGCACTTACTAAGTTTCATGCACTTGCTAATAATATTAAATATTATACATGTTTTAGAAAATTTGCTCAAATTTCCCCTTTTTAAGGTTAGCCTAGACTCCAAATTTCTCCTTTTAACTTCGGTAGTGGCTATATTTTCGCTCTTTAATATACGAAACAATACATATGTGATAGGTTGAAAGTTATATTATACATTTTTCAAATTATTTGTTGAAATTTAATTGATTCGTTTACATAATTTTATTCTTTGATAACTATTAATTATTCTATGATCTGTTCTTTACACTTTTAGCATTGGGTTGATTTTCACGGTTATGCATTCCAGATCTCTCGCTGCCTTTTAAGCTATCATTCCTTTCTGATTCTCTCCATTTCTGGTTGTCGTTGTTGGCAAAGGATGCTAATGAACGTTCCATCAACCCAACGACAACGTTCCCCACTCCGACCTCTCCGGCAGAAGCAATCTCAATTTTGATATCATATTATAAATCTCCGGAATAATGATGTCATTGTTGAAGATTGGCATTGCTTAGTTTAGACTATTTCAATCAAGAGAACAAGTAAATAAAATAAAATGTTAAAGACAAAAGACAAGAAGATTGGGGAAGCAAGATTGCTATGAAATGGGCGATTGATAATCTTCTGAATAATGGCGACACCCTTTATTTGATCCATATCAAATCCCAGCTAGGCGGTGAGACTCGTAATCTTGATTGGTCCACCACTAATTCACGTATGTTAATCTTCCCTCTAATTGTTTCGTATTTCATTCTAGGTAACATGATACATAAAGTTTGCAGAAAAATTTCTGGAGATGATTCTCTCGGCTCTTTTGACTTCAGCTGGAATTAATATTGGGGTATGTGTCGTACTTTTCTCATTATATTCCATATTAAGAAAGCAGCCGAATCTTGTCGGTGTGTATTTCGGGCGGAAGCTTGCTTCAGCACGTTTACGCCACAATGAGTCTTTTTGTTTCGAGAGATTGGTTCCTTCTGTTAGTTGGGTTGTAAAAGCCTGGGAAACAACTGATGAAGAAATTTTGGTTCGTTGTGGCATGGATGCTATCGTTTTTCTCAGGATGATTGTTTTAAGGTAATAAAATTCACAAGCCTCTCTAAAATTGTTGGATGTGATAATTAAAAGGTTTAATTTTATGAAATAATTTTTATTTTCAGTTAAATATATGTTAATTTTTTTATAACATAAATAAATATATATTTTTTAATGTACGAAAAATTTAATATATTTTTTTAAAAAAATTAAAATAAAATCAGTTAAATAATTAAATTATTTAAACATCTAAATAATTAAAATCCCTACTCACAGTTTGAGAACTATTTTTAAAATTAATCACGATTCTTGTTATGTGCTTATCTCGATCACCCAATTGATAACAAAAATTGAAATAGAGCCAATTTGCTTGCGTTATTGGTCAGGGCCTAGAAACGCACAATTGGTGGTAGGAAGAATATTATTTTGGATAAAATAATTTACAAAAGTTGATTTTTATTCATTTAACTTACTTATAGCAACAAAAAATAAAGTTTGTTATTTTTTTAATGTTACTTTTTTATTAAATTTTTTTGTCAAGAGTCTTTAAGAAGGAATTTTTTTTTTTTTGACTAAATAGCACTTTTTCTGTAATAAAACTAAATGATATTTTATAACCTAAAAACTACATTTTTGACTCTAATTTATGTATGTACAAATTATTTACCTTATCTGTTGAAATTTTTGAAAGACGATGTTTTAATATAATTTTGAAAAAATGCAATGTATAACATCATTAAAAGTTATAATTATAAAATTAATATCTTAACGATGAGTTAATATATTTTTACTATAAAAAAATTCATTTTAAATGTTTCATATTGTATACCATTAGGTCATTCAAGTTAAATTTCTACTAATTAGATTCCGTTCATTGTTAACTTTAATGTTATATGAGTTATTATTTTTTTCAAAGTTTTAAGAGTATTTCCCTATAATATTTCATTCAATTTGTGACTGTTAATCAATTTTATCTCTTAATTGAGTTTTTATTTAGTGCAGGAATAATTATATTTTCATGTAGCATGTTTCTACTTAAGCGAGCAATATCTACCGTTTTATATGTTTATTTCAACTTCACTACATAGTTCCATAAAAATTAAAAAATCTTGATGTTAATTTACTAGTTTCTCGCCTGCTTTTGGAACTAATTCTTGTTACTCTACAGTACTCGGGTGTTTTGCATTGCTAGTGCTTTCTGTATATTTTTAGTGACTCCAGTTAATTATTATGGTAAGAAGAGGCAGTACCATCAAATTCATTTAGAGTCTCTACAAGTATTCACCATCTTGAATGTTTCAGAGGGCTCAAAATGGTACGCAATCTTAATCATTAAATTTTAGAACATGTTAAAAGGATTTGTTGTTAATTTTACTGTTTAATATTCAGAAGAGTGAGTATGGATGATTGGATGTACAGATGTGGAGATCTAATAAAGTTTTCATGAGGGAATTGGACCTGCTGTGTGTTATTGCCTGTTACTAAGATTGGACCAATGACCATGTATCATTTGTTAATCGATTAACATTTTTATATTTTGGCACTCCTATTCTTGTAACTAGAATACGATCCCTTGACTGTTTTTGCCTTCTTCCTTCTGATGAATAATGGAAATGATCTGTTAACTTTATCGATAGGTCAATTGATACTCTTTTATTTTGACGTGGTGCTATAGCTATTAACTTTTGGTCAAATACTCCTAATTAGTGGTCTCTTGTTTTCTTCAACCTCAGGCTTTGGGCACATTGTCTTGTACTATATATCATAACCTCCTCAGCTTGTATTCTCCTTTACTTTGTAAGGATGTACAACTATGTCTCCTTTTCTAGTTTTATTTGCATCTTTTAATTATAATAAAATGTTCATCAAGTTCATGTCATATAATTCTCTTGAATATTTTCAACTTTGGAAACGTTAGTGAACTACTTCCATATTTCTACAGGAGTACAAGCGCATAACTAAAATGAGGCTAAATCATATTACTGATTCTTCTACAAATCCAAGCAATTTTACAGTTATCGTTCGTTCCATTCCCTGGTCACCTCAAGAATCATACAACGATTCAGTCTTAAAATACTTCTCGAAGTATCATGAATCCACCTACTTATCACACCAAATGGTTTATCGGACTGGCACAATGCAGAAACTGTTGGTGAGTATCTGCCTTTATCATTTCCGATGGAGAATTCTTCTTCATCTTAAAAGATTATTCGTTTCTTAATTTATTTGGGGGAAGTTGTCTTTTCAATTACCTACATTTGTTTTTTTAACTATTTATGGGTTTGTTAGCTGATATGTAAATTATTGCCAGATTCTTGTGAAAACTACAAGGCTTGCTTTGCTTTTTTAATATTAATGATAACTTGCTTAATTTTGCAGAGTGATGCTGGGAAGATATGCAAGATTTTAAAACCTGCTTCTGCTGAACAAAATGTTAGACCAACCTTAATGAAATGTTGCCTATGTGGGGAACAGCCAAATTCTTTTAGGATGCTTACCTCTGAGCCAGAAAGTGTTAACGGAAAGGCCGATTTTACCCCATATTTGGCTAAAATAAAGGTGATTACAAATTTTTGTTATGATTGATAAGAGTTATTATTTATTGTTTTTGGAGTATTTTTTATTTTAAATATATTAATATTAAATTTTATTAATTTGAAATATTTTTGAGAAGCATCTAATAATTCTTAGCTCTGGTTTCACATTATTCTTGCAGATAAAAGCAAGTAGCTTTTGTGTTTTTGACATCTTGTCTTGTAATTTTGTTTGTGTTATATGGTGTTTTTTTTTATCTTATTGTCAAGCAGTAGTATTTAAGGGCACTGGGCGAGACTTGTAATGTGGCCCATATACATAATATTTTAAATAATTAAAGAAATATAAAAATATTTTGTATTAAAATCTGTTTAAAAAATTAAATTAATAATAGTTTTCATTAAATATACAATGTATCGATACAAAATAAAACTTAATTTATACATGTATATATTATTATATAATTGATCAGTTTAATTCGTACTTCATAATGTGCTTACCTTTATTGGATCTTCTTCTTTGTTTTTTCAAGTTTAATCATCGGCTCCATATTTATTAGGATCGTTATTATTTTAAATTTATTTATTTATTTTGCTTTTTTAGATACAAAAGTATCAATTAAGCTCTGAATTACAAGATACAATTACAATTATTTTTCAATCAATAAGATACATAAGTTAGGATGTAAAATGCTAATATTTTGGTAGATGAAATTTGCCAGTGGTTTAGCCATATGTATATTGCAAAAAAAAAAAAAAATTAAACATTATTTGAAACTTAAAAGTAGTTTTGAAAGACTCCAATTAAAGCACCCAAAGTTTTAAACATTTGATAAGATGTCGATATCTAAAAAAAAAAAAAAAAGGAAAAAAGTTGTTGCAAAACAGATAAGATAAAAAAAATTAAATGAGAATTAATTGAGTGTAATAATTAGATATGTATAGATATTGGATAGATTTGACATAATTATTAAAAGATTCTTCATTAATTAAGAAAGTAAATATTGATAAAGTAATCTAATACATTTATCAGATTCTTAAAAAATCAAAACATCTATTGCTACTTTTTAGGCTAATAAATTCTTGGTAATGGTCCCTAGATCAGATTATAATTAATTGTCTATATTAAAAAAAAAAGAACAGGGGATCCTTTATTACCTGGGCCATAGGCGACAGCCTCTATGACCTTAGCCTTAGGCCGGCCCTGTTTCATGTTCATATAACTTTCTTTGTATTATAAACAGCTGATGAATTGGTTGGTTCACATTTCTATTATTCTAATTAACCTTAGTACCTTTAAATTTTCATCCATAACTTCGCATTGCCATGAGTAATAATCGTCTCCTTGACATGATCTCTGGCAATAACTGATTTTTTAATCAACTGCCTTCATTAGTAGGCCATTGAATTAGGGGCTAGGTGCTCTGAACGTTTCTGGTTCCCATTCCTATGAATTGAAAATCGACCTTCTTATTCTTGATTATTTTTTGGGTTCTAAATCGACAAAAAAAATGTTTTGGATAAGAGCGAAGATGAGCCAATTCCACCAAACCTCTCAAAAGACTAGCCACTTTATCTTTGAAATTCTTGCAAACACATGGCTAATTCTTTAGCTATTATTCTTTAAATTTTTCCTCATAGAAACTCAATGCAACTCTTATCCCCTTGGGATTTTTTTTTCATGTAATTGTTTGAATATATGTATGTTATTGGTAATTACCATAAACAGCCTTTGACTTTGAGTTTACAGAAATATCACATGCCTTCTTGAGGTTTGAAAAATATCAGAAAATTGAACCTTATATCTGAGAACTAACTCAAATTGAGGGTGCGGTAAAATTGTAAATTATTAACCTTATTAAAAAGGAAACTTAACGGGATGTGTAATCCTATTTGCTCTTAAAGTATCTATGAAAACATGACAAACCACATGGGAAGTCTTTGATATAGTTTCAAATGTTTGGTAGGTTTGTGATATTTGGACTTATCCAAAGGATATTTATGATATGTGAACATTGAAGCAGCGTAGCCTAATACTCACCATATCTTACATACAGGATTGTGCAGCTGCTTTTGTATTTTTTAAGACCCGCTATTCTGCTGTTGTTGCTGCACAGGTTCTTCAGTCATCAAATCCTATGTTATGGGTGACAGACTTGGCTCCAGAACCACATGATATTTATTGGTCAAATCTTTGGATACCTTATAAACTATTGTGGATCCGTAAGATAGGAATACTTGTAGCTTCTATTGCATTTATGATTGCTTTTCTATTTCCTGTCGCATTTGTACAAGGCTTGAGTCAACTTGACAAGCTAAAACAAAGATTACCCTTTCTTAAAGGAATTTTGAAGAAGTGAGTAAATATATCCCTTTTCACTTCCCTTTATTATGCTTGTTTCTTCAGCAATTTTGTTATTACATGAGTCAGTGTGGCATAAGTTTGTTGCAATAAACTGTCAATAGAAATTGTACTTTGGCTCTACTTTCTCTTTGTTGTTGAATTGTCATTAGTTATTAATGAAGTTATGTTAGTTATAGTATTGTAATCATGTTGGTCATAGAATGTTGAGCATATTTGATGCCATCTATTTATGTGCTTACTACAAATGTTGCCATAAAAAAGATTTTACCTCTTCTTTGTGCAAGACCTATTATTATGAACTGGTTTATATTTGTGTTAGCCAACAGATTATGCACATTTATGTCAAACTAATCCTATACTTTCACTTGTAGGAAATTCATGGTCCAGATGTTAACAGGTTACATGCCAAGCGTGATTTTAATCTTATTTCTTTACACGGTTCCACCAACAATGATGCTGTTTTCTGCAGTGGAGGGATCTATCTCTCGCAGTGGGAGGAAAAAGAGTGCATGCATAAAAGTCTTGTACTTCACAATCTGGAATGTCTTTTTTGCAAATGTCTTTACAGGATCCGTTGTTAGTCGATTGCATGTTTTTACTAGTGTGAATGACTTACCTACCACATTTGCCAATGCAGTTCCATCACAGGTGATAAATCCCCTTCTAAAATATCTCAATGCAATATATTTTCTTATATTAGGTTTTATATATTAGGACTAACCACATTATACGCCCCTATTAAATCAAGTGCATCCAATTTGCTCTATGTTGTTTCTGATTTTGTTGACATTAGGTCCCCCATGTAGATTTTCAAACTAACTGTCAACGTACATTGTGATAATTTTTTTTTAAAAAACATCATATTTTCTTTCGTGCTTTTATACAAGTGCCATAGAACAATTGTCACTAATTATTTGCTTAAAACGAACAATAAAATTGAACCAGTGTCTTATTATACTGTTTTTCTCTTTTTATTTTTTCCTACCATTAAATTGTACGTTAGAAGTTATACTAACAACCAAAAAATTTTAAAAAACCGAGGAAAGCTAACCAAATATTATTATTGTTAATTTTGTGTTGAAAATTAGTTGAATAAGGACATAAAAGGATACTTGTGTTTTTTTAATTTTAACCAAGCATAATCGATGTTGCCTGTTTGTTTTGAATGGAAATCTCCTTTTAGGTCCTAATTTCACTAAACCTGAAATAATAGGTAGTAAATTGGGTAAAAAGAATTCCACATGGAGCAAATTGGATTAAAAAATTTAAGATGAAAAAACTGGATTTATTAGGGACCACTGTCTACTGGTGTAGTTAATCGTATGTATTGCGACACATAAGTCATAGTCTGTCATTCTATTATCTTCTCATTCATATTTTGAGGAAAATTTTATCACAAACCTCCCTAAACTTTGGAAGAATAGCACAATCCTTCTTGAGGTTTCAAAAATATCAAGAACTTCCAACTGTTAGTTTTCCTTTAATGAAGGTATTAAAAACATGTTATTTTCTTGCTTTTCATTTTTTTAAATAAAGATTAAAAAAGCCTAATAATTATATAAAAAAAACCTAACACATTTTTTCACCTCTCTTCTTTGATGCTGCCTTTCTTTCTCTCTATAACCATCCAAACCTATTCCCCTCCATTGCCATCGTTATCAGCACTTTTTGTCCACTTTTCTTAATGGGATAATAAACTTTTTTTTTTTCCCCTGTAAACCATTCTGTATATTTCACGGTGAATTTTTAAAATTTGTTATTAATATATAAGATATTATTTTTATTTGTTTTAGAGTAAATATCGATGGCATATCATCGTAAGATTAGATAAATTATTAGTTTAGTCTTTCACATTTACAAATCAATCAACTAGTTTTCTATAGTCAAATTTGACATGTTGGCTTAAGGACAAAACGGTAGAAGTAAGAGTAACTTTACATTAAATTTGTAAATGGCTGAAATAAATTTTAAAAATATATTAAACTTATTGGAGAATTTACTTTTTTATATAATATTTATTTTTCATTTTTATTAGTCTTCTCTCTTTTCTTTGTTCATTTCTTATTGTTAATTATTATTAATTTTTGTTCATATAATTTTATGCATACATATTACTTAGAATAATGTAGAAGTATATTTAAAGATTTCAAAATGAAAATTTAGTCTCTTAAATATTTTGAGTTTTGAAATCAAATTAGAGATATTATTCTTGAAATGTGAGGGACTAGATTAATAAATTTTTCAAATTCTAAGGTAATCATGATATTTATCACATATTTTATCTAAAAAGAAAAAGAGTTAACGTGATTAAGAATAGATAAAAAAACGGTGGATTTGATTATCCAAATTATCGGTTTGATTTTTATGCGATAAATTTTTAAGATGTGTATACAAATTATTGAAGATGAAGTTCACTTCAATTGAATGAAGACCTCTTCATTCTAATTGAGCGCCATTAGGATGAAGGTCACTTCATGTATGTCCTTTAGCTTGATGAAGTCCATTTAATTTTGATGATCTTTATCTGGTTTATTGGGAGTAGGGGTGTCCAACGATCCAATTCGGTCTGATTTTGGTTAAAAAACTTTAATTGGATTTGACCGTTTATATTACTCGGATCGGACCAGACCGGACCGTTTGAAACGGTTTTAAGAAATAAAAATCGGACTGGACCGTTTGATTTATAAAATGGTTCGGTTTGGTTCAATTTTTTATAATTTAATAAAGAATAATGTGAAATTTTTAATATATTATTAAACTCGTCCGATCCGATTCGAATGGTTTAAAATTAATACAAATCGGATCAGACCGTTCGATTTGTAAAACCGTTCAATTTGATCCAATCCGATCCGATTTTACGATTTGGTCCGATCTCATTCGGTTTATGAACACCCCTAATTGAGAATCAATCTCAATCAAAATTTAACCAATAACAATCAACCCATAGTCTAGTCAACCAAATCAATGAGTCAATCTTAGTAAATGACCAATCAACGTGTTAATGTTGGAGAGAGAATATAATTTATCTACCGTGTGATATTTTTGGTAAAATAAAACTTTCAATTACTACTAAATGTGTTATTTTTAGGGTAAAAAAAATTATGCACTTTTGTGTTTCTCTCTCTCTCTCTGCGTGTAAATACATCCCATTTTTTATTTATTTATATACCTCCAGTCCCCTAAATCTGGGTGAAAATGAGGAAAAAAAAATACTAAAATGTTTTTAAAAGTTTGATGTCCTGTTCATATTGTGGGATACTAAGGAAATGACAACCTTAATTAAATAGTCATGTGGATGATAGTGATGCTCATAAAAAATAAAGGGAACTAAGTGTACCATTTCAAGAGCACAAACCTACAAAAGCAATATAGTGGAAGTAACTGTTGCTATGTGCTTTTCTAACTAAATTTGATCTTTTAAAATATGCAGGCTAGCTTTTTTCTTACTTTTGTTCTATCATCTGGTTGGGCAAGTTTGGCATGTGAATTAATGCAACCTCTTGCTCTTATATGCAAGCTGCTTAAGCAATTTGTATTTGGAATGAAGGATGATTCTCCTGAGAGTGTTTGGTCTTTTCCGTTTCATACTGAAATTCCTAGAGTTTTGGTTTTTGGATTCCTTGGCTTCATCTGTTCTATCTTGGTGCCCCTAATAACGCCCTTCTTGCTCTTTTACTTTGTTCTTGCATATCTTGTGTATCGAAACCAGGTGATGATTTCTTTTCTAATATAATTTTGTATTCTGTTTAAATGGTTCGAACTACACATTTACGTTTTAAAAAGCTACAATTTCTCAACTAATCCTTATTAATTTTTTTTATAGAATTGAATTTTATCCATGGTTCCACCTACATTTCTTTTCTTCTTCTTTTTCGGCCTCATGCATTCATTACCTTTTTCATTTCCTGAGCTTGTATTGTTCTTCGCCATAGGTAGTATTTGGTTTAGAAATACTATTACATTGTGCAAAAGGAAAAAAAGGAATAATATTAATTGAAAATATTATGCTAAAATAGACTTGTTCTAATAGAAAACTACTAATTAATTAGTACACAAAAGGTTGAAAAATAGTGGTCTTTCATTTAGTTTATGGTTCTTGTTGAGTTTCTATGTTATCCTAATTTTGGATATATTTCAATCAGATTCTTAATGTATATGTTTCAAAATATGAAAGTAGAGGGCAATACTGGCCAATCATTCACACTACATTTATCTTTTCAATGGTTACCATGCAAGTCCTTGCTCTTGCGACTTTTGGGATTAAAAGATCAAAAATTTCAGCGGGCTTCACTATTCCACTAATTATTTGCACTCTTCTGTTTAATGTGTACTGCCGGCAGCGGTTTCATCCAGTATTCAAGAGTCACGTTGCACAGGTAGAGTTGTTCATAAAGGAGTGAGTTTTGTGTATCAGTACTTATTTCCAAGCTTAATAAGAGAGTTATGTTTTAGGTTCTGATTGAGATGGATCAGCGAGATCAGCAGTCTGGGAGATTAGAAGAGATCTATCAAGAGTTGCATTCAGCCTATTGCCAGTACAAATTAGCTTCTCATGAATTGTCCAGGTCTGGCCGATTTAATCATCATAAAGATGATGAGAGTTATCGGAACCCACCACATGGAAGGCCAGGTTTGTTTCATCCAATGTTTGAAATACCTAATATCTGGAATTAAAGGCGTAACTACTTATCTGCTTTTGCTTTTAACTTCTCAGGGATGGAACATGACCATGTGGATGATTCATGGGGTGCTGGTTGCAATTTTGAGATTCAAGAAATTACCAAGAGTTGAATCAACCATTTATTTGCTAGGCAAACTGGAGTGGCATCTGCAAATTCAATTTATTCTCATTTCTTCTGATAATACTTGAAAGGACATGTGGTATTAGGAGCCTTAATCTCACATTCATTAGGAAAGATAACAGTAGTGTTTATAAGTAAGATGAGATTTGCATTCTTTTGAAATTAAACTTTTAGGATTGAATGACTATATTTTTATTTTTTTCTCTTTTTTCTTCCCCATTGATTTACTTAAACTTTGATACCATATAAATTTTGTATAATGTATAAACAACATAAGACATCAAATCTTAAAAGGTTAACTTCCAATGATAATGATGATCATAATTATTTATAAACCTTAAATTAGTATCATACTTAAGTAATATGGGCCATTCTTTTCATATTATAAGAATAAAGGTATATGTTCAATCCACCATTGTTTTTTCCCCTCTATATATGGGTAGGGTGTATCAAATCGCTATGTTCACAAATTTACATAAGTACGATTTTGTAACGAGGAAAAAACAACTTTGAAGATAAGATTGTAAAAGGTTTTGAAATTACATTATTACTACATGATGGATGTAAATCATTCTCTTTTGAACAATTTGTACATGATTGTTGGCACAAAGTCAAGCAACATTTCTTTGGAGTTTAGATGCTTTGTTCTGGTTCAAAATATATTAGCATATTATAAATTTTGTATAAGGAAAAAGTATAGTCCAAGTTCGTTATTTTTAACAAAAGTATACTTTAGTTTCCTACCTATTAGATGTAGGACCACAATCTGTTATATTTATAAAAGATGATAGCATAAGTTCGTTTTACAAAGTAATGAAATTATGTTGCCTTAGTTTTGAAGTTGACACGTAGGGTAGTACAAGTCCATTACTTTACAAAATGGACTTTGGTGACTTTTTATAAATGTAGCAATCTTATGTTACTCAACATAATAGGTAATGATCTAAAGTGCATTTTTACTAAAGATACAGACTCAGATAACCCTTCATCATTTGCATAAAGTGTATTGGGTAAATAATATTTTTAACACTAAATTATAGTGATTGTTACAAGAGTAATGTGAAAACTTGGTTGTTACAAGAGTACTATGAAAACTTTAAATTGTAATAAGTAAATTTTTCTATTAGTTTTTGAAATATTTTTAAGGTTTTGGTGTTGAGAACACTAGCTCATCACCCACCTCAACTTCCATGTTTGTACAAGGTGGTTTTCAAGAAGAACAATTCTTGAAAAATGTATCTGGTCGTAACTATACTACTTAATACCACTTAGATATCGAAATCTCATAAATCTCTTTCCATGTTATATTAACATCTCTTCATGTCTTGATCGGACATATAAATAGGAAAGCATCCCCACTAATATTATATAGCATTACTAACAATTCCTTTTATCACAAGTTGTTGTAAGACAATAATGCACGTGGCAGGTTATGACTAGATGTTTCAAATAGGTCCATTTGAAATATCCAGTTATAATCTATCACGTGTGTTATTCTCTTGCAACAACTCGTAATAAAAAAAACTTTGTTTCAAGAATTTAAGTCAAGTTATGTTTGTTAGATGGTTATGAGAAGGCTGTAAAGTTTGTTACTACATTGGCACATAGGTACTTAGTTACTAGCTTAGGAGCTGCCTATATATAGGCTTGTAGTGTAATGGTTCGAAGTGTGATTTGTGATTCAATTTAAATGAAGCTCAGTTTGTCTTTTCTCTTTCATTTTCTCTCATTTCTTTCCTTTGTTTGTTCTTGCTTCATATGCACTTAAGCTTTCTCTTGAAATCTTTTAAAGGTATGGAAGTTCCATAATTAGTTCAACAAGATTGATCTTATAAATTCCTTGTGTTTTGTGTTGGTATTTTCGTGTGTAAGACACAATGTCAGTCTTTTACTTTATATTTATATTGGTCTCTATATAAGGCTGATTACTAATGGTAGTATCACACATGCATATAGGACATGTATTGAGTTTGATTACACAGATTGCATATATAGAAAGTTGGTATTTACAAGAGGATCTTGGAACTTCTTTTGAACTGATTGGTCCAAATTAGTTCAGGGTTGAACCGAACCATTGTAGTGTCCTGGCTAGTTCAAGGACGATTTGAAGTGGATCTGTGTTCCTCATTTACCCCGTCATTGAGTAGTTGTCGAAAGTTCATTAAGACTCACTAAGTTGTCAGCAAGGCCAGCAAAGCCTATTGATTTTTTGAAATAAAACCTTCCAATTTCTTTTGTTTTCTTGGGGGAAGCTCTACCCATTTGGTTTCAGACTTTCTCAATCTATTTTTGGTCTGTTTTCCTTCTAAGTGTCAAATTCGAAAAATATTGTGTAATGTGTAGGATGTAAAATATCAAAGAGGATCTCTCATATTTTTAGACATTGTATTGAGTGCAAAAAAATGAAAATTGAGTGAGTATTTATTGTAAAAATGTCAATTATACCCATTAGATTGGGTATCCATAGGATTGCCATAACAAGTTTACCTTTAGATGGAATATTTTTGGATTGAATTTTAATTTCAAATAATCTCATGTTAGTAATTATGTTTTTGGATTGTGGACAAGTAGGGTTACCCCAAACGCGAGCCCGAAATCTAATTTCATTAATATTTAAATTTAAAATATTTTTAATATAAAAAATAAAATAGGGAATATACTAATAACAAAAATTCATGGAGATAAACAACCTAATATAACAATAACACATCACACAATAGGGCACAAATATACAATATGTGTGTGTAGATAAAACTCTTAGATCAAGCACTCATGTAGTTAAGCCTAAACGAGGATGACCCTATCTCATACCAATTGAAGATTCTCATACATAGAAATTACACAAAGATCAATTGTTCTTTTGACTTAAATAGATAACAGGGACATATGAAGAATGGAAACGCCAATCCATAAAATTATTTTCGTGAGCTCTATATCAACTCAGTCAAGACGATCTCATAAAAATGAATTAAACAAATTACATAGTAAAAGTACAAAACAACATGTTCAATTCAACACATAACTAAAACACTTAACATATATAAAATTTACAATCTGTAGTAAACATACTAGTGATGGTATGTCTCAAAAGCTCCTATCCAAACTAGCAATAAGCATACATAACAATCAACACATAGCATTTGAGACATGAATGTATACTAAACAATAAAGGATTTATAATCACTTTAGGACTTTATATGTGAGAACATATTTCGTAAATGATGATTGTAATCTCATAATATAATTTCAAACTAAACAAAGCAAACTAATTAAAGAATTCGACACCTAGGACACAACTAGGGTAAGGAGACATATTTATTAGAGATTCACACTAAACTCACGTACATATAATAAACATAAACAATATAAATTAATCAAAAAATAGGCAAATTAATTTAATACATTATAAGAAATAATTACAAAGTTATAGACATGTTACATAGAAAATAAAGAAAGCATACGACAACATATAACAAATACACTTTCTAATCAGAGCCTACATCTAGTATATTGAAACATATATAATAAAACTTAGATTATACTTACAAACATATTGATCATGCATAACAACATTGAAATAGTCTGAGATTCGATACACAATCAGGCTGAGAAGATGCTGACTACTTAAAGACTTAACTCAAACACGTAAATCATAGGGAGATAAGTATAGCTGCAATACATATAATCAAACACAAGTAGTATTATAAAGCATCATATACATAATTCAATAAATGGAAAGCATGTGATAAACACATTAACTCGCTTACTACCTATTGCTACTCTTACTTGGTGCCTTTCTAATAACTTGGTCAAACACATTAACTCAACTTTCCTCCAAAACTAACACCACCCTATGTGGTGTGATAAGAAACTAAAGATCTATAATGTGTAAAGTGAACAATCAACATAACCACCCACGAGTATGAACATATTATTAAACAACCAATGGACATACAGTACAAGATATGAGAACTCAAATAAATTTAACTTGACTCACTCTCACAATGAAGTTTTTACAAACAACTAGTTGCATCCAAGAAACTTCTAATCGACACACGACTCATATATAACCCATTCACAAAAACCCTCTTGAGTATTCACCATTCATAAGCATTATTTTTTTCATACATTCATGAATCACTAATGCTAAAAAATACACGAGGTATTAGTGATCTTGAAATAAAAAGACAAGTTATAAATTTAATAGAATTTTGCTACATCTTTTTTGGATACAAAATAAGAAGAAATGTGGGATTTATAAAAATTCACAAAGTTATAGCCAACCTCGACACCACTTCGCCACCAACTCACCACCATCTAGCAAGGTACCATATTGAGGTGCCAAAATTACATTTTTTATTTCCAAAAATTATCGAGTAATTTTCATAAATACTCACTCAAAATGAACCAAAAACTTGAATAAAATGTCAACCTACTTATATGCTCATTTATCAAAAACCAAAAATCCACATAGCATATACACTACAAAAACCAATCTCATGATGTGTGTAAACATTCTCGCATATAAATTATACCTAACTAAGTGTATGTGTGAATTGTGGATCCATAGTAACCAACCTTACATAGAAGAAGACATACACTAAATAAAATAAACAAACACCTTATTTTGTATATGAAAAGCCAACACATAAACACATGTGCAATAGGACTTACACAACCATCTCAAGATACTCTACTCCTACCTCAAAGAGATAAAGGTTTGCTAATGTTGGTACCAGTAAAGGACTTATTTGAGGATGAAATGAAAACATGAATGGAATCACTATTAACTCAAATGGAACGCCTCTAACAAAAAATTTGACTACGATGGATGACCATCAATAGGCCATGTACTCTATGATCAGTGATATGCACTCTCAAATCATATGTCAAGAGAGTCAATATCCAAACAATTATCTTTTTTCCTTTCACATTGTACAGTTTCTTTGCATTATGCTTGTGCCTTGGTTTTTTGTTTTGAAGTGTAATTGATTACGCTTATATACTTTACTTCATCATTCAATACACTTTGCTTTTGCTACACCTACTCGTCTTTACTTTTTCTCCATGTAGTTTATTCGTATGAAAAAAAGAAAGAGAAAATTATTAAGCACTAATTGAAAATCTAATTTTTTTTTGTCATACGACTAAAAATCTGTATTTACTCAATGGTTCTTTGCTTATATAAAAGCTTTTATTATGGAGAGATTACATATATGGGAGTAACATTTAAAATTTCCTAACTATTATTTACTCAATGGTTCTTTACTTATATATTATTTTATAAACTAAACTAATAAACAATGAGTCTTTTGAGATAAGTTGCATGGTTTTTTATGTTTTTTCTTTTCAATGTACATATAAGCAATCAAGATTTAAGGAAGATGGTTTCACTGCATAAATTTACCTTTTTATGAGTGTTATGTAATGAAAGAGAGGTTTTATTACATGAATATGCCAAAGGGAGAGATTGTAAGATTTATGAGTGTTGACAATATTCGTGAACAAAACATTTAAATGTAATATAGTTTCTAGATGTGTCTTTCAAGAATACTTTCAAATTTAAGAAACTATCAAACTCCAAACAAATACATTTCAAGTATATCTCTGTTCTTATGGATGTTAGATTTCATATTAGACACATAGCAACATTTTGCATATAGGTTCTCAATCGATTGAAAAAGTAGATCAATCAAGGATCAATCTACCTTGATTAAAAATCCTCTTGAAATTAATTTTTAAATAGAGTAGATCAATCATAGTTTTGCGTTCGATCAATCAAGGACTAAATCGATCATATTCAATCTACGGGTCTCCAATTTTATTTTTAGATACCCTTGATCAATCGAGATTTGGTTAGATTGATCGATCATCTTTTGATCATTGCTTGTATCGATTGAGCTTGACTTAGATTGATCGAACTATGAAGGTTTCAACTTTAACCTAATTTTCTACTCGAGCTAAATTGTTTTATTGGTATATTATCCTCATTCTTTAAAGATTTTTCAACTGCTTTTATGGACATAATAGTAATAGACCTTTGACCTAGGTCTTCAAAAAATTCTATTTAAACAAACCAAAAGCATAAAAATCTATTAATCATAATAGCTTGAACTTTTGCAACTTGTGCTCTCTCTAAATCTATTTTGTAAAATCTATTCTACTAGACTTTTTTCATTATTAATCTATTAAATATTTTGTAGTTATATTTGATTGATTAAAAAACCTATAATATTTGTATTATTGTGCTTAATCATCTATTATAGTGTTGCTATTGATTTTGGTTTATATGTTATTCTGTTATCTAGCTAGGATTGTTCATTGTTTAATCTGCTATAAGACACACATTGCACTTTTGTTTCTATGCTAACATTTCAGTTGCCAACTGATCAGACTAAATAACTCGTGTGACTCAAGTTTATCAGAACATTAGTCTGGATCCAAACACCTTGCTTATGGAGACTATAAAGAAAAGCGGAGGCTTGTAAGTAGGTTACTTGGAGGAATTACCTTGGATGGTAGTTTGAGTCCTAGCCTTGTAATCAAACATATTGTCATAGTGGATAGTTAGGTGGTCTGATGGATCAATAATTTTTCTCTTAGGTCATTATTGTGACTTAGGTTGTTTCAACCTAAAAATATCGGGTGTTAATCTTTATTTATTTTCACTTTATTTTATTTGCACACAATTGTATTTTTGGCCGTTTGTAACTTTATCTACTCATTTTCTAGCTTTACATTAAGTGTAGCCTTTCATCTCAAGATATAGTTCCTTTAACTAATACTAATATGTTTGACATGGTAACAAGAAGTAAGGATGGAATAAAAAACCCAAGGTTTATTTTGTTAATCTTGACAAGATAGAGCCCAAAATTCAAGCTTTGAAACATAATGACCAGTTCAAGTCAATATAGTTAGAATTCTATGCTTTATTCAAAAATTAGGCTTGGACTTTGGCTCCTCGACCCAAAAATAGGACGATTGTGGGAAGTAAGTGAGTTTTTTTAGTAAAACAACTTCTTGACAACACTATTGATAAGCTTAAATCTCAAATGATTGCCAAAGGATATGACTACGTTTTTGGTTTTGATTTTTTTTAGCAATATGGTTGTGAAGTATATCACCATTAGAGTAATTCTTAATATTGCTCTTACATTTGGTTAAATATTAGGACAAATTGATATCAATAATGTATTCATAAATAACATTTTCGATAAAAAAGTTTATATGGAAAAACTTGAGAGATTTGTAAATCGAATGTATCAAAATTACGTATGCAAGGTAAATAAAGCTATGTATGGCTTAAAAACTCTAAAGCAATCTTAGGGTGATATTTCCTTGTTTTTCAAGGTTTCTTATTTTTCCTTCATTTCCATTGTACTTTATGTTGATTTCATCATATTGATTGAGCCTAATCCTTCAAGATTCGACGGCTCATAAAGCTCATTTATTCTAGTATTTTCTATTAAAGATTTAAGTTATCTTCGTTCATTTTTTGGTATGGAAATTTCAAAGCTTTCTAATAGCAATCTATTTTTAAATCAATGCAAGTATGCTAATGATCTTTTGGTTAAGGCTCAAAGGGTTGATGCAAAGCCTTGCTCTATGATGTACAAATTATAAATACTCATAAGTATAAAAATCTGATAAGTTTATCCTAAGGTTAATCTCTCACAGAATAGTAGTGGTTTTAAATTATTTACTTATTTTTTCCTAAACTAATAAGTTAATAAAATAAACTTAAATATTCTAAACAAAGTTTTGAAAAAGTAGTAAAGAGAATAAAATAACTAATTAAATAAATAAGTTAATTAAAAGCGTTACAGAGAATTTTAATTTAAAAAATGAGACAATTAATGAAAATTTTGACTACATAACCGATCACATTATAGATTAATTAGGTTAATTTAACAATTATCTATACGTTGATATTATTAATTGTTCCAAGTACAACCAACCAATATATATAGTAATGACTGCCCAAAGCTTACAATGAAATTCCAAGGAAGATTAAAGCAAATGCATTGCAAGCTTTGTAACACCAAGGAACAAGAAAAGTTAGCATTGGTTCACAAATATAACTTAATTCCAAGAATTTTGATTGGGTGAATAATTGATACTCTAAATATTAATTCACTGTGAGTCAATGACAAAACAAGCATTGCTTGACAAGGGCAATAGTGTATCTAAAAAAAGTAGTATTAGATGTCACAAAATTTGTGATATCACAAATGAGATGGTGTTACTAAATGAATTGGCCACAAACTTAGCAGTTGGCCATATAAGTTTTGTTTTATCAAATAAAATTCTGACACATCATTAGTGATGATGAGAAATTTGTAAAAGATAGCATTTTCCATCTAAAAAGAGTCAGTTTGCTAGTGATATGCCAAAAGAGGTTTCACATAAAAATAGTTTAAAGGAAAACAAAAAACCACTTTCATGAATAAGCACATACTATGTTCTTTCTCGGAGCCTGGAAGGACTTTTTGCAAAAACAAAAAAAAAAAAAAAAAAGAAGAAGAAGGTTTGACTCCAAAACCTTTTGTTCTTTGAGAAGGATTTTACAGATTCTCAAAAACTTAAATAATAAACGAACCCAAAGCAGCTTTCTATGGCCACTTTGTTCATTTTAATGCTTCCAATACCCAAAAAAATGAAAAGATAAAAGACAGCAGAAAAACACAGAAAACTAATGTCACACTATTCGAGAATCAAAAAGCCCTAACTGCAAAAAAAAAAAGGAATCTTAATTGTTCAACCTAGTAATACAAGTTTATCAAAAGTTAGATTTTGGTTCGATACATGAATCCATTCAGCACAACTTTCAGAACCAATTCAAGATATTACCAGTTGAATTTTAAATTGACTAAACTATTGCAGGGTATTTGAACTAGAAATTGGGAAATGCAAACCCATTATAGAGAGCTAGCACAGAAAAGTAAAATGAACTTTTTATTTTATTTTATATAGGAACGATGTTGAAAAAAATAACAAGATGGAGAAAAAAAAAAGAGTCGGTAAAAGAGATTAAGCTTACAGGGAACTTGAGGAGCAATGAAGAAGGCAGTAGGATGGAAGCTGGGAACACCATTGTCTGTTTGTCACTGCCCACTGTCACCTGCAGCTCTGCACCATGCCTTCTCGTTATTGTCCGTGTTTTAGGGCTTATGAAGGCCTAAACAACAGACATTACATCTCTTTAAAGAGAAAAGTGGAGAATTAACTTCTTTTTTAAAAAAGAAAAAAAGAAAAAAGAGAAGCGAATCATTTCATTTAGAGTATGATTTTTATATAATAGGAACCTATTTTTAATAAATATAAATGCACATATTTCATTTTTTTTTTCAAAAGAAGTATTACCTTTACTAAATTAAATTAAGTTTTTTTTTTCTAAAAGTGATGACATTTATGCTTATCCATTGTGAGGGCCTACAGTGGTGGGAGATCCTAAAAACTTAGAAGATGATCTCCCCAAACTCTAAAGGGAGCCTTACTTATGGGCTCTTATGTTTAAATGTTTCGGAATCCATTTAATGGTGATATTATGTTGAAGCTTTGAATTAAGACTTCGATCTATGCAGTTATTTGCGTGTCCGTGCTTGAAATGGTTTCCTCTTTATTCATCATAATGGCTTGAACCACAAATTGTACATCACCCTCTATACATGTGGCTTTTCCTCTTTGTTGTGAGGGATGTATTATAGCTACTGTAAAGCGAATGCTTATGTAGAATCAGGTGTTGGGGTCATAGTTTGAGCTTTTCAGGTGTCCATAATATTGCCGGGATGATCTAAAATTGTAAAGCATATTATATTGAATGACCTTGTTTCCATCCTGCATCCACGTTGTACTTGACCCCATTCTTTGGGGGTGGTTACCACTAAGTTGGGACATATACATCTATATGTCTTGTTTTGGATTTAAGATCTCAATCCCTTTTCTTTTAATTATAGATTAATTTAAACTCTTGAATTATGATGGTGATGGAGTTCAGAATGGCTAAGGAATTTTAATTATACTTGTTGAAACACCACTTGATTTCTTGTATGCCAAAGAGTTCCTAGCATGATAACTACTAATAGGTTGAATTCTTGAGAGGTGATTTTCTCATGAAATAATGTGTGCGTGGTGGATCTAGGTTGAATTTGATATAAGATAATGTAAGTCCATTAAGTCATTTTTTCTTTGTTGGTATTTCCATGTGTGCAAAACACGAAATCTATTTATTTTACTTATTGTTTTATCTTCATCTATGTAAGGTCAATAATAGACAGTATTGCACACACTTGTGTAGTTAGGAAAACTTCGTATGTTTACATGTTTTACATGCACCACGTGGTTTGGTTTTGTTTGTTTAGCATGCATGTTAGGTTGTGTTTCATGTTTTTATTTATGTTGTTATGCGAGTATTGTAAAAAATTATTTGGTAATTTTTAGAAGAAAAAAACAATTTTTTTTGTGTGTTTGTCGGGGCCTCGTTACCCCATAACCCTTTTTCAGTGAGGGTGCAATGGCTATTACCCTCCCCACCCTATGCAACAAGAAGGGCAACAAGTGGTTGGCAAGGCAACCAAACTACTTGGAATTTTCAATGAATATTCCCCTCTTCTAAATGTTTGTGTAATTAGAAAAACGTGGGAAAACGTTATCAGTTTGAAAATTAGATTTTCAAGTATTTAAATTGTTTTCTAATTCTAGGTTTTTAATACTTTGAGTAGATTTTCTATAAAAGTGATTCACGACTATTTTGAGAAAAAACCATTTTATCATGGGTTAATTAAAAGTGAACTAACATCTAAGACTTAGATTGTTTGTTTAGGTCCCTATGCTTGGGTTAAGCCACACTCATAGGTTTCACTTATATTGATCATTTGTGACTATTTTTCCCACCAAGTGATGGTAGGGTTTTAGAGAAAAGTTATATTCAACTTGGATCACAGTAGTTATGAATGCAGCCATAGAGTGCAACCTAGGGGCAATAAGGGTAGATGTCCTAATATAGAGAGGTATTAGAGTTATATTTCTATTAAGTTGTAAACTATTTTTATTCTACTACTAGATTATTGGTTATTAAGTGGTTATTATAAGCAACTTTAGGATTTTATCACATATGTAGGGATCCAAGTGGACTTTCCTCATTTTTTAGTACAAGCACAATTCTATCCAAGTATGTGCCAACATAGAGAATCATATTATGATTGGAAAGTTCTTCTTATTGTCTATCACATAATGTATGATTTATTCTTTCCTACTATACCTTGTTTCTACTTTCTCGTCATTGTTATCTTTCTTAGTATAAGTTAAGTTGCATGCCTATCTATTTAATTTACTTTTTCTACTTTCTATCTTACTACTTTACTTTTATATTTACCTTAACTACCTTTCTTCTACTGCTTTCCAATTGGAGGCGAGTCTTCAAGAGTTATTGACTCCTTACCCTAGTCATTTATCGAGTAATAGACTTTCTCAATTAGTATCAGTGTGGGTAAACCCTCATTGGGCTTAACCACTCCAATGTTGATTCTATTGATTCACTACTTTACACACACCCACTTTCTCTATATAAATTTTGGAGGAAGAAACATAGGTAGAACTCCTCTTTTGAATACACATAACTATGTCTATTGTAAGTTCCAAATGTGTGATATCTTGCAGAAACTTGAAGACTACGTTTGGTTTCTTATTTGAAATGGCTATATGTCATCGACAACTTAGTCATCCAGAACCCCATGATTGAATGTACAAAAGAAGAAAGTAAGGAGTTTGAATGAAATAGTAAAAGGCTATATGCCATCATAAGAGTCGTCACTCCAAATGAGTATAAAAAAATTCAGAGCTACCATACCTCCAAAGAAGCTTAGGATATTCTAGAGACTACATATAAGGGTACCTATGTAGTTAATAGATCCAGAATTATAAGACTCAACAAAGATTTTGAGTTATGCCAAATGGAGAAGGATGAAACCTTTGACAAGTTCATGCTCGTTTTTCAACCATTGCCAACTATTCTCACAACTTGGGAAAGCCTATAGATGAAGAAAAATAAGTTTAGAAGATTCTTGACAATCACCTTTTTTTTTTTGCTTTCATGCAAAGACTACATGAGTGGAAACTTAGTTCAAACCTAGAGAGTTAATTGTTAATGATTTAGTTGGTGATCTTTAGGCCTACGAGATGCATCATTTTCTCAGAGGAAAACTTGCTGCTAAGAGATCAAAAATCATTACTCTTAAATCCACAAAAGGAAGTAGTAGTAGCAATTATGTTAGCAAAGTTGTGATTGATAAGTGCTTGAAAATCATACTTACCTTGTGGTTTATCAGAATTAATTAGAAGAATTAGGTTTTAATATTCTATTTTTACTTAATTATTTTACAAAATGTGTTTTCGAAATCATGGAATATGTTTTGATATATTTAAGGTATTGTGATCATTAAAAAATATAAATGAAATACTTAAATTTGAAAGCAAGGGATCAAAGTGACAAGAATTGAAGATTTAGTACTTGAAATGTAAAATGTCAAACATTGGAGGACCTATGTGCCATTTTCATACATAAGATACATCATATTTTTATTAGTGGTAAGGGCTAAAGAAAATGACCACGTGACGATGCCTAACAACATCAATGATGTGACATTGTGCCCACAGGTCTAACTATGGAATCTGGAAGTATAACTTTGCTCCAAAGCATTGTATTTTTCATGCCGCAACATTATAACAACAGATTTTTCTATGAGGTTTGGAAATTATTTCATGATGTGGCATGATATATTGAATGTCGTGTCTCGTGCCTTGTAAACCCACATGTATGCCTTAATATGAAATTTCTTTCCCACTTTTTTCTCTTGAAAACCTAGCACTATAAATATGTTAATTAGGGTTATTAAGGGAATGTAAATGTGGTCGGAGGCAAGAAAAAGAAAAAAAGAGGCAATTGAGAGAGTTGGAGACCAGATTCATCGACAATAGTCCTAAGATTTCTTCTCCTTTCCATTTATGTTCTTATGAATATTGTAATGATGTTATTAGTCTTAATGGATAGCTAAATTTTTGTTGATTGAGGATGATTTCAAACCCCTAAAATTGCATTTATTTATAATTTTTTCTATATTCCAATTTTGTATTCTCTTGATTATGTATTTAAGTCACTATTTCAATATTATTATGTATTTTCTTGATTATTTTAAGTGTACAATTGAATAATTAAGTTAGTTCGTCGATGGTTGGTTTAGTTGGTTAGGTACGTAATTTCTTAATTAATTTAAATAAATAATGATAAATTATTTTTCAATAAGAATTAACACTCAAATAATTAAACCGAGCTTATATGCTTAACCTTAATCCAATATGCTTCTTAAAATTAAATGATTCTAATAGATTAAATTTAGAGAATTATTCTATATTGTTTATTAGAAATAAAATGAATTAAGAGCTTACTTAATTCAATGATTAGGTAAAAAGAGGTGGAGACTTTCGAGCTTATGAATTTATCTAAATTGGTATTATAAAAGGAATAGGAAGTTAGGATTGGATTTTATTAAAATTGTAATTCATATTAGTGGTAGAGGATGATCCTTCAATCATGTTTTAATCATATTACTTAATTCTTATTTTTTTACTGCACTAGTTTTTAGTTGATTTCTTTATTTTTCCTTTCACAAACAACAAACCCCTCAAATTTCATAAATTTCATAAATATGAATTATTTTCTAAAATCCTTTATAAAAAAGATCATTGCTTGCTCTATAATGAAACATGACATTTTAAGATATTTAAAGAAAGTTTTAAATCGACTATTGCATTTGGAATGCATTAATGACTAGTGATGAAAACTCTAGCTTAGACGAAGAATGAAAAGTTCGAGATATGGTATACTATTAGGGTAAGAATATATTTATTCCTAATGAACTCATTCCCACAAGCAATAGAACAACAAATAACAATTATGGAAGTAAACTCACTCAACTTAGCATAGAATTCAGAAAAGGTTTCATCTTCTTTCATCCTGAGATATTCAAATTGAGTACCAAGCATGCAAAGTTTAGTTTGTTTAACTTGTTTAGTACCCTCATAGGAAACCTTTAAAATATCTCATGCATGTTTAGCAATATCAACATGAGAATTATGAAAAAACTCATAAGCAAACATAACACTAAAAATAACATTAATACCTTTCTGATTCTAGTTACGACCAGTTTTATCTTTAGTGGTCCAATCTTTCTTAAGCCCATGAGTGACTATATTATCCATGGTAACCATAGATGATTCCCAAGTATAAAGGACAAAGTTCTAGACACTTTCATCTATAGACCGTAAAAAAGCTCTCATGTGAGCCTTCCAATATAGGTAATTAGGCCTATCAAAGTAAGGTGCATGGATTGTAGAATAACTCTTTCTCAAATGATCCATAATAAGGTCCTAATCAACACTAATTTTATCTAGTGACCTGCTCTGATACCAATTGAAAACTTATTTACTTACTAATCTAATTAGCAGGAGGGAATGAATTGATAATTAGAAAAAATATGACAAAATACAATTTTCACAAACAGTCAGACATGTAACTACATGTAAATAAAATAATACACAAGAGTTTTAGATGAAAACAACCTAGGCCACAATAATGACTTAAGAGGAAAACTATCGATCTACGATACCACTTAACTATCCACTTGTAAATAATGTTTTGATTACAAGGCTAGAACACAAACTACCCACCAAGTTGATACCCTCGAGTAACCTACTTACAAGCCTTACCATTCTTTCAAGATCTTTACAAGCAAGGTGTTTGGATTTGGACCAACATTTTGATAAAGTCGAGTTACATGATTTATTTAACCTGTTCAGTTGGCACTTGAAATGTTAGCACAAAAACACAAGTGCAATGTGTGTCCTAGAGTGAATTAAATAATGAAAACCCCTAGTTATATGATTTAATAGAATGGTAGATAAATCAAACTCACTAACAATCCTAAAACGTATGTTAAAGCATAATATCACAAATATTATAGGCTTATTAATCCATCAAATACAACCACAAAATATTTGATAAATCAACTAATGAAAAAAGTCTCCCATAATATTTTTTACAAAACAGATTTAGAGAAAAAAATGAAAAAAGTTTATTCAAGTGTGGTTAAATAAAATATGGAGCATTTGGTTCTTTATATAGAAAAGATTTAAGTCCTAATGTTAGGTTAAAATCCAATTACAATTCTATCCTTTAAATAATTCATAGAGCATTAAATGATAGGGATAAAATAGTAATTGAATCACTTGGCTTAAGTAAAAATTAGATTAGAGTTTAAACCTTGTCGCTCGATCAATTTAAGTCAAGCTCAATCGATTGAGCCAAAAAGATTGATCGATCGACCTAAAAAGATTGATTGATTGAACCAATCCTCGATCAACCTAGAGTAATAAAAATTAAATTCTAAAATTAATAGATTAATCTACTCAATTTTTGATCAATCTAGTGCTCGATCAATTGAATATTGATCCCTCGATTGATCTACCTTAATTGAAAATTAATTCGATGACTTTTAATCAGGGTAGATTGATTCTCGATTGATCTACTCACCTCAATCGATCTAGACATGTCTTTATTGATTGAGTAACCTATATATAAAATATTCTCATATGTTTAATATGAAATCTAACATGTATAAAAATAGATATATGCTTGAGATATGTTCGTTGGAGCTCGATAATTTGTTTGGCTTGAAAAATATTATTGAAAGACTCACCTAGAAACTATAATTATATTTGGATATTTTATTCACGAATATCGCCAACATTAACAAAACTTACAAAAGTATACGTGATCAAATTTGTACAAAAGATAGTAAATAAAGATCAAGTGTTATTATATCTATGGGGATTATTAACAATAATTACTACTACTTATTAGATTATTAGTAAATTAGCAAAATGGGTTTTCTTAAAGTTGTTTTATAGGAAAATAACATAAAGTAATAAATAAAATAAACTGAGCATAAATTGAGAAAATATGTGATTATGGGACTATCTTCACCATTAGCTTACAATTTAAACAATTATGTCATAAATAAATATTTAGTTTCTGAATCCTAAATTACTATTGTAATATAGAATCATGCTTAAAATTTTAACTTTATCTTTAAAAATCTAGGCAACTAAGGCTAGACTTCATACTGCCCCTTTATTACTTTATAATTGATTTAAAATGCCATCATAAATAAACCTAAATTATGGACAATCTAAACTTATTTTTTGGATTTAATTTAATCATTATATTAAGTTCTAAAAAGAATATGATTAAATTACAAAAAATTATAACTCTCGAGAATCTTTAACAAAGATATCAACCCTACTTGTCACATTGTTACAAAGCAACAAAATACCACTTTGAATAAGAATATTAGTGATTACATACTAACATCTTAGATTAGTATTAAAGATATTCGTGCACTACTTAGCTACTCTAATTACACATGCATAGTTTTGGAATTTAATTATAGAGTAAAACATACTAAAAACCATGAATCAAAACTAAAAATTCATCATCATTTAATTAATCAAGTCATAGTCTAGGGATTGAAAATTGCTCGCAATCACATTATAAAACTAGCCAAATATAGATTCTAAAAGAATCATCATTGAAATCTTTACAATCAAGAAAGAAGAATAACTATTGGTTGGAGTCTGTGGTGGATCTCCACTTGTTGCTACCTCTATCTTGCCTCAACTTCAAATCTATAATTCTCTATATTTTCTCTATAATTTTTAATGTCTCTTATGTGTATTTTATGGTTAAACCTAACTACATATTTATAGAAGAAGATTTACATATAATATCATTAGGGTTATGGTTGTAGAGGTCCAATATACCTAAAATTCTAATCCTAATAAATCTAGAAACAATTGTATAGAGTACTAAAAATTTAGACAATTTTGTGTAAATCTAGACTGTAGGTCGTAGTGCACCTAAAATCATGCCACAACACAATGGGAATTTTGTATCAAGAAACTACGGCCGAAAGGATTGTGCCACAATGAACTTGAAATCATGTCATAGTGTGAAACCTATGCTTGTGCTCACAATTTTACCCGAGAGTCATCTATCATAGTACGCCTAAACTCATGCTACGGTGCACAATCTTTTTCCAGAATTCCAATTTTACCCCAACCCCAAATATAACCCTAAACCCAAATCTCAAATCCTAAAACCCTAAATCCTAAACTCTAAATTCCAAATCTAAAATCATAAAACCCTATTTACAAAAATAATAATTTTAACCCTAAAACTTAACCAGCACATATAACCCAAAACCCTAAACCATATTTAAAATAATAATAATTTTAATCATAAATCTTAACCCATAAATATAACCCTAAACCTTATACCCTATACCCCAAATCCAAAATTTCAAAACCCCAAATCCAAAATTCCAAAACCCCAAATCCCAAATCCTAAATCCTAAAACCCTAAACCTTATTTAGAAAAATAATAATTTTAATCTTAAACCTTAACCCACAAATATAAACCTAAACCTTAAAACCCCTAAACCCTATTTAGAAAAATAATAATTTTAATAATATATTTTCTTTTTAAGTAATAATTATTTAGAAAAATAATGATTTTAATAATGTATTTTGTCTGACGAAAAAATAATAATTAAATTATATTATTTAAATTTTACTGAATATAAGGGTATTAAGGTAATATACAGTATTTTCTATTTCATTCCAGTTGTAAATCAAACACTGTAATACTGATTCCTTTTTTGATTCCAGTGGTCAAACCAAACAAAATTGTTTTCATTCTATTCTCATTCCGATTTCGATTCCGATTCCGATTTCATTCTGTGAACCAAACGCCACCTTAGACCTATCTAGGTCACTACATGGGAAAGAGATTACTCCACTTAAGCTAGAGTTTAAAGAGTTACATAAGGGGGAGAGAGAGAGATACCTATCTAGTCATAATTTGATCTACTTTAAACCCAATCCAAGAAGAAAACTTGAGAGAGCTTAGAAGGCTTAAGAAAGCTATAGCTTAGAGTATTAGAGACATTAGAGGAATTAATCCAACTATATGTATGCATAAAATAATTATAGAGGATAATATCAAACTAGTGAGAGAAGTTTAGAGGAGACTAAATCTTGCTATGCAAGAGGTAATGAAAAAAAAAACAATTTAAACCTTTTAAAAGTAAGAGTTATTTATTCTATTTTTGATAACAGGTGGGTTAATCCAATATATGTTATATCTAAGAAATCAAGCATTATAGTCGTAAAAAATGACAAAAATAAATTAATACCTACTAGAATAATCACATAATAAAGAATGTGTATTATTTTAAGAAGCTTAATCTATTTATTAAAAAAATATCACTTCTTCCTCCCTTTTATCCACCAAATGTTGGAAAAATTGACATTGCATAACTTTTATTGTTTTCTTGACTATCTTTCAAATTATTACGAGGTACTCATTAAACCTGAAGATCAAAGTATTATTGGTCATGATCCTCCCTTAAACTTTCAGGAGAAATGGTTTTCTAATTCCTAAACAAACATATTTATAAATATAATACATGTAAAAAATTTATAAAAAACAAAGGAGCACGTGACCCCGTTAAAAGGTGTGATTCCATCACTAAGAATATCATGTTTATTTCAAATGTGTTTAAATAAAACAAATAAAAATACAAAATAATAAAGAAAAAAAATGACATGATTATCTATAAAGTGAATTTAATAGGGGAAAAAATAATGAAACATGTTTGAAATACCACTAATTTATATGAAATGAAATAGAAATTAAATGGGATGTGAAAACTTCAAACCATGATTAGAAACATTAAATAGGAAATTAAACTTCCAAGTTTTCATAGCTAATCTCCGTTCAAGGAATTGAATTTTAAAAAAAACCCTAATAATTGCTATTAAAAAGAGGGGTGGTTTATTTTATTTTTTTAATATCTAGCCATAACGACAATGCTCCCCCACATCATGTGAGTATATAGATCAAAGACATCATCTTATAAATAAATAAATTAAAGACACAAAAAAGATTTGAGATTTATAGAAATGATACAGTTAACAGTAGTTGTTACACAAATATAATATAGATATATGATTTTCAAACATAACATAAAGCAGAGTTGTGCACAAAACTAACGAGTCATATTTATATGACATTGAAAAAGAATAGAAATAGTACACGAGCAAGATATACATAGATAGGTCTTAAAATCCATATATATTATTAATGGATGGAGGTGTACGTGGTTTGAGAAATCAAACCACGAGAGAGGTGTTGATGATGAGATCATGGCCCTAGACGGTAGTGAGCATCGCCCATGTAGTGACCATCCATATAGAGAGCAGCATTTTGTGGATGAAGCCCATCCATAACCATAAATTGCATATCTTCAGAAGGCTTCCAATGCCTTTTCCTTTGATTTATGAACCAATTGTTTATCTGTTTCTGGTCTAAACCAGTTGCTTCTGCCAATGCCACTTTTTCTGTCTCCTATACATGTACATGTATATATTATGTTTATATATATAGAGCATTAAACGAAACAGATCAAAATTCTCCTGCACTATTATAGGAGTTGAAAATATAGATCTTTGTTGCATTAAAAGTGAACATTTTTGTTCATGTGTTTGTCAATTATTGATGGTGTCAATTATTGATGGCATATAAAATAACACAATTTCGGCCTTAAATAGCATGTATAAGTTTTCAAAATTAAATTTACTCAAAAATAAAATATTAGTTGTACATATCACTTATACATATTCTATACGTACAAAACATACCTGCTATGTACAAGCTAACATAACATTATATACTTGCTATTTTGGACTTCTAATCAAAGCAAGACACCAAAAATGATACAGATCATTTGAATCCCATATTTCCATAATTAGATGAAAATTTAGTATAAGGAGAAGAAATTAATTTAAACATATATAAACATACCGAGGGATATGGCCATTTGTAGTGTAACTCCCACCAACTAAGAAGCTTTTGCCTAGCATCTTTCGGTAACTTTCCTTTCTTCTTCTTCTTGGAGAGCTCTTGCTTGAGGCTACTCAAGTAACCACTATATTTTCTTAATAAGTGGTTCTTAAGCTCTCTGTCTTCAGCCCTTGGATCAATTTCTGCTACTTCCGTCTCCCCACCATTGTTTTCCACATCCTCTTCAGATGAACCAATCCCTTCAGTACACCTTTCATCTGTCATAATATATCAATCATTGTGTTCAATTGTGGAATCACTAATTGTCTTGTAATGCAATTATATAATATGCATTCCTTGTAGGTATGATCATATGTACATATTTGATCAATATTATCTAGATAGTAAGTCACATAAGAAGTTTATAACCAACTAGCTAGCTAAATTTAACTATCTAACTAACAAAACAAGAGGAAGAAGAGAGAGTAGTACTAAATTGCATGCCATTTTATCATGCTTCAGCATATGAAATTAAGAAAGAATATTTTTGTAAAATTACTTGTGAGAAACTATAATATTTTTGTTCTAAACATGATCAATTGATTAACTAAAAGAAAATGAATTCAGATTATGAAACCTCCAAATGAGCTAAACCTAAATGATGTTAATGCTTATAAGTACAAGATACAATTATCACATGTAACTTCACCTGTTATATATAGAGCCTTTTAAGGGCCAAATAATATTTTATGCTTTGGGCTTCCTATGTGCCTCAATGTAAAGTTTCACATTGATTAGACTTGAGTGATTTATGAATTAATAAAGTTTGGCATTTACTAGACTCAAATATTACAAAACAGGTGATTTGTACAACATTGGATCTTGTAAGTGAATTTCAACAGGAATGTATAGTATTAATAGTAAAAATATAAGTTACAAATTGAAAAAAGATTTAAGGATAATATTATAATAGAGTTTATAAAAATTACTAATCTTTTTAACAATTCGATTAACCTTTTAAAACTGAACAACCAGGTGATTACGGACTCTACAAAATTTGACATATAAAGCTAAATATTAAGACAATATAAAAATAGATATTGACGTATCTTTCAAGTTCCAATACCTTATGTCTTATAAGGCTTAGTATTATCAAAAAAATAACAAAGAAAATAGACATGATACGTCCTATAATTACCATGAATTTTCAGCATAGAATAAGTTCTCATCACAATTTAAAAGATTAAGTTAAAGTTAATTCGTACACTTATAAACTCATGCTAACGTTTTTATTTTATCCATACGAAATTTGTTTGATTTTTATTTCTCAAGAAATTATTTTTTCTCATAAAAAAATTAATGAATGTAATAAAAATCAAAATTACATTAAAAAAAACATTTGTTTTCTAATACACATAATTAGTACATGAATTAAGAATTCTTTTTCCATCAACCTTTTCTCGGAACTGTAATGTACTGAAAAGTTCTTATTTTTTATTTTTATTTTTCTGGGTATACATGCATATTAATATGAATTTAATAAAGAAATGTGGAATATAAAATAATAATATATGTCCAATCAAGAAAATAAAGAAGTGAAATATGACCCCATGTGCACACAGCCAATATGGGTGGTGTAGCTGATTAGAACAGCATCCAATGTGTGTGTATCTATTTACTGGGCTCTAATTAATATTGAATTATGTATAAATTATGGAGTTTGTGGTTTTGGAAATAAGAAACCATTTGGGAAACAGATCCTTCTGGAGAAACACAAGTCCAGTTAAAACCAGTTGAAGAAGGAGGAAAAGGAGGAAAAGGAGGAAGAGAACTTAAAAAAAACAAAAGATATTTTTAAGAGCACTTATCTATTTGCAACGAGATGTTTTAAGACACTTATAATAAAATAATTGATATGAAAATTATTTATTAGTTAAGATAATCAGATTTATTTTTTCTTTAACTTAAAATTATGTGAGGCATAACTTGATACTATATATATATATATAAGAAGGTGTTGTAAATAGTCTTTTTTGAGTTTTAATACTAACAATATTAAGTACAAAGCCATTTCGTCTTCACTATTCATCATTACCGACGTAGGATTTGGCAAACAAACATTAATAAAAATAAACCATTTATCATAAAATTAGACTAATGATTTTCTCGTTAATATACTTAAATAGGGTTCTTAAAGCTTTCTCCTGAAAAACCTATCAATCTGGGTTTTTTTTTAAATTTTATTATTTGTTCAATATGTATTTTTTGGGTTTTGTTTTGTTAATTTAAATTTTAAATTCTTAAAAAAAAAAATTAAGCAGAGGAGAAGGAATAGACAGACAGGTTATGAGAAAAATCTCTGAACTCCAACCATTAAATTCAGTTCATTAAATTGTTTATTATTATAAATTTTAATTATTTTAATTATTATAAATTTTAAATATGTTATTGAAGATGATTTTCATTTTTATTTGTATACTGGAACTTGAAGTGAGATACTGTATTAGGGTCAAAGTTAAAGGACAGAATGACTGACTGGTGAATGAAATCTTGAAATGAAAGTGATACGGACTGAGTTCTTACGTTTCTCAAGGAGCACAGAGAGTAAAACTCCCGGTCTTTGTACTCTTTTTTATTAAAAAGGAAATTAACGAAACCATTAATGCAAAACCATGGTTACTTCTTGTGTATTATATATGCTAATGCTACTAATTTAATACGACAAGTCGTAGAGATGTATCTATACGAGTAGTACTTTATGAATAAGGAATAGTACCAGAAGAGAAGACCTTTACAGAACCATTGCAAAGCAGGTTTAGCTGAGATTCAATCCTCCCCATGAAATCCATTGCTTCTTGTATTGGTTTTGTCAGTTCTTCTCGATATTTCACCAGCATGTCGTAGTAAGCTTCCTATTAAGAAAAATAATTAACCCATAAAATAAAATATCAAGAACAAACATTATAATTAATTAATTAATTAATAATAATAATAATAAGAAATTAAAGTGTGTTCTATAAGAAGTCACCATGAACTGGTCTAGTTCTGGGTCTTTTGGAGCATCTCGAGAACGCAGTAAAGATCTTTGCTGAGCTTCAAAATCTTCACGAGCAGCTGAGAGCCTATTCGCTACTTCAGTCGGAGCTCCCACCTTCATCCATAAAAATAATAATAATAATAATAATAATAATAATATAGTAATAATAATTTTAATTTTCTTTAAAAAAACTACAATAGATGATGAGGCGATCGCTTTAGGCCCAAAAACACAATATAAATATATATACAACAAAAAAAATTATATATATATTAGTTGTATATAATTAGAAGATGAAGTAGAATCATGAGTACCTTTTGACAATCTATAAAAGCTTCCAAGATATTAGAGTACTGAGGATGGCCAATAATTTTGGCTTTAATGGCATCTACTTCATTGGAGTTGTCATTTTGAAGATGATCTTGTTGTTGTTGAAGTCCTTTTGATAATAAAGGGTAGTGAAATTTCTCAAGGTGTTGAGAAGTAGAAGCTTCAGTCTTGACAATTGAGTGAGTATTACCACCACCAGTTTGAAGAAAACAGTTGGTATGATCTGATTGAAGATGAAAACTGCTAGTTGTGTTGATAAGCATCTGAGTTTGTTGCTCATGATGATGATTATTATTACATACAACGTTTGATCCTTCATTTCTTCTTCCATAATTGGATCCAAGATTTGGAGATGAGTACAGGTAATTTCCTCTAGGAGTAGTTGAATTTTCATGATGATCCATTTGATTATACTCTTCCTCCATTAATAATTAATATTCTCAAAACAATTTTATAAAAAAAAAAATATTATGGAAAATTTCAAACACAACTACTGAAACCCTAAAGAAAAAAAAAATTTAATTTCTAACAAACAAAATTAAAAACTAGAAAATTAATGAAGAAAAGTACCGATGACCGAGTTTTTTAATTTTTAATTTTTAATTTTATTTTGGGTTACACGAATTGAAAATATATATAAATATAGTTGGAAAGAATATTAATTAAGGAAACTTTGTGGTTACGGAGGTTATGAAGAATCGAAGGTCAGACATAGCTTAGGCATATTCTAGATAATTTAAGACAGAAGTACTTAAGTTCTCACAAGAAGAAAGAAGAAATGGAAAGAGCTGAGGAGTGGCTTAGCCGGTAACAACAAAAGGCTTTGAGAGAGAACTTCCTGGGTGGGTGACAAGGCTTTGTTTCTTTGAAGAAAATATTAAAAAAGATAAAAGGAAAGAAATATTTGAAAATCCCTAAAGCTATGATTCTATGAAACCTGTAGGCCTAAAGATAAGGCAACTATTTGCATCGTAGATTTTTCTTCTCTCTCACTCTCATTATAGTTCATGAATATTTATTTCTTTCCACTGCCTTTTTTTTTTTTTTCTTCCCCCTAATGAAAAATGCTTTTTATCGAGTTGTAAGTAATAATTTAATTGATTTTTATATTAACTTTATATTTTTAATAAAAATCTTTTATAACGACATTTTATATATAATAATTTATGTTTTAATTTAATTTATCTTATATTGATATTAATTTTTTTTCAATATCCATAATTAATTGCACATTCTTCTAAGCGAAATTAAAAACAGATAACACTATTAAACTATTATTAGATGTGTTTGCTACTTGGATATTTAATTAAGTTTTAATAATTGACAAAGAAATATAAGATCAGTTTCTCTTTTTATATGATTAAAAAGATATTATGTATCATACTATTTATCTCTCGTAAATTTACGTAACATATAGAAGAAGATAATACGTGTTAATAACACTTACATATTATAATAAATTTATCTTAATATTATAATTATATCTTTATTAGATAATTAAAAAATTATTTATTTTATTAGATATTTATTTAACAGGGTCTAATAAATTAGCACTACTTGACCAATTTATGAATCATCTACTGATGAAATGTCTCATATTATACCACACACACACAAGCATTTACACCAAACACCTTATTTTAATAAAATCTCACAGTTACTTTATAATTCACGTTCACTTTAAATTTAATTAATAAACACCACAATATATATAATAATATTATTAATTTTTTTTTATATATATAAACTATGTGTAGGTAGTAACTATTAGGTACTAATTCTTCTTGTCTCGATGGTAAAATTTGATAGGTAGACGTACGGACCTAGAAATTTATTTGAGTGGGTTCCATTTTTTTTAAGGAGAGTTTAAAATTTTTAAATACATTAAAGTTGATAAGATGTTAGATGGTAAACTCCTTCAAAAATAGATATGAAATGATAGTAAAATCTAAATATATTTACGACATTAATTCATAAATTATAAATATGAACACAAACTAGACAAAAGAATAAATAAAGTAGTTGAAATTCACATTAAATTATTAAACTAATACAATATAATCACAACTTAAGGTAAGTTAATAAAAAACAGGCTTATATAATTTTTTTTATAAGTTATATGCTAAGATTAAACTAAATATTATATGAACTAAAAAAAGGCAGTAAGTTTGTATGTGTCATTTAGATTAGTAAATTGTATCATTTGATCACGTATAATAAAAATAATGTAATTTATTTCCATTGCTTTGAAAAAAATTGAAACAATAAAAAAAATTATATTATTTTAATACTTTTCATATCATATGATTAAAATACAATTATAACATGATTAATTAAAAAATACCTTAAGAGTTCAATTAGTTAGATAAATTAAACATTTAAATATACCAATTTTTAGTTTAAAAAATATACTATAAGTTTACTAAGTTTGAAAAGTATGAAATTAAAAATCTATGAATATCTCTAATATCTTAATTTTTAAACACAATGGACTTCTGATGTCGTATTTTTTAAACTTAATGAAACTCTGTTGTATCATAAATATATCAAGTTTGAAAGTTGGAACATTATAGGTACATTAAGACTTTAAATATTTTACTTTACAAACTTAGTGAATATGTATATGTTATTACTTGTAAACTAGTGGATTTAAAGTGTACAATTTACCAAAACTAACATAACAGAGGGTTCAAAATTATAGTTTTTTTATGAAATATTTTAAGAAAAAATAATAATAACAATAATAATATTTAAAAATAAAATTATTTAAATATATATTTTAAATTAAAAATAAAAATCATTAAAATATTGACAATAAAAGTATTAAAATAAATATTTTATGAAAATAAAATTTTCATTCTAATTATTAATTTATCATTTTTTTTAAATAATTACATTACTCACGCATTCTTAATTACAATTAATTGTTACTGTTATTACAATTAATTTTGATTATTTTATATATTTTTAATTTAGATTTTATTGATTTAGTTTTATTTTGAATATTCAATGTACTTATTATTTAAAAATACACTTAATTATATTTTATACTTACAAATGATGGTATTAGTTGTAAATATGTTCAAGATATTTATTTTGTTAAATTATATCCACAACATATAAGTAACGACGATAACTTACAATTATATTCATAATGTATGAAAAATGATAAAAATATGTCAAATATTTAACATCATTTTTATTATTACTTATATATTGTAAGTATAATTATAATTAAGTTAAAATTTTAAACATATTTACAACTAATTTCATATGTTTTTAACATAAAACATAATTAATAAAAATATAAGAATTATTCAATTAAAAAGGCTAAGCTAACTATAAGTATTGGATTTTAAAAAAGTAATATTAAGCCAAACTTTAGGAAATGAGACGAGGCACTGGGCACTTAGCAAACATGATAATAATTAATAAGGTTAAATGTTTAAAAATTAAAATTAAAATATTTAAGGGGTGCGTCTTCCCTAATCCCTAGAGCCCCAATGTAAGTTAACAATTTATCAAGAATTCAAGATAAAGTAAAATGATAACATACGCTAAATTATACCGATATTAATTATAATATATTAATAATAAATGTATGAACTTCTTAAAATTTAAACCTTCAATAAAATTAATTTCTCCATAATTTATAATATAATATCAAGGTTTGAAGTAATATATTCAAACCCCATTAATTAACATATATTTAATATATATGTAGCATAAAATTAACATTTATAGTGAAATAATAAATATATAAGAGTCTTATTGATCCTCTTCTAAATCTAAGTTTTTGTTTGAGTTAATTTATCTATAATTTTAACAATTATATGTTAAAATAATTATAAAATTAATGAATTTAATTATTTTTTTAAAAAGTTATATCATATATCATCATAATAATTCATATAAATATAAACATATGAGTATAAATTTATCTATATTTATCATTATAAAATCTATAGTACTCATTATATTGTTGTACACATATAATAAATATTAATTTATTTAAATAATATAATTGATATTATCCTTATTTATAAATAAGGATAATGATAATGATAACGATGGATATATTAATTGGAGAAATGATGCATCCAAAGTCACTCTCGCAAATTGATTTTCCAAATTAAAATTTTGTATCAAAGTGAAGGATCATTTTACCTCATATATACAAGAAGAATTATTACTAAAAAAAATCAAGAAAAATTTCTAAAATTATAGATTAGATATTACTCTCTTTTATATTAATTTTTTAAAATAATTATAATTAAGATTCAAAAAATTTAAATCTTTTCACATATTCAAATAAGTTAAATATTATTTAACAACAAACTCGTCCACGTCTCTTATTCATATTTTGAGCACTTAACAATATCGTCATGATAAACATAATTGCTTATGTAAGTTATAATAATGCCATTTTAGGCATTAAAATCTTACAAAAAATAATTAATTGTTGTTTTCATTTTTGGCATTAGTGCACGTTGTTGCATCATTTAAATATATGACCTGTATAACTTTTATATAATCTTTTGTTTGCATGTGCTTGTATTGTATGAAATATATAAGTTATATGAATATTTAGAAAATTTAACCCACCGGAAGGTGTGTTTAAAATGTACTCAAAATTTATATGAATTTTAACTTTTACACCAATGTGTATTGATTTATTTTTTATTATCAAATTAAAAATAATTTTTATATATTTTTAATATATAAGAAAAAATGTAAAATAAATTAAATACAAATTTATTACTTTTTGTTAATGAAATTATTTTCATATAGAAGAAAGTTACATATAATAAATTACTATTATTTTAAATATTATTTATTTTACTAAAAATATGGTATCACCAAATATGATTCAATTTATATGACTATATTATACAAGTTATTATTAAACACTGTATAGATTAATAATAATACAATTTGATACGATTTAATCTAATATAATTATATTTACTATGTCCGATTTGGTGTACAAAATATGTTGTAAATATATTATAAAATTCTCTTTTGATTCAAATTTTAATCACGATTAAACTCTAGCCAAAATATGGCCAATAAGAGTACAAATTTGTAATTTTATTTTATTGAAGTAATAATTTGTGTGATTAAAATACGTGACATTAATAAATAAATAGATGTATAAAATAATTAATTGTTGATCATTTTTCTAATAACTTAATCTTTTAAAAGATTGATTTTTCAACAATTTTCAAATAGTATTGGAGCTCAATTTTCTATCTTTAAATTTCAATAATCTCAATTGTACAATTGTAAATGTTTAACTTGTATGATGCATAACACAAACACTTATAGAAGAGTAATATATATATATATATAAGAATTATTAACTATTCTTTCAATAGCTTAAACTTTTAGAATAATTAATTTTTTAACAATTTTTGATATAATAAATGTATAAAGAATTCTTCTAATAACTTTTTAATAAATATTCTGATTTCGGATGATAAAGTGAATTGCTACAAATTTATAATTCAATAATTTAGTCAAAGATAAATTTAATATGATTTATTATATAAATCAAAGAAATGAATTGTATTTTTAGACAAAACGAAACTAAGTAATGATCGTGTTAAGTATCCTTGTCCCACATCGGTTAGGAACAAGACAACAATGCAGCTTATAAGTCTTGACAACACTTAACTTAATGAGATCTTATTGATTTGAGTTAGACTTGAGTTTCTAACATGTATCAGAACTATCCTCTTGGTCTCTATGTGCTTGGAGCCTGGGTTCTACCATAGTCTCATCGTGACACTAATGTCTACTTTTTTCTGTCGTGTAGATAAAGTTGTTAAGTATACTTGTCCCACATCGGTTAGGAACAAAACATTAATGTTACTTATAAATTTGAACAATTTTTAACTTAATAAGATCTTACTGAGTTTAATTAAAATTTGAGTTTCTAATAAATCGAAACTATATTGCACTAATTTTTTATATAAATTATTTTGTACAATTAATAAGTGGCAAGATTGAGTAAATTCATGAACTCTTCTCCCTGGACCAGTCCTTTGAAGAAGTGTCTCATTTAATTGATTTAGCAAAATAAAAGAAAGGAAAAGAAAAAAAAAGTGTCATATTTCATTAAGAGAAGTGAGAGATTACGTAGAACTTTGCACATAGAATTTAAGATTTTCATTGTTTTAACTTTCTTTGATTTGGTAATATTTTAATTTTTATTAAAAGAAAACAACTTTATCATTAAACAAATATGTTAATTATAGTCGCAATAAATTAAATATAATTATATTTAATTTAAATATATTAAATTATATTATATTTAATCTTTATAATTTTTATTAAAAAATTATATAATATAATAGGATAAAATTGATTATAAATATTTTAATAAAATAGTTTATATTTATAATAATTTTTATTATTAAATTTATTTAAATCAAATATTTAGTTTATTTTTATATTTTCGTTACATATTAAAAATAAAAAATATATTATTTTTAATTTAATATAAAATAAATTCCAAGATACATAATTTATAATTAAAAAATAAAATATATTAAATTATATTTACAGTAAAGTTTTAACTCACATCAATTAGTATATAATTTTTTTTTTTACATTTTTATACTATATAATTATATAGTCTAATTTTATAATTAATTACGTATAAAATTTATATTTTAATATTATATAACAAATATGGGTTAGTGTAATAGTCCGTTCTTTAATATATATATATATAAATCCTTTCAAACCACGTGTTTATAAAATACATAATTTATTGTGGTTGCTAAAATTATAAAAGATATAATTGACTAATTGAGAGTTTGGCAGAGGCTTGTGTAGGTAGAGTAGAAGGGCACTCCATGAAAGAGGAAAAGCAAGCGGACGTAAAAAGGTTGAGGAATGTAATAAATTATTGCTTTGAAAAAATATGGGTGAAAGTACTTTTAATCATCTATGAACGGTGTATATAAATAGTCTTTTACTTACGTGCAGTGTAAAACTTTCCTGATATTTTCACTAGTAGTTATATTTACCACGCAACTTTATATTATTATAATTAATTATAAATTTTATTGTTATAATTAATAATTAATTATTTTTATATTAATTATAAATATATAGAATTCACTACTAAAATGTCTAGCATATTATTTTTAAGGAACTTAAAAAAGCAGTTAAAAAAAGCCACAGCAAGAAGCCGGATAAAACTTGAAATCTAGAATTAATAGTTAATTCAAATAAAATCAACTAATTATGATAGATTGAGTGATATAATGAAATCTAGTCGGTCAAGTTTGTATTTACCATTTATTTTTATAAAAAAAATAAAAAAAGATATTTATATTAATTATTCTCTTATATTATAAAAAATATTATTTAATCATTTACATTTATAAAAGTTATCAATAATGATAAATTTTATTATTTATTTAATATTATAATAATTTAATGATAAAATTGATTATTTATTTAATATTTTAATAATTTTTATGATAAAATATCATAATAAAAAATTATTATTTTTCTTATTTGTCAATAAAGTAAAACATTAAAACTAATATTATTTTATTTAGAATATTAATAAAAAATAGTTTTTTTATTCTTTGATATTTTTACAAAATAAAGGAAAAAATGATAATTTTTAAAAAAAAATTCAAATGATCCATTTAATTTAATATAAAATACGTTACATTTAATTTTTTCATTCTAAAAATGAATGGTTATTACAAACATAGAACATTAAAAAGTAATTATATATATATGTATATAATATACGTTAATATATTTATTTTGTATTTATTTTTGTAAATGATATCTTATTCAAAAATTATAAAATATTTAATTTAAGTTTAAATGAGTAATAGAATTGAAATTACACAACATAAAATATTTAGACTTTTTCATACATTAAAACATGTATTTATGTAAAATTTTCTGTGTTTGATGCCTTATTCAAAAGATACACCAATGACATCTTTACTTTTTTATGACTAAATATCTCTTGAAATTTTATAATTTATATTGATTTGGAAGTCAAAAGTTGTTGCTGTTTTTTTTAAGATACAGTCCCATTAAAAAGTGGCTAGTTTCATTGTTGATCAAATTATTTTTTCTTATTTTGTTTTTAAAGGATTAAGAAAATTATTAACCAGTACGTTTTTTTAACTTTATTTTAATATATCAATAAAATTATATTATTAACAAGTTACAAACATGGGATTAGCCGGTTATACGAGCAAATAATTATTTTTATTTTTATTTCACTTACACGAAATAAATTTTACTATGGCTACATTTCATATGTAATTCAATTATTTATTTTTAAGATAATATACATATATATTAAACATATATTCGAAATTTGAATTTTAAAAATAAATATGAAGATTAACAAATATTGGTATACAAAAAAAAATCATGAATATGCAAAATAAAAAAATAAATTTAACATATTATGAAGATGCAATGAATATATGTTTATTATGCTATAAAAAATATATGATTAATAATTGTGAGATGATTAAAAATAAAATTATATCTATTAAATAGAGTTATTTCATGCACTTAAATCTTTTACAATTACCTCCTCTTTTTTTATTAAAAAAAATTACAACATAACCTTACTAGATTTTCAAAAACTTTAAAATCTCCCCAAAGTCTAGAAAATAAGAAATTATACCTTTTATTATAACATTTTTATTTGAATACCTTAATTTTCTTACAAATAGCTCCCTTGAAAAATAAATAAAATAATAATAAAGAGTTTAATTGACATTTTTTCCTAATATAGAAAACACGAAGAGAGGTATTTTCCCTTTTATAATTGATCCTATATATTTTAAATTTATTTTTAATAAAAAATTATAAAATCACATGCCTATACGTACACATTTGCAATGGTAGGGATCTAGCCAACAATGCATATATGAAATAAGAGTAGGATGTTATATCCCAAATTGTCTGTTTTTTATATGTTTATTCAATACAAAAAAACTATCATATGTATTGATTTATTTGTTCAAACAATTCTGTTATTTGTCTACTAACATGTTACACATCCATATTAACCTCAAATGTCTATTATTTAAAATAAATAAAAATATATGAAAGGAAACAGAGTATAAAAAATAAACAAAATTTAATTTTTTTCATATAATATTATTTTTCTAACAAATAGATGTTCAAAGTTAACGAGAATATTTAATGGGTTGAAGGGTTAAAAGTAAAGTTATTTGATAAAAAAAACAGAAAGCAATACATAAAGTACTTTTTTTTTTATTGAAGGGACAATTAATTTAGAATAGAAGATTTGACTCATGGAACAAACGTCATTGTATAATAAAACATTGAATATTATTTTAAGAGTGTATTCAACGTAGCAATTGTAATTCCAAGGCACCTAAGAGAGTGAATTGGATTTTAGTTAAAAATGATCATTTTTTATTTTGCATTTTTTCCCCTTATAAAAACGTAAGCTTTACACAAATACAAGTACTCAAAAGTAAATTTTTAATCAAGCATTTAATAAACAAGTTAATGAATTGTTAAAAATGTAAAGTGAGTAAAGATAGTGAAATTATAACATTTATACTATTATAATATATACATATGATCTCAGAAATTTAGGATCGATTTTTAAATATGTTACAGTATTATAATACATACATATAGTTTCAAAAATTTAATCTCAGTTAAAAAAATCAAGATCATATGGGTTTCATCTTAGGTTTCTAAAAATCGAGGCTATAAACATATCCTATGATCTCAGCTATTTAAAAATTAAGAACATAGGTATATCCTATGACCTTAGTTATTTAAAAATTAAGGTCATAAACATACTTTATCAATTTTCTCTCTTTTACATTAAACATCAAATTTTTTATCAATTTTTTTTCTCCTTTTCCCTTTTTCCTTTTTTTTCTTTTCCCTCTCTCATTTTTCTCTTTTCTTTTCCTTTTCCCCTATCCCCCTTGCCTTTTTCCCTCTCTCTCCCAACAGCTCTTTCACGTCCCCTTTCTCTTTTTTATTTTCTTTTCCTTTTCCCCAGTACCTCACTCGATGCAGCAACTTCCTTTCCTCTCTCTTCTTCCTTTTCTCTTTGTTTTTTTTCCTTTTCCTCAGCTCGCACCATGCCAACCGGCCGTTTGTTTTTTTTGTCACTCACAACCCAACTCTAAGTATGTGTGATACCCTCTTTTTTTACCATATCATTTCATGTATGTGCTGATTATTAGTGAAATTAGGTCTATGCACAAAAAATGTTGAATTAGGGGTTATTCATTTCATATATGCCTTTATATTTCTTATTGTAATTTCTATTAGAGGTTATGCATTTCATATATGCCTTTATATTTCTTACTCTAATTTCTATTAGGGGTTATGCATTTCATCATATTATACTTGTGATTTAAACAAAATTCTTGTTTTTTGAATGTTATACTTATGACTGGGTATGTCTACTCTCATGTTTCTATTAGCTCCTTAATTTGGGTTTTCACTATTGTTTCGTACCATTTGCAAATATTGGAGTTAGCAAACCATGTCATATGTGCTGTCTTTATGATTTTTCTATAAGTCAGTAGATAATTCAATTTTCTTGTTTGGACATGGTAGCTACTAGCAATTGGCAACCTATCTCAGTTAAGTAACATTGTACTTAGTAACTTATATGTTTATTGTCTTGTAAATGCTATTATCTGGTAATGATGACGTGATGTGTGTGCTTCAATCATTGTAAATATTTCTATTAGTATCACCTATAAAATTTTCATCTTGTTTCATGTCCCCTGCCACCATTTCTAGGCCAATAACAAAAAAGTGTTTGAAAACCACTCATTCCGTCCTAACTAAAGAGAGATTATTGATGCTACAATGAGTGGCCATGACGTTTTCATTTTAATGCCAACTGGAGGAGTTAAAAGCTTGACATATCAAGTAAAACATAATTTTTTGGTCCTTAAAACATTTATATCCATTTTTTAATGCCATGTTGAATTTGCTTAAAATTGTGGTTGGTTGTACATGCTTATTTCCTAATCTGGTTTCACATAAGAAAATATTATATTATTAAAAAAAATTGATTAATTGATTTCCTTTTCAGGATGTTTTCTTGGTTGGTTTTCCTTTTACTATGAAAGGATTTTGCTAAAATTGTAGATTTTGTTATCTTACAGCTCCTTGCTTTTATTTGTCCAAGTGTAACATTGGTTATATCTCCCCTTGTGTCACTTGTTTAAGATCAAATCATGCATTTGTTGTAGGTATGAGAAAAAATTTCAGCATCAATATGTTAGCGTAGCTAGTAATTGGCAGCACATATTTATTGTTCTAGTTGTTATCACGCTAGGAAAACATACCTGTTGCATAACTTAAGTGCCAATATGGAATGGACTGAGTAACATGCGATCTTTAGGGAACTAAATTCTAACCATTATAAATATAAGATGTTATATATCATACTAGAGAAAGTTGCCTAGTAATTTTTCAACATTATTGAGTAGCATTTATTTGCTATATCAAATAGTTTAGAATAACTGGGTGGGTGATAAAGTTTTTTTATATATAAGGACTAATACGAAAGTGGCTTGACATTTTTAGTGAACATAAAGTTGGCAGATTACTATATTATGTTATAACTAAGTTTGAGTAGTTTTGGTTTCTTGGTTGTGGCTATTTCTCTTGAGTCTCTTCCCACTAAACATTAGTCCCTATCCTTGTTAAGTGGAAAAGGAAATTTAAATCTTTGCTTATGTAATATACCTATCAAAGATCCCTTTTTTCTAATGCAGAAGTGATGATCTTTTGCAACAGCTAGAGACCTTATATGCCCATGAGTTTTTTGCAAGGATTGTTATCGATAAAGCTCATTGCGTGAGTCAGTGGTGGCATGATTTTAGACTAGATTATCAGGTTGTAATTTCTAAAGCCTTTTTAAAATTTTAGTTTGAGGTCAAAATATGTGTTTTGATATTTTCCTTTATGTTGTGTGTAATTCTAAAGCTAGATTCCTTTCTCAATCATGTTTTCTTGAGTAATTTTTTGTTATTATACACGAATGTGGACATAAAGTAGAATTTTATCATAGTAGCATATTTCACCTACTAGTCCTGATTTGATATGCATACTCTATTAGGTAGCTATATGTATATAATTATTTTAATGGATTTTTAGTTGTATCACAAACTCACAATAAGCCACGAAACATGACTCAGTAATTAGTAGTCAAATATTGTGGATATGGAAGCAGCAAGCTATATGTATATGCCAACACCAACACTAATACGCCAATACCAGGACCAACGGCAATGCCAATATGAGCACTAGGCACCAGCACCAAGTACCAACACCAGTGCCAGTACCAATACTAACGCCATCACTAATACTAACACACCAAAACCAGTACTAGCACTAGCATGCTAGCACCAATACCAGTACGAGCACCATCACCACACTAGTATCAGTACCTGCATACTAGTGCCAACACCAACACCGATACCAGAATGCTAGAACCAGTACCAGCACCAACAAAAGTATTAAGAAGTTATGTAACTTGTCTTTCTGCTGGATAGTCTTAGTATATTCAAGTTTTTTGCATGTATTTTATATTTTGGAACATTTTAATTAGCTAACTATAATAAGGCTTTATTATGTTTTAATGCATATAAGAACTGTCAAATGTAATTTCATTCTTAATTTAATACAACGACTTTTAATTTTCTTAATTTATCAATTTATTTTAATTTATATTGAAAAATGAGGTTAAATGGTATGTCTATGGCCTCGGTTATTTAAAGACCAAGGCCATAAATTATGTATAAGGTATATCTATGGCCTCTTTTAAAAAAAAAACTAAGGCCATGGACATATCCTAGACATACTCTATGGACTCGGTTATTTAAAAATTGAGGCCATAGACATACCCTATGGCCTTGGTTATTTAAAAACTGAGGTCATAGGTAACAGTCTATGATCTCTCTCACTTAGGCCTTGATTCTTATAATCATGGACATAGGCCTACGATCATGGTTAAAAATCGAGACCATATGCATGCATTGTAGTAGTGTTAATGTGTTTCAGTTTAATCTCTAATGCCAACTTACATATGTGCCTCTAACTCAACTCAAGCTTGAGGATTACTCACTTTTCCAAACTTTTAGATTACAATAGCTTGATATGGCCCTATTCAAGTCTTGGTAAAGTCATATAGTGATACCTGATGCTTATTTTCGCAAGTGTACGAATCGTTCAAGTAATAAAGTGTACAAAAAGTACGGATATCGAACCCACAAGGAATGACGTTACCAAAATTGACTAACCCTAATTTTATTTGAAAACAAAATTGTTGAAATTGTTTTGAAAGCAAATTAACATAAAACTAAACGCAAATAACAAAATTTAATGTTGTTCACAAATGATTAAAAACGCTAAGGCATTTGATTTCGCTAAATCAATTCAATCCGATTTCAAGTCATGTTATATGAGAATCAAAGCTAAAAGTGATGGTTGAAAAACCCAAACTTATCTAATACTCTTTCTCAAGTTATATTAGAATTACTTATCTATGAAAACCAACTATATTTCTATGAAGATTTAATCACAAATAAGCACATTACGATTTATGGAATTTCTAGAATAACCACATACATCATGCATTAGGTGTCAAACTCGCATTCAACATATGGTATTTATCACAAGAAGCATTCATTACACATCTCCTCTCGGTCTCAATATAATGCAACAAATCATCTAAATCTTGATCAGAAATTTAAAAGCATTAAGCATGGAAATAAATACTCAACTTGAAAACAATGAATTCATATAACAATAACAAAAGAAATCAGATTTCCTTGATTTAACTACATCATAGCCTTAGCAAAAACGAATTAGTTCATAACGGAAATAAGAATAACCATATTCTCAATTGAATCCATGAACAAACAATCTGAATAAAATGCAGAAAATAAAAGCTAAGGAGAAGAGATGAAAAACTCTTGAAGATGAAGACTTGGTAGCAACAATGGTGATGATCCTTCAAGCTTCTCCAACCTTTCTCTCCAAAATTTCCTTTTCTCCTCCAAAAATAACTTAGATCTGCTCTCTCTGCCGTCCCCCTCTTTTTCCATCATAATGTATATATAGATCTAGGGTTTGGGGGGCAATTTTGGAACAAAACAACATAAAAAATGTGTTTTCGGACGAAACTCGCTGGCGACGACATTGTTCTCGCCGCGGCGAGATTTCTGGAAAATTAAATTTTGGGTTTTTGGATTTTGGCCGGCGGCCAAAATAATGTGGCCGGTGGCGAGATGAATATGGCCGGCGGGGAGAATACTTTGGCCGGCGGCGAGATTCACTTGGCCAACATCCGTGCTCCCTGCATGATTTTCAACATTTTCTCCATAAGGTTTTCGCCGGCGGCGAAATTCCAAATTTTGAAATTTTGTTCTCTTTTTATTTTCATCCAATCCTGATCATTGTACTTTGTCCCTAACTTCTCCAAAATCATGATTTTACCTGAAATTGTACTTTAAACACGAAATACCCGTGAAATGACATTTGTGGATTAAATAATCAAATAAATGCAATTTTCACACAAATATCAACATTTAAATCATAACAAAAATGCAATAATTTGACTCTTATCAATACCATAAAATAATATTTTAGTTCTAGCTTGTCACCTTAGTGATACTACACATTAAGGCTTAACAATTGTATACTAATGAATTATAGATTAACTAAGAGATATATAAATTTTAAATTAAGATGTGCAAAAGTCATTAAATATGTTTCAATAAGGTCTTGCATAGTTCCCAATACAAAAATTGGTTCTAGTGTATTTTTTGGACCTTACTATCTCCCACCATACTCAATTTAGAATTATTTTTAATAAATTTATGAAAAAATTTAAATATAATTTGTTTCTACATATATAAAGGCCATGATCTCAAACATACATCAGATTTTGAAAAATTACATTCCTTTTATTTATGAATGGACGATATTAAGGAATCAAATACAACTGTTAATAATTCAGTTGATACTAACATTCAGTGTGCAAGTGCATGTGCCAGTGCCAATGTCTCTATGCAATAACCTTCAATTAGCTTGCCTATGCCTAGTGTTACTACTAACAAACTTGCAACAAAACTCATTATAGCACTTTTTCAACTCACGAAGCTTAAAGACAAGAGTGATTGTGTAACTAAAATAAATTTGTTGATGTAATTCAATCTACAATTGTATTCAACTTTCAAATAGTTTATTTAGCTTGTAAGGTTTCTTTAAGAACTAACTACACAATATAAATAGCTTGATGTACTTGAATACTAAATAATACAAAAATTCTCAGATATGACCATTATTCATTTCTTCTTTTCCTTTCCACTTCTTAATTCCTCTATACTTGCTAGTTCATCATGCTTCCTTACCATTCATGAATGCTTGATTGAATTTTGTCATTTTTTTCAAAGTATTAGAGCTTAGGCTCAACAATTTTACCACAAACGATGATATGGATGATATCAATCAAGCGACAGATCAATCCATAACTTTAGTAAATTTAGTAGATCTAGTCAATCGTTATCATGTGAGTTTTCATAATTAGATTCCAACAATTAAACTAGATCATTTGAATTACATGATATGAAAAAAGTAAATGATAAAAAATTTGAAGAGCTACAAACAAGATTTTGTCAATAGAAAAAGGTACTATACTTATAAAATTCTTGATAATGGAAAGGTGAATTTAGAATATAGGTTTTGGTGTCGATGAGATATATGATAGGCTTATGACTTATTTTTTCTATGAATGATGAGTTGATTAAAGAAGTTTCTGATCTAGATAATTCAACTGAGATACAGAATGCTTTAGATACTAACTCTCATGCTAAGATCTTTTAGTACAAATCTAAGTTAAACAATCTTAAGAAAGGAAACATGAGTACAATGGAATATACAACAAGAATTAAAGAAATTGTAAGGAAACTTGTATTTACTGGCTATCATGTTAATGAAGAGGATCAAGTTTATACAATTTTGAATGGCCTTGACTACAACTATGATATGCTAGAAATTATTCAAAGCAAGTTGGAACCAATCTCTATAAGAGAAATTTAAGCTATTTTGCTAAGTAGATAGAAGAGAATTGAAAATTATGATAATTCCTCAAATAGTTCTATGCTACCTTATGCAAATGTCACTACTACAAAATGTGGCATTGAAGTAGACTTGTAAAGTCGATTTTTGGATAAAACCGACGTATAATCAATTTAAAGTCGGTTTGGTGAAGAACTGATGCTACATGTAGAACTGATGCTACATGTAGAACTGACGCTACACGTAGGATGTATCATTGGTTCTACGTGTCAACCGGCGCTATCCACGTAATTAATTTTTTTTTGTCAATTATTAATTTATTTAAACTATTTAAAATTGAATTTGGATATATATATATATAGTATAATTTTTTATTCTTTTATTTAGTCAATTGGTTTTTAAAATTATATAATTTATATAATTTTGTGTATTTTTTTGGATACATACTTAATTTTTATGTACATGTTTTTCATACGTAGTTATCGAATTTGCATAGTATGAAAAACACAATACATAAAAGTTTAAGTATAATTCGAGTGTGGAAAATGTGAGTCCTCTATCAGTAAATTTCTTTCATTTATGAAGAATATATATAATTATATTTATATTATTTAATTACTTATATATATTTCTTTTATATAGAGCATGTTATTATTGACTTCAACATAATCACTCATCATATTTAGCAATGTTTTATGATTCTTCATATGTCAATCAATATCAAGAGAATGATGTTAGCATCAGAGCTAAAAAATTATGTGATAGGGCATTAACACTTAACATAAATTAAAAGTTGATAATCCCTTGGCCACTAAGGTTTGAACAAGACCAAGATCATTGGATGTTGGTAATCCTTGATCTGTTCAATAATCATGCTTGGTACTGTGACTCAGCTTCCATAGAACTGAGTAAATATACAAAATTAGTTGTTGAAATGTAAGAGTTATAACTAGATATTTTTCTTCTATTGTTATTTGTAATATTTAATAAAAAACTAATCGTTTAAACTTTGATAGGACATGGAAGATGTGGAACAAGTTTAGGGGCATTGCCCTTAAAAAAATCTCATAAGCTTATATGGCATAAAATTATGGTATGTACAAGCAAATATTAATAATTTTATTAATTTTACTATTAAATAATAAAGATGGTCAAATATAGAAAATCATAAACACTTATTTTTTGTAGGTTGCACAACAAAATAATGAAGTCATGTGTGGTTATTATGTCATGAAGTTTATGAAAAAAAATCATCAAAATACCAAAATTCTAATTGAAGATGTTGTAATATCTTTTACCAATATACATTTTTAACATGTATGATTTATTTTTTGTGAATTCATGAAATTACATTCTTATTTTGATTTTAATTACATGTAGCTCTTTGGTTGGAACAAGATGGGTTATGACCTGAAATTTTTTGATGATTTATGAGAGGAATAGGTAGAACATATGGTTCAAATTATATCATCACAAGAAGATTTAGGAGAAGATTCTGATGATCTTGAATAGAATATGACAACATAATTGTAATTTTTATAATGCTTTAATTTCTCTATTCCTGTGTATAAAGTCCCTTGTTTGATGGATGTTTATGTGCTCATGTATTTAGGGGATTGCATTGTTTTATGGGTTTGTTTGTTACCCAAACTTGATCTCATCTCTCTTGCCTACTTTCTTTATGATAACATCATGGTATTCACTGGTCAGCCAAGTATAGGAAAACCACCTAAGAATTATCATTCCAATGTAATATCATGAATTCACAAAAAATAACTTATATATGTTAAAATATTATTAGAAGAGATTACCACATCGACAACTGAGTGATATAATAATAACCTTATCCCTTCGAAATCATATTAGCACTTTATTAATCTTTTGTCTATAAATATGAAGTTATATGGATTCAAGTTGGTATTTTTCATGCTATAACGAGCTCTAAATATGAAGTCAAGTGTAACTCTGATTTGTTACTTGGGTTGGTTGAGTTTTGATGCCTATAAATATATTACATAGTTGTTCCATATGTTTATGGGCACCAAAACTCAATCAAGCCAAGTAACAAATCGAAGTTACACTTGACTTCATATTTAGAGCTCATTATAACATTAAAAATACCAGCTTGATTCCAAATAGCTTCATATTTATAAAAAAAAGATTAATAAAGTGCTAATATGATTTTGAAGGGATAAGGTTATTATTATATCACTCGGATGTCGATGTGGTAATCTCTTTTACTAATCTTTTAACATATATAAGTTATTTTTTGTGAATTCATGATATTACATTCTTATTTTGAATTTAATTACGTATATTTCTTTGGTTGGAACAAGTGGGGCTATGAGATGTATATTTTTGATGATTTACAAGAAGAATGGAAGCTATACACTTTGTTCAAATTATAACATCAAGAGAAGAATATAATCTTGAATAACATAGGAAAACACCATGGTAATATTTATAATGCTTTAGTTTCTCCATTCATATGTCTCTAAAATTTAGATTGTTGATTTGATGGATGTTTACATACTTATGTATGTAGGAGAATTAATTGTTATATGGACCAACTGCTTTTTGCCCAGTTTTCTTGTCACTATGCTGATGATTCTAAGCCAGCTAAGTTTGTTCTCCTTGAAATAAAATGGGAATATCACAAAATCCATGACACTTTGACGACATCATTTTATTTTAAATTTAAGTTAACTCTATATATGTATTGTATATACATTATTTTTTTGTAATAAATTTGATTATCAAGTAATTAATTATATTTAAATTTTCAATTATTTGTATTATTATTTACACTTTGTTAAATAGATTATGATTTTTTATGCTATATGTGATCGAATACATGTTATTAGTAGAGTAGAAAATGAGTACAAATATGTAAAAAAATATCAATATATATTTTAAAGTTGATTCACGCGTTAAACTGACTTTAAATTTTAAGTTCTTTAAAAAATGACTTTAATGGGTAAAATAGAGTACTTAAGTGTTATGTTCTTAACTATTTTTCTTTTTATGCGAGACACAATATTGTGAAATTGGGTTGTGTTGTTATGGTGAGATAGCAAATCGTTAGCTGAATGCAATATGTGGATTGACTGTGTATCCCACGTAAACAATTTGTGGTTTGTGATGGAAAGTGTTTCCCATGATGGTTATTGATTGTTCGTGATTGAGGGTGATTCTTAAGGTTGATTGTTCTTTCCTATTCACATTACTAATTTATAGTTTTTGATCACACCATATTGGGTGGTGTTAGTTTTGGAAGAGAATTGGGTTTATGTGTTGAACCAGGTTGTTGTGGAGACAGCAAGCATGAGAAACAATATATAGTTTAGATAAAGGTCCCGGTTGATAGAGATATTGATGTTTTTATTTCTATCAGAGTTGTAACTTTTTTATTACTTAGTGAATAATTTACTACCGAATGGTTACCATAAGCAACCCAAGGTTGTTACCATATAGATATGGTTTGTATATGGGTTTACCTCATTACATAGTTTGTTGTATATGCTCTTTTACTCTGTTAGTACAATCTAAATTTAAATCGTGTATGTTACAATATACTAGTGTTTAATCTCTGATTAGAATGCTTTAATTATCTTTACTTGATTTTGTTTCTAAATAATATATCTTTTGATTAAAGTTTTATGATTGTATGAATATATTATTTATTGTTGTTGTTATATTATGTCATTAGTTTATATTTCTGTTTGTTTCAAGTTAGGGATAAGTCTTTAATGAGTCAATATCTCCTTATCTATATTGTATACTAGGTCATGGATTCTTTCAAAATCAAATGAAAGCAATATCTAAAGTTTCATTTTATTAATAGTGAGTTTAGATACAAATAATATTTATTTAAGCCTACATAACTAATTAGAATTTGAAAGTTTTTTTTAGTTACGAATCTAATTAGCTATAAGGGGTGAATTCAACCAAATTATGATAAATTAAATTTTTTGCAGATAGCAAGACATGCAATCATATGTAAATAAAATAATGTAAAAATATAAATCAATACACGAGATTTTCAAATGGAAACAATATAGTCTACACCAATGACCTACTGGGAAAACCACCGATATACCAAACAAACTAACCATCCATTATGAAAAATAAGGTCCAATAATAAGGCTAGGTCTAATACTATCCATTAAGATAAAGCCTCAGGCAATGTACTGATGAGCGAAAACCGGCATCGCCGATTCTTGCCAATACTTTGGTTTTAATATTTATAAAACTCTCGCAAGTGCACGAATCATTTCGTAGAAAATGATAAGTATACTCCCAAGGTCGATCTAAGGAAGGAATGTGTGTGGTTTTTAATTTATTATTCAAACTTAAAAACGAAATTAAATCCTAAACATCCTGTCACGATATTTTGGGGTTTTGTGTTTTAAATCTACTTACTTAAAAATAAACATAGATTCAATAAAAATTTATGCAAATTTTATCATTTATAATGGCGGAGTATTTATGGATATAATAACTAAGTTAATTATGCTTGCTCATATTATCTAGGTTATTAAAGATATGAATTGATATTTATTGATTCTCCCTTTTTTGTATGAATACCACCTTTGGTGGGGTTAGATATTCTTTGTTAACTAAACAAATTAATTAACACCTATGGGTGGGGTTGATAACTAATATGCTTAATTAAATTAATTCCTTTTCTAAGAGATTGAAAATGAACCATTTAAATGCCACCTTTGGTGGGGTTAGACAGTTTAAACTTTATTCAAGGTGTCCAAATTAAACCTAAGAATTTAGTTATCCGAGTACTAACTTTCAAGTTTTAAAACCACTACCGAAAACATGTCGTCAATACATTTTCAGATAATAATTCTTATAAAAACTTTTGAAATAGAGCTTCACTCTAACTATCGGGCGATTGTACCATCAAATAAAAGAGCACTACTCTAAATCAGACCGGATAACTAAACCTTAAAATCTAATTTTCAGGTTTAAGTTTGTAATAAAAAATAATATATTTCTCTCTAACATTCTTAATATAAAATCATGAATAAAAATAAAATCAATTCATTTTAGAGATTTTTACCTATTTAATATTTCGCAAGCATAACAACGTTATTATTACATCATGATTATAAACAGCCAGCACAGTTAAATTTAATCACAGACAAATTAAATATAACATGTAAGAATAAAGCATAAAAAATAACTGTAAAGAAAATAAAATTCTTACAGAACTTCGACGCTATTCCCGTTGCTGGAAAAACTCCAAGCGGAATTTGCACTCCCATTTATTGAATCAAAGAGCTAAAATATTACAAAAATATAACTAGTTCTTCCCAAAAAGGGAAGAACTCTAAATCTAAGAGAAATTAACTAAGAAAAGCTAAAAACTAAGAAAACATAAGAAAAACTAAAAATCTAAGAAAAGAGAGAAAGAAAGAAGAGAGAAGTGTGTTTTGAAGTGAAGGGAAGGGGGGTATTTATAGGTGAGGATGGAGAGAAAAAATGTTAAAAAATGTAAAAACGCGTATTGGAATTGCTGATGTCATTAATGACGTCAGCATGACGTCACGGGGCGGCTGCACGTGAAAAATGGGGCGAAAACGCGTTGGGCGCGCGGAGGGGCTGCTGCTGGGCACTGCGCGCGCGCGCGGGGGGCTGTCGCTGCGCGTAGCTCGGCGCGCATGAACAGTGCCCGCGCGCTGGGGCGCGCGGACTGGGGCGCTGGGCTGCGGCGCGCGATTTCCGTCTTTTTGACATTTTTGACCTTTTCGACCTATTTTGTCCAATTTTTCCATGTTTGTTGACCTTTTCCCACTTATTTATTAATATATTTGTGATGTATTGCTTCAAGTATTCCTCTTTTAGTCTTTAAATTGCGTTTTTAAGCCAAAATACCTGAAAAACAATAAGAATACCCGTGATTCCGAAAAAGACAAATTTATATAAATATATGATAAAACATATAAATATATATATTTTTAATCAATTAATGTACATAAAATCATGGTTATTTTAGTGCTTTTTGAGCACTCATCATGTACTTAGAAGCCCTCCTACTTTCCTTTAAAGTCTCTACAAGAAAGATATTCATATTTGGACTAACGTTTCGAAAACTTGAGTCACACAAGCAATCAAACCCGTTCAACTATTACCTAAAACTCTAACATAATAACACAAGAGAAAATGGGTATCCTAGAGTAAACTAAATAATGAATAACCTTAAATAGATGTTTTAATAAATATATTAGATAAATAAAAATCAACTAGCAATACTAAAACAACCAGTTTAAGTATAAGTTTAATAAAGATAGCTTCTTTAAAGATTTTATAATCAAACCAAATAATTATGATATGACACACACAATTATTTGATCCAACAATTCAATAATGAAAATAAATAAGAAGCTATTAGAATATATGACCAAAATATCATAAACTAATTATGCTTATTAATCAATCAAACACAACCACTAATGTTTGATAGACTAATTAAATAAAAAATCCTAAAGAAGTATGAACTTATAATTACAAAACAAGAGATATTAAGATGAAAAGAATAATGCTCTTATGTCGTATATTGAAACAATGAGAAATATGTTTTATTTATAAGAAAAATTAAAATCTTTAATCTTATGTAATTAATAAATATGTTTTATATTCCAAATAGGATTAGTAATACTAATTAATCAAGATGATTCTTATTTTAAGAAGAGTTTTTTTTTAAGTAGACTTATTTATCAAGAAGACTCTTATTTAAAGAGGAGTTATTTTTAAAGTAGACTAATTAATCAAAAAGATTCATATTTAAACGAGAGTTTTTCAAAGTAGATTTTACTCTCTCTCTTAGGCAAAGATTTAGCTGATAATTTGGGCTATCTATTAACCAATATTTTTGCATATATCTTGTCATATATCTTAATATAAACTTTAGGATATATTTTAAACAAAGAAGCACATTAAAGAATAGACTAAGTGATAATTTCATAAATTAGCTCGAGTTTCAATAAATATTTTAAATTTAAATCCTAACCACAAGATCGATCTAGTCTAGGCTCAATAGATCGAACCAATAAGGTCAATCAATCGAAACCATTTTTGATTAATTCAAAAATGATTAAAATAAACCCGAGATTAGGTAAATCAACTTAATCGATATTCGATCGATCTACCTCCTCGCTTGATCCAGATACTATTTGATAAATTGAGCAACCTATATACTAAATGTTCCTATGTGTCTAATATGAAATCTAACATGAATAAGAATAGAGATATACCTAATATGTGTTCGTTGAAGCTCAATTGTTTCTTCGAATTGAAAATATTCTTGAAAGATACACCTAAAAACTAAAATTATATTTGTATGTTTTGTTAACGAATATTGCTAACACTCATATAAACCTTACAATATCCCATTTTGGTATATTCATGTGACAAAACCTCTCTCTCACTACGTGACACTAATAGGAAAAAATTTATATAGTTGAATTGTTCTATGATAAAGTAAAATCATCTTCGATTGAATCTCAAAAGCTCATGTGTACACCTAAAAAAAATAGAATACCTAAACATATTGTCCTCAAAGACTCATTTTTCATTACTCTAGTGTATATATCAAAAAAGCGAAGAATATTCATAAGTGAATAATAATAGATAGAAATTAAAAATATTACTATCCCTATGTGTAATATTTTCAAAAAAATAAATTTTCAAAGTTAATACTCAAATTAAGTAATTTTTTCCCTTTAAATTAGTTCTTATTTTTATAGATTTTCAAATAAAGTTTGAAAGAAAGTGTTAGTTAGATAGGACTATGAAAAAATAATTAGCAAAAGTATAACAAATTAAAAATTTATAGAATGACCAGAAATACAATCGCATATAAATAGAAAAATATAAAAATATAAAGATTAACATCTGAGATTTTTAGGTAGAGACAACCTAGGTCAATGCAATAACCTAAGAGAAAAACCACTTAAGTATCTACTATGAAAAATAAAGTCCAATTACAAGGCTAGGACTCAAACTATTCACTAAGGTAATGCCTCAAAGTAATCTACTTATAAGCTATTGATTTTCTCAGTCTTTGGAAGAAAGATGTTCAGATCCAAACTAATGTTCTGATTAACTCTATTTAAACAAGTTAATCCAACCCATATAGCTAGCATCTGAAAGATTAGCATAATAACGCAAGTGCAAGTGTATGTCCAAAAACAGATTCAATAATGAATAATCATAACTAAATGATTTGACAAATATATCAACTAAGTGAAAACCAACTAGTAACCCTTGAACATTCATTTTAATGCCTAATATCACAAATATTGTAAGTTTTTTTAACTCATTAAGCACAACCACAAATGTTTGATAAGTTAACTGAATGGAAAAAGCATACTTGAATAGTTTTAGTAAAATAACAGAGATAATAATATGAATATAATAATGCTTAAGAATGCTCTTATGTGGTTAACAAAATTATAAGCCAATGATATGATTAAATAAAATGAGTTTAAACCCTAGGTTAAAGGCTAATTACAAAAATATCCTCAAAAGTATTTGGAAGAGCTTAAAAACATAAGGATAATATAGTAAAAATACTAATTGGGTCGAGTACATATTAGGTTAAATTTAAAAACTTGGCCATTTGGTCAATCTAGACTTATCTTGATCTATCGAGTATGGCCGCTTGATCAATCTAGTGAAAAAATTAATTAATTTAGAAATAAGTGGATGGATCTAGTCATTAATCTTGATAAATCTAGTGCTTGATTGATTGAGTTAATGATTCGATCGATCTGGTCATATTAAAAATTAATTCAGCTAGTTTTAATTAAGATCGATCGATCTAGTCATCACTCGATTGATTGAGTGACCTATTTGAATAATATTTCTCTATGTTTAGCATGAATTCTAACATGCACAAAATTAGAGATATAGATGAGATATAATCATTAAGACTCGATAGTCTCTTTTGCTTGAAAAATATTTTTGAAAGATACATATAGAAACTAATATTACATACAAATATTTTGTTCATGAATATTGTCAACATTTACAGACCTTATAATCTCAAACTTTGGCATATTCATGTGAGAAAACCTTTCTCTCACTATATAAAGTTTGTAAGAAAAATAATTTACATAGTAAAACCATCCTATGATATTGTGAACCATTTTCATTTGAATCTTGAAAGCTTTTGTTCACATTGAAAAAAAAAACACCAACAATCAAGCAACTTGTCCCAAGTGACTCATTCACAATAGTTCAATGTATCTAATAATAAAGGAATAAATAAATAATATAAATAAAAAAATAACTCCCTTATGTGAAATATCCAAAAAAAAATCAAATAATTCATAAATAAAATCTCTCCGTAAATTAATTATATCCTATTTTGATACCGATTCTCCCCCTTTTGTCATATGAATAAATGAACATAAACATGAGATAACAACATATATATGAATAAAACATGAAGTAAAGATGAAAAAATTTCTTTTTAGCATAGGGTAATAGATTAATCCAACTATGAATACAACATTACACATATATAAGACAAATTAATTTGGGTTTAAAGTACGGGTAGTTATTAACAACATAAATATATGTAAGCAGTGCACGTAAACAAAATCAAAAATATAGTGACGTATCCATAGTCACCACAAGTTAGTTGAGTTTGAGAATAATACTAGTATGTCAATTAGTCCATTTATGATTATTTATGAAAAATCTAAAGAAAAAGTTTCACCAATCATGAAAGAATTACACCTAAGTTTAAACTTACACAAAATGAAATTTGACTAACAAAGAGAGAGTTCAATATAATTATTTATTTATATTTTTTGAATTTCCTTTCATTATTATATATATTTTGTATAAGATATTGGTTATTTATTTTATGCATAACAATTCATGGCTCTTTCTTTTTGAGCATGTAATTTCTTTTGAATTATTTTTCTCTTTCTTTTAATAATATTTTTTAAGGAAGTATGCACGAACCAAAAACCTTGTATGATGACTTTCCCACTAGTTGTGAAGTAGCCTCTCTGCTCACCGCGATAGTTTCACATATCAGAGTAGGTATCCCTCTCAATACTAGATGTCTACCTATAATAGCATTTTATAAAGTGTAAGAGAGAGCTCAAACTCAATTCTAGTAGTCAAGGTTATCTATGTCCCTAATACTCACATAATTAATCAAAAATTGCATGCATGACATACATTGACATTGATCACTAGATGTATAAGATATGTAAGCACATCAGTCACAATATTCAGTTTTTAAAAATTTAGTCAAAATTTTAAGGTTGGTATGTAATGTTCATATCAGTGTTAAAGTAGTCAATTTTCCTCTTTTTTTTATTATTTTTAACCTTTTATCAACTGAAGAAACATCAATAAAAATAAAAACAAACAAACACCCTAAAGTTGTTCACCTAGGATCAATTAATCACTTTAACAAAAGTACCTAGGTGAAATAATAAAGAACAAGGGTTAGGTGATAGGAAAGGGACAATCTTTCCTTACTCAAACTTTATTGAATTTTGGTTTCTTTATATCTTTGGGTTGGAAATCAACTACTTTAGTTTTGATTGACATATTCTTGGACTTACCTTTATATTTTCCATTCATCATAAATGAAGATGCAACATATATAGTAGGATAATAATAATCAGTCCTAGAATTAAAAGTATTGAATTTCAATTGTCTCCTTGAGCTAACGACTTCATGTTTTCTAGTAGAATTTATGAACATGTTATTATAATTTTCATTTATCCTAGAATATGATGCAATATGCATAGATATATGATGATTATGAGTCCTATTATATGAAGCATGGAAATTATTATTAGATTTAGGAGTATTTATCAAAAAACTACATTTGGGCCTAATATGACATTTCATATACAATAATGACAGATAGACATAAACTTAATAGATTTTTTAATCACAGGTGCAAAAATTCTTCATGTATAATGGGTAATATAAGGAGTAGGGTTATAAGGCTTTACATATGTGGTTTTGATATTGAAGGAATGTAGCTCTCATTCATATAACCAATGTTATGTGTATCATCTGAAGAGGACATGTTTGAAGGTTTGATAAATTAAGTTTATTTTGAGGAAGATGGTTTAATATGCTTGTCTACATATCTTAGCCATCTCTTATCTCTAGCTAGCTTTCCATAATCTAGAACTTTGTTTAATCTTTCAACTCTAATTATTAGCCTCTTTACTGTTTCCTTTGATTGTTCAAGTTTCTACATAACAGTCTTGTCTACCTATGTAACATATGCAAGACTTGAATTCAAAATGTTAGCAGATTCAGATAGGTCAATTTTTTCCTTTTCTTTGACTGAGGAATTTATTTTGAAGGATTAAAATTTTTCATTTAGTTTAGCTACTTCCCTTTTGCATCTTACATAATATTTGAATATTTCACTAATACTAGTGACATTAAATTTATTAAGTATAAATTCAGTATCACTTTCCTTATCATCTGAGTCAATGTTATACTTTTTGAATTGTCTACCTATAATTGTTGTTAATGTCAAATAGTTTGTCTGATTTAACGAGATTGTTGTTATCGTTTTTAGAGTCAATAAGGGTAGCATTTAAAGCTCTTATAATTTGGTTCTTCTTGTTTGTATAGTCAATTTTGAAGGGACCAAAACCCATACATTTAAAACATTGAGGTCCAATGGGTTTAGATTTTTTACAATTAGAACTCATAGATTTGAGTTTTCTCAAATTCTGATCCTTTTAACAACTTCCTTATCCTTTATTTCAAGGATTTTTTTTGTTAAGGAATTTTTTCAATCTTCTGATTAAGAGTACCAATTCTTCATCATCATCGTCATTGTCTTTAATCATATCAATTTTGAAAATGGTAGCTTTGTTGTTTGGAGTTTTTAATAGCTTATCTTAGATGTTTGAAGTGAGACAATGAGTTCCTCCATTTTGATGGTATCTACATCCTTGCTTTTGTCTATGCCGATGACTATTGCATTGAAATGATTTCATAATAAGTAGAGAATATTTCGTTCTATCTTGAATTCATCAATTTTCTTTCTAAGATTAGTAGAGGTGTTAGTAATATCATATAATATAGTATAAAATCCAACAAAAGTTTCATCTTCTTTCATCCAAATATTTTCAAATTGATTGCAAAGCATGTGAAGCTTAGTTAATGTAAATTGTGTGGTTGCTTAATGAGAAACCTCTAAAATATCCCAACCATGCTTAGCAGTACCAACATGAGGAATACTATGAAGCTTATCAGTGGACATAAACTAAAAATAACATTAATACCCTTTTTGATTCAAATTAATAACAATTTTATCTTAATTGGTCCATTTGATCCTTAGCTTAGGAGTGATTATATTTCCTTTGGTAACTGTAAGTGGTTCCCAACTCTATAGTACAACATTTTGGACTCTCTCTTCTATAGACTGTAGAAAGGCTCTCATACTGGACTTCCAATATGGGTAATTAGACCTATCATAGTGAGGTGCATGGTTTGTAAAGAACCCTCTCTTAAATGATGCATAACATGGTCCTAGGCATACTAAGTGTATCTAGTGACCCATTCCGATACCAATTGAAATAAAAGTATTTGTTTTGTTATGGATTGTATCAACTAAAGAGAGTTATGAAAAGATAATAATCAGAAATATAACAAATTAAAAATTCACAAAATGGAAAAATATGCAATTGTGTGTAAATAATGTAATGTAGAAATATAAAGATTGATACACGAGATTTATAGGTGTAAAAAATCTAGGCCATACTAAAGACCTAGGACAAACTAATTGTCTACTATGAAAAATAAAGTCTAATTACAAAGCTAGGACTCAAACTATCTATCGAAGTAATGTCCTCAAGTAATCTACTTACAAGTCGTTACTTTTATCATAGTCTCTATAAGAAAGGTTTTAAGATTTGAACTAACATTCTAATGAAATCATGTCACACGAGTTAATTGAACCCATACAGTTGGCACCTAAAAGATTAGCCTAATAAGACAAGTACAAATGTGTATCCTAGAGTAGATTCAATAAGGAATAATCCAGACTACATGATTTAACAAATATATATAAGATAAATCAAAACCAACTAGTAACCCTAGAACTATCAGTTTAAAGTACAATATCACAAATATTGTGCTTGTTAACTATGCAAACACAACCACAAATGTTTGATAAGTTAACTCAATGGACAAAGCATACTTGAATAGTTTTAGCAAAATATGAGAGCGAATAAGATGAAGAAAATAATGCTCTTGTATACTTAACAAAATTGGGAGCTAATGGTATGTAAAAGAGCTTAAAAACATAAGGATAATATTGTAAAAATAATAATTAGCTTGAGCAAAAATTAGGTTAAATTTGAAAACTTGGCTGGTTGATCAATTTATTATTAACTTGATCAATCAACTATGAATAGATTGATCAATCTAGTGAAAGAATTAATTAATTTAGAAATAAGTGGATCGATCTAGTCATTAATCTTGATCATTCTAGTGCTCAACCAAACGAGTTTATGTTTCGTACGATCTAGTCATATTATAAATTAATTCAACCATTTTTAATTAAGCTCGATCAATCTAGTCACCACTTGATCGATTGAGTGACCTATTTGAGCTATGTTTTTATGTATCTAATATGAAATTTAACGTGTACAAAAATAGAGATATATTTAAGATATGATCGTTGAGACTCAATAGTCTATTTTTCTTGAAACTGCTCTTGAAAGACACACTTAAAATCTAATATTACAAACAAATATTTTGTTCATGAAAATTGCCAACACTCACAAATTTTACAAAGTTCCAATTTTTCTAATAAGGAATAAGGTTTCTATTTTTATCCCACTTTTTGTCTTACGATTAAAAAATAGAATATCGAAGCTTAAATTCAATATGAGGAAGAATGAGATGTATTCTATGAATGAACTCTCCATAAGTTATATGACTATTAAAAGAAAGTACAAAAAGACAAAAAAAATTATAAAATCTATAAATGTATATATTGTTTTCAATAATAGTAGTAGATTTATTCAAACATGAGTATCACTTAATTAATCAATTTAGAATATTGGAATAAAAATCATTCTTTAACAAAATTGAATTATTCATAGTATGCATAAATTTCTTGTCTATGTTCTCTCGATATATATATATATATATATCATATTTTATTTTATCTTATTATTTTTTATATAACAATTTTTCACTCTTTCTTTTTATGAATGCAATTTTTTTGAATATATCTATTTCCTTTATCATATTATATTTTTTTGAAGGAAATAAGCACGAGCCAATATGTATAGTATGATGAATTTCACACTAGTTGAAAGGTAGCTCTCTTCGCTCACTATGGTAGTTTGCACACATCACACTTGGTAGTTTTCTTAAAACTAGGTATCTCTCAATTGCATCATTTTATACAGTGAAATACAAAGTTAAACCATAATTTTTAAAGTCAAGGTTATCTGAATTCCTAAAATCTCTTATAATTATTTATAAACTTCAAGTATGACATACTTATGTATTCAGAGAATGTGTGAGATAGTTCTTGTTAACATCGATCACCATATGTATCAAAAAATATAAATGCATAGAATAAGATACTCAATTGTACAATGAATTATTAATCAAAATAAATCAGGTTATATAAAATATTTATTATCTTAATAAAAAAATATTTGAGATTATTTCATTGTTAGAATAATTCTACTTCCTTTATTATTTTTTAATTTTATTTTATTTTTATTTAATAACAAATTTTAAATAAACTAAAACAAAACCAAGAACCAAACAACTAAATTCAAAATTCAAAATAATTAAACTAATTAAACTAATATGCTCATCTATGATCAATCACACATAAAATAAAAACATTGTAGGTAAAATGGAGATGATGAGTTGATTGAAAAGAGACAATTTTTCCTAATCTACACTTTCTTGAATTTTAGTTTCTTAGTATATTTGGGTTGGAAATTACCTATCTTAGTTATCATTGGCATATTGTTAGACTTACCTTTAGATTTCATATTCATCCTAAATGAAGATGCAACACTTATGATAGGATGATCGTAATTAGTCTTAAAATTATGAGTATTTAATAATATTTACCTCTTTCAACCAACATGTTTTCTAGTAGAATTTTTGAACATGTTATTATAATTTCCATTTATACTAGAATATGATGCAATATGTATATATGGATGGCAGTTATGAAGGCTATGTGAAGTATGGTAAGTATTATTAAAATTAGGAGCATTCATCAAAAATCTACAATATGACCTAATATGATATTTTCTACCACATTGATGACATACAGGAAGAAACTTAATAGTTTTATCAATTATATGTGCAATTTTTTTTATGCATAATTGATAACTATATAAGTGGTGTTAGAAGGCCCTACAATAATAGTCTTTGATGTTGAAGTTTTATTTGTAGCTTGTGAAGTAAAAGAGTTGGAGGGTATTACAAACTTTGTTGATTTTGAAGAAGATGGTGTAGTATTCTCATGTACATATGCTAAACCTATCGTGTCTCCAAAAGGATTTCCATAATCTAGAACTTTGTTTAACCTTTCAACTCCAATATTAGCCTTTTTGTAACTTCCTTGGATTGTTCAAGTTCTTGCGCCAGGTTTCCTTTATCTGTTGCAATCTTCTTATTTTCTTCTTTCAAACCTATAAGACTCAAATTCAAAGCATTAGCCTATTCTTCTAAAATATTCTTTTCTTCTCTTATTTTATTTGAAAAGCTTTCAAGTATCTTAAGTTGTTCATTTAACTTTTATATTTTCACTATTAAACTAGTATTCCTTTTTATGGCTCTAGCACCTTTAGAAAATAGTTCTTTAAAACTTTTAACATTATATTCAGAAAGACAAGAATACTCAATTTTCTCAACATCTAAACTATTACTCTCAATAAGATAATTCATGACAAGGTTCTATGCATACTAAGTGTATCTAGTGAATGACTTTGATACCAAATGAAAGTTTCTTTTTTTAGCTATGAATCTAATTAGCTAGATGGGATGAATATATAATCATCAAAATTATGATAAATTAAAACTTTCATAGATGGCCAGACATACAATCATGTATAAATAAAATAATGTGAAAATATAAATTAACACACAAGATTTTTAGGTGAAAACAACCTAGGTCCTACCAATGGTTTAAGAGGAAAACCACCAGTCCACCAAACCATCTAACTATCCACTATGTGGTCTAGCTCAGATCTTACACTAACTATCAAGATAAATTCCCCAAGTAATATACTTACAACTACTTTCCTTCATAGTCTCTACAAGAAAGATGTTCGGATCCATACCATTGTTTCGATAATTTGAGCCACACAAGCAATCAAGCTCATTCAACCAATACCTAAAACGTTAGCATAATAGCACAAGTGAAAAAATGTATCTTATAGCAGATTTGATAATGAATAACCCTAACTAGATGATTTAATAAATATATCAAATAAATCAAAATCAACTAGCAACCTTAGAAATTTTAGTTTAAGCACAAGTTCAATAAAGATAGCTTCTTTAAAGAGTTTATAATCAAACCAAATAATTATGATATGACACACACAATTATTTAATCCAACAAGTCAAGAATGAAAATAAAAAGGAAGTTAAAAGAACATATGACCAAAATATCATAAACCAATTAGACTTATTAATTAATCAAACAAAACCAACAATTTTTGATAGATTACTAAATAAAGAAGCCTAAAGAATTATGATCTTTATTTGCAAAACAAGAGAGAGATTAAGATGAAGATAATAATGCTCTTGTGTGGTATATTGAAATAGTGAGTAATGAGTCTTATTTATAGGAAAAATCAAAATCCTTAGTCTTATGTAATTGATAAATATATTTTTTTATTGCAAATAAGATTAGTAATAATCATTAATCAAGAATACTCATATTTAAAGAAAGTTCTTTTTAAAGTAGACTCATTAATTAAGAAGACTTTTATTTAAACAATATTTCTTTATAAAGTAGATTCATTAATCAAGAATAGTTATTTTTAAAGTAGATTTTAAGCTATCTCTTAGGATACAATTAAGCCTATAAGTTATGCTATATCCTATCTAATATTTTAGCATATATCGTATCTTTTATCTTTGCCTAAAAGTTAGGATATATTTTAAAAACAATGGAGCACAATGAAGAATAGACTAAATGATAATTTCATAAATGGGCTTGAGTTTAAATAAATATTTTAAATTGGAATCCTAGCTACACGATTGATCTAGTCCAAGCTCAGTCGATCGAACCTATAAGGTCAATAAATAAAAACCCATTTTTGATCAATCCAACAATGATTAAAATAAACTCAAGATCAAATTGATCGAACACGATTTCTACTCAATCGATCTACCTTTTCGACCAATCCAGACACTACTTGATAGATCAAGAAACTTGTATACTAAATGCTCTTATGTGCATAAGAACAGAAATATACATTTTATGTATTCGTTAGAGCTCGATAGTTTCTTCAGGTTGAAAGTATTCTTGAAAGATAAATTTGAAAACTCGTAAAATTTTAAAAATGAAAATTAATTAGAACATGAATTTATTATAACTAGAAGCTTGAGCAAGGACAAATAAGAAACTATAGTGAATTGAGTAACTATACTGTTGTGTAAAATGGAGTCTTCTTTTAGAAAAAAAGATGTAATATGATAATAATGTGTATGTAGTGTAGAACCCATTGTAGGAAAACCAACATGTTTAAAAACAACAAGAAAAGAAGAAACTGGAAAAGATGCATCATATTATTTACATATGGCTATCAACCTATCTAATTTCTTTCAAATATCATATGGAAAATATAACAAATATTGAGAATAAGCAAATAAATTTGCTATACTACTTGGATAAGAGGGACGTTCTATAGGGTTATTGTGTCCAATCCATCATTTAACTGGATTACGACCTCATTATCTAGTTTTGTTAGAGGAGTCTAGATGGTTAATTGGAAAGAATTCATCAATGTAGTTTTGGATTGATAATTGGCTGGGCATTCCTCTAGAGGAAAGGATGTCTCACATCCAAATTGATTGACTTATGAATGCTTAAGTTGGGGTTTATTTTCATACAAATGAGTGGTATTTATAGTGAAATTTAGAAGATTCTTTTATGAATATTGCCTTGAAGATTCATTCGATTGTTACTAGAGTAGGAATTGACACTTAGTATAGACTCACTCAATTAAAGATGGTCATGACTAGTGAGGCCTATGATTCTTTGCAAGTAGTTTAAAAGATCAAAAGTTAGGGTAGGGCCATCTAAGCTATAATGCCTCAGTCCCTTTCATACCACCTTTGCAGTTTATCTTATTTTGGAATGCTATTTAGAACAAACTTTTCATTGATAATTTGGTCAAGAAAAAAAGGGCACTTTTTCCCTCTTGATACTTCTTCTGTGGCTTTTTTGAAGAAAACATTTCTCACCTTTTTTGAGTTGTCATTTTGTAGATGCTCTATGGGATCGTGTAGGCTCCTTTTTCAATAGATGATCTCACACAAACTAGTTATTTTAGATTTGTGGATAGATACCATATGGATAGATTTTTGTTTACAAAATGACAATTTATGAAAAAATGGGATTATTTCAATCATTTATGTAATTTGGATAACCATGAAAGATTCTTTTTTTTAAAATAGGTTAGATTTCTTTGGGATCTACATTTTCCATAGTTTGGCGGTTTATTCGAGGGGATATCAAGTTACAATATGGGTTAGAAATACAATGAAATGCCTTTATATCCTCTGACATTTATGGGTCTAAGGCATTCCAAGACGTTCTCCCAAGATTATAAAGGTTACTTGATGTGTTCCACCATCAAGCTTGTTAAAAGTCAATACAGTGGTACTTCTTTTAGGCTGTCAAGATTGGAAATATGTGTAGGGTTGTTACAGACTTTGAGATCATTTTTCAAAGGATGTTTTTATATTTTACTCAAAGTTTCACATGACTTTGAGGTAAAGATAGTACCATTGATTCAAGAAATTATGTTTGTTAACTCTTTTGGGTGGCAAAAGCTTTGGTTGGAGTTAGATTCTACTTATATAATGATCCTTTTTGGACTAAATCACTTTCTATTTTATGGAGGTGTTAATAAGCCTAGGGTGATTGGTTGGAGAATATCTCTTACATGGAGTTTCACTACTCCCATATCCATAAGGATTGAAATACCGTAGTTGATACTATAGCCTATAGAACCACCAATATTTATATTGCAACATGATGGTGAGATATAACATCATTATCTAATGGTTTTGTTATTTCCAATGTTAATAGCAAGCCTTCATATAGGTTATGTTGAGGTTTTTAGTGTTTGAGCTCACCTTGATGGTTTTTCATTTATCTAATAATACTAGTAGTTGAGAAGTTAAATGATTTCTAAGGAGATGCGAACCTAGTTGGGATCTCCTAATGGACCTATAGATGCCTATCACCTACAACATTCATTTAAGATGTTTTAAATATTATATACGTGTAAAGGATAAAGGATAGTATAAATATATTGTATTTAAAAAAGTACACTTTATACCCATTGCTATTTTTTTGGACAATACAAGTCCGCTACCACTTATGAAAAGGTTATTGAAGTTCATTTGGCAATTTTAGACAAAATCTACTAGGGATAAAATTGATATTATGAAAAATATCTATTTTTATTTTTGAAAAGTGATCACAATAAGTATTTAAATAATTATTTTTATTCACACCTATAACATAGTTCATCTTCTTATAATGGAGAGTGTTATTAAGTTTTTTGAATATTTAATTTTTATTTACTTGTTATTAGTTTTATACTAATTTTTCTTGTTATTTTAAATTAAAAATTGATTGTTTAAAAATAATTATGGATGAAACATAAATTTATAGACATTATTTTATTCTAATTCTTATTGATAATTTCTTTATCAATATTGAAGAGATTTTTTTTAATAATTAGTCTCATAGATCATTTCAATTTCTCCTATATTTAGTCTATTATATCTTTTTTACATACCTTTAATGTAGTTCATTAAATTACTCTAATATACATTTTAATTGGCATATAAATAGTAAACAATGTTGTACTACTTATTGATATCATCAAGATCCTACTAAAAAAGTCATGATATTCCAAAGTTATATGTTATTTGTTTCAATGATGTTACTAATTGGTATTATTTGAATCTGATTTTATTTTCTCTTGAAAATTTGAATAATTATATCAATGAGACCAATTGGAAGAATGATTAATGAATATCATGATATGGTTTTCCATATAAATAAAAACTGAATAATTTTTGATAAGGTAATTTTTATAAATAATATGATGGAATATTACATAATTATTTTATCAAAAATGAATAATTTGTAACAGAAAATAATATGTTGCAAAGTCTTATAATACTTTGTATCTTTGTTGGCATTCCTGTGTGTAAAACATGAAGTCTATTTATTTTACTTCGTATTTTTATCTGCCTCTTTGTATGGTTAGTTACTGATGATCAATAATTCATTCACGCACATAATTAGGTACACTTTGTATGCAAGAATGCTTTACACATATTATGGGGTTGGTTTCATAGTGTGTATGCTAGGGTGAGAGTTACAATTTTTGCTTTGTTACATTTGTAGGGTTTTTGAAAAATTACTCACCAATTTTTAAAATGAAAAGCAAAATTTTTATATACCTCTATGAGGTCCTCGACAAATCCCTAATCGAGTGGTCGGAAAAGCCACGGTAAGGGTGGTCAGTGAAGCTTCAACAAGATACCTCATACAGTTGATTTTCTTCTATAAATACTCTCCCACTCTTAAATGCTTTGGTAATTAGAAAGTCCTAGGGAAACTCTGCCAAAAAGTTTCTAATGATTTTAATTCCATTTTCACTAATAATCTTAAGTGTATTTTGATGATGGTGATACATTTTTGTTAGTGTGAAATAACATTCTTATGCTCTAAATGTTTAAAACAATTTTACTTTTGAGGTGTAAGTAATACTATACTTTTGGGATTGTTGTGTTTTCCCAAGATAGAGATTATAGGTCATCATGGTTGAGGTTTTTCCCACATTGTTATTAGTTGTTCTTGTTCACATTACTAATCATTGATTTCTAGTCATACAACTAAGTGTGGTATCGACTTTAGAGGGGGTCATATTAGTGTGTCAAATGAAATAGTTACGGAGGTAGCGAGCGAAGGTAGCAAAAGGAAGTTAAGGTAGTATGGTCCAACCTGTTAGAGGTATTTGTATTTATATTTAGTATATTTTTATTGTTTAGTGGACTATTTGCTATCGAATTGTTACTGTAAGTAACCTAAGGATTTTACTACATAGGTAGGTGTTATATATGGGTTTACCTCATTATATGATTGTGTCTATATGCTCTAATTTATTGTGAGTACAATATGAGTCTTGATCATGTATGTTTCAACATGTAGGCTTTGAATTATAATTGGAAAGCTTCTTACTTTGAGTATAGCATGCTTTTTTCCCTAATGAAGTAGCATGTTAATTGTTTCCTGTTTCTGGTATTTATTCGTTTTCCATATTTTCTCTATTGCTTGTGGGAGGCAAGTTCTTAAGGAGTCTGTATATTCTTACCTTGGTTGTGTTTCGAGATCTGGACTCTTTCAATTGGTAGCAAAGTAGGTACACTCTCTTTGGGTATAACCACTTTGGTTTTGATATTTTCCTTATGTTTAATTTCATTTTTCTCTTATTATGGATTATGTGAAAGGTTTGGTTTGTAGACCACATTAGTTTATGGTTATTTCTATTTTTACTTGAGATGTAAAATGTGTTCTTATCTTAGATCCTCAAATGAGGATGTTTGATCCTTGATTGAGAATGGTTGGAAGTGCCCTACACACATCTCAAAATTTGATGTTGTTGAACCCAAAGCTATTGTTGATTAGAATAAAGAATAATCGCATCTCAGTAATGTCAATTGTCAAGGGTTGCACTTATTAGTTCTATTTCTACTCAAGATTAAAGTTTATTTTCTAAGTTTACTAGCTCCAAGGAAGCATGGGGATTCTTGGAAAGAAATTATGATGGGTGCTCTTAGATATTTATGTCTCCTCTTAAAAAAGTTTTGATTATCTCTTCTTATTATTCTATTATGATGGCTTATCACTCTAAGACTGTCTCTTCAAGAACATCGTATTGGACTAATACAGTTGATAATGATAATTTTTCCCTTCAAGAGTCCTATGATCAACTCATGTGTGAGAATCTCAACCTAAAGAAAGTTATGTCCATAATTATCAACAACCCGAAAGAAAATGATAAGGAGCGTTTGGACCTCTTTGGTCAATTGCTTAATCTCACCCTAGAAGATGAAAAGGAAGTGGGTAACCTGAAGATGAAATTGGATAACCACATCAAGTCACTTCAATTCTCCTTTGTGATAAGGAGAAATGTATTTCTCGTGTCAATCCAAGATAAGGAATCAATAACACACATAGTTCAAAGCACTCTTGTGTCGTCTTCTAGAAATTCTATTATTATCTCTAGTCTAAAGAAAGATATTCATATCTTGAATGATGAAAAGGCTCTTCTTGAGTCTCTATTGGATGATTGTGAACCAAACTTTATTATCTTCAAGTTTGTATGGATATTGATACTACCAAAATCAAGTTTCTTGGATCTAGTTTAATGGAAAAACATGAAATGACAAGACTCACCATCTTTAATAGTACGATGATGAGTGAAAAATTAAGGAACTTTGAGATATTAATAAAAATAGTCTCTTGTTGAAGTTTAATGATGCTCATGCTCCTTTCTCCCTTACTATTGCTGCTATTTAAGAACATGCTCCCTGTATTGAGAATTCTGGTGATGATTGTACTATTTATATGTTATGTGCAAAGAGTCTCTCTCTCTCTCTCTCTCTCCCATCTTAGACATCTCTACTTTCTTCTCTACTTCCAACAATCATATAAAGTCTTCATGTTATGATAAGAATATGTTGAGTTATATAGAAGATTTGTTAATTCTATCGGTCACTTTGACTAATTAAACTGTTGTTTTACAAAATGAATCTTTCTTCACTAATGGAGATAAATCTTTCTTCACTAACTTAATATTTTCTAATGATGTGTCTATTACTTTTGGTGATGGAAATAAGGCTTTGATTTATGGTAATAGTTTCATTAGTGCATCTAGAATTTCTGAGCTTAAATATGTCCTTTTGTGGAAAGTCTCAAGGCTAATCTTATTAGCATTAGCCAAATATGTGACAACAAGAACTATATTAAATAAATTCAAAAAGAATGTATAATGTGTGATAGTTCGGATAATATTTTGGTCAAGGGAACTAGATCAAAAGACAATTGTTATTGTGTTAGTAACCCTCTTGAGGTTTTGTGGAATAGATTGAGTTTGACTATCAAAGAGCTTTGGTATGAGCATTTAAGTCATGTCAACTATAACCTTTGAAAGAAAGTCTTAAGCCTTAAGATTATTAGAGGTCTTCAGTACTTTGCCTGAACATATGTGTGGCTTTTGTCAGTTGGGTAAGTGATGTAAGAGTCAATATAAGAAGAATCAAAATATCTCCATAATGAGACCTCTTGAACTTCATACAAATATGATGTGTCCTATTTGGACTGCCAGTACAATGTTAGTGAATTAAAGTTCTTCTTCGATTTTCAAGTTAAACAGATGAAAGATGGGTCTTTCTATCAAAACTGAAGTATGTAAAGGAACTTGTCAAGAAATTTGGATTGGAGAATGCCAAGCCTACTCACACTCATATGAGTACTAAAATTAAACTCTTTCTAGATCCTTTTGGAAAAGAAGTAAAGAAAAATTTGTACAGAAGCATGATAGGAAGTCATTTATATTTAACTACTAGTCATCCGAATATCTTCTTTAGTCTTGGAGTTTTTGCTAGATTTTAGGCTAGCTCTAAAGAATCTCATCTCACTTCTATTAAATGGATCATTAGGTATGTCAAGGACATGTCAAAATTTAGTATTTTGTATCCTCGAGATTGAAGAACTTCGTGTCTTGTTATTTGTCTTTAAGTTTTCTATTCATGCATGTGTTGCTTCTTGTTTTATTTTCTTTAATCTTCTCTTGTGTGTTGCATGAGTGTTAGAATTGTTGCATTCTTGTATAACTTATTTCCCTCATATATGGGTGCTTTTTTGACTCTTTGTGTCAAAAAGGGGAAAAGTTTGTATGTAGAACCTTAGGATTGTTACCATCCTACGTGTTTCATAGGATATGAGTGTAGGATTGAACTGCATTTTGTTTCCTAATTTACATTCACTTAGGGTGAGTGTTGCATGATTTCAGGGGGAGTTTTGTACATTGCATATTTTTTTGCTATATTTTTTACTGTGTTTAGCCTACCGGTGTGTAACTATATAAGGGTAATATGATATTATCTAATAGACTACATGTTTTTTCTGCATGATACATTTACATGGTATGTGTTTTTGTGTGTGTAAATTATAGGTGTAGAATGAGACCATCAGGTTTTAGATAGACAGAGTATTGATGAGTTAATCCTAGAATATTGATGGAGTTTGAAATAGGTGTGTTTTTGTGTATTGGGTGTGCGTCGATGAATTTTTCATGGGAACAAACATCCTTTGGTCATCTTCATGATCTTCTCATATTTGGTGTGCATCTATACTTAATTGTGTAGTGTTTTCCCATGAAAAGCCAAAGGAGGAGAATGTAAAATCCTGTAGTCTTTTATAATTTTGTTGGGATTCCCGTGTGCAAAACACAAAGTATGTTTATTTTACTTAGTGTTTTTATCTTCCTCTATGTAAGGTTAGTTACTGATGATAAAAAATTCACACACGTACATAGTTAGGTACACTTTGTATCCAAGCGTATTTTACACATGCCACAGGCTTGGTTATTGTAATATGTATGTTACCTAGAGAGTTTTGGATCTTGCTTTGTTGCATTTGTGGGTATTTATGGACAATTTCTTTGTAATAGTTTTTTAAAAAAACAAATTTTGTGTGCCTCAATGAGGTCCTCGTCAGATCCCTTATTGGGAGGTAGGTAAAGCCATGTCAATAGTGGTCAACAAGCCTCGACGAGGTGGCCTGTATGGTTGAGTTTTGTCTATTAATACTCTCTCCTCTTAAATGCTTTGGTAATTAGAAATTCCGAGTGAAACTCTATCAAACCTTTTCTAGCCATTCCAATTCCCCTTTCACTAACCATCTTGAGTTTATTTTGATGATCATGATGCATTTATGTGAGAGTGAATAAAATTCTTATGTTGTTAGTGTTTAATCCTACTTTACTTGTGATTTGTGAGCAAGACTATACTTTTAAGGCTATTGAGTGTTCCCATGATAGTGATTGTTGGTGATCGTGGTTGAGGTGTTTTCAACGTTTTTAGTACTCATTCTTGTTCCCAATACTAATAATTGATTCCCAATCATAATATTAAGTGTGGTTTTGGCAATGGAGGAGATTCGAATCCTTGTGTTGGATAAGTAGTTACAAAGGCAATGAGCAAGGGTAGTTATAGGTAGTGTGGTCCCAAATGATAAAAATTTTTGCATTTATATTTCTTTGAAGTTGTATTTATTTATTATTTAGTAGATTGTTTGTTATCGAGTGGTTGCATAAGCATCTGGTGGATTTTACCACATGGACATATTTTTAGGACGATTTACCTCGTTATATGATTGTATTTGTATGCTTTGCTTTTTCGTGAGTACAATCTAAGTTTTGATCGTGATATAGGCTTTGGACTCTGATTGAAAAGCTTCTTACTTTCAATATAGCATACTTTATTTCCTTATTAAGTAGCGTGTTAATTGTTTCTTGTTTGTGGTTTACCTCTTATGGAAGGAAAAGTCCTTAAGGAGTTTGTATCCTCTCATCCTTGTTGTGTACTGGGTTTCAAACACTTTCGTATGTAAATAAAAAAAATTAGTGTCAAAAATTTTGCTAATACAATTAATTGTAAGAATATGAACAACTATATAATTTTGAATGAAAAATAATTATTTAAATATTAATTATTTTCATTTTCATTTTTGATAAAAAAAAGTATTTTCAAAAAACCATTTGACCCCTTAATTTTGCATTAAATTGTCAAACATGCTAAGATGATTACTTCACAAGAGGTAACAAACATGTACTACCTTATAATATAACAACGGTTATAAAGTACATTTTTGTCAAATGTAACTAATGATATGAACGATATCATTATATATAAAAACTTAAATTAATAAATGATATGTTAGGTAACGTCGTCCATTATATTTTAGGTAATAACTAAGTATTTTTTTAATTTAGGGTTTAGATTTTAATGTTTAAGATATATATATATATATATATATATATATATTGGTGATAAATAATTTAGAAAAATAGTATTTACAAATCATAATAACTTTTGGATGAGACTATTTAAAATGTATAAATGTTAATAAATATAGAATTTTAAAGTAATAAATGATTCTTAAAATCAAGTAAAATATTTAATTACTATTAGAAATACATATATCGTTAGATTGTGTTTATTCAAAATTCTAGATCATTTATTAAAAAATATTTTTCTAAATTATTTCTATCGGGAATGATCATTATATATATATATATATATATATATATATATTGATGAACACTATTTTGACCTATTATTTACTTTGTTTTTAAGTATTTATTTTATATTTTATTTTACTTTTATTTTATTTTGGAGGTATTTACGTGTTTTATAGGTTAAAATGTTTATAGAAATTTTTTGGGTAAACATGAAGAAAAAGAGTAAAATCATTTTAGATATTGAGAAACTTCAAATCACTAACTGGACAACACAATAACAAACAAATTTTCTAGTAGGACAACATAGCAACAAATAAAGTCTCAATGGGACAACACAACAACAAACAAATAATCTAATAGCAAAACACAATAACAAACAAAGTCTTTAAAAAGATAGCACAAAAAAAATGCAACTATGCAAATTATATGCAATATAATGCAAACTATAAGCAATATAAGAGAGTGAGTGTATATAACACGCAAACATAAAAATGTGTCATAAATGATACCGAGCTTTCAATAATCAACCTTACGAATGACTTATAAAAAATTGAATAAAATACAGACATTGTGTTTTGTCCAAGAAAACACCAATGCAAACATAAGATACACATAGGCGGACAATTATTTTTGAAAACTGTCTAACTAAACGATTTCAAGAGTAAACCAAACTTAGATATTTTTTATAGGTTAGTTGGTCTAGTATAGGTCCTAAAATTTAAAAAAACTAGCCTAATAATGTAGGTTTGTGGTTTTTATTTTACAAAATTGAAAAAATCCAAATTAACTTATTATATGTTTTAATTTGATTATATTTATAATATTTATACATATTAATTAACATATTTTAAATTTTATAATTTTTTATTTTTTTTAAATTCTTATATCCAAATCTAATTCGGTCATGGAACTATTTTCAATAAAAAATTCATTTTCTCAAAATCATGTGGTTCAAAGAATAAACATTTTTATTTTTCTTTTTGGGTTGAGATATAAACATATTTTAGCAAATTTTGGTAATACGCATGAGATTTTTTTTTTTTTAATTTAAAACACTTTGACAATCTTCATTCTTGTTTTCGTTCTAGTGATTTGGAGCCAGGTGCAAAGTTATAGTTTTTTTTTTTTTTTTGGAAATTTTTATTTTTGAAAAAGTTAAAGATTTTCAAATAACAACATTAAGAGAAAATATAATGTGTTAAGATTACTTTTTTACTTCTAGGTTTTGGTTTATGAACTAAAATTAGGGAACAAATCGCTCTCAAGCCGACCTCATAGGTTGGCTCTTGAATGTTGATTTTTTTGAGACATATATACTAAGTTTTGGTTTTTATAAAATTGATAAAGTAAAGTTTGCTAGTAAAACATGACAATAATACATCTCTATAAATAGTAAAAAATGAGTGAAAAATATTTTTGTTTGCAATCCTATTAGAAATTGTTTTTTAAAATGTAGTTTTGAAGTATAAGCACATGATTAATTCTGCTTTAATTGAAGCAGAATGTGCTCTTCTAAGTTATTAAAAGCTTTCATTAAAAAAAAAATCCTTAATATTACTTTAGACATAAATGATGAATTAATCTTAAATAGTTCTTTCCCAACTTGAGATATACCTTATTTATTATTATTAATTTATATTTTAAAGAGATTCACACCACACAAGTAGGGGCATATATATATATCGTGGCCTTGGAATGATTTATAATAAATTAACACAGTAACTAAAACTGAAGGTTCTTTGGAAATGGTTGCTGTGCTTATAAGAACATAATGTTTGAAGCAGGCAAAGAAACAGAGAGCGCAATAAAAGACCCCACAACATGTGTTTTTTCATGTTCTCTTTTGTTTTGTTTTTCACCCCCCGAGAGACCCGCGCTATATTAAAAAGTTGAGGGGGCCATTTGAGCTGAAAGAGTACATAGTGATTGATTTGTATGTTCGTTTGTTTTCTATCTAACTCCACCTATCCAGCTACCCATTTTCTCTTTCCTTTTTTTCTTCTTTAATTCTTACCGATGAAGATTGGACATTGCCAACTCAAACTTGTACATACATACATAATACACCATGGGCGTACTATTTGCTGTCAGTTGTGGTTTTCTTCTCAATTTTCTCCATCTTCATTGAGATATATGGGAAGGCAAGTTTCAACCCAAAAACAAGAAATAAATTATTAAACACATGCATGCATTTGTGTTATCCTAATCACTTTTCTTATTATTTAAAATAAAATAAAATAATTCTACTTGTTATTATTCAGATACCATTATCATTTAGTAACTAAATAGATTTACATTTCATTAAAATTTATACAATCGTTAAAGAATGATATTAAATGGTATAGTAAAATATTACTATATATAAAATAATATGTTTATAATATATAAAAGTGTTGTTTTATATATGAAATTTTTTAAAAATCTCTTTATTATTTTTTCGTTTTTATTATATTATTAAATCTTTATTTAAATATAAATTAAATATTTCTTAATTATCATAAAATTTATCTAATTTGATACTATAATTTATGTAATAAATAAATAAATGTATTAATAGAAATGATGTCTGAATGATTACATATAAAATTACTCTTACTCTATTACTGTAATTTGCATCATGTGAATGTGACCACTCAATAAGCCATGTCACTACTTCAATGCCGAATCAAAGTACAATACACAACTGATTTGAATTTAAGATACTAAAAAAACATACCCAAAAAATATTTAAGGAATATGCCATATTCAATACGTAATTATATATCTCCTATATATTATAAATAAAGATAATTTATATTTTAATAATGAATATTATTAAAAATCAGATAATATTTTCTTGATGACATTTTTTATCCCTCTAGATATTGTATATAGATATTTATACATATATACACTGTGAACCATCTTCACCTGTAAATATTATTCAATATTCCATTCTCAAAAATGCAATTTCTATTAATTACCATCAGTCTAATTTCTCTCACATTTTATATAGATCCGATTTAAGCATCAAAATAAATTTGGCATCACACCGATGCTATTTTATACAGTTTTGCAGATCAAATATTAGGAAGTGAAGAACGAAATTCGATAATCTATGTGAAAATTTTAATGGTATATATATATATATACTAGTTGATTTGATGAACTGTAATTGAAAAACATTCATCACTATTCTTCAAATTCTTCATTCTTATCTTTGATGTCTTCGTCAACTTTCTCTTACAAGAAACAGTTTGATCCGCAAAACTTTTACAATGAGTTAACAAAATTTCTTTATGTATAAAAAGTGTCAAAAGCTTTGATCTTTTTTTTTTCCCCTGTTCTTTTCTTTTGTTTTTTTCCTTCTCTTTTTACTGTTTTTTTCCCCTCTTCTATATGTTTTCTTTTACTACTTCTTTAGCTTTAGATTTACTTCTTTTTTTTGTTGTCTATGTATTAGAATATATAAAGCACTGAAATAACTAATTAACAATATATTAGTTTTTTTTTATTGTTTTGTTGTTTTTTTACATATAAATAAATATTAAAATATTTATAAAATAAATATATTTTTTATTTATACACATAAATAAATACTAAAATATCCATAAAATAAATATATTTTTTTATAATTAATTGTTATTATTTATAAAAAAACGAGTTCTATCGCTATATTGTTCTGCTACTTTCTTTTATACACAAACAAATACCAAATTATTCCTAAAGTAAACACATTTTTATTTATATATACAAATAAATACAATTTTTATAATTATATATTACTATATATAAAAGTAAGATACACTAATGAATAATACATTGGTTATTCTCCTGGTGTTTTTTTCACACAAATAAATACTAAAATATCTATAAAATAAATACAGTTATTATTTATACACAAAAATAAATATTAAAATAAAATCTTTTTATTTATACATAAATAAATACCAAGATGCCCTTAAAATAAATAAATTGTTTTATAATTATAAATAAAAAAACTAGAATAACTAATAAATAGTACATTGATTATTCTTTCCCTCGATTGCTTCACTATTTTTTTATGTAAATAAATATCAAAATATCATTAAAATAAATATATTTTTTATAAATTATTATTTTATTAGTTTTATTGTATATTGTTTTGATTATTTTTCACAAAAATAAATGCCAACATACTTATATCTCCTTCATTTTTTTTATTTTTTGTTAATTTTTTACTATTTAATGGTTATTTTATGTATTTTTCTTGTACATTAATAAATATCAAAATGTCCCTTTAGAATTATCAAATTTAAAAACGTAACATTGTTTATGTTTTTTTAGAAGTAATATTAGTATTTTAAATCAAGTATTAACATATAATATGAGATAAAAGACAAATATATTACTTAACAAATTATTTATAGATTACATTTTAATTTAAATAATTTTTCAAAGTAAATTACATAGTTTTGGACTCGTGCTATATAGTAAAATACTTGATGCTAGCTAATTCATCAAGAAACCAACTGTTAGCCACACAGCCTCTAATGTCACATTCTCACGCAAGATGGGCATAAAGAGAAAGCCTTAGATGCCCACCATGGCACTAAGTTAGCATGCCTCTAAGAAATGATCCAATAGGTGTTGTAAAGGTTTCTCGCTCACAAGGAGTGGCTACCACCTCTAGGAATTTTCCATACGACATATTTGAAAGCCTAGAGCATATATGGACATTAACGTATCAAGAATCAAACATTGACTTGAGTCAAAGCCATCACACATGTCTGACAACATCATCCTTCACTATGCATAGTGATAGGTAGAACCGTCATCGCCGATTCTACCATCGCTTTGGTTTTATATTTATAAAACTCTCACAAGTGTACGAATTATTTCATAGAAAATGATAAGTATACTCTAAATGTCGATCTAAAGAATAAATATATGTGGTTTTTAATTTATTATTCAAAATTTTAAAAACGAAATTAAATCATAAACATCATATCACGATATTTGGGGTTTTTGTGTTTCTAATCTAATAAAATAAAAATAAATATAGATACCGATTCAATAAACATTTATGCAAATTTTATCATTTATAATAGTAGAGTATTTATGGATATAATAACTAAATTAATTATGCTTGCTCATATTATTTAGGTTATGAAAGATATAAATTGATATTTATTGATTCTCTTTTTTTTTATATAAATAACACCTTTGATGGGGTTAGATATTCTTTGTTAACTAAACAAATCAATTAACACCTATGGGTGAGGTTGATAACTAATTTGGTTAATTAAATTAATTCATTTTTTCTAAGAGATTGAAAATAAATCATTTAAATGCCACTTTTGGTAGGGTTAGACAGTTTAAACTTTATTTAAGGTGTCCAAATTAAACTTACGAATTTAATTATCTGAGTACTAACTTTGAAGTTTTAAAACCACTACTGAAAACATGTTGTCAATACATTTTCATATAATTTTTGAAATAGAGCTTCACTCTAACTATCGGGCGATTGTACCAACAAATAAAAGAGTACTACTCTAAATCAGACCGGGTTTCTAAACCTTAAAATCTAATTTTCAGATTTAAGTTTGTAATGAAAAATAATACATTTTTCTCTAACATTTCTTAATTTAAAATCTTGAATAAAAATAAAATCAATTCATTTTAGAGATTTTTTCCTATTTAATATTTTGTAAGCATAATAAAGTTATTATTATATCATGTTTACAAACAACCAACAAAGTTAAATTTAATCACAGACAAATTAAATATAACATATAAGAATAAAGCATAAAAAATAATTGCAAAGAAAATAAAATCCTTACAATACTTTAATGTTATTCCTCTTGTTGGAAAACCTCCAAACAGAATTTGAATTTCCATTTATTAAATCAAAAAGCAAATAAATTATAAAAACATAATTAGTTCTTCTCAAAAAGAAAGAACTCTAAAACTAAGAAAAGCTAAAAACTAAGAAATGGAGAGAAAGAAAGAGAGAAGAAGATGTTTTTGAGGTGTGTTTTGATATAAAGAGAATGAGGGTATTTATAAGTAAGGAGAGGAAGAAAAAGTGGGTGGAAAAATGATAAAAAAAAATAGAGGAAACGCGTAGTAGGTGATGATGACATCAGTTGGTGGGTGGGGTGTGACAGCGCACGCAGAATGGAGAAGAAAAGTGCGCAAACTGGGTGTAGATGGGCACAGGTGCACACGAAATGGAGTAGGGGTGCACACGGAATGGAGTAAGGGCGCACGCGGGATGGAGAGAAGGCACGCACGGATGGGCGATACGCGCGCGTTGCTCAGCGCAACTGGGCATGCCGTGCGCGTTGGTCGGCGTTGCTGGGCGGCTGCGTGCACTGTTTCCTCTTTTTTGACATTTTTGACCCATTTTGTCCAATTTTTCCATCTTTTTTTTACTTTTCCTTATTTACTTTATGAATATATTTGTGATGTATTTCCTTCGGTATTTTGTTTTTGAGTCTTTAAGTTACTTTTTTAAGCGAAAATGCCTGAAAAACAATAAAAATATCTATGATTCTGAAAAGATAGATTTATATAAATAAATGATAAAATCATATAAATATATATATTTTTAATCAATTAACGTGCATAAAATCATGATAATTGTAGTATTTTTTGAGCCCTCATCACATATCCCTAAGACATGTCATTTTGTTAGCTCCACCCATTTCACCATTTAGCTAACCAGCTATCGATCACTAACTAGCCATAAGACTAGGTCATCAATGACCATATCATTCGCCCATCAATATGTCTAGGGTCTACCATTAGTCCATATGAAAATTAGCATAGACATAAATGTGTATCTCATAACCATTAGGATTTAAGGGACTACCTCGAGGCTAGATCGTAGACATAATCCAATTAGGAAAACCATGCCAATAATATTGAATATTGTATAATTATTACCAATACTAGGTACTTTGGTGAAACAATGTTCTAGGTAGGAGCACCCCATTCACACGCTTGAGTTGTTAGTTAAGTAGATGGAGACTTGACTGAATAATGTACAGAGTGTTAATGATTGGGGAATCTACTACAACCTTTTCACTCTAAAGGTAATGATTGTGAAAATCATTGAAAAAATAAACATGCATAACATTTCCAAGTACAATGGGAATGGGAAGCCCCTAAACCATTTAGAAGGGTTCGAATGCTAGATGGACCTAGACACCTATGGCGATGCTATCAAATGCCTGGCCTTCCTGATAACTTAAGAAAATAAGTCCAACACTTGATACATAATGTAGAAGCCCGGTACCATGAACAACTTTCTTGGGTTCAATAAGGAGGTCCAACACACGTTTCTGCTTAGAAAAGGTTGCAAAGAAAATATCCCACTTAATGGCCACCAAGCAAGGTAAGGATTAACCTTTGAAGGATTTCTTCAATCATTTAAACAATGAGAAGATCCATGTGAAGTATTGTTTTGACACTTTAATTGTAAGCATACTCTACCATGTCATTAATCCAAGAAACTATTGTTCAAGATCACTGAGAGGCTTCAATGATACACACAAAATTCATGCAACTAATGGTAAACTATAAGAAGAAACTTGAAAAGGGTATATCATAGCTTTACCGGAAGTATAAGGTTAGAGAATAGTTCAAGAACCATAGTGAAAAGCAACCCATAGAGGACCCAAAGAGCTATAACCTGCCCAAATGGAATGATCACAAGCACCTTAGGGTAGATTTTAATAACTACACTCCCATCTTAGTACCATTGCAAGAATGTTTAATGCAGGTTCATAACACTATGCTACTCAAGCAATGAATAAATATGATGAGTAATATTGGAAAAATGGATTAGGGGAAACAATGTATGTTTTACAAGGACAATGGCCACCTTGAAAGAGACTATAAGTGAAAGAGTCCACAACCTGGTATATGACCAGGTTAAGCAAATATAGACTCTTAAAAGACTCTGGCCTAACTCGTGAGAAATAGAATAGTAAAACAATTATACAGTTCACACAGTCAAAACACATAATATATAAAATCAAAAGTCGATAACCATAATAACATATTATATATATATATATATATATATATATATATATCAAATAGAAAGCACGTAAGAATGTAAAAGCTTTCTAATCTAAGTTTAAGCTTTTAGTATGTTTATACATATACACCTTAATCATGGATTATACTACAACAATATCAAATCATACATAACACTCGATATGGTAATAGCCTCGAGTTGCTTAGGTTAACCATTCATCAACAAATAATTCACTAAGCAATAAACAAGTTACAACACTAATAGACAATAAAACCATTATTACCTCTATCAGTTGAGATCTATGTCTTAACTTCCTACTACAGCTCTTCACTTGTTGCTTTTGTAACTTTTTGGTTCAACACTCAAACTCGATTGTCTTTCACAGCTAAAACCACCAAATGTGATGGGATTGAAAAACAATGATCAGTAATAATAAATGTATCAACTCATAACCTTATAGGACACACAGTTCACTACTAATATCAAACCACGTACAAGAGACACATAGTCAAACCATGCATTCACATAGATTACAATTTGATACTAAACTCCCAAAAATGACCCATTCTCAAATATAAGCTCTGCAAAATGATTTCAAAATTAGATATAAATCATAGTGTGTATTTTGGCAGAATTTCATCTCTTGAACAAGGGGTAAAGAAGAGAGAAATTAGTCGGGTATTTATAGTACTAAGATTTTTCATCTCACTAGCCACCTCACTACCAACACACTATTACGTGTAGCGAGGTCCCTGGTGAGCTTGTTTACGAGCTTGTTGGTAAGGTATGTAAAACGTGATATTTTTTGCTTCCAAAAATGTTGAGAAAAATCCAAAAATACATGTACCTAAAACAAGCCAAAAATCATGAGCAACAATGTTGGCTTGCTCATTGAAAACCAACACTTTCAACATAGCAAACGCACTACGAAAACCAATCATATGGTGTGTGTAAAAATTCTTGTATACAGAGTGTACCTGACTATATACGTGTATGATTTAATAATTTGCAGTAACCAACCTTACACAGAAGAAAATAGATACACTAAGTAAAATAAATTAGATATCATGTTTTGTACACCAAAAGCCAACACACAGACATGAGTACAATAGGACTTACATTCTACTACTTTGGTTTTTCGTGCCAAAACACTACATAACAAAATACATAAACTTAACAAGCATGAGAAGATCATGAAGATGTCCTAAAGTTGTTTGTTCCTATGAACAACACAACGACATGCATCAAAATCAAAAGGACACACCTACTCCAAATGCATCCATCTTTATGAATTAACTCATCTAATGTCTAACTCTGAAACATGAGGGTATTAGCACCACAACATCACTACAAACTAGAAGCACGAAGACTTCACTCTACACTTGTAACATGTGTACACAAAATAAAAGCATACCCTATGAATGTATCATGCAGAAATAGCGTGACTTAAATCGCAAATTATCATGTTTCTTCTACCTAGGTACACACCGATAGGCACAAACATAAATAAAGTACACAATTCCCTTTAACTTTATGCAATACTCCCCATAAATTCATACACGTTAGATAATAATATGTAGTGCAATCCTACATTCACAGCCCATGCGGCACACAACATGACAACAATTATATAGTTGTGCACAAAAACTTCTCTTCCTTTTTTACACTAAAAGTAAAAAAGGAACAATTTTATATGAGGAAGAAAAGGTATACAAATATGCTATAATCCTAACACTAAAGCAAAGTAGCATGTAAGATTCAAGGAAACACAATAAGAAGTACCACATGTTTTAAGAGAAAAAGACATATAGAGGTACCAAGACACTAGCAGGGTAAATGCATACAACATGCAATAAATTAAATGCATGGGCAACCAAAGATAAGTGTAGACATAAAACATCTCAGTCTACCCAAAAAAACATATGTCATGCATTACAGCTACAGTTACTAGGTAATGAATGAAAAACAAGAAACATGTAAGAAAGAAGAGAAGTATGGAAACACATAGACTCTTTTTCCAATAATGTAAGTGTCAACTAAGAAGAAATCAATAGGTCTTTCAAAGATTGTAATGAAAGTTTAAGGATTGGGTAGGGAAGAGAAGATATTTAGACTTGAACACACCTTTGTTGATCCGAACAAATGGATAAGTTCATATCCATGACACCTATACCCTCAAACATGGATTTCTTTTCTCATTATTTCTTAAACTTCAACCAATGAAGTTGAGAAAGCAATACATAAAATTTAGTGACTCATGCACTTATTCCTTTTTCATACTTCTCTTTTCCATCCTCCCCATTTTTTTTATATCATTCCATTTTTATCTTGTTTTTTTATACCTCTCTTTTTTATAATTCCATTCTCAGCTTTCTTCCTCCTCCTTTTTTATATTGAAACTAATAAGGTAAGGTGGACAAAACTAGTACAAACAATCTCAACAAAGTATGTTGAAGGTAAATGGGAATAAAAATTTATGCTAAGCCAATATTTATGATCAAGGAATGAAGGAATAACATAATAGCATAAAGAAGGGAGATAAAGGATTGTGAACAATGGTGGCAATAAAGGATCAAATGAATCAAGGATGGCATAAATCGTTTTTCTATCCAAGTAGCACCTAGAATTTTTCCTCAAAAGACACTAAAGATGGATTCTAAACCTTTTTAGAGAAAAACAAATCATCAAAGCAGGAGATTGGCCCAAGGTTCTAAAAAAAATACAAATTCCTAAAGATATAATATATGCAAAGGAAAGATGTATTCCTGATAAAACGAATAAGAAACATTAGCCATAAATGCTCTCAAGGAATACATATGTCAAAACATCCACACGACAATTAAGCTCAAATGCATGCTAAATATATGACAACATGATCCCTCTAAAATTAATTTTACATGTAGTAGGATATAAAAGAACAGTGTCAAGGAATGTAAAAATGATAACTACCAAGAGAGAAAACAAGGAAGGTCTTAAGGTATAAGTGCCCAAGAAGAGGAAAAAAGTGTCTTAAAAGAGACAAAATAAAAAAAAACTCACATCATTTCTAGTTAAAAGAAAAGAAGGAGCTAACTAACTAGTGAATAGCATAAGTAACATCTCTAATAGAAGGAAGAAGCATGAGATGCTATTAAACTATACAATAAGAAAGAAAGGCATATATTCTAATATAGAAACACGAAATATGCTTAGATAGGGACAAAAAAAGAGTGTCACTAGAAACACAAGATAAAAACGATATTTCAAGTATGCCAAAAGTCCTCAAAATAGGTATAGAGTTTAAATGACATATAGATGCACATGGAAAACAAGAGTAAGCAAATAAAAGTGAAACATTCATGAATTCGTGCTTGTAAAATCATCACATTTAAGTTCAAAGAAAAAAATTATAGCACATTAGAAGGAAAGAAGGTAAAAGAAGGATAGAAGCTAACAAAAGACAAACAAGAAAACACCACACATTAAGCTAGGTGTAGGAAGAAATAATCTAGTAAAATAGATGAGAAACATACTATTCAATATGGCATATGCATGATAAGATAGTAAAAAGCATAATCATAATACTTTGACTATATGAAGAACATATGGCATGATGCGTATACAAGAGGCCATAGAGAAAGAGGAAGGTAGTGCGCAAGGAAAACGCACATAAGGGACATATGAAAGCAACTAGCATGTAAGAAAACTAGTATAGTATTAGTCAGACATATAAAACAATAAATATGATGATTAATATACTTTGTATGCCAAGGAAACAATCAGAGAAAATCAAGAAATGTCAAACAGATAAACAAAAATAAAAGACATATATTCACATATAGAAAAATGACAAACAAAGAGAGAAAGAAAATAAAAAAAAAACTCAACCCTAATAGATCACCCAAAAATAGTGATCAAATAGTATCCTTCTATTTTAAGAATTTATAAGGGGAAACTAAGCTGGAGATAGTTTTTGATCATGTGAACATTAGGTGTATATGGAACTCGAGATCTATTTAGTTTATAATTTTTATAAAATTTAGTCGAGTCATCCATATAAACTAAGTGAGGCAAATTTATTTTTTGTGTTTTATGCCTTAGGTGAGTAATGAAACCTATAAGAACATGCTCAGATGAGCCAAAATAGCTACATCCTAACAAAGAAGATGAGGAAGAGCAAGGTGGTGGACTCTGAGTTGTACTCCTCTTAAATCTAGAACATTGCTTAGTGATATGTCTAGTAATGCCATAACAATAACAAATACGAATAGTGGAGTTAGGAAAACAGGTTCTCCGACTTCGAGGAGTGGCCAAGCTCACCACAATGGTGATAAGTAGGAATAATAGTAGGTAAAGATAGTGGACCACCAATAGAGTGATGAAAAGTGTTAGCCTTAGGTGAAATGTATAACTTACTTGGAGAATTTGGCTAAGACCACACAATATATTTACCTCTTGGGGTGGTAGTGGCAAACTTTAACTTTGGTTCTTGAGTGGAAGCTTTAAAAAACTTAGTAGAACCACCTATAGAAATTGAAACCCCTTCACTGTACCCAATTCCATGCTTGTCCCTAGAAAATTTGACATTTCTAATCATTCCTATTAACATTTTTGAACCCATAGAAATTTTGTCAATAACAATGGTAGAGTGTGCCAATTATTTCTCCCATATGTTGAATTTTTATTTTAGGATTGAACCAAGTCTTCCTTTTTCTCTTAAGAAGGATTCACAATAAAAGATCAAGTTATAAAGAATCTTGACACTCTTATGTAGTTGATCAATCTTAACATCATTTTATGTAAGAGAATCAGTCAAATGATCCTTTGAACCCTCAAGAATAATTATTTGCCCTTTTAAATGTTCAATTTCATTCTTTAGATCAAGAGTAGGCATAGGAATGATCGAAGATTAAGTAGATTTACCACAAGTAGAGACCATTAACTATTCCTTAAGCTTTTTAACTTATGATTTGCATTAAACTTTTGCAGCAAGTCATCATACCTTTTTTGAATGAATTCACTTCTGCTTGTGAGGTCATGTTGTTGTTCATAAATAGAGGACTTCCTTTCCTCTAGATTTTTCTTCAACATACTGATATCACTTTATTTTTACTCAAGGATCTCCAAAACCTTTCTCTTATCATTTTTAGACTAAATATGCTCCAAAAATAAGGCATTGTAAGAATTGAACAATTCCTCTTTTTCATCTTCGACTTCATTGTTTTCAGTAGTCTCCTCTTGAATATTTAAGGTAGTAGTTGGAGGATCAAAAATGCTGTTAAAGGCAAAAAAAGCCATAAAGTTAATATCATCTTCATCATCACTACTAGTATTGTACGAAATTGTGACCTTAGCTTTCATTGTATGTTTTAGTTTATAAAGGCATTGGGTAGTAATATGTCGTTTCTTTCCATAATAAAAGAACCTTATTTTATTTATGTGACCTTTTATGTATTTTTTTAGAACCATTTTTTGAGTCTTCATCGTCTCTAGTAGATCTTGAGGTTTTGGAACTAGAGGTATCTCTTACAATAGTCCCAAAAAAGGTTTCTTCTTCCTAAAAAACTAATAAATCTTTAAGCAAGGAATTCCATTTTCTCCTCGTCAGGGTCAGAATCATCATTATCAAAACTAACAAAAGTAGCATTTGTATTAACATTGGGACCACTTTCCATGGTGGTTTTGAGAGCCAAGCCCTTTCTCTTTTCTGTACCATTTTAAACTTGTCTGGTCAATATATGATAAAGTTTGAAGACTTATAGGTCACCAACTAACGCATTAATAGTAAGTTCTCCAGGCTTGTACATGGACTCACACATGGTAACATTGGCATGAAACTAAAAGGGTATGCTAGTTATGATTTTCTCAATCTGCTTTTCCTCGCCAATAAGCCTACCCAAGTTGTAGGAACATTTGACAATGTTTGAAAAGCTAGCATAGAATTTATCAAAGGTTTAATCCTTTTGCATGATATAGAGTTCAAAATATTTGTTCCACTTTAGAATTCTAGATCTTTTGATAGCTAATGTATCTTCATGAGTATTCTCTAAAATATCCCAAGCTTGGTTTGAAGAAGTACAACTTTGAATTCTTCTAAACTTATCAGGCATCACAGCCTTGATAGTTGCATATAAACCATTGCTATTACATTTAGATTCCTTGGATTCATCACTGTTCCATTCAATCATAGGCTTTAGAATAACAATATAAGCAAGTACAGTTTTGGTAGGGTAGGTCCAACCATTTTCAATAAGGTACCATAATTGGTCTTCTTCGGACCATGAAAAGCCATAATTTATGATTTCAATAAGTATAATTCAACCATCAAAAAGTGGAGGTCTAACTACATTACCTCATTCTTTGGACTCCATTAGAGGGAAAGTGTGTGTGTGAACAAAAGAGTTAATAGGAACAACATCAGAGTAGTTAAGCCTAAAAGGGCGCAACTACTCTGATACCAATTGAAAGAGTTCATGACTTGGTATATGATTAGGTTAAGAAGATACATACTCCTAAAAGACTCATTCCCTTGAATTATACTAGCCTAATATTAAATCATCATAACACTCGATATAACAAGGTAAACCAATATAAAGATCGCATCTATATGGTAACATCCTAGGGTTGCTTAAGATAACCACTCAGCAGCAAATGATTCACTAATCAATATGAAAGTTACAACTCTAATAAACAATAAAAAAAACTATTATCTCTTTCAGTTGGGAACAACATCCTAACTATCTACTATTTCTCTTCACTTACTACTTCTTTAACCTTTTGTTTTAACTCGGTTATCCTCCACAACTAACACCATCTAATGTGATGTGATTGGAAACCAATTATCAGTAATAGTAAATATATCAACTCAAAACCTCATGGGACATACAGTCCATTACTAATATCTAATCATGAATGGGAGAAACATAGTTAAACCACACACTCACACGAATTACAATTTGATTACTAAACTCACAAAAATGACCCACTCTAAAATATAAGCTCTCCAAAATAATTTTTAAATCATATATAAATCTCAATGTGTATATTGGTATAATTTCATCTCTTAAACAAGAGGTAAAGAAGAGAGAAATGAGTAGGGTATTTATAGCACTTGAATTTTCCACCTCACTAGCCACCTTGCTACCACCTATGGCAAGGTCCCTAGTGAGCTTGCTGGTGAGCTATGTAAAATGTGATACTCTTTATTTCCAAAAATCTCGAGTAAAATTCACAAATACCAATACCTAAAACAAGCCAAAAACCATGAGTACAATAAAAACTAACAGTCTCTACCTAGCATGCATACTATGAAAACTAACCCCGTGGTGTGTGTAAACATGCTTACATACAAAGTGTACCAGATTATTTGTATGTATGAATTACTGATTATCAGTAACCTACCATACATAGAGAATTAAAAATACAATAAGCAGAATAAAATAGACATCTTGTTTTGTATATGGGATGTAAACACACAGACACGAATGTAACATGACTTACAATAAGGAATTAAAAGAAGAAATTGAGTACTTGATCCGTAAAAAGTACTTTAAATATTTTTTCCAAAATCAGAGGACCATATGATCTACATAGGAATGACTTGTTACATAATCTATTCATAATTCCCTTGGGCCTATAGGTACTTTGGTGGACCAATTGGTGGTCATTCCTAATAGGAAATAAAGGCCCACAAAAGGAAGTTAAGTAAAGGCTAGGAGATTTATCATGAAATAGATAGGGAAGAAAGAAGGCCTTAATATGGTAAGGAAAGAATTGGTATTCAAATAGAGAGAGGTTAGAGAACTAATAAATTCACACTATGATTCATTAATGTTCACCTCATAGTAACCAACATCAGCTTCCAGACCATCCTGGTCAACAAATGCAATTTAGTGGACTTGATTTTTTAGATCCTTGCAAAAGGATGAAGCTCTATCACCCATTAAGAAAATTGCTACACCATTCTCAAGGTGCTCTAGGAATCCTTTGGTTCCAAAAGAAAGAAAATGTGGAGTTGTCAAGGACTATAGTAGAAGGTTAGGTAAGTTGTACTAACATGTTGAATTTTATGGTAATGGATTATCTATCAGTATACAATGGCATCCTAATAATCATTTTTTCACAACACCAAGGACGTTCCTTTCACCTAACACTAGACCCTTGAGCAATCTTTGTGAGAGATTTTGAAGAAAAGATTGATGATTGGTGATTGTGGCTGCATTGGTTCCTTCATTAACCTACAATACAATATTCACTAATTTTTTTCTATATAATTTTCATGAATATGATGATGTTTCTTGTAGAACATAAAGGTAGCTAAATTTATTCAGAGGAAAGAAGAGGTTTCTAACTTCCTACAGGCAATACTTTTGGGATGACTCTTTTTTATTCAAAATTGTTCAAGATCAAGTCATCCAGAGGTGTGCTCCTAAAGAAGAAAATGAGAGCATTTTGAAATTTTGTCATGAACTTCATTGTAGAGGCCATTTTAATGGTAAGAAAACTGCCCTAAAGGTATCACTGTCTAGATTCTATTGGCTAACTCTTTTTAAAGATGCTAATATGTTTGTGTACAATATGATCGATGTCAAATAATAGGCAACATAAGTAAAAGAGTTTAAATTCCTTTGACATCTAATTTAGTTGTTGAACTCTTTGCAATATTAGATTAATTTCCAAAAAAAATATCATGAAGTAATGTGATAATTAGTTAGTTTTTTTCATGACTAGTATTTCTTAATAAGGGGTGAAAATTATATTAAACCTAAAATCGGTGTTTAAGAATCAAATATTGGAGACTACCCTTGCGAAAAATATTTTGAACCCATTATACTTTATTCTGACTGATAAATATTATTTTTTATACTCTAAATATTTTTCATATTTCTTTAGCATTATTAGATGATCTTTATAGGACTTAGCATTGAATGTCTAGATTTTTATATCTTAATGAAGTGTAGTATATTTATTTTTCATTTTCTTAGATTAAATTATTTAAGTAAAAATTGATAGTATATGTCTTTCTTCGTTCATGCATGACTTCTATTAAAAAAGAGATATATCTAGGGTTACCTAAAAAAATACAAACAGAAAAATTAAATAATAACCATTCACCTTACTATATAAAAAATGTACAATATGTACGTGGGTCCACTATCTAAAAAATAGATTCTCTTATAAAAAAGAATATAAGAGAAAGAAAGAGAGGAAAATGAATACTATAATACATATAATATGACCCAAAAAACATAAACATTTGTGAGAAATGGTTTAATGCAAAAGAAAATATATGAAGTAATTCCCTAAGATGTCATTACATTTTTCTACATTTTCTAAAAGTCATATTACTTGATATTTTTATTTGATGAATTTGATTGATGCATGAAAGTAATGTATAATATTTTATAAATCTTTACATTTGATTCCATTCATGAGATCAATGTTAAAATTACACTTTGAGTCTTTCTTCTTTATACATATGTGAACATATTAGTTCATTTATATACATTAAATCTTTCACATATAAATTAGTATAGGTGTTTGAACCCATAGGATTCAGTGTTTTTTAGCGTAATAACTTGTGAGGAGTATAGTCAAAGCGAATTAGGATTCTTGACACTGAGTTTGGGTGAAATTAAATTGATACATTTTTTATATAAAATATGAAAATTATTTTGCAACTAATTATTATAATAAATCATGAATGTTTAGGAAGTTGAAATAATCTATGCTTAAGATTTTAATTGTGAAATTTAAAAGAGATTATTTGCATGAGATATTTCTGTATTTCATTTCTTCATTTTATTTTAGTCTTCTTATTTTATTTTGTTTTGTTTTGTTTTCATATCTTATTTTATAGACATAAACTTGTCCATTAGAGCAACCTAAGAGTTTAACTGCTTGTTGCATATGCTAAATGCAAATATGTTAATCCATAAAAGTGATTTTGGTTAGTTTATTTTTTAGTTTTTTTAGTTTTAACCGCTTCTCTTGCTAAGAGACTAGCAAGAAGGTGGTGGGTTGTAATGAGTGCTTAAAAATACTAAATATACCGTGTTTTAATGTTATTTAATTAATAAAACAGATTTATATTTGCTTTATTCTATTATATTTTAGACAAATATATTTGTTTAGATTAATGAGTATATTGTAGTGTTTGGTAGGTATTTTAATATATAAATATGAAAATAAAGAAGAATACTTGAAGCATGTTTATCACACTTTTTAGAGCTTAAATGAATATCATTTATTTGATATCATCCAAAGTGAAGAAAAAAGATAATGAAAAATAAAGAAAAACATAATTGTATACCGCAACATAAGAAGGTTTAAATTGGTCAAAAATCTAATTGCGATCTGACCGCATTGTGGCAAAAACACAAGTTTTTCTCACGTTCTTTCCTATAAATAGAATCCCTTATATACCAAGAAAATAAGCTTCCAAGTTACATTTTAAGCAACATTCTCTTCCCTTTTTGTATATTTTTATATTTTTAGCTTTTAAAATTTATTTAGTTCTTTTCTCAATTTTAAGACATAACATGCTATGTTTTGGTAGTTTCTAATTTTCGATTCAACAAATTTTGAAGTGCAATTACTATCGGAGTTTTTTCAGTCATAGAATCAACTCTACAATGTTCTATAAGGATATTGTTAAGGTATTAATTATATTCTTTTTGCAATCCATATATTTGTGTTGTTTCTTCTGTATCATTCTTGATTTGTTTTTGACCAATTATAACATGTCTGGTTGATAGTGAATATAATATAATAATAACTTTGTTATGCTTGCAAAATATTGAATAAGTAAAATATTTTCTGAAAATAAATTGATTTTATTTTTATTCAATATTTTTTTATAAAGAATGTTATTTGAAAGAGTACATTACTCTTAATACAAAACTTAACATGAGAGTTAAAATTAAGATTTAATTATCTCGACTTAATTTGAAGTACTACTCTTTATTTTAGATTTAATTATTTGGTTATTTAGAGCGAAGCTCTATTTGAAGGTTTTTTACAAAGAATTATTATTCAAAAATATATTAACAACATATTTTCTTAAATAATTTTAAACTTGAAAGTAATTTTTTAGATATTTTAAATTCTTAAGTTTAATTTGGACACCTTGAATAAAGTCTAATTAACTGACTCTAACTAAAGCTATGATTAGATGATTTGTTATCTTCTTAGAAATAAAGTTAAAATTTAATACTTAATTAATTAATAGGCTCCACCTAAGGATATTAGTTAATTAATATTAAATAAATAAATTTAAGTCTCGTCTAAGGACACTTTTATACCAAAAAGAGAAAATCAATAAATATTAACTTATATATTTAATAACCTAACTAATACGAGCAAACATAATTACTAAATTATTATATCTATTATTCTATGTTATTTATGAATATATTAAATTTTATGAGTATTTGTTGAATCCTTGTTTATCTTTATCTTTATGCATTATATTAGTTTAAAAAAAACAAATCGTTATAACAAAATGTTTATGTTTAATTTTGCTTTAAAAATATGAATAATATTTAAAAACCACATAATATTACTTTCTTGAATCAACCTTAGAAATATAATTATTATTTTTATAAATAATTTTTACACTTACATAATTACTAAAATTTAAAATGGATAAATATTTACGAAATCGATATTATCTCTAATCTAGTTCATCACAAACCCCATAATACTCCCCAAAAAATACGAGACTAACAAAAATAGAATGCTTATGTTGAAGATGTCTACAATTTCAGTATTTTGTATATGCAATTTTTAAATATTGTGATTATACTTGTAATAATCTAATACATTAATAGCATAAAATGCAATTAATCTGGTTATTAGCAACATAAATATATTTCATTCAATAAACAACAAAAGTAAGAATTGAAGAGAGTCCATATTCTCTTAACATTTGTTCTCCTTCTATTTTATTTATTTTTAGGTTAAAATCAAAAGTGATTAAATTTGATAAGGATTATATGAATTTGTTGATTTGGCAGATTTTTTTGAACACCCGAACCGAGGAGTTGGGCAGGTCGTGGCAAGTTCTAAACCTTCGCTAATGGAGTTTGTTTAGAGTAGGGTTCAGTGCTCATTGTACCTTTGAAACGTCTACTATTGGTTTGGAAAAGGATACTTGGCGCTGTTATTAACCACCAAATATTAATAAATATATTATTTAATTTTATTCATTAATAAAAATAATATTCAATTATAATTAATAATATAAATATATTTATTTTTTATTTTCGATAAAAAAATTATATCATTAATAAAAAGTTTGATGATAAATTTATATTATTAATAATAATTTTGATAATAAATTTTTATCAAGAATTTTATGGTAGATTTTAACAATAATAATATATCTATATCATTAATAATAATTAAATTTTATTTTTATTATTTGATAAAGTTTGATAATATTTTTTTAAATTTTTTAATATTTCTATAAAATATTAATTAATTTATTCTATTAAATATTTTATAATTTAATTCTATATTTATACAACAATTTAAGAAAGATAAACATGTCTTATTATAGTGTTTTTTTTATATTAGCCATATCTTAATTAATAAATGAAAAATATATTTAAAATAATAGGTAGTAGTAAAAATATAAAATAATACTAATTATAACAGTAGTATGGATGTAATATTTTTTTATTTTATTATTATTTTAAAAAAAATATCATGCCACTATTACATTGAGAATTGATAACAAAATTATTGAAAATTATAAAAATATTAATCATGAATTAATAGAGATTGCTTCTATAGTTTGGTACTGAGAAATTCGACCATTAAAATTCAAACCATATATTTTATTATTTAATTAGATAATAATAGTCCTTATATATAATCAGATTTCTATAAACGAACCTATTTTCCAATCAAATCCACATCTTTATCATCATCATATGAATGAGCTGCTACTGTCAATTCAGTTACTCCAAATGAGAGAAACACAGACTTGACCACATACGGATTATCAAATTTACACTTGTTTCCTGCAATATTAGACATATTGAAAGTCATGTGGCCCTCTCACACATAATTATTAAATGAATTTTGTACGAATATCGGTGATATTTTTATTATTTATTTTCATAAATTAAATATATTAATTATTTTTTATTAATTTTAATTTTTAATTTTCTGATTATTTTGATGTAAAATTTTTAGTTAAAATTTGAACTTAGGAAGATGTTTGAAGATAAAAATATTTCAAAAAATTTAAAAATAAAAAATAAAATTAATAAACATTTTCTAAATGTCTATAAATATAATATTAAGATGACTAAAATATATCTATTTAAATTAAAATAATTAATATGTATAATTTATAAAAATAAATTAACATTATGTATTTTTTTCATTTTACAAATAATTATACTACTTATATATTCTTTATTGACACTTAAATTCAAAATCTTTTGATACTCAAATGGATTTCATATCATAGAGTGATATCTAGTTTACTACATATAACATTATTTATTAGCAGTTTGTTTAGTGAGGGGCGGTCTAGAGGTATTAAATTAACTCAGTTAGTTTACATTGAATGAGTTCTAGTGGTATTTATTTCATCAAATTTTATAAATTAAATTCAACTCATTTTTTTTTAAATTTCGTTTAACAGAACATGAAAAAATAAAACAAAAAAACATTTATAATTTTATTTAAAAAAATGCATATAAAAATATTTTATTTTAATTATACTTTTATAAAATAAAAATAATAATCTTTTAAGTATATTTTTTCACATTAGCATCATTACACTTATTTTTTGACATATATATTTTTAGAAGAGCTGGTGAGTTGCTTATTGTATGGTGAGATGGTACATTTGAGCTCATGAGTTAAACGGATTCAAGTTGTTTTTAGTTTAATTGTTCATTGGATTTGACATATATGAGTTGAGTTGTTCATTTAACACTATTAGACGCATGTATATCTTATTTAGAGTGAGCGTGTGTCCTTCCACACATGATCAAAATATAATTTTATAGGTAAAATTTTATAATTTTATGGAAGATAATATTAAACCCATAATGCTCTATCTCAATCTAAATTTTAAGTTTACATTCAAAGGGTAAATTTTATGTATAAATTTGATTAATTGTAATTAATTAGAATCTATTAAAATCTTAACAAATCTAACATTTTAATACTTATTTATTCAAAAATATCATTATTAACTTTTTAGCTCTAATATATATTTATTTTATTTTTTAATTTGTACGTATTTCGTGAGAATTTGCATAATTTTTAATGACTCATAATGCCTTGTAAAATTTGAGTCTTAGATTAGCTTTTGTGTTTGTTACATCATATTAAATAGGTTTAATATAATTATGTTATATTAAATAATATAAAATTATTTTATAATTAATCAATATAGTATTTTATTGAGAATTTATATAATATAATCGTATAAATTTGATGATAAATATTTTAATAAAATAATATATATTTAAAATATTTTATAGTTTATTTTATGTAATTTTCTTACATATACATAATAAATTATAAAAATGTTATTTTAAATTCGATGGAAGATAAAATCAGAATATATAATTTTAAAATTGATAGTTTTAAAATTAAATCAAGATAACATTCACTATAATGTATACTCATATTTTTTAATAATTAAAGTTTACATAATTATATAATATTTATTTAATATAGTGTAACTTTACAAGTAAAAGTATGACAGTAACTTTTTTTTCTTTAAATGTGAGGTATTTTTTTATGGTACTACAATTATAATTAATATAAGTTATAATTATTAGTTAAAATAATAGAATTAATATTTTCCAACATATAATTAATTGTATTATTTTTTTTATAGAATTTTAATTGAAATATCTTTTAATTAAATGTAATATCAATAAATAGATGTTTATATATATAATGTGTAATGTCTTTACAGAGATGAAAGTTTCGACGTTATTGGTGATATTACGAGGAGAAAAATTTCTTTTTAATAGATCTCAATATCAAAACGTGATATTTATATTTTTTCGTCAAATTATCGCAAAAATGTCGATAATGTCACTAAAATATTGATAAAATAATGTTGACGTTTAATGTTGCTTAAATGTCTTTTTTGTTGTTGTTGCTAAAATGTCTAAAATATTATGGATATTATTTTTAAAATTTTATTAAAATGTCACTAAAATATCAAATATCTTTGAATAGTAATATTTTATAAATAAAAATATCATAAATAATATAAATAGAAATACAAGACATCTTGGGATAAAGGAGTTAGATTAAAAGATTAATCATTCTCAAGAATAAAGAAAGTATTTTTTTTAAATATAGTTTATTATCAAATAAGTAATAAATAAATGAATATTAATATTATAAATGCAAAATAAAGGTATAAAATAATAAAAAAAACTATTATAGATAAACAATAAAAAATCCTTAAAAAGGACAAGAAAAATTGAATAATCTATTTAGAAGGAATATAAATATTAATAAAAGAACATTTTAGAGAAAGAATTGATACAATAATAAAACCAGCACTGTTAGAAAATATAATAATAAATAGGAACAATGTCTTTTTAGGAATGATCCATGAAAACTTAGGATATCAAAAATTAAAATTTAGAGATGCAATTGATACACTAATAAAACTAGCATTGTTAGATAATATAATAATAAATATAAATATGTTTTTATTAGGAATGATATATCAAAACTTTGGATACGAAAAATTAAAATTTCTAATATACCCTAGGTTTGTCATTAATATTAATGATAAGAACTTAAACCAAGTGTTATGTTTAGCCTATGAATTTAAAATAGAAGATGTAATGAAAGAAAGAAATCATTCATTTTCAATATATTACATATTATGATATTTGTTAACAAACAATCATAATAATTCAATATATAGACCAAATGAATTTATAGGAATAGACAAAAAAATTCAATAAATTAGACAAATAATAAAATAAAAAATATTAATAGACTTTAAAATACTAGAAGAATAAAATTTAGATATTAAATAAAAATATCTAATACTAGGGAAAAAAAAAGTAAAATAATAGGAAATAATAATGTATCAAAGTTTAAGTTTATAGATCGTGCAAGAGAACCCTTTAACAACAAAAGAGGTGATAGATTTAAAATAATAAGTTAAAATACTAAAAGTATTATTTTGTGATGTAATACTAGGAAGAAAATGATATTATTATTATCTCCATAATGTTTAAAAATAAACTGCATGATATAGAACTACATTTTAATGGAAGCCTAGTAGGCCTATCAAAATAATAAATAACAATAATGGAAACTTTAATTATTTTAATTGAAGAAATAGATATAGCACAAGAATCAATTATCAAGTTCTAATAAGACATAAATGAAACACAAAAGAAACTCTTAAATGAAATAATAGAATAAGGTTATATTAAGAAATTTCAACAAGACATACATAAGAAGTTTATATAATTAAGAAGATATGTAAATACTATATCTAGAAACGATGAAATTATAAGTTATGTGTTTGATCCTTTTGTAGGATTAAAAGAAGAATCAACGAGGAGATTAGATGCAATAATACTTAGGAATGAGAAAATAAATAATGAAGAAAAACTAAAGATAAAGAATAAGGTATAATCCTAATTTAATGGAATATAGAATATAGACCCTTAGAATAGGAAAATATAAAAATTAGTTGGTTTGTTAACCCTAACAAATAAAGAACTAGGAAGACATTATGATGAAAACAGTTTTGCAAACAAAGAGGAAGATGATATGATAATAATTAGTGAAATCAATTTTAAACCAAAAAATATGATTCCAAAAAGTCGTATGAACCAATTTCATTAACAATTCCTTAAGAAGAAGGAGCATCTAATCCAAACCTAGAAGAAAGAAATAAGCAAAGGTTAGAAGAACTTGATCTTCTTTATAGGAGAAAACAACAATAAAGAATGGATAAAAAAATTACATTAGAGAACTAGAGGTAGTATCCTACCAAAATTTAAATTTTATGAAAATTATAGATCTGATCTTTAGATTTAGATTGCATAAGAGATAGGAAAAAGGCTTTAACTTGTAAAGTCTTAATAGCTCACAAAATGATAGAAAATGTAAAACTTTGGTTTAAAAATTTAATAGAACAATATTTACAAAAATAGGAGAATGTTCCCACATGTAGGAAATACTTAGATATTATAATAATTGAAATATACGAGAAATTCATTGGAGAAGACAAAGGTATACATATCACTAAATCCAGTGAAAATGAAACTGAGGAAAAAAAATGACATTTAACAAATATAAAAATATGTGACGTGTTATATAGATTTATTTATTTGTGAATATGAAATATATTAATATAAGTTACCAACCTTCATGTAAGAAACTTAAAGGGAAATTGTTTTCTAAAAATCATCTTAAACATTATATAAAACTATAACATAATGATGAAATTAAAGAAATGGGAAAACTATATTAGACACATTAGGAGAAAGAATAATAAGTCTTAAAAATGATATAATTATTAAATGTTAAGAAAATTATAAATATAAATAAATAAGAGAAATGATAAAATCTGTTATGATATAAAAGATTTTAGTATGCAAGAAAAATATAGATGTAACATAAAATCTTACAAATAAAAGTATAAAAAATATAAAAAATTCAAACAATATAAATTTAGAAAACAAGATTTTCAAAAATATAAAAGAAGGTATAACAAATAATCCTATAAAAAATGTAAGTCCCATTGTACTTGTGTTTGTGTGTTGGCTTCCCGTATACAAAACACGTTGTCTGTTTTCTTTTTACATAGTGTATTTGTTTGTGTAAGGTTTGTTACTACGTATCAATAATTTATACATGTATATAGTTAGGTACACTTTGTAGCAAGAAAATTTACACACATCTTAGGGCTGGTTTTCATAATGTACATGCTAGGTGGAGTATTGGTTTTCGACGAGTGAGCATATGAGTAAGCTGACATTTTACTTATGATTTTTAGCGTGTTTCAGGTACAAGTATTTTTAGATAGTACTCATCATTTTTGGAAATGAAAAATACATCTTTTTAGTACCTTGTCACCAAGTTTACCACTACTCTCTCCACCACCCTTGGTGAGGTGGCTGACGAGGTGTGCATTCCAAGCACTATAAATACTCCAATAATTTCTTTTCTTTTCACCCATGTTTTCAGTGCTGAAATTGTATCAAATTTTAGGCTAAGATTTATATCTATTTTTGAAATCATTTTGGATAGCTTATATTTGAGTGTGAGTCATTTATTGGGTTTAGTAATAAAATCATCATATGTGTGAGTATATGGTATAATAGTGTTTCTCTCATATATGTTTTGAAATTAGTGTTGGATTGTATGTCCCTTGAGAGTGTGAGTTGTTCACTTCCAATTATATGATATGTGGTTTCTAATCACACCGATAACCAGGTTTGTGTGTCGAACTAAGTCATTGTAGAAGCAGCAAATGAATATCAACAGTAGGCAGTTTGTATGGAAGTCTTGATTGATAGAGGTAATAATGATTTTACTATCTATTAGTATTGTAACTTGTTTATTATTTAGTAAATTATTTGTTGTTGAGTGGTTGCCTTAAGTAACCCAAGGATATTATCATATAGATACGGTCTCTATATGGATTTATCTCGTTATATCGAGTATTATGCATTATCACATGTGAAGATAGTATAATTTGAGTTTAAATTGTGTATGTTAAAACATATGATTATTTACTCTGATTAGAAATTTTTTGAACTCTCTTTGCAGTTGCTATCTGTTGTTTTGATATTATACTGGTATTGCTTTTGTTAAGTGTACTACTTCCCTTCTGTTATTTTGTTCACTACTTATGGAGACAATTCTGTTAGAAATATGTATCTTCTTACCTATTTGTGTATTAGGCTATGGACTTTTTCAAAAAAAAAAAACATTTAGGAGAAAAAAATATAAGCCATTAATAAACTAAATATTTTGGACATAAGGGAAAAAGAAATGCAAATGTTGGATTTACAATGATGAAAGACATTACGCTAATGAATGCCCTAACAAGCTTTAACATAAAAAAATTTAAAAAGGAATTGTCACAAAAAAACAAAAATCTTATAAAAAGTTTTACGATGAAATTAGAACTAATAGATGAATCCGATATAGATGATACTTATAATATTTATCTATTTGGAGAAACTAAGGAATAAATAACTAACTCAATGATCGGTGCAAAACTAGAAATGTAAAGTATCGTATTTTTATAATAAAATGATAAGAAAAGTATTGTTCTCAGGGATTGATAATTTATTTTTAACAAATATCAAAATTATGATAATCTCAATTTTATCTAGAAAAGTCATTAAAATTGTTGTATTTGAAATTTGAAATAAAATGAATTTAAAGAAAATAAAGATATTGTTCAAAAATCAAATTAATGGAATAAAAACATATGAGAAATCGATTTCACCTAATCTCTCGTTATGTTTTACTCATTTAGTTAACTGAATTTAATTTTTCCTATTTGTTAGCAATCTCTAAAAAACATCCAAAAATCTCTTTCCACAATCAATTGGAAACATTTTTTGTCAATTAATTTTCAAAACACATAATTGAGAAAAATCCTGTTTGCCATTGGTTGTGAATTTTTCTTGTAAAAGACATAGTTGCCATAGATAAAGGATTTTAGTTGAGGAATTAAAATTTAATTAACTTGAAGGATCAAGAACAACCACTTACTCTGTCCAGAATTGTTATGAGGAAGGCTTGGAAGATCGAAGGTATTAATCTCTACTTCAAAGGTTAATTTTATCAAGTATGTTCAATTATCGTTAATTATAATTAAGTTAATTACATCATAAAATTCTTGTTTGGTTTAAATAATTTTGTTAATTATTTCCACTGCACTCGTAAAGATTCGATATTTATTGTAACTTTTGTTTTAAAATCAATATGAGGAGAGTAAACAATACTTTTATAGTTTATTACTCTTTATAAATATTTGGCTTTATATACCATACAGAAAAAATATACTTAAAAAAAACACTTACAATTTCACAAATTAAGTTATTGATATTTGAACACGAACTCTAACTCCAATACTATATTATAAGTTATAAAATCAACTTAAGTAGCCAATTTTTTATATAAAGAAAGCTAAACATGTGCAGACAAGTAAAATATTTTTATTTATAAATCTGTATCCAATTTCGATTAAAAGAAAGGATAGATTATTAAGTTAATCTTAATACCTTTAACTTTTACTAATCAATATAACACCCTTATTTAAAATATAATAAGAAATGTTAAAATAATCTTATAAATTCATATTTATCTAAAAAAAATCAATAAGTTTAAACAAATTGTCTTATAGTACAAAAGTAGAACTCTTTATAGATACTGTGAGAGAGTTGCTTCAAATTCTACTAATGAATATGTGTATGCGAATGTCTGAGTGGCTAATTGTTATTTATAAAAAAAATTATTAATATACTCCGTTTTATTATCCTCTCTCTATTAATCTTCTTTCTCCCTAAATCATAATTCTTTCTTCATTATTTCGTAACCTTAATTTTCTCTCTTTCTACTCTTCCTATTATTATTTCAAAAACTAATAAAATTTACATCATTTAAGTTTATAATCATTAAAATAACACTTGGTATATTCAATTGAAATATTTTTACTAATAAAAAATATGTCTAATATATTATTTTATATTAAATGTTATTCAATTTAAATTTTATTTATTTAATTCCGTTTAATGTTGAAGATAATTTAATTATATATTTTTTTTATTGAAATATTATTTTTAATATTATAATTTTTAATTGCATTACTTTTTCTAATTTTCCTTGTTATTTTTCTTCGTAGACAATTAATTCAAAATAAATTGTTAAAATTTAAAACTAATCAAATAAATTACTTTTTTATATAAACTAGAGATATAATTTATATTTTTTGCATTATTAATTATAATGGATAATTATTATTTACAAATAATAATTTTTTAAAATTTATTAAATTAAATAAATTTACTTGATAAAATAATTTATTTAATTAATTAAATAAAATATTTTATAATTATAAAATTATATTGAATCATGAAACCGTGCAAAAAAACGCTTGAACACGTTTCGAGAAAATAGCTTAAATGAAAATATTTAAACTATTTTATATCATTTTATATTTTTAATATAATATAATATTATTTTATTTAAATATTATATTATTTTATTTTATCTTATTTAAATTCTATCATTAACCAATTTAATTTTAAATATATATTATATTATTTTTTATTAAACTTATATTATAAATTATTATTTATGATATTTTTATATTCTTATTTATTTCGTTATCTAATAGGAATAAATGAAATAGTTTATTTAGTATTATTTTATTATCATATAATTACATCTCATCGAAGATTAAATAAAAATTTAAAAAAAATTATTAAATTTTTTTATAACTATTTTTAATATATATCATTACAAATATCAAACTGAAGATACTAAGAAAACAGCGTGTAATATTTAAAGGACAAATATTATTATTATTATTATTATTATTCAATATTTTAACTAATCAACAAATAAAATGAAAGTTAATTAATTACATTCCTAAGAGATAATATTTGGCTTGTGATTCATAACATAGACTACGTGGAGTAATGATGTCCAAGTCCTCGTTATCATTTTTATCATTATTATTAAATAATTCTCATTCTAATCAATCTATCCAGAAGAATATTTTTCACACAGTTGTATGATTTAATAATCCATCAAGCAGTCAATTACTCACCAGCTGCTTAGCATTAATAAATTAATTGAAAAAGCAATATTAAAACAACTGTCACCTCCTTTATTAGGTAAAATATTATTCCCCTACTTTTCTGCCTAATTATCATCAAAGGAAGAGGAAGAGGTTAAAGTGTCTCAGGTCAATTGTGAAATTATTCATCACTATTTAAAAATATTACTATATAGTACCAATAAAATTAAAAAATATTACTATATAGTACCAATAAAATTAAAAAAATATTACTATATAGTACCAATATTTTTTAAAATATAAAATTCAATATGTTTTCTAGTTTTTTTATAAATAATATAAGAATTTGATAAGTTAAGATTATGAACTCCATCGATATACTTTTAACAATAATAAATCATCCCTCCAAATCAAGTAAAATGGGTTGAAAAGTTCTTACCAAGATGATCCGATGTTAAGGATAATAAATATGGAATAGAGATGATGGTGAAAGCTAAAAGGAAGAAAAAATTTCTAGTAGTTTTTTTATTATGCCTAGCTACTTAAAAATATATTTTAGTTTTATTATTTATAAAAAATTGAAATTTTTATTAAACCAATTTTTAAATAATAATGTAGTATTTATTTTTTAATAATTATAAGATTAAATATATTTATTTTTTATAATAACATAACTAATATTATTTAATCTAAAAGTTATAAAATTAAAATTGATTTTTTTTTAAATAAGATTACTTGTGTCGATCTCTATTAAAAATATATAATATATTTGTTTTTCTCGTTGATACCTATGTCTATCCTCCATCTTTTCTCATGTTAGTTTGGACTATAACGATGAATAATTTCTTCACTTTTATAATGTGAAAGATTGACGATTATGATAAATTAATCTGTTTAATAAAGACAAGAGACACAGTGATGAGCACTAAGTATTGACTTAAGATTTTTATAGCATTGGATTGTGGCTCTAATTTGAGCTTTTAAGAATATGATTTGATTCAAGGAAAAGAAGAAAAGATGAATTATTATTATTATTATTATTATTATTATTATTATTATTATTGTTTTAGTTGGATAAGGAAAGGCACTAATTGGTGTTTATTTTTCATTACTGTCTTTGCGTCAAGGAACAGATCCAAATCTAGACATTGCAAATTGGCATTCAAGATCTTTAAGCTTTTTTTATATTAATTTTTTAGTCCTTAATTAGGATCTCCCTGATTTGATTTTTTATAAAAAGCAAACTTTTGGTCTCCATATATATATATTATATAGTTCACATGTATTGCTATTTGCATCTAATTAATGGAAATATCTACACTTTAAAGACTTACATCAAATAATTAATTACTGTGAATAGTTATTCAGTTTTACATGCACTTTAAAAGAAAAAGATAATAATAATTATATTAAAGACTAAAAATTTAGTACGTATAGACTATTCTGAAATTTTAAAACGACGTCTACCCAAAAGTAAAAAAATAAAGAGTACTTTGATGGAAATAAATAAATAAATAAATAAATAAAGAGTAGTAATTATTTATATATCGACTTTTCATACAAACACTCAATTTTTTATATGCCCATTTTATACCATACTATAAAGCTTCACAACTAATGATAGTACAGTTAAGTTAAGTTATGTTTAATATTAAATATAAATATATTTAATAATTTATATATTTTTCTTACATATAAAAATAATTTTATTATAAAATTTCATTTAAATCAATATTTAATATTTCATTTTTCATTTTTCTTACAACATAAAAATAAATAAAAAATCAAAAAACATAATTTTAAAATTAAAATTTCAGATTGATTAAGTAAAATGTCAAATATGGCCTAGGCCAATACCTATTGTTAGTACTAAACTTCTAGGTAATATTGGATATTCAATCAATATCTTAAGTTTTTTAGAGAATAGATTATTTAACTACTTTTAAAATAATATTAAAGCTCGAGGTCTTGTATTTAAGGTCTATTGACCTCAATTTTTGAATTATAAGTGTTTAGTAGTGTATAAAGCAAACACTTGTAGAAAAATGATAGTTATATAAAAGAAGTATTGATCATTCTCTCAATAGCTTATATTTTTGAAATAGTTGGTTTCTTAATTACTTCTAAAAATTTTATTCATTTAAAATATGATCTCACATAAAAAACAAACATATAATTGTATAAAAATTTATTGTCATAATTTTTAATAATGGATCATAAATATCTTATTATTAATTAATATAAATATTAACAAAAATAAATTGACACATATATATATTTATGTATGTATTGAGTCAATTTCAATGACAAATAAAACTATGTTAAAAAGAAGTTTTAAGGACGGTCATTAACCATCATTATAAGGTTATTATGATACTCTAAAAAAATAGAGCAATCTCATCTATTTAAACATCATGATAAAAAGTATTTTTCATAAAGTTCGCGATCGTCATGAAAAAAGACGTCCATTGAAAATGATAGAAAATCAGGTGATCGTTATGAAAAATATATTCTATGATTATATTTTTTTTGATGACCATCATTGTAAATTAACGTCGATTATCATGAAAAATATATTTTTTAACGATCGTTTTTTAATGATCATCATTAAAAATATATTCTATAATAGTCGTTTTTATAATAACTTTAATTGTAAATTGATAATGACAATCATATAAAATATATTCTATAATGGTCTTTTTTTAATGACCATCATTGTAAATTGGCAAAAAACAATTTAATTTTAAAAATATGATATTTTTATATTTGGTTGATAATATTTTTCATTGATTATATATATCAATAGAAAATATTAGGTTGATAATACAAATGATAAAATATCAATCACTAATATTAATTAACCTATAATCTTAATAAAATTTATAGTAAATAACATAAAAAAGTAGTAAAAATGTATATAATTTCAAAGTATCTTTGTAATTTTTAACTTGTAAATTTTCAAAACATTAATAGATTTACTATATTTATCCAATATTTTATATGCTGAAGTTAATAATTAAACTACTATCTACAAGTATGCATCATCACATTTGTGCTCCATTCCTACCTCAATTGAAATAGCTCTTCTTTTGCATATTTCAACTTGTTCTTCCACTACAAACATTATATATAAAGTAAAGTATCGAAAAATATTTAGAATATACTAAAATATAGATATACATTTACATGAAATATCAATAAGGAGAGAATTAAAGATTAATGCCAATTTTGTTATACTTAAACAAGGATAGTTGTTAATGTCCCACATGAATATCATGATATAATAACCACATTCAAAACCACCTGTTTGTTTTGGGCACTATTCATAATGAAATTTTAAAATAGTACAAGTAACTAAATAAATAAATGAATGTTATAATTGGACAATAACGAGTAACTAATATTCTTGTTGTAAAATTTAAAATTAAATGTTCATGTATACATTAGACTTATCCTGAACCTTTTAATTAACATAAATTTTTTCAAGTTCAATTAACGATCATATATACCTTGATTTTGTGGGTTCTATACATAAAAGACTTGTTTAGCTTGTAATATAAAATAAAAGACTCTGTATTATGACCAAGTCTTCCCTGATCAACTCAAGTAAACTCATATCCATCTCTCTCTACATTTGCCTTTTTTTCATTCAATCACACTAAAACATTGGTATCATATACTTAACATAATCAAGCTCTCATATTTCTTGTATTACCCCATAGAATCTCATGTCTTCATATATGGAGTTTTTATCTTTGGTACTAGAATATCGCATAGTTTTAGCAACTACACTAACACTACTATTTTGAGTGATATGATTATCATCCCATGATTTAGTTTGGAAGAAACAATCATTAATGACAAAAGAGGGATATTTTATGACATCAAATTTAGGACCTTGTGTTGTCCAAACCAATTAATCTTGCACTTGAAGACCTTGACATCAATATTAATGAATTGTAAAGATTTTAATTACTTGAGACCTTCAACCAATACAAGAATGTAAAATTGTGTTAATCTTGTAACCATTTCTCATTTTGTTTATTGTTATTGGTTTCCATAATATGTTGCATATGTTTTCTTTACAGCATAATGTATAAAATAAAAAAATTAAATTGAGTTAATGTAAAGAAAAGAAAAAGGATATTAAATACTTAAGTTTATCAATTTTGAAATACTTACTCTATGTATGGTTGAACTTGTTCTGTAGTTTCTAGCACATATTGGAATGCTTGTTCCCATAACTCATAACTTATTGTCTCAACTATTTTTCCACTTATGAAATTGTCCTTTACATGATTTTTAGATTTGGGAATTTCAATAGATCAATGCCATTAAAAATTTCAAAAAAACTCTACTGTCCTTTTGGTTATAACATTCTGCTATAGACCCTTCTGGATTCTTTTGATTCCTAACATAACTTTTAAGAATTTTCGTAAACCTTTCAAAAGGATATACCCATCTCAAGTACATTGATCCATATAATTTTACTTCTCTAACAAGATGTAATGTTAAATGAATCATAATATGAAAAACAATGATGGCAAGCAGATCTTTTCAAACTTCATGCATAAGTAGCAAACTTGCTTTTGGATAATTTCCAAAATATTTTTATCAATTGACTTTTTACAAATTGAATTAAAGAAGAAGCAAAAGTCAATTATTGCATTGCTCTCTTTCTTTGACAAAATTAATAAGAATTATTGCACTAGGGTATGACAATCATGTGACTTCATGTTATTTAGTTTAATAGATACCAAATTTCTTATGTTTGATGAGTACCTAATTGGAACTTTAATATTCATCAATGAGATAAAAAAGGTGTAACAAGCATGTGGTATGAACAATCACTTATTTTTTTAATCTTCTCTTTGAGTAATTCTTCACGAATACCAAACTCAACCAAATTTTTTCTCAAATCATCCTTACTTTTACCATGAATAGATAGTAATGTACCAATGATATTATCACAAACAATTTTAGCAAATGCATGATAAGAGAATGATTTTTTTATTGTCTTTTCTTTTTGTATCGATTTATTTTTATTCTGATTTTGATTGATTTTCTTTAGAAATTAATAAACATACCCTTAGTTTAAAAAAGCCCTAATTTTATAAAACTATGTTAATATATTTTAAAAAAATTACCTTAAAATATTATGTTACACTTTCTGTTATTGTTTACTTCATAGTTCTCTCTACATAATTTTTATTTCATTTATTTATATACAACACTGATTAATTTATGTGTTATGATTTTTAAAAAAATATTTTTAATGATTGCCTTAAAGGTTTTTTTTTTCAAAAAAAAATTGCATCAAGTCTAATATATGTTCCGTATCTTCTAAGATTTGTGTGAAAAAAAAAACATACACCTCTAATTTTTTACTAATATTTTAATAAATTGATAGGATTGGAACACAAAATTGAGTTCTATTTATATTTTAAAAGAAACCTTATACTTAATTTGGTGTGCCCATGCTGAAAAACAAGAAAAAACCACGATTAATTTATGATTTTCAAATCTATCCACAACTTCTTATCCTTTTTTTAGCAACAACCAAAAGCATTTTTTCACCATTTTTGATCATTGTTAAATGTTCTTAAGCTACGTACTTCTCCACTTAAAAAGTAATAAAAAACTCTATTTAAAAATTAAAAAAATAGTCTAATCACAAGAATTGGCACCTATAACTATACGTACATGTCCACAACTCAAAATATGAAATGTTGTTCAACACTTCAACTTGCAACAAAAAACTACTGCAGCTCATATTTTCAAACACTAGAGTTTTTGTAAACCACACATAATATTAATTTGATGATGCTTGAAATTTCATCAGCCAGATCTTTATTATTAATTCTCAAAAAAAAAAAAAAATTTTATCATATTTTAACAACCAAAAAGAAGTAATTAGATTTTAGCCCTAAAAAAAGTATTCAGATTTTAACCTACACAAGAATGTGGTTTTCTCATCTTGGAATCTTCCCTTTCACTGATACAATAGCTCTCTATAAATATTTGATAGAAAATCAAAATAGCATAAAATTAAGGAATTGTAGAGAAATAAATATTAAATACATACTGGATATGGCACTATGAGATAGATAAAGTATTAAACGTAATGTAATGGATGATGGAACTCACTGTAACTCTTTGTAAATAACTTGTATACTGTAAGAGATATTAACTTGTATGCAATGGAGGATGAGATAGGCAGCGTCGCGAAGCAGCAGGACGCCACAATGGACGATGGCGGACGACAGCAAGTGAGGTGACGACGACAACAAATGACGATGGGTATAGGCAAAGAAACAGAGTCACGCGAGAGATGACGAAAACATACGGGTTATTTGGGATGAATTAATATAATCAGATCAGCTCTGGTCCTGGTAGCTAGAGGTGTACGTTTGCGTACGCAAGTAATTGTTTTTTTTAATATTAATTAACTTATATTATGCGCCTTTTTGTTTATTGCTTTGAGAGGGAAAGTTTTTTCATTTATTCAAGTTAAATATTTTTACAACGATCGTTCATACTTTTTATGACGACCGTGTTAAAACCACCGTTGTAAAAAATAATTTTAAAACCTTTTATGACGTTTATTTTAATAACGACCCTTATAAAAATTTACAACTTGTAATTTTATACGTGCATTTTTTATGACCGTCAAATTTCTAAACAAAGCGACCATCTTAAATGCTTTTTTTTTTTTTTTTGGGCATAGTGTTCATAAATAATTTTAACAAATTATCATAACTAATTATATATGGGATATATGCTATCATATTTTTAATTTAATTAATGAAATAACTTCTAAAATAAATGAAAAAATCAATTTAAACAAAAAAATTCAAGAAAATAACAAATTAATATTATTAAAACTTATAACCATAAAAATAACCGCCCTTATATTTAACTCATATGTTTTTACTATTAAAAAAATATGGTAAATTATCACATTGAACGTCGTCTAATTAAACGTCATTCAAATTAAATTACAGTCATTTAAATCTATTCAATATCGAACGTCATCTATTCAATTGAATATGTTTAATATTATTGAGGTGATACTTTTATTATTATAATTTTTATGAGTATTATTTTTGTAATTTTTAAAACATATATTCAGGATTAAATGGACTTAATTCAATGGTTGAAGAGTATTTGTTAAAGAACTTTGTCCAAATTATTTATAATCAGAACATTCACACACATAGGCGATGTTGCCCATTACATGCTAGACGATAACTACATATTCTTTTATAAATCCAAATCCTACACTCTAAATTCTAAAATCTAACTCACAAACTTTAAAATCTAAACTTTAAATCCTAAACCTTAAAATCTAAATCCTAAATCCTAAAGTCTAAACTTTAAATCCTATACCTTAAAATCTAAGCCATAAAATAAAAGAATACGTAGTTTTCCAACATGTAAAGAACTTGTTATGCCCCACTTTTGAAAAAAAAAGGACAACACAAGTTCATTATCTTTACAAAATTAACTTCTGTGAGCCTTTTTGTAAAAATAGTGGACTTGTGTTGCTCACTTAATAAGTAAGAGATTAAAATGTACTTTTTATTAAAAATAACGAATTTGAATAACCCATTGTGTGTGTAAATATATTCCTTTTAGTAGGAAGCCTCACAAGTCATGTTCTTTAGAAGCCATTGTAAAAAAAACATGTAAATGCATATTTAGCTTTAAATTTTATGTGTTTTAAAAACAATGTAACTCCTAATTTTTAACCTAACATCTTTTAGGTTTAGTGGTACTTAGGATATGGATTTAAAAGCATGGGTCTCATTCTTCTTATAAGGATTCAAAGGAACATGTCATCTGATCAGTCTACTCTTAAGTTGGACTGACATATATATGTAAGAAGGATTAAAAGCATCAAACCAATTAGAGTTCATAGCAAATCTAGACCTTTGCATAATATTTTCCTTTCTATCACAATTATGGTATGTATGAATAAATTTAACATGTAACATGTAAAGGTGCATATGGTGAATGTGTATCTTGTGAAGTAGAAGAGTTAGAAAAGTTTAAAAAAATTATATTTATGAGAATGATAGCGTAGAATGCTCATTTCTAATTCTATTGTCAACCTCTTTCACATCATCTTCCTTTTGATGCGCAAGATCTTGCACCAATATAATGTTCTCACCAACTTGCTTCATGTTTTCCTAATTGATTCCTACTAGACTTATATTTAAAACATTATAATATTTTGGCAACTACTCTTCATTCTACATGTTCTAAAACAAAAGAGTTAAGTTCATTTTAATCTTAAAATTAAGTTTACCTACTTATATATGAAAATTATTGAAGTTTCAATACGTTGGAACAATTAAAAAAAATATGAATTGAATTTCTAACCTAAATAGGACTTTGGGATATTAAAGACATGGTTATGCCACCTAATGAAAATATTTTGCAAGCTTATGTTAACTTGACCAAACATACCTTACAACATAAATTAAGCATATAACAAAGAAGAATATACAATAAAAATAACATGTTTAATTTAATACACCACATAATCAACCATCACATAAAAAATACTATAATAATGCAAGCAATACAAAACGACTTCTATGTTAGAATAAGAGTCAAATATGACGACTATAAGTAAATGGCCATCTTATATGTTATATAGGATGACTATTATGGAAAATTATCATTGAAACTTATGAAACAATTGTAGGAAGGCAATGTGAGAAATCATTGTGAAAATAATTTTGTTGTTCAAGTATGACTTCATAGTCTGCACTTATTTGAAGCTTTCTTAAGTCTTGAGAAAGATATTTTCTCAAAGACAGATTTGTGAACAATGTTTTTATATTTTCTCAAGGCTATGGATGCTAAAGAGGGGATCAACAACTTTCTAGTAAAAAAATATTGTGATGAAGGCTAAATTATCTTTGATGCAAACTTATAGTTTTAAGCAACATTTGGGTGCTTCATTATTGTTTTCACACTAGACAGTGATTATTGGTTCCACTTATTCATAACTTTGCTGAGTATGATATTTTATATATTTTTATTGTTAATAAATTTTATCTTGATCAAGACTCCTTACTACATTTCAAAATGTCTCCTAGCAAGTCGGTTGTGTTGGAATATTGAAAGCACTATATATACATATAGTCTCATAAATTTATCCTTGGTTTTTTTAAAACTGAGGCCATAGGATTTTGGTCTCGATTATTTAAAAAAATGAGGCCATAGACATACTCTATTGTCTCGGTTATTTAAAAATTGAGGTCGTAGACATACCCTATCAATTTGATCTATTTTACACAAAACACCAAATTTTTCAATCAATTTTTTTCTTTGTGATTATTCTTCCCTCTTAGTCTTTTTTTAATTACAATTTATTTAGCTATTGATCTACTAGTCTTTTCAAGTAAAGGTTTATTCTTGATCTTTAGCTAATGAAGTCTAAGCTTCACTCGCTGATTTACAATGTTGTTAGGAATAAGATTCAGGTAAAGTTTCACTAGTGGGATAAGGTCGACGAGGTATGCTTGCGATATGTATTGTTTGCTTTGAAATAGTTCCATTTTAATTTTATTTTTCCATGTATGATGTATCCTCTTTTGTTTAATTTTTTGATGTGACCAATAGACAAACATTTATAAAGATGAGACTAAAATAGCTTCAAAGCTTCAATGGTAGTTTTATACTTGTATGTGGTAGAAATAAAAGTGAGATTTTCTTTTAGATATTTTACTAGGTGGTAGTTTCATATAATGTTTCTATTTGCCCGCCTATTTGACAATTTTCTTTGATTTTTTAGTTTCATGTTTATTGTGAACGTTCTTTTATTTTTCCAATGTTTTTTTCTACAGATTGTAATTCTAGGTGTTGTCCCTTTCCTTGTTCATATTCCTTCCTTACAACAGTTTGGTGTTCGTGTAATTGTCACTCTTAATGAGCCATATGAGACTTTGGTTCCAAAATCCTTATATCATATGAGTATTTTATGGTCAAAATTGACCTTATATTTCATTGTGTTTATGTTTGTGCTTGGTATTGGTATTGGTATTAGTGGTTGGTGTTAGTATTGGTATTGATATTGGTGTTGGTGCCTGGTGTTGGTTCTTGGTATTGGTACCTAGTGCTTGGTGACTGGTGTCTAGTGCCTAGTGTTGATGCTTGGTGCTTGGTACTGGTGCCTGGTCCATAGTCCCTGGTGTTGTTGCTTGGTGCCTGGTGCTGGTGTCTAGTGTTGGTACTAGTGCCTGGTGCTCAATAGACCTCCTTTAAACCCAACAATGAACCATTTTTATGCCTTGGGATTGAATCAATCATCAAGAGATAAGTCATAGTGCTTGGTGTTATTTGTGATTTAAGTCCTATTATCCTATTTGAAAATAATAAGTTATAGTTGTATGCAAATAAGTGTTACAATATAGACCAATTTGGGGTGTTGTTGACTGTAAACCAATTTTAAAATTAGTTATGCACCAATTTTTGGATACCAGCACCAGAATGTCCCTGTTCAATAGATAACCCATTTTCTCTATTCTCATTCTCAATCTGAATTACATTCCATCTACTTTTCACAAAAAGATATGATATATAATATGAGTTCTCCAAGGACATGGTATTTTTTGCAAGTTTATTATTTTATCAGATTAAATGTTACAAACTATTATTCAAGTTCTAGTTTGTGACCTTCCTTTGGACTGCTATACTATTTTTTGGTGATGCATGTAAATGGGTTTGTGGTCACTACTGAAGAGCTACCTATTTCTTACTAATGCACTAGCAATATTAAATGGGCTAATGAGTTGATGGTTCTTACAATGGCTTTTAACTTAGTTATGATAATTGGTTTCTTCATGTATGGCAACACTAGTACCAGAACTAGCATGCCAACACCAGTACCAGGCATCAGGCACCAGCACTAGCATAGCACACCAGCGCACTAGTATCCCAACGCACTAGCACCAACACACCAGCAACTATGCATCAGCTCATCAACATACCAACACCTATGGTATTTTCCTTTTCTTTACACTTCTGCTAAAGTTGTTATGGACTTGATTATGTTGATTTGAAAAAGTACACTTATAAATGCTTTGTATAAGTATACTTATAAATGATTGTAATAGTAAAAAGTCAGTTTGTAATAGTAAGATTATTCTTCAAAGTCATTGTAAATATTATAATTAGCTAGTAAGGTTTTATTATGTTTTAGTGTATAAACTCTCAAATGTAATTATATTTTTAATTTTAATATAATATAATTTTTAATATTGTAATTAATAAATTTATTATAATTTATATTGAATTTTAATATTATAATTAATAATTTCATTTTTATTTAAATTTATGATTATAAGGTATGTCTATGACCTTAGTTATTGAAAGACCAAGGCCATAGATATATCCTATGGCCTTAGTTTTGAAATAATCGAGGCCATATGACATATCTATGACCTCGATTTTGATAAAAACCGAGACCATAGATAACAATCCATGGTCTTTCTCATTTAGGCTATATATGTTTATTTTAGAAGTGACTCCTCTCCTTGGGTTTGTTATTCCTTTTAAATGTATAATTTTATTTGATAGGGAGCATGATTTAATGTTATAAAAACTAATTTTATTTGTCTGACTTCTTCATCTTCTAGTTTTTTTAATAACATTCTCACCTTGGTAATGTTTGTTTTTAGATTTTTAGTTTCAACAAGTGAAAATTCTATTATTTGTTATTAAATACTGAATAAGATGTTAAGAATTGCATAAAATGTATTAGATTCTCTTGATAATAAACTTTTAGTCTTATTATATTGATTTTCTTGTTGTTTATCAAAAATATTGAAAACGAGTATGTAATTCAATTTTGTTCATACAGAAATGGTCTTAGAATGGAAAAAATTATTATAGAAGTAGCATAAATTGCATTGACTTTGAATGTTGATTAGATTGTAACACGATTGAAAGTTTATAAAATATGTACCTAATTAAACTAGAAGGGGTGAATAGGTTATTTTCAATTTGTATTAATTTATAATTTAATAACCTAAACAAAGCAACAGAGGTAGGAGCAACATGTGGAAGATGAAGATTGTTCACAAGAAACATACGCCCCACCCTAGGACTGGTCTCAAGCTCTTGCCTCGTCCTTGAATTCTACACAATACACCCAGAATAGTAAAAAATAAGGCGATATCCTAGTTAAGTGTTGTCTCTTTTAGGAGAACATAAAAATGTGCAAGTATACACGGTTACGAGTAATAATATGATAAGTAAATTATCGTTCCCACAGAGATTTGTTACTACAGTTTGTTAAGTACTAAAATTATTTCGCTCTGATTTTATCCAAACGATGGAAAAGTTGGAAGATGTTTTAAATAACTAAGAGTTTTATAACAAAATAGAAGAAAATTATAGGATTTTAGTTTTCACCAAATTAATCCAATCAAATCATATTATTTTCTCTTGATTTATATTTTTTTGTAAATTTAATTTATCAACCAAGAACTCCTAATTTTATATATACATCTCTTCCGAGCTCCGTATAGACACATCTCTTTAAAATAATTTACTATATTCTTATGAGAATTAAATTCACCAAGATTCATTACATTCAAAGTTCTCAAATAGCTACACATAAAATAAAGGTATATTCATATCCCTTACATATACATGTTATTATATTCATGAGCAATATACACAAAAATACCTTTTCCAAATTTATTTAAGTGTCACAGATCAATTGATAAATTTTCCAATAATCAAAAGCATTAAGCAAAAATAGAATAAACAACTTACAAATCTCATAAATCTTTAAAAATATTTAAATCCAAGCTTCATAAATTTAGCAAAAACGTAACCCTAGAAAAATTAAATTACTTAATTAACAAAATTAAAATTACAGAATTTAAGGAATATTAGTCGAAGAACAACACAAAGAATATTATAATTTTATCATCTCTGTTTTCTAATTTTTGGAACACACAGAACACAACAGAATTCAAAAATGGCTTCTGTGTGTACCACAGTCCAACACTTTAACCTCTTCTTCAACCTCTAGTTTATCGCAAATATCCCCTATTTATAGCTCCACACTCTAAAAACAATACATCATAAAATATTTTTTTATACATGCGGGAGACAAATAATACATCAAAAATAATAATTAATTCACCCGTGTGAGACACAATTCTGAGACACGTAAAAAGAATATTATCCAATCAAAAACCGAGGATAGCGTGCATGTTTCTGGATTTTTTTTTCAATTTATGCATGCCACATGTCAACATATGATTGGTTGAAAGAATAATCGAGACACATGGTAGCTTTTAATTGGTGGGAAGTGAAGGTCATGATTATTGAACGTGAGACACGTGGGTCCCACATAAAAGCTAAAAGAGTGAGCGTCAATTCAACATTTTGTTTTAACCAACACATGCCACATGTCCACTTTTGATTTGCTGAAAGAATATTCCAAACATGTGGCATTGTTTGATTCATTGGAATGGTAGGGCGCACGATGTTTCTCTGGACCGCGTCACACGAGACCATTTCTTTTGGCAGACACGTGGTTCCACCCTACACGCCAGCCTGCGCAGCAGGTAGGAGCCACATGACGCACCGAGCAGCATGAAATCTAGAAAACCCGCGCTCATTTTCTTTTGTCACGTTTGTGTTACACACGTTGATCATCACCGTTTATATTCTGATCTGACGGTGCGTGGCGCGCGTGGAAATTTTTTGTCCTTGCTTTCCTGCACAGAAAAACAAATTCTTTAATTGCATTTTAGCCATCCAATTTAATTTAAATTAACTTCTAAACTTTTTTTAATTGTAGTTAAGCCCTTTTCTAATTCAAATTATATTTTATGCTTTTTTTAATTACAATTAAGCACTCTTGTAATTTAAATTATATTTTTAGACATTTATTATCAACAATTAAGTCCTTTTTCGATTCAAATTCTTTAATTTTCTTAAAAATATATTCCTATAAAAAATAACAGTAAATATTAATTTTATTAGCTAAAATTAACTAAAAATATCAAGAACATAGCAATTATAATTAATAAAATGGACAAAATAATTGTATAATATACAATTATCATTAAGCTAATTGGCTTACAGAGCATAAATTACAGGATAAGTCAGGTACATGGAAGACCCTAGGAACAAAGAGGTTAGAGGTCGAAACAAAACCTAGACTATTCCCATGTATGATGGAACCATAAGCTATATGAATATTAAGAAGATGTAGTGCATGGTCAAGTTTGGAGAATAAAGATGAGTGAAGTGTCATGTGATTACAACATGCAGAATAAAAAAGCCAAGTTTGAGACTTATCATGCAGAATTGAGAGAGCAGTGGAAAGAGATGCATTACTAGCCATTTGAACAGCCTGAGTTATGATCTTCTGTAGTTCAATGTGGGAGAGGTTTATAGTGAATCCAAAAGATTAGGACTCTGCTGAATTGGAAGGCATCAACGAAGTAGGCTCAGTATTAGCAACAATAGTAGTAGAGTTTTTGCGATGGTAAAAAGTCTTAATGGTATGGTCACGATGCTTGCAATAATTGCAAAAACTTTTGTTGCTATGCCTACAACGATTGTTAGAGTCAAAGGAATCATCTGATTGCTGAGGTTGCTCAATGATAGGAGTAAAAGGAGTAATAGCCAAAACATTGAACTTATTCTAGGCTTGAAGGGTTACAATCCAAGCTTCTTCTCTAACCAATTATTTATAGCAGTATCAAGAGAGGGATGAGGACTGCGATTAAGAAGCTGACCTCAGATGGGCTCAAAGTCCTTGTGAAGTGACATCAGGAACTCATAGAGACGAAATTCATCAATAAAAAAACAAAATATCGAGATCTACCAATACTTGTAATAGGAGAAGGTCCTCAAATATCAGAATGAATTAACTCAAAAATACTATTAGAGATAGATTCACTATTATTGAAACTTAAAGCTAGTTGTTTTCCTAACTAGCATAAAGTACAATCAAAATTGTCTTTGGGATCTAGTTACTCTCCCTTCTGGTTAGTCTGTGGTTGGTTATAAGTTGATCTATAAGATCAAGACTCGCTCTGATGGGTCCATCAAGTGCTACAAGGAAGAAACTACAACAGTAACAGAGGCAAGAGCAATAGGATGAAGATGAAGATTGTTCACATGAAACATACACCTCATGCAATCACGTGTAAGAATAAATTACATAAATGAAAGAATAATAATAAAAAAATTTAGGTGAAAACAACATCAGCCAAAACTATTACCTAAGAGGAAAACTATCGGTCCACTATACCACTTAACTTCTCATTATGAAAACCAAATGTTCAAATACAAACTCAGTCTTAGGCTACCCTTTCTAAGATACTACCCTAATTTATTTTACTTACGAGCCCCTGCTCTATTTTCATAATTTCTAATATGAACGTGAGTAGTTTCCATACCAATGTTTCAATAAGCTTTCCACCAATCAGATACGTTCATGAATCAACTACAAAAGGGTTAGCATATAAGCACAAGTGTTTGTGTAAATTCTAGAACTGATTTAATAATGAATAACACTAAAAAGATGATTTAATAACTATATCAGATAAATCTAAATCAACTATCAACCCAAGAATAATAATTTAAAGTACAATTTCATTAATGATAGCTTATTTAAAGATTAATAATCAAATGAAATAATTATGATATGAAACCCATAATTATTTAATCTAACAATTCAAGAACAAAAATAGAGAAGTTACAAGAACATATGATCAAAATATCATAAACTAGTTATGCTTATTAATCAATCAAACACAACCATCAATGTTTGATAGATTAACTAAATAAAGAAGCCTAAAGAATTATGATCTTATATTTTCAAAATAAGAAAGAGATTAAGAAGAAAAGAATAATGCTCTTGTGTGGTTGATTGAAACAATGAGCAATGAGATTTATTTCTAGAAAAAGTTAAAACCCATAATCCTATGTAATTAATAAATATATTTTCTATTACAAATAAGATTAGTAATACTTATTAATCAAGATGACTCCTATTTAAATAATAATTCTTTGAAAGTAGACACATTAATAAAGAAGACTCTTATTTAAAGAATAGTTCTTTTAAAGTAGACTCATTTATCAAGAAGAGTTCTTTTTAAAATAGCTTTTAGGCTAAGATTTAACCTATAATTTAAGCTATATACTATCTAATATTTTAGCATATATATTATTATATATTTTAGCCTATATCTTATCCTACATTTTAGCTTAAAATTGGGGATACATATTCAAAACAATAAAACATATTAAAGAATAAGCTAAGTGGTACTTTTATAAATTGATTCAAGTTTAAATAAATATTTTAGTAGCAAAAATAATTTTAAATTTGTGAACATGTAATATTAAATGCATGAGTGCAAATCTTATATGTCATAGTTATAACGAATATACATGAAGTATGAATATCTGAAATTATGATATTTTTTTACTTTTCTTGATAGATTTGATAACGAGCTTAAAAACAAGTTTACATGAAAATATTTTGTCCACAAAAATAGCCAACACCTAATCCTTAGAAATAAACGATCCATTAGATGTACCTAATCTAAATTAATGGTCGAAGTGTTGAATGATCAGCAAGTTATGATGGAAGTTTTGGGTCAACGTTATACTTGTGTGAGTGGGATGTGTATGATGGTCCACGTCCTTAGATTACCTCTCGATCTAAACCACAAAATATTTTTGCCACTTTTTGTGTATCTTTGAAGGAGATACAACAATTATTATATACTTAACAAGATTAAATTCGAAGTCAAGATGAGCAATCACAAAGATAAGATAAGCATATTTGAAACCATATTCTTAGATACGAACTCAAAAAGAGTTAATTGTTCAATTATAACTCCAAATTCATCAAGTCATGTAACATGTTATGCCATACCTATAAAGTTATCAATTATAAACTTTTTTACTCTTACCATTCTTATGGTTTATTTATTTATTTATTTTAGAGATTTTAAGATTCGATTTATTGTTTGTTTTCTAATATTCCCAAGTTATTATTTGCATTGAACCTATGATATTTTTTAACTATATTTTTTATATTTATAAATACATTATATACATATTTGATATTAATAATATGAAAACTATAAGAATGATATCATGCCTCTAAAGAGCCATTTTCTCATAGAGTATGACTTCAAGCTTGAATAAAGACTTGATTCATTAATTAACCTCTTAATTAATTATCCATTTTTATCAATTCCAAAGTTACTCCATTGTAAACTTGGAACTAAACTCTCAAATGCCACAACTAGTATTTACCCAAATTTATATAGTTTGAGTAATTCATTGACATAACCAATAAGAACAACTAAATTCTTTATAGCTGACTCGTAATATGATCGAGGTCATTAAATATGTTTTATCTCTTCTATTACATATTCTTCTTGAGTGCCTACAATGCATGGGAATAAATATCTATAATCATATTATAGATTGCATGTAATTATTCAAGCCATGGATTGCTCAATAAGGGAACTACTTTTTAATATTTGAAAAAAAATAGAGTGGATTTCACATCTTATAAGATTATAACCTCCAAAACCACTATAAATGTCAAGACACAAAGATTTGGGCATCATCGAGTAAGTCAAATACTAAAGGGCCAGTTAAATAATTAAAGATTAAGCTCATCTCGCACATGATCATTAATGACACATAGAAACATATGTGAGTAAATAGATATTAATAATGTTCATAATATAACTTTTTAAATCATGTACAATCAATTATTACACAAAGTATCCTCAATTAGATGTCCCTACATCGGTAACATTAACGCATTTTTTACTTAATATTTAATTTTTTTATTCAATAAATAATTTTTTGTGGTTCAAAATATTAAAATATAATTTTTTAGTTAAAAGGGGTGAAAAATAATTTATAGAATATTTTAGGATTTTTTGTAAATTTTTAACGCATGACTAACCATAAGCTTCCATATGACCTGCCATATATACATAGAAGCTGACTGGGAAAGCCACACGGTTGTCATGTAAGCTGGGACAACAAATCGTAAATCACCGTATGTGAGGAGGAACACAACGCATTACATGTGTTAACACGATTTTCAATCCGAGTTCGAAGCACAATCAAACAATATTGACACGTGTCATCATGAGATTGCTCCCCGCAATCCACCAATGCACCACACCATCTGCATTCACGAATCACGTGCACTATGTGGTTCTGACATAGAGCCAACAATTTATCTATAGAGGTAATTAAGCAATTAAATAGATTTGAGAGAATTATTTAATTGTTTGTCTTAATTAAATTACATGCATATTTTTTTGGCAGAGATGTATAATTCTTATGTATGTGGTCCATAATTGATAAACTTATATACAATTTAATTGGCAAGAAAGTGTGATGAAATTAATTACTATATGGTATGTAGCTGACTTAAGAGAGGAACACATGCTAAGTTAGATTTAATTGATCATGTAATTAATTGATAATTATATTAGGAGAATTTTAGTTATTCACATGTTTATAAAACTAGGGGATTAAATATTCCTAAATATTTTCTCATATATCTTCTTAGTTAGCAAATATGATTTTAATTAATCATTGTTATTTACTTCTAGTTATTTTAATTTTTCTTCCTTAAAATATAAAAACACAAACAATTTATTTTTATTTTTTAGTTTTAAAAATTAGTTTATAATAAAATAATTTCTGTAGGAACAATATTTTCTTATCATTATATTTTTCATTGTACACACTTCATGTGTGACGATCATATGATAAAATATTAAATATTTTCGTAAAATTAAAGTCCCGATATTTTAATCAATATCAATATTTTTGTCCATGCCCATAATATTTGAAATTAATTGAAAAAATAGTGTGTAATGATATTATCACAACTCAATTGTTAAGACTTGTAACTATAAAAATAACATTATTATTTTAATTTATATATTTTTATTATAAAAAAAACATTTGTCCAAATTTTTCACGTTTTATGACATCGAGTTGGATGGTAATCAAATCGAACTCCAAACAATTAGACTTGTTCAATGTTAAAATTGAGCCAATTGGTCCCGTTCAATATTAAACTCAGATTAATTGGACCCATTTGATGTTATATTTGTTATTATAAGTTTTATGAGTATTATTTATGTAATTTTTTTTAAAATTATTATCACCATATTAATTCATTAATGATACTTTTATCTAATAATAATGAAATTAAGATATAATTAATAATAAAAATAAAATATACATTATATATTTTATTAAGATATAATAAAATAATTTGATAATATTATTATCTAAAATAATACAATAAAAATAATGAAGTGAGCTCAACTCCATGATTAAATTGAGTCAGTGGAAGTTATTCATGATTAATCAAATTATTGTATGAGATTGTTAAAAGTGAGTTGAATGTCATTTAATTATCTGGCATTGGGATAAATGTGTTCAGTCGTCACATGAATCTTCTTAAGTTACCTAACTATTTAATTAGTTTTTTTTTAATAATAATAACTACTATTAAGTTCGTTTGATTATTGTTATTGTTGCTGGAAATTAATTCCTTAAATTTTCGTTTGTGATCATTCATAATCCTGAATCGTGATTGGCTAAAAAAAATGATATTATTTAAAAAGAAAACATCATTTAAGATGTGCTACTTGATACTAAAATTGAACGAAACAAGCAATCAAAATGGTGAGACATAATCCATCATAAGTTAGTTAAGTTGTTATTATTAATTGGTTAATATAAATGGAGATACATGTTTGAACATTATTATAGGTATAATTTTTTAAACAATTATTTAATAATAGTGGTTAATCTTATTTAAAATTAAATATATATTAAAATTAATATACTTAAATTTTTATATTTTAGTAATAAATCAAGATAATATTAGTGTTACTTAATTCAATAATATTTATTTTCAAATGGCTAGACATATTAAAAATGATATAAGTGAATGTAACGACAAGACAGCAACCAAAACCTAAATTATTACAATAAGTTCCCAATACGAAGTATGTAACAAATATAAGTGTAAAATAATTTATATTTTTACACTAATTTTAGATCAAGAAAGGAAGGAAAGTTATTTTACACTAATTTTAGATCAAGAAAGGAAGGAGATGAAGGAAAGATAATTCACAGTCCAATCTTATCTGTGGAAATACCTTATACCTAGTTCAGTTGGACCCCTCGTAGGCACTTATTATGAATAGGGGAGTGAAAAAATGATGCAGTACTCAATTAGTGTAGGTCTAACTCTTATGATTTTACATGTGATAAGATGTGAGTGTTGGAGTATGGGGCAACAGTTAATAATTTATAAAAAATAATAAGTTAATAAATGGATAAATAATCTCGCTTTAATTTTAATATGCATTTAATTTTTTTAATTTTAAAATATATTTTTAATAATACATATTAATAAAAAATATTATATTAAAAAATTATTTTTTATTATTAAATAATTAAAATGTAACTTAAATAGAATCATACAATAATTATTTTAATATTTTTTATTATTGGATAATATAAATATTATAGTGAGTTTGCTATTGTCAATAAAATAACTATATTTTTAAAATATCTATAAAATATTAATTGATAATATAAATATATATATATATATTAATCATGTTGAATATATATGGTTTATTTTATTTATTTATTAAAATAATTAATCATTTCATATTTTTAGTTAATTATATTTTTAGAAAATTTCTTTGAAATTTTGTATTTTGCTCTTAAAATTTTTTATTTGTTCAATAAAATATATTATATTATTAATATTTTCAAAATTGTATGTTTTTATTTATTATTTTCAATAATTATTTAAAATATTTTAACTCTATATTCTATAAATATTTTATTTTTTATCAAAATAAAGAATAAATACATTTAAATTATATGTATTAAATAAAAAACATTAATTTTAAAATAAGTAATAAATTGTTTTAAATTTTTTTAACCTATATTAAAATAATCATAATTTTGTTACTTTATACCTTTGAGAATTTTTTTTAAAGTTTATTTGTAATAACAATATTTTTTATATTTTTACATAATTTAAATGTTATTAATTTAACACTTAAGTGTAATTTTGTACATTCTATGTGGTAAGCAAAGAGTAGTTCCAGTCAACAAAGAGTCCTATAAACCAAGTGCAATAAGTATTGAGTCATCACATAAACATGATCATATGATAATTTCAATAAAGAAATAAAATCCCAATAATTATCCCTTGGTTATCCTAAAGCGATAATCATAGATAGATAGTACTATCATAAGTCAATCATACTCCGATAAGGAATAACTACCAGGTTAACTCTTTTTCATATATATAATCACATATGTTAGGAGATTTTAATTACATAACAGAGAATCTCAACCAAACATTATATTTCTTCACAATCATTGAATGAAATCTTAGATCTCCTCTCATCTTCATTATCTTGATAATAATTGAAGTATTGGAGGGCCAAAGATCACCTTCCATACGATGGTTTGAGATTAACGGAGGACAATTTTACTCGGTATTGACAAAGATCAACATCAACATTTAACACTATCTATGGGAAAAAAGTGTGTTATACTTCGCTTAAAAAATAAAATAATTGTAGGAATCTTACAAAATTTCTCCAAGTTCTCAATCTGCCAAAAGTTCACATAGGTATTTTAAAAGAGATTGAGAAACCAAAGGATTTTCTAAAGAAAAAGCCAAATATTCATCTAGTCCACCATTATCATCATGTTGACTCTTTGGACTTTTAAGAGAGGTCTTGGACTAGTTAACTAGATTTATCGCTTAGACCTTGACTAATAGTCAAGAAGTCCATCCAACCAACCAGAAGGCCATCAATCCACGAGCCCTTCCAAATATATCATAGCCTACTAGAAACACATATGCTACATCTTAACTTGTCCACACATAACGATACCGATGAGTCTATAAGATGAAGAGAGCCTCAACATAGGTCTGCACATGAGCCTAATAGAAAACACATATTAAACCATCTTAGAGTACTTACCAGAGCCATAGGCTCCTAAACTAGTCCATACCCCAAAATGGTCCCTACTATATCCTTCAATGCTCAAAGTGCACATGGCCATACCCATACCCATCGAAGGCTTGACTTGCGAGATGAGCATCCATAGTAGGACCCAAGTCTTATGATCGGAAAAATTTTGTTTGATTGTACCATTAACCTTGGACTTCATAATATAGTCCCAAAAACTATCCATCCTAAATCGGTTGGGGCCAACTCAAGAGGCTTTTGTCTAATGTTATCTATTCGATCATATGGAGGTATATAAGTAGGGATACTTTGTCCTAGCTAGCTATATTGACCAATAAATCTCAACAACCAATGATCGCCTTAAGATCTAGCTTCTAGACGAAGTACCGACTATTCTTCATCCTACCATTGATCGACTTGTTGAAAAATTACCAGAGGTTCAACAAAGGCTGAACCGGGGTAAACACACAAACCTAATAGTCTCTATTGAGTCCTAATTTTCTCCATAAATCATGGTTATTCCATTTTCAAACAAGTTCATGTTGCCTAACATAAACACATATGATAGCACAAAAGACCACTTGGAGCATATGGAAAATATTAAGTGTTGGTTGGACCCCTATGTCTATACCACTGTTGTTAGATGTCAGGCTTTCCAACTTATATTGATGAAAAAGGCTAGAGCTTGATATTGAACCTTGAAGCCCAATACTATTAATTCCTTCTCAAAATTTGGGAAATAGTTTTATCACACTTTTCAGCGAAGAGAATGAGGCCAAAAACTCTGGCACACCTACTAATCTTACAACATGGTAGGGATGAGTCCTTAAAAGACTTCTTTGACCTATTCAACTAGAAGAATATGCAAGTGGTATATTTCCCAAACTTTGTGGCCATTACATGCTTATATCAAGCACTATGATAAGAAGCCCTATGGAGGGAGATCGCCAAAGATTTTCCAACAACATATTCTAATGTCACCCAATTGGTCAACACTTATGGAAATATGGATGAGATACTCTCTAATAAGTGATTAAAAAACATTAATATTTTATAGTTTTATATACTTAAGTGTAATAAATAAATTTAAATATGCATGATTTTATTATTATTTAATAAAATATATATGTTCAGAATCACGTATATGTTCTATTATATTTAAGGTATTTTTAGCTTTAAATTGATAAATTGATCAGCACATGAAGAATCACACTTGATGCACTCATTTGCACCATAGAAGCTTAAAAGTACAATACATAAAAGCTTGAAGCTTACATGTAGATCCAACCAATCTGTATAAAGTGAAAACATAATTAAAATGAAGTATGTAGCATGCGGCATTGAATAAAATGAGCTGCGGTGCATTCCTCACTACTTAAATCAATAGGCATGATCTATGTTTTGTGTCGTGGCATGGAAATTTTGGGCCACAACGTGACTTATCAAGGGTAAACATTAGCAAAGCATTGCGAGACTTGAGCCATGACGCTGGAATAATTAGGCAAAGGTGTGCAATTATTTTTCTGAGCTTAAGCCTTCAGTTGTCTACCTCAACTATAAATATAAATTATGTTTAGGCTTTTAAATGATAACTAATGGTTTTAACTTAGGATTTTTAGTTTTTAGAGCTACAAAATTATTTTTGTTCAATTTTTACAATAGGGTAGATTCAATAATAGTAATAGGTAGATCATTTAGAGATATTCTTGATCCCAAAAAATACAAAAAATATTTATATATCAAAGAATATATTAAGGATAAAGATCACATTTATAGAGTAGGACATGCCCATCTATCTTTAATAGGTATTGTAGATCTTCTTTTTATTCAATCATTTTTATATACAAATTTAGTATTTGTGTATTATTTTAAATTTTATTTTTAATTTACTAACTATTTATTAAATCTGAGCATGTATGGTTGAATATTTATATGAAAAATTAGTTTTTTGCCATGTTTGTGAAGATTAATTTAGGTGAGTATTTTTATATTCAACATTTTTATGAAGTTTAATATTGATTAATATATCGATGACATATTTTTTATAATTTATTTAAATTTTGAAAATTATGTCTTAGAAACGCCATCTAAATCTGATTTTGATACCTCAACTAGGAGTTTAAATCTGTGACTCCATTTAAAGCATTGATTTAAATGGCTTACTACTTGCTTAGAAAATAAAGCACAATTTAATTTATCACTTAATGATCAGTGCCAAAAAAAATTGATTGATTTGATTAACAAATAAACTTATTCCCACCAAAAGACTTTCATCCATAAAAGTAAAAAATCAATAATGTTAATTTATATTTTTAATAACCTTATTATTCTAAGAAGCATGGTTAACTAGTTAATTATTTCCATAAATTCTTCATTGATTGTTAATTACTTATATGCATAGAATTATTTAAATCAATCATATTTCTTTGTTTTTAATATTTTTAAGAAATTTGTTGAATTATTTAAAACAACATAGTTTCTCTTTAGATTGACATTGAGAGTATACTTGTCTCTTTCTACAATTGATTATATAAACTCACTTCACCCTTTGAGTGAGGTACCCTCGCACTTTTACATAAATTAGTTATTAATTAGGGGAAGAAGTAACTCAAATGGTTGTTGTTGGTAGATAATTTGACCCTATTGTAAATTATGGTCCCTACATCTATAGGCATCTTTGATGTGATTGTGTACAGTAAAATGACCCTATCTCTATCAACCATACTATAATGTTTGGTAGGATGATTCTTGAGTATAAAAAGCATTGCCAACTTCTAGAATTTGTTTCTAAATACTTTGCTTGAAACCTTTATATTTTTCACCAACGTGAATCCACTAAGCACCACGAATAGTTAAAGCCTTAATTATCATATTATAATGTACATTATTAAGATAATGTTCCTAAATTTCTTATAACACATTCACTAATAAATAGTTAGCGTTAATGTCATTTGGTTGTAAAGGACAAATACATTCCTTACTTTAACCATGTTGTTAATAGCATTGGGAATATTAGCATAAAATTCCCAAACTGAGGGTTCGATAGTAGCCTCAAGTTCTTTTATGAACCTTTCCAACCTAGGAATGCTATTACATTAGAAATTCCCTCAGGTCCTAAAGTAACATCCATTCCCTTTTCATTTATAAATCCTTTGTTTACTTTCGCCGCTTTCTCGTAGCGAACTTTTGCTTCAAACTATGGAATTTATCACTATCATAATTATCAAAAGTAGAAACTTCCTTTCCTATTCCTCTTAGGTGCCATTTTCAAAACTTTAAGATAATATCTGAATTAAAGGTTCAAAAAAACTTCAACAACATAGATTAATCCAAATTGTTTCTAATTCTTCATCTTAAATAAGGTTTTGAACCCTTAAAAATTATATATATTCCATAAAATTCAGAGAATCTATATTAAAGACTTTAAATTATAAAAATTTATAAATACTTTCTTTTTGTTATTATGGATTGAATAACTATGAAGAACACCCTTACGAAGATGATGATTCTTGAAATAGTTGGAGAATTTTGAAATTTTCTTGGTTGAATCAGTAGGAAATTAAGTTTAGGGAAGAATTTTTGAATAGAATAAAAGTAAGATAGAATTTTTTAGGGTTTTTGTGTGTTAGGGAAGAGAATATTTAGGGTTTATGAGTAAAGTGAGAAAGTGGAGAGAAATATAAGTGAATATTCGATTTTAGGGGGGATTTATTTATAGAAAATCAACTCGGGTCACGGCATAGTATTTATTCAATGTCTTTTTCATCTTTGATTTCTAAGTCAAATTCTTATAAAAGTAAAGCCTACCTGATTAATCTTGGTTTAGCATTAGCTTGATGATTTCCAGACATGAAGTGTGTGCAATGAATATGCAAGTATACGTATCGTAACAAGTAATATAATGATAAGCAAAGATCGTTCCCACAGAGATTATTTTATTAGAAACTAATTTTTAAAACTAAAAAAATAAAAATCAATTTTTTTTGTGTTTTTATATTTTAAGTAAGAAAAATTAAAATAATTAAAAGTAAATAGCAATAATTAATTGAATCAGATTTAGTAAATAAAAAGATATATGAGAAAATATCTAGAAATATTTAATCCTCCAATTTTCTAAACATGGGAATCGCTAAAATCTTCCTAATATAATTATCAATTGATTACATAATCAATTGAATCTAACCTAGCATGTATTCCTCTCTCAAGTAAACTCAACACCATATAGTAATTAATTTAATCACACTCTCATGCCAATTAAATTGCATACTACTCATTAAGTTAATCAATTATGAATCACATACATAAGAATCATACATCTCTACCTAGAAACTATACATGTTATTTAATCAAGACAAACAATTAAATAATTCTCTCAAATCTATTTAATTACCTCTATAGATAAATTTTTGGTCAAACAATTAATAGCATACAAATCATATTAAATAATATAATTAAATTAAAATTATAATTGGGGTAAAATATTAAATTATCACATCGTGAAAATTCGATTCATAAGATCCCTAGATTAATAAATTAATTACACATAATTATTTTCATAAAACTCATATTTTTCAAAAAGAAAGAGGTGAAATTAATAAAAAAAAGAGTAGAAAAATAAATACAATCAATCTCTTGAATTGTAGTATTAATTTCCTCTTGAATTGTAGTATTAATTTCCTCTTGAATTTTCACCAAAATTGTGTCTTCTCTTGAATTTTTCTGTATTTTTCTCTCTTTTCAGCTCCAAAAAATGACCAAAATTATGTTAATGGAGGCCAATTAAGATTTATGGGGTGATTAGGGGCTGAAATAAAGCTAAGGTGCAATTTGGACTATCTGATCAGCTTAAGATCAAGGGTTACATAAATTCAACCAATCATAAAGCGACAAGTGGCATCATAAATTCTTTGGGCGAATCAAGGAGCGACGTGTGGTAGGGGAGACCGGTTAGAGTCAATGCTCGCTATGTCAGCAATACGTGGCGTGACATGATCTGCGGAAACATAAGGCATGACACACGTGTGGAATGAGTGGAGCGACACGTGGCATGTCGTGTTGACTGATTTCTAAACTCGGATTAAATACTGTGCTAACACGTGGAGTGTGTTTCGTCCTCTTCACACGTGGCACTACATGATTCACCCTCTATGCTTATTTGGCATACCACGTGGTAACTTATGATTGGTCCTACGTTAAAATTTCATAAAAATTCTAGAGAAATCTCAAAAAATTCCAAAAATTATATTTTCACTCCTTTTCATTAAAAAGTTTATATTTTAATATTTTTGACAAAAAAAAACTATTTATTGAATAACTGTATTTTCATAGAATCATCACTTTACTTAGTATATATCTTAAAGACATGATCAGAATGCATAATTACTTTAGAATATATTAAGTATGACCTAACATAACAACCAAGAATTATTTTTCACTGGTTGAATAATAGTTTTAGGCATCATTGAGTGTTTTTCTAGCGTTAACATGAAAATGCTTATCCACTCTCTATCTCAAAACTGTTAGATTGAGTAATCAAAAGCATCACACATAATTTAAAATGGAAGAGACCAATTGTGCCAAAATTATAGAGGCAGGTGTTAATTTATCCTTCAAAGTGTTGAAAGAAATAAGGCAGTTACCATTAAAATCTGATGCTTATTTTCGCAAGTCTACGAATCGTTCAAGTAATAAAGTGTACAAAAAGTACGGATATCGAACCCACAAGAAATGGCGTTACTAAGTACCGAAATTGACTAACCCTAATTTTATTTGAAACCCGAATTGTTGAAATTGTTTTAAAAACAAATTAACATAAAACTAAACGCAAATAACAAAATTTAATGTTGTTCACAAATGATTAAAAACGCTAAGGCATTTGATTTCGCTAAATCAATTCAATCCGATTTCAAGTCATGTTATATGAGATTCAAAGCTAAAAGTGATGGTTGAAAAACCCAAACTTATCTAATACTCTTTCTCAAGTTATATTAGAATTACTTATCTATGAAAACCAACTATATTTCTATGAAGATTTAATCACAAATAAGCACATTACGATTTATGGAATTTCTAGAATAACCACATACATCATGCATTAGGTGTCAAACTCGCATTCAACATACGGTATTTATCACAAGAAGCATTCATTACACATCTCCTCTCGGTCTCAATATAATGCAACAAATCATCTAAATCTTGATCAGAAATTTAAAAGCATTAAGTATGGAAATAAATACTCAACTTGAAAACAATGAATTCATATAACAATAACAAAAGAAATCAGATTTCCTTGATTTAACTACATCATAGCCTTAGCAAAAACGAATTAGTTCATAACGAAATTAAGAACAAACATATTCTCAATTGAATCCATGAACAAACAATCTGAATAAAATGCAGAAAACAAAAGCTAAGGAGAAGAGATGAAGAACTCTTGAAGATGAAGACTTGGTAGCAACAATGGTGATGATCCTTCAAGCTTCTCCAACCTTTCTCTCCAAAATTCCTTTTCTCCTCCAAAAATAACTTAGATCTGCCCTCTCTGCCGTCCCCCTCTTTTCCATCATAATGTATATATAGATCTAGGGTTTGGGGGGCAATTTTGGAACAAAACAACATAAAAAATGTATTTTTGGACGAAACTCGCCGGCGGCGACATTATTCTCGCCGCGGCGAGATTTCTGGAAAATTAAATATTTAGGTTTTTGATTTTGGCCGGCGGCCAAAATAATGTGGCCGGCGGCTAGATACTTTGGCCGGCGGCCAACATAATGTGGCCAGCGGCGAGATGCTTTGGCAGGCGGCGAGAATTATTTGGCCGGCGGCGAGATTAGTTTACCAAAATTTGTGCTCTCGGGAAGATTTTCGCCAAGATTTTAGCCGGCGACGAGATGCTTTGGCCGGCGGCGAGAATACTTTGGCCGGCGGCGAGATTCACTTGGCCATAATCCGTGCTCCCTGCATGATTTTCAAATTTTTTTTCCGTAAGGTTTCGCCGGCGGCGAGAATACTCTCGCCGACGGCGAATTTCCAAATTTTGAAATTTTTGTTCTCTTTTTATTTTCATTCAATCCCGATCATTGTACTTTGTCCCTAACTTCTCCAAAATCATGATTTTACCTGAAATTGCACTTTAAACACGAAATACCCGTGAAATGACATTTGTGGATTAAATAATCAAATAAACACAATTTTCACACAAATATCAACATTTAAATCATAACAAAAATGCAATAATTTAGTTCTTATCAACAACCCCCAACCAGCTTCTTGCTAGTCTCTAGCAAGAAAAGCGATCTATGAATAATTTAAGAGGAGAAATTAAAAGAAAAATTCAAAGGAAATTTATTCTATTTACAACATTGCATTAAGCATATGCAATAAGCCTTTAAACCCCTAGGCGGCCCTAGTAGGACGAGTTGTAGTCTCGTGAGGGCTTCCAGTGACGATACCCACAAACATCATTCCTATAACTATCCTAACTTAAAACAATAAAATCACATAACAAATAATTTGCACAAATGTCTCAAAAATTGTAAATAACACCCAACATATAGAATAATTAAATGTCACCTAAGCTTTAAGAAATCTCAAATGCCTATTTCACTTTTGTTTTTGACTCTTAAACATCCATCAAACCACAAACCAATAGCCATAATGCCCGGATAATATTATGCATAACATCCACAAACAAAAAGGTGAAATCTCAAACTCCATAGGCTCACTTTTCAAACCTCTCTCCACTAAAGAAGGAAAAATACACCACTTCGGATCAATAGGACTTTATGAGGCTTGTAATGTTAGGCTTAGGTATTTAGTTAAGAAAGAACGGGAAGTGTCAAAATACAAATAATAGCACTTATTAGATTAAACACAACCAATTAAGTAAAAGAGTAACACCATTTAACCCAAATTGTTTCTTCCGATCATAATCCATTTTTCCAAAGATAAACCAACTTCTTCCTCAAAAATTTTTTTTTTTTCACCTCAGTATATCAATCACTAACACTCTTTTATTTACTAGAGTGTGAAGGCCTTTTTTTTCTCTTTTTTTTTTTTTTTACTCAATTGCTCTTGAAAAGCCAACAACTTTCTTCCAATATATGTGGATTTCTTTTCTTTTCTTTTCTTTTTTTTTTGTTTTGTTTTGTTTTGTTTTGTTTTTTTTTTTTTGCATCCTTACTCCAATTGCTCTTGAAAAGACATAACCCCCAACCGATTTCTCCCAATATATGTGGAAGATTTCTCCAATTCCTCTTGAAAAGTTTGTGTTCAAAATTAAGTGCTCTTAACAAATAAGGTAGGAATTATATATATATATTTTTGGCTCAATAGAAGGTAGGTTATATAAGGCAAAAAGAAAGAAAAGTAAGGCTAACAATATATTTAAATAGGCTCAAAGAGGTAACTAGTGATATAAGGATAACAAGGTAGGCTTAAAATGGCACAATCGATCCAAAAATGGCCTACATCATATCCTAAACAGTGCAATTCCAAATTATTTCGCCTCAAGAGGTTTTCAAATGAGTTCTAGAGTTTGTTGAGATCACAAAAATATTCATGAAAAATTCGCACATAAGACTTCTCTAAGCATTTAGACTAATCAACCAAATCATACCACATACCAAAAGAGTCGCCAACTAGGTAAAATCAACATTTGGAATTCTCTTTAAACCGAAGCAAAATTTAATGTCTTCTAACAGCTACTTGTTATCACAATCACATTATTATCATCAACGTGCAAATTAAAATAAGTAAAATGCAAATAAAATAAAATAAAAATAAAAATAGAAATAAGACAATAAACAAATAAAAGAAATTAAATCAAAATGTAGAAAAATAAATGGAAAATCAAAATTAAACACAAACAAAAACACAAACAAAACTAATAAAAATGAAGGGAAGAAAAGATTTACCGTTTACTGCACCCCCAACCAAAACCTTACATTGTCCTCAATGTAAGAAAGGGAAGAGAGATCTCCTTTCCGCCAGCGGTGAAACTGCCCTCGCCGGTGGTGAACGTAAGAATATTTTTTTTTTTTAGATGGGATGGCATTGGCTTTAACTCAATCTTGTTGGCTCCATTCTTTACCACTGAGGTTGGAGTTTCATTTGTTCCCAACTCCTTAAATGTTTCATCACTGCATAAATGTTCATTAGGTGCTGCTAGTAATTCAGAACATTGTCTCGTCCCCTCATCTTCCTTCTCAATTGTTGCAGATTTCACAAGGCAAGCTTCTAGTGGTAGCAATGAAGTTCTCTCCTCAAAAGTTTCCGAGATTAACCCGTTAAGAGTGTTAATTTGAAAACAAGAATGTACATCACTTGGAAATTTTGTTTCTTCAAAAACATCAAAAGTTACTTGTTCATCTTGCACCCGTAGAATGAGCTTTCCTTGCTGAACATCAATCAATGTTCTTCCAGTTGCAAGGAATGGTCTCCCTAATATCAACGGTATCTCTCTATCTTCCTCCATGTCAAGCACCACGAAATCTACAGGGAAAATAAACTTGCCGACTTTAATTAAAACATCCTCAATTACCCCTAGAGGATATTTCACCGATCGATCCGCTAATTGTAAAGATATTGAAGTGGGCTTCACTTCTCCCAGGCCTAGTTTCCTGAAAACTGAAAGTGGCATCAAATTAATGCTTGCTCCTAAATCACATAGGACTTTATCAAAATTGCAACTTCCTATAGTACACGGTATAGTAAAACGCCCTGGGTCTTTCAATTTCTGTGGTAGTTTTCTTTGAAGAACTGCACTGCACTCCTCATTTAGCATGACAGTTTCATTATCTCCCAGCCTCCTCTTCTTCGATAAAATTTCCTTCATGAATTTTGCATACTTAGGCATTTGTTCCAACATCTCTGCAAAAGGAATGTTAATATGCAATTTCTTAAAAATATCCAGAAATTTATCGAATTGATTATCAAGCTTTTTCTTATTCAATCGTTGAGGATATGGGATAGGAGGCTCATATTTTGCATATGGAGAAGGTTGAATATCTTGGGATCTTGATGGCTTTTCTTTAGATTCTTCAATCTTTTTCTCCGATTTTCTCTGATTCTCAAGTTCTTTACCACTTCTCAATGTGATAGCCTTTACATGCTCTGTGGGATTTATTGTGTCACTAGGCAGCGATCCTTGAGACCTTTCTGCAATTTGCTTTGAAAGCTGCCCCAGTTGGTTTTGGATGTCCCTGTTGATTGCCTCTTGATTTCTGAAATTTTCTCTTGTCTCCTCAATGAACTTTCCTAAAATTTCTTCCAAATTTGTTTGTTTTGTCTCTTGGGGTTGGTAGGAAGATGATGACGGTTTGTTTCCCCCTTGGTTATTTCCCCATGACAAATTTGGATGATTTCTCCAACCTGGATTGTAGGTGTTCGAGTATGGGTTATGTTGAGGTTTTTGGAAATTTGAAACATAATTTGCTTGCTCAGCATTTGGTGAAGCAAATGGATTTCCAACTTGGCACTCGATACTAGCATGATTTCCACCACATAAATCACATTGTGCAGTTGGTTTAGATTCGAATTTGGAGGACAAAGAATCCATCTTTCTTGAAAGAACAGCAACTTGAGCCGACAAAGCATTCACTGAATCAATTTCATGCACTGCTGCTGGTCTTTTTGCAATTACCCTCTCTGAATGCCACTGGTTGTTGTTTTCTGCCATAATCTCTAACAACTCATGAGCATCCTCCGGTGTTTTTCCATTTAAAGACCCTCCAGCTGCAGCATCAATCATTGCCCGATAGTTTGAAACCAATCCATTATAAAATGTAGACACTTGCAACCAAATCGGTATACCATGATGCGGGCACTTCCTCAACATTTCTTTGAATCTTTCCCAAGCTTCATACAACGATTCTTGGTCATACTGTGTAAAAGAGGTGATTTCATTCCTCAATTTTGCCGTCTTAGCCGGAGGAAAGAACTTGGACAAGAATTTCTGAACCAATTCATTCCATGTCGTAATTGATCCCGGTGGTAATGAGTTTAGCCACTCCTTGGCTTTATCCCTAAGTGAAAAAGGAAAAACCCTCAATCTTATAGCATCTTCAGACACACCATTTATCTTGTAAAGATCACACACCTCCAGAAAGTAAGCAATATGTGCATTTGGATCATCCTTTGACATTCCCCCAAACTGATTTGTTTGAACCATTTGGATAAAGGATGGTTTTATCTCAAAGTTATTAGCTTGAATAGTTGGCCTCCTTATACCCGAAGTAGTCCCAGCAACATTAGGCGCAGCATAATCCCTCAAAGCTCTACGATTTCCACCTCCTTCAACAAATGGTGGATCCATGGCTGATTGTCTATTAGGAGCTGAAGTTGAACGTCTTCTCTCTCGGTTTAGACGCCTATATGTTCTATCAATCTCCGGATCAAATGGTAGAAGGTTAAGGCTTCTTGTACGTCTCATACAAAAATCCTACAACCAGAAAATCAACTAACACAAAAACAACACAAAGTTAATTTTTTTTATGATAAATAATATAAAACAGCGAAATAATCAAAATTAAAAATGAAAGAAAGATAAAGAAAATTAACTTCAAATTAAAACTAAGATTAGGTAGTATCGATATTAATAAAATCAAACCATTCCCCGGCAACGGCGCCAAAAACTTGATGCTTATTTTCGCAAGTCTACGAATCGTTCAAGTAATAAAGTGTACAAAAAGTACGGATATCGAACCCACAAGGAATGGTGTTACTAAGTACCGAAATTGACTAACCCTAATTTTATTTGAAACCCGAATTGTTGAAATTGTTTTAAAAACAAATTAACATAAAACTAAACGCAAATAACAAAATTTAATGTTGTTCACAAATGATTAAAAACGCTAAGGCATTTGATTTCGCTAAATCAATTCAATCCGATTTCAAGTCATGTTATATGAGATTCAAAGCTAAAAGTGATGGTTGAAAAACCCAAACTTATCTAATACTCTTTCTCAAGTTATATTAGAATTACTTATCTATGAAAACCAACTATATTTCTATGAAGATTTAATCACAAATAAGCACATTACGATTTATGGAATTTCTAGAATAACCACATACATCATGCATTAGGTGTCAAACTCGCATTCAACATACGGTATTTATCACAAGAAGCATTCATTACACATCTCCTCTCGGTCTCAATATAATGCAACAAATCATCTAAATCTTGATCAGAAATTTAAAAGCATTAAGTATGGAAATAAATACTCAACTTGAAAACAATGAATTCATATAACAATAACAAAAGAAATCAGATTTCCTTGATTTAACTACATCATAGCCTTAGCAAAAACGAATTAGTTCATAACGAAATTAAGAACAAACATATTCTCAATTGAATCCATGAACAAACAATCTGAATAAAATGCAGAAAACAAAAGCTAAGGAGAAGAGATGAAGAACTCTTGAAGATGAAGACTTGGTAGCAACAATGGTGATGATCCTTCAAGCTTCTCCAACCTTTCTCTCCAAAATTCCTTTTCTCCTCCAAAAATAACTTAGATCTGCCCTCTCTTTCGTCCCCCTCTTTTCCATCATAATGTATATATAGATCTAGGGTTTGGGGGGCAATTTTGGAACAAAACAACATAAAAAATGTATTTTTGGACGAAACTCGCCGGCGGCGACATTATTCTCGCCGCGGCGAGATTTCTGGAAAATTAAATATTTAGGTTTTTGATTTTGGCCGGCGGCCAAAATAATGTGGCCGGCGGCCAACATAATGTGGCCGGCGGCGAGATGCTTTGGCAGGCGGCGAGAATTATTTGGCCGGCGGCGAGATTAGTTTACCAAAATTTGTGCTCTCGGGAAGATTTTCGCCAAGATTTTAGCCGGCGGCGAGATGCTTTGGCCGGCGGCGAGATACTTTGGCCAGCGGCGAGAATACTTTGGCCGGCGGCGAGATTCACTTGGCCATAATCCGTGCTCCCTGCATGATTTTCAACTTTTTTTTCCGTAAGGTTTCGCCGGCGGCGAGAATACTCTCGCCGGCGGCGAATTTCCAAATTTTGAAATTTTTGTTCTCTTTTTATTTTCATTCAATCCCGATCATTGTACTTTGTCCCTAACTTCTCCAAAATCATGATTTTACCTGAAATTGCACTTTAAACACGAAATACCCGTGAAATGACATTTGTGGATTAAATAATCAAATAAACACAATTTTCACACAAATATCAACATTTAAATCATAACAAAAATGCAATAATTTAGTTCTTATCAAAATCAAAATAAACATATTTGGATAGAAAATTGAATAAAGGATGACTTATTTTATAAAATTATTTAATAAATCTTCTATTGAAACCTACATCTCCGAAGAAGCTTCTAACGCCCTTAAAAGATGTATGGGTGGTAGTTTTGCAATGAATTCTATTTTTACCTTATCAATTTCAATTCCTTCATTAGAAATAACTTGTCCCAACACAATCCTCTAGTGTACCATCAAATGACTTTTCTCCCAACTAAGTGTCAGGTTGAATTCAATATGTCATTTTAAAACTAAATTCATTTTATTCTACCAATCAGCAAATAAGGTTCCAAAAATAGAAAAACAAAATCATTCATTAATAACTCAATGAAATTTTCCACCATATCTGGGAAGATTGACATCATGCATCTTTGAAATGTGATGGATGTGTTTCATAACCCAAATGGCATCCTTCTAATATAAATTGTCACAAAAGGACATGCAAAAGTGGTCTTCTCTAGATCTTTTGGTACAATAGGTATCTAATAATATCCTGAAAGACCATTCTCTATTCAATGATTATTCTAGTGGGGAAATAATTCAATCTTATCATTTTTCACAAGTATTATTTCAAATTTCTTTGGTACCATATGCACCAGACTAACCCACCTACTATCAATAATTGGGTAAATGACTTATACTTCTTGGAGTTTAAATATTTTTTTTAACTACCACTTGCATGGTTGGGTTAAGTCATCTATGAGCCTCTGTAATAAGTTTAGCATCATCCTCAAGATAAATCTTATGCATACACAAAGCTAGACTAATGCCTCTTATATCCCTACTATTCCAATATAATGCTTTTTTAAAATTTCTTAAGCACTTTAACAAGTTCATTTACTTGGGTTTTGGTCAAAGAGGAAGAAATAATATCTAGATATGTTCACCCCTCACCCAAAAATACATACATAAGGTGGTTAGGTAAATCTTTAAGCTTTAAGTTATATATAGTGCTCTCTTCCCTAAATGAGGTTCTAGGTAGATCTAAGGGTGTACTGAATTCTACTATTAGTTCAACTCTATCTAATAGATCATGATACCTCTTAGTCTCCTATAATACCTCTTTTACCTTTTCAATAGTAAGAGATATTTTTTGTTTGTCCTTCATTCTATCCTACAAAAAGGTGTTATGTATAAGTATTTACATTGAATCAACATTAAAGAGTTCATCAATGGCAGAGATAGATGGAAAACTTGAAGAGTCAAAAACTTTAAAAGGAACACTCTCTTCCAAAATTGTCATTGTTAAATTCCTATCTTGGATATCAATAATAGTTTTGGTAGTGGTCATGGATAGTCTACCAATAAGTATTGCATATTATTTATCCAAGGATGATTTTTCTCCATATCTAGAACCACAAAATCAATAGTTACTATAAGTTTATCTACCTGTACTAGCACATCCTCAACCATTCCTTTCAAATATTTAATAGACCTATCCACAAGCTAAAGAAGTATGGTTATAGGTTTTAAATCTCCCAAATATAGTTGTAAGAAAATAGATTATGGAATCACTTTATGCTAGCAGCTCAATCAAACATTGCTTTAGCTACATTTCTATCCCCCATAATAGTGTTTATGGTAAAACTACCTATATCTTTCAACTTCGGGGGTAGTTGGTGCTGAAGGATAGTACTAGAAATCTCTGATACTATACTCTTTTTTTAAGCTCATACTTCCTTTTCTTAATGTTTAATTTCTCAAAGAACTTAGTATATGAAGGCATATTATTGATCACTTCTAATAAAGGTAAATTTATATTAACTTTAGAAAGCATATTAAAAAGATTAGGGAATTGATTATCTTGTGTGAATTCTTTCCACCAGTGTATGGTATTGATTGCTGGTGTGGTTATCATGTTTTATGAATTTTGGGAATGTTAGTTAACTCTCCAATTATTTTTGTATAATGTTTATCATTATTAGCACTAATATTTCCACTTTGGAAGACTATAACATATGGTAAATCATTAGAAATTTTAGGTAATATTTTATTGATTACCTTACCACTTCAAAGGATTGTGATATCCTTTGCTTTTTCTGTTTGGCTGGATGGCCTTCCTTTTTCTTGGTTTTTCATTTGCTTTACTAGCCACCCAACTCTGATTTTAACCCTTTTCACCAAAGCCTCTACAAAATTTGACCTTTGATTATTTATCAACTGGTTATCTCTACTTACTTGAATGACTACATTCAAGTTATCTTGTAAAGTTGATATCTAGCCAATTGATCGAACATTTGATCAATGAATGTAAGTGGAAAATGATCCTTCCTTGTTGCTTTGTTAAAATTGCAGTAATCTATACATACACGCCAACCCATGACTGTTCTTGTAGGAATAAGCTCATTGTTGTCATTTTCACCACCCTCATTCCATTCTTTTTTGGTACAAATGCACTGGATTTACCCCCGAGCTATTTGAAATGGTATAAATAATTATAGCATTAAAGAGCTTCAAAATTTTAGCTTTCATAACTTCCTTCATTGCTAGATTTAATTTTCTTTGGGGCTTAGTTGATCGTTTGTAAGGTTCCTCCAATAGAATTTTGTGCATGCAAATGGATGGACTTATACTTATTATGTCAAAGATAGTCCATCCCAAGGTTGTTATATGCTTCCTTAACACACACAACAAATTTCCCTCTTCTTTGGGTGTAAGTGACGCTATAACAATCACTACAAAGGCATAACTATCACCTAATAATGCATAGAAAATATGCTCAGGAAATTGCTTCAACTCTGGAGTTATAGTTTGTTGCATCTTTTCTGTAGAGATTAAAGAATCTGTCTTTGCTACCATTGGTTCTAGCCTCTCCACTTCTTTCATAAATGATGTAACCTACTGCAATGCTTCCAAGGAAAATACACGGTGGAGATATTCTTCACTAACAAAAGTTAAATCAAGTTCACAAATATCAAAGTTATTGAAATCATAAGCATGATATGAAGTGGTGATACATCTTGAAAGGCTTCTACTTTACATTGTTCAATGATATCTACTCGAAAGAAATTGCTTGGATCTTTTGGAAATCTCATGTCATTGTAGATTCTGAATGTAACCTCTTCCTTGTTCACTCTCAATGTTAACTCATCCTTTTGAACATCCATTAAAGCCCTTCTCGTAGCCAAGAATGATCGACCAAGAAATAGTGGGACATCTTGGTCTTCATCCATATCTAACACCACAAAATCAGTAGGAAAAATAAATTTATCTACCTTTACCAATACATTTTCTATGATTACATGTGGATACTTGATGGATCGGTCTAGTAGTTGCAAAGAAATTGTTGTTTTTGCTTCATCCCTCCAAGTCCTAATTTCCTATAAACAAAAATGGTATAAGATTGATGTTAGAACCAAGATCACATAAAACTTTAACAAAAAATGAATTTCCAATAGTGCAAGGAAAAGTGCATTAGCTCCCTCGATCTTTTAATTTTTGGGGTACTTTCTTTTGAAGAATGAAACTACATTCTTCAAAAAGCTTTATTGTTTCGAACTCTTCCAACCTTCTTTTCTTGGACAAGATGTCTTTCAAGAATTTGGCATAATTTGGAATTTTCTCCAAGGCATCTGCAAAAGGAATATTTATGTGAATTTTCTTAAAAATATCCAAAAACTTATAAATTTTCTTATCTAACTTTTGTTTTTGAAAGTATTGAGGATAATGAAGTGGAGTAGAGATGATATAAGGATTGTTACGAAATGAAATTGAATGAGGCATGTAAGTCTCTCTTAATGTATCATCTAAAAATCCTTTTCTTCTATTTTATTATTCCTTTGGACATTGTTTGGAACTGTAGGGGTGGACTTGATTTTCTTTGATGGTGACCTCTCAATTTATCTTCCAATCCTAAGTGTAATGGCCTTGAATTTTTCCTTTGGATTCACTTTTGTGTTCCTAGGAAAATTTCCTCTTTATTTTGCATTGATATTCGTGGCTAGTTGCCCAATTTTCACTTCGAAATTTTTCATAGTTGCTCCTATATTGCTACAATAAGTCTCAATGTTATCCAATCATGAATCACTCTTTTGAAACTTTAAATTGGTCTCCTCAACAAAGGAAACCATGGCATTCTCAAGTGACATCATCTTCTAGATTTCTTGACTATCAAACCCTAGAAGAGGTTGCAACATATTATTTTTGTTTCCACAAGAAAAATTCTCATGATTTTGAAGCCCTTGAGGGTAGTAACTTGGCATAGGATTTCCATGATAGTTGTAGTTCCAATTGTTGATGTATTGAACCTATTCTTGACTTGCTTCATTCAACGTAACTTTCATACATGAATCTACAACATATTTTATACTTTGTGGTATTCATTGGGTTGTCAAGGATGAAATTTGAATAGATAGGGAAGCTACTTGAGCTAAAAGGGAAGCAAACATCTTCAAATCATGAATGCCAATAAACTTTTTAGCCATAGATCTTTAGATTGGCCATTGATAATTGTTTGAGGCTACTTCTTCCAAAGAGAAGTAGCACCTTCAGTTGTCTTTGACATCAAAGTTCCACCATAAGCAGCATCAACTATGGTTATAGTTGTCCTATTTAACCCATTATAGAATATCCGAACTTGCAACCAATCTGGAAATCCATGTTGAGGGCAACACCAAATCATATCTTTATATATTTCCCATACTTCAAAGAGTGTCTCAAAATCATTTTATCTGAATTGACCAATCTCACTCCGGAGTTGGGCTATTTTTACAAGTGGAAAGAATATAAGAAGAAACATTTATTCTATGTCTTACGAACTAGTGATGCTTCCCAATTGTAGAGATTGTAACGAACATCTAGCCTTGTTCCTTAATGAAAAAGGAAAAAATCTCAGTCTAATGGTGTATTCAGTAACACCATTCATCTTTAAGTGTCACAAATCTCCAAGAACATCACTAAATGAATATTGGGATCATCGAGTGGCAATCCGCTAAATTTGGCTTGTTGCACCATACTAATCAATGTCGGTATAAGCTCAAAATTATCGGCATTAATGGTCTAGCATTTTACAACTGAGTAATTATCATTAACAATTGGCCTTACATAATCCTTTAAGGTGCATGGTTATGCATTCTGTTTTCTTTCAACCATGGCTTGTACTTTCTTATTTCTTCCTTGTATAAAGGTTCTTTCAATATCCGGATCAAAACAAATAATGTTTTAAGTTCTAGCATAGTGCATCTAACTTCAAAATCACACCTACAGTAAAATAAAATATATAAATATAAATGAAATAAAATATAATTCTAAATTAAAACCAAGAATACTTTGTATCGATATTGGAAAAAATAATAACAAATAAATCCCTAACAACGGCACCAAAAACTTGATCGATGCAAAACTACAAGTGCATAATATCTTAGTTTTATAGTAAAGTTGTTAATAGAGTATCGTTCTTGGGGATTGGTAACTTACTTTTGCAAAATACAAAAATGATACTATTCTCAATTTTATCTAGATAAGTCACTAAGGTTGTTGTAATTGGAATTTAAAATAAAATAAAATTAAAGAAAATGTGCAAAATAAAAGAAATATTTTGTTCGAAAATCAAATCGATAGGAAGAAAACTTCTAGGAAATCGATTTCATCTAATGCCTTACTATGCTTTACTCATCTAACTTCCAATGGCCTCTTTCGAAAGTCAATTAGAATTATTCTTGTTCATTAATTTACATAAGAGTATGCAATTTAATAAAGCAAGGGAACATTAAGACCAATGATTTTAATAATACACAAGTTCATACAAGTCTTTCGATCTTTATATTTACCTATGTTGAAATATTCCGCATGATAATATAATTCCTTTTTCGATAGTAAATCATAAGATTAAAATAATCTAATTAATGGTTAGTTAATTAGAAACAATAAACTCAGAATAAATTAGATAAATACGAAGAGAAATAATTCAAATTAACATAAAAATCAAGTATAGCTTGGAATTAAATTACATATTTTTCCTAGAATAAAGAAAATTTAGTTCATGCTAAAAATTAAATTTAACATAAATGAATTCACCATAATATTTTAGAAAGGAATTAAAAGAAAAGGGGTTTGCAAAAAGAATCTACTTTCGTGTTTATTTGTTACGCTCCAATCTAATTTTGCTTTTCTCTTTCCTATGTTTCTCTTCTTCTTTTTTATTTGTTCCCTGTTGTGTTTGTTTCTCTCTATTTCGTTCCCTCTCTCTTCTGCTATTCTATACTTCTCTTTTCATTCTGTTCTTTTTCTCTTTGTGTAATCCCTGGCAACTATATTCTCTCACCTCCTCACTTCTAATTTATATATATATAAACTTCCTCTTTCATTAATGTAATATATATACATAGAGAAATCTTAATTTAAATTTAAGAGTCCTTAGGTGATATGCTTCTAAAATTTTGAATCTTCATTTTCTTCAAATCTACAATAAAATTTAAATAATAACAATGAAGTCTTAAAATCAATAAAAATAAATAAAATTAGACTAATGTTAAAGTTGAGAAGTGATAAATTACTTCAAATTATACAAGTCATCACCACCAATTGTGAATCACCATGTAAGGTAATGCTATTAGCTTCGAGCTTCTTCATTGTTATGGTACCAAATATAACCACCTCATACTTTGTGATGTTATTGGTCACTTGGAAATCCATCCTAACAGCGTGTTTCAAATAGTTTTCATTATATTATATTATGACTAACCTTAGCCTGGTGCCATTAATGATGTGCATGCCATCAATAAATACTTGCCATGTTGGTATATCTCTCTGATCCATGCCATATACTTCACCTTTTACTTTATCATTGGTGACCTCAAGTGCCTCTCTACACTCAGTAACAAACTCTGTTAGTGCTTGTGCTTTAATGAAAGTCCTAGACATATACTTGATATCATATTCTCCTAGTTCTATTGCAATGTGCGCGAGTCTCCTTGCAACCTCTGGCCTTATCAGTATGCTATTAAGCAGTTCTGAAGTGAGTATCACTATTGTATACGAGTCAAAGTAATGTTTGAGTTTTTGTGTTGTCACTATTAGAGAAAAGGCCAACTTATCAATCGTTGGATATCTGCTTTGGGCGTTCATAAGATCTAGTTAATGTAGTATATGAGGTGTTGGACTTTGTTTCTTTTAAAAAGAAGTACAAAACTACAAGTTTTGGGAATAACAACCAAATACAAATAAATCTTTTCACCTAGGGAGGGGCTGACCATGATTGGAGGATTACTTAGGTACTATTTAATTCATTGAAAAGCTTTATCACAATCTTCATTCTAGAAAATTGATGTGTTTTTTCTCAATATTTTGAAGAATGGTAAGCAATTGTCAATGCATTTGGAAATGAATCTATTGAGTGCCATAATTATTTTGTTCAATTATTGAATCCTTTTTAGGCTAATAAAAGGTATCATGTTGACTAAGGCTTGTATCTTGTTTGGATTGGCCTCAATTCCACAGGTAGATAGAAGATATCCTAGAACTTTTCCTATGGTCACACTGAAAACAAATATTTTAGGGTTTAATCTCATACCATACCTTCTAATTACGTGAAATATTTCTTCCAAGTCTTTAACATGGTTTACTAGTTATGATAACTTTATCACCATGTCATCTATATATGCTTCCAGATTTCTCCCCAACAGGCCAATAAACATCTTATTAACGAGCCATTCGGGTGTAACAGAAGATTCCTTCCTCAATAATAAAATATTTTTCTCCTCATCCTCTGGGTGCATTCTGATTTGACAATAACTAGAATATGCATCAAAGAAACTCATTAAACCAAACTTGATGGTAGTATCCACAAGCTAATCAATACTTGGTAGAGAAAAATAGTCCTTTGGGCATGTGACATTTAAGTCCATGAAGGATACACATATAAGGGATAATCCACAAGCATTTTTTACCATGCACCACATTTGACAACCAGGTTGGGTAGTCTACCTCTCTAATAATCTTTGTCACCTTAAGAGTGATGACTTGACTTTTAATCACTTCGTTCTTTTCTCTTGAGAACTTTATCTTCCTTTGCTTGATAGGTCTATCTTTTGGATCAATATTAAACCTATACGTTATAATATCTAGGTCAATCTTAGTCATAGCCTCTATGTAAAGATATCAAAATTAGCTATTGGGAATTGAGATAGTTGTTCCCTGGCCTCTATTGTTAAGTTTACGCTCAATTTTAGAGAATGGTTTTCCCTTTAGTCTTCTATTGGTAAATCTCAAACTTCATTTGAATTAACTAACTCTACTAGGCATATACCTCCTGGCCTTTTTTCAAAAGACTATGTTGTAATTGCTACTTGGGAACCACTTCCCTCATTGTAGCATTACAATAGCCTCTAGCCTTTTCTAGGTAGATCTACTATTGAATCCCACTAGGGGTATCTCTTTCCTCACAATGTTCCATTCCTTTATACCTAGAGCCTTCATTTTTGATAGAAAAAGAAAGTCAACGGAGCTACCAGTATCAATCATGATTCAGTAGACATCACAAGATCCAATTCATAGGGTGATTACTAATGTGTCTTCATATGGATATGAAGCCTTATCCTTCCCATAGAAGGTGATAGTAAAAGAGGACATCCCTTTATCCAAATTACTAGAGGTCCCATTGAGACTAGGTCCTCTATGTATAGTATGGATGGTCCTTACATTAGCCTCATTAGGTGGGTCTATCACATTTCCTATTGGAGTAGGTAGCCTCAGAGTTTCATGTTTGTCTATCGATCATTTCATCTGCTATTATTTCCCTTGAGGTCACCTCAATACCCCTAGATAACAAATCTTTTATTTCTTTCTTCAGATTTTTGCAATCACGTGTCTTATAGCCTATATCTTTATGAAAGGTACACCACTTAGATGTGTCCCTAAGAGGTGCCCTCAGTTTTTGTGGCCATCTATCATTTCGCTCATCATCCATCCTCAACACAACTTGAGCTAGGCTCACTCTTAAAGTTGGATGCCTAGAGGAGGATAGTGACCTAGCCCAAGGTTCCCTATTCCTAGGCCATTTACCACTAACCTTATGATTTAGAGCAAAACATTTGTTTTTGTTAATCATTTTGTCCTAGTTTGATATGTTTAGGTTTATTCTCCTCTCTTCTTTGTGTGTTACAGATTTTACAGTGGACTTACTATTTTTGTCCAATCTTAAATCCCTTTCCAAAGTAACAAACTTTCCCACCTCTTCATAAGCTTCCTCTAATGTCTGGGGAACTATTTTGGTTAATTCTGTGAATAAATCAGAATACCTTAATATACCTCATCTGAAAGCTTCTATCGTAATAGAGTTAGGGTAGTTTGTTATTTTTAGCTTTTCCTCTATGAACCTCCCTATGTATTCTTCAATAGACTTTAAAATTCCCCAGGTGATTGAGAAAAGGTGTCAAAAAATAGTTTGCATATCATTGCATCTCTCTTGTCTCAAGTGAGCTCACAAAGGCAAGAACGATCTTGAAAATTTGGATGTGAGTTACCAGATCCTTCATTCCTTGGTAGTCTAGGCCTTAGGAGCACTAAACTTGGTTGGAGGTTCATTATTCTCTATTTCATCCGGGAAGGGGAAGCACATAATTGTTCATAATCTGTATCCACATCGTAGTGTGACTTTCTCTTGTCTTACCTATTGTTAGCTTCTTTGAGAGTTTCATCTTGCTTTCTATTTGTTTCCTCTAATGCCTAGAAGCATGCCTGGAAGCATGCCTTCCAGCTTTTTCACTCTTGTAGCAATTGTTCATTGTTGAGCCCCATTGTATTGGGAAAAGGGTTGCTCTTTGCTATGTTTTCAACCTGGGTGGACTCATTTATTATAGGAGTTGGCCCAAAATAACCAACCATATTAGTTGCTTGACCCATTAGAACACCCGAGTTTGATTCCAGACAGCTTCATATTTAGAGCTCATTATAACATTAAAAATACTAGCTTGATTCCAGATAGCTTCATATTTATAGACAAAAGATTAATAAAGTGCTAATATGATTTGGAAGGGATAAAGTTATTATTATATCACTCGAGTGTCGATGTGGTAATCGTTTTTACTAATATTTTAACATATATATGTTATTTGTTATGAATTCATGATATTACATTCTTATTTTGAATTTAATTATGTATATTTATTTGTTTGGAACAAGTGGGGCTATGGTATGCATATTTTGATGATTTACAAGAAGAATAGACGGAAGACTTTGTTCAAATTATAACATCAAGAGAATAATATGATGATCTTGAATAACATAGGAAAACACCATGGTAATATTTATAATGCTTTAATTTCTCCATTCATATGTCTCTAAAGTTTAAATTGCTTGTTTGGTGGATCTTTACGTGCTCATGTATGTAGGGGAATGAATTAAAGTTGGTTCAGTTGTTTTTTGCCTAGTTTTCTTGTCACTATGCTTGTGATTCTAAGTCAACCAAACTTGCTCTCCTTGAAATAAAGTGATAATATCAAAAAAATCCATGACACTTTAACGACATCATTTTATTTGTAATAAATTTAATTATCAAGTAATTAATTATATTTAATTTTTCAATTATTTATTTAAACTTTGTTAAACAGATTTTGGTTTTTTTATGTTATATGTGATCAAATACAGGTTATTAGTAGAGTAGAAAATGAGTACACTATGTAAAAAAAATCAATATATATTTTAAAGTCGATTCAGCGAAACGACTTTAATGGTCTGTTTTGTAGTAGTGATCTAACTATTCTCAATCCCTAAGCATGTAGCATTTACTTCCGAAAAAATACATGAATCTCAAATTGGGTTAGTTACCTCTCCATATCTCATAGGGAATTTGGTTGTACCTGGGCGAACATATACACAATTTATAATGTGGCATGTGGTGTTTATAGATTTACCCCAAAACCTTTTGGAGACTTCCTTGGCATGCAAAATTACTCTTTCCATCTCCTAAAGTATCATGTTTTTCCTTTCAAGTACTTCATTGTTTTGAGGTGTTATGGGGGTACATAATTCATGAATGATTCCATGTTCTTTGTAGAAGTCAACATACTTGTTATTTTCAAACTCTTTTCCGTGGTTTATTCTCATTCTCTTAATGGTTACTATCATTATCATGCTAACTTTTTGTATAACTGAGTCTAGCATTAAATTATTTGCCAAATTTATTTTTATAGTTCACATATTCTATAGAAATATGATGAAATCCCTCACAAGTAAGGTAATCAGGACTAGTGGGCATAGTTTTCTTACTATCAAATTAAATAGGCTTGATTTTCCTTGACTTTTGGTTCTTTGAATGATTGGATTGTCCCTTGCTAGATTGATTATTTTGTTAACCCTTCTTCTTTAAGAGCTTTTTAAATTTTCATGCTAACAAGGCTAGTGACTCATTATTCATGTCCTCAACACTATCAAAGATGTCTTTTTCGGAGCTGTTGAATGCCACATCCTTGTTTTCTTGGGTGGATCAAGAGTAATCTCATAGGTTTGGATTGACCCGACAAGTTCAACAATGTTTAGTGTTTCCACATTATTTGTTTTCTCTATCGATGTAACTTTCATCTTGTAGTCTACTATTAAAGAGCTTAGAAGTTTATGTACTTGTATAGGTTGTGGAATTTTCTCACCAAGGTTAGAAGAAGCATTATTGTTGTCATAAAAGCAAGCATATAATTAACCAAAAGTTTCAGTGTTTCTCATTTTAATGGAATCAAATTGAGATGTTAGCAATCTCAATTTTGTTTGTTTTACTTGGGAATTTCTCTTATGAGTAAGAGAAAGTGCATTCCATGCATCTTTAAAAGTCTTAGGTGGCGTTTGGTTCGTGGAATGGAATCGGAATTGGAATCGGAATCGGAATGGAATGGAATGGAAAGGAAACAATTTTGTTTGGTTTGACCATTGGAATCAAGCTCAGAATCAGGATTATAGTGTTTGGTTTGCCACTGGAATGGAATGAAAAAAGCTGTAAATGACCTTAATACCCCTACATGCTGTAAAGTTCAAATAATGTCATTTAATTACTATTTTTTCGTCAGACAAAATACATTATTGAAATCATTATTTTTCTAAATAAGTATTACTTAATTAAAAAGAAATATATTATTAAAATTATTATTTTTCTAAATAGGGTTTAGGGTTTTGAGGTTTGGGATGTGTGATTTAGGGTTTAGGGATTTAGGATTTGGGTTATATTTGTAGGTTAAGGTTTAGGGTTAAAATTATTATTTTTCTAAAAATAGTTTAGGGTTTTAGAATTTTGGATTTAGGGTTTAGGGTTTTAGGGTTTTAGGGTTTTAAGGTTTAAGGTTTAGGGTTTATGGTTTTAGGATTTGGAATTTGGGGTTTTGGGTTTTGGGATTTATGTTTTAGGGTTTAGGGTTTTGGGTTTTGGGATTTATGTTTTAAGGTTTAGGGTTTAGGGATTTGGGATTTGGGGTTTAGGATTTAGGGTTTTAGGATTTGGAATTTGGGATTTAAGGTTTAGGGTTTAGGGATTTGAGATTTATGTTTTAGGGTTTTGGGATTTATGTTTTAAGGTTTAGGGTTTTAGGGTTTAGGGTTTAGGGATTTGAGGTTTAGGGTTTAAGGTTTTAGGATTTTAAGATTTGGATTTAAGGTTTTGAAATTTTGGGTTTAGGGTTTAGGGTTTTGGAATTTTGGGTTTGAGAATTTTGGATTTAGGGTTTTGAAATTTTGGGTTTAGGGTTTAGGGTTTTGGAATTTTTGGGTTTGAGAATTTGGGATTTAAATTTAAGGTTATATTTTAGGTGAGGGTAAAATTGGAAAAAAAAAGTTTAGATGGGAATGGAATAATGATTACCAAAGGGGGGAGAAGGAATTGTGATTCCTTCTCTTTTAGTAATCAGATTCCATTCCGCTCTCCATTCCGTCCAACCAAACACACAAAATGGATGGAATCAATTCTGATTCCATTCCATTCCGTCCAACCAAACGTGGGGTTATAGTCAAAGATGCAATGAAACTCATCCATCGACACTGCACCAAAGATTGAGTTTAGACCTTTTTGGTTACACAATTTTTCTTTACCGAAAGTGGTTCATAACCATCAAAAATAGCATTCTATAATTTTTCATCTAGTTTGAGAAAGGCTTGCATGCAAGTCTTCATGTAAGGGTAATTATACATATCAAAAGAGTGAGGGTCTAACAAATGACACACCTTCTTTCATTTGGTCCATAAATAAAAGTGTGTGTCCCTAAGGATCAAACTCACTATGTATGTATAGTGTTTTCTCTTTTACCAATTGAAATTTTATAAAATACAAACCTAATTAACCTAGAGGGGGTTTAATAGGTTATTTTCAATTTTTATTAATTTATAATTTAATAATCTAAACAAAATAGCTAGGTATGCAATCTCATATAAAAATAAAGTGTGTAAACGGAAGAATAACACATAATATTTTTAGATAAAACAACCTAGGCCACAATCATGACCTAAGATGAAAACCACTAGTCTACCAGACCACCTAACTTTTCACTATGAAAAAAATGTTCAATTACAAACTCGATCTTATACCACCCTCCAAGGATACTGGCCCAATGTACCTTAATTATGAGCTCTTACTCTTTTTTCACAATTTTTAATATTAGCATAAGCATTATCCAGATCAACGTTTTAATAAGCATCCCACCAATCAAAGACATTCATGAATCAACTGTAAAAGGGTTAACACTAAAGCACAAGTTTTTGTGTGTGTTCTATAATAGATTTAATAATGAATAACTCACGACTCTAAGAAAATAGAGTCATTAGTACACTTTTTTACTTAATATTTACTTTTTTTATTTAATAAATAGTATTTTTATGGCTACAAAAATTAAAATATAAACTTTCTAGTGAAAAGGGGTGAAAATATAATTTTTGGAATTTTTTGTGATTTTTTAATGAATTTTTAACCCAGGACCAAGCAGAAGCTACCACGTGGTATGCCACGCAAGCATAGAAGCTGATTGAGCAAGCCACACGGACGCCACACAAGCATGAAGAACGAATCACGTCTCACCATGTGGTGTTGACTCGGTGAACGTTGAGTCTGACCGGTCTCCCCTACCACCCGTCGCTCTCTGATTCGCCCACTGAGCTTCTGATGCCATGTGTCACTCTGTGATTGGATGAAAATGTTAGTTTTGCTTGTTTTGAGCATAACCCTTGATTTGAAGCTAATCGAACGGTGCAAATGGCACCTGAGCTTTATTTAAGCCCCTAATCACTCTATAAAACCTAATTGGCCCCCATTAGCATAATTATGGTAAGTTTTTAGAGCTAAAAAGAATGAAAAATACAAAAAAATTAAGAAACGACACAATTTTGGTGGAAATTCAAGAGGAAATTAATTTTACAATTTAAGAGATTGGTTGTATTTCTTTTTCTACTCTTTTCCTTATTAATTTTATGTCTTTCTTTATGAAAAAAATATGAGCTTTATGAACACAATTATGTGTAATTAATTTATTAATATAGGGATCTTATGAACTCAATTTTCACCATGTGATGATCTAATATTTTTTTTCCAATTATATTATTAATTTAATTATATTATTTAATGTGATTTTTATGCTATTAATTGTTTGGCCAACAATTTATCTATAGAAGCAATTAAATAGATTTGAGAAAATTATTTAATTGTTTGTCTTGATTAAATAACATGTATAGTTTCTAGGTAGAGATGTATGATTGTTATGTGTGTGATCCATAATTGATGAACTTAATGAGTAGTATGCAATTTAATTAGCATGAGGGTGTGATTAAATTAATTACTATATGGTGTGTAGTTTACTTGATAGATGAATACATGCTAGGTTAGATTCAATTGATCATGTAATTAATTGATATTATATTGAGGGGATTTTAGTGATTCGCATGTTTAGAAAATTTGGGGATTAAGTATTCCTGAATATTTTCTCATATATCTTTTTAGTCACAAAATCTGATTTAGTTAATTATTGCTATTTACTCTTAGTTATTTTAATGTTTCTTTCTTAAGATATAAAAACACCAAAATAAATTGATTTTTATTATTTTTAGTTTTAAAAATTAGTTTCTAAAAAAATAATCTATGTGGGAACGATCTTTATTTATCATTATATTACTTGTTACGATATGTATACTTGCGTATATATTGCACACACAATTTGTGTGGCGATCAATAACCCTAAATAGAGAGAGATCAAGTAGAAGAGAATAATGCTATTGTGTAGTTAATTGAAACAATTAGCAATGGATTCTATTTATAGACAAAATTAAAACCCTTAATCTTATGTAATTGATAAATATATTTTCTATTACAAATAGGAATAATAATACTCATTAATCAAGAAGACTCGTATTTAAAGAAGAGTTTTTTTAAAGTAGTCTCATTAATCAAGAAGAATCTTACTTAGAGAAGAGTTATTTTTGAAGTAGACTTTAGCCTATAATTTAGGCTAAGATTTAACCTATAATTTAGGCTATATCTTATCTAATATTTTAGTATATATCTTATTTTATATGTTAGCCTATATCTTATCATACATTTTAGCCTAAAATTTAGGATATATATTCAACACAATGAAACACATTAAAGAATAGGCTAAGTGGTAATTTCATAAATTGATTCAACATTAAGTAAATATTTTAGCAACAAAAATAATTCTTGATTTATGAACACGTGCTATTAAATTCATAATCACAATCCTATATGTCATAGTTATAATAGATATACTTGAAGTAAGACTATCTAAAATATTGATATTTCTTTGACTTTACTTAATAGACTTGATAGCGAGCTTAAAAATAAATTTACATGCAAATATTTTATCCAAAAATAGCCAATATTTATAATCCTTACATAAATAAATACTATAAATTTACAAATACACATACAACACAAACTTCTCAAAATAACTCTTATTAACAAAAAAAGTATGTTGGGTTACAAGAATATCTCATTCCCATATAGAATAAAGGAGGTGCCGAGCCTTTTAAAAAATAAAGAGACTCAGGCCATTGAAGAACTAAGGATCCCTAGCTCTATCTCCAGCTTGTTCATCACCCACCACGGGATCACCACTACTTGCCTTGAAGTATTTTCCTTGTTTATCACCCTCGTGCTAAGTTTGTATGGGCGAATATGATGGCATGATTAGGATGTTAAGGATTTGATAGTAGTATTGGCTGGGGCATTTCTTTTACAATTCTTTCTTAAGAGAGTCCATGGCCAAGTTATACTCAAACTCAACACTCGAAAAGAGTTGCTCAATCATGGCATCAAGGTCATGCTTTGTTTTCTCTTATTCACAAGAAAACTTTTCTTTGACATCATTTAGCCCATGCTATAAGCTTTAACTTCAACCTCAATTTTTCTCTAGGCCTCCCAACCATCTTAAAGTACATCAAGTTCTCATTCAACTTCTATATGACCTTGGCCAGTTTTTCCTCCTTGTCAATGGCCTCGCCTTTCCACTTATTGGCCTTGCATAACAACAAAACATTCTTGGCTCGAGTAGATGCATGAATTTCTTTTTCCATTGTGAGTTCAAACATTTTTTAGGGCTACAAAACGTTCCAAATTCATTACTCGATTACTACTCTTCCACCACAGTTGAAGAACTGAGCTAAAAGAATATGAGAACTTGATGTTTGAACATATGGCTCAACCTAGCACCCAACCCACTAATAGCCCAAGTCATTAGATATGTTAACCAAAGAGGGTCTAAGTATGACAAATAGGTTCACATATCCATCCATCAATATTCCATCAATACAAGGATATACAAGGTTTTTGATGAATTGAATCCTGTGTGTGTGGGGCACATGATATCATGCAATGAACTTATGAAATCAACCTATATGAGAATGTTAATCAATTCAATCCTATAACAAGTCTCATAAGTCTATATTTTACATCCCTTTCCACTAACAAAAATATGCACTTAGCTAAAGATCAATAAGGACTTTACATGCTTGTAATGTAAGGCTTAGATGTGGGTTGATAAATGAAGACATTTAGGCTCTTTCCACACCTTATCTTTCTTTTTTTTCATCATGCACTCTTAAACCACAATTGAGTTTTAACTTGATATTTTAGCGCACCCTCTTTTATCATTCTTTTCCTATTCTTTTATTCTACATCTTTCTTTTTCTTAACTTCACAACACTCCCAAACTTATTTTAAATTTTATTTTATTTTTATTTAGAGGGATAATTATGTTGTGAATTTTGCTTCTTTTTTTTATAGAGTGCATTACATTTCACCTCACTCTATAGCATAACACATCATTGCATCTTTTTCTTTTTCATACAAGTTAAAAGTGCAAGGGTGAGGATAATACTTATTAGTTAGGCATAAAATGAGGCTTAAAGATATGAGTGATTCTTTGTTGGGCTCAAATGGGTGACTAAAGATATAATAATGGTTAGTTAAAAGGTTCAATTGACCTAAACAAGGCATAAATCATTTCTCTTGCTAAATACTATTCAGGATCTTTCCTCAAGAGATGATCAAATAGATTTTAAAACCTAGTAGATCTCATCAACTCACATAACTCACTACAATTTTTCTCTCAACAAGAACACCAAAATCAATCATGAATATGTGCATAAAATTTTGAATCAACTCAATCCAAACTAGAAATCATATCACATGATTAATATAAGTATCTTAATGAGCATGTTGCATTCCTTATCCTAGTCATGACAACCAATTTTTATCATTGAGTTCATATGTTTCATATCAAGCATGCATGCATTTAGCTTCCATATATTTATCAATTTTTACCCAATCATGATTAAAAATATCCTAAAAATTGAAAATGCATACTAAATACTAAAGCAAAGAATAAAGTTCCCTCCCCTAAACTTAAATTTCACATTATCCCCAATGTGCACATATAAATATGAAAAAGTAAAAGGAAAGAAAACTCTCTTAGTCTTGGCACACCACATTTGTCATTGGAACTGCTCAATCTTATTGCACCATTGCTCTCCACATTTATTTACCTACAAAACAAAAAACAATCAAAATATAAGTAAAATAACAGTGTGTTTCCTCACAACCAGTGTCAGATTTAATATCCTTGACTAGAGGATCATATCAAGTCCCAAGGTACATCAGATTTTGTCCATTTACTTTTGAGTTTTCCCAGAAATAGTTTGAGTCTTGATTTGTTCAATAATACTTTATGTTCTGATTTGAAAACATGGTGCTCAATTCACTTATCATGCCATATTTTTGTTTTCTTTTTGTACCTTTTGACATTCTTATATGCACTCCACCGTAAATAATCCAATTTATGTATTTCCAGCATCTTTTTCACCTCTTTGTTAGAATCTCCCGATTGCCTACTTGATTGGGGATGGAAGGATAAAAGTGTGAGGTCTAAACTTGGTGGCTCTTTAATAGATGGTTTTAGGTTAGATCCTTTCTCAAAAAAATTCATAAACAAATTTGAAACACGCATGATAGGCATGTCCTTCAAAAAGTTCACATAGTTCACAATATCAACCTTTGATTCCATACTTTCAATGTTAAAACAGGTTGAGTAGTTTTCTAGTGAGTTTATGTCCTAGTTCATAGCATCGTGTGTAACATTTTTATGTGTAGGCCACTCAATAGATTCTTTTAAGTTGTCCCCACAATCAGTAACATTTATCCTTAAGCATTCATTAGCATTAGCATTATCAATATCAGGGGGTATATATGCTTTAAAAATTTTAAACATTAATTTTTCATCTTACACTCTCATTGTAGGCTCACCCTTTTGTACATCAATTAGTACTCTTACAATTTCTAATAATGGATGACCAAGTATGATAGAAATTTCAGGGTCCTCTTCCATGTCTAGTATAATGAAATCCATCGGTAAGATGAACTACTCTACTTTTACTAGCACATCTGCTACCACATCCTCAGGTCTCTTAATTGATCTATCTCCCATTTGTAATTTTATTGAAGTTGGATTAGCTTTACCAACCCCCAATCTATGGAAGACCAATAATGGCATAAGGTTAATTCTGGAACCTAAGTCATATATTGCTTTCTCAAAGTGGATGTTCCCAATTGTGTAAGGAATGTCAAAGCTACCCAAATCTTTTAGCTATGGGGTGGTTTTCTAGCAAGGATGGCACTACAACCTTTAGTTAAGATTATTATTTCATTATCTCCAAGCCTCTTTTTCTTAGACAGTATGCCTTCAAAAGTTTTGCTTAAGAAGGCATATGTTCACATGCAATATAGATTGCCAGATTAGCTTTAAATTAAGGGCTGAGATCAAAATAAGCAAAATTAACAGCGTCAATCAATAACAACATGACACATAGCACACAAAATTCACTAAGAAAATTAGATAGCAATTCATGGCAACGAAAGAATGGTCTAATTAATACATGTTGAGTCAAAACCAAGAGGCGCAACGTAATTAGTTGTTATCGATGGCCTGGTACTGATCACCACACAAATTATGTGTGCAATGAATACACAAGTGTATGTATCGTAACAAGTAATATGATGATAAATAAAGATTGTTCCCACAGAGATTATTTTATTAGAAATTAATTTTTAAAACTAAAAATAATAAAAATCTATTTTTTTTTTTGGTATTTTTATATTTTAAGGAAGCAAAATAAAAAATAACTAAAAGTAAATAGCAATAATTAATTAAATCAGATTTTGTGACTAAAAAGATATATGAGAAAATATCTAGGAATACTTAATCCCCCAATTTTCTAAACATGTGAATCGCTAAAATCCTCCCAATATAATTATCAATTAATTACATGATCAATTGAATCTAATATAGCATGTATTCCTCTCTCAAGTAAACTACACACCATATAGTAATTAATTTAATCACACTCTTATACTAATTAAATTGCATACTACTAATTAAGTTCATCAATTATGGACCTTGGGAGTATACTTATCATTTTCTTCGAAATGATTCGTGCACTTGCGAGAGTTTTATAAATATAAAACCAAAGTATTGGCAAGAATCAGCGATGCCGGTTTTCGTTCATCAACCTTATTTGTAATATTGTAACACTTGTTCTTCCAATTATCTGGGACTTTAAAATGATTTTGTAAAAAACACATTTTAGATGAGATATAATACAAAAAAGATATAATATATGTAATTAATTATAAAACAAAAGAGACTTACATAAATGGTTTTCGATATCTTATACCTTTTAGCAACTTCAACCTTAGTCCAATCATTTATATTTATTTGTATACTTGACTTCACAAGTCTACCAATAGAAGATTTCAATTGTTGGCCATTTTCTCCCAATGGATTACCAATTGCATCGAGTTGAATAGGTACTCTATCATTTGGATTAATGGAGCATCAAGTATATTAGCCAAACCCTTTCTTTTCAAATGCCCAAATGGATCATTTGGATCTATGATCTCTGGCACCCTAGGATCCATAAAATATCTAGAAACAATGATGATATAGAAATTGATTGACAATTTTAAGTCTAAACATATAAACAATAGTTATTAGAATAATATAGAACATACATTATGTTTAATTAGGTTGTTGATTGTATATATATTCCTTTACAATCACTTCTAGTCTATAACAAAAAATCATCATCATCAACTAGATCATCACATACATTAGGCAATTTTTCTAATATTGGATAATGTATCAAGCATGTCATCATATTCTAAAGCATCACAATGGTAGAACTCCTTTTGTGGAGGCATTAACACAATATACCATCTTGTGTCAATTTGATCGCTCACCTAAAATACTTGTTTTGCATGAAGTGCTAATGTGAAAGAATCATTAGTGTGACTTATCTTGGATAAGTTTACTAGGATAAATCCAAAATCATCTATTTTATATCCAACATTGATAAAATTTTCGACCCAATCACACAAGAATACTATTTCATGGAAGACCTAATAATCGAGTTGCCAAATCTCTTGAATTATAAAATATGTTCTATCAAAAAGTATAGGATTACCATCTTTTGAACTGGAATATTGCCTAGTTTGTGTAACCATCTTCACACCACTATTCTAATTTACTCAGACTTTGTCCCTTGCTTGAGTCTTAAACCTCAAATCATAATTTTGAAACAAGAACATGATTTGGCATCAAATTTTGGACCATGTGCAAGCCATTCTAAAGTTTCTATTATTTTATGATTCAGTTTGTTGAGTTTAACTCGAATATATGCATATAAAAACATGAAATGTGTTTAAAGCAAAGTTTTAAAACATTATATAAAAGTACTAATGAATTCTTGTATGTGATAATTACATGGTTGCGAAAACAATTAATAAGCTCTCGCTTATGTTCATCTACAACCACTTTTCTCCTCCTTTTTTATAACGAGGATCGATCTTTAATAAGTTTAAAAGAATTTTGTAATGTTATTCAAGATATATCAATCAGGTATTGTTAATAATAAATAAATAATAATTTTATTTTAAATGAAAAAGTTGAACCTACCATCTTATTCTATGTATGATTGTGCCTCATTATTATTTACCAAAATGATTCAGTGTGCTTTTTCCCATCGAGTGCGATCAATAAATAATTTCTTACTTCCATTGAGTATAGGGTTACCTATTTGGAGCATGTGACATTCTAAGAAATTTTTTTGCGTAGGATTCCCAATTTCAGTGCAATTACTAAAGTATTCAGAACAAAATTCAAGGGCCTCTTCAAAAATGTAACACTCCATCATGCATCCTTCAGGATGATTTCTATTATTTACATATACTTTGAGGACTTGCATATATATATCTCAAAAGGATGAGTTCACCTTAAGTAATAGGACCACATAATTGAATCTCTCAAACTAAATGAAAACCTATGTAAATCATTATATCGAAAAAAAGAGGAGGAGAATATTTTCAAGTAGACATAAATTCTCCACAACATCTTTTTATAAAGAGTATAACTTGCCAATTGATATAGATTTCTTGCATATTGTATTAAAAAATGAACAAAGAATTGATAATCAAACATGTTTTGGAAGAATTAACCTAATAGCACCTGGTAATAACTGTTGCATTAAGTTATGACAATCATGTGATTTCAATCCATAAAGTTTCTTATCGGTCATAGACACAAAATTTCTTAAGTTGGATGAGTAGCCATCAGAAACTTTTACACCTGTCAAACATTTACAAAGTACATCCTTCTCTTTTGTTGACATTGGATATGATGTTGGTGGCAAGTATGTTCAATTCTTATCATTTTCCACCCTTGGTGCCAATTCAGATTGTATGCCTAGTTTCTTTCAATCCAATCTTGCTTTAATTTCATCCTTCATTTTTCTCAATGTATGTGACATCTAAGATGTGACGAATTTATAAGTCTTTCCAATAAGGTCATTTCCAAAATATTGATTTTTTATTCCAACAATCATGATCTATTGATTTAGTAACATTTTCCTTTCCACCTTTTTTTTAGTTGACCTCTTTGATTTTTGTCCATTAGTGAATATTCTTTTTTCATCTTTCCATATAGTTTGAATGTCATACCATTAAATTGCCTTAATATATAAAAACATCACAAAGGTCTTGGTGCAAGATCATGATCTTCTTCACCATCGAAAGGTTTCTTTTGGTATCTAAACTTGTGTCCAAATGGAAAAAATATTATATGTCTTTTATAAGACATCTTTTTTCCATCACTACAAATAGGGCATCCCTTATAACTTTTTGTTGCATGTCTTGATAATTTCTCATAGGTAGGAAAATTATTAATTATGCATAAAAGGACCCCTCTCAAGTTAAATTATTCTTCTCTATATGAATCATAAAAATTTACACCATTATTCCATAACATCTTGAAATCTTCTTTCAAAGGCTACAAATATACATCAATATCAACTCTGACTTTTTTTCCGTCCTGAGATCAATAATGTTAACATCATGATTTTTATTTTCATACACACCAGAGAAGAAGGTTGTATGTTACCATAATTATTGGCCAACAACTATATCTACTACTAAGGGAACTGTGTGGATGAATTCCATTAGCAGCAATGGCAAGACGAAGATTGTGTGGATTAGATAAAAATTGAGGGGATAAATTATCTACTACTTTCCAATTTGGAGAATCACAAGGATGATGTAGCATCTCATTATCAGATTGATTATCTAAATGCCAAGTCAACATCTTTGATGTCTCTTTACTTTTGAACAACCTTTGAAAGTGAAGAATCGGAAGAAAGTAACAAAGGGACTTTGCGGGCATACCTTTCTTAGGTGTTATCTCATTTGTAGCGTGCTTCTATCTTGATTCTTTACTAACCGTAAAATCATCTAATGTGTTATAGTATTTTCTATAAAGAATGCAATCATTTGGACAAGCATGAATCCTATGATATGCCATGCCAAATCGACTAAAAGTTTTCTTCACTTCATACATTGAAGATGAAAATTCATTACCCTTAGGAAACATATCTATTAGTATATTTAGTAATTCTATGAATCCCTTGTTAGAAAACTATTTTTTTCCTTCACATTGTACAAATAAACCAATCCCGACATTTTAGTGTATTTCTTGCACTCTAGATACAATGATTTTTTTGGTATTTTTTTAAAGATTTCGGGATCATCCTCATGTATTTCATCTTCAATAATATATATGAAACATATTTTCTGTCTGTACATTCTGATAAGATGTATATAATCAACTCACATTCTTATTTATCTCTTCCCTATAAGTATTATCAATATTTTCTCCATGAAAATATAACATTTATAACTCAAAAGAATACCACTACGGATAAGGTGATACTTAACCTCATCAACATCATAAAATTTCTCATTTTTACATTTAACATATGAGTATCAAATCATACCAACTTCATTATTACAATTTTTATGGGCAAATTCCAAGAAATTTTCAACTCAAAAAATGTAGTCCTCCTCAATTCTACACTTTAACATCCAAGATTTGTTCATTTTCTATTAATGAAATTAATCATATTAAATATGTATCTAGGTAATATATTTCATATATTAGTATATATGAATTCTCTAATTATTAGAATAATATCTATCAAAACATCATATAAAAATAAATACATAAAAACCAAAAAATTAATAAACTCATAATAATATTAACAAATATAATATATATATATATATATATATAAATGCATGTAATTAATAATAATAAATATTAATAAACCTATTATACATTATATGCATATAAAAATATTATATATATATATATATATCATGTACATGTAAATAATTTTCAAAAATTATAAGTTTAAAATAAATTAAAATATATCAAAAACCTAAATAAATAAATGATAAAATAATTTTTTCTCTTATAAGCTTGAATAAAAATACACAACCTACATAACACAAAAGTTTATACACATAATCAATAACATATAACATACATTAAAATAAAAACAAATATGAAGAATATGTGTAAAATAATTCATAGAAATACTTATAAGAGTAAATGATAAAAATGATGTTTGGTAAGTGAGAAGGTGAAGGAAATGGGTATGAAAAATTTGAGTATAATGCTCAAAAAAATAGTATATCTAGAAGAGAAATTGGAGAGAAAAAGTATGGAGAAGGACGATTGTTTTTTTTTCATTTAAGTAGCACGAGTAATTTTTCTATAAATGAGGGAGAGAAGAGATAAAAGGGAAAAAAATAAGGTAGCATCGATTGACATGTAGAATCAACACTACACATAGAACGTAGCATCAGTTCTATATGTCAATCGATGCTACACGTGGATAGCGTCAGTTGACATATAGAACTGATGATATATCCTACATCTAGCATTCATTGACACGTAGGACGAACGCTACATCCTATGTGTCAACCGCGCTAATTTTTATAATTTTTTAAGTCAATCTATCAATAGACCGACTTTAAATTTGTTATAAGTCAATTTTGGACAAAAAAACAGCTTAAGTGCCCTTTATTGTAGTAGTGTTTATCTCAAGAGATGATCAAATAGATTCTAAAACCTCGTAGATCTCATCAGCTCGTATAATTCACTACAAATTTTCTCTCAATAAGCACACTAAAATCAATCATGAACATGTGAAAAATATTTGAATCAATCCAATCAAAACTAGTAAGCATATCACATGATTAATGTAAGTATCATAATGAATATGTTACATTCCTTATCCTAATCACGACAACCATTTTTTATCATTAAGTTCATATGTTTCACATCAAGCATGCATGTATTTAGTTTCCATATATTTATCAATTTCTACCCAAATCATGATTAAGAACATTCTAAAAATAAAAAAAATCCTTAAAATTTTAAAATGTATACTAAATACTAATGTAGATAATGAATTTATCTCCCTCAAACTTAAATTGCACATTGTCTTCAATGTGCACATATAAATCTAAAAAGTAAAAGGAAAGAAAATTTTGTTAGCCTAGAAATAATGAAACTGCTCAATCTTGTTGTGCCATTACTCTCCACATTTATTCACTTATAAAACAAAAATAATGAAAATATAAGTAAAATAACATTGGATTGCCTCCCAACTAATGTCAGGTTTAACGTCCTTGACTAGACGATCATATCAAGTCCTAAGGTACATCATTTTGTGTCCATTTACTTTTGAGTTTGCCTAGAAATAATTTGAGTCTTGATTTATTCAATAATACTTTATGATATGTTTTGCAAACACAGTGCTCAATTCTCTTATCATACCATATTTTTGTTTTCTGTTTGAACTTTTTGGTGTTCTTATAAGCACTCCACCATAACTCATCCAATTTATGTATTTGCAACATCTTTTTCACCTCTCTATTAGAATCTTTTGCTTGCCTACTTGATTGAGGATGAGAGGGTGAAAGTGTGAGATCTAAAGTAAGTGGCCCTTCAATTGATAGTTCAAGCTTAGATCCTATCTCAACACTCTCCACAAATTCATTTGATACACACATGAGAGGGGTTGATCGGCCACATACGAAGTGTGTGTAATAAATACACAAGTATACATATTGCAACAAGTAATATAATTATAATAAAAGATCGTTCCTACGGAGATTATTTTATTAGAAACTAATTTTTAAAACTAAAAATAATAAAAATCAGTTTTTTATGGTGTTTTTGTATTTTAAGGAAGCAAAACTAAAATAACTAGAAGTAAATAGCAATAATTAATTAAATCAAATTTTTTTACTAAAAAGATATATGAGAAAATATTTAGGAATACTTAATCCCCTAATTTTCTAAACATACAAATCGCTACAATCCTCCTAATATAATTATTAATTAATTACATGATCAATTGAATCTAATATATCATGTATTCCTCTCTCAAGTAAACTACACACCATATAGTAATTAATTTAATCACACTCTCATGCTAATTAAATTGCATACTACTCATTAAGTTCATCAATTATGGATCACATATATAAGAATCATACATCTCTACCTAGGAACTATGCATGTTATTTAATCAAGACAAACAATTAAATAATTCTCTCAAATCTATTTAATTGCCTATATAGATAAATTATTGGCCAAATAATTAATAACATACATATTAGATTAAATAATATAATTAAATTATAATTATAATTGGGGTAAAATTTTAGATCATCACATGGTGAAAATTGGGTTCATAAGATCTCTAGATTAATAAATTAATTACACATAATTCTTTTCATAAAGCTCATATTTTTCACAAATAAAGACATAAAATTTGATAAAGAAAAGAGTAGAAAAAGAAATACAATCAATCTATTGAATTGTAGTATTAATCTCCTATTGAATCTCCATCAAAAATATGTTCTCTCTTGAATTTTTCTTCATTTTTCTCTATTTTTAGCTCCAAACAATGAACAAAATTATGCTAATGAGGGAAAGTTACGGTTTATGGAGTGATTAGAGACTTAAATAATGCTTAGGTGTGATCTAGACTATCAGATCAGCTTCAAATCAAGGGCTACAATCAAAACAAGCAAAATTGACAGTTTCAACCAATCACAGCGCTACACACGACATTAGGAATTCATTGGGTGAATCAAGGAGCAACAAGTGGAAGGGGAGATCGGTCAGAGTCAACAATCACTAAGTCAGCGACACGCGGCATGATGTGATTCATGGAAACGGATGGCGTGGTGACACGCGGTGACGAGGGTTGACCAATTTCCAAACTCGAATTGAACGATGTGCTAACATGTGGTTCCGTGCTTACATGGAATCTGCATGGCTTGCCCAATCAGCTCTACTGCCTACATGGCACGCCGCATGGCATCTTCTGATTGGTCCTACGATAAAAACTTATAAAAAATCTCAAAAACTTCTAAAAAGTATATTTTAATTTTTTTGGCCATAAAAGTACTATTTATTAAATAAAGCAAGTAAATATTAAGTAAAAAAGTTCGCTAATGACTCTATTTTCATAGAGTCATCACACCCTCAAACTTAAATAATTCCTTGTCCACAAGTAAAGCTATGTATAGCTAAATAAAATAACTTGGGTAGTATATTCATAAATATACTTCTATTATTACATGCATATTTCACGAAAACTATCCCTCTCAAAAGTCGTACAAGTCTATGATAAAGAGGTTCACATAATTGATTTGTGTGTGTATGTTACACATAATATCATCCAATGCACTCATGAAATCAACCTATATGAGCATTCTAATCAATTCAATCTTAGAACAAGTCTCATAAGTCTATTTTTCACATCCCTATCCACTAATATAAATATGCACTTAGCTCAAGATCAATAAGGACTTTACATGGTTGTAATGTAAGGCTTAGGTGGTGGGTTGATAAATGAAGACATTTTAGGCTTTTTCCACACCTTAGCTTTTTTTTCATCATGCACTTTCTAACTACAATTGAGTTTTTACTTGATATTTTAGTGCACCCTTTTTTGACATTATTTTCATAATTTTTTATTCCACATCTCTTTTTTCCTTTATTTTTGGTAACTTTACAACCCCCTAAAATTATTTTCAATTCTATTTTATTTTTCTTTAGAGGGATAATTGTGTTGTGAGTTTTGCTTCTTCTCTTTTTTTATAGGATGCATTCCATTTCACCTTACTCTAAAGCATAACACATGATTGCATCTTTTTTTTCCTTTCATACAAGCTAAAGGTTCAAGGGTAAAGGTAATACTTATTAGTTAGGCATTAAATGTGGGTTAGAGATATGAATGTTTCTTTGTTAGGCTCAAATGGATGACTAAAGATATTAACAATGGTTAGCTTGAAAGGCTCAATTGATCCAAATAAGGCCTAAATCATTTCTCTTGCTAAATACTATTTAGGATTTTGCCTCAAGAGATGATCAAATAGATTCTAAAACTTGGTAGATCTCATCGACTCGCACAACTCACTATAATATTTCTCTCAATAAGAACACCAAAATCAATCATGAACATGCGTATAAAAATTTGAATCAATCAAATAAAAACTAGCAAGCATATCACATGATTAATGTAAATATCTTAATTAACAAATATGTTATATACATTCTTTATCCTAGTCATGACAACCAATTTTTATCATTGAGTTCATATGTTTCATATCAAGTATGTATGCATTTAGTTTCTATATATTTATCAATTTCTACCCAAATCATGATTAAAAACATCCTAAAAATTTAAAATTCATATTAAATACTAATGTAGAAAATGAAGTTCCTTCCCCCAAACTTAAGTTACACATTGTCCCCAATGTACACATATAAATATGAAAAATTAAATGGAAAGAAAACTCTCTTAGTCATGGAATACCACATCTATCACTGAAATTCTCATTCTTGTTGTGCCATTGCTCTCCACATTTATTCACCTACAAAACAAAAACAATGAAAATATAAGTAAAATGGGCTGCCTCCCAACCAGCATCACATTTAATGTCCTTGACTAAACAGTTCTATCAAGTCCTAAGGTGCATCCACTAAGGTTATCACAAGTGTTTCATTTGATAATTGATATTCATAATAGTGCTTCACCCTATTTTCAATGGTTGGTTACCTTAGTAAGGATGAATGGTCCTGACCATCTACTCTTTAATTTTCTTAGCAATAATTTGAGTCTTGAGTTGTACAGTAACACTTTCTGACCCAGTTCAAAGATACGATGCACAAGTTTTTTGTCATGCTATCATTTTGTCTTTTCTTTGTAAAGCTTGGAATTTTCATAAGCATTCCACCATAATTCATCCAATTCATTTATTTGAAGCATTATTTTCTCACTAGCTATATCTATGGACATATTCAACTGTTTCAATGATTAATCTGCTTTGTTCTCCAATTCAAATGGTAAGTGACAAGCCTTTCCATAAAATTTCTTATACAGGGTGATACCAATTGGTGTTTTAAATGAAGTTTTGTATGCCCATAAAGCATCATCCAACTTAGATGATCAATCCTTCCTAGAGATGTTCACAGTTTTCTCCGAAATTCTTTTCACTTCTCTATTAGATACCTCTACTTGCCCACTTGTTTGGGGATGATAAGGGGTAGACATTTTATGCTTAATCCCATACTTAGACAATAAGGAATTAAATGCTTTATTGCAAAAGTGACTTCCTCGATCACTAATAATGATCTTAGGAGTTCCAAACCTAGTGAAAATATTTTTCTTCAAAACCTTCATGACAACTTTGGCATCATATTGGTTGCTAGCAATGGCTTCTACCCAATTTGACATGTAATCCACTCCTATGAGTATGTATTGGTTTCCAAATGATGGAGGAAATGGTCCCATAAATTCGATTCCCCATACATCAAACAATTCCACTTAAAGTATACTATTCAGAGGCATCTCATTTGTTTTTGAAATATTACATATCCTTTGACATCTATCACATATATTTACATAATTGAAAGCATATTTAAATAGTATTGGTCAAAAATAACTAGATTAAAGTACTTTAGCTGCTTTTTTTGAGCTCCTAAAGTGACCTTTATAGTTTGATTTATGGCAATGGTAAAGGATAATTTCAACTTCATCATTAGGGACACACCTTCTCAAAATACCATTACCACATTATTTATAGAGGTAAGGGTCATCCCAAAAATACTGTTTAATGTCATGGAAAAACTTCTTCTTTTGTTTCCATGTGAGGTTCGGTAGAAGAACGTTGGCGGCAAGAAAATTTGCAATGTCTCCATACTATGGAACTTCTGTTTGAACTATACAAAATAGTTTCTCATATGGAAAAGATTCTCCAATTACCATATTATCATCCATTTTTTCTTCCCTCTCTAGTCTAGATAGGTGGTTTGCTACCTAATTTTCTATTCCTTTTCTATCACAAATTTCCAAGTCAAATTATTATAGAAGGAGTACGCATCTTATCAATCTTGGTTTTGAATCCTTCTTCATCATGAGATACTTTATTGCAGAATAATCTGTGTAAACAGTCACTTTTGTGCCAACCAAATAAGATTTGAATTTCTCACAAGCATATATAATGGATAGGAGCTCTATAATAGCATAATTCATTTGGGCCTCATTCAATGTCTTGCTTTCATAGTATATGGCATGAAATCTTTTGTAGGTTATCTTAAGACCTTTGGCTTATTGCCTGAGAAAGTTGTCCTATTTGGTTCTCTAAATTCCCAATTGAAGCCTCTTGAGTTGACACTTTTGTGTTAAATGATTGGATGAAGTCTTTCATCATCCCCATTAAGGAATTTATATTGTCCCTATTAGATAACTTATTTTCTTGGGGTTGGGGTTGTTGTGGTTGTTGAAATCTAGGTGGTGGAAAGGATTGATTATTAAATTCATTACCACCCTGATTATTATTATTCCAAGAGAAATTTGGATGTTGTCTCCATCCTGAGTTATATGTATTTTAGTATGGATTATTATTTTGGTTCACATTACCCACATAGAATACTTATTCAGGATTATGTAGACAATTATCAAACAAACGAGCTCTACCACAAAACACACAAGACACACGTAAATCTTGGACCTGGTTTATTCTCGCTAGCGAGTTTTGAACCTTCAAAAGGTTTACCAAATATGACACTTGAGTTGTAAGTGCCATGATATCATTTACCTTATGCATTCTAGTTACTCTTCTAGTAGCTATCATTCTGTCCATTGACTATTGATAATTATTACTAGCCATTTTCTCAACTATACTTATAATAGCATTAAAGCATGTGTCTAAATAAAAAATAAAAAAAATAAACAACTAAATAAAGAAATAAATAAGTTAGTAAAAGAAAATAAGTTGAAATTAAAATTAAAGCAAAGAAAAATAAATAAATTAAATCAAATTTTGTGACTAAGAAGATATATGAGAAAATATCTAGGAATACTTAATTCCCCAATTTTTTAAACATATGAATCAATAAAATTCTCCTAATAAAATTATCAATTAATTACATGATCAATTGAATCTAACTTATCATCTATTTCTCTTTCGAGTAAACTACATATCATATAGTAATTAACTAAACCATGCTCTCATGTCAATTAAGTTGCGCACAACTCATTAAGTTCATCAATTATAGATCACATATATAAGAATTATACATCTCTACCTAGAAACTATGCATGTTATTTAATCAAGACAAACAATTAAATAATTCACTCAAATCTATTTCATTTCCTCTATAGATAAATTATTGGCTAAACAATTAAGAGCATAAGAATCAGATTAAATAATATAATTAAATTGAATTCATAATTGGGGTAAAATATTAGATCATCACATGGTGAAAATTGAGTTCATAAGATCCCTAGATTAATAAATTAACTACACAAAAGTGTGTTGATAAAGCTCATATTTTTGATAAATAAAGACATAAAAATTGATAAAAAAAGGAGTATAAAAAGAAATAAAATCAATCTTTTGAATTATAAAACTAATCTCCTCTTGAATCTCTACCAAAATTGTATCGACTCTTGAATTGTTTTTTGTTTTTCTCTCTTCTTAACACCAAAAATTGATCAAAATTATGCTAATGGTGGCTCGTTGGGGTTTATAGGGTGATTAAGGGGTTAAATATAGTTTTGGTAGAATTTGGAACGTCAGATCAGCTTCAGATCAACGAGTAAGATCAAAACAAGTAAAATTACAATAGTAGAGAATTAGAATCAAACACATGGCATGCAAAATTTATAGGGTGAATCAGAGAGCATCGTGTGGAAATGAGAGACTGATCTAGGCCAACGATGTTAAGTTGGCATCAATTAGCACAACGTGATTCATCAAAACAGATGGTGTGGTACGCTGGTGGATAGAGGTTACCAATCAAATTATGACACATGTCAAAGGGGTTTGACTGCGCTCCAAAGTCTAATTGAACACCACGATGACACGTGGTAAGGCAGTACATCACTCCTCACACGTGGTGATCTTTGATTGGTTGTCTCTACTAGCATGGCATCCTCGTGCCTTGCCCAATAAACTCTTCTACTTGTATGGAAAGACATGTGGTAGCTCTTGAATGATCCTATGATTTTTTAAGCACTAAAATTACCATGATGTAATGTACTTTAATTGATTAAATAGATTTATACTTGTATGATTTTATCATATTTTTATATAAATTTTCCTTTTTAGAATCACAAGTATTTTATTGTTTTTCAAATATTTTTGTTCAAAAATAACTTAAATACTCAAATAAAAAATATTGGAGGCATCACAAATATATCATGACAAAAATGAGGAAAAGTCAAAAAATGGAAAAATGGACAAAAGTACCCAATCATGTGGGCATCATGCTTATCCCGTGTGCAACCACGCCCATTCACACCGAGTCCCATGAGCATGCAAAGCATACTGCTAGCACACACTCATGTGTAGCCACCACATGCCCACGCACGCACATCCAACACAAGCCAATACACGTCGTGCCGATTTCTATGTTCGCCAGCACAGACCTGAATCGAGTCCTCCGCATGCCAGCACATACTTGCATCTCTACCATGCCCACCAATACCTGTCTACTGCAAATCTTTCCCCCCACATGCATGCCAACTTGTCCAAATGCATCGAAAATGAATTTTTAAAATATTTCCCCACCTATTTTGGCCTTTTTCTCATTTATAAAAGGACATTTTCCCCTATTGTAAAAGTCATCCCTCAAATCCCTCAAAATCTTTCCTCTCTCTCTCTCTCTCTCTCTATTTTTTAGTTTTTTAGTTAAAAACTTCTTCTCTTTTTGGGAAAAACTAGTTATGCTTTTATAGATTTTTAGTTTTACATTCAATAAACGGAAAAAAAATCTGTTTGGAGGGTTTACAACAATAGAATTAGTATCAAAGTTCTGTAAGGATTTTTTTGAGGTAAAATTTTAAAATGAATTCTTTACAATTATTTTTATATTTTATTCTTATATGTTATGTTTAATTTGTTTGCGATTAAATTTAACATGGCTGGCTATTTGTTAAAATTTTATATTAAGGATGTTAGAGAGAAATATATTATTTTTCATTACAAACTTAAATCTAAAAATTAGATTCTAAGGTTTAATTATCTTGTCTGATTTAGAGTACTTTTCTTTTATTTGTTGGTACAATCGTCCGATAGTTAGAGTAAAGCTCTATTTCAAAAGTTTTTTCATAAGAACTATTATTCGAAAATGTATTGACAACATATTTTCAATAATGGTTTTAAAACGTGAAAGTTAGTGCTTGGATAATTAAATTCTTAGGTTTAATTTGGATACCTTGAATAAAGTCTAATTAACTCACTCTACCTAAAGTTGTAATTAAATGGTTTGCTATTTTTTTAGAAATAAAGTTGAAATTTAATATTTAATTAATTAATAGGCATTGCCTAAGAATAAGTTAATTAATATTAAACAAGAGAATTTGGGCTCCACTAAAGACACTTTCATACCAAAAAGAGAAAATCAACAAATATCAATTTAAATCTTTAATAACCTAAATAATATTAACAATCATAATTAACTTAATTATTATATCCATAAATATTTCACTCTTAGGAATGATAAAAAAATTCATTATTATTCATTGAATCATATCTATGTTTATTATTTTTTTTGTTATTAGATTAGGAAACAAAAATTAAAATATCATGACAAATTGTTTAGGATTTAATTTCATTTTTAAAAGTTTTAATAATAAATTAAAAATCACATATATTCCTTCCTTATGTCGACCTTGAAAGTATACTTATCATTTTTTATAAAATGATTTGTGCACTTGTGAGAGTTTTACAAATATAAAAACAAATTATTTACAAAATGGGTGTTTCTCATTTTGCTCATCAAGTTTTTGGCGCCGTTGCCGGGGAAGGAATAGCGTTTTTAAATTATTTATCAAAATTTTAAAAAAACATTTTTGTACTGTAAATAATTGTGATATTTTAGCAATAATCAAATTTCAAAATTCATAAGAAATAAAAAAAAATAAAAAAAATAAAAAATAATTTTTTTTTTAATTATAAAATAATTTAGAAATTTGAAATTTGAAGTAAAAATATTTTACCGTTCATGAATAGTAAAAAAAAAATTTAAAATTTCAAAATAAATTTTAAGTTAAATAATAGAGCGTGAATAGTAAAATAAAATTACCGTTCATGAATAGTTAAAAAAATAACATTACTTGAATTTATACCTAATTAACTAAATAACATGAAAAGTAAAAATCTAAGGGAGTTCTATCTAGGAGACTAGTTCTTGGAAGCCTTTGTGCCACTAGTCTTTCCTCGGAACGTTGCTCTGGCTAGGAGAATGGTATTTAAGGAGCCGTTTGCACCACCATTCTTTCCTGGGAGCACTCTTGGTTAATACTAATTATGTTACAAAATAATAATAATAATAATAATAATAAATAAATAAATAAATTTTTTTTCTTTTTTAGGATTTAGCTAGTTTTGTTTAGTGCTTTGTATTAAATAACATGTAAATTTTCTCTAAATTTTTTATTTTGTTGACAGGAGTTTTAAATTTACGTTTACAATAGTCTATGCGTGGTAGGAGATCCTTAGGAAACCCCCTTACACTATATGTAAATAATTTTCATAAATTTAAACAAGTGTCAACAAAACTGGATTCTACCCATCAACCTGTTTTTGAGCCAAACATAGAACCAAGTCTTAATCCTTTACTAGAACCAAAAGAAATGGAGGAAAACCAACATATTAGGGAAACCACGATGAAGGAGTTTGCAAGACCGGTAATAGGCACGGCAACTGCTGCTATCCAGTTGGGGGAGGCTGCTCGGAATTATGACCTTAAAAATATTCATTTTTCTATGCTTCCTTCCTTTTATGGGTTACCTAATGAAGATTCTCTTTCCTTTATGAGAGATTTCTATGCTACGGTCCAAACATTCCCCCTCGGTATTCTAAACGAGGATCAACTTAGGATGAGATGTTTTCCCTACACATTAAAGGATAAGGCCAAAGCTTGGTTGATGTCACTTCCCCCAGGTTCTCTGATGACATGGGGTAACATTTACAATAAATTCATGGGAAAATTCTATTCCCATCAAAAAACATCAGAGTTGAGAGGAAAGATTTCTACTTTCTCTCAGATGGAAGGAGAACCATTCCATGAAGCTTGGGATAGGTTCAAAATGTTTCTCACTCAATGTCCCCATCATAGCTTTCCCCTGCAGTTGCAGAACCAATTCTTTTACGATGGACTTACACAACAATGTCAGTTCATTGTCGACAACGCTGCAGGAGGAGCAATAGGAGAAAAGACTGCCTCAGAGACGTATAACCTCTTTGAGATGTTGGGTGCTAATTCCCAACAGAAAAGCTCCCGAGTGAGAAAAGCTGGAGTTCATGAAATCGACTCCAGTAATGAAGTTCAACAACAACTTGTTCAACTGACTAAGCAAGTTGCCCTTCTCGCTACACAAACCAACACAAATAATGAACAATATGGTTTGTATAGCAACATGGGACATGGTACTGAAGCCTGTCCATATCAAGGAGAAACAACTGGACCTGAACAGGTCAATGTGTTGGGAGCATATCAACAGAGACCAAGGTTTGATCCCAATTCAAATACCTATAATCCTGGGTGGAGAAGTCATCCAAATTTCTCCTGGAGGGAAAACAACCCTCCTTTCACTCAAAGCTCAAACCAGGCAGGCCAGCAATTCCACCCACCTATTCCAAGAAGCATTCCCAATAAACCAACCCTGGAGGACAACTTGAATTCTTTTATTCAAGTTTGTAGGGATAACCAATCTAAAACCAATCAACGGTTGGACTCTGTGGAAGCTTCTATCAAAAAGGTGGAAGTTCAAGTTGAACAGTTAGTTGAACATTTGCAAAAAGGCAAAGACTAATTTGAAACTTAAATGAATTCAATGAAGAGGAGACATTGAGTTTTTCATTCTGCAATCTCCAAGCAACGTCTTACTAGAAGACGATAAATTTTAGTCCTGTATGGGAGGTCACCCATTATTGTATTTTCCTTTGTTTTAGTTTACGTGTAATAAAAATTCAGATGAAATAAAATTCATTTGTTTCAAACATTCTGTCCATTCGTTTAAATTAAAAAATAAAAAATAATAATAATAAAAAAAAAATTAGGTTCCTTGCACTTTTTGCTTTTACGTTTTATCAAGTTATAAATATTTCTTAGAGATATCTACTATTGTTTTTAAAAGCAAAATGTTGATACACAATAGGAGGAGGATCATTGTCAACTACAAACAACCATGGGAGATGCTGAAGATAGGCGAAAAAAGATGAAAGAATATACAATGCCAATCATTGGAAATGTAACTTCCGGTATCCAATTACAAGAGGCTGCAAGGAATTATGAATTGAAAATGATTCATTATTCTTTGTTGCCTTCCTTTTACGGTATCCCTAATGAAGACCCTTTGCATTTCATTCGAGAATTCTATGCTATTGTCCAAACCTTTCCACTACATGCAATTAATGAAGATCAACTTAGGATGAGGTGTTTTCCTTACACTCTCAAAGATAAAGCTTGGTCATGGTTCATTACTCTACAGTCAGGTTCTCTTAAAACTTGGGAGGCAGTCTATGAAATTTTTATGGGTAGGTTCTATTCCCATCAAAAGACTGTTGATCTAAGAACAAAGATAGCAACATTTTCTCAAATGTATGAAGAGCCCTTTCATGAAGCTTGGGAACGATTCAAACTCCTTTTCATTCAATGTCAAAATCATAGCTTTCCATTACAGCTACAAAACCAATTCTTTTATGATGGATTGACACTACAGAGTCAATACATGGTTGATAATGCTGCTGGAGGTGCTGTAGGAGAAAAGACCGCAGAGGAAACCTATAATCTTTATGAGCTGTTGGGTTCTAATTCCCAACAAAGAGGTGGTAGAAGGAAAGCAAAGGTCAATGAAGTTAGCTCTGATAATGAGATAACCTTGCAACTTGCTGAATTGACTAAACAAGTGCAACTCCTCACTACCCATCAAATTTCAAATCAAGAGGTATGTGAAGTGTGTTGTTCAATTGGGCATGGTACTCATAATTGTTCAAATACTTGTGATTCTAGTGTAGATGCCATAGAGGAAGTCCAATCTTTTCAAAGGTATCATCCAAACACCTATAATCACCCAGCCTACACCCAATATCCAACACTAAGGTCGGATAACAACCACCCTTACCCACCAAGCCAATCTTTTAAACCAACCTTAGAAGATAGCTTGAATGCTTTTATTCAAGTTAGTCGTGACAACCAATTGATGACTAATCAAAGGTTGAACACCATGGAGGCTTCGGTTAAAAGAATTGAATCTAAAGTTGGGAAGCTGGCTGAACAAATGCAAAAGAAAGAACCAGGAAAGTTGCCCAGTCAACCAGAACAAGCAAAGGATGTTAGAACCCTTCGAAGTGGTAAGGTAGTCAATACCAGTTTACCTGAAATCTCTAACAATCTACCTTGTAGTTCAGGTAACAAAGAAGGCGATATTCTAATCTTGCAAAAAGGAGAAACAAGTGTTAAACTTAATAAGCCTTCTGAAAAACTCATTGGGGGGTCATCTGACACCCCCAAAATTCAAAAGACAACAGAACCACACCAGATGCAAGTACCTTTTCCCCATCGGTTAAAAGAATCCAAACAAGATAAGCAATTCAATGATCTTTTTAATATGCTCTCTAAAGTAAATATCAATTTACCATTATTAGAAGTGATCATGAATGTGCCCTCATATGCCAAGTTTTTCAAAGAGTTGAACACTAAGAAAAGGAGGTATGAACTGAATGAACGAGTAGTAGTATCAGAAATTTCTAGCGCTGTACTTCAGCACAAACTACCCCCTAAGTTGAAAGACCCTGGAAGTTTTATTATAAACATAACTATGGGGGATAGGAAGGTTGCTAAAGCAATGCTTGATTTAGGTGCTAGTATAAATTTAATGCCCTACTCTATATTCTTACAGCTCAATCTAGGGGATTTAAAACCCACAACTATGTCCCTTCAACTTGCAGACAGATCTCTTAAATATCCAGAGGGAATAGTTGAGGATGTTTTGGTACAGGTAGACAAACTGATAATACCTGTTGACTTTGTGGTTCTGGATATGCAAGAAAATCCAGCATTGGACAGAGAGCACACAATATTGCTTGGTAGACCATTTATGGCAACTACTAAAACTATTATTGATGTCCAAGATGGAAATTTGACAATGACAGTCTTAGGAGAGACTGATCATTTTAAAGTTTTTGATTCTTCACCTTTCCCTTCTATTTCTGCCATCGATGAAATATTCGATGTTGATCCTTTGGATAATCTTGTCCAAAACACCTTTTTCCGAACCAGAATAGAAGACAAGCTTGAAACCGTTCTTACACTTGAAAAGGTTGAAGAAGATTTAGATGAAGAAATTAAGGGGTACCTTGAACAACTAGACAATAATGAAGTGATGACAAAATCTAGTACACTTTTAAATCTACCCAGTTCTTCATCTATTAAAGAGGCCAATCCACCTGAACTTGAACTCAAAGACTTACCTAAGCACTTAAAATATGTGTTTTTGGGAGAGGGAGAAACTTATCCAGTGATAATTTCTTCAACCTTGACCAAACCACAAGAAAAGGAACTCATCAAAGTGCTTAAACAGTTTAAGAAATCTATAGGTTGGAGTATAGGGGATATAAGAGGCATTAGTCCAACAATGTGTATGCACAAGATCAACTTGGAGGATGGTGCTAAACCTGTACGAGAGGCCCAAAGAAGACTAAACCCAAACATGCAAGAGGTAGTTAAAAAGGAAATTCTTAAATTATTAGAAGAAGGGATTATCTATCCTATTGCAGATAGTAAGTGGGTTAGTCCAGTGCATGTGGTACCAAAGAAATCTGGGATAACAGTTGTTAAAAATGACAAAAGTGAATTAGTGCCCACTAGAATAATCACTGGATGAAGAATGTGTATAGATTTTAGGAAACTAAATTTATATACGAAAAAGGATCACTTTCCTCTTCCATTCATTGATCAAATGTTGGAAAGATTAGCTGGGCACGAATTTTACTGTTTTTTGGATGGACTGTCTGGATATTATCAAGTACCCATAGCACCAGAAGATCAGGAAAAGACCACATTTACATGTCCTTTTGGGACATTTGATTTTCGCAGAATGCCATTTGGGTTATGCAATGCCCCTGCCACGTTCCAGAGATGCATGATATCCATTTTCTCGGACATGGTGGAAAAATTCATTGAGATTTTCATGGACGATTTCTCTGTCTTTGGGAACTCATTTGATGATTGCTTACATAAATTGACTTTGGTTTTAGAAAGATGCATTGAATGCAATCTAACCCTTAGTTGGGAGAAAAGTCATTTTATGGTTCAACAAGGGATAGTTTTAGGACATATAATTTCAAACAAGGGTATTGAAGTTGATAAGGCAAAAGTTGAATTGATATCTAAACTACCTCCCCCTACATCTGTGAAGGGGATAAGAAGCTTCTTGGGACATGCAGGATTTTACAGACGATTTATTAAAGATTTCTCTAAAATAAGTCGTCCCTTATGTAACTTGCTATCCAAAGATGCTGATTTTGATTTCAACAATGACTGCCTTACTTCCTTTAATACCTTGAAAGATAAACTCACATCTACCCCTGTTATTATGGCACCAAATTGGTCTTTACCTTTTGAAATAATGTGTGACGCTTCTGATTATGCAATAGGAGCAGTCCTGGGACAAAGAGTGGATAAGCGTTTACATGTCATCTATTATGCTAGCAAAACACTCAATGATGCCCAGATGAATTACACCACCACTGAAAAGGAATTCTTGGCTATAGTATTCTCTTTAGACAAATTTCGGTCTTATTTAGTAGGATCTAAAGTGATTGTGCATTCTGATCATGCTGCTTTAAGATACCTATTAAGTAAACCAAATGCCAAGCCAAGATTAATCAGGTGGGTCTTACTCTTACAAGAATTTGACCTAGAAATCAAGGATAAGAAAGGCAGTGAAAACTTAGTAGCTGACCATTTGTCTAGGTTGATTTCTGACTTCAATTCTCTTAAAGATGAGAGTAATGACGATATAGTTGAAACCTTTCCTGATGAACAGTTATTTTTCATAGGTCCGAACCCATGGTATGCTGATATTGTAAACTATCTTGCCACTGGTGTTTTGCGACCTAACACTTCATATCAGGACAAGAAAAGGTTTTTTAAAACTATTAAGGACTATTTCTGGGATGACCCTTATTTATACAAGATTGGTCAAGATCAAGTCATCCGGAGATGTGTACCTGAAGAAGAACATAAGAGCATTCTGACTTTTTGTCATGAACTTCATTGTGGGGGTCATTTTGGAGGTGAAAAGACAGCCCGTAAGATATTACAGTCTGGATTCTTTTGGCCCACTCTTTTTAAAGATGCTCATATGTTTTGTGCACAATGTGATAGATGTCAAAGAACAGGAAACATAAGCAAAAGAGATGAAATGCCTTTGACATCTAATTTAGTTGTTGAACTCTTTGATGTATGGGGGATTGACTTTATGGGTCCTTTTCCCCCATCTAATGGTTTTCAATACATTTTGGTTGCTGTGGATTATGTGTCCAAGTGGGTAGAAGCTATCCCCACCAAAACCAATGATGCTAATGTTGTTGTGAAATTCTTGAAAGATTTCATATTCAGTAGGTTCGGAACGCCTAGAGCTATAATAAGTGATGGAGGTAGCCATTTTTGTAACAAACTCTTTGATGGAGTACTAAACAAGTGCAACATCACACATAAGGTAGCTACTCCATATCATCCTCAAACTTCCGGTTTAGTGGAAGTAAGTAATAGGCAAATTAAGGGAATACTGGAACGCACTGTGCGTCCTTCAAGGAAGGATTGGGCATTTAAGTTAAATGATGCCTTATGGGCATATCGCACCGCTTACAAAACACCTATTGGGATGAGCCCTTACCGGTTAATCTTTGGGAAAGCGTGCCACCTTCCAGTTGAACTTGAACACAAGGCTTACTGGGCAATTAAAGAGCTAAACATGGATTTGGATAAAGCAGGTGAAAAACGATTACTCCAGCTTCATGAGTTGGAAGAAATTAGGAATGAAGCTTATGAGAATGCCAAATTATACAAAGATCATACTAAGCGCTATCATGACAAGAGGCTAGTTCCTAAGACTTTTCACCCTGGAATGAAAGTTCTTTTATTTAACTCCCGTTTAATATTGTTTCCAGGAAAGCTGAGATCAAGATGGGATGGACCATTCACAATAGTTCAGGTATTTGAACATGGAGTGGTAGAACTATTGGACTCCAAGACACAAAAAACGTTCAAAGTTAATGGCCATCGTGTCAAGCCTTATTTAGAAGAACCAAACAACATTGCTGAAATAGATTGCATTTGGCTGAGTAATCCTTAGCACCAAAAAGATACGTCTTGCTAAGACGTTAAACTAAGCGCTGGATGGGAGGCAACCCATCATGTTAGGTAATTTTTTGTTATTTGTTTTATTTACTTAATTTTATTGTTTATTTTTTACTTGTATGTGAATAATTTTTAAAATTGTTAAAACTAAAATATTTGTTGAGATGTTAGAAGTTCACAGCGATCTGTCTGTATACACTTTAATGATGAATATGATGGATGCACCTGCATTTCTTCATTACTACTTACACATTCTCAAGAAATAGGTAATATTTCTCCTCTTTTCTCTTTATCTTTAATTTGCAGTTGTTACATTGAGGACAATGTAAGTTCTAGGTTGGGGGTGGTGAAAAGTTACCATGCTTAATAAAAAAAATAAAAAATATATATATATATATATAAAAATTATCATAAAAATGTATCATTTCTTTAAATCAAATTTAAGTAAATAGTTAAGTCTTTGGTACTGTTAGATTAATTTTTGAAAACATATCATGAAATATTTTGTAATTATTTTTGATAATTAGTTAGTTTTTGTCATAACTAGTATTTCTTGATAAAATGTGGAAATTATATTAAACCCAAAATCGGTGTTTATGAATTTTTTTTAGTGGAGACTACCCTTGTGAGATATAATTTGAGCCTAATTTCTTTTATTCAGAGTGAAATATATATTTTTTCTACTCCAAACACATTTCTTATTTATTCAAAAGTTTAGATGATCTCTATAGGTATTAGCATTGAATGTATGAATTTTTTCTCATCTTAATAGAGTATCATATATTTTTTATTATTATTTTTGTTTAGATTAAACGATTTGAGTAGAAATTGATAGTATATGCTTATATCTCATTCATGCATGACTGCTACAAAAAAAACATATCTGGGGTTACCTAAACCAAGATCAAACAGAAAAGCCACAAAATTAACCACTCACCAAAATCCAAAAAAATGTACAATCTGTACATGGGTTGACTCTCTAAAAAATACATATATTAAAAAAAATGTATAGAGAGATAAAAAAATAGTATCATCTACATACTATGACCCACATTGCCAACAAAGTTGTGAGTAAAGGTTAAATACAAAAGAAAGATATAGGAAGTAATTCCCTAAAAAGTCATTGCAATTTCTTCATTTGTAAAAAGCATATATCTTGAAATTCTTTCTTAATGAGTTTGATTTATGCATGAAAATAATTTTTATATATGATATCTTTATAATTTATACATTCGATTCCTTTCATGAGATCAATGTTAAAATAACACTTTGAGCCTTTATTCTTTATACATATGCGAACATATTAGTTCATTTCTATACATCAACTCTTTCGCATATAAATTAGTATGAGTGTTTGAACCCATAGGATTCAGTGCTTTGAGAGTATTGACTTGTGAGGAATAGAGTCGAAGCGAATTCTGATTCATGACACTGAAATTGGGTAAAATTAAATTGATACATTTTTGAAATGAAATATGAAAATGATTTTCGACTAATTATTATAATAAAATCATGATTGTTTAAAGAGATTAAAATAACTTATGCTTGAGATTTTAATTATGATCTTAAAGGAGATTAAAAAGTATGAGATATTTTTGTGATATGTTGTTTTCTTTTATTCTTAAATTAATTTTTGATTGTGTTGTAATTTTAATTTTTGTTTTGATTGTTTTTATTATTATTATTTTTTTGTTTAATGTTTGTGGGTATCATTACTGAAAACCCTCACGAGACTCAAACTCGTCCACTAGGGCAACCTAGGGGTTTAACGGCTTGTTGCATAGGCTAAATGCAACCGTTTCAATCCACGAAAGTGATTTAGGATAGTTTAATTTTTAGCTTTTATCGCTTCTCTTGCTAAGAGACTAGCAAGAAGCTGGTTGGGGGTTGTGATGAGTGCTCAAAAAGCACTAAAATAACCATGATTTTATGTACATTAATTGATTAAAAATATATATATTTATATGTTTTATCATATATTTATATAAATTTGTCTTTTTCGGAATCACGGGTATTTTTATTGTTTTTCAGAAATTTTGGCTTAAAAACGCAATTTAAAGACTCAAAGAGGAATACTTGAAGCAATACATCACAAATATATCAATAAATAAGTGGAAAAAGGTCAACAAACATGGAAAAATTGGACAAAATGGGTCGAAAAGGTCAAAAATGTCAAAAAGACGGAAATCGCGCGCCGCAGCCCAGCCGCGCGCGCCCCAGCGCGCAGGCACTGTTCACGCGCGCCGAGCTGCGCGCACGCGCAGCGCCCAGCAGCCGCCCATCCGCACGCCCAACGCGTTTTCGCCCCATTTTTCACGTGCAGCAGCCCATGTGACATCATGCTGACGTCATTAATGACATCAGCAATTCCAATACGCGTTTTTACATTTTTTAATATTTTTTTAACATTTTTTTACTCATTTTTTCTCTCCATCCTCACCTATAAATACCCCCCTTTCCTTCACTTCAAATCACACCTTCAAAACTCACTTCTCTCTTCTTTCTTTCTCTCATTTCTTAGTTTTTAGTTTCTCTTAGTTTCTTTCTTAGTTTCTAAGCTTTTCTTAGTTTTTCTCTTAGTTTTTAGTTCAATTCTCTTAGGTTTAGAGTTCTTCTCTTTTTGAGAGGAACTTGTAATGTTTTTGTAATAATTTAGATTTTTGATTCAATATATGGAAGTGCAAATTCCGCTCGGAGGTTTTCCAGCTACGGGAATAGCGTCGAAGTTCTGTAAGGATTTTATTTTCTTTACAGTTATTTTTATGCTTTATTCTTACATGTTATATTTAATTTGTCTATGGTTAAAATTAACTATGCTGGCTGTTTAGTAAATATGATGTAATAACGACGTTGTTATGCTTGCGAAATATTAAATAGGTAAAAATCTCTAAAATGAATTGATTTTGTTTTTATTCAAGATTTTATATTAAGAATGTTAGAGAGAAATATATTATTTTTCATTACAAACTTAAACCTGAAAATTAGATTTTAAGGTTTAGTTATCCGGTCTAATTTAGAGTAGTGCTCTTTTATTTGTTGGTACAATCGCCCGGTATTTAGAGTGAAACTCTATTTCAAAAGTTTTTATAAGAATTATTATGTGAAAATGTATTGACAACATGTTTTCAATAGTGGTTTTAAAACTTGAAAGTTAGTACTCGGATAATTAAATTCTTATGTTTAATTTGGACACCTTGAATAATGTTTAAATTGTCTAACCTCACCAAAGGTGGCATTTAAATGGTTCATTTTCAATCTCTTAGAAAAAGGAATTAATTTAATTAAGCATATTAGTTATCAACCCCACCCATAGGTGTTAATTGATTTGTTTAGTTAACAAAGAATATCTAACCCCACCAAAGGTGGTATTTATATAAAAAAGAGAGAATCAATAAAATATCAATTTATATCTTTAATAACCTAGTTAATATGAGCAAGCATAATTAATTTAGTTATTACATCCATAAATACTCCACTAATATAAATGATAAAAATTTGCATGAATATTTATTGAATCTGTATATATGTTTATTTTTAGATAGTTATTTATTGAATTTGTATCTATGTTTATTTTTATGTTATTAGATTATATTTAATTAATCTGTATATATGTTTATTTTATGTTATTAGATTAGGAACACAAAAACCAAACTATCGTGACAGAATGTTTAGGATTTAATTTCGTTTTTAAAAGTTTGAATAATAAATTAAAAACCACATACATTCCTTCCTTAGATCGACCTTGGGAGTATACTTATCATTTTCTTCGAAATGATTCGTGCACTTGCGAGAGTTTTATAAATATTAAAACCAAAGTATTGGCAAGAATCGGCGATGCCGGTTTATGCTCATCAATAATCCCCTTAGAAATCATTGCATTTAATTTTCCTACACTTCTAAAAGGCATATATCATGAAATTTTTGTTTAATGAGTTTGATTAATGTATGAAAATAATATATATGATATCTTCATAATCTATACATTCGATTCTTTTCACGAGATCAAAGTTATGCACTATTTTTTAGCCCTTCTTCTTTTATAAGTATGCAAACTTATTAGTTCATTATAAATATAAACTCTATTCGCATACACCTTAGTATGAGTACTTGAAGCCATAGGATTCAATGTTTTGACAGAATTGACTTGTAAGGATAGAGTCAAAGCAAGTTTGAATTTTGACACGGAAATTGGATAAATTTAAATTGAAATATTTTTGAAATGAAATATGAAAATGATTTTCAACTAATTATTATTATAAAATATGACGTTTAAGAAGTTGAAAATAACTTATGCTTTAGATTTTAATTATGATCTTAAAAGAGATTATAAGCATGATATATTTCCGTATTTCATTTCTTTATTTGTCTTTTTACTTTATTTTTAAATTTTAGTTAACTTCTTTTTTTATTTTTATTTTTGTTAATATTTATGGGTATCATTATTGAAAACTCTCACAAGACTTAAACTCATCCACTAGTGCAACCTAGAGGTTTAACGACTTGTTGCATATGCTAAATGTAACTGTGTCAATCCACATAAGTGATTCACGATAGTTTAATTTTTAGATTTTTTTATTTTAGTTTTTACCGCTTCTCTTGCTAAGGGACTAGTAAGAAGATGATTGAGGGTTGTGATAAATGCTTAAAAAGTACTAAATTATCATGATTTAATGTACTTTAACTGATTAAATAGATTTATATTTGAATGATTTTATCATATTTTTATATAAATTTATCTTTTCGCAATTAAGGGTATTTTTATTGTTTTCTAGGTATTTTCATTCAAAAATAACTTAAAGACTTGAAGAAAAATACATGAGGCAATACAACAAAAATATATTGAGAAAAAGTCAAAAAATGGAAAAATGGACAAAAGTGCCAAGTCACATACTCATCATACCTATCCCGTGTGGAGTGCCCTCATTCACGCCGAGTCTCGTGCATGCACATACCCCGCACATGGCCATCACATGCCTAGCACACTCTCCGCACACACCACACCAATTTCTGTAGGTACTAACACATGCTCGTGTTGAGTCTCACTTGTGCCAACATATGCCTACTCTTTTACCACATGTGCTAATGCCCGTCTGTCGCATATCTCGCCCCCACACAAGTGGTAGCCTATCTAAATGCATCCAAAATCAATTTTTGAAATATTTTTCCACCTTTTTTGGTTTTTTCCTCATCTATAAAAGGTTACTTTCCGTCATTGTAAACATCATCCCTCAAATCCCTCAAAATCTCTTCTCTCTCTCTCTCTCTCTCTTTCTCTCTAGCTTTTAGTGTTTTTAAAAGTTCTTCTCTTTTTGAGAAAAACTAGTTATGCTTTTATAGTTTCTTATTTTTGATTGAATAAACGGAAATGCAAATCTGTTTGGAGGTTTTTCAGCAACAAAATTAGCATCAACATTCTATAAGGATTTTTTGAAGTATGATTTTAAAATGAATTCTTTACAATTATTTTTTATTTGTGTGTGATTAAATTTAACATGACTGGTTGTTTGTAAATATGATATAATAATAACGTTGTTATGTTTACGAAATATTAAATAGGTAAAACAATTTATAAAATAATTGATTTTGTTTTTATTTAAGATTTTATATTAAGGATGTTAGAGAGAAATATATTATTTTTCATTACAAACTTAAATCTGAAAATTAGATTCTGAGGTTTAATTATCTTGTCTGAGTTAGAGTACTGCTCTTTTATTTGTTGGTACAATTGCTCGGTAGTTAGAGTAAAGCTCTATTTCAAAAGTTTATTTTATAAGAACTATTATTTGAAAATGTATTGACAACATATTTTCAATAATGGTTTTAAAACTTGTAAGTTAGTACTCGAATAATTAAATTCTTAAGTTTAATTTGATACCTTGAATAAAGTCTAATTAACTGAATCTTCCTAAAGCTGTGATTAGATGGTATACTATTTTTTTTATAAATAAAATTGAAATTTAATACTTCATTAATTAATAGGCCTTGCCTAAGGATATTAGTTAATTAATATTAAACAAAAGAATTTAGGCCCTACCTAAAGACACTTTCATACCAAAAACAGGAAATCAACAAATATCAATTTATAACTTTAAGAACCTAAATAATATGAGCAATCATAATTAACTTAATTATTATATCCATAAATACTTCAGTGTTATGAATGATAAAAAAATTCATTATTGTTTATTGAATCATATATATGTTTTTTTTGTTATTAGATTAGGAAACAAAAATTAAAATATTGTGATAGATTGTTTAGGATTTAATTTTGTTTTTAAAAGTTTGAATAATAAATTTAAAACCATGTATATTCCTTCCTTAGATCGATCTTGAGAGTATACTTGTCATTTTCTATAAAATTATTTGTGCACTTGCGAGAGTTTTACAAATATAAAACCAAATTATTTACAAAATCGGCATTGCGGATTTTATTCATCATCCTGCATTAAAAATTCATAAAAATTCCAAAAAAATAATCTTAAAAAATTATAGAAATTATATTTTCACCCTTTTTAAATAAAAAGTTTATATTTTAATATTTTTTATCCCAAAAATATTATTTATTGAGTAAAACAAGCAAATATTAAGTAAAACAAAGTACACTAATGACTTTACTTTCATAGAGTCATCACAAAATTCAATCAAGAAATGGATGGTATGATATCTTTTAAGTATAGCTTCATAGGAGTGCCAAAAAAGGCAAGCCAAACATTGGTCTAATTCACGCTTCAAAACAAAAGCAAAATATGATATATTATTGAATAAAATGTGTGAGTGCTTCAACTATTGTATTCTTAATAATAGAGATAAACCTATTATCACTTTGTTAGAGAATATTAGGGTTTATTGATGAAGAGAATGAGTTCTAAGAGAATGGAAGTTGAAACTTTTAGACATGGTATTGGTTCTAGAATAAGAAGCATCATTTAGAAAATAAGGATTTTCTGTCAATTTGTATGCTATACATTCTAGGGAGAAAAATATGACTTGAATGATGTAATAATGAATAAGTGGGTCCTTCATTTAGTGAAGCCATTATGCACATGTAGAAGGTGGGACTTAATTGCTATACCATGCACACATGCATGTGTTGTACTTAGTGTTGAGAAGGATGATCCTATAAAATAGGTATGTTCATGGTACAGATATGAAACAAATGTCAAGGCATATGAGCCATACATTCATCCTATGATGAGTGCAAAAGAATGGGTGAAAACAAATATACCTCTTCTATTTGTCTCCAAAGTGAAGGTACAACTGGAAGACTTCCTAAGAGTAGGTCTAAAAGAAATGGAAATTCATATAGCCAATGTGGAGTTCAAGTTCAGAACTTTAAAGGCTATATAACTAGGAAGAGTAATGCAAATGAAGTAAACTATTTTCATTTTTTTTACTTACTTTTGTGGTTAATTGTATTAATATCATTGCTTATACTTTCTCTTAATTCACAAGAATGTAGACCCCCCATTGAACACATGACTCAATCATCTCAAGTAACTCAGGAGAATGACATTCCATCAATTGTAGTTTCTAAGAAAACAAAAACTTCTTATAAGTTACAAGTATGTTTATGTGTAGAAAACTACTAGTGTGGATGGGTGCTAGTATAGTGTGTGTGTGTGTGTGTGTGTGTGTGTGTGTGTGTGTGTGTGTGTGTGTGTGTGTGTGTGTGTGTGTGTGTGTGTGTGTATGTGTGTGTGTGTATGTAGGTTTGTATCCATTGATGTGTGTGTGTGGGTATGGATGCTAGCTTGGGTTTGTGCATGTATGTGTTGTACGCAGGTTCTAGGGTGTGCGTGTGTACAGGTGTGTGTGTAAAAATTGCTGGTGTGGATGGGTGCTAATGTATGTGTGTAGGGGTGTGTGTATGAAATTGTGTATATATATCTATGTAAAAACTGCTGGTATGGATGGGTGATAATGTATGTGTGTAAGGGTGTGTGTATGAAATTGTGTATATATATGTGTGTAGGTTTGTGTATAAACTGATGTTTAAGTGTGTGTGGGTGCTAGTGTGAATGTGTGTAGGTGATGGTGTGTACAGGTGTGTGTTGTGTGTTATTTGTTGATTTGTGTGTGTGTATCAGATGAGGGGTGATAAAAGTCAAATTATTGCATTTTTGTTATGATTTAAATGTTGATATTTGTGTGAAAATTGCATTTATTTGATTATTTAATCCACAAATGTCATTTCATGGGTATTTCATGTTTAAAGTGCAATTTCAGGTAAAATAATGATTTTGGAGAAGTTTGGGACAAAGTACAATGATCGAAATTGAGTGAAAATAAAAAGAAAACAAAATTTCAAAATTTGGAAATCCCGCCGCCGGCTAGATTATTCTCGCCGCCGACGAAAATCCTACAGAAAGCACGGTAAAAATCTTCCCGAGAGCACAAATTTTGGCAAATTCATCTCGCCACCGGCTAAATGCATCTAGCTGCCGGCCAAAATCAGAAAACCAAAAATTTTATTTTCCAGAGATCTCGCCGCAAGCGACTTTCGTCCGAAAACACATTTTTTTGGTTGTTTTGTTCCAAAATTACCCCCAAAATCCTAGATCTATATATACAACGTGATGGAGAAAGGGGCCAAGGCAGAGAGAGGAGGTCTAAGACATTTTTGGAGGAGAAAAGGAAAATTTTGGAGAGAAAGTTTGGAAAAGCATTGAAGGATCATCACCATTGTTGCTACCAAGTCATCATCTTCAAGAGTTTTTCATCTCTTCTCCTTAGCCTTTATTTTCTGCATTTTATTCAGATTTGTTATTCATGGATTCAATTGAGAATATGTTTGTTCTTATTTCTATTATGAACTAATTCGTTTTTACTAAGGCTATGATGTAGTTGAATCAAGAAAATCTGATTTCTTTGGTTATTGTTATATGAGTTCATTGTTTTCAAGTTGAGTATTTATTTCCATGGTGAATGCTTTTAAATTTCTGGCCAAGATTTAGATGATTTATTGCATTATATTGAGACCGAGAGGAGATGTGTAATGAATGCTTCTTGTGATAAATACCGTATGTTGAATGCGAGTGTGAGAACTGGTGCATGATGTATGTGGTTATTCTAGAAATTCCATAAATCGCAATGTGCTTGTTTGTGATTAAATCTTCATAGAAATATAGTTGCTTTTCATAGATAAGTAATTCTAATATAACTCGAGAGAGAGTATTAGGTAAATTTGGGTTTTTCAACCATCAATTGTAGCTTTGATTCTCATATAACATGACTTGAAATCAGATTGAATTGATTTAGCGAAATCAAATGCCTTAGCGTTTTTAATAATTTGTGACAACATTTAATTGTGTTATTTGCTTTAGTTTTAAGTTAATTTGCTTCTTAAACAATTTCAACAATTCGGTTTTCAAATAAAATTAGGATTAGTCAATTTCGGTACTTAGTAACGCCATTCTTTGTGGGTTCGATATCCGTACTTTTGTACACTTTATTACTTGAACGATTCGTACACTTGCAAAAGTAAGCATCAAGTTTTTGGCGCTGTAGCCGGGGAATGGTTTGATTATATTAATATCGATACTACCTAATCTTAGTTTTAATTTGAAGTTAATTTGCTTTATCATTGTTTCATTTTTAATTTTGTTTATTTTGCTCTTTTATTTTATTTATCCTGAAAAAAGGTAACTTTGTGTTATTTTTGTGCTAGTTGATTTTCTTGTTGTAGGATTTTTTGTAAGAGACGTACAATAAGCCTTAACCTTCTTCCATTTGATCCGAAGATTGATAGAACATATAGGCGTCTAAATCGAGAGAGAAGACATTCAACCTCAGCTCCTAATTCAGCCATGGATCTACCTTTTTGAGGAAGGTGGAAATCATAGAGCTTTGAGGGATTATGCTGTGCCTAATGTTGCTGGAACTACTTCGGGTATAAGGAGGCCAACTATTCAAGTCAATAACTTTGAGATAAAACCATCCTTTATCCAAATGGTTCAATCAGTTTGGGGGAATGTCAAAGGATGATCCAAATGGACATATTGCTTACTTTTTGGAGGTGTGTGATCTTTACAAGATAAATGGTGTGTCTGAAGATGCTATAAGATTGAGGGTTTTTTCCTTTTTCACTTCGGGATAAAGCCAAGGAATGGCTAAACTCATTACCACCAGGATCAATTACAACATGGAATGAATTGGTTTAGAAATTCTTGTCCAAGTTCTTTCCTCCTATTAAGACGGCAAAATTGAGGAATGAAATCACATCTTTTACACAGTATGACCAAGAATCATTGTATGAAGCTTGAGAAAGATTCAAAGAAATGTTGAGGAAGTGCCCGCATCATGGTATACCAATTTGGTTGCAAGTCTCTACATTTTATAATGGGTTGGTTTCAAACTATCGTGCAATGATTGATGCTGCAGTTGGAGGGTCGTTAATGGTAAAAACACCGGAGGATGCTCATGAGTTGTTAGAGATTATGGCAGAAAACAACAATCAGTGGCATTCAGAGCGGGTAATTGCAAAAAGACCAGCAGTAGTGCATGAAATTGATTTAGTGAATGCTTTGCCGGCTCAAGTTGCTATTCTTTCAAGAAAGATGGATTCTTTGTCATCAAATTTGAATCCAAACCAACTGTACAATGTGATTTATATGGTGGAAATCATGCTAGTATCGAGTGCCAAGTTGTAAATCCATTTGCTTCACCAAATGCTGAGCAAGCAAATAATGTTTCAAATTTCCAAAAACATCAACATAACCCATATTCGAACACCTACAATCTAGGTTGGAGGAATCATCCAAATTTGTCATGGGAAAATAACCAAAGGGGATTCAACCATCATCATCTTCCTACTAACCCCAAGAGAAGAAATAAACAAATTTGGAAGAAATTTTGGGAAAGTTCATTGATGAGACAAGAGCAAATTTCAAAAATCAAGAGGCAATCAACAGGGACATCCAAAACCAACTGGGGTAGCTTTCAAAGCATATTGCAGAAAGGTCTCAAGGATCGCTACCTAGTGACACAATAAATCCCACAGAGCATGCAAAGGCTATCACATTGAGAAGTGGTAAAGAACTTGAATGGCAGAGGAAATCGGAGAAAAAGATGGAAGAATCTAAAGAAAATCCATCAAGATCCCAAGATATTCAACCTTCCCCATATGCGAAATATGAGCCTCCTATCCCATATCCTCAAAGATTGAATAAGAAAAAGCTTAATAATCAATTTGATAAATTTCTGGATATTTTTAAGAAATTGCTTATTAACATTCCTTTTTCAGAGATGTTGGAGCAAATGCCCAAGTATGCAAAATTCATGAAGGAAATTCTATCAAAGAAGAGAAAGCTAGGAGATTATGAAACTGCCATGCTAAATGAGGAGTGCAGTGCAGTTCTTCAAAGAAGACTACCACAGAAATTGAAAGACCCAGGGATTTTTACTATACCTTGTACTATAGGAAGTTGCAATTTTGATAAAGTCCTATGTGATTTAGGAGCAAGCATTAATTTGATGCCACTTTTTGTTTTCAGGAAACTAGGCCTGGGAGAAGTAAAGTCTACTTCAATCTCTTTACAATTAGCGGATTGATTGGTGAAATATCCTTTAGGGGTAATTGAGGATGTTTTAATTAAAGTCGACAAATTTATTTTCCCTATAGATTTCGTGGTGCTTGACATGGAGGAAGATAGAGAGATACCGTTGATATTGGGGAGACCATTCCTTGCAATTGGAAGAACATTGATTGATGTTTAGTAAGGAAAGCTCATTCTACGGGTGCAAGATGAACAAGTGACTTTTGATGTTTTTGAAGAAATAAAATTTCCAAGTGACGTACATTCTTGTTTTCAAATTAAGACTCTTGATGGGTTAATCTCAGAAACTTTTGAGGAGAGAACTCCATTGCTACCACTAGAAGCTTGCCTTGTGAAATCTACAACAATTGAGGAGGAAGATGAGGGATGAGACAATGTTCCGAATTACTGGCAGCACCTAATGAATATTTGTGCAGTGATGAAACATTTAAGGAGTTGGGAACAAATGAAACTCCAAACTCGGTGGTAAAGAATGGAGCCAACAAGATTGAGCTAAAGCCAATGCCATCCCATCTTAGAAAAAAAAATCTTACGTTCACCGCCGGCAAAACGGAGATCTCTCTTTCCTTTCTTACATTGAGGAAAATGTAAGGTTTTGGTTGGGGGTGCGGTAAACGGTAAATCTTTTCTTCCTTTCATTCTTAGTAGTTTTGTTTGTGTGTTTAGTTATGTTTAATTTTGATTTTCCATTTATTTTTCTGAATTTTGATTTAATTTCTTTTATTTCTTTATTGTCTTATTTTTATTATTTTTTTTTCTCATTTGCATTTTACTTGTTTTAATTTGCATGTTGATGATAATAATGTGATTGTGATAACAAGTAGCTTTTAGAAGACATTAAATTTTGCTTCGGTTTAAAAATAATTTCAAATGTTGATTTTACCTAATTGGCGACTCTTTTGGTATGTGGTATGATTTGGTTGATTAGTCTAAATGCTTAGAGAAGTCTTATGTGCGAATTTTTCATGGACATTTTTGTGATCTCAACAAACTCTAGAACTCATTTGAAAACCTCTTGAGGCGAAATAATTTGGAATTGCACTGTTTAGGATATGATGTAGGCCATTTTTGGATCAATTGTGCCATTTTAAGCCTACCTTGTTATCCTTATATCACTAGTAACCTCTTTGAGCCTATTTAAATATATTGTTAGCCTTACTTTTCTTTCTTTTTGCCTTATATAACCTACCTTATATTGAGCCAAAAAAATATATATATAATTCCTACCTTATTTGTTAAGAGCACTTAATTTTGAACACAAACTTTTCAAGAGTAATTAGAGAAATCTTCCACATATATTGGAAGAAATTGGTTGGGGGTTATGTATTTTCAAGAGCAATTGGAGTAAGGATGAAAAAAAACACAAAAAAACAAAATAGTAATAATAAAAACAAACAATTTCCACATATATTGGAAGATAGTGGTTGGCTTTTCAAGAGAAATTGGAGAAATATTCCACATATATGGGAAGAAAGTGGTTGGCTTTTCAAGAGCAATTGGAGTAAGGATGCAAAAAAAAGAAGAAGAAGAAGGCCTTCGCATTCTAGTAAATAAAAGAGTGTTAGTGATGGATGTACTGAGGTGAAAGATTGAGGAAGAACTTTGTTTATCTGTGGAAAAATAGGTTATGATCGGAAGAAACAATTAGGTTGAATGGTGTTACTCTTTTACTTAATTGGTTGTGTTTTAATCTAATAAGTGCCCTTATTTGTATTTTGACACTTCCCGTTCTTTCTTCACCAAATACCTAAGCCTAACATTACAAACCTCATAAAGTCCTATTGATCCGAAGTGGTGTATTTTCCTTCATTAGTGGAGAGAGGTTTGAAAAGTGAGCCTGTGGAGTTTGAGATTTCACTTTTTGTTTGTGGATGTTATGCATAATATTATCCGAGCATTATGGTTATTGGTTTGTGGTTTGATGAATGTTTAAGAGCCAATAACAAAAGTGAAATTGGCATTTGAGATTTTTTAAAGCTTAGGTGACATTTAATTATTCTATATGTTGGGTGTTATTTACAATTTTTTAGACATTTGTGCAAATTATTTGTTATGTGATTTTATTGTTTTAAGTTAGGATAGTTATAGGTAAGATGTTTGTGGGTATCATCATTGGAAGCCCTTACAAGACTACAACTCGTCCTACTAGGGCCGTCTAGGGGTTTAAAGGCTTATTGCATACGCTTAATGTAATGTTGTAAATAGAATAAATTTCCTTTGAATTTTTCTTTTAATGTCTCCTTTGAAATTATTCATAGATCGCTTTTCTTGCTAGAGGCTAGCAAGAAACTGGTTGGGGGTTGTTGATAAGAGTCAAATTATTTCATTTTTGTTAGGATTTAAATGTTGATATTTGTATAAAAATTGCGTTTATTTGATTATTTAATCCACAAATGTCATTTCACGGGTATTTCGTGTTTAAAGTGCAATTTCAGGTAAAATCATGATTTTGGAGAAGTTTGGGACAAAGTTCAATGATCGGAATTGAGTGAAAATAAAAAGAAAACAAAGTTTCAAAATTTGGAAATCCCGCCGCCGGTTAAATTATTCTCGTCGCCGGCGAAAATCCTACAGAAAGCACGGTGAAAATCTTCCTGAGAGCACAAATTTTGGAAAATTCATCTCGCTGTTGGCCAAATACATCTCGCCGCCGGCCAAATGCATCTAGCCGCCGGCCACATTAATTTGGCTGCCGGCCAAAATCAGAAAACCAAAAATTTTATTTTCCAGAAATCTCGCCGCGGCGAGAATAATGTCGCCGCCAGCGAGTTTCGTCCGAAAACACATTTTTTTGGTTGTTTTGTTCCAAAATTAGCCCTAAAATCCTAGATCTATATATACAATATGATGGAGAAAGGGGCCACGACAGAGAGAGGAGGTCTAAGACATTTTTGGAGGAGATAAGGCAAATTTTGGAGAGAAAGTTTGGAGAAGCATTGAAGGATCATCACCATTGTTGCTACCAAGTCTTCATCTTCAAGAGATTTCCATCTCTTCTCCTTAGCCTTTATTTCTGCATTTTATTCAGATTTGTTATTCATGGATTCAATTGAGAATATGTTTGTTCTTATTTCTATTATGAACTAATTCGTTTTTGCTAAGGCTATGATGTAGTTGAATCAAGAAAATCTGATTTCTTTGGTTATTGTTATATGAGTTCATTGTTTTCAAGTTGAGTATTTATTTCCATGGTGAATGCTTTTAAATTTCTGGCCAAGATTTAGATGATTTGTTGCATTATATTGAGACCGAGAGGAGATGTGTAATGAATGCTTCTTGTGATAAATACCGTATGTTGAATGCGAGTGTGAGAACTAGTGCATGATGTATGTGGTTATTCTAGAAATTCCATAAATCGCAATGTGCTTGTTTGTGATTAAATCTTCATAGAAATATAGTTGGTTTTCATATATAAGTAATTCTAATATAACTCGAGAGAGAGTATTAGGTAAATTTGGGTTTTTCAACCATCAATTGTAGCTTTGATTCTCATATAACATGACTTGAAATCGGATTGAATTGATTTAGCGAAATCAAATGCCTTAGCGTTTTTAATAATTTGTGAACAACATTTAATTGTGTTATTTGCTTTAGTTTTAAGTTAATTTGCTTCTTAAACAATTTCAACAATTCAGTTTTCAAATAAAATTAGGATTAGTCAATTTCGGTACTTAGTAACGCCATTCCTTGTGGGTTCGATATCCGTACTTTTGTACACTTTATTACTTAAACGATTCATACACTTGCGAAAATAAGCATCAAAGGGTGTGTGTGGTGTCCCAAAAGTTTCTCAATTACTAAAACTGTTTTTCATATTCATGTTAAAAGAAAAAAAATCTATTGGTGAGAGTATAAGCCAGACACATACAAGTCAATCTCGTCAAACACATACTTGACTTAAGATTTAGATCCAATTCTAACTTAAAATTGTGATTTTGTAATTTCAAATTGTAATGATATAAATTCTATGTTTTTTTTATGTACAAACAATTTGAAGTTAAGCTAGTGTAAAATGTTTTCTGTTTGGTTAATGCAAAGGCATTATGGCATTATTTACATGTAAAAACAAGTACTAAAATTCATATATTTATATGAAAAATCTATCAAATATATGGCTAAAGTTGATACCTCACATTTTGTAATTTCAAAATACATGTTTGTGTTTGCGTGTGATCTATACGATGGAATTCATTACATTAAACCACTTGAATATTCATTATACAAAAATAGGGGTATACTATTTTTCTTATACAAAAACAGGGGTTACATTCCATTAGTTTAATTAATAACAAGGGTTACATTAAATTGAGAAATACACTAACTATAAAAGAACTCATAACATTAAAACCACTTGAATGTTACATACAACATTACAAACAAAACATTACATAACAAATTAACCAACCACCTTTCTTAATATGCATACCTCTTTATCAACTAAAGTAATATTTTCAATGACTTTGAATATTCTCCGTGTTTCATGATAATAAATATCAACAATCTTGCTATGCTATAAACCATTAACTTTTTCATCATCAAATTTGATTTAATATTTACTTTGATATTGTAAGATTTATTTAGCTCACTCAAACCCAATATCACTTCTTCTAATTTTACATTATGTTCTTCAAGGTTATCAAATTGAAACTCCATTTTTTTTACTCAGTTTTTCTCTCATCGAAATTTGTTCTTTCATTTGTATAATCCTCCTCAGTATGTAAGCCAAGTATAACTTTTATTACTCTACCACATATGTTTTCATGAAACCAACAAAAGGAGTTACAATATTCGATTTCTTATAAAATTGAAAAATAAAAACAATTAAATTTTTAATTTTTTTTTAGAAAAACACTAGCAGAGTTTAGATAAAACCCCTAAATATGTGTGTGTTCAATAGAATTTAATCCTATATGTGAAACAAAAATTAAAATAATTTACTTCCCCGTAACTATGACAATCCTAAAATCTTCTTCCTAGATTGTCATGAGTCCATGAAGTGAACATTTTGCTCAGAACACTACATTGACAACAAGAAGCTACGATTTTAAATTTTATGATTTTTGGCTATCTTGTTGGCTTGAGAGAAGGTGATTTTTCAATGTTTTTGGTTTTGCGAGGAATGAGTTTTCAAATGGGTGGCTTTGCAAGGTTAGGTTGATAAGTGATAACCGGTTGAGGGATGGTGGTTGACAACGGTGAAAAGAGGCAAGAGAGTGAAGACCTGAGAATCAGTTTATTAGTTTAGTTGGTTCAATGAGTGTGTGAGGTGTGAGGTGTTAAGAGGGACGAAGGGTATCTAAGGGTTTACACACTGAAACATTAAATCTCGTTAAAGTTAACCTCAGATGGTATAATTGAAATAAGTTGATAATTCGATGGTATAAAAATAATAAATTAAAATTTAATAGTATATTTGTAACTATTCTTATAATTTAATGATATAAAAATATATTTACGCACTATAACGAATTATAAGTTAAATTAATTTTGAAAATGAGCAAGAAGTCATCGAATGAGAAATAAAAATTTGTAATAAATTAATTTACTACTTTAATAATTTTTTCAATAAATAATTTTTATTATTGAAATTTTTTTATTAATTTTTATTTTTATTTAATTAAAATATTTAAAATTTATGTGATAATACAATTATATTATAAAATATTTACACATGATTTAAAAAATTTAAATAATTTTATTAATTTTAATTAAAAATAAATTATTAAAAGATATTTTTATAAAAAAATTAATTAATTAAAAAAATATATAATAAATTAAATTTACTTTACATTATAATATTAACGAGCAAATAAATAGTTTTGATGTATCGTATCATAATTAATAATAGAGTACTACCATGGAGAGAGAAAACGAAATTGGATGACTGATATGATATGGAGTTATGGACTATGGAGCATTAATGATGGTACATTGGGAAACATCTCCCGCGCTGTTTTCGCGTGCTATTCCGATACGTTACTGCCATGGGTCTCCCTTTTTAATTGAATTGAATCAGCTCAGTGGTTTGATCTGTCTGACTCTGACTGATTGTATGTCTCTTTTGATATCGTTTTCTTTTGAACTTCTTTCCTTCTATTCTCTCCTCTCTCTCTCTCTCTAAAATGACCCGTCTAATTTGGGTAAATATATTTTTCAATCACGTTAATTATTATAATATTATTATCTAATTTTTATTTTATTTTAATATTATTAAATTTTATAAAAATATAATTTATTATTTTATTATTTTTATACCATTAAATTTTACAAAATTACTATCAAATTCAATTAGTTATGGAGAGTTAACAATTAATTATTGTCTGTTAATTATATATTTGTAACATTTTTTAAAACTTGTATAAAATTAAAAAAAAATTGATATAATTTTTATAAAATTTGTAAAGTTTAATATATAAAATTAAAAAAATAATATTTAATAATATTTTTATAGTAATTTTTAAAATTTAATGATAAAAAAACCAATTTCCTTTTAAATATATATAATTATAAACAATAATATATTTTTATCACAAGTACAGTATAACATTTATACGTTATGTTTAAAAGATTATTTTTAGGTTATTGTACAATTATTTAAGAAAACATTATTACTGAATCTTTTCTAAAATTACAAAAATATTTTTTAAGTTAATAAAAAAACATAGGTATTGTAAAATAGGTAATTTAATTCTTTTTATTCTTTTTTTAAAAAAAGTAATACTAATAAAGATATAGTTATCATTTTTAAAACATAGGTAATGTTTCTACTATTTTAAAAAAGAAAATTAAAGAAATTATTTATAATTCATATCTCAAGTTTATATTTAATAAATAAATAAATAAAGTATACTATATATATAAGAAATTAATACGTGTAGCACTACTTTATTATAAATATTGTTCCCCACAGCCCCTAATAGAGTAACATTGATTTAGCATTTTTTTTTAAATATCTTAGTTCAAAACACCAATCCATATAAATAAAATAAAAATATTGTTGCAGACTCAAAATAATAATGCGATATATGGAATAAAGTGATGCGAAGAGCAAAATGTTGGTATCGACGTCATTTCGGATGACTTTAGCTTTTATTATTATTTAATATGATTAAGAAAGGTTTAGTCTACATTCACTTTATATTTACTCTTTTTATAAAAAGTATAAATATATTTGTGACTTTAACTTCCAGCTTTTCGACTTGCAAATTATTATTATTTTTTAAATAATAATAATTCGTTCATTTTTAGAAGATTCAATTCAACTAGAGCATGTTTGTCGATCGGTAATATGGACACGTTTATTAATACGAAAATTGAAAGGAATCTTAAAATAGTGAAGTGGAAATTGAGGGAATGAGAAATAAGGATAATTGGAGTTGAATTCCCTTTAACTGTTTTTTTTAAAGAATAAAATAATTATTTTTTAAAAATGTATTGTTATTATATAATAATAATTATTTTTAAAGAAATTAATTTAAAAAAATAAGGTATTTTTGTTCAGAAATTTATTACATACCATTCATAAGGGTAACAAGTTAAAAATAATAATAATTTAATTTTAATCTTTATCTATATCACCGTCAAATTTCCTATAATTTACAAAGTAATATAATTAGTAAATTAATAGTTTTTTTATTAAAATATATATTTTAATTATTATTTATTTTAATTTTGATAATAAATAACAAATATATCAATATCTAAATGATATCGTTTTAATTGCAAAGTTGATTTTAGTATAAATGTATTTTAATTCAAGTAAATAAATATGGGAAATATCTTGATGGATATGGGTGGTGGAAGAGGCGTAGTATGAGTAGTTTGCTGTTTCGTAATCTATAATTGGCATTAATGGATGTAATTTTTGTTAGGGTTATTAATGTTTGTTATTTGGCTTATTAATTCAGCCATATCAAATCTCATTCATTGCATTTCTAAAACCTACGAAAATATAAAAATGAATTCATATTAACATATTTAATTTTAATAAGACTAAAAAATAACTTTCACTCTTGTGAAAACAAAACTTTGGGCGTTCATACAATTTAAAGAAATATTTTTCATTTAAAGCTAATGTGAATTCCGATGTAAAAAATTATGAATTACATTTACATTATACTTTAAATTAAGTTTATTTATTTATTTATGAAATTAGAAATGTACTAAGAAATGAAATACTTTAAATACAATACTAAAACATGACTACCATAAATATCCCAACTACCATATTCGCTAGATACAAGTGTGGCTGAAATGCCACACAAAACAAATTTCAAAACTGGGTGGGGTCTATATAGGTGGGTCACGAATGGATTAAATATTTATTAAAGTCTTAATTAAGGGTGGGGACAGTGTAAGTAATTTTATTTGTGTCAACCGAATACCTCAATAATTTTTCTTTCACCGTAAACATTTAACTAGTTAAATTACTATCTTCGTAAAAATTAAAATTTTAATCACTTTATAAATAATATAATATTATTTTAGCCATAAATCTTTTAACATCGTAATAGAATAAATTTAATAAATATAAAATTATTAGTTTATTTTAAAAATTAAAAATTAAATTTAATGAGTAACATAATTTATTTTTGGATAACTATTCTTATAAATTTTATATTTTATAGAATTTTTTTACCACATTTTCTATATGTATTGTATTTATATTAAAATTATAAATTTTACTATATCAAAAATAAGGATTACACAAGTAATAAAATTACATGATTATTGATATTAAAATCACACATGTGAGCTTTCTCTAGTCCATTTGTCGTAAAAGATGGTACAAAAAGCACAACCATTGCCCCAACTCCAAATAACATAGCGGAGATGCATTGTCTTCTAATACTAGTTTCTAAACATAATGAACATGAGAGAGCTTATAAATCCATTGATTTTGTAATATTTTGACTTATGTAACTCTTATTTATAATGTTTTAAAGTTTATAATTTCGATCCAAATACAATACTTAATACATAAAAGTGTTTAAAAATATAGAAAAATTGCATAAAATATAAAATTATAAGAATGTTCAACCAAAAATAATTAAAATATATTGTTTTGTTCAAATTTAGATTTGAATTGTTAAAATGAAGTGATAATTTTGTCTCATTAAATTTACTTTATTATTATATCAAAAACAATTATTAATAGAATAATTTTTTTACCTTTAAAAAAGTAACAAATAATATTATACTATTCAATTTAGTTCTAAATTATTAAAATAAAATGATAATTTTGACTCATTAAATTGATATTTACGGATAACGTAACCTAAGTATCATTTCTAAAATCAAAGCGAATAAAGTTTTCTATGATACAATCAAAAGAGTGATTTATCAACATTTGAGTTAGATTATAATTTTTTTTCTTCCAAAATCACACCCGAGGTAAGAGTTATCATTAGATACTAATGATAAGTCTTCCCACAGGACCAATACCTTCTTATATTAGACCAATATCTTATCACAAATTTTATTTGTTATCAAAATTAGTCAACCATTGTTGTAGTGAGACATTATCTTATTGTAGTAAGTCTTATCATGGTAATGACAACTAGTGATAAATCTTCTCAAACTAGGCAAATGTTTTCCCACATTAACCCAATATTTTACCACAAATTCATTGTTTTTAATTTTTTACAAAAATTGCTCGGAGGCAAAACTTACTACTATTATGAAGCCTCACCTCCGAGTAATTTTGGTAAGAAAAGAATAAACATTACTCAAAATAAGTTGATTTTTGGTAATTCTTTTACAAACAAAATGACTCCAATAGTTCTTAATCCTTTAATTAATGTAGATATTTTTATTTTAAAAAGTGTATGATATGAATGTCAAATACTAAATTATGATAATTTATTATATTTTATTATTTTGAGTTTTATTTGATGATATAAATATAGATTTAATCTATGGTGTCGCATGAATTCTAGTAGTCAAAAAAATAAAAAATAAAGAATTCATATTTAAATAAAGATTTGATGTACATCCTATCTTGTATTTTGTATTTTGGGACATGTATTGTAATGTTTTGAAAGCCTAATAAGATCTATTATATTGTATTCAATACACAATTATAATAAAAAAAATAGATAAATTATTCTCTTTACTTTTTATTATTATTATATGTATTATTATATTATATAGGGTAGAACCATAAATATTTTGAAGGGAGTTGAAGTTTAATATGTTTTAGAAAAGATAAAATTTTATTTAAATATCAAGTAAAGATACATTATAATATAGAATTAGTAAGACATATAATAGATTCTCTTCGATCAAAGTTTAAAATTTTCATGTCAAATTATAACACAAACTAAGAGTTAACATATTGTAACTTTTAACAAGATTTATTTGCCAAAATAAAAAGTTAAAAATATAATAAAGTTTATAAATATTAAAATCATACATATATAAATAAAATTAATTATATATAAATCGGATAAAAGTAAAATATATTAAGTCTCATTGGATTACATGACTTAAAAAATATTTTAATATTATATATTTTATTACAATTCTATATATGCCTATATGCCTATAAAGTATACAAACTAAAGTAAATAAAAATATTTATTTATAATTAATTTACTCATAATTTATATATATATATATATCATCCAAAACCATGTGCATTGAATTTATTAATTATTTTTGTGTTCCTTAATAAAAGTTTTGGATTTTATCATATAACTTTTCTAACTTTATAATAATCTTATTATTTTATAGTTGTAATTGTAAATCAATAAAAATTATTATTTTATTTAAAAAAAAATATTTGCATATAATATAAATCCATCAATTGTTAGTACTAAAATAAAATACCATTGTATATTTGTGTATTCTCATGATTAGCTAGATAATATTTGATAATTTATTATAAATCATAACTGTATCATTAGAGTTAGAATAAACAATTTAGTTAGTTTCTCTTATAAACAGTTTGTTATGTTATTCTAATTCTGTTTTTGTAAATGAGTTAGTTGTTAGACTTTACCTTCTCTTAATTTCTTATATAAGAAGCATACTCTGATTGTAGTTTTCAAGAAATACATACAAAAGTTTTCTCAACATCTTTCTTGTTTATTCAAGAATCTGACTTGGTATCAGAGCTTGTAAGCTCACCCTCATTCTCTTTTCTTCTGTAACTTCTATGGTCAATAACATTACTTGAAACCACAACAATGGAAATGGACTGGAGCTTTCTGCAACAAGTAGAGTTGCTAACCCGGCCAGCCTTGAAGAAAAATACAGACCAGTCACCAGCCCTCTTACACAACTAGTCACCATTAAACTCGAGGAAGACAACTATCTACTCTGGAAGTTTCAGATTGAAAATGTAATCTTGGGATATGGTCTTGAAGATCAAGTCTATGGCACAAATGCTGCTCCTCCTCCCAGATTGATTCAAGGCAATACCAACCCAGAGTTCATTTATTATCAAAGGCAAGACATGTTACTTATGTCATGGATTCTCACCTCCATCAGAACTAGCTATCTTCCTCAATTGGTAGGTTGTTCTTCTTCTCAAGAAATCTGGAAAACCATTGAACAACTCTTCAATTCTCAATCCAATGCCAAGGTGATGTTCTACAAAATTCAAATACAAACCCTCAAGAAAGACTCTCTTTCTAGGAGAGATTATATAATGAAGATGAAGAGCTACTTTGATATGCTTAGTGCTACTAATCACAAAATGTCTGACATAGACCAACTTTTTGTAGTTCTAAATGGTTTGTTTGATGAATATGAATCCATAGTAGCAATAATAAGTTCAAGAGAGGTCCCTCACAGTCTTCATCATGTCACCAGCCTTCTTCTTTCTCATGAAGGAATGATCTTACAAAGAAATTCCTCTAATATTGTGGCTAATTACTCAAACTACTCTAAGAGAGGCTCTAATTCAAACCAATCTCAAGGTGGAAGAGGCCCAAATACTAGAGGGAGAGGTCGTGGTGGTAGAAACTATTACAACAATAGTAGACCTTAGTGCCAACTATGTGGAAATGTGGGTCACACAGTCCTCAAATGCTATTATCGGTTTGATCAAAATATCTATGGCAATGGAATGACAAATAGGGTGAATTATTCTGTACAATAGAATAGCCAAGGGTCGAATTCCAATCTTGCTCATACTCAGCCTGAATTTCCGCTTGAAAATACTCCCTTAGAAGCCATGCTTACTTATGCAGAAGGAAAGAATGATGATTCCTGGTATCTTGACTCAGGAGCAACCAATCACATCACTAAAGATTACAACAATGTCATATACGGGACAAATTTCCATGGTAGTTAGAAATTTCACATGGGCAATGGCACATGTTTGGATATAAAACACATTGGTAACTCTTTTGTTTCTTCCAATGTTCCCTCAAGATCTTTGACTCTCAAAAATATCCTTCATATTCCTCTAATCACAACAAAATCTTGTTAGTGTCTCCCAATTTACAAAAGATAACAATGTTTATTTTGAATTTCACCCTTCTACTTGTTTTGTTAAGGATCAAGTCACCAAAACTCCTCTTCTTCAAGGAACACTACATAAAGGACTATACATGCTCAAATTCTTCAACAAATCTAGAGAGGTACCTGGGTAGATTTCACATATTCATATCTCTGAAACCAGAAATCCCACAGATATTAGTCAAGTTTCCCTAGAAAATTTAGTTTCAAGTAGTAAAGAAAGTCTCGATATTTGGCATAAGAGGTTGGGACATCCCTCCTCTAAAATTGTAACCAAGGTCCTTAGTGATTGTAATATTCCTTTTCAAATGAATAAAATGCCTCCTTTTTTCTGTGTTTCATGGGAAAAGGCCACAAACTTCCTTTTCGCAACTCTCAGACCTCTTATACCAGTCCATTACAGCTTGTTGAATATGATCTTTGGAGCCTTTCTTCTGATTTTTCAACCATAGGTTTCAAATTTTACATAACCTTTGTTGATGTCTACTCTAGATACACTTGGATTTACTTCTTAAAAAGAAAGTCTGAAGCTTTTGAATCCTTTCTTCACTTTAAAGCTCAAGCTGAAAACCAACTCAATATAACCATTAAAAAATTTCAATCTGACTGGGGTGGAGAATTTCGTTCCTTCTCCTCATTTTTCAACACACATGGCATTGTTCATCGTGTTTCTTGTCCTCACACCTCTGAAAAAAATGGAATAGTGGAAAGAAAACATAGACATATAGTAGAACTCAGTTTAACCTTACTAGCTCAATCATCTTTACCTTTGAAATTCTGGCCAAATACTTTCTCATAATTCTACTACTCTCAATGCCACCTCTTATACATACACTAATTCTGATCCAATATATCCAATTCATCCAATGAAAACTTGGTCTAAAAATGGGATCCACAAACCAAAAGTATTGATGACAGATCTATCCATTCAAGAGCCCACTACAGCTGTTGAAGCTTTACTTGATGCTAATTGGAAGAAATCCATGGTTAAAGAATACAATGCCTTGATCAATAACAAGACTTGGACTCTTGTTGAACTTCCACCGAATAGAAGACCAGTTGGATGCAAGTGGATTTTTAAGATAAAAAGGAACACAGATGGGATTGTTTCAAGGTACAAGGCTCGGCTGGTTGCTAAGGGTTTTCTACAAAAGGTTGGGTTTGATTTCAATGAAAATTTCTCCCCAGTGATAAAGCCAACTACCATCAGAGTTATTCTAACTCTAGCTCTATCTCGTGGTTGGATTACAAGACAGTTTGATGTTAATAATGCATTCCTAAATGGTGAACTTAAAGAGGAAGTTTATCTTGAACAACCTGCTGGTTTTGAGAAGGAGAACTCCAAGCATCTTGTTTGTAGAATTCATAGTCTTTGTATGGGTTGAAGTAGGCTTCCAGAACTTAGTTTGATAAACTAAAAGATTCTCTTGTTGGAATGGGCTTCTGCTTCTCAAAGGCTGATCACTCTTTGTTTATGAGGTTCTCTACATCTTCTACCTTATCATCTTGGTTTATGTAGATGATATAATAGTTACAGGAAGTTGCAAAGAAGAAATAGAACAGGTCATTCTACTCCTTAACAGATCCTTTTCTCTAAAGGACATTAGTGACTTAAATTACTTTCTAGGAATAGAAGTTAAAGCAACTCGTGAAGGCCTACACTTGTCCCAAAAGAGATATATTGAAGATATTTTGAGAAGATAAAAAATGGACAATGCCAGACCATGACCAACTCCAATGGTCAATAGTTTGAAGCTTACTTCTGATGAAGGTGATCCCATTCCAAATGCTACAAACTACAGGAGTATAGTTGGTGGACTACAATATGTTACCATAACAAGACCTAAGATAGCTTATTGTGTTAATAAAGTGTGCCAATTTATGCAAAATCTTCTTGATCTACACTAGAAAGCTGTGAAAAGGATTTTGAGATACTTAAAGGGAACATCAGAAGAAGGGATACTTCTTAGAAGGTCAGAAACTCTGAATTTGATAGGGTTTTGTGATGCTGAATGGGGAAATGGCTTGTGTAATAGAAGATCCACAACTGGCTATGCATCTTTCTTGGTAGAAATGTTGTTTCCTGGTCGTCAAAGAAGCAGGTTGTAGTGTCCAGATCTTCCACTGAAGCAGAATATCGAAGTCGTGCCAATGCCACCTTGTTGTCTTTTTTGAAGAACATAAAATCATGCAAGTATTCCCGGTCACAAGTAATAATATGATAAATAAAATATCGTTCCCACAGAGATTTGTTACTAGCTTTCGTTAATTACTAAAATTATTTAAACCTGATTTTATCCAAATAATCAATAATTTGATGCAATTTGTCTTAACTAATTTTTTTAACAGTTTGTAAGAAAATTCTAGGATTGCAGTTTTACCAAATTAATCCACTTGAACATTTTATTTTCTCTTGATTTATGTTCTCATATTTTAAGTTGTTAACCAAGAACTCCTAATTTATCCATATATCTCTTCCGAGCTCCATACAGACACATCTTTCACTAAAATAATTCACTATATTCCTATGAGAATTAAATTCAACCAGATTTATTAAGTTCTAAGTTCTCAAGAAGTTACACATACAATAAAGTATATTCCTATCCCTTATATATATACGTTATTTTATCACGAGCAACACACAAAAATGCCTTTTCCAAGTTTATTTAAGTGTCACAGATAAATTAATTAATCTTCCAATAATTAAAAGCATTAAACACAGATAAAATAAACAACTTAAAACAGTTCCATAAATCATTCAAAAATAATTAATTCAAGTTTCATAATTTAAGCTACACTGCAATCCTAGAACAAATAAATTAGTTCATAGTAGAAATTAAAATTACAACACAACAATAATAAAGCATTTCAGAGAAATAAAAATTAAAAGAAAATAGATTAGGAGAAACGCTTTCACGATTCCTCAATGAAAAATAAATTTCTTCACTTTCCTTCTTTTTTGTTGTCTTCTTTCTCTATATTTTCCTAAGAAAATACAACATAAAAATGTCAAATAAACGTTCTGCGTGTTGTATAAAACACGTAGAGAGGAAAACCAAAGAAAATTTTGAGGAGAGAAAAAATGTAAAACTGGGAGCTAAAACGAAAACAAAACTATTATTTTTTTTATCGCAATACATGTAGTGGGGGACAAACAAAACATAGGGAGAATTAAAATAAACACACACGTGAAAACGTTAGGCTCTTTTCTAATTTTTTTTCTTTTACACATGCCATGTGTCATCATTTGATTGGCTGCGAGATATAACGAGACATGTGGCAGCCTTTCATTCGGTGGAAAGAACGGGCGTATGGAGATCATCTGCACTGCGTCGCACACGATTTCATCGCGCTGGAAGTGCGCAACAGTTGGCTTCGACACATGGCGACGTGTTAACAACTGGTAAGTGGGGGTCGTTTCTACATTTTTATTTTACCAAATACATGCCACGTGTTGTCATGTGATTGGTTGGAAGATTGAGATGACACGTGGATGCTTTGTATTCGGTGAAATGCGAGGGTGCAGGCTTCTTGGATGAACCACATCGCACGAGAATGTAAGCGAGCTACTCGGTGCGCGACAGTTGCTTCCACGCGTTTTAAATCATGACCATTCAACAGATCCAACGGTCAGCGATCGCCTCGGGAGAAAATCTGTGCAGCCGACATATGGGTCTCACCCTGCATGCCAACCTGCGTGGCAGGTGGGCCGCACGTGTACCGAGCCGCGTGCTTCAGGAGATCCGACTTAATCATTTTTGTTGCGTCTGGATTTCATGCGCCCAGTCTTAACCGTTGATTGGATGATTGAACGGTGTGTGTTGGGCGTTGTGAATGTCACGAGTGGCTCTTCTCTTACACATAAATTAAACTTTTATTAATTGCATTTTGACCCATAAATTTAATTTAAATTAATTTCTAATCTTTTGATATTTGCAATTTAACCCATTCTTAATTTCAAATTAAATTGTAATCTTTTTATAATTGCAATTAAGCCTTTTTTATTAAAAAATATTAATTTAATTTAAAATATATTTATTAAAAACTAATACTAAATATTAATTTAATTAATTTAAAAATTAACTAAAAATGTAAAGAACTAGCAATTATAATTAATAAAATAGACGTAAATCACTGTATAAAATACAGTTATCACACCTCAGAACTAATATGGTTGCAGTCTCTTCTCAGTGAACTCAAGGTAGAAATTCAAAATCCACATGTTCTCTGGTGTGATAATATGAGTACAATCTCTCTGTCTGCTAATCCGATTTTGCACTCTAGAACCAAGCATATAGAGCTCGATCTCTATTTTGTAAGAGAAAGGGTTATGGCAAAGGAACTTGATGTTCATCATGTACCAACAATAGATCAAGTGGTTGACATCTTTACTAAGCCTTTATCAGCTTAGTTCTTCCAAAAATTTAAACACAAATTGACTGTGTGTTCCTTAGAAGTTGGGGACCAAGCTTGGTTTAAAGGAGAGAGTTAGAATAAACAATTTAGTTAGTTTCTATTATAAACAGTTTGTTATGTTGTTGCAATTCTATTTTTGTAAATCAGTTAGTTGTTAGATTTTACCTTCTCTTAATTGCTTATATAAGAAGCATACTCTGATTGTAGTTTTCAGGAAATACATACAAAAGTTTTCTCAGCATCTTTCTTGTTTATTCAAGAATCTAACTATTAGCAAGTCATTAAAGGAGAATAGTAATCTAATTTACTCTAATTATTTTAGTCTCACCTTCCTTGAATAATGAAATACAAGTATTTATTTATACAAATATTATTAATTCATTGATATGTTAATTTTGAATGAAAGGTTGTAATATATTGATATGATATTTGAATTTCTAGTTGATTATTTAAATATAATTTTCTTAATGAGAAAAGAGTACTGTACGTCTGTTTCTTTAACAAAAATACATTTTAGGCCTTTAGCTATTAGGTGTGATAGTATAAATCCATTATTTTTACAATAAAGATCGTAAAAGTTTATTTTGTAAAGTAATGAACTTGTGTTGTCCCTCTTTCTTCTAGTGGGGAACAACAATCTCTCTAAGAATACTGGACCAATTTAAGCTTATATGTCATTCTTAACTAGAAGTTGTTAGATTATCCAAAACTGATTTTGGCTATTTATATATCTAAAAGGAGTGAGTAATGTACTTTGAATGATTGAGGAAATGAAGCATCTATGCCCTTTAAAAGCTTCAATTCTTGCATGATTTTATCGACCAATCCTTTGAACTAACGCTTTCTTGAGGCATCCTAAAAAATATTGATACTTAAGTAGGATATAGATGAGCCATCTATACTCTCCCAATTATTTCCCAAAGTGATGACACGTTAGCCTGAGGTTCCCCTTTACCAAGTAAACAAAAGATTTATCTGTGAGGGAACATATTTAGTTTAGAGAGAGGTAGTGGAGAGATGCATTAAATGAGTAAATAATGATGATAACTCTAGGTCTTTCATTGTGTATATATAGAGTATAAATACACGTGGAATGTGAACTTACAAGAATGAGCTCAAAAGCCAACTTAAAATAAGTGTAAATGTTGACCTAAATCTGGCCTTGACCTTGACCATATGTATACTCATCCAATCTTTGCAAAATTGTCTCCTTATTGTTTTCATTTCACTTTTATTTTAGGTTTAGCTTTTATCAGAGTCACCAATAGATGTAGTCAGAAAATAACTTAGGAACCTTCCTATGTCATAGAATGTAATAACTTGTGATAGCAAATAGGAGCCAGTCAACTTCCGAGGCTCCAAGTCTTCCAAGAAATCCAGATCGAACTCGACCTTGAGCTCTAGAAATACTCATATCATATAATTCGGTATGCATTTGGCAAGTATAGCTTGACCTATCCGTGAATAAGGAACCATCAATCCTATTCACCTTCTTTTGGTAGCCTAAAAAAGGCTCGAGCAAGGAGAGGTACGTGGAAACCTACATATCAACTAAAGAGTGAAATTCCAAGTCCATACCTTGTCAGACCGGATTGGATAGTGAAGGTCCATGTCCATACCTTGTCAGACTAGATTGGATGACACATCCAAAATCAATGAGGCATACGACATTCCTAAGTCTTTACAAATCCAAATCCCTCACCCTACATCTCTCGATAGTGACCCACTTTCAAAGGGTTGGATCATTTTCCATGAGAGACCCGTTTGGCTTGGCTTGTGGCTTCCTTTGTACGACTTTATTAGATACTTCTTAAGGCATATGTAAATAAGTCCTAATCAACTACTCCTTATTTGACAGAGGTGCTTACTTTGTATTACATTGTTGGGGAAAGAGCTAGATGTCATGATAGGTATGCCCGAGTTTAATAAGGTGTATTCCCTCAAATAGAACCCTTTAGACCCTTAGTGATTTTTATGTAAACTAAGGAAGATAGATGGATGAACATCCAAGTTTTGAGCAATGATAGAAACTAGAAGCAATTCTTCTTTTATGTTTCTAGTAGTGGGAGTTTGAGGACAAGAACATCCTTATTCCACTGGTATAGTGGAATGTAAAGGCCATTTTGAGGAGGATACACTTACATGTGTCAGTCTTGAGTTAGAAGGTGAAGCACAAACTATCTCGATTCTAACAATGTTTACTTGTATAATTTCCATGGAAGAAGGCTTTATCCAAGTCTATGTTGGTAGCTGTAGAAATGATTAGATCATGGTCTGATTTGTTACAAACAGGGATAGTGCATAAATCGTGCTCTACCATGAAAACGAATATTACAAAGTACAAGAAGTGTCTACTCGAATTTGGTTCTAATTTCAAGCTGATATCCAAAGGTCATAGTTTTTATTGAGGTTCCTTATGTTTATTTCTTTATTTCAACGCTCGACTAACCCATTTTACTTTTTATTATTTAGATATGGACTTGGGAACATGTCTTTGGACCACCTTCTCACTAATATTTAGTAAAGTAAGAAGGGCTAGACCACTACTACCTCTAAGTCAAAGAGGAAGAAGATGATTCCTTGAGATCAGAGCGTGATAAAGATGTAGCCTCAAAACTCACTAACACCTCTAGCCACTTTCGAGGAGTTGATGGTCTCACATCCTATTCTAGTGCCGTATTTTGCACTACGCATCCCTTGTTGGGCAAGTTATAATGTGGTAATGCATTAATCACCCCAAAGTTTTTCATTACCACAGATCTCTTTTCCATTATGGGTAAGTTGATAGTTCCCAAGGCATACGTCATACTACTATTAAACCTTACCAAGGGTGTTTCCTTCTTTATGATATCCTTCCCTCAGACCACAATGCATGAAGGGTGGATAAAAATAGTAGATCCACTAAACTTCCAATGTTAACCAATATATGACAAACATCATAAGAATCTACTCTCAATGTGACGACAAAAGGATCCGTATGTGGGCAAGCTACCTCATCCTTCTTGCTAAACATTATGAGGAAACTGATGAGGTTTTAAAAACATTTTATATAATGTGATTTTATGCACTTTAAATGATAAAATAGATTTGTATTTGCATAGTTTTTTTATCTTTTAAAGAAAATCTGTCTTTTTGGAATCATAGGTATGTTTTGTTGTTTTTCAAGTATTTTAATTAAAAATGATTTGATTGATTAACACTCAAAGAATAGTACTTGAAAGTACTTCATTACAACATTGAAGCATAAAATATTAACATTTACAAAGCTTACATTTGTTCCAAACCATTGAAAAGGGTGTAAAAGAAAATAGGGTTCCACCTATTTAGAGGAACGTAGGCCATGAAATGAAAATAAAGTGTGCAATAATACAGGTGAAGTGGATTGAGACCAAAGTATGTACAACCTATCTCATGTCATGGCGTGGAATAGAAGTATTCCATGTTACCCATCTATCTAATCCACGATCCTTTACTTTTCGTCACCTATAAAATGGACCTTAAATTTATTATTAGAATCATCTCATAACTCTCAATTGATAACTGAACAAAAATAGTTTATGTAGTAGTTTAACTTTCAATTCAATAAACAGTACTAGAAATTATGTTTGGAGGTTTTTTAGAACAGAAAAAATACTGAGGTTCTGTAAGGATACATTGAGGTTTAATTTGTATTATTTTTAGATTATCTTTATATGTTATTTCACATGCTCTATTTAATTTAGTAATCATTCATTAAATTAAGTGTGTTTGGCTAAAAATACTATGGAATATTAGTAATGTTGTTATGCTCGTAAAATATTAAAGTAAGTAAACATTTTTATAAATGAATTATGTTTCATCAAGATTTAAACGAAGCTTGTAAAAGAAAAATATATCGATGAAGCATTTTTCATAATAAACAGGAGATTTAGATTTATCATTTAATAATTTGAATCTTAATTATAGTAAACTCTTTGATTTTGGATTTGATTATTTATATCTTTATATAACTTTATTTCAAAGATTTTTATAAGGATTATTATTGAAAAATATATTAACGACATATTTTTCATAGAAGTTTTAGAATCATCCCATAGTTTTCTTTGTGGCTGAATTATTAGTTTTTATCTAACTTTGCCTTTTATATTAATAGTTTTAAATTTTTTTTCTCTCAATTGAGAGTTAAATCAATATAGTTTATGTAGTAATTTTACTTTCGATTTTACAAACAGTGTTGGTAATTTTGTTTGGAGATTTTTCAAAAATAGAAATAATGTTTAGGTTTTGTATGGATATGGTTAAGGTATAATTTAAACGTATTCTTTTTAGATTATCTTTATGTATTGTTTTACATGTTACGTTTAATTTACTAATCACTTATTAAATTAATCATATCTATCTAAAAATACTATGAGATATTAGTAATGTTTTTATGCTCATGAAATATTAAAATTGGTAAACATTTTTATAAAATGAATTATATTTTATTTCTTCATCATGATTTAAATGAAGCTTGTAAAAGAAATATATATTAATGAAGTAGTTTTCGTAATAAATAAGAGAGCTAGATTTACGATTTAATAATTTGAATCTGGTTTAGAGTCAACTTTTCGATTTTAGATTTGATTATTTGGATCTTTATATAACTCTATTTCAAAGATTTTTATAAGAATTATTATTGGAAAATATACTGACGACGTATTTTTCGTAAAAGTTTTAAAATCTAAAAGTTAGTATTTAGATATTTAAATGACTAGCATAACTTAAACACTTTGAGGAGAGTTTTATTTGATAGACTCACCAAAAGCATCAATTAAATAATTTATTAATTACTTAGGAATAAAGCATAATTCAATCGAGTATCAATTACTCATATATGCCAAAAAACTTTAATTAATAATTGATTAACAAGAAATTGATTCTTATCTTAGAATATTTTCTTATAAAAAGGGAGAATTAATAATTTTAATTCATATTTTTATAACCTAATTAATATTAGGTAAACATAATTAACTAACTAATTTGTCCCATACATTCTGCAATGAATGTAAATGTTTATTGTCCTATTATTTCTTGAATTTACCTTTCTTTTATGTCACTAAATTCCTTTTAAAACCAAAATATTGTAAACGAATGTTTAGATTCAATATTTATTTTTAAATTTTTTTTGAATTATTTAAAAATCATGTGATTCTTTAGTATACTTATTATTTTCTATAAGTGATTCATGCACTTGCAAACTATTTATAAATTTTACAAATTTAATTATCAAGTTTTTGGCACTATTGTTAGGAAGGAATAATATTTTCAATTTTTTTAATCAAATTCTTAAAAACTTTCTTTTGTTGTAAATATTTTAATTTTTATTTATAATTTTAAAATATCTAAATTATTAATTAATTTTAGATATTTTAAATTTTAAATTTTCTTTAATTAAAAAATATAATAATAAAATTTTAACATCTTAAAATATTTGAAAAATTTAAGATTTTATTTACTTAAAAATATTAATAAAAATAAAAAATTTCTTTTCTTTTATTTTTAATTTAAAAAATAGAAAAATATAAGATTTTATTTCTTTTACTAACTTGTGTATGGTGTATATTTTTCTTTATTTTTATTTTATACTTTTGATAGTGCTTATATATTAGTATTACGTTATTTGTTATTTAGATTTTTGTTTTGTATTATTAATGTAAAAGATAGGAGATCTTTAAGAAAGAAACTCGTACTTTTTATTAATATATACATGCTTAAAAAAATTTCAATAAAGATAGACATTTATTGGGAGAAAGATGAACAACCTCAATTACAAGTTGTCTTAGGTGATGCTAAATATAAATAGAAAATATTGAAAGAGTTTGCATTACCTATCATGAGCAGTAATCACACTTGCATATAATTGGGTAAGGCTGCAAAGAGTTATAAATTACAAAATATTCATTATTACTTGTTACCTTCATTTTACGGTATCCCTAGTAAAGACTATTTAAACTTTATTAGAGAATTTTATGCTATTATGCAGACAATTCCATTGTAGAGACTGGATGAAGACAAGCTTAAGATGAGGTGTTTTCCTTACACCCGTATAGATAAAGTTAAATCTTGATTCATGACTCTATAACATGGTTCATTAACTACTTGGGAAGCAGTCTACAATAGATTTATGGGTAGGTCCTCTTCCCAACAAAAGACTACAAAATTAAGGGCAAAAATAGAAACATTCTTCCAAATGGATGAAAAGCCATTCCATGAAACTTGTGACAAATTCAGGCTTCTTTTGATTCAATGCTCACACTATACTTATCCACTGTAAGTACAAAACTAGTTCTTTTATGATGGACTCACAACAATGTCAATACTTTGTTGATATTGTTGCAAGAGAAGCTATAGGAGAAAAGACATTGTAACAAACTTATAAGCTTTAGGAGATGTTGGGTACTAATTCCCAATAGAAGAGTGATACAAGAAGAAGTGCAGAAGTCAATGAAGTTGACTTTAGGAATGAAATGGCTTTACAACTTGCAGAATTGACTAAGAAAGTGCAACTCTTTCCTACCCATTAGATGTCAAATCAAGAGGTATGTAAAGTTTGTGATTTGATTGGACATAGTGCTTTTAATTGTTCAAATGTAAGTGATTCTAGTGTGGATACCTTGGAGGAAGCTAATTATATGAAAATGTATCATTCCAACACTTATAATTACCCTAACCTTACTTGGAAACCAAACAATTACTAAACATGTGCTCAAAACCAAACACAAAGTCTATACAAAAATTAACCTTACCCACTAAGTCAATCCAATAAGCCAACCAGAGAAGATAATTTGAATGCCTTTAATCAAATTAGTAGAGATAACCAATTAATGAATAATCAATGGTTGAACTTCGTAGAGGGTTTAGTGAAAAGGGTGGAGTTAGAATTGGGAAGCTAGCATAATGCATGAAAAATCAAGAAAAATGAAAGCAATCCAACCAAGTAGAACAAGTAAAGGATGTTATAATCCTTCGAAGTGGTAAGGTGGTTAATAAAATATTACCTGAAATTTCTAATGATTTACCATTCATTACAAGTGCTAATAATGATAAAAAATTTGAGAAAAGAATTGGGGAGTCAACTCACATTCCCAAAAAACATAAAGCATTAGAACCATACTAGTAATTAGTACCATTTCCACACCAACTAAAGGAATCCAAACAATATATGCAATTCTTTGATCTTTCTAATATGCTTTCTAAAGTTAATATTAACTTCCTTTATTTGAAGTAATCAAGATTATGCCCTCTTATGCTAAGTTCTTCAATGAATTAACACTAAAAGGAGGTACAAGTGATGCGTATTTTCGCAAGTGTACGAATCGTTCAAGTAATAAAGTGTACAAAAGTACGGATATCGAACCCACAAGGAATGGCGTTACTAAGTACTGAAATTGACTAATCCTAATTTTATTTGAAAACCGAATTGTTGAAATTGTTTAAGAAGCAAATTAACTTAAAAATAAACGCAAATAACACAATTGAATGTTGTTCACAAATGATTAAAAACGCTAAGGAATTTTATTTCGCTAAATCAATTCAATCCGATTTCAAGTCATGTTATATGAGAAACAAAGCTAAAAGTGATGGTTGAAAAACCCAAATTTACCTAATACTCTCTCTCGAGTTATATTAGAATTACTTATCTATGAAAACCAACTATATTTCTATGAAGATTTAATCATAAACAAGCACATTACGATTTATGGAATTTCTAGAATAACCACATACATCATGCATTAGGTCTCACACTCGCATTCAACATACGATATTTATCACAAGAAGCATTCATTACACATCTCCTCTCGGTCTCAATATAATGCAGAAAATCCTCTAAATCTTGGCCAGAAATTTAAAAGCATTAAGCATGGAAATAAATACTCAACTTGAAAACAATGAACTCATATAACAATAACAAAAGAAATCAGATTTTCTTGATTCAACTACATCATAGCCTTAGCAAAAAATGAATTAGTTCATAATGGAAATAAGAACAAACATTATCTCAATTGAATCCATGAATAACAAATTTGAATAAACTACAGAAAATGAAAGCTAAGGAGAAGAGATGAAAAACTCTTGAAGATGAACAGTTGGCAGCAACAATGGTGATAATCCTTCAAGCTTCTCCAAAATTTCTCTCCTCCAACAATGTCTCAAACCTCCTTCTCTCTGTCGTCCCCTTCTTTCTCTATCTTATGGTATATATAGATCTAGGTTTTTGGGGGAAATTTTGGAACAAAACAATATAAAAAATGTGTTTTCGGACGAAACTCACCGGCGACGACATTTCTGGAAAAATTAAAATTTTGGGTCCTCTGATTCTAGCCAGCGGCGAAAGGTTTCTGGCGGGCGGCGAGTTTGCATCTGCCAAAAACCATGCTCTCTGTAAGATTTTTCGACAGTGGCGAGATGAATTTGATCGGCGACTAGATTTGCATCTGCCAAAATCCGTGCTCTTTGTAAGATTTTTTGCCGTGCTTTCTGTAAGAATTTCGCCGGCGGCGGGTTTTCCAAATTTTGAAACACTCAATCCCGATCATTGAAATTTTCCCAAACTTCTCCAAAATCATGATTTTACCTAAAATTTCACTTTAAACATGAAATACCCGTGAAATGACATTTGTGGATTAAATAATCAAATAAACACAATTTTCACACAAATATCAACATTTAAATCATAACAAAAATGCAATAATTTGACTCTTATCAACAACCCCCAACCAGCTTCTTGCTAGTCTCTAGTAAGAAAAACAATCTATAAATAAATTCAAAGGAGACATTAAAAGAAAAATTGAAAGAAAATTTATTCTATTTACAAAATTACATTAAGCGTATGCAATAAGCCTTTAAACCCCTAGGTGGCCCTAGTAGGACGAGTTGTAGTCTCATGAGGGCTTCTAGTGATGATACCCACAAACATCTTACCTATAACTATCCTAACTAAAAACAATAAAATCACACAACAATTAATTTGCACAAATGTCTCAAAAATTGTAAATAACACACAACACATAGAATAATTAAATGTCACCTAAGCTTTAAGAAATCTCAAATGCCAATTTCACTTTTGTTACTGACTCTTAAACATCCATCAAACCACAAACCAATAGCCATAATGCCCAGATAATATTATGCACAACATCCACAAACAAAAAGGTGAAATCTCAAACTCCATAGGCTCACTTTTCAAACCTATCTCCACTAATGAAGGAAAATACACCACTTCGGATCAATAGGACTTTATGAGGCTTGTAATGTTAGGCTTAGGTATTTGGTTAATAAATAATGGGAAATGTCAAAATACAAATAAGAGAACTTATTAGATTAAATACAACCAATTAAGTAAAAGAGTAACACCATTAAACCCAAATTATTTCTTCCGATCATGTCCCATTTTTCCAAAGATAAACAAAATTCTTCCTCAATCTTTCACCTCAGTACATCCATCACTAACACTCTTTTATTTACTAGAATGTGAAGGCTCTTTTTTTCTTTTTTTTTTAAATAAATTATTCCATCCTTACTCCAATTGCTCTTGAAAAGTTTGTGTTCAAAATTAAGTGCTCTTAACAAATAAGGTAGGAATTATATATATATATATATATATATATATATATATATATATATATATATATATATATATATATTGGCTAAATAAAAGGTAGGTTATAGAAGGCAAAAAGAAAGAAAAATAAGGCTAACAATATATTTAAATAGGCTCAAAGAGGTAACTAGTGATATAAGGATAACAAGGTAGGTTTAAAATGGCACAATCGATCCAAAAATGGCCTACATCATATCCTAAACAGTGGAATTCCAAATTATTTCGCCTCAAGAGGTTTTCAAATGAGTTCTAGAGTTTGTTGAGATCACAAAGATGTCCATGAAAAATTCGCACATAAGACTTCTCTAAGCATTTAGACTAATCAACCAAATCATACCACATAGCAAAAGAGTCTCCAACTAGGTAAAATCAACATTTGAAATTATCTTTAAACCGAAGAAAAATTTAATGTCTTCTAAAAACTACTTGTTATCACAATCACATTATTATCATCAACGTGCAAATTAAAACAAGTAAAATGCAAATGAGAAAAAAAATTAAAAAAAAGACAATAAAGAAATAAAAGAAAAAATAAATGGAACATCAAAACTAAACACAAATAAACACACAAACAAAACTACTAAAATGAAGCGAAGAAAAGATTTACCGTTTACCGCACCCCTAACCAAAACCTTACATTGTCCTCAATGTAAGAAAGAGAAACTGTAAATGGCCATCGACATCACAAAGAGAAAAAGAGCTAGGTGCACCATCATAGTCACAGTAATTTGTTAAATCACGGGGTTAACAATAAAAGAAAATCAATCATAAAGAAACAAAACAAAAAAAGTGACAAAAAAGTAAAACACTTAACAAAAGTCCACAAGATGAATATCAGAAACTAAACAGAAAATACGAAAATAAATAATAAGAAGTACTGAAAACAATTGAAAGCAAAATAAAACATCACTCCTCATCCTCATCACCATCATCATCTTTGGTCCCAATGTAAACAGGTGCATCAGACATAGGGGGAAAGTCGGCATCGTAGGATAACCATTTATATCATGCCCATACTGTATAGACATCCTCTGAAGGTAGTCATGAAGGAACTGTGTACTCTCGGTTTGGAAATTCCGCTACTGTATGAGGAACTGACTCTGATAAGCAAGATGCTCCCCTGGTAATCCAAAATACGCTAAATCCTGCCTAAACGGTGATTAACAGTCTCAACCCTAGGCTGGGAGGAACTCGCACTGGCCCCAATAGTAGAATGAGGGCGTTTCTTGGGAAGCAATGCTATACCCAAAAACTCAGCAAACTTTGGCCCATCAATAGGCTTCATCACACCACCAATTTCCTCATTTTTGTCCCAAGTCACTCCTTGGCTTGCACATATAGCAGAAATTAAAGATGGGAACCTAATGCCTCTAGATGTAGCCCTCACACTCTGCATGATATAATCAAAGATAACCCTACCAACATCAATAGAGGCCCCAAACATAATGGCATAAAGTAGGATGACCCGCTCTCTAATGACATCACTAAGGTGTGCAGTAGGCAATAAATTAGCACAAATGAAAGCATACCAGGGCCGTACCACATCCAATAAAGCACTTCGGGGGAAATTTTTATACATATCCCCCAACATCTTCCATACTGTGCCTGGCTTGTAGACCGAAGCACTAACTGTCGTCATGTCAATATCTGAAAGTAATCGGAGAAAATCCTCATCATCCCCCATTGTTGGCAAACCGTAATAGTTGTTAATCACTTCTTTGGTGAAAAGTACCCACTGTCTACGCACAAAAACCTTATAATCCACCTGCTCTTGAGCATTAGCAAAGAATTCCCTTACCAAAGAGAGACAGCCCCTCTCAATAGGATGACAGAAAATCTCCCACTTCCTCGCCTGAAGATGTGGGACATAATTACCCCAACAAGGAGTCTGATCAATCAAAAAGCACCTCTGAGGTATGATTGCCCTCTTAACAACCTTGTCCTCAAAACGCTTTGCAGCATCCTCGGATATAAACAAACTCCTGTCAAATGAACAAGCACGAGTCTTCTGGGCTTTGGTTTTCTTAGGCATTTTCACAATATACTTGAATCCAGACAATCCAGACAATTCTCAATATCACAATGCCTCAATATATTAGAAATCAAAGCAAGAATTGCAGCAATTGGACCAAAATATCCTCAAATTCAAAAAGCCCCAAATTGCCAAATCAAATTCAAATTCAAAACCCTAGCTTGTAATTCCTCATCCACAATCCAATTTATCCTCCAACAATCTCTTGCAATCTAAGAGAAATGAAAATAAACAAAACTTTGTACCAAAATTACTCACTTGTTAGAGGAAAAATCAAGCTCTAAAATGCCCAAAAATAGCCCCAAAATTGCGCATAAAAATGAACTTGTAGCAAATCCCGATGGAAACAAGTGTATGGTGATGGATTTGGTGTTTGATGATGATGGGTGATGAAGATTTGGAGTTGGGATGAGAGAAAATGGAGAAACTTGAGAGAAAAGTGAAAAAAATTCACGTGAAAACTAACCTGCCGTGGCGAATCCCATTTAAATAGATCCTTTCCGCCGGCGGCGAAACTGCCCTCGCCGATGGCGAACGTAAGATTTTTTTTTTGCAAGACAAATAAAATAAGAAAATTTAATTAAAAATAAAATTATCATAAAATGAAGTGTGGAATTTAAAATCTAACTAATAATTCACCAAAACTTAAAATTTAAGCTAAAATTTTAAATTTTAAATTGCTAAGATAAAATTGGATAAAAGATAAGGAAACAAATTTTATGGGTTGCCTCCCATTAAGCGCTTTAAGTTATGGCTTCAACCGTTGTCCATTCACCTTGAAAGTTCCCTTTGTTTCATGACTGATCTCAACTGCTCCATAAGGAAACACTTTGGTTATTAGAAAAGGTTCTGACCAACGAGATTTTAGCTTTCCTGGAAAAAGTCTGAGACGGGAATTATAAAGCAGCATTTTCTATCCCACCTCAAAGTTTCACCTCAAAATGTGCTTATCATGCCAAACCTTCGTCTTGTCCTTGTATATTCGGGAATTCTCATAAGCATCATTCCTCATTTCATCCATCTCATTCAATTGCAACACCTTCTTTTCACCTGCTTCCTTAAGATCAAAATTTAGAATTTTAATTGCCCAATATGCCCGATGTTCCAATTCAACTAGAAGGTGACAAGCTTTTCCATACATCAATCGGTATGGAGACATGCCGATAGGTGTCTTGAAAGCTATCCTATAGGCCCAAAGTGCATCATCTAGTTTCCTTGACGCAATCCTTACGTGAGTTATTTACGGTCTATTTAAGGATCCTCTTCAACTCTCGGTTGACACTTCAACTTGTCCACTAGTTTGAGGATGGTAAGGTGTTGCTATCCGGTGTGTTACTCCATATTTCTACAACAAAGCCTTAAATTGATTATTGCAAAAATGCTTACCTCCATCACTTATAATTGCTATAGGTGTGCCAAATCTGGAAAATATGTTCTTCTTGGGAAAATTGATCACAACCCTAGCATCATTGGTAGGCAAGGCAACTGCCTCCACCCATTTAGAGACATAATCTACACCAATAAGAATGTATTTATTATAATGAGATGAAGGAAAAGGCCCCATAAAATCAATACCCCAAACATCAAATAAATCAATTATCAAAATATTATTTAAGGGCATTTCATGTCTCCGTGAAATATTTCCGCTCCTTTGGCAATCATCACACATTGAAACAAACTTGAAAGCATCTTTAAACAATGAAGGCCAATAGAATCTGGATTGCAAAATTTTTGCTGCAGTTTTTGTTCCACCAAAATGTCCTCCAACTTCCTTTGAATGGTAATGACGAAGAATGCTTTCCATTTCTTCCTCCGGCACACATTTTCTAATAATTTGATATGTACAATGTTTATACAAGTAAGGTTCATCCCAAAAATAATGTTTCAAATCAGAAAATAATTTCCTTCTTTGTTGATAAGACATGTCAGGAGGTAACATTTTCTTGACCAAATAATTTGCATAATCAACAAACCATGGAGCCGTTCGGATAGCGAGCAATTGCTCATCAGGAAATGTTTCATTAATTTTTCCTTCAACCTCAAGGTAATCTTCCTCCAACCTGGACAAATGGTCAGCAACCAAATTTTTGGACCCCTTTTTGTCCCGGATTTCTAAGTCAAATTCTTGCAAGAGAAGAATCCATCTTAGTAATCGCAGTTTGGCATCTTTCTTGGCTAGCAAATGCTTAAGAGCAGAATAATCAGTATAAACAATGATTTTAGACCCAATTAAATAAGATCTAAACTTATCAAATGCAAACACTACTGCCAAAAGCTCTTTCTCAGTTGTTGCATAATTAAGTTGTGCATCTATCAATGTTATGCTTGCATAATAAATCACATGCAGCAACTTATTCTTCCTTTGGCCCAAAACAAAACCTATAGCATAGTCACTAGCATCACACATTACCTCAAATGGAAGAATCCAATCCGGTGCACAAATTATAGGGGCCGAAGTGAGCTTCTCCTTCAAAAGGTTAAAAGCCTGCAAACAATCAGAAGAAAAATCAAACTATGCATTTTTAACTAACAAACTGCAAAGAGGTTTTGTTATTTTGAAAAATATTTAATAATTCTTCTATAAAACCCATCATGTCCCAAGAAACTTCTAACGCCCTTTACAGTTGTTGGAGGTAGTAATTTTTCGATCACTTCCACCTTTGCACGGTCTACTTCTATTCCCTTTGCTGAAATCCGATGGCCAAGAACAATTCCTTCTTGAACCATGAAGTGACATTTCTCCCAATTTAGCACTAAATTTGTGTCTTTACAATGCTGCAAGACTGAAGAGAGATTATGCAAGAAATTATCAAAAGAATGGCCAAAAACAGAAAAATCATCCATAAAAACCTCAATAAAATTTTCGACCATATCAGAGAAAATCAATATCATGCATCTTTGGAAAGTTGCAGGTGCATTACATAAACCGAATGACATCCTTTTGTATGCAAAAGTACCATAAGGGCATGTAAATGTTGTCTTCTCTTGATCCTCTAGTGCAATTGCAATTTGGTTGTACCCCGAATATCCATCAAGAAAACAATAATAAGCAAGTCCAACCAATCTTTGCAACATCTGATCAATAAATGGAAAAGGAAAATGATCTTTTCGGGTGGCATCGTTCAACTTTCAATAATCAATACACACTCTCCACCTAGTCACTGTCCTTGTTGGAATAAGCTCATTGTTTTCATTTTCTACAACTGTGATTCTTCCTTTCTTTGGTACACAATGAATTGGGCTTACCCAAGCACTATCTAAAATCGGATAAATTACCTCGGCATCCAAAAGCTTAATCACCACAGCCTTGACCACTTCTTGCATTGTTAGGTTTAAACGCCTTTGTGGCTGAATTGTGGGCTTGTAATCCTCATTCATCAAGATTTTATGCATGCAAACAGAGTTGCTAATCCCTTTGATGTCCACCATTGTCCATCCAATTATCGCTTTGTGAGTCCGAAGAACTCCTAATAGCTTGTTTTCCTCTTCATCAATCAAAGAATTGTTAATAATAACAAGAAAAGATTTAGAGTCTTCAAGATAGGCATACCTTGGATGAGATGGCAGTGGCTTTAACTCAATCTTGTTGGCTTCCTTCTTTACCACTGAGGTCGGAGTGTCATTTGTTCCCAACTCCTTGAATGTTTTATCACTGAACAAAAATTCATCAAGTGCTACCAATAATTTGGAACATTGTCTCACTTCCTCATATTCCTCCTTAATTGTTGCAGATTTCACAAGGCAAGCTTCTAATGGTAGCAATGAAGTTCTCTCTTCAAAAGTTTCCGAGATTAACCTGTCAAGAGTGTTAATTTGAAAACAAGAATGTACCTCACTTGGAAATTTCATTGCTTCAAAAATATCAAAAGTCACTTATTCATCTTGCACTCGTAGAATGAACTTTCCTTGCTGAACATCAATCAATGTTATTCCAGTTATAAGGAACGGTCTCCCCAATATCAACGGTACCTCTTTATCTTCCTCCATGTCAAACACCACGAAATCTATAGGGAAAATAAATTTGTCAACTTTAATTAAAACATCCTCAATTACCCCTCGAGGATATTTCACCGATCGATCCGCTAATTGTAGAGAGATTTACGTGGGCTTCACTTCTCCCAGGCCTAGTTTCCTAAAAATAGAAAATGACATCAAATTAATGCTTGCTCCTAAATCACATAGGACTTTATCAAAATTGCAACTTCCTATAGTACAAGGTATAGTAAAACTCCTTGGGTCTTTCAATTTCTGTGGCAGTTTTCTTTGAAGAACTGCACTGCACTTCTCATTTAGCATGATAGTTTCATAATCTCCCAGCCTCCTCTTCTTTGATAGAATTTCCTTCATGAATTTTTCATACTTGGGCATTTGTTCCAATATCTCTGCAAAAGGAATGTTAATATACAATTTCTTAAAAATTTCTAGATATTTATCAAATTGATTATCAAGCTTTTTCTTATTCAATCTTTGAGGATATGGGATAGGAGGCTCATATTTCACATTTGGGGAAGGTTGAACATCTTGGGATGTTGATGGCTTTTCTTTAGATTCTTCCATCTTTTTCTCCAATTTCCTCTGCTATTCAAGTTCTTACCTCTTTTCAATGTGATAGCCTTTGCATGCTCTTTGGGATTTATTGTGTCACTAGGCAATGATCCTTGAGACCTTTCTGCAATCTACTTTGAAAGCTGCCCTAGTTGGTTTTGGATGTCCTTGTTGATTGCCTCTTGATTTCTGAAATTTTTTCTTGACTCCTCAATGAACTTTCCCAAAATTCCTTCGAAATCTATATGTTTCTTTTCTTGGGGTTGGTAGGAAAATGATGATGGTTTGAATCCCCCTTGGTTATTTCCCCATGACAAATTTGGATGATTTCTCCAACCTGGATTGTAGGTGTTCGAATATGGGTTATGTTGAGGTCTTTGGAAATTTGAAACATAATTTTCTTGCTCAGCATTTGGTGAAGCAAATGGATTTTCACCAGGGCACTCGATACTAGCATGATTTCCACCATATAAATCACGTTGTGCAGTTGGTTTGGATTCGAACTTGGATGACAAAGAATCCATCTTTCTTGAAAGAGCAGCAACTTGAGCCGACAAAGCATTCACTGAATCAATTTCATGCACTACTGCTGGTCTTTTTGCAGTTACTGCTCTGAATGCCACTGATTGTTGTTTTCTACCATAATCTCTAACAACTCATGAGCATCCTCCAGTGTTTTTCCATTTAAAGACCCTCCAGCTGCAGCATCAATCATTGCCCGATAGTTTGAAACCAACCTATTATAAAATGTAGAGACTTGTAGCCAAATCGGTATACCATGATGTGGGAACTTCCTCAACATTTCTTTGAATCTTTCCCAAGCTTCATACAATGATTCTAGGTCATACTGTGTAAAAGATGTGATTTCATTCCTCAATTTTGCCATCTTAGTAGGAGGAAAGAACTTGGACAAGAATTTCTAAACCAACTCATTCCATGTTGTAATTGATCCCGGTGGTAATGAGTTTAGCCACTCCTTGGCTTTATCCTAAAGTGAAAAAGGAAAAGCCCTCAATCTTATAGCATCTTCACACACACCATTTATCTTGTAAAGATCACACACCTCCAGAAAGTAAGCAATATGTGCATTTGGATCATCCTTTGACATTCCCCCAAACTGATTTGATTGAACTATTTGGATAAAGGATGGTTTTATCTCAAAGTTATTGGCTTGAACAGTTGGCCTCCTTATACCCGAAGTAGTTCCAGCAACATTAGGCACATCATAATCCTTCAAAGCTCTACGATTTCCACCTCACTCAACAAATGGTGGATCCATGGCTTATTGTCTATTAAGAGCTGAGGTTGAACGCCTTCTCTCTCAGTTTAGATGCCTATATGTTCTATCAATCTCCGGATCAACTGGAAGAAGGTTAAGGCTTCTTGTACGTCTCATACAAAAATCCTACAACTTGAAAATCAACTAGCACAAAAACAACACAAAGTTACCCCTTTTTTATGATAAATAAAATAAAAGAGAAAAATAAACAAACTAAAAAATTGCAAGAAATGACTAAAATAAATAATGCAAATGAGGAGCAACTACTCTAAATGAACAAACAATTAACACAACTCAACAAGCTCAATTTAAAACAAAATTAAAAATGAAACAATGATAAAGCAAATTAACTTCAAATTAAAAGTAAGATTAGGTAGTATCGATGTTAATAAAATCAAACCACTCCCCGACAACAGTGCCAAAAACTTGATGCGTATTTTCGCAAGTGTATGAATCGTTCAGGTAATAAAGTGTACAAAAGTACGGATATCGAACCCACAAGGAATGGTGTTACTAAGTACCGAAATTTACTAATCCTAATTTTATTTGAAAACCGAATTGTTGAAATTGTTTAAGAAGAAAATTAACTTAAAAATAAACGCAAATAACACAATTGAATGTTGTTCACAAATGATTAAAAATGCTAAGGCATTTGATTTCTCTAAATCAATTCAATCTGATTTCAAGTCATGTTATAGGAGAATCAAAACTAAAAGTGATGGTTGAAAAACCCAAATTTACCTAATACTCTCTCTTGAGTTATATTAGAATTACTTATCTATGAAAACCAACTATATTTCTGATGAGCGAAAACCGACATCGCCGATTCTTGCCAATACTTTGGTTTTAATATTTATAAAACTCTCGCAAGTGCACGAATCATTTCGTAGAAAATGATAAGTATACTCCCAAGGTCGATCTAAGGAAGGAATGTGTGTGGTTTTTAATTTATTATTCAAACTTCTAAAAACGAAATTAAATCCTAAACATCCTGTCACGATATTTTGGGGTTTTGTGTTTTTAATCTAATTACATAAAATTAAACATAGATTCAATAAACATTCATGCAAATGTTATCATTTATAATGGCGGAGTATTTATGGATATAATAACTAAGTTAATTATGCTTGCTCATATTATCTAGGTTATTAAAGATATGAATTGATATTTATTGATTCTCCCTTTTTTGTATGAATACCACCTTTGGTGGGGTTAGATATTCTTTGTTAACTAAACAAATCAATTAACACCTATGAGTGGGGTTGATAACTAATATGCTTAATTAAATTAATTTCTTTTTCTAAGAGATTGAAAATGAACCATTTAAATGCCACCTTTGGTGGGGTTAGACAGTTTAAACTTTATTCAAGGTGTCCAAATTAAACCCAAGAATTTAGTTATGCGAGTACTAACTTTCAAGTTTTAAAACCACTACCGAAAACATGTTGTCAATACATTTTCAGATAATAATTCTTATAAAAACTTTTGAAATAGAGCTTCACTCTAACTACCAGGCGATTGTACCATCAAATAAAAGAGCACTACTCTAAATCAGACCGGATAACTAAATCTTAAAATCTAATTTTCAGGTTTAAGTTTGTAATGAAAAATAATATATTTCTCTCTAACATTCTTAATATAAAATCATGAATAAAAATAAAATCAATTCATTTTAGAGATTTTCACCTTTTTAATATTTCGCAAGCATAACAACGTTATTATTACATCATGTTTACTAAATAGCCAGCACAGTTAAATTTAACCACAGACAAATTAAATATAACATGTAAGAATAAAGCATAAAAATAACTGTAAAGAAAATAAAATCCTTACAGAACTTCGACGCTATTCCCGTTGCTGGAAAAACTCCAAGCGGAATTTGCACTCCCATTTATTGAATCAAAAAGCTAAAAAATTACATAAACATAACTAGTTCTTCCCAAAAAAAGGGAAGAACTCTAAAACTAAGAGAAATTAACTAAGAAAAGCTAAAAACTAAGAAAACATAAGAAAAACTAAAGAATCCTAAAAATCTAAGAAAAGAGAGAAAAGAATTTATTTGGAGGTGTTTTTAGGTGTATTTTGAAGTGAAGGGAAGGGGGTATTTATAGGTGAGGATGGAGAGAAAAAATGAGTAAAATAATGTTAAAAAAATGTAAAAACGCGTATTGGAATTGCTGAGTTCATTAATGACGTCATGCTGACGTCATGGGGCGGCTGCACGTGAAAAATGGGTGTCGGCGTGCGCGGATGAACAGTACCCACGCGCGTAGTGCTGCGCGGATGAACAGTACCCGCGCGCGCAGTGCTGCGCGCATGAAGAGTGCCGCGTGCGCAGCTTGGGGCGGAGCTGGGCGCTGGGGCGCGGCGGCGCGTTTTTCTCCTTTTTGATATTTTTGTCCTTTTTTGACCCATTTTGTCCAATTTTTCCATATTTGTTGACCTTTCCCCATTTATTTATTAATATATTTGTGATGTATTGCTTCCAGTATTCTTCTTTGAGTCTTTAAGTTGCATTTTTAAGCCAAAATACCTAAAAAACAATAAAAATACCCGTGATTCCGAAAAAGACAAATTTATATAAATATATGATAAAACATATAAATATATATATTTTTAATCAATTAATGTGCATAAAATCATGGTTATTTTAGTGCTTTTTGAGCACTCATCAATTTCTATGAAGATTTAATCATAAACAAGCACATTACGATTTATGGAATTTCTAGAATTACCACATACATCATGCATTAGGTCTCACACTCGCATTCAACATATGGTATTTATCACAAGAAGCATTCATTACATATCTCCTCTCGGTCTCAATATAATGCAGCAAATCCTCTAAATCTTGGCCAGAAATTTAAAAGCATTAAGCATGGAAATAAATACTCAATTTGAAAACAATGAACTCATATAACAATAACAAAAGAAATCAGATTTTCTTGATTCAACTACATCATAGCCTTAGCAAAAATGAATTAGTTCATAATGGAAATAAGAACAAAGATTATCTCAATTGAATCCATGAATAACAAATTTGAATAAACTACAGAAAATGAAAGCTAAGGAGAAGAGATGAAAAACTCTTGAAGATGAACAGTTGGCAGCAACAATGGTGATAATCCTTCAAGCTTCTCCAAACTTTCTCTCCAAAATTTCCTTCTCTCCTCCAACACTGTCTCAGACCTCCTTCTCTCTGTCATCCCCTTCTTTCTTTTTCTTATGGTATATATAGATCTAGGGTTTTGGGGGCAATTTTGGAACAAAACGACATAAAAAATGTGTTTTCAGACGAAACTCGACGGTGGTGACATTATTCTCGTCGTGACAAGAGTTCTAGAAAATTTAAAATTTTGGTTCCTTTGATTCAAGCCGGCGGTGAGATGAATTTGGTCGGTGGCAAAAGGTTTCTGGCCGGCGGAGAAAGGTGTATCGCAGGCAGCGAGTTTGCATCTGCCAAAATCCATGCTCTCTGTTAGATTTTTTGCCGTGCTTTCTGTAAGAATTTCCTCGGCGACTAGAATCTTCTCACCGGCGGCGGGATTCCCAAATTTTGAAACACTAAATCCCGATCATTGAAATTTGTCCCAAACTTCTCCAAAATCATGATTTTACTTGAAATTGGACTTTAAACACGAATACCCATGAAATGACACAATTTTCACACAAATATCAACATTCAAATCATAACAAAAATGCAAAAAATTGACTCTTATCAATAAGCATAATGAAAAAGTAGTGGTATCAAAAATTTTTAGTGCTATATTGAAGTTCCAACTATCCCAAAGTTAAAAGATCTCAGAAGTTTTATAATAAACATCACTATGGGGGATAAAAATGTAGCTAAAGCAATGCTAGATTTAGGTGCTATTATAAATTTAATTCCATGATTTATTTTCTTACAACTAGGTGTGGGAGATTTAAATCCTTACACGATGTCCCTTCAACTTGCAAATAGATCTATTAAATACGAAGGGAATGGTTGAGGATGTGCTAGTGTAGACTTATAATACCTGATGATTTTTTGGTTCTAGATATGGAGAAAAAACCATCCTTAGACAAAGAGCATACAATACTTTATGGTAGACCATTCATAGCCATTACTAAGACTATTATTGATTTCCAAGATGGAAATTTAACAATGATAGTTGTAGGAAAGATTTTCCATTTTAAATTTTTTAACTCTTCATCTTTTCCTTCTATCTCTACTATTGATGAATGCTTAAATGTTGATTCAATGAATATACTTGTATATAATACTTTTATACAGGATAGAATGGAGGAAAAATTGTAAGGTTCTTTAACTGTTGAAAAACTTGAAAAGTATTTAGAGGAGATTGAAGGGTATCATGATATGTTAGATAATGCTGAACTAATAAGAGAATCTAGTACTCTCTTAGATCTACCTAGAACCCTATTTGGGGAAGAGCCCACTCCACCTAGCTTAGAACTTAAAAATTTACCTAACCACCTTAAGTATGTGTTTTTTGGAGAAGGAGAAACTTATCCAACTATTATTTCCTCCTCTTTGATGAAAACCTAAGAACATGAACTTGTTAATGTGATTAAGAAACTTAAAAACACATTAGGATAAATTATGAAGGATATTAGAGTCATTATTCCAGCTATATGTATACATAAGATCAATCTTAAGGATGATGTTAAATCAGTTAGAGATGCCTAGAGAAGACTTAACCCAATCACGCAAGAGATGGTTAAAAATAAAATCCCTAAACTCTTAGAATTAGAAGTCATTTACTCAATTGTTGATAGTAGGTGGGTTAGTTTGGTACATGTGGTACCAAAGAAATCTGGTAGAATAGTTGTGAAAAATGATAAGAATGAATTAGTGCCCACTAGAATAATCTTTGGAAGAAGGATGTGTATAGATTTCAGAAACTAAATTTGTACATTGAAAAGGATCACTTTCCTAAATGTGTATAGATTTTAGAAACTAAGTTTTCCCCTACCACATTTTAGAGATGCATGATATCAATCTTCTTAGACATGGTGGAAAAGTTCATTGAGGTATTTATGGATGATTTTTATATTTTTTTTGGAACCTCATTTGATGATTGCTTGAATAAATTGACTTTAATTTTAAAACGATGTATTGAATGCAACTTGACACTTAGTAGGGAAAAAAGTTATTTTATGGAACAATAGGGTGATTGTGTTAGGACATTTTATTTATAACAAAGGAATTGAAGTTGACAAGGAAAAAATAAATTTAATTGCAAAATTACCATCCCTACATTTATAAAGGGGATTAGAAGCTTCTTAAAACATGTAGGTTTCTATAGGCAATTGATTAAATATTTTTCTAAAATAAGTCATTCTTCAAACAATTTGCTATCAAAATATGTTTATTTTGATTTTAATGATGACTATCTTGTCTCCTCTAATACTTTGAAGGATAAATTAACATCTACCCCTATAATTTGAGCACCTCATTGGTCTTTCCCATTTGAAATTATGTGTGATACTTCTAATTATGTAATCGAAGTAGTTTTACGATAGAGAGTGGATATGAGTTTGCATGTTATATATTATGCTAGCAAAATACTCAATGACATTCAAATATATTATTTAACCACTGATAAAGAGTTCTTGGCTATTGTGTTTTCTTTAGATAAATTTAGGTCTTACTTACTAGGTTCTAGAGTAATTGTGCATTTGGATAATGTTGCTTTAAGATATCTACTGAGTAAACCTAATGCTATGCCAAGGTTAATTAGGTGGGTTTTTCTTTTACAAGAGTTCGACAATGGAATTAAGGATAAGAAAGGCAGTGAAAACATAGTAGTTGATCATCTAGTTAGGTTAATTTATAAATTCAATTATCTTGAAGGTGAAAGTAAAGAAGAAGTTGTTGAAGCCTTTCTTGATGAACAATTATTTTTAGTAAGTCTAAATCCATGACATAGTTAACTATCTTGATATTGTTATTTTGATACCTAATATTTCTTTTCATGAAAAGAAAAAGTTGTTATGCTCTTGTAGGAAATAATTTTGGGATAACCTTTATCTATTAAGATTGGCCAAGATAAAATCATTCGAAGGTGTGTGCTTGAAGAAGAATAAAAGTGCATGGCCTTTTGTCATGAGTTTCATTATGGGGGCTATTTTGAAGGCAATAAAATGGCCTTTAAAGTATTAGAATCTGGATTTTACTCGCCAACTCTATTTAAAGATGATAATATGTTTTACACACATTATGATAGATGTTAGAGACAGGTAATATAGGCAAAAAAGATGAAATGCCTTTGACAACTAATTTAATTGTCAAACTATTTGATGTTTAGGGGATTGATTTTATGGTTGCCTTTATCCCATTTTCTGGTTATAAATATATCTTGGTTGTTATTGACTATGTATCCAAGTAGGTAGAAGCTATATCCACTAAAACTAATTGTTCTAATGTTGTTGTGAAATTCTTTAAGAATTCAATATTTAAAAGGTTCAGAATGCCTAGAGCAATTATAAGTGATGAAAGGAGCCATTTTTGCAACACAATTTTTGATGGGTACTAAAGAAGTATAAAATCACACATAGAGTGGCTACTCTATCTCATCCACAAACTTTCAGTCTAGTGGAAGTGAATAATAGGAAAATCAAAAGGGTTTTTGGTACTTATTGTGTGCCCTTCAAGGAAGGATTAGGAAATCAAGTTGAATGATGCCTTATGGGCTTACTGCACAACATATACAACACCTATTGGGATAAGCCCTTACCTGTTAATCTTTGGGAAAATATGTCATCTACCCTTTGAACTTGAACACAAGGCTTATTAGGAAATTATAAAGCTAAACATGGAGTTAAATAAAGCATGAAATAAACGGTTGCTCCAACTCAGTAAAATTAAAGAGATTAAGGGAAAAAGCTTATGAAAATGCAAAGTTGTACAAAGAGTGTACAAAGCGCTATCATGATAAAAGCTAGTTCATAAGCCTTTTTCTCTTGGAATGAAAATTGTTTTATTTAACTCTCATATGAGATTGTTTCCAAGAAAATTTCAATCAAGGTGGATTGGACTATTCACAATTTCCCAAGTATTTCCACATAGAACAATTGAGATGTTGAATCCTAGGACTCAAGGAACTTTCAATGTAAATGGGAATCATATGAAGCCTTATTAGAAAGAGAACATGACATAGAAGACATTGACGAAATCAAGATATATAATACTTAGCAACAAGAAGCGTCTTGTTGAGACATAAAACTAAGCACTCGATGTGAGACACCTCATCATTATAGGTAATATTATTTTATTTATTTTAATTTTCTCTTTCTTATGTTAATTATTTTGTTTTATTTTGTCATGTGAAGATTTTTTAAAACTATTAATTTCATAAATTTTTATTGAAATATGTGAGAAATACACAATATTCTATCTATGTAAATTTAAATGTTTGGATTGATGAATGCACTTGCAATTCTACACCAAAACTTGAGCAGGTTCAAAAAATAGGAAACTTTTCTATTCTTTACTTTTTATCTTTAATTTTCATATTTATAAAATTGAGCTAATTTAAATTTTTTTACTTAAACATATGTTCACATTTTTACATTTTCACTTATTTTTGTGTGCTTTAATTTATATTTATTGGAATAGAAATTTTTAGGTTAATTTTAAAATTTTTCTTGCAAAATTATCATATCTTTTATTGAATTTTAAGTAAATGATTAAGTCTTTACATTTTTAGATTAATTTCTTGAATATTACATGGAGTAATGCAACAATTAGTTAGTTTTTATTATAATTTGTATTTCATGATAAAATGTCAAAATTACAATAAAATTCAAAATTGGTTTTTAGGAAAAAAAATATTAAAGATTGCTTTGTGAGAATATTTTCATTATCTTCCCATTTTAAGTGATAATATTTTTTTCTACTCTTTTAAACCTTCTTCTTATCAATTTAGAATTCTAGACGATCTCTATAGGTCTTTGATGAGTGCTCAAAAAGTACTAAAATTACCATGATTTTATGCACATTAATTGATTAAAAATATATATATTTATATGATTTTATCATATATTTATGTCTTTTTAGAATCACGGGTATTTTTATTGTTTTTCAAGTATTTTCACTTAAAAACGTAACTTAAAGACACAAAGAGGAATACTCGAGGCAATACATCACAAATATATTCATAAAATAAATGAGGAAAAGTAAAACAATATGGAAAAATTGGACAAAATGGTAAAAAATGTCAAAAAGGAGGAAATCGCGCACCCAGCCGCCCAGCCACGCCAACCAACGCGCGCAACACGCCTATTCCGCGCATGTTCGTGCCCATCAGCGCCCGGTCCCGCACGTTGCGCCCATTTGCGCATTTTGTCGCGCCCATACCAACATGATGTCATCATTCACTACTCCGCGTTTTCTCCATTTTTAATCATTTTTTCACCCATTTTTTCTTCACATCCTCACCTATAAATACCCTCATTCTCTTCATAACTAAATATACCTAAAAACACATCTTATTCTCTTTCTTTATCTCATTTCTTAGTTTTTTAGTTTTTCTTAGTTTTAGAGTTCTTCTCTTTTTGAGAAGAACTAGCTATGTTTTTGTAATTTATTTGCTTTTCGATTCAATAAATGGGAGTGCAAATTCTGTTTGGAGGTTTTCCAGCAACGGGAATAGCAACGAAGTATTGTAAGGATTTTATTTTCTTTACAGTTATTTTTTATGCTTTATTCTTACATGTTATATTTAATTTGTCTGTGATTAAATTTAACTTTGCTGGCTGTTTGTAAACATGATATGATAATAACGTTGTTATACTTGCGAAATATTAAATAGGTAAAAATCTCTAAAATGAATTGATTTTATTTTTATTCAAGATTTTATATATATTAAGAATGTTAGAGAGAAATATATTATTTTTCATTACAAACTTAAATTTGAAAATTAGATTTTAAAGTTTAGTTATCCGGTTTGATTTAGAGTAGTGCTCTTTAATATGTTGGTACAATCGCCCGGTAGTTAGAGTGAAGCTCTATTTCAAAATTTTTTATAAGAATTATTATTTGAAAATGTATTGACATGTTTTCAGTAGTGGTTTTTTTGAGCACTCATCAGTCTTTGCATTGAATTGTAGGATTTTTACATATAATAAAGTGTCATATTTATTTTTATTGCTTAAATTGAATGATTTAAGTAGAAATTGAAAGTATACGCTCTTCTCTTCATTAATGCCTGACTTATAAAAAAGATACATATATGGGGTTACCTAAGCCAATATAAAAATAAAAGCCAAAAATTAGCTACTCATTATATCATACAAAATATGAGAAACTTTACATGGGTCCTCTCTTAAAAAAAGAAAAAAAGAGAGAAAAATCAATAGTATAAACTATATACTATAACCCAAAAATATCCTACAAAGTTGTAAGAAATGGCTAAATACGAAAGAAAAAAATATAGAAAATAGATTCCTAAGAAGTCAATGCATTTTCAAGTCAATGCATTTTCTCCATCTCTAAAAGGCATGTACCTTGAAATTTTTTAATTGATAAATTTTATTGATGCACGAAAGTAGCATGGGATTTATTTAAAAATTCTTTCATGAGATCAATACTATGTACTACTTTGAGCTTTTTATTCTTTAAGCATATTTGAACCTATTAGTTCATTTCTTTAAATAAATCATGTTCGTATATACCTTTAAATGAGTGCTTGAAATAATAAAATTAGTGTTATTGAGAATATGTCTTATAAGGTTATTGTCGAAGAGAATTCGGATTCCATTTACTAAAATTGGACAAATTAATATTGATACATTTTTTTATTTGAATATGAATATGATTTTTCACTACTTATTAAACTATAAATGTTTAGAATATTAAAATCACTTATGCTATGGATTTCAGTTGTGAACTTAAAAGAGATTAGAAGAATGAGATGTTTTACTATTCTTTTTGCTTCGTTATTTTTCATTTTTTTTAAATTTAATTTATTTTTTGTTTATATGTTATTAACTATTTTTTTATTTTTATTTTGATGTTTGTGGAGAACATCTCTGAAAGCCCTAAAGAGAATTAAACTCGTCCATCAGGGAAACATAAGGGTTTAAAGACTTATTGCATACACTAAATACAACCATGTTAATCTATAGAAATGATTTATGATAGTGTAATAGCAAGAAGCTGATTGGGGGTTATGATGAGGGTTTAAAAAGAATTAATATAAAAGTGATTTTATGCACTTTAAATGATAAAATAGATTTGCATTTGCATAGATTTATTATATTTTAAATCAAATATATATTTTTAAGAATCATGGCTATGTTTTGTTATTTTTCAAGTATTTTAGCTTCAAAATGATTTGATTGATCAACACTTAAAAAATAGTACCTAAAAGCACTCCATTATAACATTGAAGTTGTAAGTCTCGTTGTACTAGTATTTGTGTATTAGCTTCCTATATGCAAAACACGGTGTTTGTTTCATTCTTTTTTAGTGTATCTGTCTTTCTCTATACAAGGTTGGTTATTGTGGATCAATAATACACATATACACATAGGTTGGTTATTGTATACAAGCATGTTTACACACACCATGGGGTTGGTTTTTTTAGGTTACATGCTAAGTGGAGTGTTTGTTTTTGACGAGCAAGTGTGCGAGCGAGCCGATGCGGTTACTTTTGTTTTTGGTTCATTTCAGGTGCACGTATTTATGGAAAGTACTCAACAATTTTTGGAAAAAAAGTGATTTTTTAACACCTTACCACCATCCTCACTACCACACTTTCCAAGTGACAAATCCAAGCTCTATAAATACCCCTATTTTTCTTAATTGGTATCCAAAAAAATATAACAGAGCTCTATCAAATTGACATATTTTTTTTTGAATCACTAATATTATTTGGTATTATGATTTGTGATCATGTGAGAAAACCTGTTCTTGTGAGTTGTGAGTACTCAAGACGGTGTTTGCTAGTTGGAGAAAAATAGCAATATTGAGTTGTGAGTGCTTAAGACTATTTTATCAATATTGTGAGAACTTATTTTTGAGAGTGAGCTAAGTTAAATGTTTTGAGTTTTCATATCTCTTGCTATGTGCAATAAGGGATAAGGTGTTTGAGTTAGTGGGTTATCCTCAAGAGTGTGACTTGTTAAACTTTTGGTTACTAATCACACCACATTAGGTAGTGTGGGCTTTGGAAGAGATTCGAGTTCATGAGTCAAACTAGGTCATTATGAAAGTAATAAGAAATAGCATTAATAGGTAGTTTGGAAAGAGGTCCTCATTGATAGAAGTAATAGTGGTTTTATTTCTTTCAGAGTTGTAACTACTTTTATTGTTTAGTGAATTGTTTACTGTTGAGTGGTTGCCTTAAACAACCTAAGGATGTTACCACATAAATAGTCTATATTTTGGTTTATCTTGTTATATCTAGTGTTATATGATCGCCACACACGAAGTGTGTGCAATGAATACGCAAGTATACATATCGCAACAAGTAATATAATGATAAGAAAAGATCGTTCCTATGAAGATTATTTTATTAGAAACTAATTTTTAAAACTAAAAAAACAAAAATCAATTTTTTTTGTGTTTTTATATTGTAAGGAAGAAAAATTAAAATAAATAAAAGTAAATAACAATAATTAATTAAATCAGATTTAGTAAATAAGAAGATGTATGAGAAAATATCTAGGAATACTTAATCCCCAAATTTTCTAAATTGTACATCACTAAAATCCCTCCAATATAATTATTAATTAATTACATGATCAATTAAATATAACTTAACATGTATTCCTCTCTCAAGTAAACTACATACCATATAGTAATTAATTTAATTATACTCTTATGTCAATTAAATCACATACTACTCATTAAGTTCATCAATTATGGATCACATATATAAGAATTATACATCTCTGCCTAGAAACTATGCATGTTATTTAATCAAGACAAACAATTAAATAATTCTCTCAAATCTATTTAATTGCCTCTATAGATAAATTGTTGGCCAGACAATTAATAGCATAAAAATCAAATTAAATAATATAATTAAATTGAAATTATAATTAAGGTAAGCTCATATTTTTCATAAAGAAAGACATAAAAATTGATAAATAAAAGAGTAGAAGAAGAAATAAAATGAATCTCTTGAATTGTAGTATTAATCTCCTCTTGAATCTCCAACAAAATTGTATCCCTTTTTCAAATTTTCTATGTTTTTCTCTCTTCTTAGCTCCAAAAATTGATCAAAATTATGCTAATGATAGCTCGTTAGGGTTTATGGGGTGATTAGGGATTTAAATATAGCTTAGGTGCAATATGGACTATCAGATTAGCTTTAGATCAGGGGCTAAGATCAAAATAAGAAAACATTAACAGTGTCATCCAATCATAGCATGACACATGGCACATAGAATTTACTAGGAAAATTAGATCGCAATGTGTGGTAGGAGAGACCAGTTCGAGTCAACGTATGCTGATTCATCACCACATGGTGAAATGTGATTTATGGATGTAGATGGTATGGTGCACTAGTGTATCACGGGGAGAAATTGTGTGATGACATGTGGTAGTGTTGTTTGACTACCCTTCGAACTCAAATTGAATGCCATACCGACATGTGTCATTTGCTTTTTTACTCCTCACAAATCGAGATTTATGATTCGTTATCCCTGCTTGCGTGGCATCTGCATGGCTTACCCAGTTAGCTTCTCTGCTTACGTGGTAGGCCATATGGAAGCTTTTGATTGGTCTTGCGTTAAAAATTCATAAAACATCCTTAAAAAATTCCAAACATTATATTTTCACCCGTTTTCGCTAAAAAGTTTATATTTTAATATTTTTAGCCCCAAAATACTATTTATTGAATAAAATAAGTAAATACTATGTAAAAAAAAAAGTGCGCTAATGACTCTACTTTCATAGAATCATCATTATACATGTTGTAAAGTGTGGTTAGTACAATCAGAGTTTAAATGGTGTATACTTCTACGTACTAAAGTTTAAACACTAATTAGAAAACTTTTATTATTTATTGTTAGCTTTCTGATTCTGGAATATTGCTTCTACTTTATACTATGTGTCCATGATTATTTTTATTACAATAGTGATTATATGTGAGGATTTTATCTCTCTCTATTGTTTTCCTTTTTGGGTTTAGTACTTAAGGAGTCAATATCTCCTTAACCTGGTTATATATTATGTCTTGGACTCCTTCTTTGTGTTCATGCATGATTATATTATGTGTTAGTATAATATGCCTTTGTTTTCTACATGTGAGTTTAATATGAGTCTCTAAGAATTCTGTATCTCCTTACCCTAGAAGTGTACCAAGTGTCAAACTCTTTGCAGGGTTTTCTATGTATGTATGATTGTATATAGTAAAAGTACAATCATCATTTATTGGATATGTTTTCACATATAAGGTCCTAAAGTGATTGGAAATCCTTATCGCTTTTTGGTATGTATTACTAGGTCACAAGTTGTGTATTATTTGCCATGTATGCATGTTGCTAGTTAGGATAGGAGCCTATGAGGCACACCATCACTATTGTGTATTATATTGATTGTTTTTGTTCTATCTGCTATTTGTTTTGTTGTGTGTTGAATTGAGCATGTTATTTTATACTTTTTCTATGTTAATTACTTAATTCATGTTATGAGGCTTGCTTTCCCCAATTAATTTAGAATTCAGTAAAAGATTCCATAGGTTAATACTTCCACCTCCTCATCTAGGTCCTAGTTATCTATTTGAGTAGAAATAGTAATTGACCTTCGAGTAATTGTTCCTACATATAGGAATCTTCAATTGGTATCAGAATGGGTCACCCCCGTTTGGGCTTAACCACCTAGGTGTTTGATGTAGAGCTTTATCTACACATACACATAACTTGTATATTTTTCCATTTGTCACATATGGTATGGGATATTGTTGTTTTGTGAGATTGTGTATCTCCATGAACTTTTGTTATCTACATGGTCCCTATTTTCTTATTCATGCATATCTTTCTTTCTCTTTCTCTATTTCTTTTTCTTACATAGAATGTTAATTGCTTTACTTGATCTTACGCCTGACTATTTGATCATTTACTAGTTTTCCTCCTTGCTAGATGCTTTGACATGCTCTTTATGTGTGTTTTTCTTGCTACTGCTTGTTTCTTTTTCTACGACTTTCTAAATGAGCATCACAACACATATTTATCAGGATGTAGTGTTAAAGTATTATGATCTTTCTTCTTATAGTCTTATCATTCATATGCCATACCATATATATTGCATCTATTTTGTTTTACTAGGTTCTTCTCTCTTGTACCTAGTATGTTGAGTGTTAGTTATCTGTTTATATCCTATTGATTATTGTCCATGTCTAGACTAGTGTGTCTTATTGGCATTCCAAGTGTTTAGAGTGTTGACCCTATATAGGGTGTTTACCTAAGCCGTTCTTACATGATTAGATTTTTTGTAGCATTTGTTGTTTCTTCTCTCTGTTAGGGTGTTGCTTGTATTGCTCACTAGTTAATCAGTTTCTTTCCTTCCATTGATGAGCAATGATGTGAGTGTTTTCGATGATCTCTTTTGAAGAAACTGTGTACAATTTGTTTCCTTTTCTCTCTCTAGAAGAGACACTACATAGTTTGTGCTGATAATCTCTCTTGAAGCACATATTTGTATTTTTGGCCTATGATATCAATTAAGGCCAACTTTGTCATCTCACTTATTTATTGTTATGTTACTTGTCTGTTTTTTTAAACTATGTTTATCTTCCTTTATTGCTTTTAAAATAAATATTTATCTTTGGTTGTTTGGCATTCTCCTTTTCTCCTTTCTTTCTCTTCTAAGGACTATTATGCATGTTTTTCTATCCTCCTAACTTTCTGCATGTGAAATTAAATTTTAAGAGGAATCAGTAATGTTTTATGATTAGCAAGCTTTTGACTTGAATTGAAGTTTGGCTGTTTTGACATGTATATTCATTGAGCTTTTGTATGGTGATGAGGGCTCAAAAAGCACTAAAATTACCATGATTTTATGCACATTAATTGATTAAATATATATATATATATATGTTTTATCATATATTTATATAAATTTGTTTTTTCGGAATCACGGGTATTTTTATTGTTTTTCAGGTATTTTTGCTTAAAAACGTAACTTAAAGACTCAAAGAGGAATACTAGAAGCAATACATCACATATATATTAATAAATAAATGGGGAAAGGTCAACAAAGATGGAAAAATTGGACAAAATGGGTCAAAAATCTCAAAAAAGAGAAAATCGCGCCACCGCGTCGCCCAGCCGCGCGCACAGCACCTCACGTCCGCGCCAAGCCGCGCACGCCTTGCTCCAGATCCGCACGCGCCGATGCCCATTTCGCCCCATTTTTGCGAGCAGCTGCTCTCATGATGTCATCAATGACCTCAGCAATTGCACTTCGCGTTTTCACCATTTTTTATCATTTTTTCACTCACTTTTTCTCTGCATCCTCACCTATAAATACCCCCTTCCCTTCACTTCTAAAAAACCTCAAAACCATTCTTCTCTTCTCTTTCTTTCTCTCATTTCTTAGTTTTTAAGCCTTTCTTAGTTTCTTTCTTAGTTTTTAAGCTTTTCTTAGTTTCTTTCTTAGTTTTTAGTTAAATTCTCTTAGTTTTAGAGTTCTTTTCTTTTTGAGAAGAACTAGTTATGTTTTTGTAATTTATTAGCTTTTTGATTCAATAAATGGGAGTGCAAATTCCGCTTGGAGGTTTTCCAGCAACGAAAATAGCATCGTAGTTCTGTAAGGATTTTATTTTCTTTACAGTTATTTTTTATGCTTTATTCTTACATGTTATATTTAATTTGGCTGTGATTAAATTAAACTCTGCTGGCTGTTTGTAAACATGATATAATAATAATGTTGATATACTTGCGAAATATTAAATAGGTGAAAATTTCTAAAATGAATTGATTTTATTTTTATTTAAGATTTTATATTAAGAATGTTAGAGAGAAATATATTATTTTTCATTACAAACTTAAATCTGAAAATTAGATTTTAAGGTTTAGTTATCCGGTCTAATTTAGAGTAGTGCTCTTTTATTTGTTGGTACAATCGCCTGGTAGTTAGAGTGAAACTTTATTTCAAAAGTTTTTATAAGAATTATTATGTCAAAATGTATTGACAACATGTTTTCAGTAGTGGTTTTAAAACTTGAAAGTTAGTACTCGGATAATTAAATTCTTATGTTTACTTTGGACACCTTGAATAAAGTTTAAACTATCTAACCCCACCAAAGGTGGCATTTAAATGGTTCATTTTCAATCTCTTAGAAAAAGGAATTAATTTAATTAACCAAATTAGTTATCAACCCCACCCATAGGTGTTAATTGATTTGTTTAGTTAACAAAGAATATCTAACCCCACCAAAGGTGGTATTCATATAAAAAGAGAGAATCAATAAAATATCAATTTATATCTTTAATAACTTAGATAATATGAGCAAGCATAATTAATTTAGTTATTATATCCATAAATACTCCACTATTATAAATGATAAAATTTGCATAAATATTTATTGAATCTGTATCTATGTTTATTTTTATATTATTAGATTATATTTATTGAATCTGTATCTATGTTTATTTTTATGTTATTAGATTAGAAACACAAAAACCAAACTATCGTGACAGGATGTTTAGGATTTAATTTCGTTTTTAAAAGTTTGAATAATAAATTAAAAACCACATACATTCCTTCCTTAGATCGACCTTGGGAGTATACTTATAATTTTCTTCGAAATGATTCGTGCACTTGCGAGAGTTTTATAAATATTAAAACCAAAGTATTGGCAAGAATCGACGATGTCGATTTTCGGTCATCAAGTTTTTGGCGCCGTTGTCGCGGAAGGAATAGCATTTTTAAATTATTTATCAAAATTTTAAAAACATTTTTTGTGCTGTAAATAATTGTGATTTTTTTGTTTTAATAAAAAAATAATAATCAAATATCAAGTTTCATAAGAAATAAAAAAAATAAAAAAAATAAAATATTTTTGAATAGTAAAATAATTTAGAAATTTGAAATTTGAAGTAAAATAAAATTACCGTTCATGAATAAAAAAATTAAAAAACTTTTAAGATAAAAATAATAATAATAAATAATATAGTATTAATAGTAAAATAAAATTACCGTTCATGAATAGTAAAAAAAAACTTAATTAACTTAGATTTTGATTAACTTATATTACATACATAAACATATATTTTGTTAACTTCATTAACTTAAATCTATACCTAACTTAACTTAATTAACTTAATAGCATAAAAAGTAAAAATCTAAGGGAGTTCTGTCTAGGAGACTAGTTCTTGGAAGCCTGTGTGCCACTAGTCTTTCGTGGGAACGTTGTTCTAGCTAGGAGAATGGTTTTTAAGGAGCCGTTGCACCACCATTCTTTCCTAGGAGCACTCTTGGTTAATACTGATTATGTTATTTTATCTTAAAATAAATAAATAAAAAATAAATAAATAAAAAAATAAAAAAATAACAACAAAAACATAAAAAAACATGAAATAAAAATTTAAACTTTGTTTTATTTAAATAAATAAATAAAATAATAAACATTTTGAAAAAAAAATTGATTTAGGGTTTAACTAGTTTTGTTTAGTGTTTTGTATTAAATAACATGTAAATTTTCTCTAAATTTTTTATTTTGTTGACAGGAGTTTTAAATTTACATTTACAATAGTCTATGCGTGGTAGGAGATCCTTAGGAAACCCCCTTACACCATATGTAAATAATATTCATAAATTTAAACAAGTGTCAACAAAACTGGATTCCACCCATCAACCTGTTTTTGAGCCAAAAATAGAACCAAGTCTTAATCCTTTACTAGAACCGAAAGAAATGGAAGAAAACCAACATGTTAGGGAAACCACTATGAAGGAGTTTGCAAGACCGGTGATTGGCAAGGCAACTTCCGCTATCCAGTTGGGTGAGGCTGCTCGGAATTATGACCTAAAAATATTCATTTTTCTATGCTTCCTTCCTTTTATGGGCTACCTAATGAAGATTCTCTTTCCTTCATGAGAGATTTCTATGCTACGGTTCAAACATTCCCCCTCGGTATTCTAAACGAGGATCAACTTAGAATGAGATGTTTTCCCTACACCTTAAAAGATAAGGCCAAAGCATGGTTAATGTCACTTCCTCCAGGTTCTCTGATGACATGGGAGAACATTTACAATAAATTCATGGGAAAATTCTATTCCCACCAAAAAACATCATAGTTGAGAGGAAAGATTGTTACTTTCTCTCAGATGGAAGGAGAACCATTCCATGAAGCTTGGGATAGGTTCAAAATGTTTCTCACTCAATGTCCCCATCACAGCTTTCCCCTGCAGTTGCAGAACCAATTCTTTTACGATGGACTTACACAACAATGTCAGTTCATTGTCAACAATGGTGCGGGAGGAGCAATGGGAGAAAAGAATACCTCAAAGACGTACAACCTCTTTGAGATGTTGGGTGCTAATTCCCAACAGAAAAGCTCACGAGTGAGAAAAGCTGGAGTTCATGAAATCGATTCCAGTAATGAAGTTCAACAACAACTTGTTCAACTGCCAAGCAAGTTGCCCTTCTCACTACACAAACCAACACCAATAATGAACAATATGGTTTGTATAGTAACATGGGACATGGTACTGAAGCCTGTCCATATCAAGGAGAAACAACAACTGGACCTGAACAGGTTAATGTGTTAGGAGCATATCAACAGAGACCAAGGTTTGACCCCAATTCAAATACCTATAATCCTGGGTGGAGAAATCATCCAAATTTCTCCTGGAGACAAAACAACCCTCATTTCGCTCAAAGCTCAAATCAGCCAGGCCAGCAATTCCACCCACTTATTCCAAGAAGCATTCCCAATAAATCAACCTTGGAGGACAACTTGAATTCTTTTATTCAAGTTTGTAGGGATAACCAATCTAAAACCAATCAACGGTTGGACTCTGTGGAAGCTTCTATCAAAAAGGTGGAAGTTCAAGTAGAACAGTTAGTTGAACATTTGCAAAAACAAATCAAAGACTAATTTGATAGTCAAATGGGGTAAAATAAATTCAATGAAGAGGAGACATTGAGTTTGTCATTCTGCAATCTCCAAGCAACGTCTTACCAGAAGACGATAAATTTTAGTCCTACATGGGAGGTCACCCATTATTGTATTTTCCTTTGTTTTAGTTTTATTTTGTGTGTAATAAAATTCAAATGAAATAAATTCGTTTGTTTCAAAAATTGTGTCCATTCTTTTAAATTTAGCATAAAAATAAAAAAAATAAAAACAAAACAAAACAAAAATTTAGGTTCCTTACACCTTTTTGCTTTAAGCCTATACATTTTATCAAGTTATAAATATTTCTTAGAGATATCTACTATTGTTTTTTAAGAGCAAAATGTTGATACACAATAGGAGGAGGATCATTTTCAACTACAAACAACCATGGGAGATGTTGAAGATAGGCGGAAAAAGATGAAAGACTATACAAGGCCAATCATTGGCAATGTAACTTCCGGCATCCAATTACAAGAGGCTGCAAGGAATTATGAATTGAAAAAGATTCATTATTCTTTGTTGCCTTCCTTTTACGGTATCCCTAATAAAGACCCTTTGCATTTCATTCGAGAATTCTATGCTATTGTCCAAACCTTTCCACTACATGCAATTAATGAAGATCAACTTAGGATGAGGTGTTTTCCTTATACCCTCAAGGATAAATCTTGGTCACGGTTCATTACTCTAAAGTCAGGTTCTCTAAAAACTTGGGAGGCAGTATATGAAATTTTTATGGGTAGGTTCTATTCCCATCAAAAGACTGTTGATCTAAGGACGAAGATAGCAACATTTTCTCAAATGTATGAAGAGCCCTTTCATGAAGCTTGGGAACGATTCAAACTCCTTTTCATTCAATGTCAAAATCATAGCTTTCCATTACAGCTACAAAACCAATTCTTTTATGACGGATTGACACTGCAGAGTCAATACATGGTTGACAATGCTGGTGGAGGTGCTGTAGGAGAAAAAACTGTAGGGGAAACCTATAATCTTTATGAGCTATTAGGTTCTAATTCCCAACAAATAGGTGGTAGAAGGAAAGCAAGGGTCAATGAAGTTGGCTCTGATAATGAGATAACCTTGCAACTTGCTGAATTGACTAAACAAGTGCAACTTCTCACTACCCACCAAATTTCAAATCAAGAGGTGTGTGAAGTGTGTTGTTCAATTGGGCATAGTACTCATAATTGTTCAAATACTTGTGATTCTAGTGTCGATGCCATAGAGGAAATCCAATCTTTTCAAAGGTATGATCCAAACACCTATAATCACCCAGCCTACACCCAATGTCCAACACTAAGGTCGGATAACAACCACCCTTACCCACTAAGCCAATCTTTTAAGCCAACCTTAGAAGATAGCTGGAATTCTTTTATTGAAGTTAGTCATGACAGCCAATTGATGACTAATCAAAGGTTGAACACCATGGAGGCTTCGGTTAAAAGGATTGAATCTAAAGTTGGGCAACTGGCTAAACAAATGCAAAAGAAAGAACCAGAAAAGTTGCCCAGTCAACCAGAACAAGCAAATGATGTAAGAACCCTTCGAAGTGGTAAGGTAGTCAATACCAGTTTACCTAAAATCTCTAACAATCTACCTTGTAGTTCAAGTAACAAAGAAGGCGATATTCTAATCTCGCAAAAAGGAGAAACAAGTGTTAAACTTAACAAGCCTTCTGAAAAACTCATTGGGGGGTCATCTAACATCCCCAAAATTCAAAAGACAACATAACCACACCAGATGCAAGTACCTTTTCCCTACCGGTTAAAAGAATCCAAACAAGATAAGCAATTCTATGATCTTTTCAATATGCTCTCTAAAGTAAATATCAAGTTACCATTATTAGAAGTGATCATGAATGTGCCCTCATATGCCAAGTTTTTCAAAGAGTTGAACACTAAGAAAAGGAGGTATGAACTGAATGAACGAGTAGTAGTATAAGAAATTTCTAGCGCTGTACTTCAGCACAAACTACCCCTAAGTTGAAAGATCCTCGAAGTTTTATTATAAACATAACTATGGGGGATAGGAAGGTTGCTAAAGCAATGCTTGATTTAGGTGCTAGTATAAATTTGATGCCCTACTCTATATTCTTACAGCTCAATCTAGGGGATTTAAAACCCACAACTATGTCCCTTTAACTTGCAGATAGATCTCTTAAATATCCAAAGGGAATAGTTGAGGATGTGTTGGTGCATGTAGACAAACTGATAATACCTGTTGACTTTGTGGTTCTGGATATGCAAGAAAATCCAGCATTGGACAGAGAGCACACAATATTGCTTGGTAGACCATTTATGGCAACTACTAAAACTATTATTGATGTCCAAGATGGAAATTTGACAATGACAGTCTTAGGAGAGACTGTTCATTTTAAAGTTTTTGATTCTTCACCTTTTCCTTCTATTTCTGCCATCGATGAAATATTCGATGTTGACCCTTTGGATAATCTTGTCCAAAACACCTTTTTCCAAACCAAAATAGAAGACAAACTTGAAACTGTTCTTACACTTGAAAAGGTCGAAGAAGATTTAGATGAGGAAATTAAGGGGTACCTTGAACAACTAGACAATGATGAAGTAATGACAAAATCTAGTACACTTTTAAATCTACCCAGTTCTTCATCTAGTAAAGAGGCCAATCCACCTGAACTTGAACTCAAAGACTTACCTGAGCACTTAAAATATGTGTTTTTGGGAGAAGGAGAAACTTATCCAATGATAATTTCTTCAACCTTGACCAAAACCCAAGAAAAGGAACTCATCAAAGTGTTTAAACAGTTTCAGAAATCTATAGGTTGGAGTATCGGGGATATAAGAGGCATTAGTCCTACAATGTGTATGCACAAGATCAACTTGGAGGATGGTGCTAAACCTGTACGAGAGGCCCAAAGAAGACTAAACCCAAATATGCAAGAGGTAGTTAAAAAAGAAATTCTTAAATTATTAGAAGAAGGGATTATCTATCCTATTGCGGATAGTAAGTGGGTTAGTCCAATGCATGTGGTACCTAAGAAATCTGGGATAACAGTTGTTAAAAATGAAAAAAGTGAATTAGTGCCCACTAGAATAATCACTGGATGGAGAATGTGTATAGATTTTAGGAAACTAAATTTATATACTAAAAAGGATCACTTTCCTCTTCCATTCATTGATCAAATGTTGGAAAGATTAGCTGGGCACGAATTTTACTATTTTTTAGATGGATTGTCTGGATATTATCAAGTACCCATAGCACCAGAAGATCAGGAAAAGACCACATTTACATGTCCTTTTGGGACATTTGTTTTTCGCAGAATGCCATTTGGGTTATGCAATGCCCCTGCCACTTTCCAGAGATGCATGATATCTATTTTCTCAAACATGGTGGAAAAATTCATTGAGATTTTCATGGACGATTTCTCTATCTTTGGGAACTCATTTGATGATTGCTTACATAAATTGACTTTGATTTTAGAAAGATGCATTGAATGCAATCTCACCCTCAGTTGGGAGAAAAGTCATTTTATGGTTCAACAAGGGATAGTTTTAGGGCTTATAATTTCAAACAAGGGTATTGAAGTTGATAAGGCAAAAGTTGAATTGATATCCAAACTACCTCCCCCTACATCTGTGAAGGGGATAAGAAGCTTCTTAGGACATGCAGAATTTTATAGACGATTTATTAAAGATTTCTCTAAAATAAGTCGTCCCTTATGTAACTTGCTATCAAAAGATGTTTATTTTGATTTCAACAATGACTGCCTTATTTCCTTTAATACCTTGAAAGAGAAACTAACATCTACCCCTGTTATTATGGCACCAAACTGGTCTTTACCTTTTGAAATAATGTGTGACGCTTCTGATTATGCTATAGGAGCAGTCCTGGGACAAAGAGTGGATAAGTGTTTGCATGTCATCTACTATGCTAGAAAAACACCCAATGATGCCCAAATGAATTATACCACCACTGAAAAGGAATTCTTGGCTATAGTGTTTTCTTTAGACAAATTTTGGTCTTATTTAGTAGGATCTAAAGTGATTGTGTATTCTGATCATGCTGCTTTAAGATACCTATTAAGTAAACCAAATGCCAAGCCAAGATTAATCAGGTGGGTCTTACTCTTACAAGAATTTGACCTAGAAATCAAGGATAAGAAAGGCAATGAAAACTTAGTAGCTGACCATTTGTCTAGGTTGATTTCTGACTTCAATTCTCTTAAAGATGATAGTAATGGAGATATAGTTGAAACCTTTCCTGATGAACAGTTATTTTTCATAGGTCCAAACCCATGGTATGCTGATATTGTAAACTATCTTGCCACTGGTGTTTTGCGACCTAAAACTTCATATCAGGTCAAGAAAAGGTTTTTAAAAACTATTAAGGACTATTTTTGGGATGACCCTTATTTATACAAGATTGGTCAAGATCAAGTCATCTGGAGATGTGTACCTGAAGAAGAACATAAGAGCATTCTAACTTTTTGTCATGAACTTCATTGTGGGGGTCATTTTGGTGGTGAAAAGACAGCCCGTAAGGTATTACAATTTGGATTCTTTTGGCCAACTCTTTTTAAAGATGCTCATATGTTTTGTGCACAATGTGATAGATGTCAAAGAACAGGAAACATAAGCAAAAGAGATGAAATGCCTTTGACATCTAATTTAGTTATTGAACTCTTTGATGTATGGGGGATTGACTTTATGGGTCCTTTTCCCCCATCTAATGGTTTTCAATATATTTTGGTTGCTGTGGATTATGTATCCAAGTGGGTAGAAGCTATCCCCACCAAAACCAATGATGCTAATGTTGTTGTGAAATTCTTGAAGGATTTAATATTCAGTAGGTTCGGAATGCCTAGAGCTATAATAAGTGATGGAGTACTAAACAAGTACAACATCACACATAAAGTAGCTACTCCATATCATCCTCAAACTTCTGGTTTAGTGGAAGTAATTAATAGGCAAATTAAGGGAATATTGGAATGCACTGTGCGTTCTTCAAGGAAGGATTGGGAATTTAAGTTAAATGATGCCTTATGGGCATACCGCACCGCTTACAAAACACCTATTAGGATGAGCCCTTACCGGTTAATCTTTGGGAAAGCGTGCCACCTTCCAGTTAAACTTGAACACAAGGCTTACTGGGCAATTAAAGAGTTAAACATGGATTTAGATAAAGCAGGTGAAAAATGATTACTCCAGCTTCATGAGTTGGAAGAAATTAGGAATGAAGCCTATGAGAATGCCAAATTATACAAAGAGCGTACTAAGCGCTATCATGACAAGAGGCTAGTTCATAAGACTCTTCACCCTGGAATGAAAGTTCTTTTATTTAACTCTCATTTGAGATTGTTTCCAGGAAATCTGAGATCAAGATGGGATGGACCATTCAAAATAGTTCAGGTATTTGAACATGTTGTAGTAGAACTATTGGACTCTAAGACACAAAAAACGTTCAAAGTCAATGGGCATCGTGTCAAGCCTTATTTAGAAGAACCAAACAACATTGCTGAAGTGGATTGCATTTGGCTGAGTAACCCTTAGCACCAAAAAGTTACGTCTTGCTAAGACGTTAAACTAAGCGCTGGATGGGAGGCAACCCATCATTTTAGGTAATTTTTTGTTATTTGTTTTATTTACTTAATTTTATTGTTTATTTTAGTTTAATTATATGTGAATAATTTTTAAATTGTTAAAACTAAAAAAATTTGTTGAGATGTTAGAAGTTCATAGCGATCTTTCTGTATACACTTTAATGATGAATATGATGGATGCACCTACATTTCTTCATTACTACTTACACATTCTCAAGAAATAGGTAATCTTTCTTCCCTTTCTCTTTATCTTTAATTTGCAGTTGTTACATTGAGGACAATGTAAGTTCTAGGTTCGGGGTGGTGAAAAGTTACCATGCTTAATTAGAAAAAAAAAATATTTTCTCACAAAAATTTATCATTTCTTTAAATCAAATTTAAGTAAATAGTTAAGTCTTTTGTACTGTTAGATTAATTTTTGAAAACATATCATGAAATATTTTGTAATTATTTTTGATAATTAGTTAGTTTTTGTCATAACTAGTATTTCTTGATAAAATGTGGAAATTATATTAAACCCAAAATCAGAGTTTATGAAATTTTTTTTAGTGGAGACTACCCTTGTGAGATATAATTTCTAATCCAAACACATTTCTTATTTATTCAAATTTTTAGATGATCTCTATAGGTATTAGCATTGAATGTATGAATTTTTTCTCATCTTAATAGAGTATCATATATTTTTTATTATTATTTTTGCTTAGATTAAATGATTTGAGTAGAAATTGATAGTATATGCTTATATCTCATTCATGCATGACTGCTACAAAAACAAAAAGACATATATGGGGTTACCTAAACCAAGATCAAACAGAAAAACCACAAAATTAACCACTCACCAAAATCCAAAAAAAAAATGTACAATCTGTACATGGGTTGACTCTCTAAAAAAAATACATATATTGAAAAATATCTACAGAAAAAAATAGAGTGATAAAAAATATATATATAGTATCATCTATATATTATGACCCACATTCCCTACAAAGTTATGAGTACAGGCTAATTACAAAAGAAAGATATAGGAAGTAATTCCCTAAAAAGTCATTGCAATTTCTTCATTTGTAAAAAGCATATATTTTGAAATTCTTTCTTAATGAGTTTGATTTATGCATGAAAATAATTTTTATATATGATATCTTTATAATTTATACATTCGATTCCTTTCATGAGATCAATGTTAAAATAACACTTTGAGCCTTTATTCTTTATACATATGCGAACATATTAGTTCATTTCTATACATCAACTCTTTCGCATATAAATTAGTATGAGTGTTTGACCCCATAGGATTCAGTGTTTTGAGAGTATTGACTTGTGAGGAATAGAGTCGAAGTGAATTCTTTTATTCTTAAATTAATTTTTGATTTTGTTGTAATTTTATTTTTTGATTTGATTGTTTTTATTGTTTCTTTTGATTTTTTTGATTCAATGTTTGTGGAAATCATTACTGAAAACCCTCACGAGACTCAAACTCATCCACTAGGGCAACCTAGGGGTTTAAAGGCTTGTTGCATAGGCTAAATGCAACCGTTTCAAACCACAAAAATGATTTAGGATAGTTTAATTTTTAGTTTTTATCGCTTCTCTTGCTAAGGGACTAGCAAGAAACTGGTTGGGGGTTGCGATAAGTGCTCAAAAAGCACTAAAATTACCATGATTTTATGCACATTAATTGATTAAAAATATATATATTTATATGTTTTATCATATATTTATATAAATTTGTCTTTTTCGGAATCACGGGTATTTTTATTGTTTTTCAAGTATTTTTGCTTAAAAACGCAACTTAAAGACTCAAAGAGGAATACTGGAAGCAATACATCACAAATATATTAATAAATAAATTGGGAAAGGTCAACAAATATGGAAAAATTGGACAAAATGGGTCAAAAAGGTCAAAAATGTCAAAAAGGAGATAATCGCTCTGCCGTGCCGCCCAGCCGCGCGCGCGCCAGCGCCCAGACCCGCGCGCAGCACCCCACGTCCACACCAAGCCACGCGCGCCTTGCTCCAGATCCTCGCGCACGTTGCTCCCCCGTCCGCACACGCCGACGCCCATTTCACCCCATATTTGCGCGCAACCGCCCCCATGACGTTATCAATGACCTCAACAATTGCACTCCGCGTTTTCACCATTTTTTATCATTTTTTTCACTCACTTTTTCTCTCCATCCTCACCTATAAATACCCCCCTTCCCTTCATTTCTAAAAAACCTCAAAACCATTCTTCTCTTCTCTTTCTTTCTCTCATTTCTTAGTTTTTAAGCTTTTCTTAGTTTCTTTCTTAGTTTTTAGTTAAATTCTCTTAGTTTTAGAGTTCTTCTCTTTTTGAGAAGAACTAGTTATGTTTTGTAATTTATTAGCTTTTTGATTCAATAAATGGGAGTGCAAATTCCGCTTGGAGGTTTTCCAGCAACGAGAATAGCATCGAAGTTCTGTAAGGATTTTATTTTCTTTACAGTTATTTTTTATGTTTTATTCTTACATGTTATATTTAATTTGGCTGTGATTAAATTAAACTCTGTTGGCTGTTTGTAAACATGATATAATAATAATGTTGTTATGATTGCGAAATATTAAATAGGTGAAAATTTCTAAAATGAATTGATTTTATTTTTATTTAAGATTTTATATTAAGAATGTTAGAGAGAAATATATTATTTTTCATTACAAACTTAAATCTGAAAATTAGATTTTAAGGTTTAGTTATCCGGTCTAATTTAGAGTAGTGCTCTTTTATTTATTGGTACAATCGCCCGGTAGTTAGAGTGAAACTCTATTTCAAAAGTTTTTATAAGAATTATTATGTGAAAATGTATTGACAACATGTTTTCAGTAGTGGTTTCAAAACTTGAAAATTAGTACTCGGATAATTAAACTCTTATGTTTAATTGGACACCTTGAATAAAGTTTAAACTGTCTAACCCCACCAAAGGTGGCATTTAAATGGTTCATTTTCAATCTCTTAGAAAAAGGAATTAATTTAATTAACCAAATTAGTTATCAACCACACCCATAGGTGTTAATTGATTTGTTTAGTTAACAAAGAATATCTAACCTCACCAAAGGTGGTATTCATATAAAAAAGAGATAATCAATAAAATATCAATTTATATCTTTAATAACCTAGATAATATGAGCAAACATAATTAATTTAGTTATTATATCCATAAATACTCCACTATTATAAATGATAAAATTTGCATAAATATTTATTGAATCTATATCTATGTTTGTTTTTATATTATTAGATTATATTTATTGAATCTGTATCTATGTTTATTTTTATATTATTAGATTGTATTTATTGAATCTGTATCTATGTTGATTTTTATGTTATTAGATTAGAAACACAAAAACCAAACTATCGTGACAGGATGTTTAGGATTTAATTTCGTTTTTAAAAGTTTGAATAATTAATTAAAAACCGCATACATTCCTTCCTTAGATCGACCTTGGGAGTATACTTATCATTTTCTTCGAAATGAGTCGTGCACTTGCGAGAGTTTTATAAATATTAAAACCAAAGTATTGGCAAGAATCGACGATGTCGGTTTTCACTCATCATATGGCTAAATATTTTGATTTGGTACACCATATTATATGTGCACATGTCATAACTTTCTGAATTTGTATGGTTATTTTGAGAAGTTTGTGTCGTTCTCTTTCCTTGATGATTTATATATCTCTAACAAGCTCTAGATTCCATCTTTATTGTCTATCGAGGCAAAATTCTAGGTGTTGCTTGGTTAAAAAAAAGGATTTAGGCCATCCTTGAATCGTTTGATCCTTATTGCCACAAATTTTTCCTTATCCTTATTCTCTTTTCTTTGAGCCATTATGTTATCTCTTCATTTCTTTGCACCTAAATAGTTTTTATAATTTACTTTATCCATCCTTTGATTGAGCATCTATTCTAAATGTTCTTTTGTTTGTCTATATTACCTACTTGGTTTCAATCAACAAAAAAAGAAGAAGGGTAAAAATCGAATATTATATAAAAATGGGGTTGATGGAGAAAATAAAAATAAAAATGAAGTATTGAGATTTGTTTTTCTAAAAACAAAAGGAAGGAGGAAAGAAAAGAAAAGAAAAGTGAAAATATGATAAGTATGTTAAGGAAGTGTTGCATAAACATTTGAATTTTGTGTACAATTCTCACAACTTCATTAGTTGAAGTTTGAGAATTAAAGAGAAAATAACCCATGGTTGAGGGTATAAGTCATGGTTATGAACTTATCTATTTGTTTGGATCAACAAAGGTGTGTTCAAGCCTAAATGTCTTCTCTCCCTACCAATACCTTAGCCTATCATTACAAACTTTGAAAGACCTATTGATTTCTTCTAGGTTGGTACTTACATAAGATTATCTTAATTGCATATAGAGTAAACAACTTTGGCATAGCACACATATATCATGTTATTAAAAATTGTCATAACATTATATGAATGCATCATGGATTTACGACCATGTGGATATTTATGGTGAGTTATTAGTTTGTTTCCCTTTTTTGTATTACTTGTTTGCTATTATATGAATGATTTTATTTTGGGGGAGTTTTGAGAGTGTAGAATGCATAACATGTTCATTGCCTTACTTGCATATATTTAGGGGGAGAAGTGTCTTTCAATTGCATGTTGGAAATGGGCGTGTTATGATTGTTTTGCATTCTTATTGTTTTTCCTGTTTATGAATTTATGTTATGTTGTCATGTTATGATGCCTCCTTCTTCTTGACATTACTTTGCATGAAACTTGCATAAATAGTATAAATAGGACTATTAGTTTTACTTATTGCATGCATAGTTTGCATTCTTCTATTTCACATTTCTTCTTATATGTTTACCTGCTTTCCTATTGTACTGAGTCATTGCATACTTATCACATGTAGTTGATTGCTTGGTACTTCTTGTTGAAATGCAGGACATATATTTTCTTTGATAGACTAGGATGCCTTTCCGTATGTGATACATAGTATAGTGTGAAGTTACATGATTGAATGCACCCAAGTGTTATTGAGGGAAGATAGTTGAATCACTAGGAGTGTGTCAACTTGGAAGATAATTTCAATTCTAGTCAATTCCTTCTTAAGGATTTGCTAACACATTTAAGTAGCAGTGATGTATGGGGAAATATTGTTGAGTTAATAGGAGTGTGCTAACTTGAAAGATAGTTGGAATCTTAGTCAACATCTTCTTATAGATTCATTGACACATTTATATGCCATTGGTGTTTGATTTCCTATCAAATCGATGTGTTGTATGCACATTTTAAAGCCTTTATGCCCTCTCATAGCACATATAGATATGGGGCTCCATGTTATGTATTGCATTAGGAAGATGTTTTCTATCTACACTACTATTGACTCATCCTTGCATTCAGATTGTTCTTCATTACATGGTTTTACCTTGTTGTTGTCTCCATGTTATTTTTTTTATTTCACTCTTGATTGCATGTGTTGCTTCTTTTGTGTTATCTTAAATCTTATCTACCATGTTGCATGAGTGTTAAGATTATTGCATTTTTTTTTACTTTTCTCCATCATATAGGGGTGTGGTATGTTGCATACATGTGTGTGCTTGCTTTGACTTTCCATGTCAACATGGGGGAGAAGTGTGCATAACATGTGTTTGTTTATACATTATGTTTTTTTTTAATAATATGCTATTTGTTGCATGGGATGGTGAGTGTAGTCTGCATTGCATTATGTTTATGTAATATGCATACACTTAGTGGAAGCGTTGCATATGTTCAGGGGTATTTTACATATTTATGTTGTATGGAGATTGTGTAGTTTGAATATTTAGGTTGCATGTAGAATGTGTTATTTGCATATTTGTATTGCATATAAATTTTGTTTGTTTGTGCAACATGATCAATTGTGCTTAGCCTATCTTATATATCTATATAGGAGTAACACGATAATATTTGGATAGATTAAACATTGTTTCTACATGATACATTTATAAGGTATGTGTTTGTTTTATGTGTGCAAGTTAAAGGTGAATAGTGAAGTATTTATGCTTCAAATGTGCTATGTTTAGTGGTGCTAAGTTCCTTATGACATAGGATTGAATGAGTTGATTCATGAAATTAGATGGAGCACTCAAGGGAGTTACACTTGGAGTAGGTGTGTCTTTTGGGTTTTGGTGTGTGTGGTTGTGTTGTTCATGGGAACAAATAATTTTAGGATATCTTCATGATCTTATCATGTTTGATGAATTTATATATTTAATTACGTAGTATTTTGACACAAAAAGCTGAAGAGGGAGAATGTAATTCTCATTGTTCTCTTCTCTGTGTATTGGCTTCCCGTGTGCAAAACACAATATCTATTTTATTCTTATTTAGTGTATTTGTCTTCCTCTATATAAAGTTAGCTATTGCTAATCAATAATACACATATGCATATAGTTAGGTACACTTTTTATGCAAGCATGTTTACACACACTATGATGTTTGTTTTTGTATGATGCATGCTATGTGGAGTGTTGGACATTGTCACATGTATTTTGGGTTCGTTTCGAGTACGGGAGTAAGTACTCAACCATTTTAGGAATGAAAATATGTGACTTTTTTTTCATCTTGCCACCAAGCTTGTCACTACCCTCGCCATCATCCTTAGGAAGGTGGAAAATCCAAGTTCTATAAATAACCCCATTTCTTCTTATATGGTATGCATAAAAATACAACATAGATCTATTAAATTGAAATATAGTCTTTTCTATTTTTGGATCACTAATACCTTGAGTGTTGTTCAATACTAGTGACTCGTGATTGTATGAGCAATACCGTGCTTATGAGTTATGAGTACTCGAGATGATGTTTTCTAGTTAGAGAAAATAGCATTCTTAAGCTGTGAGTGCTTAAGACTACTTTATTGATATTGTGAGAACTTCTTTGTGAGGGTGAGCTAATTTAAATCTCATATCTCTTGTTGTGTGCAATAAGAGATAGGGTGTTTGAGATTGAAGGTGGTCCTCCAGAGTGTGAGTTATTACCCTTTTGGTTACCGAGGACACCATATTGGGTGGTATGGGCTTTGAAGAAGAGCAAGGTTAGTGAGTCAAACCATGTCATTACGAAAGGAGTAAGAAAAAGGAAAAAAATGGGTGGTTCGGATAAAGGTTTCAACTAATAGAGGTAATAGTGGTTTTATTTCTTTCAAAGTGGTAATTGTTTTTATTGTTTAGTGAATTGTTTGCTGCTAAGAAACTTGATGATATTACCATATAGATTTATGGTGTTATACATGTTCTAATGTGTTGTTAGTGCAATTAGAGATTAAATGATGTATGTTTCTATATATTGAAGTTTACACTTTGATTAGAAAGTTTTTATTATATATTGCTAGTTTTTTTATCCTTGAATATTACTTCTACTTTATACTGTCTTTTTGTAATTATTTTTACTACAACTGTTATTATGTGTCAGAAGTCTTACTAGTGGCCATTAATGGTCTATGAAGAAGTATTTTATGTTTCTTGTCCAAGGTTGGGATTTTTCCAAGCTAGAACCACAAAATCAATAGGTATTATAAGTCTACACTTCATTAGTACACCCTTCAGATCTAAAGGTGTATTGGATTCTCCTACTATTTTAGCTCTATCCAACATATCACAATAGCCCTCAGTCTCTTCATCTATATTTTCTTCCATCTTTTGAACTATTAGAGATATTTCCAGTCCTTCATTCTATCTTGCAAAAAGTTATTATGTACAATTCTATCCATTGAATCAACATTAAAACATTCATCAATGATAAAGATAGAAATGAAAAGGTGAAGAGTTAAAAACTTTAAAATAGGTAGTCTTTCCCAAAATTGTCATAGTTAAATTCCCATCTTACACATCAATAATGGTCTTAGTAGTGGCTATGAATGGTCTAACATGAAGTATTGTATGTTCTTTCTCCAAGGCTGGATTTGTTTCCATAGATAGAACCATAAAATCAATAAGTATTATAAGTCTGCACTAGCACATCCTCAACCATTCCATTTAAATATTTTTATAGATCTATCTACAAGTTGAAGGGACATGGTTGTAGATTTTAAATCTCCCAGACTTAGCTATAAGAAATAGAGTATGGTATTAAATTTATAATATCACCTAAATCTAGCATTACATTAGCTACTTTATATCCCCTATAATGATGTTTATTATAAAACTTCATTGATCTTTAACTTTGTGGGTAGTTGGTGCTGAAGCACAGCACTGGATATCTCTAATACCACTTCTCTTTAATTAAACTCACACCTCATTTTCTTAGTGTTCAATTACTTAGAGAACTTAGCATAGGATGGCATATTATTGATTACTTATAATAAAGGTAAATTAATATTAACTTTAGAAAGCATATTAAAAAGATAAAATAATTGTTTATCTTTTTTGGACTCCTTTAGTTAGTATAGAAACTGTATTGATTGCTGGTATGGTTCTAATGTTTTATGAATTTTGGGAATGTTAGTTGACTCTTCAATTCTTTTCTTAGAAGGTTTATCATTATTAGCACTTGTCTCTCCATTTAGAGATACTATAATTCTACCTTCTTTATTACCTACACTAAATGGTAAATCAATAAATATTTTAGGTAATATTTTATTAACTACCTTACCACTTCAAACGATTATAACATCCTTTGACTATTCTACTTGGTTGTGCAGCTCTTAAAAGGATTATAACATCCTTTTATTAGTTTAATTGACTATGTAGCTTTCCTTTTTGTTTTCTTTTGCATGTGCTATACTAGTTGCCCAATTATATCTTCAACCTTTTTTCACTAAAGCCTGTATGGAGTGCAAACTTTGATTATTCATTAACTAGTTGTTTTTATTAATTTGATTAAAGGCATTTAAATTATCCTCGAAGGTTGTCTTATTGGATTGATTTAGTGGGTAAGGTTGGCTTTCATATGGCCTTTATGTTTGGTTTTGGGCATATGCTTAGTAATATTTTGGTCTCCAAGTAAGGTTAGGGTGATCATAGGTGTTGGAATGATATATTTGCATATATGCCAAATTTGAACAATTAAAAGCACTATGTCCAATTGAACAACAAACTCTGCATACCTCTTGATTTGAAATTTGATAAGTAATGAGGAGTTGCACTTCCTTAGTCAAATTTACAAGTTGCAAGGCCATTTTATTCTAGGAGCCAACTTCATTAACTTTTGTTCTTTTTTCTCAAGCACTCTTTCGTTGGAAATTAATACCCAACATCTCTTAAAGCTCATACACTTGTTCTGCCATCTTTTCTCCTATAGCTCCTCCTACAGTGTTATCAACAATGTACTAACATTATTGTGTCAGTCCATCATAAAAGAAATACTTCTATACTTGCAGTGGATAGCTATAGTATGGGCATTGCGTCAAAAGGAGCTTGAATGTATCCCAAATTTCATGGAATGGCTCTCCAAATATTTGGAACAAAGTTTCTATTTTTGCCCTTAACTTTACCATCTTTTAATGGGAATAGTACCTACCCATAAATTTATTGTAGGGAAAACACCTCATCCTATGTTGGTCTTCATTCAGTCTCTACAATAGAATTCTATGCACAATAGCATAAGATTCTCTAATAAAGTTTAATAGGTCTTCATTGGGGATATCATAAAATGAAGGTAACAAGGAACAATGGATATTTTTCAATTCATAATTCCTTGTAGCCTCTCCTATTTTATGCAAGAGCTATTATTTCCAATGATTAGCAATGCATACTCCATCATCATTTTCTATATATATTCAACATCACCCATATCTACTTGCACTTGGGGTTGTTCATCTTCCTCCTGGTAAATGTCCATCTTTCTTGAAATTTGTTTGAACTTGTACATGTTGATAAAAAGTACGAGATCCTTAATAAAGGATCTCTTACCTTTTGTACATTAATAATATAAAATAAAAATCAAGATAGGATATCACATAATACTAATGTAAAATCACTATCATAATTATTAAAACAAAAAGAAAAACACACAAATTACTAAACATAAATGATACCAAAATAAATTAGTACATAGAAATACTAAACAAAAATTTATTGATAGAAATAAAATAATAAATAATTAGTAAATAAAAAAAGTAAATAAAATTTAAAATTTAAAATTTAAAATAAATGAAAAGAAAAATAATTGTTTCAAAAATTAAAATGAAAGAAAAGAAAATCAAATTAAACTTTTTTTTGAATTTTTTTACAAAGCCAAATAATAAATATAAATGTTTTTTAAATGAAATAAAAGTCATGATGTTTACAACACAAATTTTTTTATGATTTAATAATAAAAATTTAAAAGCACTATTCATTCTCAATAATAGTGCCAAAAACTTGGTGCTCATATTTTGTATTTATAAAATAGCTCGCAAGTGTACAAATCATTTTATAAGAAAAGATAAGTATACTTCCAAGATTGGTATAAAGAGGAAGCACATGATTTTTAAAATAATTCAACAAAACTTTTAATAATAAAAATTAAAACTAAACATTCCTTTACAAAGTTTCGGTTTAGAATATATAATCTAATGACATAAAAGTAAAGATAGATTCAACAAACCAATTGGAAAGGAAACATTAATATTGAGTAAAGAATTTATCGGATATATTAGTTAGTTAAACATGCTTGCTCAATATCAATTAGGTTTTTAAATATATGAATTAGGATTATTAATTCTCCCTTTTTATAAGAAAATATCCTAGGGTCAAGATCAAATTCTTTATTAATTAAACATTGACTTATGACCTTCAGTTGGGCTAACAATTTAAACTTTAACTAAACTATGCTCATTTTTTAAGAAATTAACAAACCATTTAACTTATCACTTTCGATCGTGCCAATATTTTAAATTCTCATCAAGGTATCGAAGTAAGTTTTATGATTTAAGTATATGAAAATTAACTTTCACATTTTAAATACATTTTTAAATAGTAGTTCTTGCAAAAATCTTTGAAATAGGATTTTTGCACAAACTATACAATTGATATTGTAAGTTCCTTTGTACTTGTGTCTGTGTGTTGGTTTCCCATATACAAAATACGGTATCTATTTTATTTTACATAATGTTTTGTTTTTCTTTGTGTAATTTTGGTTACTATATATCAGTAATGCATACACGCACAATGTTAGAAACACTTTTCATGCGAGCATGTTTACGTATACCATGAGATTGGTTTTCGTAGTATGCATGCTAGGTTGAAAGTGTTAGTTTTCCACAAGCGTGCTTGCAAGCAACCCGACGTTGTCACTTGTGTTTTTGGTTTATTTTGGGTGCAAATATTTATGGATTCTACTCTATAATTTTTGGAACAAAAGAATGTGAATTTTTAGCACTTCGATATGGACCTCGTTGCCATCCTTGCTTCCACCCTTGGCGAGGTGGCTACTGAGGTGCAAATTTGATAACTATAAATACCCCTCATTTCTCTTATTTCATACCCACATTTTCAAGTGTCAAAATGATGCCATAATTCATACTAAGATTTATATATATTTTGGGAATCATTTTTTGTGAGCGTATTTTCAAGTTTGAGTCATTGACTGAGTTAAGAGATCAAATAGTTTTTTGTGTGCATACGTGGTGTGACTTTGTGTCTTCCATACACAATTTGAGATCTATGAAGGACTATGTGTTCCTTAAAGTTTTTAGTTTTTACATTTCGTATTACTTATCTATTTTTACAAATAATTCCACATTAGGTGGTGTTGGCTCTAAACAAGAGTCAAATTCAAGTGTTGAATCAAGACGTTACAAAAGCAACAAGTAAGAGCAACAATAGATAGTTAGGACATAGGTCCTAACTGATACAAGTGATAGTGGTTTTATTTTCTATTAGAGTAGTAACTTATTTATTATTAAGTGGATTATTTGCTACTAAGTGATTTCATTAAGAAACCAAAGAAATTACCACATAGATATAGTCTCTATGTGGATTTACATCATTATATTGCTTGTTATGCATTAGAATTTCCCATGTTTATATAATATCTATTACATTTAGTCGTATGTATAACTCATATTATTTTGTTTATGCTTATGCTATATTATTTGTTTAAGTGTGTTCTTTTTTATTTGTGGGAGTTAAACTTGAGTCACTAAGGAGCCTAGAACTTCTTACCTTGGTAGTGTAACAGGTTGTTAACTCTTTCATTTGGTATCAGAGTTGGTGCACCCTATTGGGCTTAACCGCTCAAGTGTTAATCTTGTTAACTTGATTTTTCACACATACAGTTTCTCTTTAATGGAGTTAGGAGAAGGGTAATGTTGGTAGACCTCTACTTTTCAATAAGCTTAACTATGCCTATGTAAAATCTCAAATGAGGGCATTTTATGCTCCCAAGGAGACCATATGTGGTTTCTTGTTGAAAATGGCTATACATACCCTACTAAAGCCCTACCTAACAATAATGTTATCCCAAAATCTACGATCGAATAGACCAAGGAAGAATCCAAGGAGTCTCAATGAAATAGTAAAGGGTTATATGCTATCATCAAAGTTGTGTTGCTTGAAAAATATAGAAGGATTCAGAGTTGTACAACTTCTAAACAAGCATGTGATATTCTAAAAATAACTCATGATGGTACTTTTGTAGTAAAGAGATCCATTGTGTTAAGGTTGAATAGAGATTTTGAATTATGCATTATGCAAGAAAGTAACACCTTCAACTAGTTTTATGCATGATTCTCCAATATTGTCTATTATTCTCATAACATAGTTAGACCAGTTAGTGAAGAAAAGAAAATTGAAAAAATAATTGGTAGTTTACCTTATAGGTTTCACACTCATGTCACTATAATGGGGTCAATGTACAGACCATGTGAGCTCACTGTAAATAAGCTTGTTGGTGACTTACATGTCTTCGAATTGCATCACATTTTACCAAGATAAGAGAATATTGCTTCAAAGAAGGGAAAAAACTTAGTCCTAGAGACTATTAAATGAAGTGAACCAATCAAAGATTTGGGTATCATAGGTGGTGATAATGATGAATATGATCCTAATAAGGAAGAAATTACATTCCTTTCTCAGAGATTTACCAGATTCTTTAGGAAGAAAAAACCATATTTTGGGATTACTTGGAGAGATACTTCAATTTCCAAAATCTTAGGATCTACTAGAGATCATAAAGACTCATAATATGGTTCTAAGAAACCAAGAAAAGGTCACTTGAATAAAATAAGGTTCTTTCAATGTGGAAAGCTAAGACATATTGTGGCATAATGTCTTCAGAAGCTAAATCACAAGAACAAACATGCCATGAAAGATGATATTACTATTTCAGATAGTAGTAGTAGAGATGATGAGGATGGCACTACTTTTATGGCCTCTGTTGCCTCTCGTAGTGCCATTTTTTCCTCTTACTATTGTCTTAGATATTCAAAAGGTAACTACTAAAACTGATGGTGACGATGATGTACAAGATGATCCACTTGATTCTTACAATGCACTCCTATTCGAGCACATCGAGTTTGAGAAGGAAAAGAAAAAAAGACTTTGGAAAGCCTTGATGAAAAAGAGCTAAGATATGCACTTTTAAGAATAATATAGTGGAAAATAAGTATTCTAATGATGATCAACAACTTGACCTCACCAAACAATGTAAGGTTATTCATAAGCGTCATTCAAACTTGCTTGAAGATTTTATTGCAAATCAAGAAAAAGTGAAGAAGCTTGAGGAACATATGAAGGTACTCGTCTCTAGTAATGTCACAAAATTGTTTATCACCCGTGATCTCCCTATTGATCAGCTTATCATGGATAATGGATTGAAAAATAAATTATTTTCCTAGAGAGTACAAAGGAATACATAGCCTATTCTCTTTCTGAAAAGGAAGATGAAATTAATCAACTAAATGAGAAACTTGGAATTATTAGCAACTCTGCAGCTGATCTTGAGTCCTTTCTCAATGAAAAAGAAGATTTGATCATTGCCTTAAAGAACTAACTTAAATTCAATGAAATGAGCTAGACTACTCTACGTTTGGATTGAACAAAATGATAGCTAGCTCTAAGAACCTACATGATATCCATAACAACACTAAGATGTTTGGGGACAAACAAGGTATTAGCTATAGTAAAAACGTTTCTACCTCTAATGGTTAGTCTAGCAAGGTTTTTAAAGATTTCATTCAAAATTCAAAGTTGATATCTACTACATCGACCTAAGAGGTAAGCCAGTTGTATCCTCTTAGTTAGACTATTCTAGCATGGTTAAATCCTCACCTAAGGCTAGCAATTCCTGTCACTCTAGTGATGGTCTTGTACTTCTACGTATTATCCTACCTACTTGTTACCATTGTGGTGAACTTGGGTACTTAAGACCATGTTGTGGGAAATTGACTACTCATCCTCGTGTAAAAGTCTCTCCTCCAATACTAATTCTCAAAGTCAAAGAGACAAATTCTCCAACTCCAAAGCCCATGCTTTTTATTTCACTATTACAAAATTGGGCTTTAAAGTTGGTTAAAAACCGAATCAATTTCAAGTCGGTTCACGTGTTGAACCGACTTTAAACATTAATTTGGTTCATGAGTTGAACCGAATTTACACGTAAAGTCAGTTCACGCGTTGAACCAACTTTAAATTCTTTTTTTTTTTTACATATTTTACTCTTTTTCTACTCTACTAAGAACCTATATTCATCACATAATAATAGAAAAAACCAAAATCTATTTAACAAAGTTTAAATAAAACAAATAATTGAAAAATTAAATATAATTAATTACTTGAGAATTAAATTTATTACAAAAATAATAATTTATATACAATACATACATATATATATATATATATATATTTAACTTAAATTACAAATAAAATGATGTTTCTTTTGTCATGGATTTTGTGATATTTCCATTTTATTTCAAGGAAAAGAAGCTTGGTTTGATTAAAATCGCCAGCATAATAACCAGGAAACTAGGCAAGAGAGATGAGACGAAGTTTGGCCAAAAACTAGTTGTCCATGAAACAATTCATTCTCCTAAATACATGAGCATATAAACATCCCAAACTTCAGAGAAACAATAATAGAGAAATTAAAACATTATAAAAATTACCATGTTGTTTCCCTATGTTATTCAAGATCATCATATTCTTCTCTTGATTCTTCTTATGATGTTATAATTTGAACCTTATGTTCTGTCCATTCTTCTCGTAAATCATCAAAATTTGTATTTCCAACTTGTTCCAACCAAAGAACTATATATAATTAAATTCAAAATAAGAATGTAATATCATGAATTCACCAAAAATAACATATATGTTAAAAGATTAGTAAAAAAGATTACCACATCGACACCAGAATGATATAATAATAACTCCCATAGCCCACCTTGTTCCAAGCAAAGAACTATATGTAATTAAATTCAAAATAAGAATGTAATATCATGAATTCACAAAAAAATAACTTATATATGTTAAAAGATTAGTAAAATAGATTACCACATCGACACCATAGTCATATAATAATAAACCCCATAGCCTGACTTGTTTCAACCAAAGAAATGTATGTAATTAAATTCAAAATAAGAATGTAATATCATGAATTCACAAAAAATAAATTATATATGTTTAGTAAAAGAGATTACCATATTGACATCAGAGTGATATATAATATTAACCACATCCTTTCGAAATCATATTAGCATTGTATTAATCTGGAATGAAGCTGGTATTTTTAATGCTATAATGAGCTCTTAATATGAAGTCAAGTGTAACTCTAATTTGTTACTTGGGTTGGTTGAATTTTGGTGCCTATATACTAATACTTTTGTATTTCCTTGGAGTGAACCAACAATTACTCTTGAAGATATGATGATTCTTGGTGGTTTTCCTATACTTGGCTGGCCAGTGACTACCATGATGTTATCACACCATGGAACTAGACAAGAGATATGAGATGAAGTTTGGGCAAAAAGCAGATCCATATAACAATTAATTCCCCTAAATACATGAGCATATATAAACATCCATCAAACAAGTTGCCCAAACTTCATACACAGTAATAGAGAAATTAAATCATTATAAAAATTACCATGATGTTGTCATATGCTATTCAAGATCATTAGAATCTTCTCATGATTCTTCTTATGATGATATAATTTGAACCATGTGTTCTTCTCATTCCTCTCATAAATCATCAAAACTTTGCGGGTTATAGCCCATCTTGTTCCAACCAAAGAGTACATGTATTTAAATTCAAAATAAGAATGTAATTTCATGAATTCACAAAAAATAACTCATATATGTTACAAATGTATATTGGTAAAAGAGATTACCACATTTTTAATTATAATGTTGATATTTATGATGATTTCGCTTATAAACTTCATGAAATAGTAAGCACACATGACTCCGTCATTTTGTTGTGGAACCTACAAAAAACAAGTGTACATGATTTTCCATATTCGAACATCTTTATTATTCAATAGTAAAATTAATAAAATTATTAATATTCACTTGTACATACCATAACTTTGTCCCATATAAGCTTGTGAGATATTTTAAGGGCAATGCCCCTACTCTTGTTCCATAGCTTCCATGCCCTATCAAAGTTTAAATAGTTAATTATTTTATTAAATATTACAAAGGACAGTAGAAGAAAACTAGCTAGCTATAACTCTTACATTTCAACAACTGTTTTTGTATCTTTACTCAATTCTATGGAAACTGAGTCACAGTACCAAACATGATTTCCATACACATAAAGGATTACTAACATACAATGATCTTGGCTTTGTTCAAACTTTAGTAGCCAAGGGATTATCAACTTCTAATTTTTGTTAAGCGTTAATGCCCTATCAAATAATTGTTTAGCTCTGATGCTAACATCTTTCTCTTGATATTGATTGACAGATGAAGAATGATAGAACATTGCTAAATGTGATGAGTGATTATGTTGAAGTTGATAGTAACATGTCCTATATAAAAGAAATATATATAAAAAATTAAATAATATAAATATACATATATATGTTCTACATAAATGAAAATTATCAACTATTGATTGAGAACTCACCTTGTCCACACTTGAATTATACTTAAATCAATCATTTGATATTCAAATAGCTGTAATATGCACTCAATCGATATATATGTTTGACCAATGTCTACACCAAAAATTTCTATAGGAAGTGGCACAGTCCATCCATCTTTTATGCTAGATGCCCTCGTAACAATAGTCATCAAAGCGCCAAGATTTCTGCTAAAGTTTAAAGCATAATCATAACTATACTTTTTCATGGCTTCTTCTTGAATGACTTAGTGCATGATGATTGGCCATGAGACATAGATTTACCACGAGATACTTGCTTTGTATCTCTTAAATGTGCTACACTTACTAATTCTTGTATAATAGGCTAAAGAAGAAGTATATATTATGTATGTTAGTAACAATAAAAGAATAATAATATAAAAGTAGTAAAAAAATATTATATTAAGTAAAAAAATAGTACCACGTCAAAATTTATCACAACTTCACTTGACGCCAAGCCACATATTGTCTAACCGCCTCTTGGACTATGGTAGCATCAGAAGGCATAAGTAGTGGACAATTATAGAGTAATGATTGATCAATTACTATTCACCAATGATTAGGAAAATATTGATTATGAATCATCCGATCATTGCTCAATTATTGTACCATTCCAATAGTAACAAAGTCCGTTGATGCAGAATGTTTCAACAAACATTTCATATTCTATAAAAAATTTAAGTGTTAAAAACAATAAATAAAATATATAATAAAAAATAAAAATAAAATACTATCTACATAAAATTTAAATATTACCACAAATGATTCATCAAATAGAGGAGGACTCCCATGTGGGGTAGCTATTGGAAGTACATTATCATCAAAACATTCATCTTGATGTGATAAATAGTAAGAATGCACATATTGCATTGGAGAAAATGAACCACTACCTGATTGCATCTGCATTTCTAGCATAAAAGAAGGACCAATAGGATGACTATATCCCATACAGGATATAGGTTGGGCACCCTGAGATTGCATGGGTGGCATGCTTGGCATGGATGGTTGCATGTCTAGCCAATATGGCATGCCCTGATTGTAGTATGCTGTCATGCTTGACATATGTTGTGATTGATATTCTTTTAAAGTGGAAATCTCACTTAATATTGAGGCCTTAAAGAAGCTAAGTTCTTTTTCAATTTTATGGTACTTCTTTTTACTGACCATCTGAGGATTTTGTTTTAGAATATTAAAATACTCCATATAATCATCATATTTGATTTCTACCCTAACATGACTAGAATGCTCGTGTCCAAATATATGATATATATCATCCCTCCCGAGCTGTTCGATTATTTCACCCCTGACTATTTGTTCTTGAATATATACAAATAATAAAGCACACAAACATATCATACATTATTACATCAATTAGCAAAAATCATAAGGACTTTGTATCAAGTTAAATTACTAACCAACTTATGTAGTTGTTCTTCTCCTCGCTTAGTCATTAGTCATTACTTCTTCATTTTGGGGGTCTTTGTTTCAATGTATAATTCAGATCGAGTAATCGGTCTACCCAATTCAGCTTCCTAGATAAATTAAATAAATTTATTAACTATGACATCAACTTAAATTTGAGGAAAATAAATGTAAAAATATTTATAAATTAACACAAATTAATAATAACATTCTATATCTAACTTTCGGATATGAAACCTCTCAGTACGGTTTGGAAGAATATTGTACATTTGTATATTCTGATGTTTTTCAATTTGAAATTCATCTGTATGTCTATAATCGACGAAGTCTTTCCAAACTTGAGGTGTAATCCAGGGGTATCCTTTAGGGATTTTGTATTGTTCTACTTCATCAAGTGGTTCCAAATATGAAAACACATAATTTTTGGCGAATCTAGAATTTTTGTATTCCTTCCACGCCTTATTTGTAATCTTATAACACTTGCTCTTCCAAATGTCAGGGACTTTATAACAATTATGTAAAAACACACTACAAAAGACGAGATACAATACAAAAAATATATAATATATGTAATTAGTTATAAAATAAAAGAGACTTACACATATGGTTTTCCATATTTTGACCTTTTCAACTTTGTCAACCTTAGTCCAATCATTTATATTGATTGGTGTACTTGACTTCACAAGTCTACCAATAGAGATTTCAATTTTTGGCCATTTTCCCCTATTGGATTACCAATAGCATCAAATAGAACGAGTACTCTATCATTTGGGTTAAGTGGAGCATTAGGTATATTCGCCCAACCCTTCTTTTCAAATGCCTTAATGGATAATTTGGATCTATAAGCTTTGGTACCCTAGGATCCATGAAATATCTACAAACAATGATGAAATATAAATTAATTGAAAATTTTAAGTCCATACATATAAACATCCATGATTTATTAGAATAATATAGAACATACATTATGTTTAATTAGGTTGTTGATCGTATACATATTTTCTTTCACAATCACTTCGAGTCCATGACGACGAATCATCGTCATCAACTATATCATCACATGCATTAGGAATTTTTTTGAGAAATGACCAATATTGAATAATGTATCAAGCATAGGTCATCATTTTCTAAAGCATCACAATGGTAGAACTCTTTTTGTAAAGGCGTTAAAAAAACATACCATCTTGTGTCAATATGATCGCTCAAGTAAATACTTGTTTTGCATTTAGTGCTAATGTGAAAGGATCATCAGTGTGACTTATCTTGGATAAATTTACAAGGGTAAATCCAAAATCATCTATTTTATATCCAATATTGATAACATCTTCAACCCAATCACACAAGAATACTGTTTCATGGAAGACCTCATAATCAAGTTCCCAAATTTCTTGAATTATTCCATAATATGTTCTATTAGAAAGTACATGATTACCATCTTTTGAAAAAATTGCATAGTTTGTGCAACCATCTTCACACCACTATTCTAATTTACTTGGACTTTTTCCCCTGCTTGAGTCGTAAACCTCGATCCATTAATTGTGAAACTAGAAAATGATTTGACATCAAATTTTGGACCATGTGCAAGCCATTCTAAAATTTCATTTATTTTATGATTGGGTTTATTCAGTTCAACTCGAATCTATGCATACAAAAACATGAAATGTACATGTTTAAAGTAAAGTTATAAAACATTACATAGAAGTACTAATGAATTCTTGTATGTGACACTTACATTGCGAAGCCAATTAATAAGCCCTTGCTTATATTCATCATACAACCATTTTTCTCTTCCTTTTTTTTTATAACAAGGATCGATCTTCAATAAGTTTAAATGCATTCTGTAATGTTATGAAAGATATATCAAGTAGATATCATTAATAATTAAATAAAAAATAATTTCCTTTTAAATGGAAAGGTTGAACCTGTCATCACTTACTCTATGTACGTTTGTGCCTCATTATTATTTACCAAAATGATTTGGTGTGCTTTTTCCCATTGAGTACGATCAATAAACAATTTCTTACTTCTACTAAGCACAGTGTTACCTACTTGGATCATGTGACATTCTAAGAAAAACTTGTGCATAGGATTCCTAATTTCAGTGCAACCACTAAAGTATTCAGAACAAAACTCAATGACCTCTTCAGCAATGTAACGTTCCACCATGCATCCTTCAAGTTTATTTCTATTATTTACATATCCTTTAAGGACATACATGTATCTCTCAAAAGGATACATCCACCATAAGTAAGTAGGACCACACAATTGAATCTCTCTAACTAAATGAACACACAAGTGAATCATTATATCGAAGAAATAAGGAAGAAAATATTTTTCAAGTAGACACAAAGTCTCTACAAAGACAAATTGATATAGATTTCTTGCATATTGTATTGAAGAATGAACAAAGAGGAATTATTGATAATCAAATATGTTTTGGAATAATTGATCTAATAGAATTTGGTAATAATTGTTACATTAAGATATAACAGTCATGTGATTTCAATCCATAAAGTTTGTTATTAGTGATAGACACAAATTTCTTAAGTTGGATGAGTAACCATCGGGAACTTTCACACCCGCCAAACATTTACAAAACACATCCTTCTCTTTTGTTGACATTGTATATAATTCTAGTGGTAAGTATGTTTGATTCTTATCATTTTCCACCCTTGGTGCCAATTTAGGCCATATGCCTAGTTTCTTTAAATCCAGTCTTCCTTTAATTTCATCCTTCATTTTTAATGTACCAATCAAGTTCTCACATAAATTTTTCTCAATGTGCATGAAATTTAAGATGTGGAAAATGTGTAGGTCTTTCCAATAAGATAATTCCCAAAATATTGATTTTTTATTCCAACAACCATGATCTACCGAATTAGTAACATTTTCATTTTCACCCCTTTTATTAGTTGACCTCTTTCATTTCTCTACCTTAGTGTGTATTCTTTTATTCATATTTCCATATCATTTGAATGGCATAGCATTCAATTTCCTTAATATCTTAACACCTCGCAAAGGTCGAGGTGCAGGATCATGATCTTCTTCACCATCAAAACAGTTTCTTTTGGTATCTAAACTTGTGTCTAGATGGAAAAAATCTTCTATGTATTCTAAAAGACATCTTTCGTCCGTGAACAAGATACATTGTAGAAGTTGCATCACTACATATAGGGCATCCCATATAACCTTTTGTTGCATGCCCTGATAAGTTCCCAAAGGTAGGAAAATCATTAATTGTCCATAAAAGGACCCCACCTCAAGTTAAAGTGTTCTTTTTTATGTGCAGTGTAAACATTTACACCATCATTCCACAACATCTTTAAATCATCTATCAGAGGCTGTAAATATACATCAATATCAATACTGGGTTGTTTCAATCCTGAGATCAATAATGTTAACATCATGAATTTTCTTTTCATACATAACTAGGGAGGAAGGTTGTATGTTACCATAATTACTGGCCAATTACTATATCTACTACTAAGGGATCTGTGTGGATTAATTCCATCAACAATAATGGCAAGACAAAGATTGCACGGATCAGATGCAAATTGAAGGGATACATTATCTACTACTTTCCAATTTGGAGAATCATAAGGATGACGTAGCACCCTATCATCAGATCGATTATCTGAATGCCAAGTCAATATCTTTGATGTCTCTTTACTTTTGAACAACCTTTGAAGGTGAGGAATTAGAGGAAAGTACCAAAGAATCTTTGCAGGCATGCCTTTCTTAGGTGTTTTCTCCTTTGTAGCATCCTTCCATCTCGATTCTTTACACATCGGACAATCATCTAATGTCTCATATTCTTTCCTATAAAGAATGCAATCATTTGGACAAGCATGAATCTTATGATATTCCATACCAAATCGGCTAAGAGATTTCTTCACTTCATACATTGAAAATGGAAATTCAATACCCTCAGGAAACATATCTATTAGTAGATTTAATAATTCTATGAATCCCTTGTCAGAAAAACCATGTTTTGCCTTCACAATGTACAAATGAACCAATCCTGACATTTTAGTAAATTTCTTGCATTCTGGATACAACAGTTTTCAGCATCTTCTAGAAGTTTTTTAAAGGTTTCGGGATCATCCTCATATAGTTCATCTTCAACACCATGAAACATATTTTTTGTCTATACATTATGATAAGATGTATATAATCCACTCACATTCTTATTTATCTCTTCCCCATGAGTATTATCCATATTTTCTCCATGATAATACCAACTTTTATAACTCAAAAGAATATCACTACAGATAAGGTGATACTTAAAAACGTCAACATCATAAAATCGCTCATTTTTTACATTTAATACATAGACATTGAATCATACTAATTTCGTTATTACTATTTTTACAAGAAAATTCCAAGAAAATTTTAACTCTAGAAATATAGTCCTACTCAATTCTACACTTTGACATCCAAGATTTCTCCATTTTCTATTAATGACATTAAGCATATTAAATATGTATCCAATCAATATATTTAAGGTATTATTATTTATGACTTCACCTACCTCATTATTATAATATATACCCAAACATCATATAAAAATAAATACATAACAAATATACACATAAATCTAATTATATGAGATTGATTGTAATTACTAATAATAATATGCCACATAATTTGAGTTGATTTAAAATTTAAGATATATAAAACAGAATTTATATAACAATTTTGTGATGATTAAGATTTTTTTAAATAACTACACTACTTCAAATCACAGATATTTTAATGTGCATCATATTGTTGAATCATGTATTTCCCATTTCATATTAACATAAATAAATAAATTAAACACCAACCTTAAATCACAATCATAAATATATATATATAAATTTATTTTATTACGAAATACTGATACAAAACCTACATAATAAAAATAATAACATACATAATACAAAAATTATACACATAATATACAAAAAATAACACAAAGTGAATAATAAGTGCGTATGATTAATAGACATACTACAAGAGTAAATAAAGTGACAAAATGAAGGAAATGAAGAAAAAAATGTGTTTTATAAGTGAGAAAATGGGTATAAAATATTTGAGTATTTTGCTCCACTAAACGACGGTGGAAATGGTGGTCGTAGGTGGATAAAAAATGATAAAGAGTGGAGGAGGTAAAACTCGGTTTTGGGTTTTTGGGTGTTATTTACAGCACTACAAATTAAAAATATTGTGTCTGATGGAGAAGAAAGAAGAGAAAAGGAAAAATCCACGTGGATAGCATCGGTTTACGTGTTGAATCGATGCTACACATATGGATAACACCAGTTGACACGTAGGATTGACGTTATGTCCTCGTATAGCATCGGTTCAACACATCAACCGACACTATACGTAGCGTCGATTTTTCACCGAACTAACTTTAAATTCATTATAAGTTGGTTTTCTCCAAAAACTGACTTTACATATCGACTTACATGCCACATTTTATAGAAGTGTTTGTGAGGCCTTGTTGGCCACCTTGGTAGATTGTGTCCTAGATATGTGATAATTACTACTTAGAGTTATCCTCCTCACCCACCTCATCTCCTATGTTAAGATGTAGTTATTGTAGCTCATCTGAGCATATCCAAGGTGGTTGCATTATGCACTTGAAACACAGTGTGAAAAGAAACAACTTTACTTCTAAATGATCGCCTAGTTTGGTATATATGATTAACTCGATAGGATTTTCAAGAAATAAAAAAAACCTCGAGTACTATATACTCCACATGATCCCATGAGACAAAGACTATTTTCTAAATCAGTTACCTCTCACAAACACTTTAAATGGAAGGATGTTGTTTGATCACTATTCTTTGGTGATCTTTTTAAGGGTTGAACTATTTATTTCTTTTCTCTTTTTTGGTTGTATTTGTTCTTTATGTCTTTTATTGCTTGTCTACATGTTTTATCTACTTTTGTTTACTTTGATAAAAAAAATATCTATTATATGTATGTGTCGTGTTTTTTGTTTTGACACTCTTTGCTTCCCATCTATACCTCTTCTCGAGATAGTTCAACAAGTTCTTATGTTCTGCTTTCTTACCTTTTAAATGAACTTGTTGTTGTGACCTTTAATACTTTATGGTTGGGATGATTTTGACCTAAATGGAAGTGTGTCTATTCTGACATGTATATTCCCTTAGAGGTTGTATGACTAATATCTTGTGTAGCTATGAAAAAAGGAGGAAAGAACTTTTTCTTACACATGCAATAATGTTGTGAACTTGTATGGTTATGATTGATAAGTTTGTGTGGACTTCCTGCTTCAATGAATTGTATGTCTCTAATAAGCTTTAGAATCCTTTTTAGTGCCTCTTGGGGCAAAATCCTAGGTGCTACCTAAATAAAAGAGGATTTAGGTCTTCCTTGATTCGTTTGATCTTTTCTTTCCACCATTGTTTCCTTATCCTTAGTTTTCTCTCTTTGAGCTTCTATGTTTTCCATTCTTTTCTATACACTTACTGGCTTTACATAAATGACAAATCCTACTTACCTTGCATACCTTTAGTTATGTTTTGGATTTGTTACTAGTGTAGACATTTAGTTGTGTTTTAGTTGTTTTTTCACTTCTTTTTAAAAAAATTGAAAATGAAAAGAAAGAAAAAGAAAATGAAAAAGATGGGCTCCAGCAAATGAATGCTAGTTTTGACATGGAAAGCCAAAGAGGGATAATGTAAGTCCCGTCATACTCGTATTTGTATGTTAGCCTCCCATGTATGAAGTACGATGTCTATTTTATTTTACTTAGTGTTTTGTTTTTCTCTATGTAAGATTGGTTACTGTGGATTAGTAATGCATACATACACACTGTTAGTATGTAAGCATGTTTACACACACCACGAGGTTGGCTTTAATAGTATGCATGCTAGGTTGAGTGTTGTGATTTTCAACGAGCATGCTTGTAAGCGAGCTGACATTGTCACTTATATTTTTGGTTCGTTTCGAGTACAGATATTTATGAATTTACTCGACAATTTTTGGAACAAAAAGATGTGACTTTTTAACACCTCAACATAGACCTTACCAAGGACCTCACTATCACTCTCATCACCACCCTTAGTGAGGAAACTAGTGAGGTGGAAAATCCAAGTGCTATAAATACCGCCTATTTCTCAAATTTCTTACCAACATTTTAAAGTGTTGAAATGCTACCAAAATTCACATTGAAATTCATATCTATATTGAAAATCAATTTGCTGAGCTTATTTTCGAGTGCATATCATTGAGTGAGTTAAGAGAACAAATCGTTGTCTACATACACATATGATTTGACTATGTCTCACGTACATGATTTGAGATCTATGAAGAACTGTGTATTCCTTAAATTTATTACTTTTTACACTTCGTGTTACCGATCTATGTTTACCAATCACTCTATATTGGGTAGTGTTGGCTCTAGAGGAGAGTCAGATTCAAGTATTCAATCAAGATGTTGTAAAAGCAACAAGTAAGAGAAACAATAGATAGTTAGGTTAGAGGTCCTAACTGATAGAGATAATTGTGGTTTTATTTTTTATCAGAGTTGTAATTTGTTTATTGTTTAGTGGATTATTTGATGCTGAGTGATTGCCTTAAGAAATTGAGGATGTTATCACATAGATACGATATTTATGTTGGTTTAGTACATCACTTGTTATGCATGATCCTATGTTGAGCTAGTACAATCTAAGTTTAAGGTGTGTACGTTACAACATACCATAGCTTAAACTTTGATAAGAAAACATTTACTATTTTCCTAATTTTTACTGTTTATATAATATCTATTATTTTTAATCATTTACTTAACGATATTATTTTGTTTTTGCTTCTATCATCTTATCTATTTATATGTGTTCTTTTCTGTTTGTCCGAGTTAGATATAAGTCACTAAGTAGTCTAAAACTCTTTACCCTAGTAATGAACTAGGTAGTTGATTCTTTCAAATATAAATCAATGATTTAAAAACACTATTTTAAGTTAGATTCAGATAATTAAATCTTAAATTTAACTCTTTTATTTATTATGAAAAATATTTCTTCAATATATTTTTCTTTTACAAACTTGGTTTTAATCTTGATGAAAAAATAAAACTTAATTCATTTTATGAAAATGTTTTACCTATTTTAATATTTCACATGCATAACAACATTATTAATATTCTATAGTATTTTCTCTCATACATGCTTAATTTAATAAATAATTAATCAATTAAATATAGAATTGAAAACAACACGTAAAGTTAATTTGAAAAAATATTTAAATTATACCTCAAGTATATGCTTACAAAATTTCAATATGTTTTTGCTCTGGAAAATCTCCAAACAGAATTTCCTAACACTATTTATTAAATCAAAATGAAAACTAATACATAAAATACGTCCAACTCTCAAATTGAGAGAACTTTAAAGAATGTGCTTAGGATAAAAGAGATGATTGCAAATATGGATCTATTATAAGAGTAAAAGCAGAGAAACTGTGCCACACATGTGTTCCACGCCACGGCATAAGACAACTTGTACACACTTGCAATCCTTGATTCACTGCTCCCGCGCTATGGCACAATAAATTTCCATGGCACAACCTGTGTTCCTATGTTTTGAAAGCCTTATTTTCTTTACACCCTTTACATCCGTTTGGATTAGATCATATGTAAGATTTACATATATTAATCTTGTATGCTTCAACGGTGTAATAGAGTAATTTCAGGTAATATTTTTTGTGTATTTATCAATTAAATCATTTTAAATGTAAAAATATCTAGAAAGAAACAAAACATACTGTGATACAAAAAATATAAATTTGCATAAAAGATGATCAAATTATGCAAATATAAATTTATTTTATCATTTAAAATGCATAAAATTGCATTAATATTAAATGTTTTTAATCACTCATCATAACCATACAGCCCGAAAATGATCACAGCTTGAACCTGAAATTTATCACAGCTTATTGTCACGTCCCGCTCAAATTGTCCCTAAAAATCCAAACAAATGATAGTTGCTTAAAGGATCTAGACTATTCTACAAGGAAAGTTCTAGATTGGCCTAGAGATGTCTAGAAAGAGCTAGAGTTGGATGGACTCAACTCAAGCAAGAAGACCCTAGAATATTCTAAAGCACGCTGGAGAGTGCTAGAATGGACTATAATATTCTAGAACATGCTGGATGATTCATGAAGGATGTAGAAGCCACTAGAAGCTTACGGAACATCCCGGAAGGTGCATGAAGGAACTAGACAAACCTAGAAGACTCTAGAGTTGGCTAGAAGATCCTAGACCCTTATGGCATAGTGTACATAAAACAAGAACTCTCTTGTATATTCTAGAAGCTAGAAGAATCTAGAAAGTGGTGGATAGCCTTAAGCTTAGAGCCACACTATAAATAGACCCATTGGTCTTCATTTGTATTCATCTTGGGAAATCTTGGGAATTCTTAGCATCTTGTAAGATAAACTCTCTCTAGAGCAATACAATGCATTCTTTGCAAACTCTCTTTCTAGTATCTTTGGAGTTTCACTCGGGTTCAAAGGCAGGCTTAGTGCAACGGACGGTGCTAAGTGCCGCATGATCGCTACTTGAAAAATAAGGTCGTGACAGTTGGTATCAGAGCGGGTTAAAGTATCTCTATCTTTGGCAAAAATGAAGAACGCTACTCCATCTACACCAAGTGTCGATGTTCCACCTATGGAACGTGGGCGTGAGGAAACCTGGAAAGCCCCAAAGGAATCTCGAGCTAAGTCGAAAGACATACTGTCTAGCTTAGAAGCACGTGTGAGGAGTGCGCAGGACAGCTTAGGGGAGCTATTCGACAGGGTGGACAACTTGGAGGAACGTTGCAATGGCTTGAAGGCCGAGGATGTGGAGATCCATGCGGCGGTCAAGATGTCTCTTAATGAGCTAGATGGTGGCTTAAGGCAAGAGATTGATGGATTAAAGGCTGAAGTTGCCAAGGTAAGAGATCTCGTCCAAAGAGAACTTGCTAATTTGTTGCTTAGAATGGAGGATATGGGTGGTGATCTAGCTCTATGTAAGCGAGCTATGGCCGCGGGAACTAGTGCAACCACCGTCATTGAAGCTAAAAGGGTGGATGTTCCCAAGCCTAAGACCTTCAATGGTGTTAGGAACGCTAGGGAAGTTGAGAACTTCCTATGGGGGCTAGAACAATACTTTGAGGCTACTGGCATAACGGACCATGCCAGCAAGATCCGAACTGCTGCCATGTATTTGTCCGACACTGCTATGTTGTGGTGGAGATGGAGGCATGGAGATGTGCAACGAGGGGTTTGCACAATTGATACCTTTGAAGATTTCAAAAGGGAGTTCAAAATGCAGTTTTTCCCTGTTAATGCTGAGGAGGAGGCAAGGGGCCGATTGCGACGATTGAAGCAAACGGGTAGCATAAGGGACTACGTGAAGGAGTTCACAACCTTGTTGCTAGAAGTCCCCGACACATCTGACAAGGATGCCCTATTCTTGTTTATGGACGGTCTCCAATCATGGCCTAATCTCGAGCTTAAGCAACGTGGTGTCCAAGACTTATCTTCAGCCATTGCGACTGCGGAAAGCTTTATCAAGTACTCCACAAACAAAGAGAGCTCAAAAGCCACAGATAAAAAGTTTGTTGGAGGAAAGAGTGGAGGAGGCCACGGCAAAAGTCATAAAGACAACTCCTCATTCAAGCCACGAGATAAGGGGAAGGAGAAGGAGGATCGGAATGCCTCGAAGCCCCGTGTGATGTGCTTCATTTGCGACGGACCGCATTGGGCACGTGAATGTCCAAAAAGAAAGGCATTGAGTGCCTTAGTTGCTTCCACTCATGATCAAGATGGAGGCGAGTCGGACGAAGGTGCAAAGATGGGTTCTATGCGCCTACTTGGTGCATTGCAGAGCGCCCCAAAAGGCTTAATGTATGTAAATGCCACTATCAATGGGAAAGTCGCCAAAGCATTGGTTGACACAGGTGCATCGCACAACTTTGTTTCAGTGGAAGAAGCAAGGAGACTCGGCCTGAAGGTTGTCAACGGAGGGGGTTCTCTCAAAGCAGTTAACTCCGCAGCACTACCATTGCATGGAGTCACTCAAGGAGTTAAGGTCAGTCTTGGTGCTTGGACTGGCCAAGTGGACTTATCAGTGGTGCCGATAGATGACTACTCGATGGTATTCGGCATGGAGTTCTTGGACCAGGTTAGAGCTTTCTTGGTGCCATGCTCAAACTCTATGTGTATTATGGATGGTTCGAAGGCTTACGTGGTACCGAAGGACCAGACCACCAAACGTACAACCCAAGCTCTCTCGGCACTTCAATTCAAGAAGGGATTGAAGAGAGAAAAAGAGAGTTATCTGACCATCTCAAAAGAGTACAATGACGCTTGCCGACGGATGTGCAAGTTGTCTTAGACAAGTCCCATGAGGTGATGTTTGAGGCATCACCAAAGCCAAGCTTGCCAACAGAAGTGCAAGCTATCCTAGATAAGTCCCATGGGTGATGCATGAGGCCTCGCCCAAATGGTTACCTTCAAGGAGGGAGGTGGACCATGAAGTCGAGTTGGAGCTCGACACAAGACCACCAACAATGAGCCCTGATCAGGTGGAAAAATCAGAGGCGCACAACGGAAGCGTGGTGGTTGACCCGCTAAGTGAAAATACGGAGCTAGCAGCCTTGAGTAGGCCAAGTAGTCCTTTGTTGGAAAGGTTCAAAGAAGGGTTGGAACATGATGCCCTTGCTCAAAACCTCCTTGCCCTCATCAAGGAAGGAAAGACTAGGCGATTTTGGTTGAGTGACGGACTACTCTACGCCAAGCAGAATCGCATCTTTGTGCCGAAGTGGGGAAACTTAAGGAAGGAGCTTATCAAGGAGTGTCATGATTCGTTATGGGCTGGACACCCAGGAATAAGGCGCACCCTTGCATTGATCAAGTCAATCTACTATTGGCCTCAACTTCGGGATGATGTCGAAGCTTATGTAAGAACTTGTCTTGTGTGCCAACAGGACAAGATAGAGCAAAATGCACCCAGAGGTTTGCTAGAACCGCTGCTGATTCCAGAGAGACCATGGGAAAGTGTCTCAATGGATTTCATTACTTGCTTGCCAAAATCAGAGGGCTTTGGCAGCATTATTGTCGTCATCGACCGCTTCAGCAAATACGCGACATTCATACCTGCCTCAACGAACTGCACGGTAGATGAGACGACACGTTTGTTCTTCAAGAATGTTGTGAAGCATTGGGGAATCCCGGCTAATATCGTGAGTGACCGAGACCCATGATTCACGGGGAAATTTTGGACTGAACTATTCAAGCTATTGGGATCATACTTGAATTTTTCTACCAATTTTCATCCCCAAAGCGACGGGAAAACGGAACGTGCCAATGCGTTGCTGAAGTTGTACCTTAGGCACTTTGTGAGTGCTAATCAACGGGATTGGGCGAAGCTGTTGGATGTAGCCCAATTTTCATATAATCTGCAGAGAAACGAGTCCACCGCAAAGAGTCCCTTTGAGATCGTTATGGGGCAACAACCCATGACTCCCCATGCCTTGGCCACGAGTTATGAAGGGAAGAGCCCTACTGCCTTCAAGTTTGCCAAGGTGTGGCATGAACAAGCGGAGTTGGCCCGGGCCAATATGAATAAGGCATCTAAGAAGATGAAGAAATGGGCTGACAAGAAAAGGAGGATGGTGGAATTTCAAGAAGGAGATTTGGTCCTTGTAAAACTATTGCCCCAACAGTTTAAGTCCTTGCAGAAGGTTCATAAGGGGTTAGTGCGGAAGTATGAAGGACCAGTTCCAATCCTCAAGAAAGTCGGTAAGGTGTCGTACAAGCTGCAACTCTCTCCAAAGCTCAAAATTTATCATGTCTTTCATGTAAGCATGCTAAAACCTTATCATGGAGACAAGGAAGATATGAGTCGAGGAGAATCCAAGAGGGCGCCTACCGTAGTGGTAACCTCCTTTGACAGGGTAGTGGACTCGATTTTGGCGGACCGTTTGATCCGACGAAGAGGTGTACCAAGTTATAGGGAATACTTGGTCAAATGGAAGAACGCCTCGGATGTAGAAGCAAGCTGGGAACCTGAGGACTCTTTGTGGAAATTCAAAGATGACATAGAAAGGTTCAAGCTTGAAAACGTGACGAGGGCGTCGCGAACTTGAGTGAGGAAGGGTGTCACGTCCCACTCAAATTGTCCCTAAAAATCCAAACAAATGATGGTTGCTTAAAGGATTTAGACTATTCTACAAGGAAAGTTCTAGAGTTGCCTAGAGATGTCTAGAAAGAGTTAGAGTTGGATGGACTCAACTCAAGCAAGAAGACCCTAGAATATTCTAGAGCACGCTGGAGAGTGCTAGAATGGACTGGAATATTCTAGAACATGCCGAATGATTCATGAAGGATGTAGAAGCCACTAGAAGCTTACGGAACATCCCAGAAGGTGCATGAAGGAACTAGACAAACCTAGAAGACTCTAGAGTTGGCTAGAAGGTCCTAGACTCTTATGACATAGTGTACATAAAACAAGAATTATCTTGTATATTCTAGAAGCTAGAAGAATCTAGAAAGTGGTGGATAGCCTTAAGCTTAGAGTCACACTATAAATAGACCCATTGGTCTTCATTTGTATTCATCTTGGGAAATTTTGGAAATTTTTAGCATCTTGTAAGATAAACTCTCTCTAGAGCAATACAAAACATTCTTTGCAAACTCTCTTTCTAGTCTCTTTGGAGTTTCATTCGGATTCAAAGGCAGGCTTAGTACAACGGACGGTGCTAAGTGTCGCACGATCGCTACTTGAAAAATAAGGTCGTGACATTATGCTCGAAAACTGTCATAGTTATGAACCAAAATTTATCACTGTTTTGAATAGAAAAATGTCATATAGATTAAACCTGAAAATTTATAATACCACAAAATTTTCACAGTTGAAATGAGGAAACTATTAAAATGTAAACCAGAAAATGAACACAGCTTGAAGCGAGAAAATTCTCATAGATTTGAGCAGAAAATTATCACAGCTAATACCAGAAAATTTTCATAGATCAGAAAACTGTCACAGATTTGAGACCCAAAATTATCACAGATTTTTTAATCAATGAACACAGCTTGAAACGAGAAAACTGTCATAGATTTTAGCAGAAAATTGTCACAGTTTTGAACCAAAATGCTAATACTAGAAAACTGTCATAGATTGAGACCCAAAGTTATCACGTATTTTTGGTTCAAAAATTTCAGTCAACCCAACTCACAAAAACTTGAAATAAATTTCAGGTGTAACCCAAAATTTCATAAAATATCACAACTTAAAGTAATGATTTTAAGCTTGAAATCCTTACCTTCATACCTAATTGAAAACCACCTATTTTAAGGGATATGCAGAGAAAAAATGGACCTCTTTGCTCGGGTAAAAGACTAAACCAGTTCAGTTTGGCTTGTTAATGAAAATGTTGACGTAAGCTTGGAAATGAAAACGGAAATGGTGGCTTGAATCACAAAAGCTTCTGATGGAGAAGCACTGCACAGAGGAGAGCTTCTTTGCAAAACTGGTAATGTGTTTTAAAGTGGGTGGGTACGGTTATAAAACTAAACGTGGGCCTTAGTGGGCTCAATATTGGTTTTTTTTCCTTTTCTTTCCTTCCAATCTAGCTCAAAATTACATTTGCATGGCCCTTCTTTTCTTCTCTACCCAAATTCTCAGCCCTCATTAGAACCTTTCCAAAACATTTTCAATGAACTGATTCGTTGATTCAGTCCATATCAAAATTATTTACTTGTTCTAACAAGAAAAACTAGAGACGTTTTGACATAGCATTTTTGTAGCATTGTTATAGTAATTTCTCTCGGTTTTGTTTAATTTGACTTTTCTTGAATCTTTTGATTTTATGATGTTTTGCTCTACAATAACATATAAAAACTCATACACTAATTAAATAAAACAAACCAGAATAAAAAAAACAAAAATGTAAATAGAATTGAAAAATACTATTTTATTTGAAAACATAGGTTGTCATCCATGAGCATTTGTTTTAAAGTCGACAACACAACTTTCTCTATTTGTCGTGCCTTAATAAGGGGAATTAAGATTTGTTGGCAATTCACACTACCTCCCAAATAGTGCTTGATTTATTGGCCAATCCATTTGAAAATTCTCCTTGATTTTTGTTCCATTAATTTCATATCCCTGAATGGAAAATTTTAAGTTATTTAAAATAGACATGACCAACGTGACTTTAGCTTGCCAAGAAAAAGTTTCAATATTGAATTGAATAAAAGAACCTACTATAAAACTTCAAAAAATTTAGGAGTTATACTCTTATGATGTTATTGTTTGATTTTTTTGTTTGTAAAGGCTTGACGTTTTCATAAGATTGGTTCCTAAACTCATCAAATTCATTTGGTTACAATAACCTCTTATCTCCAATAGCTAGCAAATCAAAATTAAATTTTTTGATGGCCTAATATGCATGGTGCTCAAGTTTCATTATAGATGACAAGCTTTTTCAAACACAACCTTGTAAGGACATATTCCCAAAGGTGCTTTGAATGTCGTCCTATATACATATAATGCATCATCCAACCTTGTAGACTAATTTGTATGGCTTGGATCAACAATTTTCTCTAAGATCCTCTTGATTTCTCAATTAGATATTTCAACTTGTCTACTTGTTTGGGGATGATAAGGTGTTGTAACCTTATGCTTGACTCCGTATTTGGTAAGTAATATCTCAAATAGTTTGTAACAAAAATGAGTTCCTCCATCACTTGTAATGGCACAAGGAGTGTCAAAACGTGTGAAGATGTTTTTCTTAAGGAATCTCACCACCATCTTGGCATCATTGGTAGGAAGTGTAATGACTCTTGCCCACTTTAGAACAAAGTCAACATCTATTAAGTTATATTGATTACCAAAGCTTGAAGGAAACGGCCCATAAAGTCTATAGTGTCAATATTTGCTTTATCTTTAAGCCCATTCTTAGACATTTTATTTCCCAAAACAATCCCTTCCTTTACCAAAAACTAGCATTTACTCAATTTAGGACTACATTTGTTTCTTCATACCTTTGTAAGAATCTAACCAAATTATTTAAGAAAGAGTCATATGAATCTCCAAAAACTAAGAAGTCATCAATGAATACCTCCACAAAATGCTCCACCAAATCTATAAAAATTTCCATTATACACCTTTGAAATGTGGCAGGTGCATTGCAAAGCCTAAATGACATCCTTCAAAATGTAAATGCACTATAAGGACATGTAAAGGTTTTATTATGTTGATCCTTGGATGTTATAACAATTTGATTATCCTTGAAATAACCATCTAAAAATTAGTAAAAAAAAAATTTTGGAAGACATTCCAACATTTTGTCAATGAAAGGAAAAGGGAAATGATCTTTTCAGGTGGATTTTTTCATCTTTCTATTATCCATACAAATTCTCCAACCAATGAAAATTCTTGTAGGAATCAACTCATTATTTACATTCTCCATTGCCATCATCCCTTCCTTCTTAGGAACTGATAACTGTATTTTATATAGTTATTTTCACATATTTTATTAATTAAAATTGCTACGTTCTTAATGTTTTTAGTTACTTTTAGTTTAATAAATTAGTAATTACTATTTTTAAAATATTTTAATAAAAATTAAATAATTTGTATCGAAAACGTACTTAATTCCAAATTTGTGTCCAAAAATATATTGCAATTTATAAAAGTCAAAAATATAATTTAAATTTAAATCGGGCTTAATTTTAATTATTAAAAATTTAAAAATTTAATTTAAATTAGAAAATGGCTAAACTGTAATTAAAGAAAGTTGAAAATGTAATTTGAAATAAATTTGTGGGTCAAAATGCAATTAAGAAAGTTTAATTTTCTGCGCAGGTGAGAAGAACCACGTCCCATAAACCACGCGCGAAACGTGGACAGTCCGATCAAAGAAGAAACGGCTGAGATTCGCGCGTCCCGATCACGCCCGACCAAATCGCGTGTGTGTAGATTCTATTTCACGCGGCTCGGTGCCTGAGTGGGGCCCACCTTTCGCGCAGGCCGTGCGTGCAGTGGGACCCACGTGTCTGACGCGTCCAACCGCTGTCCCTCACTTACGTGTGCCTCTGATCCCGTGCGCTAATCTCTGCGTGCAACTGGATTTTCCTCGAATGAGAAGCTGCCACGTGTCCGCCTGAATCCTTTCCTCGAATCAGAAAATGCCACGTGTCCCACTATATTTTTAAGCCAATCATGTTATGACACGTGTCATGTTATGATGAGCACGAAAGCACAGGATCACGCCCGCGTGCAGCCGTTGTCCCCCGTGCGACAATCCATCGTGTGCGCGTTCCCGCAGCCAATGTAAATCTGCCACGTGTCCGCATTAATTCCTTTCAACGAATCAGACGCTGACACGTGGCAAGCATAATGAATTAAAAAAATGCGGAATTGGCGCCCTATCTCACGTGTGAATTAATTAATATTTTCGATATCGAAAATCGATACGCGTGATTTTTATTTTTCGATACAAAATTATTACGCATTTTATAAAAAAATAAAATAAAAAATGTAATATTTTAGATGTATTATTTTTAGCTATAAATAGGAGATAAGATGATAGTTTTAAAAAGTTTTGGTGTTTTGGGTAGAGTTTAGTTTTTTGTGTTGATCGGTTTTGGACGGCAGAACATGCAGAAGCCATTTTTTGGCTTTTGTTGTGTTCTACGTATGCCAAATATTTGTTCTAAGTGTTGTTTTAATTTTCCTTCTTCTTCATATTATTTTTCTATAGCTGTTGTAATTTTTATTTTTATTTTATGAAGTAATTTAATTTTTTTAGGGTTGCATTTAATCTAAATTTATGATGCTTTTATTTTAATTATTTTTGATAGATTTATAAGACGTTCGATTTGTTCGTTCTATTTTGTGCTTAATGCTTTTTGATTATTTACGAATCTTATCAAAATGATCTGTGGCACATAAATAAACTTGGAAGAGGCATTTATGTGTATATTGCTCGTAAATAGAATGACATGTATGATGAAGGATAGGAATATACCGTAATTGTATGTGTGGCCATTTGAAAACTTAGAACGTAATGAATCTCGGTGAATTTAATTCTCATAGAGATATAGTGAATTAATTTAACGAGGTGTGTTTGTACGGAGCTCGGAAGAGATGTATGAATAAAATTAGAAATTTTTGGTTGACAAATTAAATGTACTAAAAAATATAAATCAAAAGAAAATAAAATGATTTGAATTGATTAATTTGGTGAAAAATTGCAATCCTAGATTTCTTTTATTTTGTTTTTAGACTCTTTTCTTAAATTTGTGACAATCAACGAGCGTTTTGAATAAAATCAAAAAGAGATAATTTTAGTACTCAACAAACTATAGTAACAAATCTCCGTGGGAACGATAACTTACTTATCATATTATTATTTGTGATCGTGTATACTTGCACGTTTTTTGTGTGTTGTAAAACACACAACAGGAACACATTGGACTAAGCTAACAAAAGAGCTATCAAAATGGGGTAAATAATGCATGTACCAAATCACTTGATTATCTCATTTTTCACAACTTATTTCATAATCAAGTTGAGTCTTCTTTGAGCTTCTATAAACCCTTTATCATTATCTTCTAATAAGATTTTGTTCATACAAAATGCAGAACTAATACCCTTTATATCATCAGTAGTCTAGCCAATAGCTTTCTTGTAAGTTATTAGCACTTCAAGTAATTGTTTTTCTTGTTCCTTAGACAAATGGGTTGAAATGATTTCTAAAAGAGTGGAAGAACTAACCAAGTAAGTATGTTTGAAGTGATCGAGAAGGAAAATGCATCAACTCCAATATAGGTGACTCTTCAACTAAAGGCTTATGAAAGGTTAAAATCTCAAGATGATATGTCTAAGGACTTAAAAATTATTTCTCGGTAGTATGTATTTGAATTTGATTCCAACCAAGCTAATTTCTCCTCATCTCCATCTTCTAAATTAAAATCACATTGCAATAATTATTTGAGACAATCATCATAGAAACATCTTAAGACTTCTAGATACAAAGGAATCCATAATTGAGATGGATGAGCACTAAACCTCATCGGGGAATTTCATTGCCTTAAATACAATGAAAGTAACTTGTTCATATTGAACTCTTATAGTTATTTCACCTTTTTGCACATTAATCAAAGTCTGACCTATAGCAAGAAATGACCTCCTTAATATAATAGGCACTTCTCGATCCGTCTTATAGTTAAACACAATAAAATCCATAGGGAAGATGAATTTATCCATTTTCACTAAGATATCTTCAATTTTTCCTTTTAAACTAGCAATGGATCAATGAGAATCAATTGGAAAGACACATTTGTAGGCTTTTGATGAGCAAAAACCGACATCGTCGATTCTTGCCAATACTTTGGTTTTAATATTTATAAAACTCTCGCAAGTGCACGAATCATTTCGAAGAAAATGATAAGTATACTCCCAAGGTCGATCTAAGGAAGGAATGTATGTGGTTTCTAATTTATTATTCAAACTTTTAAAAACGAAATTAAATCATAAACATCCTGTCACGATATTTTGGGTTTTGTATTTTTAATCTACTTACATAAAAATAAACATAGATCCAATAAACATTTATACAAATTTTATCATTTATAATGGCGGAGTATTTATGGATATAATAACTAAGTTAATTCGACATTGTCGATTCTTGCCAATACTTTGGTTTTAATATTTATAAAACTCTCGCAAGTGCACGAATCATTTCGAAGAAAATGATAAGTATACTCCCAAGGTCGATCTAAGGAAGGAATGTATGTGGTTTCTAATTTATTATTCAAACTTTTAAAAACGAAATTAAATCCTAAACATCCTGTCACGATATTTTGGGTTTTGTATTTTTAATCTACTTACATAAAAATAAACATAGATCCAATAAACATTTATACAAATTTTATCATTTATAATGGCGGAGTATTTATGGATATAATAACTAAGTTAATTCGACATTGTCGATTCTTGCCAATACTTTGGTTTTAATATTTATAAAACTCTCGTAAGTGCACGAATCATTTCGAAGGAAATGATAAGTATACTCCCAAGGTCGATCTAAGGAAGGAATGTATGTGGTTTCTAATTTATTATTCAAACTTTTAAAAACGAAATTAAATCCTAAACATCCTGTCACGATATTTTGGGTTTTGTATTTTTAATCTACTTACATAAAAATAAACATAGATTCAATACACATTTATGTAAATTTTATCATTTATAATGGCGGAGTATTTATGGATATAATAACTAAGTTAATTATGCTTACTCATATTATCTAGGTTATTAAATATATGAATTGATATTTATTGATTCTCCCTTTTTTGTATGAATACCACCTTTGGTGGGGTTAGATATTATTTGTTAACTAAACAAATCAATTAACACCTATGGGTGGGGTTGATAACTAATATGCTTAATTAAATTAATTCCTTGTTCTAAGAGATTGAAAATGAACCATTTAAATGCCACCTTTGGTGGGGTTAGACAGTTTAAACTTTATTCAAGGTATCCAAATTAAACCTAAGAATTTAGTTATCCGAGTACTAACTTTCAAGTTTTAAAAACACTACTGAAAACATGTTGTCAATACATTTTCAGATAATAATTCTTATAAAAACTTTTGAAATAGAACTTCACTCTAACTACCGGGCGATTGTACCAACAAATAAAAGAGCATTACTCTAAATCAGACCGGATAACTAAACCTTAAAATCTAATTTTCAAGTTTAAGTTTGTAATGAAAAATAATATATTTCTCTCTAATATTCTTAATATAAAATCTTGAATAAAAACAAAATCAATTCATTTTAGAGATTTTCACCTATTTAATTTTCGCAAGCATAACAACATTATTATTACATCATGTTTATAAACAGCCAGCATACTTAAATTTAATCACAGACAAATTAAATATAACAAGTAAGAATAAAGCATGAAAAATAACTGTAAAGAAAATAAAATCCTTACAGAACTTCGATGATATTCCCGTTGCTGGAAAACCTCCAAGTGGAATTTTCACTCCCATTTATTGAATCAAAAAGCTAATAAATTACAAAAACATAACTAGTTCTTCCCAAAAAGGGAAGAACTCTAAAACTAAAAGAAATTAACTAAGAAAAGCTAAAAACTAAGAAAAACTAAAAATCTAAGAAAAGAGAAAGAAAGAGAGAAAAGAATGTGTTTTGAGGTGTGTTTAGAAGTGAAGGGAAGGGGGGTATTTATAGGTGAGGATGGAGAGAAAAAGTGAGTGAAAAAATGATAAAAAATGGCAAAAACGCGGAGTGCAATTGCTGAGTTCATTGATGACATCAACATGACGTCATGGGGGCAGCTGCGCGCAAAAATGGGGCGAAATTGGCGTCAGCGCTATGCGCGGCTTGGTGCGGGACTGGGGTGCTGGCGCGCGCGTGGCTCAGCTGGACCGTAGGGCGGCGAGGCGGCACGATTTTCTACTTTTTGACATTTTTGACCTTTTTGACCCATTTTGTCCAATTTTTCCATATTTGTTGACCTTTCCCCATTTATTTATTAATATATTTGTGATGTATTGCTTCCAGTATTCCTCTTTGAGTCTTTAAGTTACGTTTTTAAGCCAAAATACCTGAAAAACAATAAAAATACCCGAGATTCCGAAAAAGACAAATATATATAAATATATGATAAAAAATATAAATATATATATATATATATTAATCAATTAATGTGCATAAAATCATGGTAATTTTAGTGCTTTTTGAGCACTCATCAGCTTTGCTTCACCAATCCCCAACTTCTTGAAAATTGACATAGGCATCAAATTTATATTTGCTACCAAATCACATAAAGCCTTGCCAAAATATTGATTTCCTATAAAGTATGGAATTGTGAAACCCTATTGGTCTTTGAGATTTATAGGAAGTTTGTATTACAACATAGCACTACTATCCCCCGTCAAAGCAACCATCTCAATTTTTCCAAAGCTTCTTTTTTATGTCAAGATGTCTTTTATAAATGTCACATAATTGGGCATTTGTTCCAAAGCTTCAATAATGGAATGATTATATGGACCTACCTAAGAAAATCAAGAAATCTTTTGAATTTAAGATCTTGTTGCTATTTTTAAATTTTTTGAGCACCAAACTTTTCAACACTTTTAAGATTTTTATTAGTTTGCTCCTACAGTTTCTCCTCTATACCTAGGGTTGAAATGGGCTATTTTCTGACATTTTTCTTGACCCACTAGTTTCTCTAACTCATTTTCACTTAGAAGAGTAATATCCTTGCAAAATTTGTTCCCTCCCTCCTTAGGGGTTTGGTATCATTTGAAAGGGTTTCTTAAGGGTGGGTTTTAAGCTCATTAGCTAGCTAATCCACTTTTTTTTTCAAGTTCCTAATAGATGCAACTTGGCTTTTAATCATTTCATCATTCTTGGCAAGTATTCTTTAGCAAAGACTCTAAAGAGCTAGATTGCTCATTAGGTGTTTTTGTTGCTATTGAAATCTCGATGGATGCATTTGTCAATTAGGCATGAAAGAGCTTTCTTGACTATCACCTTAATTGCTCCTAGAAAAATTGGGATGTTGCCTCTATCCTAGGTTATATGCATTCGAATATGGATTTTGGTTTTGCTTCACATTACCCACAAAACATGCTAATTCATAATTATTAGGACAACTATCAAACAAATGAGCTTCCCCGAAAAGACACAACATAACCCTGCATCATGAATTGAATTTACCCTTACTATTGAGTTTTGACTCTTCCAAAGATGACACTTGAATTATAAGTGCCATGACATCATTTACTTCATGCACTTCGACCACTCTTCTTATGGTTGTTAGTCTATTTATTGGCTATTTGTAATTATTGCTAACCATTTTCTCAAGAAAATCATAAGCTTCATTGTAAGGCATGGATAAGAGATCTCTTAGGACCAATGCTACATTATGTGTCATTTGACGTGTATAAATGATGCCAAAATGGCATAGAGTCACTTGATTTGTACAACCAATAGTAATTTCCACCTGTAGCATCAGTTGTACACAAAAATCGATGTTATTTTTTATTTTATTTTTTTAATATTTTTTTAATTTTAAGTCTACTTAATGTCAATTTTTAACATAAACTGATTTTAAGTTTTAAGTCAATATATAAGCATACCGACTTATAATTCATTATAAGTCAATTTTTTCTTAGAACTTTTTTTAAACCCTAACTTAAATACTCTTTATTGTAGTAATGAAATTTCCATTAATGGATGTATCAATAATGCTTCTTGTTTACGAATTGAGACCATTGTAGAAAGTCTCCATTTGTATCTGAGGGATACTATGGTGATGACACTTTCTTATAATTTATTTAAATCTTTACCATGCTTCATATAGATATTCTCCATCATTTTGATGGTAAAAAGTAATATCATTTCTAAGCTTGGAATTCTTTGTTGATGGGAAATATTTCATCAATATTTTCTCCTCCAAATCATTCTAAGTAGTATAGAATTAAGTACCAAATAATTAGGCCAAGGTTGAGCATGGTCGTGTAAGGAATAAGGGAAAAATTTAAGCCTATTGATCTCAAGGTTGTTTAACTTCTAGAAAACGTCCAAACAAAATTGGCAAGAGCATTTATTAAATTGAAACTAAAACTATTACTTTAACTAAATTTGTTCAACTTTTAAATGATAGAAGAACTTTAAACTAAATAAAAGAAAATCTAAGAAAGCTTAAAAGACTAAAAAAAATCTTAGAATGAAGTTGTAGGATATGGTTTACAATGGAAATAGATTCCTATTTATAAGTGGAGGAAAGGAGTGAAATATGGATTATTTAGACTCGTGTAACAAAAAACAAATGTTTCATGCTACAACATACACACGTTGTACATGGTTTTGGGGCTCAATCCATTACATTTTCATTGTTGCATACAATATTTTCACACTGTGGCCAATTTTTTATTTGGGACTCTTTGATATCAATATTTTTGCCTCGTGCTACGGCATACAAAATTTTCATGCCGCGGCCTACTCGATTCTACAACACTCTAGAATCCTTGTTTCTTGTATATCTTTTTTTTCAAGTTTTAAAACACATGTAATGCTTTACATATGTTATCTTTTTAATCTTTAAAATTGTAATGGAGTGCTTTCATATATATATTCTTAAAGTGTTGGATCAATTTTATCTTTTTGAAGCTAAAATACCTAGATAACCATAAAACATTATTATGTTTTGGAAAAGATAGATTTGTTTAAAATGATAGTAAAACTAAGCAAATATAAATCTATTTAATAATTTAATATGCATAAAATTGCGATATATGAAGTGATTTTAAGAACTTATTAGGTTGTTATAGGCATGATATATTGTATAGTTAGGACAAAAGTTTGTTATGTTTATTGCTTAGCTTTCTGTTAGCTCACATTTAGTGGAAGTTTTCCACGAGAATGTACAAGGCTAAAATAATATAAATAGAAAAACACACCTTGTAATTTGTGTAGCATAGAAGATAAAAAAGTAATAACTCTTAATAGGAGTAATTCTAGGAGGAATTTTTCAAGAACTTCTTTTCAATCTTTCATTCTTTCATATCATAATAGTTCCTTTTTTTTTTGTTAAAATCTTGATCAATAAATCATGAAAATGAAGATATATTCAAGAACTTCTTGATGTTATCAAAACATCTTTCATAAGCACAAAGTGAAAGTAATTAAAGTTCAATCAAAGTAGAAACTATCAAGAATAGCGAAGTTCAACAATGGAAAATCAACACACAACAGATTTCGAGATCATCTTCTTTCATAATCAAGTATAAAACATAAAGTTAGATAAATAAAATTACATTAATGTATGGATAAAACAAATACTACGCAGGCTAAGGAGTTATGATTTAGAAATTTTTCATGAATGGAACCTTCAATAGTCTTGAAAATCTATGTGTCAATAGAGTTGTAAATGTTGAGTACAAGTTCTGGGTACATCAAGATCAAATGATCAATCCTTGAAGGATGTTTTCTCTCACACTCAAGGGCTAGAATCATGCAATAAAAGATTGAAATGGATGCTATCAAGAATCAAAGCATGTCCATTTGTGATTATGTCCAACATTAGCATCTCAATTAGCATATGCAAGTTGTGTTGTTTCAGAAGCCCCTATTTTCTTGCACATCATTTTCAATGGTTTAAAACATATGTAAGCTTTACATATGTAAATGTTTTAAGCTTTATTGTAGTAATATTGTGCTTTTAGATACTATTCTTTGAGTTTTAATCAATTAAATCATTTTGAAGCTAAAATACCTGAAAAAGAATAAAACATGCCTGTGATTCCAAAATAATAGATTTTCTTTAAAAGATAATAAAATTATACAAATCTATTTTATCAGTGCATATAATCACATTATATTAAATACTTTTATGCACTCATCATAACCCTTATCTAGATTTTTGCTAGTCTCTTAGCAAACTAAAAACAAAAACTAGAATAAAATTAAACTATCCTATACCATTTTTGTAGATTGACACAATTACATTTAGCGTATACAACAAGCCTTTAAACCCTTATATTGTCCTAGTGTACAGGTTTAAGTCTCGTGAGAGCTTTTATAGATGACATCCATAAACATGAACTTTAAAATGCAAAAAATTAAAAATAATTAATAAAAACAAACAAATATATAAGACATAAACAAATAAATGTTTTTTCAAGCAAAGTAAAAATGGAAAAGATAACAAAATAAAAAGAATAACAAAACTTCTCATACGTATAATTTCTTTTTAGTTTATAACTAAAATTCATAGCATAAGGCATTTTAATATTCGAAACATGTATAGTGTACTATGATAACTAGTTGAAAATCATTTTTGTATTCAAATAAAAAATGTATCAATATTAAATTTGTCCAATTTTAGTGTATGGAATCAAAATTTGCTTAAACTTTATCCTTACAAGGCATACTCTCAATAATACTGATCTTAGTGGTTCTAACACTCATTAAAAAGTATATGTGAATAGAATTTATTTAAGGAAATGAACTACTAAGTTCACATATGTTCAAAAAATAAAAGGTTCAAAGTAGTGCATAATATTGATCTCATGAAAGGAATTGAAAAAAAAGATTTCATAAAAAAATCAAATACTATCTCTATGTATCAATCAAATTCATCAAATAAATCATTCAAGTAATATGCCTTTAAGGGATGAAGAAAGTGCAATGACTTCTTAGGATTAATTTCGTATCTTGCTTTTGTATTTAGCCATTTTTTACAACTTTGTTTTTGAGATAGAACCCATATACTGTTTGTATATATTTTTGTATTATGTGGGTAGTGGCTAATATGTGGCTCTCTTTTTTTGTATTGGTTTATATAAACCCATATCTCTCTCTCTCTCTATCTCTTAATAAGTCATGTATAAATGAAGAAAAAGGCATATACTTTCATTTTCTACTGAGAAGTTTTATTTAATTATGGATCAAATTAGCTAGAGGGGTAAACAGATAATAAACAGGATTTCTACCAAAATTAAATTCCGCAGATGACCAGATAAATAATCATGTATAAAATAAAATAATGCAAAAAAGAAAAATAACACATGAGAGTTTTAGGTGAAAACAACCTAGGCCACACCAATGACCTTAGAAGAAAATGCGCAGTCCACCGGACCACCTAACTATCAACTATGAAAAATAAGTTCCAATTACAAGGCCAAGTCTTATACTATTTGCTAGGATTAAACTCCTAAGTAATCTACTCACAAGCCTCTACTTTCTTCATAGCCTCTACAAGAAAGTTGTTCAGATCCAGACCAACATTATAACAACTTGAGTCACACAAGGAATTTAACTCGTTCTGCCAGTAACTAAAATGTTAGCATAATAACACAAGTATAAATGTGTATCCGAGAGTAGATTTAATAATGAATAACCATAACTAGATGGTTTAATAAATATATTAGACAAATCAAAATCAACTAGCAACCTTAGAATAATCAATTTAAAGTACAAATCATAAATAATGTGGGCTTCTTAATTCATCAAATGTAACCACAAATGTTTGAGAAATCAACTCAATAAAAAGAAATCCTATTTGAATAGTTTTAGCAAAACAAGACATAAAGAATAAGATTAATAGAATAATATCAATAATGCTATTGTGTGGTTACGAAAATTGTGAGCCAAAAGTTTGTTTAAATAGAATGAGTTGAAGCCCAAAGTCAAAGCCCAATTATAGATCTATCCTTAAAAACATTTAAAAGTGCTTTAAAAAGTAAGGACAATATGGTAATGAAAAAAAATTAGCCTGAGCAAAAATTACGTTAAAATTGAAAACCTGGCCACTTAATTAAGTTAGACCAAGATCGATCGATTGAACAACTAGTTGAGTATGATCGATCAACCCTAAAAAGTTAGAACAACCTAGTCATTCCTTGATTGATCTAGTGAAAAAACTAATTAGTTTTGAAACAAGTAGATCGATATAATCATTAATCTTGTTCGATCTAGTACTCGATCAATTTTGTATTAATACCTTGGGGGATCTAGTCATATAAAAAATTAATTCAACTCATTTTAATTAAGCTTGATCGATCTAGACATGGCGTGATCGATCAAGTGACCTATATGCAAAATTTTCCAATGCATCTAATTTGAAATCTAACATACACGAGAATAGGGATATATTTGAGATGTGTTCATTGAAGCTCTTGGTTTCTTCATCTTGAAAATATACTTGAAAGATACACCTAGAAACTAAAATTAGTTTGAGATGTTTCATTCATGAATATCACCAATACTCATAAACCTTACAATTTTTCCCTTTGGTATATTCATGTGACAAAACTTCTCTCTCACTACACAACACTCATAGGAAAAAATATTAATTTTATATAGTGGAACTATCCTATGATCAAATGAAACCATCTTTGCATGAATCTTAGTTTCTCATGTTTACACTAAAAGATAAAAAAAAACATAGATATTTTAGTGTATATAACAATATAAAAGCGAGGAATACTCATAAGAGTGGATAATCAACATATAGAAAATTTAAGTATGCTCCCCTTATGTGTAATATCTCCAAAGTACTTCCCTTAAATTAGCTCTCCCATATTTGTAGATTTTTCAATTAAAGTTCCAACTTTTCTCCCCACTTTTTCATACGAATAAACAATGTAATCATGAAACAGAAAAAAATGGTTAAGCAAGAAAGTAGTGTATTTAATGAATGAAATGATGAGTATACATTAGGATGATCTTAGTAATAATCAAAATAGAGAGCTAAAAAAATACATTTTCTAAAAATGAATGAACTCCCCTTAAGTTTTACAAGTCCTCTAAATAAATTCGAATAAAACAAATATTTATAAAAAAATTTATATATATATATATATAATTGAGAGTAGTAGACTTAGCTTAACATGAGTACAATAGTACACATAAATAATGAGATTAATTTTGTTCAAAGTGTAATTATCCATTGACAGTATAAATATTTGTAGACAAGTCACACAAGTATACTAGCATATATAGTGACATATCCATAGTTACCAAAAGTGAGATGAGGATGTAAACAACACCAGTATATGAATTAGTCCATTCATGATTAGTTTTGAAAGAATTAAATAAAAGAGCATCACTAATCATGAAAGAATTGTAGTTGACTTTAGACTTGCACAAAATAAAATTTTACTAAGAGGGAACTTTAGTCATTTTTTTTTTATTTTCCCCTCTTGTATTGTTACTTATTTATTTATTTTTTTGTAAAAGATTGGTTATTTATTTTCTTTTTGTATAATATTTTGTGGCTTTTTATTTTTGTGTAAGCAAAAGGTTTGTATTTTTATTTTTCCTTTAATATTACAATTATATGTTTTAGGAAACATGCCCTAGCCAAAACCCTGGTATGATGATTTTTACACTAGTTGTTAGGTATTCCTAACCGCTCACTGCGATAGCTTCACACATCAATATTGGTAGCTCTCTCAAATATAGGTGTCTTTCTATAGAATCATTTTATAAAGTGAAAGATAGAGTTCAACCATAATTTAGAAGAAAAGGTTATCTAAACCCCTAAAATGTAACAATATCAATCATAAACTTCAAGTATGACATATATATGTGTCCTATGAGTGTGTGGGTAGGTTCATGCCAACATTGATCATCATATGTGAAAAATATATAAATGCATAAGTCAAAATATCCATTTCTGCAATGTATAGGCAATCAAAATAAATATCAATGGAGTATGTAATGATCATATCAATGTTAAAGCATGTATACTCCTTTTTTATTTTATTTTTTATCCTTTTCATTGAAACTAAAGAAACATTAATAAAAATAAAAATAAAAACAAATAGCCAAACAAAATATGGTCACCCAGGGTCCATTAAGCACTAAAAAACCCACCTAGGTGAAAATTAAATGAAGGTAAGTAACTGGAAAAAGATAATCCTTCCTAACCCAAAATTTCTTGAATTTTGGTTTTTATATATCTTTAGATCGGAGATCAACTATCTTAGTTGTCATTGGCATATTTTTGGACTTACCTTTGGATCTCCCATTCATCCTGAATGAAGATGCAACATACATAATAGGAGGATGGTAATTAGTTCTAGAATTATAGGTGTTGAATTTTACATACCTCTTTGAACAAACAACTTCATATTTTCTAGTAGAACTTTTGATCATATTATCATAATTTTCATTCATCCTAGAATACGAGAGATTTTAATAAGTGAAATATGATGGTAATAAATCTAAACCTACTAGACCCCAATGTTTTGAACGTATGAGTTTTGGTCACTTCACAACTGATAGTGCAAATAGAAAAAAAATTGGAAGATCTTTCAATGTTACACTTACTCACTTTGGAAGTGATAATGATAATCCAGTCGAATCTGACACCAACTATTTGAATTTACTACAATTGTTGATGGATAATATAGTAAGTTTGGCGTTGATTTAGATGATGAGAAAAGTGATGCTAAATTTCTACTAAAAAAATTTACATGTCATTGATGAATTGTTAGTAGAAAGGGAAGTAGCTAAACTAAATGACAAACTCAAATCCCTTGAAATAAATTCTTCAACTATAAAAAAAAATTGGGCTATCAGAATATGCTAATGTTTTGAATTCAAATCTTACAGATGTTAAACAGGAAAACAAGAATCTTATGCAAGAAATTGGACAATAAAAAGGAGTAGTAAAGAGTTAATAATTGGAGCTGAAAGGCTTAACAAGGTTCTAGATTATGGAAAGCCAATTGAAGATAAAAGAGAACTGGAATATATAGATGAGCACACTATACCAACTTCATCAAAATCAATTAAATTTGTTAAACCTTCAAACATGTCCACCTCATATGATACACATAAGATAAATTATAAAGATGAGAGCTCCACTCCTTCAACATAAAAAATCACATTTGTAAGGAATTATAACTATACATCTTATGTTACCCATTACACAAAGAATAGTTTCATTTGTGATTGAAAAATCTGTTAAGTTTATGCTTGTCTATCATCATTGTGATAGGAAAGGTCATAATTCGCCAAGTGTTGATTTTTGATAAATGCTTCTAAATGTAATAATACTTTCCATGCTTCACTAGTAGGACTTATAACCATTATTCATCTATGCACGTTGCATTATATTTCAGGATGAATGGAATCATGATAACATGTTTAAAAATCCTACTAGAAAGCATGAAGTTTTTGGCTCATAGAGGCAAATGAAATTTACTGCATTTAATTCTAGGACTAATTATCATTATTATACCATTCATGTTGTATCTTCATTTAGGATGAATGGAAAATCTAAAGGTAAGTGTAATAATATACGAATGACAACTAAGGTAGTTGATTTCCAACCTAAAGATATAAAGAAAAAAAAATCAAGAAAGTTTGGGTTAGAAGAGATAGTCTTTTTCCAGTCACCTAATTGTCATTCTTCATTGTTCAGCTAGATACTTTTATTTAAGTGCTTAATTGACCTTAGGTGAATAACTTTAGTTTGTTTATTTTTTTAATTTTTACTTTTATTATTGTTTCTTTAGTTTCAAAAAAATAATAAAATAATAAATGTTGGGTAGTCGACATGCTTTAACATTGATATGATCATTACATAATCCACACATATTTATTTTGATTAGTTATACATTTGCATATTTTTCATATCTAGTGATGGATATTGATATGAACTTACTCACATACTCACTAGACATATACATATGTCATGCTTGAATTTTATGATTGATTTTGTGAGATTATATGGAATAAGCTAACCTTAACTGCAAATGTTTTTTTTGGGATCTATCTTTCACTTTCTAAAATGTTACTAATGAGAGACACCTAGTTTTGAGAGAGATAGCTACCCACTGTGATGTGTGAATGATACTTTAGTGAGTGTAGAGGGCTACCTCAATCCTAGTGTGAAATTCATCATACTAGGTATATTGGCTAAGGAAAAAGAAAAATACAAAAGCTTGTTCAAATACAAAATGAAAGAGACATAATTGATTATACAAAAAGAAAATAAATAACGAGTCTCTCCCACAAAAAACAAATACAAAATGGGAATACAAAAAAGAAAAGATTAACTTTCTCTCTTGGTAAGTGAATTTTATTTTGTGCAAGAAAGACTTCAACTCCAACATTTTATGATAGGTAACCATCTTTCTTTTAAATCCTTCATAATTAATCATAAATTGAATAATTAATATGCTATTACAATTTGGATTTTTATCTCAGTTTTGGTGATTGTTGATATATCACTATATGTATTAGTATGTTTGTGTAACTTATCTAGATACATTTATATTTTCATTGGATAGTTACACTGTGAACAAAATTAATTTCATCATTTATATGCATTATTGTAGTCATGTTAAGCTAAGTCTACTACCCTTAATTCAAAAGAAAATTATATATATTAGTTTTTATAAATTTTATTTTATTCTAATTTATTTAGAGGATTCGTAGAACTTACGAGGAGTTTATTCATATTTTGGGAAACATATCATTTTTAACTCTTTGTTTTGATTATTTTGAGCCTTTAAGAATGTGTACTCCTCCTTTTAACCATTAAATACATTACTTGCTTACTCAATTTGTTTTAAATGCTTCATGATTATATTTATTTATTTTTATGACAAAGATATGGAGAAAGTTTGGAACATTAATTAAAAACATCAAAAAAGAGGATAATAAATTCTGAGGGAGATTTTTAATTTTGAATATTTTGGATATTTAACATAGGGGGTTGTGTTTTTAATTTATATCTTTTGTAGTCCTCTTTTATACAATCTTCACTTTAATACTATTAGATACACTGAACTATTATGAATAATGACTCTTTCGAGACAAGTTGTTTGCTTGTTGGTATTTTTCTTTTTTCAATATAAATAAGACCTATTAAGATACAAACGAAGATAGTTCACCGAGTCATAGGATAGTTCCACTATGTAAAGTTTTTTCCAATGAGCGTTATGTAGTGAGAGAGATTTTTTCATATGAATATGACAAAGGGGGAGATTGTAAGGTTTATTTGAGTATTGGTGATATTCATGAACAAAACATAAAATTATAATTTTAGTTTCCAATGTGTCTTAGAAGAATATTTTCAAGCCAAAGAAACTATCGAGCCTTGATGATCTAATCTTAGGTATATCTATGTTTTCGTGTACGTTAGATTTCATATTAGACACATAGGAATAATATGAAAATAGACTACTTGATCAATCGAGTATTAACTAGATTGATCGAGCTATATTACCTATTGAATTAATTATTAATATGACTATGTCGATCGAGGAATTAATACTCGATTGATTGAGCACTAGATCGATCGAGATTAATGACAAGATTGATCCATGTTTTTGAGAATTAATTAATTGATACACTAGATCAATTGAGGGGACATTCGATTGATCAAACTATGTACTTGATTGATCAAGCACTTGATTAGATTGATCGAGCAGCAAGGACTTTGATTTTAAAAAATATTTTTAATACGATTTGGATTAGACTTTTACTCTATTTTCCTTATTACTTAAAACTCATTTAACTAATTTTATGGGAAATATGATAATTTTAATTTGATCGAAAGTGCATCAAAATATTATATAAAAATAAACCTAAGTACACAATTGGAACAAACACACAAAAGCTTAATTGTGCTTCTTCTCTCTCTCACTTTTCTAAACAATTTCAAGTTGGATTTTTAATTAAATTAATTTATCAAACATTTGTGGTTGTTTTTGATGGATTGACAAGCCTACAATAATAATTATGTTATTGTGCTTTTAACTAATTGTTCTAAAGTTACTAGTTTATTTTCGACTTATATAATATATTGTTTAAAGTAACTTGTTAAGGTTATTTATTATTAATTTTTTTTTCTAGATCACACACTTGTACTTGTGTTTATGTGAAAAATTTCAGGTGATATCAATACGGGTTCAATTAACTCATGGGACTCAGGTTTTTTAGAATGTTGGTCTTGATCCAAAAACCTTCCTTATAGAGATTATGATAAAAGTAATGGCTTGTAAATAGGTTACTTGGGGGCATTGACAGTGTGGGTAGTTTGAGTCCTAGCCTTGTAACTGGATACTTATTTTCCCAATGGATAGTTAAGTGGTCTAATAGAACAATGGTTTCCTCATAGGTTATTAGTGTGGCCGAGGTTGTGGAATATAATCTCATGTGTTTATCTCTATTTTCTACATTATTTTATTTACACATGATTTCATGTTTAGACGTTTTGTAAAACTTTAATTTGTCATATTTCTACTAATTAGATAATTAGAATCATAACTAAATAAACGAACTTTCAGTAGAAATCTTGAATGAAGAAATAAATTCAATTTATTTTTACTTATTTCACTTTATTGTTTCATCTCTTGCAAACTCATTGGATTACATGTAAGCTTTACATGTTTTGTTCTTTTAATCTTCTAAGTTTCAAATGAGTGCTTGTATGCATGAATCTTCAAGTGGTCAGTTTTATCAATTTGAATCTAAAAATGCCAAATACATCATAGAACATAGATGTGATTCTGAGAATATAGATTTGCATAAATAATTATAAAATCATGCATATTCAAATCTTTTTAAAATATTTATGTGCAAACATATAACATAATATTAGTGCTTTCCAAGAACCCATCATAAGGCAAGTGAGGTCATGCAAGCTTTTTTTTTTTTTGCAAAAGAACCCATACTTGTAATTGTTTTTAAAGGATGCTAATTTTTTAACTAACAACTTTAACTATTCTTTGCAAAGTGTTACTATTTCCTCATAGCAAGAATTTTATGATGTATTTCCAAAAGAGATTACCAGTAGTGTGTCACCAATTGGAGGGATTAAGCATCAAATTGACTTCATACTAGGGGCCTCCCTTCCAAACCGACCAGCCTACAAAACCAATCTAGAAGACACCAAGGATATTCAATGGTAGGTTGAGGCATACTTGACAAAGGTCCAAATAAGGGAGACCCTAATCCTGTGTGTAGTACTAGTGCTACTTATGCCTAAGAAGGATGGTTCAAGTCATATGTGTATTGATTATCAAGCCATCAATAGCATTATGGTAAAGTATAGACATCATATTCCTAGAATATATAAAATTTTAGATGAATTGCATGGTTCTTATATTTTTACTAAGATTGTTCTGAAAATTGCATTTAAAACAACATGGTTAGTATGAATGGTGAGTCATTCCCTTTTTATTAACAAATGCATGCACCTAGTACCTTTATAAGACATATGAATCATGCTTTACATGCATTTATAGGAAAGTTAATGGTTGTTTACTTTAATGATATTCTTATTTTTGGTAAAATTGTAGATGATCATGTCAAACATTTACTTTCTGTATTTGAGGTATTAAGAAAGGAACAATTGTATGCTAACCTAAAAAATTGTTGTTTCTATATATAAACACTACTTTTTCTTGGTTATGTTATTAGTTTTAGTGGTATAGAGGTGGGTGAATAGAAGGTGAAAGCTATTAGAGAATGGCCCATACCTAAGTCAGTTATTAAGGTAAGGAGTTTTCATGGTTTGGCTAGTTTTTATTGTCAATTTCTTAAAGATTTTAGTACACTTGCTACAACTTTAACTGAGGTTGTTAAAAAACCTATTGGTTTTAAGGGGGATAAGGATCAAGAAAGAGCTTTTAAATTGATAAAGGATAGGTTGTCTCCTGCACCCATTTAAGATTTAACTTATTTTACTAAAAAATTTGAGATTGATTATGTTGCTTTAGGTATACGTATATGAGCTGCTTTGATGCATAAACAGAGACCTATTTCCTATTTCAATGAGAAAATTAATGGAATAGCCCTCAACTACCCAACATATAACAATGAAATCCATGCTTTGGAAAGGGCACTTAAGACTTGGCAACGCTACCTTTGCCCTAAGGAATTTTTCACTTACACAAGCCATGAGTCCTTAAAACACTGGATGATTCAAAGTACGTTGAATATAAGACATGTTAAGTGGATGGAATTAGTTAAAAAATTCCCTTATGTGATTCAATACAAACCAAAAAGAACTAATTTATATGGTAAAAGGAAAACAAAAATGGTAAAGAAGAAAAATGAGAGCATTCATGAATGTATTGAAAAATAGAATAAGGATTATGCTTTCGAGGCCAATTAAGGATAGTAAAGAGTCACTTTTGAACCCATTGATTATATTTGGGTATACATGAGAAAAAAATGGTTCCTTAAAAGAAAGATATAAGTTGTAACCTAAAGAAGATTGACTATTTCAAGTAGTTGCATGGATTAATGACAATGCTAACAAATTAGACCTTCTAGGTGAGTATAACATTAACACTTATTTTAATGCTTTTTAACTTTATCCTTTTTGACTATTCAAGTGATTATTCAATGTTGAATCCTTTTGAATAGAGGGAGAGTAATGGGAATCACAAACCGTTACAAATTTTGAGTGGACCTATCACGAGGTCAAAGATGAAACAACTCTAGGAAGCATTGAATATGCTTATGTAAGAACTAAAATATGATAAAAGAGTGCTATAAATGGAGCATAAGGCATGAAATGAACCATTCAACAAAATAAGAGAAATTATGATAATTGAAAGTGCACCACGATGTGAGATATTACCCGATATGGCATGGTATGTTTTGGTGAATTTTGGATTCTAGTTTATTATTTTGCACCGCGACATGAATTGTTGTCCATCATGGTAAGAGTCTCTTAGGATACAATTTTTATTATAGTATTTATGCTATACCATGGCATGACATAATGTGCATTGTGGCCCACATACTTAAACTCATTTTCCTTATGATAGACCTGATCCAAATGTATCTATCTTTTATTATTGATATCTTTTATTTGGATAATGGTTATCTTTTCATTAGGGTTAATTTATTTTGTGGCTTTGAATAGCTGTAGCTAGATATTTTGAATTTAGATTAATATACATTTGAATTATATCAAAGTTGAGAGATTTTGCCTCTTTTGTTCCTCTATGAACCTACTTATCAAGGGATTTGTAAATCTTGTGATGTCATATCATCATTGAATCTTTGGTGAGTAATATCCATAGATTCAAGGTTAGTGATATAATATGAGTATTATCTTTCTAGGATCTATTTCAATTTGTCATTGGGTCTTTAGCCGTGTCTCATGAAGTTCTTAAACCATTTAATGTTTGTGGGTTTCAAGGATGTTCACTGGTTTTCATTAATGTTTCTATTGTAAGTATAGAATCTATGGTGACTACTAACAATGATTGTGAATTTGTTAAGCATAATGTGTACTAGTTACCAATGAGTAATCGTGGAAATCCACTAAATAAGTATTCTTTACACTATTTGGAGCTTGTGAGGCAACTATAAATCAAATGTCTACAATGTTTATACCCACCAAAATGGAGAATGCATTGTTTGACCCAAAATAGGCTAGTGCTATGATTGAGGAAATGAATGCTCTCAAGAAAAATAAATCATAGTAATTATTGTAGTTGCAAGAAGGAAAGAAGCCAATTAGTTATAGATGGGTTTATAACATTAAACATCATTAAGATGATTCTATTAATTGGTATAAAACTAGACTCATAGCTAAGGTCTTTATTCAGATGTATGGTATTAATTGTTAAAATATTTGTACATATATATGGCCAAAATTAATACTATTTGGGCTTTATTTTCTTCAACTGCAAATTTTGATTGGATATTGTAATAGTATCATGTAAAAAATGCTTTTTTACCTCGAGATTTACGGCAATATATTTATATATCTTTACCTACTAGTTAAAGGGGCCCTAATGATTCTATTGTTGTCTATAAGCTTAATAATGAATTGTATTGACTAAAAACGTCTCCAAGAGCTTGGTTTGGAAGATTTAAATTTTCTATGAAGAAGTATGGTTATGAACAAAGAAATACTGATCATACCTTATTCCTTGAATGTTGTAAGCTAATAGTCATTATTCTATAGATGATATAGTTATGACTAGTGATGATATTAGACGAAATTCGAGGACTAAAATGCTATCTAGCTTTGGAATTTGACATGAAGGACTTCAAATGATTGAAGTATTTTTTAGATATCTAAGTATCTCATTATGCACACGGAATTTTCTTATAAAAAAAATATATTCTTGATTTATTGAAGGAAAGTGGTATGCTTACATGTAAACCCACTAGTACTCCTATAGAAAAAAAAACTAAGGATTAGAAGAGAAGCATATGGATCATCTTCAAACTGATAAAGGAAAGTATCAAAGTATGCTTAGTCATTTGATTTATCTATCTCATACTAGACATTTTATCACATATTCAATGATGTTGTGAACATTTTCAAGACTAATCCAAGTGTATGACATAAGGAAATTGAATGTCAATTTTTAAGTACCTAGAGTATACACCAAGGAAAGGTATGATGTTTTTAAAATAAGGGCATGTCCAAATTACGGGACATACTGACTTAGATTGGGTGGAAAAGGGAGATAGAAGAAGGTCTACCTTTGTCCATTGTACATTTGTAGGTGGTAACTGATGAAAATTATTTTGACGTATTAATTAGTATATTTTCATGTATTTATTTTACTTTTATCTTGTTTTGGAGGGCATTATCATGGTATAGTGGTTTGATTTCTTTTTAGAAGAATTCTGGACAAACACGAGTAAAAATCATAAAAACGAGGATTTTAATGGACATTCATACAAGTCAAAATGAACCAAAATACCAAAGACCATAAATTTCATATTCTCCAAGGCCTAGACATAATCTATGCCACGAGGAGCTACTCTCATTTCTAACTAGTGATTTTGGGATTTCTATGCACACCGCAACACAAACCTTTAGAATCCAACTTATGTTTTCTAAAGTTATGTGTGTGTCGTAGTCCAATATATACCATGTTGTGACACAACTCTCTTAGGTTATGATGAGTGCTCAAAAGCACCCAATATATCATGATTTTATGCATATTTGATGATTAAAAAATTTGTATTTACTTAGTTTTACTATTATTTTATACAAATCTATCTTGTCAAAATTATGGGTATATTTTGTTATTTTTTAATTAATTTAACTTAAAAAGATGATATTGATTAATATTTGAGGAAATACATTTGAGGCACTCCATTAAAAAGGCTCCATATAAATAAAAGAATGATACAAGAAAAAAAGGGAACAAAGTCACACAGAACAAAGTGTGCCACAATGTGGAATTATTGTGTGACATTGCCCGATGCAATCATAGTTAGTACAACTATCCCTAATCCTTTGTGGGCTATGGTGTGGAAAATATGCTTGCCATGGCGGGAGATTCTTAAACCATGTGAATGCGTGTGTCAATTACATGGATCTAGAGCATGGACTAATGCGTGCCGTGACTCCTACCTCTATGAGCTAATTTCCTTAGCATATAAATAGGATCCTTTCTACTTAGTCTCTTTAGTTTCTATTTTTTTCTCTTTTATTAGTTTAAGGATCTTCTCTCATTTGAGAATTGAACAAATTTAGTTTATGTAATAGTTGTAGATCCAATTTAATAAATGTTTGGCATTTCTTTTAGAAAATTTACAAATATAATTCAAGAAGATTCTATAGAGTTATATTTATGTATTCTTTTCTTTATGTGTTATTTCTACATGTTATGTTTAATTTTCTGATCAATTATGAAATTAATCATGCATGGTTGAAATTATAATGTGATATTAGTAACATTGTTATGCTTGTGAAATATTAATTGGTAAAATACTTTTACAAAATTAAGTATTATTTTTTATTAAATAATTCAACAAAGTTTATTTAAGAAAATATAGTGATGTTAGAATTTTTGTTATAACCGTAAAATATGAAAGTTGGATTTATGATTTGATTATCTAAATCTGATTTAATGTATTACTCTTTTATTAGTGATTTGGTTTACATGTGTACTTGGACTTCAAACTCTATTTCAAAGATTTTTATAAGAACTATTCTTGAAGGATATATTGATAACATATCTTTCGTAGTAGTTTTAAAATCTGAAAGTCATTTATCAAATAGTTAAATTCTTGAATCTAATTTTGACACTTTGAATGAAGTTTAAATTGTCAAGCCCCACCTAAGGAAGACAATTAAATGGTTTATTAATTTCTTAAAAAATAAATTGAATGTAATAATAAAATCAATTAATAGGCCCACGTAAGGATTAATAACAAGAATGATCCCTACCCTAGGATATTTTAATACAAAAAAGGGATAATCAATAATCTTAATTCAAATCTTTAATAATATATTTAATATTGAGCAAGCATAATCAACTAGCTAATATATACATTCTCTATATCATAATAAATTTCTAAATGTCTAAATGTTTATTGAATTTATCTTTAATTTATTGTCATAAGATTAGGATTTCAAACCCAAACTTTATGATAGGATGTTTAGGTTTTATTTTTATTTTTTAAGAATTTGTGAATATTTTAAAAGTCATGTGATTTCTCTTTAGATCAACCTTGGGATTATATTTATCGTTTCTATAAGTAATTCGTGCACTTTCAATCATTTTATAAAATTTACAAAATTTGACAATCAAGTTTTTGTCCATCAAGTTGTAATTGAAGGATCACAAATCAATGCATCAATGCATGTATGATGAGTGCTCAAAAATACATAATATATCATAATTTTATGCATATTACATGATTAAATATGTTTTTTAGTTTTACTATCATTTTAAAAAAAATTATGTTTTCAGATTCATGAGTATGTTTTGTTGTTTTTAAAGTATTTGAGTTTCAAAAAGATTTAATTGATAAATACTTGAAGAATATATCTGAAAGCTTCCATTGTAACTTTAAAAGCTTAAAATATAACATATGTAAAGCATTACTTATGTTCTAAACCATGAAAAAGATGTACAAAGAAAATAAGGGATCCATTTGTTTAGAACAAGGTGGGTAACAACATGAGAGTTTTATGTGCTACAAGGCAAGGAAAAAGAATTGAGAATCATATGTCCAAGAATCGATGCAAGCTTGAAAGAATTGTATGGCACGGTGCGAGTCATTTGATCCATATTTTCTCTTTTTCTACACCCATAAATAGGACCCTAATTCTATTGTAATCCATATTCCACAGCTTCATTCATAAGCTGACTTCTTAATCTCTTAAGCTCTCTTCACTTTTCCTCTAGTAGTTTCAAGTTATTTTCTGATTTAAGAGTTGAGAAATTTTAGTTTATGTAGTAATTATAAGTTTCAATTTAATAAGCGATGTTGGCAATTCTACCTGGAGGTTTTCCAAAACAAAAAGGATACTAAGACCCTATTGAGATATATTTAAATGTATTCATTTTAGATTAACTTTATATGTTGTTTTATATGATATGTTTAATTTATTGATCATTTATTAAAATATGCATGTCTAACTATAAATAGTATGAAATATTAATAGTTTGGTTATGCTTGTGAAATATTAAAGTAGATTAAACATTTTTATAAAATGAATTTAATTTTTATTTCTTCATCAAGATTAAAATGCAGTTTGTAAAAGAGAAATATATTGATGAAATATTTTTCATAATAAATAAGAGGGTTGTATTTAGGATTTAATTATCTAAATTTGATTTAGACTAAACTCTTAGATGTTAGATGGAATATTCTATATCTGAATTAGAGAACTTTATTTCAAAGATTTTTTATAAGATTTTTTATAAGATTTTTTATTGGAAAATATATTGACAACATATTTTTCATAATATATTTAAAATCTGAAAGTTAGTTTTCAGATACTTAAATCAATAACCTACCTTAGACACCTTGATGAGAGTTTGAATTGATAGTCCTGCCAAAAGCATCAATTAAATGGTTTATAGGTTCCTTAGGAATAAAGCATACTTTAGTTAACTATCAATTATTAATCCTTACCAAAAGACTTTAATTGATAATTGATTAATAACGGGATTGATCTATGCCTTGGGATAATTTCTTATAAAAAAAAAGAATCAATATCTTGATTCATATTTTTAATAAGCTACTTAATTTTGAGCAAGCATATTTAACTAGCTAATGTATTGCATATATTCTTCACTATATGATAAATTTTTAATTGCCTAAATTTTTATAAATCTATCTTTATTTTTATGTAATTAGTTTAAATTTTTAAACCCAAACTTTATGATAAAATATTTGGGTTTTATTTTTCGTTTTTCAATTTTTTTTGAATAATTGAAAAACCCATTATTCTTTCGTAGACCGACCTTAGAAGTAAGCTTATTAGTTTCTATAAGTGATTCATTCACTTTTGAGCTATGTTATAAATCATACAAAATTTGTACGTATAGTTTTGGCACATCATGTTTTTGGCATCATTACCAGGTAGATTGGTAATAGTACAAAAAACTAGATAACCTTTTTTCAAGCAAACAAGTTCTTCTCACAATATATAGCATACTATAACCCGAGTGTAAAAATCTGCTAGAAATCCCAACATGAGTTTCAAACGTGTTTAATCCTAATTTTAGCCTATAAATAAAACCCTAACCTCTCTTAAACATATATCACACCACACATTAATTTACCAGCTCCCATAGTCTTTCCACTATACATAATATACAATGTGGAGAGAAAGCCTTCTATTTGTGAAGAAAACCCAAGGATTCGAATAAGGTAAGGATAACTTATTCACAGATTTGGAATCATTTCTCAAGAAAGGGTATTTTTATTGCCATATATTATTTTTCTCTTTGTAATCCAATGTATTTTATAATTGAATTACCTTTTGCTAATTTAACTATAATTGGTTAATTTTGTAATAAGAGGATTTTAGTATTGCTTATAATGATTGAAAAAATAATTTTATGGTTTGAATAAATAAAAGTTTTGGATTTATTTCTTGTTCATATTCTTCAAATCTTTAATTATAAATTAATGATGTACCAAGTCTTGATTTATAATTAAATAAAATATTTTAGAACTAAGCATTAAACATGTCATTTGTGCTTGGTTGTGCATAAATGAATAATAATTTAACTTAATTTCATTAATTTATATTAAATTAGCTTTAATATTTAATTATAAATTAATAATGGGTCAAATCTTAATTTTAAAATTTTAAAATACATTTGTCATAGATTTACCAATTAATTAATTTCAAGTCCAACCAAGAATGTTATCAATTAATTGAGAATCTTGGTTTATATATTTTCCATATTTTTCCAATTAATAATTTTCAAGTCGTGCTAAAGAAGTATGTTATTGATTAATTGAGAATTTTGGGGACTCACAATGATTATAAGTAGTTCCCTCATTTGAAAAGAAAAAAATCAGTCAATCTAACATGTTATTTAAACCATTTAATTCGCTATTCTGTGAAGGGACATACAAACTAATTTCCCATATTCACTTATCATCCTTGTTTTAGGTTGTAATTTAGTTTATTTATGATCTTTTGTTATTAAAGTAATTTAGGATTTGTAGTTCTTTTTGCTCAACTAACACCTAATAGAATGTTTATGATTGTTTTTCTTGACTAATATAGAAAATAATTTAACTTTTTAAAACAACTAGCCAATTTCTTTAGAGATCGACCTAGAGTTTACTTATCATCAGTGTACTACTGATTCATGCACTTACAAACAATTAAAATTTATGCATCAAGTTTTTAGGGCCATAGTTGGGGATTTTGCATTTGAAATTGTTTTTTTTAGTTATTTTTGTGATTTTATTTTTATTTCTACAATTTTGATAATATTTATGTTTTGTTTATTTCAATTATTTTAGTTTCTCGTCTATTTTATTTCAACCATAAAATGCCACATAATCTTCCAAATAAACCAAAGTGGACAATATGAATGCTTTCATTCAAGCAAGCAAAGATAGTTAGGTCAAAAATAATTAAAGGTTGGATTATTTGGAGGAATCAATGAAGAAATTAGAAGTGTAAGTGGGGAAATTAACTGAGCATATGCAAAAGTAAGCAAGAGAAAAGTTTTCATGTCAAAATAAACATGTGAAATCTATTACAAAATTTCACAACGGTAAGTTGTTAGATATTAAGTTACCTAATTTTTTTGATTATTTACCAAATGATGTAAGGATCAATTTAATGTCTTATTCATTATATTTGCAGTTAGGAGGGAGATTTGAAACCTACAATAATTCCTTACAATTGTGGGATAAATCTATAATACATCCAAAGGGCATGATAGAGAAATTACTGGTATAAGTAGATAAGCTTATCATATTTGTAGATTTTGTGATTTTAGATATACAGGAGACCCCACATATAGACAATGAGCACAATGTAATTCTTCGTAGGTCATTCATGGCCTCAACCAATACAATTATTGATGTCCATAATAGGAGTCTAACAATAATTGTCTCGTGAAATACTGTACATTTTTTAGCACATGGAGACAAAGACTTAATGAAGAAGGGGACAATGAGCGAATTAAAGTCTACAAATGATAGTCCCCTAAGTAGCGTATTGCTAAGATATTAAATTAGGCCCTAAATTAGAGGTAACCCGTTATTTTCTTTCATTTTTATTTATTTATTTATTAGTAATAGTTTTTTATTTTATTTTATCTCATTATTATTGTCTTGTATTTTTATTCTATTTTAATTCACATTATTTTATTTTTTTATTTTTTTTCTAAAAAAATGAACTGAGCTACGACATAATTTCTTTACAATGCGTGACACGACATGAAAAAAATGTGTCATAGCTTGCAATCAATTTTCACTCTAAAACCCTTAATTAGTCTGGAATCTCATATAAGAATATCACAAAAACTTTCTTCTTCTTCTTTAAGCCTTAATTTTCTCTTGGTCAAACAGTATTTTCACACCAAATTTCATCATCATCTCCAGTTCTTCTCATTTTTTCATCTCTAAGAATTTTTCAAGCTATTTTTGCAAAGCTTTTTCTTCAATATTCATCAAGCTTTTAGATTTGGGTGTCCACATCAACTTCATCTTCTTCAAAGGGGTTTGCAAAAATCAAAAGTACAGTGGCCCATATTCTCAAAATAATTACTAGGTTTTATTTCCTAAAATTTTAAGTTATTATGTTTTAGGCTTGAGTGAAGAAAACCTGAATTTGGTTTAAATAGGGTGAAGAAGAATTTAGTTTATATATTTTCTAGAATTTTTGTAGGTATTTATTTTTTAGAACTTGAAAGTAATGACACCTAAGAGAAAAACAAATTGTGAGAAGGGAAAGGAGAAAGAGGATCAACAAAAATTTAATAAAGCAAGATTTGTTAGTCTTAAGGCTAAATTAAGTTTTGATAAAGCTATAGAGATTAATAAAAATTTCATTATGAAAAAGAGACTAGATTTGTGGTACATCTATTCCTTACTATAAATGATAAAATAGCAGCTCTTGGATGGAGGATGGTTTTTTAAAATCCCAAGGGCCGCTATTATGCCCATAGTAAAGGATTTTTATGATAGTATTTGTAATGTTATGGAAAATAAGGTTATGGTAGGGGTGTGATTTTCCCATTTGGTTCATTTGATATAAATTCTTTTTCTGGAATGAAGGATGTAGGTCAAGAAGAATATGACGATTATCTAAAAGATGTGGATTATGATGACATGACACAAGCCTTAACTATATAGGGGTAGAGTGGGATATTCTTAATGGGAGACGTAAATCAATTGATGCCAAATGCTTAACAAATATCTCTCATATTTGGCTATATTTTAACTGATGCCCACCAATCATTACTATGCACAATGGACAAAGAAAGGGCTATATTATTGTATGCCACCAAACTAATGGATATCAGGAAAATAATAAACTAGAGGATAAGATTATCAGTAAATAATCATCGACTAAATTATTTTTTCCACAACTCATCATAGCCTTATGAGCTAAATTTGGAGTGAAATTCCCTAAATGTGAGGTTTTACTATAGCTTGGTGATTTATTAACCCCAAACTACATGAAAAACCTCACAAGTGGGACAAAACCACCCAAGTTAGTAAAATGACCACCTCTTAACCTCTTATTCAGAAGCTTTAATTAAAGATAATTCAGAAGTTACAAGAAGAGGTTAATTATGTGAAAGATTACAAAGCTTAATAACGAAATGGATTAGTGGGAAAATGAGATTTCTTGTTAAATACATGCAATCTCTCCATAAGATGCAAAGGTTTCAAATCTCCTAATCTAAGCTTCATTTTTTCCTAGCTTATTTTTATTTTTATTATGTGTATTTTTATTTTTATTTTTATTATGTGTTCTTTTTATTTTAAATTTAATGTACGTGCTTTATTTTTATTTCTATTATTATGAACAATATTTATGTTATTTGGAACTTTTAATTTCATAAATGTTTAGTAATATGTAATAAATAAGAGTATACAGTGATTCTCTTTGTGTGATAAAACTTGAATTAGATGGTGGATGTAACGAGAGTAGTAATCGCATCACTATGCTTAATCACATTGTGCTATTATAATGAGGGTAACTTTTCTCTCTTTTTCTTCTTCTTTTTATTTACATTTGAACATCAGGGACAATATAAATTCTAAATTAGAGGTAAGGGAAAAGTTCATTTTTAAATTATGGATTCTAAATTTTCTCAAATTTTATCATACTTTTAGTTAATTTTAGGTGAGTAATTTAATTTATACATTTTTTCTATGATTTCTTAAACATATTCAATGATTATTGTAAAAGTCAGTTTAATTCATAGTTTTTGTTTCATAGTTAGATATTTAAATTGAGATGAACCCAAATTGATGTATAGGAATTAAATAGTGGAGATTACTTTGTGAGATTATTATTGAGCTAATAGTATTTATTCTGAGTGATAATATTTCTTCTATTCTTTTAAACACTTTTTCTATCACCCTAAATTTTTAGATGATCTCTTTAGGTTTTGCATTGAACGTTACGATTTTACAATCTAATGAAGTATTATTTACTTATTTTCATTTCTTTGATTCAATTATTTAATTTAGAAATTAAAAGTGTGCACCTATCTTTATTTCATGCTTGACATCTAGAAAAAAGGATACATTTGGCGTTCCCTTAGAAAAAGAAGCTACAATAGCCACTCACCATAAAATACATGTGCATATATATATATATATATATATATATGGGTCTATTCTCTTTTTAAAAAAGAGAAGAGAAAGTAAAAAAATAAAAAATAAAAGGAGAAAAAATAGTATAACTAATACTATGACCCTAAATTCTTGAAAGTATTACTATGGCTATTACCAAAATAGTAGAAAATAATCCCTTGAAGTCAATTGCATTCTCATTCTTCTCTGGGCACAAATTTGATATTTCTTGCTTAATGATTTTGATTGAAGTATAATATGAGCAATATGATGTCTTCTTAATATAAGCATTTGAGTTCTTTAATGAGATCTATATTATACACATTTGAGCCTTTCTTGCTTATAAGCATAAGCTACCTTTTTTCTTTCTTCTTTACATAAATTTTGTTCATATATACTTTACTGAGTACTTAAACCATAGGATTAGTGTGATATTAAAAGTATATCTTTTGAGAAATACATTCGAAGCAAATTCAGATTCTTGATACTAAGATAGGGGGAATGTTGATATGTTTCTAATAATGGGGCATGAATTGGTGATGTGTAACTGATTTTCACGATGAACCTTGATCTTTTGAAATATTGGATGAACTTGTGCTATAGTTTTTATATGAACTAAAAAGAAACTAAAGCATTAGTTTTGTGTTTAGTTTTGTTATCAATCTTTTTAGTTTTAGTTTTACTTTAGGGCTAGCAAAATGTAGGTTTGATAAACATTACTTTGACCTATTATTTGCTATGTTTTTAAGTATTTAGTTTTTTGCTTTATTTTACTTTTATCTTTTTTTGGAAGGTATTATAATATTTTGTAAGTTAAAGTGCTTTTAAAAGAATTCTTAATAAACACGAGTAAAAAAGGGGAATTAATGGTAATTCACATAAGTCAAAGCAAAACAAAATGTCAAAGACTAAAAATTCTATACACGTCGTGGCCCATACATAATCCATGCCAAGGCGAGGTGCTCTCCATTCTAACTAATGATTCTGGGATTTATATTCAAGTTGGAGCACAAGACTCTCGGATCCAACTCTCATTTTTTGAAGTTCTATACTCGATGCGGCCCAACATATACCATGCTATGAAACAACACTCTCAAGTTATAATTGAAGAATCAAAAATCAACACACGCTGTAATACAGTATATAACATGTCACGTCCTAAATGTAAAAATCTATCATAAATCCTAATACACGTTCCAAATATTTTTAACCCTAATTTTAGTATATAAATACAACTCTAACCCTTCTTTAAAAGATATTAAGTCACATTAATTTACCGGCTCTCATAGTCATTCCAAAATTCATAATATACAGATACAAAGAGAAAACCTCCTAATTGTGAAGAAAATTCAAGGATTTGAATAAGGTAGTGACAACTTATTCAGAGATTTGGAATCACTTCTCAAGAAGATGTATTTTATTGTCATATATTATTTGTCTCTTTGTAATCTTATGTCTTTTGTAGTGGAATTATTTTTTATTAATTTTACTATGAATGACTAATTTTGTAATATGGGATTCACACTCGATAGTTTTTTGTTTCGAACTATACCGTTTTTCAAGATAGAGATATCAACCACTCAGTTGGGAGAACAATTTTATGGTTTGAATAAATAAAAGTTTTAAATTTATTTCTTGTTTATATTAAAATATTTAATTATAAATTCAAGTCTTGATTTATAATTAAAAAAAACATTTTAAAACTAAGCATTAGACACATCATATATGTTTGGGTGTGCATGAATAAATACGAATCTAATTTAATTTAATTGATTTGTATTGAATTAAATGGTTAAAAATATATTTATTTATAAATTAACGATGTACCAAATCTTGATTTATAATTAGAGAATATATTTACCATAGATTTAATTTCAAACCAAACTAAGGAAGTTATGAATTAATTAAAGATCTTAGTTTATATATATTTTTTAGTTTTTCAATAAATCAATTTTAAGCTTGATCAATAAAATTATTAATTGATTGAAAATTGTCGGCACTTGATCATAAAGTGTTTGCTTATTTAAAAAAAGAAATTAGTAAATCAACCTTATTCTTTCAGTGAGTACATGTAAACTAATTTTTCATATCCATTCATCATCCTTGTTTTTGCTATAAATTTACTTGCAATAATATGGTTTGATTAGGATCTTTAGTTATTAAATTAATTTGTAATTTACAGTTATTTTTTCTCAACCGATACTTATAGAATATTAAAGGTTATATTTTTAACTAATTTTTGAAAATTATTTAACTTTTTAAAACAAACGGGCAATTCAATTAGAGACAAAACTTGGGATAACTTATTATTAGTATCCTAGTATTTGGTGTACTTTCTAGCAATTAAAATTCGTGTATAAGTAACATATTTACTTTTAAGAGTAAGAAACAAAAAAGTTTGTCTATCTAGCGATGAAGTTGAATATCGTGCTAGGATGAAAGGTATTTGTGAATTGCTGTGGTTGAAAAGGCTTACGGGGGAGCTGGGTTTTCTTAATGATGATTCAATAAAGTTGTATTATGACGATCAATCTGCGATTAATATTGCCGAAAATCTTGTTAAACATGATAGGATTAAACATGTAAAAATTGATAGGAATTTTATCTTTGAGAAATTATAGGAGAAGATTATTGAAGTTCTGTATGTAGAGAATACTGAATAACTGAAAATTTTGTTGCCAAGGCTGTATCAAATCAAGCCTTTACTGATTCACTTATCAACATGGGTATTTATGGTATTTGTAAGCCATCTTGAGGAGGAGTGTTGACGTGAATCCAGTTTATAATTAGTGTAATTGTATAATTGTAGGAATACTGAGTTTATCAGGATGTAATTATTTTCCTTAATTTCCTAATTATGCTTGTATCGCTGTTTATACCTCCTCTTGAGAAGAATACAATATATACAGAATTATTTCAAATCCTAATTCTATTTGAGTTCATATGTTTAGGAGTCTACTGTCTAGAGTTAATGGTATCTTTAGCTCGTAGATTTCGGTCATGCTTGATTTTAATACTTACTTTCAGTAGTAATAATCAAGAATCAAGTGCCTATTAAATATTAAAATTTCAAAATGATGAGTGATGATAACGAAGGACAAATATAAATATTTAAGACATCTTTAAAGCTACATCACATCTAATGCTAAGCCTAAAGAATTATATCTATCTTATTTTATCTGCAATATAGATGAGGTTCTGTGACGTGTCTCTGGGCTGAGAAATTTTGATCCTTATCTTCTTAAACATTCTTTAATTTTATTATTTTGCCACTTGTTCATGATTATATTTTACATTAAGCTTAAAAAGAACATAAGGTTAAGGATTATTTTTGTTGGACAAGCTATGGTTTAGTTTACTCAAATTATATACGGTGATAATATAAATATAGTTCAAGTGTGTTATAAAAAAAAACCAAAATCATTTTTATATCTTTTATTAATTCCCACTCTCTCCATTGTGACATGCAAGTCCAGGTGGATAAATAACTCCCGTAGATAACTCAGGATAGTGACAAAAATTATTATACATTTTAGGTCATGTATTTGCATTTTTACGAAGAAACAAAGTCATGTATTAGTATATAATTATTTTAATATTTAAATTGTAAGATTGTTAAGAAAGTCATTACAACTTGCATGTATATAAGCTAAGTACAATACATACATATTATTTTAATGTTTTGTCTTCTAACTCCTTCATTTTTCTATGCATAATTGATTCTATTAACCTTTTATTAGATAATGTTTAGCTGACAATACACAACATGGTAAAAGAAATCATTTGTATAAATTGCTACAAATGCCCTATTTTTTTAGGTGTTTTATAAATTATTTTCTTATGTACCATATTTATATATACTATATATTCATTTCATAAGATTAATGTATTTTTCACTGATATCACCCTCTATTTTCACATATATTTCCTACATATTAATATATTTCAAATTAATAAAGAATCACAAACTTAAATAGAACTAGCAACATCAATCTTGTATGAAATTAATTGCTTCAATATTATATGAAACAACCTTAAATAAATAACTAGTTGAAATTGATTTTAGCTTATCCACATATTCATATATTCGTAAATAAATAAATAACAATAAAAATAACTTCAATTTTTTTACAAAATTGATGAATTCAATTTTCTTATTTGAAAATACTATGTTTTCATCTAATTATTTGTGTTAGGATTGGTCCGATTTATAGAGAGAGAAATAAGAGAGAAGTTAGAGAATTTTGTAGAATGTATGGATCCGTTATGAAGTCCATGTATATATAGAGCATTGCATGTACACGTATCGATTACATAGGGGATACATGTCACAATGTGTCAGAGGGGCATAAGAGTAAAAGAAAACACATTTAAAGCTTAAGATTGACCACACCATGGCTTGGTCTAGATGTTGGCCTTCCAACACCAAAACTTATATATGTAAGCAAACCTGTACTACTGGTGTCATTGTAAGTAGGGCACAGGCAAGTCCTCTTAGGATGACTCGTCTAATGGCTCTAGCTATAGGTTGGATTGAGCTTTGGGGTCAATCCATATGTTCAAACATCTAGTCCTCTTACTTATTCAGTTTGGGTCATCAACAGGGGTAGAAGAGTAGTAATCGATTAGTAGATCTAAACTGTTCAATACTTCTATATAAGGAAGAGCTTGAGCTTCTCTTCATTTCATTATTTTATCATATCAGACAAAAATTAGAACAAAAAATGCTCTGTCACCTTAACTCAAGTCATATAAGTTCCCAGTTTGGTGGTAAGAAAATCAATATGGCACATAGCTTATTTGCTTTGGTTTTAAAGAGAAAAATCCTCGAGCCTAATAGTTTTCTACTATATTTTCAAGTTAGTTTTAAGAATCACTCCCCTTTTTACTTTCATGCCTTACCATTTTTATGTTTCCTGATATTTTATAGAGATCATCCATAGAGAAATTATTTTAGACTCACTCCTCTTGGGAGAGCCCATAATATCTCACTTTCTTTAGACCGGTAAAAAATGATGTCATAGGGTCCACGTCTCGTCCAAAGGTGTACCTACAATTAGGTTGTATGTGCCTCATACTCAAATATCCATCTCGAGGTCATGGAGGAAGAAGACGAGGAAGAAAGGAACTAGTCAGCCCATGGGCCGTACCAAAGGTTGGGTGCTAAGGTCAAGACCAGTGGATTATTTCCTCAAGACGAGTATAACATAAGGGGAACATACAAAATTTTCTCCTCGGTTCAGATAATGATGCTTGAGCCATGAATTCTTGACAATGACCCACCTCCAATTGGGTAGACAATCTTCCATGTGAAGGCTTTGTGGCTGGGTCAAATTTCCTAAGTACCCCTTTGTAAGGACATTTTTGTCCAAGACTCAACTCGTTCTCAACCAATTGATGGCGAATGAATGAAGGTACCTACTTTTCCTCACACTAATATGTAGAGAGCTTGGGTTGAAATGAAGATGCCCGACTACAATGAGGCATATGTACTAAAGTAGAATCCTACAAATACGAGTAGGATCTACATGTTTGCAAAACAAGATTAGAGTATAAATGTGATCCTCTTTGAGAATGAGAAGAACTGGATAGAATATTTATTCTATGTATATGGGTAGTAGGAGACCTCAGATAGTGATGCCAGGCTAATAAGGAGCATCTGGGCTAACACCATGGTCATGATATGGAATATAGGCTCTTTTATCAAGACCTTGAGCCACGAGGCCAAGCAAAGATTATTAATATCCAAAACTGTCTACCCAAGAAGACTCTAAGGATTCAACTACTAAACACCCCATGCTTTATTATGTGTGGAATGATGAGGCAGGGCTCAATAGAGTCCTCACACATGACTATTCATAAACCTTGGACATTGTTCAAGTGTCAGACCCCTCACATGGACTATGAGGTAAGGTTCGAGGTGCTCCCTAATGAATATTCAAATATGTTGCTTTGGAGTTATTGACAAATATTCAAAGTCACTAAATAGGATGTGAGTTCAAAAAGCTATACCTCCCTCGGGAGGGACGAGCTCCTTCAAAGGGAAGATGAGGACTAGCTAAGTCCTCTAGGTAGAAGGCCACCCCAACCCTATAAAACTGGAATAAGAAGGTGGCCATTGATGAGCTCAGGATTAGGCCAATACCTTTGAATATCATTAAGCCATCACCAGTAGCATCATGTCAACACACCTCACCATCTCCTAACTCAGGTCAATAAGCATATACCCATCCTTGTAAGAGACTTGAGGAAGGGGAAGGGTGTAATTAATGATCTCACTATAGATGCTACAGGAATGGCTCTATACATGGGTGTAGTACCAAAGAGGTTGGACTGCTATGTCAATCAGTTCCTCAACATGGTACATGAGAGATAGTTTGATGCCATGTCCAAGGATATGGACTTTGGGGTCATCCTCAGCCATCTTTTGTACCAGGTAAGTGTTAGTTTGACCTTATTTCTAATTGAGCTTCAATCAGTCTTTCTTTTTAAATATTTTAATGACCTCGTGTCATTTGTTTAGTTTTCAAGACCAACTTCTTCATTGACTGAGTAGGGTTCGAGGTGTGTAGTGTTTAAAGCATGAACTCGCAATAGAAAAAAGAGATACATGTTTTAACTTGGGCTAAATACGTTGTGTTGTTGGCCAAGGCCAATAAGTGGAAATGCAAGGCTATCAACAAGTAGGGACGTTGTCCAATGCCAAAGACTAGTTGAATGAAAACTTGAGGCATTTTGAGGAGTTAGGGGAGGCCTAGAGAAGGGTCGAGGCTGAGGTAAAAATCTATAAGCATAATCTAGTTGATGCCAAAGAGAAATATGCTCATGATCAAGAATAGATGAAGTGCAAGCTTGATATGAAGATCGAATAACTCTCCTCAACCATCGAGATAGGGTATAACCTAGGGACAGACTTATTCAAGGATGAAACCAAGAAGAAGGGCCAAGAGGAATACTACTATCAGATTCTACATATCTCAATCACCCCCTAGTGTTCTCCCTCTTAAACCCAAGACGAGGGTGAGGAAAAGGGCTCAAACACTTGTGCGAGTGGTGATGGATCCGAGGTGGGAGATGAAGAAGGTAGAAATAGGGACCTTTGATATGGGCACTGGCCCAAGCCTCTCAATTAAGTTTGACATCACTCATAATTGTGTCATCATAAGCACACATTTGTAACCTATTATTATTAATAAGAAACAATTGATTTTGAGAACAACATGTATTGCATATATAATTGTGCATTTATAGTATTTATTTTTATGTTGATCCAACTCCCTAATTTTAAGGACATGGGTCATTAAATTTTTCCTAATATCATTTCCTATAGGGTTAGAAATACTATAAAATTTAGACATCCTCTTTTCTTTGAAGTAACTAACAATTTTTTCCATCTTTCTTACTTAAACCATGTGGATTCCAACCAACAAAACAAATGTTTAGCTTAAGCTATAAAAATGGATAGAGGTAAGCTCAAGACCTAGGCAATAAAATTAAAAATCAAGAGATCCAGACTCAAGGATAAGCTCTCCTTTTATGAAGAGACCAAGTGTGAGCTCGCTTCTTACAAGGAGTAGCTATTCCAAACTAGAGCTCGAGAAAGAAGGACCATGACTAAAATGGCCATCATTGGAAGATATGTTTGCTCAATACATGGGTAAGAATGAAACTATTCACCGTTATCAGGCATCATCTATTAGAAATCTCGAAGTTCAATTGGGTCAACTAGCTACTGTTGTCAACAATCGCCCTCAAGGAGCTTTACCTAGTGATACTGAAACCAACCCAAAGAGGGATGGAAAAGAGCATTGTAAGGCAGTTACATTGAGAAGTGGAAAAGAGTTGGAAGAAATACAAAATCCCATTTCTCTGCCAACTCCTATTTTCGAAGCTATTGACCCAAAAAAAAACAAGAGAAAACTGAAGAGAGGGTCGAAGAGAATGAAGCAACAAAAAATCCTGTAATAAAACCAATTTTAGATAGTCTCAAGCCTTATAATCCACCAATTCCATTTCCTCAGCGCTTCCATAAGCAAAAGCTTGATAAACAGTTCTCCAAGTTTCTTGAAGTATTTAAAAAACTTCATATTAACATTCCTTTTGTTGATGCCTTGGAGCAAATGCCTAGCTATGTGAAATTTATGAAAGACATCTTGTCTAAAAAGAGAAGGTTATGTGATTTTGAGATAGTTTCTCTCATAAAGGAGTGTAGTTCCATCCTTCAGAAGAAGCTACCACCTAAGCTTAAAGATCTAGGAAGTTTCACCATTCCTTGTACTATTGGTGAGAAATTCTTCGGCAGAGCTCTGTGTGATCTAGGTGCCAGCATTAATTTAAAGCCACTTTCCATCTATCAGAGACTTGGATTAGGATAAGTATAACTGACCACTGTAACTCTTCAACTTGTAGATAGGTCTTTCAAACACCCAAGAGGCATTATAGAGGATGTGCTTGTAAAGGTAGAAAAATTTATCTTTCCTGCAGATTTCATAATTCTTAATATGGAGGAAGACAAAGAGATCCCTATTATTCTTGGGAGACCATTTTTAGCAACATGAAGGACTTTGATTGATGTTCAAAAAGGGGAGCTCACCATGAGAGTTCAAGACCAAGAGGTAACTTTCAATGTCTTTAAACTATGAAATTTCCAAGAGAATCTGATGATTGCTTTAGAGTTGATATGGTGAATGCGTTAGTTGAAAGCAAGTTCAGGAAAATCTTGACTACTAATGCCTTGGAAGTTATGCTTGTGAATCAAAATGTTATTGATAATCTTGAATCTCTTGAATATCTTAAGTTACTTGAAGCATCTCCACAACTCTTTAGTCCTCAAACTAAAGTAAATGCATCACAAGTTGTAATACCGGCTAACGAAAACTGTTATTAGAGCTTAAGCCATTGCCTAACCATCTATGCTTATTTGGGTAAAATTTCTACTCTGCATGTGATTATCTCATCGTCTCTTGAATATCTTAAGTTACCTATTAAGAGTGTTGCAAAATTAAAAGCTAGCGTTAGGGTGGTCTATAGCTGATATTAAAAGGATTAGCCCTTCATTATGCATGCACAAGATCTTGTTTGACAAAGATTACAAGCCTACTATTGAGCATCAACATCATTTGAATCCAATCATGAAGGAGGTAGTGAAAGATGAGATCATTAAGTGGTTAGATGCAGGTATTATCTATCCTATTTCAGATAGCTCTTGGGTTAGCCCAATTCATTGTGTGCCCAAGAAAGGAGGAATTATAGTGGAGGCTAATAGCAACAATGAGCTTATTCCCACAAGAAAAATGATGGGTTGGCGAGTATGCATGGATTATCGAAAGCTCAACAAGGCCACTCGAAAGGATCATTTTCCTCCTCCATTTATTGATCACATGCTAGATAGATTGGCAGGACATTCTTTCTATTGTTTCTTGGATGGATATTCTGGATACAACCAAATTGCTATCGCTCTTGAGGATCAAGAGAAGAACACTTTCACTTGTCCATATGGAACTTTTTCTTTTCGAAGAATGTCGCTTGGACTTTGCAATGCCCCAGCTACTTTTTAAATGTGTATGATGGCTATCTTTTCAAACATGGTGGAAAATTTTATTGAGATATTTATGGATGACTTCTCAGTGTTTGGAGATTCATTTGATATGTGCCTGCATAACCTTTCTTTGGTCCTACAAAGATACGAAGAGACAAACTTGGTGTTAAATTGGGAAAAAGTGTCATTTCATGGTAGAATAAGGTGTTGTTCTCGGCCATCTAATTTCTTCGAAAGTAATTGAAGTAGATAGGACTAAGATTGAAACCATCGATAAACTACCACCTTCAACATTTGTGAAAGGAATTAGAAGTTTTCTTGGTCATGCAGGATTCTACAGGCGATTCATAAAGGATTTTCCAAGATATCTAAGGCTCTTTGCAACCTATTGGAGAAAGATATGAAATTCATGTTTGATGAAGATTGTTTAGAAGCTTTTTGGGCGTTGAAAGAAAAGTTGATCACTGCTCCCATTATTATTGCACCAGATTGGAATCTACCTTTTGAGCTCATGTGTGATGCTAGTGACTTTGCAGTAGGAGCTTTTTTGGGACAACAAAAAGATAAAGTTTTCCATGCCATATACTATGCCAACAAAACTTTGACCGATGCTCAACTGAATTATGCTATCACAGAAAAAGAGTTACTTGTTGTTGTTTATGCTTTTGAAAAGTTTCGATCCTATCTAATTGGTACTAAGGTGACATTTTTTACTGATCATTCTACCATAAAATATCTTATGGCTAAGAAAGATGCAAAACCAAGATTAATTAGATGGATACTTCTACTCCAAGAATTTGATTTGGAGATCAAGGATAAGTAGGGAACCGAAAATCAAGTGGCTGATCATCTATCAAGATTGGAGAATAATGATGGTATTTTGGACAAGACTATCATTGGTGAGACTTTTCCAGATGAGCAACTATTTTCCTTTGATCATAGAAGTGTGTCAGGGTATGCAGACTATGTTAATTATATCGTAAGTAATGTGCTCCCACCTGAATTATCTTTCCAACAGAAGAAGAAATTCTTACACGATGTTAAGTATTATTTATGGGATGAGCCTTTCTTGTTTAAGCATTGTGCAGATCAAATTATCAGAAGGTGTGTTCCAAAGGAAGAAATTGAAAACATACTTAGGCATTGTCATTCTTCAGCTTATGGGGGCCATTTTGGAGGAGAAAGAACAGTGGCTAAGGTTCTTCAATCTAGTTTTTACTGGCCAAGTCTATTTAAAGATGCACATTTCTTTGTCTCACACTATGACAGGTGCCAAAGAATTGGTAACATTTCCAAGAAACATGAGATGCCTCTAAAGAACATTCTTAAGGTGGAAATATTTGACGTTTGGGGGATTGATTTCATGGGAGCTTTTTATCTCTTCTTATAACAACCTCTACATTCTTGTTGCTATGGATTATGTTTCTAAGTGGGTAGAAGCAGTTCCCTTGCCTACCAATGATTCCAAAGTGGTGTTGAATTTTCTGAAGAAAAACATTTTTACTCGTTTTGGCACCCCAAGGGCAATCATCAGCGATGAGGGAACTCATTTTTGCAAAAAATATTTTGAAACCCTCCTTGCAAAATATGGGGTCACTCATAAGATCGTAACTGCTTACCATCCTCAAAGAAGTGGACAAGTTGAGATATCAAATAGAGAGGTGAAGAGGATTTTGGAGAAGACAGTAAATCCTTCGAGGAAGGATTGGTCTAAGAGGTTGGATGATGCACTTTGGGCATACCGAACAGCATATAAGATACCCATCGGGATGTCCCCATATCGGTTAGTGTTTGGAAAAGCTTGTCATCTCCCAGTTGAATTAGAGCACCATGCGTATTGGACAATCAAGAATTTGAATTTTGATTTGGGAGCCCCAGGCGAAAAACGGCTTCTACAACTCAATGAGATGGATGAGATTCATCTACAAACATATGAAAATGCTAAGATTTATAAGGAAAAGGTGAAGGGATGGCATGGCAATAAAATCTTGCATCGAAACTTTGAACCAGGATAGAAAGTATTGCTCTTCAACTCTCGTTTGAAGTTCCTCTAAGGAAAACTGAAATCTAAGTGGTCAGGGCTTTTCATTATTACCAAAGTACACCCATATAGAGCTGTTGAGATTAAAGGTGAAGAATCACAAAATACTTTCCAAGTGAATGAACAAAGACTCAAAACATTATTGGAGAGGTGACATTGATCGTCAAAATTCACCCATTTTCTTATCTGACCCAACCTGAAGCAAAGAAAAAGGAAGTCAAGCTGATGACTCTAAATCAAGCACTTCTTGGGAGGCATCCAATGTGTTTTAGTTTTTATTTATTTATTTATTTATTTTAGAACATGTATTAGCTACATATTTCTTCATTTTGTTATTTTGTTTTGATAGGTGCAAATCGAAGGAGGTAAAGCGATTTTTAGATTTCAATCTCACAAGCCAATTCACCATTCAGAGAAATTTCTTTTAACACATCTCCTTTGTTCTTTAATTTTCACACATTGGGGACAATGTGCATATTAAGTTTGGGGGTGTAGAGATTAAACTTATTTGAAATATTGCTTGATATTGTTGCTTGTGTAGTTTTGTTTGTTTGGTTGATCGAAACATTAGAATATATTTTGCTTTTAATGGTGATTTATTTTTATTTCCTCAGTCTAACTTATGCATAGCTCTTTGAAAAATTTGAATATTGTCTAAGCTATGAATAATTTTTACGTATATTTCATTTTTACAGGAATAAATATTTATGAGCACTAGTCTTGGTTTTTGAGTTGCTATGGTAATTTAGAGAAGGTTTATGTGAGTATGCAAATTCGATTGATATTTGTGGTGTCACAGTCTTAGAATTTGTTTCATTTTCTCTCGAGGCAAAATTATAGATATCATTTAACTAAGAAAATGATTTAGGCCATCTTTGGATTGTTTGAGCCCTTCTATCTACCTTCACATGTTTTATCCGTAGTATACCCCTTTTGAGCTTCAAAGTTTATATATATATTTTTATCTCATTTCAAAAGCATACTAAATATATATATATACAAATATATCTATTTTTCTTATCTCACTAACATGTGACAATTGTTAGTAAATGTCTAAAGATATATCGGAAAAAAAGAGTATGCTAAAAAAAATAAAAGATTAAAATAGAAAAAAATAGAACAGAAAAAAAACGATTGTTGTATGTGATGGTAAATCCCAAATTGGGAAGTATTTATTGTGATGATTGATAACTGTATTTTATACAGTTATTTTCATCTATTTTATTAATTATAATTGCTATGTTTTCATATTTTTAGTTAATTTTAGTTTAATAAATTAGTATTTACTGTTTTTTTTATATTTTAAGAAAATTAAATAATTTGTATCGAAAACTTAATTAATTACAAATTTATGTCAAAAAATATAATTTCAAATAATAGAGTTCTTAATTACAATTTATAAAAGTAAAAAATATACTTTAAATTAAAATCGGGCTTAATTTTAATTATTAAAAGTTTAAAAATTTAATTTAAATTATAAAAGGGGTTAATTGTAATTAAAAAAAGTTGAAAATGTAATTTGAATTAAATTTGTGGGTCAAAATGCAATTACTTAAAGTTTAAATTTCTCCGCAGGTGAGAAGAAGCCACACGCACTACACCACGCGCGAAACATGGACCGTCCAATCAGCGAAGAAAGGGCTACGATCCGCACGTCCCTACCACACCCGACCAACTCGATTAGGTGCAGATTCTGTCAGACACGCAGCTCGGTGCCCTGAGTGGGCCCACCTACCGCGCAGGCCGGCATGCAGGTGGGACCCACGTGTCTGACCAATTCTCTCTTTAGTGTTAGAGTGCTCTACTTGATTCCTAAATGCACTAATCAACTCATGATATATAATGTATGGGGAAAACACTCTACTTTTAGTGTGAAAGCACTCTACCTAGTTCTTGAATGAGGTGTTCAACTTATGACATGTAATGTTAGGAGAGAATGCTCTACCTAGTCCATAACCAAGGTGATCAACTCCCTATTTAGTGTTAGAATGTGCTACTTCAGGTAATCAACTTGTGACATATAATGTTAGGGAAGAGCACTCTACTTAGTCTGTGACTAAGATGATTAACTTTCTCTTTAGTGTCAGAGTTATCTACCAGGTTCTTGACTACGGTGATCAACTCTCACTTTAGTGTTAGAACACTCTACCTAGTTCTTAACCAAGGTGATCAACTCATGACTTGTAATGTTGGGGGAAAGCACTATACTTGATATGTGAAAGAGGTGATCAACTCTCTCTTTTATGTCAGAATGCTCTACCTGGTTCCTGATAGAGGTGATCAACTCATGACATATAACATTAGAGGATAGCATTCTACCTTGTTTTAATTGAGGTGATTAACTCTCTATTTAGTGTTAAAGTTCTCAACCAAGTTCCTGGCCAAGGTGATCAACTCATAACATATAATATTGGGGGATAACATTGTACCTATTCTATGATTAAGGTGGTCAATTCTCTCATTAGTGTCAGAGCACTCTACCTAGATCCTGATCGAGGTGATCAATTCTTGAAATGTGATACTGAGGAGAGAATTATACCTTTTTCGTGACCGAGGTGATCAACTTGTGACATGTAATTTTAGGGGAGAGCACTTTACCAAGTCCATGACCAAGGTGATCAACTCTCTCTCAAGTATCAAATCGCTCTATCTAGTTCCTAACCGAGGTGATCAACTCATGACATGTAATATTAGGGGATGAAATTCTACCTATTCTATAATCAAGGTGATCTACTCTTTCTTAGGTGTAAGAATACTACACCTAGTTCCTGACCGAGGTGATTAACTCATGACATGTAATATTAGAGGAGAGATATTGGTTGCATAAAGTCACATCATATATAAATACAAGGGAGGTACATGAAGACGGTAAATCAAAGTACATTAGAAGTGATACTTTTTCATGTGTCGAGAGTTCTACCTTGCGTAATCCTCAAGTCCCTAAATATTTCTTGATAAGTAGGCCCCTAAGGTGTCATCTCGACTAATTGGTATGTGCACTCTCAATTTGCACCCAACTTTCCAGCCATTCATTCCTTCTTATTGGGGAAGACCCTTTTAGGAACCCAATTACCTCTAGTGAAAGTTTTGAAATGCATGGCCTTGTTATCATAATCTATAACTCTTTTTTTTTACTTAACTTCCTTCCTCATGGCTTTACTCCTCAATTAAGGTTGATCTCATAGTAGGCATTATTAGCTCAGCTAGTATCATAGCCTCAGTCCTATATACTAGAGAGAAAGGTGTCTTGTTAGTGCTCCATTGGGGACTAGCCCTTATAGCCCACAATGTCTCATGTAGCTTTTCAACCCATCTTCTTTTAGCACCCTCCAACCTTTTCTTTATAGGGTGACTATCAACTTGTTAGAAGACTTTACCTGACCTTTGACTTGTGGATTATATGGTATTGAATGGAATATCTTGATGTTATACTTAAGTGTCTTCCATTATCGATAACAAGCTCTTTGGGTTGGCTAAAGTGACAAATTATGGATTTGTAGATAAACCAAATCACTTCCTTTTCCTATATCATTACCAGAGGTTCTATCTCAATCCAATTAGGAAAATAATCTATGGTAACTAATAAAAACATATTTTGGCCCTTGGCTTGGGGTAAAGGTCCTACTATATCAAGCTCTTACTTGTAGAAGGGATATACGCTAACTACCTTTGTCATAGTGGTTAGCAATGCGTGTGATAATGGATCAAATCTGTGAAACCTATTGCAAGCCTAGGTGTACCTTGTGCAATCTGCTAGCATAGTCAGCCAATTGTACCATTCCCTCATAATTCACTAGGATGGCCTCTTTCCACTTGAATGAGAGATACACTCCTCCTCGTGGGCTTCAAACATAATTCTTTCAGCCCCTCACTGGCTATACATAAGAGACAAGGTCCAAATGCAGTCCTTCTATATAATTTATCATTTGCAATCATGTATCAATCTACCTTAGCATTAATTTCCTTCGTGAGTTTCTCGTTATGGGGTAGGTCTTCCCTTTTCAAGAAGTCAAAGATTGGGGTAAACCATAGGCTTATGACAGTATCCATACACCCAACTATTTCTTTGGCTTCCTTTAAACTTTCTTCTATCAAAATTGTTACTGATACCACCCAAGTGTAGTTGGCCTTACACATGAAGACTAATGTGGAAAAAGTATAAACATGACCATTCATATTCTTTGCTATATGCATGACCTCAAAGTTGAAAATTTTTGAGCACTCTTTACTTAGTCTCTCTATATATCTCCTTATCTTCCTATATTTAGCCTCAAACATACCCAAGTATTTGTTGACCACCAATCATGACTCACTATGCAAGGTGATGTTATCCACTCTGAGCTTCTTTGTCTTATGGATCCAAATATCACTGCCTCATACTCTATGACATTATTAATTTCTTAAAATTCCAACATGATAGCATACTCGAAAAAAAATTCATCATGATCAATAATGACTATTCCTAGCCTAGCGCCATTGAATATGTATGTGCAATCAACGAATACCTGCTAGGTTGGCCCCTTTCTTTCATTCACACCACATACTTCCTCTTTTACCTCATCACTGGTAACCTCTAGCGATACACTTACCTCAGTAAAAAACTCATCCACCACTTATCCTTTAATGAAGGTTCTAGACATATACTTGATATCGTATTGTTCGAGATCTATGGAATTTTTTCCCATTCTCCTTGCAACTTTTGGCCTAGTTAGTACATTATTAAGCGATTGAGAGGTAAGTACTACCATTGTGTTCAAGCCAAAGTAATGTCTGAGCTTTCGTGCCATCATTTTCAAGGTAAAGACCAACTTATCGGTCATTATATACCTATTTTGCATGTCTATTAGGATTTTTTTGATGTAGTAGATGGGGTGTTAAACCTTGTTTCTTTCAATTAGGAGTACGACACTGCAAATTTGGGAGGTAGAAACCAAATACAAATAAAGGGTTTGTCCTAGGAGAGGGTTGACTAAGATAGGAGGTTTGCTTAAGTATTATTTACTTCCTTAAAACTCTTTATCACAATCCTCATTTCAGAAACCTGACGTGTTCTTCCTTAAAATTTTGAAGAATGGAAAACACTTATCTATGCATTTGGAAATGAATATGTTTAGTGATAATATTCTTTCATTCAATTTCTGAATCCCTTTAAGATAGGTAGGAGGCTTCATATTGACCAGGGCTTATATCTTGTCATGTTTGGCTTCAATTCCTTGGACAGATATAAGATACCCCAAGAATTTTCCTAAAGCAACACAAAAAACACATTTTTTTGGGTTAAGTCTTATACCATACCTTCGAAATACAAAAAATATTTCCTCCAAGTCCTTGATGTGGTTTACTAGTTGTGCTGAATTTACCACCATATAATCAGCATATGCTTAAAGATTCTTTCTAGCTGGTCTACAAACATATTATTGATGAGGCTTTGATACGTGGCCCCTGTATTCTTCAACCCAAATGGAATTCTAGTGTAGTAAAAGGTCCCTTCCTTAGTGATAAAAGATGTTTTTTCCTTGCACTCTAGATGCATTCTGATCTAAAGGTAACTAGAGTATGCATCTAGAAAACTCATCAAGCTGAAACTGACGGTGGTATAAACCAGTTGATCGGGACTTGATAGGGGGGAAACAATATTTTAGACATGAATCATTTAAGTCTGTAAAGGCCATACACATACAGGGTAATCCATAAGCCTTTCTCACGAGCATATTTGACAACCAAATGGGGTAGTTCACCTCTCTAATAATCTTCATCTCTTTAAAGGTGGTGACCTAACTTTTAATCACCTCATTCTTTTCTTTAGTGAATTTCCTCCTTCCTTACTTTACAAGTCTAGCTTTTAGATTGACATTCAACCTGTGGGTTATGATCTCAAGGTCAATAAGGTAGTTGCTCCCTATCCTCCTTGAAAAGATGTTACAATTTGTTTTTAAAAAAATGGGTTACTTACTCCTTAACCTCTGTTGTTAAGTCTATGGTTAGCTTCAGAGAGTTGTCCTTCTCCATGTCTCTAATTGGTAGATATTTCACTTCATTTGATTTGATAGACTTTGCTAGATACACACCTCTTAGCCTTTTTTTGAAAAATCCCATACTGTGGTTTCTACTTAGGAGTATCCGCTTTCATAGTTTCATTACAACATTCTCTGGCCTTTTTCTAGTCTCTTCTTATCACCTTTATGCCTTCCTCAATCACATATTTGATAACTTGGTGGAAGGTGGATGGAACTTCTTTCATCTTGTGCATTCATAGTATACCCAAGATGGCATTAGAGTGCGTTGGGACATCAATTACCATGAAGTTGATCATCACTGTAGATCCCTATGCCATGACTGGTAACACCACAATTTTGATTGTATAAATGGTACTGATGTTGAATCCTAACAAGGGTTTCACTCTTTTTATGATGTTGTATTCCTTTATACCGAGAGCCTTTATTATTGAGAGATATAGAAGATCGAAAGAGCCTCTAATGTCAATCATGATTCGGAAAATAGCACATGATTATATTCTCAAGGTGATTACCAAAGGGTATTCATAGGGAGATGAGGTCTCATCTCTTTCAATTAAGGTGATTTCAATATGGGACCACACATTTTCTAGATGTAAACATATGGTGAACTACACAAGTCTCTAATGTATATTTATGCTAGTTATTGGAGGTTTCATTGAGCCTAGGCCTTCCATGTATGGTATGGATAGTCCTTACATTGGCCTTATTGTAAGGGTCTATCATGTTACTTGTCAGAATGGGTAGCCTTAGTGTTTCACATTCAGGCATTCACCTTTCTTCTCTATTGTTACATCCTATGAGGTCCCTTAAGTATCCTCTAGATAATAGATCCTCTATTTCTTTTTTCGGATGTCTGTAGTCTCTCATCTCGTGGACCACATTCTTGTGAAAGGAACACCACTTAGATGTGTCCCAAGCCCTTATTTTTGGTGGACATCTGACATACTACTCTTCCTCCATTCTTAATTTTGCTTCAGCTAGGCTCACTATTAAGAGCAAATGGCTGAATGGAGACAATGACCTCCCCCAAGGCCCTTTGTTCCTATACCATTGACCATTCGCCCTGTGATTCGACGTGAAGAATTTATTTTTGTTAATTTTTTGGCTTGGATTTCCCTATCTAGGCTTATTCTTCTTTTCTCTTTTTCGAAAATAAATTCCATAGCTACCTTTCTGCTCTTATCCAAACCTAACTCTCTTTCCAAATTGACAAATTTTCTCGCCTTTTCATAAGCTTCATCCAAAATTTATGCAACCTACTTGGTAATTTCTACAACAAATCAAAATTCCTTAGTAGACTCTACTTAAAGGTCTCTATCACAATAGAGATGGGGAAATATGATATCTCTAGCTTTTCCTCCTTGAACCTTCTCATGTACTCTTTAGTAGATTCACCTCTTCCTTAGATGGATAACTTGGAAAATTGTTAAAATGAGGTTATGGTATGGGGTGCCAGGTTGTTGAACTACTTATGTGGCCCATCACGTAAGATGTTAGAAAATAACCTACACATCATGGAGTTTCTCTTGCTCTAAGTGAGGTTCATAGGGGCCATAGCCGTCTTGAAGTGTTTCATGTGAGTTATCAAATCTTTAGTACCTTGGTAGTTTAGGCACTTAGGAGGACTAAACTTGGTTTGGGCTCATCATGATTTGTTTCATCATAAAACTGGGAGACATATAGTTTCTCGCAATCCCTATACATATCATAAGGTGCCTTACACATGTCTTTCCTTTCATTGGAACTTTTTAGGGTTTGATCTTGCTTTCTATTAGCTTTCTCTAATGCCTAAAATGGTGCCTCTTAGTTTTCTCTCTATTACACTAATTTCTCATTATTGGGCCCCATTAAGCTAGGAGGAGGGTCACTTTTAGCTATATTCTCACTCTAGGTAGGCTAAGGCACAACATTATCTGGCTCAATCCCACCAATCAAGTTAGTGGCTCAATCCCTCCAATCAAGTTAGTGGCTCAACCCTTAGAGGAGACCAAACTTGATTGGGATCAAAGTCCTATATTTTCTTACTTGGTCTCTTCAATCTATCTTCTTAGCTTAAGAAGTTGATATTCCATCTCTTGGTAAAGGTTGGTCTCCACTTTGGCCTCATTATGGGCTAGAAAATTGTGGTCTTATATTGATGCTTCCTCCTCGTTCGCTACTCTCAATCGCTCCTCGGCTCATGTTTTTACCATGATGGTAGTGATTTTGTAAAATAATGCTCGCTTACTAAGTCACTCTTTTAGAACTCGGGGTGAATGCTTGAAAGTATAGGGTCAAAAACCAAAGCTCAACTTTCAAATCTGAGCCCCATAGTAGGAGCCAAAATGTTGGGATTTGTCCAATTTATAGAGAGAGAAATAAGAGAGAAGTAAGAGAATTTGGTAGAATGTGTGGGTCCCTTGTAAGGTCTATATATATATAGAGCATTACATGTACACGTGTTGATTACATAAGGAGTACATATCACAACATGTTAGAGGGGTGTTGTCTCTTTTGGAGAACATAAAATCGTGCAAGTATACACGGTCACAAGTAATAATATGATAAGTAAAATATCGTTCCCACGGAGATTTGTTACTAGTGTTCGTTAATTACTAAAATTATTTCAACCTGATTTTATCCAAACAGTCGATAGTTTGATGCAATTTGACTAACTAATTTTTATAACAGTTTATAAGAAAATTCTAGGATTGCAGTTTCACCACATTAAACCACTTGAATCATTTTATTTTCTCCTGATTTATGTTCTCGTATTTTAAGTTGTTAACCAAGAACTCCTAATTTATCCATATATCTCTTCCGAGCTTCATATAAACACATCTCGCTAAAAAAATCACTATATTCCTATGAGAATTAAATTCAACCAGATTTATTAAGTTCTAAGTTCTCAAATAGTTACATGTACAATAAAGGTATATTCCTATCCCTTTATATATATATATGTTATTTTATCACGAGCAACACACAAAAATGATTTTTCCAAGTTTATTTTAAGTGTCATAGATCAATTAATTAATCTTTCGATAATTAAAAGCATTAAGCACAGATAAAATAAACAACTTAAAACCGTTCCATAAATAATTTAAAAATAATTAATTCAAGTTTCATAATTTAAGCTACACTGCAACACTAGAACAAATAAATTAAAATTACAATACAACAATAATAAGACATTTTAGAGAAATAAAATTCAAAAGAAAAAAATTAGGAGAAACTCTTTCACGATACCTCAATGAAAAATAAATTTCTTCACTTTTCTTCTTCTTCACTGTCTTCTTTCTGTTTATTTCCTAAGAAAATAACAACATAAAAATATTAAAGGAAAGTTTCTGCGTGTTGTAGAGAACACGTAGAGAAGAAGTAAAAAAAATTAAAGTGAACCGGAAAAAATCAAAACTAAAAAAAACTACTTGACATCTGTCCTCGCATCTCCTATATACCACCCCCAAACAATTATTGTTTTTTTATAAAAATGCATGTAGTGGGGAACAGAAATACATGGAAAATAATAAAAAAGTACACGCATGGAGACAATAACTCTTTAGCTGGAAGGGTGTACCGCTCTGCATTTTATTTTATTTTTAAACACATGCATGTGTCGATATTTGACTCGCTGAAAAAAATAACATGACACGTGGTAGCTTCATATTGACTAGAATGAGCGGGTGCATGAAGAATAGCTGGAACCCGTCGCACGGGATCTTGGCGCGATGGAAGTGCGCGACAAACTATGTTGACACGTAGGTGATGCATAACGAGCTGGAAAGTGAGCGTCGTTTCTACGTTTTCATTTTACCAAACACTTGTCACGTGTCATCATATTATTTGCTGGAAGATTAGTTGAGACACACAGTCTACATGGTCCGCGTCGCATGGACTGAGTTTTGTGCAGTGAAACGTGGGTCCCGTATTGCATGGTAGGTAGGCCCCACTCACAGTCGACCAGCATGCCATCCAGAAAACAGGTCTACTCGCTTTTTTCGCATCTAGATTCCATGCACTTCATCATAACCGTTGATTGGATAATGGAGCGCGTGGTCCTTTTCTTGCACATAAAAACTATATTTCCTTAATTGCATTTTGACCCTCAAATTTACTTCAAATTAACTTCAAATTAACTTCTAATCTTTTGATATTTGCAATTTCACCCACTTTTAATTCAAATTATATTTTTAGCTTTTATTAATTGCAATTAAGTCCTTTTTTTATTCAAATTCATTAATTTTCTTAAAAATATATTTATTAAAAAACTAATAGTAAATATTAATTTAATTAATTAAAATTAACTAAAAACAATAAGAACATAGCAATTATAATTAATAAAATAGATAAAATAATTGTATAATACACTGTTATCAAGGGGTACAAGAGTAAAAGAGAACACATTTAAGGCTTGAGATTGACCATACCATGGCTCGGTCTCGAGGTCGACCTTATAACACCAAAGCTTCTATGCGTAACTAGGCATATACTATTGGTGTCGTTATAAGTGCGAGCACAGGTAGGTCCTGCTAAGATGACTCGAATGATGTCTCAAACGGTAGATTGGATTGGGCTGTGAGTCGATCTATATGTTCAAACAATTTGTACATCTATATTTCTCTTTATTATTTTTCTTCCTTTAAGAACAAAATATTTTAATTTATAATTTGTCAATTGAATGTAACAAATGTTGTTTGAAATGAGTAAATGATGGACGTAGAAGTTTATTAGTACTCATGCTAATCTTTTGGTACTTAATTTTGTACAAGTACTTGAGTATTACCTTAAAAGTATCCAAATTATTAAGTGGAACCCATTTGGTAAAACAAAATGTGCAAAAAACGTTGAAGGTTCTTTTAGTATTTAATTTTTTTATTTTACTATTTTCTCCTTCTCTTCTTTCTTTTTTTGTCCTTTTCTCATTCTTTCTCCTTGAGTTTATGATTAGGTTTTAGGATTTATGATTTAGGATTTAGGATTTAGGATTTAGGATTTAGGATTTAGGATTTAAGGTTATAGTTATGGTTTTTGATTTAAGATTTAGAGTTTAAGGTTTAGTATTTAGGGCTTAGGGTTTAAGATATAAAGTTTCATGTTTAATATTTAAGATTTAGGATTTAAGATTTAGTGTTTAGGGTTTAGTGGAAAAAGAAATGGGAGAATCTTATGTGAATATATAGTGATTTGAGATGAAAGAAAAGGATAAAAAAAAAAGTAAACAAGGGAATGAAAACAAAGAAAAACAAAAATGAAAACTAATAAAAAAGTAAAAAATTACTAAATTGTCCTTTTTCTTCTTTTTTGTGCATACAAATTATTTTTTGATGCAATATATATTTTATAACAATTGGGTACTTTTAAATTACTACTAAAAACTTTTGCAATAATAGGTACAAAAACAATAATTTGGATATCAATAAGGTACAAAAACGATAATTTGGATATCAAAAACTTATGCTTTAAGTATCGATTAATGTATTTATTTTGAAGTAGTGGCTTTTAGTCATTTTCAATTTGAAAATGGGCAAACTAGGACAATAATATAAACATTTGTTAAGAAAATAATATTTATAATAAAAATATTGATTTTGTTATAAAATAATAATCTTTTTAATAAATAAAATCTTATAAAAATAATTTAAAATTCATTGAGTTTAGAATTTAGATCTTATGACTTAAATCCAAAACTAATTTTGATTTTTTTTAGAAATTTCTTATTTTATTAAAACGTATTATTTTGTTGCATTTTGTCCCTAGTTAATTTATTTTTCAATTTTAAAAGAACCATGAAACACCAATTTTTAACAAAACCCTCATTCAACTAAAACATATATAAAAAAAGAAATATTGTAGCACTAGATCCATTTTCAATTTTATTCCTATTTTGAATTCCTTGTTTATAACCATAATAATAATAATAATAATATATTCAAATCAATTTTATTGCTATTATCATTCTTATTATTTTCCTAAAAATAAAAGTTGTAGGTGATAGGATTTAGTAGGAGAACTAGAATATCCCAACTAGGTTGGCACTTCTATAACACTCTCCTCATCTTACCCTACAACTACAAGTATTATTAAATAGAGAAAAAGACATGCAAAATGATTCTTAAAAAAACTTAAAATTTTGTTTACTTTGCATCTGAATAAATGAAAGGGCTAGTGAATGGTGAGACCTCCAACCAACCAAGTCATGGTACAAATAATAGGACCCCAGATTATATACTATCAGCTACAGTATTACCGTCTTCTCTAATATAGGAATAGTGGAACTCCATGTAAGTAATTTTTTCTAAACAATTCACCTAAGTATAATACCATCTCCATAGCACCGAAAGCAACAAGTTCATAAAAGAGTGATAATATAAACAAAGTCCAACTTTCCAACTAAATTTTTTACCACCTATAGGTATGAGCATACATCACTACATGAATGAACATTGTAAGTTCTGCCTAAAAATCATATAAAACTCTACGTGAGATGCAAAAACATCCCTTAATAAAGGATCTTAAGGTTCGGAAAAACACTTGTACAACTAGATAACCCTAATAACCCAAATGCAATACCATGTATATTATCTTTAATCCATCTCAAATTTGGTATACTCTATTTACAATTCATGGAGCCTAACTTGGGATACCTTGTATTAGCAAATGATGGGTTACTTGATGATCATCCTTATATTTTTCATGAATCCATGCTATGATAGCTCTACTTGATGAATAAATCAACAAATTAGGGCAAAGGTATAGCTTGGAGTCATCTGTCTATCCTCACACTGATAATCATTTATGCCTGTCCATATCACATAGATAATTGAAAAGTCTTTGGTTTGTATAAGTTACCAATCTGTGACCAAAAGTTAATTGATATTGTTCATAAAATCATAGATGTAAGAATATTTTTGAGGCTACCTAACAAAAAAGGAGCATAAGAGTCCTAGAGTGAACATGAAAAATGATAGCTTGAAAAAAAGGTGAGAGACTACACGAAAATAAATAGAAGGAAAGAATGCTCAAAGAATCAAGTGTGTGAAATGAAAAAAAATTTAATCCATTATGTTATCGCATTAATATATATATACAACTAATAGAAATGGTATAAGTGTAAGCAAAAATCAATACCTCATTAACATATACATTTATATATGGTACAAATACATCAAAATACCTAATATTCCTTTAATCCCCCTAAAAATAAGGTCTATTTATGGCTAAGAGTTTATGCTTGATTTCATTGAATCTACTAGTAGGTATAGCTTTTGTGAAAACATGAACAATTTGATCTTGTGAAGGTACATACCTCACCTATAGTTGTTATCCAAAACCAATTCTCTTACAAAATAAAAATCAATCTCTACCTATTTTGTTCTAGCATGTAGAATTGGATTCATTGCAAGATGTTAGGTGCTAATGTTGTCATAAAAAATAACATGGAAGAACATTATACACTTCATTTTATGTTAAAATCAACTATAGCCATAGTATCTTAGTTGTTGCAAGAGTTAAGGCTCTAAACTCAAATTCAGCTAAAGATCTTAATAAACCCTTTTGTTTATGGGATTTCTAAGTGATCAAACTATCTCCTAAGAAAAAAATCACCCTTCAGTGCTTCTTCTATCATCTTTACTTCCAAAATAATCTATATCCTAAGAAAAAATTCATGAAGAATCACTCCATGCATTTTTGTTCCTTTCAGATAGAATAAAACCCTTTTTGTAACTTTCCAATGAACATCAGTAAGTTGTTGATGGAATTTCCATAACTTACTGGAAATATAGGCTATCATATTTAGAAAGTCTTGTTATTGTGATGAATGGAGTAACTACATGCTTGTTATCTTTAATTTCACATCAAGAAAGTAAATCACAAATATACTTACTTTGTGATAATTGAAAATAGTCAGTGGTGCTAAATAAGTCAATCTTCAAGAAGAAGGAAAAATGGCCTAAATCCTTTAATGAAAATTTGGATTTTAACAATGAAGTGAACTTCTCAATAGTGGATAGATGAGTCCTTATTAGAATAATATCATCCATATAACCTTGTACAATAGTGAGAGAGAAACTAGTACTCTAAATGAACATTAAGGCATCGCTCTTAAAGTTTATAAAGCCTACTTCTAGTAAACTCATTTTCTATTTGTCATACCATGCTTTTAGTGCCTGTTTTAGACCATAAAGAGCCTTTTTTTTTAATTTGCACATTAAATGCTTATCTAATTGTACCTCAAAACCTTATACTTATCTCGTATAAAGATCTTCCTACAAAGCCCTATGGAGAAATGCATTATTGACTATGATGGCACTGTTATTTCAAACTTCTCTTTAGAAACATCTATTTCATTTTTCCATTCAAGAATACTGAGTACTTAATGAAAATATTTTAGTTTAGATAATTAAGTACGTGTGACATTAAAAACTTTGGGTTTATGTACGCCATACTTAGACCTAGTAACTGTGTGATGAGTACTGGTGTTTGTAATAGGATGATGAAGTAAAGAATTTGGAAATTCTATGGAAATTGGAATATAGGGATAGGAAGTAGATGAAAGATCTAACAAATAGAAACCAAAATTTTGAGGAGAAGTAAGTAGTGAAAGACTACCATGTTTTGATATTGAAGGTGAGTATTGTATATGATAAAAAGGAATAATAAGTGAAGAGCCTGAAATTGATCTATGGACTAGAGAAGAGACTAAACTTATATAAGAAACTTCAAGTGAAGGAATAATAGCTTCCTTTGTACTCTATGTCTCAATATTAGGAGAAAGTTCAAGTGGAGCATTAGAACCTGAAGCTACAAGAAAAATTAGAAGTTGAACTATTTGAAAGAAGGAAAAGTGTCAATTTGAAATGAGCTAGGAAGACAATTGATTAGAAAAACACTTGAAAAGAATGCTTCATCCAAAAAGGTAAGAGGTAGAGAAACATGATTTAAAATTGCTAGTCCTAAATCTACTATGTGTCTATGTTTTCTTTCACCAACTCCATTCTATTCATGTGTATAAAGACATGATGTGTGATGCACAATACCATACTAATTAAAGAGAGATGTGAGAGATTGAAATTCCCCACCCCTATCACTTTGAAAAAAATTAATTTTACAGTTTGTTTGTGGTTGAGATTGTGCCTTAAACTACAAAAAGGCTTGATAATCAGCAATATTTAGAAAATAGATCCACATAAAACAAGAATAGGCATGTATAAAATGAATGTAATACTTATGGTCATTTGTGAAAGTGACAAGTGACACCCAAATAACTGAATGAAATAATTCAAGTGGTTAAATGGCTCTCCAATTATGTGAATGAACCAATTCAAGTGGTTTAGTGGCTTTGGGCAATGGAGAAAAAGGAAATTTGTGTTTTTTTTTCTATTATGATAAACAACACATACAGATCCACAATTTTTGTTACTAGGGAGGAATATTGTATTGATTTAATGCTTTCTTTACAATAAGAAATGTAGCATGGCCTAATCTCTAATTCCACATAGGAAGATTAGCCACATTATCCATAAGTCCAACAGTTTTATTTTCATAACTAGTAGGCTTTTTATCAACAGACAAACAAGGACTGGTCTACATAGCTCATTTCTTGATAACTCTTCTCCTTTGGAGCATACCCTTTTATATTGAAAGATCATAACATAGATACCCTTCTTGCTTAGGAGCATACCCCATACACACTTGTAGAAGAATATGGCAAAAAATTGTGTTTAGTTTAAGCTCTTAGGCATGGAAAACACAATGTACCAAAGACTTTCAAAAACATATAATCAACTTGTCTCTTGTAAAACAATTCATAATGAGAAGTAAAATCCAAAATTTTAGTAGGAATTTTTTTCTTAAAATAAGTTGTTGTTATAACAACATATGACCAAAAGTTGATTGGTATACTAGATTCTAATACAAGTGTTAAATATATCTCAATAACATGTATAAGAAAACTTTCCACACCCACATTTGGTTCAAAGGTGTGTGGACAAGTATTTCTTTGAATTAGTTTAGCTTTATCATAATCAGTTGTTAATAAAAGAAACTCAAAACCATTTTCTATTTGAACAACTTTTATCTTCTCAATAAATTGTATTTCTATCATGTATGTAATAGTGTCAATTTTTTTATCAAGAACAATAAGATCAGAATGAGCTAGCTTATCTATTTTAAGTTTTCTTTCATTTCCTACTATCACACTCTCTAGTCCAAGATAAGTAATAACATCTTCCAAATGTTCTAAAACAACTAAAAGATTATGTGTAGCACCACTGTCAAATACCCATGATTGATCACCATTTTTACCATCGGATTTGACACCAGTTGTAAAGGTTGAAGCACTCTTTAGTATTTCTTAGCCAATAGATCTATAAGTTGATAACAAGTTACAACAATATGACCAAGTTTGCAGAAAACATGACATTAAGGTGTCTTAGATGGATTTTTCACTTTATATCCTCCATTTGATGAGTAATTCTCACCATTTCATTGTGAGTCATTACTAATAGTAGGGTTTATCCTCTAAAGGAATTGATGAAGATTTCAAGAGGGTTGTTAGGATTTAAAACCACCAGTTTTTCAAGTTTAAACCATATTTAAAACTCATGCTCTTCATCTTAGCCACATTAGCTTTAATCAAAGTGCTATCAAGCATATTCCATTTCTTATTGCATCTCTCATATAATAAAAGTAAGTGATGCATTTCATCAATGTCTATGATATTAGGTCTAAGAAGCATACCTGTAAAAAAATCACAAAATCCCATTTTAAGTCCATCTAGTACATACAAAATCAAATATGCATCAGCCACTGGTTCTCCTATCATAGTCTGGTGATGTGAGATTTGTTTCACATTCAGCATTAATTCATCCACACTCTGATTTTCCTATCTTAGACCCTATAATTGTGACCTCAGATATAATAATTTAGAACATATGGGTATACATATTTTCATGCCAATAATTCCAACATTTCACTTGCATTGTTCTTACAAACCAAATATGATATCACTTCATTCACAACTATCCTAGAAATCAAGTTATACAAAAGGTTATCATTCCTATTCCATTGTTGAAACTTAGGATCAAGAACTAGGACTTTCAACATAACAACTTCCCGAGTTGACATTTGAGGAGGAGTAACTTTGAAACCAAATAAGTAATCATAAGTTCATAAGATATCACCACACTCTTAATCTATTCCCTCCTTATCAAGTAAATTGTATTGCCAAGTTTGAAAGAAAAACCCATGTAAACAAGTAAAGAACACCTCACCTATGAAATTTTTGAAGAAGAAGATTGATAAATTGTAGTAGTAGTTGAGTTCACAACTATAAAGTCTATATGAGTATTTGCGATATTCATGAACAAAACATACAAATATAATTTTAGTTTTTAGGTGTGCTCTTCAAGGATATTTTCAAGCTGAAGAAACTATTGAGCTCTAATGATCACAACTTAGGTATATCCTTGTTCTTATGTATGTTAGATTTCATGTTAGAGATAAAGGAACATTTAGAGATCATGCTACTCAATCATTCGAGACATATCTAGATCGATCGAGCTATGTATATCAATCAAGAATTGATCTTCTTGGTTTAGAAAGTCTTGAATTAATTATTTAATTGACTAGATCGATCGAGTAATTAATAGTCAATCAATCGAGCACTAGATTGATCAGTTTATTAGTTAGATCTATTAACCCTAGTTTAGAATTAATTATTTATTAGATTGGATCGATCAATAATTGACTGGATTGATTGAACATGTTTTGATTATTGTATTGGATTGATCAATAAGGGCATTCGATAGATCAAACTATATACTCAATTAATCGAGAATATATTACTTCAATCAAATAGCCAAGTATTTCATTTAAAGTATATTTCTAATTCTAATTGAAATGGCTTTTTACTATATTTTTCTTTTTTCTTCAAAATTCTTTTGACTGATTTTATTGGAAACATAGTAATTTCACTTTAACCTAGTGCTTCAGAATATTATGTATATACAAACCTAAGCACATAACTATAGTCAACCACACAAGAGCATTTTTCCCTTCATCTTAATCTCTCTCATATTATTTTGCACAAACTATTTAAGTGGGATTTTTCATTGAGTTAATTTATCAAATATCTTGGATTGTGTTTGATGGATTAAAAAGTCTACTATATTTGTGATATTTTGCATTAAATTGATTGTTCTAAGGTTACTAGTTGATTTTGATTTAACTGATATATTTATTAAATCACCTACTTAGGGTTATTTGTAATTGAATCTCTTCTAGGACACACATTTGCACTTATGTTATTGTGCTAATCTTTTAGATACTACTAGAATGGGTTAGATTTCCTGTGTGAGTTAAGGTATTGGAAAATTGATCTAGATCTAAACACCTTTCTTAGGGAATGAATCTTAGTGCGTGATATAAGACATGTCCCTATCATTTGACTTATTTTTCCTAGTGGATAGTTAGGTGATCTGATGGACCGGTGTTTAGGTCATTCGTGCAACCTAGGTTTTTTCCACTTAAAAATTTCATAACTCAATCTTTATAATTTTGCATTATTCTATTTACATGCGATTGCATTCTTGGCCATTTGTAAAAAAATTATTTTTTTATAATTTTACTAATTATCTATTCAACCCTTCTAGCTAATTAGGTCTGCAACTAAAAAATAAACTTTCATTTGGTATCTGAGCCATCACTAGATACACTTAGCGTGGCTTATATCTTGTTATGGATCATTTGTGAAAGGGTTCATCTAAAATGTACACTACTTTAATGGTTCTTATAACGTGTATTGGAAGGATCATATGAGAGCCTTTCTATAGTATATAGATGAGAGTGTCTGGAACTCCATGTTTTATGGTCAGGAAACACCTATGGTTATCAAAGAAGATGTAATCACTCCCAAACCTAGAAAATATTGGACCACAAAAGATATAGCTGGTTGTAATTGGAATCAAAAGGGTATTAAATCTATCTTTAATGTTATGTCAATTGATGAGTTTCATAGTATTTCTCAAGCTAATACTTATAAGCATGCTTGGGATATTTTAGAGGTTGTCCATAAGGGAGCCACACAAGTTAAAAGAACTAAACTTTGTATGCTTGGTAGTCAATTTGAAAATTTTAGGATGAAACAGGATGAAACATTTTCTGAATTTTATGCTTAATTAAGTCATATTTCTTACTCTTATGCTAATCTTGATAAGAAAATTAAGCAATTTAGATTGGTCAGGAAAATACTATATTCCTTACTTGGTCACTTCCATGCAAAATTCGCAATCATAGATGAAAGCAAAGATTTGCACACAATTAAAATTGATGAGTTAGTTAGTTCAATTCTCACTTTTGAGATGAGTTTTTGTCCTCCCACAAAGACCAAAGGTGTTTCTTTCAAAACTGCTATGACTAAAGAAGGTGACAATGAAGATACAAAACTAGCACTCTTGACCAAAAGACTAAATAGAATCTTCAATAAAAAGAATCCTCAAAACAAAGAACAAATAGATCGTTAAATGGATGAGAATTTGAGAGAACTCAAAGCTATGATTTTTGATGGTAATAAACCTAAACCCATTGAACCTCAATGCTTTAAATATATGGGGTTTTTTCACTTTGTAGATGACTGTGCAAATAAGAAGAAAAACAATGTAAGATCTTTCAACACTATACTTACTGACTCTGAAAGTGATAACTACAATCCAATTGAATCAAAAAATGGTGAAACCAATTTTCTAGCATTTATTACAAAAATTGGTGGACACTATAGTAAGTCTAATATTGATTTAGATAATAAGGAAAGTAACTTTAAATTCTTACTTAAATATTTTAATGTCACTAGTATTAATGAAGTGTTTAGAGAGTTCATAACATGTAAAAGAGATAAAGAAAAGTTTCTTTTAAAAGTAACTAAACTCAATGCAAAACTAAAATCTTATGAAATAAATTCATTAGTATTAAAAAAAAGATAATCTTGATCTACCTAAATGTTTAATATTTTGAATTAAAGTCTTGCAGGTTTGGGATAGGAGAAACAAAATCCGATAAAAGAACTAGAAAAATCTAAGGAAGTTGTAAAAAAGCTATCAATTGGAGTTAAAAGGGTGAACAAAGTTCTTGATTATGGAAAGCCATCTAGAGACAAGTTGGGATATGTAGATGAGTACACTATGCCATCTTCTTTAAAATAAATTGAATTTGCAAAGCCTTTAGACATATCTTCCTCACATGCTACACCTTCAACATCAAGAACTGAATTAGTATGACCTTCTAATCGTACTTCTACTAGTACTCATTGTACTTAAAGAATAGTTGCACTTGTAATTGAAAAATATGTTAAATTTGTGCTTTTTTTTATCATAAATGTGGTAGGAAAGGTTATGTTAGCTTACATTGTAGATTTCTTATGAACTAACCTTATTTTAAAAATTCCTTCCAAGCTAGATATTCTGCAATTAATTTTCATCATTCATACATGTATACTAAATCTTCACCAATAAAAGCTACCTCACAACTAGTATGAATGTCATCATAATATGACAAAGGAATTAACTATATACAAAAAATAATTGAATGCACAAAAAGAAAGAGCTATAAATGGTTATGGAAAAAGAAAAATAAATAATGAATCCCTTATATAAATAATTATCATAAATAATGAGAAGGAATTCAAAAAATAATTATTATTCATTAATAAAGTTTCCTCTTAGTAAAAAAAACTTCATTATGTGCAAATATGAATTCAACTAAAACTATTTACATGGCGGGTGATGCTCAGTTCTTTAAATCTTTCATAAATAATCATAAATAGACTAATTGACATACTATTGTATGTTTCAATATTTATCTCACCTTGAGCAATTGTCAATATGTCACCATATGTGTTAAAGTATGTATGTGTGCTTTATCAGAATACTTATGCTTATTATGAATAATTTAATTTTGGTAAAGAATAATTTTTATCTCAAAATTAATTCTTTGAGTGCTGTTTAAGTTTGAATAAATCTACTATCTTGATTCAAAGAAAAAAAATAATTTTTATTAAATCTTTATGTATTTTTTTCTATTATTTGAGTAGAAATAGGACTTAGGAGGACCTTTTTCATTTTTCAGACAATATGAATGTCAGTCAATCGAGTATAAGCTAGATCGATTGAAGTATAAATGTCGATCAATCGATGTTAATCTCGATCAATCGAATGTATTTAGTTTATATAATCCTCTTCCTTTTCCTCCCCTTCCCACGAACCTTAACCCCCATACGTAGCCCGTTCTTATTTTCACTCAAAGATTGATCAAAATCACTCATTTTTATCCCTAATTTCTTATATTTAAGTGATAGTCTCTTTTCTAGCATCAAACATTTCAAAAAGAAATCAAATTTGAGAGAAAATATATAAAACTCGAATTCCCTACTTTCTCTTACTTTCTCACCAAACAAGTACCTTTTCTGAGGTAGTTTCTGCAATTTCTTCACAACATTGTTCCATTGATCTTGATTCTACAATTTTTTGGAAAAGGTTTGATCAGTTGGTTAAATTTCTATCAAAGGGTATTTTCAACTATTTGGATTTGTGCTCGGTTTCCGACATGGTTATAAGATGATGTAAACTTCCTCTCAATACACCTACTCCATTTTCATCCAAATGGTGGGATGAAGAATCCAAATTGAGGTATCAAAATACTTTATATAAACTCCCTATTTTAATTGAACATGGAATTACTTGGATTGAATTCCATGAAGTTGGAATAACCTAAGCCATTGGGGTTCTTGGTTGGGAAACATAGTTTAACCCCTCCAAATTATATTGCCTAACCCTGTTTATGAATTTTATGCAATTATAGTTTCAAATATTCATAAACATGGGCCAATGAGTTACAAAGCCTTTATCCAAATTAATACTGTTGATATCTAGGCCCAAAGAATCAACAATTTTCCATCTATCTCGAACATTGGGGATGCCATTTTTCAACTAGACAGTATGTCATTGATGAGTGCTCAAAAAACACTAAAATTACCATGATTTTATGCACATTAATTGATTAAAAATATATCTATTTATATGATTTTATCATATATTTATATAAATTTTTCTTTTTCGGAAAAAACGGGTATTTTTATTGTTTTTCAAGTATTTTCACTTAAAAACGTAACTCAAAGACTCAAAGAGGAATACTGGAGGCAATACATCACAAATATATTAATAAATAAATGAGGAAAGATCAACAAATATGGAAAAATTGGACAAAATAAGTCAAAAAGGTCAAAAATGTCAAAAAGGAGGAAATCACCCACGCAAGCGCCCAACCGAGCCGAGCAGCCGCTGCCCGCGCCCAGTTCCACACGCGCCTGTGCGTGCCCACGCCCTACTCCACGCGCGCCATTTCCATCTACGCCCTACTCCGCGCGTTTCGTTGCCATCTACGCCCTACTCCGCGCACGCCGCTGCCATCTGAGCCTCAATCCGCGCGCAGCCGCCCCACGTCATACTGATGTCATCAAATGACATCATCATTCACTACTCCGTGTTTCAACCATTTTTTATCATTTTTTCACCAAAATTTTCTTCTCATCCTCACCTATAAATACCTCCATTCTCTTCACAACTTAACACACCTTAAAACACATATTCTCTTCTCTTTCTTTCTCTCATTTCTTAGTTTTTAGCTTTTCTTAGTTAGTTTTTCTTAGTTTTAGAGTTCTTCTCTTTTTGAGAAGAACTAGTTATGTTTTTGTAATTTATTTGCTTTTCAATTCAATAAATGGGAGTGCAAATTCTAATTGGAGGTTTTCCAGCAACGGGAATAGCATCGAAGTACTGTAAGGATTTTATTTTCTTTACAGTTATTTTTTATGCTTTATTCTTACATGTTATATTTAATTTGTCTGTGATTAAATTTAACTTTGCGGGCTGTTTGTAAACATGATATAATAATAACGTTGTTATGCTTGCGAAATATTAAATAGGTAAAAATCTCTAAAATGAATTGATTTTATTTTTATTCAAGATTTTAAATTAAGAATGTTAGAGAGAACTATATTATTTTTCATTACAAATTTAAATCTGAAAATTAGATTTTAAGGTTTAGTTATCCAGTCTGATTTAGAGTAGTGCTCTTTTATTTGTTGGTACAATCGCCCGATAGTTAGAGTGATGCCTTATTTCAAAAGTTTTTATAAGAATTATTATGTGAAAATGTATTGACAACATGTTTTCAGTAGTGGTTTTAAAACTTGAAAGTTAGTACTCGGATAAGTAAATTCTTATGTTTAATTTGGACACCTTGAATAAAGTTTAAATTGTCTAACCCCACCAAAGGTGGCATTTAAATGGTTCATTTTCAATCTCTTAGAAAAAGGAATTAACTTAATTAACCAAATTAGTTATCAACCCCACCCGTAGGTGTTAATTGATTTGTTTAGTTAACAAAGAATATTTAACCCCACAAAAGGTGGTATTCATATAAAAAAGATAGAATCAATAAATATCAATTCATATCTAACCTAAATAATATGATCAAGCATAATTAACTTAGTTATTATACCCATAAATACTCCACTATTATAAATGATAAAATTTGCATAAATGTTTATTGAATCTATATTTATTTTTATGTCAGTAGAATAAAAACACAAAACCCAAAATATCGTGACAGAATGTTTAGGATTTAATTTTGTTTTTAAAATTTTGAATAATAAATTAAAAACCACATATATTCCTTCCTTAGATCGACCTTGGGAGTATACTTATCATTTTCTACGAAATGATTTGTGCACTTGCGAGAGTTTTATAAATATAAAACCAAAGTATGGATAGAATCGGTGATGCCGATTTTGCTCATTAGTCATTCCCAATAAATGCCTTTTGACCAAACTTTCTGGTTCACCCAACATAGGTCACAATGCAAAACAATTATATATACTGGGTGAATTTACTCCCTTTTACTAGACTTTAAATAAAAAGGTGTGTGCTAAACTACTACTCTCCAAGCACTCATCTAAGATTGGATACTACATGCTAAGATTTTATATTGTATTGAAAAAGGAATAGCATTTAATGTAGGTACTATAATATAGGATGAAATGATTAAACAATCTCAAATAGTAAACCCTAGGATTTGGTTTCATTATGGCTGCCTCATCCCTAAATGATTCTTACCATAGGTGTGCATCCAACAAGGTATTCAGATTCGATTTAGCTAGTGGGTGACATTTAAAATTCAACCATCTTGAGATCATTTACCCAAACATCTAAGAGACATAGACCCACTTATAGTGGTACTAGTGGTGGAGGAGCTACCAAAATTGGTACAAATAGCAAAGGAACTATCGATGACATTTTCGAAGATGAAGATATGGAGAATATACATTTTCTTAAACCTTCTCATTCGGATTTATTTGAAAATGAGATGCAGAGATGAATTGGAATCTTGGACCAAAAATTGGATGGTATGGAACAAAGAATCATAACCATGGATATATGTCAAGAAGCAATGTTCTCCCTAATTATAGACATCCACTCACATTATGAGTTTCCTCATTCAAGACATTTATTTACTATTATCTTTATAGCTTTAGGTTCGGAAGTTATTGTTTTTTACTTTTATATTTTATAGTGTAATTGATCTTCACTTAGGTTGTATTTGGATAATATTAATCAATATAATATATTTACTACATTTGATAGTTTATGCTTCCTCTTTATGTTGCTCATTTTATTGAATTTACTATGACATTTAAAATTCATATTATATGAAAATGCAAAAACAATTTTTGTTTTTTCGTATAACAAAAAGGGGAGAAAGCTACATTGATAATTAACTTTGAAAAATATTATTTTGGAAAGAATTACACATTGGGGGAGTAAAAACTTATTGTCTCTTTTAAGAGAACATAAAACGTGCAAGTATACATGGTCACAAGTAATAAAATTTGATAAGTAAAGTATCGTTCCCACGAAGATTTGTCACTACAGTTTGTTGAGTACTAAAATTATTTCACTCTGATTTTATCCAAAATAATCGTTAATTGGAAGATGTTAATTAAAGAGTTTTATAACAAAATAAAAGAAATCTAGGATTGCAATTTTTCACCAAATTAATCCACTCGAATCATATTATTTTCTCTTGATTTATATTTTTTAGTAAATTTAATTTGTCAACCAAGAACTTCTAATTTTATCCATACATCTCTTCTGAGCTCCGTATAGACACACCTCGCTAAATTAATTCACTATATTCCTATGAGAATTAAATTCACCAAGATTCATTACATTCTAAGTTCTCAAATGGCCACACATACGATAAAGGTATATTTCTATCCTTCATATATACATGTTATTCTATCCATGAGCAATATACACAAAAATACCTCTTCCAAGTTTATTTAAGTGTCACAGATCATTTGATAAATTTTCCAATAATCAAAAGCATTAAGCACAAATAGAATAAACAAATTAAAAATCTTATAAATCATTCAAAAATAATTAAACTCAAGCTTCATAAATTTAGATAAAACGCAACCCTAGAAAAATTAAATTAGTTCATAATAAAAATTAAAATTATAGAATTTAAGGAATATCTATTACAGAACACTAAGAAAATTAAAACTTCATCTACTCTTAAATATTTCGCACACGCAGAACACAACAAAAGCCAAAAATGGCTTATGTGTGTTCCACAGTCCAACCCCAAAATGAACCTAAAACAAAACTCAAAACCCAAAAACTCTATTTTTTTAGCAGTAAATGCCCTATTTATAGCTAGAAAAATACATCTAAAAAATACTTTTTTTAGACACTCGGGAGAAATTTTACATCAAAAATAAAAAACGTGTGGCATACAAACTGATACATTGATAACTTTATTTAAAACTAAGTGGGAGACAACAGCGCATTTCAAATTTTTTTAAATACACGCTGCCACATGTCGCAATATGATTCACTGTAAGATATAGTGGGACACGTGGTAACCTTTAATTGGTGGGAGGAGCGGGAGCACGTGCAATGCATCACATGGGGTAAACGTCGACTAGACATGTGGGGGACAGTCACTAGGAATGCGTGCGTGGTTCTGCATTTTGCATTCACCGAAACGTGCCACGTGTTAGCCCATGATTGGCTACAAGAAATGGTAGGACATGTGGCAGACGTTAAGTGATTGGTGGGAGTGATTGTGCATGGTTGCACCACACAGGATCAACGCATGCGAGACACGTGGGTTCCACCCTACACACTAGCCTGCCTAACAGGTGGGCCCCACACGGTGCACCGAGCCACATGAAACAGAAAACTCACGTCCACTCCCTTTTGTTGTGTTTTGAATCCACGCACCTTATCATATCCGTTGATTTCTTGATCGAGCGGTTGGTGATGGCACGTGTGGCCTCCTTTCCTGCGTAGAAAATAAATTTCCTTAATAGCATTTTAGCCCTCCAATTTCATTTAAATTAACTTTTAAACTTTTGTTAATTACAATTAAGCCTGATTTTAATTCAAATTATATTTTAGACTTTTATTAATTGCAATTAAGCACTCTTTAATTTTAAATTATATTTTAGACATAAATTTGCAATTAAGTACTTTTTCAATTCAAATTATTTAATTATCTTAAAAATATATTCCTTAAAAATAAATAGTAAATATTAATTTATTCCATTTGAAATTAACTAAAAATGTCAAGAACATAGCAATTATAATTAATAAAATAGATGAAAATAATTATATAAAATACAGTTATCACAATTCCTTTTAATGTCTATTTTATAATTACTCACTCTGATGAATATTATTCTCTTTTTATATTATTATATACATTGAATTAATGAACAATGAGTCTTTCAAGCCACTTTGTTTGGGTATTTATGTTTTGACTTTCATTGTAAACATGAGCTTTCAAGATTAAAGGAAAGATGGTTTCACTAGATCATAAGATAGTACCATTATGTACAAATTAATTTTTCCTACGAGTGTTATGTAGTTAGAGAGAGTTTTTCACACAAATATTCCAAAGTGGGAGATTGTAAGGTCTTTGTGAGTGTTGGTGATATTTGTAAACAAAACATACAAATGTAATTTTAGTTTCTAGGTGTGTTCTTCAAGAATATTTTCAAGTCGAAGAAACAATTGAGCTTTAATGATCATAATTTATGTATATCTCTATTCTTATGCAATGTTATATTTCATATGAAACACGTAGGAATATTTTGAGATTAGGCTACTCGATTCATTAAGACATGTCTAGGTCAATCAAGTTATACAAATTTATTGAGAATAGATCTACTGAGTTTAAAAAGTCATGAATTAATTATTTAATTGACTCGATTAATCGATTTATTAGTTAGAACGATCGACTTTGGCTCAAAATTTATAATTTATTACACTGGATCGATCAAGAATTGACTATATTGGTCAAACATGTTTCGCTCGTTGTATTAGATTGATCGATATTGGCATATGATTGATTGAACTATGTACTCGATCAATCAAGAATAAATTAGATCAATCAAGCAGCCAAGGCTTTGGTTTTAAAACCTATTTCCAATTCAAATTGAATTGGCTTTTTACTATATTATCATTTTTCTTTAAAACTCTTGACTATTAATTATAGGGACAACATAGTTATTTTACTTTGACCTAGCACTTCAAAATATTCTATATATACAAACCTCACACAACTTTAATCAACTACACAAGAGAATTCTTCTCTTCATCTTAATCTCTCTCTATTATTTTGCAAAACTTATTCAAGTAGGCTTCTTCATTGAGAAAATTTATCAAACATTTATGGTTATGTTTGATGGATTAACAAGCATACAATATTTTTTATATGGTGCTTTAAATTGATTTCTCTAGTTAGGTTTAGTCATTACGAAATCTTCTCTAGGACATACATTTACACTTATGTTATTATGCTAATATTTTAGGTATTGGTAGTTCAATTGCCTATGTGACTCAAGTTTTCAAAATATTAGACTAAATCTAAACACCTTTCATGAAGAGGTGATAATGAAAGAAGTGACGTATAAGTAGATTACTTGGGTAATTTATCTTGGTGGGGTAGTATAAGACATTTCCTTGTAATTAGGCCTTAATTTTCATAATGAATATTTATGCGTTCCAAAGGACTAGTGGTTTTTCTTCTTAAGTCATTAGTGTGACCTAGGTTGTATCCACCTTAAAATCTTGTGCCTCAATATTTATATTTTTGTATATTTTTTTATTTATATGTAATTGCATGCTTGGCCATCTATAGAATTCCCAGAATTCTCAATCGAAATTGTATATACCATTGAAAGATGTCATACATTGGTATTTGAGAAAAACATTTGATACCATACACTAAAATATAAATGGAAATAAAGAATGCTTGGAGGATCAAGTGTGTGAAATGGAAAATATTAATCCATTTTGTTATTACATTAAAATATATATACAGTCTATACAACCAATAGAAAGGGTACAAGTGTAAGCAATAACCATGCCTCATAACTACCTCTTGTATATGAATATATGGAAAAAAATAGATTAGAATACATAATTTACTTTAAAACCTTCCTCATCCAAGCCACACAGGGCAAATGAAGAAGGGAAGAAATGTCCCCTCTTTTTTACCTAACAATCAGTGGGAAGTTTATTCTATATAGCATACCAAAGTAAGATGAATAGTGAAGGTAATATAAAAATGAAGATGAACAATGAAGCTAGTATAAAAATGACCCAAATATCTCTATCCCATAACTAACGTTTCTTAACCACACATAGTAAAGCATAGGTTCACTATATGTGACTTCTCTTTTAATTGTGTGTGTCCAAATTCTAGTATCCATACCTATCTCTATAACTATCAAACAAATCTTTAAGGAAATATAAGAATAAAGGTCTATAAAACCCTAATGTAGATGCCATCCATCTGCTTGTAAATAGTCCCACACTAACAAATGTATTGGTGGATCCATTATAGGCTTGTTGATTTTTTAATTAGAAGAGTGTCCAACCAATTTTCTATTCAAAATCATACTAAAGAGTCTTTCTCAACTAACTATCTATATTCCTTCAATATGTTCAAATAATGTAAACATAAACTGAGCTAGATTAAAGAGGGAATATAATAACTCTTTAGAGCTTCCTTCCTATCCAAATACCATCTACGTAAGTAAAGTAGTCTGCTCAAGTATTAGTGTAGGTGGTTCAGATGATCTTCCTAGTGGATTTCTATGTATTAGACATGAGTGATGATTTTTACACCCTATCTAAACCATTATTATTGGGGAGACCATTTATGAAAATAGCTTGCACCAAGATAGATGTTCATAGTAAGGACCTAAATCGAGTTTGATGTTGAGATAATTTGCTTCAACATCTTTGAAGGAATGAAGTACCTAGATGATATTGGTTATGACTTTGGATTCAGGCAAATGAAGTTAAACTAAGTGTTTTGTTTGAAGCAACCCACCTAATTTGTTTTGTACACACTTTTACGTATTTTTACATTACATACATGTTCTTACATTGGGGATTTTTAAGTGCTTGAAAAGTGATAATTAAAATGCATAGGTTTTTTTATAGAATTTTATTTTATTATTTAGCCAAATTTATCTAGTCGGAATCATCAGTATATATTTTTGTATTTCATGTGTTTTAGCTTTAAAATGGATAAATTTGTCAACACATGAAGGCACAATATTTAGAGCACTCAAATAGTACCCTGAGAGCAAAAATTATAGGCATGTAATCCTTACATCAAGAACCAACCAATGTGTAAGTGGCACAAAATAAAATAACATAAACAAATCATGCCACAGTGAATAAATAGGTGTGCCACGGTTCACACCTCTCCGAAATTCTACTAGGAAATTTGAACTTTTCATGCCACGGTGTTAAACAAATTGTGCCATAGTGAGTCCTTCTCGAGTTGGAGTGTGCTAGTGTGATCAACCCTTGTTCCATGGTGGGGAAAAATGTGTTTTGCGGCACCCAATGTTAATTTTTGATCCCAAATCCCTCTATATAGTACTTTTCTTATAAATATAACATTAGCTTATTAGGTTTAGCAACTTTTATATTATATTTATTCAGCAGTATAATTTTAGTTTTCTTCAATTTTCTTCGGTATTTTTTATTTCTTAAACATAATATAGATTAGACTAGAACAAATTAAAGGCAATATTTTGGAATTTTCCATATATATAAATACATGAAAAAAAATATTTCTAAAGATTCAGTAACTCTTTCAAGATCAAGATCACAATTTGGGAAGAGGACATATCATCCATCCATTGCTAGTATTTAGATCTCATTTGTAGTATTTTATTTCTAGATTAATCTTTTTATATTTTCTTGAACGAATGCCAATTTTAAACCATTTATCATAGATTTTAATATGAGTATATCTAGCTTATTTTTAAATGTTGCCATATTTGTATAGATTATTTAGGTGAATGTTTTATAATAAATTAAATAAAGATGATTTATTTATTCACGATTTGTTACAAGATTTATTTATGAATAATTAATTAGTAATTTATTTATCATAATATATTTAAAATATGATAATTAGGTTTCAGAGACAAAAATGGAATCCTATGATGAACCACCGATTGCCTCTAGATCTAATTTGGACACCTTGAACAAGAGTTTAAATTGTTGACTTGGCCATAAGTATTGAGTTAAATGGTTTGCTTTCTCCTTAGGCATAAGATATAATTTAATAAATCAATTAAACATCCTCATAATAGGTCATTAATTGATTTTATTAACAAAGAAAAGTATTCCCGACTGAAGGCACTTTTTTATAGTTGAAAGAAAAAAATCAATAATCTGAGTTTATACTTTAGTTAACCTAACTATTTTTAAATAACCACGGTTAATAAATTATCCATTAATTTAAATTTATATATCTTCCTTGATTTTGTTTAAGTTGAATATGTATTTAGTTATTTTAATTATTTGTATTAATTTAAGATTTTAAAAACCAAATCATTGTGATAGAATGTTTTGATTTAATTTCCATTTGTAATTCATTTAACTTTTTAAGAAAAGTGAAAAATTATCTAAAATCATTAGAATTCTTTGAGAGATAGACCTTGGTAGTATACTTGTCTCTTATTATTAGTGATTCATGCACTTGTGACATTTTTATATGAAATTATGAATTTTAAATTTTATTAAACAACTGTTTGCTATTGTTTAGGTTATTTGGGACATTTACGCCCAATATGTTAAAAACATTGTTTTTACAAAACAATCATGCTTTTAGTTAATTTAAAGTCAATAATTGAGTTTTTTTTATTTTTTATTTGGTATCTTATACATATCCATGGATATTGTAATTCATAGTTTATGTTTCATACTTGGATGTTTAAATTGATATAAACCCAATATTGGTGTATAGAAATAAAAAAAAATAGAGTGATAATATTTATTGTACTCTTTTAAATACTTTTCCTATTATTTCAAATTGTTAGATGATATCTATAGGTTTTTCATTTAATGTTAGGATTTTAAACATTTTATGAAGTATTATGTACTAATTTTCATTGCTTAGATTAAAATATTTGAGTAGAAATTGAAAGTGTATGCCTATCTTTACCCATGTTTGACTTTTTGTAAAACTATATATATATGAGGTTCCATTAAAATAGAAACAAAGTCTAAGTAGCTACTCACCAAAATATATATATACATAGATTCCTTTTTTAATAAAAAAGGGAAAAAATGTGAAATAAAAAATAGTATAACTAAATATTAGTACCCCTAAACTTTTCAAAGTGATGATATGGTTATTACAAAAAAACACATGGGAATAAACTCTTGAAGTCAAGGCATTTTCATTAATCATGAGCACATCCTTGATATTTTTTCTTAATAATTTTGATTGAAATATGATATTAGTAATATGATATATTTGTAGCCCTAATATTTGATTCTTTTCATGAGATTAATGTTATGTACATTTTAGTCTTTGTTGTTATAAACATACGCAAACCTTTTTGCATTAGTCTTTACATAACTTCTAGTCACACTAACCTTGTTGAGTGCTTAAACCCATAGGAATAGTATGATATTGAGAGTATATCATGTGAGGATAAAAGTTGAAGCGAATATGGATTCCTAACAATAGGATTGGGTGAGTTAATGTTGAAATGTTCTAGTACTAACCAAGTTGCATGATGAATCTTGATATTTTAAGATGTTGGATGAACTTGTGCTTAAGATTTTAATTATGAACTAAAATTATATTAATGCATAAGAATTTTTGTTGATTTTTGTTTTTGTAGTTTGTTATTATTTTTGTTATTCATCTTTTTGTTTTTAGTTTTTGCTTATTAGGATTTTTTGAGTACCATCACTGAAAGCTCTCACCAGACTTTATCTCATCCACTAGGGCCACCTTGGGGTTTAAATACTTGTTACATATGTTAAATGCAACCATGTCAATGTATATAATGATTAGTATAGATCCTTTTATTTATATTTTCTTTTTAGCTTTTTGGATCGCTTAACTTGCTAGAGACTAACAAGAAGTTAGTTGGGGTTATGATATGTGGTTGAAAATCACTTATATTCTGTTATTTTATTATGCTTAATTGAAATGAAAATATTTTATTATAGTATTTATTTGATTATTTATGCAAATCTATATATCCAGAGTCTCTGGTATGTTTTGTTGTATTTTAGGTGTTTATAGATTCAAAAAAAGATAATCTTGTCAACCCACAAAGACACAACATTTAGAGCACTCAAATTTCAACCTAAGAGCTAAAAAGACTAAGGAATGTAAGCCTTGCATCAAGAGCCAACCAATGTGTAAGGGGCACAAAAGAAAACGACACAAATAAAAAATATGCCATGATGAAGAAGTGTGTTGCAACAGACACTTCTCAAGAATTCTACCATGCAAGTTGAACTATTTGTGCCATAATGTAAATCATTGTGCTACCATCAGGCCTTCACGGGTTGGATTGTGTGTGTGTGATCGAGCTTTGTGCCGCAGTGGAAAAAAATCAAAAACTTGATGCACAAATTTTGTATATATAAAAAGCTTGCAAATGTATGAATCACATATAGTAAGTGACAAGTATACTTTCAAGGTTGATCTCTCAAGGAATCGTAGTGGTTGTAGATAATGCTTAACTTTTCCTAAAAACTTAAAGGAACTACGAAAGGAAATTAAACCTAAATATTCTATCATCATGATTTGGTTTTTAAAATCCTAAACTAATAATAAATAATTTAAAATAACTAAATATAGGTTCGATTTAAATATAATCAAGGAAGATATATAATTATAAAACAATGGAGAATTTATGAAATTTTTTGCTAGTTAACCATGTTTGTTTAGAAATATTTAGGTTAATTATAGGATAAACTCAAATTATTGACTTTCCTTTTAAATATAACCCAAAATATTCAATACCTCCACTCTTTAATTGTTTCTCAATGAGAAAAATTGTAGCAAAGCACTTTCAAATTGACAACTCATTTTACTGATTTTGGGTAACTATTACCTTAGGTGTTTGTTTGGTAATAATTATTTGTGGTTGATCAAGAAAAACTGCATTTTTAAGTAGTGAGTACTCAAGGAATTGTTTGCTTTTGAGATTAAAATGTCATTTTAAAGTTGTAAGTACTTAGACTATTTTACTAGTTGGTTATAAACAATACTATGTTCTTGGATTATGATAAGTTATATCTATGGGCACCCAAGATAGTGATTTCTAGTGGTCGTGGTTGAGGTGTTTCCCAAATTTTTGTACACCTTGTTACTCCTTTGTTTCTAATCACTTTGCAATGTGAAGTGTTGTCTCTAAAGGAGGGTCAAATTTGTGTGTCAAATCAACAGTTGCAAAGGTAGTGAACGAGAATAGTAATAGGTAGTTAGGGTAGTATGGCCCTGACAGATAGAGGTATTTACATATATACTTTTATCTAGCAATATATGGTTGTTGTTATTAGTGAATTGTTTGTTGCCAACTAGTTGCCATAAGTGATAAGTGCTCAAAAGCATAAAATATATCATGATTTTATGCATGATTTATGATTGAAAAGATTTGTCTTTACTTAATTTTATTATTATTCTATGAAAATCTCTCTTTTCAAAATTATGGATATATTTTGTTATTTTCAAAATTTTAGCTTAAAAATATGAAATTGATCGATACTTGAAGAAATACATTTGAGGCACTCCATTTCAATGCTCCAAACCAATAAAAATTTATACCAAAAAATAAGTAAACAAAGTTATGTAAAATAATGTGTGTTACGGCATGGAATTATTGTGTACCGCAACGTACTGCTTTTAAATTCAATACAACTGTCCCTAAACCTTCACAGGCTGCGGCATGAAAAATATGGATTCCATGGCATGAGATATTCAGATCGTGTATAAAGCATGTAAACAATATGTGCATTCTATAGCGTGGATTATTATGTGTCGTAGTGCCAACCAATCTCATCACATTTTTGAACCTCTAAATAGGACCTCTATTCCATTATATCAATCATTCCTTATCTCTTATCATTATCACTCCTTTCATTTCTATAATCTTTTTAAGCTTTTTTTCTTATTTTAAATTTCTTCTCATGATCGAGAGTTGAACAAATTTTAGTTTATGTAATAGTTATACATCCAATTCAATAAAACTTCGGCATTTCTTTTGGAGATTTTCCAAAAATAATTCAAAAACTTCTTTCTATATATATTTATATATTCTTTTCAGTTATTCTTAATGTGCTATATTTAACTTTTTGATCAATTATTAAATTGAGTATGTCTCGCTAAAATTATAATAGGATATTAGTAATGTTGTTACGCTTATGAAATATTAATTAGGTAAAATATTTTTACAAAATTAAGTATTATTTTCTATTCAAGATTTCTATAAAGTTCATTTTAAAAAATATAGTAATATAAGAATTTTCGTTATAAACTGAAAATATGAAAGTTAGATTATTAGTGAATTGGTTCACATGTATAGTTAGAATATATAAGAATTTCGTTATAAAATCTGAGAGTCATTTATTAGGTAGTTAAATTCTTCAACCTAATTTTGACACCTTAAATGAAGTTTAAATTGTTAGTCCCCACCTAAGAAAAATAACTAAATGGTTTATTAATATCTTAGAAATATTTTCATACATAAAGGATAGAATTAATAATCTTAACTCAAATATTTAATATTAATATTGAGCAAACATAACTAACAAGCTAATACATCTCATAAATCTTCCACATCATGGTAAAGGGTTATATGGCTGAATAAATCTATCTTTATTTTATTATCATTAGATTAGGATTTCAAAACCAAACTTTATGACATAATGATTAGGTTTTATTTTCATTTTTAAGAATTTTTTAAATAATTTAAAAACCATATGATTTCTCTTTAGACCAACATTGAGAGTATACTTATCATTTTCTATAAGTGATTTGTGTATTTGCAAACATTTTATAAATTTTACAAAATTAGTACACAATATTTTTATACATCAAGTTTTTGGTGCTATTGTTAGGGATGCAATAGTGTTTCTAAATTTTATTATCAAAATCTTAAAAACTTATGATGTTGCAAATATTGTGATTTTTATTTAAAATCTTAGAATATCTATGCTATTAACTCATTTTAGATATTTGAAAATTACAAATCTTCTTTTATTTAAAATAATAATAATAATAATAATAATAATAATAATATTTTAAGTTCTTTTTAAAAAAGTTTACTTTCTTTTCTTTATTTGACCAATTGTTTTCTCTTTTAAATTTAATTTCTCTTCATTTAGTTAATTTCTTTTAATCGTACTTGCATTCTTATTTATTTTAATTATTTTTGTGTTTAGTATTTTGTATACTATTGTACTTCATTTTATTAACTCTCTTTTCCTAACATATTTTTAATAACTTACTTATGTATTAGTTATTTTTTTTCTATTTTTAAACTTCTACTAGTACTTAAATTTGGTAAAAGAAAGTTCTCTACCTCTTTAATTTATGATTTATTGTAGAAAAAAAAAGATCTTTGAGAAAAGAACTTGCACTTTTTATTGTTAAACATCTATAGGTTCGAAACATTTTTCAAAGAAAAGATTGGCTTTTATCAAGAGGAAGAAGAATAACCCTAAATACAAATAGACGAGGGAGATAAGTAGAAAATGATGAAGGAATATTCATTGTCATTCATATGCAACACAAATTCATTCGTCCAACTGGGAGAAGCTGCAAATAATAATGAATTGAAAAACATTCATAATTTCTTATTTCCTTTATTTTATAGTATACCCAATGAAGACCCTTTAAATTTCTTTAGATATTTTTATATTGTTGTACAAACATTTCATTACAGAGACTTAATAAAGATTAGCTTTTGATAAGGTGTTTCCTTTACACACTCAAAGATAAAGCCAAGTCTTGGTTCATGACTCTGCTAATAGGGTCATTAATTACTTAGGGAGTAGTCTACAACAAATTCATAGGTAGGTACTATTCCCATAAAAAAATGTTGAATGGAGGGCAAAAATAGCAACATTTTTCCAATAGGATAAAGAGATCTTCCATGAAGCTTGGGACAGATTAAGCTCCTTTTAAACCATTTCCCACACCATAGCTTTTAATTCCAAGCTGAGAACCAATTCTTCTATGATGGACTAACATAATAATGTCAGCATATTGTTGATAATGCTACAAGAGAGGCTATGGGAGAAAAGATAGTACAAAAAATGTTGGAACTGTACGAGATGTTGGGTACTAATTCCCAACCAAAGGATATTAGAAAAATAAGAGTAGGAGTCAATGGCACCGAGAATGAAATGGCCTTACAACTTGCAAAATTGACTAAGCCAGTGCACCTTGTAACCCACCAAATGTCTAATCCATAAATAAATGGAGTTCATGGTTCATTTGACATAACTCTATTAATTACTCAAATAATTACCCAGTATATGCCCAGTTCCAAACATAGAGGCCATATGAAAACCAACCTTACTTTCTAGATCAACCTGATAAGCTAACTTTAGAAGTAAATCTAAATAACTTTATTGAAATCAGTAGAGAAAATCAATTGATGAATAATCAAAGGTTAAGATCCATTGAATCTTCGATAAAGAAAGTTGAAGTCAATTGACATTCCAAAAATCAAAACCCAACAAAACCACACTAGCTTAAAGAATCCAAAAAATATAAGCAATTCTATGATCTTTTTAATATGCTTTATAAAGTAAATATAAATTTAACTTTATTAGAAGTGATCAAGAATATGCCCTCCTTTGCTAAATTTTTCAAAGAATTAAACAATTAGAAAATGAGGTATGGTCTTAGTGAAAGAGTAATGGTATCAAAAATTTCTTGCACTGTGCTTCAACACAAACTACCTCCAAAATTGAAAGATCTTGATAGTTTTATCATTATAAGGGATAGAAAAGTGGCTAAAGAAATGATAGATTCAGGTGCTAATATAAATTTGATTACATACCTTACTTGCTTAAGGTTAGATTTGGAGATCTAAAACCTATAACCATATCTCTTCAACATACGGAGAGATCTATTAAATACCCAAAGGGAATGGTTGAGGATGTTTTGATACAAGTGAAAAAAATAATTAAAATACCTATTGATTTGTGGTTCTTGATATTGAGAAAACCCCATCTTTGGAAAAAGAACATACTATACTTCTTGGTAGACCATTCATGGCCACTACGAATATTATTATCAATGTCCAAGATGAAAATTTCACAACAACGGTCTTAGGATAGATTATCCACTTTAAATTTTTTAACTATTCACCTTTTTTCTTATTTTTTGCTATTGATGAATGCTTTAATGTTGATTAAAAGGATATACTTATACATAACACTTTTATGTAGGATAGAATATAAGACAAACTAGAAATTTTTTTAACTACTGAAAACAAAGAATCTAGGAGACTAGGAGATACCATGATCTTTCAGATAGTGCTAAACTAATGGGAGAATCTAGTAGACCCTTAGAGCTACCTAAAATTCTATCTGGGGTATATGCCACTCCACCTAATTTAGAACTTAAAGATTTACCTGAGCAGCTTAAATATGTGTTTTTAGGAGAAGGGATAACTTATCCATCTATTATTTTCTCCTCTTTGACCAATACCCAAGAAATTGAACTTGTAAAAGTGCTTAAGAATTTTAAAAAGGATTTATGTTGGAATATCAGGGAAATTAGAAGCATTAATCTAGCTATATGTATACATAAGAACAATCTTATGGATGATGCTAAACTCATTAGAGAGGTTAGAGAAGAGTAGACCTAATCATGCAAGAGGTGGTGGAAAGGAAATTCTGAAACTCTTAGAAATTTGAGTCATTTACCCCATTGTTGATAGTAAATAGGTTAGTCCTGTGCACTTGGTAACAAAGAAGTTGAGTATAACAGTTTGAAAAATGATAAAAAAAATGAACTGATGCATACTTGACCAATCACTGGATAGAGGATATATACAGATTTCAAGAAACTAAATTTGTATACTAAAAAGGATCATTTTACTTTTTCATTCACTGATCAAATGTTAGAAAGACTAGCTAGGCATGAATTTTAATATTTTTTGGATGGTATTTTAGGTTATTATTAGGTACCCATTGCACCATAAGACCAAGAGAACACCACGTTTACATGTCCTTTCTGAACATTTTCTTTTAGAAAGATGTCATTTGGGTTATGCAATACCCCCACCACATTTCAGAGATGTATGATATCAATCTTCTCAGACATGGTGGAAAACTTCATAGAGGTATTTATGAATGATTTTTCTGGATTTGGAATGTCATTTGATGATTTCTTGAATAAATTGACTTTAGTTTTAAAATGTTGCATTGAATGCAACCTGACACTTAGTTGGGAGGAAAGTCATTTTATGGTTAAAAAAAGAGATTGTTTTAGAACATGGGATTTCTAACAAAAGGAATTGAAGTTGACGAAGCAAAAATAGAATTGATTGCAAATTAACTCTATGTACATCTATTAAGGGGATTAGAAGCCTTTTAAGACATATATGTTTCTATAGGCAATTTATTAAATATTTTTCTAAAATAAGTCATATGCAATTTATTATCAAAAAATATTTATTTTGATTTGAATGATGCATGCCTTGTCTCCTTTAATACATTGAAAGATAAATTAACATCTACCCTCATAATTTTAGCACCTAATTAGTCTCTTCCATTTGAAATTATGTGTGATGCTTCTGATTGTGTAATCGGAGCAGCTTTGGGTAGAGAGTGCATAAGAATTTTCATGTTATGTATTACACTAGAAAAACACTCAATGATGTCCAAATTAATTATTCCACTTCTAAAAAAGAATTCTTAGCTGTCATTTTTTCTTTAGATAAATTTAGATCTTACTTAGTAGATTCTAGAGTAATTATGCATTCTAATCATGCCCCTTTACGATATCTACTACATAAACCTAATGCTAAGCCAATATTAACTCGATGGGTTTTATTCTTACAAGAATTTGATCTAGGAATCAAAGATAATAAATGTAGTGAAAACTTTATAGCTAACCATTTATTTAGGTTTATTTCTAAATTAAATTCTCTTGAATGTGAGAGTAAAAATATATTGTTGAAACTTTTCTTGATGAACAATTATTTTCATTAGGGTCAAATCATTGTTATGTTGATATATTTAATTATCTTGCTAGTGGTATTTTGGGTCCTAACACATCTTATCATGAAAATAAAAAACTTATTAAGCTCTTACATGCAATATTTTTGAGATGACCCTTATCCATCTTCAATATCAAATCATCTAGAGGTGTGTACAAGAAGAAGAACATAAAAGTACATTGGCTTTTTGTCATGATTTTCATTATGGGGGCCATTTTGGAGGTAATAAAATAGCTCTTAAAGTAGTAGAATCTGAATTTACTAACTAACTCTTTTTAAAGATGCTAATATATTTTGTACACATTGTGATAAATTTCAAAGGATAGGTAATATAGGAAAACAAGATGAAATGTCTTTGACATCTAATTTAGTTATTGATCTTTTTGATATATAGGGGATTGACTTTATTAGTCCTTTTTCCCCATCTTTTGGCTATGAATATATCCTAGTTATTGTGGATTATGTTTCCAAGTGTGTAGAAGCTATACCCCATATCATCCTCAAACCTTTGGTCAAGTGGAAGTAAGTAATAGGCAAATAAAAGTGGTTTTGGAATGCATTGTGTGCCCTTCAAGGAAAGACTAGGAAATCAAATGGAATGATGCCTTATGGGCTTATCGTATAACTTCCAAAACACCCATTGGAAAGAGTCCTTATTGGTTAATCTTTTAAAAAAGCATGCCACTTATCCGTTGAAGAGATTAGGGACAAAGCTTATGAAAATGCAAAATTGTACAAAGAACCTAGAAAGCACTATCATGATGAAAAGCTAGGTCATAATTATTTTCTTCTTAGAATGAAAGTTCATTTATTTAACTCTCATATGAGATTGTTTCTAGGAAAATTGAGATCAAGGTAGGATGGAACATACACAATTACCCAAATTTCTCCAAATAGAGGTAGTGTTGATGAATCCAGAAACACAAACAACATTTAAGGTCAATGGGCATCATGTAAAGCCATATTTAGAAGGAGGACATAAGGTTACTAGACACTGAACCCATATTGGTGAACTAGCCTAAGCATCAATTAGAAACTACATCTAGCTAAGATAGTAAACTAAGAATTAGATTGGAGGCAACCCATAATTATAGGTAATATTACTTTCTTTATAATTGTCTTTATGTTTGTTATTTTATTTCCAATTTGTTTGAACATTATTATCAATGCTATAACCAATTACTGATGTGTGTTAGAAATACATAGTTTTTACTTATGTATAAATGATTGGATTAATGGATGCCTCTACATACCAACACTTAAACAGGACCAGTAATTAGGTACCTTTTCTACTTTCTTATTCTTTAATTTAATAATTACATTGAAGATAATACAAGTTCTAGGTTGGGGGTAAGAAAAAGTTATGTTATAAATTTTTACTTAAATGAAATTTTTATATGTTCATATGTACATTTTATTTTTAATATTGCCTTTATTTTTACTTTTTTGTGTAGTTTAATTTATTTCTATTATTTTAGGAACTTTTAGGATAATTTTCAAAATTTTCTTAAAAAATTATCATGTCTTTTAGTTAAATTTAAGAAAATCATTTAGTCTTTGCATTGTTAGATTTAATAAAATGATTAATAAAAAATAAAAAAACAACAAAAATTCCCATGTTGTAGTCTCGATTCAATTCATAATTAAAATCTCAAGCATAAGTTCATCCAACATTTCAAAATATCAAGATTCATCAAGCAAATATATTAAACAACACAAATTCATGCTCCATTACTAGAATATTTCAACATTGACCTACCCAATCTAAGTACTTAATAAACTATATACAAATAGAGGTTATGTAAAGAATAAAGCAAAATATTTGCATATGTTTATAACAAGAAACGCTCAAATGTGCATAGCATTGATCTCATGAAAGAAATCAAATGTTAGGATTATGAATATACCATATTACTAATATCATTCTTCAATCACAATTATTAAACAAAAATATCAAGTTTATGCCTCGAGATAAATGAAAATGCATTGAATTTAAGGGTTATTCCTTTTTCTAATAATCACCATCTCAATGCTTTGAATAGTTTAGAGTAATAGTATTTAGTTTTTATTTTATTTTTTTCTTTCTCTTTTTTTTTTACTCTTTTTTTTTAAAGAGAGAATGAACACATGTACATATGTGTGTTTTAGTGAGTAGCTATTTTGACATTATTTTTTATTTTCTCAAGGAACCCCATATATACTTTTTTTACTAAAATACAAGCATGAATGAAGACAAGAACACATGTTCAATTTATGCTCAAATCATTTAATCTAAGCAATGAAAATAAGTACATAATAATTCGCCAAATATTTAAAATCCTAATATTCAATGCAAATCCTATAAAGACTATCTAATAATTTGAAATAATAGGAAAATTGTTTAAAACGGTAGAATAAATATTATCACTTAGAATAAAACAATATAGGTTTAATAAATCATAGCAGTTAGTCTTCACTATTTGATTCTTACACATAAATTTTGGGTTTATTTCAATTTCAATATCCAAGCATCAAACATAAACTATGAATGGAACCAATTCTTATAATAATTCATGAACATATTTAAGACATCAAACAAACAATGCAAAGACTCAATTATTAACTTTAAATTAACTAAAAACATGATAATTTTGTAAAAACAATTAATTTATTAGACCTAAATGTTCCTAATTCTTGATTTTTTAAGGAAGTTAGGAATGAATTATACTAAAATTGATCTTGAGTTGTTTAACAAGAAAGGAAATGTGTAGAAAATGGAAAAACTTGTTTTCATATGAATAGTACTTTTGATGGTATCATTGGATTGAATTCATAATAGGCATAACTACCATTACAGGGTCTAAGTCATATTGTCTCTTTCTTAACTACCTTCCTCAACAATGACATGGAATAAATTACAATTCAATTTCAGATATGCTAATACCTCCCACACTTAATGGAAAGCAAGTGACACTGAGTTTGGTCCTAAGATACACAAATTGAGTAGTAGGGTGGGCTTTATGGAGATATAATCTTTATCAATCACTTGATGGAATATATTGAACGACAATTTCATTAGCTATCACCTTTTCCTTGAGAAAGTAATAATCTAATTCAATATGTGTGGTCATATAATGAAGCGCATGGTTATAATTTAAGGTTATTGCACTAGTGTTGCCACACCAGATGACTAGTTTAGATGACACAATGATTGAATTAACCTTACCTCAGCTGCTACGTATGCTAAACATCTGTACTTAGCCCCTATGCTTGATCTAGCAATAGTAGTGAATTGGCCATATGATAGGATTTTCTCCCAAGTTCACAATTAAAGTAAATGTATATCTTGTTATATTAACATAAGAATCCCAGTCAACATTAGTGAAAGTGATGAATCTATAAAAGTAGAGTCATTAGCGTATTTTTTTACTTAATATTTATTTTTTTATTCAATAAATAGTATTTTTTGAGCCACAAATAATAAAATATAATTTTTTAGTGAAAATGGGTGAGAATATAATTATTGTAATTTTTTGAGATTTTTCTAGAATTTTTATGGATCTTTAATGAATTTTTAAGGTAGGGTCAATCAAGAGCTGCCACTTGGCCTGCCACATAAGAAAGGAGCTAACTAGATAAGCCACGTAGATACCATGCAAGTAAGGAAAGTGAATCATGTTACGCCGCATGTAAGGAAAATGAATCGTGTACCACGTTTCAACACGGCATTCAATCCAAATTTGGAGATTCATCAAACCATATTACCATATGTCACCATGCGATTGTTCTTGCATTCCACTTGTGTACCACACCATCCATTTCTACAAAACACGTTGTGTCGTATAGCAATGACTCAACGAGTGTTGACTCTGACAGATCTCCCCTACCAGACATCGCGCTCTGATTTTCCAAGTGAATTCCATGTGCCACGTGACGCACTATGATTGGTAAGTATTATTAGATTGCTTGTTTTGATCGCAACCCTTGATCTGAAGTTGATCTGACGATCCAGATCACACTGGAACTATATTTAAGCACCCTAATCACCCTATAAACCCTAAAGAGCCATCATTAGAATAATTTTGGTTGGTTTTTGGATCTAATAAAAGAGAAAATTACAAAAAAAATCATAAGGACATACAATTTTGGTGGAGATTTAGTAAGAGATTGATTGTATTTCTTCTTCTAATCTTTTCTTTATCAATTCTTATGTCTTCCTTTATGAAAAATATAAGCTTCATGAACACAATTATGTGTAATGAATTAATTAATCTAGGGGTCTTATGAACCCAATTTTCACCATACATGTGATGATCTAATATTTTTCCACAATTATAATTATAATTTAATTATATTATTTAATCTAATTTTTATGCTATTAATTGTTTGACCAACAATATATCTATAGAGGCAATTAAATAGATTTGAGAGAATTATTTAATTGTTTGTCTTGATTAAATAACATGTATAGTTTCTAGGCAGAGATGTATGATTCTTATGTATGTGATCCATAATTGATGAACTTAATGATTAGTGTGCAATTTAATGTGCATTAGAGTGATTAAATTAATTACTATATGGTGTGTAGTTACTTGCGAAAGGAATACATGCTAGGTTAAACTCGATTGATCATGCAATTAATTGACAATTATATTGGGGAGATTTTAGCGATTCACATGTTTAGAAAACTGGGGGATTAAGTTTTCCTAGATATTTTCTCATATATCTTCTTAGTTATCAAATTTAATTTAATTAATTATTGCTATTTACATTTATTTATTTTAATTTTACTTCTTGAAAATATAAAGCACAAAAAAATTGATTTTTTTTTATTTTTTTGAGTTTTACAAATTAGATTCTAATAAAATAATCTCCATGTGAACGATCTTTTCTTATCATTATATTACTTGTTACGATACATATACCTGTGTATTCATTGCACACACTTTGTATGTGGCGATCAAGTTTTTGACTCCGTTGCCAAAGATTATAAATATTATAAATTAATTATTTTTTCTTTTAGTTATTTTTCTTAATTTTAATTTACTAATTTTCTTTTAGTGACTCGTTAATTTATTTATTTTTGTTAATTTATTTTATTTATTTATTTTATTTAGTTTTTATTTTTTTTAATTTTTATTAAGTTTTTATTTAGACATCTCTTTTAGTATTGTAGAAACATAGTTGAGTCTATTGCATGAGCAGAGTTCATGAGGAAGAAATCTTACCTTTGGATCTTGAAATTAAGCGTACTTTGAGATCAATTAGAAAACAAGTTCTTACTCAAGAAAAAAATGGCTAATCCATTAGAAATAAACAATAATGAGCTAAACTTGACCAATCAAATGCTTTTCATGGATGATAGAGATAGAGCTATGAATGAATATGAAATAACTACATCGGAAGAGTTGAATCCAAGTATTACAAGGCCAAACATTCGAGCTAATCAATTCGAACTAAAGCCAGTGATATTTCAAATGCCACAAACAATTGGACAATTCAGCTAATTACCAACAGAGAATCCTTACCTGCATCTTAGATTATTTGTTGAAGTTGGAGATTCATTCAAGCTCAATGGTGTGACAGAGGAGGCATTTAGGATTAGATTGTTCCCTTACTCTTTATGAGATCGTGCTCAAGCTTGGTTAACCTCTTTGCCACCTAATTCCATTACAACTTGGAATGATTTGGAGGAGAAATTCTTGATAAAATACTTCCCACCAACAAAGAATTCCAAGCTTAGTAATGACATTACTTCCTACCAACAATACAAAGGAGAATCTTTACATGAAGTGATGAGCGAAAACCGGCATCGCCGATTCTTGCCAATACTTTGGTTTTAATATTTATAAAAATCTCGCAAGTGCACGAATCATTTCGAAGAAAATGATAAGTATACTCCCAAGGTCGATCTAAGGAAGGAATGTATGTGGTTTTTAATTTATTATTCAAACTTTTAAAAACGAAATTAAATCCTAAACATCCTGTCACGATAGTTTGGTTTTTGTGTTCCTAATCTAATAACATAAAATAAACATATATACAGATTAATTAAATATAATCTAATAACATAAAAATAAACATAGATACAAATTCAATAAATAATTATCTAAAAATAAACATATATACAGATTCAATAAATATTCATGCAAATTTTTATCATTTATATTAGCAGAGTATTTATGGATGTAATAACTAAATTAATTATGCTTGCTCATATTAACTAGGTTATTAAAGATATAAATTGATATTTTATTGATTCTCTCTTTTTTATATAAATACCACCTTTGGTGGGGTTAGATATTCTTTGTTAACTAAACAAATCAATTAACACCTATGGGTGAGGTTGATAACTAATATGCTTAATTAAATTAATTCATTTTTCTAAGAGATTGAAAATGAACCATTTAAATGCCACCTTTGGTGGGGTTAGACAATTTAAACATTATTCAAGGTGTCCAAATTAAACATAAGAATTTAATTATCCGAGTACTAACTTTCAAGTTTTAAAACCACTATTGAAAACATGTTGTCAATACATTTTCACATAATAATTCTTATAAAAACTTTTGAAATAGAGTTTCACTCTAACTACCGGGCGATTGTACCAACAAATAAAAGAGCACTACTCTAAATTAGACCGGATAACTAAACCTTAAAATCTAATTTTCAGGTTTAAGTTTGTAATGAAAAATAATATATTTCTCTCTAACATTCTTAATATAAAATCTTGAATAAAAACAAAATCAATTCATTTTAGAGATTTTTACCTATTTAATATTTCGCAAGCATAACAACGTCGTTATTACATCATATTTACTAAACAGCCAGCATAGTTAATTTTAACCATAGACAAATTAAATATAACATGTAAGAATAAAGCATAAAAATAACTATAAAGAAAATAAAATCCTTACAGAACTTCGACGCTATTCCCGTAGCTGGAAAACCTTCGAGCGGAATTTGCACTTCCATATATTGAATCAAAAATCTAAATTATTACAAAAACATTACAAGTTCCTCTCAAAAAGAGAAGAACTCTAAACCTAAGAGAATTGAACTAAAAACTAAGAGAAAAACTAAGAAAAGCTTAGAAACTAAGAAAGAAACTAAGAGAAACTAAGAGAAACTAAGAGAAACTAAAAACTAAGAAATAAGAGAAAGAAAGAAGAGAGAAGTGAGTTTTGAAGGTGTGATTTGAAGTGAAGGGAAGGGGGGTATTTATAGGTGAGGATGGAGAGAAAAAATGAGTAAAAAAATGTTAAAAAAATATTAAAAAATGTAAAAACGCGTATTGGAATTGCTGATGTCATCAATGACGTCAGCATGACGTCACAGGGGGCTGCTGCACGTGAAAAATGGGGCGAAAATGCGTTGGGCGCGCGGATGGGCGGCTGTTGGGCGCTGCGCGCGCGCGCTGGGGCTGTCGCTGCGTGCAGCTCGGCGCGCGTGAACAGTGCCCGCGCGCTGGGGAGCGCGCGGATGGGCATGTCAACGCGCGCGGGCACGCGCGGCATGGGGCGCTGGGCTGCGCGCGGCACGCGATTTCCGTCTTTTTGACATTTTTGACCTTTTCGACCCATTTTGTCCAATTTTTCCATGTTTGTTGACCTTTTTCCACTTATTTATTGATATATTTGTGATGTATTGCTTCAAGTATTCCTCTTTGAGTCTTTAAATTGCGTTTTTAAGCCAAAATTCCTGAAAAACGATAAAAATACCCGTGATTCCGAAAAAGACAAATTTATATAAATATATGATAAAACATATAAATATATATATTTTTAATCAATTAATGTACATAATATCATGGTTATTTTAGTGCTTTTTGAGCACTCATCACAACCCCCAACCAGCTTCTTGCTAGTCTCTTAGCAAGAGAAGCGATAAAAGCTAAAAATTAAACTATCCTAAATCACTTTCGTGGATTGAAACGGTTGCATTTAGCCTATGCAACAAGCCGTTAAACCCCTAGGTTGCCCTAGTGGACGAGTTTGAGTCTCGTGAGGGTTTTCAGTAATGATACCCACAAACATTAAACTAAAAAAAAAAAAAAAAAAAACAATCAAAACAAAAATTAAAATTACAACACAATCAAAAATTAATTTAAGAATAAAATAAAACAACATATCACAAAAATATCTCATACTTTTTAATCTCCTTTAAGATCATAATTAAAATCTCAAGCATAAGTTATTTTAATCTCTTTAAACAATCATGATTTTATTATAATAATTAGTCGAAAATCATTTTCATATTTCATTTCAAAAATGTATCAATTTAATTTTACCCAATTCCAGTGTCATGAATCAGAATTCGCTTCGACTCTATTCCTCACAAGTCAATACTCTCAAAGCACTGAATCTTATGGGTTCAAACACTCATACTAATTTATATGCGAAAGAGTTTATGTATAGAAATGAACTAATATGTTCGCATATGTATAAAGAATAAAGGCTCAAAGTGTTATTTTAACATTGATCTCATGAAAGTAATCGAATGTATAAATTATAAAGATATCATATATAAAAATTATTTTCATGCATAAATCAAACTCATTAATAAAGAATATCAAGATATATGCTTTTTACAAATGAAGAAATTGCAATGACTTTTTAGGGAATTACTTCCTATATCTTTCTTTTGTATTTAACCTTTACTCACAACTTTGTTGGCAATGTGGGTCATAGTATGTAGATGATACTATTTTTTTATCTCTCTATACATTTTTTTTTTTTTTTTTTTAATATATGTATTTTTTAGAGAGTCAACCCATGTACAGATTGTACATTTTTTTGGATTTTGGTGAGTGGTTAATTTTGTGACTTTTCTGTTTGATCTTGGTTTAGGTAACCCCAGATATGTTTTTTTTTTTTTGTAGCAGTCATGCATGAATGAGATATAAGCATATACTATCAATTTCTACTCAAATCGTTTAATCTAAACAAAAATAATAATCAAAAATATATGATACTCTATTAAGATGAGAAAAAATTCATACATTCAATGTTAATACCTATAGAGATCATCTAAACTTTTGAATAAATAAGAAATGTGTTTGGAGTAGAAAAAAAAATATTTCACTCTGAATAAAAGAAATTAGGCTCAAATTATATCTCACAAGGATAGTCTCCACTAAAAAAAATTCATAAACACTGATTTTGGGTTTAATATAATTTCCACATTTTATCAAGAAATACTAGTTATGACAAAAACTAACTAATTATCAAAAATAATTACAAAATATTTCATGATATGTTTTCAAAAATTAATCTAACAGTACCAAAGACTTAACTATTTACTTAAATTTGATTTAAAGAAATGATACATTTTTATGATAATTTTTTATATATATATATATATATATATTTTATTTTTTTTATTAAGCATGGTAACTTTTCACCACCCCCAACCTAGAACTTACATTGTCCTCAATGTAACAACTGCAAATTAAAGATAAAGAGAAAAGAGGAGAAAGATTACCTATTTCTTGAGAATGTGTAAGTAGTAATGAAGAAATGCAGGTGCATCCATCATATTCATCATTAAAGTGTATACAGACAGATCGCTGTGAACTTCTAACATCTCAACAAATATTTTAGTTTTAACAATTTTAAAAATTATTCACATACAAGTAAAAAATAAACAATAAAATTAAGTAAATAAAACAAATAACAAAAATTACCTAACATGATGGGTTGCCTCCCATCCAGCGCTTAGTTTAACGTCTTAGCAAGACGTATCTTTTTGGTGCTAAGGATTACTCAGCCAAATGCAATCTATTTCAGCAATGTTGTTTGTTTCTGCTAAATAAGGCTTGACACGATGGCCATTAACTTTGAACGTTTTTTGTGTCTTGGAGTCCAATAGTTCTACCACTCCATGTTCAAATACCTGAACTATTGTGAATGGTCCATCCCATCTTGATCTCAACTTTCCTGGAAACAATCTTAAACGGGAGTTAAATAAAAGAACTTTCATTCCAGGGTGAAAAGTCTTAGGAACTAGCCTCTTGTCATGATAGCGCTTAGTACGCTCTTTGTATAATTTGGCATTCTCATAAGCTTCATTCCTAATTTCTTCCAACTCATGAAGCTGGAGTAATCGTATTTCACCTGCTTTATCCAAATCCATGTTTAGCTCTTTAATTGCCCAGTAAGCCTTGTGTTCAAGTTCAACTGGAAGGTGGCACGCTTTCCCAAAGATTAACCGGTAAGGGCTCATCCCAATAGGTGTTTTGTAAGCGGTGCGATATGCCCATAAGGCATCATTTAACTTAAATGCCCAATCCTTCCTTGAAGGACGCACAGTGCGTTCCAGTATTCCCTTAATTTTCCTATTACTTACTTCCACTAAACCGGAAGTTTGAGGATGATATGGAGTAGCTACCTTATGTGTGATGTTGTACTTGTTTAGTACTCCATCAAAGAGTTTGTTACAAAAATGGCTACCTCCATCACTTATTATAGCTCTAGGCGTTCCGAACCTACTGAATATAAAAATCTTTCAAGAATTTCACAACAACATTTGCATCATTGGTTTTGGTGGGGATAGCTTCTACCCACTTGGACACATAATCCACAGCAACCAAAATGTATTGAAAACCATTAGATGGGGGAAAAGGACCCATAAAGTCAATCCCCCATACATCAAAGAGTTCAACAACTAAATTAGATGTCAAAGGCATTTCATCTCTTTTGCTTATGTTTCCTGTTCTTTGACATCTATCACATTGTGCACAAAACATATGAGCATCTTTAAAAAGAGTGGGCCAAAAGAATCCAGACTGTAATATCTTACGGGCTGTCTTTTCACCTCCAAAATGACCCCCACAATGAAGTTCATGACAAAAAGTCAGAATGCTCTTATGTTCTTCTTCAGGTACACATCTCCGGATGACTTGATCTTGACCAATCTTGTATAAATAAGGGTCATCCCAGAAATAGTCCTTAATAGTTTTAAAAAACCTTTTCTTGTCCTGATATGAAGTGTTAGGTCGCAAAACACCAGTGGCAAGATAGTTTACAATATCAGCATACCATGGGTTCGGACCTATGAAAAATAACTGTTCATCAGGAAAGGTTTCAACTATATCGTCATTACTCTCATCTTTAAGATAATTGAAGTCAGAAATCAACCTAGACAAATGGTGAGCTACTAAGTTTTCACTGCCTTTCTTATCCTTGATTTCTAGGTCAAATTCTTGTAAGAGTAAGACCCACCTGATTAATCTTGGCTTGGCATTTGGTTTACTTTATAGGTATCTTAAAGCAGCATGATCAGAATGCACAATCACTTTAGATCCTACTAAATAAGACCGAAATTTGTCTAAAGAGAATACTATAGCCAAGAATTCCTTTTCAGTGGTGGTGTAATTCATCTGGGCATCATTGAGTGTTTTGCTAGCATAATAGATGACATGTAAACGCTTATCCACTCTTTGTCCCAGGACTGCTCCTATTGCATAATCAGAAGCGTCACACATTATTTCAAAAGGTAAAGACCAATTTGGTGCCATAATAACAGGGGTAGATGTGAGTTTATCTTTCAAGGTATTAAAGGAAGTAAGGCAGTCATTGTTGAAATCAAAATCAGCATCTTTGGATAGCAAGTTACATAAGGGACGACTTATTTTAGAGAAATCTTTAATAAATCGTCTGTAAAATCCTGCATGTCCCAAGAAGCTTCTTATCCCCTTCACAGATGTAGGGGGAGGTAGTTTAGATATCAATTCAACTTTTGCCTTATCAACTTCAATACCCTTGTTTGAAATTATATGTCCTAAAACTATCCCTTGTTGAACCATAAAATGACTTTTCTCCCAACTAAGGGTTAGATTGCATTCAATGCATCTTTCTAAAACCAAAGTCAATTTATGTAAGCAATCATCAAATGAGTTCCCAAAGACAGAGAAATCGTCCATGAAAATCTCAATGAATTTTTCCACCATGTCCGAGAAAATGGATATCATGCATCTCTGGAACGTGGCAGAGGCATTGCATAACCCAAATGGCATTCTGCGAAAAGCAAATGTCCCAAAAGGACATGTAAATGTGGTCTTTTCCTGATCTTCTGGTGCTATGGGTACTTGATAATATCCAGACAGTCCATCCAAAAAACAGTAAAATTCGTGCCCAGCTAATCTTTCCAACATTTGATCAATGAATGGAAGAGGAAAGTGATCCTTTTTCGTATATAAATTTAGTTTCCTAAAATCTATACACATTCTCCATCGAGTGATTATTCTAGTGGGCACTAATTCACTTTTGTCATTTTTAACAACTGTTATCCCAGATTTCTTTGGTACCACATGCACTAGACTAACCCACTTACTATCTGCAATAGGATAGATAATCCCTTCTTCTAATAATTTAAGAATTTCCTTTTTAACTACCTCTTGCATGTTTGGGTTTAGTCTTCTTTGGGCCTCTCGTACAGGTTTAGCACCATCCTCCAAGTTGATCTTGTGCATACACATTGTTGGACTAATGCCTCTTATATCCCCTATACTCCAACCTATAGATTTCTTAAATTGTTTAAGCACTTTGATGAGTTCCTTTTCTTGTGGTTTGGTCAAGGTTGAAGAAATTATCACTGGATAAGTTTCTCCCTCTCCCAAAAACACATATTTTAAGTGCTCAGGTAAGTCTTTGAGTTCAAGTTCAGGTGGATTGGCCTCTTTAATAGATGAAGAACTGGGTAGATTTAAAAGTGTACTAGATTTTGTCATCACTTCATTATTGTCTAGTTGTTCAAGGTACCCCTTAATTTCTTCATCTAAATCTTCTTCAACCTTTTCAAGTGTAAGAACGGTTTCAAGCTTGTCTTCTATTCTGGTTCGGAAAAAGGTGTTTTGGACAAGATTATCCAAAGGATCAACATCGAATATTTCATCGATGGCAGAAATAGAAGGGAAAGGTGAAGAATCAAAAACTTTAAAATGAACAGTCTCTCCTAAGACTGTCATTGTCAAATTTCCATCTTGGACATCAATAATAGTTTTAGTAATTGCCATAAATGGTCTACCAAGCAATATTGTGTGCTCTCTGTCCAATGCTGGATTTTCTTGCATATCCAGAACCACAAAGTCAACAGGTATTATCAGTTTGTCTACCTGTACCAAAACATCCTCAACTATTCCCTCTGGATATTTAAGAGATCTGTCTGCAAGTTGAAGGGACATAGTTGTGGGTTTTAAATCCCCTAGATTGAGCTGTAAGAATATAGAGTAGGGCATCAAATTTATACTAGCACCTAAATCAAGCATTGCTTTAGCAACCTTCCTATCCCCCATAGTTATGTTTATAATAAAACTTCTAGGGTCTTTCAACTTAGGGGGTAGTTTGTGCTGAAGTACAGCGCTAGAAATTTCTGATACTACTACTCGTTCATTCAGTTCATACCTCCTTTTCTTAGTGTTCAACTCTTTGAAAAACTTGGCATATGAGGGCACATTCATGATCACTTCTAATAATGGTAAATTGATATTTACTTTAGAGAGCATATTAAAAAGATCATTGAATTGCTTATCTTGTTTGGATTCTTTTAACCGATGGGGAAAAGGTACTTGCATCTGGTGTGGTTCTGTTGTCTTTTGAATTTTGGGGGTGTCAGATGACCCCCCAATGAGTTTTTCAGAAGGCTTGTTAAGTTTAACACTTGTTTCTCCTTTTTGCGAGATTAGAATATCGCCTTCTTTGTTACCTGAACTACAAGGTAGATTGTTAGAGATTTCAGGTAAACTGGTATTGACTACCTTACCACTTCGAAGGGTTCTAACATCCTTTGCTTGTTCTGGTTGACTGGGCAACTTTCCTGGTTCTTTCTTTTGCATTTGTTCAGCCAGCTGCCCAACTTTAGATTCAATTCTTTTAACCGAAGCCTCCATGGTGTTCAACCTTTGATTAGTCATCAATTGGTTGTCACGACTAACTTGAATAAAAGCATTCAAGCTATCTTCTAAGGTTGGTTTAAAAGATTGGCTTGGTGGGTAAGGGTGGTTGTTATCCGACCTTAGTGTTGGATATTGGGTGTAGGCTGAGTGATTATAGGTGTTTGGATGATACCTTTGAAAAGATTGGACTTCCTCTATGGCATCTACACTAGAATCACAAGTATTTGAACAATTATGAGTACCATGCCCAATTGAACAACACACTTCACATACCTCTTGATTTGAAATTTGATGGGTAGTGAGGAGTTGCACTTGTTTAGTCAATTCAGCAAGTTGCAAGGTTATCTCATTATCAGAGCTAACTTCATTGACCTTTGCTTTCCTTCTACCACCTCTTTGTTGGGAATTAGAACCCAACAGCTCATAAAGATTATAGGTTTCCTCTGCGGTCTTTTCTCCTACAGCACCTCCAGCAGCATTATCAACCATGTATTGACTCTGTAGTGTCAATCCATCATAAAAGAATTGGTTTTGTAGCTGTAATGGAAAGCTATGATTTTGACATTGAATGAAAAGGAGTTTGAATCGTTCCCAAGCTTCATGAAAGGGCTCTTCATACATTTGAGAAAATGTTGCTATCTTTGTTCTTAGATCAACAGTCTTTTGATGGGAATAGAACCTACCCATAAAAATTTCATAGACTGCCTCCCAAGTTTTAAGAGAACCTGACTGTAGAGTAATGAACCATGACCAAGCTTTATCTTTGAGAGTGTAAGGAAAACACCTCATCCTAAGTTGATCTTCATTAATTGCATGTAGTGGAAAGGTTTGGACAATAGCATAGAATTCTCGAATGAAATGCAAAGGGTCTTCATTACGGATACCGTAAAAGGAAGGCAACAAAGAATAATGAATCTTTTTCAATTCATAATTCCTTGCAGCCTCTTGTAATTGGATACCGGAAGTTACATTGCCAATGATTGGCATTGTATATTCTTTCATCTTTTTTCGCCTATCTTCAGCATCTCCCATGGTTGTTTGTAGTTGACAATGATCCTCCTCCTATTGTGTATCAACATTTTTCTTTTAAAAACAATAGTAGATATCTCTAAGAAATATTTATAACTTGATAAAACGTAAAAGCAAAAAGTGCAAGGAACCTAATTTTTTTTTTATTATTATTATTATTATTATTTATTTTTTAATTTAAACGAATGGACAGAATGTTTGAAACAAATGAATTTTATTTCATCTGAATTTTTATTACACGTAAACTAAAACAAAGGAAAATACAATAATGGGTGACCTCCCATACAGGACTAAAATTTATCGTCTTCTAGTAAGACGTTGCTTGGAGATTGCAAAATGAAAAACTCAATGTCTCCTCTTCATTGAATTCATTTAAGTTTCAAATTAGTCTTTTCCTTTTTGCAAATGTTCAACTAACTGTTCAACTTGAACTTCCACCTTTTTGATAGAAGCTTCCACAGAGTCCAACCGTTGATTGGTTTTAGATTGGTTATCCCTACAAACTTGAATAAAAGAATTCAAGTTGTCCTCCAGGGTTGGTTTATTGGGAATGCTTCTTGGAATAGGTGGGTGGAATTGCTGGCCTGCCTGGTTTGAGCTTTGAGTGAAAGGAGGGTTGTTTTGCCTCCAGGAGAAATTTGGATGACTTCTCCACCCAGGATTATAGGTATTTGAATTGGGATCAAACCTTGGTCTCTGTTGATATGCTCCCAACACATTGACCTGTTCAGGTCCAATTGTTTCTCCTTGATATGGACAGGCTTCAGTACCATGTCCCATGTTGCTATACAAACCATATTGTTCATTATTTGTGTTGGTTTGTGTAGCGAGAAGGGCAACTTGCTTAGTCAATTGAACAAGTTGTTGTTGAACTTCATTACTAGAGTCGATTTCATGAACTCCAGCTTTTCTCACTCGGGAGCTTTTCTGTTGGGAATTAGCACCCAACATCTCAAAGAGGTTATACGTCTCTGAGGCAGTCTTTTCTCCTATTGCTCCTCCTGCAGCGTTGTCGACAATGAACTGACATTGTTGTGTAAGTCCATCGTAAAAGAATTGGTTCTGCAACTGCAGGGGAAAGCTATGATGGGGACATTGAGTGAGAAACATTTTGAACCTATCCCAAGCTTCATGGAATGGTTCTCCTTCCATCTGAGAGAAAGTAGCAATCTTTCCTCTCAACTCTGATGTTTTTTTATGGGAATAGAATTTTCCCATGAATTTATTGTAAATGTTACCCCATGTCATCAGAGAACCTGGGGGAAGTGACATCAACCAAGCTTTGGCCTTATCCTTTAATGTGTAGGGAAAACATCTCATCCTAAGTTGATCCTCGTTTAGAATACCGAGGGGGAATGTTTGGACCGTAGCATAGAAATCTCTCATAAAGGAAAGAGAATCTTCATTAGGTAACCCATAAAAGGAAGGAAGCATAGAAAAATGAATATTTTTAAGGTCATAATTCCGAGCAGCCTCCCCCAACTGGATAGCGGCAGTTGCCGTGCCTATTACCGGTCTTGCAAACTCCTTCATCGTGGTTTCCCTAATATGTTGGTTTTCCTCCATTTCTTTTGGTTCTAGTAAAGGATTAAGACTTGGTTCTATGTTTGGCTCAAAAACAGGTTGATGGGTAGAATCCATTTTTGTTGACACTTGTTTAAATTTATGAAAATTATTTACATATGGTGTAAGGGGGTTTCCTAAGGATCTCCTACCACGCATAGACTATTGTAAACGTAAATTTAAAACTCCTGTCAACAAAATAAAAAATTTAGAGAAAATTTACATGTTATTTAATACAAAGCACTAAACAAAACTAGCTAAATCCTCAAAAAGAAAAAAAATTTATTTATTTATTTATTATTATTATTATTATTATTTTTTGTAACATAATTAGTATTAACCAAGAGTGCTCACAGGAAAGAATGGTGGTGCAAACGACTCCTTAAATACCATTCCCCTAGCCAGAGCAACGTTCCCAGGAAAGACTAGTGGCACAAAGGCTTCCAAGAACTAGTCTCCTAGACAGAACTCCCTTAGATTTTTACTTTTCATGTTATTTAGTTAATTAGGTATAAATTCAAGTAATGTTATTTTTTTTTACTATTCATGAACGGTAATTTTATTTTACTATTCACGCTCTATTATTTAACTTAAAATTTATTTTGAAATTTTAAATTTTTTTTTTTACTATTCATGAACGGTAAAATATTTTTACTTCAAATTTCAAATTTCTAAATTATTTTATAATTTAAAAAAAAATTATTTTTTTTTATTTTTTTTTTATTTTTTTTATTTTTTTTATTTTTTTATTTTTTTATTTTTTTTTTATTTCTTATGAATTTTGAAATTTGATTATTGCTAAAATATCACAATTATTTACAGCACAAAAATGTTTTTTTAAAATTTTGATAAATAATTTAAAAACGCTATTCCTTCCCCGGCAACGGCGCCAAAAACTTGATGACCAAATCCTCGGCAACGGCTCCAAAAACTTGATGAGCGAAAACCGGCATCGCCGATTCTTGCCAATACTTTGGTTTTAATATTTATAAAACTCTCGCAAGTGCACGAATCATTTCGAAGAAAATGATAAGTATACTCCCAAGGTCGATCTAAGGAAGGAATGTATGTGGTTTTTAATTTATTATTCAAACTTTTAAAAACGAAATTAAATCCTAAACATCCTGTCACGATAGTTTAGTTTTTGTGTTCCTAATCTAATAACATAAAATAAACATATATACAGATTAATTGAATATAATCTAATAACATAAAAATAAACATAGATACAAATTCAATAAATAATTATCTAAAAATAAACATATATATCCAGATTCAATAAATATTCATGCAAATTTTTATCATTTATATTAGCAGAGTATTTATGGATGTAATAACTAAATTAATTATGCTTGCTCATATTAACTAGGTTATTAAAGATATAAATTGATATTTTATTGATTCTCTCTTTTTTATATAAATACCACCTTTGGTGGGGTTAGATATTCTTTGTTAACTAAACAAATCAATTAACACCTATGGGTGGGGTTGATAACTAATATGCTTAATTAAATTAATTCCTTTTTCTAAGAGATTGAAAATGAACCATTTAAATGCCACCTTTGGTGGGGTTAGACAATTTAAACATTATTCAAGGTGTCCAAATTAAACATAAGAATTTAATTATCCGAGTACTAACTTTCAAGTTTTAAAACCACTATTAAAAACATGTTGTCAATACATTTTCACATAATAATTCTTATAAAAACTTTTGAAATAGAGTTTCACTCTAACTACCGGGCGATTGTACCAACAAATAAAAGAGCACTACTCTAAATTAGACCGGATAACTAAACCTTAAAATCTAATTTTTAGGTTTAAGTTTGTAATGAAAAATAATATATTTCTCTCTAACATTCTTAATATAAAATCTTGAATAAAAACAAAATCAATTCATTTTAGAGATTTTTACCTATTTAATATTTCGCAAGCATAACAACGTCGTTATTACATCATATTTACTAAACAGCCAGCATAGTTAATTTTAACCATAGACAAATTAAATATAATATGTAAGAATAAAGCATAAAAATAACTGTAAAGAAAATAAAATCCTTACAGAACTTCGACGCTATTCCCGTAGCTGGAAAACCTCCGAGCGGAATTTGCACTTCCATATATTGAATCAAAAATCTAAATTATTACAAAAACATTACAAGTTCCTCTCAAAAAGAGAAGAACTCTAAACCTAAGAGAATTGAACTAAAAACTAAGAGAAAAACTAAGAAAAGCTTAGAAACTAAGAAAGAAACTAAGAGAAACTAAAAACTAAGAAATGAGAGAAAGAAAGAAGAGAGAAGTGAGTTTTGAAGGTGTGATTTGAAGTGAAGGGAAGGGGGGGTATTTATAGGTGAGGATGGAGAGAAAAAATGAGTAAACAAATGTTAAAAAAATATTAAAAAATGTAAAAACGCGTATTGGAATTGCTGATGTCATCAATGACGTCAGCATGACGTCACAGGGGCTGCTGCACGTGAAAAATGGGGCGAAAACGCGTTGGGCGCGTAGATGGGCGGCTGCTGGGCGCTGCGCGCAGCTCGGCGCGCGTGAACAGTGCCCGCGCGCTGGGGCGCGCGCGGATGGGCATGTCAACGCGCACGGGCGCGCGCGGCATGGGGCGCTGGGGCGCTGGGCTGCGGCGCGCGATTTCTTTCTTTTTGACATTTTTGACCTTTTCGACCCATTTTGTCCAATTTTTCCATGTTTGTTGACCTTTTTCCACTTATTTATTGATATATTTGTGATGTATTGCTTCAAGTATTCCTCTTTGAGTCTTTAAATTGCGTTTTTAAGCCAAAATTCCTGAAAAACAATAAAAATACTCGTGATTCCGAAAAAGACAAATTTATATAAATATATGATAAAACATATAAATATATATATTTTTAATCAATTAATGTACATAAAATCATGGTTATTTTAGTGCTTTTTGAGCAGTCATCACAAAGCATAGGAAAGATTCAAGGAATTTCTAAGGAAGTGTCCTCATCATAGTATTCCTTCTTGGATTCAAATGAAGAAATTTTACAATGGTTTAAATACTCAAAAAAGAACTATTGTTAATGCATCTGCTAATTGAGCTTTGCTAGCTAAATCTTACAATCAAGCTTATGATTTACTTGAGAAAATGGCTAGCAATAATTATCAATGGCCAATGGATAGATTAACAACCACAAGAAGAGTATCCAAAGTGCATGAGGTAAATGATATCACAGCACTTACTACTCAAGTGTCATCTTTGATTGATCTTTTGAAGGCCCAAAACTCGCCAGCGAGTATAAACTAGGTCCAAGATTCAGAAGTCTCGTGTGTGTTTTGTGAAGGAGCTCATTTGCTTGATAATTTTCCAAATAATCCTGAATCCATATTCTATGTGGGGAATGTGAATTAAAACAATAATCCATACTCAAACACATATAACCCAGGATGGAGACAATATCCAAATTTCCCTTGGAGTAATAACAACAGTCAAGGTGGTAATTAATTCAACCATCAATCATTTCCACCCCCTAGTTTTCAACAATCAAAGTAATCACAAGCCCAAAAGACAAAGCCACCTACTGAGGACAATATAAATGCTTTAGTGGGGATGATGAAAGACTTCATCCAATAAGTAAATACAAAAGTGTCCACTCAAGAGGCTTCATTCGACATTTGGAGAACCAAATAGGGAAACTTGCTCAGGCTATAAGTAAAAGGCATCAAGCTAACCTTCCAAGTGACATAATTGTAAACCCAAGAAGAGAAGGTAAGGACCAATGCAATGCCTTAAGGAGTGGTAAAACTTTAGAACAGGAACATAAGATAGAAAAGGATGAGGATAAATAGGAAATTAACAAGGATGAAGAGGAACTAATTGATAAAGAAAGCATTGAAAATGAACTAATTCAGCTAAAGAAAAATAACCTATATATTTTCCTCAAAGACTGCAAAAGCAAAAGTTAGATACGTAGTTTTCAAAAAATTTGGAAGTCTTCAAGAAGCTGCACATAAACATACCATTTGTAGAGGCACTTGAAGAAATTTTGTCTTATGCCAAATTCATGAATGATATACTATCAAATAAAATGAGGTTGAGAGATCATGAAACAATAGCACCATCCTTAATAGAAAACTACCACAAAAATTGAAAAGATCTAGATATTTTTTAAATCCCTTCACTATTGGGAATATTCGTTTTGGTAAGGCACTATGTGATTTGGGTTCCACCATTAATCTCATGCCATTATCGGTCTTCAATAGAATGGGGGTTGGTAAATCCAAACCCACTTCAGTAACATTACAAATGGTAGATATATTAATTAAGAGACCTCGAGGTGTGGTAGAAGATTTCATAGTAAAAGTACACAAATTCATCTTTCCGACAAACTTTAATATGCTAGACATGGAAGAGTACAGTGACATTCCTATCATACTTGGTCGTCCATTCTTAGCAACTAGAAGGGAATTCATTAATGTACAAAAAGGTGTACTTACAATGAGAGTGCAAGATGAACAAGTAACGTTTAAAGTTTTAAAGTATTTGAACCCCTTAACATTTATAGTGCGAATGAATGCTTAAGGATAAATATTACTGAATGTGGGGAAAACTTAAAAGAATCTATTGATTTTCTCACACTTAAGACTGTTACATGTGATGCGATAAACGAGGACATAAACTCGCAAGAAAAAAGTCAACTTGTTTTAACTTTGAAATATTTGAATCGAAGGTTGATATTGTAGATTGTGTGAAATTTTTGGAGGACACACCTCTTATGAGTGTATAAAAGATGATTATGGAAAATTTTGAGATAGGATCTAACCTTAAACCATCAATTAAGGATGCACCAAGTTTAGACCCCACACTTTTACCCTTCCATCCCCAGTCAAGTATGAAAGTGAAAGAGTTCAATGGAGAGGAGAAAAAGCTGTTAGAAATACATAAATTGGATGAGTTATGGCGGATTTCTTATAAGAATGCAAAAAAGTTCAAAAAGAAAAAAAAGTATGGCATGAGAAGAGAATTGAGCATTGTGTTTGTAAGCCAGAACATAAAGTATTATTAAACAAATCAAGACTCAAGTTGTTTCCAGGAAAAATCAAAATTCAATGGACACAAAGGGATGTGCCTTAGGACTTGATATGAACATCTAGTCAAGGACTTTAAACATGATGCTGGTTTGGAGGAAACCCAATTTTATTTTACTTATATTTTTATGGTTTTTTAATAGGTGAATATATGTGGAGTGCAATGGCGCAAAAAAAATTAGCATTTCAGCGACAGATGTGGTGTGCCAAGACTAAGGGAGTTTTATTTCCTTTTACTTTTTCATATTTATATGTGCACATTGGAGACAATGTATAATTTAAGCTTGGGGGAGGGAACTTCATTTTCTACATTTTATTTTACTATGCATTTTAAATATTTAGGATTTTTTTAGGGAATATTTTTTTTAATTTTTAGGAAGTTTTTAATCATGATGTGGGTAGAAATTAACAAATATATGGAAATTAAATTCATGCATGCTTGATATTAAACATATTAACTCAATGATAAAAATCGGTTGTCATGACTAGGATAAGGAATGTAACATATTTGTTAAGATATTTACATTAATCATGTTCTATGCTTGTTAGTTTTGATTGGATTGATTAAAATTTTTATGCACATGTTCATGATTGATTTTGGTGTTCTTATTAAAAGAAAATTTATCTTGAGTTATGCGAGTTGATGAGATCTATTAGATTTTAGAATCTATTTGATCATCCCATGAGGTGAAATCCTAAATAGTATTTAACAAGAGAAATGATTTAGGCCTTATTTGGATCAATTGAGTCTTTCATGCTAACCACTGTTAATATCTTTAGTCACCCATATAAACTTAACAAAGAATCTTTCATATCTTTAAGCCACATTTAATGCCTAACTAATAAGTAATACATTTACCCTTACACATTTAGTTTGTATGAAAAGAAAAGAAATGCAATCATATGTTATGCTATAGAGTAAGGTGAAATATAATGCACCTTAAAAGAGAGAGAAAAAAAAACTCACAATACAATTATCCCTTTAAAGAAAAAGAAAATAGGATTGAAAATACGTATGGGGGTGTTGTAAAGTTACAAACAAAGAAGAGAAAAGAGATGTGGAATAAAAGAATAAGAAAAGAATGACAAGAGATGGTGCACTGAAATATCAAGTTAAAGCTCAATTGTAGTTAAAAATTACATGATGAACAAAAAGAAAGCTAAGGTGTGGAAAAAGCCTAAATGTCTTCATTTATCGACCCCCACCTAAGCTTTACATTACAACCATGTAAATCCCACATTGATCTTGAGCTAAGTGCACATTTATATTAGTGGGGAGGGATTTGAAAAATAGACTTATGAGACTTGTTCTAAGATTGAATTGATTAGCATGCTTATATAGGTTTATTTCATGAGTGCATTGGATGATATCTTATGTAGCACACACACACGAATCAATTTTTCAAAAACATTACATATCCTTGTATTAATAGAACGTTAATTGATGAATATGTGAATCTCTTTATCATAGGATTGTACAAATTTTGAGAGGGAATTTTTTTGTGAAACATGCATGTACTAATAGAAGTATATTTATGAATATACTACCCATGTTATTTTATTTAGTTATACTTGGCTTTACATGAGGACAAGCAAATAGTTAAGTTTGGGGGTATGATGACTCTATAAAAGTAGAGTAATTAGCACATTTTTTTCATTAATATTTACTTGTCTTATTCAATAAATAGTATTTTTAGGACTACAAATAGTAAAATATAAACGGTTTTACTAAAAAGAGGTGAAAATATAATTTTTGCAATTTTTTGGGACATTTCTGGAAATTTTATGGATTTTTTATGAATTTTTAATGTAGGGCTAATTAGAAGTTTCCACGTGGCCTGCCACATAAGTAGAAGAGATGAGTGGGTAAGCCATGTAGATGCCACATAATCAAGGCCAGTGAATCACGTTATGCCGTGTGTGAGGAGGAAGAACTATGCACCACGTGTCAGCATGACGTTCACATGTGTCACCATGTGATTGCTTCCCGTGTTCCATTCCATTAGTTTCCACGAATCACGTTGCACCGCATGGCAATGACTCAGTGAGCATTGACTCTAACCGATCTCCACTACCACTCATCACACTTTGATTGGCTGACACTATCAATTTTGCTTGTTTTGATCACAACCCTTGATCTGAAGCTGATCTAATGGTTCATAACACACCTGAGCATATTTCAGCCCCTAATCACCCCATAAACCCTGAGGGGCCATCATTAGAATAATTTTGGTCAGTTTTTGGAGCTAAAAAAAGAGAAAAATACAAAAATATTCAAGAGGGGATACAATTTTGGTAGAGATTCAATAGGAGATTAGCACTACAATTCAAGAGATTGATTGTATTTCTTCTTCTAATCTTTTCTTTATCAATTCTTATGTCTTCCTTTATGAAAAATATAAGCTTTATGAACACAATTATGTGTAGTGAATTTATTAATCTAGGGGTCTTATGAACCCAATTTTCACCACGCATGTGATGATCTAATATTTTTCCACAATTATAATTATAATTTAATTATATTATTTAATCTGATTTTTATGCTATTAATTGTTTGGCCAACAATATATCTATAGAGGCAATTAAATAGATTTGAGAGAATTATTTAATTGTTTGTCTTGATTAAATAATATGCATAGTTTCTAGGTAGAGATGTATGATTCTTATGTATATGATCCATAATTGATGAACTTAATGAGAAATGTACAATTTAATGTGCATGAGAGTAATTAAATTAATTACTATATGATGTGTAGTTTACTTGAAAAATGAATACATGCTAGGTTAGACTCAATTTATCATGCAATTAATTGATAATTATATTGGGGGGATTTTAGCGATTCACATGGTTAGAAAATTGGGGGATTAAGTATTCCTAGATATTTTCTCATTTATCTTCTTAGGTACCAAATCTAATTTAATTAATTATTTCTATTTACTTTTATTTATTTTAATTTTACTTCTTGAAAATATAAAAACACAAAAAAATTGATTTTTATTTTCTTTTAGTTTTAAAAATTAGATTCTAATAAAATAATCTCCATAGGGACAATTTTTTCTTATCATTATATTACTTGTTGTGATACATATACTTGCATATTCATTGTACACACTTCGTGTGTGGCAATTAGAAAGCAATAACAACAATCTATAATGATGATTTAAATTCATTACCATACTCAATTGTACCAGTTATATATCATAGAATCTTTTTGATAACTAACCAATGAGTTTGTACTGGAGGACATATATCGCCATGCTTTATTGACAAAGAAACAAATATCAGTTTGGGGTAGTGTTATTGATGAGCGAAAACCGACATCGTCGATTCTTGCCAATACTTTGGTTTTAATATTTATAAAACTCTCGCAAGTGCACGAATTATTTTGAAGAAAATGATAAGCATACTCCCAAGGTCGATCCAAGGAAGGAATGTATGTGGTTTTTAATTTATTATTCAAACTTTTAAAAACGAAATTAAATCCTAAACATCCTGTCCCGATAGTTTGGTTTTTGTGTTCCTAATCTAATAACATAAAAATAAACATATATACAGATTAATAAATATAATCTAATAACATAAAAATAAACATAGATACAAATCCAATAAATATTTATCTAAAAATTAACATAGATACAGATTCAATAAATATTTATACAAATTTTATCATTTATATTAGTGGAGTATTTATGGATATAATAACTAAATTAATTATGCTTGCTCATATTATCTAGGTTATTAAAGATATAAATTGATATTTTATTGATTCTCTCTTTTTTATATAAATACCACCTTTGGTGGGGTTAGATATTCTTTGTTAACTAAACAAATCAATTAACACCTATGGGTGGGGTTGATAACTAATTTGGTTAATTAAATTAATTCCTTTTTCTAAGAGATTGAAAATGAACCATTTAAATGCCACCTTTGGTGGGGTTAGACAGTTTAAACTTTATTCAAGGTGTCCAAATTAAACATAAGAATTTAATTATCCGAGTACTAACTTTCAAGTTTTAAAACCACTATTGAAAACATGTTGTCAATACATTTTCACATAATAATTCTTATAAAAACTTTTGAAATAGAGTTTCACTCTAACTATCGGGCGATTGTACCAACAAATAAAAGAGCACTACTCTAAATTAGACCGGATAACTAAACCTTAAAATCTAATTTCCAGATTTAAGTTTGTAATGAAAAATAATATATTTCTCTCTAACATTCTTAATATAAAATCTTGAATAAAAACAAAATCAATTCATTTTAGAGATTTTTACCTATTTAATATTTCGCAAGCATAACAACGTCATTATTACATCATGTTTACTAAACAGTCAGCACAGTTAAATTTAATCATAGACAAATTAAATATAACATGTAAGAATAAAGCATAAAAATAACTGTAAGAAAATAAAATCCTTACAGAACTTCGACGCTATTCCCGTTGCTGTAAAACCTCCAAGCGGAATTTGCACTTCCATTTATTGAATCAAAAAGCTAATAAATTACAAAAACATTACAAGTTCCTCTCAAAAAGAAAAGAACTCTAAAACTAAGAGAATTTAACTAAAAAGTAAGAAACAAACTAAGAAAAGCTTGGAAACATAAGAAATAAACTAAGAAAAGCTTAAAAACTAAGAAATGAGAGAAAGAAATAAGAGAGAAGAGTGTTTTGAAGGTGTGTTTTGAAGTGAAGGGAATGGGGTATTTATAGGTGAGGATGGAGAGAAAAAATGAGTAAAAAAATGTAAAAACGCGTAATGGAAATGCTGAGGTCATTAATATCGTCATCATGACGTCATGGGGCGGCTGCACGTGAAAAATGGGGCGAAAAGGCGTTGGCGCGCGCGGGGGGGTGTCGCTACGCGCAGCTCGGCGCGCGTGAACAGTAGCCGTGCGCTGGGGCGCGCGCGGATTGGAAGTCTGGCGCGCTGGGCGTGGATTGGAAGGCTGGGCAGCTGGGCACGATTTTCTCTTTTTTGACATTTTGACCCTTTTGACCCATTTTGTCCAATTTTTCCATGTTTGTTGATCTTTCCCCATTTATTTATTAATATATTTGTGATGTATTGCTTCAAGTATTCCTCTTTGAGTCTTTAAGTTGCGTTTTTAAGCCAAAATACCTGAAAAACAATAAAAATACCCGTGATTCCGAAAAAGACAAATTTATATAAATATATGATAAAACATATAAATATATATATTTTTAATCAATTAATGTGCATAAAATCATGGTTATTTTAGTGCTTTTTGAGCACTCATCACAACCCCCAACCAGCTTCTTGCTAGTCCCTTAGCAAGAGAAGCGATAAAAACTAAAAATTAAACTATCCTAACTCACTTTCGTGGATTGAAACGGTTTCATTTAGCCTATGCAACAATCCTTTAAACCCCTAGGTTGCCCTAGTGGACGAGTTTGAGTCTCGTGAGGGTTTTCAGTAATGATACCCACAAACATTGAACTAAATGTAAAAATAAAAACAATCAAATCAAAAACTAAAATTACAACAAAATCAAAAATTAATTTAAGAATAAAGGAAAACAACATATCACAAAAATGTCTCATACTTTTTTAATCTCTTTTAAGATCATAATTAAAATCTCTAGCATAAGTTATTTTAATCTCTTTAAACAATCATGATTTTATTATAATTAGTCGAAAATCATTTTCATATTTCCTATCAAAAATGTATCAATTTAATTTTACCCAATTTCAGTGTCATGAATCAGAATTCGCTTCAACTCTATTCCTCACAAGTCAATACTCTCAAAACACTGAATCCTATGGGTTCAAACACTCATACTAATTTATATGCGAAAGAGTTGATGTATAGAAATGAACTAATATGTTCGCATATGTATAAAGAATAAAGGCTCAAAGTGTTATTTTAACATTGATCTCATGAAAGGAATCGAATGTATAAATTATAAAGATATCATATATAAAAATTATTTTCATGCATAAATCAAACTCATTAAGAAAGAATTTCAAGATATATGCTTTTTACAAATGAAGAAATTGCAATGACTTTTTAGGGAATTACTTCCTATATCTTTCTTTTGTAATTAGCCTTTACTCACAACTTTGTAGGCAATGTGGGTCATAGTATGTAGATGATACTATATTTTTTTATCTCTCTATTTTTTTTTGTAGATATTTTTCAATATATGTATTTTTTTAGAGAGTCAACCCATGTACAGATTGTACATTTTTTAGGATTTTGGTGAGTGGTTATTTTTTATGGCTTTTCTGTTTGATCTTGGTTTAGGTAACCCCAGATATGTCTTTTTGTTTTTGTAGCAGTCATGCATAAATGAGATATAAGCATATACTATCAATTTCTACTCAAATCATTTAATCTAAGCAAAAATAATAAAAAATATATATATATGATACTCTATTAAGATGAGAAAAAAAAATTCATACATTCAATGCTAATACCTATAGAGATCATCTAAAAATTTGAATAAATAAGAAATGTGTTTGGAGTAGAAAATATATATATTTCACTCTGAATAAAAGAAATTAGGCTCAAATTATATCTCATAAGGGTAGTCTCCACTAAAAAAAATTCATAAACACCGATTTTGGGTTTAATATAATTTCCACATTTTATCAAGAAATACTAGTTATGACAAAAACTAACTAATTATCAAAAATAATTACAAAATATTTCATGATATGTTTTCAAAAATTAATCTAAAAGTACAAAAGACTTAACTATTTACTTAAATTTGATTTAAAGAAATGATAAATTTTTGTGAGAATTTTTTTTTTTTTTTTTTTTTTTTTTATTATTAAGCATGGTAACTTTTCACCACCCCCAACCTAGAACTTACATTGTCCTCAATGTAACAACTACAAATTAAAGATAAAGAGAAAAGATGAGAAAGATTACCTATTTTTTAAGAATGTGTAAGTAGTAATGAAGAAATGCAGGTGCATCCATCATATTCATCATTAAAGTGTATACAGACAGATCGCTGTAAACTTCTAACATCTCAAAAAATATTTTTAGTTTTAACAATTTTAAAAATTATTCACATATAATTAAACTAAAATAAACAATAAAATTAAGTAAATAAAACAAATAACAAAAAAAATTACCTAAAATGATGGGTTGCCTCCCATCCAGCGCTTAGTTTAACGTCTTAGCAAGACGTATCTTTTTGGTGCTAAGGGTTACTCAGCCAAATGCAATCCATTTCAGCAATGTTGTTTGGTTCTTCTAAATAAGGCTTGACACGATGGCCATTGACTTTGAACGTTTTTTTTTGTCTTGGAGTCCAATAGTTCTACTACTCCATGTTCAAATACCTGAACTATTTTGAATAGTCCATCCCATCTTGATCTCAGCTTTCCTGGAAACAATCTCAAACGAGAGTTAAATAAAAGAACTTTCATTCTAGGGTGAAGAGTCTTAGGAACTAGCCTCTTGTCATGATAGCGCTTAGTACACTCTTTGTATAATTTGGCATTCTCATAGGCTTCATTCCTAATTTCTTCCAACTCATGAAGCTGGAGTAATCGTTTTTCACCTGCTTTATCTAAATCCATGTTTAAATCTTTAATTGCCCAGTAAGCCTTGTGTTCAAGTTCAACTGGAAGGTGGCACGCTTTCCCAAAGATTAACCGGTAATGGCATATCCCAATAGGTGTTTTGTAAGCGGTGCGGTATGCCCATAAGGCATCATTTAACTTAAATGCCCAATCCTTCCTTGAAGGACGCATAGTGCGTTCCAATATTCCTTTAATTTGCCTATTACTTACTTCCACTAAACCGGAAGTTTGAGGATGATATGGAGTAGCTACTTTATATGTGATGTTGTACTTGTTTAGTACTCTATCAAAGAGTTTGTTACAAAAATGACTACCTCCATCACTTATTATAGCTCTAGGCGTTCCGAACCTGCTGAATATTAAATCTTTCAAGAATTTCACAACAACATTAGCATCATTGGTTTTGGTGGGGATAGCTTCTACCCACTTGGATACATAATCCACAGCAACCAAAATATATTGAAAACCATTAGATGGGGGAAAAGTACCCATAAAGTCAATCCCACATACATCAAAGAGTTCAACAACTAAATTAGATGTCAAAGGCATTTCATCTCTTTTGCTTATGTTTCCTATTCTTTGACATCTATCACATTGTGCACAAAACATATGAGCATCTTTAAAAAGAGTGGGCCAAAAGAATCCAGACTGTAATACCTTATGGGCTGTCTTTTCACCTCCAAAATGACCCCCACAATGAAGTTCATGACAAAAAGTTAGAATAATCAATTAATGTGCATAAAATCATGGTTATTTTAGTGCTTTTTGAGCACTCATCAGTTATATATTGTAATACACACATAAAACTTCCAAAATGAGAGGGGTTATCATAGCAAGCATTATCATCATTTGAGGATAATTGTACAGTGGAACTCATAGGAGTAATGGAAGATTTAGCATCAACCATACGAGTCATAATCAATATATTTTTGATGTATTTTGACTACTTGAGTAAAAAGAGCCAATGGAAGTGGGATTTAACTCAATACTAAGAAAGTAATGTAGAATGTCTATGTCTTTTAAAGCAAACTTATCATTTAATCTTTTAACTAGCACTAAAATGATGTCAATATTGGATCTTATGATAATTATGTCATTGACATACACAAGGAGATAAATTCTGTAATTCATTTCAATCTTGAAGTAGAGGGAATCATCTACCTTGTATTTGGTAAAGTCATGTTTGATCAAAGTGGTGCTTAATTTATCAAACCATGCTTGAGAAACCTATTTCAAGCCATAAGGAGATTTCTGTAATTTGCAAAGATGATAAGGATAGTTAGGATCAAAAAAGGCTAATACTTGCTTCATATATACTTCTTCTTGAAGTGTGCCTTTATTAAATGCATTATTTAAATTGATTTGCAATGGTGATTATTATTCTCATTGTGCCAAACTTGTCTACTGGACTAAAAGTCTCCAAGAAACCAAGGCTTGTAACATGTAAAAATAATTTGGCTACCACTCGGGCTTTGATTTTTTTCAAGAGCATCATTACTGAGTTCCTTGACCTAAAAAATCCACTTATTGTCAATAATTTTTCTATTTGAAGGAGGTGGAACCAAAATCCAAGTTTGATTACTCATGAAAGCATCGTATTCACATTTCATAGCTATGTACCATTTTTCATCTTTCAAGGCATCTTTTACTATTTTTGGTAAGGCAACAATTTGAGTTGCATAAAGGGCTTTTGTGACTTTGTGCCTATTTTTAAATGAGTCATCATTGGGTGCAGTTTTGACTTGGTTTTGGCAACATTATTATTAATTTGGTGTGTGCCTGGAATAGATAATATAGGAACAAACTGCACAAGAAAAGTTTCAACATTTGTTGATTTTGGTTAGAAGGTTTTCAAAATAGAATAGGGAAGTGTTTTTTTTCTAGGACATTAGATAATGGAATAGAAGATGTTGAAGGTGATGTCAAAAATAATGGATCAAAATATGGCTCAACAACTACATTGGACTGAGATACATTGGAAGATGAACTGAGATTTGTCGTTAGAAATTTATCTTTTGATAGAACTAGTAAAAATGTTTGTTTGGGTTTAGAAATAGGAGTAGATATGAACTTGGGTTCAGAAAATAGGAAGAAACTTTCATCAAATTTAACATTTTTAGAAATAAATACCCTACCTATAACATTAATAGATTTGTAACCTTCCAAAAATAGGCTATAACCAAGAAACACATAAGATTCTATTTTGAATTAGAACTTATTGGCATTATAAAGCCTAAGAAAAGGAAAGCATTTATATCCAAAAACCTTGAGAAATTCATAATAATTTTTAACATTTAGTAAAACCTCCATAGGACTTTCATTGTAAAGTATTAGTAAGATCAGTTTATTAATGAGAAAGATTGTTGTGAAGAAGGCCTCATCCTAATACTTAATAGGCATAAATGCTTATGAAAGCAAAGTTAATCCCATTTCAATAATACATCAATGCTTCCATTTCATAATGCCTTTTTATATGTGGATAAGAGATTTGTCTTAAGATGCCATGTGATTATAGGAAAGCACTTAGTGTAGTGAACTCTCTTGCCTCATGATTTTAGCACTTTAATTTTAGAGCCAGTTAATAGTTCAACATGTATTTTGAAAAGAATAAAATCTAGTTTCACTAACCCTTTATCTCTTAGAAAATAAGTCCACTAAAATCTTGAAAATTAATCAATAATCAACACATACCAATGATAACCATTGAATGATAAAACTGAAGCAAGCCCCCAAACATAAGTGATGGATTCTTAAAAGCAATAAATATGATGTGATTTTATATGCTTTAAATGTTAAAATAGATTTGTATTTGTAAATGTTTTATCATTTTTTCAACAAATCTATCTTTTCAGAATCAGAGGTATATTTTTTTTATTTTTTAGGTATTTTTAGTTTCAAAATAATTCAACTGATCAACACTTAAAGAAAAATACCTTGAAGCACTCTATTTCAACCATGAAGCATAAAATACTAACATACATATAACCCTTACATTCATTCCAAACCAATGTAAAGGGGTGAAATACAAGTGAAGTTCTCAAAGTAAAGCAACACGAGTGTTGTGGTACACTTTTACCATGCCTTGGTGCTAGGCAATCAGATCCTGATCAAAAACATGTGCAACCTAGCTCACGCTACGTAACCAAGAAAAGTATGTAATAGTGCCCAAATTTTTGATCCATAAATTTCTCCTATTTGTAACATTTTTCACACCTTAGAAGTATACTTATTATTTCTTACAAAGTGATTTGTGTACTTTTAAGCTATTTTATAAGTATAAAATTGAGCATCAAATTTTTGGCACCATTGTTGGGAAAGAATAGCCTTTTAAAATGTTAATCATCAAATCTTAAAACCTTTTTGTGTTATAAATGTTGGGATTTTTATTTGAAATCTTAAAATATCTAGGTTATTTATTAACTTTAATGAGTGCTTAAAAGCACTAAATACGACATGATTTTATACAACTTCAAATATTAAAATAGATTTGTATTTGCATAAGTTTAATTACCTTTTTAACAAATCTATCTTTTTGAAATTACAGGTATGTTTTGTTAATTTTCAAGTATTTTTAGTTTCAAAAAGACTCAACTGATCAACACTTGTAGAAAAGTACCCGGAAGAATTTCATTTCTACCATGAAGCATAAAAGGCTAACATATGTAACCCTTATATACATTCCAAACCAATATAAAAGAGTGAAATACAAGTGAGTTCCTAGAAGCGTAGCAACATACGTGTCACGGTGCACTTTTACCATATCATGGCGCAAGGCAATGAGATTCTAATTAAAAATGTGAACAAGCTGGCTCATGCTACAGTGCATGACTTTCTAATCCACAAATTTCTCTTGTTTGCAGCATTTTCATACCTATAAAACTCCTATTCACCACTATTGAAAAATATCCATCATCCTTCAGCCTTTCTCTATCTCTTCAGCTTTCTTAAGCTTTTCTTTAGCATTTAGATTTATTTTAGTTCTTCTCTCAATTAAGAGTTTAACATAGTTTAAGTTTATTTAGTTGTTATCTTTCAATTCAATAAATAGTGTGGATACATATATCCTAGGTTTTTCAATTACAAAAAAAATTACTAAAACTCTATGCTTGGAATGATATGTTTGAGGTATAAATTTTAAAAGTTTTCTTCCATTTTCAAATTAATTGTATGTTTGATTTGAATAATATTTTTAATATTTTGATCAATTATTAGTTATAAACATATATGGTTGAAATTAATATGAAATATTAGTAATTTTGTCATGATTGTGAAATACTAAAAGTAATCTTAAATTTTTGAAGGAAAAAAGGAAAGAAATGTGAAAAATTTAAGAATCTTAAAAAAAAATAAACAGTTCATATATTAAAAAAATACTTGAAAAAATAAAATTCTAAAAAAATAAAAATAAAAGTAAATAAATCTCTATCAATCTAAAAAATAAAAATGTTTAAAAATTCAAAAAAAGACAAAAAGTCTCTAGAGATCTTAAAATTTTGAAAAAAAATTGAAAAATCTAAAAATTAAGAAAAAATAATTTCTATTTTTATTTCTTTCTTTTGTTAAGTTGACTTTAGGTATTAATTTATTTACTAACTTAACTTTTTTAATACTAATTTTTTTAGTTAATTATCAATTTATAAATTAATTTAATTTCTTTTTCTTTTAATATTTTTGTCTAATAAATTTTATTTTAAATTTATTATTTTTATTTATTTATCTATTTATTTTCTAACTTTTATTTTTTATTTTATTTCATTATTTTGATTTATTTTTATTGTTTCTTTCTTTTGTATTTTTGTTTACTAACTTTTGCTTCTTGTTTATTTTATTTTATTTTTAGAAATTTATTAATTTACTATTTTTATTTCTCTTAAACTCTTATGTTATTTGCTTTCTTTTATTGTTTTTTTTTGTTTTTGTTTTTTTTTTGTTTTGTGTTTTTGTTATTTATTTATTTATATTTTTTTATTTTTGGATTTTATTTAATGTTATTTTTTATCTTGTGTAATTTGATTTATTTTCTATTTTGTGAAGCCATGTTTATTTTATATAGATTTGTTAAATTTATAACTATTTTTTGAGATGTGTAAGAAGTATACAACATTCTATCTATATGATTAAAGTGTTTAAGATGATGGATGCACTTGCATTTTCCCATTAATATTTGATCATGTACACCAAATGGATAACTTTACTATTTTTTATTCTTTATCTTTAATTTACATTTGTTACATTAAGAGCAACATAAATTTTATGTTGGGGCAAAAAAAAGTTATATTATATATTTGAGCAATTGTTTAAACATATGTTTACAATTTTTTTTTCATTTGTTTGCTTTTATTTGTTATTAATTAGTTTAGGAATTTTATGTTTAATTTTAATTTTTTCTTGCAAAAATTATTATGTCTTTTTGTTAATTTTAGGTAAATGGTTAAGTCTTGCATTATTAGATTAATTTATTTAAGATATGATAACTAGTTAGTTTTTGTTAGAATCTGTATTTAATAATAAAATGTTGAAATTGTAATAAACCCAAAATTGATGTTTATGAATCAAATAGTAAAGACTATCTTATAAAAATATTTGGTGCTTTATCTTTCCCTTTTGTCTAATATATTTTTTTTACTCTTTTAAACACTCTTCTTATCAAATTCAAATTATTTGGATGATCTCTATAAATTTTAGCATTGAATGCTACAATTTTTGCATCAAATAATGTGTCATATATTTAATTTTATTGATTAAATTGATTGACTTAAGTAGAAATTGAAAGTATAGATCCTTCTTGTGGCTTTGAAAGTAAAGAATTATTGGGATTATCACAGATTGGTAATGTACTCAAAGGCATACAACTTGAAATATTTTTTGATAATTTTGATTAATACATGATAATAGTATTTGATTTATTTAAACTATCATTTCATTCTATTCCTTTAATAAAATCAATATTATGAACTATTTTGAGCTTTTTTTCTTTAAACATATAAAAAAATATTAGTTTATTTCTTTACATAAACTCTATTCATATATACCTTTGAATGAGTGCTTGAACCAATAAGATCAGTGTGATATTGAGAGTATGACTTGTGAGGTTAGAGTCAATGCAAATTCGGATTTCATACACTGAAATTGAGTAAATTAATATTTATACATTTTTTATGTAAATATAAATACAATTTTCAACTAATTATGATAATAAACTATGAACGTTTAAGATATTAAAATAACTTATACATTGGATTTTAGTTGTGAACTTTAAAGAGATTAAAAAAGCTTGAGAAGTTTTGTTATTCTTTACTTTGTTAATAGTCATTTTTTCTTTGTCTAAATTTAGAGTTTGTTATTTGTGTGATATTTGTTTATTGTTTCTTTTAATTTTTCATTTATTTTTATGTTTATGGGTATCATCACTGAAATCCCTCACGAGACTTAAACTTGTTTACTAGGAAAACCTTGGAGATTAAATGCATACTGCATACACTAAATGCAACCATGTCAATCTACAAAAATGATTTAGGATAGTTTAATTTTATTTTAGTTTATATTTTTAATTTTTTTCGCTTTCCTTGCTAAGAGACTAGCAATGAGCTAGTTAAATCTTGTAATGAGTACTTAAAAGCACTAAATATGATGTGATTTTATGCGCTTTAAATATTAAAAAAGATTTGAATTTGCAAAGGTTTTATCATCTTTTTAGCAAATCTATCTTTTCAAAAAAGTGATATATTTTTTTATCTTTCAGGTATTTTTAGTTTCAAAACAATTCAACTGATCAACACTTAAAAAAAAGTACCTAGAAGCACTCCATTTCAACCATAAAGCATAAAATACTAACATATGTAACCCTTACATATGTTCTAAACCAATGTATTTAGAAGCACATCAACATGTATGCCATGAAGCATTTTTACCATGTCGTGGTGCGAGGTAATTGAATCCTGATTAAAATTTGTATAGGCTATCTCATGTCGTGGTGCCAAGAAAAGCATGGCACGGAACCCAACTTTTTGATCTATAAATTTCTCATGTTTGTAGTGTTTTCAACACCTATAAAAAAACCCTTCACCCCCATTGTAAAATATCCATCATCCTTCAACTTTTCTCTTTCTCTTAAGATTTTCTTTAGTTTTAAGATTTATTTTAGTTCTTCTCTCAATTAAGAGTTTAACATAGTTTAAATTTATATAGTAGTTATCTTTCAGTTCAATAAACAGTGTTGGCAAATCTATTGGAAGCTTTTTAGTTACAAAAATGATACTGAAACTCTATATTTGGAAGGATATGCTTGAGATATAAATTTTAAATGTATTTTATCATTTTCAGATTAATTTTATTTGTTCTTCTCAGTTCTATTTTTAATATTCTATCAATTATTAATTATAAGCGTATATGGTAAAATACTATAGGATATTAGTAATGTTGTTATCCTTTTGAATAAACATTTTTATAAAATTAGGTATTATTTTATATTCAATAATTTTACAAAATTTATATGAAATTGAATTTTTGAAACATGAATCTAGATTTATTTAGAGTCACACTCTTGGATTAAGGATTTGATTATCTAACTCTAGTTTAGAATAATGTTCTATTTCAAAGTTTTTATAAGATTTATTATTGGAAAATATATTAACGATATATTTTTATAATATATTTAAAATACAAAATTTAGATTTTAGATTTATCAATCAAGTTAGATTTTAGATTTATTGATCTATAATCAAATTTAGAAAGTCTGGATAGAATTTTAACTTGTTAGGCCTGACTGAAGGTGACAACTAAATGGTTTGTTAATTTCTTAGAAAAAAATAATTTAATTAAAAATAAGTAATAGATTCGACGGAACGCATTAAATGATTTTAATTAATAACTAATAGTAGACCTAATTAATAAAATAGAATCAATAATCTTAATTCATATATTTAAAAACTTATTAATATTGAGCAAGCATGATTAACCAACTAATCTATCCCATAAGTTATCCAGTGAGTCTAAATGTTATTTGCTTGATGTTTGTTGAATTTATTTAGTTTTATGACAAAATGTTTAGATCTTTTTTAAAACTTCAAACTTTGTGACAAATTGTTTAGGTTTGATTTTGGTTTTTAAGAGTTTTTTGAATTATTTAAAAATCATATTATTCTTCTTTAGACCAACTTTAAAAGTATACTTATCATTTCATACAAAGTGATTCGTGCACTTACAAGCTATTTTATAAATAAAAACTTGAGCATCAATTATATGCACATTTTTTATAGGAATGTGACCTTTATTCAATGAACTAGCAAAAGGAAAATTTTGTATTTTTCCCAATTGACAGGTTGTAAACTTGTTTTGATTATGATGATAGTATAGATGCAAGATTTATTACAACTAAACATGACACTTTTTACAATGCCAATGGAAGGATGGCCTGAATGGCTATTCCAAATAGTAGCACCATCATTTTATAGTGCTATCAGATTTGCTCGTATAAGTATTAATAGAAGTTGAATTTCCAAACATATCTTGATTTATTTGATAGTTTAGAGCAGTCCCAACATTAGGTTATATCTTCTTGTTCAATTCCAAGTCAAAAATATATAAGCCATTCTTAACTTTCCCTTGGAGTAACACTTGATTGTTAAGTTTATCCTTCATATAACAATAATTGGAGTGGAATTCAACATAAGCACTACTATCTCAAGTAAATTGAGAAACACTTAGTGAATTCTTAGCAATCTGAGGCATATGTAGTAAATTCTTCAAGAATTTTTTTTTATCACTTGTCTCACTTGAGAAATAATTCATACAACCATAGGCTATATGAAGCCCTTCACCATTTCCAACTTGGAGCTATTGATATGAAATTTATTGATGAAAGCAAAATTGGTTAGATTAACTATGATGTGATGGGTAGCTTATAAATTAGGAAACCAAGAATCATGAAAACAAATTTGAGAAGAAGCATACATAGCCATTAGGTAAGGTTGCAATGGAATGAAAACTTGATCAAGATTTTGTTGTCATTGTTGAGGAGGTTGAATATTGTTTGTATTCACAGGTGTATTGAGTGGAAAAGCTTGTGGTGCATAAGATGATTGAAATTTCTAGGTCTATTTTGATTTTTCCTAGAAAAAGAGAAGTTTGAAGGCTATGAAAATGCATTAAACTAACGAGGTTGAAAAGAAGGGCTAAAATTTTGATAAGACATAGTTTTTTGGTATTATGAAAGGTATATGGGAATAAGGCAATATGACATTTTAATAATTGTATTGGATAGGCTATTGTGTTCTTGAGTTGAAAATTCCTTTGTGATAGGTTGTATTGTTCGAATCAAATGCAAGACCACCATTGAATCCAAGAAAAGGTCTTTGTTGAACCACATTTTCCATGGACAATGTAATGTTTATTAAATCACTCATTGTCACTAGTGTTGCAAAATTTGTTGAGGGAGCAGATTAATATGGAGTGTTTCTTCTTTCAATTCTCTATTCCTGACTAAGAAATTTATGCATTATTTATGTTAAGGATACCATAGATTATGTTAGCCATAACTGGATCATAACTTTCATCAAGACCATTAGAAATGGCCAAGATTTGATCCTCTTCATTTATGAAACTCCCTGTAGCACCGAGCTATGAGACAAGAATATGAATCTTTTGAATGTACTCACTAATTGATAATCCTCCCTTTTTGATCAAATGGAGTTATTCCTTGTACTATATTATCTTGGCAGTAGAGTGTGAAGTAAAGTAGTTTCCAAGAACAATCATGATTTGATAGCTCAAGTCACATTTAGGGACTTTCTTCACAAACTCTTTTGACATTGAACTAATTAGCGAAGATTAATCATTTGTTATTTCCTGATCCAATATATGTATTCATCATTCAGATAATTATCTTTATTGAATTTACTAGGACATTATTTTTTCCCATTATAAAGCCTTCCAATTCATAGTTTTTTAGAATTCTCTTCACTTATCTACTCCATTTATTGTAACTGTCATGATCCAATGAAATAGATTAAATTTGATTGTGAAAATGGACTACCCAACTTTGATAAATTCTTGTAGTTCTTGTGTTTTCTTCTCTCTGAACATCAACTTGATGTTAATGATTCATTTTGATTCTTGAATTCTTTGATTCTTCACATTTGATTCTTCACATTTTGAAGAAGAGAAATGCATCATAAGGATTTGTTTAATGGCTTTAGCCTTGAAGTTCTGATACCATGTTGATTTATTGAGGAAGCTAGAAATGAATTATACAATAATTAATCTTGAGTTATTTAACAAGAAAGGAAATTGGTAGAAAAACTGAAAAACTTGTTTTCACATTAATAGTATTTTTGCTTGTATCATTGGATTGAATTCATATTGTTTACAAGGCTAAAGTCATATATAGGCAATACTAGTCAATCACAAGCTTATACATGTATCAACCAACAGTCTAGTCTAACAACCTTAACTATATTTGTTTTCATTTGGTTTTCACTGACTTTATACTAATACCTTTGCTTTATACAACTCGAGCTTGACTTGTTTTCTTATTGATCAGCCAGGCTACAATTGCTGGCTTATTTACTTAGTGTATAGCTAGACTACAATTGCATGATAGGCATAACTACCATTACAAGCTCTAAATCATACTGCCTCCTTCTTATCTAACTTCCTTAACATTGACATGACACAAATTATAATTGAATTCCAGTTATATTAACACAAATAAACTAAATAATGACAAACAAGTGTTTAATAAAAATTAAAATTCATAATTTCATAAATAACTTTTCTTCCAACCTCAACCTAGAATCTATAGTGTTCTCAATGTTTCAAATTAAATCAAAGTAAAAAAGAGAAAGAGAAAGAAAAGTTACCCAATTATAATAGCATAATGTGATTAAGTATGGTGATGTGCTTACTTTTTGGTTGCATCCATCATCTAGCTCAGTTTTATCATACAGAAAGAGTCATTATGTACATCACATGAATCACATATTATCAATTATAAAACTAATAGTTCTAAATAACATAAATATTGTTCACACTAACATAAATAAAAATAAAGTAAAGTAAAATAAAATAAAATAAAGCATAAAAATAAAAGTACATAAAATAAGCTTGAACAAAGGTTGGAGCTCAATTCTCCATATTATTTGGCTCTCCTTCATATCCATGTGTGAATTCAGACAATCTATAAGGGAGATGTATCATTTGCATCTCATAGAGATAGTGCATGTATTCACCCTAAAAACACATGTGTCCACTTATATATTTTGATTGTTAGGCATAGTAATCTTGCACATAAGTTTTCATATAATTGACTTCTTGTAAATTATGAACTTCATCTTTGATTGAAGTTTTTAAAGAAAATGCAGCTCTTTTATCCCTTTGGGTGGATTTAGTTCTAGATGTGCGGTAGATCATATAGTTGGGAGTTAATATTCCCAATTGTAGCAAAACTTCACCTTTTACCGATTGTTCTCAAGTTATAAATCACACAGGTCTCAATCGATCGAGACATCTACTTAGCACTTCAATCTGGCTTGTTTCATCACCAACTTTTAATCTTGACCATTGGATCAAGAAAATTATAGTCTAACTCGAATTAAGCTCAAAATTATACAATATAAACAACCTAAAGGGTCATCAAAACAAAACAATTGCTACAAGAAATAAGAGAGATCAAAGAGCACATCAAGGGCCATTTTTGGATGAGATTTTCAAGAAAAGACTAAGATTTTCATAAGCTTTTCTTACTCTTTCTATATTTAGTTTTCCGAGATTATAATGATGATTCTTGTATAATTTATCTCTAGTTAAGTTAATAATGTGGTCGTGAAAAATTTCAAGTTTTAAACTATGATTTAATTGTTTTAATGTCATGATAATTTTAGTTTCAATACTTGATTTTTGATGTATTTACTTTTATGTTTGAACGTGTAATAAATTAATTTATTGGACGAATATATTTATATATGTTCTAAGATATTAGTAATAATATCTTATTATTGATATTATAGGTAGGATTGAATATCTATATTAAGTGATGATTTTAAAATAAAGCTTTTGGATACTGTGTAAAAAGCTATACAAATATCAATTTTAAGAATTACATCAATTAGGGATCTCTATTGCGTTGAAGCACTCAAAGCATTGAATTTGATTTCAACATAAACGTACTTATTTAAATAGGCCAATTGCATTACATGATACAACCATAGTTCAGTAACATAATAGCACTTAAGTCGATCACTAAAGTAATCTACGTAAAGATATTATCACTTTTTTTTTAAAACTGTATGTTCAAATCTTACTTTAAAAAAGTATTTATATATGAATTGCTTTACTAATGGCCAGGTGTCTTAGGAGGCCAAATTGAAGGGGGGGAAAATTAAACTTTGTAATACGTATAAATAATATTTTCAATGATCAAATTATAGGTTCTGTTTGTTGTATTTGACCAACTAGCTATCACGTGGCATGAAGTGCATGAAAAAATGAAATATATTTTACAGTAACATGTATATATATTTATATAAAATTCTCTAATAGAGATAAATATAGTAGTGGTTTTTCATAGGGTTATATCAAAGTTGAAATAAAAAATAAAAATAAAAAAGCTCAAACATACCACTTATATTGAAATAACTAAAAAAATATGATTAATACATCAAAAAATAATAAATAAAAAATAACGATCAGATGCTTGATTTCTTTGATCATTCAGAGCATATTCCTCCACTCCTTCGAGATTTATAAATGATCAAAATTAATCTTAGATGATTTAAAAACAATCATCAATAATATCTTTTCGTCGAAAATACATATAAACTTAAATTGATCTTTGTCACTTAGAGGGATTGTAATTGCTCAATGGAGAAAGTAGATATTGGATTGAGACCTCATTCTTTTAAATAAAGCTATGTGATAATTCTATGAAAATAGAATTATTAGCGTATTTTTTATTTAATATTTACATATTTTATTTAATAAATAGTATTTTTAAGGCTAAAAATATTAAAATATAATTTTTTTAGTGAAAATGGGTGAAAATATAATTTCTGGAATTTTTTAAGATTATTTTGGAATTTTCATGGATTTTTTATGAATTTTTAATGTAAGACCAATCAGGAGCTACCAAATGTTTTACCACGCTAGCAAAGAAACTAATTGGACAAGCCACGCAGACGCCACGCAAGTAGGGACAAAAAATCATAGATCTCCGCGTGTGAGGAGCGAATAACCGCATGCCACATATCGACACGATGTTCAATTCGAGTTTGGAGCGTAGTGAAACCTTTACGCCATGTGTCACCACTCTACTCGTCCAAATGTTTCACTAGTATGCCCAACCATCTGTTATCGCGAATCATATTGCACCACATGGTGTTGACTCAAAATGTGTTGACTCAGACCAATCTCTCCTATCACGCATCGCACTCTAATTCGCTCAATAAATTTCATATGCCATATATCGCGTTGTGATTAGCTGCCACTCTTCATTTTGCTTTTTTGATTTTAGCCTTTGATCTAAAGCTCATCTAATAGTCCAGATTAAACCTGAGCTATATTTATGCCACTAATCACCCCATAAACCCTAAGGAACCACCATTAGCATAATTTTGGTCAATTTTTGGAGCTAAAAAGAGAGAAAAATACAGAAAAATTCAAAGGAGATACAATTTTGGTAGAGATTCAAGAAGAGATTAGCACTACAATTCAAGAGATTGATTGTATTTCTTCTTCTACTCTTTTTTTTATCAATTTTTATGTCTTTTTTATGAAAAATATGAGTTTTATGAACAAAATTATGTGTAGTTGATTTATTAAACTGGGAATCTTATGAACCTAATTTTCACCATATGATGATTTAATATTTTACCCCAATTATAATTTTAATGTAATTATATTATTTTATTTTATTTTTATGCTATTAATTGTTTGGCCAACAATATATCTATAGAGGCAATTAAATAGATTTGAGAAAATTATTTAATTGTTTGTCTTGATTAAATATCATGTATAGTTTATAGGCATAAATGTGTGATTCTTATGTATGTGATCCATAATCAATGAACTTAATGAGTCGTATGCAATTCAATTGGCATAAGAGTGTGATTAAATTAATTACTATATGTTGTGTAGTTTACTTGATAGAGGAATACATGATAAGTTAGATTCAATTGATCATATAATTAATTAATAATTGTATTGAAGGGATTTTAGTTATTCACATGTTTAGAAAATTTGGGGAATTAAGTATTGATAGATATTTTCTCATAAATCTTATTAGTTATCAAATCTAATTTAATTAATTATTGTTATTTACTTTTAGTTATTTTAATTTTACTTCCTTAAAATATAAAAACACAAAAAAAATGATTTTAATTTTACGTATTCATTGCACACACAATTTGTGTGGTGATCACTATACTAAAAAATTTGGACTGGTGGGTTATCATCGAGAACTCTAACACATTGTTTTATTTCTACTGATGTTACTTGGATAAGGAGGAAACTTCATGAATATTTTATGTTTACTCTTTCATCTGAAAGAGTTTAAGACCTTATTACTTGACCTTTTTGAAGGAATTAGGATGGTTAATGTGCAATAAATCTATAGTACAATTTAGCTAGGCATTCTTCTAATTGAAACGATGAACAACTCCTAGTGGATCTGCCAATCTATTTGATAATGGGAGATAATTGACAAGGGGATGGTTGGCACCTCTCATTGCCTTTTGAGGACTCCTGCCTAGATATTGCTTTAGAAATTCGACTAGTAGTTGTTAGACTAGTACACACTAGAGTTTGGATATCCTCAACTAACTAAGGGAGGATTCATGACCAACGAAGCTTATGATCTGCTAGGGTAGGGGAACTAAAGAGTTGGGGCAAGGTCATTTAGGATTTTTTTTCATACCGCCTTCATGGTCTATTTTACTCTAGCGAACTATTCAGAACAAACTTCTCATGGATTTCCAAATAAAGAAAAGGGGATAGTCCTATCTTTCCAGAAGTCCCTTATGTGGTTTAGTAGAGGAAAATATATCTCGCATTTTTTTGAGCTATCATTTTGCATGTACTCTCTAGGACATTTTATGTTCCGTCTTTGGTAGGCAGTCTCATATAGATTATTACATCCTTCATCTATAGATAGCCATAATATCAACTAAGTTTGGGTGATATCTTAGCAATTTATGGAAAGTAATGATTATATTTGTCATCTGAGTGATGAATAGTGAGACATGATTGTCATTTTGGGAATAAATAGACGACTTTGAGTTTTTCATTTGTCACAGTTTGACATTTGATTCTAATGTGGGTCTATCATGATGTATACCTATACGAAATACATGAGATGAATTTTAAGTGCTTAGACATCTGTGCATACTAGGTGTTCCACAATGAGCTCTATAGATTGTAGAGTTGATTTAAAATTGCCACTTATGAAATAGATAAAGATCAATACATATGGTTCTGCTTTTGGATCGCCAAGCTTGTCTCGATATGCAGGTGTTTTCTCGGACCCTAAGATCACTTGTTTAGGGACGTTTCTTATAAATTCTGTAATTTTGGTATTGGCATTCCTATGTACTAAACACGGTGTCGTATTTTATTTGAGGTTTATGTCTGTCCTTTGTAAGGTTGGTTATTGGTGGCTCAATATCACTTAGGACATAGTTTTTCTATTTTCCTGTTACACATACTCACTTTCTTAATTTGTATATGGTTTACATTGTTGGGTGTTGTTGTGTTGTCATATTGGGGACATGTTTATTTTGTGTTGTCTTGTTAGGGACTTTATTTGTGTTGGGTTATCCCGTTGGGGACTAGGCATTTGTTTTTGTCAAAAATGTTTTTTAATGTTGGATTTTTCTGCCTAACCAGGGTGTTCATCATCCTAGCTTCATCGACCTTGGTTGTCGATTGTGTAATGGATAGTTTAACAAATAGTTTCCTCATCACCCTTGGGTAACAAAGGGTCGATAAGGGTGGCCAGTGAGGGGTGAGAGGCTAGATTTTTTCTATAAATTCCTGTCTTTTCTTTCTTATTTTCTTATCCATAATTAAAAGAAAACTCTAGTTGGTTAGCTAATAACTTCCCCTGTCCATTCGTGGTCCATTTTTCAAATGTCAAATTAATATTAAGGAAATAGTGTAGTATTTGTGTGATGTAGGACATGAGAGAAGTGTCTTCCTCATATTTTCAAACAATAGGTTAAGTGTAAAAAATGTGAGATTGAGTGAGGTTTTTATGAAAGATAAAATATATGGTCGGCGAGTGGAAAGCCATATCATTTTAAGGAGTTACTCTTGGTGCTAAGTTTCCATGTTTCGACTTGTTGCAAGAGTGCAACTATTACAATAAAAGAGGAGCTTGTGTGGTGATGTTTTGTTTGTCAACTGTTATTTGTAAAGATGCAATAGTTCCTATAAGTGAGGAGCCTATATGATGGTGTTCCATATGTCTGCTAGTAGTTGCAAGATGAAATAGTTACTTTAGGTAAGAAGCCTATATGGTAGTGTGTCATATCAGCTGAGTGTTGCAAGGTTACTACGTGGTGCATAAGTGATGAGCCTATGTGTTTGTGTGTTGTGTGTTAGCTTGGTGTTGTAGGATCAAAACATATATGCATGTTAAAATTTTGTGTCATTAGTAGTTTATCACTTCACTTATGATGGAGCTTAAGGACGAGCTAAGACCTACTTGAATCAGGTATGGTGTTGACAACAAGCAAGGGCAACATAGACAGTTAAGGTTGGTATTACAGTTGATAGAGGTATTTGTGTTTATATTGTCTATTGAGTTGTATACTTTTTATTCTGTTTAGTGGATTGTTTGCAGTTGAGTGGTTTATATAAGCAATCTAAGAATGTTACCATATAGATAGAGGTTCTATATGAATTTACCTCATTACATATTGTGTTATGCATGATTGTATACTATGAGACTATAATCATTATTTACTAATATGTTTTTACATATGAAGTCTTAAAGTGAATGAAAATCTTTTATATATTTTCTAGTATATTTTCCCCATTCACATGTTAGCATTATATATGTACGTTGCAAGCCTAGACAAGAGCCTATGAGACATACCGTCACTAATATGTTTACAGCAGATTGTTCTTTCTTATCTACTAGTTGTTTTGTGATGTTTTGAATTAAGCATATTGTTGTTATTATAATTCTATTATACCATCTGCTAAATTTACATTGTGAGACTTACTTAATCAAGTTAATTGGCATTTTCACCCCTTATCTAGGTTTTGAATGCCTATTTAGGTCGGAAATTCAATTGTCCTAAGTGCAATTGTTCTAATGTATGGAACTCTCATTTCTACCTTCTGCTTGAGGTCTTATATGCCTTTGAGGCAGAACTTACAGTGACAATTCACGCATTAGGTGTAATCAACTCTAACTAGAGTCTAACTCAATTTACACTGTTACTCTTTTTTGAACTCATTTATTTTCGGTGCATTGGAGGTAGTATTCTGTTTGGGCTGACTATTTAGAGAAAGTTGATCGCATGGAGTTTCATTGTTTCTATACTTATATATAAGATAACATCACTATTGATAGTATAACATCTTAGGTTACTATTATTTATATAGATAATTTATTTATTTGGATGCTAATAACAAACCAAGTTATAGGTTTTATTGATTTTTTTTTACCATTTTTTTCTATATATTTAATAATATTTATAATTGATAGACTAAACGAAAATTGTATTAAGAAAATATCAACCTAATTGATATGCATGATTACATATACTAATGTCTATCAATTACAACATTTTATTAAAAAAAAAATAACACAAACAAAGCACAAATCTAATGAGTTTGGTAATATATTACATATTTAAGATTATGATATGAAAATGATAACAATAAAAAAAATTATAAAACATTTTAAAAAAATAATAATTACATAAATTATCGTATTTTTATTAATTTCATAAATTTATTAAAATAATGCATCAAAGGTTTATATTATTCTTAAAAATTAAAAACTACAATATCACCTACAGAAGATTATAAATTTGCCAACCTTGTCATGGTCCACTATCATAACAAAACTCAAAACATTTTTCTTATTGGCTTATTTTTATTTAAAAATGAATTAAACTTTTTATTAATTATCTGGATCCTACTTATTTAATACCTAATCTTAAAATTAATATATATATACTCCTACCATAATCTCCTCATCCCACCCTCGCTAATAGAATGTACGCTGCAAAAGTCTAAAATTAAAATGACTTTCATAAATCACAAGAAGCCCACTTAAATTTTAAACGGGGGTTTTAAACAAAAAGGAAGATAATCTAATAAATTAATAATGATTATAAAGGAAGACAAAGTGGACGGTGTTTGGTACTTTTTTTTTCTTTTCCTTTGTTAGACTAAGATAATAGAATTAACGAATAAAAGTTAATATTTTAACAGTATATAATTATTTATAAAAATTTGATAATTTTTTTAAAAATAATTGTAAGCATGAGAATGATTATTTGAATATTAAAATTATAATTAATTAAAATTAAATATATATTAATATTATTTTTTATAAAAAAATATAATTACATAAAAAATAATTATTAATACTAAAAAAATAATTTAAATAATAAGATTGTATATATTTTATTTTATTTAAAAGTACTTACTAAATAATTAAATAATAAAAATTAATAATAATATTTTAAATAATATTATAATATTTTTAATAATTATTAAAAAATAATAGTAATTATCATAAAAACAGATACATCTAAACCTATTCAAAATGATACAAAATAATTATAAATATTAATATAATCCTCCCGACACTTGCGCATGTTCCTAACAGCAAATAACAATGGCCTGAATGACATAAAGTTATAGTAGGGTGGGCAAAACCTCATATGGTGCTGTGTAGTAATTGTTGCATTGTCACTATCACTTTAAGGTTTCATCTATTTTACTTTTTAAGAAGAGTGTACAATTCGTTTATCTTTTTCTCTTTTTCTTCTCTTCATCCAAGAATCTATCGATAAACACAAAAAATTATTTCAAGTATTCATTTCAATAAATTTGGTACAAATGGAGAAAAACGTACGTTGGTACTTTTAGTTAATAATTTATTAAAAGATGGATGGAAATTAAATTTTTTTTTTGTTATTTTTAAAATATATATACGTTTAAATTAGATTTTTGTTACTGAATGTTTAAATTTAATTATATTTAAATATATAGATTCATATATTATCATAAATAAAAAGTATATTTATTATTAATAAAATAAAATTTTTAAGGTACTAGGAGAGAATGTTAATTTTTGAGGTAAAAGTAAATATTTTCATTGTTAATAATTTTATTTTTATTTATAATGACATGTGATTTATAATGTTTAAATAATGATTCAATTTAAATAATTAGTTCAAATATATTTTAAACATAACTTAATTCTTATAATACACGTTTTAAAAACGTAGGGAATAAAGTATAATTTTTTTTAAAAATAAGGCCTGATGTATGAAGTCCTTTCCCGACAAAAATCCATCACTTACTTAAATTAATATCTCATAAATAGAGGTTGTAGATTCTAGCATCACTAAAATATTCTTTGTAATTTACCTATTAATAATAATTACTTTAAAATTCTCATTTCTATCAAACAAGTTACATTAAAATTTATTTTTAGATTAAAGTGACTTGGTAATAAAATTTAGTCAAATTTATGTATAAATTAGTCAAATTTATGTATAAGTTTACAAATTTTTAAAGTATACGATTTAATTTTCAAATTTTTAAAACGTAATAAATAGGTCTTTAAATTTTTAAACCATACAATTTAATATTAAATTTTTAAAATTTTACACATAAATCTTATATTTTTTATTCATAAATATATATTTTAATAATTAAATTAAGATCTGTTTAAAATTTTAAAAATTTATGAACTAAATTGTATAATCAAAAAATTTAGTTATCTATGTATCGTAAAGTTTTAAAAATTTTAAAACCAAAAATTAAGTTTTAAAAATTTATAGATTTATAAGTAAATTTAATTAAATTTTAGAAACCAATATTACGTTTTGTTTGTAAGGATGTCTGTCTTTGGAGATTTCAAAATAAGTTCTAATGGAATACGCTCATTATAAGAAGCAAAAAAACAAAACAAAAAATAAATAGATTTTTATACTACTAAATTTTAAGAGTTATTACAAATATACCACTTAAATACTCCTCACATTTCCTTTCACCCACCCCACACACTCAAACACTCGATTTGGTATGGGATACAAAAGTTTCTCAATCTCCTTCTTATTAAGATTCCTTATATCATCATTCTTAAGAATAACTATAATCTCGTCAGTTGCACTACTAATAACACTCGACGATTGGTCATCCAATTGTGGTCTCCCTCGTCTTAGGTTGATAAATGCCTTCCTCAGTGACAATGGGCACACTTTCCTCTTGAAGTCGATTCCTTTTCTTCTGAAGCAAGTCGATCAGTATCAAATTGGTCATAGTCTTTCTTCTTCCTCTTAGCATTCTTAAGTTTCTCGTCCAACTCCATAAGCCTTCCTCTAAAAGCCTTATGGCCAGAGTTTTTAAGTTGATTTTTTTCTAAAGAGTCTCGAGCTCACCTCTAGTCTAGCCATTTCATCTTTATATCTCCTATTTTACCAATTTTAAATCCCAATTCTCTCTCTCTCTCTCTCTCTCTCTCTCTCTCATATATTTTGTTCTCTAACTTAAAGTTTCCATTTCTATGCTTTCTATTTGTGTAAGTGTTCTTTGTTGTTTCTTTTGCTTTCTTTCCATGTCTATCTCAATTTCAGATGTCTTGTTCTCTCTACACTCAAATACTATCGTTTATTTTTCACAACTTGTAGTTCGAATTCCGACTTCATCTTTAACATTTTACAAGCTTTATTCTTTCATTATTTTATCTTCCAAATTGGTCTATTTCGAATTTTGTTGATGACTTGTTGTTCTAAAATTTTTTTATTCAAATTTATAACTACGAGAAAAATAAGATTTTTTTGTTATAATTGATTTTGGTGTTTCAATATTCTAAAATTCAAAGTTAGAATCTGTGTCGGGTTGGTGTGAGGAAAGATGTTGAGTATTTGAGGTTTTATTTATAGTGAGACGTTAATTTTCGTTAAAATTAAGAACAAATCATATATTTATAATAAGTTAAAAGTTTGATAATATAAAAATAATAAATAATAATTTATTGATATGTTTATAATGATTTTTATAATTTAATAGTAGAAAAAATTATTTATTAAAGAAAAAAAATTGAAAAATATTATGACGCACATGTAATTCAAGAAAAATATAAAATATGTTGTGAATTTTGTTATACCAAAATATTTAAAAATTGAAGCTTAAAATATCAACTCTTTCATCCGTTTGGTTTGGACCTTAACGATTGATGACCTTTTGTCAGAGAAAACGACTACCAAGTTATCTACAACATAATTTTTCATAAAATTATAAATTCTACCTTTTCTGTTTAAAGTAAACAAATCAAGATAAACACTATTTGTTTTATAGAACAGAGTAGTTTTTAACATTTAAATAGGTGAATATTCTTTTCTAATATAGAAAAAAAATGCAAAAAGCGTCATTATTTCTTAGGTTAGTTCATTATCTCTTAGTTTAGGTCATTAATATGGTTTAATCATGTAATTTTAGAATAATATTTTTTTAATAATGTTACTTTTAAGAAAAAAGGGTTAAAAAAAGATAAAATTAAATTTAAATGTTTTTTAAACTTATCACATTGATTGTACATAATTTTCTTAATAAGAGATAGATATTTCATTTTAATCATTATTTCTTTCATTTAATAACAACTATAATATTTTAATAAATTATTTTCTATGTCATATTCATTTTCATCCTTAATTAAATAATAATATTTTTACACATATATCAAATAATAATACTTTATTATAAATTTTACTTAAATTTGATTTTTTATCTTTCTACTATCCATTTCACAATAACAATTAAACATTCTTTTTAAAGAATTATTTCATTAAAATTTATTATAAAATATTATTATTTGATATACGTTTAAAAATATTATTATTTAATTGATGATGAAAATGAATAAGATAGAGAGAATAATATACTAAAATGTTAATGTTGTTATTAAATGACATAAATAATGTTTAAAATGAAACATTTATCTCTTATTAATGAAATCAAGTACAAATATGATTAAAAATATATTATTCCAAAATTATAGGATTAAACGATCTTAAGAACCTAACCTAACAAATAACGACACCTTTTGTCTTTTTTTTAATGTTAGAAAAGAATATTCACCTATTTAAATGTTAAATACACATAAATAATTATTTGTCACATGATAGAATATTTTTTAAAAGTGTATGTTTTTTAAAATTGTAAAAGTAATTTATTTTCTATAGAATTTATCACATGATAAACTACAACTAATTTATATTCATGCAAAAGTGATGAATTTATATCTTCTTAACATTTTTCACTTCAACAAATATTATATAAATTTTAGATTTATCATAAACCATTTATATAATTTTGGTAAAATAATGAGAAATAAAATTGTATTGTTTTTTAAGTTATTCTTTTCTCTTAAGAGGCAAATTGAAGGCATTATTATTGTAGCATTGTTATATATTTGGTTAATACGAGACTTATCTCTTATGTTTCAAATTTATGATCATGTGAAACTTTAATCTCTAAATTTTTGGATCCATTTATAAACTATGAAATTTAATTCCTATACTTTAAGAATTTAGAGAATAAAGTGTACCTAAATGCAACACTTTAGTTCCTAAACTCTTAAACTATAGAAAAAGTGTATATTGTTTTAAGTATAGATCTAAGTATATCACTTAAAAGGATACAAATTAAAATGGCTAATGTACATAAGTTTAATAAATTGAATATACCAAATTATTTTTATTTCATTTTTTTTTAAAAAATTGGGAGATAAGGTATGCAATCAAGATCTGTGAAGTTAAATCATATGATTCATCTAATAATATGTTATTATAATTGTAAGGACTATGAGTATTGACTATTTTTACGGATAAAATATTTGCATGTAAACTTGTTTTTAAGTTCATTATCAAGTCTATCGAGTAAAGTTGAAGAAATATCAAAAATTTAGATAATTATATTTTAGTTATATCTTTTATAAGTATGATACATAAGATTGCACTTATGCATTTAATAGCACATGTTCATAAAACTGAAATTAGTTTTTATGCTAAAATATTTATTTAAATTTGAATCAATTTATAAAATTACCAATTAGCTATTTATGTTTCAATATTTTTAGAATGTGTCTTAAAAAGGGTTGAAGCAATACTTCATACTATATAGTGAACTGTGTCTACCTATATCCAGGTACAAACTAAACTTCCTATGAGTTATGGAAAGACAAGAAACCTAATCTTAAACATCTACATTTTTTGTAGTAAATGTTACATCGTTAGAGATCGTGAGAATCTAAGAAAATTTGATTACTTCCTCGGTTACTCATTAACAAGTCATCATTTTAGAGTATTCAACCTAAGAACTAATACTATGATGGAGTCCATTAATGTTGTTATAGATGATGTAGGTATTAATACTCCAATGATTGATGATAACGTTGAGCCTTTAAGCACAAGCTTCCAATTAAGGAACAAAACAATGAAACACCTGACACTAAAAAAGTAGATAATGAGGTAAATGAGGAGTCAACCCTAGATGATTTGGTCACCATACCCAACACTCAAACTTAGAGGCCAATACATACTACCAAAAACCACCCAACTAAAAAAATCATTGGTGATCCAAATGCAAGCATGGTAACTAGAAGGAGACAAGTAAGTGAGATAACTCATTTTTATTATGTTTCTTAAATAGAACCAAAAAAGGTTAACAAGACATTAAAATATGGATTGTGGATAAATGTCATGCAGGGTGAGTTAGCACAATTCACTAGGAATGATGTTTGGACTTTAGTACATAGACTTAAAGATAAAAATATCATAGGAACTAAATGGGTGTTTAAAAACAAATATGATGAACACGATGTTGTAATTAGAAACAAAGCTAGACTTGTTGCCCAAGGATATAAATAAGTTGAAAGAATTGATTTTGATGAAACCTTTTCTCCTATAGCTAGGTTAGAATCAATTAGGATTTTGCTTGACATTGGATGTTTTATGAAATTTAAACTCTTTCAAATAGATATAAAGTCTACTTTACTAAATGGGTTACTTAATGAAAAAGTCTATGTTAAACAACCAAAAGGTTTTGTTGACCCACAATTTCCCGAGCATATTTATAAATTCAATATGGCCCTTTATGGTTTGAAATAAGCTCCTAAAGTTTGGTATTAAAGATTTATAACTTATCTCTTCAAAAGGGTTTTGTTCAAGGGAGAATTGATATGACACTTTTTATTAAAAGGACCAAAGTGGACATTTTTTTCTAGTTAACATCCAATTTTCTTGTTAATGATTTTGTGAATGTAATGACTAGTGAATTTGAAATGTATAAGACATATTTTATTAAAAGTACCAAAGAGGATATATTCATAGCTCAAATATATGTTGATGACATTGTTTTCGGGTCAACATCCAATTTTCTTGTTAATGATTTTGTGAACATAATGACTAGTGAATTTGAAATGTCTATGATGGGTGAGCTCGGATATTTTTTTGGTTTGCAACTTAAACAACTAAATAATGGCATATTTATTTCTCAAACCAAGTATGCATGTAATTTAATTAAGAAATTTATGCTTGAAACAAGTAAGCATTTCAGAACTCTCATAGAACTAGTGCCAAGATTTTAATGGATGGGTCAAGTAAGAGTGTTGATCAAATTCTATATAGAAGCATGATAGAAAGCTTACTGTACCTCACATCAAGTAGACTTGATATTCATTTTAGTGTTGGTGTTTGTCCTCGTTATCAATCTGATTTTAAGAAATCACACATTGAACATGTCAAAAGGATCATCATGTGTGTATATGTAACAAAAAAATTTAGTATTTGGTTTACTAATGATACTACATGTGAAATTAATGGATACACAAATGTCGATTGGGCAAAAAATCAGGATGTATGAAAAAGCACTTTAGATGGATGTTTCCATATTGGGAACAATCTAGTATCATGACACAACAAGAAACAAAACTATAGCTCATTATCTAATGTTGAGGTAGAATACATTAATGTTGGAATTTCCTACACACAACTTCTATGGATGAAGAACATACTTAAGGAATATGGCTTTGAATAAAGTACAATTCCCCTTTATTGTAAAAATCCTATTATGCATTCTCATACAAAACATATAGACATTAGACATCATTTTATTAGGGAACTAGTAGAAGATAAAGTTTTATCTTTTGAGTTTGTGCCTAATGAAAGGTAATTAGCTGATTTACTCACTAAGGTACTTGATACCTAGTAATTTTTTTTTTCATTTTCCTTTGCTAAAAGAAGGGAAATAGACTTGTTTTAACTAAACATTAACATTACATACTACTTTCATATTCTTTGAAAAATTATTATGCAAATGGATATTATGACTTATACATTTACATATTTTTCACATATGGTGATCAATGTTGATATGAACCTACTCACACACTCATTGGACACATATGTATGTCATGCTTGAAGTTTATAATTAATTATATGAAATTTTATAGATTGAGATAACCGTGACTACAAAATTATGGTTGAACTCTGTCTTTCACTGTATAAAATACTACTATAGAGAGACATATAGTTTTAAGAAAGCTACCTACGGTGATGTATAAAAGCTACATAGTGAATGGAGAGGGTTGTCTCATAACTAGTGTGAAAGTTATATTACTAGGTATATTAACTCATGCATATTTCCTTGACAAAAACCAAAATAATACGATAAAGGAAATAACAATATACAAAAATTAACTAAATACATAGAAAGAAAGAGCTACAAATGGTTATATAAAATGAAATTGAAACAACCATTCTCTCATACAAAAAAAATATAAAATAAACTATCTATAATAAATAATGAGAGGGAATACAAAAAATAATTAAAGTCATCTCTTTGTAAGCAAAATTTTAGTATGTGTAAGTATGAATATAACTAAATTTTTTACATAATAGATGATGCTCTCTTATTTAAATCTTTTATAATTTATCATAAATGAACTAATTGACATATATTAGAGTTCCAATATTTATCTCAATGTCATTATGTCACTATATATGTTAGTATTTTGTATGTTTTGTCTACATATGCTTATGTTATTAATGAATAGTCACACTTTTAAAACAAATTAAGTTTTGTATTTGTGTGTAATTTGAAGCCATGTTTAGCTTAATCTACTACTTTCTACTAATAAGAAAAAAAATTATATTTTGTTTTTGAGGTGTTATTCACATGACGAAAATGGGGAGTTATATTTTTAATTTATATCTAATAATTATTCACTCTTATAAATGTTCTTCATTTTCTATTATTATATATACTAAATTAATGAACAATGAGTCCTACGGGACAAGTTGTTTCGTTGTTTAAATATTTTTTTCAGTGTATGTATGAGTTTTTGATATTCAAGTGAACATGGTTTCACTAGATCATAGGATAGTTCCACTACGTAAAATTTTAATTTTTCTATAAGCGTTATGTAGTGAGAAAGAGATTTTTTTCAAAAAATATGCCAAAGGGGGAGACTGTAAGGTTTATGTGAGTGTTAGTGATATTCATGAACAAAATGTACAAATGTATTTTTAGTTTCTAGGTGTGTCTTTCAAGTGTATTTCAAGCCAAAAAAACTATCGAGCTCTAACGAACACATATAAGATATATCTATGTTCTTATGCACGTTAGATTTCATTTTAGACAAATAAGAATATTTTTAATTTAGGTTACTCAATTAATCAAGGCATGTCTAGATCGATTGAGAATTGATCTACTTAGTTTAAAAAGTTCTGAATTAATTTTTTAATTGACTAGATCGATCCAACCTTGTCAAAATTAATTATTTATCACATTAGATTGATCAAGAATTAACTGGACTGATCGAGCATATTTTGATTGTAGTCTTGGATCAATAGCTAAGTGTTTCAATCGATCAAACTATGTGTTCGATCAATCGAGCATATGTTAGATTGATCGAGCATCCAAGGCTTGAATTCTAATTCGAATCGAATTAGTTTATTATTACATTGTCCTCATTTTAAAAACTTTTTTAATTGATTTTATAAGAAGAATGGACCTTTTCATTTAGTTAATTTCAAACTTTTTGTGGTTGTGTTTGATTGATTAATAAGTCTATAATATTTGTGATATTATGCTTAAAATGATTGTTCTAGGATTGTTAGTTTATTTATCTAATATATTATTAAATCATCTAATTAAGGTTATTTATTATTAAATCTGTTTTAGGACATAAATTTATACTAGTGTTATTGTGCTAACGTTTCAGGTACTGGTTGAATGAGTTTGATTGCTTGTGTAATTCAAGTTATCAGAATATTGGTCAAGATCTAAACACCTTACTTGTAGAGACTACGAAGAAAAGCAACGACTTATAAGTAAATTACTTGGGGGCTTTATCTTAGTAGTTAATATAAGACATAACCTTACAATTGGACTTTATTTTTCATATTGAATAATTAGTTGGTCCGGTGAACTAGTGATATTTCTTTTAAGCCATTGGTGTAGCCTAAATTATTTATATCTAAAAATCCTGTATGTTGATTTATACTTTTTTATTACATTATTTACACGTGATTGTATCCCTAATTAGCAAAAAAAAATTAATTTACTATATTTTTGTTAATTATATATTCACTTTCTCTATTTAATTAGATCCCTAATTAAATAAATAATTTTAATTAGATCCATAATTAAATAGATATTTTTAGTGCCACCGTGAAACCCTTAACAAGCACGTTTGTACGTGAGCTACACGTGACGATTTTAATGAGACATTTTTTAGATAACATTTGAATAGCTTCAGAATCAACACCTATAGGAACAACGATGATGATAATGAGTTTGACTGTGGCGATCTATTCTAGAGGTGCTGGATTTTGGTACCTGCGGTATACGATGCAGAGGCTGTTAAGGTAGTTATTTTTTGTATGTTCTTGTTCTTATCTTAAAATATTAGGGATTAGAATTTGAATCTGTCTAAGTTGTTGACCACGTTTTTAGGAATAAATAACGTAGAGTTTGTTGTTCTGTTTGCTTTGTAAAAGGTTTACAAATAGCCTATGATTTATTAAATAAATTTGTGGGTTCTTAATTTCTTTTAGTCATTTATTGCTCAATACTGTGAGTGAGTCAACAGAGGCTTTGGAATTGAGTAAGTGGACGATGACTGTGAAAGAATTATCGTTAAGTTTGATGCTAACGTATAAAATGGGTCCTCTCAGTTCGGCCGAGTTGTCAAAGTTCATGTGGATCAATGCTCGTTGCAACCTTGTTAGGTTCCCAATCTGAGCCCTACCATGGCGTTTATGTAAATCAAAGTGGTGCAATGTTAGTGAATCGTGGTGACGGTTCGGTTTCGTCGGAACCGTACGTCGGTTCCGAAACCGAACGAGGTTCTTGATGGAAGAACCTTAATAAAGTCTCGGGTCCTCTCACTATTAACTGCATAACAATTCAGATACACCATCAATACGCAGAGAATAAGTGTGAGAAACCAGTGAAAGCATCAAATAGAAAATTCATTGGAATTCCTGTGTAAGTGCTGAAATTTGATCAATGGCAGGAGGTATGTTTTCAATCCAATTTTGTTTCCGCTGCATTTAAATTATGAGTTCATATGGTTTTATAAACATTTCTGGATTGAATTGAATCTCTAACATTTGGTATCAGAGCCATTTGAAAACAACTCTGTTTTGCTCTATGAACACGAAGAACTGAAATTTTGAGTTTTTTATTTTGATTGTTTTTTATGCATATGGAAATTATAAAGTGTTTCAATATTGATTTTTGAATGATTCTGTAAAATTAAACTTGAAAAACAACGAAGAAAATAAATCCAATTTGCCGTGGGTATTTATTTTCTTCATTAATTAACTTTTTGTTTAAAATGAAGTTTTTACTTAAAATTAAGATCATGAATCACTCAGAAATTGAATTCTGAGAATTTTGATAAAAAGAACGCTGGATTTTATCGTCGGAATAGAAATATACGGCCGGGTATCCGTTAGTGTAAAAACGGGTCGAGTTGACCCGGCTAGAGGTTGAAGATGAAGTTTATTAAAAAAAAATCAAAACAAACGCTGTCTTGGGGACTCGAACACGGGTCCTGCGTGAAATTTTGAATAGTCTCATCCAATGGGCTGCAACATATATTTCATTTATTTTGTATCAAACTTATATTTATATATATTTAGAGTTTGATTTAAAAAAAAAACAAAAAAAACTGCTTTAACTAGGAATTGAACCCAGACTCCAATGGTGGGAATAAGTGAGACTTTCCAATGGACTGTAACTACTTTTACACTATAACTAGTATCTGACTTAATTTTAAACATGTATTTGTATTTTGATTTTAATAAAATAAAAAAAAATACAAATAAATTTCGAATATAATTTTAATTTATGTTTATCATATGTATAATATTTATTATACATGTTATATTTATTTAAATAATTTTTGGATACATTAAAATTTTATTTAAATACATTATGCTTAAATTATTTGTTTTGTGTATTTATATGTATAAATTTTGCAATTAATTATACATATAAAATTTAGTTAAATAATTTATGCATAATTAAATTAATTTTTTTAATGGCTCTTATGAATTTAATTAGTGCTTATATTATTTAATTTTGCTTGTATAATTTATTGTCATATATGCAATTTAAGATAAATAATATTTGCACATTTGATATTAAATTAATATTGCTTATGGTTTTATGCAATAATTGAGCATAAAAATTTAATTAATATTTAAGTGATTCATATAGTTTAATTAATTAGGGAGTAGCCACAGCATCTTTAATTAATTAAAACTATAATAAAGTTTATTTAGGATCACATTTAGAAAATAAATATTAATTGTAATTAATCATATCTGATATAATAAATCTTATCCCACAGGAATTTTTATTATATTTTTGTGTGATTAATTAGGATATAATATCAAATTATATTTTCTAATTTACCCATAGGGATTAGGAAAAAGAACATAATTTGATAGTTTTATCGTAAAGTTAGAATGAATTTAATTGAATTAAAACTTTAGCCTATAGGCAAGTTTTATGTCACTAGATTCATATTATTCATGATTTACATTGATAAAGAATGACTATAGTTTAGGCCTCAAATTTTAATAAAAATATAATTTTTAATTGCAGCTTCTCAACCTGTAAATTTCTCTGATATCCGCTGTGATATTCCCGATTTGAAAGGGGATAACTATAAAATATGGAAGGAAAGAATTCTCCTTCAATTAGGGTGGATGGATATTGATTATGCTATTAGGAAAAACGAACCACCTAAAATTACTCAAACCAGTACTCCAGAGAATATCATGCTTTATGAACAATGGGAACGATCTAATCGGCTTAGTATGATGTTCATTAAGACTAAAATCTCTGCTGGTATTCGTGGTTCCGTTGATCAGCATACCAATGTTCAAGACTTGCTAAAGGCCATTGATGATCAATTCGTCACTTCAGATAAGGCTTTAGCAAGCACCCTTATTATGAAGTTCTCTTCTTTAAGACTCACCAGTGTGAAAGGTGTGCGTGAGCACATTATGCAAATGAGGGACATTGCGGCTCAACTTAAGCATCTCGAGGTTGAGATGTCGGAATCCTTCCTGGTGCACTATATCCTTAACACTCTCCCACATCAGTACGAGCCATTCAAAATCTCGTACAATACACATAAAGATAAATGGTCAATCAATGAACTAATGACCATGTGTGTTCAAGAGGAAGGGAGGCTTGTTATGGAATTTGGTGAAAGTGCAATGTTGGTTACAACCTACCAGAAAGGAAAATCTCAATACAAGCATAAAGGAAAGGGGATAATTCCACCTCAGGCTGATATTAAGAAAGAATCCAAGTGTTTCTTTTGTAAAAAGAAGGGACACATAAAGAAGGATTGTATCAGATTCCAGAAATGGCTTGAGAATAAAGGTAATCCAACCTCGTTTGTTTGTTATGAATCTAATATGGTTAATGTTAATATTAACACCTGGTGGATTGATTCTGGATCTACAATCCATGTTGCAAACTCCTTACAGGGTATGCAAAATCTAAGGAAGCCAGTGGGAAGTGAGCAATACATCTTATCCGGTAACAGGATGGGCTCACATGTGGAGGCTGTAGGGACATGTAGTTTGATTTTAAGTAGTGGTTTTATTTTAAAATTAGAAAAGACCTTTTATGTTCCAAGTTTCTCTAGAAACTTGATTTCAATTTCAAGACTTGTACCTTATGGTTATTCCTTTCACTTTTCAGAAACATCTTTCAATTTATTTAATAAATCTGATTGTGTTGGGAATGGTATTTTGTCTGATGGTCTTTACTGCATTAATTTACGAAATAATGCCACTCATAACGCTATGCATGTTCAAGCTGGCACTAAAAGGTGTATTATTGACGATGACTCTTCTACGTTATGGCATAGGAGATTAGGACATATCTCCATAGAAAGAATTAAAAGATTAGTGAAAGATGGGGTGCTTAATACTCTAGATTTTACTGATTTTGAGACATGTGTGGACTGCAGTAAGGGAAAGCAGACTAACAAGTCAAAGAAAGGTGCCAAAAGGAGTTCAAACATATTACAAATCATACATACGGATATATGTTGTCCAGACATGGACATTCAAGGTCAGAAATATTTTATCACCTTTATTGATGATTTTTCTCGATATATGTATCTCTATATGCTTCATAATAAGAGCGAAGCATTGGATGCCTTCAAAAGCTTTAAGGTTGAAGTAGAGAAACAATGTGGAAAGCAAATAAAGATCGTGAGATCAGATAGAGGTGGTGAATATTATGGTAGATACACTGAGAATGGACAAGCGCCTGGTCCGTTTGCTAAGTTTCTTCAAGAACATGGGATAGTTGCCCAATACACTATGCCTGGTTCACCAGACCAAAATGGTGTAGCAGAAAGAAGGAACTGAACACTGTTGGACATGGTGCGGAGTATGCTTAGCAACTCCAATCTTCCTAAATCCTTGTGGATTGAAGCTTTAAAGACGGCTGTGTATATATTAAATCGAGTTCCAACCAAGGCTGTCTCAAAGACACCATTTGAATTATGGAAAGGTTGGAAACCGAGTTTGCAACATATGCGCGTTTGGGGATGCCCGTCTGAAGTGAGGGTTTATAATCCATAAGAGAAAAAGCTGGACCCAAGGACCATTAGTGGGTATTTCATTGGATATGCCGAACGGTCTAAAGGTTATAGATTTTACTGTCCATCTCACAACACTAGGTTTGTGGAATCAAGAAATGCAAAATTTCTTGAGAATTACTTGATTAGTGGGAGCGATCGATCCCAGGGTATTGGTTCTGAGAAAGATCATTTAGATGCTCAATATGCCACTTCAAGTAATGGACTGATCGTTATTGTTAACAACACGCCTCGAGTACAAACGTGTGTTGAAGAACCAGTCTTGGAAGTACCGTAAGCTGTTGATCCTGATCCAGTAGATTTTGAAGTTCAACAGATGCCTACAACTGTTGAACAACCAGTTGAACAACATGATCCTGCTCCTCAGGAGAATGTTGATGCAACATTAAGAAGATCTACTAGAGTAAGGAAATCAGCGATTCCTAATGATTATGTTGTGTATCTACAAGAATGTGACTATAATGTTGGAGCTGAAAATGATCCTGAGACGTTTTCACAGGCCATGAGTTCTGAGGTTTCGAACTTATGGTACAATGCCATGAAAGAAGAGATGGATTCTATGGCGTTTAACCGAGTCTGGGATCTCGTCAAGTTGCCTGATGGTGTGAAAGCCATTGGATGTAAATGGGTCTTCAAAACAAAGAAAGACTCACAAGGCAACATTGAGAGACATAAGGCAAGACTCGTTGCCAAAGGATTCACTCAAAAGGAAGGAATCGACTACACAGAGACATTTTCTCCTGTATCTAAGAAAGATTCACTTCGTGTGGTCATGGCATTGGTTGCCCATTTTGATTTGGATTTGCACCAAATGGATGTGAAAACAGCTTTTCTTAATGGTAACCTAGAGGAAGAGGTTTATATGAAACAACCGGAAGGATTCTTCTCTAGTGATGGTGAGCATTTGGTTTGTAAGCTTAATAAATCCATATATGGATTAAAACAAGCTTCCCGTCAATGGTATTTGAAATTCCATAACGTCATCACTTCATTTGGTTTTGAAGAGAACGTCATGGATCAATGTATATACCAGAAGGTTAGTGGGAGTAAGATTTGTTTTTTGGTGCTATATGTGGATGATATTTTGCTTGCAGCCAATGATAGGGGTTTGCTACATGAGGTAAAACAATTCCTCTCTAAAAATTTTGATATGAAGGATATGGGTGAGGCATCTTATGTCATTGGCATTAAGATCCATAGAGATAGACTTCGAGGTGTCTTGGGTTTATCTCAAGAAACCTATATCAATAAAGTTTTAGAGAGATTTCGGATGAAGAATTGTTCACCAAGTGTTGCTCCCATTGTGAAGGGTGATAAGTTCAATTTGGACCAATGCCCAAAGAATGATTTTGAAAGAGAACAGATGAAAACCATTCCATATGCTTCAGCTGTTGGAAGCCTGATGTATGCTCAGGTCTGCACCAGACCTGACATTGCATTTGTTGTTGGGATGCTAGGGAGATATCAGAGTAATCCAGGTGTTGACCATTGGAAAGCTGTAAAGAAAGTGATGAGGTACCTACAAGGAACCAAGGATTATATGCTCATGTATAAACGAACAGATGAACTGGAAGTAATTGGCTACTCCGATGCGGACTTTGCTGGCTGTATTGATTCACGAAAATCAACATCTGGTTACATTTTCATGCTTGTCGGTGGAGCTGTGTCTTGGAGGAGTGCGAAACAGTCCTTGACTGCTACTTCCACCATGGAGGCCGAGTTCGTATCATGTTTTGAGGCCACATCGCATGGTGTATGGTTAAAGAGTTTCATTTCTGGGCTTAGAGTAGTTGACTCTATTTCTAGGCCATTAAGATTACACTGTGACAACTCAGCTGCTGTATTTATGGCTAAGAACAACAAAAGTGGTAGTCGTAGTAAGCACATCGACATTAAGTACTTGGCCATAAGAGAACGTGTTAAGGAAAAGAAAGTGGTCATTGAGCACGTAAGCACTGAGTTGATGATTGCTGATCCTTTGACTAAAGACATGCCACCAATGAAATTCAAGGATCATGTAGAGAAAATGGGAATTGGTTCCACTTTGTAAATGTATATATACAATTAATTAATGAAACTCTTATATATTGTGATATTTTCTCATATTCATGTGCACCTTAATTTATTTGAGAAAATTTATATTGGACCAAGAATAAATATAGGATTTATTCATTAAGTTTAGTTACCACATAACTAGGTTAATTAACCACAAATAATTTCATTTGAAATCGGAAAGAAACATTACTAGAATTCTTTAAAAACTAACCCTAAAATAATTCGAACAACCTTCTTTTAGGTAAGCAACAATGAAGACGAAGGAAAAAATATGTTATATGAACGAAGAAGTCATGATTTAAATTTAGAGCCGCCAAATTATAAGAAAAAATGAAATAATATTTACTTTATTTGCAACCCCTCTGTTATATTATATACTTTTGGCACCTTCTTAAATAATAAATAATATTTTTAATGATTCTCAAACTTTTTCAAGCCTTTGAATGTACATGCATGTGAAAAATAGGTATCTTCTTTTTTCTGGGTACTTTTGTGAATTTGTATATGAATGTAATATCAATTTGTTCAAGATGATACGACAAAAATTGAAAAAAAGAAAAAACATTGTTAAAATATCTACATATATACAATTTCATTTTTTTTCCGATGAGGACACAAATGATATCAATTTTATAAAAAATACAATTTAATTTTATAATTTTTAAATTGAATATTATTAATCTTTTTATATAAAAATGAGTATATCTAATTCTACAGTTATTAAAAATAAACACCTTGGTTCTCTAATTTTTCAAAAAAATTGCATTTTTAGAAAATTTATCTATATCTCATTTGATGGCACAAATTATAAATAATAGAAAAAAATTATTGATTGCCATAATGGCTCAAGATTACAAACATACTTTAGCTTACCGAATAACTAATGAGCATGTTGCGGATGTAATTCAACTTGAGTGAGAATATATTTGACTAATGGAAGAAATTTAATGAATAAATAAAGTGTTATATTGTTAAATATTGGCCCAAAATAACAATAGGTCCAAAAACACATACATTAAACCCTCCCTTACTCTTATATATATATATATATATAGTTAATGTGAAAAGTGAAGTGAAGCCGACAAAGCTGAGAACAAAAATAGAGAGTAGAATCATTCTCTCGAGAAAAAAAAACTTAGAGCTGCGTGCAACAGAGAAGAAGGAGTTCTACAACCTATTGCCACCACCATAACCTATGGTGAGCTTGATGGCTAGCTCCTCGAGTTTTGCCTATAAAAGGGCCAAGCCTCACCCATTTTCTCACATCCTATTTTCCTTTTTCTCCCTCTCTCTCAAAGTATTTGGGTTTTTCGACACATTTTGTAGCATGTTTCGGGGATAAATATATGAGTGTTTGGGTCAAGGATTCAAGGTAGGGTTCTTATTCTAACTTTTTAAATTCATACATTATTTTTATAAATGAAATGTCATGTATGATATGTTATGAATAAAAGTGAAAAACCGGATGCCATAATTTTATTAGTAATGCTATAATATTATAAATATTGTTTAAAAATACGATACTCATCATAAATATTTTATTATACATATGTTGAAATTTTTTGTATATAAAATAAGTATCAACTATTGATATAAAATGTGTTTAGAAAATGTGATATGGCATCCAAGAATTTTATACATGCATCATGAGAATGGTTTTATACGTTAGGAGTACACCTACATGCTATCTTGCAGAATATAATACCCATAGGCTACTAGTTACAGTAGACTATTTTCAACGGACTACAAGCACGCATTGCATCACATGTATTCTTAGTGTTTCCTGTCTATGGTGCCTCTGATTTTTGATTTATTATGATTATGGTACCTTGGATTATTAATCGTAGATGATTGCTCGTACACGAGCTTCAGATTTAGATCTCTCATTGTGTTTGAAGTTACTCGTATAGGGCCTTGAAGTTGGACCTTCGTTGTGTTTGGAGTTTTGCTGCTTATTAGGTCTCAGATTTGTTGGTTGCATATGGACCTCAAATTTGGACACCCCACTGTGTTTTAAACCATAGACGATGGCCCATAGGATGTTAATTTGATCGATATATGTGCCATATATATTGTAATCATACATGGGATTAGAGGTAAACCCATATGCATCTTGGTAGTAGATCGCACATATGCCCATATATTTGAGTGACCAATACATATGGGGTTGCATATTCATATATTTGACTTATATTGTATACCATAATTTGTATCGAATGAGCATGCATTAGGTTACCTAAAACGTATAATCCCATAGTCCCTCAAAAGTATGGAAATATAGGCATACTAGGGTTTTATGACTAAAATTTACTCATATTGTATTGATAATGATTATTATCATTCAAGAATTTTATAAATAACATGCATCATGAATAATTGTTTATTAAAATAATATTTTAAAGTATACTCTTATTGGAATATATATAGCTAACTTCGTTTCCTTTCCCTCTAGGTTAGAGTTTGAGAAAGTGATGTGCGACTTGACGTTGAAGATAAAGAAGAAGCTTTCAGGTTTAAAATTATATTTCATTTTGTATCCTGTTATAGATAATGCTGCTACAATGTTGTAAAACTATTTTTCAATATATTTTTTATGTTTTCTATAATTTAAAATAATATTTTTAAATTATGTTTTAAATAGGGATAACCCAATACAAATTTTAGTAAATCAAACTTTTGAATTTATTTAAATATAATTTAAAAAATTACCTCTTTTTTATCTCACATACATAATGTTTTTAGAGAGTGATAGTTTACTATTAGATTATGGTTTTGATCTTCCAAGAATACTATTCGTTAATAATCTTAAAATATATTTTTGAATTATTTTTTTGTCTCAGTATGGCTCCAAGAAGAAGGGTAGTTAGGAACCAACTGATGAGCAAAATCGGGATCGTCGATCCTACAAATACTTTGGTTTTATATTTGTAAAACTCTCGCAAGTGCATGAATCATTTTATGTAGTTTTTAATTTATTATTCAAACTTTTAAAAATGAAATTAAATCATAAACATCATGTCACGATAGTTTGGGTTTGGTGTGTTTTCTAATCTAATAACATAAAAATATACATAGATATGGATTCGATAAATATTTATGCAAATTTTTATCATTCATAATAGTGGAATATTTATGCATATAATAACTAAGTTAATTATACTTACTCATATTATTTAGGTTATTAAACATATAAATTGATATTTATTGATTCTTCTTTTTTTATATGAATACCACCTTTGATGGGTTAGATATTTTTTGTTAATTGAACAAATCAATTAACACCTATGGGTGGGGTTGATGACTAATTTGGTTAATTAAATTAATTCTTTTTTTCTAAGAGATTAAAAATGAATCATTTAAATGTTACCTTTGGTGTGGTTAGATATTTTAATCTTTATTCAAGGTGTTTAAATTAAACCTAAGAATCTAATTATCTGAGTACTAACTTTCAAGTTTTAAAACCATTACTGAAAATATGTTGTTAATACATTTTCAAATAATAATTATTATAAAAACTTTTGAAATAGATTTTCATCTAACTACCGGGAGATTGTACCAACAAATAAAAAAACACTACTCTAAATCAGACCGGATAACTAAACCTTAATCTAATTTTTAGATTTAAGTTTGTAATGAAAAATGATACATTTCTCTCTAACATTCTTAATATAAAATCTTGAATAAAAAAAATCAATTCATTTTATAGAGATTTTTACCTATTTAATATTTCGTAAGCATAACAACGTTATTATTATATCATGTTTACAACACACAGAAATGTTAAATTTAATCATAGACAAATTAAATATATATAAGAATAAAATATAAAAAATAACTGTAAAAACTTATAGCACTTTGATGCTAATTTTGTTGCTAAAAAACCTCCAAACGGATTTGCATTTCCATTTATTGAATCAAAAATCTAGAAATTTACAAAAACATAGCTAGTTCTTATCAAAAAGAGAACTTTAAAACTAAAAACTAAGAAAACTAAAGAAAAAAAGCTAAGAAAATGTATTTGAAGTGTGTTTTTTGTGTGTTGTGTAATGGGAGAGATTATGGTATTTATAGGTGAGAAGAATGGTAAAAAAAAGTGAGAAAAATGCGTAATAGAAGGACGTTGATGTCAGTGCTGATGAAAATGGATAGGCGTTGACGTAAGTGTTGACACAAGTAGCAGCGTGCACGAATGATGGGGCAAGGTTGGGCATAGATGGGTATAGATGGGCGTGGATGGGAGGAGCAGCGGGCCAAGTTTGACTTGATTTGGGCAGATGCACACGTGGGTTAGGCATTGTTCGGGCGGATGCATGTAGATTCGCAGGTGAATGCTCGGCGTGGTGTGGCACATTGTGCATGTTTCTCAGCACAATTGGGCAACTACACATGGGATTTTGGCCTTTTTGATATTTTTGACCAATTTTGTCCAATTTTCCATCTTTTTGACTTCTCTTCCTTTATTTTCTCAATATATTTGTGATGTATTGCCTCCAATATTTTCTTTTGAATCTTTAAGTTGTGTTTTTGAAGCGAAAATACATAAAAAATAATAAAAATACTTGTGATTCTAAAAAGACAAATTTATATAAAAATATGATAAAATCATATAAATATAAATCTTTTTAATCAATTAAAATACACAAAATCATGGTAATTTTACATCGTGCTCATTTACATACACAGTAAAGATTAATTACTCGAAGAGGAGTACCTAATGAAAGAGGTAGAGCTTACGACCTCAAAGAATTTGAAAAGATGAAGCCATCACTCTTTGATGGTACCTCTAGTCCTGACATCATAGAAGGATGGATTCGAGAAATTAATAAGAAAATGAATGCTTTAAATATTCTAAAGTTTTTTAGTGCTGATTTAGCCACATACAAGCTAACTGGTGAAGTTGACTACAATTAGGACTCTATTAGTAGAGGAAGAAACATGGAAATAATTCGAGGAGTTGTTTTACAAAAGATTCTTCAATAAGATCTCAAAAACCAACAAGGTGGTCAAATTTATAAATCTTAAACAAGACAATATAATCGTCACACAGTATGAGAATTATTTCAATCCACTGTCAAGATTTGTAGCAAATACGGTCGCAAGAGACTCTAACAAGGTTGTAAAGTTTTTGATGAGGTTACGAGATGATATCTACTTGCAATTGATGTACCAAGGCATGAAAAGCTACACTAAAAAGGTTTTCATAGCCTATAGAGTTGAAAAGTCAAAACAAAGTAGTTGAAAACAACCATATCATCTTAAAAGATTAAGGATAAAGGAAAAGAGAATAAGAGATTTTGGCAAAGGAGATAACTCCGTGGATGTCAAATAGTAATTCATCTAGAAGTGCTTTATATTACCCTTATACTTGTCACAACTGTAACCAATTCAGACACCTCAAATACAAATGTCCTCAACTCACTATCAGACAATAAGAGGGAGGATCACGGTCTAGTTTAGTTTTGAAGCATCAAATATTAGGAGAAATTTTCAATGATCAAGTCAATAAATTAGTTGGCAATCCTAATAGAATTTTCAACAACCAAAACAATCATTTCAAGAACAATCCTTTAGATATTATCATCCTCTTAGACAATCTTTCCAATAACCTCCTAGTACGACACCAAATTTTCAATATTAACCATCTAACCGTGGAAAGGACAAGCGTAAAAGTGTTGCCATCTAGAAATAAGGAACATAAGGTCAAGCCTTCATGATAGCTGGCAGACAAAGAGAAATCAAAATCAACAACATTATGGAAGGTACAGTTCTATTATATCACTTAAACTATGAGTTCTTTTTTATACTAGTGAAACTCATTCATTCATTTCTTTAACTTGTGCCCAAATGTTAAAACTTGATTATAAAGATATTGAAACCTCTTTACTTTGCATACTCCTTTCGAGCCTCTTCAAATATCTTGTATATTTGTAACAATTGTTCAATAAACCAATGGTCATCAATTCCTAACTGATCTTGTTATACTCAATATAAGTTATTTTGATGCCATTTTAGGAATGTATTAGTTGACCAAGTATCAAACCATTGTAAATTGCTTTGAAAAAAATGTTTTCATCTAAACCCTTAAGGGCGTATAAGTCCAATTTTATGGCAAAAAAATAGTAAACCTTTCTAGTGCTTTCCTTAAGTGTTGCTTAGGTGGAAGATGAAACCATGCAAGCATAGTTCCTTTGAATTCTCTAGAAGCAGACTGATGAGTGCTAAAAAAGCACTAAAATTACCATGATTTTATGCACATTAATTGATTAAAAATATATATATTTATATGTTTTATCATATATTTATATAAATTTGTCTTTTTCGGAATCACGGGTATTTTTATTGTTTTCAGATATTTTCGCTTAAAAACGTAACTTAAAGACTCAAAGAGGAATACTGGAAGCAATACATCACAAATATATTAATAAATAAATGGAGAAAAGGTCAACAAATATAGAAAAATTGGACAAAATGAGTCAAAAAGGTCAAAAATGTCAAAAAGGAGGAAAACATACTACCCAGCTGCCCAGCTCCCTTCTGCGCACAACCTGCTCCCTTCTACGCCAAGCTGCTACCCATCTACGCTAAGCTGCTACCCATCTGTGCCAAGCTGCTACCCACCTGCGCGCGCCTGCGCCCAGCAGCGCTTCATCTGTGCCAAGCTGCTACCCACCTGCGCGCGCCTGCGCCCAGCAGCGCCCCATCTGCGCACGCCATTGCCCACTTTCGCGTGCATCCGACCCCCACATCATGCTGACGTCATCAAATGATGTCAGCAATCACCACTCCACGTTTTCACAATTTTTAACATTTTTCCCTTCTTTTTCTCTCCATCCTCACCTATAAATACCCCCTTCTCTTCACTTCTAACCACACCTCAAAACCATTCTTCTCTTCTCTTTCTTTCTCTCATTTCTTAGTTTTTAAGCTTTTCTTAGTTTCTTTCTTAGTTTTTAAGCTTTTTTTAGTTTCTTTCTTAGTTTTTAAGCTTTTCTTAGTTTCTTTCTTAGTTTTTAGTTTTTCTTAGTTAATTTCTCTTAGTTTTAGAGTTCTTCTCTTTTTGAGAAGAACTAGTTATGTTTTTGTAACTTATTAGCTTTTTGATTCAATAAATGGGAGTGCAAATTCCGCTTGGAGGTTTTCCAGCAACGGGAATAACATCGAAGTTCTGTAAGGATTTTATTTCTTTACAATTATTTTTTATGCTTTATTCTTACATGTTATATTTAATTTGTCTGTGATTAAATTTAACTCTACTGGCTGTTAGTAAACATGATGTAATAATAATGTTATTATACTTGCGAAATATTAAATAGGTGAAAATCTCTAAAATGAATTGATTTTGTTTTTATTCAAGATTTTATATTAAGAATGTTAGAGAGAAATATATTATTTTTCATTACAAACTTCAACCTGAAAATTAGATTTTAAGGTTTAGTTATCCGGACTGATTTAGAGTAGTGCTCTTTTATTTGTTGGTACAATCGCCCGATAGTTAGAGTGAAGCTCTATTTCAAAAGTTTTTATAAGAATTATTATCTGAAAATGTATTGACAACATGTTTTGAGTAGTTTTTTTAAAACCTGAAAGTTAGTACTCAGATAATTAAATTCTTAGGTTTAATTTGGACACCTTGAGTAAAGTTTAAACTGTCTAACCCCACCAAAGGTGGCATTTAAATGGTTCATTTTCAATCTCTTAGAAAAAAAAGGAATTAATTTAATTAACCAAATTAGTTATCAACCCCACCCATAGGTGTTAATTGATTTGTTTAGTTAACAAAGAATATCTAACCCCACCAAAGGTGGTATTCATATAAAAAAGAGAGAATCAATAAAAAGTCAATTCATATCTTTAATAACCTAGATAATATGAGCAAGCATAATTAATTTAGTTATTATATCCATAAATACTCCACTATTATAAATGATAAAATTTGCATAAATATTTATTGAATCTGTATCTATGTTTATTTTTATGTTATTATATTATAGTTATTGAATCTGTATCTATGTTTATTTTTATGTTATTAGATTATAGTTATTGAATCTGTATCTATGTTTATTTTTATGTTATTAGATTAGAAACACAAAAACCAAACTATCGTGACAGGATGTTTAGGATTTAATTTCGTTTTTAAAAGTTTGAATAATAAATTAAAAACCACATACGTTCCTTCCTTAGATCGACCTTGGGAGTATACTTATCATTTTCTTCGAAATGATTCGTGCGCTTGCAAGAGTTTTATAAATATTAAAACCAAAGTATTGGCAAGAATCGGTGATACCAGTTTTCGCTCATCACAGACATGGACATTGGAATAAGTTTAGCATGGATACTAGTGGTTAATGAATACTGGGATGTATTTTTAAAAGAATTACTCAAACTATCTCCAGCTTGAGAGATCTATTTTGTGATCGATTTGTATCCAAAAATTGTGCAAACATCCATCTCTCCCTATCTCATGGCACCTAAAAAAAGAACTGAAAAATCAGTTGGATGAGCTATTGGAAAAAGTTCATCACCCTGGGTAGTACTTGTTCTTTTTATCAAGAAGAAGGATAGATGTTTTAGACTCTGCATTGATTATCATTAATATAGTAGGCTAACTATAAAGAACAAGTATCCACTGTCCTAAATTAATGAATCATTTGACCAACTTAGAGAATCAAGTTTCTTCTTAAATATCGATCTTCGATCGAGATATTACAAATTAAGGGTTAGAGAGTTTGATATACCCAAAACTATTTTTTGTACACAATATAGACATTTTGAATTTCGTGTTATGTCATTTGGATTGACTAATGCCCTGTTGATTTTATGGATTTAATGAACTAGGTATTTCGACCTTTCTTGAATCAATTTATCATTGTGTTTATTGATAATATATTGATCTATTTAAAGACCCATGAAGAGAATAAGGAACATCTTTGAAACACCTTGTAAACACTAAGGGAACATCAATTGTATGTGAAGTTTGAGTAGTGTAACTTTTGGCTTATCAAAGTCAATATCCTCAAACATGTAATATCATGAAGAGGAATTCCGGTGGATCCTTTCAATATTGAAGCAATATTAAATTGGAATCAATCAAGAAATGTGACTAAATTTTGAAGTTTTTGTGGAGTGATAGGATATTATCATTGTTTTATGCAAGACTTCTCAAAAATTATTGCACCATTATCAAAGCTTACTTGGAAAGAAGTCAAATTCTTATTAGACAAAGTATATAAGGTGGCATTTGAAGAATTGAAAACATAACTTATGACTGCACCAATCCTCATTGTGCTAGATAATACAAAACCTTACGTGGTTTTCATGAATGGTTCACTACAAGACCTTGGGTGTGTCTCAATGTAAAATAACCAAGTAGTTTCCTACGGATCATGACAACTCAAGGTTCACAAGATAAACTACCTAACACATGATTTGAAGTTAATAGCTATGGTTATTGCTTTGAAAATATGAGATGCTACCTTTATAGTGCTAAATTCCAAATCTTGTAACCACAAAAATCTTAAATATCTTTTCACTCAAAAAGATCTCAAATTGAGACAAATAAAATGGATAAAGTATCATTAGGATAATGAATCCACTTTGCAATACCATCATGGCAAGGCTAATACAGTGCTAAATGCTTTTAGTTGCAAATTAAGCTTTATTGTGCAAATGATGTGGGATCCTTGGAAAAATACTCAAACTGTAGAAGATTATGAGCTTAATTTGCATGATAGAAGACAAGAATTTCTATATAACCTCACAACCAATCCTACAGTGTTGGAGAATGTCAAGGTAGCCCAATCAAATTATCTTGAAATTTGTGAAGTATTGTGTAGGATGAATGAAGGAGGGATAGTTGAAGAATGCACTTATAATAATGGAACATTTTTTTTTCCATAAAAACATTGCAATACCTATTGATGATTATTTGAGATAAGAGATCATAAGAGATGTATATATGTCAAAATTTATGATACGTTCTAGAATCATAAAAATGTATTGTGATTTGAAAATGACCTATTGGTGGAAAGTAATGAAGAAAGATGTTGCACAATTTGTAGCCAACTGTATAATATGTCAATAAGTGAAGGCAGAGCACAAGAAATCTATGGGACTACTTCAGCCACTTCCAATACAGGAATGAAAATATGAAAACATAACTATGGACTTTGTACAAGGACTACCACGTACTTCTCAAGTTCATGATTCCATATGGGTAATTATCGATTATCTTAAAAAGTCTGCTCTTCATTCCAGTCAAAACTTGATACTCGATGAATGCTTTGAGTATCAAGATTGTATGGCCTTCTAAAGTCAATCATATCATATTGAAATCCAAAGTTTACCGCATAATTGTGGAGATGCGCACATGAGGCTTTGGGTATAGAGTTAATGCATAGCACAACTTATCATCCTAAAATGGATGGACAATCCAAAATGGTTATTTAGATGTTAAAAGACATGTTATTAGCCTATGTTACGTAATTCAAGGGAAACTGGAACAAACATTTACCATTGGTTAAGTTTTCATACAACAACAATTATCATGCAAGCATCAAGATGGCTCTTCATGAAGCCTTGTATAGATGACTGCGTAGATCTCTTTGGTACTGGGCAGAATGTAAGATTTTAGTAAGTTGAGAATTGATCTTATTAAAGAAACAACTGAAAATATTCGTATCACATAATAAAAACTTCATATAGCTCAAAGTCGATACAAGAGTTATATTGATCATGTGCGACGTCCATTGAACTTCGAAGTGAATGACTACATTTTTCTTAAGGTTCAACCTCGGAAGGGAGTAACTCATTTTGAAATAAAAGAAAATTTAGCATTCTGTTATATCAGACCATTTATAATTATCAAGAGAATCAATGATGTACGTATCAATTAGAGTTAGCCAATGAATTTTCACAAGTTCAAAATATTTTTCTCATGTTTATCTTACAAAAATGTCAACGAAATCAGAATGCTATCATGGATTGGATAGAACTATCATTACAAGAAGATACATCATATGAATAAGAACATGTGGCGATAATTGATTTTCAAATTAGGAACTTGAGGAGAAGAGCAATACCATTAGTGAAAGTTCGGTAGAGACATCACTATATTGAAGATGCAACTTGGGAGTTAGAGTTAGATTTTTGAAATATAAATTTCAAGGATGAAATTTTCTTTAAGGAGATAAGAATTTAAGACCCATAAAAATTTCAATATAGATAATTAAAGTACCTAAAAGGAAATTCTAAACGATGTTTTACAATATAGGGATATATCGAAAAAGTTTCCACCACTTCACCATCAATACCTCGCTACTACCTTGCCACCTTGCCACCACCTATGGGGGAGCTTGTTGGCAAGCTTGATAACAAGATCCTCGAGTTTTACCCATATAAAACCCCTACCTATGTGGTAACACCCTCAGGTTACTTATGATAACTACTCGGTAACAAAAAATCTACTAAACATAATAAATAGTATACAAATCGATAGATAATATAGATGAAAATACTACTATTAGTCGGAATACCTACCCTAGTTACATATACTGCCCTAGCTTGCTGTGATGTGATCAACTATTGATGGAGCTTTATCTCCATGTGATGTGATCGACTACTGATGGTACAAACTCTTATTACCCATACATATTACGACCGTGTAACATCCTACCGATACACATCATACAAACATATAGGCTCCTTATCAATGCACCACATTGCAACCTTAAAATAGTCAATCAACACACAACTCAATACTACATAGGCTCCTTACTTATAGAAAATGTTGCATCCTTATAACTACCAACCTATACACGACACACCACCAAATAGGCTTTACACCTATGGTAATTGTTGCATCCTTGGAATATCAGCCAACACATGACATAACACCACATAGGCTCCTATCCTATTGGATCTATTACACTTTTGTAACTATCAGGAAATCCACGGTAACTTAACACTAGAAGTAACTCCTCAAAATGATTCCTTTAGCCAACCATACATTTTACCTCAAATCAAAACCTCACTCAATCTCACATTTTTATACTCAACTTGGTATTTGAGAAATATGAGAGAGACTTCTCTCTAATGTCCTACATTATGTAGATGGTATACTATTTCCTAATCCCAAAATTTAGAAGAAAAATGGATGACAAATAGGCCAGAGAAGTCAAGTGCCAAATGGGCAAAGCTTCCCCCATATTTTGGCCAAGAATAAAAGAAGGGAATATGGGAATTTATAGGAAAATCCAGCCTTTCGGACCCTCATCAATGACCCTAATCGACTACTCATCATCCAAGGTTGATGAGAAAAATAGTCATTACACACTTGATAGCCAAAGTCGGGATGAGGATCGTAAGAACCACGATAAGGCAACAAAAATCAAACGGAGACAATGTCGACTTGATTGCAAGTTTTCTCACAAAAAACCATAATGATTGACATTTTTTAAAAGGAGAAAAGCCCAGTCCCCAACTGGATAGCCCAACATAAACTACATCCTCAATAAAACACCATGACAATAAACAAAGTCCCTAACAGGACATTACGAGAACAAACACCTAACAATGCAAACTAAGAAAGTGAGTATGTGTAACAAGAAAACACAAAACTATAACCTAAAGAATACTGAGTCACCAATATACACTGTATTTTGCACATGAGAATGCTAACACCAAAAGGATAAGACTTACAGGTTCACTACCATATAATAATTTTATTTTAGGTACTTTTTTTACCCATTTTAGGTAGTATCTTAATGATTCTCAAGTTTGATAAATGGTACCAGTTTGATATAATTTTTTTATTTTATTGATTATTTTTCACACATGTGCAACTTATTTGCATTTAATGAAGGACATTTGTGATAGTTTTTACTATTATCTCTAGTGGAACATTAACAACTTTTTTACTCATTATTTTTAAATCCTTAAATACATGTTTTAATGTTTTTTTTTACTTATCTTACAATCTCTTTAATAATTCTTCTTTATACATCACCTATGAGCTCAACAAATTCACTTATAATGACATATTTCTTACTAATGCTCGTCTAAATTTTATGCAACTTGCATAGGTTTTGTTTTAATAAATACAATATGCAATTTTTGAATTTTGTATACAAAAAATAGGAAAACAATATGCAATATTCAATTTATATAAAAAATTAGATTGAGTGTATAGAAAAAATAGTTTACATAAACAACTCTATATATAGTCATACATATCATATATGAAGCCCATTATTACAAGTAATATTAGTATCATAATTATGGTTGAGTGAGTACTTTATTGGGAACTTTAATGAACCTAAACCTTTTAACATTCTTAGAATCGTCAAAAATGCTTAAAAGAAAAAAGAATAATAGGGAAAAAAATCTAAATTTAAATGGACCAATAGGAAAAATATAATATAAGTAAATTGTTGAGCTTCTACTTGATAGAGAAAAAAGAGATATTGAAGATAGTATAAAATAAGTTAAAAAATATTAAAATTTGTATTTAAGAACTCAAAAATAACATAAAAAAGCAGTTAAATTTAGTATAGAAAAAATAGTAAAAACAATACCATAAATGACCTTCATTAAATGTTAATGTGGTGTATATACGTGAAAAATTCTCAATAAAATAAAAAATAGTATCAAATTAATACATTTTATTAAATATAGTATTACCAAGATACCATCCAAAAAATATGAGTAAAAAATACTTAAAATAAAATTATTATACAAGTGAAGGTAATTAAAATTTATAACTACAAAAATAATACTTATTATGTCTAGCTCATATATTTTACTAATAAAAAGATATTTAAATTATCATTTCAAATTTAATATAGTTTAAATTGAATTAAATCTATTTAAATTAGTATAATATTAAAAATCATCTATTAAATATTATTTTATTAATAAAAATTTAACGATGATATTGTATAATAATTTTTATTATCATAATAATAAAATATTTATTTTATTTCTAATATAAATTATATTATAATATTATTATTTAGATAAAATTATAGATATTAAAATATTTTTTAAAATTAATATTTATATGAACACAATATCATTTTTAAAATTTAATAATGTATACGTGTGTGTATATACATATATATATTAACTCGGTAGTCGGCACGAAGGGAGTGGAGTAACTTTTGAAGTACAGTTGTGCTAGTTGGTGGATAATTTTAATCACGCACCAAGATATTTTTTAACTGCATCCCAGTTACTTCTTAACTCCACCACGGTTAACGTTTGAAAGTTCTCATTCATTCTCTCTTGCAGTTCATATATAAATGATCATCGCTTCCCTCATTCAATAACCTGAGTTCTATGCGACTGTAATGATGCTTAGCGAATCAACCCTCATAAATTCGACCGTCCAAATCCCTCAACTTGACCCACTTGACGATCCAATGGCTAAAATGATCGCATTATTTTCCCCTGCTTCACCCTCCATCAACATTAACGGCAATGCCCGTATCGGAGGCGATTATCGCCACCCTTTTCTAGACTCATCCACCGTCCTTCACCGTTACATCCCCTCAAATGAGTTTGTATCATCTGACTCGGACTCACAAAGTGACGAGTTGGATCTCCTCGTTGACGCTTTCACGTGCGACCATTTTCGAATGTACGAGTTCAAGGTTCGTAGGTGCGCACGTGGGAGGTCACATGACTGGACCGAGTGTCCGTACGCTCATCCCTGCGAGAAAGCTCGCCGAAGGGACCCCCGGAAATACCACTATTCAGGCACTCCTTGTCCGGAGTTTCGTAAGGGAAGTTGTGATAAAGGTGATTCGTGCGAGTTCGCACATGGAGTTTTCGAATGCTGGCTTCACCCGGCTCGCTACAGAACTCAACCATGCAAAGATGGACTCAGTTGTTGCCGGAGAGTCTGTTTCTTTGCTCACACGCCGGAGCAACTTCGTGTTTTGCCTCAACAAAGTCCGAGTGCCGATGGGTCTTTTACTTCATCGCCAACTTCGATTCTGAACTCGCAGACGATATTTCTTTCGGGTGACTCGCCACCAATGTCGCCGAATAATCCCCAACTCGGTGGTACGTCATTTGACTCGGTTAATGAGCTTGCTTTTTCAATGAGTAACCTTCAGGTTAGTAAGATGAAAATGAACTCTCCTTCTTGGGGTTTTCAAATGGGTTCTGGGTTTGGTGCTAGTCTTCCTTCTACTCCAAGTCGGACTCCAACTTGGATGCCGACTCGTCCTGTGGAGAGTCTGTTCGATCTCTGGGACCAGTGTTGCGATGCACAGTCTATAATGGAGAGAGTAGAGTCTGGGAAAGTCCTTCGTGCGGAAATGTATGCTAAACTCAGTAAGGAAAACTCACTTAACCGAGTTGACTCGGTGGATGATACTGAACTTAAAATGGATTGGATGTCAGAGCTAGTTAATTGAAGTCGGGTCATGGAATCTGAGTCTGCTTGCAATTTAATGCATTTTGACTAATAGGATTTTGTAAATCGGTGGTCTTTTGATGTTCTAACTTTGTAATTATGGATTTTGGTTTTTTTTTTGACTAAGTTTTCTTAAGGCTGCCGGAGAATAAATACATAGCTTTTTTTTGTGTCCATGATTTCTTGTCTTTGAATTGTATTTTCCATTGTAATATGTCTGATTTTCTCGGAATAGTTTAGTTTCTTGTTTGGTCAGGGGAATTGTATTCAATTAATAAAATAAATAAATATTTTCTGAATTTCATTTTTCTTTGCATCCAAATAGAAATTGCTTCTAATGAAGCTTCATACTTTGTATTGCAGCTCATTTTTCCTCAGTAATTGCAACTGGGATTCAAAAGCTTTAATAAAAGATGTACCATTTGCTGGAAAACTAAACCAAATTTTGTTTAAGATTATAATATTGTGTACTATTAAACTTTTAAGAGTCTACAAATATCTTGCATAAAATAACTACGAAAAATTCCTAGTAAAAATACGTGGAACAAAGTAAAGCCTGTGAAAAATATCTATTGAAATAGTGTAAAATCTACTTATTTAACTATAAATAAAGCAAATTAATAAATAAAGAGCCTCTACTCTTTAGAAAATTTCTTTAAGCCTATTCATTATTTTAATTATGTCTCCCTCATTCTTGAAAAAATTGGGATTAAGAGCAAATGACGACAAATTTCTTAAACACTATTGTTTCTTCATGCCTCGTTTCTCAAACTTTGGAGGCTAAGGATTACTACTACTTGATTATACTCTTTCTTATACACATTATTTGCTTGTCGTTTATTTCCTTTTAGTGTCCTTTGCTATTTTAATTCTGTCGTTGTGATGACTATGCTATAGAGTGGTTGCTCCAAACGCATACCTTCGTTTTGTTTTCTTTGTGTTTCATTTAACAAACTTCAGCATACAGCTGAATGGTTAGGAAAGTATGAGTCAGTCGTTGAAATTATGTTTTCTCTAGTCAATTGCTTCTCTGAAGCTACTGGTTTTAGTAGTGAATTCAGCAGACGAGTTCCTTTCAATATTCTATGTTCTTCTTTTTGAATTTAAGATTGAGTTATTTACCCTTCTATGTCATATTTGATATTATGAAAGTTGAAAATCAATGCTAACATAAAAATGGAGTATGAATAAATATGGTGGTTGAATGATAAATAAATAGGGTAATTAAAGATCGTAAAAAAGAGAAGTGTGTAGATAATATTTGTGTGATTAAAATTATTTTTTAATTTTATATTTGTGTGGTGTAGATTGCATGGTGATGACTATAAATAACGTACCTTGCATTTGGTTTAATCATTACATAAAAAACAAATATCTTTGTATTATTAGTTTAAGTGTTTGTATTTCTCTTCAATCTGTGAGTTGTCTTTGAAATGTATTATAATGTCTTTTATCGTGGGTATAATACAAGTAGTTTGTTTACTTGGTTGGATAAAATATTAGTAAATTTAGAGTTGTGTATTCTAAAATTTACTCAACAGTGACGATATACGTGACTCATTTGTTACTCATATTGAAATTCGTGAGTTGGAAGGTCGAATGGACTTATGATTTGGAGGAATCCAACATTTGCTTGACCTCGTTACCCAACAACTCATTGCACTACAACAAATCAACATCGTGAAGGGTGAGGTATGGCTCGTACACCACCACCCGTTCAACCCAATCCTACGTGAATGATTCATTTAGTTACATAAGAATTGTTCGACATTGGTTGAATCTGTAGGGAAGCAAGTCAGCCTGGTTAGCACATGTGACCTTGGTTGTTGAACCTTACAAATACAAAATAAACAAGGTGTAGTCTGATGAAGACCTTCTAGGCAAATAACTCTAAGAACTCACGAACTTAAAGGGATAGGAACAATCAATTTACTAGGAATATATTGAAGATAATTAGATTAGAACTCTAAGGAAACAAAGTTCTTAAAAAAAGGCAAAGCAAAAAGCTTTTTAAAATAAATTTGATAAATGTTATGCGGTTTGCCTCTAAATTACATAACTGTTCTTTTTTATAAGTAAGAAATCGAAAAAGAAAAACCTTAGATGAAATGAGCCTAATGGGTCTATTTAGTTGTAAATTAGGTCGAATCAATCCTTAAAAAATAAAATACTAAAAAAAGATTTATGATAAATAAAACATAAAAGGCCCATAATGAACTAAAACAAAAATTATTTCTTAAATTAATCCTTGTATCCCACTTGATCTTCAAAATCTATCCCTAGTCATTTGATCCTCAATTTCCTGCATAAGATCTTGAGAATATTTGAGAATATCAACTTGATCAGCACATCAATCTCCATTATAGTCACAATTCAATTATTGACATATCACACGACAACAAAACAAGTGTAAATTAAAAGCATACAAACACATTAAGCAATAATTGAGGTAACAAAAAAAAATCAAAGAAACCAAGAAAATATAAAGCAAGCATAAGTCAAGCACATAGATTGTATATGAAATTCATCTAATTGTTCTTATTGATATGGGTGAAGGAGTATACTATTATGCCCAACACACCTGATGGCATGACCTCTACATAGGTCACTTGATCACATCTCCTTATAAAGCTCTTAGTGCCTTTTTCTCAATTTTGCAAAGAAACATTTCTTTTCTTGAGGAGACACAAGAGTTGAAAAATACAAAATAAATAATTTGTCAATTATAAAAATTACCTCCCAACACTTAATTGAACACAAGCATGCGTCAATAGGCTTTAGTAATGACCTTAGACAAGCACATATGTGACACTTACATATAAACTCTAACATTCTCCCTCAATTGAACTACTCCACATGAAGTCTTCCATCATTTGCTTGAACTACTCCAAGTGATCTACCTACTCCTAGCTGGTTTCTTCGACTCCAAGTTCTTCCACTTCACTAAATACTCATGTTGATGTCCTATCTTTACGAGCCGTTCTACTAAAATCTCCTTTGATTCTTTGGTTGTCTGTAGTTTGTTGCCGACTTTGGCTCTGGTTGGTTGGTTACATTCTTCATCTTCGACATTTGGATGGTAGGGCTTTAGGATGCTAACATGAAACACAAGATGCATCTTCATCTAACTAGGGATTATGACCTTGTAAGAAGTTCTTATGTCTTAGCAACAATATTAATTAGACCATTATATCTTTTGATAAGTCTTCTATACCTTGTGCATAAGGACCAAATCTATTCTATTTAAACTCACCTTTGCAAGGTCTCCTACTTGAAACTCTAACAGTTTGTAGTGAATGTTTGCCTACTTCTTCATTCTCTTGAAAGCCTATTTTCCAAATATGCACGAGCAATTTCAGCAATACTTCTCCATTATTTTGTGAAATTGAAAGCTCTGGGGTTCTTTCCAGTGTAAGGCCCATCCATTATGTGGGGTAATAATGGATGTTGTCCATTGACAATCTCAAAAATAGTCTTACTAGTAGAAGAGTTCTTCTGAGCATTGAAACAAAATTAGGCTTTTGTTGAGCAACTGTGGCCAATTCTTATGGTTTATTATCACAAATACTCCTCCAACAACCTATTGAATCTCTCTATCTATCCATCTGATTATGGGTTGACACTATTAAGAACATGTAAATATACATGATCATATATAAATAATAAGTAATTTAAGAAGAATGGTTTTCATATCCACGAGGATTGGTAACAATTGTTTACTCCTAATTGTTAGTTCATTATAAGTTGGTTATGTTAGTAAAAAAAAGGTTTTGGATTTTTGTTGAAGAAAATAACATATAATAATAATAAAGGTGAATTGCACAAGAATTATGATAAATATGTGATCATGAGACTATCATCACCATTATACTATAACTTAATTAAATATACATGAATGAAAATTAGTTTCTTAAATTCAAAATTATTTTTATAATTCAAAATTATTTTTGAATTCTTAAATTTAGCTTTAAAAGCTTAGGTCTGCTTAAGACTTTTCATTTTTTATTACCGTGTAATATATTAAAGGTTTACTTATTAACAAACTTAAATCCTAAACCTAGAGGTATGCTTCATAGATTTAATTCATTCATTTCATTAATATATAAAAAGATGATAACTAAACTAGGTAATATTATAACAACATTTAAACTTTAATGTAGGCACTTAATCTACTTATAACAACAACCACAAGGTATCATTTCGAATAAGAATATAAGTGATTATATAATAACATATTAGACTAGATATAATCATATTTATGCAATAAATTAATTAATTATTCTAATTCATATATGCATAGTTTGACATTCATAATTAAGAACTAAATACTTCAAAAATCAAGAATTGAAACAAAAATTATCATTACATTAAATCAATTAAGCTATAGTATACATCTTGGAATTGCCCACAATCACTTTATTAGTTTAGCCAGATTAAATAATAATCAACATTATTATCATGGAAACTAAATAGAGAAAGAGTAAAAAAAGCTTATAAAAATCTTCAATCTCCTTTTCAAATTCTCTTCCAAAAGTTGCCCTAGATGTGCGCTTTAATATTTCTTGTTCCTTTTTGTAATTGTTGTTTTAAATGACCCATTGGGTTGTTTATATAGTTTATTTTCAAGTCTAATCTGAGTTGGATTAGAATTTTATTGATCTAATGGTTAGGATTAAAAGTTGGCATTGAAAAATTCCAAATTTAAGTGTTGATTGGAATTCTCAATCGATCTAACTATTACGATTTCCAACCTGAGAGCATTCAATTGATCGATCTGTGGCTTGATTGATTGAGTTTCTTTTTGGATCCATCAAAACTTACTTTCCATTCTTCCCATGACTCTTCGATTGAAGCTCGATCAATTGAGTGTTTTTTTTTCTAGATACACGATTTTGCCTCTTTTTGCTCACTTTGTCCCTTAAGACCTATATAACATCAAATAAATACATAAAACACAAGGAATAACAATTCATTATAAATATGTGGATATGAAGCACAAATAAAAGTATAAAATGGTCAAATCATGGGTGGTAACTCAAAGAGGTTAAGTTGTGAGCCAAAAAACTTGAAGAGTTTTGACTAGAGTCCCTATAAACCTAGTGTCTTAATCGTTCACAATGTTTGGGAAACACTTCAATATTTGACAATGAGCTTGAAAAAAAGTGGGTTCTCTTTTTGATGTGGTGTACTTTTCCATAGGAATGAATGTTGTGTACTTTGAAAATCTATCAACCACAACTAAAACTCTTTTTAGATTTCTTACCTTAGGAAAGTTGTTAATATAGTCTATTGAGACACTCTCCTATAGCCTCATTGGAACTGGTAAGTGTTCCAATAACCTTGTTATCTTTTGCTTCTCAACTTTATTTTACTGACAAATGAAACATGTCCTTCTATACTCCATCACACCCTCATACATCTGATACCAATAGTAACCCTTCTTCAATAGAGTGTATGTTCTCTATCAACCCAGATGACCCACCTACAAGTTATCTTGACACTCCCTCATAAGTATCCTTCTTAACTCCATTGCTCTCAAAACAAATATTTTTCTCCTCTTGTGCATGAATCATCCTCCTCTCAAAAATGTCGTGTCTTCCCTTCAAGGAATATATGTAATTTTTAATTTATTATTTAAACTCTTAAAAACAAAATTAAATCCTAAACATCTTGTCACGATATTTTGATTTGTGTTTCTTAATATAATAACATAAAAAAGAACATAGATATGGATTCAATAAATATTTATGCAAATTTTTATCATTCATAACACTGGAATATTTATGGATATAATAATTAAGTTAATTATACTTATATTATTTAACTTATTAAAGATATAAATTGATATTTATTGATTCTTTTATTTAATATTAATTAACTAATATCCTTACGCCTATTAATCTATTAATTAAGTATTAAATTTCAACTTTATTTATAAAAAAATTACAAATAGTCTAATCACAACTTTAGGCAGAGTTAGTTAATTAAACTTTATTCAAGGTGTCCAAATTAAACCTAAGAATTTAATTATCTGAGTACTAACTTTCAAGTTTTAAAACCATTATTGAAAAGATGTTGTTAATACATTTTTGAATAATACTTCTTATAAAAAATTTTGAAATAAAGTTTCACTCTAACTATAGGACGATTATACCAACAAATAAAATGACACTACTCTAAATCAGACCGGATAATTAAATATTAAAATCTAATTTTTAGATTTAAGTTTGTAATGAAAAATAATATATTTCTCTCTAACATCCTTAATATAAAATTTTGCAAGCATAACAATGTTATTCTTATATCATATTTATAAACACTTAGTTATTTTAAATTTAATCATAAAAAAATTAAATATAACATATAAGAATAAAACATAAAAATAACTGTAAAAAATTTATTTTAAAATTATACATCAAAAGAATCATTGCAGAACTTTGATGTTAATTCCATTTTTGGAAAACCTCCAAACGGATTTTTATTTCAATTTATTGAATCAAAAACTATAATTATACAAAAGCATAACTAGTTCTTCTTAAAAAAGATAAGAACTTTAAAATAAAATAAAAACTAAGAACTAGAGAGAGAAAGAGAAAAGTTGAGAAATTGTGTTATTTGAGGGATGCTTTTTTTAATGGGGGAGAGTCTCCTTTTATAAACAAGGAAAAGGCCATAAAAAGTGGTAAAATATCTCAAAAATTGATTTTGGATGCGTTTTGACATGTTGGCATGTGTGTGGGGCAAGATTTGTAATAGGATATGCACTGACGCGCGTGGGATTTGCAGTAGACGGGTGCTGACGCTGGCGAGAGTTGGTATGACATGGGCGCATGGCTCGAAAAACGGGTGCTAGCTTTGAGCGTGACATGCGTGTACGGTTGATGAGTGCTTAAAAGGTACAAAAATTACTATGATTTACTATACTTTAATCGATTAAATAGATTCATATATGTATGATTTTATCATATTTTTTATATAAATTTATTTTTTCAAAATCACAGATATTTTTATTATTTTTCAGGTATTTTCGTTCAAAAATAATTTAAATACTTGAAGAAAAAATACTAGAGGTAATACATCACAAATATATTGAGAAAAGAAATGAGGAAAAGTCAAAAAGATGAAAAAATTGGACAAAATATCTTAAAGTAGTAAAAAAGGTTGAAATCTCACACACAGTTGCCCATCCGCGCCAAGTTTTGCGCACGCATGTGCGTACGCCAAGCATACATTGGCACACACCTAACACATACTAAAACATGCACGTATGCACCAAACGCCCGTCTATCGCAATTTTCGCACCCCACATGCGTGCTAGTCTGTCCAAACGGGTCCAAATTCATATTTTGAAATATTTTCCCACCTTTTTTTGGCTCTATCCTTACCTATAAAAAGACCATCTCCCCCCATTGTAAAACATATAATTTTCTTAGCTTTCTCTAGCTTTCTCTTTCTAGAAAGTTTTCTTAGTTTTAAAGTTCTTCTCTTTTTGAGAAGAACTACTTATATTTTTATAGATTTTTAGTTTTTGATTCAATAAACAGAAATGCAAATCCGTTTAGAGGTTTTTTAGCAACAGAATTAGCATCAAATTACTGTAAGGATTCTTTTAAGGTATAATTTTAATGGATTCTTTACAGTTATTTTTTATGTTTTATTCTTGTATGTTATGTTTAATTTGTCATACATGTTAGGTTAGATTCAATTAATCATGTAATTAATTGATAATTATATTGAGAAGATTTTAGCGATTCGTATGTTTAAAAAAATGAGGGATTGAGTATTCGTAGATATTTTCTCATATATCTTTGTAGTTATCAAATCTGATTTGATTGATAATTGATATTTGCTCTTACTTATTTTAATTTTGCTTCCTTAAAATATAAAAACACAAAAAAATTGATTTTTATTTTTTAGTTTTAAAAATTAGTTTCTAATAAAATAATTTTTGTGGAAACAATCTTTACTTATCATTATATTACTTATTACAGTACGTATATTTTTGTATTTATTGCATGCACTTCTTGTGTGGCGATCAAGTTTTTGGCGCTATTGTCGGGGATTATAAATATTAGAAATTAATAAAAAAATTTAATTTTTTAATTTTAGTTATTTTTCTTTACTTTAATTTTAATTTCCTTATTTTCTTTTAGTGACTTATTTATTTATTTTATTTATATTCTTCACTTATTTATTTATTTAATTGTTTATTTATTTAATTGTTTATTTAGTTTTTATTTAGACATCTTCTTTGGTATTTTAGAAACATAGTTGAGTCTATTGAATGAGCAGAGTTCGTGAGGGGGGAATCTTGCCTTTAAATCTTAAAATTGAGCGTATTTTGAGATCATTTAGGAAACAACAATTCACCTAAGAGAAAAAAGTGGCTAATCCATTAGACATAAACAATAATAAGCTAAACTTGAACAATCAAATGCTTTTGATGGATGATAGAGATAGAGCTATGAATAAGTATGCAATACATACGTTGGAATGACTGTATTTAAGTATTACAAGGCCAAACATTCAAGCTAATCAGTTTGAACTAAACTCAGTAATGTTTCAAATGCTACAAACAGTTGGACAATTCTGTGGAAGACCTCAAGGTAACCTTCTAAGTGACGCAATTGTAAACCCAAGAAGAGAACTTAAGAACTAGTGCAATGCTATAGCCTTGAGGAGTGGTAAGTTTAGAATAAGAACATAAGACTGAAAAGGTTAAGGAGAAATAGGAAATTAACAAGGATGAGGAGGAACTAGTGGATAAAGAAAGCATCGAAAAGGAAATAATTCAGCCAAAAAAGAGCAACCTCTAGAAACCAACTATTCCTTTCCCTCAAAGACAACAAAACCAAAAGTCAGATACGTAGTTTTCAAAATTTCTGAAAGTCTTCAAGAAGATACACATAAACATACCATTTGTAGAGGCACTTGTAAAAATAACGTCTTATGCCAAATTCATGAAGGATATACTATCAAAAAAATGAGGCTTGGATATCATGAAACAATAACCTTGACTGAAGGTTGTAGCACCATCCTTGATAGAAAACTACCACAAAACTGAAAGATCCAGGTAGTTTTGTTATCCCTTGTACTATTGGGAACATCCGTTTTGGCAAGGCACTATATGACTTGGGTTCTACCATTAACCTCATACCATTATGGATCTGCAAGAGATTGAGGGTTGATAATGCCAAACCCACTTCAATAACATTACAACTGTCAAATATATCAATTAAGAAACCGCGGGGTATGGTAGAATATTTGCTAGTAAAAGTAGACAAATTCATCTTTCTAGTGGACTTCATTATGCTAGACATGGAAGAAGACCACAACATTCCTATCATACTTTAGGAAACAACAATTCACCTAAGAGAAAAAAGTGGCTAATCCATTAGACATAAACAATAATAAGCTAAACTCGAACAATCAAATGCTTTTGATGGATGATAGAGATAGAGCTATGAATAAGTATGCAATACCTACATTGGAATGACTGTATTTAAGTATTACAAGGCCAAACATTCAAGCTATTCAGTTTGAACTAAACTCAATAATGTTTCAAATGCTACAAACAGTTGGACAATTCTGAGGAAGACCTCAAGGTAACCTTCTAAGTGACGCAATTGTAAACCCAAGAAGAGAACTTAAGAACTAGTGCAATGTTATAGCCTTGAGGAGTGGTAAGTTTAGAATAAGAACATAAGACTGAAAAGGTTAAGGAGAAATAGGAAATTAACAAGGATGAGGAGGAACTAGTGGATAAAGAAAGCATCGAAAAGGAAATAATTCAGCCAAAAAAGAGCAACCTCTATAAACCAACTATTCCTTTCCCCCAAACACAACAAAAGCAAAAGCCAGATACGTAGTTTTCAAAATTTCTGAAAGTCTTCAAGAAGATACATATAAACATACCATTTGTAGAGGCACTTGAAAAAATAACGTCTTATGCCAAATTCATGAAGGATATACTATCAAAAAAATGAGGCTTGGATATCATGAAACAATAACCTTGATTGAAGGTTGTAGCACCATCCTTGATAGAAAACTACCACAAAACTGAAAGATCCAGGTAGTTTTGTTATCCCTTGTACTATTTGGAACATCCGTTTTGGCAAGGCACTATATGACTTGGGTTCTACCATTAACCTCATACCATTCTGGATCTGCAAGAGATTGAGGGTTGATAATGCCAAACCCACTTCAATAACATTACAACTGTCAAATATATCAATTAAGAAACCGCGGGGTATGGTAGAATATTTGCTAATAAAAGTAGACAAATTCATCTTTCTAGTGGACTTCATTATGCTAGACATGGAAGAAGACCATGACATTCCTATCATACTTGGTCATCCATTCTTAGCAACCGGAATGACACTTATTGATGTACAAAAAGGTAAACAAATAATGTTTAAAGTTTTTTAAAAATATGAATCCCCTGATATTGATAATGTTAATGAATGTTTAAGGATAAATGTTATTGAATGTGGGGACAACTTAAAAGAATATGTTGAGTTGCCCACACTTAAGCATGCTACATATGATGCTATGAACAGGGACATAAACTCACTAGAAAACAACTTAACATGTTTTACCTTTGAAAGTATTGAATCAAAGGTTGATATGTTGGATAGTGTGAACTTTTTGGAGAATGCACCTCCTATGACTCTATGAAAATAGAGTCATTACCGTACTTTCTTTACTTAATATTTACTTTTTTTTATTTAATAAATAGTATTTTTATGACTAAAAAAATTAAAATATAAACATTTTAGTGAAAAGAGGTGAAAATACAATTTTTAGAATTTTTTTTGGATTTTTCTCAAAAACAAAATTTATGATTTTTTAACGTAGGACAAATCATAAACTACCACGTGGCATGCCACGCAAGCAGAGGAGTTGACTGGGCAAGCCACACGGATGCCACGCAAGCACGAAGAGTGAATTACGTCGCACCGCATGTGAGGAGGACGAAACACGCACCACGTGTCAACATGGCATTCAATTCGATTTCGGAAATCAGTCAACGTGCCATGACACGTGTCAATACACCATTGTTCTGAGCGTTCCACTGGTGCGCCACACCATCCGTTCCCATGAATCACGTCATGCCACGTGTTGTTGACTCTGACCGGTCTCCCCTGCCACGCGTCGCTCCTTGATTCACCCAATGAATTTCTGATGCCAAATGTCGCTCTATGATTGGCTGAAACTGTCAGTTTTGCTTGTTTTGATCGTAGCCCTTGATCTAAAACTAATCGGACTGTCCAGATTGCACCTGTGCTATATTTAAGCCCATAATCACCCCATAAACCCTAATTAGCCTCCATTAGCATAATTTTGGTCAGTTTTTAGAGCTAAAAAGAGAGAAAAATACAAAAAGTGAAGAAACGACACAATTTTGGTAGAGATGCAAGAGGAAATTAATTCTACAATTCAAGAGATTGATTGTATTTCTTTTTCTACTATTTTCTTTATTTATTTTATGTCTTTCTTTATGAAAAATATGATTTTTTATGAACACAATTATGTGTAATTAATTTATTAATCTAAAGATCTTATGATCCCAATTTTCATCATCTCATGATCTAATATTTTTTCCTAATTATAATATTTATTTAATTATATTATTTAATCTGATTTTTATGCTATTAATTGTTTGGCCAACAATTTATCTATAAAGGGAATTAAATAGATTTAAGAAAATTATTTAATTGTTTGTCTTGTTTAAATAATATGCATAGTTTCTAGACAGAGATGTATGATTCTTATGTATGCGATCTATAATTGATGAACTTAATGAGTAGTATGCAATTTAGTTGACATGAGAGTGTGATTAAATTAATTACTATATGGTGTGTAGTTTACTTGAGAGAGGAACACATGCTATGTTAGATTAAATTGATCATATAATTAATTGATATTATATTGGGGGGATTTTAGTGATTCCAATGTTTAGAAAATTGGGGGATTAAGTATTCCTAGATATTTTTTCATATATCTTTTTAGTCACAAAATCTGATTTAATTAATTATTGCTATTTACTTTTAGTTATTTTAATTTTGTTTTCTTAAGATATAAAAACAACAAAAAAATTGATTTTTATTATTTTTAGTTTTAAAAATTAGTTTCTAAAAAAATAATCTTCGTGGGAACGATCTTTACTTATCATTATATTACTTGTTACGATACGTATACTTGCATATTCATTGCATACACAATTTGTGTGGCGATCAAACTCTCATGTATATATCAAAGGCAATTATGGAAATATTTGAGATGGGATCTAAGCTCAAACCATCAATTGAATAGCCATCACGTTTAGACCCCAAAATTTTACCCTCCTACCCTCAATCAAGTATGAAAGTGAAAGAGTCCAATGGAGAGGTGAAAAAGTTGTTATAAATACATAAAGAGTTACAGTGGAGTTCTTATAAGAATGCCAAAAAGTTTAAAAAGAAAAAAATATGGCATGAGAAGAGAATTGAGCATCGTGTTTGCGAGCTAGAGCAACCCAGCGTTATATTACTTATATTTTCATTGTTTTTATTTGGTAGGTGAATAAATGTAGAGAGCAATGGCACAACAAGAATGAGTATTTCAACAACAGATGTGGTGTGCCAAGACTAAGGGAGTTTTCATTTTCTTTTACCTTTTCGTATTTATATGTGCACATTGGGGATAATGTGTAATGTAAATTTGGGGGAGGGAACTTCATTCTCTACATTAGCATTTAGTATGCATTTTTAAAGTTTTAGGGATTTTTTTTAATTTTTGGGATGTTTTTTTAATCATGACTTGGGTATAAATTGATAAATATATGGAAACTAAATGCATGTATGCTTGATATGAAACATATGAACTCAATGATAAAAATTGGTTATCATGACTAGGATAAGGAATGTAACATATTTATTAAGATACTTACATTAATAATGTGATATGTTTTCTCGTTTTGATCGGATTGTTTCAATTTTTTATGCACATGTTCATGATTGATTTTGTGTTCATATTGAGAGAAAATTTGCAATGAGTTATGTGAGTTGATGATATCTACCAAGTTTTAGAATCTATTTGATCATCCATTGAGGCAAATTCCTAAATAGTATTTAGCAAGAGAATGATTTAGGCCTTATTTGGATCGATTGAGCCTTTCAAGCTAACCATTGTTAATATCTTTAGTCACCCATTTGACCCTAACAAAGAACCCTTCATATCAGCTAGCCACATTTAATGCCTAGCTAGTAAGTATTACCTTTAGCTTGTATGAAAAGAAAAAAATTCAATGATGTGTTATGCTATATAGTAAAGTGAACTATAATGCACTCGAGAAAGGGAAAAAAAAGAAGAAGCAAAACTCACAATACAATTATCCTTCTAAAGAAAAAGAAAATAGAATTGAAAATAAGTTTGGGGTGTTGTGGAGTTACAAAAAAAAGATGTGGAACAAAAGAATATGAATAGAATGGAAAAAGAGGGTGCACTAAAATATCAAAGTAAAGATCAATTGTAGTTAAAAGTGCATGATGAATAAAAAGAAAGCTAAGGTGTGGAAAGAGCCTAAATGTCTTCATTTATTGACCCTCCACCTAAGCCTTACATTATAACCATGTAAAGTCCTTATTGATCTTTAGCTAAGTGCATATTTATATTAGTGGAAAGGGATGTGAAAAATAGATATGAGACTTGTTCTAAGATTGAATTGATTAGCATGCTCATATAAGTTGATTTCATGAGTACATTGGATGATATCATGTGCAGCACACACACACGAATCAATTTATCAAAAACCTTTCATGTCCTTGTATTGATGGAACCTTGATTGATAAATATGTGAAACTCGTTACCATACGATTGTACAACTTTTGAGAGGGATAGTTTTCGTGAAATATGCATGTACCAATAGAAGCATATTTATGAATATACTAGCCATATTATTTTATTTAGTTATACTTGGCTTTACTTGAGGACAAAAAAAGAATTAATTTTGGGTGTGTGATGACTCTATGAAACTAGAGTCATTAGCGCACGTTTTTACTCAGTATTTACTTGTTTTATTCAATAAATAATATTTTTGGGGCCAAAAATATTAAAATATAAACTTTTTAGGGAAAAAAGACGTAAAAATATATTTTTTGTAATTTTTATGAATATTTAACATAGAATCAATCAAGAGCTACAATGTGGCCTGACACGCAAGCAGATGAGTTGACTGGATAAGCCACGCGAACACCACACAAGCAGGGACAATGAATCACATTACGTTGCTGATGAGAAAGACAAACCATGTACCACGTGTTAACACAACATTTAATCCGAGTTGGAAGATTGTTCAAACTGCCTTACTACGTGTCTCCCTTGCCACACGTCTTGCTCTGATTTTCCTAGTGAATTTTGTGTGCCACGTGTCATGCTATGACTGGCTAATGTTGACAATTTTGATACTTTTGATCTCAACCCTTAATTTGAAGCTCATCTGATAGTTTCTATTGCACCTGAGCTATATTTAAGCTCCTAATCATTCCATAAACCCTAAGTGGCCGTTATTAGCATAATTTTGATCAACCTTTGGAGCTAAAAAGAGATAAAATATAAAAAAATTTAAGAGAGGACACAATTTTGGTGGAGATTCAAGAAGAGATTAATAATACAATTCAAGAGATTGATTGCATTTCTTCTTCTACTCTTTTCTTTATCAATTTTTATGTATTTATTTATGAAAAATATGAGCTTTATAAACACAATTATATGTAGTTAATTTATTAATCTAGCTATCTTATGAACCCAATTTTCACCGTGTGATGATCTAATATTTTACCCCAATTATCATTTTAATTTAATTATATTATTTAATCCAATTTTTATACTATTAATTGTTTGGCCAATAATTTATCTATAGAGGCAATTAAATAGATTTGAAAGAATTATTTAATTGTTTATCTTGATTAAATAGCATGCATAGTTTCTAAGCAGAGATGTATGATTCTTATTTATGTGATCCATAATTGATGAACTTAATGAGTAGTATGTAATTTAATTGGTATGAGAGTGTTATTAAATTAATTACTATATGATATGTAGTTTACTTGAGAGAGGAATACATGATAGATTAGATTCAATTAATCATGTAATTAATTGTTAATTATATTGGGGGATTTTAGCAATTCGTTTGTTTAAAAAATTGGGGATATTTTCTCATAAAATAAAAACACAAAAAATATATTCCTAGATATTTTTTCATATATCTTTTTAGTTACCAAATCTGATTTGATTGATTATTGCTATTTATTCTTGTTTTAATTTTTCTTCCTTAAAATACATAAATACAAAAAAAAAATTGATTTTTATTTTTTAGTTTTAAAAATTAGTTTCTAATAAAATAATCATCGTGAGAACAATCTTTTCTTATCATTATATTACTTGTTACGATATGTATACTTTCATATTCATTGTACACACTTCGTGTGTAGCGATAAAAAAACTCCCAAAAATTGCCTTTTATTTGTTTCTAATCAAATCTATTATGTATATGGATAATGTGCCTAACTATTCTAATCTATATGTTCTATATGAGTGAGGCTGACCTAATGAGCTAAAAGATCTATTTATAAGAAAAACACTATACATAGTTTGGAGTCATAGATTTCATATGCATACCAAGGAACAATATTTTCCTTGTCGCGGCTCACAGCTCAAACTTAATCTCATCTTGCAACCAGAGTGGACCATGCCATGGTACATTTCTTATATAACTACCATGCATAATTTTTAATGGGCACAATAGAAAATCCCAAGCGTTTCATGTCATGGCACACTCATTCTTTCACTACAATATGTAATGCTTGTGCCTTTTATACGGTGGTTGATTCTAGATGTAAGGCTTATATGCTTTAGTATTTTTTCGCACTTTGGGTACTATTAGGTGCTCCAAGTATTGTGTCTTCATGTGTTGACATTGTCTCCCTCTTTTGAAGCTAAAAACACCTTAAGTACATCAAAACATAATAGTGATTCGAAAAGATATATTTGCATAAATAATCAAATAAAAATGCTATAATCAAACCTATTCATTCCAAATAAGCACATTAAAATCACAGAATATGAGTGTTTTTCAAGAACTTATCACAAATCTAAACCTTAACAGTTTCCAACATTTCTCAGAAGAACCATTAAAACCTCATAAAATCCAAAAGCTAATCCAAAATCACCACATTAAAATCCACCACCCAAACCAATAACAACCCATACGCCAAACTATTTCCACAAACGAATATTAGGTGTTAATAGTCTAGATATAGATCAAAGAAGTGTCCATAAAAGCAAGCTACTAACATGGTGGGTGAATGTGATAGTGGAATTGAGGAGGAGGAAGGATCAAACTAAGTATTTGAAGATGTTAAAGCCACTCATGAGGATGATAGAGACAACATTTTCCTAAATAATGCAAAAGTTGCTACTGTCATTCAAGAAAGTTGATTCCTCACAGAGGCATGTATTATTCAAAATATGGTATATTGTGATTGAAAAGGTGTGTGATGTGATTATTGATAGTGGTTCCACCAAAAACATAGTGTGCAAGGCTCTAGTGACTACTTTGGGACTTAACACCAATAAGCACCCCAATCTATACATAATAGGATGGACAAGGAATAGAAGAAAAGGAGTAACCATCACATGTAATTATGGAATTCAAGGCCATAACTATAGTATTATATGTATGCTTAATATTACTCATTTTTTCTTAATTTGAAAAACTATAAACCCTTATTAAGAGATTCCATGACCCGGTAACCAATCAGAGTAAAAAGATACTAACTCTTTTAGACTTTCCCTCAACTCGCAAGCACTGAAAAAATGCAACACACAAACATATATGAAAATTAGAGAAAAGATATACAGTTATGTAAATAGAATAAATTAGCACAAGCAAGATATAAAGGTCTAAGCAAATAAATCAAAACACGTGGCAAAGTAGGAAAGCATGATAGAAGGAAAAAAGAAAGAATGTGATAGACAAAAAGAATTTTTTTTCAATCATGATCAGATCCTCATATGTTGGAACATGTTTGCATAGAGTATTGATTATACCAATGAAATAGCATATCATAGAAACACGACAATATTATGATGTAAACTCACAAAGAAACCTTATGGTAACATTCTCAAGTTGCTTATGGTAACCGTTCGGTAGCAAATAATCTACTAATGAATAAAAAATTTACAACAAAATATAAATATAAACATAAATACCTCTATCAATAATGAAACCTTCCATAAGCTACTGTGATCCAATCCTAAATTCTACTACCCTCGCCAGCTACCTCCGTAGCTACTGTGATCCAATCCTAAATTCTACTATCCTCTTAAGCCCCAACGTTGATGCACAAAAACTTGATGGTCAAATTTTGTATTTGATAAATAGCTCAGGGGTGTATGAATCACTTAAAATAAGCGATAAATACACTCTCACGATCGGTCTAAAGAGTAACTACGTGGTTTTAAATGATTCTTCAAATTTCTTAAAAATGAACACGAAAATAAAACCTAAACATTATATCACAATAATTTGACTTTTAAAAATACTAAACTAATGACAAAATAATTAAAAATAGATTTGACTCAAACAAATTCAAGGCAAATATGTATTTAAAAATTAATGAAAATATTTAGCTAGTTGACCATGCTTGTTCGAAATATTTAGGTGAATTAAGTATAAATAGAGATGATTGATTCTCCCTTTTTAGTATAAAAAATACCTTCGATCGAGTCATTCTTCTTTGTTAATAAAACCAATTAATTCCTTCGGTCAGATAATTAACTAATTTGATTAAATTATGCCTAATGTATAAGAAATTAGCAAACCATTTAATTTGAAGCTTTTAGTTGGGTCACCAATTTAAACTTCTATTCAATCTGTCCAAATTAGATCTATATGATGTGTCTGAACCTAGTTTTCAGATTTTAAATCTATTATGAAAATTATGTTATCAATATATTAATCAATAATAAATGTTATAATGAATCTTGAATAAAGAAATAATTTGTATTTATTAAATATTAAAAATGCTCACCTAAATTATTTACACAAACATGAAATAAATTCCCGTTGTAAGAATGAACCATACATGCTTAAAGTTAATTAATGATCAGTAGATTAAAATAAAAAAAATTAGATCTCACACCAACAAAAGATTGATGATGTGCTATACTCAAAAGTTATGGTCTTAATCTTTAAAGTAATCCCTAATTTCTAGCAATCTTTGCTTTTACTAATCTAGAAAATCTCTTTGTTGATGCCTCTTATTTACTCTTTTCCAATCTAAATTGTGTATAAACCTAAAACCTTAAACTAATAATGAAAGAAATAGATGGTTGGAAAATATATCTATTTATATGATTTTATCATATATTTATATAAATTTTTCTTTTTCGGAATCACGGGTATTTTTATTGTTTTTCTGGTATTTTTGCTTAAAAACGTAACTTAAAGACTCAAATAGGAATACTGGAGGCAATACATCACAAATATATTAATAAATAAATGAGCAAAGGTCAACAACTATGGAAAAATTGGACAAAATGGGTCAAAAATGAGGAAATCGTGCACGCAACCGAGCAACCGCCGCAGCACACCCATTCCGCGCGTGCCCGTGCCCAGTCCTGCGCACGCCCGTGCCCATCTGTGCCCCAATCCATACACGCCACTTACCCATTGACGTCAGCTGATGTCATCTTCACCTACTATGCATTTCCTCCATTTTTTCACCCACTTTTTATTCCTTGCCTCACCTATAAATACCCTCATTCTCTTCACTTCATACCACACCTCAAAACACATCTTCTCTTCTCTTTCTTTCTCTCATTTCTTAGCTTTTAAGTTTTTCTTAGTTTTTAGCTTTTCTTAGTTAGTTTCTCTTAGTTTTAGAGTTCTTCTATTTTTTAGAAGAACTAGTTATGTTTTTGTAATTTATTTACTTTTTTGATTCAATTAATGGGAGTGCAAATTCCGTTTGGAGGTTTTCCAACAACGGGAATAACAACAAAGTACTGTAAGGATTTTATTTTCTTTACATTTATTTTTTATGCTTTATTCTTACATGTTATATTTAATTTGTCTGTGATTAAATTTAACTTTGTTGGTTGTTTGTAAACATGATATAATAATAACGTTGTTATGCTTGCGAAATATTAAATAGGTAAAAATCTCTAAAATTAATTGATTTTATTTTTATTCAAGATTTTATATTAAGAATGTTAGAGAGAAATATATTATTTTTCATTACAAACTTAAATCTGAAAATTAGATTTTAAGGTTTAGTTATCCGGTCTGATTTAGAGTACTACTCTTTTTTTTGTTGGTACAATCGCCTGGTATTTAGAGTGAAGCTCTATTTCAAAAGTTTTTATAAGAATTATTATCTGAAAATGTATTGACAACATGTTTTTAGTAGTGGTTTTAAAACTTGAAAGGTAGTACTCGGATAATTAAATTCTTAGGTTTAATTTGGACACCTTGAATAAATTTTAAACTGTCTAACCCTACCAAAGGTGGCATTTAAATGGTTCATTTTCAATCTCTTAGAAAGTGGAATTAATTTAATTAACCAAATTAGTTATCAACCTCATCCATAGGTGTTAATTGATTAGTTTAGTTAACAAAGAATATCTAACCCCACCAAAGGTGGTATTCATATAAAAAAGAGAGAATCAATAAATATCAATTTATATCTTTAATAACCTAAATAATATGAGCAAGCATAATTAACTTAGTTATTATATCCATAAATACTCCACTATTATAAATGATAAAATTTGCATAAATGTTTATTGAATCTTTATCTATGTTTATTTTTATGTTATTAGATTAGAAACACAAAAACCCAAATATCGTGATAAAATGTTTAGGATTTAATTTCGTTTTTAAAAGTTTGAATAATAAATTAAAAACCACATATATTCCTTCCTTAGATTGACCTTGGGAGTATAATTATCATTTTTTACGAAATGATTCGTGCACTTACGAGAGTTTTATAAATATAAAACCAAAGTATTGGCAGAATCGGCGATGTCGATTTTCACTCATCAGTGTGTCATGGCACAAGCTTTCTAATGTCATGCCATCTAGTATGTTTTGCTTTGTAAATTTCAACTCTAGAGGGTCGTGCTACAAAACCATTTATTCAATATCATAACATATGCTATTCACTTAACCAGTAAATTCATATTGAATAGTGTACACCACGACACACATATTTCTTCACCGTGGCATGCTTCATTTTTCTTCAAATTTTCCTTATACATCTTACAAACTGGTTAATTATTCATGTCAGGCTTATATGTCTTAATCTTTTAAGCTCCTACGTGAAAATTAAGTGCTCCAAGTATTGTTATTCATGTGTTGACAAATTTATCTACTTTCAAGCTAAAAGTACCTTAAATAAAACAAAATATACCCCTGATTCCAAACATATAGGTTTGCATAAATAATGATATATAAAAATGCTATATATAATAAAATCTATTTATCAAAATTAAGAATAATAAAATCAAGAAATATTAGTGTTTTTCAATCACTTATCATAACCTCTAACCAACTTCTTGCTAGCTTCTAGTAAGAAAAACGTTCTAAAAACTAAAACTAAAATAAAAAAACTATTTAAACTAACCTAAATCATTTTCTTAGATTGACATAGTTGTATTTAGTGCATGCAACACGCCTTTAAACCTCCGTGTGGATCTAGTGGATGAGTTTAAATCTCGTAAGGGCTTTCAGTGATGATACCCACAAACATCCTACTACAAAAAATTAAAACAAAAAATAATTGAAATGAAAAAAAGAAATATAAAATAAAAAAATAAAAAAATAAAAAAATAAAAAAATAAAAAAATAAAAAAATAAAAAAAATAAAAAAAATAAAAAAAATAAAAAAAATAAAAAAAATAAAAAAAATAAAAAAAATAAAAAAAATTTAAAATAAATAAAACTTTTCAAGCTTTAGTTTGATTTAGTTCATAATCAAAATCTCAAGCACAAGTTGATTCAACATCCCAAAGGTTCAAATTTTATTGTTCAAATCAGTTCTGATCACAAAGTCATGTTCTATTACAAAATTATATCATTTTTAACTCATCTAATCCTAGTATTAGGAATCCAAATTCACTTTGATCCTAATCCTCACAAGGTATATGCAAATAGAAGTTATGTAAAGAATAAAGCAAAAATGTTCACATATGATAAACAAGAAAGGCTAAAATGTGCATAATATTGATCTCATAAAAGGAATCAAATGCTAGGATATATGAAGATATCACATTACTAATCTCATACTTCAATCACAATCAATAAGAAAAAAAAATTAAATATGTTCCTCAAGACAAATAAAACTTCTTTGACTTCAAGGGGATTATTTCCTATTTGTTTTTGTAATAACGATCACATTAATTTGAAGAACTTTAGGGTCATAGTATTTAGTTATATTATTCATTTTTTATTTCTTTTTTTTTTGGAGAATGGATCCATATACATATGTGTTTTGATAAGTGGCTATTTTGATTTTTTTTGTTTTCTAAGGGAATCCGATATATTTGTTTATTTATTTAGAACTCAAGCATGAATGAAAAAAAGCACAACCTTTAAATTCTACTCAAATCATTCAATCTAAGCAATGTGAATAAGTACATAATTCTTCATCATATGTTAAAAATCCTCACATTCAATTGAAAACCTATAAAGATCATCTAACAATTTGAAATAATAAGAAAAATGTTTAAAGGAGTAGAAAAATATTATCACTAAGAATATAATGATATAGTCTTAAAAATATTCTGGCAAGGTAGTCTCCAATATTTGATTCCTAAACACCATTTTTTGGGTTTATCTCAATCTCAACATCCAAGCATGAAACACAAACTATGAATAAAAAATTTTAATTCTTGCAATAATCCATGTATATGTTTTAAGATATCAAACAAACAATGCATAGACTCAACTATTTACTTTAAATTAACTAAAAGTATGACAATTTCTTTTAAATAAACCTAATGGATCTAAATTTTCCTAAAAAACTAAATAAATTAAACAATAGCAAACACATGTTTAATAAAAAATTTAAAAAATGCATAATTTCAAACGTAACATTTCTTCTACCTTCAACCAAGAATCTACATTGCCTTCAATGTATAAAATGTAAATCAAAGATAAAGAAGAAAATAAAAGAAAAGTTACCCATTTATATGAGCTCAGTGTGATTAGGTAGGCGATATGGTTACTCATGATACATCCAACATCTAACTCAGTAATATTACACATATAGAAACATTGTGTACTTCTCAAAATCACATAATATCAATAGTTATGAGATTAACATTTTTAAATAAAATAAACATGGTTCACATTAACAAGAAATAAAAATTAAATCAAAATATATTAATTCTAAACAGAAGAAAATTTAATAAAAATAAAAACTAAAATATATAAAAATAAAAGTTCATGAAAATAAAATACATAAAACTAAATTCGAAACAAAATTAGAGCTCAGCCTTCCATGTCGTCCAATCATCCTTTATAGCTATGAGGACTTAGGTGGTCTAAAACCAACATCATATCCATGATTCTTGGGCACTATCACTAGATTATAATCGATTCCTAGAAGAGAGAGATGTAACATTTGCATCTCTAGGATAGATTGTATGGATTCACCCTAAAATTGATTCTACCTCATTGTATATTCTGCATGTTGGGCATGGTATTGGACATAATTTCTCATATAATTAATCTCATATCTAAGCTATTAAACTTCTTCTTTCATTGAGGTTCTTGAAGAAGAGGAGGTCCTTTTGTCCCTTTGGTTGCCTTTTGTCTCTAAGATGAGTTCACTCGTGAATGTCAGAATGAATAATTCACTAGGTTGTAGTAAAATCTCACCCTTTGGAAATTTCATGCCATCTTAAGCACATAGAGATGTAATAAATTGGGAGAAGAAATAACTCAAATGATGATTATATTTAAAAAGTCTTATATGTTGGTCAATTATTGCCCCAACATCTATGCTCTTGGTGGGTGTTATTACTAAGAGTGATATAGCCCGCTCTTTATCCATAATGCACTAGTATGTGGTGGGCATGAGTCTAGAACAAATGAAATGTTGTTCAATATATGAAACCTTTGTATCTCTCATTGATGCATTCCCATTCAGCCTCTATATAGCTAGAGTTTCAATTACATCTACATGATTCATATTACCCAGATAATTTTCATACTTACCTTAGTCCATGTTTATTAAACTATAAAAAAGAATTTATATAGGAGGGCCAAACGAAACTTGCACACCCCTAACCATTGCCCTATTATTTACAACATCAAGAACATTTGCATAGAATTTTTGAACAATTAAATCAAGAGTGGTGTGTGGGTTCTTAACGAACAATTTCCATCCAAGTGCTAATGTTTTTCTAGTGATCCTCTCAAAATAATTATCTTGTTTAATATTAAACTCCATTCCTCGTTCTACTATGAAATTATTATTAATTTCAGTAACTTTGTCAAACTATTGTTTAGCCAATAAACTAGTAAATTTAGCTATATTATATTCTATAGGAACTTTCTTTTTCTGGTATCACCACTATTTCTTTTTAGGGACATCATAATCAAGTTCTTAAAACTAAAATATCCATAAAAAATTCCATAAATTATAGCAAAAAAATTCCTAGAAATTAATCACAAAATTTCTCTTCTTCCTCTCTTAGAAAAAATTTAGGGTTTGGTACTCTTTAATCCAAAATTTCAAAAACAATTCACAAACTTTTTGAAAAATAAATTCCAAGTAATTATTTTAGAAATTTTGTTCACCTACTTGTGATTTAAAACAACCCTTGTTGAAGAAGATACAAATTTATGGAATACCCTTTTTTAAAGCTGAACACTTGAAGAACTTGAAGAAGATTTGAAACATCTTGCAAATATTTTCTTGAAAGTACTTGAGGATGAGAAATATGTGAATAAATTGGAAAGATTTTGGGAAAAATTATAATTTTAGGGGATTATATTGTGTTTTAGGAGAGGAAAAATAGGGTTTAAGAGGTAAAAGAAGAGAAAATATGAGAAAATGAGATCTAGTATATGCAGGATGGGTTTCTTAGTGCAAAATTGATACATGTGTAGCAGTATAGTTTATTTCATACTATTACTGATGAGTGCTTAAAAGCACTTATTATATCGTGATTTTATGTAATTTAAATGATAAAATATATTTGTATTTGCATAGTTTTATTATCTTTTAATACAAATTTATCTTATTGGAATCACGTGTATGTTTTGTTGCTTTTCAAGTATTTTAACTTCAAAAGTATTTAATTAAAGTAACAATTGAAGAATAGTACCTGAAATCAGCCCATTACAACATCAAAGCTTAAAAGATTTACATGTATAAAATTTACACATGTTTGAAACCATTGAAAAGATTGTAAAAAAATAGGGGATCTAGATGTTGAGGAGGACATAGGTCACAATGTGGAAATAATGTGTCCTATAGTGTGGGTAAAGTGAATCGTGCCCAAAACGTGTACAAACAATCTCATGTCGTGGTGTGAAAGTAGTGTGTGTTGTAGTGCCTGATCATCTGATTCACTTTTTTCCTCTTTTTCAAAGAGTTTTCTAAAGCTATATATAGGATCCCTTTTTCATTGTAAAAATCATCACATTCATCCCACAACTTCTCTTTAGGCTAATTTCTTAGTTTCTTTCAAGTTTTTATTTTCTTTTAGTGGTTTGAAAGTTCTTCTCTTAATTGAAAGTTAAACAAATATAGTTTATATAGGAGTTTTAGTTTAAATTCAATAAATAGTGTTGGCAATTCTTTTAGGAGGTGTTTTAGAAGAGAACCAATATTGAGATTCTATAAGGAGACAATTGTGGTATAGTTTAAAGTTATTCTTTTCATATTATCTTTATGTATTGTGTTACTTTTTATGTCAAATTTATTGATCGTTTATTAAAACCTACATGTTTGGCTATAAATAATATGAAATATTAGTAACGTTGTTATACTTGTGAAATATTAAGGTGGGTAAACATTTTTATGAAATGAATTGAGTTTTATTTCTTCAAGATTTAAACAAAAGTTTGTTGTAGAAAGGTAAATAGGCTTAGTATTTTTCGTAACAAACATGAAAGTTAGATTTAGGATTTAATTATCTGAATCTAATTTAGTGTAATAGTCTTGGATATTAGATATTTACTATCTCAATCTTATATAGAGTCATGCTCTATTTCAAGGGTTTTTATAAGATTTATTATTAAAAAATATATTGATGACATATTTTTCACAATAGAATTAAAATCTGAAAGTTGTTATTCAAATACTTAAATCATTAACCTAACTTTGACACCTTGATAAAAGTTTAAATTGTCAGCACGACCGAAAGTGGAAAATTAAAGTTTAGTTATTTCTTAGAAAATGAAATAATATATATTATTTTTATAATAATAATAATATTTTAAAATCCTAAGACTTTGAAAATTTTAAGATTTTATTTATTTACTAATGCTTTTATTCTTTTATTTTTTGTTTATTAATTTTATGTACTAAATTTTTTCTTGTATAATTTATTTTCTTTTACTAACATGTGTATCATTTTTATTTTTTATGTGTTTAGTATTTTTTGTGTACAAACATGCGATGTGTTATATACTTGCATATTTATTTTATATTTTATATTTATTTTTTTACTTGACAAGTGATTTAATTTATGTATTTAAAACTTTATGCGAGGTAAAAGGTCCTAAGGGTACTTTCTCATCTTATATAAAATAATATAAATAGATACATTAGACTGTCAAGAAGATTGGAGTTTGAGGTCCCATAGCTTTTAGTTGAACAAATCTATGAACCAAACCTTGACCCTCTAGCTGAACCATTAAATACGGGGGAGAATCCACCACTTAGGAAAACAACAATGAAGGAGTATGCAAGGGGAGTAATTAACACCGCTACTACCTCAATCTAACTGGGTGAAGCTACTCGGAACTATAAATTGAGAAACATTTATTTTTTCATGTTACTTTATTTCAATGGATTGCCAAATGAAGACTCATTGTATTTCATTAGGGACTTTAACTCAATAGTACAAACTCTTCCTCTTATTATACTCACTGAGGATCAACTGAAAATGTGGTGTTTCCCCTACACCCTAAAAGACAAGGCCAATGCTTCACTAATATCAATCCTTTAAAATTCCATGATGACCTAGAAGGATGTATACAATAAGTTTGTGGGAAAATTATATTCCTATGAAAAAACATCTAAGCTATTAGCAAAGATTGATACTTTCTTTTAAATGAAAGGAGACCTTTCCATGAAGCATGGGATATGTTCAAACTCTTCCTTACTCAATGCCCCAATCATATCTATCCTGTACAACTGCAAAACCATTTTTTCTATGATGGATTGACATAACCATGTCAATTCATTGCTCATAATGTTATTGGAGAAGCAATGGGAGAAAATATTTTCTTAAAGACTTACAATCTCTTTGAAATGTTGGGTACTAATTCCTAGTAGAAAATCTCTTTGGTGATGAGAGCTAAAGTACATGAATTAGACTAGACTTTGGTACTGAAGTTCATATACAGTTTTCTCAATTGACGAAGGAAGTTGCTCTTCTCACAACACACTCCATAACAAATAAAGAACAATATTGTTTGTGTAGTACTTTGGTGCATGATACTGATGCCTATCCCTCTCAAGAAGAAGCAAGTGCAAGACCTAAGTAGGTCAATATATTAAAGAGATACCAACCAAGACCCAAGTATGATCCTAATCCTAATACCTATAATATAGGGTGGAGGAATCATCACAATTTCTCTTAGAGGTAAACCAACTCTCTATTTACCGAGAGCTCAAACCAATAGGGCCAATAATTCCACCAAAAAATGCCCAAGAATATTCCCAACAAGCCAACTCTAGAGGATAACTTGAATGCATTCATTCAAGTTAGTAGAGACAACCAATCAAGAACTAATCAAAGGTTGGAATTTGTAGAGGCTTCCATTAAAAAGGTGGAGGTATAGCTGGAGCATTTAACTGAGAATTTGCATAAACAAGGCAAGGAATAGTTGTCAAGTTAGAAAGAAAATAGAACTCAATAATGTGGAGATATTGAATTTTCAAAATTATGAAATCCCCTAAGCAACATCTCACTAATGATAATATATATAGTCATGTATAGAAGGTAACCCATTATTTTATTTTGTTATTGCTTTAAATTAATTCTCATTTCAAAGATACGAGTTTTTTATTTGTTATTTTATTACTTTAATTTAAGTACATATTTTTGTGTTATCATTTTGTTTTTATAATAATATAATAATATGATAATCTATATATAAAAAAAGGTAATAGCATAAAACTTATTGTGAAGAACTTTTGGTTTCGCACCATGGCATGCTATAATCCTACACCATGGCATGGGATTTTTTTGTTTAAAATTCGATTGAAGTTCAACACCGGTGTTGTGGCATGCTTTTTACTGCACCATGATCTCTATATAATTTCTGGACTAAAAATCCTCCCCATGTGAAAACACACTCATTTTCTCTCAAAAAATTCATAAACCCTAAACTTTCTCTCCTAGAAAACACCTCAATACCCTAAAAAATCCCACCATCTTCAATAATTTTTCGAAACCTTTCACAAAAATCACTTTTCTAACCATTTCCTACCCATTTCATTAAGAAGTTTTCAAAAACCATTAACAATATCAAGAAATATTCATCTTGAAATAGAGGCATTCTTCATTTTCTTCAATCCATAACAACATAAGTAAGTATTCATAAATTTCTAGAACTTAAGTCCTTAAATTGAATTCTCTAAAATTGTGGATAATTTTATAAATTTTTAAGAGTTTCAAACCCTAATTAGGACAAAGAAGGGTCATTCCTTCATCAAAACTATCTATGAAAAAGCAATTTCATAATTTTTGTGAAAGACTGAACTACATAAAAGAATACCAGAGAGGTTATAATGCCCAACAAGCTACATTCCTAAATCAACTACATCATGATCAGGTGGATCATAACCAGTTAATGTATGAAATGAACCGATTCTAATTAATTCATCTAGAGGCGGAAACAATCCATATAGTAACACTCGAGTATCATCATTATGATTTCACTTTGCTCCTACAAAATGATCATTACAACAACCTAAATAATAAGATTTGAGTGACGTGGATGAAGAGCTCTAAATTTGATCCAGAGTTTTTATGTATTTTTATTTATCTTGTTTTGAGAAATTTTGTTTTATTGTTTTTGGATATCATATTTATTTTTGTTTTATGTTAATTATTTTGTTTTATTTTATTTCATGTCATTTGAGTTGTTTAGAAGTGTTAATTTTATAATTATTTGTTAAAATATATATAAGAAGTACATAGTTCATATGTATAATTTTAAATGTTTGGATTCATGCATACACCTGTAATTGCAAACCAATGCTTGAGGCAGGTTCACCAAATAAGTAACTTTTCTATTCTAGACTCTTTATCTTTAACTTATAATTGTTACATTGAGGGCAATGTAATTTCTAGGATAGGGTGGGAAGAGTTACATTATAAAATTGGGCCAATTTTAAATTTTAATTTAGACATATGTTCATATTTTTACATTGTTTATATTTTTACTTGTTTTTGTAAGCTTTTATATATTTTTATTGGTTTTAGGAATTTTAGTTTAGTTTTAAAAAATTTCTTGCAAAACAATCATGTCTTTTAGTTAATTTTAAGTAAATGATTAAGTTTTTGCATTGTTAAATTAATTTCTTGAATATTTCATAGATTCATGTGATGTGATAATTAATTTTTGTCATAATTTATATTTCATGATAAAATGTTAAAATTGTGATAAATCGAAGATTGGTATTTAAGAATCAAATAGTGGAAACTACATGAGAATATTTTGAGTCATTATCTTCATATTCTGAGTGATATATTTGTTCTATTCTTTTAAGAAATATTCTTAGCAATTCTAAATTATTAGATGATCTCTATAGGTTTTTGCATTGAATATAGAATTTTTACATCTAATAAAATGTTATGTATTTTTTCTTATTACTTAAATTGAATGAATTAAGAAGAAATTGAAAGTATATGCCCTTCTTCATTCATGAATGATTTCTAAAGTTGATACATATATGGATTTACCTAAACCAATACAAAAGAAAAGGCCAAAAATTAGCCACTCACCATATTTACAAAATATATACAAATTTGTACATGGATATTCTCTAAAACAATATATTTCTAAAAAGAGAGAGATAAAAGAAAAAAAGAGAAAAATAAATAGTACAAACTATATAATATGATCCAAAATATCTTACGAAGTTGTGAGAAATGGCTAAATACAAAAGAAAAGATAGGAAATAAATCCCCAAAATGTCATTACATTTTCTACAGCTACTAAAGGCATATAGCTTGAAATTTTATTTGATGAATTTGATTGATGCATGATGATAATGTTTTATTTCTTTATAAATCCTTTCATGAGATCAATATTATGCACCACTTTAAGTATTTTATTCTTTAAAAATATGCAAACCTATTAGTTCATTTCTTTAAATAAATTATATTCGCATATACCTTTGAATGAGTACTTGAACCAATAGGATTAATTTACTGAGAGTATGCCTTGTGAAATTAAATTGAAGTGAAGTTGGATTCCTTACACTAAAATTGGGGTAATAAATATTGATATATTTGTAATGTGAATATGGATTTTAATTGTGAACTTAGAAGAAATTAAAAAGAATGAGAAGTTTTTTATTCCTTTAATTTCATTATATATTTTTTCAATTTTTTTACTTTGTTTTAAATATTATTCTAGTTGTTTGTTTATATGTTACTTGTTTTTTAATTAGTTTTAATTTTTTATTTTAAATTTGATGTTTGTAGGTATCATCTCTAAAAGTCCTCACAAGATTTAAACTTGTTCACTAGGACAACCTAGAGGCTTAAAGGCTTATCGCATATGCTAAATGCAATTGTATCAATCTATAAAAATAATTAGGATAGTTTAATATTATTCTAATTTTGCTAATAGACTAGCAAGAAGCAGATTAGGAGTTGTGATGAGTCCTTAAAAGTACTAAATATATCATGATTTTATATTATTTAAATAATAAAATAGATTTTTATCTACATAGTTTTATTATCTTTTAAGACAAATCTATCTTTTTGGAATCACGTGTATGTTTTATCATTATTCAGGTATTTTAGCTTCAAAATGACTTAATTAAATCAACACTCAAGCTTAATATTTTTACACATGTAAAACTTATATATGTTTTAAGCCGTTGAAAAGGGTGTAAAATAAAGTAAGGGTTCTAGTTGTCTAAAAGGACACGGGTTGCAGCATGGAAATGATGTGTGCCATAATGCTCAACCAATTGATCCAATTTTTCTCTCTTTTGTAGCATTTTCTAAAGCTATATAAATGACCCTTCCTTCATTGTAAAAATTATCCCATTCAAAGTTCTTCTTTCAATTGAGAGATAAATAAATATATTTTATGTAATAGCTTTAGTTTCAATTCAATGAACAATGTCAACAATTCTGTTATGAGGTGTTTCAGAACATAAATGATATTGAGATTCTGTAAGAATACAATTGTTGTATAATTTAAATGTATTATTTTCAAATTATTTTTATATGTTATATTTAATTTATTGATCATTTATCAAAACATTCTTATCTGGTTATAAATAATATGAGATGTTATTAATGTTGTTATACTTATGAAATATTAAAGTAGGTAAACATTTTTACAAAATTAATTAGGATTTATTTCTTCATCAAGATTTGAACAACAGTTTGTTGTAGAAAAGTAAATAGACTCAGTATTTTTCATAAAAAACATGAGAACTAGATTTAGGATTTAATTATCTAAATATAATTTATTGTAATACTCTTGGATATTAGATATTTCCTATCTAAATTATATATAGAGTCATGCTCTATTTCAAGGATTTTTATCAGATTTATTATTGAAAAATATATTGACGACATATTTTTCATAATAGATTTAAAATCTCAAAGTTAGTTTTTAAATACTTAAATCATTAACCCAATTATGAAACCTTGATGATGTTTAAATTGTCGGCTCGACTGAAGGTGGCAATTAAATGGTTTAGTAATTTCTTAGAAAATGAACATAATTTAATTAAAGTTTAAATTGTTGACCCGATCTAAGGTGGTAAGTTAAAGTTTAATTAATAAAGAAAATGATCTATGTCTTAGGATATTTTCATACAGAAAAGAAAGAATCAATAATCTTAATGCAAATCTTTAATAGCCTAAATAATATTGAGAAAGCATAGTTAACTAATTGTTTTATATAAAATATCTTTATTTTTTTATATCATTATATTAAATTTCTCAAACCCAAACAATTGTAACATGATGTTTAGATTTTTAATTTCATTTTTAAGAATTTGTTAAATAATTTAAAAACCACATGATTCCTCTTTAGACCAACCTTGAAAGTATACTTATAATTTTCTATAAGTGATTCATGCACTTGCTAGTAATTTATAAATATACAAAATTTATACATCAAGTTTTTGGCATCGTTGACGGGGAACTGATAATAGCATCAAAAACTAGTTAAATTTTGTATCATCATTGCCACGATGGAAAATATAACCTAATTAAACTCACTCGAGACTATGTTCCATGGAGCACAAAATATCCATGCCACAATGCAAAGTCTTTTTCTTCACCTTCTAATTTTATCTAGAGAGCCCTATACCATTGCCCATAATTTTCCATGCCACGACGCAATTTCATTTTTTAAAAACTAAATATTTTTATAACTAAAAAATATAATGCTATGTACTAAATAATTATAATAAAATAAAAATTAAAAATTAAAATCAACTCTAAAATAATAAATAAATTAAAATGAAAGAGAGAAAAAAGTTTAATGGGTTACATCCCAATCAGGGATTAGTTTATCATCTTAGGAAAACATTGCATACGGGAATTCCATTTTCAAAATTTAATGAACTTAATGTCCCCTCTTTATTGAGTCCATTTTTCATTTTGAACTGGCAACTGCTCTATTTCTTGCTTCTGCAAGTGTTCAACCAGATGTTCCACTTGTATTGTGACCCTTTTCAGGAAAGCTTCCAATAAATCCAACTTTTGATTACTTTTTGTTTGATTATGCTTGCTTACTTGAATGAAACCATTCAAGTTTTCCTCTAAAGTTGGTTTGTTTAAAGGATTACATGACACTTGTTGGGTGTGGTATTGCTCGCCCTTTTGGTTTGAGTTCTAATAAGTGCTCAAAAGCACTTAATATATCACGATTTTATCCATGTTTAATGATTAAATAGATTTATATTTGCTTAGTTTTACTATTATTTTACACAAATTTATCTTTTTGGAATCACTAGTATATTTTATTATTTTTCAAGTATTTCTTATATTTAAATTATTTAACTTGAAAAAATATACTTGAAGCACTTACAACTATTATAGCTTAAAAATATAGCATATGTAAAGCATTACATATGTTTCAAAAATCGAAAAGAGGATATACAAAGAAAGGGTTCTAAGTGATATGGAGATGAGTATGTTACAGAGTGAAATTTTTATATGTTGTCGCACAAGATAATAAGAGTGCCATCAATACATCCCAAAAATGATAGAGACTATAGTGTTAAAAAGTTGTATGCCATTGCATGAATATAGTGTATCTATCCAAATCGTATATAGCCTGTGTATGTTGTGGTGTTGGTGTGTAGTTTACTTAAAAGATGAATACATGCTAGGTTAGATTCAATTGGTCATGTAATTTATTGATAATTATATTGGAAGGATTGTAGTGATTCACATGTTTAGAAAATTGGGAGATTAAGTATTTCTAGATATTTTCTCATAAATCTTCTTAGTTGTCAAATTTGAGGTAATTAATTATTAATATTTATTTTTAGTTTCTTTAATTTTGTTTCTTAAAACATAAAAATAAAATAAAATAATATTTTTATTTTTTAGTTTTAAAAATTAGTTTCTAATAACATAATCTCCGTGGAAACGATATTTTCTTATCATTGTATTACTTGTTACGATATGTATACTTGTGTATTCATTACACACAATTCATGTTCGATCACAAGCCATCGATGTTTTCTTATCCTTAGTCTCCCCTCTGGAGCCTTTACGATTTTCCTTCATTTCTTTGCACCTACTAGCTTGGCCCAAATGATAAATCTCACTTACTTTGCACACCTTCAATTGAGTTTCAATTTTGTTAATTATTGAAACTATTTGTTTTGAGATTGTCTATATTACTCTTATGTTTAAAGAAAAATAAAGAAGAAAAGGGCATTATCAATGTATGCTAAGACGTAAAAGGAAAAAGATCCCATGCTTGGGAATATGAACTTTTGAAATTTGAGAAGTAGAAGGAAAAGAACAAAATTCTAAAGGTTTACTACTTGTTTGTGAGATCTTTACTTAAGGTGTAAGTTTTGATCACCTAAAGGTATGCCTAAACTTACATATCTCTTATCTTCTACCCAATCCTCAACTTTTAAATACAAGCTTTAAAAGACCTTTTGATTTCTTCTAAGCTTCCACTTACATTAATGGAAAAAGAGGCTAAAAGTGGACATATGAAGTTTGGTTCTAGTTGACTCATTATTTCTATTTGCTTGGCTCTCATAAGCATATCATGAGAGCATATAGAGTAAGCAAGTTTAGCATATCACATACAATGCATGTCATAAAAAATTTAGTCATACCCTTACATGAATGCATTATGGATAGATTTCCTTGTGGATATTTTTATTGAATGTTTTGGTTAGTCTCAAAGGGCTCTCTAGCTTTGTCTCTACATTCTATTTCTTCCATTGGGTTCTTACCACTTTTGTGCTTAGCGGATGTAGAGTCTCAAGATATTAGTAATTTATTATATCTTCCTATTGTTCAGGTTTATTTCTTTTCTTGTTGTCCCTTTTGAGTCTGAAAATGTCTTAGATTAGGGTGTTATGGCTTATTTTCATCTATTTGTACCTCTTATTCATGGTTCACCCATTTTTTAGCCTCAATTAGACCTTGCCCTATTGGTTCTAGAGGCCCTCTTCACTTTGGTACTTTTTCTTTCAGCATGTTGTTCTTTATGCTTTCTTTGTTTGGTAGAAATGATAACATTGTTACCTTTGAGCCTAACCATTCCTTTTGAATAGCTAGCTGCCATTGCTCTTAATCCTTAATCTACTTCACCATCTTATACCCCTACCGTTGTTAGACTATCTTCTCGTTATAGTGTTCTTGGAAACATTGATGTGGAAGAAGGAGGCATATAGTGTTGAACTTCTTTTATTTTCCACCTTACTTTAGTTTTTTGAACTCTTATCATATTAAATTTCATAAAATATTGTCTATTTAATAAGACTAAGTTTCTTGTGTTCCTTACTCTCTGTTCATTTGTCTTTACGTAATTTGTGTAGTTTGTTTGCTTCTATTTTCCTATATTGCTTTTTTTCTATTGTGTGTATATGCTTTTATTTTTGGGAAGTTTTTAAATTATAGAATGCATAACATGTTCATTACCTCATATGCATACATTTAAGGGAAGAGGTATCTATCAATTGCATATTGGCAAGGAAAGTGTTATGATTGTTTTGCATTCTTGTTGTTTGTCCTATTTATAAATTTATGTTATGTTGAGATACCCTCTTCTTCTTGACATCACTTTGTATAAACCTTACATAAATAGAACCATTAGTTCGACTTGTTGCATGCACAGTCTACACTTTCCTATTTCACATGTCTTTTTATGTGTGTGTTTAGTATGGGGTGAGGTTAAAGCATTGAATACACATCTAAGTGTTGGTTGTGGAAGATAGTTGAACTCCTAGTCAACTCCTTAAGGATTCGTTGACACCTTTAAGTGGTGTTGATGTTTGGGGGAAGATTTTTGAGCTACTAAGAGTTTACCAACTTGGAAGATAACTGGGCTTATAGTTAACTTCATCTTTCAGATTCGTTAACACATTTATGTGCCATTGTGTTTTGACCTTCTATCTTGTCGATGTGTTGTATACATATTACAAAGCCCTTTATGCTCTCCCACAACATCTATAGATGTGGGGCTATGTGCTATATATCGCATTAGGGAAATGTTTTCTATTTACACTACACTTGTTTGTCTTTAAATTCAGGTTGTTGTTTGTCAAATTTTTTTATCTTGCTATTATCTTTGTGTTATTTTTTGTATTTCTCACTTGAATGCATGTGTTGTTTCTTTTAGTGTTTACTCTAATCTTATCTGTTGTGTTGCATGAGTGTTAGGATTATTACTCTAATCTTATCTTATCTAATCTTTTCTCCTTCATATAGAAATGTGTTATGTTGCATACTCTGTGTGTGTTCTTGTTTTGACTTTCCATGACAAAAAAGGGGGAAGTGGGCACAATTTGTGTTTATTTGTGCATTATGTTTGTTTATTTTTTTTATATGTGCCTTGTATTTGTTTGTTCACATGCTAGTTGCTACATGGTATTTTTTGTGCATTGTATTTTTTTATTCACATGATATTTTTGCAAGGGATATTGAGTGTAGTCTGCATTGCATTATTGCATTATGTTTATCTAAAATGCATATACTTAGGGGGAGTGTTACATATGTTTAGGCGAATTTTTCCAATTTATGTTGCATGTTGATTATGTAGTTTACATATTTGTATTGCATGTATATTATAGTTGTTTATGCTACATGTTAACTGTGCTTAGCCTATCGTGTGTACCTATATAGGCGTAACATGATAGTGTTTGGACAGACTATCAGTGTGTACATGTGTAGGGAAAACATGATAGTATATGGATATACTACACATTGTATCTGCATGATACATTCATTTGGTATGTGTTTGTTTCATATGTGCAAGTTACAAGTGTATAATGAAATCTTTGTGCTTCAGGTGTACTCTGTGTAGTGGTGCTGAGTTCCTTATGACAGAGGATTGGATAAGTTGATTCATGAAGTTAGATGGATACACTTGGAGTATGTGTGTCTTTTGGGTTTTGGTGTGTGTCATTGTGTTGCTCACGTGAAAAAACAACTTTAGGACATCTTCATGATCATCTCATGTTTCATGAGTTCATGTATTTAGTTGTGTAGTGTTTTGACATGGAAGCCAATGGAGGAAAATTTAAGTCTTGTTGTTCGTATGTTTGTGTAATGGCTTCCCATGGACAAAATATAGTATTTGTTTTTTTACTCAGTGTTCTATCATCCTCTATGTAAGATTGGTTACTCCATATTAGTAATGCATACATGCATATAGTTAGGAACATTTTCTATGAAAATATGTTTACGCACACTAGAGTGTTGGTTTTTTTTAGTGTGCATGCTAAGTGAGGTGTTGGTTTTCATACTAGCTTCTTGACGTTGTCACTTGTATTTTCGGTTCATTTCAAGTGTAAGTATTTATGGAAAGTATTCGGCAATTTTTGAAACAAAAATTGTGACTTTTTAGCACCTCGCCACCAAGCCTACTAGGGACCTTACCACAGGTGGTGGTGAGGTAGAAATTTCAAGCTCTATAAATACCCTCATTTCTTATTTTTTTATCCAAAAAATCTAACAAAATTGTGTCAAATTGACATCTCATTTTTCCATTTTTGGATCACTAATATTTCTAGTTTTGTTCAATATTAGTGATTTGTGATTGTGTGAGCAAAATTATACTTGTGATTGTTATGTACCCAAGATGGTGTTTGCAAATGGGTTGTATGTGAGCCATATGTCGTTCGGGAGTTGTTTGAATGCAATTGTTTATTTATAAGAACCTCATTGTGGGAGTGAGCGAAGTTAAATGCTTTGAGCTCTTATATCTCTTATTATGTGCAATAAGAGATAGGTTCTTTGAGTTTGAAAGTGGTCCTCAAGATTAGGAGTAGTTACACTTCTGGTTACTGATCTGTAATCACTGATCATACCATATTGGACAGTGTAGGCTTTGGAGAAGAGTTGGGTTCGTGTGTCAAACCAAGTTTTTGTGGAAGCTAGCAACAAGCAAGAACATTAATAGGCAGTTAGGATAAAGGTCTTGACTAATAAAGGTAATAGTGGTTTTATTTCTTTCAAAATGTAACTATTTTATTGATTAGTTGATTATTTGCTACTGGGTAATTGCCTTAAGCAACCCAAGGATGTTACCACATAGATAGGGTTTCTATATATATAGGTTTACCGAGTTATATTTGTTATGTATGATATGTTTTTGCATTAGTATAATCTGAGTTTCTATTATGTATATTCCATCACATTAGATTTAAACTCTGATTAGTAAGCTTATTTATTTTGCGTAGTTGCATGCCTTATTTCCTTTCCATGTAGTATGCCTATAGCTTTCTAATTATTACTTTTTCTTTTTGATCATGCATTTTTGGTGTGAGTCTCTAAGGAGCCTATATATGCTTACAATGGTAATGTAACATATGTTGGACTCTTTATTATGTTTGTTATTTAATGTATGATTGCATGTTGTGAGGGTACAATCATCGTTTACCGAATATGTTTCCACATATAAGGCCTTGAAGAGATTGTAAATTCCTTATAGCTTTTAAGTATATATGACTATCTTGCATGTTGTGTGATGTTTGCAATATTTATGCATGTTGCTAGCCTAGACAAGAGCCTGTATGGCACACTCTCACTAGTGTGTTTACTGTAGTTTCATCTTTCTTATAGCAGGTTATTTTGTGTATTGAATTGATAATTTTGTTTTGTACTTCTGTTGTGTTAATTGCTCAATTCGCGTTGTAAGGCCTTTTGATCGAATTGATATAAAGCTTGTGCAAAACTTCCACATGTACATCCCGGTTACCTATTTGAGTTAGAAGAATAATTGACCTTCGTGTAATTGTTCCTGCGTATGGGAATCTCCAATTTCCTTTTCACCATCCAAGGTGATATTGAACAATTGACCAGAGAGGACCAAGTGCTCCGTATCCTTTTCCTTCAAATTGCAATTGATTGTGGTCATAACCTTTTTTTGTTTGAGATATTCATACACAAGTTAATCATATGATTCTTGAAGTGAGAACTTGTCATTATCACCAACATCTATCCAATAAGAGGAGCTAGAAGGGTCATTCTCTGAGTGGGAAGCCATTAATGCAAAATGACCAAGAGTAGCAAAAATAGTCGTTTTAGAGTAGACACAACAGTTTGAGAAGAACACCCATCATATTTATTTTACAAGAAACCCCAAGCTTCCTTTGAAGTAGTGAACTTAGAGATCAAGACTAAGTCTACAGTAGTAACTAAACTAGTGACAATATATAACCCTTGACAATTTAGATCACTGAGACGTTGTTCCTGTTTATTCTAAGCAGCAATGGGTTTAAGTTCAACAACACTAGTCTTTGTAATGTGAACAAGGTACATCCAACCATTCTAAAATAAGGACCAAATATCATTGTTTATAGATCTCAAGTAAGAGAATATTGAACTGAGGTGGTTTACCAACCTAGCCTCCCATATTATTGATGATTCTATGAAAATAGAGTCATTAGTGCACCTTTTTACTTAATATTTACTTTTTTTATTTAATAAATACTATTTTATGGCTAAAAAAATTAAAATATAATGATTTTAGTGAAAAGGGGTGAAAATACAATTTTTGAATTTTTTTAGATTTTTTATGAATTTTTAACGTAGGACCAATTATAAGCTTCCACGTGGCATTCCACGCAAGCAGAGGAGAGCCACGTAAGCATGCGAGGAGGACAAAACATGTGCCATGTGTCAACACATTGTTCAATCCGAGTTTGGAAATCGATCAATGCATAATGGCACGTGTCACCACACTATTGCTCCGAGCGTTCCACCGGTGTGCCACGCCATCCATTACCATGAATCACGTCACGCCACGTGTTACTGACTCGGTGAGCGTTGACTCTGACCGGTCTCCCCTGCCACGCGTTGCTTCCTTATTCGCGCAATGAATTTCTTAAGCCAAGTGTTGTTCTGTGATTGGCTGAAACTGTCAGTTTTGCTTGTTTTGATCGTAGCCCTTGATTTGAAGTTGATTGGACGGTCCAGATCACACCTGAGCTTTAATTAAGCCTCTAATCACTCCATAAACCCTAATTAGCCTCCATTAGCTTAATTTTGGTAAGTTTTTAGAGCTAAAAAGAGAGAAAAATATAGAAAAAGTGAAGAAACGACACAATTTTGGTGGAGATTAAAGAGGAAATTAATTCTACAATTCAAGAGATTGATTGTATTTCTTTTTCTACTATTTTATTTATTAATTTTATGTCTTTCTTTATGAAAAATATGATCTTTATGAACACAATTATGTGTAATTAATTTATTAATCTAGGGATCTTATGAACTCAATTTTCACAATCTGATGATCTAATATTTTTTTCTAATTATATTATTTAATCAGATATTTATGCTATTAATTGTTTGGCCAATAATTTATCTATAGAGACAATTAAATAGATTTGAGAAAATTATTTAATTGTTTCTCTTGATTAAATAACATGCATAGTTTTTAGGCAGAGATGTATGATTCTTATATATGTGATCTATAATTGATGAACTTAATGAGTAGTACGCAATTTAATTGGCATGAAAGTGTGATTAAATTAATTACTATATGATGTGTAGTTTACTTGAGAGAGGAATACATGCTAGGTTAGAATCAATTGATCATGTAATTAATTGATATTATATTGGAGGGATTTTAGTGATTCATATGTTTAGAAAATTGGGGGATTAAGTGTTTCTAGATATTTTCTCATATATCTTTTTAGTCATAAAATCTGATTTAATTAATTATTGCTATTTACTTTTAGTTATTTTAATTTTGCTTTCTTAAGATATAAAAACACCAAAAAAATTAATTTTTATTATTTTTAGTTTTAAAAATTAGTTTCTAAAAAACAATAATCTCCGTGGGAACGATCTTTACTTATCATTATATTACTTGTTACGATACAAATACTTGCGTATTCATTGCACACACAATTTATGTGGCAATCAATTATCCATCATAAGAGATTAGCATAATTAAATATAGAGAAAGAGAAAAGGGAGAACATTGGAATGATTAAGCCTAAAAAGGGTTTATCGGGTCTGATACCAATTGAAAGAGTCTGAGATCTAGTAAGCAATTAAGGTAAGGAGATATAAACTCCTAAAGAAATCGTCCGCACAAGTAGTGGAATAACTAAAAAAATAGTAATAATAACCCCTGAAAAATAGTTTATTTTAGCAAACATAAAATGTACACACTTATGCAAAGGAAGTAGTATACAAAATAGAACTAAGTAGTTTTTCAATCAAAGTCCTAATTCTATATATGATAACATGTAGTATCATGACTCAAATTGTACTCACAATAAAGTAGATCATTTAAACACAATCAAGTAACAAGGTAAACCCACGTAGAATTCTTATCTATATGGTAACATTGTTGATTTTCTTATAGCAGCCACTCTGTAGCTAAAAAATTCATTAAGTAACAATACAATTACAACCCTGAAAAAAATAAAACCAATAATTCCTCCATTAATTGGAACCTCTGTGCAAACTGTTTATTGTTGCTCTCGCTTGCTGCCTCTGTAACAACCTAGTCTATCACAATGATTTGATTTTTTGAAAAAACTAATCTAATGTAGAAAGATAAAGATAGACATGGATTCAACAAATAGTTATGTAATTTAATACATTCATAACAATGAAGAATAATGAATATAATAATTCAATAATTATGGTTACTCATATTATTTAGGTTATTAAAGATATAAATTAATATTTATTAATTTTCTCTTTTTGGTATAAACGTGTTCTTAGACAGGGTTCAAATTCTATTGTTTAATATTAATTAACTAATATACTTAATATTAATTAATTAAGTATTAAATTTCAGTTTTATTTATAAAAAAATAACAAACTATCTAATTACAATTTTAGGCAGAATCAGTTAATTAAACTTTATTTTAGGTGTCTAAATTAAACTTAAGAATTTAACTATCTAAAAAATAACTTTCAGGTTTTAAAACTTAATTAATTATTTCAGGTTTTAACTCTTTTATTTAAGAAAATATGTTGTCAATACATTTTCAAATAATTATTATTTGTAAAAAAAAACCTTGAAATAGAGCTTTATATTAAGTATCCAAATAATTAAATCTAAAATAAAATAGTATTACTCCAAATCTAGGTAATTCTTAATTTTAACTCTTATATTAAGTTTTTTTAGTAAGAATAATGTACTCTTTCAAATAACATTCTTTATAAAAATCTTGATTAAAAATAAAATCAATTTACTTTAAGAAAATATTTTACCTATTCAATATTTTGCAAGCATAACGTTATTATTATATTAAGTTCACTATTAGTCATACCTATTATAATTGATCACAGAAAAATCAATAATGACACAGAAAAAACATCATAAATATATGGATTGCAAAAGGAATATAATTAATACATCAACAATATTCTTAAAGAACTTTGAAGAGTTGATTCTAAGACTAAAAAAACTCTAATAGTAATTGCACTCAAGAATTTGTTGAAATCGAAAACTAGAAACTATTAAAACATAAACATGTTCTTCCTCAAAATTGAGGGAAGAATTAAATAAATTCTAAAAGATAAAAATATAAAAATCTACAGAAAAGGGGGAGAGAAAGTTACTGAAAATGCAACTTGAAAGCTTATTTTCTTGGTATACTTAGGGGTCCTATTTATAGGAAAGAATGTGAGAAAACTTGTGTTTTTGGCGCAATACGATCAGATTGCAACCAGATTTTTACCAGTTCAAACCTCCTTATGCAACATACAATTATTTTTTTCTTTATTTTCTATTAGCTCTTTTCTTCACTTTGGATAATATCAAGTAAATGATATTTATTTAAGATCCAAAAATTATAATAAACATGTGTCAAGTATTGTTTTTCTTTATTTTAATATTTATATATTAAAATACCTGCAAAACACTACAATATACCCATTAATATAAACAAATAGAGTTATCTAAAATATAATAGAATAAAACAAATACAAATATATTTTATTAATTAAATGACATTAAAACATGGTTTATTTAGTGCTTTTTAAGTACTCACCATAATACACTGGCCAAAAAAAATGAAAGTAGTACATATCTAATTCCACATTTAAGTATTGACTCCTTCAAGTCCTATAACTATGTGATTTATATACTTTAGTTCTGTAACTATTGAGACGAACTCATTTAGTCTTGTAATTTAAAATACAATCAATTAAGTAAAAATTTAAAAAATTGAGATTTTTTCAAGAATAAAATGAGAATGATATATTTTATTTAAAAAATTAAAAAATAAAACTAACAAGTAGCCCTTTCCTCTTCTCCTATCTCTTTCTATCTCTTAATTTCTCTCTCCCTTCTAATCATTCTTTATCTCTCTATCCCTTCTCTCTTCTTTTTCCTCTCACTCATTCTCATTCTCAATTTTATTTTTTATTTTTATTATCAATTGAAAGTGTCCACAACTCAAGATACAAACTCCTAAAGAATTTGGCTCTAACTCGCATAAACAATGATATAAATACTTATACAAAACATCCAGCAGAATCACAGATAGTACAATATCAAAAAGTAGATAACTTTAATCACATATATTATATAGCAATAACAGAATGCAAGTAAACAATAAATGTTTTGTAATTAGAGATTATGCCTCAATATGTTGAGAGATATATATAATAAACTCATACTAAACTAGTTCAACAAGTGATCATGCATATCATTCTATATAAAGAGGTAAATAAATATGGAGAACATATCTATATAGTAACATCCTTGGATTACTTAAGATAACCACTTAACAACAAATAATTTACTAAATAGTAAAAGAGGTTACAATACTAATAGATAGTAAAACCACTATTAACTCCATCAGTCAGGACCTCCATCAAAACTGCCTATTATTGCTCTTTCCTTGCTTTTTTTGCAATCATTTCGTTCAACACTCGAACCCAGCTATCCTCCACATCCAACACCACACAATATGGCATGATTGGTAACCAATGATCAGTAACTATAAGTGTATCAACTCACAATCTTAAGGGACACACAGTCCACCACTATAATCAAATCATGTACAGAAGACACAGAGTCAAACTATGTATGCAAACAACTTACGATTTAATTACTAAACTTACTAAGAAACACATACTCAAATATAGTCTCTTCAAAATAATTTCAACAATAGATATAAATGTTAGAGTTCATTTTAGAATAGTTTTGGTTCTTAAACAAGGGGTAAGAAATAAGAGAAATGAGAGGGTATTTGTGGCACTCAGATTTTCCACCTGGCCACTACCTTACTACCACATGTGGTGAGGTTGCTAGCGAGTTTTTTGGTGAGCTAATCGGCTAAGAATGTAAAATGTATTTCCAAAAATGTAGAGTAAATTGACAAATACCCACACCTAAAATAATCCAAAAACCACAAGTAACAACATCGACTCATTTGCATGCTTACTCACCAAAATCCGATGCTCTCAACCTAGGATGCATACTACGAAAACCGACCCCATGGTATGTGTAAACATGCTTGCATACAAAGTGTACCTAATTATGTACGTGTGGGAATTACTGATCCACAGTAACCATGCTTGCATAGAGTATACACTAAGTAAAATAAAATGCACACCGTGTTTTGTACATAGGTAGCCAACACATAGACACAAGTGCAATAGGACTTACATTTTCCCCTTTTGCTTTCCATGTCAAAACACTACACAACTAGGTACATATACTCATCAAACATGAGATGATTATGAAGATGTTCTAGAGTTGTTTGTTCTCATGAACAACACAATAAGACACATATACACCAAGTGCATCCAGCTTGAGGGCTTCATCCAACTTCATGAATCAACCCATCTAGTCCTCTATCACTCAAAAACATGAGGAATTTAGCGCCACTTGCACATAGCATATCGGAGGCATGAAGACTTAACTCCACATTTGTAACCTATACACACGAGACAAATACATATAGAAACAACTTGTAGTCAACTCATATACTATCATGTTATCCCTACACAGGTACATACCGATAGGCACAAACATAAGTAAACATGCATAACTCCTCCTAAATAAATGCAAGTCATACAATGATATGTAGTGCAATCCTACACTCAAAGCTCATCTAGCACACATCATGGAAACATAAATATAGTTGTGAACAAAAGCTTCTCCCTCTTTTTGACACTAAAAGTCAAAGGATCATTCCTATAAAAGCGATAGAAGGTATAACACTGACACAACACAACATGTAAGATTAAAGTAAACAAAATAAGAAGTACCATATGGTTCACAAGAAAAAGACATATAAAGGCACTAAGCCATGTGAAGGAAACAAAGCATCTTTAACAAAATAGAGGGTCTATAGAGGATAAAAATACATTGAACACAAATATCCACATGTCCATCAAACCATGATGCATTCATGTAAGGGTATGACTAAATTTTGGATGACATTCACTATGTGTGAAATATAAAATTTGTTTACTTTATATGCGTCATGATATGTTCATGTGAATCAAGACAATCAAAATATAGACTCAAGTTGAACCAAGCTTCTTATGTCTACAATTAGTCTCTTTCTCCACTAAAGTAAATACTGACCTAGAAGAAATCAATAGGTCTTTCTAAGTTTGTAATGACAGGATAAGGTATGGGTAGATACTGACCTAGAAGAAATCAATAGGTCTTTCTAAGTTTGTAATGACAAGATAAGGTATGGGTAGAGGAACGAAGACATTTAGACTTTAACACACATTGTTGATCCAATCAAAAAGATAAGTCCATATTCATGACACTTACACCCTCAAACATGGGTTATTTCTCTTTGCTTCTCAAATTTCAACCAATAAAGTTATGAGAAAAGTACACAAAGTTCATACGTTTATCGTCTTTTCACTTTTCTTTTCTTTTCTTTCCTTCTTCCTTTTGTTTATAAATAAACAAATCTCAACACTTCATTTTTTTCTTTTTTTCATCTTCCCCATTTTTTATATCATTCCATTTTTACCCTTTCCTTTTTTTATTCCACTTTTCTCTTTTCTAGAAACCAAGAGGATGAAACTAACAACTCAGTATAATTGTGCTCAATAAAGGTTGGATAAGGTAAATGGGAATAAACTTTTGGCTAAGTCGATATTTAGGTGTAGAGAAATGAAGGGATGATATAAAGGCTCAAAAAGAGAGACTAAAGATATGAGAACAATGGTGGCAAGAAAGGAAGAAACAATTCAAGGATAACCTAAATCCTTTTTTCTAACCAAACAACACATGGAATTTGTCCTCAAAAGACATTAAATGTGAATTCTAGAGCTTGTTAGAGAAATATAAATCATCAAAGCAAAAGATTCACACAAACCTTTCAAGATAACCATATAAATTCACAGAGATATGGAAAGTATAAAGAAGAGACGTATTTTTCAAAAACTGAGAAGAAAAATTTAGCCATACATGCTCTTAAAGAATACATATGTCAAACATCTATACTTCAATTCAGGTTAAATGAATGTCAAATATATAACAACATAATCCCTTTAGGATTCATTTTATATGCAAACATTTACGAAAGAAAAAATTCGCCAGTCTCATGAAATGCAAAACAAAGACAAACAATTGAGATGACAAGAATAGACTTAGAATAGATCAAAGCCCAAAAGAAGAGAAAAAAGCCTCAAAAGAGATCAACAGTAAAACTCACATCATAGCTAGTCAGTAAAAAGGAAAGAACTAACTAACTAGTAAACAATACAAGCAACATCCCTAAGAAAATGAAGAAACAAGAGATGCTACTAAACTACTAAACTACTAAACTACTAAACATACAAAAAGGCAAGGTTCTAACATCGAAACATGAAACATACTTAGACGGGGACAACAACATAAAAAACAGAAGTGTCACCAGAACACACAAGTTAAAAATAATATTGCAAGTATGTCAAAAGTCCTAAAGACAGATATAGTCTAAATGAAATATAGATGCACAAGACAAACAAGAGTAAGTACAAAATGGTGAGACACTCATAAGGCATAGAAGAAGGAAAAAGAGGTAAAATAATAACAGACACCAACATGAGACAAATAAAGGATCAATATACAACATACTAAGTACATGAAAGTAGAACCTAGTAAAACAGGTAAGATGTAGTCTATATGACATAAAATATGAAAGATAAGACTATAGAAAGTAAAACCATAATACTTTGACTCTACATGATGAACATGGTGATGTGATGTGCATACAAAAGGCCATAAAGGAATAAGCAAGCAGTATGCAAGACAAAAGCACATAAGGAACATGTCAAAGCAACTAGCATGTCAAAAAAGTAGTAAAGGATTAGTCAGACATGTAAACCAACAAATATGATAATTAACATATTGTGCACGCCAAGGAAACAAGAAGAGAGGGACAAGAAGAAGTGTCAAACGGATGAACACAAATAAAATAAAAAATATCTAAACTCACATACAGAAGGATGACAAAGAAAAATAGTAAGAAATAAAGCAACTTAGCCCCAAAAGATCATTAAAAAATAGTGATCAAACTACATCCCTCCGTTTAAAGATTTTTTGAGGGACAACAAAACTCAAAGATAATCTCTAACTCATATGAACATGAGGTGTATATAGAACTCGTGATCTATTTTGTTTATAGTTTTTAGAAAATTCAATCGAGTCATTCATATAAAGCTAGGCCAAGCAAACTTATTGAAGCATATTTATTTTCACATTTTGCCTCAGGTGCATAATGCAACCTACTTTAACATGCTCAAATAAGCCACAGTAGGTACATCTAGACAAAAATGTGGGGTCAATAAGGTGAAGTACTCCGAGATAAACTCCTTATATATCTAGGACACTGCCTAACAAAGTAGCTAATAATGCCATAAAGATACAGGTACGACGAGTGAAGTTAGAGAATCTAGATCCCTAACTTCGAGGAGTTGTACGCAGAGTAAAGAGAAAATAAGCTCATGTTAACTCTCATATGATGATGAGAAGTTAATTTTCCATATGCTAATTCACCACAGTAATGACAAGTAGGGATAGCAGTAGGTAAAGGAAGTAGATCATTACTAAAGCAATGGGAAGTGTTAGCCTTAAGTGAATAGTTCACACTGCTAGAGGAACTAGGCTGGAACGTGACAATTGAATTACCTTTAAGGGTGACAGTAACTGACTTCAACTTAGAATCTTGATCAGTAGACTTCACAAACTTAGGACCAGTAGAAATAGAAGTATAAACCCCTTCATTATGCCCAATGTTGTGTTTCACCAAAAGGTTTTATGTTACTAATAAATTCACTTAATTTTTGGGAACCAAAAATCATTTTATTGACAGTACAGGAAGACTGAGCCAATTATTTTTCACTCACCCAGAGTTTATTTTTTAAAGTTATAATAAACTCTTTCTTTTCCTTAAGGAAAAATTCCAAGTGAGCCGTTGAATTGTTGAGAATTCCAACTCTCTCATTCATATGTTTCACTTCAGCTTCTTTCTCAGTAAGAGCATAAGTTAGATACTCCTTGGCACTTTTAAGGACAATTATCTGCTTCTTCAACTATTTAATACCATCATTTTGATCATTCGGGGGATCATGATTAACATACAATGGAGTAGCTTTATTAGAGGTGGAATATTTCAATTGTTCCTCAAGTATCTTCATCTTCTTAAGATTTGCTTCAAACTTTTCTTGCAAATATAAATGTCTCTTTTGAATGACCACACACCTATTAGTGAGATCATGTTGTTGATCATCAGTTGAGGGCTTCATTTCCTCAAGAGGGAGCACTTATCTTGCCCTCATTTTCATCCAGGCTCTAAAAAGTCTTTTTCTTAGCCTTTTCTTATATAATATGCTCCAATAAGAGTGCATTGTAGGAATCAAGCAATTCATCTTACTCATCATCATCATCAACTTCATATTTAACCTCTTGAACATCTGAGGTAGCAGTCGGAGGATCAACGGCACTACTCGAAGTAACTAAGGCCAAAAATTTAGTATCATACTCATTATCCCTACTGGTATTGTTCGAAATAGTAACCTTAGCCTTCATCGCACACTTATTTGTGCACTTTTATTTCAAGAAACAATTTAATGCAAGGTGACAAGGCATCCTACATTCGAAACATTTGATCTTAATCAATTGCCCTTTTGCTAGGTTTCTCAAATTCATTATATGAATCATTAATAACTTTTCCAGATTTTAAGCCTTTAGAGCTTGAATTACCTTTTCCAATACCCCCAGAAGAGTGTTTCTTTTTTCCAAAAAATTAGTAAATATCTAGATAAGTAGAGCCATTTCCTTCTTATCGGGATCAAATTCATCATTATCAATAACTGTGGAAAAAATATCTTCGCTCAGACCACTATCATTTATTTCTTGATAACCAAGCTCTTTTTCTTCTCAGAGGTAGATTCCTCTCATCTTGGCAACAAGTGATGTAGTTCAAAGACTTATAGGTCACCAACTAATTCATGAACAATAAGTTCACCAAGCTTGTTCATGGACTCAAGCACGGTAACTTTGGTGTGAAAATGATAGGGTAGGCTAGCAATGATTTTCTCAATTTTGTTTTCCTCGTTGATAGGTCCACCTAAGTTGTAGAAATAGTTGACAATGTTTGAAAAACATGCATAGAATTTGTCAAAATTTTCATCATCTTGCATGATATAGAGTTCAAATCTCTGTTCAACTTCAGAATTTTGGATCTATTTACAACTAAAGTGCCTTCATAAATGGTCTCCAAAATGTCTCACGCTTGTTTTGAAGAAGTACAATTCTGAATTCTTCGAAATTCATCTGGCGAAATAACCCTGACGATAGCACAGAGTTCTATGTTATTCCATTCAGATTCCTTACTATCATCTTTAGTCCACTCACTCATGGGTTTAGGAATTACAGTGTTATCAAGTAAGGTTTTAGTTGGATATGTCCGGCCATTCTTGACAATGAACCACACCTGATCTCCTTGGGACCACAAAAAGGCCTTCATTTGTGATTTTCAATAGGCATAGTTTAGCCCATTGAAAAGTTGAGATCTACCTATATTACCTCCTTGTCCTAGCTCCATTAGAGAGAAAATGTGTGTGTGACAAAGTGAGTTTACAAAAACAACAATGGAGTGGTTAAGCCCAAAAGGATGCATTTACTCTTATACCAATTTTAAAAGTCCACGACCCAATATACGATATAAACTCCAAAAGGACTAATCCATAACTCATACAAACAAGGATATAACACTTATACAAAACACGCAACAAAATCATAGATAATATAATATCAAAAGGCATATAACTTTAATCACATATATTATATATAAATAGTAGAAAGCAAGTAAATAATAAATTCTTTCTAATATGTTGAGACACATACATAACAAACTCATATTATACTAGCTTAACAAGTGATCATGCATAACACTCTATATAATGAGTTAAACTTATATAGACATTGTATCTATATGTTAATATCCTTAGATTGCTTAAGACATCTACTCAATAGCAAATAATTCACTAAACAATAAAAACATGTTACAATACTAATAGACAATAAAACCACTATTACCTCTATTAACTAGGACCTCTATCCAAATCGCCTATTGGTGCTCTTCACTTGCTGCTTCCACAATCATTTGGTTTAACACTCGAATTCAACTATCCTCTACACCAAACACCACCCAATGTGGTATGATTGGTAACTAATGATCAGTAATGGAAGTGTATCAACTATACTCTCAAGGGACACACAGTTCACCACTATAATCAAATTGTGTACATGAGACACACAGTCAAACCACGTACGCACACAACCTACGATTTGATTAATAAACTCACTAAGGGACCCACACTCAAATATAGTCTCTCCAAAATAATATCGACAATAGATACAAATATTAGAATAAATTTTGACAGAGTTTCTGTTTTTAAACAAAGGGTAAGAAATAAGAGAAATGAGGAGGTATTTATAGCACTTGGATTTACCACTTCACCAGCCACCTCACCAAACACCTCATCACCACCTTACTACCACCTGTAGTGAGGTCCCTAGGGAGCCTATTGGCATGGTATGTAAAACGTAATATTTTTTGTTTCCAAAAATGCCAAGTAAAATCCACAAAAATATCCGCACCTGAAACAAGTCAAAAATCACGAGTAATAACATCAGTTCGGTTGCACGCTCACTCACCAAAAATCAACACTCTTAACCTAGCATATATACTACGAAAACCAACAATATGGTGTGTGTAAACATGCTTGTATACAAAGTATGTCTAACTATGTGCGTGTGTGAATTACTGATCTGTAGTAACTAATTTTACATAAAGAAAGACAAATATACTAAATAAAATAAAACAGACATCGTATTTATATACATAGTAAGCTAACACATAAACACGAGTACAACAAAACTTACAAAAATTATGATTAGATAAGATGAGAGTAAGATATATTATAGAAGGAGAACAAGGCTAATGGCGCATTTTTTTTATTAATTAATCTTAAATTTTAAAAATTTTAACTTAATTAATGATTTAATTTAATTAATTGTACTTTTAAATTGAAAAAATTAATAAAATTTATCAAAAAACCAAAACTCAAATTTTCATTCAAAATCATCTCGAATTCGGTGCAGCTATAGATCCCTATCAACTCTCTCCCCCTCTGCCTTATTTTCTACCTTATTTCTTACTTGCGTATCTGCCCTCTTCCCCAAGATCTGTGCCCTTCGGTTCGATTTTTTTTTGTTTGAATTATTAAATCTCTTTTAATAATTTTTGAAACTATCATTTACTTCAAATTTTCGTTAGGATCCATCTAAGAGTTTCCGATTAACTTGATAGTTTTTAATTTCTTGATTTTTGAAATTTCGCAGATCCATCATGGATTTTATGAAGGTCTTTGATCAAACCGTCAAAGAACTGTGAGCTTCTTAGCCATCCCCTATTTGATCTATTTCTTGCTAACAAGCTTCAAATCTCAAATTTGGTTATATTTACAAGCTATTCATTATATCTTGGTTGGCAGAAAGAGGGAGGTTAACTTGAAGGTCTTGAAGGTTCCGGAGATCGAACAGAAGGTAATTTGTTCTTTCGTTTGTATTTTTTTTCCACAGCACTTAACATATTTACGGATTTTACTCGTACATTTAAAGCTCTTTTTTGTTGTATCTTATGCGAATTGAATTTGAATTATAGATTGTGGTCTATAATGCATGTACTTGAGGAGTTTTGGTGCATTAGTTGGTTCTAATCAAACTGGAGGCCTTCTAGATTTTGCTAGTTATTACCGTTCTTAGATCAAACTTGTGTTTCTCTTAGTTCCTTTCATTTTTCTTTGCTATTTTTCTATTTTGTCTGCTGGCTTCATTTGGAGTTTTTTTATCATATGTAGAACAGTAGAAAGTTCAATGTCTTAACAAATTTTGAGGATTTACGGTCTGCTATGCATTCGAGCTTGTTTAGTAGAGATGTTATCTGTAGAATTCATAGAGGATAGTAACTCTTTAAGATTGTGATGTTATCTTTATATGATTTCTGTAAATGTTATTATAGGTCTTGGACGCTACGGACAATGAACCATGGGGTCCTCATGGCTCTGCATTGGCTGAGATTGCACAGGCCACCAAAAAATTGTAGGTGTATCAATGTAACATTGAAAATTTTATTCTGTCACTGATTCTTCTGTTAGGAATATGCCTTACTGATTTTGAAATATTTCAGTACGGAATGCCAGATGGTTATGAATGTATTGTGGCAAAGATTAACTGAGACTGGCAAGGACTGGCGTTATGTCTATAAGGTGAGAGTGTAGATTGTCCCATAGTTTTATCACTCCAAAGAAAATCCAAGGATAGTCTTTGATTTATGCATTATTTTTTCGTTGATTTTCTTATCTCGTGAGTCTTCCCATGCTTTGAATTCTAAAATCATTTTACTACCCAACAACTCAAAATATCTGAAACAACTTCTGTATCAGGCATTGGCTGTTATAGAGTACTTGGTTGCACATGGATCTGAACGTGCTGTGGATGAAGTCATAGAACATACTTTCCAGATCTCAGTAAGAAATACTTTTCCTTGCATAGTTCAAAGTTGCCATACGATTTATGACTGCTTTCAGTATTAGGTTGATTGTGCTCTTAAAGTTGTATTTTCTTCTTGGCTTTTCTCTTAATGTAGGCACTTACAAGTTTTGAGTATGTTGAGCCAAGCGGGAAGGATATGGGAATAAATGTGAGAAAGAAGGCAGAAAACATAGTTAACCTTTTGAATAATAGAGATAAAATACAAGAAGTCAGAAATAAAGCTGCTGCAAATCGTGATAAGTAAGTTTTTCTAGGACCTTCATGTGGTTGATGTAAAAATCTATTATTTCTGTTTGGTTCTGTGTCATTTCATCGAAACCTTTACTTTCTTTCTATATTAGGTATGTTGGACTTTCATCTTCTGGAATAAAGTCAGGATCATCTTTTTACGGTAGTAGCAGCTACCAGAACAGTGATCACTATGGAGGGCTAAGTGGTAAAAATGATAGATATCGGGATAACTTCAAAGACATGGATCATAACGATGAAGAAAAGATTGATAAGGATATTTACGGTGGATCACATGGAGGGTTTACCAGTGAGAACCAAAGAAGCAACTTGACTAAGGGTGCCACAAACAGGTAGGCTGTATCGTTAATCGTTGTTATTGTTTCATGTTTGAAAGTATTTTGACATGAACTGTAGTAAATGACATGGATGGAGAGGTTTTAAGATGGAATTTACTGGATGTGGGCCCTCGTAATCTTGATATTTCTATTTAATCTTATGTTTCTAGGATATGGGTGGCAAAGTAGGAGGCAGTGGATTCATAATTAATGTTGATAACTTTGCAGTTCGGAAGCAAAGGAAATAAGAGAAAATCATAAAATTAGGCTGCACGTATCCATGATTTTGCATTTCTTGTAAATATGTGCTTGAGAAATGGTGAAGTGTCATTGGTTTTTGACTTTTTATTATGACACTGACTTAAAGGTCCCAGATTCAGAAAAGTCCTTGGATCATTGGGGAGTTAATTTTTATAGGCCAACGTTATTGCAAAGATTGGTCTAATCTATTTCTTACTTTGGTGATGCACCCCAAAAATAAAACCATGATATGTGTTGCCTTTTATTGCCATGTTTTTTTTTGCTGTTTCACTAATCTGAAAACATTTGATCATCAGAAAGGATAAAAAAAGTGTGCCAGCGGGTACACGCTCGTCGAAGTCATCTGCTCAAAACTCAAGTGCTCCTTCAAACAATTATGAGGATGATTTTGATGATTTTGATCCACGAGGGACTTCCACTACCAGTAAGTACTTGAGATTTATTGTAAAACTTATAGCTTTCTGCTAATGTCTATCCTGTTTATTATAATAAGGGCCTTATGTTTTTACCAAACAAGAGTGATATATTGATCATTTTGATTTATGCTCTTCCCCCCCTCGATTTGTATAACATACTGAATGTGCTGGGGTTTGTTGTGGATTATTTTTGGGACAGATGCTGCTGGAAGCTCTAACCAGGTGGATCTCTTTGGGCAAGATTTGATTGGTGACCTTATGGATGCTCCAGCAGCTGTACCAGCAGAAAACCTTCCAATAGATAGCACTTCATCAGATGTTGATCTGTTTGCTGATGCAACTTTTGTAACTGCACCACCCAAAATAGAAACTGGAGCTGCGTCTCAAACTAAGGTTAGAAGTTTTTCCTGAGGTCATTATGAAATTATATGGATCTATGGGTTCTTTAAGCCATTAACTGTTTCAAAATGTACTTGATTGATTATCTTGCACATTCTAATTCTGGTATTATTGCTCTGAATTCCATTTATTCCTCAATTTGTTGGCTTAAATACCTTTCTTCTGCATTAACAATCTGTCATGATATACAGAATGAGGTTGATCTGTTTGCTTCAAAACCTGCCATATCTTCAGCTTCTCCTACAGTTGATCTTTTTGCCTCCAACCCTGTTCAACAGCCAGAAATCAAGTCTACAAACATTGGCACAACAATAACTAACATAGTTGATCCCTTTGCTACTGTTCCTCTTAATAACTTTGATGAGTCTGACCTTTTTGGTTCATTCACCTCTCATTCAGACTCGTCAGCTTCACAACCTTCCCAAATTTCTGTTGATGGAAACCAAAAGAATTTGGCTGGAAATGTTTCAGCAGACTTGAAGGCACCAGCCAAGAAGGATTCTTTCCAAGTGAAGTCTGGAATATGGGCTGATTCACTTAGCCGTGGATTGATTGATCTCAACATATCTTCGTGTAAGTATGGCTATATCTCAAATATCCCTTCATAATTATTGTTCTAAGTTTGAAATGCCAGATATGCATCTAAAGGTGTATCATCTTATGGATGGTGGAAACTTGGACGAGTTTGGAATCCTCAAATTTGTGTTATTAGTAATAGTTGATGTTTTAGCCTCTTCTTTATTTTTAAAATTGAGGATGATGATATTAGTTGTGTGATGGATGTTGCATTTTATTGAGTGTTCTTCCTTGGTTGTCATTTATTAGAATTTTGCTTAGTAGGTAATAGATTCACTAGTGCATCCATTCTTGCCTATTGAGTGCCAACATACAAACGAAAGAAAAGCTGTGAAGACATGAGCCTCATACTGAAACTCTTAGGCTTATTTGCAAACTATAGCTGTAGGAGCTTAAACTCACATGGTAGAAGTAGAATAAGCAATAAAAAGATTCTTATTTAAGTACTCAAGCAAGTTATGTTTATCTTCCTTTGGATTTGCACTTATTAACTTTCAACTGGACTATTGTAAATGCCTTTTCGTATGTATGTGTACTGGCAGCCAAGAAGGTCAATCTGGCAGATATTGGCGTTGTTGGTGGACTAACTGATGGATCAGATGGAAAGGAGAAAGGACCATCAACTTCATACTTCATGGGTAGAGCAATGGGTATAGGGTCCGGGTCCGGTCTTGGTAGAACCAGCTCATCTGAGTCTGCACCTTCACAGGCCATGGCAGGAGATGACTTCTTCTCTAGCCTTAATGGTACACAATATCAATATGGTGGCTTCCAAAAGTAAAGTAGTCATTCATTCATCATCTATTCTTAATTCATTTTGTTGTGCTTTCTTCATACAAAGCATCATATAATATGCTGTTTTTTATTAGTTGTGGAGATGTTATACTCTTCTCGATGGTACTTTTGACTCATGAATGAGTTTCCATTGTTTTCCTAGTGGGACATAATTTGGTTATTGGAATTAGAGCCTGTTGGCCATGACTCGCAAGATTTATAATTCAATGTTCATGAAGATTGAAGCAGAGAATAATAACAGTAATTATGAAGATTAATTTGATACTCAAAAGGAAATAATTTGAATATTTGTGTTCTACTTTGGGTCATCGAACCAAATAGAGGCTTTGATTGATGACTAAATTTTTCATAATATTGCAGACTTATTAGTTTACTAAGAAGGTTTAAAAATTTGTCAAAATGTGTGAAAAAACTGTCATCATAATTTGATTCTAGACTATTGGTTCAGTTGGGTTAAAATTACGACATTTTTTAGTACATCACATAAGATCTTTCCTCTTAACATGGCTTCACCTCTTTCACTGGTCCAATGACAAATGCCTGCATGAATGTTGAAAATAAAGTAACTTTTTATTCTATAAATATAAGATTGAAGACTCATTCTTTCTTGATGGAGGGTTTATTGGTGTCCTATTAACGTAGGTCAGACTGTTTCCAACGATATGAAGAATCATTCTTAAAGCTTGATGAGAAGGTTTAGTGAACTGACCTCATTGAGTGGAACCTTATCATCTCCGACGAAGATTTCCGCACTAAGTATATGCAATTTTAATAGGTAAGCAACCAGGAAAGCATTCTCAATTCTTTTAGAGGCAAAAAAAAAAATCTTAATTCTCGAAAATAAAACTGTCTGAAACTAAACCTACCATGGATAAATTATTCCTTCTGGTAAGTAATGATTTGATATTTTAAGTTAATAAAATATTAGGTTTGTGCAATGTTTTTGTTTTCTTTTTAAAAATCACAAGTACCCAATAGTTAATAATAAAGAATGTAAATTTGAGTGGATTAGTTAGTTCAACTTGGAATTTCGGGATCAGTCTAGTTTTGGGTCGGGTATTGTTGGGTCATCTATGTTTTTGGGTCGCATGTATTTTCCAAGCTAAATGCAAGCATAAAACTCAACCTTAAAATATTTGGATAGGGCTTGATTTTTAACTCTGAATTGATTTAAATTGGTGTTTTATTTAAAATTATGCAAGATATTATAAAATAATAATGTACAATATTCAAATATATATTATAAAATTTAAATTTATCACAAACTTTGAACTGAATTTACCTCGGGTTCGTAGTATAGATATTTGACTTTGTGTCTGGTCCTTATAAGTACGGTTGTGAGCTACATTTACATCCTTAAGATGGGTAAGGAATGTAATTAGTAAAAAATATATTCTATAAGTAACGAATAACAACTGCACACAAAAAAAAAAAGAACAGAGGCAGAGAGATGTTTGGGGGGAGACGTGAAAGATTCCTTGATATACACAATGTTAGCTCCTTCTCTCTCAGTAGGCAAGTCCCATCTTTCCCTGAGGAACGACAATCTTCTTCAGGACCATTCCCATCAACTATTAGGTTTTCTACAAAGTAACCAATTAATTTGTAATAGATTTACGTAAAAGAGTAGTAGTGTATGGTAAACATAGCAGAGTTGGGTTTCTGGAGCAGTAAAAAGAAGAGTGACAGCCCAAATGAACTTGTTAAGTATCCAATAGTAAACTATTTTTTTTTATTCTCAACGAATTAGTATAGTCGACTTTATTAACCGAGTTTGATTAAATTTCATTCACAAAATTGATGAAAATGGCATATATGCAACACAAAATAATCCAATGGAGACCTACTTTAACTATCGCAAAGTTGGGTACATATTTTCCATTGTACCAATACAATGAGATTGAAAAACATGGTATGCTCAGGATCCTAATAATAGTCTTAGTAACAATTTATTCTTGGAGTGGCAGTACTAACTCGTAAGTAGATAATTAGGTAAATACATAAATCTTAATAGTGAGAAATACAAAATATTATTATTTGATACATGTAATTAAAATAATATTAAAGGTAAAATAGAGATTAAAACTAAAAAAATAATAAGAGAGAAAATGACACATTAAAGTGGTACAATTATTGACAAATTTTAAAAATAATAATTAAAATGATAAATCTAATTATTATTAGTTTTAATATGCAAATTATGTAATAAGTTTAATAAAAAAAACTTAAAAATTGATTTTGTTATTTATGGACCCTTTTCTTAAAAACAGTAGGATAAAAAGATGTTAATTTTAAATTAGATAAATAAATTAACTAAATGATCTAAATTAAGGGAGTATAGTCTCTTCACTCTTTGCTATAAAGACCTGGAATATAAGGGAGGGAGGGCCAATCAGCATAATGAGAATCTTTACCACAATGATCTTTGGTTCAATATTACTATAATAAGTAGAGAAGAAAGCGAACATAACCTGCTGCTGCATGGACCATCAGTACGTACTAGGGTTAGCGATCCTCTTTCTTTTCTCATCCACGAATTAAAATTTATAATCCATCTTCACTTAAAATCCTTACGGAATCATAACGGTGATTTTTAGTGAAGAACGAGAACCTCCAATAAAATACAAAAATCCATTCAATATTTTAAATGTTATTTTTTATTTTTTATTTTTTTGAATTTTTATTATAAAAAAATTATAATAGAAATAAATAATAAATAATTTGTAATAAAAATAAAATTTTTGAGTACAAAAAATAATAGGTGAAATGGAGAAAAATAAAATATATGTAAGAATAAATATATAATCTTTTTATATTAAACAATATTTATAAAATCTTGTTATAAACTAGTTTGAAATAATAACAATAAATTATAATATTTGATACTTTTAGAGTTTAGATAATTTTTATAAAAGAAAAATTATTAATGTTTTATAAAATAAAATATAAAATATATTATATATTATTGATAATTAGTTTGAGTTTAAATGTAATTAAATTTATAAAAAAATTAAAAAAAATTAAATTTTTATATATTTAATAATATAGAGTACATAATTTTAAAGAATGGGATCGGAAAGATAATCATTGTATTTGCTCTACCTCATATTATAAAATATGATTTTTTGTTTGGTGTTCCAACTTTCCATTTTATTATTCTTATTTTTACTTATAATTAAATATTTTTTGCAAAATATTATCATTAACAAAAATTAACATCCCTATCATTAACAATGATCGATACGTCCAAAAGTTTGAGTCCTCTTAAATACGATTTCAATTTTCAATAATAAACTAACTATTGAAAAGATTGAATGTTTATAATTTTTTTTTTGTAAAACCTTGTCTCACATTGTTTTTTTACATTATTTAAAAGATATATAAATAATGAATAGTTGGCTATTGGAATTGGATCCCAAGGGGTACCCACTTTTGTAGAAGGGGAGAAGACCTAATCAAATGTGATAACACGCACGCGCGTGTCGTCTCTGCAGCCGTCCGACCGTGTGTGTGAGGTGACATTTTATTTTTTTGGAAAAAAATTATTTAAAAAAAAATAAAAAAATTTCCACTCAGAATATGTTTGTTATATTTTTTCTCAGAAAAAACAATTGTTATTTTCTTTTACTTAGAATATGTTTGTTACATTTTTTCTCAAAAAAAAAAAAGAACCGTTATATTCTTTTATTCAGAATATGGTCGTTGTTTTCTTTTACTCAAAATATGACCGTTAAATGGCAGTTTCTCTTCTTTATCCAGAAAATTGTTATTACTCGTCTTTACTCCAAAAATGGCCGTTATTCGGCTTCACTTAAAAAATGGTCGTTACTCTTCATTACTCAGAATGACTATTACGTTCTCCATCGCCAGACATTACCTTTTTTTATCATAATGACCACACGGTTTCTGAAACCTATAAATAGAAGGCCTTAACTCTCAGTTCAACACAACAATCTACAAACTTCTATCACTAAGAAAAATATTTTTGGAGTTGAAACTTTCTTGGAATTTTTCCGTATAAATATTTATTCTATTGTTCTTTGTAATATTAAATAAAGAACTAACTGTTTTTTTTACTTTGATATAGCATAGAAGCTGTGGAATAAAAATAAATTTTATTAATGTAATGAATTATATGATTAAATAATAAAAATATTCAAATTAATAAACTATATACACTTGTTTTTTTTGTAGGTTTCACAACAAAACAATGAAATTATGTCTAATTACTTTGTTATGAAATTTATAAACAAGATCATTTCAAATATAAACATGACAATTAAAGATGTAATAATCTCTTTTAATAATATACTCTTTTAGCATATAAGTTATTTTTAATAAATTTATGATATTAATTATGAAATAATTTTTGTTCATTTAAGTTATTAAATTGTTATTTTGAATTTAAATATGTATAGTTCTTTGGTTGGATTAAAACGGGTCATGATAGCTAAAATTTTAAAGATTTACGAAAATAATAGATGGAACGCATGCTTAAAATTATAAGGTCGTAAGAAGAATGAGAAGAAGAATATGATGAATTTGGATAGTATATGTATCTTATTATTATGTGCTTATCTTATAAAATTACATATAATAATGGATATATGTAATTTTATATTTAATATACCATACACATGTATATTTACTTATAATATTTAATAATATTGAAATTAAGTTAAATTTGTATCTATGTATTGTATACAAGTTATTTTTTGTTATAAATTTAGTACTTAAGTAATTAATTAATATCTAATTTTTAAATAAATTAAAAAATTAAAAAAACTTTTTTAAATATATTTTAATTTTTTCTACAATTATTTTATTTAAAACATACAACGAGATTAATAGAAAATAATCAAAATATGTTTAGGGATAATACTATTTAAATTTTAAGTCGGTTCACCTGGTCAATTGACTTAAAATTTAAAGTTAGTTTACACATTGAACTGAATTAAAATTTATAATTGATTTACAAGGCAAACTGACTTAAGAATTAAAGCTACCTCATGAACTAACTTAAAAATTCTTCATTGTTGTAGCACTGTTAGTGTGTTATTGTATGCACTATCTGGTTTATTATCTATTATTAGTAAGTTAGTTAAGGAGGTTAGATACTAGATTACCTATAGGTGTATATATTGATATATTGTTCATCATAGATTAATTCATTGTTGTAGTAGTGTTAGTGTGGTATTGTATGCACTATACGGCTTATTATCTATTATTAGTAAGTTAGTTAGGAGGTTAGAAACTAGATTACCTATAGGTGTATATATTGATATATTGTTCATCGTTCATTAATCAAGATTACTTTCAATCATCACTTTTTCTCAATTTTTTTTTAGAGTATCAAAGGTTGAATATCCTGAAAAAAAAATTTCTTTTCCTTTCATGGCTTCCACACCTAGTAATAGTGCTCAAGAAAAGTCAATCTCTAATACAGACTCAAAAGACAAACAATATGTCTTTGCTGCAAATGAAATACCTCCTATTAATCTCAATTTTTCGATTAAACTGGATCATACAAATTACTTGATACGAAAAGAACAAATATTATCGATTATCATTGCTTATGGCTTGGAAGCAATCATTGATCCTGTTAAATAAATAGTGACCCAAAACAATATAAACCCCATTTAACATATATTAAACCCTTCCTATAACTTTTATATATATATATTTTGTTCAATCTAGCCGTTAAAAAGAAAAAAAGAATAGAGAGCAGAACTTACCGAATAGAAGAAGAATAGGGAGTTTTTGTCCGTCTCACTCCTTTAGATCTCACTTGCTTTACTACCAACTGGATAGAAGTTGCTGAACGATTGGAAGTAGCTGCTATTTGTTCAAGTTATATGCACTAAGCCGTTGTTATTTATATGTTAATATTTGATTAAATAATTTTTTTTTAATTTATCTTGCTATATATTACCAATAAATTAGGGGAAAATATTTTTTTAAGTGTATTTTAGATTATAGTATAATTTGTAAAACTCTTTGAATATTGATGTTTGTACTTCTATTTGGTTATTAGTGGACTTTTCACGGTGTACCGTCGTCAGTGGAGTAGACTTTTCACATTTAAAAGTTGAACCGCTTAAATCATTGTAAACTATTTATTTTCTCACTTCTTATTATTTTACTGTTACTAATAATTATATATTTGTGCAACCAAAATTGGACCCGAACTTCATTTCCGTGAGTGCTAATTTATAACAAATTGGTATCAGAGTATTAGGTTATTCTGTTATTTATTGGAACTAATCAAGTTTGCTCTTTTGGATTTATTTTGATCTTCTGGTTATTTAATTAGTTTCATATTTTTTGGTTTGTGTTTTTGTTTATTTAATATTGGGTTTTCTATCATAGCAACAAAATATGAAATTGAGAAATTCAATGGTAGGAATGATTTTAGTGTATGACGAATAAAAATGCGGGTTGTATTATTTAAAGAAGGGCTTATTAAAACACTTAAAATTGTCAGAAAAATTGACTGATGAAGAAAACGATGCATTGATTGAAAATGCTCTTAGTTCAATTTAGTTATCCTTGTGTGATAAGATACTATGCGAGATTGGTGATGAGGAATCTCCCGCTAGGTTATGGCTTAAATTGGAGAATTTTTATATGACTAAGTCTTTGACAAGTCGGTCATATTTGAAGCAGTGTTTGTATACATTCAGAATGTCAAAAGGTACACCTTTACACGATCACCTTGATGAATTTACTAAAATTATTTGTAATCTAAAAAATGGTGGTGTTAAGATTGATGATGAAGATCATTCCTTAGTTCTATTATGTTCTTTACCTCATTCATTTGAACATTTTGTTGATACCATGATATATAGGCAAGATTCTATTTCTTTGGAAGATGTCAAAGTAGCTTTGAATTCTAGAGAGTTGAGGAAAAAAGTGTATATAAGCATCAATGATAATATTAGTGGTTTATTTGTCAGAGGTAGAAATCAAGAAAAAGACTCAAGCAATAATAGAGGCAAGTCTAGATCCAAATATAGAAAAAGAAAAGATAAATGCAATTATTGTCGTCAGGAAGGGGATTGGAAAGTAAATTTTTCAAAATTCAAAGTTAAAGGAAAATCTACCACAACGTCTTCTGGTACTAATGATGTTATTGGTGTTGCAGATACTTTTGGTTCCAATGGTGAAAATGTTTTATTAGTATCTATTGACTCTCCTAGAGATGTTTATATTCTTTATTCGGGTTGCACTTACCATATGTGCCCCAGTTAAGACTAGTTTGCTTTTTATCAATCTATTGATGAAGGTATTATCTTGATGGAAAACAATATGTCCTGCAAGATTATTGGTATTGGTACTCTTCGAATTAAGATGCATGATGGTATAGTTAGGACTTTGAAAGATGTTCGTCATGTTTCAGATTTGAAAAAGAACTTGATATCTTTAGGTACTCTTGATTCACAAGGCTACAAGTATGTAGTTGAAGGTGGAGTTTTAAGATTTAGTAAATGTGCTATCGTTGTTATTAAAGAGCAATTATCGTGTGGTCTCTATATGCTTTTGGGTAACACTATTATTGGCAGTGTTTTAGTTTCGTTCTCGTCGAATCAAGATTTAGATCTTGATTATGACATATGCGGCTAGGGCATATAAGTGAGGATGAGATGTCTATTTTGAGCAAACGAGATTTGCTTGGTGGTTAGAAAACTGAGAAGCTTGATTTTTGTGAGCATTGTATCTATGGAAAGCATCGTAGGGTCAAGTTCAATACAACCATCCATAAAACGAAAGGTATTGTTGATTATATTCATTCAGATATTTGAGGTCCTTCTCGTGTTGTGTCTAAGGGTGGTGCCCAATATATGTTGACTTTTATTGACGACTTCTCCAATCATGTTTGAGTGTATTTTCTTAAAAATAAGAATGATGTGTTATCAAAATTTGTAAAATTCAAGGCTTGTATAGAAAATCAAACAGGCAAGAAAATCAAGCATTTGAGAACTGATAATGGTTTGAAATTTTGTGAAAGTTAGCTTAATGAGTTATGTGAAAGAAATGGTATAGTGAGACACCGCATTTTGAGTCATACACTACAAAAAAATGGAGTAGTAGAACGTATGAATAGGACTTACCTAGAAAGAGCTCATTGTATGCTCTTTCAAGTTGACTTGGATAAATCCTTTTGGGCTGAAGCTTGTAACCATGCCTGATATTTGGTGAATCGGTCTCCATCAACTGCAATTGAGTTGAAGACTTCGTTTGAGGTATTCTCTAGTACTCCTACTAATTATTCTGATTTGAAAGTTTTTGGTTGTCCGTCTTATGCTCATGTTAATGATGGTAAGCTTGAGCTTAGGGCATTGGAATGTATATTTTTAGGGTATCCTTCTAGAGTGAATAGATTTTAGTGTGTTGAACCCAAGTCACTTAAATTTTTTATTAGTATAGATGTTAAGTTTGATGAGTTTTTCCATGTTGGAAAAGAAAAAGAAGTATATTGTTGCAGGTAAAGACCACGGTGTTAGTGAGCATGTGGAGTTTGAGAGTGGAGTTCCAAGTCAAGTGTAAAAGGGCACTTCATATCAGCCATATGTGGATGAGATAGATGATTCTACTCATGATGTAGCAAAAGAGAAACATAAGCAACCATATAGTATCGCTAAGGGTAAAGGAATAAGAGAGATTCGATGCCCTCAAAGGGACGTAGATGTAGACTTAGTTTCTTTTGCATTGTTTGTGGCAGAGTCTATTGAGGTGCATAAGCCTTCTAATTATCATGAATTTGTCACTTGTGATGAGTCTGTTTAGTGGCTGGTTGCTATGAATGAAGAAATTGAATTACTTCATAAGAATCATACTTGAGAATTGGTGAAACTACCTAAAGGCTAAAAAATTGTTGGAAACAAATGGGTCTTCATGAAAAAGAAAGGTATACCTGAGGTTGAAGTAGTTAGGTTCAAGGCACGTGTTGTTACAAAGGGTTATTGTCAGTAGAAAGATATTGACTTCAATGAAGTATTTTCACCTGTTGTGAAACATAGCTCTATTCGTGTGTTGCTTGGTATGATTGCATTGTTTGACATGGAATTAGAACTTGATGTCAAGACAACCTTCTTACATGGTAAGCTTGAGGAACAAATATATATGCATTAACTAGAGGGGTTTGTTGTTCCAAGTAAGGAAGATCATGTTTGTTTATTGAAAAAGTCTTTAAATGGGTTGAAACAATCCCCTAGGCAATGGTATAAATGGTTTGATGCTTTTACGATTGATCATGGTTACTCTAGGAGTGATTATGATAGTTGTGTTTATCATAAAAGATTCCATGATGGTCCATTTGTATATTTGTTTTTTTATGTTGATGACATGCTTATTGCTTCTAAAAATAAGTCTGATATTCAAAGATTAAAGTCTCAACTTAGTGGTGAGTTTGAGTTGAAAGATTTGGGTGCATCGAAGATAATTTTAGGCATGCAAATTTACAGTGATAGACAAGCGAGCAAGCTTTATTTAACTCAAAAAATTTATATTGAAAAAGTTTTTGAATGCTTTGGTACGAAAGAATCTAAACCTGTGAGTACGCCGTTAGCTGCGCATTTCAGGCTTTCTTTGGATTTGTCACCACAGTAAGAAGAAGAAGAGCAGTACATGTCTCAAGTTCCATATGATTGTGTCGGTGGTAGTTTGATGTATGCTATGGTTTGTACTCATCCAGACATTTCACATGCAATTAGTGTGGTTAGCAGATATATAGGTAATCCTGGAAAGGGTCATTGGCAAGCAGTGAAATGGATACTTCGATATTTGAGAGGCACATCTAATTTTGGTTTGGTATATGATGGAAGTTCTAATACCAGTTGCAGTGTCATTGGTTATGTGGACTTCGATTATGTTGATGATTTGGATGGAAGAAGATCCCTGATAGGTTATATCTTCACTTTTTCTCATTGTGCCATTAGTTGGAAGGTTACTTTATGGTCTACAGTTGCTTTGTCTACGACAGAGGCATAATATATGGTAGCAGCAAAAGCAGTGAAAGAAGTCATTTGACTTAGAGGTTTGGTTAGTGATTTGGGTTTACAACAGGATACTTTTGTTGTATTTTGTGATAACCAGAATGCGATGTAATTGACCAAGAATACTATATATCATGAAAGAACCAAACATATTGATGTCAGATATCACTTTGTTCGTGACATTGTATCTCAAGATATTATTGTTGTCAATAAGATAGTCAATACTAACAATCCAGCTGATATGTTAACCAAACCAGTTCCATTTAATAAGTCAAAGCATTGCTTGGACTTGATTAGTGTTTGCAAAAGATAATCATCCTTGGGGCTTTAGACGATAGTTATTTGGTAATCCTAAGAATTTCATATTTGAAAACTTGTTTTTTGTTTTGAGTCAAGGTGGAGATTTGTTAATTAATAATGGCCCAAAACAATATAAGACCCATTTAGCATATATTAAGCCCTTAGTCCATCTCACTCCTTCAGATCTCACTTGCTTTATCACCAATTGGGTAGAAGTTTCCGAACAGATTAGAAGTAGCATAGCTTCTATTTGTTCAAGCTATATGCAATAAACTGTTAGTATTTATATGATAATATTTGATTAAATAGTAAGTTTGTTAATTTATTTTGTTATATATGAATCAGTAACTCCGAGCATACATCTTTATCTAAAATTAGGTGCAACTACTGCTGAACAATGGCTATCACTTGGATAGGTTTTCTCAGCTTCTTCACATGCAAAAAATCATGGATTTGTGTTTTCAATTGCAAAAATTCTATGTAAGGATGGACTCCCCGGTGAAGAATACATTCTAAAACTCAGGACTGTGTTCAGATTGTGACTTAGTGTGACTTGATTCCTCATATTATCCTTTTGTATCTTCTTTCATGCGCACAGAACGTGTGACTTTTGAGGATTTCATATTGAGTTGCTTACTTATGATAGGTGTCATAATCATCAACGTTCTCGAAATGTTAATTTTGCTTTTTAAGTAAATCTTTCCATCACAGTTTAGAAACTCTTTTGGTCCTCGACTTTCTGGTGGTTCTGGTGACAATGCTCCTTGGAATTTCCAAGATTTCTTGCCGAAGTGCCAATCCTCTAAACATCAGAAACAAGCCTCTTCTAACTCTAACAATGCTTCTTACGAGAACAAGAAGAGTGGTGGTGGTGGCAAGATCCAAATACAAGTGTGTTGCAAGTTAGGGCATCGTGCTAACAAGTGTTTCCAACTCATAGATTTACTACTCAATCAAGGTCATAACAACACCTCTCAATGTCCAACAACCATGATTGCAAAAAACAATTCTAGTCAATCTGGAGGCAATGTAAACTAGCTTCTTGATTCTGGAGCAACTTATCACCTAACTAATGATCATGCTAATGTCACTAATGGCAACGCTCCCTTTCTTGGCACTGAATCAATCATTGCAGGTAATGGTTCTTCATTATCTATAACTAGTCATGTTCTGCTTGTATTCAACGTACACATTCTTCCTCTATCCTTCAACTTCATGAATTGTTATACACACCTTCTGTGTCTCATAATCTTATTTCAGTTCACAAACTCTGTAGTGACAATAGTATCATTGTTGAATTCCATGTTGACTCTGCGTTTGTTAAGAAGGCATATACCAAGCAAGTTTTGGCCAAGGGTAGAACTAGAGATGGTCTCTACACTTTGGATGGTCAAGTGCAAGCACCTGTTACTTCTGGTAAACCTGTTGATAATAGTTCCCTTTCTATTGCTCTTATTTCTATTTTTACAGCTGTAAAGCCAACTGTGTGGCATAACATGCTAGCTCACCCTTCTAATAGTGTATTAAATAAACTCCTATAGTCTTTAGGTTTTAAATGGGGTTCCTATACTGAAGATTCTCTGTGTAAGTCATGTGGGCTAGCAAAATCTCATAAACTACCATTTGTTTCTTCTCATGTGTGTTGTGCTAATATTTTTTATTTGCTATATGTTGATCTTTGGACTTCACCTATTATTGCTAACATTGGTGCAAAGTATTTTCTTCTGATGTGGATGATCATACTGGATTCATGTGGATCTTTTCCTTAAAATCAAAAGATGAAGCACACAACATCTTTAGTCAATTTATGCAAATGGTGGAGAGAAATTTAATTGTCAAAATAAAACAAATTCAATATGATAGGAGAAAGAAATTTCAATTTCTTTCCTCAATGTTAGGGCCTGTCGGTATTATTCAAAGGAAGTATTGTCCTCACATTGCTGAAAAAAATGGAGTTGTGGAGAATAGAAATAGACGTGTGGTTGAAAGAGGCTTAACTTTATTAATTGAAGCTGGTATGCCTATGAGATTTTGGGTATATGCCTTTAGAACTGTTGTATATATCCTTAATGAACTTCCCTCTCAATCTATTTTTGGTCTTGTTCCTTACACTTTACTCTATCACAAACAACCTAACTCCACATTTTTAAGAACTTTTGGCTCATTGTGTTATCCTTGCCTTAGAGCTTATAATAAGCATAAGCTTCAAGATAGATCAGTTCCCTGTGTCTTTTTAGGAAATGCTCCTCAAGATCAGGGTAACTTGTATTTAGACAAGTCTGCAGGTATAATGTACAGCACTAGGCATGTTTAATCAGTATTTTCTAAGCAATTTGTCACCAGTGACTTGTCTACTCTAGAACAGTTTAATCAGTATTTTCTAAATATTTTTCCACCCGTTAGTCAACCTCTTTTGTCCTCTTCTTTACCAAATGTGTCAGCTAGTGCTAATGCTCACTCTATTCCCGTCAGTACTATGTTGCCTTTTCCTTATGTATCTATTACACCTGCTAATGCTAGTACCCTCTCCTTTCTTATCTTCTGATGTTGATTTTTCACACTTTTTACCCAATGGTTTATTGCCCATATTTCTTGAGTTTATACCTTCATCCACTGGTAATTTTTCCTTATCGCCTCTCTCGAATTTCACCTGCTATACCACCTGTTTCAACAACATCACAACCTATGTTCCAATATGTTTCCCAACTATCTCTCATGTGCATTGTGAGTCTTTATCTGTGCCTTCATCTTTTTATCCTACACACCATCTGAATCTGGCTCCGTTAAACCAAAAATCTACTTGGTTCTCATCTCTCCTGTAAGGACTAGGAATGGTGGTTATTTTTGTGAACAAAATATTTATCTGTAAATTTATTTTTAGACTTGTTATCAAGTTTATTAAGAAAAACCTAATAAATACTCGAATTTCAAATAATCGTATTTCAGATATATCTTTTATAACTGTGACAAATAGGATTCCATTTATACATTTAATAGTACATGTTTATAAATTTAAAATTATTTTTGATACTTAAATATTTTTTTTTATGTGTCTTAATATTTTTAAGATGTGATATAAAAATATTTTTTAATTAAATCTTTAAATAGGCCTTGAATAATAAAGCCCAAATATTTTAACTCTAATAGTATTAGGTTACGATTATCTATATATATACACATAGGATTAGGATTCTACCGAATAGAGTTAATATATACATATATGAATTTCAATCAACCTTTGCTTAGGTGAATTAATGCATCACAGCCCCAACAAAATATTTATAGCAAAGAAAGGTTAATTAGTATATATATATAAGAATGGGCGATGCTAGAAGTTGAAGAACAAAAAGATGAAAATCATTCTTTGCGCAATTGACATTTGACAAGTAAAAAGTAAGGTAATGTTTCTATTTGTAATGTTTCTATTGATGCAGAGGAAATAATTCCTAAAAAAATCGATTAATATATTATAATAAAATTTTATATTTATTTATTCGGGTAGTTTCTTTTTATTAAGATATTATATATTTAAATTTAATAATTATATAAATGATCATGATTATTTAGATTTAATTATTAAATTTTAAAAGAGTTATTTTTATTGAATATTGACTTAATCTTTTTTATCTAGAATTTTCTAGTTGATTTGATTTAAATGACATATTTTGAATCATCTAGTTAGGATTATTCATTGTTAAATCCGTTCTAGAATACACATGGGCACTTGTGTTTTTGTGCTAACTATATTGCAGTTGATTTGTGAACGATCTGATTGGCGGGGAGCTTATTGGAATGTTGGTCTAGAAACCGCTCACGCTAATATTAAAAACTGTGAAAATAGAGCAGAGGCTCGTAAGTAAAGTACATTGGGGCAGTATCCTAGGGAGGGTAGCATAAGACCGAGTTTGTACTTGAACATTTGATTTTCATAATGGAAAGTTAGGTGGTCTAGTAGACCGGTGGTTTTCCTCTTAAGTCATGGTTGTGGCCTAGGTTGTTTCCACCTAAAAATATCGTGTGTTATTATTTTATTTTCGTACTTATTTTTACACACGATTGCATGTCTGATTGCTTTGTTTAGGTTATTAAATTATAAATTGGTAAAAATTAAAAATAACCTATTCACCCCTGATGAGCGAAAACCGGCATCACCGATTCTTGCCAATACTTTGGTTTTATATTTATAAAACTCTCGCCAGTGCACGAATCATTTCGAAGAAAATGATAAGTATACTCCCAAGGTCGATCTAAGGAAGGAATGTATGTGGTTTTTAATTTATTATTCAAACTTTTAAAAACGAAATTAAATCCTAAACATCTTGTCACGATATTTTGGGTTTTTGTGTTTCTAATCTAATAACATAAAAATAAACATAGATTCAATAAATATTTATGAAAATTTTATCTTTTATAATAGTGGAGTATTTATGGATATAATAATTAAGTTAATTATGCTGGCTCATATTATTTAGGTTATTAAAGATATGAATTGATATTTATTGATTCTCCCTTTTTTATATGAATACCACCTTTGGTAGGGTTAGATATTCTTTGTTAACTAAACAAATCAATTAACACCTATGGGTGGGATTGATAACTAATTTGCTTAATTAAATTAATTCCTTTTTCTAAGAGATTGGAAATGAATCATTTAAATGCCACCTTTGGTGGGGTTAGACAGTTTAAACTTTATTCAAGGTATCCAAATTAAACCTAAGAATTTAGTTATCCCAATACTAACTTTCAAGTTTTAAAACCACTACTGAAAACATGTTGTCAATACATTTTCAGATAATAATTCTTATAAAAACTTTTGAAATAGAGATTCACTCTAACTACCGGGCGATTGTACCAACAAATAAAAGAGCACTACTCTAAATCAGACCGGATAACTAAACCTTAAAATCTAATTTTTAGATTTAAGTTTGTAATGAAAAATAATATATTTCTCTCTAACATTCTTAATATAAAATCTTGAATAAAAATAAAATCAATTCATTTTAGAGATTTTTACCTATTTAATATTTCGCAAGCATAACAACGTTATTATTACATCATGTTTACTAACAGCCAGCAAAGTTAACTTTAATCACAGACAAATTAAATATAACATGTAAGAATAAAGCATAAAAAATAACTGTAAAGAAAATAAAATCCTTACAGAACTTCGATGCTATTCCCGTTGCTGGAAAACCTCCAAGCGGAATTTGCACTCTCATTTATTGAATCAAAAAGAGCTAATAAATTACAAAAATATAACTAGTTCTTCCCAAAAAGGGAAGAACTCTAAAACTAAGAGAAATTAACTAAAAACTAAAAAAACTAAAAACTAAGAAATGGAGAGAAAGAAAGAAGAGAGAAGTGTGTTTTGAGGTGTGTTTAGAAGTGAAGAGAAGGGGGTATTTATAGGTGAGGATGGGGAGAAAGAGTGAGTGAAAAAAATGTTAAAAAATTGTGAAAACGCGGAGTGGAATTGCTGACGTCATGGGGGCGACTGCGCGCGAAAATGGGGCGAAATGGGCAGCGGCGTGCGCGGAGGCAATTGGGCGCGCAGGGGCACGCGTGGAAGGCAGACGCTGTGCGCGGAACTGGGACTGGGTGCACGCTGATGCGCATGGACGTGGGGCATGCTGCGCGCGGCTGGGCACTGGCGCACGCGGGTCTGGGCGTTGGCGCGTGCGGGGCTCAGTGCGGTTGGGCGGCGCGGCGGCGCGATTTTCTCCTTTTTGATATTTTTGACCCATTTTGTCCAATTTTTCCATATTTGTTGACATTTCCCCATTTATTTATTAATATATTTGTGATGTATTGCTTCTAGTATTCCTCTTTGAGTCTTTAAGTTACGTTTTTAAGCCAAAATACCTAAAAAATAATTAAAATACCCGTGATTCCGAAAAAGATAAATTTATATAAATATATGATAAAACATATATATTTTTAATCAATTAATGTGCATAAAATTATGGTAATTTTAGTGCTTTTTGAGCACTCATCAACCCCCTTTAGATTAATTAGGTCCATAATTTATAAACTTTCATCTCCTACTAAGCAAGTCATTATTTCATAACCTCATTGTTTTATTGATGCACAATGCATAACTAAGAGGGAACAAGCTATGCAAGTTAGATTTTAGACTATAATGACACATGGGATTTTATTTCTTGACGCATAGATAGTGATCCTATTGGTCACAAGTGGGTGTATACAACTAGCTTAAAGAGTGGTGGCTTACTAAATAAATACAAAAATAGGTCGATAGCTAAAAGATACGATCATGTAGTTCAAATTGATTTTTCAAAGAATTTCTCACTAGTTATCATGCCTGGACCATTAGAGTTGTTTTGTCTTAAATCTTGTCTCATGGTTGGGATATCAAACAACTGAATGTGAATAATACATCCCTGAATTGTAAGCTCCAAGTGTCTGCCTACGTGAAGCAACCTCTTGATTTTGAGAGCAAATAGCATCAAAATTGGATTTGTAAGCTCAAAAGGCCCTTGTATCGTTCAAAATAGACCCCTAGAGCCTAATTCCAAAAATTAAGTTCAACCTTATTTAGTTTGGGTTTTTAGAAATCCAAGGCAGACGCATCAATGTTTTATCATTTTGGTAGCAAGCGTAAGACTATAGTGGAATCAACAAATTTTAAATGTCAAAAATAAGTTAATTAAGTCTTAGAAATTATCCTTTAAAACAAGCTTGTGTGTAAGTCTTTAAAAAGTATGACTCCTGCAAAATCCTTGATAACTTTCATCTTCATTTTTGGATACTTCCACCCATTCTTCATCTCTCTTGTTCTTCCTCTTGTTCCAATAAGAAGCGTTTGTTTATATTTGTTTTGTCTAACAAAATTAAAAATCATGCAAAGATTTGAAACAGTAAAATTTAAATATAATTTATTTATTATGCAATTTAAATGCTTAATAGGTATTAACTATTAAGTACAAACCTCTAGGATTTTTTGTCTTAGCTTGAACTCTTAATGTAATTGACACTTTCCATTGTAATGTGATCTCCCTCGTCAGCCAATAACTCATCTTCACATTCACCTTATGGTCCTATAATCCACTCATCATCCAAAGGGATTTCTTCAACATCACTTACTACCAAAGGAACTTCACATTCCTTAAGTGACTACTTCTTCAATCGTCTATCTTTGAGTCTTTTGTTATACATAATGTAAACAAGTGAATGCAACCTTATGGCAGTCAAACGGTTTCTTCTCTTAGTATGGGTCTATTAAAATTTCAAACTAAATGTTAATCATAACTCATAAATCATAATTGACTAAGGCATGCATTTTCTAAATTGTGTAACTATGTATTTTCTTGCAAAGTACACATCATTATTACCTGGTTGAATGTTCTTCAGTTTCACTCGCATCCAAATGCCGAACATGTGAGACTTAGTATCATGATTGCCACTTTCTTCAATTTGGAGTATTGTTTCCATATGTATTCCATCATCAGCTACATACATTGAACACGTATACTATAGTCAGCAGCCAACATAGCAAGTTTTTAAAACAATATCATACGCTTGAAATTGAAACATACATGGGGTGAACCTATCAATTGTTGCTTGTGATGTTTGCATGCCCAACATTCCTTCCTTTTTCTCAAATGAACGCAAGCCAACATGAATGTCCACCCTCTTTATTGGTTCCGGTACCATCTTATCAAATGACATTGTACAAGCTTGTCTTGACATCAATATTATTGAAGGAATCATTATGCCATTGAAATTGGGATTTAGAAAATACGCAGCAGCATGCTAGTCTCGGTGCATTTGAAACTCCCATTTTCATCAATTATATCCCAAATTTCTTTATACTTTCCAAGTTCTCCACCAAAGTTATTTGCAATATGTTTCTTTGCATCATCCATGGCACCATAAATGAATTCCATTGCTGGTATTTTTTGAGAATCAAACATCCTTAAAATCAAAACAAGAGGCTTTGTGGTCTTAATGGCATACATGACACCATTCCAAAAGCTACTACTCAAGATAATTTTCTTCACAATCTTTCCTTCTTGTTTCTTTGACCATTCTTTTCCTGTCACCATAAACTTTAGAGGGTTTCTAGCCTCAACCATGCTTTGCAAAGTTAAGTAAGTTGTGGCAAATCTTGTAGTTGTCGGATGGAGGATTTCTTTGTTATTTGTACATCTTCTCATCAATGCAAGTACCCATCCATGATTATAAATAAAATTGCTTACTTTTTTGGCCTTAAGCAAAGCAGTTTTGTGATGAGGTAGCTCACAAATCTTCTCTAACATTAAGTCAAGGCAATGAGCTATACATGAAGTCCAAAATAACTTTTTCCTCTTCTCAATTAGTTTCTGACCTGCTGCTTCATAATTGGAAGCATTGTCTGTCACTATTTGGATGACTTTGTCTTATCCAACTTCTTCGATTATGTCATAAAAAAGTGTAAATAAGAGTGTGGCATCCTTGATTTCAGCAGAAGCATAAATAGAGTTGAGAAAAACAGTCCCCTCAAGATTGTTAACAAGAAAGTTAATCAATTGTCTTCCTCGCATATCACGCTGATGAGTTCTTTGAAAACATTATTATTTCATGATTTATTTACACTTAAATGTTAAAAAAAATGATTTAAATATGCATGATTTTAGCCTTATAAAGTAAATATATATTTTCAGAATTACGGGTATAATAAGTGTATAATAGCATAAAAATAAATATCTAAGAGAATTTTGTCTAAGAGACTAGTTCTTGAAAGTTGTTGTGTCGCTAGTCTTTCCTGGGAATGTTGTTCTATCTATAATTATGGTTTTTAAGTAGGCTTTGTCCCACCATTCTTTCCTAGGAACATTCTTGGTTAATATTGATTAAGTTATTTAACTTAGGATTTAACTTGTTTTGTTAATGTTTTTGTATTAAATACTATGTAAATTTTCTCCAAATGTTTGTGTGGTTATTTTATTATTTTTTTTGACAGGTGTTTTAACTTTATGATTTTAATAGTCTATGTGTGGTAAGAGATCCTTAAAAAATCCTCTTACACCATATGTAAATAATATTCATAAATTTAAACAACTGTCTACAAGGTTGAATTCTACCTATCAGCTTATTTTTGAGCAAAACACAAAACAAAGCCTTAATCCTTTACCATAACCAAAAGAAATGGGAGAAAACAAACATGTTAGGGAAACTACCATGAAGGAATTTGTAAGACCAATGATTGGTACGGGAACTACTGCTATCCAACTGGGTGAGGCTACTCGGAATTATGAATTGGAAAATATTCACTTTTCTATGCTTCTTTCCTTTTTATGGGCTGCCTAATGAAGATTCTCTTTCCTTCATTAGAGACTTATATGTCATAGTCCAAACCTTCCCCCCTCGGTATTCTAAATGAGGATCAACTTAGAATGAGATGTTTTCCCTACACCTTGAAGGACAAAGCCAAAGCTTGGTTGATGTCACTCCCCCCAAGTTCTTTGATGACATGGGAGGACATTTATAATAAATTCATAGGAAAATTCTATTCTCACCAAAAAACATCAGAATTGAGAGGAAAGATTGTTATTTTCTCTTAGATGGAATGAGAATCATTCCATGAAGCTTGGGATAGGTTCAAAATATTTCTCACTTAATGCCTCCATCATAGCTTTCCCCTATAGTTGCAAAACCAATTCTTTTTTGATGGACTTACGCAACAATGTCAGTTCATTATTGACAACGTTGTAGGTGGAGCAATGGGAGAAAAGATTACCTCAGAGATGTAAAATCTCTTTGAGATGTTCGGTGCTAATTCCCAACAGAAAAGCTCACGAGTGAGAAAAGATGGAGTTCATGAAATCAATTCTAGCAATGAAGTTCAACAACAACTTGTTCAATTGACCAAGCAAGTTCCCCTTCTCACTACGCAAACCAACACCAATAATGAACATTATGGTTTGTATAGCAACATAGGATATGGTACTGAAGCTTGTCTATATCAAGGAGAAGCAGCAGTTGGACCTGAATAGGTTAATGTATTGGGAGCATATCAATAGACCAAGGTTCGACCCCACTTCAAATACCTATAATCTTGGGTGGAGAAATCATCTGAACTTCTCCTGGTGGGAAAAAAAACCCTTCATTCGCTTAAAGCTCAAATCAGCCAGGCTAGCAATTCCACCAGCCTATTCCAAGAAGCATTCCCATTAAATCAACCCTGAAGGAAAACTTGAATTCTTTTATTCAAGTTTGCAGAGATAAGCAATCAACGGTTGGACTCTATGAAAGCTTATATCAAAAAGGTGAAAGTTTAAGTGGAATAGATAGTTGCGCATTTGCAAAAACAAAGTGAAGACTAACTGAATGGTCAAATGGGATCAAATAAATTCAATGAAGATGAGACATTGAGTTTATCATTCTGCAATCTCCAAGCAATGTCTTACTAGAAGACAATAAATTTTAGTCCTACATAGGAGGTCACACATTATTGTATTTTCTTTTGTTTTTTTTAAGAATGTGTGTAATAAAACTCATTGTGTGTAATAAAATTCAAATGAAATAAATTTGTTTGTTTCAAAAAGTATGTCCATTATTTAAATTTAGCATAAAAAAATAAAAAATATTTAACTTAGATTTTCTCTTTACTTAATTAATTTAGATTTTCATATATATATATACAAAAAAAAAATACTAATTTTAAGCTCCCTACACCTTTTTGCTTTAAGCCTATACATTTTGTCAAGTGAGAAATCTTTCTTAGAGATTTCTACTTTTTTTTAAGAGCTAAATGTTGATACACAATAGGAGGATGATCAATTTCAACTATAAATAGTCATGGGAGATGCTGAAGATAGGTGGAAAATGATGAAAGACTATGCAATGCCAATCATTGGCAATGTAACTTATGGCATACAATTACAAAAGGCTGTAAGGAACTATGAGTTGAAAAGATTCATTATTCTTTATTGCCTTCCTTTTATGGTGTCCCTAATGAAGACCATTTGCATTTCATTTGAGAATTCTATGCTATTGTCCAAACCTTTCTACTACAGGCAATTAATGAAGACCGGCTTAGGATGAGGTGTTTTCCTTACACCCTCAAAGATAAAGCTTGGTCATGGTTCATTACTCTACAGTCTGGTTCTCTAAAAACTTGGGAGGCAGTTTATGAAATATTTATGGGTAGATTCTATTCTCATCAAAAGACTATTGATCTAAGGACGAAGATAGTAGGAGTCAATAAAGTTGGCTCCAATAATGAGATGACCTTGCAACTTGCTGAATTGACTAAGCAAGTGAAACTTCTCACTACCCACCAAATGTCAAATCAAGAGGTGTGTAAAGTGTGTTTTTCAATTGGGCATGATGCTCATAATTGTTTAAATACTTGTGATTCTAGTGTCGATGCCATAGAGGAAGTCAAATCCTTTCAAAGGTATCATCCAAACACCTATAATCACCCTAAGCATCATTGGAAACAAAACAATTACCCAGCCTACACACAATGTCAAACACTAAGGATTGGATCTAAATTTGGGCAACTGGTTGAACAAGTGCAAAATAAAGAACCAAAAAATTTGCCCAGTCAACCAGAAGAAGTGAAAGATGTAAGAACCATTCATAGTGGTAAGGTAGTCAATACCAATTTACCTAAAATCTCTAAAGATCTACCTTGTAGTTTAAGTAACAAAGAAGGTGATAATCTAGTCTCACAAAAAGGAGAGACAAGTGTTAAACTTAACAAGCCTTCAGAAAAACTCATTGGGGAGTCATTTGACATCACCAAAATTCAAAAGGCGACAGAACCACACCAGTTGCAAGTACCTGTTCCACACCTTCTAAAGTAAATATCATTTTACCATTATTAGAAGTGATCATGAATGTGCCTTCCTATGCTAAGTTTTTCAAAGAGTTGAATACTAAGAAAATGAGGTATAAACTGAATGAATGAGTAGTAGTATCAGAAATATCTAGCATTGTACTTCAACACAAACTACTCCTAAGTTGAAAGACCTTGGAAGTTTTATTATAAACATAACTATGGGGGATAGGAAGGTCGTTAAAGCAATGCTTGACTTAGGTGCTAGTATAAATTTGATGCCTTACTCTATATTCTTACAGCTTAATTTAGGAGATTTAAACCCCACAACCATGTCCCTTCAACTTGTAGATAGATCTCTTAAGTATCCAAAGGGAATAGTTAAGGATGTGCTGGTACAAGTAGACAAACTAATAATACTTATTGACTTTGTGGTTCTGGATATGCAAGAAAATCCTGCCTTGGACAGAGAGCATATAATACTGCTTGGTAGACCATTTATGACAACTACTAAGACTATTATTGATGTCTAAGATGGAAATTTGACAATGACAATCTTAGGAGAGACATTTCATTTTAAAGTTTTTGATTCTTCATTTTTTCCTTCTATTTCTACCATCGATGAAATATTCGATGTTGACCCTTTGGATAATCTTGTCCAAAGCATCTTTTCCCGAACCAAAATAGAAGACAAGCTTGAAATTGTTCTTACACTTGAAGAGGTCGAAGAAGATTTAGATGAGCAAATTAAGGGGTACCTTGAACGACTAGACAATGATGAAGTAATGACAAAATCTAGTACACTTTTAAATCTACCTAGTTATCCATCAAAGACTTACTTGAGCACTTAAAAAATGTGTTTTTGGGAGAAGGAGAAACTTATCCAATGATAATTTCTTAAACCTTGACCAAATCCAAGAAAATGAACATATCAAAGTGCTTAAACAGTTTAAGAAAGCTATAGGTTGGAGTATCGGGGATATAAGAGGCATTATTCCTATGATATGTATGCATAAGATCAACTTGGAGGATGGTGCTAAACCTGTACGAGAGGCCTAAAGAAGACTAAACACAAACATGCAAGAGGTAGTTAAGAAATAAATTCTTATATTGTTAGAAGAAGGAATTATCTACCTTATTGCGGATAGTAAGTGGGTTAGTCCAGTGCATATGATACCTAAGAAATTTGGGATAATAGTTATTAAAAATGACAAAATTGAATTAGTACCCACTAGAATAATCACTCGATGGAGAATGTGTATAGATTTTAGGAAACTGAATTTATATACTAAAATGCATCACTTTCCTCTTCCATTCATTGATCAAATGTTGGAAAGATTAGTTGGGCACGAATTTTACTATTTTCTAGATGGATTTTCCGGATATTATCAAGTACCCATAGCACTAGAAGATCAAGAAAAGACCACATTTACATGTCCTTTTGGGACATTTGCTTTTTGAAGAATTCTATTTGGGTTATGCAATACCCCCGCCACTTTCCAGAGATGCATGATGTCTATTTTCTCAGACATGGTGGAAATATTCATTGAGATTTTCATGGAATATTTCTCTGTCTTTGGGAACTCACTTGATAATTGCTTACATAAATTGACTTTGGTTTTAGAAAGATGCATTGAATGCAATCTAACCTTTAGTTGGGAGAAACCTCATTTTATGGTTCAATAAGGGATAGTGTTAGGACATATAATTTCAAATAATGGTATTGAAGTTTATAAGGCAAAAGTTGAATTGATTTCCAAACTACCTCCCCCTACATCTGTGAAGGGGATAAGAAGCTTCTTAAGACATGTAAGATTTTTGATAAGTGCTCAAAAAGTACTAAAATTACCATAATTTTATGCACGTTAATTGATTAAAAATATATATATTTATATGATTTTATCACATATTTATATAAATCTATCTTTTCGGAATCACGGGTATTTTTATTGTTTTTCAGGTATTTTCACTTAAAAACGAAACTTAAAGATTCAGAGAGAAATACTGGAAGCAATACATCAAAAATATATTCATAAAGTAAATGAGGAAAAATCAACAAATATGGAAAAATTGAACAAAATGGGTCAAAAAGGTCAAAAAGGAGGAAATCGCGCACGTAGCCACGCACAGCGCGCCCATTCCGCACGCGCCTGCGCCCATCAATGCCCGGTCCCGTGCGTTCTGCGCGCTTCCCTGCTCCTTTCTGCGTGCGCCCCTACTTCAGTCTGCGTGTGCCACTTCCCATTTGTGCCCAGTCCACGTGCACTACTGCACCCATCTGCTCCAATCTGCGCGTGATGCCCCCTACGTCAACATAACATCATCAATGATGTCATCATTCACTAATCTGCGTTTCCACCATTTTTAATCATTTTTTCACCCACTTTTTATACATTTCCTCACCTATAAATACCTTCATTCTCTTCACTTCAAATCGCGTCTGCCTTCCGCGCGCGCCCAGCTGCCCTCTGTGCACGCCGCTGCCCATTTCGCCCCATTTTTGCACGCAGTCGCCCCCATGACGTCAACAATTCCACTCCACGTTTTCACAATTTTTTAACATTTTTTTCACTTCTTTTTCTCCCCATCCTCACCTATAAATATCCTCTTCTCTTCACTTCTAAACACACTTCTCTCTTCTTTCTTTCTCTCCATTTCTTAGTTTTTAGTTTTTTTAGTTTTTTTTTAGTTTTTAGTTAATTTCTCTTACTTTTAGAGTTCTTTCCTTTTTGGGAAGAACTAGTTATGTTTTTGTAATTTATTAGCTTTTTTTGATTCAATAAATGGGAGTGCAAATTCCGCTTGGAGGTTTTCCAGCAACGGGAATAGCATCAAAGTTCTGTAAGGATTTTATTTTCTTTACAGTTATTTTTTATGCTTTATTCTTACATGTTATATTTAATTTGTCTCTGATTAAAGTTAACTTTGCTGGCTGTTAGTAAACATGATGTAATAATAACGTTGTTATGCTTGCGAAATATTAAATAGGTAAAAATCTCTAAAATGAATTGATTTTATTTTTATTCAAGATTTTATATTAAGAATGTTAGAGAGAAATATTTTATTTTTCATTACAAACTTAAATCTAAAAATTAGATTTTAATTTTTAGTTATCCGGTCTGATTTAGAGTAGTGCTCTTTTATTTGTTGGTACAATCGCCCGGTAGTTAGAGAGAATCTCTATTTCAAAAGTTTTTATAAGAATTATTATCTGAAAATGTATTGACAACATGTTTTCAGTAGTGGTTTTAAAACTTGAAAGTTAGTATTGGGATAACTAAATTCTTAGGTTTAATTTGGACACCTTGAATAAAGTTTAAACTGTCTAACCCCACCAAAGGTGGCATTTAAATGATTCATTTTCAATCTCTTAGAAAAAGGAATTAATTTAATTAAGCAAATTAGTTATCAACCCCACCCATAGGTGTTAATTGATTTGTTTAGTTAACAAAGAATATCTAACCCCACCAAAGGTGGTATTCATATAAAAAAGGGAGAATCAATAAATATCAATTCATATCTTTAATAACCTAAATAATATGAGCCAGCATAATTAACTTAATTATTATATCCATAAATACTCCACTATTATAAATGATAAAATTTTCATAAATGTTTATTAAATCTGTATCTATGTTTATTTTTATGTCAGTAGATTAAAAACACAAACCCCAAAATATCGTGATAGGATGTTTAGGATTTAATTTAATTTTTAAAAGTTTGAATAATAAATTAAAAACCACATACATTCCTTCCTTAGATCGACTTTGGGAGTATACTTATCATTTTCTATGAAATGATTCATGAACTTGCGAGAGTTTTATAAATATAAAACCAAAGTATTGGTAGGATCGACGATGCCGATTCTGCTTATCAAGTTTTTGAATAAAAACTAAGGTTGAATAAAAACCACCCTTACCCACTAAGCCAATCTTTTAAGCCAACATTAGAGAATAGCTTGAATGCTTTTATTCAAGTTAGTCGCAACAACCAATTGATGAATAATCAAATGTTGAACACCATGAAGGCTTTGGTTAAAAGGATTGAATCTAAAGTTGGGTATCTAGCTGAACAAATGAAAAATAAAGAACCATGAAAGTTGCCCAATCAACCAGAACAAGCGAAGGATTTAAGAACCCTTCACAACGGTAAGGTAGTCAATACCAATTTATATGAAATCTCTAAAGATCTACCTTGTAGTTCAAGTAGCAAAGAAGATGATATTATAGTCTCGTAAAAAGGAGAGACAAGTTTTAAACTTAACAAGCCTTCTGAAAAACTCATTAGGGAGTCGTCTCACATCCTACAAAATCATAATTTATCATTCCAAAAAATTTCGAGCAATATCTATGAATACCTACACTAGAATCAAGCCAAACACTACCATTCTTGACCTAGCATGTATATAAAATTACCAAACTTATTATGGGTGAAAAACACGCTTTTAATCATAGTGTTCTTAACTAAATGTGTATGTGCATTATTGATCTACAGTAACCAACCTTACATAGAGAAAGATAGAAAACTGAGTAAAAATAAATAGATACTATATTTTGTATATAGAAAGCTAACACATAGATACATAATACAACAGAATTTACATTCTCCTCATTTGACTTTCTATGTCAAAACACTACACAACTAGGTATAGACTCACATCAATCATGACATGGTCATGATGATGACCTAGAGATTTTTGCTCCCATGAACAAAACCTCAATGTCCACCCAAACTTAAAAAAGCACACATAATCAAATGCATCCATTTTGTTCATTCCATCTATCTTCATGTATCAATTCATCTATTTTGACACTCTAAAACACAAACACAACACATATAATGCTCAATGAATTCAATCTATACCTATAACCTGCACAGTTGAAACAGACACACACACACACCATGAATGTATCATGTAGAACCAACCTATAGTCTAACCACATATTATCGTGTTATCGCTACACAGATAAACAATGATAGGAAAATCATATGCATAATACATAACTCTCCCTAACTTCATGCAACACTCATTTTAGGTATGTGCAAGTCAGGAACAAAATGCAAGGCAATCTATACTCACCACCCATGTAACATATAACATGGTAAAAATATTTAGTTGTGCATAAAACTTCTCCTCTTTTTGACACAGAAAGTCAAACAACACCCCTATATGAGGGAAAAAAGACATATAAATATGTAATAATTCTAATGAAAGTAGAACACTACATATAGAATTAAGGCAAATAAAAAAACATAGATCAATGAATACCATCAAACTCGTACTCATTAGATGAACTTTATTTTACAAAAATAAGTTCATAAATAAACCAACTTGAAATAAAATAAAGTAAAGTAAAAAACATAAATGAGATAAACAATCTCTGTCTCACTCTATAGCATTATCATCCCTTTGAACACCACTATAAGAGGACCTCAAACTTAGGTTCTTTTTCCTTCACTTTTCAATTTTCAATCACTGAAATTCTTAACCTTAGGTTTTTTTCCCTTAAGCCCACAAAATTAAGTTTTTTTCCCTTCATTTCTAAAATTTTGTTCATTTGCAGCCACATTTTCTCCTTTTTTTTTTTTCTTTTTTTGTTTTTAACTATTTAACCCAAGGAGGTAAAATAGAAATTCTCAAAGCTCAACAAATAACAATATAGAAACTCATGTAAGGGTGTATAAGGTAAGTGAGCTTTGTCATTTGGGCTAAGTAAGTATATAGGTGTAAAGAAATAAAGATATAACATAAAAGGATCAAAAGGGGTAATTAAGGATAACAAATTAATGGTGGCTTGAAAAGTTCAAACGGTCCAAGGAAGGTCTAAATCCTTTCTCAATCTAAATAACACCTACAATTTCACCTCAAGAGACACTAAAGTGGATTTTAGAGCTCATTAGAGACATTAAAAATTATCAATGCATAAAATCCACACAAACTTCTCAAAATAACTATTCCAATTCACAAAGTTATGGCACTTGCAAACATAATAAAGAATTTCAAATCCCAAAAAAAAAACGAGTCGTACATATGTTTAATGAAAATATATTTTATATAAATCACATTTCAATCCAAGTCAAATGCATGCACTCAAAAACTGACAAAGTCCTTATTAACTTTATTTTATTTGCAATAAGAAAACTAAATAGTAATACAAGCAAAATTGTCCTGGAAAGAGAGAGAAAGAGAGAAGAGTAGTGCCAAACAAATGAATACAAATATTTTTTCTATTTTTAAGGTAATAAAATTAACTTAAGCACATAAATCAAGATAAAATAGAAAATAGCTAAATCAACACAAAATTCACATACAAAAGAAATACAAATAGAGTGAGAAAAAGAAATAAGAAGCTCAACCTCAATGGTTCCCACAGAATAATGATCAGACATCATTCTTTTGTTTAACAAACTTGTTAGAGGCAACTGAGTTAGTATTTGAATCATATGAGCATAATGTTACGTCCCGCTCGAATTATTGTGTAAAATCCAAATAAATAGTGGTTACCTAAAGGATCTAGACTTTTCTACATGCGAAAGTTCTAGAGTGGCCTAGAGATGTATAGAAAAAGCTAGAGTTGGATGGACTCAACTCAAGCCTTGAAGACCCTAGAATGCTCCAGAATACACTTGAAGGTGCTAGAATGGGCTGAAATATTCTAGAACGTGTCAGATGGTTCATGAAGGATGTGGAAGTCTCTAGAAGCTTACGAAACATCCTAAAACATGCATAAAGGAACTAGACACTCCTAAAAGACTCTAGAGTTGGCTAGAAGGTCCTAGAACCTTGTGGCATATTGTACATAAAACTAGAACACTCTTGTACATTCTAGACTTAGAAGGATCTAGAAAGATGTGGCATAGTCTTAAGCTTGGTGCGACACAATAAATAGACCTATTGGTCTTCATTTGTATTCATCTTAGGAAATCTTGGGAAATTGTAAGATAATCTCTCTCTAGAGCCATACAAGGCATTATTTACAAATTCTCTTGTGTTCTTTCTTTTGCTCTTGAATCCTCTCAATCTCTAAGTCTCTTTCGTATCTCTTTGGAAAGTTTCGTTCGGGTGAAAGTCAGGCTTAGTGCAATGGATCGTGCTAAGTACCGCACGATCGCTATTTCAAATTTAAGGTTGTGACAGTTGGTATCAGAGCTTTCGATTGAAACATTACTATCCTTGGCATAATGAAGAATACTGCCCCAGGTACATCAAGCATGGATGTTCCACCAATGGATCGTGGGCATGAGGAAGTATGTAAACCATCAAAGGAGTATCGAGCCAAGTCGAAAGACATGCTTTCTAGTTTAGAAGCACGTGTTGGGAGTGCACAGGATAGCTTAGGGGAGCTGTTCGACTGGGTGGACAACTTGGAGGAACGTTGCAATGGCTTGGAGGTCAAGGATGTAGATATCCATGCAGCGGTCAAGATGTCCCTCAATGAGCTAGATGGTGGGCTAAGGCAAGAGATTGATGGGTTGAAGGCCAAACTTTCCAAGGTAAGGGATCTTGTCCAAAGAGAACTTGATTATGTGTTGCTTAGAGTGGAGGACATGGGAGGTGACCTAGCTCTTTGTAAGCGAGCTATGGCCGCGGGAACTAGCACCATCAACGAGGCTAAGAAGGTGGATATTCCTACACCAAAGACCTTCAACGGTGCTAGGAATGCTAGGGAAGTTGAAAATTTCCTATGGGGGCTTGAACAATATTTTGAGGCTACTGGCATAACGGACCATGCCAACAAGATCCAAAGTGCTGCCATGTATTTGTCTGACACTGCTATGTTGTGGTGGAGACGGAGGCATGGAGATGTGCAACGAGGGGTTTGCACAATTGGCACCTTTGATGACTTCAAGAGGGAATTCAAAGGCCAATTCTTCCTCGTAAATGCTGAATAGGAGGCAAGGGGCCGACTACGATGATTAAAGAAAATGAATAACATAAGGGATTATGTGAAGGAGTTCACAATCTTACTGCTAGAAGTCCCCAACACTTCTGAAAAGGATGCCTTATTCTTGTTCATAGATGGTCTCCAATTGTGGGCTGACCTTAAACTCAAGCGACGAGGTGTTCACGACCTATCTTCAGCTATCACGGTTGTTGAGAGCTTTATAGATTACTCCACAAACAAAGAAGGTTCATAGGCCACTGATAGAAAATTTGGTGAAGGAAAGAGTGGTGGAGGCCACGCCAAAAGTAAAGGTCCCAAAAATCATAAAGATGGCTCCTCATTCAAACCATGAGATAAGGGGAAGGAAAAGGAGGATTGTGGTGCCTCAAAGCCCTGTGTGACGTGTATTATATACGACGGACCGCATTGGGCATGTGAATGTCCGAAAAGGAAGGCCTTGAATGCCTTAGTTGCTTCCACTCATGACCAAGATGGAGGCGAGATGGAAGAAGGTGCAAAGATGGGTTTTTTGCACCTACTTGGTGCAATGCAGAGCGCCCCAAAGACCTTTAAAGGCTTGATGTTTGTAGATGCAGCCATCAACAGGAAGGTCGCCAAAGCTTTGGTTGACACAGGTGCATCTCACAACTTTGTTTCAATAGAGGAAGCAAAGAGACTCGGCCTTAAAGTTGTCAATGAAGGAGGATTGCTCAAAGTAGTTAAATCAGTAGCACTACCTCTGTAAGAAGTTACTCGTGGAGTTAAGGTCAGTCTTGGTGCTTGGACTGGCCAAGTGGACTTATCAGTGGAGCCTATGGATGACTTCTCAGTAGTATTCGGTATGGAGTTCTTGGACCAGGTTAGAGCTTTCCTTGTGCCATGTTCAAACTCTATGTGCATAATAGATGGATCAAAGGCTTGCGTGATGCCGATGGAGAGGACCACTAGACCTACTATCCAAGCTCTCTCAGTACTTCAATTCAAGAAGGGATTGAAGAGGGATGAAGAGAATTACTTGGCCATCTTAAAGGAATATGATGATGAAGAGGCATCACCAAAGCCAAGCTTGTCGACGAAAGTGCAAGTTGTCCTAGATAAGTTCCAGGATGTGATACCGGAGGCATTGCCCAAATGGTTACCACCAAGGAGGGAAGTGGACCATGAAATTCAGTTGGAGCCTAGCACCAGGCCACCAGTAATGAGCCCTTATCGAATGGTGAACTCAGAGTTGGCAGAACTGTGAAAACAACTCGATGAATTGCTGGATGCTAGCTTCATAAGGCCCTTCAAAGCCCCATTTGGTGTCCCGATGCTCTTTCAGAAGAAGAAGGATGGCTCACTACAGATGTGCATCGACTATCAGGCTCTAAATAAGATCACAGTCAAGAACAAGTATCTTATTCCACTTATTGTTGATTTGTTCGATCAATTGAGGAATGTCAGATACTTCACAAAATTGGACTTGAGATCGGGATATTACCAGGTACGCATAGCCAAGGGAGATGAGCCCAAGACCACTTGTGTGACCAAGTACGGTGCCTATAAGTTCCTTGTCATTCCATTTGATCTCACAAATACACCAGCCACCTTCTGCACTCTGATGAACAAGATTTTCCATCCCTACCTCGATCGGTTCGTGGTAGTATATCTTGACGACATTGTGATATATAGCCAGACTTTGGAAGAAAATCTAGAGCATTTGAAGAAGGTGTTCAAGGTCCTGAGGGAAAATGAGCTATATGTCAAAAAGGAGAAATGTTCATTTGCCCAAGATGAGGTGATGTTCTTGGGGCATAGGATAAAAAGGATGGAAAGCTTATGATGGATGGAACCAAGGTGAAAGCCATCTAAGAATGGGAACTTCCTACAAAGGTCCCCGAGTTACGGTATTTCCTTGGACTTGTAAACTACTACATAAGATTTATCAAGTCCTACTCAACAAGAGCAGCCCCTCTGACTGACCTACTCAAACAGAACAAGTCTTGGGAATGGACAAGTGAATGCCAAGCCTCCTTCGAAGACTTGAAGAACGCCATCAGTGGAGAACCGATGCTTTGCCTACCAGACCCTTCCAAGATGTATGAGCTGCACACAGATGCTTCAGACTTTTCCATTGGTGGAGTATTGATGGAGGAAGGGTGTCTGATAGCTTATGAGAGTCGCAAGCTTAATGACACCAAACACCGCTACACAGTGCAAGAAAAAGAAATGACAGCTATCATTCATTGCCTAAGGGTGTGGCGACACTACTTATTGGGTTCTCACTATGTTATCATGACGAAAAATATGGCGACTAGCTACTTTCAGACTCAAAAGAAGTTGAGTCCTAAGCAAGCTCGGTGGCAAGATTTCTTGGCAGAGTTTGACTATAGGTTGGAATACAAGTCCGGTAAGGCCAATGTGGTGGCTAATACGCTCAGTCAAAAGGTAGAGTTAGCACCCTTGAGTAGGCCAAGTAGTCCTTTGCTGGAAAGGATCAAAGAAGGGCTTGATTATGATACCCTGACTCAAAACCTCCTTGCCCTTATTAAGGAAGGAAAGACAAGATAATTTTGGCTGAGTGACAGACTACTCTACGCCAAGCATAATCACATCTTTGTGCCAAAGTGGGGAAACTTAAGGAAAAAGCTCATCAAGGAGTACCACGATTCGCTATGGGCTGGACACCCTGGAATGAAACACACACTTGCTTTGATCAAGTCAATTTACTACTGGCCTCAAATATGGGATGATGTTGAAGCCTATGTGAGGACTTGTCTTGTATGCCAACAGGACAAGACAGAGCCGCATGCACCCGGAGGTTTGCTAGAGCCGCTGCCTATTCCAGAGAGACCATGAGAGAGTGTCTCAATGGATTTCATCACTTGCTAGCCAAAGTCAGAGGGCTTTGGAAGCATCATAGTAGTCATCGATCACTTCAACAAGTATGCAAAATTTATACCTACCTCAACGGATTGCACAACTGATGAGATGACACAGTTGTTTTTCAAACATATTGTGAAGCATTGGGGGATTCCATCCAATATCGTGAGTTTTGGACAAAATTGTTCAAGTTATTGGACGGAATTTTTCAAGTTGTTGGGATCAGACTTGAACTTCTCTACAAGCTTTCACCCCTAAAGTGATGGATAAACAGAACGTGCCAACGCATTGCTAGAGTTGTATTTTAGGTACTTTGTTAGTGCCAACCAACATGATTGGGATAAGTTCTTGGATGTAGCCCAATTCTCTTATAATCTTTAGAGAAGCGAGTCCACAATGAAGATTCCTTTCGAGATCATCATGGGACAACAACCCATGACCCCCATGCTTTGGCCACAAGCTATGAAGGAAAGAGTCCTACTCCTTTCAAGTTTGCCAAGACATGGCATGAGCAAGCAGAGTTAGCCTGAGTCTATTTAAACAAGGCATCTAGAAAGATGAAGAAGTGGGCTGACAAGAAAAAGAGGATGGTGGAATTTTAGGAAGAAGATTTGGTCCTTGTCAAACTATTGCCCCAACATTTTAAGTCCTTGCGAAAGGTTCATAAGGGGTTGGTGCGGAAGTATGAAGGACCATTTCTAGTCCTCAAGCGTGTTGGTAAGGTGTCCTACAAACTCCAACTCCTTACAAAGCTTAAAATCTATCCGGTTTTTCATGTAAGCATGTTGAAGCCTTATCATGAAGTCAAGGAAGACATAAGTCGGGGAAAATCAAAGAGGGCACCCACCACAGTATTAACCTCCTTTGACAGAGAAGTGGACTCTATCTTGGCAGATTACATAATCTGACGCAGGGGTGTACCAAGTTATCAAGAATACTTGGTCAAATGGAAGAATGCCCCAGACTTAGAGGAAAGCTGGGAACCTGAAGACTCTTTGTGGCAATTCAAAGATGACATAGAGAGGTTCAAGCTTAGAGGTGCGATGAGGGCATCGCAAACTTGAGTGGGGGAGGGTGCTACGTCCCGCTCGAATTGTCCCACAAAATCCAAATAAATAGTGATTTCCTAAAGGATCTAGACTTTTCTACATGGGAAATTTCTAGAATGGCCTAGAGATGTCTAGAAAAAGCTAGAGTTGGATGGACTCAACTCAAGCCTTTAAGACCCTAGAATGCTTCAGAATACACTTGAAGGTGCTAGAATGGGCTGGAATATTCTAGAACGTGCCGGATGATTCGTGAAGGATGTGGAAGTCTCTAGAAGCTTACAGAACATTGATGAGCGAAAACCGGCATCGCCAATTCCTGCCAATACTTTGGTTTTATGTTTATAAAACTCTCGCAAGTGCACGAATCATTTCATAGAAAATGATAAGTATACTCCCAAGGTCGATCTAAGGAAGGAATGTATGTGGTTTTTAATTTATTATTCAAACCTTTAAAAATGAAATTAAATCCTAAACATCCTGTCACGATATTTTGGGATTTTGTGTTTTTAATCTATTAACATAAAAATAAACATAGATTCAATAATCATTTATGCAAATTTTATCATTTATAATGGTAGAGTATTTATGGATATAATAACTAAGTTAATTATGCTTGCTCATATTATTTAGGTTATTAAAGATATGAATTGATATTTATTGATTCTCTCTTTTTTATATAAATACCACCTTTGGTGGGGTTAGATATTTTTTGTTAACTAAACAAATCAATTAACACCTATGGGTGGAGTTGATAACTAATTTGGTTAATTAAATTAATTCCTTTTTCTAAGAGATTGAAAATGAACCATTTAAATGCCACCTATGGTGGGGTTAGACAGTTTAAACTTTATTCAAGGTGTCCAAATTAAACCTAAGAATTTAGTTATTCGAGTACTAACTTTCAAGTTTTAAAACCACTACTGAAAACATATTGTCAATACATTTTCAGATAATAATTGTTATAAAAACTTTTGAAATAGAGATTCACTCTAACTATCGGGCGATTGTACCAACAAATAAAAGAGCACTACTCTAAATCAGAAAGGATAACTAAACCTTAAAATCTAATTTTCAGATTTAAGTTTGTAATGAAAAATAATATATTTCTCTCTAACATTCTTAATATAAAATCTTGAATAAAAATAAAATCAATTCATTTTAGAGATTTTTACCTATTTAATATTTCGCAAGTATAACAACGTTATTATTACATCATGTTTATAAACATCCAGCACAGTTAAATTTAATCACAAATAAATTAATTATAACATGTAAGAATAAAGCATAAAAAATAACTGCAAAGAAAATAAAATCCTTACAGAACTTCGATGTTATTCCTGTTGCTGGAAAACCTCCAAGCGAAATTTGCACTCCCATTTATTGAATCGAAAAGCAAATAAATTACAAAAACATAACTAGTTCTTCCCAAAAAGGGAGGAACTCTAAAACTAAGAGAAATTAACTAAGAAAAACTAAAAACTAAGAAAAACTAAAAAATCTAAGAAATGAGAGAAAGAAAAAGAGAAGAGAATGTATTTTGAGGTGTGTTTAGAAGTGAAGAGAATGGGGTATTTATAGGTGAGGATGGAGAGAAAAGGTGGAGGAAAAATGTTAAAAAATGCTAAAACGCGGAGTGGTGATTGATGACGTCAGCATGACGTGGGGCAGCTACACGCGCAAATGGGGTGAAATGGCAGCAGCGAGCAGGCACGCGTGCGGACTAGCAGCAGCGTGGAGGGGCGTGCGCGGGCGTGGGCGTGGGACGAAAGCATGGCGCGCGCAGCTGGGTAGCTGGGCAGCGCGGCGGCGCAATTTCCTCCTTTTTGACCCATTTTGTTCAATTTTTCGATATTTGTTGACCTTTCCTCATTTATTTATTAATATATTTGTGATGTATTGCTTACAGTAATCCTCTTTGAGTCTTTAAGTTATGTTTTTAAGCGAAAATACCTGAAAAACAATAAAAATACCCGTGATTCCGAAAAAGACAAATTTATATAAATATATGATAAAACATATAAATATATATATTTTGAATCAATTAATGTGCATAAAATCATGGTAATTTTAGTTCTTTTTGAGCACTCATCAAACGTCCCAAATTGTGCATGAAGGAACTAGACATTCTTAGAAGACTCTAGAGTTGGCTAGAAGGTCCTAGAACCTTGTGGCATATTGTACATAAAATTAGAACACTCTTGTACATTCTAGACTTAGAAGGATCTAGAAAGATATGACATAGTCTTAAGCTTGGTGCCACATTATAAATACACCTATTGGTCTTCATTTGTATTCATCTTAGCAAATCTTAGGAAATTGTAAGATAATATCTCTCTAGAGCAATGCAAGGCATTCTTTACAAATTCTCTTGTGTTCTTGTTTTTGCTCTTGAATCCTCTCATTCTCTAAGTCTCTTTCGTATCTTTTTGGAGAGTTTCGTTCGGGTGAAAGGCAAGCTTAGTGCAACGGACCGTGCTAAGTGTCGCACGATCGCTATTTCAAATTAAGGTTATGACAATAAGCTATCTATAAAACTCATAATTTATTTTGTTTATAATTTTTAGAAAATCTAGTAGTGTTATCCATATAAACTGGTCCAGTTAGACTTTTTAAGGTAGATTTATTTATTTTTACACTTTTCCTCAAAAGCATAATGCAACCTACTTGAACATGCTTAGATGAGGCACAATAGCTACATTCAGTCAAAGAAGATGGGTGGAATGAGGTGGAGAACTCTGAGATAAAATCCTCACATATCTAGGACACTACCTAGAAAGTTGCCTAGTAATGCCACAAATATAACATGCATGAGGAGTGGAGTTAGAGAATCTAGGTCCCTGACTCTAAGGAGTTGTACAAGGAGGAAAGGAAGAAGAGGCACTCGTATTAACTTTCATACGAGAATGATAAGTTATTTTTTCGTTGTGAGGTCTCATATGCCCAAATTCACCACAGTGGTGACAAGTTAGGATATCATTAGGTAGAAGAAGTAGACAATCACTTCAACGATGGGAAGTAATAACCTTAGGTGAAGAGTTTATCTTACTAGAGGAATTTAGCTGAAATGACACAATAGACTTACCTCTTGGGTTAGTGGTAGTAGACTTCAACTTGAATTTTGATCGTAAGCTTTGACAAACTTAGTAGAACCCACTTTAGATGTTAAAAGCTCTTCATTGTAACCAATGTCATGCTTTGTTACCAAACGTCTTTATATTGGTGAGAATTTCATTTAAATTCTTGGAGCCAATCATCATATTGTTGACCATGGTGGTAGAAAGAGCCAATTGCTTCTCACTAATACTTAGTTTATCCCTCAAAGCTTTAACCAACTCTTCCTTTTTCTTCAAGAAGGATTCAAGATATGCTAAAATATTATTAATAATTCCAATTTTCTTATGTATTTGTTCAATCTCAACTTCTTTTTTATTAAATGAGTAAGCTAGATATTCCTTTGTGCTCTCAAGGATAATAATCTACCTTTTCAACTATTCAAATTAATTCTTCTTATTAGGAAGGGGTTCAAGATTGACCAATAATTGAGTAGCTTTATCGAAAGTAAGAATCTTCAACTGTTCCTCAAGTTTTGTATCTTTCTCATGATTTGTATTAAACTTTTCAAGTAAATTGTCATATATTTTTTGAATGACCACACACCTACTTGTGAAATGATGTTGTTGATTGTCAATCGATGATTTCCTTTTCCCTAGAGTTCTTTTCAACATGTTAATCTTGAGTTCTTTTTCATCAAGGTTCTCTATAGCCTTTTCTTAGCTTTTTCAAACTTAATATTCTCCGAAAGTAGAGCATTGTAGGAATCGAACAATTCATCTTGATCATCTTCATCATCATCACCTATAACCTTTCGAACATCCAAGATAATAGTTAAAGGATAAATGACATTACTTAAGGTAAAGAAAGCCAATAAATTAGTGTCATCCTTATCATTATTGTTACTAATATTGTCCAAAACAATAACCTCAATTTTCATCGCATGTTATGGATTAAATTGTGTTTTGAGATAAATGTCAGGGATTAACAAAATAATTTTTTTTTAATAAATATAGAAAGGACCGATTATGTTTATAAAAAAAATATTTTTTATAAGTTAATGTATGTATTAATTTACATATCATAATGATCAAATATGTTAGTAAATAGTGTCATAATTATGAATAATTTTATATGACACCATTAAGATATCAAAAGATAAATTCATGATTAATGATTATTCATTATATTTTATTAAAAGATAAATATTAATCACTTCTTCAATATTTTGCTAATTATACTCTCAAAAAGATTATTTTTTTATCAATAACCTACTTAACAAAACCTTTGGGATTTTGTTGATATTTATCCCTTATTATAACAAATAAATTGTAATATAAAAATGATATTAAGTAAAATAATAATTTTTGAAAGTCATTTTTTACAATTAATTTAACATTTAAATTTAATATTTAATAAATATTTACACGTATTGTAGTGCATAATATAGCAAATTATATTACATAACTTTACTTTATTTTATTTTATACGTTGATGCATATATTAACCAGCATGTTACGTGTAATTAATTGGGGTGATCTCAACTTTTTGAAGTGGTAATATTAAAACTATAATTATTATTATTATAATAATAATTAATTCATTATATCTATGTAGTTAATTAATATTTTGGATTATTATTAGATAGAATTATTATTAATCAACATTATATATTAAAATTAAATTACACTAAATAGTTTGGGATAAAAATATTCTTATATTTTAAATAAAGACATATATTTTCTTTTATAATTTATTTTATGATTTTAAAATAAAAACCCTTTATATTTTATTTTAAATATAAAAATAAAAATTAAGCCCTAAAAAAATTCCTATAATATTAACAACCTTAGTTTTTTTAATAAATATCTTATATTTATGTTTTTATTAAAACTTATTAAAAATAATTATTATAATTAATAATATTTATCATATTTATTTATATTTTTGATTCAAAAGATTTTATAATATCTAGTATTTCAAAACAAATTGTGATAATTTCGTAATTAATTTAAAAATTTAAGAAATTATTTGATTTTGTATTTTTATTTTAAATATGTTGTATAAATTAATCCAAAAATAATTTAAATATAATATATGTGTTTTAAACTAAAAAATTATAATAATGAAAATAATTAAAAATGATATATCTTTTTTTTCAATATCTTATATTTTAAGGTAATTTTATAAAAATATCATAAAATTATTATATTAATATCTCCTTATCATAACTAAACAACCTTTCATCTTATTTATATTATTAAATTATTAAATTTATTTTATTTTATTAATATAAAAAATCATACAAATTTTATAATAATTTAAATAATTTAAATAATTAAAATATAGATTCATAACAACTTACATAAATAAGTCGTATATTTGAAATAATAATTTAGATAATTAAATAAAAAATTTAAAATAAATTATTATCTTAAATATATTATTTAAATTATTTTAAATTTATTATTTAATTATTTGATGTATAATATTTTTAATAAAAATTAATATGATAATAGAAATGAGAGAAGTAATACAATTATACGTGCGCAATAAATAATAAAATAATAAAATATTATTGCTTTCAAGATTTACTCTACTACTTTTTAATTTAACATCTATTATTGATACGGGGACCACAATCTGCACTTTTATCTTTCCTTTCCATGATCCTTTCCGCAGAATCCCTAAAATTAGGTCCCAAAAACAAACACCTCAAATTCAATTTTCTCATCTATCGAATTTGTTCTCTATATTCAATAGTAAATACGGTATTTTGTCTCTGTTGTATGATATTTTGCTCTGCTTTCACTCCTATCCAGTCTTTTGTTATTAAAACCCATGCTTTTGTGGTCTCAGTTTATTCTACTTTAACCAAGAAGCCCTTACCGCATAATTTGTTCATCTCTTGCGTTAATTCATTGATCGGCAAAGCATAATCTAAAAGGGGAGAAAAGAAAACCAAATTTTGGTATCCGGGTTTGCCCAATTCGAGCTTTTCTCTGATTTTGGAAGCCAAGGTAGTTCCTAGTATCATATAGGGATTGATAACATTTGAATTTGCTTATGTCATTGTTTTGTTTGGAAGTCTTGGTTGATTATTTGGTTCTTCAGGAGTAACGATCGAGCTGAGAGACTGTTTAGACACCTGGGAATTCTCTGGAAGCTTCACTTGATTCTGTTTGTCAAAGATCTCCCTGTTCGAGGAGAACTTGATGTTTCTGGTACTATAATTTGAAATATTAGGAGTTTCTGCAACAGGGTTTATCGTTAGAGGTTTAGTTAGTGTAATTTTGGGTTGAAATTTCATGCATATTTATGCTCATATAGTAAATGGTTTGTGTTGATTTATAGGGCAAAGTATGAAGAGAGGAAAAAATGAGGAAAAAATGATGGGACCTATGTTCCCAAGACTCCATGTTAATGATACAGAGAAAGGAGGGCCTAGAGCTCCTCCTAGGAATAAGATGGCCCTTTATGAACAGCTTAGCATCCCGTCCCGAACGTTCAATCCCGGTGCCCTTCTCTTTGATCAAAATCACTCTAGAAATATGGTTCCTACTGTTTCCACAAACCAGGTAATCATTAGTGTTCTTATTTGGATTCTTTTCTTTTGTGCTTTAATTCTCCTCTTTTGAGTAGGTACACTTCTCTCTTTGCTAGAAAATTTTGTATCATATATATCAATTTGATGATCTTATACTGCTCATTTTGATTGTTTGAAAGAGACAACTGTCTTCTGTATTGATTGGATGAAGTTCTTCCTATAGAATAACTAATTGATGATGTTACTCTATATTGGAAATTTTGGCTAGAGGGGTGATGCTAATGTTATTTGATTGCTTCGTACGATAAGTATAACTTGAAGAATTCAATTCTAACGATTTATATAATCTATATGTCATGTAACTTGACAGTTGAAACCTTTATTAGCAACTTAATTTTCTCTACAAAGATCTTCTGTGGTGTGTGGTTTAAGAGAGGTGGAGTGGTTAGGAAATATAGTGTTTTACGTTTCTGGGAGCACTTTATGTATGCAGGGTAGTGGCCTTGATAGAATTATTTTCTACTCTGCAGTCTAAGAAATTTGATGCTGGTCATACTCCTGGTCTGAATGACAATGTCCAATTGGCACAACTTGAAAGAAGAAAAAAGGCAGGAGATGATGAAGATTATAGGGTTCCTGACTTTGTTCAATCTAGGGCTGGTCAATGCCATGATGAAGTACAAAGTCATTTTGATAGGGAAAAACATGCTCCTATAAGCCCCACACATACTGCACATCAAATGGAGCTCCAAAACGTTTGTGATAAAACTGCCCTTAATTTGAGCCAAGATGTGCGAAGTGAAAGCAAAGAGAACCCTACACTGGGTAGTCTAGGTAGTGATCATTCGAAGAGGTCTACTGCAGATCAATTGACTAGTGATAATATCCATTGGACTGCAAAGAGAGTAGAAACATCATCCAATCAAGAGTGTATAAAGAACCCCATGCCATATTCTAATGGGTTACTTGACAATGAGGTTTTCCAACCGCAAGAGCGCAGAGCTTGGTCTCAACCAGACAGCACTCTAGGAGATTGTGGTATCATGAATTCCACAAGGGGTATTGACGACCTGATTGTGCCTGAGCCTAGACGTTGTTCCCATTTTACTAAAAATCATGGCAGTCCAAAGGTAATTGCTAATAACAGTGAATCTAATGGAGACAGAAGTTGTATGTCATTACGATTTGGAAGTGAGGATAAAAGCGATAATGTCTCTGAGAACTCAATGGTGGATTCTTTATCAGGCTCAGATATTTCTCCTGATGATGTGGTAGGAATAATTGGACAAAGGCATTTTTGGAAAGCGAGAAGAGAAATTGTCAAGTAAGTGGTTTGCTCTGTGATTGCTTCTAAAGTTGGTTGCCTCTTGTTAATTTTAGTTTTTTGTTTGACACTTTATTAATTTATTTAAAATCAAATATATATTTATGAATAATGGACACTTTTAGTGTTTTGTCCTCATTATGTTTCACATTTGCTGAAGATGTCAGGATTTCATCACTTTGAAAATATTTAGTTGATTTGCTTAAGGCAGTTAACATCTTTTTTTATCCTGGTCTGTTGAGTTATTAAAAAAAATTCAGAATTTTTCTTTAGATGATGAAAGTGAACTTCATACTCTAATAATATCCATTTATTTTAGGAGATTTCTCATAAAAAGGGAAAATAAATCCAATTTACCTCCATGTTTCTCATTTGCCTATCTTAGGGCTTCAATCGTAGATGATGCTTGTATGAGATGATCCTGATTTCTCTATCCAAGTTATATGATGGATACAGATTTCCCTCTTATTTTTGGGACAATGTGAACCTCTTATTAGAATTATAAGTAATTCGTAGGAAAGCTACTACCCTTTTAGGTCTGGGTATTCTTTATCCCTGGAATCCTCAAACTTTTAAGTTTTATTAGAATGCTTATTGTAATTACTAAGTACTAGGACTGTTGTTGGCCATTAATAAATTTTTGAGGGAGGTGAGAACTCATACTATGGAGTATTGGAGTCCATTCTAAAGTAACATTTTTATGTGTTCAAAGGTCCTTGATAACATTTTAGCCATGCGCACTAGATCATCTTACAACAGGAAGTCCTACATCTTAATAGAAGTTCTTTATCAAAGTTGTCACCCGAGAAAGTGGATGATCTGATTATTCATAAATGCTAATGCATCTACTTCTGGAGTATTTTCCTGTCTCAGTTGGTAGTGTGTGGTCTTGCCTTTGACCACTGGGGAATTTTCCTGTGGCATATAAGAGTTGGGAACGAAAAGTTGGCTAGTAATGAAGGAATATCCTTTGTGCTATTGATTGGGTAGATCTATTGTTATATTTTGGTCAGAAATTGGGTGGAACATTGGGTATTGTGAAGAGACGTATAGTATCTTGTTTGGTTTGAGGATTTTTTCCTATCTGCTCTTTATTGTGTATTTCTCTCTTGTATACTTCTTTGTTTTTGGAATTGCTACTTGTTATTTAGTTCCTAATAATGAAATTTCGATGCAAAAAAGGCAGCTGTGAGTTTGTGTGATTATTGTAAAGCTCTATTTGTATATTTCTCTTATCCCTTATTGAGGAGAGTGTCTGAGTTCATACATGTACCTTTAAGTGTACTTTCATTACAATTGAGATAATGATGGTGGTGTTATTGTCACTGAAACAAGAAGAGTTAGGCATATAAATGTTTGGATTTGCTAGATGATGTTGCACTGCTAAAAGCATATATGTTCGATCTACTATTTCTATTGTAAGTCATCATGCTGAACTTAGCCGAGGCTTTAGGTTTACTACCCTTAACTCTTGAAGGTATTATACTTTATTATTTTTGTCGTCATCGTTAGCAAATAATGATTGTTTCATTAACAAGTTTTGCAGTTTATCATGTATTGATTGTAAATTCATATGTATTCTCTTCTTGGCCCTTTTGGGTCATCATTAATGAAGCTGCTAATATTGCAGTGAGAGATACTGGGTTGACGCAAACATAAGATCCTGTAACTGCTGTCTGATAAGTTGACTTTTACAGTTATACCCTATAATGTTAAGGATGAAGTGTGTAGTTTTTCAAAAAAATTAATATGTTTTGTATGAAATTGATTTTGGATGCATTGTAGGCTGTTAATTTATTTGTTGTAATGTGGATTCATCTTTTGTATGTTAAATCTTCACTATCTAAGTTTGTACTGTATTGTTCTTGATCCAACTCTTCTTACTCTTTACAGTCAGCAAAGAGTGTTTGCAGTTCAAGTCTTTGAGCTGCATAGACTAATAAAGGTAAGCCTTGTTCCACCCTTGTAGGAATGATATAGCTGGTGCTTCTATATAGGATGTTTATTTCTTTTCATGAAAATCATATGTTAACCCTTTTGTATTGAAATAGGTCCAACAACTTATTGCTGGATCACCAAATCTCTTGCTTGAAGACAGTGCTTTCTTAAGAAAATCTCCTTTGAAGGGCAGTCCAACAAAGAAACTACCATCTGAGTATGCTGTGAAGTTGCTCCCATGCGTTATAAAACAGAAGGACCTTGGTGAGAAGCCTGTTCAGAAAATGGAACATTCTGCTGAAAATGCAGTTGGAAAGACATCTCTTTCTTCTGTGAAAAATGGTCATCAACTTTCAAGCTATGAACCCTATGTAGGAAATCCACCTCCGATACCTATGTCATCTGATAATAAAATGGGACCTTGGTGTTTCCATCAATCACCAGGTAATCAATGGTTGATTCCTGTAATGTCTCCTTCTGAAGGACTCATATACAAGCCATATCCAGGACCCGAATTTATGGGAACAATTTCTGAAAGATGTGGACCCTATGGCTCAACTCCTATGACAGGTAACTTCACAAATCCAGCTCATGGAATTCCCACTTCTCAACATCATGCAGTGGAAGGTTTCCTTGGCTCTCCTCCTGTTGGTCATCCTTACTACACTCCATATAGCATGCCCATCACGAATTCTGCCAGAACAGGTTCAGCCTTTGAGCAAATGAATCAATCTAAAAATCATGGTACATCTCATGGTTCTCATTGCCAAGTGGGTCCAGTATTGGAAGATGCCTATAGGAGCATGCATCAACAAGTTGTACGTAATGCACTGGCACGGAAGAAAGGAACTATTGCCCCAAGTGTGAAATTTCAGGTGTCTAGAGACAGTGACTTACAAGGGAGTACAGCTAGTAGTCCTGGTGAGAGAACTCAAGGGATTGGAATGGGTCACAGTGCTGAAGGAAGAGATCCTCTTTCTCTTTTTCCTTTGGCTCCTGCTGTTCCAGAGGGTGGTTCACAACATCACAATGCTGACCAGCCAAGCCGAGTAATCAAAGTTGTGCCACACAATCCTAGATCCGCTACTCAATCAGCTGCCCGAATTTTCCAGTCCATCCAAGATGAGAGAAAGCAGTATGACTCTATCTAGTTCGTGATCTATTAATTGTTGGCTGGTAAATGATGTTGAACTGATTTATGATGGGGTGCTTGATCATTTTTGTAGTACTTGTTCGGTTTTAGTACTCTGTAATGTGTTTCTTTTATTTTCCGTGGACCAATTGAAAGTATTACTCCCTGGTATAGTGAGTCATGTAAGAAGAGAGGGAGAGAAAGTCATATGTAAGATATCCCTCAATGGTCATAACCAGTCAATGTAATATGAAACATATGGTATCCCTTTTTTAAACCTTTGTTGTTTATTATTATTTTTTTTTGTTTAGTAGCAGCATTACCTTTTGGAAAGAGAATTAGATTTGCCCTAGCTTTATGAGCTTGGTTAAAATGCTCTTTTCATTTGATTTTTATGATAGCAAATTGTTTTGTAGATTTAAATTTAAAAGCTATTCCATGGATGAAGGTAAAGTGTGGACTTTTTTAGATTAAATGTTTTGTTTACTATCTTAACTTAAAAGAGATATTTATAAGTTTATTTACGTGTGAAACAAATATTTAAATGGCGTTAGTTGAAAAAGGTGGTAGGTAATGAAAATTATATTCAATGAATTGTGTAATTTAAGTTTAAGCTCCCTTGGTAGGAGGTAAATGTCTCTGAGGGAACAATGTAACCGAAGGTTTTTTGTAAAAAATATGAACATGTTAGTGGTATACATTTTATTTTATTATATTTAATAAAAAATTAAATAAAAAAATTAATTTTTTTATTGTTTAGTATTCTTTTCACAAATAAAGATTTAAAAACAAATTTTAAAAAAGAATTAAATAGCTCCTTGACCTAAACAAACACTTACAACATCCAAATTTTTTTTTTTTTGTATTTTCAAATGTGTCAACTAGGAATGGGTAAAAAAACTGCGGGTTCGGTTATCCGTGGATAAACGCATTGACGGTTCGGTTTTTAACCGTTTAATTTTGGAGATAGGTTTAGTTTTGGGTAAAAATCAAACATAAAGGAACGGGTACGGTTCAGTTACAGTTATGCTCAAAATTGTACCCGTTCATACCAAAAATTAATTATATTTATTTAAATAAATTATATATTAATTAGGATTTATTTGTTTTTAACCTAATATATAACGGAACTTAATCTTTTCCTACTACTCTCTCGCCTATATTTTTTCTTAATCTCAGACTCTCAGTTTTCTCGCATTTGCATTATCTGCTCAGTTCTTTCGCCAGCCGTAGCCGCAGTCATCGAGACGTCGAGTCTAGTCACCAATCGCCATTTGCTGCATCATCGCCATTCGTTGCGTCTTTGCCAATCGTCGCCAATCACTGTGTCTTCCCCAGTCGTCGCTAGTCACTGCATCTTTGCCAGTCGCCGAGTCTAGTCCCCAGTTCCTGTGTCGTGTCGTTGCCAGTTCTTGCACCGTGTCGTCGCCATTCCCTCCGTCTCGTCGCCATTCACAGCACTGCGTCGTCGCCATTCACAGCACCGTGTCGTCGCCATTCACAGCACCGCATCGTCGCCTTTCACTACGCCGCGTCACTAAGTTACCTCTCTCGCCAGTCATCTCTGCCGCTCTCGGTTGTACGCTTGTCGCCGACTTGTTATCCCTTCTTCTTCGTGGTCTCATCAGGTAAGTGTTTCCTTTTCTCGTATGAAGCAGATCTCTTGGTGGCTGTTTGGTTGATACATGGTTACTCTGTTTTGTGTATGGCTAATACATGACTGATCCCACTACTATGATATTTTGCTACTCTATTTCTTGAGCAAAACGGGTTAAATCTAACATATATTTAAATGCTTGAAGTCAACTGGAGTCTGGACAATGTATTATCGATTCATAGTGTATATGGAATAAATTGACTACTCTATTTTGTGTATGGACCTTCCTATTATGAAAGATGGCTATTGGCTACTCTATTTTTTTCACAAAAATTTCTGTCATTTTAAGTGATCATGGTAAAATCTTATTTGATTTGTGCCTTGATAGATTTAGTCAAGAGACTCAGAACAGTTTCGACATAACATATTTAAATGCTTGAAGTCATCTGGATAATGTATTATCGATTCATAATGTATATGAAATAAAGTGACTACTCTGTTTTGTGTATAGACCTCCATGTTGTGAGATTAGTGCTACTCTTTTATCGATTCATAGTGTATATGGTAAAATCTTATTATCGATTCATATTGAATATGGAATATAGTATGATGATAATTTTTTATCATGTCTTATAGAGTTAGAGATTTGTGAAAAAGACAGAGACTTTAAATATCATGACAAGTGAATATGTTGAAAAGGTAACATGAGATAATAGAAAGTTGTTGTCTTTTTTAAGAGAACATAAAATCATGCAAGTATACACGGTCACAAGTAATAAAATTTGATAAGTAAGTTATCGTTCCTACAGAGATTTGTTACTATAGTTTGTTAAGTACTAAAATTGTTTCACTCTGATTTTATCCAAACGATTGAAAAGTTGGAAGATATTTAAATAACTAATTTTTGTAAACAACAAATAAATAAGAAAATTCTAGGATTGCAATTTTCACCAAATTAATCCACTCGAATCATATCATTTTCTCTTGATTTATATTTTTTTGAAAATTTAATGTCAACCAAGAACTTCTAATTTTATCCATACATCTCTTCCGAGTTTCGTATAGACACATCTCGCTAAATTAATTCACTATATTCCTATGAGAATTAAATTCATCAAGATTCATTACGTTCTAAGTTCTCAAATGACCACACATACTATAAAGATATATTCTTATCCTTCATATATACATGGTATTCTATCCATGAGCAATATACACAAAATGCCTCTTCTAAGTTTATTTAAGTGTCACGGATCAATTGATAAATTTTCCAATAATCAAAAGCATTAAAAACAAATAGAATAAACAAATTAAAAATCTTATAAATCGTTCAAAAATAAATAAATCCAAGCTTCATAAAATTAGTTCAAACGCAACCCTAGAAAAATTAAATTACTCCATAAATAAAATTAAAATTATAGAATTTAAGGAATATCTGCTCAAGAACAACAAAGACAATTAAAACATTTCGGCTCTTAAATTTTTGACACACGCGGAACACAACAGAAGCCAAAAATGGCTTCTGTTGTGTACCACTATCCAAAACTCTAAACTCTACAACCAAACCACTATAAACTCTAGCATTAAATGCCCTATTTATAGCTCTAAAAATACAGAAACGCGTATGAAAATGGGGATATCGAAATTTTTATTTTAACATACGTGTAGGAGACATTAAAACAGCTAAAAAGGGTGTTGTTTCAGATTTATTTTTAATTCAACCCATATGCCACATGTCATCATTTGATTGGCTACAAGAAATAATGGGACACGTGGAAGCATTTTATACGGTGTCATGAACGGGTGCACGCAGAACGCGTTGCACGGGATGATCGCTGGCGAGACACGTGGAGGACACAAAAGCTATTGGACGCACGCCATTTCTTTATTTTAACCAACACATGCCACATGTCAGATCCTGATTTTCTGAAATAATATTCGAGACACGTGGTAATTCTTGATTCGTTGTCATATTCGGGCGCATGATATCCATCTGGACCATGTCGCATGGAACACTTCGCGAGGCGACACCTGGGTCCCATCCTACACACCAGCCTACACGATAAATAGGTCTCACTCAACACTGAGCAACGTGCCACCTGAAAACCCGCATCCAATCTCTTTTGTCACATTTTTTATGACACGCACGGGTCCTCACCGTTGAGATTCTGATCTGATGGTGTACGTCGCGCGTGTGCAATTTTTGCGAGTGGCCTCATTTTCCTGCGTAGAAAATAAACTTTTCTTAATTACATTTAAATCCTCCAATTTAATTCAAATTAACTTTTAAACTTTTGTTAATTGCAATTAAACACTGTTTTAATTTAAATTATATTTTTATGCATTTATTATCTGCAATTAAGTCTTTTTTCGATTCAAATTCTTTAATTTTCTTAAAAATATATTCTTTAAAAACTAAAAAATAAATATTAATTTATTCCATTTAAATTTACTAAAAATGTGAAGAACATAACAATTATAATTAATAAAATAGATGAAAATAATTGTATAAAATACAGTTATCAAAAGTATATGTATATTTTTTTATATATGAATTTAAACTTTGAAAGTTATTTTTTTAGAATGTTTCAACACAATCCTCTCAAGGAGTAAATGACATTGAACTTAATGTGGAGGTAACAAGTGGTGGAACTTCAAGTGCTGATCAACATATAAATGTCCCTCTCCTTACATCAACCTCTTCACCTGAAAATATACAAAGTCAACCATCAAATGAATGTAGTGCGGAAGAAGATGAGAAGGCTAAATTAAAGTCTGAAGCATGAGTTCATTTTGATAGGAAGAAAATTAATGGGATATGGAAGGCAATATGTAATTATTGCAAAAAACGGTTAAGAGGTGATACAAGGAATGAGACATCTCATTTGAAAGCACATACAAAAGGTTGTCCATTCAAACGGCAAGAAAGGGGTATCGGTCAATCATTGTTAAATCCTAACAAGAAAAAGGATAGAATTGAATTAGGATATTGGAATTTTGATTCTCAAGTTTCTCGTGATAAATGTGCAAAGATGATAATTCTACACGAGTATCCTCTTAGTATTGTTGAGCATCATGGATTTATGGAGTATTCACATTCATTACAACTAATATGGAAGCCTATTTCTCAGGCGACAGTTAAGAGAGACATTATAAAGATTTATGATGTTGAGAAAAAAATTATGGATATGTTGGAGAATAACAAAAGTCGTGTTGCAATCACGAGTGATATGTGGAAGTCTGAAAATTAGAACAAAGGATTCATGGCTATAACTTGTCATTTCATTGATGACAATTGGTATTTGCATAATAAAATAATAAGGTATTTTTTTAAGTTTATTGTTGAAATTTATACAATTCCTATGAACTATTTTTTTAGAGATTTGATATATTAAATGATTGTATATAACAATTTTATTGTTACTATATAATTTTTTTGTAGGTTTATATATGTTCCTGCTCCACACAATGCTGCAATTATTAGTCAAGAATTAATGAGTTTCTTTTCGGATTGGAACATTGATCGTAAGATTTCAACCTTAACTTTAGATAATTGTTCTACTAATGATTCAATGCTACCCGATCTGTTAGATTCATTAGATAGAATTTCAATGTTATTGTATGGAGATATTTTTCACATGTGTTGTGTTGCACACATATTAAACTTGGTAGTAAAAGATGGGTTAAATCTAATTTCTTAATACATTGTTAAAGTTAGAGATAGTGTTGCATATTGGACAGCAACGCAAAAGAGGGAGGAAAAATTAAAAAAAATGCATCTCAAGAGATAAAGTCTTCTTGTAAGAATTTATCTCTTGACTATCAAACTCGTTGGAATTCTACTTTTTTTAATACTTAAAAATGCATTGTTTTATGAGAAAGTGTTTCCTCGTTTAAAACAATTGAATAAAAATTATAATAGTCTTCCTGATGCATTGGATTAGAAAATGACAAGTACAATTTGTGATAAGTTAGAAGTATTTTACAAGGTAACTGAATTGATTTCTGGTTCCAACTATCACACCATAAACATATTATTTCCTCATATTTGTGACATCAAATTATCATTATATAATTAGATTAATGATGAGGATGATTTGGTCAAGGGAATGGCTTCAAACATGCTTGTAAAATTTGATAAGTATTGGCAAGAAGTTAATATTGTCATGGCTATAAGAGTTGTTTTGGATATTAGATTTAAGATGAATTATCTCGAATTCTATTTTCCAAGAATATATGAAGAGAATGCCATTTTTGAAATTGAAAAGGTGAGAAAAAGTGTTATGATTTGATAAATATGTACCGAAATAAACGAATTTTAGAAGAGAATCGACAAATGGAATTTCCAACACGCTCCAATACATCTCAAAATTCAAAAAATATTAGTGTTCTTAATGCCTGGTATAAATGTTAAAAGTTATATAAATTTAATGCCCAACTTTTGTAACCAACGCCGAATTAGTCCACAAAAATTATTTAACTAAATTGGAAAGTAACTTAATTCTCTTATTTGAATTCTTATAAGCAGTCAACAACGTGATAACAATAATTTTTATTATTATCATAATAATAAATTTTATTTTTAATATTAATTACATCATAACGTTAATAAAATTATTATTAATGAAATATTATTTTAATAACTAACAATTTATATTATAAAAATATATCTACCCTAAATTAATCACTCACATATATTGATGAAAATCACAAGGTTGAGGATTGGCAAGTATTTTCAGGATACTAAATGCTCCTTAATTTTTTTTTCATACATCAAATAAATCAAATTTGATTACTAGTGTACATACCATTATTCCAACTTGCTATGCAGCATTTTTGATAAACCCATGTCTAATAATTTCCTGAAGTTACTGCTGTTTTGTTAATAGAAAATATTACAACAAATGTAACCAATTAGGGATGGTCCTAACTTCCACAATATGCAAGTTACATTTTATTTTATTTTTCAAACCTTTATATCTCTTTAAATGAATCTTATCTTTGTGTGATGTGAGATGCATCATTTTCCAAGTAATTATATGTTGAAGAAGCAAAAGGGTTGAAGTGAACAACAGGAAGGCATAAAAGTGGGTGAGCCATTGGTAAGCTAATGCCAGCTCCGATCTGCATATTAACCTTAAAATCAACAGCTTTCCAATCAAAGCACTGAATCATGGCTGCAACTGCAGTATGAATTATGTTTTGTGCTAACACCGACCCAGGACATCGTCTCCTCCCTCCACCAAATGCAACAAAGTTAAAGTTTTGTTCTCGGATTTCGCTTTGATCTTCTTGAATTTTGGAGGAAACTAAAAATCTATCTGGTAAGAATTCATTTGGATTGTCCCATATCTCTGGATCTCTCATTACTGCATACACATTGACAGCCACAGTGGTTCCTACTGGTATGTCAAAGCCTTGTACTTTACATTGATGGCGGTTTTTTCGCATCACCACAGGCGATGAAGGGTATAATCGTAGTGTTTCTTTCACAACTGCTTGCAAATAAGGTAGGTTTGGAACATCTGATTCAGTAACCAATCTATCACTACCAACTACTGCTTTTATTTCTTCCTTTACCTTATTGCATACATCAGGGTGACTGATAAGCTCTGCCATTGTCCACTGCATAACTTCTGATGAGGAATTTGTGCCTCCAAGGAAAATATCCTAGCACAAGTTCAAGTTTGGCATGAAATTAGAGGCTGAATCTCAATGAGCTCATAAATAATCAGTTAGAAAACTTAATTAGATAGATCTTGCCAAGTTATTGAAAAATTCTTCAAGACTGACGTGACTTTTATTGCTTGTGTTTCTGTTAGCAAGCAAAAAAAAAAAAAATTGTGTTCCTGAGCTACCTAAGACCATTTATAACAAAAAAAAAATTGTGTTTGATCCTGAAGCACTTTTACAAAATTCCCAAAAACACTCTTAGTATGAAGAAAATTAACTCAGCTTTCATATATCTCACTTTTGAATATAACTTGTATAATTAATAATATAAAAAAAAACCACTTTTGAGAATATGTTGCGATGCAAGCTTATGTCATTAGTTTGCAGGCCCAAAAATCAAACTCATACATTCTTTCATGTTTATTTTGAACCTTCATTTTATATCCTCATCTTCAATTTGAGTTTTTAGAGCAACTCTAGAAACACATTGAAACTCTATTTTGGGTAACTTTTGTAACAAAAAATTACTATAAATGGGCGTTAAATTGCTTTATTTTATTGCAATGAATAATATCGTACCAATTTTGGTGCAACATTTTTCATTATTCTATTTTTCTTCTTTTTCTATTAACAATATAATAAAAATAATAATAATAATATTTAAATTTTATCTTAATTATATATATTTTTGACTAAAATTTGTTTTAATTATAATGAAAAAGAGTAGTGATAGTTTTTAATGTAATATTTAGTGTAGTGGATTAAAATCGGAAAAAAATAGTGTAAAAATTATATTATTTTAATAAAAAATATATACTAAAACAAAATTTCTAATTAAAATTGATCTTAAAGTATAATCTATATATTTTACTTGCATATCAGGGATACACTAAAATATACATGCATGAAGTAACTTTATAAAAGATCTCATATATCCTCTCCAAAAATGTGGAAAAAGAAGCCAAAAACTATAAGAAAGGAAAGGAAAAGAAACCACAGGCTAATGGCATTTGATTTACATAATGGGAATATAAATGAGAATGAGAACGGAAAGGAAATAATATTATTTAGTTTGAACATCGGAATTAAAGAAAGAATAGGTATTACAGTATTTGTTTACAATTGAAATGTAATGAAAAATACTATATATTACCTTAATATTTTTATATTTAATAAAATGTAAATAATATCATTTAATTATTATTTTTTTCAGATAAAATACATATTAAAATCATTATTTTTTTAAATAATTATTACTTACAAATAAAATATATTATTAAAACTATTATTTTTCTAAATAGGGTTTACGGTTAGAATTTAGGTTTTAGGATTTAGAATTTAGAATATAGTATATAGAGTTTAAAGTTTGGGATTTAAGAGTTAGGATTTAAAATTATATTTAAAGTTAGGATAAAATTGAAACAAAAAATTAAGATAAAAATAAAATCATAATTCTTAAAAGATAGAGAAAAGATTTTCATTCATTCTCTTCTTTTAAAAATTGATTTCATTCAATTGTTAGTTTTTATCACAACCAAACATAAAGATTAAATAAATAAATTAATTTCAATTTTAATGTCTTTCCATCCTATTTAACGAGACACAATCTTAATCTTTATTACAATTAATTGAATGGTATTTGAATTTATTTAACGAAACACAATCTTAATCTTTATTACAATTAATTGAATGGTATTTGAATTAACGCGTGGTTTAAAGCTTTGAGCCATATTCATTGTGATTAACGTCGGAATTAGTGCTTTAGAGTGAATTCCATCACCACTCTTACTCATAGAAAAAATAGTATTTTCTTTTAAGTTTTCATATTTTTTAACAAATAATATTTATATAAATATATATAGAGAAATTTTGATATTGGCACACTCAAACTACGATTCCTAGTTCTGTATCTGATTGTGATGGTTTAGCACTTTCACATATCCCCATTTCAATTGAGGAAAAAAACACTCTAGTCTTCAAATTGCGTTTCAAAATGAATTTGAGTACTAAATTTGTTATCCTAGGTAATACAATTTTCATTATTTTTGTACGTGATAACTTAATCTTAAAATATTAATTATTATATTTTGGATGGATTAAATTAATTTTAAAATATTAATAATATTAGTTTATTTTTAGTTATAATAATGCTATAGTAATGTATCATTAAAATCGATTAAAAATTAAAAATTTAAAATCTTTGAATGGAATTTATACACAAAATTATATTAATTTGATTATAGTGTCAGATAATTAAAAACTTTTATATCCTTTTTATCTTTATAATTAATTTTTTATAATTAATTTTTGATAACCCTGGTTAACTAACTAACAAATCAAATAATTAAAAAATAATATACCATAAAAACATTTTTTTTCTAAAATTTCTTACAGCTTTTTTAACCATTAAGTTTATTAGTCTGTTTTAGTTCAATAACATATCCCAAAAACATATATAAAATTTACAATTCATCGTAATTAATTTTAATTTTTAGAGTTAAATTATACCAAAATATCATAGAAAAATTATTTGAAAATATTGAAAGAATATTTTTTTTATACCATACACACTCTTTGAAAAAAAAAATTATATATTTATCACAAGATCTGTTAACTTTTTAACAAAATTTTAAAAACAATACTAACACTTTTTTTTACACATTAAAAGAAAAGATGCTCAACACTTAAAAAGAGAAAAATATTTTTTTAAAATAATTATAGTATGATTCAAGGAAATAGTAACTTACAAGCAAGAAAGCTTTGAGTTGGATCCTGGTAAGCTTGAGATCAGCCTTTTCATCTTGGTAAACCATCAGCAATACATCAATCAAATCTCTATCTTCCCTATCAAAACCCTCTCTCTTTCCTCTCTCTTCATGTTCCATCAATATATTCTCTAGGATTTCATCATATTTCAAGGTTACATCAATTATCTGCCTCCCATAGAGCCAAAATGCTATCCTTTTAAGAGGCCCAAACAAAACATCACCAAATGAGACCTTCACAGCTAACTCAATAGTCTTGTTTATCAACTCCCTAATTTTAGAATCTTCGTTACCTTTCTCCGAACACCTGGTGCTCATAACAGTCCTACATATGTTATTGTTAGTAAGCTTCACCAATTCAGCCCCTAAATCAATAACCTCTTTTCTCTCTGATTTTTCCAACATTTGTTTCAAAAATCTTTCAATTTCTTTACTTCTAACACTCCGTGAGAGCTCCATTTGTTTGACTGCGAACAGTTCAGTCATACAAAGCTTCTTAATGAACTTCCAATACTCACCGTATTGAGCTGCGAAAAAACCATGGTTCCCATATGGCAATTCATCAGCAAAAGCAAATGATGGACGATCAGCAAAAGTTATGTCTTGGGTTTTGAAGATCTCAGTTGCCATGGAAGCTGATGAAACAAGAAGCATACGAGAAGATCCAAGATGGAGATAAAGAAGAGATCCATATTTGGTAGAAAGCTTTTGCAATGAAGTTGGTAAGATTGAGGTTAAATGGTGGAGATGACCAATTATGGGCAAACTTGGAGGGCTTGGGGGAAGAAGATGTAAAGGGTTGGATGATTTGAAAAATTGTTTGATTAGGTGGACTGAGAGAAGCCATAGAATGGAGCAGAGAAGATAGTATTGGATATCAGTCATGTTGATCAAAGTCTGAACTGAAGATGTAAACAAAAATGTTAGCTTTGGGGTAAGAGAGATTAAATATTTAAGCCAATTCGATCTCAACTCGGATGATGATACTATTCAGGCTGTTCAAGTTTGACTTTATTACACATTATTAAAAATTGTTAATTTATAATTTTTATTAGATTATCCATTTATTATCAAATTAGATATTATCATATAATATAAAAATATTACGATTGTTTAAAAAAATTATACCATAAATTTGAACGGTAGTAAGCATTTAATTTAATCTGTTTAAATTTTTAATAATAAAATTATGTAACTTGATTTTTTATTTCATAACAAATTAAAAATATATTTTTATTATTTTTAAAATATAATAAAAATATAAAATATTAATTTAAATAAATTTTATAAAAAATAATCTAAATATAAATTATTTTTATTAAAAGTAGTGCAGGCAATGGCAATACTAGTAGAAATTATTTTATAAGTATATATTCTATTTATAAAGACTTATTTAAAGGTTTCAATGAATAACATAATCTTAAATAATCAATATTGATTATTTAATATTTAATTATTTAAAATATTAATTATTTTTCATAAATATGGATTGAGTCATTAATATTTATTTTAAATTAAATAATAAAATATATTCCAGTGCAATTATTGTACTTATTTTAATTTTCAAAATTGACATAGATCAATCAAATGGAGTCCTACATACTTTAATTTTCCTATCGAACATAAGCCCCTTAGGTTGTTTAAGTTAAAAGAGTCCAAAAATCGGACCGAATTGGATCGATAAATAGTTTTATAAATGAAACGGTCCGGTCTGATTTGTATTAAGTAGAACTATTTTTCAAACGATTCAATCCAATTATATTAATTTTTAAATCGATCAGACCGGGTTAGACCAATTTTAATAATATATTACTAACTTAATTTAACAGGCGTATTTATAACAAAATCAACCTGTGTTCTGCATCTCCCTTGCGAACTCATTTCCCTCTTCAAACTCTAGCTACATCCTCACTATCACCTCCAACAATAGTCAACCATCCTCACCTTGCATCACCTCCAACACCAACCAGTCGCCATCGCCTTGCCTCACCTCTAGTCCTATCATCCATGGATGAAATAGTTATGTGAACCACATATATGTTTAAGGTTATGGCATCCGTAATAAATACTGGTAATTATAGGATATAGAGGGCAAGATCATTCTGACTCTATCTCTACAGGTAAATATAACTACTTTAATTTACACTGCTACAATTTATAATACATACGCCATGACTCGATCTCTTAGAACACTAACAAGAACAACACTCAAATGGTGTCGTAAATTAAGAATAGCCAAAATATCTCAAATCTTCTAAGTTCGAAAGAGACCTATACCAATCATCTGGTTTTTATATCTAACAAACAATTCATGTGTTCCTATATATTTCAAATATTTAAGCATTGGTTATTTTACAATCAGTTTCTACATCCAATATAGCACCAATATTCCCTTGTTGAACAAATTGTCCCTTTACAAACAAATAGATATCTTAATATGTAGATGAAGGAAATCGGAGATTCCTAAATTTTAATTTTAGTTGACAAAGAGCTTTTCAATATACATTACAATGCAGTTACACACGTTGGTGTATGGAGCTCGAGTAATGATCATGTAATACAAGTAGTGTAGGCAATGGCAATACTAGTAGTGTAGCTGAGGGTGCTGGTTCAGGGTGTACAAGTGTAGATAACACAAGTCGAGATGATGATTGTGCAGATTAAAGAAGACAGGTTGGCATGCTTGCTTTGGTTCATAAGGATTATTCTGTTATGGTTGTCCAATGTACTCCTAATAATTGCTCTCTTATTAAATTATATAATATTTATGTATTATTAATCATATTAAACTATTGAAAACCGTTAAACAAATTGGATCAAATCGTTTGATTATAACATTTTTAATAGCCAAACAGTCTGGTACGGTCCAATTTGAACAATATGAACGATCTGATTTAGTTAACGATTCAGTGATAGTTGGTTTTGGAACGTCTTGACTGAACCATGCAACCGATACCCTAAATATCTTTATGCAAAAATAATCTTGAAGTCACAAGATTTTTAACAACTATTACTATGCTTCAGATTGGTAGACTAAATTTTTAGATCTAGATTGGTAGACTAAATTTTAACGACTACCAATCTTTAGATCCATATTGGTAGACTAAATTTGTTTCTTAAGAATTGCATTTAGTTTAGGAGCTAGAGGTCCATGTCTGGTTGCTACAAGCTTAATAATTCTGCTCCTATGAACACCATGATCAACTGTAGGATGCACATACATCATCATAAAAAGGATCATAACTAGAATGCAAGGAATTTTCAAACCAGGAGTGGGAAGGAGTAATACTTAAAAAGACATTGTTCTTGTTTCAACATCAATGATACATTGTACAAAAGTCTCCTTGCTCTTTCCTCTGTTTGGAAACATCGTTGCATATAAACTCCAAAGATTTTGAAGCTATGGAATTTATATTAAAATAACTTTTAAATAAACAAGAAAATTTATTGAGAACCTGCAAATTCTGTTGGCACAACGGGTAAACATAAAATAAGTTTAACAGAGTAGAATAATGACATCAAAATTTTAACATGATTCACCCTTTAATTTGGGCTAAGTGCACAGGACAAACTCCGAAAAATATTTCTTTCACTAATAAAATTAATAGGTACAAAGTGAAAGGCAATACAACAAATTAAGATAAACCCAAAATAATGTCATACAAGTGTTTCCCAAACTCACTATTTTGTCACTCCCCTTTTAGAAAAAATATCCCAATATTTTTCTAAGATATTCTCTCCCACTTTCTTACACACAACACTATTTTTATTCAAAGGAAATTGTTCCTTTGGTTTTGCTTTACTTCTCTTATTGTTTTGGTGTGTTGATGTATCTCTAAGGCAAAAATATTGCCTATTTATAGGCAAAATTGCATATCAATGTTAGATGCACCTACCATTTGTGGTTGCACCTAACATTTATGGTTGCACCTACCATTTATGATTGCACCTACTATTTATGTTTTCTTCCTCTTCAATGTAGGAGGGACTTACAAATTCTACAAGCAGTAAATAAGTTGACCTGATTGGTCTTCTCCTCCAACTATGTTTTTATAATTTCCTAACATACCATATATTTCACAAAATGAAAAGTTACTAAAAAAATCCTATAATCATAAAAATGTTTAGAAATCAACTCTAATCCTTAAGTTTAATTTCATAACAATCTAATAAGCAATAAAAAGCATATGAATGACTTTCTTTGAATAAAAATAAAGATGACAAAATTGGTAGACAAATCACATTAAGTTAAGTAGAAAATATAGAAAATTTATAAAAGAGATATGGAATAGAGAGATATGCATATACCTCCCTTAATAGGAGAATAAATAAAGGAAAAATGCACAATGGAGGAAAGAAAATCTAGATGACACTACCAGAATGTTATGGCTTAATCAATGAAAGATCAAGATAAAAATTCAAATATAGATTAACAAAATCAATATGTGAAAAAGAAAATTGAAAAGATTTTGAAGCAATTTGCTAAGGTTTTATATGGGTGAAAAATGCATATGAATTTTGGGATTCAATAGAGATGGAGAATCGCGTAGACAAATAAATAAATGATTGCTAGAATGAGCAAAACACACTATTTTAATGATAATATAATTTGAAACCAAACCCAAAAATATATTCAAGGAAGAAAATGACTAATGTAAAACCTAGAAATGAAAATTCGAACATTCAGTAATAGAAACAAAAACTTGAAATTTGATATCAAAGAACGAAGGGAACTAGTTTGTTAGAAAGGCAAACACAGATGGGAGTTACCACAACATAATGGCACACATGCTTTTACTCTCTCCAAGTCCCCATCCTTACATGGCTTTTATGACTAACAAGCCACAGACATTAACTTTAGCACAAGCCTGAGAAGAAATCAAACAAAATGAAGTGCATGAAAAGAGAAATAAATAGAAGATCAAACAAAATGAAAGAAAATAGAGGAAATAAATAACAGAGTGAGAGTTCACAAAGCGCGATTTTCTCCCTAACACTTGTGCAAAACATGAAGAATAAAAAAATGGATAGTGAGGAAGATGAAGCAGCGAAATGATAAAAGAAAGAATGGACAAATAAGGAGGAAAAGGAAAATAAGAAAAAATAATAATTGGCACGGGTGCTAGTTTGATAAAAATGGGAAACTTTTAAAAAGAGTTTTCAAAATCAACTAGGTCAGTTTTAATAAAACTTGTGAATTTTTAAAAATAAATTATTTGGGTCAATTTTCAAAAACTAACAAATTTCAATTTTTTCTAGGATTTTCAATAAACCATCAAAATATAAATAACGAAATAAGATAATATTGGAATAACATGAGAAGATCCATTTTTCATGCTACACCAAACTTAGCAACCATTTATTCATAATTTTCGTCCATTCACTCAATGCTACATCCAAAGCCTCCACATGAAGAACGTGATTACCAAAATCTGGTGCCTTCAAAATAGACTCAAATGCCAAACTCATTATCATCGTCATTATTCATATAGGTGTTGAGCCTGAAGCTATACAAATGTTATTTAAAAAATACCTCATTAAAGTCAATGTTTGGACATCCGGATTGACCCAAAGTCCGACCCTTGCAAACCACTCAAGCCAAATCACCAGCTAGAGATGAAAGATAAAGCACCACAAATGTCCTATCCATGGGACATCCCGATCTCAATGCCAGCTGAATCATAGCCCGATCTCATTTACAATACAAGCTAAACTCGAATTAGATCTATGACGTGTTGTACTCTAGGCCAATTATGTCCTCCTAACATGTAAATATGTGTACACATTATATAATTGACACATGTATTTATAAATGTTCTATAAATAGATGGACCGCTCATAAGGATTCACACATTCAACCAATTATCTTAACTTCTCTCTAATCTCTCTCTGTAAAATATTGAATATCAGCATTTTGGCACCCACCGTGGGGCTCAGATTCTGAGTTCAATCACAAGTTTCTGACCCCGTATCCTTTTGAGAATCACCTCGCTCCTAGAGAGAAACTAGGAAGATCAATTGCGCACTACTCACGATCCGCCAACATCATGGTAAAAACCTGGTCTAAAAGACAGTTGAATTCAACCGATTGTGAAACAATGGCTACTCAAAGAAACACACCACCGACCATCAATGAGACTAGGGAAGAGGATAACGCCCTCTACTAGGAGTTATCTAGCCAACTCCTCGAGCTAAGAAAAGCGCTCGAAGAAACAAAAAGAGAAAACATGTCTCTATGCTCCCTGGTAGAGGGAAAGATCTCAAAAAATCCCACAACTGAATCAACCAATGGAGAGGCAACTGGGTGCAGCCAGTCCGATTCCCAGCAAACTAAGCATGAAGTTGAAAGAAATCCCTTTCTTCAGCTCGGTACGCCCTGATGAGGAATAATGGCTTCAGGAAAGAAAAAAACTGGGAGACACGACTACAAGCACTAGAGGAGAATAATAAAAGGAAAGATCAGACCTTGAAGGTGGCAAGTGAGAAACATGAAAAGGGGAAAACCCTTTATGAGGTGGACATGGATTATGAACAACTATACGTCTCCCCCTTTTCTGATATAATTGAAAATGATTAACCACTACCCAAGTTCAATGCTCTCAAATGCACTAATTATTTTTGAACGAAAGAGCCAGTAACATATGTTCAACACTTTAAAACAGTGATGACACCCATGAGTTTCACCTAGGCAAAAAGAGACGCAATGATGTGTAAGTTGTTTGCTGCCACCCTCTACGAAGGTGCACAAAAATGGTTCAAAAACTTGCCTCCTAGATCCATATCCTCCTTCCCACAGTTCGCCAAGCTGTTCATTACGAACTATGCCTATAATAAACCCTTGAGGAAAGAATCTCACCATATTTTCTCAATTATCCAAGGGGAAGGGGAATCTATAGAAGAATACATGAAGTGATTCAGAGAAAAGAATTTGAAATATCTCAGTATCCTAGCTCTATTGCTATAGGGGCCTTCAGGTGAGGCCTGTTAAAGAGCTCCGACCTGTTCATGGAATTAACTAAGACGGTTCCACGCACCTTAGAAGAAGCTTATGGGGAAGCAAGAAAGTTTGTCAACTTAGAAAGGGAGCTTAGCCTAGTCAAGGGCCTTCCAATGGAGGTAGAGATAGTCCCAAGTAAAGAAAAAATGGGAAATTGAGTCCAGACCAAGCACATCAAACTAATAAAAACAAACGCTTTGTTACGGGCAACAGACAGGCCAAACACTGGCTGGTAAATAGAGGAATTTGGGGAAGGTCATTGTTTCCCTCTAGGGGGCTTCCTTTGAGGGTTGGTCTAACTCAAATTGTAAAAAGAATGGAGAGGAAGCCCAAAACTAGGTGGCCACCCATTATGCACGCTCTCCAGATAGACATGTCCAAATGGTGCGTCTTCTATAGAGATGTAGGCCATGAAACAAGAGACTATAGAAACTTGAAAAGAGAGTTAGAAGAGTTATTGGCTAGGGGATATCTGAAGGACCTCATCACATAAAATGAAGACAAAAGAGGTTACCAAGGCAAACGAATAATGTTTCAACCAACAAACTCATTAGGCAGTGGCAGGGATCCTCGTGGTGAACCTAACATTAAAACCATACATACCATACATGGAGGACCGGGAATCAGTGGGGTCTCTAACAACTCGCACAAAAGATTTGCAAGGGAGTTACACAATACCCCCATGTATACACATTGGATAAAGCGAGACCTCCTACCAAAATCATTTTCACAGATACGAATGAAACCTCGTCCCATCACGAGGACCCTATGATGATAACCTTGAGAATCGGGTCTTGTGATGTATTTCGAATAATGATTGATATCAGGAGTTTAGTAGACCTCCTTTTCTGACCACCGCTAGGGCTCTGGGAGTAAAGAACCCCGACATCGTCAAAAAAGAGCTTCCTTTAGTAGGATTCAACAACAGTACCATATTGCAAAAGGAACGGTAATCCTACCTATCATGACAAAAGGGATAATAATATTGACTAATTTAGTGATCATTGACGCCCCTATATATTACAATGCCATCCTAGGAAGGCCATGGATACACAAGATAAAGGTAGTCCCATCTACCTTCCACCAGGTAATCAAATTCCCTACAACCGAAGATCCAGAAGAGATAAGAGAAGATCAAGAGAAAGCAAGAAGTTGTTATAATGCCATTATGAAAGGGATTACCCTCAAATAGCAATCACCGAGGGGTATCCCTCAAAGGAGACCAATAAATAAAAGCGTGATGAACTCGAAATTTTTAAATAAAGTGAAGGACCTCCTTACCAATATTGAGGGAAAGAGCCACCTTGTGAAAATAGGTGAGGATTTGACGGTAGAGCTCGAGGGGAAACTCTCACAATTCCTCAGAGCTAATGTTGATATCTTTGCATGGGCCCCAATAGACATGTTAGGAATTGATTCAAGTGTTATAACGCATCGACTAAATGTCAAACCAGAATCTAGACCCATCCAACAACGAAAAAGAAAATTCCCCAGGGAGAAAAATGAAAATACCATGTAGTTGGCCTCAAAGAAGTTGGGGTCATTAGGGGGGTCAAGTATCCCCTATGACTCTCAAATGTAGTACTAGTGAAGAAAGCATGTGGAGCATCTTGTATGTGTGTAGCCTTCACTGATCTAAACAAGGCCTGCCCTAAGAACTGTTGCCCTCTCCCAAGCATTGATCAACTAGTGGACGCCTCTTTCAGGTTTGGGTTGATGAGTTTCCTGAATGCATACTCTGGGTATCACCAAATCATAATGCACCCAGAGGATGAAGAAAGAACTTCTTTCATAACAGAAGAGGGAACGTTCTACTACATGAGGATGCCATTAGGGTTGAAAAATGCAGGTGTAACATATCAACACCTTGTTAACAAAATGTTCGAAAAATAGGTAGGGAAGAATCTGGAAGCATACGTTGATGACATGGTGGTAAATTCAGTTCAACTCCTGAACCATATCAAAGATCTACAGGAGATATTTGAGGTGATACAAAGGTATGGCATGAAACTTAACCCAAAAAAATGCATCTTTGGTGTGGCTGTAGGAAATTTCGTAGGATATCTCATGTCAGCAAGAAGGATTGAGGCCAATCTAGAAAAATACAAGAACTAGTAAACATGAAACCACCTAGTAGTCTTAGGGGAATACAACAACTCAATGGAAGAATAGGGGCGCTAAACAGGCTCATTACTAAATGAACGGATAAGTGTATGCCCTTATTTAAGATGCTAAGAAAGAACAAGACTGCCTTTTGGAACTAGGATTGCAATACAACCTTTGAAGAAATCAAGAAGTACCTTAGTAATCTTCCCATCTTGGTCAATCCTCTACTAGGAGAGATTATTTATCTATATTTGGCTATTACACCCTAAACATGCAGTGTCATGCTAATAACTGAGAGGAAGAAAATTCAGCACCCCATCTACTATGTTAACCAAATTTTAACAAAGGCCCAAAGCAAATATCCCACCATAGATAAACTTGCCTTCGCTCTCAAGATTACTACATGAAAGCTCATGCATTACTTTGGTTCACAAACAATTGTGGTACTCACCTCACACCCTATTAAAATGTACTAACGAAACCAAAGGTCATAGGGATACTAACCCAAATAGCCGTAGAGTTGGGAGAATATGATATCAAATACATGGCTAGAACAACCATCAAAGGGCAGGTTGTGGCCAAATTTGTGGCCGAATTCACTGATAGTTCGAGGTCATTAACAAAACAGAGTCAGTGGAAGTATGTATGGTAGACTAGAAGGAGGCGCCGACCTGGTAGGCATTTTTTGATGGGGTGTACAACTTTAAAGGGGTAGGACTAAGGATGGTTATAATGGATGAAGAAGACAACTGCTTTAAATATGCAGTCAGGCTTGATTTTTTATTCATTTTTTTATTTTAAAAAAAAATTAAAATTAAGATTTAAAATAAATGAATAAAAATGTTCGCTTAAAAATGCAACTTAAAGACTCAAAAAGGAATACTGGAGGCAATACATCACAAATATATTCATAAAATAAATGAAGAAAAGTCAACAAATATGGAAAAATTGGACAAAATGGGTCAAAAATGTCAAAAAGGAGGAAATTGCGCACGCAGCCACCCAATCGAGCCAGCTACCTCATGTATTAACACGTGTGCCTGCTCTCCATTCCACGCGCATCCGCGCCCAGTCTACGCCCATCCGCGCGCACCTGCGCCCAGTCTGCGCCCATCCGTGTACACCTGCGCCCAGTCTGTGCGCGCCGCTGCCCATTTGTGCACGTCACTGCGTCCATCTGCCGCGCCCACAATAGCATGATGTCATCAGTATGAAATCATCATTCACTATTGTGCGTTTTCTCCATTTTTAATCATTTTTTCACCCACTTTTTCTTCTCATCCTCACCTATAAATACCCTCATTCTCTTCATAACTAAACACACCTCAAAACACATCTTATCTTCTCTTTTTTTCTCTCATTTCTTAGTTTTTTTTAGTTTTTCTCAATTTTTTAGCTTTTCTTAGTTAGTTTTTCTTAGTTTTAGAGTTCTTCTCTTTTTGAGAAGAACTAATATGTTTTTGTAATTTATTTGTTTTTGGATTCAATAAATGGGAGTGTAAATTCCGTTTGGAGGTTTTCCAGCAACGGGAATAGCAACAAAGTACTGTATGAATTTTATTTTCTTTACAGTTATTTTTTATGCTTTATTCTTACATGTTATATTTAATTTTTCTGTGATTAAATTTACATTTTTTGGATATTTGTAAACATGATATAATAATAACGTTGTTATGCTTGCAAAATATTAAATAGATAAAAATCTCTCAAATGAATTAATTTTATTTTTATTCAAGATTTTATATTAAGAATGTTAGAGATAAATATATTATTTTTCATTACAAAATTAGATTTTAATGTTTAGTTATCTAGTCTGATTTACAGTAGTGTTCTTTTATTTGTTGGTACAATCGCCCAATAGTTAGAGTGAAGCTCTATTTCAAAAGTTTTTATAAGAATTATTATCTGAAAATGTATTGAAAACATGTTTTTAGTAGTAGTTTTAAAACTTGAAAGGTAGTACTCGGATAATTAAATTCTTAGGTTTAATTTGGACACCTTGAATAAAGTTTAAACTGTCTAACCCCACCAAAGGTGGCATTTAAATGGTTCATTTTCAATCTCTTAGAAAATGAATTAATTTAATTAACCAAATTAGTTATCAACCCCACCCATAGGTGTTAATTAATTTGTTTAGTTAACAAAGAATATCTAACCCCACCAAAGGTGTTATTCATATAAAAAAGAGAGAATCAATAAATATCAATTTATATATTTAATAACCTAAATAATCTGAGAAAGCATAATTAAATTAGTTATTTTATCCATAAATACTCAACTATTATAAATGATAAAATTTGCATAAATGTTTATTGAATCTTTATCTATTTTTATTTTTATGTTATTAGATTAGAAACACAAAAACCCAAATATCATGAGATAGGGTTATTATTGGCCTACCATGCTGACAAATTGCATCAAATACGCTCAAAAGTGTAATAAATGCCAAAGGTTTGCCCCACTAACACACACATCTCCAAATACCATAGTGAGGGTAGTGAGTCTTTGGCCTTTCTACAAGTGGGGACTGAATATAGTAGGACCCCTACCCATAGGCATGGGCTAGAAAAAGTTCCTCCTTGTTGCCACTGATTATTTTTTCAAATGGATCGAAGCATAAGCCCTAGGAAGAATACGAAAGAAAGAGGTAATTTGGTTTATATGGAAATCCATAATTTGTCACTTCAACCTTCCTAAGGAACTCATTATAGATAACATGTGAAAATTCACTGGACGAAAAATCAAAGTGTTCGCTCTCAAATACAATATTAAGATGAGCCACTTAACACCATACTATCCCTAGGCAAATGGTCAAACAGAGTCTTCCAATAAAATAATCATCAACCTATTAAAGAAAAAGTTAGAAAGCACCAAAGGACGATGGGTGGAGGAGCTGCTAGGCACGTTATGGGTTGTCAAGACAAGTCCCTATGGGAGCACTAACAAGACCTTTTTCCCCTAATCTATAGAACTGAGGTAGTTATACCAACTGAGGTCACAATTCCTACCCACAATTTGTGCTAACAGAGGAACAAAATGAGGTAAAAAGAGTAACCGAACTGACCTTAGCAGAGGAAAAAAGAGATGAAGCTTTAAAAAGGATGACCGAGCAAAAAACAAATATCAGAATACTACAACAAAATTGTACGTTGGTAAAATGGGTGCCAATTGGAAAGATTCTTATCAAATAATTGAAATAACAACAGGAGAGGCCTATGTATTGAAAAAACATAAAAGGTATTGAGGAAGGCGCAAGTTGGAATGCCAAACACTTGAAAAGATACCACTTCTAAAAACATATGTATTAACCTACCTTTTTTTGTAACAACAATGCATATACCTCTATGAAATAAAAAACTTTAGCAGATGATCCTTTAATAAAGCTTTCTCCCCTAACTTAAAGCCAAGGGCCGATCACCTAGATTGACAAATCAGGAAGAGTGCCCTAGAAATTGAAGAAGTCGAGTTGTCCACCTCGGTCAAGAACCTGGTTGGTACTCTGACGTTAAAAAAGATGAGCACATCGGTTAGGAACCAAGTCAATCTCTCTCTTATAAATTGAAGCCAAGGGCCAATCACCTAGATTGATAAATCGGGCAGAGTGCCCTGAAAATTGAAGAGGTCGAGTTATCCACCTTGGTCAGGAATTAGGTCAACGCTCTAATGTTAAAGAGGATGAACACCTCGGTCAGGAACCAAGTCAAGATCTCTCCTATAAATTAGAGCCAAGGGTCGATCACTTAGATTATTAAATTAGGTAAAGCGCCCTGGCAATTGAAGAGGTCGAGTTTCCCACCTCGATCAGGAGCCACGTCGGCACTCTAATGTAAAAAAGAAATTACCAAATAGTCTTTATACATAAATATGTGCCGCTCGGAATGTTCATTATTCAAATTAATCACCACTCTTTTCATAGTTACTAATACAAGACTTAACTTGCACATAGGTTTAAAAACTCTTTAAATTCTTGGACATGCGACCAGTGTTTAGATCATCGGTTTCTTTAACCAAGGGTAATAGCTCGGCTTGAATCTCGATAACCTTTTGATGTACATAAGTCACGGGCTCGGGGTGCACTATATGATTCCCTATCAATATGACCGGCCATACTAATGAAGGTACTCCTTTCTCGAGATTGAGTTTGGATTAATTGCTCCCTACAAGCAGTGGGCTCACACTTTGTCTTTCTCTAGCATTACATTTAAGTTTAACCACCTTGGCTTTAAGTGCCTTAAAATCCTTCTCAATCCTACCATTTGCAACATGAAAAAGCTCAAACTAAGCTTGTATTCATTCGATCAGAATCCATAAAACATGAGCAAAAAAGTTAGAGGAATTGACATAAATTCTTAAATATATGAATCAAACAAGTGTTCTCAAACCTTTTTATTGGGGATGAAGGCTGATATACAAAAAAAAAGGTATATGAACATCATAAATAAAAAATAAAAGACAAATTTATTTAGTTTACTAAATAAAATCGATTTTTCATTTACTCTTTTCGTTTTACATGAAGTGACAGCTCGCGAACACACAAACAAAAGTGGCATCGAGCTTTAAAAAAATCAATGATCATCTGCCCCTTCCCCAGGGACATCAGGGCCATCCTCACCATTAGAGGAGCCCAATCCATTTCCCTCCTACTAAACAGAAGGAGCCTGCTTATAGGGTGACGTGACAAGGATGTCTAAAATGTGATAATAGTACTTGCTCAAACCCTTTTGCTTGGCCTCCGTCTTGAAGGTTTCCATCACCATCTCATACGCCTACTCAATAATAGACTCAAGATTATGAGCCATAGCATCTACATCGGCCTTTAATCGATGGTGTAACTCCTCGATAGAAGCCTCAGTATGTCTTTACACTTTCCTAGCCCCTTCTTCAGCTCCCCTCAGAGCCTCTTTGAGCTCAGCAATGCGTCGAGCATACACATTGAGCTTAGAGGCGGCCTTATTCAACTTTTCCTCCTTATTAATCACCTTACCCTCCTACTTTTTTGATCTGGCCAGTAGCGTAGTGTACGTTGAATGCGTAGACATATGACTCTACTTTTCCTTAACTAGCGCGGCTTTTATATAGCCCGCATTGTAAGCTTTGTCAAAAACATAGAACAATATCAACTACAACAAAGAAATGAGGTAAAACAAATAAACTCGAGCTCACAAACAAAAATGAAGTGTAACATAAATGACACATCTGACGACTGATGACCTTGCCAGAATTTTCCCCTTGTAAGTAGCCGTGAGTAGCTTCTTACATGTATCGGTAGAAAAGTGACTCATACAATGATCGAGGTACTCTGGTGCCAAATCTCAATTCAGGATAACCTTTTCAGCATCAACGATATGATCCTCAAGAATAACCTTCCCTTTCTTCAAATCCCTTAAAGGATTGCTAGATTCTTTAGAACCCGAGTAGAGAGTTGGAGACATATGCTGCTCTCACAATGGTGATAAGGGAGGACAAATATTCATAGGCTTGGGGCCCAGGTAGACTCATAAATACTAATCCTCTTCTTTTTTCTTCTTAAGAGAAGAAGTGTGACCTTCATGACACAACTTTCCCTTTTTTCCCATTGATGAGCCCCCTAGGAGCAAGGGGTGCACCTATGGGAGAACTTGTTCCTCCTGGCATAACATTGCTCTTCATACGAGCAAAATGTTAGGTAGTGATCAAATCCATCTGATCTACTGATTAAGAACAATAGGATACCATGTTAATCACGTTGGATTAAAATAAATGGTAAGTATAGGGCTAGGTCACCATCATCAAAAACCACCTCAAACTGGCTCCCAAAGTCTCTAGGAGAATTTCTACATTTAAGAGGAGCCCTGGGTTTAGGAAGAGCTTAGGGTTTATGATTCACTCTAAGGGAGGGCTCTACAACACCATGCCTCATGAACTCGTACATAACAAAGTATGAGGTGTTCAATAAGGTCATCTAGTTGGTCTTCTCAGGAAGATAGTCAGCTAACCTTTGCTTTGCATCAAGACTCAAGGTCATGTTTAGAGAAGCTATATTTCTAATCACGACCTTAGTATTGTTTCAGATGCTCCTTACCAACCTCTTGTCATTTATGGGACTCCCACCGACCTAAAACGTAGAAAAAAATACTCTTTCTAGGTTTTCTCATTTTAGGAAGGGACACGTTCACCCCTCGATCTTGCTTCATCAATATACAGACCCTCCTCGGATCTTTGGGGTTCTATTTTAGGATATACGCCTTATTAAACTCGGCCATCTCTAAATCCACCTCGAGTTCTTGACAGATCAATGTTAGGTAGAGCATATATATCCACCCATTAGGCATCAATTTCCCCGGTACAAGATGTGTCCTAGCTAAGAAACTCCTAATAAGAGGATATATGGGGAACCTTAACCCCATCCATAGAGCTTTCTCTTGAAAAATATCCACCCAAATGGAGATTCATCACTATCACAAGCACTTTCAGGAGGAATCATTATCTGAACTGAGGGAGGGATGTTATATGTTCTTCTTAATCTCTCTTTAATCTAGGGCAGTAACCCACAAGTCTTAGCTACAACTGACTAACCCCTAGTGCAACTTATCGGTTCCCCGGATACAATATTCCTCATTTTTTTCCTCCATGTCCTATCCATTGAACTCTAAGTCTGAGGCACGCTCAATCTCTCAGTAGGAGTGGGGTAGAATTAGACGGTTGAGGCAAATACTGAATCATCTTACTAGAAGACCCCGAGTTATCACTTGTACTAGAATATTGGGGACTCTCCCATGAGCCCGAGCTAGAAGGTGAGGTCTCTTCTCTTTGCATCTTGTGAAAATCTATAAAAATATAAAGATAAAATAATAGCAAGTGGTAAGGTACGATAAGAAGAGATTACCTAGGGATGAGTTGAAAATAAAAGAAAATGTTCCTTTAAAAACTGACTTGAAAAGAAAGTAGAAAATTATTAGGTTCTCAACACTTGAGCTCTAAAAAACCTGAACAAAGAAAATTATAGCCTGAGCTTAATTCTCACTACTGAATTGAATTTTTTTATAAGCTCGAGGTGAAATGAAAGAGCGTTTTCCTTCACTATTTCTCAATTTTCTAGGTAACAATGATAAGTCTCAGCCCAAGCATCTCTTTATATAGAGGCATTGGATTTCTCTCTCCAATCAACTAACAAGCATTTATTAGAGGAGTCGAATGGTTCGTATCCTATGCATGGTATTTACTTTTCCACCTCAAACTGAAACTCGAGCACTACTACAATGTATGCTTTTAGTCTCAGAATTTTAGCCTCGGTTATTTTAAAAACCGAGGTCATAGGGTTTTGGCCACGGTTTGATAAAAACCGAGGCTATAGTGTATACATATAGCCTCGGTTTTATCAATAACCGTGGCTATAAGTTAATTTACAAAAACTATATTTAAATATATATAAAAACATTTATATAGAAAAATTATTAAATAACTATGATTAAATTTAAAATAATATAGAGTTTTCAATATTAAAATACTATGTTATTCATTTAAAAAAAATACAAAAATTATTTTATAATTTTTGTATTTTTCTCTATTATTAATATTTTTTCTTTTATCATACATATATATATTAAATTTTACATCAAAATTTTTTGCACTCTTTATTTTTTTACTCTCTTTCTATTTTCCTATCTTTTTTTTTTTACATTTTTTTTCTAATTTTAATATTACACTAATTAAGTAATATATATATATATATATATATAATATTAATAACATTAATTCCTCAGCTAATATATAAGTAATATATATATATATAATATTAATTATCGACTTAAAATATATATATATATATATAATATTAATAAAATTCCCCAACTAATATATATATATATATATAATATTAATTACCAATATATATATATATATATATATTATTAATTACTCGCAAAATATATATATATATAAAATATTGCTAGCTGCGTTAATTAAGTTATAATATATATATATATAATATTAGTTAATATATTACCTTCCCAGGCAATTTCCCGAGCCCTAGCCCTAATCTTTCAGAATCAATTTTCTAAATCGGCGTCTCAGATCCAACACGCGATAATTGATTTCTCTCCAAGCAACCCACGTCGCACCGCACTGCATCTCAAGATATTGTTGACGAACTCCTCTAACCTCTCTTCTTCTTTTCTCTCTGACTTGGTTTTGTTCATAATCTGCTCTTCGCAACTCAACGTCCGACCCTGTCGTTGTTGGCGACTCAGCTTCAGGTAAGTATAATACCCTGTTTTATTACTATATAAAATCATATATATATATATTAATGAAGCTTGAAAAGAACCTTTTCACCGATTAATATGGATTAAGCTGTGGTCCTAACTCCTAACTTTCAAGCGTTTTTATGCATTCAGAAGAAGGTGATAGCTAGATTGTGATGGCTTACAACGATTAAAATTAGCTAAACCAAACAAACAATATTCATCATCTGCTAAATTCAGATTTTTATATTTTCTTTATTTTTAATTTGTTAATCACTTTCAATCCAATGCCTCCTCTGTTTGGTCTCTTCAATTGTGTTATCAAATATAATTTTTTGCTTTAATTTGGTCCTGACAAGCAGACTTGTTGAACAAATTGTGTTATCAAATATAATTTTTTGCTTTAATTTGGTCCTGATAAGCAGAATTGTTGAAAAAATTTGTTTGTTATATAAGAAATGACAAGAAATTTGTATATCGCTAAATTTTATATTTGTTCAATAATACATACAGCTTTAGTCTATTTTAATGTTCAATTTTTTCTTATAAAATACAGTTTTTTTTTGTCAATTATCTTAAAGTATAATGATATATATAGATTTGGGTTTAAACTATATGTGTGTTTGTGTGAGTGTAAGTGTGTATATATTATTTTAAAAAGCTACAGTAATTCATTTTTTTTAATTATTTCTTTGTTTAGGTTTGAGCTACTTGATATATGCTTTCTCTGTTTTCATGTTTCTTGGAAAGAAGAAACGAAACCAAAAAAATGGAAAAAGAAAAAAGTTCTGAAACAGGGCACTAAAAGACCAATATCATATTTAGTTTAATAGATTCCATCATACACCTCCTATAATATACATCTAACACTTATCAACCATTATATTTTTTAAAGCAATCTCATCTACATAATTGATTTTAAAAATTATATATATATATACACACACATATAAGATGTGCAAAACTAGCAATTATTGTTATTAATTATTTAATTAGGTTGTGATTGCTTGTAATTTCAAAGTTTTCAAGCTGTTAAGGTAGGGTAGCATATTGAGATGCATAAAAATTTTATTTGATTGCCATAATCTTTTCAATCCAAGTGTATACTTGTATTTTTTCCTTCTAATATGTTTTTCTAACCAATACATGTGTTGTGTCATTTAGAATGGATAAGTCTTGGATGCATAAGCCAAGAGTTTCACAAGATTATTTAGAAGGAGTAGAATCATTTTTGAATTTTGCTTGGTTGAATGCTACAGACGATAAACCTATTCGATGTCCTTGCAAAGATTGCATAAACATAGAATTTCAAAATATTGATGATATACGAGATCATCTTATTTGTAAAGGGATTGTTAGAAGTTATATAAATTGGTATATGCATGGAGAACCCCTAATTCAAGAGAATGATGAAACAAACACATCACTAAACTATCGGATCAAATCCATAGATATGGAGGATTCTGCTGTTGAGATGGTAAATGCAATAGAAAATGAACCCAACATAAATCAGGATGAATTTAACAAGTTGTTAGAAGATGCAGAAAAACCGCTTTATCCTGGTTGCACAAATTTCACCAAGTTGTCTGCAATGGTGAAATTATACAACCTTAAAGCAAAACATGGTTTCTCTGATGTCGGATTCACTGCTATATTAAAGTTAACTCATGAAATGCTCCCAAAGATAAATGAGTTGCCTACTTCTACATATGAAGTGAAAAAAACATTGAGTAAGTTTGGTATGGAGTATGTAAAGATTCACGCATGTCCAAATGATTGTATCCTTTATAGGAAACAATATGAAAATGCTACTCAATGTCCGGAGTGTGGTACTTCAAGATGGAAGGCTACATCAAATGGTAATGAAGTAAAAGAAGGAGTGCCAGCTAAAGTGCTTTGGTACTTTCCGCCAATACCTCGTTTTAAGAGAATGTTTAAAAGTAAAGAGACATCGAAGATGTTGACGTGGCATAAAGATAACAAATCCATGGATGGTATTTTACGTCACCCAGTAGATTCCCCGTGTTGGAAGGTAGTAGATGAAAAATGGCCAGATTTTGGGTCGGAGCCTAGGAATTTGCGTCTTGCTATTACCGCTGATGGGATCAACCCTCATAGCAATCTAAGTAGTAGATACAGTTGTTGGCCAGTGATTATTATCACATATAACCTTCCTCCTTGGTTATGCATGAAAAGGAAGTTTATGATGCTTTCTATGTTAATTTCCGGACCAAAACAGCCGGGTAATGATATTGATGTCTACTTAGAGCCTCTTATTGATGACTTGAAGAAACTTTGGGATGAAGGAATTGATGTGTATGACTCATACAAAAATGAGTACTTCAAACTTAAAGCAATGGTTTTGTGGACAATAAATGATTTTCCGGCTTATGGAAATTTATGTGGACATGTGACCAAGGGGTATAATGCATGTCCAATATGTAGTGAGAAAACTTGTGCTCAATATCTATTACATTAAAAAAAGATTTCTTTTGCTGGACATACCCGATTCTTGCCAAAAGGGCATAAGTTTCGATCTCGAAAGAAAGGTGTAAGTAACAATGAAGAAGAAGATACTCCGGTGGCTTTGCAGGGAGAAGAAGTGTTACACAAATTACAAGGTATGATCTTCAAGAAGTTGGGAAAGTGGGACTTAGTTCTGAAAGCAACGGCTAAATTACAACGAAAATTAAGAGGAACAGGAAAAGGAAAAGAAATGAAAAAACAAAAAGGTATTCTAGGGAAAAGAAAATTCAAAATGATTACAAAGAATAAGGTAAAACCTAACAACGGTGACAAATGTTGGAAGAAGATGTCAATTTTTTGGAAGTTACCTTATTGGGAAACATTGCCTGTACACCATATACTAGATGTGATGCACATAGAAAAGAATGTATGTGATACTCTAATTGGAACACTTCTTGATATTCCTTTTAAAACAAAGAATGGTATTGCTGCACGCATGGATCTAAAAGAATTGGGTATTAGAAAAGAACTGGTTCCAATTAAACAAGGATCACAGGTTAAGTTACCTCCTACTTGTTTTACACTTTCTAGGGATGAAAAGATAAAATTTTGCAAATGTTTATTAGGATTGAAAGTTCCCGAAGGTTACTCATCAAAAGTTAAAAACCTAGTATCAATGCAAGACTTAAAGTTATATGGTTTAAAATCACATGATTGTCATGCTCTTATGCAACAATTATTGCCAGTGGCAATTAGATCAATTCTTCCAAAGCATGTTCGTCGTGAAATCACTCGTCTTTGTTTTTTCTTCAATTCCATTTGCAAGAAAACAATTGTAGAATCTGAGTTACATAAACTACAAGTTGAACTTGTTGAGACATTATGCTTACTTGAAAATTATTTTCCACCTTCGTTTTTTGATATCATGGTTCACTTAACTGTTCACCTTGTTAGAGAAGTGCAACTATGTGGTCCTGTATACATGCGATGGATGTATCCTTTTGAAAGATTCATGAAGTTCTTGAAAGGTTATGTTCGTAACCGTAATCGACCAGAGGGGTGCATAGTTGAGTGTTATATTGCAGAAGAAGCTATTGAGTTTTGCTCTGAGTATCTATCTGGTGTATCTACAATTGGAATCCCTCAGCCTAGGTTTTCATTGGGTGGTGGTTTAGAGAATATTGGTGAACCAATAAGTTCAGGCTCAGTTGAAACCGTTGTGCAAGTTCAATGGGAACAAAGTCATCGTTTGGTGCTTGCAAACAATAAAGAGATTGAACCATACATAAGGTAGTCTAACTGTCATTTAAATATACATTTCATAATTTCTTAAATTTTATTTTCATAAGTTACTCACATTACTCATATTTAATAGGATGTATATGGACATGTTAAAGGCAGATCCTCGAAACAGGAGAAAATGAGAGAAATGGTTTCAAGATGAACACAATCGTAATTTTATTTATTGGTTTCGAGATAAAGTTATTGACGAGTTAAGTGTCCCTAATAATTCCATCACAGAAACTATAAGGTGGCTAGCAAAGGGGCCACGATATGATGTTATCAAGTATCCTGGATATGTTATAAATGGTTTTCGATTTACAACAAAGGCAAGGGATGAAATCCGTGTTAATCAAAATAGTGGGGTTATGTTAAATGCTCAAGCTTTGCAATTTTCAAGTTCTAAGGATAATAACCCGGTACTATCTGAAAGGACTTATTATGGAAATATTCAAGAAGTTTGGGAGTTAGAATATCATATGTTTCGTGTTCCCATATTCTTGTGTGACTGGGTTGAGGATAATCAAAATGGAATTTGTAAGAGTGAATTAGGATTAACTCTTGTTAACCTTGGTAAGATAGGTCATCAAAATGACCCATTCATCATGGCCACCCATGCTAACCAAGTATTCTATGTAGAAGATCCTACAGACACAAAGTGGTCAGTTGTGTTGATACCGCCTAAGAGAGAGTTTTATCACAAAGAGGAAGAATTAAATGAAATTTTGTCTGAATATGGATCTTTTGCGAGCAATATACCTAACTCAAATTATGCTAATGATTTAGAAGATGATAATTCAATATATATGCGCAATGATTGTGAGGCAACTTGGATTGATCGAGGAAGATAACTTTTTCTTTATTTGAAATGTTTTTGTTAGGTATGCATTGTAAAATATGTTATGTGTTTGTCTATATTTATAATTTACGTCTATAATTCCAATTTTATTATGAATTGATAAATATTATATATATATATATATATTCATTTATAGTGTTTTCATTATTTGTTTATAGGTATATGGATCCTAATGAGATTGTTGACGATCGTGACAAAGATGAAAGAGTTATGAACGAAAACGATTCCACTAATGAGGAGAGTTCTACAAATGATGATACTTCTTCAGATATGGAAAGACCATCTAAAAGGAGGAAAAAAGAAAAAGTTAAAAATAAAAGAGGTATAACAAAGATGAAGAAAATTGCTAAATCAACGTGCACAGAAAAAATTACAGTTGAATTTGATAATGAATGCAACCCAATTGGAAAGAAGGGTTCAAAAATGATTAGTTGGATATGTGTGTTAGGAAAAACAATGATTAGGATTATTTATAATGATTGGCGGAAGGAAGTTTCTACAGCAGAAAAAGATATGATATGGGCGACATTGAATGTAAGTATATTTATATATTGCACTTGTACTTTGTGGTCCTTTCTTATTTATTTTTATTGTTAAGTTTTCATGTGAATTTATAGGAAAAATACAATCTTCCAAAGGCATACAAACGTAAGTGCCTTAAGACGGCTGCTTCGGGATGGAAGACATTCAAAAAGAATTTGAGGAAAAAATACATTAAGCCTTATTTGGACCCATTGAATGAGAAGAAGCTATACAAACCACCTAAGAAGTATGAATGGGTACACAATGATTGGAATGTGTTTGTGAATTACACACGATCTGAGCAATTCAAGGTATTATTGAATACAGATGTATAAATATTTTCATTTAATCTTTTGAATTCATATGCCCTAACAACCTTATTCATATATATGCTCTTATTAGAAATCAAGTTGCGAACATGCTGAGTTGAGGAAGCATAATGAGTATAATCATCATACAGGAAGAATGGGTTTTTCCAACCTAAGAATTCAATTGGTGAGTTATCTTCAATTCCATTTGAATGATAATTAATTAGATATTTGAGTATACAATGTTTATGTGCCTCATTATACATATCTATAGGAGTCAAAAAGTGGTGGCATACAAATTCGACGATCTCATGTATTTATCGCAGCTAACACTCCTAAAGAAGGAAAGTTCAAAAGTAAACAAGTTCAAGATAAATTGGAAAAAGTGGTAATTATTCAAAATTTTAGATAATATGTTATGATTAATCGATTATATTTATGCTTATTATTTTATGTGTGAATTGATGTAGAGTAAAATGCAAGATAAGATTGATAGTGGTGAGATTGAAGAAGAGATGGGTGTCGATGCAATAGTAATGGCATTGGGAAAGGATCATCCAGGTCGTCTTAAAGGATGCTCCCAATATACAACATCTACCGAATATTTTGGCATGCCTAGAATGTGCACTAATTATCGATCCAATGATATGGTAAATATCTTAAATGAGATGATGGCAATGAAAGAAAAGCTTGCAAGCTTTGATACCATGAAGGCAGAGATAGATGCACTACGAGCTGAGTTACAGGGAGATAGGAGTGTAGGACATTCAAGTCATTATCCAGAACATAATAATCCAATTGATAGTTCCAATGTGACTCCTTGTACAAAAAATATTACACCTACATCTACACCACACATCCAACAAATTGCCACTCCTCCTGATATGCCTACCTTTCATATGGGATTAGTTGTAAGTAATCTTCAATATTCTTTCACAATCATAATTTTAATTTTGTTTTGTGTGGTGTTTAAGTTATATTATATATGTTTGTTCTAATACTATATAGGGAAGAAATTGTTTGCTTGCATATGAGACACCATCTCGTATTGTGGCACGTGGGAGGGTAGGTGATGCCTCTAGTGGTGTTTGTCATGGACAACCTTTGAATGGTAGTTGGAAGGTTTCCATTGTGGATGATATTGAAAAGAATTGTCTCTTACCTATACCAACAAGGGAACATAATACAGTTACGGAAGCAGTCAATTCATTTGTTGCTTGGCCTCCACATCTCGTCATATTAGGAAAGGATGTAGTAAGGATATTTTCCTTACCTTTTATATATTGTTTTTATTGTTAATTAATTTAAAAATACAAATATAATTTTATTAGATTTCTTCATATTGTGAATAAATAGGATTTGACCAAGGAGAAATCAAAGTTACGTATTACCATTGGCAACAAAAAAGGAAGCTCAAAGGAAAAACCGATGGACAAAATATCTTCTAAGACGCCTGCTTTGGTACCAACAAAAAAACCAATTTATTATACATATGACCAAACGAGTGGTTTTCCTAAGCATGTTAGATTTCTTATAGTTGCATGCTCATCTGCATCTTCGGTTAATGATCTTGCTGTTAAAGTTCCAATGGAAGTTCAAATCTTAGGCAATGAATTGCCTATTTTTCTATCAGTTGAGTGTGTAGAACAATTTTATACAAAGGTGGAGATTGGCTATTCAGTTGTTAAATTGTGGATACGGTTAGTTAATTTGATTTTAATTTATTTTATATTTTATGATAAGTTAAAAATTACTCACTTGATATTGCAATTTGATTGTTATTTTGTCATTAACCTTTTAAAACTTATTTTCTAGGCGATGCTATGATGAGTTGAAAAAGAAACAGTTGAATGATGTGATTAAATTTATTGATCCAAGTTGGTTGTATGTCATTAAGAAAAAGAGAACACGTACTCAAATTGCAAGACAAGTTTTTGAAAGGATGCAAAATACTCAAGAGGGAGATAAATGGATTATTCCATATAATGGAGGGTAAGTGGATATTAGTTGTATAACATTTACGAAAAATTATGTTATGTAATCAAATGCATTTACCAATATATATATTATTATAAATTGATGTAGGTACCATTGGATCTTAATTGTGTACGAGCCATTCATAAATACCATTTACTATTTGGATTCAATGTGGGGTGAAGTGTTCTCTGATATTGAAAACATCATGAATGAGTAAGTTCTATTTTCAAAATAAAATTTGATGTTCTTGTAAACATTAAGTTCAATGTATCTTCACAAGTAACTCTTATTTATTTTTCTTATGTATCTTCACAAGTAACTCTTACTTATTTTTCCTTCTTTATATAGAGTTCATATTATGTTCAATAGTCATCAAAATCGAAGGTCTCAAGGTTTACCAATATGGTATAGAATAAGAGTAAGTTATAAATGCATGGTTTAATAAATTAATATATTTTTAATTAGATAATATATATTAAGCTTACAACTTAATTTTCGTTCTAATGTACAGTGTCCTAAGCAAGATGATTTGGTAACATGTGGGTATTATGTTCTTATGTTTATGAGGATAATTATTGCCAATCCACTTATTTCTATTATTGACTTGGTAATAATTTAAGTAATTTTGTGCATTTTCATTTCTTATTTTATTCATGATTTCAATTAATTAATCAAAATAGGTGGTGAATTAGCTAACAATATGTTAAAATGTGTGTACATTACAGCTTAATCATGAAGGAACTTACACCGATACTGAAGTTGATGAGATGCGGAATGAGTGGGCAGAATTCACAAATCGATTCTTACAGTTATAACTCACCATATAGTCAAATAAAACGCTAAGGTGAATGATGTGGGATGTTCATGATTGGTTTTTTAAACGAAAATTTGGAAGTTCTTTTTCATTTTTAGAACACGTAAAGAAGACTCTTATGTGTTCTGGATGTTGTATATGCATGCTATATTCATATAATCTGGATGTTGGTATGCTCATATATAGTAGATTCTTATATTCACAGGTATTGTCCAACGTTGCAAGGATTTTTTCTCTGTCACTCTGTTGTGCGTAATTGATATGGATAATACTAAATAATAATGTTATTGTCATTGATATGGATAATACTAAATAATAATGTTGTTGTTATTGATATTGGTAGTACTAAATAATAATGTTGTTATTATTATTGATATGGCCAGGTAGTACTGATTTCATTGAATTATGGACCATTTGTTGTTTATGTAGTAACATATTTATGCAGATTGAAGAACTTATTGTGAAAATAAGAGGTATTACTTATATTTATGTAATCTGGATATAATTAGTATGTTCATATATATTAGATGTTTATATTCATAGATATTATCACATGGTGTCATTTATTATAGATATTTTTATGACAATATAATTATGATGTAACCTATATATTAAGAATAAATAACTAGAGAGAACTCTTGTGTTCTATATGCAGGATTATATTAATGGAATCTAGATGTTGGTGTGCTCGATCATACTAGAGGATGTTTTTTTATGAGAAAATTAATGCATTCTGTCAAGGACAAAGATTTTGAAGAACAACATTACAATGGGACACAATATTTTTAGATTGTATTACATCGTAGATAATTTGATTAGTTAGTAGCATTAAAGTTTTTTAATGTATATTTTTATATTTTTTGAACACTTTAATTAACTAGTTTTTATTATATATGTTTTATTGTATCGAACTATTAAACTCTTAGTGTAATATCTCTTTTAAATGTAATATAATTAATTTAGTTTTTTTAATTTATATTTAAAATTTAGCTTAATTGATATTTATATAATCACGATTTAAATATTGTAACTAAAATAATATATATATAATTTTGATTTCAAGCCTATGACCTCGGTTAATAACAACTGTGGCCATAAGGTATACCTATGGCCACGGTTATTAAACCACCGTGACCATAGTTACCCCCTATGGCCTCGGTTATTAGAAAAACCGAGGTCATAGGTAACAACTTATCACCTCGGTTATTCACAAAACCGAGGCAATAGTTTAACCCTATGACCTCGGTTATTATAAAACCGAGACCATATGTCACTCACTTAGGTCTCGGTTCTAATCTAAACCGTGGCCATAGGTATGTACCTATGGCCTCGGTTAATAAGAAACCGAGGTTATAGGTATACCCTATGACCTCGGTTAAAAAATTGAGACCATAGGTTGTTACCTATGGTCTCTCTCACTTAGGCCTCGGTTCTTAGAACCGTGGCCATAGATCTATGTTCACGGTTAATAACCGAGGCCATAGGTACATATTGTAGTAGTGAGCTGAAAGAGTAGGGAGACTTGATGTTTGGACATCTGAACCAACTCGAAGCTTAGCCCTTACAAGCCACTCAAGCCAAGTCACTAGCCCAATATGGAAGATAAAGCACCTCAGATATCCTACCCATGAGACAGCCCAAGCTCAATGGCAGCTCGATCTCAATGGCAATCTGATCTCATGGATAGTACAAGCTCAAGGACTATACGAGCTAAGCTTGACCTAGATCTCTAAAATGTTGTACTTTAGGTCAATTATGCCCCCTGACATGTAAATATGTGTACACATTATATAACTAACACTTGTATCCATAAATTTTCTATAAATAGATGGAACTTCATGAGGATCCACACATTCAACCAATTATCTTAACTTCTTTTTAATATCTCTTTGTAAAATATTGAATCTCAATAGTCATCACATGTGGTTCACATATGTAGAAACCTTAGAGTTTGTTAAGTATTTTAGGATGATAAAAATGTAACATTATTTACTAATTTGGTGGCAGTTTTGTTATACATAAAGGTGTATGTTCGAATTTGACAAACATATAATGATAAGTGGAAGTTTTGTAGTATCAATTTTTAAGTTATCTAGATAAAAACCTAAATTTCTACGAACAATCCAATTTTTATTTATTTAATTTCACATCCAAGACTAATGGTAGGTTTGGATGTGTTTATTTTAAAAGTGTTTTTAAGAGAAGTTTGAAATGAAATAGTTTAGTTAAAAATGTTTTAAAGATAAAAGTTAAGATATGTGTCACAACATTACTAGAAATGAATTAAAGTGACATTTACTAACTCTTTGTAACATTATTTCTTAAACTTTTTAAATCATTTTTGATGAATATTGACAAACACTTAAAAATTGTATGAGTCATTTTAAAGAACTTTAAAGTAAAAGTAAACCGAACCTAAATTGCACAATCCCTTCTCTATTCAAAATATGGGAAGACAATCACCCTCATGGGATTTTATCTTAAATAGCCTAATTTTATAGGTTTTTACCATAATAAACTAGTTTTAGATTTGTCACAAATCTAAACTAGTTTGGTTTTACAAGTCTTTTCTTGATATTTCTATTCTTACAAGCCTCTTTTTGATATTTGTTTTTTGTCTTATCTTATGGTTCTAATACTAAATTGGAGGCTAGTTACTTTAAAGCTAGCTATTAATTCTTGTAATTCTTGTAGAATATTGATTAAATATAATTTTTTAATTTTCTTATCATAACATTGTGTTATTTTTATCTTTATCAGTATTAAAAATTGATATAAATAAATATTTAAATACTTAAGATACTTAATTGTCTTAAAAGTTATAATTATTATACATGAATTTAATGAATTTACCATGATATTCTTTTATGTTTGTCTTCTCTTGTTATAGCGGTTATGGCTTTGCTCAAATCTTAATACCCTTCTCATAATAGTGAGTCTTCTACATCCGTTCATAGATGGTGTGAAATTATACTTACTAGAAAATAGTAATTGGACTCCATTTTATTCATAATATAATAATTATTACAATTATAAGGCCAATTAGGAACCTTGAAGAGATTCTTAGCCATTCATAATTACAAGGTACATAATTGTTGGTTTGAGATTTCTGCACAAAGGGGATTACTATGCTAAAAGTTATGTGTACCATTTTTTCTATGTGTTTTCAAATGAAAATAATGGTTCCTTTTATAACAAAAAGAATACTTGTTTATAGGATGAGAATTACTATTTTATCCTTACTTTAATAATTCATATGCTTTATTGTTTTTTACTTTATCATTTTAGCCATTACTTTATCTTGATACATACTTCTAACTAAAGATATGGGTGCTACATCTTCATTTTTCTTTATCTTTTTCTATCGATAGTCCTTTGGAGGACGTTAATGATGATGCATCTTCATCTTCTCGATCCTTGATATAGTAAATACACCTGTGATCTTTTGTTGATTTTCTGACATAGAAGCAGAATACTTTTGTTGTTTCTTGACAAATTTTCAGGTTGTTGCATTTAAAATTTGTCTCAAATTTGGTGATTTTTTCACCATCTTCTTCGATTACAACATATTACTAAGGGAAGTGATGATGATTTTATTGGTTGAGTAATTTACTTTGATCTCAATAGAATTATCAATTTTTCTAAGTTTATAGTAAATTTGGCCTAACATTTGACATTTTAATACATAGAGTTTATCTCTATTGAACTCTTTTTCTAGAAGTTCCCTTAGTTTGAAAACTTCCTTATTTGTGTTGGAAATCTCTAGCTTGATAAAGCGATAGGGATTGATACATTCTTTCTCATTTCAATTCATTAGTGAACTGAAAAATCTAAGATAAATAGGTTTATCACCTGCTCTTATCTTATTCCTGAAGTTCTTAATTGTTTTTTTAATTTTTTTATAAAATAATTTAATGAACTTAAATTAATTCTTGGATATATGTTTTCTATTAATCCTACATGGAAATTTTTGTAAACAAATATTAGATCAACTCCTTTCAAAATGTTGAATTTACTCTCTATAGGAAATTATTTTTATATAGTATAGAACTTCATATTTTCTATATGTTCCTCGATATATTTTCCGACCAAGCTGTAAAGACTCAACTATTATGATTTTTTGAGGTTTCTATATTGGTTCTTTTCATCTTCAATGGCTATTGAATTTTTGGGAGATGTTTCCCTGAATATCATTGGATGCCTTACTATCTTTAATGTTTTTAGGAGAGATGTCTATCTAAATAGTACTAGAGGCCGTACTACTTTAACTAGAGTTGTCAACTTGTTGGGTGCTATTAGTTGTTGTTGTAATGCTATAGAGTAATTCCATACTATCTTCTCTAGAGTTATTAGTTTTGGTACTTTATAATTGGCATAAATGTCTTCAGTCTCTATTATATTGGTGAAGGCTCTATGAGTTACTCCACTAAACCCAATAATAGATTTACTTGCTTCTGCCCAGTTGTTGTAGATTCTTAGTTTTGGGCCATTATAGACCACATAAGTATTTTTCTACTTCATATGCCCAATTGAGCTTTTCCTTTTTTATTCCAAAGATGTTGCTCTCTTTTGAACTATTAGGTTCTTCCTTTTTATCTTGAATTCTCTCTTTCAAAGTTATACGTTCTTTAGATTGAATTTTTGATGACGATTCATCTTTAGAGTTTTTGGACTCTAACAATTGTTTTGAACAATTAAGTTATTCTTGTTTTATTTCCTATCTCCATAAGAGACTTTTCGAGGTATAAAAGTTTGCGTTATTCTTAAAGGACTTTTATCTCCTTTTTTATCTTGATCTTTATATCAAGATGTTCCATTTATGTAAGCATAAAAATAGTTAGAGGTGTTAATTATCTGGTAAGAGCATTTGCTAAACTATTCTTGTTTCTTGGGAGATATTCAACATCAAAATTGTAGTGGTTAAACCACTATTATCATCTAACTAATAATCTTTTTTTATAATCACCTACAATATTAGTTCTTAAGAAAAAACCAAAATTCTTGTTATCAATTTTAACAATGAATCTAGAGCTTATGACATATATTGTACATTTCTTAATAGTTTTTTTAACATCTAAATATTATTTTTCCTTACTATGAGAATTTAATTTTGGACTATGGAAAGATCCTGAAGTATACCTACAAAGATATTCATCTTTGTCATTTACTTTTGCACAATAATATTCTTGTGAAGCATTTGTTTCAATTATCATTTTATCTCTAGACTTGGATGGTATAAAATTGGTAAATTTTTTACTTCTGTTTTTACCTTATCCATATACTGAGTATCTTGTTCTATCCATTTCCAGACATAATCTTTTTTCAATTTTGTTTGAAAGGATTTTCGTATTTCTACAAGTTTCTTGATATAAGTTTCAACATATGTTAAACATCTTAAAAATCTATATAGTTTATTATTGTCCTTATATTCACTAGGAAATCTTGAATTTTATTTAGTATATGGAGATATAAATTATGTTTTCCTTCTTTAATTTCCAACCCTAAATATTTATTTTTTATTGAGCAATTACTGTTTTCCTTTCAAAAAATATAATGCATTTTCCCTCACTCTTGTATAATATTAATAATATTTATATAATATTTATTTACTTTAATACTAAAAACCAAAATATTATCTATGTAAATACAATAAACATTTTATAATTTTATAAAGATGTTATCCATATATCTTTGAAAGATATATAGAGTTTGTTTTAATGCAAATGGTACAACATCCCATTGGAATTTTCATTGTGGACAACTAAATGCAATTAATTTTTAAGATTTTTCATATAGTCTTATTTGCTAAAATCCACTTTTGTAATCACAACTTGAGAAGTATTTCTCTCTTTTTCTTAATGATAATAGTTCTTCTTTCTTTAGAATAAAGTATCAATCATTGATGGTTTCTTTATTCAATGTTTTGAAGTTTATTATTATTCTCTTTTTTTCAATTTCCTTTTCAACTAAAAATGTTGAATTAGAATTAGGTGAATTACCTGATATTATGATTTTTAATTACAAAAGTTCTTTAATCATGTCTTATGGAGTATAAATCATTGTTTTACTCTTATAACCTTGTTAGGGCCTATTAATTTTATGTTGACAATTATTTTAGATTTATTAATATTTGGATCTAAAGGATTTTCTGAGTATACTATATTCAATAATTTTTTGATATATGCTAAGGCTTTATCTTCCTATATTTCATTAAGAAAAGAGTTTTGTTTCTCTTTTATATCTAATACAATATTTTTTTAAATAAGGTTTTTATTGCTTTGTGTCTATCTCTCCACGTTTTCGCATTTATGTTGTTGCATAAAAGTTGGATTTGATATAGCCAAATATTTTCTTATTTTTGATACATAAATAGTTTCACCATATAGTATTATTAGACTTATTTTGTTTAAATATTGTGTAAAATATTGATATAAGTTTAGAAAATTATTTTCTATTAATAAATCAACTCATGTTTCATGTTGATATATGGTAAGAATATGAAAATTTTCTTCTCCTATCATTATGTTTGTATCTTTTAAAACTTTATTAAGATTTATTATAATATTATTAGTAATTCTTAAAATTAAATCTTTTGGTATATGTTTTCCATATTCTTTTGGGAAAAATATTTATTTGCTACACACATACTAGCTATTGTATCTTTATATGCATGTAAATGATAGCTGACATAGCCTTTAATTTTCAGTCCTAACGTAATATATGTATTATTTGGATTTGTAATACTATATAAATCATTCATCATATGATGAAGATTGAGTACCTATATTACGATTGTTCATATTTTGAGTCGATTATTTCCTCATTAGTTTCCTCCAATAGATAAATACTATTAGTGTCATCTATAACTGATTCTCCAATTAGTTCGTTCCATCTTAAAAGCTTATTCTAAGATTTTTACTTTCTATAGAAATTCTTTCTTATGTTGAAGTGTGTTGGGATATTCATTGACATAATATCATTTTTCATTACAATTCCAAAACTTGTATTTCCTTTTCCTTGAAGGGCAATAATTTTTATTCTTTGATTCCAACCTTCTCTTAAGGTCTTGTATAATGTTCTAAGTAATTTTTTTAAATAAATTATTTCCTTATAAGTTGTTTCCATAGAGAGTTATAATATACAGTAACATATTTCATATTCACAAATAAAACAATCTATGTAACACATGTTATAAATTTTCATATTTTTTAAATGACATTTGATTTCATTGATTTCATTTTTACTAGATTTAGTGATAGTTCTTTTTTTCTTCTCAAATAAATTCTTTGTATATTTTATTTACTACAATATCTATATATTCTCTTATTGTGGGAGCATTCCCTTGCATTAATAAATGTTGTTGGTTTATTAAATTTGAAAAACAAACTTTAACATTTTCTATCATTTTATGAGCTACTAATACCATACAGATTGAAGTGTTTGTTTGTGTATTTCAGGAGGTTTGTATGAATACACTCATACCATATTTTATACAATCTAGATCTAAAATATCAGATCTATAATTTTCATAGAGTTTGAATTTTGGTAGGATACTACCTCTAGTTTCCTTATGTAACTCTTCTTCCATTTTTGGTGATTGTCTTCTTCTATTAAAAGTATAGGGTTCTTCTCACCTTTATCTATTTTTTATTCCTTATTTAGGTTAGATGTTTCTTTTTGGTAAGAACCTGGAAATGAAATTGATTTTATATGACCTTTTGGGTCATGTTTTCTGGTTCAGAATCAATCTCACTAATTATTTTCATATTATCTTCCTCTTTGTTTGTACAAAGCTTTTCATCATAATTTTTTTCTAGTTCTTCATTAGTTAGTGTTAACAAACTAATTAATTTTTCTACATTTTTATTTTCAGGATTCATGAATTGTTCTTCTAATTCTTTTCTATATTTCATTAGATTGGAATAATATATTTTTCTTCATTTTTCTTACCATTAATCCTTATAAGAGATCATATTTATGATCTATAATATCGTTGTTTCTATATATATTATATACATCTTTTCTGAATTTTATAAATTTCATATGCATATCATATTGTAATTTATTATAATCACGTTCATATATTTTTTTAATAATTCTCTTTGTATTTCAATTATACCTTGTAGATACTTCGTTTTAGATCCTTAGACTAAGTTTATTTCCTCTATTAGAAGTCTTAAGACATTCATTAATATTATTTGATTTTTTGCTATGCATATTAGGCTCCTATATATTTCTAATTGTATTTTTTAATCAATCTTTTTACTTTCTTCCTAATATGACATCATGAACTAGCACTTTCTTTCATTGCTTGAATTTCTTTTTTTAATTTTGTAACTTTTTTTTTTGTTAGAAGTTTCTCCTTCATGATCTATAAAAGTAAATTTTGGTATATTATTATTTTTGATTATTTTTTTCTTATATTAGAGGTTTTTTTTAATATCTAAGGATTATTTCTTTAGTATTTTAAAGTTCGTTAGTATTTTTGGTTTTATTATTTGTTCAAGTTCTTGAAAGGATTTATCTATTTCTATAATTTGTTTTCATATATTGAATTGTTACTACTGTTTGTTAATGAATATTGAAAATAAATGTTTTTCTTTTTTCATTAAATATCTTCTTTCAAATTTATAAACTTGATTTAACACTTGTTTAAATTCTTATCTCGACTATTAATAGCAAACTTAGGGTATGTTATAAATTTTAACTTCTAGGATCCTTAACTATCACGAATCATTCATAATAAAACATTTTCCTATTTATTATTCTATTATTCAGTAATAATAGTTTTATGATGTATAAATTTATTTTCTAAAATGAACTTTTATTAATATTTGAATTCATCTTAAATGAATATATCTAATTTTTTGTTTATCTTTTAAAGATATTTTTGATAAATCATTATGATTTCTTTATCAATTAATGACATATTATATATTTTTTTTTATCTGTAATATTAATAAATTATTTTTTATTACTTATATCATAATAAATTATTTTTTATTACTTATATCATAATAAATTATTTCTTTTCTTAAAAACATTTTTCTTAATTTTAAAAATGATGGAACTTTAAATCTATCTTATTCTTTAAAATTTAATCTTATTTTTTAAATTTATTTAATTTTTTACTAATTATTATTTATTGTAAGATGTATCTTGAGATGTCATCTGTTTCTATTTTTAATATTTTTTTTATTTCTTGATTTTTTAATTATTTTTGTTATAAAATTACTTTTGATTTTTGGTGAGTTATCTTTAGATATTTATGATATTTTAAATTTTTTATTAATATCTTCAAATATACTTAGTTTATTTCGATAATAGGACATTACTTTAAGCCTATTTTTGTTAATTTCCCGAGTCCCACGGTCAAATTGAGGCCAAAAGCAGCAACGAGCTCGCAAAGATGGTGAACTACTTGCTTCAGATCACTGCGGACCTTGAGAACCTCACTGACCTTCAGCCCCAAGGTGGTTGCGATGATTCTAATTTCTCCTACCTCTTCAAGGTCTCTTTCATTTCCTTTCCCTTTTTTTATTCAATAAATTTCATTTTCGTTTATTCTTTTTGGGTTATTTATGCCATAATCACACTGAAATTCAATCGTGGTTCAAACAGGTAAGTTTTTGTGTGTATATATCATTGGATTACTCTGATTGCTTTGGATGCTGATTCGTTAGATTATGCATGTTAGGGTTTATGATGCTGTTCGGTGGTTGCATCCTGAATCTTCAGAAATTAATGATCTCTAATTTCACATGACATATAGTTATCACCGATTTTGTGCTATGTGGTTTCATTGTGGGAAAAGAATCAAAATAATATATTGATCATTTTTTGGAACAAAATATTGTAGTTGAAATGTGGAAGATGTGGAGAATTGAGCGCAAAAGAAACTTGCGTGGCCTTGAATGAAAGCGTTCCTCTCCCTGTTGGCAAAGGGACAACTCATCTCATTCAGAAGGTGACCTCTCTCTTTCTCTCTCTCTCTCTCTCTCTCCCGTTTTGAATATCGGATCATTTTAGGTTGGTTTGGTAGTTCATAAGGTGCTCTATGTCTGTGACAAGAATCAAGAGAACCTTAATTTTCCCCACTTCTGAGCAACCTTTGTGTCTTGTAAGAAACAAAAAAAAAATCGTTAATAATCAAAGCAAAAAGCTTGATGCAGGGGCTTATTGATGAATATCTGTGCATCTATTCTTTTGGTTATTCATTCTCATTGATCCTGTTTTGTTGTCATTTCTTTATTACATGTTGTTAACTTAGTATTGGCTTGCTAACAGATTTTGTCATGTAGCGTTGAGCTGGCATAGGACCGTTGCTCAAAATAACACTCTTATTCTACTCTCTGTGTTTGGTCTGTTAGCCTTAGCTTAATAGCATAATATACACTTATCTTCTCCTTGACTTTTGCTCATAATCCTTTGAGAGAATTATCCAGATTCAATATTAATTGGGGATTCTATTGAACCTTAGCTCTAAAGCTTATTTGGCTTAGAGTTTAATCCATAAATTTCATATGTCAAAATTGGTATTAGAGCAAAAGCTTAGCCTTATATTTTATGGGGAATCTAGGCAATGATAGTCAAGATGTAGAAGATGACATTCATGACACAATGCAGGAGATTATTGATGAATATCTTGTTAAAATTCATAAGAATTATGGGCCTTTCAATCCCAAAAGGTTAACCCAATGGGTGAGTTAACTCACAATTTTTATAAACTCTACCATAACATTGTACTTAATCAATGTGGAATATTACTCTTAACATCCCTTCTCAAAGTGTGGGTATTTGTCTCTTGTAAAGCTTATCGCTTTGTATTTTTAAATTATTTTATTATATTATATTCTATTTGAGTCACTTGTTTTTTTTTTTGCAAGGCTCATTTCAAATTTTTTATGAGGTAAGGTTCAAAGTCTTTTGACCCAATCGACTGAAGGTCTGATATCATAATAAAATCCATAAGAATCATGGGTTTCCAATCCCAAAATGGTTAATCTAATGGTGAAAACACCCACAATATTTATAAACTCTATCATAACATTGTACTTAATCAATGTGAGAAATTACTCTTAATATTCTTATAGCATTGAGCTGGCATAGAACCGTAGCTCAAAACGACACTCTTAGTCTACTCTTTATGCTTTTGATTGTTAGCCTTAGTATAAGAGCACAACACACTTTTCTTCTCTCTCCTTTTATTTTTGTGCCTGTAATCTCCTCTGAAATAAATATTATCTAGTTTCAATAATAATTGGGAATTCAATTGACCGATTGAACCTCAATGATGAAGCTTATTTTATCTCAATCAAAACTGCACGTGTCTAACATCATCTGTGTAGGTTTTACTATAATTCATGGATTGAGTGTCTCTGTTCGAGTTCCCCACCCATCAGTTGTACAATATGGAATTCTTATCATTATCAAAACTAAATGGTTGTTTTGTATTGCTTCCTCCTATATTATCTACCCTTCCCTTCCGTGGATATTCTTTTTGACTGAGATCTGGAGACTAAATAGTTGTCTATTTTGATAGGGTGAAGTGCCCAGATGATCCCTATGTTTTGACCAGAGGTGTTGTTTAGTATCATAGCTTAGAAAATGTGTTTTTAAGCACTTTTTGTGAAAAAAGTGTCTTTTAAGCCCTTTTGTTTGTAAAAAAAAATTGTACTTGGTAAAGACAGTTAACATTCTATTCAATTTTCCGTTAAATATAACGGAATAACACATGTATCACATGCATATTTATGTATTTCGATAGATATATACGTAAAAAAATTAATATTTAATTAAAAATATTACTCCAAACTTTAACAAAATTTTCATTAACTAATACCTAAAGTAAAACATTAGATGATGAAAATTGTATTTAAGTTTAATCAAAATAATTTGTTTTAAAAAATTTGAGTAGTGTTTTTAATTAAAAATTACTTTATTAGATATATTTCTATCGAAAAATACAAACATGCATTTATCACATGTGTTATTCCGTTATATTAAATGAAAAATTAACTTTATCTTTTCTTGATACCATTTTACAAATAAATGGACTGAAAAACACCTATTCTAGACAAGGAAACTAAACAGTCCTCGAGGCCTAAACAGAAAAATTTGCTCGACCCTTCTCCCATTTTGATATAGTGTGGCAAAGTTACGATAATGGATGAGGAGTTGTATGAAATCTTCTGTTCCCCTGAACCTTTTCACTGTTGTATGTTTCAATTCATCATTTCCTTCAGCTGTTTTCTTTTATTTTTGTTAAAGCCTTCAAATTAGTTTTTATGGTCAGTTTCATCTGTATGTGATGTTTTGCTATATATATGTTTCCAGTGCAAGTTTTGTGGGAGGGACGGAACTGTGACAATGGTTCCGGGTCGTGGCAAAGCACTTACCCAGGAAACGAGTGAATCAAGAAAGTTTGCTCCACTGATGTTGTTTGACTGCAGGGGTTACGAGCTAGTGGACTATGTTTTTGCTGGTGGGTGGAAGGCTGTTTCTGTAAGTTTCTTGAGCTCTCACATCACCTCCACCTCTTCACAAGCACACAGATATCAACTACAATTTAAAAGAAGAATATTGTCAAATGCCAGTTTTGGGTCTAGTCTTGTAACTTGGCACATTAGTAATTTATAGTTTGGGTCAATTTAGTCCACTTTTTTAAATAATGATATTTTTCTGGGGTAAAATGCATCACTTTTTTGTAATAAAAAAAACTCACTCTCTCCTGTATCCCCCCGTCTCTCTCTCTTTCTCAAGTCTCTCCATTCTCTCTCTTATCTTGTCCTTAAGAGCTGTGAAATCTTGAGGAAGATGGTTTTGGGGTTGGATTTGTCTCTTGCTTGGTAATCATGTCACGAAGTTTTCTACTTTTGGACATCAAAAGAAACTGCAAAAAACATTACAAATCCAAAATGTAACCAAATTTTTTACTGCATATGTCATAAGAGAAATAACCAAATATAACCAAAGTTTTGTGCAAAACTTTCAGGAGTGTTAGTACCTTGTGAAGATGAAACTTTATGTCATCAACTTCGACCACAATATCATTTGGTAGTCCAGCGTTACAAAACCTGTAAGAAAATGTCGCATAGCAAAGTTATGGTCAAATTTAGGAAATGTGTTTCAAAAAGCTGGATCATAGAACATAGGGAAATCAATCTAACCAAGCTTGGCTTTTGGAACCGAATTTATCAGAGACGGCCATTTTCTGAGGTAAATCTCCCTATATTCTATTGAGGAATTAAATTTCCATCTTTAGATAGACAGAAGGGAGAGACTGAGAAAAATAGAGAGGGAGAAAGATACGAAGAGAGAGCTTGTTTTTTGGTTTTGGTTTTGGTTTTTCTTTTAATTACAAAATGAGATTCAATTTTACCCTTAGAAAAAAGGGTTTGGGGTCATCAAGGTCCTGTAACTACAGTGATAATACACTTTGGTCCTGTAGTTTTTTAAGTGAGCTCCATTAGTTATGTAATTTTTAAAAATGGTTAATTAAGTCATTTTTAAAAATTAAGGATTTTTTTGGGGTAAAGATAGAATTCTCTATTTTTTAATTTAAAAAAATAAAAATAACGAAAAATCAAGGGAAAAAAATCAGCTCCTTCTCGATCAGAGAAGGCATGAACCCCATTACCACCAACAACCACCACCTTCTCCAACAACATCACCCTACCATTAGAGGCTCAGTCATTGCCATCTCATTACCTTTCTTGAAAGTCATCGCTATCTCAGCCAGAGGCTCGGGCTGTTGTAGAGGGACAGCGAACAACTCCAGCAAACAGTCATCATTCCTGCTCCCCCAACCCTCCATTGACAGTCGACCTATCATCAGAAACCACTTGCCACTCTTTTCCACCCACATCGACTTCAAAATCTTTCAATATGAGGAAGGAACCAAGAAATTTGGCATTGTTAGTCTTGTTCTATAATCAATATAGTTCTGTAAGAAATCTATTTTTGGGAAATACACATTATGTTGTTGGTCTTATTTTTAGTGGATTTCATGATCAGGATAGGGGGGTTTGCAGCAGAAGGAGCTGGTTTTTTTTCTCCCTTCATTTTTCGTTGTTTTTATTGTTTTTAATTCAAAAAGTTGAGAATTTCAACTTTACCCCAGAAAAATACTTAATTTTGAAAAATAGGACTTAATTAACCATTTTTTAAAATTACAGGACTAATGGAACTCACTTAAAACCTATACAACCAAATTGTATTATCATTATAGTTATAGGACCTTGGTAACCCCAAATCCCTTGAAAAATTACAGGTTTTTGAAAAATTGGATTTAAAAGATGCAAACTTTAAATTATTGGACTAATTTGATTTAAACTAGTATGTCTTAATAGTTACATGATTAATGTGTCAGTTGGTAATGGACTAAATGGGGGCCCAAATAATGTCATGCTAAAAATGCTAAGAAAATTAAAAATAGTGAGACGAAGTTAAAGAAAAAAAGAATTTGTTCTTTCTGAGAATGCTTATTTGGTCCACTGGTGTTATGTTATGATGTAAATTAACATTCAAACCATTTCCTGAATCAAAATTCCAGTCTAAATGCCAAAGGAAAAACAAGGATAAGAAGAAGAAACAAAGAAAGAAAAAGAGAAGAAAAATATTTACTGCATATTTTGCCTTTAAATGCTTGTGGAGCATTTCCTTTAATTTTTTTACAGTGTTGCTAAATTGTTTTTGGTACCATTATAATTGGTAATTTCTATGCTGGTGAACTATGTCTGAAACAGCACACTTGTCCAACATCATTGAAATTATGCGTCTATGCTAATTGAAAGCATTATTTATTTGGTAGCTCACAAATTCATTGATTTTCTCCTCTAGCTCATGGGGACACCATTTGATGATATTGACTTATCAGGAGGGGAATACGCGGAGTATGATGAGAAAGGAGAGTGCCCTGTTATGATTTCCAACCTTCAAGCTACTTTCAATGTGGTGAAGTAGAGACTACTTGAGAATCATCTAAAACTAATTGTCTGTCTCCTATGCGAATGAGTTAGAAACATATTTGACTACCTGTGTTAAATGATGGACATGGAACAATCTCTTTGAGTATCTTATTGAATATCTCCTTATGGACAATGTTCAAAACTCTCTTATACCATGTTCAGTTTTGAAGAATATAAATGTGTGTTTTTATTAATGCAAATCTTCAATTTCAAGGGTTTTTTTGGGGAAGCAGCACAATAAATGTCTGCCAAGAACTGTACCAAGTTTGCTTGAAATTTTTATCGAATTGCTTGTTTTGATAGTTTTGTAGTTTTCATTACAAGAAATTAAAATTAGATGAAGGAGAGATGTTCTTTTTTTTTTTTTCCCTTTCTTAATACTCTTATACAGATATACTCTTTTACCTATCAATTTTTTTTTAACTTCATTTAAAGAAATAAAGAGAATATAAATGAGTGGACATGAGTGTATTGAACATGAGTATTGCACCTTTCTCTGGTCTAAAAATCCTAGTTTTTTCTTTTTTTACAAAGGACGTTTCTATCCGGTAAGACTAATTGTTGTTTATTTGTGCAAATTATTAATCCCATTGAATGCAACTTTCATATTAATAAATATTATACTAGTATTTTTTTAATTAATGTATTACGTTCTTTTATACACTAGTATTTTTTTTTAAAACATTCTATTTGGTTCATTGATCAATTAAAATTCTGTATTATATAAATTTTGTATTGTATATAAGATGACATTTTAAGTTAACACATAAGGAAGATAAATTTTATATTTTTTATAAATATTATACTAATATCTTTCTTAATATAGGATAATCTTTTTATATATTAATAATTGTTTTATTTTTAATAAATATCACTCTGATTTATTTTAATCCACGTAAGTTTAGGTTTAATGTGGTTAATTCTTTACCTAAATTTGATTTAGGGTATGTTTTATCATGTTTGACAACTTATCTTTGCATATTTAAATCTGGACTTAATATTTTTATTTAAAGTTTCTTTAGAATTCAAAAATTAAATAATTCAAGCTATCAAAGATAAAAATTTATCATATTTTTAGTTAAAATAGTCAAGTTTAGATGAAGATCGGAAAATGTTAAATGACTCGAAAAAATTTATTTCTTGTATTACAAATTTATTATTGTGGTTCTCACGATAATTTGATATGTTTTTTATTTTTAATTTAAATATTATTGATGTAATTTATTTTAAATACATGAAACATTTTTTCCCCTAAAATCAAACACGAGTAATGCGAATGGACTTTCCTAAATCATTAAAATTAGGACGTAATAGTGTAACAAATCAAATCATTAAATCAAAAATTATAAAAACACTGTTATAACTTACATATCATTTACGGCTCTAAGATGTAAATGGTGAGTTTGGTACTCAGTGGTATCACTCTTAACCCAAAAGGTATTTGTATGACCTATAATTTCATAGTATAATAATAGTCTTTTTTATTATTTTAAGGTGTTATAAATTAAGAATTTTATGATATGATTGGAATGTGTTACATAAGTGAAGGGTTATTGTGTCATTAGAAGATTTGGTACTTTAATACCCTATTTAATAAAAGATATGCATGTATATCCATATTTTTATAATATTATACTAATAGTCCTTATATTTAATTTTAAATATATTGAAATTTTAATATGTACCACATATGGTCACAAAATTATGGGTAAAATCGTCTTTAAATAATTAAAGAATAAAAAAAGTTCATTAAAACATTATTAATAAAAAAAAATTAGTTTAACTTTAAAATCAACAAAATCATGAAAAGCTAAAAGGGTCTTAAACAACTTTAAAGGAATTGAATCATGTTGAAGAAGATAATTTTGAAGAAAATTAAGAGGAAGGATGTAAGAGTTTTCGATAAAAATTTAAGAATTTTATTTGATATAAAAATATCTATGCATATGAGAAGACATGTTCCAAAACCAGAAATAAAAGATATGCTTAGAAAGGGTGAACAACCCAATTCAACAGAAATGATAATTGCATGTAAGTCAAGAGTCTTATGATCGAACACAAATTGTGTGCAATAAATACACAAGTATAAGTATCACAACAAGTAATATAATGATAAGACAATATTTTCACACGAAGATTATGTTATAAGAAACTAATTTTTAAAACAAAAAAAAGAGAAAATTAACAATGCTAGCCAATAGAAATGCAACATATGGCACGAGAGATTTACGGGGCGAATCATTACATGACGCATGGTGAGATGGACTGATTGTAGTTAGCACCATGTGGCAAGATATGATTCTCGATTAAGGATGGCATGGTGTGTCAATGGAAGGAATGGACAAATCACGTGACAACATGTGGTAAGACCGTTGACCGTGTGGTGAACTCAGAATGAAAGTCGTGTTGACACATGGCATGTCATGTGTCACCTAGAACACACAACGTTATGTAATTGGCCCTCTTTTCTTATGTAGCATCCACGTGACTTGCATGGTCAACTCTCTTGCTTGTGTGGCATACATGTGACGTCTTCTAATTGGTCCTACATTAAAAAATCATAAAAATTTTAAAATTATATTTTCACTCATTTTCACTAGAAAGTTTATATTTTAATATTTTTAACCTCAAAAGTACTACTTTTTGAATAAAATAAGTAAATATTAAGTAAAAAAAGTGCAATGAAAACTCTACTTTCATAGAGTCATCATCATAAAAACATATAAATAATCTATATACACATAGAAAACCACAAGTAATAAGTACAAAGAAAAAAGGAGACAATGCTCAAGTACTTAAGTTTGAAAAACACATATCAGTTTCCTTATAAATAAATCTAAAACAAAATATAAGGAAAAACATGCAAAAAATGAATACTAAAGAGCATGAGACAAACTGAAAATTAACATAAGATATACTAAGTAATAGAAAAAATAACTAATAACTGTATATTATACAGTTATTTTGTCCATTTTATTAATTATAATTGTTATATTTTTAATATTTTTAGTTAATTTTAATGTATTAAATTAATATTTACTGTTAGTTTTTTAAGGAATATATTTTTAAAGAAAATTAAAAAATTTGATGTGAAAAAAGGACTTAATTGTAATTAATAAAAGTTGAAAATATAATTTGAATTAAAAGTGGGCTTAATTGCAAATATCAAAAGTTTTAAAGTTAATTTAAATTATATTGGAGGGCCAAAATGCAATTAAATAAACTATTTTTTTTTGCACAGGCAAGTGAGATGCACGCCCGACATAGGCAAGTGGACATGTTTCCTAGGTGGCACACTGCTCGGTGCGTAGAGTGGGGCCCACTTGGCTGTATAGGCTGGCGTGTATGGTGGGACCCACGTGTCTATGCTAGAAATTTATCTCATGCGGTGCAGTCCATGTAACCGGCATGCGCCCTCCCATTCCACCGAATGTGAATGCCGACACATGGCATGAGTTATGTAAAATGAAAACGCAGAAACGATGCACGCTTTTCCAACTAGTTCTGTGGGACCCACGTGTCTCGCTTGCAATTTTCCCGTGCGATGCGGTCCACGTGCATCCTGTCATCACAAAGAATTAAAATATACCACATGTCCCGATTATTCTTCCAACCAATCATATGCTGACATGTGGCATGTGTGTTTTGAAATAAAGAATGCAGAAACGGTGCATGCTGTCCACAATTTTTATTGCACAATGTTTCTCAACTTTTTACATGCGTGTTTGCGTGTTTAAAGAATAATGTCCCCCATTTTGTCTCCCACGCGTAATATTTTTTATATCTTTTTGGAGGTATAAATATGTGTTTATTGTTAGGACTTGGAGAGGTTGGACAAGGATTGTGGAATATGCAGAAGAAACAAATTATAATTTTTTTTGTGTTGTTATCCAGCTAATATTCCTTAAATGTTTTAGTATTTTTGTTTTGTAATTTTAATTTTTCTTATGAAGTAACTTAGTTTTTCTAGGGTTGCGTTGTAGCTAAATTTATGAAGCTTGAATTTAATTATTTTGGAATGATTTGTGAAATATTTTTAAGTTGTTTATTCTATTTGTGCTTAATGCTTTTGATTATTGGAAAATTTATCAATTGATCCGTGACACTTAAATAAACTTGAAAGAGGCATTTTTGTGTATATTGCTCGTGTTTAGGATAACATGTATGATGAAAGGAGAGGAATATTCTTTATTGTATGTGTAGCTATTTGAGAACTCTGAACGTAATGAATCTTGGTGAATTTAATTCTCATGGGAATATAGTGAATTATTTTAACAAAATATGTCTATATGGAGCTCAGAAGAGATATATGGATAAAATTAGTAGTTTTCTGTTGACAAATTAAATTCAAGAATATAAATCAAGAGAAAATAATATAATTCGAGTAGATTAATTTGGTGAAACTGCAATCCTAAAATTTTCTTATTTATTGTTTAAAAAAAATCAGTTTAGTTTAATTCTATCAAAACTTTCATTTGTTTGGATAAAATCAGAGTGAAATAATTTTAGTACTTAACAAACTATAATAACAAATCTCCGTGGGAACGATATTTTACTTATCAATTTTATTACTTGTGACCGTGTATACTTGCACGATTTTTGTTCTCGTAAAGAGACAACAACAACCTAGTAAATTAGAAAATGTGCAATCTATATGATATGACATATGAATAACATGACTGTAAACAGAAAGATTCTAATGCTTTGATATTACATGATGTAATCAGGTGGCGTGATTCTCATGCAAAAAGCTACAAAAGAAATTGAGAATTAAAGATTGAGAGGTCGTTGACTAGCGGGAAACAATCTTAAATAAGAGATTGTCTTTAACTTTTTGGCCATGTATGTGACACATGATAAAATTTTTAATTAAATTTTAATTTTGTATTATTGATATACTTAAAATTAAATGTAAAGACTACTAGTATATTGTTATTAAAATATGTCTATACATGCGTACCATTTGTAAAATATGTGTACTATTAAGATATAAAACTCTATAAATAACATAATTATACTTTATTTATATTACATGTGACAATGAAAATTTTAATTTAAAACATAAAATTAAATCGTTATATACATTAAAGTAAATGGGTGGATTATTATAAGTTAAACTGTTGTGGTAGAGTACAGGTGTTAAATAAGTTAAGCTAGTTTAACTCACTTTAAGAATGGACAAATAAATTGGTAAGTTAGATCGAATCGCTAAACTAGATTGCACCGGCCAATTCGACTTGATGTTTTATTCATTTTGGTTCGATCTAATTTATATATTTTATGAATTATTTAAACTGTACCATACTATTTTATTAATTATAGATTTAGAATCATCAATTCTTGTAAGACATTAGCATATCCATGAAATTATGTACACTTACAACTTGTTGGTCACCAGTTTGATTCCTAGCCATCACATTATTATTATTTTGTTTTTTGTTTATTATTTCGACTAAAACAAACTTTAAAAGCGAAAATGCAACAATTAGAAATTGAACCTAGAACCCAAATGTTAAACTTAAAGAAATCAACCACAATAACTCATCTTAACTAATATGATATTGAACGATTAATATATTTATGGATAATATATATACTAAACAATTTAACTTAAAACTTACTTTCCCAATTTTACCGGTCTAATCCGATCCTTTTTTGTAATATTAAACAATTTGTCCAATTTTTATAAATTTTTGAAAAATTAAATCGGATTAAAATATGTTCACTCTTACCTCGCTTAAGATCAATTCATCTTAAACAAGCTTTAATTTTGCTCAACTCATTTAATTTTTAAATGAGTTAAATTTAACTCAATTATACGTGAACTGAATTGGACAACTCATGACTAGTCTATTTGAATTTTATGCTACAATAGAATATAAACAATATCAAATAAAATATTTTTTTATGTAAAATTCCCTAGAAACTTGACATGTAGAGTTTTCTAATGGTATATGAAAGTAATCGTAATTTTTTTTTGTTAGTACTAATTATATTTCAAAAATGAGTTAATGATGTTAAGTCAATCTGAATATTTTTTAGTAAATGGTCAATACTTTTTATAGAAAACTCGAAATCATAAATTATAATTTCTTTTAGAAATTAGACTTCTAGAACTACTTAAATATATATGAAATGATTCATAGTATTTTATAAGTTAGTACATTTTATATTTTAAAAATAAGTTAAAACTTTTATATCGAATTTGAACAATTATTAGTATAATAAGCATAATTTATTTCGAAAACTCGAAATCACAAATGATAAATTCTTTTTAGAAAATAAACTTCTAGAATTTTTAATGGTATGTGAAATGATACATAATATTTCATGTGTTAGTATAATTTATATTTTAAAAATAAGTAAAATTATTATAATGAATCGGAACAATTATTAGTAAAATGTACATAACTTTTTATAGAAAATTTAAAATAAAAAATAGTAATTTTTTTAGAAACAAGACTTCTAGAGATTTATAATGATATGTGAAATGAATAATAATATTTTGTGGATTAGTACAATTTATATTTTAAAAATATTCAATAGAATCTGAACAATATTCAATAAAATGAGCATCGCTTTTCTAAAAAACTCAAAAATTTAAAAATAACATTTCTTATAAAATAGATTATTTAATATTTTCAATGATATATGTAATTATAAATTAATAAAAGTTAAATTTTAAAATTGAGTAAATGATTATCTCTTTAATCTTAGTTATATTGTATATATTTTGTTAAGTTATTATTTGTCTAAATTTTTTATATTTATTAGAATATTTTTTTAAGAACTATAAGTGTTGGCTATTTTCGTGGACAAAATATTTACTTGTAAACTAGTTTGTAGGCCTGCTATCAAGTCTATCAAGAAAAACCCAACAAATACTCGAGTTTCAGATAATCATATTTCAGGTATATCTTTTATAACTATGACACATAGAATTTCATTTATACATTTAATAATACATGTTCATAAATCTAAAATTATTTTTGGTGCTTAAATATTTTTTATGTATCTTAATATTTTTTAAGATGTGATTTATATATATATATATATATATTTTATTAAGGCTTTGAATGGGCTTTGAAAAATTAAGCCCAAAATGCATTTAAACCTAATACTATTAGGTATTATTATTATCTATAAATATAGAGACATTAGGGTTGATGCATAAAGTGAGAGAATAGAAAAAGCTGCCGTAAAAATAATAATATTGAAGTTGCCGATCTGCCTCCCAAGTGTTATTGTCTACCGAAAAGAAAAGAAAATATCAGGAAAGGTGAACATGAGAAGGAAGGCAACAAGAATTTATATATAATTAAAGTTTAGAGTAATATAATCAATATATATGTATAGGAGATTCAGGGGTTGATGGCTTGGAGACAGTAGAAGTAACTTTCAGGTAATTTATATATATATATATATTTAAAGGAATTAGAATAATGGCATCATGCATTAAAGCAATAAATAGGTTAATATATAAGTAATATGCTTAAGTAAGTAATATATATTAATTTATAAGGTGTTAATAAAAAGTTTGATATTTTGAAAATATGTTCTTATGGTTTTTTCTTTAATTTTGTTTTTAAATTGTTAGATCAAATAATTGTTTTTGTCATATCATAATTATTTGATTTGATTATTAATCTTTAAAGAAGCCATTTTTATGGAACTTGTGCTGAATCTTTTTACTCTAGAATTTACTAGTTGATTTGATTTAAGTTACATATATTTTTAATCATCTAGTTATAATTATTCATTATTAAATCCGTTCTAGAACACACACGGGCACTTGTGTTTCTTTTTGTGCTAACCTTTTTGCAGTTACTTCGGGAACATATCTGATTGGCAGGGAGCATATTGGAACGTTGGTCTGGAAACTGCTCATGTTAATTTTAGAAATTGTGAAAATAGAGCAGAGGCTCGTAAGTAAAGTACATTAGGGCAGTATCCTATGGAGGGTAGCATAAGACTGAGTTTGTACTTGAAAATTTGATTTTCATAGTGGAAAGTTAGGTGGTCCGGTGGACCGATGGTTTTCCTCTTAGGTCATGATTATGGCCTAGGTTGTTTCCACCTAAAAATATCGTGTGTTATTATTTCTGCACTTTACTCTTACTTACGATTGCATGTCTGACCGCTTTGTTTAGGTTATTAAATTATAAATTTATAAAAATTACAAATAACCTATTCACCTCCCTCCTTCTAGGTTAATCAGGTCCATATTTTATAAACTTTCAATTGGTATCAAAGCCGACATTAGACATACTTAGTGAGATTGATACTTAGGGACACACACACTTACTTATGGACCAAATGAAAGAAGGTGGGTCATCTCTTAGACCCCCACTCTTTGATGGGTTTAATTACCCTTATTGGAAGGCTCGCATGCAAGCCTTTCTCAGACAAGATGAAAAAGTCTAGGATGCTATTCTTGATGGTTGGGAACTGATGAGCGAAAACCGACATCGTCGATTCTTGCCAATACTTTGGTTTTAATATTTATAAAACTCTCACAAGTGCACGAATCATTTCGTAGAAAATGATAAGTATACTCCCAAGGTCGATCTAAGGAAGGAATGTATATGGTTTTTAATTTATTATTCAAACTTTTAAAAACGAAATTAAATCCTAAACATCCTGTTACGATAGTTTGGTTTTTGTGTTCCTAATCTAATAACATAAAATAAACATATATACAGATTAATTAAATATAATCTAATAACATAAAAAATAAACATAGATACAAATTCAATAAATATTTATCTAAAAATAAATACAAATACAGATTCAATAAATATTTATGCAAATTTTATCATTTATATTAGTGGAGTATTTATGGATATAATAACTAAATTAATTATGCTTGCTCATATTATCTAGGTTATTAAAGATATAAATTGATATTTTATTGATTCTCTCTTTTTTATATAAATACCACCTTTGGTGGGGTTAGATATTCTTTGTTAACTAAACAAATCAATTAACACCTATGGGTGGGGTTGATAATTAATTTGGTTAATTAAATTAATTCCTTTTTCTAAGAGATTGAAAATGAACCATTTAAATGCCACCTTTGGTGGGGTTAGACAATTTAAACATTATTCAAGGTGTCCAATTTAAACATAAGAATTTAATTATCCGAGTACTAACTTTCAAGTTTTAAAACCACTATTGAAAACATGTTGTCAATACATTTTCACATAATAATTCTTATAAAAACTTTTGAAATAGAGTTTCACTCTAACTACCGGGCGATTGTACCAACAAATAAAAGAGCACTACTCTAAATTAGACCGGATAACTAAACCTTAAAATCTAATTTTCAGGTTTAAGTTTGTAATGAAAAATAATATATTTCTCTCTAACATTCTTAATATAAAATCTTGAATAAAAACAAAATCAATTCATTTTAAAGATTTTTACCTATTTAATATTTCGCAAGCATAACAACGTCATTATTACATCATGTTTACTAAACAGCCAGCATAGTTAAATTTAACCATAGAAAAATTAAATATAACATGTAAGAATAAAACATAAAAATAACTGTAAAGAAAATAAAATCCTTACAGAACTTCGACGCTATCCCCGTAGCTAGAAAACCTCCAAGCGGAATTTGCACTTCCATTTATTGAATCAAAAAGCTAAATTATTACAAAAACATTACAAGTTCCACTCAAAAAGAGAAGAACTCTACAACTAAGAGAATTGAACTAAAAACTAAGAGAAAAACTAAGAAAAGCTTAGAAACTAAGAAAAACTTAAAAACTAAGAAATGAGAGAAAGAAAGAAGAGAGAAGTGTGTTTTGAAGGTGTGATTTGAAGTGAAGGGAAGGGGGTATTTATAGGTGAGGATGGAGAGAAAAAATGAGTAAAAACAATGTTAAAAAAATATTAAAAAATGTAAAAACGCGTAATGGAAATGGTGAGGTCATTAATGAGGTCAGCATGACGTCATGGGGTGGCTGCACGTAAAAAATGGGGCGAAAAGGCGTTGGGCCCGCGGAGGGGGGCTGATGGGCGCTGCGCACAGCTCGACGCGCGTGAACAGTGCCTGCACGCGCGGCATGGGGCGCTGGGCTGCGGGGCGCGATTTCCATCTTTTTGACATTTTTGACCTTTTTGACCCATTTTGTCCAATTTTTCCATGTTTGTTGACCTTTTCCCACTTATTTATTAATATATTTGTGATGTATTGCTTCAAGTATTCCTCTTTGAGTCTTTAAATTGCGTTTTTAAGCCAAAATACCTGAAAAACAATAAAAATACCCGTGATTCCGAAAAAGACAAATTTATATAAATATATGATAAAACATATAAATATATGTATTTTTAATCAATTAATGTACATAAAATCATGGTTATTTTAGTGCTTTTTGAGCACTCATCACAACCCCCAACCAGCTTCTTGCTAGTCCCTTAGCAAGAGAAGCGATAAAAACTAAAAATTAAACTATCCTAAATCACTTTCGTGGATTGAAACGGTTGTATTTAGCCTATGCAACAAGCCGTTAAACCCCTAGGTTGCCCTAGTGGACGAGTTTGAGTCTCGTGAGGGTTTTCAGTAATGATACCCACAAACATTGAACTAAATAAAAAGAAACTATAAAAACAATCACAACACAATCAAAAATTAATTTAAGAATAAAAGAAAACAACATATCACAAAAATATCTCATACTTTTTAATCTCCTTTAAGATCATAATTAAAATCTCAAGCATAAGTTATTTTAATGTCTTTAAACAATCATGATTTTATTATAATAATTAGTCGAAAATCATTTTCATATTTCATTTCAAAAATGTATCAATTTAATTTTACCTAATTTCAGTGTCATGAATCAGAATTCGCTTCGACTCTATTCCTCACAAGTCAATACTCTCAAAGCACTGAATCCTATATGTTCAAACACTCATACTAATTTATATGCGAAAGAGTTGATGTATAGAAATGAACTAATATGTTCGCATATGTATAAAGAATAAAGGCTCAAAGTGTTATTTTAACATTGATCTCATGAAAGGAATCGAATGTATAAATTATAAAGATATCATATATAAAAATTATTTTCATGCATAAATCAAACTCATTAAGAAAGAATTTCAAGATATATGCTTTTTATAAATGAAGAAATTGCAATGACTTTTTAGGGAATTACTTCCTATATCTTTCTTTTGTATTTAACCTTTACTCACAACTTTGTTGGCAATGTGGGTCATAGTATGTAGATGATACTATATTTTTTTATCTCTCTATATATTTTTTTTTCAATATATATATTTTAGAGAGTCAACCCATGTACAGATTGTACATTTTTTTGGATTTTGGTGAGTGGTTAATTTTGTGGCTTTTCTGTTTGATCTTGGTTTAGGTAACCCCAGATATGTCTTTTTGTTTTTGTAGCAGTCATGCATGAATGAGATATAAGCATATACTATCAATTTCTACTCAAATCGTTTAATCTAAACAAAAATAATAAAAAAAATATATATGATACTCTATTAAGATTAGAAAAAAAATTCATACATTCAATGCTAATACCTATAGAGATCATCTAAAAATTTGAATAAATAAGAAATGTGTTTGGAGTAGAAAAAATATATATTTCACTCTGAATAAAAGAAATTAGGCTCAAATTATATCTCACAAGGGTAGTCTCCACTAAAAAAAATTCATAAACACCGATTTTGGGTTTAATATAATTTCCACATTTTATCAAGAAATACTAGTTATGACAAAAACTAACTAATTATCAAAAATAATTACAAAATATTTCATGATATGTTTTCAAAAATTAATCTAACTGTACCAAAGACTTAACTATTTACTTAAATTTGACTTAAAGAAATGATAAATTTTTGTGAGAATTTTTTTTTTTTTATTTTTTTTATTTTTTTATTTATTTATTTTAAGCATGGTAACTTTTCACCACCCCCAACCTAGAACTTACATTGTCCTCAATGTAACAACTGCAAATTAAAGATAAAGAGAAAAGAGGAGAAAGATTACCTATTTCTTGAGAATGTGTAAGTAGTAATGAAGAAATGCAGGTGCATCCATCATATTCATCATTAAAGTGTATAAAGACAGATCGCTGTGAACTTCTAACATCTCAACAAATATTTTAGTTTTAACAATTTTAAAAATTATTCACATACAAGTAAACTAAAATAAACAATAAAATTAAGTAAATAAAACAAATAACAAAAAATTACCTAACATGATGGGTTGCCTCCCATCCAGCGCTTAGTTTAACGTCTTAGCAAGACGTATCTTTTTGGTGCTAAGGATTACTCAGCCAAATGCAATCTATTTCAGCAATGTTGTTTGGTTCTTCTAAATAAGGCTTGACACGATGGCCATTAACTTTGAACGTTTTTTGTGTCTTGGAGTCCAATAGTTCTACCACTCCATGTTCAAATACCTGAACTATTTTGAATGGTCCATCCCATCTTGATCTCAGCTTTCCTGGAAACAATCTCAAACGAGAGTTAAATAAAAGAACTTTCATTCCAGGGTGAAAAGTCTTAGGAACTAGCCTTTTGTCATGATAGCGCTTAGTACGCTCTTTGTATAATTTGGCATTCTCATAAGCTTCATTCCTAATTTCTTCCAACTCATGAAGCTGGAGTAATCGTTTTTCACCTGCTTTATCTAAATCCATGTTTAGCTCTTTAATTGCCCAGTAAGCCTTGTGTTCAAGTTCAACTGGAAGGTGGCACGCTTTCCCAAAGATTAACCGGTAAGGGCTCATCCTAATAGGTGTTTTGTAAGCGGTGCAGTATGCCCATAAGGCATCATTTAACTTAAATGCCCAATCCTTCCTTGAAGGACGCACAGTGCGTTCCAATATTCCCTTAATTTGCCTATTACTTACTTCCACTAAACCGAAAGTTTGAGGATGATATGGAGTAGCTACCTTATGTGTGATGTTGTACTTGTTTAGTACTCCATCAAAGAGTTTGTTACAAAAATGGCTACCTCCATCACTTATTATAGCTCTAGGCGTTCCGAACCTACTGAATATGAAATCTTTCAAGAATTTCACAACAACATTAGCATCATTGGTTTTGGTGGGGATAGCTTCTACCCACTTGGACACATAATCCACAGCAACCAAAATGTATTGAAAACCATTAGATGGGGGAAAAGGACCCATAAAGTCAATCCCCCATACATCAAAGAGTTCAACAACTAAATTAGATGTCAAAGGCATTTCATCTCTTTTGCTTATGTTTCCTGTTCTTTGACATCTATCACATTGTGCACAAAACATATGAGCATCTTTAAAAAGAGTGGGCCAAAAGAATCCAGACTGTAATATCTTACGGGCTGTCTTTTCACCTCCAAAATGACCCCCACAATGAAGTTCATGACAAAAAGTTAGAATGCTCTTATGTTCTTCTTCAGGTACACATCTCCGGATGACTTGATCTTGACCAATCTTGTATAAATAAGGGTCATCCCAGAAATAGTCCTTAATAGTTTTAAAAAACCTTTTCTTGTCCTGATAAGAAGTGTTAGGTCGCAAAACACCAGTGGCAAGATAGTTTACAATATCAGCATACCATGGGTTTGGACCTATGAAAAATAACTGTTCATCAGGAAAGGTTTCAACTATATCTTCATTACTCTCATCTTTAAGAGAATTGAAGTCAGAAATCAACCTAGACAAATGGTCAGCTACTAAGTTTTCACTGCCTTTCTTATCCTTGATTTCTAGGTCAAATTCTTGTAAGAGTAAGACCCACCTGATTAATCTTGGCTTGGCATTTGGTTTACTTAATAGGTATCTTAAAGCAGCATGATCAGAATGCACAATCACTTTAGATCCTACTAAATAAGACCGAAATTTGTCTAAAGAGAATACTATAGCCAAGAATTCCTTTTCAGTGGTGGTGTAATTCATTTGGGCATCATTGAGTGTTTTGCTAGCGCAGTAGATGACATGCAAACGCTTATCCACTATTTGTCCCAAGACTGCTCCTATTGCATAATCAGAAGCGTCACACATTATTTCAAAAGGTAAAGACCAGTTTGGTGCCATAATAACAGGGGTAGATGTTAGTTTATATTTCAAGGTATTAAAGGAAGTAAGGCAGTCATTGTTGAAATCAAAATCAGCATCTTTGGATAGCAAGTTACATAAGGGACGACTTATTTTAGAGAAATCTTTAATAAATCGTCTGTAAAATCCTGCATGTCCCAAGAAGCTTCTTATCCCCTTCACAGATGTAGGGGGAGGTAGTTTGGATATCAATTCAACTTTTGCCTTATCAACTTCAATACCCTTGTTTGAAATTATATGTCCTAAAACTATCCCTTGTTGAACCATAAAATGACTTTTCTCCCAACTAAGGGTTAGATTGCATTCAATGCATCTTTCTAAAACCAAAGTCAATTTATGTAAGCAATCATCAAATGAGTTCCCAAAGAGAGAGAAATCGTCCATGAAAATCTCAATGAATTTTTCCACCATGTCCGAGAAAATAGATATCATGCATCTCTGGAAAGTGGCAGGGGCATTGCATAACCCAAATGGCATTCTGCGAAAAGCAAATGTCCCAAAAGGACATGTAAATGTGGTCTTTTCCTGATCTTCTGGTGCTATGGGTACTTGATAATATCCAGACAGTCCATCCAAAAAACAGTAAAATTCATGCCCAGCTAATCTTTCCATCATTTGATCAATGACTGGAAGAGGAAAGTGATCCTTTTTCGTATATAAATTTAGTTTCCTAAAATCTATACACATTCTCCATCCAGTGATTATTCTAGTGGGCACTAATTCACTTTTGTCATTTTTAACAACTGTTATCCCAGATTTCTTTGGTACCACATGCACTGGACTAACCCACTTACTATCTGCAATAGGATAGATAATCCCTTCTTCTAATAATTTAAGAATTTCCTTTTTAACTACCTCTTGCATGTTTGGGTTTAGTCTTCTTTGGGCCTCTCGTACAGGTTTAGCACCATCCTCCAAATTGATCTTGTGCATACACATTGTTAGACTAATGCCTCTTATATCCCCTATACTCCAACCTATAGATTTCTTAAACTGTTTAAGCACTTTGATGAGTTCCTTTTCTTGTGGTTTGGTCAAGGTTGAAGAAATTATCACTGGATAAGTTTCTCCTTCTCCTAAAAACACATATTTTAAGTGCTCAGGTAAGTCTTTGAGTTCAAGTTCAGGTGGATTGGCCTCTTTAATAGATGAAGAACTGGGTAGATTTAAAAGTGTACTAGATTTTGTCATTACTTCATTATTGTCTAGTTGTTCAAGGTACCCCTTAATTTCTTCATCTAAATCTTCTTCAACCTTTTCAAGTGTAAGAACGGTTTCAAGCTTGTCTTCTATTCTGGTTTGGAAAAAGGTGTTTTGGACAAGATTATCCAAAGGATCAACATCGAATATTTCATCGATGGCAGAATTAGAAGGGAAAGGTGAAGAATCAAAAACTTTAAAATGAACAGTCTCTCCTAAGACTGTCATTGTCAAATTTCCATCTTGGACATCAATAATAGTTTTAGTAGTTGCCATAAATGGTCTACCAAGCAATATTGTGTGCTCTCTGTCCAATGCTGGATTTTCTTGCATATCCAGAACCACAAAGTCAACAGGTATTATCAGTTTGTCTACCTGTACCAAAACATCCTCAACTATTCCCTCTGGATATTTAAGAGATCTATCTACAAGTTGAAGGGACATAGTTGTGGGTTTTAAATCCCCTAGATTGAGCTGTAAGAATATAGAGTAGGGCATCAAATTTATACTAGCACCTAAATCAAGCATTTCTTTAGCAACCTTCCTATCCCCCATAGTTATGCTTATAATAAAACTTCCAGGGTCTTTCAACTTAGGGGGTAGTTTGTGCTGAAGTACAGCGCTAGAAATTTCTGATACTACTACTCGTTCATTCAGTTCATACCTCCTTTTCTTAGTGTTCAACTCTTTGAAAAACTTGGCATATGAGGGCACATTCATGATCACTTCTAATAATGGTAAATTGATATTTACTTTAGAGAGCATATTAAAAATATCATTGAATTGCTTATCTTGTTTGGATTCTTTTAACCGGTGGGGAAAAGGTACTTGCATCTGGTGTGGTTCTGTTGTCTTTTGAATTTTGAGGGTGTCAGATGACCCCCCAATGAGTTTTTCAGAAGGCTTGTTAAGTTTAACACTTGTTTCTCCTTTTTGCGAGATTAGAATATCGCCTTCTTTGTTACCTGAACTACAAGGTAGATTGTTAGAGATTTCAGGTAAACTGGTATTGACTAACTTACCACTTCGAAGGGTTCTTACATCATTTGCTTGTTCTGGTTGACTGGGCAACTTTCCTGGTTCTTTCTTTTGCATTTGTTCAGCTAGTTGCCCAACTTTAGATTCAATCCTTTTAACCAAAGCCTCCATGGTGTTCAACCTTTGATTAGTCATCAATTGGTTGTCACGACTAACTTGAATAAAAGCATTCAAGCTATCTTCTAAGGTTGGCTTAAAAGATTGGTTTGGTGGGTAAGGGTGGTTGTTAACCGACCTTAGTGTTGGATATTGGGTGTAGGCTGGGTGATTATACGTGTTTGGATGATACCTTTGAAAAGATTGGACCTCCTCTATGGCATCGACACTAGAATCACAAGTATTTGAACAATTATGAGTACGATGCCCAATTGAACAACACACTTCACATACCTCTTGATTTGAAATTTGGTGGGTAGTGAGAAATTGCACTTGTTTAGTCAATTCAGCAAGTTGCAAGGTTATCTCATTATCAGAGCCAACTTCATTGACCCTTGCTTTCCTTCTACCACCTCTTTGTTGGGAATTAGAGCCCAATAGCTCATAAAGATTATAAGTTTCCTCTGCGGTCTTTTCTCCTACAGCACCTCCAGCAGCATTATCAACCATGTATTGACTCTGTAGTGTCAATCCATCATAAAAGAATTGGTTTTGTAGCTGTAATGGAAAGCTGTGATTTTGACATTGAATGAAAAGGAGTTTGAATCGTTCCCAAGCTTCATGAAAGGGCTCTTCATACATTTGAGAAAATGTTGCTATCTTTGTTCTTAGATCAACAGTCTTTTGATGGGAATAGAACCTACCCATAAAAATTTCATAGACTACCTCCCAAGTTTTAAGAGAACCTGACTGTAGAGTAATGAACCATGACCAAGCTTTATCTTTGAGGGTGTAAGGAAAACACCTCATCCTAAGTTGATCTTCATTAATTGCATGTAGTGGAAAGGTTTGGACAATAGCATAGAATTCTCGAATGAAATGCAAAGGGTCTTCATTAGGGATACCGTAAAAGGAAGGCAACAAAGAATAATGAATCTTTTTCAATTCATAATTCCTTGCAGCCTCTTGTAATTGGATGCCGGAAGTTACATTGCCAATGATTGGCATTGTATAGTCTTTCATCTTTTTCCACCTATCTTCAGCATCTCCCATGGTTGTTTGTAGTTGAAAATGATCCTCCTCCTATTGTGTATCAACATTTTGCTCTTAAAAAACAATAGTAGATATCTCTAAGAAATATTTATAACTTGATAAAACGTAAAAGCAAAAAGGTGCAAGGAACCTAAATTTTTTATTTTATTTTAATTTTAACGAATGGACACAATTTTTGAAACAAACGAATTTATTTCATTTGAATTTTATTACACGCAAACTAAAACAAAGGAAAATACAATAATGGGTGACCTCCCATGTAGGACTAAAATTTATCCTCTTCTAGTAAGACGTTGCTTGAAGATTGCAGAATGAAAAACTCAATGTCTCCTCTTCATTGAATTCATTTGACTATCAAATTAGTCTTTGCTTTTTTGCAAATGTTCAACTAACTGTTCAACTTGAACTTCCACCTTTTTGATAGAAGCTTCCACAGAGTCCAACCGTTGATTGGTTTTAGATTGGTTATCCCTACAAACTTGAATAAAAGAATTCAAGTTGTCCTCCAGGGTTGGTTTATTGGGAATGCTTCTTGGAATAGGTGGGTGGAATTGCTGGCCTACCTGGTTTGAGCTTTGAGTGAAAGGAGGGTTGTTTTGCCTCCAAGAGAAATTTGGATGACTTCTCCACCCAGGATTATAGGTATTTGAATTGGGGTCAAACCTTGGTCTCTGTTGATATGCTCCCAACACATTGACCTGTTCAGGTCCAGTTGTTGTTTCTCCTTGATATGGACAGGCTTCAGTACCATGTCCCATGTTGCTATACAAACCATATTGTTCATTATTGGTGTTGGTTTGTGTAGCGAGAAGGGCAACTTGCTTAGTCAGTTGAACAAGTTGTTATTGAACTTCATTACTGGAGTCGATTTCATGAACTCTAGCTTTTCTCACTCGGGAGCTTTTCTGTTGGGAATTAGTACCCAACATCTCAAAGAGGTTATACGTCTCTGAGGCAGTCTTTTCTCCTATTGCTCCTCCTGCAGCGTTGTCGACAATGAACTGACATTGTTGTGTAAGTCCATCGTAAAAGAATTGGTTCTGCAACTGCAGGGGAAAGCTGTGATGAGGACATTGAGTGAGAAACATTTTGAACCTATCCCAAGCTTCATGGAATGGTTCTCCTTCCATCTGAGAGAAAGTAGCAATCTTTCCTCTCAACTCTGATGTTTTTTGGTGGGAATAGAATTTTCCCATGAATTTATTGTAAATGTTACCCCATGTCATCAGAGAACCTGGGGGAAGTGACATCAACCAAGCTTTGGCCTTATCCTTTAATGTGTAGGGAAAACATCTCATTCTAAGTTGATCCTCATTTAGAATACCGAGGGGGAATGTTTGGACCGTAGCATAGAAATCTCTCATAAAGGAAAGAGAATCTTCATTAGGTAGCCCATAAAAGGAAGGAAGCATAGAAAAATGAATATTTTTAAGGTCATAATTCCGAGCAGCCTCTCCCTGGATAGCGGCAGTTGCCGTGCCAATCACCGGTCTTGCAAACTCCTTCATCGTGGTTTCCCTAACATGTTGGTTTTCCTCCATTTCTTTTGGTTCTAGTAAAGGATTAAGACTTGGTTCTATGTTTGGCTCAAAAACAGGTTGATGGGTGGAATCCAGTTTTGTTGACACTTGTTTAAATTTATGAAAATTATTTACATATGGTGTAAGGGGGTTTCCTAAGGATCTCCTACCACGCATAGACTATTGTAAATGTAAATTTAAAACTCCTGTCAACAAAATAAAAAAATTTAGAGAAATTTTTTAATACAAAGCACTAAACAAAACTAGTTAAACCCTAAGAAAAAAGAAAAAAAAATTTATTTTATTTTATTTTATTTTTTATTTTTATTTTTTTTAATTAATTTTTTTATATAACATAATCAATATTAACCAAGAGTGTTCCCAGGAAAGAATGGTGGTGCAAACGGCTCCTTAAAAACTATTCTCCTAGCCAGAACAACGTTCCCAGGAAGGACTAGTGGCACAAAGGCTTCCAAGAACTAGTCTCCTAGACAGAACTCCCTTAGATTTTTACTTTTCATGCTATTTAGTTAATTAGATATAAATTCAAGTAATAATTTTTTTTATGAACGGTAATTTTATTTTACTATTCACGCTATATTATTTCTTATTAACTTAAAAATTTTGAAATTAATTTTTTTTATGAACGGTAATTTTATTTTACTATTCACGCTGTATTATTTCTCATTAACTTAAAATTTTTGAAATTTAATTTTTTTTTTATGAACGGTAATTTTAGTTTACTATTCACGCTGTATTATTTCTCATTAACTTAAAATATTTGAAATTTAAAATTTTTTTTTATGAACGGTAATTTTATTTTACTATTCATCCTGTATTATTTCTCATTAACTTAAAATATTTGAAATTTAAATTTTTTTTTATGAACGGTAATTTTATTTTACTATTCATGCTGTATTATTTCTCATTAACTTAAAATTTTTGAAACTTAAAAAAAAAAATTAATTTTTATTTATTATTATTTTTTTACTATTCATGAACGGTAAAAATTTTTTTATTCAAATTTCAAATTTCTAAATTATTTTAACTAAAAAAATTATTTTATTTTATTTTATTTTTTTATATTTTTTTTTAATTTTTAATTTTTTTTAATTTTTAATTTTTAATTTTTTTTTAATTTTTTTTTATTAATTTTAAAATTTGATTATTATTTTTTTTATTATATAAAAAGAAAAATATCACAATTATTTACAGCACAAAAAATGTTTTTAAGATTTTGATAAATAATTTAAAAACACTATTCCTTCCTCGGCAACGGCGCCAAAAACTTGATAAGCGAAAACCGACATCGTCGATTCTTGCCAATACTTTGGTTTTAATATTTATAAAACTCTCACAAGTGCACGAATCATTTCGTAGAAAATGATAACTATACTCCCAAGGTCGATCTAAGGAAGGAATGTATGTGGTTTTTAATTTATTATTCAAACTTTTAAAAACGAAATTAAATCCTAAACATCCTGTCACGATAGTTTGGTTTTTGTGTTCCTAATCTAATAACATAAAATAAACATATATACAGATTAATTAAATATAATCTAATAACATAAAAAATAAACATAGATACAAATTCAATAAATATTTATCTAAAAATAAATACAAATACAGATTCAATAAATATTTATGCAAATTTTATCATTTATATTAGTGGAGTATTTATGGATATAATAACTAAATTAATTATGCTTGCTCATATTATCTAGGTTATTAAAGATATAAATTGATATTTTATTGATTCTCTCTTTTTTATATAAATACTACCATTGGTGGGGTTAGATATTCTTTGTTAACTAAACAAATCAATTAACACCTATGGGTGGGGTTGATAATTAATTTGGTTAATTAAATTAATTCCTTTTTCTAAGAGATTGAAAATGAACCATTTAAATGCCACCTTTGGTGGGGTTAGACAATTTAAACATTATTCAAGGTGTCCAATTTAAACATAAGAATTTAATTATCCGAGTACTAACTTTCAAGTTTTAAAACCACTATTGAAAACATGTTGTCAATACATTTTCACATAATAATTCTTATAAAAACTTTTGAAATAGAGTTTCACTCTAACTATCGGGCGATTGTACCCACAAATAAAAGAGCACTACTCTAAATTAGACCGGATAACTAAACCTTAAAATCTAATTTTCAGGTTTAAGTTTGTAATGAAAAATAATATATTTCTCTCTAACATTCTTAATATAAAATCTTGAATAAAAACAAAATCAATTCATTTTAAAGATTTTTACCTATTTAATATTTCGCAAGCATAACAACGTCATTATTACATCATGTTTACTAAACAGCCAGCATAGTTAAATTTAACCATAGAAAAATTAAATATAACATGTAAGAATAAAACATAAAAATAACTGTAAAGAAAATAAAATCCTTACAGAACTTCGACGCTATCCCCGTAGCTAGAAAACCTCCAAGCGGAATTTGCACTTCCATTTATTGAATCAAAAAGCTAAATTATTACAAAAACATTACAAGTTCCTCTCAAAAAGAGAAGAACTCTACAACTAAGAGAATTGAACTAAAAACTAAGAGAAAAACTAAGAAAAGCTTAGAAACTAAGAAAGAAACTAAGAAAAACTTAAAAACTAAGAAATGAGAGAAAGAAAGAAGAGAGAAGTGTGTTTTGAAGGTGTGATTTGAAGTGAAGGGAATGAGGGTATTTATAGGTGAGGATGTAGAGAAAAAATGAGTAAACAAATGTTAAAAAAATATTAAAAAATGTAAAAACGCGTAATGGAAATGCTGAGGTCATTAATGATGTCAGCATGACGTCATGTGGGTGGCTGCTGGGCGCTGCGGAGTGGGGCAAAAAGGCGTTGGGCGCGCGGAGGGGGGCTGTTGGGCGCTGCGCGCGCGCGCGGGGGGCTGTCGCTATGCGCAGCTCGGTGCACGTGAACAGTGCCCGCGCGCTGGGGCGCGCGCGGATGGGCAGGTCAGTGCGCGCGGCATGGGGCGCTGGGGCGTGCTGCGGCGCGCGGGCTGGGGCGCTGGGCTACGCACGCGGCTGTGCTGCGGGGCGCGATTTCCGTCTTTTTGACATTTTTGACCCATTTTGTCCAATTTATCCATGTTTGTTGACCTTTTCTCACTTATTTATTAATATATTTGTGATGTATTGCTTCAAGTATTCCTCTTTGAGTCTTTAAATTGTGTTTTTAATCTAAAATACCTGAAAAATAATAAAAATACCCGTGATTCCGAAAAAGACAAATTTATATAAATATATGATAAAACATATAAATATATGTATTTTTAATCAATTAATGTACATAAAATCATGGTTATTTTAGTGCTTTTTGAGCACTCATCAGGAACCACCTTCGATAACGAAAGATGGTGTAACAATCATAAAGCCAAGAAGAGACTGGACCACTGAAGAACGCACCCTTAGTGGGGCAAACCAAAAAGGTCGATGCTCAATATTTGCTGCAGTGTCAATGGATGAGTTTTGTCACATCTTCGACTGTGAGACTGCTAAAGATGCATGGAATGCACTTGTTCTTGCTCATGAAGGAACTTCCCAAGTAAAACAAACAAAATTGAGATTGCTAACATCTGAGTTTGATTCTATTAAAATGAGCAACAACGAAACCTTTGGTCAATTTTATGCTCGCTTCTGTGATATCACTAATGCTTGTTCTAACCTTGGTGAGAAAATTCCACAACCTATACAAGTGTGTAAATTCCTAAGCTTGTTAACAGCAGACTATAAGATGAAAGTTACAGCGATAGAGGAAAGCAAGAATGTAGACACACTAAAAATTGATGAAGTTGTCGGGTCAATCCAAACTTATGAGCTTTCTCTTGATCTACCCAAGAAAAATAAGGATGTGGTATTCAAAAGCTCTAAAAAGGACATCTCTGATAGTGATGATGATATGAATGATGAGTCACTAGTCTTGTTAGCACGAAAATTTAAGAAGTTCATGAAGAAGAAGGGTCAACAGAATAATCATTCCAACAAGGGACAATCCAGTTGCTCGAATGACCGAAAGTCAAGGGAAATCAAGTCTCCTAGCCTTGATGGTAAGAAAAGTAAGCCCACTAGTCATCAGTGCTTTACTTGTGAGGGATTTGGTCATATTTCTACAAATTGTGCTAACAATAAAAAGAAATTTGGAAAAGCCTTTAATGTTACACTCAGTGACACAGAAAGCGAGCAGGACAATGCTAGTAACTCAGAGGATGATGACACTAATTATTGTGCCTTCACTGCGACTGCCAATGCATATCACAATGACTCCGACCTTAGCTCGGATGAAGAAAATGAGGAAGTAAACTCTTCTCTCTTACTGTCTAAGTTTAATGTATCGAATTATGAAGAATTATTCATGGATTGTCTAGGTGCCAGGGAAGAGAGACATAAATTGCTTGTGGAAGTAACTAAACTTAATGATATCATCAATGTTCACAAAATAAATTCCTCTAACCTAGAGAAAGATAAAAAGGAATTGTCTGATCATATTAATGCTTTGAATTTGATACTTGCAGAAACCATTAAGAAAAATAAAAATCTTAGGCAAGAACTTAGTATTGCTAAAGAAACGATGAAGAATTTGACCATTAGTGCTGAAATATTAACCAAAGTCCTAGACTATGGAAAGCCACATGGAGATAAGATAGGTCTTGGATACATAGATGAACAATCAACACCTTCATCATCCAAAACTCAATTTGTAAAACCCATTATTGCTCAGGCAGGGAAGGTAGTTTTTGCACCTTATCATTCTAAGAAAATTCAGTTTGTTCCCATCTGTCATCATTGTGGTAGGAAAGGACATATTAGACCTAAGTGTAGATTTCTTTATGTTTATGATTCTATCACGAATACAAATGTTTCTAAAGCACCTCAAAAAATTTCAAAACGTAAATTTTTTACTACAAGAACTACACAAAAAGAGGAATATAAGAAATCGGTAACTCAAATGTCCAAAATTAAAAAAAGGATGGGTTAAGAAATCTGAGTTGCACTACTTTGTGGCTTATATAGCATTTAAAGTTAAATCAAATACCGCTTGGTATTTTTATAGTGGATGCTATAGACACATGACAGGGAATCGTTCTTTGTTTAAAACCTTTAAGGAATACAATGAAGGGATAGTTAACTTTGGTGATGGTAAAATATCTAAAATTATTGGAAAATGCTCTGTTCAAATAGAGGGTATCCCTAAACTTAATGAAGTTTTATATGTGGAAGGACTTAAGGCAAACTTGATTAGCATAAGTCAAATATGTGATAGTGATTTTAATGTGCAATTTACAAACAATCACTGTATTGTAACAGATCAAAAGGGTGAATGTATGATTAAGGAAATCAGATCACATGACAATTGTTATTGTATTGATACATCACCTACAGTAACATGTAACCTAGCTAGCAATGACTCAACTATCTTATGGCACGAAAAGCTAGGTAATATGAATTTTAAAGATCTGGTTAGATTAAGCAAAATTGAGATTGTGCGTGGTTTACATATTCATTCAAAAATTGAAACACATGTATGTGGACCATGTCAATTGGGTAAACAAACTAGGATTGCTCATAAGAAGATCAAGAGTATAAATACAAACAGAGTATTGGAATTGATACATATTGACCTTATGGGTCCTATGAGAACAGAAAGTATTAGAGTTAAGAAATATATCATAGTTGTAGTAGATGACTTCTCTTGCTACACGTGAGTAGACTTTCTTAGAGACAAGTCAGATGCTTTTGAGTTCTTCATCTCATATTGTACAAGAGTGCAGGTTGAAACAACTGACAAAATAGTAACCATCAAGAGAATGAGAACAGACCATGGAAAAGAGTTTGAAAATACCAAGTATGTTGACTTTTGCAAAGAACATGGTATCTTTCATGAATTCTCTGCTCCTATCACACCTCAACAAAATGGAGTAGTTGAAAGGGAAAATAGGATACTTCAAGAGATGGTAAGAGTAATGATGCATGCCAAGGGAGTCTCCAAAAGGTTTTGGGCTGAAGCTATAAACACTATATGTCACATTATAAATAATGTATATCTTCGCCCAGGTACAAACCAAACTCCCTATGAGATATGGAGAGGTAAAAAACCAAATCTAAAATTCATGCATATTTTTGGAAGTAAATGCTATATACTTCGAGATAGAGAACAGTTAGGTAAGTTTGATTCAAGAAGTGATGAAGGTATATTTCTTGGTTATTCCCTAAATAGTAGAGCCTACAGAGTCTTCAACTGTAGAACTAATGTAGTTATGGAATCCATAAATATCGTTATAGATGATGGAGGTAAGCATATTGCAAGTGAAGAACTTAGAAATGAAGAAAATTTCACAACACCTCAATTAACAATGACCAGTAACACAATTGGAATAAAATAAGAGGAGTTGAAGGAAAGTGAACAAAAGAAGGAAGAAGCATCAACCTCATCAATGATAAATCCAACTCGAACTTCAAAAAATCATTCTATTAAGAATATAATTGGAGATCCTAATGCAAGCATGGTAACAAGAAGAAGACAAATAAGTGAGGTAACTCATTTATGCTATATTTGCCACACGAAAATACCAAAGGGGGAGTTTGTAAGGACTATGAGTGTTGGCTATTTTCATGGACAAAATATTTATTTGTAAACTAGTTTGTAGGCCTGCTATCAAGTCTATCAAGAAAAGCCCAACAAATACTCGAGTTTCAGATAATCGTATTTCAGATATATCTTTTATTACTACGACACATAGAATTTCATTTATACATTTAATAGTACATGTCATAAATCTAAAATTATTTTTGGTGCTTAAATATTTTTTATGTGTCTTAATATTTTTTAAGATATGATTTAAATATATATATATTATTAAGGCTTTGAATGGGCTTTGAAAAATTAAGCCCAAAATTCATTTAAACCTAATACTATTGGGTATTATTATTATCTATAAATAGAGACATTAGGGTTGATGCATAAAGTGAGAGAATAGAAAAAGCTGCCATAAAAAATAATAATATTGAAGTTGCCGATCTGCTTCCCAAGTGTTATTGTCTACTGAAAAGAAAAGAAAATATCAAGAAAGGTGAACATGAGAAGGAAGGCAACAAGAATTTATATATAATTGAAGTTGAGAGTAATATAATCAATATATATGTATAGGAGATTGACGGCTTTACGGCTTGGAGACAGTAGAAATAACTTTCAGGTAATTTATATATATATATATATATATATATATATATATATATATATATATATATATATATATATATAAATAAAGGAATTAGAATAATGGCATAACATAGTAAACATGTTAATATATAAGTAATATGGTTAAGTAAGTAATATATATTAATTTATAAGGTGTTAATAAAAGAGTTTGATATTTTGAAAATATGTTCTTATGGTTTCTTCTTTAATTTTCTTCTTAAATTGTTAGATCAAATAATTGTTTTTGTCATATTATAATTATTTGATTTGATTATTAATCTTTAAAGAAGTCATTTTTATGGAACTTGTGTTGAATCTTTTTGCTCTAGAATTTACTAGTTGATTTGATTTAAGTGACATATATTTTTAATCATCTAATTATAATTATTCATTATTAAATCCATTCTAGAACACACACGAGCACTTGTGTTTCTTTTTGTGCTAACCCTTTTTGCAGTTACTTCGGGAACATATCTGATTGGCGGGGAGCTTATTGGAATGTTGGTCTGGAAATCGCTAACGCTAATTTTAGAAACTGTGAAAACAGAACAGGGGCTCGTAAGTAAAGTACATTGGGGCAGTATCCTAGGAAGGGTAGCAAAAGACCGAGTTTGTACTTGAACATTTTATTTTCATAGTGGAAAGTTAGGTGGTCCGGTGGACCGGTGGTTTTCCTGTTAGGTCATGGTTGTGGCCTAGGTTGTTTCCCCCTAAAAATATCGTGTGTTATTATTTCCGTACTTTACTCTTACGTACGATTGCATGTCTGACCGCTTTGTTTAGGTTATTAAATTATAAATTGATAAAAATTACAAATAACCTATTCAGGTCTATATTTTATAAACTTTCAATTTTAATATAAATTTAATCTTTTATTTTATTTAAAAAATGAGTTGTTACTTTTTTAGTTATTAATTTAACTAATATTAACATTTTTATCAAGTTTGTAGTAGTAATTAATAATTATATTTTGATAAATTTTTCATTTTTTGTCTTATTTATTAACTTTCTAATTCAACATTTCTTTATCAAATTAAATAATGAGCTACTCATGAAAATTCGTGAATTAAGTGAGATTGTATTTTCAACTCATGAACTCAATCGTCTGAGTTTAAATTATCTAAGATAGGTTGAGCCATTTGTTTGACATCTTTAGGTTTGAGAAAGGCATGCACAAAATTTATCCAATAACTTTGTCTCTTCCCATTTTGATCTAATTTGTTGGCTTCATATTGATCTAAAGAAGACCCCCACGGTACATAGGTGTTCATAAAGATGTCAAATGAGTTGTTCAATTTCATCCTATGTTTCATTTAATGTTCTTAATGAATTTGTAAGTTAAAGTTGTCTCATTCTATTTAAATCTCATCTCATCCTATTTAAAGTTGTTTTTAATAGGTTCATGGTTATATATAGATATATATACTTTTTAAAAGGGAACTAAAATTTCCTATTTTTATTAAATAAATAAAATATTATACAAGTGAGATTTGAACTTAAGTGTATGATGGTAGGGTTAGGGAGTCATACCTTTTTAGATCACAAGTCAATCCCACAATTATAGATGTAGGCTAGTACTCATAGTTATTATATAATAATCATGATTATTATATATAATTATATTTTTTTTCATTATTTTATAATTTTATTTGTCACATATATTTAGATCCATTTAGAATAAATAAGATATGTACCATCTCATAACTATCCTAACCCACTAAAATAAGTGGGATAAGATTAAATGATCTCATAAAATTTATAGGTTGTAGTATGAGTTAATAGGACATTCCATCTTAATTGACATCTCTAAATGTTTATATGATAATAGTGATCGATACGAATTGTGTGTAATGAGTATGTAAATATACATATTACAAATAAGAAATATAATGATAAGAAAAGATCGTTCATACAGATATTATATTATTAAAAATTAATTTTATAACTAAAAAGTAATTTTTTTTTCTGTAATAGCTGTATTAGCAGCTGAGAATACATAATTCACTCATTTTTTAAATATATGAGTCACTAAAATCTTCACATGCAATATAATTAACAATCAATCACATGATAAATTGAATATAACCTAGCATGTATTTCTCTCTCAAGTAAACTATACATCATATAGTAATTAATCTGATCACACTCTCATGTCAATTGAATTGCATACTACTCATTAAGTTTATGAATTATGTATCACATTTATAAGAATCACACATCTCTGCCTAAAAATTATACATGCTATTCAATCAAGACATACAATTAAATAATTCTCTTAAATTTATTTAATTATCTCTATAGATCAATTGTGGTTAAATAATTAATAACATAAAAATTAGATTAAATCATATAATTAAACTGAAGTCATAATTAGGGTAAAATATTATATCATAACATATAAAAAATTAGATTCATAAGACTCTTATATTAATAAATTTGCTAGACATGATTTTGTTTATAAATATCATATTTTTCAATAAGAAAGACATATAAATTAATAAAGAAAAGAGAAGAAAATGAATAAATACAATCAATCTCTTGGCTACATGTGGCACACTACAATTCACTAATTCGAATTGTAAGACACCTTGGTGGAATGAACAGGAAAATCCTGTGATGATGCGTGGCATGCTCGTTGATTGCTTGGTGAAACTCGGAATTAACGCTATGTCGAGACATAGTAAAGCCTACTTCAGTTGGTATACACAGTATGCTTTGATTGGCTCCTTTTCTCTTACATGGTGTCCATATGGAAATGATTTGTTAGCTATACACGTAGCGCACTTTGTCTAGCTCCCCTTAATTACATGGCATCTATATGTCCTATTTTATCTGGTTCTATATTAAAAAATTCATAAAAAATTTAAAAAAAAATTGAAAAATATATTTGCATCATCATTTTTCACTAGAAAATTTATATTTTGGTATTTTTAACTTCAAAAGTATTATTTATTGAATAAAATGAACAAACATTAAACAAAAAAGTGCACTATTAGCTTTACTTTCATAAAGTTATCAAATATCATGTAATATATTATTTTTTTTAACAAACAATTTGTAACAATATCATATACCTTTGATAAAGTTGTTAGAAATATCATCTATTTCAACAATATTATTTATGTTAGTATTTTTTGTAAATAATTGTGAGTTTTGTAACATATTTGCGTAAAATCGTAAATTTTAATGAAAATAAACTAAGAATAATTACCCTAAAAATCACTAAAAAATATATTATTTAGATACTTTGATCATTTAATTTTTACGAGAGATATATAAGTCATTCTATTTTAAAAATTAGGACATTTTAATCATATAACTTTATAATTATGTTATTAAAGTTATGTGATTAAAGTGTTATTGTACAAAAGGCAACACTAAGAAACATTTTTTAATAAATTTTAAAAATAATTAAAATTTTGGCCATTGTTTCTAAAAATTATTTTTAAAACAAAAAACAAAAAAATATGATTATTATATTTTTTGGGAAAATTATTTTAAAAAGTTATTTTTGTAGAAATTTTTTAATATTAATTTTAATATAATGATATTGTCACTAATTTTTGTTATTGTCAAAATAAAAATCCATAAAATATCTATCTTATCCCTAATATTAAAAAAATGTATGTAATATTAAAATATATGTAATAATTAAAGTAATTAAATAACTTAAAAAAAGAACAAAACGGGAAAAAAATGTAATAAATAACTTGAAGCATCAGAGGTTAATAGCTTCCTTGTTTTCGCTTGTTAAAACAGTGAAAATATGTATAAGTTATTCTCAATTTTTTGTTTTATAAAACAATATGTTTTAGAAAATAATAGTTTAAAAACTTGGCCAAATACCCTAAAATATTTTTAAAAAATAATATTTTTGTTTTTAAATACAGAAAATACTATTTGAGTTATGTAGCCAAACAGTCCTCAGGACCTTTTGCCGGTTAACTCAAAAATTGTTTTCAAAACTATTTTTAAATTCTAATTTAAAAAAAATCTATAATTTTTAAAAATAATGAGTTGTTTGGTCAAAATTGTTTTAAATCGCATAATTTATTAGATAATTAATAATATATACTATGTTTCAAGAAAAAATGTTTTAAAAATATTGAAAACAGTTCTTGATTGTTATCTAAATTTTAAGTTTTAAAAAAAAATAGTTTTTAAAAATATGCCCAAATACTTTTGTTTGTTTTTAGGAGTAATTTTTTGTTTTATAAATAAAAAAAACTATTTTTAATTAATTTTTAAGTATCTTAATTTAAAAAATTGAATGAAGGATCTATTTTTTATAAAAATTACGTTATTAAAGTACCCTAAGATAAAATAAAAAAAAGTTACTTAAAGAATTTGTAAATTAATATGATACACGTTCCGAGTCTCACGCTTTTGTTTACTCTTGATTCGTAGCTTATGTTATTAAGCATATTTTATGCAGATTTAATCAAAACGAAGAGAATTTAGATATGTATAATAATAATACTTAGCCTATAAATGTGATGTATTTTAAAGACTAATTTATTTTATTTAAATAATACTCTTTTTTACTCATTTTTAATATTTTATTTATTGTAGAGTATATTTGAAAAAATGACCAATTAATTTTTAATCATCCTCGTTAAAGACTAAACATAAAGAATATATATTCATTTTTGTACTCATATTATTTATATTATGACATATTTTAATATTATTTAAAAAAAATATTTTTTTAATTTTTAAAAATAATTCTAACACATATTATACACAGGATGAGTTTAAAAATAAATACAAAGTTACTCGTATTGGATTTCTCTATACAAAAACGAAAACAGTGAAACAGTGAAAAAGTATCAGATAACGTATTTATTCATCTTAATCATTAAATTTAAAGTTTTAAATTATGTTTAACTTCCAAAGCCCCTCTTCCAAACAGTGAAAAATTATGTTTATTAATAGTGTTTTTTTAACTTTGAAGATAACAGTTTTGATTTGGTATTTTTCACAATTAAAAAGTATAAATTCTATTTGTTTTATGATTAATTATATTAATAAAATCAAAAGGATTTGAAATATGAATTTTTATTATATCATGTTTTCATTAAATCGATAAAGATTCGATTTTTTTTCGCTATTTGTTTTTTAAATCAAAACCAATATTTAATATAGAAACCTGCTTTGAAATTATCAATGTTCGAAAATAGCTGGTGAAGAGGAGTAGATGAGTCACGTACCATATGTTTTGGCAGTAGACAATCTAATGTATATTATGTTGTCATGACATTTGTTATACAGGTATAATGAAAGGTAACATGATGTTATAACTCTTTAGTGAGTAAATTGAAAAAATCTAAAGTTAATTAAGAATGAAAGTGTGTATTATATTTTGAATTATAAATAAAATATCATTTTCTATTTTTAAAATATCACAAAATTTATAAATCTTTCTATCTTTTGTAATGGTAATTGATTAACTCAATTTTGTCTAATTAATTATAATTTTAAAGTTCATCAATTTGGAGATAGTGAAAGTGGTCAACAACGTCCGATGACATATGTAACATTTATATTGAACATCGTTAAATTTATGGTGTTTTTATTCATCTGCTTTAATTTTTTTTAACATTATATTTTCAATAGCATTATTTTGTTGAGCTAATTTGAATTCTACTAATTTAAATCATAAGTAAATAGTAACTACTTAGAATAGAGAAAATATATCCAATTTTTCCAACAATTAGTATCAAACCTGAAGGTTTATACCTAGGCATTTGTTTGTATTCCGTTTGTTTGCTATTGAAATATAGTTGCTAGTTGTTGTAATATGAAAAAATGATGCAAGAAAAGTCTCCCTCAAACAAAGGCCAACCATCCACGTCCGGTAGAACAATGGTTATTAATGCAAGGTTCGAGGTGGAGAAGTTTGATGGAACTAGTCATTTCGTCATGTGGCAAGGCGAAGTTCTAGATGTTCTATTTTAACAAGGTTTAGATATCGCCATTGAAGAAGAGAAACTAGATGAAACAGTTGAAGTCGTGTGAAAAAATATCAACCGATTGGCATGTGGTACAATCCGTTCATGTCTCTCAAGAAAAAAAAGTACACATTCATGAAAGAGACATCCGCAACTAAGTTATGGAAGGGGTTGGAGAACAAGTTCATGAAGAAGATAGGACAAAATAGGCTCTATTTGAAGAAGTTATTCAGTTTTAAATACATTCTAGGTACCACAATAAACGACCACATTATTGTTTTTAATGGATTAGTAGCAGATTTGTTAAATATGGATGAAACTTTTAAAGATGAAGATTTAGCCTTGATGTTGTTAGCCTCCTTTCCTGATGAGTTTGATCACCTTATTACTAGTTGGCTCATTGGGAAGGATAAAATGTCTTTTGAGGAAGTTTGCACAGTTTTGTATAATTATGAAATTAGAAAAAAAGATTAAAAAAAAGTAGGAATGAAAGCAGAGGCACTGTCTGTAAGAGGGCGTCCGCAAACTCAACAGAAAGGAAGGAGAGGAAGATCTCATTCAAAAGGAGGGTTTAGTAAAGATGAATATTCATTTTGTCTTGAAAAAGGCCATTGGAAGAAAAAATTTCCAAAGCTGCAAAAAAAGGAAAAACGGTGCCGTCTAATGCATGTGTAGCTGAAAGCAATTCAAATTCATATTTTGTATTGGTTGGTTTTCCAACAACATCCCATTATGGTGATTGGATTTTTATTCAACGTGTACCTTCCATATGTCTCATAATAAGGAGTGGTTCTTTAACTTTGAAGAACTAGATAATGGAGTTGTTTTCATGAGTAATGATTATCCATGCATAGTCTAAAAATATGTTCATTATGTCCTTGTTATGAAGAAGAATCTCATTGTTGTGGGAGTCTTAGAACCAAAAGGATTTATTGTGACAATGCAAAATAGGGCATTGAAGGTTACTTCTGGAACACTTGTGGTGATGAAATGTGTTCGGAAGAATAACTTGTATTACTACCTTGGTAGTACGGTTATTGGGACAACATCAACAATAGTTTCAGAAGAAGAAAAAGATTCAAAAACTACCAAGCTATGGCATATACGTTGAAGAGATGATAGTGAAAAGGCTTTGCAGATTCTTGTAAAGCAATGCCTGTTAAAAGGTGTGAGAACTAACAAGTTGGAATTCTGTGAGCATTGTGTATTGGGGAAGTAGAAAAGAGTAAGCTTTGGCACTACACTCTATAATACAAAAGGTATTTTGGATTACATTCATACTGATGTATGGAGGCCAACAAGAACTCCACCATGAGTGGCAAACATTATTATATCACTTTCATTGATGATTTCTCCATAGGAGTTTAGGTGTATCTCATGCAGAAGAAGGATGAAGTGCTGGGAATTTTTCTCAAGTGGAAGGAGATGATCAAGACTTAGACTTGTAGAAAGATCAAGCATCTAAGGTGCGATAATGGCATTGAGTACACTTCACTATTCAAAGAACACCACAACAGAATGGAGTTGCAGATCATATGAACCAAACTTTGCTGGAGAAGGTTCAGTGTATGTTGTCAAATGCTGGGTTAGGCAAGCAATATTGAGCTAAGATTGTGACATATGCATTTCATCTTGTTAACTGTCTACCATCGTCTACTCTTGAAGGAAAAATGCCTATGGAGGTATGGTTTGGAAAACCTGTTAGAGATTACAATTTCTTACATGTGTTTGGTTCTATTGCATACTACCATGTAACAAAATCAAAGTTGGATACAAGAGCCAAGAAAGTTATTTTTTGGGGATCCCTTTTAGTTCTAAGGGATATCGACTATGGTGCCTTGAAACAAAAAAGATAATCTTCAGTAGAGATGTTACCTTTGATGGATCTGCCTTGCTGAGAAAGGTAATTGAGAAGATTAATGGCACTTTGCAGCAAGTAGAGAAAACTCCGAAGTAGGTGGAGCAAACTCTGAATAAGGTGTAATTTGAAAGAAAAATTATTAATCCAGTTGGTGGAGATAAGACAGAAGCTGATCCTCCATGGGAAGAAGATGAATCAGATGAAGAAGAGGTTTTAACCCAAAAACCTCCACAGTAACAAGAAGAAACTATAGTTGATAGGCCACGATGACAAAATGTCAAGGTGCCTACTCGATACAAAGATATGGAAGATCTACCTGCTCAGTTTAAGAATACAGTGGCCTGTGCACTTTCAGTTGTATATGATGATGTTTGTTCCATGTATAAAGAAGCAAACATAAGCCCTGAAGTTGAAAAATGGAAGGAAGCCATAAACGAATTTTTTTTGTCTCTTTAGAAGAATAAGATATAGGAGTTGACACAACTATCTAAGGGCAAGAAGACAATTGGCTATAAATGGGTGTATACAAAGAAATAAGGATTTCCTAACAAAGATGATGTTCACTACTAATGACTTTATGAAAATAGAGTCATTAGTGCATATTTTTACTTAATATTTACTTTTTTTATTCAATAAATAGTATTTTTATAGCAAAAAATATTAAAATATAAACTTTTTAGTGAAAAGGGGTGAAAATATAAATTTTGAAATTTTTTATGAATTTTTAACCCAAGGCCAATCAAGAGCTACCACGTGGCTTGCCATGCAAGCAGAGGAGTTGACTGGGCAAGCCATGCAAGCAATGATAGTGAATCACGTTACACCACATGTGAGGAGGATGAACTGTGTGGCACGTGTCAACACGTTGTTTAATCTGAGTTCAGAGATTGGCCAAACCGCCTTACCACTTGTCTCCACCCCATTGTTCCACGCGTTCCACCCGTGCGCCATGTCATCCATTTTTGCAAGTCACGTTTCACCGAGTGACGCTGACTCTGACCGGTATCCCCTACCATGCGTCGTGCTCTAGTTCGCCTAGTGAATTCTGTGTGTCATGTGTCACACTGTGATTGGCTGATGCTATCAATTTTCCTTGTTTTGATCTCAACCCTTGATTTGAAGTTGATCTAATGGTACATATCGCACATGAGCTACATTTAAGCCCCTAATCACCCCATAAATCCGAAGTGACCCTCATTACCATAATTTTGGTCAATTTTTGGAGAAAACAATGAGAAAAATACAGAAAAATTCAAAAGAGGATACAATTTTGGTGGAGATTCAAGAGGAGATTATCACTACAATTTAAGAGATTGGTTGTATTTATTCTTCTACTATTTTCTTTATCAATTTTTATGTCTTTTTTTATGAAAATATGAGCTTTATGAACACAATTATATATAGTTAATTTATTAATTTAGGGATCTTATGAACCCAATTTTGTGATGATCTAATATTTTACCCCAATTTTAATTTCAATTTAATTATATTATTTAATCTAATTTTTATGCTATTAATTTTTTGGCCAACAATTTATCTATAGAGGCAATTAAATAGATTTGAGAGAATTATTTAATTGTTTGTCTTCATTAAATAACATGCATAGTTTCTAAGCAGAAATATATGATTCTTATTTATGTGATCCATAATTGATGAACTTAATGAGTAGTATGCAATTTAATTGGCATGAGAGTGTGATTAAATTAATTACTATATGGTGTGTAGTTTACTTGAGAAAAGAATACATGCTAAATTAGATTCAATTGATCGTGTAATTAATTAACAATTATATTGGGGGGCTTTTAGCAATTCACATGTTTAGAAAATTGGGAGATTACATATTCCTATATATTTTCTCATATATTTTCTTAGTTACCAAAACTTATTTAATTAATTATTTCTATTCATTTTTAGTTATTTTAATTTGCTTCCTTAAAATATAAAAACATTAAAAAATTGATTTTTATTTTTTTAGTTTTAAAAATTAATTTCTAATAAAATAATCTATGTGGGAACGATCTTTTTTTATTATTATATTACTTGTTGCGATATGTATACTTGCATATTCATTTTACACACTTCATGTGTAGCGATCAACTACAAGGCAAGGTTGATGGCTAAGGGCTACGCTCAGAAGAAGGGAATTGATTATAATGAGGTATTTTTTCCAATTGTAAAACATTCTTCCATTATAATTTTTTTGGCCTTGGTAGCACATTTGAATTTGGAACTAGTTCAACTTGATGTGAAAACTATGTTTCTATATGGTGAATTGGAAGAGGAAATCTATATGTCTCAACAAGAAGGGTTTAATGTTGCTGGTAAGGAAAATTGGGTTTGCAAATTGAAAAAAACATTGTATGGATTGAAGTAATCTCTAAGGTAGTGGTACAAAGAAGAAGTATGCTAGAAGTACACATGATCATTGTGTGTATTTTTACAAGCTACAAGATAAGTCATTCATCTATCTCTTATTGTACATCGATGATATGTTGATTACATTGAAGAGCCAATAAGAAATTGAGAATGGAAGGCTCAACTAAATTAGGAGTTCGAGATGAAAGATCTGGGAGAAATCACGAAAATTCTTGGCATAGAGATAAGGAGAGACAGGAAGAAGAGAAAGCTTAGTTTGACCCAGAGTCAATATTTGAATAAAGTACTATAAAATTTTGGTATGAATGAACAGAAAAAACCTATAAGTACTCCTTTTGTTCCTCATTTCAAGCTTAGTGCTCAGTTATTTCCTAAGAATGACGCAGAATGAAAATATTGATCGTCGCAGAAATTGTGTATGCAAATATACGTATCGCAACAAGTAATATAATGATAAAAAAGATCGTTCCCACAGAGATTATTTTATTAGAAACTAATTTTTAAAACTAAAAATAATAAAAATCAATTGTTTTGGTGTTTTTATATTTTAATGAAGTAAAATTAAAATAACTAAAATTAAATAGTAATAATTAATTGAATCAAATTTGGTAACTAAAACGATATATGAGAAAATATCTAGGAATACTTAATCCCCCAATTTTCTAAACATACAAATCGCTAAAATCTTCCCAATATAATACCAATTAATTACATGATCAATTGAATCTAACCTAGCATGTATTCCTTTTTCAAGTAAACTACACATCATATAGTAATTAATTTAATCACACTCTCATGCCAATTAAATCGCATACTACTCATTAAGTTCATCAATTATGGATCACATACATAAGAATCATACATCTTTGCCTAGAAATTATGCATGTTATTCAATCAAGACAAAAAATTAAATAATTCTCTCAAATCTATTTAATTGCCTCTATAGCTAAATTGTTGGCCAAACAATTAATAACATAAAAATCATATTAAATAATATAACTAAATTAATATTATAATTTGGAAAAAATAGTAGATCATCACATGGTGAAAATTGGGTTCATAAGATCCCTAGATTAATAAATTAATTACACATAATTGTGTTCATAAAACACATATTTTTCATAAAGAAAGACATAAAATTAATAAAGAAAAGAGTAGAAAAAGAAATACAATCAATCTCTTGAATTGTAGTATTAATTTCCTTAATTTCCTCTTAAATCTCTACCAAAAATGTGTCGTTTCTTGAATTTTTTTGTATTGTTCTCTCTTTTTAGCTCTAAAAATTGACCAAAATTATGTTAATGGAGGCTAATTAGGGTTTTATGGAGTGATTAGGAGCTTAAATAAATCTCAGGTGCGATCTGGACCGTTTGATCAGCTTCAAATCAAGGGCTACAATCAAAACAAGCAAAACTGACAGTTTCAACCAATCACAGTGCAACACGTGGCATCAGAAATTCATTGGGCGAATCAGGGAGCGACGTGTGGCAGGGGAGACCGGTCAGAGTCAACGCTCGCCGAGTCAGCAACATGTGGTGCAACGTGATTAACGGGAACTGATGGCGTGGCGCACGAGATGAATGCACGGTGCAATGGCGTGGTGACATGTGTCATGGTGCGTTGACTGATTTCCAAACTCGGATTGAACGTCGTGTTGACACTTGGTGCGTGTTTCATCATCCTTACACGTGGTGCGACGTGATTCACTCTCCGTGCTTACGTGGCATGCCACATGGTAGCTTTTGATTGGTTATGTGTTAAAAAATCACAAAAAATTTCAAAAAATATATTTTCACCCCTTTTCACTAAAAAGTTTGTATTTTAATTTTTTAGCCATAAAAATACTATTTATTAAATAAAAAAGTAAATATTAAGTAAAAAAGTGCATTAATGACTCTATTTTCATAGAGTTATCACACCCTAAAACTTAAATCTTTGTTTGTCCTCAAGTAAAACTAAGTATAACTAAATAAAATAACTTGGGTAGTATATTCATAAATATACTTCTATTAGTACATGCATATTTCACAAAAAACTATCCTTCTCAAAATTCATACAAGTCTATGATAAAGAGGTTCACATATTCATTAATCAATGTTCTATCAATACAAGGATATGTAAGGTTTTTGAAAAATTGATTCATGTATGTGTGCTGCACATGATATCATCCAAGTCTCATAAGTCAATTTTTCACATCCATCTCCACTAATATAAATATGTACTTAGCTCAAGATCAATAAGAACTTTACATGGTTGCAATGTAAGGCTTAGGTGGGGGGTCGATAGATGCAGATATTTTAGGGTCTTTCCACACCTTAGCTTTTTTTTCATCATACACTTTTTAACTACAATTGAGTTTTTACTTGATATTTTAGTGCACCCTCTTTTTACATTCTTTTCATATTTGTTTTATTTCACATCTTTTTTTTTCTTTTTTGGTTACTTCATAACACCCCCAAACTTATTTTCAATTCTATTTTCTTTTTCTTTAGAGGGATACTTGTGTTGTGAGTTTTGCTTTTTTTTTTTTTACGGGGTGCATTACATTTCACCTTACTCTAAAGCATAACACATGATTGCATCTTTTTTTTTCTTTTCATACAAGCTAAAGGTGCAAGGGTAAAGGTAATACTTATTAGTTAGGCATTAAATGTGGCTTACAAATATGAAAGGTTCTTTGTTAAGCTCAAATAAGTGACTAAAGATATTAACAATGGTTAGCTTGAAAGGCTGAATCAATCCAAATAAGGCCTAAATCATTTCTTTTGCTAAATACTATTTAGGATTTCACCTCAAGATATGATCAAATAGATTCTAAAACTTGGTAGATTTAATTGACTCGCATAACTCACTACAAATTTTCTCTCAATAAGCACACCAAAATCAATAATGAACATGTGCATAAAAGTTGAATCAATTCAATCAAAACTAGCAAGCATATCACATGATTAATGTAAATATCTTAACAAATATGTTACATTCCTTATCCTAGTTATGACAACCAATTTTTATCATTGAGTTCATATGTTTCATATCAAGCATGCATGCATGCATTTAGTTTCCATATATTTATCAATTTCTACCCAAATCATGATTAAAAACAACCTAAAAATTAAAAAATAATTCCCTAAAAATTTAAAATGCATACTAAATACTAATGTAGAGAATAAAGTTCCCTCCCCCAAACTTAAATTACACATTGTCCCTAATGTGCACATATAAATAAGAAAAAGTAAAGAAAAACTCCCTTAATTATGGCACACCACATCTTTCACTGAAATGCTCATTCTTTTTGCGCCATTACTCTCCACATTTATTCACCTACAAAAAAAACAATAAAAATATGAAGTAAAATAATGTTGGGTTGCCTCCCAACTAGCATCACATTTAATGTCCTTGACTAGATGATCATATCAAGTCCTAAAGCACATCCCTTTGTATCCATTTACTTTTGAGTTTGCCTAGAAACAACTTGAATCTTGATTTATTCAATAATACTTTATGTTTTGGCTCACAAATACGGTGCTCAATTCTTTTCTCATGCCATATTTTTGTTTTCCTTTTGAACTTTTTGCCATTCTTATAAGCACTCCATCGTACCTCATCCAATTTATGTATTTCTAATAGATTTTTCACCTCTCCATTGGACTCTTTCACTTTCATACTTGATTGAGGATATAAGAGTAGAAGTGCGGGGTCTAAACTTGGTGGCTCTTCAATTGATGGTTTGAGTTTAGATCCTATCTCAAATTTTTCCATTATCACCTTTGATACATACATGAGAGATGTGTCCTCCAAAAAGTTCACACAGTCCACAATATCAACCTTTGATGCCATATTTTTAAAGTTATAATAGGTTGAGTTGTTTTCTTGTGAGTTTATGTCCTTGTTTATAGCAGCATGTGTTAAAGTCTTAAGTTTGGGTGACGCAACAGATTCTTTTAAGTCATTCCCACAATCAGTAACATTTATCCTTAAACATTCATTAGCATTATCAATATCAGAGGGTTCAGATTCTTTAAAAACTTTAATTATTACTTTTTTATCTTGCACTTTCATTGTAAGTTCATTTTTTGTACATTAATGAGTGCCCTTCCGATTGCTAAGAATGGAAGACCAAGTATGATAGGAATGTCACAGTCCTCTTCCATATCAAGCACAATGAAGTACACCAGAAAGATGAATCTGTCTACTTTTACTAACAAATTTTCTACCACACCCTGAGGTCTCTTAATCGATCTATCTACCATTTGTAATGTTACCGAAGTGAGTTTTGCTTTACCAACCCCCAATCTCTTGAAGACCGATAATGGCATAAGGTTAATACTAGAACCCAAGTCATATAGTGCCTTTCCAAAACGAATGTTCCCAATAGTGCAAGGGATGTCAAAACTACCTAGATCTTTCAGTTTTTGTAGTAGTTTTCTATTAAGGATGGCACTACAACCTTCAGTCAAGGTTATTGTCTCATGATCTTCAAGCCTCATTTTCTTTGATAGTATATCCTTTATGAATTTGGCATAAGATGACATTTTTTCAAGTGCCTCTGCAAATGGTATGTTTATGTGTAGCTTCTTGAAAACTTCTAGAAATTTTGAAAACTATGTATCTGAATTTTGCTTTTGCAGTATTTGAGGGAAAAGAATAGTGGGTTTGTAAAGGTTGCTCTTTTTGGCTGAATTATTTCCTTTCCATTACTCTCTTTATCCACTAATTCCTCCTTATCCATTTTATTTTGATAATTCTTTTTATCCTTTTTAATTTCCCATTTCTCCTCATCCTTTTCTGACTTATGTTCTTGTTCTAAAGTTTTACCACTCCCCAAGGCTATGACATTGCATTGGTCCTTACCTTCTCTTCTTGGGTTTACAATTGTGTCACTGATTGGATGAATTCTTTCATCATCCCCATTAAAGCACTTGTATTGTCCTCAGTATGTGGCTTCTTTTCTTGGGCTTATGATTATTGTGGTTGTTGAAAACCAGGTGGTGGAAATGATTAATGGTTGAATTGACTACCACCTTGAATGTTATTATTGCTCCAAGAGAAATTTGGATGTTGTCTCCATCCTGGGTTATATGTGTTTGAGTATGGATTATTGTTTTGATTCACATTACCCACATAGCAAATGGACTCAGGATTATTTGGACAATTATCAAACAAATGAGCTTCTCCACAAAATACAAATGACACTCCAAAATCTTGGACCTGGTTTATACTCGCTGGCGAGTTTTGAACCTTCAAAAGATTAACCAAAGATGACACTTGAGTTGTAAGTACTGTGATATCATTTACCTCATGCATTCCGGCTACTCTTCTTGTGGCTATCATTCTGTCCATTGGCCATTGATAATCATTGCTAGCCATTTTCTCAAATAAATCATAAGCTTGATTGTAAGATTTGGCTAGCAAAGCTCCATTAGCCGATGCATCAACGATAATCCTTGTTTGAGCATTGAGACCATTGTAAAAAGTTTTCATTTGAATCCAAGAAGGAATACCATGATGGGGGCACTTTCTTAGAAATTCCTTGAATCTTTCCCATGCTTCATATAGAGATTCTCCTTCGTGTTGTTGGTAGGAAGTAATATCATTCCTAAGCTTGACATTCTTTGTTGGTGAGAAGTAATTCATCAAGAATTTCTCCGCCAAACCACTCCAAAATTTCTTTGTAGTAAAAATATATGAGCTATATATAAGAGTATTATTTTTTATAGTTACGAGCTTTAAGAGGTGTTACAAATATTTTTTTCCTAAATATTTTGTTAGGTTTATGCTAGACCTATTTTTAGAGTGATAATCACTATTATCATAGTAACATTTTCATTTTTAGAAATAAATATAGTTAAAAGTAAATAGTTTCATTTAGTAATAGTTTTATTGCTTTAAAAATAGGATAATGATATTACCACAATAACTTTTATTATTACCTCAATAAAATTACATGAAATGTCAATTGTACTCCTAGCATTAACTATAATGGAAAAAAATGCATGAAAGTTTCACTATTATTGGATTAGCATTAATGATTTATTATTATGATAATAATAATTTACATTATATAAATATAGTTATGTAAGTCATGTAAGTCTTTTATGCCTTTTTTGGTGTTCTCATGTGCAAAACAAAAAGTTTGTTTATTTTACTTAGTGTTTTGTCTTCCTCTATGTAAGATTAATGAGTGATGGTCAATAATGCACAATTCACTTAGTTGGAAACACTTTGTATGATTGAATGTTTTACACACACTACGGGAGTTGGTTATATTAGTATACATGTTAGATTGCATTTTGTGTTTTTGGTTTGTGTTATTTTGCGGGTATTTGTGAAAAATAACTTAATAATTTTTTGAAAAAAAAAATAAGATTTTTTATGGGCTTGCCACCACGTCACCACCCCCTTGTCACCCTTGGCCGATGAGTAGGTAAAAGATATTACCCTTATATGAGAATGGCCATTACCCTTGCCATATTGGGCGGCTAATGGCTAGCGAGGCACCAAAGTAGCTTGGAATTTTCTATAAATACCTCCTCTATTAAACTGTTTGGTAATTATAAAAAAGTGGGAAAATTTTTATGGTTTTGAAACCTATTGTTTTCAAAATATTGAATAATTTATTGACTTAGTGTTGCTAATACTTTGAGTGTATTTTCAGTATTAGTGATCCATGAGTGTTTTATGCAAAAACAATTTTATCAAGGTTTGGGTTAATTAAAAGTGAATTAACACTCAAGACTTAGATAGCATGCTTAGGTCCATGAATTTTGGATAATCCATACCTTAGGTTTCACGATATTGATTGTTGGTGACTGTTCATACCACTTGGTTGTGGTAAGGTTTCGGATGAGAACCAAATTCAACATTGGATCATAGTGATTGCAAAGGCAACTAGTGAGGGTAGCATAAGAGTAGTTCAAGCAAGTGTCCTAACTAATAGAGGTATTTATGTTTATATTTCTATCATTATAAACTATTTTAGTCATTTAATAGATTGCTTGTTGCTGGATGGTTTCTGTAAGAAACTAATGGATGTTACCACACAATCAGGGGTTCTATGTAGGTTTATTTCATTATATTATTGTGTACACATGTTTCATTGTAGATTACAGAGATTCTAATGATTATACACAAGAAATGTTGGATGTGTGAGCTCACTATTTTGGAACCTCAAAGAGGCAATTCCGTAAGGTTTATCCTGATATAACCCTCTCTACCACCATCTTTCTAGATTCGGAGGAGAATTCCTCCTATCATAGTATGGTTACCTTTGACTTGGAGAATGAAAGTCAAAGTGGATCTAACAATGATGGTTCTAAGGTGACTGAGAAGGAAGCTAATATAGAAGATGATGCTTCTTAGGGCATGACTAGATGTGGAGATCAATAGGCTGTCTCTTGGTGTTCTTATGATTTTAGTTCCTATCAAAGTGCATGTACTTGGTGGCTTTACTTTCTAGTAATAAACTTAGTCTTTGTATGGACCTTTTGGATATACATATATATGCATAAGCTTTCTTGATTTATTAAGTTTGTATTTTTGATTTTTGCACTTTACTTTTATATTTTAGTAGTTACACTTTGGCAAGGTCCATCAATGATCTCGTCTATTTTAAGATGAGGTGTGCTCTTTGAGCATATATCATGTTAGGATCTCTGATCCATCTCTTTGGTACACAATGGTGGGTACCTATTGGTAGTGGGTCTAAAGTAATCTAGACAACTATGAGTCTATTCATGCATGCCATATCTAGCCACACATATTATGCCTGGCCATACATGTCATGCTTGGCTTTATGTTCCATGTTCGACCATATGTGTTGTGTCCAACCATAGGGGAGATATCCGACCATGTGTACCATATCCGACCACATGTACCATGTCCGACCACATGTGCCACATGTACCATGTCGAGCTTATATCATCCAAGTTTGTCATTTGTCCATCAACTAGTTCAATCGTTTTCAATTTGATCATGTTCCCATTAGGCTTGTGCCTAAAACTTTTCCCATTCGTGTGATTGTTTTCATTTTTTCTAAGTAACAGTGGTTTGTTTGAACAAGGGTGGTCATGGTATACCAGCCCTCCTACTTGGTATGCAGTTCTTTTGGCCATTCAATGTTAAAGTGTCCCCTTTTTTTATTAATCCAAATTTTAAAGTGAATGAAACCTAAGTCTATGAACTTGAAATGCAACAATTTTAATTAAAATAAAGGAAAAGTAGAACAAGGTTGTGGGATGCACTTCTTGTTATTTTGCTCCTTGGGATTTTATTTTTATCCCGTTTGGGCTCCCAAGGCATAGCATTCCCTAGCCACTTTTTGTTCTCTAAGTATTGTCTCTGTTCCACTTTATGTGGAGAAATTTAGGGCAAGATGGTAAGTGGAGGCCATAACTTGGGTTGCATGTAATAATGGTGGCCCTAAAATCCCGTTGTATAGTGATGGGCAATTTACTATGAAGAAGTCCACCATGAGTATTTTCATATCAGTGCACTTTCCCCCTCTCTTTATACATCTTTTCAAACAACTATGGTTGGGAGTAAAAATATCAAAAGATGAAGAAGATGAAGATGAAGAAGGTAGTAAAGAAAAATAAGACATTTATGTGAAACTTTGTTGAGGCCTTTTTTCAATACTTGAATCAACTCATGAATACTATGTTGTATTATTTCATATTTTTCTCTTAATTTGTCACGTGTTATCATTTTTTTTCCTTGGAAATCAAAGTTACAAACACATCTAATATTATTTTTGTTGTCATAATTTTTGAAGGTGTTATAAATATTTTTTTAAAAATTATATAAAACAACACTCATAAAAGTTATAACAAAAATTGCATTCATATAATATTAAACATGGTATAATTAATTTAAGTTCAACATTTTATAAATTTAATTAGTCAAAGTTTAATTTGATTGAAATCCAATTGATAAATGTTCAATATAAAATATTTAGATTGAGTATTTTTTTTCTAATAAAAAATATATAAGTTGTATATAATGTGTTATTGTTGTGATTATAGGCTTATTATGTATGTTATTTTCCAAAATATTCTTCTCATAATAGCATGACTTTTCAAGTGTGTTAATGATATATGTATAAAAGTATTATTAAGTTGTAAGTTTTTTAGATAATTTTGTTTCCCAATAAACTCTAACTTAATGTTAAACCTAGAGATCATGTGTACAAACTATATTACCCCGATTGTATGAATATCAAGTGTTGGATTTGCAGTATGCTCCTACACTTTTTAGAGTTTTATATATAAAAAAGTATAGTTAGTATAAAGATTTTTGAGATAATTAATTTGTTAACAAATTTCAACATTTAGTAGTATGTGATGGGATAAAAACAATTAAACTCACTTTATTTTATAGAAAAATTACATAAAATAATTTTTTTATAATTTATAATAATATTAAATATTGAATAGATAAATAATTATATTTTAATTTAAATGATATTAACGTGAAATGATAAATTTAATTTTTTTTATGTAAAAATATACGAGATAAACATGTTATTTTTTTATTATAAGTTTTAAAAAAATCATTTTTGTTATTTTTTTTATTATCTAAAGTTTTGTCGCATAAGTTGTAAATGTACGAAAGTTTAATTGAATTGCATTGAAAAATGTTTGAATCGAGATCCCATTCATGTACTGGGGTCCATATATTATCTCTTGGGATGAGAAGGTGCATGTATAAGGCAGCAAAGTCGTATTGGTTTTTAGCGAGTAAACGCTGAATAGACAAAAACAAAAGAAACCACGTGGGACGTCTAACAAGGGGATTTGAGAATCTCCCTTTGTCAATTCCTTGACACACTTCAGAAAGCGTTCACATTAATCATTTAGCCTTCACCACTTGATGAGTTCTGACTACCACAAAACTGCAATAAAGTGGGGTGAAGGTGGGAGCACCCTCTCCACCCGGCTCATTTCCCGACCCTCATTTTCTTATATTTTGTTTAAAAAAATATTATATATTTATATAAGTTTATAATTAAAATTAATGATTTTATTGAAAAATATTATTTCTATCACTAAATTAATATTTTAATTATAAAAAATATTATTATTTTAATGATTATTAAAATAAAAAAATAATTAATTTGAATATAACTATTATTTTGTATTTAAAATTTTACGTTTATTATGTTTAATAACATAATAAACATATATAATTTTTTTGGTTAATTTTAGTTATTTAATATATAATTGATATTAAGTTTAATTTTAATTATTTAATATATAATTGATATTAAGTTTTTTCGTGAGGAATCAGATCCCCTTAAAAAATCCAAAATTTAAATGGAGAATCCTATACTACTCGCACAATTATTTAAACAGATGATAGGAATATCCTTCTCACTCTCGTCCAACTCCGTTGACATCTCTAACCAGAATTTAATTTAAATGACAATCAACTAGACGATGTTCAATCATGTCGTACTACGTGTTGCTGACTCGACGAGTGTTGATTCTGATAAGTCTTCCCTACCATGCGTCGCTCCCTAATTCACCCAATAAATTTCTAATGTCACGTGTCGTACTACGATTGGCTCAGAATCTTGATTGGCCTTCACAAGCATTATTACAAAAAAAACAACTAATCCATATAACAAATATTCTCCTACATACATGAGCACGTAAAACATTCATCAAAAAAACAGTTTAAACTTCAGACATACGAATAAAGAAATTAAATCATTATAAATATTACCATAAAAAATAGATTACCACGTACATTGACATTTGACTAACTCATAGTAGCACTTTATTAATCATTTGTCTATATATATGAAATTATCTGGAATCTCTACTAGTATTTTATAATGCTATATATAATGAACTCTAAATATGAAATAAATTATAACTTCGATTTCTTACTTGGCTTGTGTGAGTTTTGGTGCCCTTAAACATATAGAACACGTTCATGGGCACCAAAACTCATACAAACCAAGAAACAAATCGGAGTTACGTACACCTAATTTGTCCATTTAGAGCTCATTATATCATTAAAAATACTAGCAGAGATTCCAGATAAATTCATATTTATAAAAAAATGATTAATAAAGTACTAATATGAGTTCGTAAGGAAAGTAGGAAACAGAGATGAGATGTAGTTTGGGCCAAATCATTAAAACAATGCATTCCCCTAAATACATGAGCATATATATGATTAATCATCATCAAACAAGTGATTTCAGACACAGGAATAGATAGAGAAGGCCAAATCATTAAAAAAATTACTGTTATGTTGTCATATGCTATTCAAGATCATCAGAATCTTCTTCTGATTCTTCTTATGATGATATAATTTGAACCATGTGTTCTGCACATTCCTCTCGTAAATCATCAAAAAATTGTTGGTCGTAACCCATCTTGTTCCAACCAAAGAACTACATGTATTTAAAATCAAAATAAGAATATAATTTCATTTATTTACAAAAACAAACTCAAATATGTTAAAAACTTGTATGTATATGGGTAAAATATATTACCACATCATCAATTGGAATTTTGATATTTGTGATGATTTCGCTCATAAACTTCATGACATAATAACCACACATGACTCCATTATTTTGTTGTGGAAGCTACAAAAAAAAGTGCATGTATACATGAATTTTTATATTCGAACATCCTTATTATTCAATTAATGTAAAATTAATAAAATTATTAATATTGAATTGTACATACCATAACTTTTGTTCATATAAGCTTATGAGATTTTTTAAGGGCAATGCCCCTAAACTTGTTCCACAACTTCCATGCCCTATCAAGGTATAAAACGATTAGTTTTTATTAAATATTACAAAAAATAATAGAAGAAACTAATATGTAACTATATATAACTCTTACATTTCAACAATTGTTTTTGTATCTTTACTCAGTTCTATGGAAGCTGAGTCACAGTACCAAACATGATTATTGAACATATCAATGATTACCAACATCCAATGATCTTGGCCTTGTTCAAACCTTAATGGCCAAGGGATTATCAACTTTTGATTTCTGTTAAGCGTTAATGCTCTATCACATAATTGTTTAGCTCTGATGCTAACATCCTTCTCTTGATATTGATTGACATATGAAGAATCATAGAACATTGCTAAATATGATGAGTGGTTATGTTGAAGTCGTTAATAGTACGCCCTATATAAAAGATATATATATATATATATATATATATATATATATATATATATATAATTAGATAATACAAATATAATTATATATGTTCTGCATAAATAAAAGAAAACTAACTAGATTGAGGACTCACCTTGTCCACACTTGAATTATACTTAAATCGATAATTTGATATTCAAATATTTGCAATAAGCACTCGATCGATATATAAGTTTGGCCGAGGTCTACACCAGAAATTTCAATAGGAAGTGGCACAGTCCATCCATCATTTATGCTAGATGCCCTCCCAAAAATAGTCATCAAAGTGCCAAGATTTCTACTGAACTTTAACGCATAAGTATGACTATACTTTTTCCAAGGCTTCTTCTTGAATGACTTGGTGCACGATGATTGGCCACTAGTCATAGATTTAGCACGAGATACTTGCTTCGTATCTCTTAAATGTGCCGCATTTAAGAGTTCTGATATAATAGACTAACAAAAAAGTATCATATATGTATTTTTAGTAACAATATAAGATATAATTAAATAATAGTAGTAAACAAGTGTTATCTTTTAAGTTAAAAAATAGTACCATGTCAAAATTTAGAACAACTTGAATCGACGGCCAAGCCACATATTGTCCAACCGCCTCTTGGACTGTGGTAGCATCAGAAGGCACATGTAGTGGACAATTATGAAACAATGATTGATCAATTAATATTCGTCAATGATTAGGCAAATATTGATTATGAAACATCCGATCATCGCTCAATTGTTGTACCGTTCCAATAGCAACATAGTCTGTTGACGAAGGATGTTTCAACAAACATTTCATATTCTGTAAAAAAATTTAAGTGTTATATATAAAAAATAAAACATATAATAAGAATTTAAAAATAATAGATTATATAAACCAGAAATTAAAATCTTACCACATATGATTCATCAAATAGAGGAGGACTCTCATGTGGGGTAGCTATTAGATGTACATTCTCACCAAAATGTTCATCTTGGTTTGATTTATGGTAAGAATGTGCAAATTGCATTGCAGAAAATGAACCACTACTTGATTGCATATGCATTCTTGGCATATAGTGAGGACCAATAGGATGGTTATATCCCATACTGGATGTAGTTTGAGCGCAATGAGATTGTGTGGGTGGCATGCCTGGCATAGATGGTGGCATGCTTGGCATGGATTGTGGCATGCCTGGCATGGAATATGGTATGCCTGGCATGGATGGTTGCATGCTTGGCCAATATGGCATGCCCTGGTTGTAGCATGATGTCATGGCTGATAGTTGTTGTGATTGATGTTCTTTTAGAGTGGCAATCTCACTCATCCCTAAGGCCTTAAAGAAGTTGAATTCTTCTTCAATTTTAGTGTATTTCTCCTTACTTACCGTCTGAGGCTTATGTTTTGGAATTTTAAAATACTCAATAGAACCATCATACTGGCTACCTCCCCTAACACGACCAGGATGCTCGCGTCCGAATGCATGATATAAAACATCTCTCCTAGCCTCTTTGATTATTTCACCCCTGGATATTTTTTCTTGAACAGCTCTCTACAAATAATAAAGCACACAAACATATCATTCATTATTACATCAATTATTAAATATCATTCAGACTTTTTATCAACCGAAATTATTAACCAACTTATTTAATTGTTCTTCTCCTCGTTGACTCATCGATCTTGCATTCTTTGTTTTGGGAGTCTTTGTTTCTATGTATAATTCAATTTGGGTAATAGGTCTACCCAATTCAGCTTACTACATAAATTAGGAAAATTTTATTAACAATGACATGAAATTAAATTGAGAAAAATTAATATAAAAATATTTATAATATTAAGACAAATTAATAATACCATTCTATATCTAACTTCAGGATTTGAAGACCTCTCAGTACGGTTAGGAAGAATGTTATGCATTTGGACATTCTGATGATCTTCTCTAATAATTTGAAATTCATCTGAACGTCTATAATGCATTAAAGTCTTTCCAAACTTGAGGTGTAATCCAGGGGTGTCCGTCAGGGATTTTGTAGATCACATTCTTATCAAGTGTTTACAAATATGGAAACACATAATTTTTTGCCAATCTGGAAGTCTTGTATTCCTTTCATGTCTTATTTGCAATCTTATAACACTTGTCCTTCCAACTGTCATCGACTTTGTAATGATTCTGTAAAAACACAGTATAAAAGATTAGATATAATACACCTAATATAATATATATATTGATTATAAAATATAACAAACTTACATAAATGGTTATCCATATTTTGAACTTTTCTGCATCGTCAACCTTAGACCAATGATTTATATTGATTGGTATACTGGACTTTGCCAGTCCACCAATAAAGGATTTCAATTATTGACCATTTTCCCCTATTGGATTACCAGTAGCATAAAATAGAACAGGTATTCTATCATCTGGATTAAGTGGAGCATCAGGTATATTCGTCCAACCCCTTCTTTTCAAATACCCCAATAGATCATTTGGATCTACAAGCTGAATATCCATGAAATATCTGCAAACAATGAAGAAATATAAATTAATTGACAATTTTAGGAACACACATATATACAAGAGTTATTACAACAATATAGAACATACATTATGTTTAGTTAGGTTGTTGATCATATACATATATTCCTTCACAATCACTTCGAGTCCATGTCGAAGAATCATCACGTACATTAGGCAATTTATTTGAGAAATTACTAATATTGGTTAATGTATCAAGCATAGAGTCATCATCTTTTACAACATCACAATGGTAAAACTCTTTTTGTGGAGGCGTTAACACAACAGACCATCTTGGATCAATTTGATTGCTCACGTAAAATACTTGTTTTGCATGAAGTGCTAACGTGAAAGGATCATCAGTGTGACTTATCCTGGATAAATTTACAAGGGTAAATCCAAAATCATCTATTTTATATCCAACATTGATAACATCTTCGACCCAATCACACAAGAAAATTGTTTCATGGAAGACCTCATAATCCAATTCCCAAATCTCTTGTATTATACCATAATATGTTCTATCAGAAAGTACAGGATTAGCATCTTTTGAACTGGAAAATTGCATAGTTTGTGCAACCATCTTCACCCCACTATTTTTATTTACTCGGACTTTGTCCCTAGCTTGAGTCGTAAACCTCGATCCATTTATTGTGAAACTATGAAATGGTTTGACATCGAATTTTGGCCCATGTGTAAGCCATTGTAAACTTTCTAATATTTTATGATTGGGTTTCTTGAGTTCATCTCGAATCTATGTATACAAAAACAAAAAATGTGTTTAGAGCAAAGTTTTAAAACATTTAATAGATCTAGGAAGATACATGCATGAATTATAGTCCGTTGACACTTACGTGGTTGCAAAACCAATTAATAAGCTCTCGTTTATGTTCATCATACAACCATTTTTCTCCTCCTTTTTTTTATAACGAGGATCGATCTTCAATAAGTTTAAATGCATCCTGTAATGTTATTAAATATATATTAAGTTATATATCATCATTAATAGTTAAATAAAAAATGATTTTTGCAATCATGAAACAATGAACATCACTTACTCTATGTACTGTTGTGCCTCATTATTATTTACCAAAATGATTAGGTGTTCTTTTTCCCATCGAGTGCGATCAATAAATAATTTCTTACTTCCACCAAGCATAGGGTTACCTACTTGGATCATGTGATGTTCTAAGAACAACTTGTGCGTAGGATTCCCAATTTCAGTGTAACCAATAAAGTATTCAGAACAAAACTCAATGCCCTCTTCATCAATGTAGCATTCCACCATGCATCCTTCAGGTCGATATCTATTATTTACATATCCTTTAAGGACTTGCATATATCTCTCAAAATGATACATCCACCTTAAGTAAGTAGGACCACATAATTGAACCTCTCGAACTAAATGAAAACATAAGTGAATCATTATATCGAAGAAAGAAGGAGGAAAATATTTTTCAATTAGACACAAAGTTTCTACAATTTCTTTCTGTATAGAATTTAACTCGCCAATTGATATAGATTTCTTGCATATTGTATTGAAGAATGAACAAAGCCGAATTATTGATATTCAAACATGTTTTGGAAGAATTGATCTAATAGCAACTGGTAATAACTGTTGCATTAAGATATGACAGTCATGTGATTTCAATCCATACAGTCTCTTATCGGTGATAGACACAAAATTTCTTAAGTTGGATGAGTAACCATCAGGAACTTTCACACCTTCCAAACATTTACAAAACACATCCTTCTCTTTTGTTGACATTGTATATGATGCTGGTGGTAAGTATGTTCGATTCTTATCATTTTCCACCCTTGGTTCCAATTCAGGTCGTATGCCTAGTTTCTTTAAATCCAATCTTGCTTTAATGCCATCCTTTTTTTTCCAGGTATATTAAGTAAAGTACCAATCAAGCTCTCACATACATTCTTCTCAATGTGCATGACATCTAAGATATGACGAATGTGTAGGTCTTTCCAATAAGGTAATTCCCAAAGTATTCTTCTTTATGTGCATCGTAAACATTTACACCATCATTCCACAACGTCTTTAAATCATCTATCAAAGGCTACAAATATACATCAATATCAACACCGGGTTGTTTCAATCCTGAGATCAATAATGTTAACATCATGAATTTTCTTTTCATACACAACCAGGGAGGAAAGTTGTATGTTACCATAATTACTGGCCAACAGCTATATCTACTACTGAGGGAACTATGTGGATTAATTCCATCAGCAGCAATGGCAAGACGAAGATTGCGCGGATCAGATGAAAATTGAGGAGATAAATTATCTACTACTTTCCAATTTGGAGAATCACAAGGATGATGTAGCACCCCATCAGCAGATCGATTATCTGAATGCCAAGTCAACATCTTTGATGTATATTTACTATTGAACAACCTTTGAAAGAAAGGAATCGGAGGAAAGTACCAAAGAACCTTTGCAGGCACACCTTTCTTATGTGTTGTACTCTCATTTGTACCATGCTTCCATCTCGATTCCTTACACATAGGACAATCATGTAATGTCTCATATTCTTTTCTATAAAGAATGCAATCATTAGGACAAGCGTGAATCTTATGATATTCCATGCCAAATCGACTAAGAGATTTCTTCACTTCATACATTGAAGATAGCACTTCAATACCCTCAGGAAACATATCGACTAATAGATTTAGTAATTCTATGAATCCCTTGTCAGAAAAACCATGTTTTGCCTTCACATTGTACAAATGAACCAATCCCAACATTTTAGTGTATTTTTTGCATTTTGGATACAACGGTTTTTCGGCATCTTCTATAAGTTTATTAAAGGTTTCGGGATCATCCTCGCGTAATTCATCTTCAACACCATGAAACATATTTTCTGTTTGTACATTATGATAAGATGTATGTAATCCACTCACATTCTTATTATACTTTTCCTCATGAGTATTATCAATATTTTCTCCATGATAATACCAACATTTATATCTCAATAGAATACCATTACAGATAAGGTGATACTTAACCTCATCAAATTCATGAAATCGCTCATTTTTACATTTAACGCATGGGCATCGAATCATACTACTTCCAGTATTACTAGTTCTACAAGCAAATTCCATGAAACTTTCAACTCCAGAAATATAGTCTTGCTCAATTCTACACTTTGACATCCAAGATTTGTCAATTTTCTATTAATGACATTAATTAAACATATTACTTAATTATGTATACAATGAATATATTTCAAGTATTATTATATATAAATTTCCTAATTATTAGAATATATATCAAAACATACATAATGCAAAACAGTTATCATTTTAATCATTTTACAAAACCGTTTCTATACAAATTAAAAAATAAGCAACATGTTTCATGAATATATAAAAACCAATCACGCGGTTGATTCTAATTTCTAAGCATGTTATTATATCATAATTAAAAATTAATATTAATTATATGTATATAAATAAATTTATCCACGCAAACCCACACAACATTTCAGATATTATTGAATACATACAATAAGTTAAACATTATTACAAGCAAAATAAAAAACATAACTAAATCAAAAATTTATACAAAATATAAACAAACTGGATTTTGCATAAAAAATGACCCGAATGTGAATATATTAGGTGGATAGCGTCAGTTGACGTGGAAAACCGACTTTACACAGCGACTTATATACCCATTTTTGTAGTAGTGGCTGAAACTGTCAATTTTGCTTGTTTTGATTCTAGCCCTTGATTTGAAGCTGATTGGACGTTCCAGATTACACATGGGCTTTATTTAAGCCTCTAATCACTCAATAAACCCTAATTAGCCTTCATTAGCATAATTTTGGTCATTTTTAAGAGCTAAAAAGAGAAAATATAAAAAATTCAAGAAACGACACATTTTTGGTGGAGATTCAAGAGAGAATTAATACTACAATTCAAGAGATTTATTGTATTTCTTTTTCTACTCTTTTCTTTATTGATTTTATGTATTTTTTTATGAAAATTTGTGTTTTATGAACACAATTATGTGTAATTAATTTATTAAACTATGGATCTTATGAACCCAATTTTCACCATGTGATGATCTAATATTTTTTTCCAATTATAATATTAATTTAATAATATTATTTAATATGATTTTTATCCTATTAATTGTTTGGCCAAAAATTTATCTATAGAGGCAATTAAATAAATTTGAGAGAATTATTTAATTATTTATCTTGATTAAATAACATTCATAGTTTCTAGGCTAAGACGTATGATTCTTATGTATGTGATCCATAATTGATGAACTTAATGAGTAATATGTAATTTAATTGACATGAAAGTGTAATTAAATTAATTATTAGATGGTGTGTCGTTTACTTGAGAGATGAATACATGCTAGGTTAGATTCAATTGATCATGTAATTAATTGATATTATATTGGGAGGATTTTAGCGATTCACATGTTTAGAAAATCGGGGGATTAAGTATTCCTAAATATTTTCTCATATATCCTTTTAGTTACCAAATTTGATTCAATTAATTATTTCTATTTAATTTTAGTTATTTTAATTTTACTTCATTAAAATATAAAAACACCAAAAAAATTGATTTTTATTATTTTTAGTTTTAAAAATTAGTTTATAATAAAATAATCTCTGTGGGAACGATATTTTGTTATCATTATATTACTTGTTGCGATACGTATATATGCATATTCATTGCACACACAATTTATACGACGATCAAGTTTTTGGCACCATTGTCGAGGATTATCAATATTAGAAATTAATATTTTTTATTATTAATTTTATTTTTCTTTTTTAAAAAAATATTTCTTAATTTATTTTTCTTTACTTTAATTTTAATCTAAATTTATTTATATTCTTTTAGTGACTTATTTATTTGTTTATTCTAGTTAATTTATTTTATTTACTTATTTATTTATTTTTTACTTTAATTTATTTATTTAGTTGTTAATTTTTTTTAGTTTTTATTTAGACAACTTCTTTAGTATTATAGAAACATAGTTGAGTATATTGCATGAGTAGAGTTCGTGAGGGAAAAATCTTACCTTTAGATATTGAAATTGAGCGTACTTTGATAGCAATTAGAAAACAACAAATCACGCAAGATGAAGAAATGACTAATCCATTAGAAATAAACAATAATGAGCTAAACTTGAATAATCAAATGTTTTTGATAGATGATAGAGATAGAGCTATGAATGAAAATACAATACCTACGTTGGAAGGGTTGAATCCAAGTATTACAAGGCCAAACATTCAAGCTAATCAGTTTGAATTAAAACCAGTGATGTTTCAAATGCTACAAATAGTTGGACAATTTAGTGGATTACCAATAAAGGATCCTCATCTTCATCTCAAATTGTTTATTGAAGTTGTATATTCATTTAAGTTCAATGGTGTGACAGATGAGGCATTTATGCTTAGATTATTCCCTTACTCTTTTCAAGACCGTGCTCGAGCCTAGGACAGTGCACTGGCTCTATAGTTCAAGAATAAGTGGAGTTGCCCAAAAAGAAAGAACATATTTTATGAAAATGCTATAAGAAATTTTATGAGTGTTTATTGTGTTATAATTGATTAAATTTCCAACACATACAAAACAACCTATGTTTTAATATGTGTCATGTTTTAAAAAAATCTAAAAAACTTGAAAAAAAATATTAAGTTCATAAAAGGGAATAAGTTGAAGAGAAATATAAAAATGGCTATGTGGTGAAAAGGATTGAAAAAAAGAAAGAAAAAAGCTAATAATCATACTTGGGTCAAAACAAAGAAATTTAACTACGTTTTATTAACATATTTGGTCTTGGGATATTCTTTTTTTATAGGTATCTTCCTCTTACTCATGAATTTTTGTTTTTTTCTCCCTTTTATTTGATGAAACCAATATGATTAGTCCTATTACAATCAAATGAAAGACTTTTTTGATTTTATGGAATACTTATAGTGAGTGTAGATATAATTTTAATATAATTTTAAGGAAAAACTTATAGTGTCTAGTGTCTAATTCAACTTTAAAATGAAAAGTGATATTTTATAGGGAGATATAATGTTCTAACATGTTTAAATTACATGATTTGACTAATACTAATGAATTATACATCACATAGATACTTTGAGCATGGTTATGGTTTAGTGGCCGGAGAGAAAGGGTTATTGTAAGCGCTTAAGATAAAACGATGGAAAACTTAAATTGTGATAATAAGTTTTAACTTTCCTCTAGAATTAACAAATAGTAAGTGTAGAGGAGTTTAATAAGTATTATTTTATATATATTTTAGATATCATTTTTTTTAAATTTACTCTTATTCTATTATTCTTAGGTGGTATAACTATTTATTTTATATTTATTAAAAAATATAAATTTGATGAATTTTTTTAGATTTTTCAAAAATTTCTACAATTTTTATTTATTCTTTTGAATCATATGGGTTAACTCAGATTGGCATGTGGATGAACTTAGAAGCCTCTATTTACTGTTGACCAATAATGTTCTAGCGTTTATTAGAGTTAACCTACGTTGATTTTCGTTGACATGTCCACTCAGTGCCATGCAAACATACGAATCACCCTCCATTGAAGAGCACAAATCTATGGCTAGGTATGTGTTTACACTTGGGGTGACGCTGTGGTGTGGAGGAGCATAAAACAATCTTGCGTAGCGAATTTCATGATAGAAGCTGAATATGTAGAAGTCTAAGAGACAACCAAGGAAGTGATTTGGCTTAGGAAGTTCCTGATAGATCTTAACGTGTTTGTTAGTGCTAAAATACATGTAACGCTTTATTGCGACAATATAAGGCTATAGTGCAAAACAAAGATCCAAGTAATCACAATAGTTGGAAGCACATAGATAGAAAATATCACCTTATCAAAGAAATACATCACGAGAGGCAAAATAGCCGTAGCCAAGATACCCATTATAAAGAACCTAATAGATCCATTTACTAAGACCGTGACTTCCAAGGTCTTTGAGTCTCAAGTACAAGGGCTAGGGTAATTAAGTGCAAGTGAAAGATTTAAGTGGTATGCTCTAAAAGTCGTGTAATCAAACTATAATATCTTATTGTACTCAATTAATAAAATAAATGTTCATTAGCATTCTCCTATCATTTCAATATTCTTTAGAATTAATGGTTTTGTACTAGAAGTTGTAGAAGTTATTGATCGGTACAAAATTATAAGTGCACAGTATCGTAATTTTATATTAAAATGATAAGAATGTTATCGTTCTCAAGGATTGGTAACTTACTTTTGACGAATATCAAAATTATATTAATCTTAATTTTATCTAGAGAATTAACTTAGGTTGTTGCAATTGAAATTTAAAATAAAATCAATTTAAAGAAAATGCACAAAATTAAAGAAAGATATTGTTTAAAGATCAAATTAATAGGAAAAAAACTTCTAAGAAATCGATTTCACCTAATATCTCACTATGTTTTACTAATCTAGCTAATTTAATTTAATTTTCTCTGTTTGTTAGCAATATTCAAAAAACATTCAAAATCCTATTTTTACAATCAATTAGAAATATTTTTGTTCATTAATTTACACAAGAGTATTCAATTTAACAAAGTAAGAAAACATTAAGACCAATGATTTTAATACCACACAGGTTTATACGAGTCTTTCATCTCTATATTTACTTATGCCAAAATATTCCAAATCTATCTAATAATTCCCTCTTTCGATAGTTAATTACAATGTTAAAATCATCTAATTAATGGTCAGTTAATTAGAAGCATTAAACTTAGAATAAATCAGACTAAGATAAAGAGAAATAATTCAAATTAACATATAAAATCAAGTATAATTTGGAATTAAATTACATATTTTTCCTAGAATAAAGAAAAATTAGTTCATACTAAAAATTAAATGAATTCACCATAATATTTCTGAGAGAAATTGAAAGAAAATTGAATTGTAACTTTCATGTTAATCCGTTGCGATCCAATATGCTTTTTTTCTTCACTTCTATGCACTGCTCTGTTAATTTTTTCTTTTGATTTGCTCCTCATTCCCAACGCCACTGTGCATTTCTTTTCTTTCCATTTTCCTTTCACTTCCTTATCCCCCACACACATATCTAAATAAACCTAGCATCACCTTTTTAAACCTATCTTTCTCTCACACACAAATATATATATATATATATATATATATATATATATATATATATATATATATATATATCCTTGGTGCACCAAGGATATGTGGTATTGATCATAGAGGTAATACTAAACAATAAGATCATATGATTAATAAATAAACATATTATATTGATAGATTAGGCAGCTTATTTGGCCATAAGCTTACAAACAAAATATAAATTAAGAAAATAAAAAATAAAAATATCAACTTACTTATAGAATATAAATGATAATAAGGTTACAATTTGAAAACTATTATCAAAGAAGATGAGAGAATTATGGAAGCGATATTTTTGGTGAATGAAAGAGATGCCTCTGAACTGAAATGAGTCTTCCTTTTATAACTGAGTAATAAACTATATGTAGATGCTGGTACTGTTCAATGAATAGTCTTTTGTCTGCAACTTGATACTGTTGGAGTTGCCTTACTGTGTTGGAACAATAGTTTGTTGCGACATTCTAGACAACTTTATATTGTTTGATGAACAGTGCGTTGTCAGCACCGTTTTCTGTTTTATCTTCTTCTGCCAAAACAATAGTGACTACTTTTCGTTAGGCTGAAGAATTTGATGGGCCGTTGAATGGGCCTTTTAAATAAATTAGGCTTTTAATCCTAAATAAAATTGGGTTCGTAGACCCAATAATAAAAATGGATACGTAGGCCTAAAATAGTGATGAGCACACAGACTTAAAATAAATGGACTCGTAGGCCCAATAATAAAATAATGGGCTTTTCATCCCCAAATCCCTAATGGGCTAAGAAGAATATTCTTTACCCATAAAATATCTAATTTCTTCGTTAATTGGTGTTGGAGATCCTTCTGATGAAGTTAATGTTGAAATTGATGGTGAAACCGTCTCTTCTAGTGATTGGGTTCCATTTGAATCTTCTTTTTTGACACCTAAAATTTGGCCAGGAGATTTATTTGATAATTTTCAAGAGTTTCTCTTGGGTTTTTGCTTGTGATATTAGGGCCCTAATATCACAAGCAAAAACCAAGCAATTATAAAATGAATCTCCTAACTAAATTCAGGTGTCCAAAAAGAAGATTTAGATGATACCCAATCATCAGAAGAGACAGTTTCACCATCAATTTCACCATCAACTTCATCAAAAGGATCTCCAAGACCAATTGACGAAGAGATTAGATATTTTCTAGGTAAAGAATAATCTCTATAGCCCATTAGAGTATTTAGGGTTGAAAAGTCCATTATTTTATTATTGGGTCTACGAGTCTATTTATTTCGAGCTTGTGTGCTTATCACTATTTTGGGCTTACGTGTCCATTTTTATTGGCATGTCTATGAATCCAATTTTATTTAGGATTAAAAGTCCAATTTATGTAAAAGGCCCATTCAACGGCTTACCAAGCCCATACAATGGCTCATCACAAGGCCCATAACAAAAAGTAGTCATTATTGTTTTGGCAGAAGAAACAAAACAGCAATGTCGCAACAAACTAAACTATTGTTCCAACACAGTAAGGCATATCCAACACTATCAAGTGGCAGACAAAAGACTATTCATTGAATAGTACTAGCATTTATGCACAATTTCATTAACCAAAAATATTGCTTCCATAATTCTCTCACCCTCTTTGATAATAGTTTTCAAATTGTAACTTTATTATCATTTATATTCTATAAGTAAGTTTATATAACAATCTCTCCCCTGTAATCTTCCAGTCGCCTCTTTTATATATATATATACAATTGGTGAAATTTAGTCCTTAAACGATATGCTTTTAAAATTTTGGATCTTCATCTTTTTCAAATTTGTAACAAAATTTAAATAATAATAATAAAGTCTAAAATTAATAAAAAAATAGACTTAAGTTTAAAATTAAAAAATGATAAATTATATCAAATTATACAAGTAATCGCGTACTATGCTTGACGTAATGTTTCATGTACGATTATTCATCTCCCTTAAAATAGGTGTGCATTTATTGAGTAAAGTCTCATAAGCAATTACTAGTAGTGTATCTTGCAACTACACTGTGAGGTGATGGCTTAGCCAACCACAATGATTGGGGCACTTCATAGTTAGAGATAATGTGGTAAAGCATTTGACATGATAATTGGTTAGTTGTATAGTATCACTAAATGATCATTGCCAAATATAAACTTACCAATAATAACTGTGAATCACATGAAAGAGTAGTCAATAATATGCAAGTTGATTGCTTTTATTCACTAGTAAGTGCGAAACTGCTATTTATATATTTATGCTTTGTGTTTTGGGTAGTCATGTCCTGTGACAGACACTTTTCTTTGTTACATCTAGCGGATTATTATATAAGATATGCATAGTTCTAGAATGCATAATGAGATCAACTAAATTCTAGGTACAAGATAGTCATGAGTAGTCAGCTTAAGAATTGATCCGAGGGATAAAATCATTATTTGGTCCTTTTGATAGCTAGAGCTTTAATTAGGATTCATAGGAGGAGTACAATTGTAGTTATTCAGAAGGCATTTGTGTATCTGCCATAGATCCTTACATGGGTCGTCTATAAGTGGAATATCAAGTTAATCAAGAACAAAAAAGTAATTTTTCTACTTAGGGAGTTATTATTTTCAAAATATTCCTGAGAGGCTTATATTATTAAATTAGGATCTCGCGGATAATAGTTTCAAAACATTATTATTCAGTACCCAAATATAATTAAATTAATACATAAGAATAAAATGATAAAAACAAGTTCCAGAGTGATGTTGCAAGCCAACGAGATGACACATATGTGGAACACGGAATCCACATTGGATTGCCATGGGAAACACATGGTGCCACATTGGTGCACTTAGGGGTGATGCGTTGATATATAACGTAAATCCAACGCTTGACTTTTGGTTAAAATCAGATACCTTCTTAGTTTATTTAAATTTTTGTTAGGATAATATCGTATAGCTAATAGAAAATGTTTTTTAGACACTAAACTCTATCAAAAAGGAAACTAGAATAAAAAGTAATTTTGTTCCCATTGGAATTACAGGTGTGGTAGATTATAGTGAAACTGTAAGGTCTACATCACACACTATATAAATAGAGAATCGGTACTTTACAATTATGTACATGTATAAAAATTTGTAGGATGGATTTTTTTTTTAAAACCCAATATACATCCACTGCAATAAAATTTTAACCTACAAACGGTATTTTTCCCAACGTGTAGTTGCTTCGAGCACCATCAAGTCTGTCTCCGTACACTGCCCCACTCACCAAGAACCACTAGCCCCCCATCACCCGATCCCACTACATCTGCAGCCCCAACCATATAAATTTTGAACATATTCTTAACCACTTCCGATGATGGTAAAAACCGATCGGCATGTAACCAAGTTCCAAACAAATCCTCCACCCCAGGAAGCGCCTTTATAGCCTTCTTACGTTGCACACATTGCCGGCCGTCATGGACGATCTTCCCACAATGGAAACAGAAAAAAGTGACTTCTCATACTGGAAATCAATCCATGTTGGTTCTAATTTAGCACGATGAAATCACCAATCTTTATCAAGAGGCAATACAATCTGCACCCTTACATATGCTGCACGTTTATCACCAAAAGACATAGCCATAACTTCTCCAATCATCCAAACAAGCAGCCTAACTTTAGTCTCAATCATCCAACCATACGGTACATTGTATAAACGAATCCACATCGACACATACCCAACTGACATTTCCTTCGCACTCATACCCTATGGGCGTACTGTAGCGCCATTAAATGGCCATCGATTTTCCATGGTTGATGCTCAAAAACCTAATCGGCCTTGCTTTTCTCATTAAAATGAAACATAAAGACATTCTTTGAGGTACCCTTAATTTGAGATGGACAAACTTGCATCCATGGATATCTAATAGCCTCCTCCACACTGGTCACCGAAAATTTGCCCACCACCATCGCCTCATCACTGATAACTTCTTCCTTCCTCCTCGAAGTCATCCAATCCCACCACCTCCATGCCCTTAAACCTTTCAAATATATCCTTCATGATGCACAGCCACCACACGCACAATTAGACAACAAAAAAACCTTGTCAACAATAGCATTAAAATCTCGTCAACAATGGCTCTGGGAAATCTAACCAAGACAAGAAATCTCTAGCGTCGTTGGCCTAGAAGCGAAATAGAGAAATGACAGGGACACATAAATTATGCTCCATAAAATTTCGTTTTATTACTTTTAGAAAAATCATTTCTCAAATTTTTAAAACAAAATTATGACACTTAAAAATATATAAAAGTTATAAGTGGACAAGTATATACAAAAATATAGATAAAAGTAAAAATACCTAATACTAGCATTTCTCATCAAAATATTGTAATCTTATTGATTAACATTATATTTGATTTAAATTTAATTATTATATTTTTAAGCGATAATTTTAAATTTTATTTTAATATTATGTTATTTGGAATGTGTTTTTGTGTTTTTTTAAGTTATTATATTTTTAAAAGAATGTTAAACAAACACAAACAAAAAGAGTAAAAATGGTGTGATAAATGGTATCTCACACAAACAAACAAAACTAGAAAATAGGTGTGCATTGCAACCCAGATATTATCCATGCTATGACGAGGTGTTCTCAGGTTCCAATCGATGGTTTTGAAATTTCTATGATCTTCGAGGCAACAAAGTCCATGCCATGGAAAAAGCCTCTCGAATCCATTTATGTTTGATGGAATTCAATGTATGTCAACATATTACATACCATGGTACAAGGCTCTCGAGTTGCATCTTGGGATTAAATTATTAGTGCAAGCTATAATGTAGATTAAAGCATGTCGTGGTCTAAGTGTAAAAACTCGCCAAAAATCTTAATATACATACTAAATCAATTTCATCCTAAACTAAACCTATAATTACACTATAAAACTCTTATAAAAAATATCAAGTATTATTAACCATCCATAGACAATATAGAAAATAGAGAGAAAAGCTCCCAAATATTAAAATAGTTTTTAAAAATTTGAAGAACACAATTAATTAATTTAAATATTTGAAATCACTAATCAAGAAGAGATATTTTTGTTGTTATATAATATGAATTTTTGTACTAGAGATTTTAGTCTTCCTTCTGATGATTGGAAGGACAATTAAGGACAATTTTATAGTTTAATTAAATAAAAAAACTTGGATTTATTTCTTGTTCAAGTTTTTCATATCTTTAATTGTAAATTAATGATGAAATAAATCTTAATTTATAATTAAAAATATTTTAGAACCAAGTCTAATTTAATTTCATTATTTTTTGTTAAATTAGATAGTTTATATATTTTTCTTAAATTTATCAATTAATCAATTTCAATCACAATCCAAATTTTTTTTTATTAATTAAAAATTGTGAAAATTTATCATAATTATTGATAATTTGCTTATTTAAAAGGAAAAAAAAATCAATTTAGTTTTTTTATTTAAATCATTAAATTCGTTTTTTCCATAAAAGGGATAGCAAACTAATTTTTCTTATTAGTTCATCTTTATTTGGTTTAATTTAATTATTAAATCAATTTAAAATTTATCATCTTCTTCTCTCAATAGATCATTGTTAGAATATTTATGATTATTTATTTTAACTTATTTAAAAAACAATTTAATAATTTATTTAATGATTTACCTTAAAGTAAACTTATTACTAGCTTATAGATACAATTAATCTCACTTAATTGAATTGCTTTTATTGTTTTTCATTTGAAAAGTTTAAAATCAAAACTAATTTGAAAAATTATAAAAAAATATTTTTAAAATTTATAACAATAAAATTATTATTTATAATATTAAACAAGATTTAATTTGACGACGTTTAATATTAAATGAGTCTAAATGATCGTAATTCAATTTAAATGATATTTAAAATAAAATAATATATCAATTTTTTAATAATAAAATATATAAAATAAATATATAGATATTATTTTTATAATCATAAATTTTAATTTGTTATTATTATTATTGTTTCTCCTACTAATTTTTGCTGCATTTATTTGCTTTATAAGAACGACTTGGACTCTTCGGGTCACGGGTTGTGAATTATTGAATAATTTGCTGACCTTTAGTTGTCAGCGTGTAACTTAAAAATACGACAATCTAAACACCCAACCAGGTGAACCTCCATCTCTTCTAGTTTGTGTGAATTGTGAAAGACATTCATAAACAACATGTCTCTTGCGATTGAGTTAAGATTGGTTTCCTAAATTTCTTCAAAACCCACATGCGATTCACGCTATCAATCTCAATAACACTTCTGATTTCTTTTAGACTCATATTCATCAATCTTCAACATCACTTCCCTTACTTTCAAAGTAACAATTTTCTTTCATGTTCACCGTTTCAGTCAACGTCGTTTTTAGTCTATCGCACATAACGTGGCGTTATTTCAGCTCTAATTCACATGGTATGTTCTCGTTTCTTCTGCTTTTTATTTTTATTTTTTATTTTCATCTTCTTACGCAATAATACGTGTTTGATTTTGAAAGGGTTTAAGGTTCTCTATGTTTCTTTACACATGTGTATTATTCTTTTATTTTTGCGCAATATATGTTCAATTTTGATATATAGCTTTAGATCTGTGTTTGTCTGCTTCTGATTTTTGTTGGGTATTCATTTGTTACAGATAAGTAACTCAGTAACTTCTTGAAGTTTGAGATTTGAAGCTTTTTGTTGTTGCTGATAGGGTCGTTCTCAATTTGGGTTTTATAAATATTAGTTAATTTTGAAGCTTTGGATTTTGATTAGATAACTTATTAAGATGCCTTTGGAGGAGGGCAAGTATGTTGGAACTGTAAGCAGGACAAATCAATCCAAGCCATTGCCTCTAAGGATGCTTCAATTGTTTGTTATGTTTCTTGCTTTGTGTATCACTTTCTCTGTTATTAGTATATACACATTTCGGAATTTTGGACTGAGCAAAGTAGTTACAATCAAGTCCCCTTTCCAGCTTTGTTTTGAGGAGCCATCTAGTTTGGAGCAATGGATTAAGCCACCTTCGAATCTAATGCATACGATGAATGATCAAGAGCTCTTTTGGAGAGCTTCTTTTGTGCCTAGAATAAAGAATTACCCTCTGACGAGAGTTCCAAAGATTGCATTTATGTTTTTAACGAAGGGGCCATTGCCATTGGCACCACTTTGGGAGAAGTTTTTCAAGGGACATGAAGAGCTTCATTCCATTTATGTTCATGCATTGCCATCATTTCAGCCCAAGTTTCACTCTTCGTCAGTTTTTTATGGAAGACAGATTCCTAGTCAGGTATTTTCTGTCTTTATGTTATGTTCTTTCAAGATCTTTTCGGTTTTATTCAATAGTAGATGTCTTGAAATTAACTTTTTACTTTTATGCATTTTATTTTAATTAAAATAACTTCACATAATCATGCATCCCCAAATTAATACTGAGGAATTTGCAAATTCTTTTATTTTGTTGTTTTTCTGGTTGCAAAATCTTCAGGACTATTGCCTCAGATTTCAGGATATGGCTCTAAAATTGCTCTTGTGGCAATCCTCTGTCGGAGAAGTTGTATCTGATATATCTTTTTTAGGAAGTTCTGATGTGTGCTTTTGATAAGAGAATAGCCACCACACACACATTAGTTTAAATGAGAAATATATTATGTCTCAATAGTCTAAACGGATAACTTAAAATTTAAGTGTAGAGAATTTTACTTTCTAGCGTTTGTCACTTAGACTCCTTAATGTTTTACTCCTGGTATGGAGCCTTGGGCAAATTGTAGTTTGTAAAGCAATCCCATAATATAATCCTTTCTGCAAATATCGGTGATAAAGCAGTCCCTTATGATAATCACTCACTTCCATCCAAGGTTTACGATGGTTAAGTTTCATACATATATTTCTGTTTGAAGTAGGCCGGTAGAAATTTGATATGAATTTTATCCTTTATTAGTCAGCATATTGGTTTTCTGTTATTGAAGGATAATGCACAAATATGAACATTAAAATTGCTGGATATTATGCATCATTACATCCATGACAACTCCTTATAACTCAAAGTGACCAAATTTATTATAAAGTGATTGGGTAGTGATTTCCTTTGTCAATAATGATTTGATTTTCGTGACACTCCTTTAGACTTTGCGCTAAGAGAAAAAGATGATGCAGGCAATTAGCTTGCAGTTATTAAGATATTGAGACAAAAAGCTGTAATTACTAATCCACGATGAAAATCAGTCAAATTGAAGAGAAAATAGAATGAAAGATTCATTCCCTTTCTACGTATTCACTAAAAATTATAATGAATGGAAATGAGAATATTAATTTGCATAAATGTCATTCTTAAAGCAATAAAAACTAATAGAAAACTAAGTATCAAAATTAGAAATCATTTTGCAATTGCACGTTACAAATTTGAGAAAGGGAATCAATACCAAGGGGTGGAGGTAAAGGCCAAGCCCTTTGGGGTCTAGGTCGGGCTGAAGTCCAGTTTAGATTTTGGACCAATTTTTTTATACCCTACCATTTTTTAAACTTACTAAAATTATACGTACTATCCTAGTCACTATTTAGCATAATAAATTTTAAAAAATACATTAAACAAAAATATTACTCTAAATGAATAAAAAAAATCAAACAAAATCTCATTGATCTTTTTCCATCCTGCTCTCTTTTACTTTTCTTCCATCGTTTCTTTTTCTTTATTTTATTGCTTGCTCTTAACTTTTTAGTTTATTTAAGTAAAAAAGTCTCACTCATCCTCCTTGTTTTGTTATTATTTTTCTCCTATCTTCTAAACTATTACTATTAGATGGATTTTTTATCTTCATGATTGGATGCTACATAACTTAGTGAGGTACTCTTTCGTAATAGATGGATTTTATGCTTTGAAGCATCATATAAAATATTATGATAGCATTTTATTGTATTTGTAATATCTTTATAATTTTAATATAATATATTGGATAATGATGTTGACATTGTGGAAATAACAATTTAGATTGTGACAATACCCAATATATTTTGGGGTAAGAGTTATGATGTCTGTAAATTGTTTTTTTGTATAATTTTTAACTTTACTACTAAAGTTTTTTCTCCTTAATAGAGTTTTTCTGCAAAACGATATGTTAGCCCACCCAAAATTGACTCTCTGGCTCTGCCACTGGGTGGGGGAAATCGATCAATGGAGTGAATCCAGAATTTTTCGGCCCTTTTTATTCCCTTTCCAATTTCTAATTTCCATCATGTTTTTGAAAAGTAAAAGGAGAATGAGAATAACTCCCTGATTACTCATTTCCTTTCCTTCTAAGTAAACACCCCTAATTTAAAACAACATGTGCAAATAATTCCAAACAAAAAACAGAAAAACATTAGGACATAGAATGTGAAAGTATTTTTTGTGTCCTTTGCTTGTTGAGGATTTATCTTTGACTCTTTGTTCATCACAAATTTAGATTTTATGTTTTGGCCATCTATTCTTTGTTATTTTGTTTTGTGCTGTGCTGATACCAACTTTTCCAATATCAATAATGAACTTTATGTTTGCATGGTTGCCTGCTTATCCTCCATCTTTTCTCTTGTAAATGCCTACGAAAATTGATTTCTTGTTTTTAATTCACATCATTTTGTCAATGAAAATGCCTTTGTCGGTTTTATCAATGGCAGGTTGCCCAGTGGGGAAGGATGAGCATGTGTGATGCTGAGAGAAGACTCCTTGCCAATGCACTGCTTGATATAAATAATGAATGGTTCATTCTGCTTTCAGAATCATGCATCCCTATCTTTAACTTCAGTACTACATACCAATATATTGCAGAATCCAAATACAACTTCGTGGGTGCATTTGATGACCCGGGACCATTTGGTAGAGGACGCTACAATGAGAACATGGCACCTGAGGTGAATATATCGGATTGGCGCAAAGGAGCTCAGTGGTTTGAAGTTAACCGAAAACTAGCTATCAAAATAGTTGAGGATGCAAAATATCACCCAAAATTTGAACTCTTCTGCATACCAGCATGCTACGTGGACGAGCATTATTTCCCAACAATGCTAACCATTGAAGCCGGGAATCTCTTGGCTAATAGAAGCATCACTTATGTAGATTGGTCTAGGGGTGGAGCTCACCCAGCTACCTTTGGGAGACAAGACATCACTGAAAATTTCTTTAAAAGAATTTTTGAGGGTCATCACTGCACATACAATGACAAAAACTCTTCAATGTGCTTTCTTTTTGGAAGAAAATTTGCTCCAAGTGCTCTGGAGCCTCTTTTACATTTGTCTTCAAAGTTTCTGGGTTACTAGAAAGTAAATCCACAAGGGTTATTTTTGTGATGGCACATGTGAAAACTCTTCCAATTCTTTTCAGCTTACCTAGGCTTTTCTGGCACATGAAATTCATTTTGAATTTATTTATCTTTAATGCCAATGTTACTTCCCAGAACATTACCAGATGTACACAGAAGCTTGGACGTGGTAACTAAAGATCCTGGTTGTCAAGCAAATCCCAGAGAACATGCCAATACCCAATTAACCACTTATGAGCTGTCGCATCATTCGGGATTTGCTTTCCCAGCTTGGACGTAGAGCAGAACTCTAGCCTTATACTCATATATTTTGTACTAATACTTGGAACAGTTCATTCCATTTTGTTGTCTGGTTTGGTATTATATCTTTGCTTTCTGTAATCATACATTTCTCGTTCCAACTTTCATTCAAGCATTTGGAAAGCTACGGATATGACATGTTTGGTTCGAGAAATGGAAAAATAATAGTGATGTAATTGAATGAAAATAAAACAGTATTACAATTTTAAAAATAGTATTATTATTATTATTTTAAATAAAAATAGTATTACAACTATTATTATGGGAACTGGGATCAAAAGAATGAATTATTATTAGTGTAGTATTTTTAATTTGAATGGAATGAATTATACACAATAATTATTTTTTTCTTTTAAATCATTATGGATAAAAAAATCATTATTAATTTTCACATACAGTTATTACTTTTAAAAGTGTTAATTAAAATTTATAAATTCAACCAATTTAAGAAATATATACGTGCATATAGTTACAAAATATATCTTTTAAAAGATTAGGGTCTTGGATTTTAAAATTTTACATTTTAGTGTTTAATATTTTTGAAAGGTGCATTATAATCCCTAATTTTAAAAGGCACATTTTTAGTACATCAATTATTTTAAAGATAGACATACCTTCAGTTATTTAAAGATAAAATTCTGCACCTATCTACCATCTAGGTTATAATTATGGGTAAATTCGTTATTTTATACCCTTCAAAAAAAACCAAAACATTTTAAAAAATGTCCTAAATAAAAACACTAACCTTACCTCATGTACAGAGCACCAACTTTGTCATTTTCACACTTTGTTTCTCATTTTCTATACATTCTAATAAAAAATGTTAATTTTATTGTTGATTATTATTAGTGTTGTTATTATTTATTTTTCTAATTTAATTTTTATTTAAACTGAAAATATATTTTATAATAATAAAAATAATAAATTTATTTTTGAAAGAAAATTAATATTTTTGTTAATTACAATTTATATCCTTTATTTATAATATCATATAATTTACGTATACTTAAATAATACTTAAATTGTGAAATTAACGGATATGCACCTTAACATAATTAGATTACTTATAATACATCTTTTTTTTAAAGGAAAATAAAGTACTAAATTACACATTTTTAAAAGTTAAGGGATCTAGTGTGTATTGATTGACACGCCATACACAAAGTGTGTGTAATAAATACGTAAATATATGTATCGTAACAAGTAATATAATGATAAAAAATAATTATTTCGATTGAGATTATTTAATTAGAAACTAATTTTTAAAACTAAAAAAAATAAAAATTATTTTTTTTATGTATTTTTATATTTTAAGGAAGCAAAATTAAAATAACTAAAAATAAATAGCAATAATTAATTAGCTTAGATTTAGTAACTAAGAAGATATATGAGAAAATATCTAAGAATACTTAATCCCTTAATTTTCTAAACACGTGAATCGTTAAAATCCCTCCACTACAATTGTCAATTAATTACACGTTCAATTGAATCTAACTTAACATGTATTCCTCTTTCAAGTAAACTAAATATCATATAGTAATTAATTTAATCATACTCTCATGCCATTTAAATTGCACACTACTTATTAAGTTCAATTATGGATTACGTATATAAGAATTATACATCTCTACCTAGAAACTATGCATGTTATTTAATTAAGACAAACGATTAAATAATTTTCTCACATCTATTTAATTACCTTTATAGGTAAATGTTGGCCAAATAATTAATAGTATAAAATTCATATTAAATAATATAATTATAATTATAATTATAATTAGGGTAAAATATTATATCATCAAACGGTTAAAATTGGGTTCATAAGATCCCTAGATTAATAAATTAACTATATATAATTGTATTCATAAAACTCATATTTTTCATAAAAAATACAAAAATTAATAAAGAAAAGAGTAGAAGAAAAAATACAATCAATCTCGTGAATTGTAGTGATAATTTCCTATTGAATCTCCACCAAAATTATGTAATCTCTTGAATTTTTCTATATTTCTCTTTCCATATAGCTCTAAATACTGACCAAAATTATGCTAATGACGGTCACTTTGGGTTTATGGAGTGATTAGAGACTTAAATATAGCTCATGTGCGATTTGGACCGTTATATCAGCTTCAGATCAAGGCCTACGATCAAAACAAGCAAAACCAACAACGCCAGTCAATCACAGTGCGACACGTGGCAGGAAAAAATCACTGGGAAAATTAGAGAGCAACGCGTGGCAGGGGAGACTAGTTAGAGTCAATACTCACTAAGTTAGCGCCACACGGCATGATGTTATTCGTGGAAACGGATGGCATGATGCACAGGTGAAACGCGACGAGTAATCAGGTGGCGACATGTGGTAGAGAAGTTTGACCGCACTTCGAACTCGGATTGAACGTCGAGCTGAAACGTGACACGTAGTTCTTCCTCCTCATATGCGGCGTAACATGATTATTTGTCCTTACTTGCGTGGCGGTGCTGCATGACTTGCCTAGTGAGTTCCTGATTGGTTATGCGTTAAAAATTCATATAAAAATTTCAAAAAAATTCTAAAAATTATATTTTTACGTGTTTTCACTAAAAACTTTATATTTTAATATTTTTGAATATAAAAATAATATTTATTAAATAAAACATGTAAATATTAAGTAAAAAATTGTGTTAATGACTCTACTTTCATAGAGTCATCATGTATGTGTGTATATATATTTATTTAATTGCAAAATAATTATTTAATATGTAAAATAATATGTTAAAATTACATTAAATTTAATCATTTAAGTATTTAATTTAAATTTAGAATAAAGTAAAATATATTAGCTTTTGAAATAATATTCTTAAGCTTAATTTGAGCTGATTGAAGTGAATTTTTTATCAACTATCATATGCATAGCTTAAGCTAATTGAATTCCTATTGGTAATGAGGATCAATATTTACCATACTAACCAGAAAAGAAAAGAGAAAGTAGATGACTTATTTAAACTCTAATTTATAGCAAAAAGTATTTATATCGTAAAGTTATTACAAGATGATAACTCAAGTTGTAAGTTATGAATTGATTTTTCAAAAAGGCCTATTTAAAATATCCAATTATAATCTATAATGTGAATTACTATCTTACAATAATGTGTCGTGAGAATAATTGCTAAATTTATAATGGCTAACAAATTTTAATGAAAGTGCAAGGAAGGAAAGAATTTTCTCCACCTTTATGATAATTAAGTTCTAATGCTCATATCACAACAAAAGCATTCCGATAAATATTGACTATCAATAATATTACGAGGATGAAAAATAAAATGTGTTGAATTAATTATTAAGAATTTGAAAGATAATTAGTAATTATCATTAATAGAATGAATTAATGTTAAATAGCTTTTATAGTTTTAAAGTATTTGATTGCCCTTTATATACACGAGATACAAATATATAAAAAAAATGAATATATATGATTTCATTATATTAAATATTATATTAGAGCAAGTTATTTGATTAATTTATTTCAAAAAAACAAAAACAAAAGCCAAAAACCCATAAAAAATTTAGACTTAGAGTGGTTCATGACGTAAAATTTCTCACCGAAGTTGATCACAAAATTTATCCACTCCATTAAAAAATATGAGTACTCAAATTCGCTCAATGGATTGTTGGTGTATTGTAATATCATCAGGATCTTTCATGACCATTTTATCACGATAATTTAGTTTTCGAAAGATGTTTTTTAACTCCTCATAGTATACCGTGATTTGGTATCTTGTTTGAATGAGAAGATTTTATGATTCAAAGAATAGACATGCATTTAATCTTTATCATCATAAAAGGCTTTAGAAAGAGTACTCCAGATTTCACGAACAATGAGTATACTAAGATAATGTTTCATGATGTTAGGAGACATAAACAATAGAAGATCAACATTCTATTTTTCATATCCCTTGTCCAACACAACATGTGGAGCATTTTTCCCATGATGTAGGATAGTTTTTTTTCAATAATATTTATCTCCATCAATTTAGACTACCCATCATAATTGATTTTGGTAAGTAGAATGCTTGCATTAAAGGAACCTTCAGATTGAATAAGAATCGAAACAGATTTGGTTTTTGAGGAATCAATCTGATTACTTAAATTTTTCTCTTTTTTTTAAATCTCTCTTTAAAAAGAAATAATAAAAATAAAATTAAAATAACAAGAACACTGATAAGATCAATCCATAAAAAAAGATAGTGAAATTTAAGTAGAAGCTATTACTAAAATGATTATACTTGAGGAAAAAAAACTTGCAAACAGAGTTCTATTGCAACTCCGCAAAGTCAAAAGCCAAACAAAGGACGATCAATTCACTCAGATTGAATTATTCAAATGAATTACTGGAGGGGAAACACGAACCTAAGGTTTCCAAAAGCAAAGTAAACCCAAACTCTGTAACTTTTCGTACAGTTTGGTTAAAGTAGTGATGAAAGACAAAACTAAATCGAAGATGATTGGAAGCAAAAGTAGAATTCCTCTGAATTAAAGACTAAAATATGCTGACTCGGATAATAATTAGTTGTACATTGATGACATGGACAAGAATGATGTCCATCCTATCAAATTTTTGATGGTGTAGCAACAAAGGTGTGAAAATCGTGTCCATGGATTTAGGTAGTGAGTTGATGGTTGTGTCGATGAGAGGGATGGTGGGTTTTGGTGGTGGGTAGGTTTTGATTCTGTTATGATTTTCTGCCATCGACCCAATCAGACGTCACAAAATAGACCAAAATCCATCGATCCAAAGAATTTCAACAATTTGAACAAATCTATATACAAATGCATTCGCTGCCATCAAACATGTCATTCAAAAAGTCATTGCTTATATCTTAATGGATATCAAGATTGGTGAGACCTAACATAATATTGAAATTTCAAGCGACCGATTACTACAACAGTCGCTCAAACAAAATAAGATGAAACTACTCCTGTGTCATCAATATTGGTCACCATTACAAACACTCGAGGTAAGGCCTTAAACATTTATACATCTGTTTTGAATAGTACATGGATAATTTATTTTAGAGCTACTGATTGTATGACATTTGATGTTAGACAAGTTTATAGCCTTAATTCATCCTTCCAAAATAACATCTCCACAGCCAATGGTAATACTACCCTAGTTATTATGGAAGGGTCTTCACATCTTACTAACACTTTACACATGGATTCTATGTTAGTTGTCCCCTCCTTAGATTATAGCCTTCTATCGGTATCTCAAATCACTACTAATTTATCTTATGTTGTTATCTTTTGACATTATTGTGTTGGTAAGGACATTCAGACTTGACAAATGATTGGTTATCGTGTTAAGAGAGGAAAACTATATTACTTGGGCTTGGAGTAAAAAATATATTAGTAGATTACAATAAGCTTTAGCAGTAGAGAGCACCAGTTCACCAAAGAAGATCATTGAGATTTAGATCTGGCATCGACGTGTGGGACATGCCTCATTTGATTATTTAAAAAAGTTATTTCTTAGTTTATTTACAAATTTATATATTTCTGTTTTCAAATGTGATATGTATGAACTAAAAAAAACCATTGTGCTTTATTTCCTTTGATTTTAAATAAAAGTACAATTCCTTATATAGTTATTCTCTTTGATGTTTAGGGATCATCCAAAGTTCCCACATTTGAGTGGTCACATTGGTTTATTACCTTTATAGATGATTTTATTTGGATGACTTGGTTATGTTTGATGAAATTTAAATAAAATATTACATTTCTATTTCAAAAGTTTTATAATACCATTCATACACAATACAATGCCTAAATATAAATATTATGAAGTGATAATGGCAGGGAATACCATAGTTATAAACTTTAGAAATTTTGAACTCTCATGGTTCAATTCATCAAACTAGTTATCTGAATACACCTCAATAGAATGGTGTGGCCAAATGTAAGAATAAATGCTTAAATTTGTTCTTCGCACTTCCCTAATTGAGGCTCACATGCTCTTATGCTACTGGGGTGAAGCTTTTCTCTTTTCCATATATTTCATCAATCGTATTCCATCTTATCCTATCAATTTTAAAACACTTTTCTAGAGACATGTAGAAGCTTTAATTTATTGCTCCAATAGTCCTAAACCTACGCTCTCATGTCTTCAGATGTGTTGCCTATGTTCATCTTCACATACACCAGCATAATAAGTTAATGCCTCATGCCTTAAAATGTGTTTTTGTGATATGATATTCATCAAAAAGGATACAAATGCTATCATCCCCTTAATTTTTGTCTTTGCATATTCCTTATACTTTGCCTAAGTCATCTAGGAGACATTTACCATAAGGTCTTACTAGTGGTATTCCAAAACCTACATATGAACCTCAATTGTCTAGTAAAATAAAATATTCCATGAACCATTATATGTCTGCACATTGCTTGCCAAAAAAAATTAGTCATTTAGCAATCAATCATCTACTATATCTATACCTAGAAGCCTTAGCAGATCCTAGATGGAGAGAATCTATAAATGAAGAGATGAAATCTCTAAAAAAAAGTGAAATATAGGAACTAGTTGAATCTTCACAAGGGAAAAAATGAGTTAGATGTTAGTAGATTTTCACTACGTAGCAAAATGTTGATGACACAATTTAATGCTTTAAGGCAAGAGTGGTAGAAAAGGGATACCCTTAAATTTATTAGATTGATTAATAGAAACATCTGCACATGTAGCCAAAACGAACTGAGTTTGTGTTCTGTTATCTTTCGTTGGTAACTTGGATTGGCCATTACAACAATTTGATGTGAAGATCGATTTTCTACGTGGTGAATTATCTGAAGAAATCTACGTGGATCTCCTATCACGATGTATAATATAAAAGGTTATAGCCAGAAGGTTTTAGATTAAATAAATCATTGTATGGGTTGAAACGATCATTGAGAGCATGATTTAATGATCAGTGCAAAATTGCAAGTACACAATATCATAGTTTTATAGTTTTATGAGAAGAGTATCGTCCTCAAGGATTGGTAACTTACTTTTGAAAAATACCAAAATTATGCTAATCTCGATTTTATCAAAATAAGTCACTAAGGTTGTTGTAATTGGAATTTAAAATAAAATCAATTTAAAGAAAATGCGTAAATGGAAACAAATATGTTATTCGAAGATCAAATTAATGAGAAGAAAACTTCTAGGAAATCAATTTCACCTAATCTCTCAGTATGCTTTACTCATCTAGCTAATTTAATTTAATTTTATATGTTTGTTAGCAATCTCCAAAAACACCCAAAAACCTCTTTCAATAGTTAATTGGAAACATTCTTGTTCATTAATTTACCCAAGCATATACAATTTAACAAAGTAAGAAAGCATTAAGATTAATGGTTTTAATACTACACATGTTCATACAAGTCTTTCAAACTCTATATTTACCTATGCTGAAATATTTCATATCTATCCTATAATTACCTCTTTCGATAGTAAATAACAAGACAAAAATGATCTAATTAATGGCCAGTTAATTAGAAGTAATAAACTCAGAATAAATAAGATAAACATGAAAAAAATAATTCAAATTAACATGGAAAAGAAAGCATGGTTTGGAGTTAGATTACATCTTTTTCCTAGAATAAAGAAATTTAGTTCATGCTAAAAACTAAATTCAACATAAACAAATTCACCATAATTTTTCTAAGAGGAATTGAAAGGAAAATGAATGCTGAAAAATCTATTTTCTCCAACGTCTGTTTTTCTGTTTAAGTCCAATTTTTAGAAATCCTCTCCACTAATGGAACCAAATACCAAAATCAAATATCAAAAGGTCTATAATCAAGGTTGTAATGATAGGACATAGGATGAGGGTTAAGAAAGAAATGGATATGGAAAATCAAAGAAAATTGGGAAAATACTTGGTAGAAGAAACAATAAAAATAATATCCACAGGATTCACACTATAGCTCTTTCTCGACAATATGCTCATACTGATGACAATATTGTTGCTATCCTCAATAAATGGAATTCTTTTTTTCATCTTGATACTAATAGCCTTTTCTGATTTTCAACCACTTTAACCCTTTTTTTGATTCTTGCCTTTCACTTTGTTTTCTTTTCACACTTTGATAAAATAGAGAAAACATAATGTGGATTATTTAATTTGAACTAACTTTATATTTAAATGAAAATTTTCACCAAAGTATTTCTCAAAATTTAAGGTAAATTCATAGTTTTTCAGACTTAGAATGGAAATGGTTTATGTAGTTAAAAGAACAAATAAAGGCTTATGTAAAATAAGGTTCAAGGGGGTTCACTATGGGAATACAAGACGGTTGGGAAAGCTTTTTGGCTGACAAAAAAATTGCGTAGATCCTTTCTCTAATATTTGGTATCAATTAGGATTTCACCTCTAGAATCCATTGAGCAAAGCAAGATTGAACTTCCCTGACCTAGTTAATTTAACTCATTCTCTTCGTAGGGAAAATGGAGTAAAGAAAATTTGACTATGTGCTCAATTATTTTCAAGGACAAAGATTTAAATCAAAGTACCCACAAAACTCTTACTAACATAATAGTAGATTTTGAAATTTTATTCTCAAAATCATCCTCAATCACATATTTCAAAGTCGTAGCAAAATCAATCAAACTCAAAAAAATGCTTAATAAGAGAATCCAACAACTCAAGACTATAAGAGTTTACACCCCAAAACTTAAACCAAATAATGTTCTCATTCTAATTCAAAAGTGAAATAGATTAAGAAATGAAAGGAACTTCCCTAGTTTTATGGTAGATCTTCATTAGTTTGTAATTTTCAACTCTTTATTCCAGTAATATAAACTAGTATCAAAATCCAAATTATTCAAATAAATAATAATAGAATAAAATGAAATAGAAGAATAAAAAAAGGTTTTATGGGCTACCACCCATAAGCACTTGTTTTATAGTCTACATCCTAACTTTTCAATCTCCATCAATTAGGAAATCGAAGAGGAATAAATGCACAACTCCTCTCTACTTGTTCTCCATAATAGTGTTTCAATCTCTGACCGTTAACTCTGAATCTATGTCATGCCTTGTCCTTTAAGTCGATTGATCCAAAAAGAGAATATTTTGACTTGTCCATCTTGATATTAACTTACTCGGGAAGAACAAAACCTACTATCTTAGAGCAAACTCAAACTTAAGAATCTGTTTGTCATGCCACTTCTTTATCTATTTTTTGTAGATCTTTGCATTTTTATAAGCATCATTCCAGAATTTATCCATCTCATTCAATTGAAGAAGTCACTTTTCCCCTACTGCCTTCAAATAAAAATTAAACCTCTTTATAGACCAATAAGATTTATGCTCTAACTCAACATGGAGATGCTATGCTTTTCAAAACACTAATCTATAAGGAGACATTCTGATAGGTGTTTTAAAAGTTATACGGTATTTCCACAAAGAATCATCAGGCTTCTTTGCCCAATCCTTTCTATTTGTGTTGATTGTCTTCTTAAGGATATTCTTGATTTCTAGATTTGAAATTTCAACTTGGCCATTAGTTTGAGGATGGTAGGTGAGTTATATCTTATGCTTTATATCATACTTAGAGAGAAGGTTTTCAAACAACTTGTTGTTAGAGTGGGTCCATTTCACTAATAATAGCTTGTGTAGTGCCAAATCTTGTGAATATGTTCTTATGTAGAAATTTGAGCACTACCTTTGAATCATTTGTTATTGCAGAAATTGCATCCACCCACTTTGACACATAATCAACTACTAACAAGATATAAACAAAGTCAAAAGAAGGAGGAAAAGGATCCATAAAATCAATTCCTCACACATCAAATAACTCAACCTCTAAGACATTTTTCGATGGTAGCTCCTGACGTCTTGAAATATTTTCCATACTTTGGTACTGATCATAAGTTTTCACCAAAGTATAACTATCATGAAAAATAGAGGGCCAAAAGAAACCACTTTGAAGTACCTTAGCTGTTGTTCGTGTTACTCTAAAATGTCCTCCATATGACGAGGAATGGCAATGATGGAGAATGACTTGTATTCCTCTTTAGACACACATCTTCAAATGATTTGATCAAAGAATCTTTTGAAAAGTGAAGGCTCATCCAAAGATAATATGTCACATCATGCAAAAAATTCTTATTGTGGTGGTACGTAAGATCTGTTGGAAATACCCTACAAGTTAGGTAGTTTACAATATCAACATACCAAGGAATCTTGATCTCACATGCAAACAACTGCTCATCAAGGAATGTTTCTTGGATCACTAAATCTAATTTTACTTCCTCTTACTCCGACTAAAAGAGATGGTTAGCAACTGAATTTTCACTTCTTTTCTTATCTCGAACTTCCAAATCAAATTCTTGAAGAAGAAGGATCCAATGAATCAGTCTAGGCTTACCATCCTTCTTTCCAAACAAATAACAAAGTGTTGCATAATCAATGATCACTATCACCTTTGTACCAATGAGGTAAGACTGAAGTTTGTCATAAGTAAACACCACAACAAGCATCTCCTTCTCAGTTGTTTTATAATTCAATTGGGCTTCATTCAATGTATAGATTGCATAATATATGGCCTTAAATAGTTTGTTTTGTTTTTTTCCTAACATGGCTCCAATTGCAAAGTCACTTGCATCACACATGACTTCAAAAGGTTGACTCCAATCAAGTACAGTCATTACTAGTGCTAAAATTAGTTTCTCCTTGATTGCATTAAAGGCCTACAAACAAACATCATCAAAGTTAAATGCAGAATTTTTTGCAAGAAGATTACATAAATGTTTTGAAAGTTTACAAAAATCTTTTATAATTCTTCTATAAAATCCTGCATGTTCCAAAAAGCTTATGATTCCTTTCACATTCTTTGGAAATGGTAGTTTTTCTATTGTTGCAATTTTAGCACAGTTAACCTCAATTTCTTTAGATAATACTCTATGGCCAAGTGATGAGCAAAAATCGACATCGCTGATCTTGCCAATACTTTGGTTTTATATTTATAAAACTCTCGCAAGTGCACGAATCATTTCGTAGAAAATGATAAGTATACTCCCAAGGTCGATTGAAGGAAGGAATATATGTAGTTTTTAATTTATTATTCAAACTTTTAAAAATGAAATTAAATCATAAACATCCTGTCACGATATTTGGGTTTTTGTGTTTCTAACCTAATAACATAAAAATAAACATAGATATAGATTCAATAAATATTTATGCAAATTTTATCATTTATAATAGTGGAGTATTTATGGATATAATAACTAAGTTAATTATGCTTGCTCATATTATTTAGGTTATTAAATATATGAATTGATATTTATGGATTCTCTCTTTTTTATATGAATACTACCTTTGGTAGGGTTAGATATTCTTTGTTAACTAAACAAATCAATTAACACCTATGAGTGGGGTTGATAACTAATTTGGTTAATTAAATTAATTCCTTTTTCTAAGAGATTGAAAATGAACCATTTAAATGCCACCTTTGGTGGGGTTAGACAGTTTAAACTTTATTCAAAGTGTCCAAATTAAACCTAAGAATTTAATTATCCTTAGCACTAACTTTCAAGTTTTAAAACCACTACTGAAAACATGTTGTCAATACATTTTCAGATAATAATTCTTATAAAAACGTTTGAAATAGAGCTTCACTCTATCTACCAGGCGATTGTACCAATAAATAAAAGAGCACTACTTTAAATCAGACCGGATAACTAAACCTTAAAATCTAATTTTCAGATTTAAGTTTGTAATGAAAAATAATATATTTCTCTCTAACATTCTTAATATAAATTCTTGAATAAAAATAAACTCAATTCATTTTAGAGATTTTTACTTATTTAATATTTCGTAAGCATAACAACATTATTAGTATATCATGTTTACAAACAACCAACAAAGTTAAATTTAATCACAGACAAATTAAATATAACATGTAAGAATAAATCATAAAAAATAATTGTAAAGAAAATAAAATCTTTACATTACTTTAACGTTATTCTTCTTGCTGGAAAACCTCCAAACGGAATTTACACTCCCATTTATTGAATCAAAAAGCAAATAAATTACAAAAACATAATTAGTTCTTCTCAAAAAGAGAAGAACTCTAAAACTAAGAAAAACTAACTAAGAAAAAATTACAAACTAAGAAAAACTAAAAACTAAGAAATTGAGAGAAAGAAAGAGAAGAGAAGATATGTTTTTAGGTGTGATTTGAAGTGAAGAGAATGAGGGTATTTATAGGTGAGGAGAGGAAAGAAAAGTGGGTGAAAAAATGATTAAAAATGGAGAAAACACGGAGTAGTGAATGATGATGTCATACTGTTGACGTTATAGTGATATGGGGTGAGTTAGCGTGCGCAGATAGGGCAGATGGGCGCAGCGGCGTGCGCGGGACCGGGTGTTGATAAGCGTGGACGCGCGCGGAATGGGTGTGCTGCATGCGGCTGCTCGGCACGACTGGGTGTGAAGCGTGCGTTGGCTGGCGCGGCTGGGCTACTGCATGCACGATTTCCTCCTTTTTGACATTTTTGACCCATTTTGTCCAATTTTTCCATATTTTTTTACTTTTCCTCATTTATTTATGAATATATTTGTGATGTATTTCCTCCATTATTTCTCTTTGAGTCTTTAAGTTATGTTTTTAAGCGAAAATACCTGAAAAACAATAAAAATACCCGTGATTATGAAAAGACAAATTTATATAAATATATGATAAAATCATATAAATATATATATTTTTAATCAATTAATGTGCATAAAATCATGGTTATTTTAGTGCTTTTTGAGCACTCATCACCAAGCACGAGCTAAATTATGCAAATAATGATCAAAATATGTACCATAAATTGAAAAATTATCCATGAAAATTTCCATTATATCTTCCACCATTTCAGAAAAAATAGCCATCATGCAACGTTGAAATGTTGCAAGGCATTTCACAATCCAAATGGCATCTGTCTAAAAGAAAATGTTCAGTACAGGTATATGAATGTATTTTTCTACTAATCTTTGGGGGCTATAACAATCTGGTTATATCCTGAATAACCATCTAAGAAGCAATAATATGGATATTTGGCCAATCAATCTAACATTTAATTAATGAAATGGAAGTGGAAAATGATCCTTCCTTGTTTCTTTGTTAAACTTGTGGTAATCCATACATACACACCAACCCATGACTATTGTTGTAGGAATAAACTCATTGTTGTCATTTTTCATCACCATTATTCCACCCTTTTTTGGTACAACTTGCATTGGACTTACCTATGAGCTGTCTAAAATAGCATAAATAATTCTAGCATTGAGGAGCTTTAAAATTTAAACTCTCACAACTTCCTTGATTGTTGGATTTAATCTTCTTTGGGGCTTAATTGTTGGTTTGTAATGTTCTTCCATTAGAATCTTATACGTGCAAATGGAAGGAGTTATACCTTTATGTAAGAGATAATCCATTCCAAGGCTGTTCTATGCTCCCTTAACACACTTGCAAATTTTCCTCTTCTTTGGGTATAAGTGATGCAGCAACAATCATTGGAAATGTGTAAGTATCACCTAAGAACACATAGCAAAGAGGCTCAGACAATTGCTTCAACTCTAGAGTTGTAGTTTGCTGCATTTTTTTGTAGAGATTACAGAATCCATCTTTGCTACCATCGGCTATAGCCTATGTACATACTTCTTTTCTAAATGATGTAACCTACTGCAATGTTTGTAAGGAAAATACCTAGTGGAGGAATTATTCACTAACAAAAGTTCAATCAAATTGACAAATAGCAGAAATATTAAAATCATAAGTATAAGATGAAGTGGTGATACATCATTCTAGGTGATCGCACTCCTACATAAATAGGCATTAAAGTCGGTTCTCTGAACCGACTTTAAATTTAGAGACTTAAAATGTAAAGTCAGTTCACGGCATGAACCGACTCTACACGTAAAGTCGGTTCAGGCCGTGAACCGACCTATACGTATTTGTTTTTATTTTTATTTTTATTTTTCGTATTATTCAGTATATATATAAATAACATAAAAAAAATATGAATAATAATACAAATAATTAAAAATTTAAATATATTTAATTACTTGATAATTAAATTTATTACAAAAACAAATAATGCATAAATAATACATATAGTTAACTTAAATTACAAATAAAATAATGTCGTCAAAGTATAATTATTATGCGATCGAGTAACTTGGTTGGCTTAGAATCTTGATTGGCCTTCACAAGCATTATGACAAAAAAACAGCTGATCCATATAACAAATATTCTCCTACATATATGAGCACGTAAAACATCCATAAAAAAAGTAGTCTAAACTTCAGACGTACGAATGAAGAAATTAAATCATTATAAATATTACCATAAAAAAGAGATTACCACGTACAATGACATTCGACGAACTCATATTAGCATTATTAATCATTTTTCTATATATATGAAGTTATCTGGAATCTCTACTTCTATTTTTTAATGCTATATATAATGAACTCTAAATATGAAATCAATTGTAACTTCGATTTCTTACTTTGCTAAGTTTGTGTCAGTTTTGGTGCCCTTAAACATATGGAACACGTTCATGTGCACCAAAACTCATACAAACCAAAAAACAAATCGGACCTACGTACACCTGATTTGTACATTTAGAGCTCATTATATCATTAAAAATACTAGCAGAGATTCTAGATAAATTCATATTTATAAACAAATTAATGATTAATATAGTGTTAATATGAGTTCGTCAAATGCAAGTAGGAAAGAGAGATGAGATGTAGTTTGGGCCAAATCATTAAAACAATGCATTCCCCTAAATACATGAGCATATATATGATTAATCATCATCAAACAAGTGATTTCAGACACAGGAATAGATAGAGAAGGCCAAATCATTAAAAAAATTACTGTTATGTTGTCATATGCTATTCAAGATCATCAGAATCTTCTTCTGATTCTTCTTATGATGATATAATTTGAACCATGTGTTCTGCACATTCCTCTCGTAAATCATCAAAAAATTGCTGGTCGTAACCCATCTTGTTCCAACCAAAGAACTACATGTATTTAAAATCAAAATAAGAATATAATTTCATTTATTTACAAAAACAAACTCAAATATGTTAAAAACTTGTATGTATATGGGTAAAATATATTACCACATCATCAATTGGAATTTTGATATTTGTGATGATTTCGCTCATAAACTTCATGACATAATAACCACACATGACTCCATTATTTTGTTGTGGAACCTACAAAAAAAAGTGCATGTATACATGAATTTTCATATTCGAACATCCTTATTATTTAATTGTAAAATTAATAAAATTATTAATATTGAATTGTACATACCATAAATTTTGTCCATATAAGCTTATGAGATTTTTTAAGGACAATGCCCCTAAACTTGTTCCACAACTTCCATGCCCTATCAAGGTATAAAACGATTAGTTTTTATTAAATATTACAAAAAATAATAGAAGAAACTAATATGTAACTATATATAACTCTTAAATTTCAACAACTGCTTTTGTATCTTTACTCAGTTCTATGGAAGCTGAGTCACAGTACCAAGCATGATTATTGAACATATCAATCATTACCAACATCCAATGATCTTGGCCTTGTTCAAACCTTAATGGCCAAGGGATTATCAACTTTTGATTTCTACTAAGTGTTAATGCTCTATCACATAATTATTTAGCTCTGATGCTAACATCCTTCTCTTGATATTGATTGATATATGAAGAATCATAGAACATTGATAAATGTGATGAGTGATTATGTTGAAGTCGATAATAGCAAGCCCTATATATAATTAGATAATATAAATATAATTATATATGTTATGCATAAATAAAAGAAAACTAACTAGATTGAGGACTCCCCTTGTCCACACTTGAATTATACTTAAATCGATCATTTGATATTCAAATATTTGCAACAAGCACTCGATCGATATATAAGTTTGGCCGATGTCTACACCAGAAATTTCAATAGGAAGTGGCACAGTTCATCCATCATTTATGCTAGATTCCCTCCCAACAATAGTCATCAAAGTGCCAAGATTTCTACTGAACTGTAACGCATAAGTATGACTATACTTTTTCCAAGGCTTCTTCTTGAATGACTTGGTGCACGATGATTGGCCACTAGTCATAGATTTAGCACGAGATACTTGCTTGGTATCTCTTAAATGTGCCGCAATTAAGAGTTCTGGTATAATAGACTACCAAAAAAGTATCATATATGTATTTTTAGTAACAATATAAGATCACATTAAATAATAGTAGTAAACAAGTGTTATTTTTTAAGTTAAAAAATAGTATCATGTCAAAATTTAGAACAACTTGAATCGACGGCTAAGCCACATACTGTCCAACTGCCTTTTGGACTGTGGTAGCATCAAAAGGCACAGGTAGTGGACAATCATGAAATAATGATTGATCAATTATTATTCGCCAATGATTAGGCAAATATTGATTATGAATCATCCGATCATCGCTCAATTGTTGTACCGTTCCAATAGCAACATAGTCCGTTGACGAAGGATGTTTCAACAAACATTTCATATTCTGTAAAAAATTTAAGTGTTATATATAAAAAATAAAACATATAATAAGAATTTAAAAATAATAGATTATATACACCAAAAATTAAAATCTTACCACATATGATTCATCAAATAGAGGAGGACTCTCATGTGGGGTAGCTATTGGATGTACATTCTCACCAATATATTCATCTTGGCTTGATTTATGGTCAGAATGTGCAGATTGCATTGGAGAAAATGAACCACTACTTGATTGCATGTGCATTCCTGGTATATAATGAGGACCAATAGGATGGATATATCCTATATTGGATGTAGTTTGAGCACAATGAGATTGTGTGGATGGCATGCCTGGCATGGATGGTGGCATGCTTGGCATGGATTGTGGCATGCCTGGCATGGATGGTTGCATGCTTGGCCAATATGGAATGCCCTGGTTGTAGCATGATGCCATGGTTGACAGTTGTTGTGATTGCTGTTCTTTTAGTGTGGCAATCTCACTCATCACGGAGGCCTTAAAGGAGTTGAATTCTTCTTCAATTTTAGTGTATTTCTCCTTACTTACCGTGTGAGGCTTATGTTTTGGAATTTTAAAATACTCCATAGCACCATCATATTGGCTACCTCCCCTAACACGACGAGGATGCTCGCGTCCGAATGCATGATATAAAGCATCTCTCTCAGGCTCTTCGATTATTTTACCCCTGGATATTTTTTCTTGAACAGCTCTCTACAAATAATAAAGCACACAAACATATCATTCATTATTACATCAATTATTAAATATCAGTCAGACTTTTTATCAACCGAAATTACTAACCAACTTATTTAATTGTTCTTCTCCTCGTTGACTCATCGGTCTTGCATTCTTCGTTTTGAGAGTGTTTGTTTCTATGTACAATTCCATTCGGGTAACAGGTCTACCCAATTCAGCTTCCTACATAAATTAGGAAAATTTTATTAACAATGACATGAAATTAAATTGAGAAAAATTAATATAAAAATATTTATAAAATTAAGACAAATTAATAATACCATTATATATCTAACTTTAGGATTTGAAGACCTCCCAGTACGGTTAGGAAGAATGTTATGCATTTGGACATTCTGATGATCTTCTCTAATAATTTGAAATTCTTCTAAACGTCTATAATCCACAAAGTCTTTCCAAACTTGAGGTGTAATCCATGGGTGTCCTTCAGGGATTTTGTAGATCACATTCTCATCAAGTGTTTGTAAATATGGAAACACATAATTTTTCGCCAATCTGGAAGTCTTGTATTCCTTCCACGCCTTATTTGCAATCTTATAACACTTGCCCTGCCAACTGTCATCGACTTTGTAACGATTCTGTAAAAACACAGTACAAAAGATTAGATATAATACACCTAATATAATATATATATATATTGATTATAAAATATAAGAGACTTACATAAATAGTTATCCATATTTTGAACTTTTCTGCATCGGCAACCTCAGACCAATGATTTATATTGATTGGAATACTGGACTTTGCCAGTCGACCAATAGAAGATTTCAATTGTTGACCATTTTCCTCTATTGGATTACCAGTAGCATCAAATATAACAGTTATTCTATCATCTGGGTTAAGTGGAGCATCAGGTATATTCACCCAACCCCTTCTTTTCAAATACCCCAATGGATCATTTGGATCTACAAGCTGAATATCCATGAAATATCTGCAAATAGTGGAGAAATATAAATTAATTGACAATTTTAGGAACACACATATATACAAGAGTTATTACAACAATATAGAACATACATTATGTTTAATTAGGTTGTTGATCATATACATATATTCCTTCACAATCACTTCGAGTCCATGTCGAAGAATCATCATCATCAATTAGATCATCACGTACATTAGGCAATTTATTTGCGAAATTACTAATATTGGTTAATGTATCAAGCATAGAGTCATCATCTTCTACAACATCACAATGGTAAAACTCTTTTTGTGGAGGCGTTAACACAACAGACCATATTGGATCAATTTGATCGCTCACTTAAAATACTTGTTTTGCATGAAGTGCTAACGTGAAAGGATCATCTGTGTGACTTATCCTGGATAAATTTACAAGGGTAAATCCAAAATCATCTATTTTATATCCAACATTGATAACATCTTCGACCCAATCACACAAGAATACTGTTTCATGGAAGACCTCATAATCCAATTCCCAAATCTCTTGTATTATACCATAATATGTTCTATCAGAAAGTACAGGATTAGCATCTTTTGAACTGGCAAATTGCATAGTTTGTGCAACCATCTTCACCCCACTATTTTGATTTACTCGGACTTTGTCCCTAGCTTGAGTCGTAAACCTCGATCCATTTATTGTGAAACTATGAAATGATTTGACATCGAATTTTGGGCCATGTGCAAGCCATTGTAAACTTTCTGATATTTTATGATTGGGTTTCTTGAGTTCATCTCGAATCTATGTATACAAAAACACGAAATGTGTTTAGAGCAAAGTTTTAAAACATTGAATAGATCTAGGAAGATACATGCATGATTTTTTGTTTGTGACACTAACGTGGTTGCGAAACCAATTAATAAGCTCTCGCTTATGTTCATCATACAACCATTTTTCTCCTCCTTTTTTTTATAACGAGGATCGACCTTCAATAAGTTTAAATGCATCCTGTAATGTTATTAAATATATATTAAGTTATATATCATCATTAATAGTTAAATAAAAGATGAAACAATGAACATCACTTACTCTATGTACGGTTGTGCCTCGTTATTATTTACCAAAATGATTCGGTGTGCTTTTTCCCATCGAGTGCGGTCGATAAATAATTTCTTACTTCCACCAAGCATAGGGTTACCTACTTGGATCATGTGACGTTCTAAGAACAACTTGTGCGTAGGATTCCCAATTTCAGTGCAACCACTAAAGTATTCAGAACAAAACTCAATGGCCTCTTCAGCAATGTAGCATTCCACCATGAATCCTTCAGGTCGATATCTATTATTTACATATCCTTTAAGGACTTGCATATATCTCTCAAAAGGATACATCCACCTTAAGTAAGTAGGACCACATAATTGAACCTCTCAAACTAAATGAACACATAAGTGAATCATTATATCGAAGAAAGAAGGAGGAAAATATTTTTCAATTAGACACAAAGTTTCTACAATTTCTTTCTGTAAAGAATTTAACTCGCCAATTGATATAGATTTCTTGCATATTGTATTGAAGAATGAACAAAGCCGAATTATTGATATTCGAACATGTTTTGGAAGAATTGATCTAATAGCAACTGGTAATAACTGTTGCATTAAGATATGACAGTCATGTCATTTCAATCCATATAGTCTCTTATCGGTGATAGACACAAAATTTCTTAAGTTGGATGAGTAACCATCAGGAACTTTCACACCTTCCAAACATTTACAAAACACATCCTTCTCTTTTGTTGACATTGTATATGATGCTGGTGGCAAGTATGTTCGATTCTTATCATTTTCCACCCTTGGTTCCAATTCAGGTCGTATGCCTAGTTTCTTTAAATCCAATCTTGCTTTAATGCCATCCTTTGTTTTTCTAGGTATATTAAGTAAAGTGCCAATCAAGCTTTCACATACATTCTTCTCAATGTGCATGACATCTAAGATGTGACGAATGTGTAGGTCTTTCCAATAAGGTAATTCCCAAAATATTGAATTTTTTTCCAACAACCATTCGGTTCAAAATCTTTTTCATTTTCACCAATTTCATTAGTTGACCTCTTTCGTTTCCCTACCTTGGTGAGTTTTTTTTTCATCTTTCCATATCGTTTGAATGTCATTCAATACCTCGCAAAGGTCGAGTTGCATGATCATGATCTTCTTCACCATCGAACGGTTTCTTTTGGTATCTAAACTTGTGTCCAGATGGAAAAAATCTCCTATGTCTTCTATAAGACATCTTTCGTCTGTGAACAAGATACTTTGCAGAAGTTCCATCACTACATATAGGACATCCCTTGTAACCTTTTGTTGCATGTCCTGATAAGTTTCCATAGGTAGGAAAATCAATAATTGTCCATAAAAGGACCCCCTTCAAGTTAAAGTATTCTTCTTTATATGCATCGTAAACATTTACACCATCATTCCACAACGTCTTTAAATCATCTATCAAAGGCTGTAAATATACATCAATATCAACATCGGGTTATTTCGGTCCTGAGATCAATAATGCTAACATCATGAATTTTCTTTTCATACACAACCAGGGAGGAAGGTTGTATGTTACCATAATTACTGGCCAACAGCTATATCTACTACTGAGGGAACTATGTGGATTAATTTCATCAGCAGCAATGGCAAGATGCAGATTGCACGGATCAGATGAAAATTGAAGAGATAAATTATCTACTACTTTCCAATTTGGAGAATCACAAGGATGACGTAGCACCTCATCATTAGATCGATTATCTGAATGCCAAGTCAACATCTTTGATGTATATTTACTATTGAACAACCTTTGAAAGCGAGGAATAGGAGGAAAGTACCAAAGAACCTTTGCAGGCACGCCTTTCTTATGTTTTGTACTCTCATTTGTACCATGCTTCCATCTTGATTCTTTACACATAGGACAATCATGTAATGTCTCATATTCTTTTCTATAAAGAATGCAATCATTAGGACAAGCATGAATCTTATGATATTCCATGCCAAATCGACTAAGAGATTTCTTCACTTCATACATTGAAGATGGCAATTCAATACCCTCAGGAAACATATCGACTAGTAGATTTAGTAATTATGTGAATCCCTTGTCAGAAAAACCATGTTTTGCCTTGACATTGTACAAATGAACCAATCCTGACATTTTAGTGTATTTTTTGCATTTTGGATACAACGGTTTTTCGGCATCTTCTATAAGTTTATTAAAGGTTTCGGGATCATCCTTGCGTAATTCATCTTCAACACCACGAAACATATTTTCTGTTTGTACATTATGATATGATGTATGTAATCCACCCACATTCTTATTATACTTTTCTCCATGAGTATTATCAATATTTTCTCCATAATAATACCAACATTTATAGCTTAATAGAATACCATTACGGATAAGGTGATACTTAACCTCATCAAATTCATGAAATCGCTCATTTTTACATTTAACACATGGACATCGAATCATACTACTTCCAGTATTACTAGTTCTACAAGAAAATTCCATGAAACTTTCAACTCTAAAAATATAGTCTTGCTCAATTCTACACTTTGACATCCAAGATTTGTCCATTTTCTATTAATGACATTAATTAAACATATTACTTAATTATGTATTATTATATATAAATTTCCTAATTATTAGAATATATATCAAAACATACATAATGCAAAACATTTATCATTTTAATCATTTTACAAAACCATTTATATACAAATTAAAAAATAAGCAACATGTTTCATGAATATATATATAAAAACCAATCACGCGGTTGATTCTAATTTCTAAGCATGTTACTATATCATAATTAAAAAGTAATATTAATTATACGTATAAATAAATTTATCCACACAAACCCACACAACATTTCAGATATTATTGAATACATACAATTAATACAAGCAAACAAAAAAACATAACTAAATCAAAAATTTATACAAAATATAAAACAAATTGATCGAATAATAAGCTAGCTGCATTCTGCATAAACTAAGTCAAACATATTTTTTAGGTGTTGTCCATTTTTGGCTATCCATACATTTTCACAAAGAAACTGCTCAAGTATGTTGCAAATATTTAGTTGACGAGATCTTAGGTTTTTAATTAACGAATAAAAATTCACAATTTGAGAGGTTGTTCCTAATTAAAGAATTACAATTACACGTTGATAAAATTAGCACAGATTCAGATTGATTTTGGCTAAGTAATAACAGAAAATACCCATAAACAGATTTTAATATTTTGCTAAAAAAAAAAAGAACTGACAGATAATGTGAGAAGAGAAATATAACTTACAAACGGATGTTCAAATGGTGGTCGGAGGTGGCCGGAAATGTAGAATGAAGGTGGCGCACGATTAAGATTTTGGGAGAAAATGGTTCTGAGTGAGGAAAGGAGAGAGGAAGAAAACTGGAATCTGCGTACAAAATGAGCCGAGAGGGAATATATTACGTGGATAGCGTCGGTTATCCACGTCAATCGACGCTACTTCATGTGGATAGCGTTGGTTATCTACGTTAACCGATGCTACGTCACGTGGATAGCGTCGGTTGACGTGGATAACCGACTTTAAATTCATTAAAAGTCGGTTTTGTCCAAAAATCGACTTTACACATCGACTTATATACCCCTTTTTGTAGTAGTGTCGATTCGCATATCCTCTTGAAAGGCTTCTACTTCACATTGCTCATTGATATCTACCCAAAAGCAAATGTTTGGATCTTCTAGAAATCTAATTGCTTTGTATATGTTGAATGTGACCTCTTTCTCATTCACTCTCAATGTTAACTCACCCTTTTGAACATCCATTAAAGATATTCCCTTAGCCAAGAATGGTCGGCCAAGAATTAGTGAGACATCTTGGTTTCCATTCATATCTAACACCACAAAATCAGTAGGGAAAATAAATTTATCCACCTATACCAATACATCTTCTATGATTCCACGTGGATACTTGATGGATCAGTTTGCTAGCTACAAAGAAATGGTTGTTTGTTTCATCTCCCCAAGTCCTAATTTCCTATAAACGGAAAGTGGCATAAGATTAATGTTAACACCAAGATCACATAAAAATTTATTAAAAAATGAATTTCCAATGGTGCAAGGCAAAGTGAAACTCCCCGAATCTTTTAATTTTTGAGGTAATTTATTTTTGAGAATGGCACTACATTCTTTAAAAAGCTTCACCGTTTTGAACTCCCAAAACCATCTTTTTGGAAATGATGTCCTTCAGGAATTTGGCATTTGTTCTAATGCATCTACAAAAGTAATATTTATGTGGATTTTCTTTAAAAAATCCAAAAACATAGAAAATTGCTACTATAATTTTTATTTGTGAAAGTGTTGAGGATAAGGAAGTAGAGTGGAGAGAATAGGAGGATTGTGAGGAAATGAAATTGATAGAGGCATGTCAGCCTCTCTTAGTATATCATCAACAATCTCTCATTCCTCTTCTTTATTATTGCTTTGGCCATTGTTTGGAGTTTTAGAAGTGGGCTCAGTTTTCTTTGATGGTAACCTCTCAAATTGTCTCCTATTCCTAAGTGTAATGGCCTTACATTGTTCCTTTGGATTCACTTCTATAATGCTAGGAAAAGTTCCTCTTTTTTGGGCATTGATGGTTGTGGCTAGTTGCCCAATTTTCACTTCAAGACTTTTCATAGTGGCTCCCGTAATACTACAATGAGTATCAATGTTATCCAACCATGAATCACTCTTTTAAAACATTGTTTCGGTTTATTCAACAAAAGACACCATGTCAACCGTACTAAAACTTGATCGGTGTAAAACTACAAGTGTACAATATCGTAGTTTTATAGTAAAGTAATGAGAAGAGTATCGTCCTTAGGGATTGGTAACTTACTTTTGACAAATACAAAAATTATGCTAATATCGATTATATATAGAGAAGTCACTAAGGTTGTGGTAATTGGAATTTAAAATAAAATAAATTTAAAGAAAATGTGCAAAAAGAAAAAAATATGTTGTTCAAAGATCAACTTAATGGGAAGAAAATTTATAAGAAATCGATTTCACCTAATCCCTCAATGTGCTTTATTCATCTAGATAAATGAATTTAATTCTCCCTATTTGTTAGCAATCTCCAAAAAAACAATTCAAAAGCCTCTTTCGACAGTCGATTGAAAACATTCTTATTCATCAATTTACACAAAAGTATGCAATTTAACAAAGCAAGAAAGCATTAAGACCAATGGTTTTAATACTACACAGAATCATACAAGTCTTCGATCTCTATATTTTCCTATCCTAAAATATCCTAGATCTATCCTATAATTCCCTCTTTCGATAGTAAATCATAAGACCAAAATCATCTCATTACTGACCGGTTAATTAGAAGCAATAAACTCAGAATAAATCAAATAAACACGAAGATAAATAATTCAAATTAACATGGAAAAGCAAGCATAGTTTGTAATTAGATTACATCTTTTTTCTAGAATAAAGAAAATTTAGTTTATGCTAAAAATTAAATTCAACATAAACAAATTCACTATAAATTTTTTTAGAGGAATTGAAATGAAAATGAATGCTAAAAAATATGCTTTCGCCAACGTTTGTTTTTCCATTTCAGATTTTTCTTCTACGTTTCCCTATTCGTTTCTTTTTTCTCTATTCTATTTCAGCACCGCTTTTTCCTTTTTTTCTGTTCTATGTTGTCGTTTCCTTCATATATATATATATATATATATATATATATATATATTGATAATAATAATGAAGGAGTCAATAATCTTAATTTAAATTTGATATCAATAAATCTTCATTTAAATTTGAGAGTCCTTAGACCATATGCTTCTAAAATTTTGGATCTTCATTTTCTTCAAATCTACAATAAGATTTAAATAATAATAATGAAGTGTAAAATCAATAAAAGATAAATAAAATTAGACTAAAGTTTAAAGGTGAGAAATGATTAATTATGCCAAATTATGCAATTCATCATTTAATAGGTTCATAAAATCTACGATTGCATTTGGTTACTAGCAGAGCAACTTAAATCATACTTCTTAAAAAACCCAAAGGATAAGATCATTGTACTCATTATATATGTGGATAACATGGTTGTTATCGGGAATGGCCTTAAAGAAAGAAAGACCATATAGAATTACTTCCCTAAAGAGTTTGAAATGAAAGATATAGTTTCTTTGAAATATTTTCTTAGGATTGAAATATCTTGATCTAATAAAAGAATAATTTTATTTCAAATAAAATATGCATTAGATCTACTAAAAGAGACTAGTATGTTAGCATGTTAACCAATTGACACACTAATAAAATAAGGTCTAAAATTATTGTTGAGTCCAGCTAGATACTTGTTGACAAAGGAAGATATTAAAGACTTGCAGGAAGATTGATGTACTTTCCTCATATTAGACTAGATTTATCTTATGCTCTAAGTATTGTTATTTAGTTTATGCATAATCCTGAAGAAAAACATATGAATGCAGTTATGTGCATTTCAAGGTATCTGAAGTTTATTCTAGGAAAAAGGAGTATTATTCACTAAAAATATGGATTATCAAAGTATAGAAGCATAAACTTATGCCAATTGGGCTAGTGGTAAGGGCAATAGGTGATCTACGTCTTATTACTTCACCTTTGTAGGACGTAATCTTATGACATGGAGAAGTAAGAAACAAAATGTTATAGCTCGCTAAAGTACAGAAACTGAATTCAAAGGTTTACAAAATGTTCTTTGTGAGGCATTATGGCTAAGACTTCCCTTGCAAGATTTGTGTTTTCTTTCTAAACAACATGTATAAGATAATAAAGCATTGTGTGATATCACATATAATCCAATTCAACATGATCATACAAATCATATTGAGATAGACTAATTTTTCATCAAAGAAAATTTGGATGGAAAGATAGTGTAATTACCTAAGATTTGTTCAAATGATCAGTTTGGTGACATCCTCACCAAAGCAATATCAAATTGAGTGTTCATAAGTTTAAAGATAAGTTGGGCATGTGGGATATTTATGCACCAACTCGAGGAGGAATGTTAAATTAGCTATTATGAATTTGAAAGGCTTCCATTAATTATCATTACTAGAAGAGATAAAATTTCAAATAACTATTATGAATTTGAAGAGTTTTATTACCCTTTATATAAACCATGTACAGATATAGACTAAAAGAGAATGAATATATATGATTTCATCATATTAAACTAAATGGACTAGTAAATCCTCATACATGGAAAAATAAATGGTGATAGTTCATCTAGTATACTTGCAATAAGAATCATTTATCTTCTGTTTTAAGTTATATATTCAAAGTATACTAAAAATTGTTGTTTGATTTATTAAAATAAAATTAATAAATGGTGAAAACATAAATCATTTTGATATTTGAAGGAATGGTAATGATTGAGACCTTCTAAGTTGTAGTTATTATTAAGAAATTTCCCTTTATGGAGAGAGTTTAAGGCTTACCTTAAGTATAAGCGTAGGGAAATGTCTATGAAGGACTTGCTTATCAGATTTAAGGTGAAAGAAGACAACATTGGTTTTTGTAAGAGTTGATATATCCTCTCAACACCTAAGGCTAATATGGTGGATGGTGGGTAAAGTTCTTAGCACAATAAATACAATAATAAGAACAAGTTGGGTAAAAAGTCTAAATTGGAACAAAAAGAAGATACTCTAAGAAATCAAGCTTTAAACAGATTTTTTTTATTGTCAAAGGATGGACACAAGTCTCCATACTATAAATTTTCAAGGAGAAATAGGAACTGTGAGGTTAGCATGGTTGATGACATTTTATAAGATTTTTTAGATTTTGACTTATGTGTATTCGTTTATATAGTGAACCTGATTAGGTCTAACCTAAAGGAGTGATGGCTTGATATTGGAGAAACTAGGCATCTTTACTAAGACAAGGAGTTGTTTTTCACCTTTGAACCATTTAAGTATGATGAAAAACTATTCATGGAAAACTCTACTACTTCTACTGTTGAATAGAAAGGTAGAGTAATATTGAAGATAACCTCTTGGAAGGATTTGGTTCTAAATAATGTATTGAATGTACTTGAGATTCACAAGAACCTTGTGTCTGATTTGTTGTTGAATAATCATGGCTTTATAATTCTTTTTAAGTTAGCAAGGTCGTGTTAACCAAAAAAGTTATGTTTATGGGCTAAAGAGTTGCTTATAATTGGCTATTTAAGTTGAATATTATGACTGTAATATTTAAGGAAATTAATAAAGTTAGTTCTTATGCTTATTTGTTTGAGTCTTCTAATTTATGGAATGGTAGACTAGGTCACGTTAATTATGATACATTGCATAGATTAATTAATTTAGACCACATACTCACTTTTCAAATTGATTCCAAACATAAATGTGAGACTTGTGTTGAGGTGAAAATGATAAGGAAATCATTCCATTTAATTGAAAGGAACATTGAACTCCTTGACTTAATCCATAGTCATCTAAACAACTTGAAATTTATTCAAACATAGGATAGAAATAAGTATTTATTGCTAAATACTACTATATGTATTTGCTTAAAGGAAGAGATGAAACTATAGATAAATTTATTCTTTATAAAGCTGAAGTTGAGAATCAACATAGTAGGAAAATCAAGATATTGTGAAGTGAAGATATGTCCGATAATAATAGATTGCATTTTCATTGAATATGCATATAATAGTAGTGCTTATAATTTTCTTGTGCATGAGTCAAAGATCTTAGACATACATAAGAACACGATGATGAAATACATGAATGCATCATTCTTTGAACATGCATCTCCATGTAAGTCTCAAGGGGATTCAAGTTCATCTATAAGAACTTATGACACTATTAATAAAGGTAGTCAGGATCATTAGCTTAAACAAGTTTAAATTGAAGTTGAGGTTGAACCAAGTCGTAGAAAGAGGATTAGGATAGGAACATCCTATAATCTAGATTTTTTGACCTACTTACTATAAAGTGAACCTTAAACCTATGAAGAGGATGTGAACCCTTCTAAAGGTCCTTAATAGAAAGAGGCCATTAATAATGCCATTGAATCCATTTTGTAAAATCACACCTAGAAACTAGTTTATTTACCCTCAAGTAGTAAAACAATAGGATTTAAGTGGATTTTTAAGAGAAAACGAAGAGCATATGGATCAATCAAGAACTATAAGGCTAGGGTTGTAAATAAGGGTTACAAACAATGACAAAGCCTTGGTTACTTTGATACTTAATCTCATGTGATGAGAATAGTATCCATTAGGATGATAATTGCTATCGCAGCTTTCCAAAATCTTGGAATACATCAAATGGATGTAAAAATAACATTTCTAAATGGAGATTTAAGTGAAGAATATATATGGTGTTTTTTCTCCCCAATAAAACAAGGGAATGTCTATAAATTGGTAAAGCCATTATATGGCTTAAAGTAAGCACCAAAACAATAGCATGAAAATTTTGACAATGTCATGAAGTCAAATAGATTTAAGATCAATGAATGTGACAGATATGTTATATGAAGATAGTTATGGCATCTTGTGTCTTTACATTGAAAACATTCTAATTGTGGGTAGTAGATCAAATTATCAAATCTAGAAAAATATGTTGAAGTCAAGGTTTGACATGAACGACATGGGACTAACTAATGTAATTCTTAAAATTAATTAAGATATCAAGGATATCCAATAGTCTCATTCTAAGTGAATGTCACTATGAATTTCAACATGGTTATTTTGGGATTATTGGAACTCTTATAGATGTAAATCTACACCTATCCAAGAATAAAGGTGATAGTATCTCAATTGGAATATTCTAGAGTGATAGAAAATTTTATGTACTTAATGAGTTATACAATACCAGACATAGCTTACGCTGTAAATAAAATAAGTAGATATACTAGTAATCTAGATCTAATCATTGGAAAGATATTACATGGCTACTTAGATACTTAAGATAAACTTGTAGTTATAGATTTGACTACACAAGATATCTAGTTATATTAAAAGGATATAGTGATGCAAACTAGATGTATGGTATGAAAGACTCAAAGTCTACTAGTGGATACGCATTCACGCTGGATGGTGCAACTACTTTATGGAAGTCCTCCAAATAGACATGCATTTCTATGTATTTCAAGATCCATAATGGAATCTAAATTCATTGCTTTGGATAATATGGTGAAGTGGATGAATGACTATATAATTTCTTAAATGGTATTCCTAAATAGGAGAAGCCTACGCATGCAATCTACATTCATTATGATAGTCAATATGCTATTGGTAAGGCACATATAGTATAACACAAATAACGACATATACATCATAGACATAATATCATTAGATAATTACTCTCAACTGGGGTTATCTCAATTGACTATGTGAAGTCAAAAGATAATATAGCATATATGTAAGTGTTAAGTAGAGAGTTAGTTGAGTATTCATCAAATTGAATGGGATTAAAGCCTATGAATGAATAAGGATTTGCAAAGAAAATAAAGCCTAGTTGAATGGAGATCCTAAGGTCTAGGTTCAAAGGGACAATCTACTTGTAAAGACCTAATGAGATCATCATGGAGGGCTTATTCTCAAGTCCATTCCTATGTTGAAAAAAGTGGTACACATAGAAAAACATTTAAGCCATTTTTAATGATTCTTATGAAGAGAAAATTGACTGGAGTATTGTGAGTTACTCTTTGTAGGTTACTCTTATTGATAAGAGAATATGTGAGAAAGATTGGGGCCATTTCAAAAGGAAATTGTGTTGGGCTCAATTCTTTAGAAACTCTTACAAAACTATGTGTCTGTTCATAGCCAAAATGAACATAACAGTAAGAACTGAATTGTCTCAAGAAAGATTTTTGGGTAAAGTATGTCATCGTTTACATAAACAGCATAACAGTTCAAGGACATCACATCTACTGTTAGCCAGTAAAGTAAACATATTTTCATAAGGGACAGTTCAAAGTGTAAACCTATTTACACTATGAAGGTCTTAGACACCATTTAATTGTATCATCACCATTTAATTGCATCTTATCTTGATTCTTGTTGTGAACATATACTAGTAAATACATAAAAGTAATATTATTTGTGATAGTTATAAAAGATATATTTGAAATATAACTATTTAGAACTCTAACGTTTCTTCAGTTTTGCTTAATAGACTTAGTAATGAGCCTAAAAACTAATTTATAGACAACCATTTTGCCTACAAAAATAATTAACACTCATAGATCTTATAAAAATAAAATCTGGTTTGTCCATTGTGATTTTTCCTACTATAATATCTACCATTGATAGAAACTGTAACTAAGTAAGGAATGAGGTGGGATATAGCCCTTTTTGGGCAAATTGTTTTTTTGAAAAATTACATAAAATAACTCTTAAAATTGATATCAATAAAAATAGTTTATTTCTTTAAATTAAAAAGAATTATGAGTTAATAATAAAGAATGGTGTATCTTTATTACTATGAGTTTTAATTTTGTTATTTTTACTAATTATTGAATTCAACGTCTTTGATTCATAGCATTTTTTTCCCTTACTATCCTCTCAATTTTCGCATATATTGATTATCTATATTATATTTAAATCTTTAAGTGTACCCTCTACTATTCATGATTTTTTAAATGAAAAAATATCATGTATCTATTTTCTTTGAGTGAAGTTATTATTAAATTGTCTTATTTTAAAAAGTATTCATTAGTATTTTTAGTTATAAAAAAAGTTAATTAGTTATTTTATTTATAAAAAACAATAAGTGACGAACCATGTTATAGTCACCATTGCTGACCATCATCGCCATGACCAATGAAGCCGGAATGACCTCGCTGAAATTGCCTCACCATCGCCGTGTACATCCAATGTTTAAATCCCTGGTGCGTAGCTTCTCATCAAAGCCACATATTTGCTTAGCCATCAGCCGTCTTCACCGTCGTTCATCAACCTCGAGTAGCGTGAATAGACTCGTCTCTTCGTGGGCCTCCTTTCGAAACCAGCACCACAATTATTCGTTTTCGAAAACGTCGCAATTCATGATCAGATTGAAGGTTTGATAAACACGGTTCAGTTCAACTAAGACTAGTTCAATTCATTTTATCCGATCTGATTCATTGTCATAAATTCTTATTTTGGATTGGTTCAAGCATGATTTGACCGATTCTTGAAAGATCCATTCCAGTGCTTTCATTTTTGAAGGATGAACATTGTCGAATGGTTGATTTGGTTTTTAAACTTTTTCTTTTGAGTTTGTTTCCTTCGTTATATTATAGTAAAAATTTGGTTTTTAAAAAATTGAGTTTGTTTCCTTCGTTACTAACCTTTTTTATATATACTCACTCATTTTTTAAATCATATTATATAATTTTTAAATTTTTAAAACTTTATATATCGATATAATTTAAAAATTAAAATATAAATATGTAATTAAAAAATTTAAAATTTATACATAAAATTTTAAAATATTTAAAAACTGTAAGATACTATTTAAAATTTAAAAAAAATGATAACTAAATAATATGATTTAAAGAATTAGAAAATACATTGTATTTTGTGAAAAAGGTAAGAGAACAATAAAATTAAAAAGCGAAAAATTATTTTTTGGTTTGTAACTTCATCCATTTCTTTTAAAAAAAATCAACCATATCAAGTGAAACTAAGTAATGAACTTGACCCACTAGTACCATGGTATGTGCTTTGACTACTACAATATATATATATATAGTCTTGGGCATTTAATCTTTTTTTTTAAATCGAGGTCATAGTATTTTAGTCTCGGTTATTTAAAAACTGAGGTCATAGATATACTTTATGACTTCAATTATTTAAAAACGAAACCATAGACATACCTTATGACCTCGATTATTTAAAAACCGAGGCTATAGATATATCTTATGACCTCGGTTATTTAAAAACCAAGGCCATAGATATACTTTATGGTATCAGTTATTTAAAAATCGAGGTCATAGACATACCCTATGGTCTCAGTTATTTAAAACCTGAGGCTATAGATATATCGTATGGCCTGGGTTGTTTAAAAATCGAGGTCATAGACATACCCTATTATTTTCTCCTTTACTCAGGCAGTAGGTGCACCTGCGTAGTAGACGCACCAGGGAGTAGGCACACTATGTTTTGAGTCTCAAAATAGATAAAAATAAATAAATACTATACTCAAGCTATTTCTACTGTACACTGTGTTTATTAATTTTTAGTGTATAATAAACTCTCAAATGTAATTATACTTTTAATTTTAATATGATATGATTTTTAAAATTGTTTTTAATAAATTTATAGTAATTTATATTGATTTAATTTTTAATATTGTAATTAATAATTATATATTTTTTTAATTTATGTATACCCTATGGTCTCGGTTATTAGAAAAACTGAGGCCAGAGATACCCCTTATGACCTCGATTATTAAAAAACTGAGGTCATAGGTCGTTATCTATGGTCTCTCTCACTTAGACATCGGTTCTTATAATCGTGGCCATAGACATTTAATCACGGTTATAAATCGAGGTCATATGTACTTTTTTTAGTAGTGTTCCGTTTGATTAAACATGTTATTTAACATCTTATTATAGTTTATTTCATTTGTAAACAAACGTTTTTTTTTAGTTCCATATCTCCTGAAGAAGCAAACCACCTCTTAATTATAGAGATCCTTCATTGCCTTGATTTCTATATCTCTTTGAGCTCATCTTGTGGGCAATAAGAAGGTGTTATAATTGTAAGATTGTTTAAACTTCATAAAATAGCTGGTATCCATTTATGTATATCTTTTACATTTTGATTTTTAAAAAAAATTTAGTATATAATTTTATTTTGAACATTATCCAATTGAAACTCATTTAATATTATTATGATACTAATTTTATTACTATAAGTTTTAGATGTGTTATTTTTTTATAATTTTTCAAAAAAAATTAAATATTTGGGCCAAATTACCGATCCAAATTATTTATAAAAAAATGTATCATATAAGTAACCAAGTACTTTTCATGATCATGATTAGTATAGTAGCTAACCCCAATATTAGTATGTTTCCTCCTACTTTAATTACCCACCTATGACTAAACCAAGATCAATTCAATATGAATACTTGCGGTTTTTAGATGTCATGTCTATGAAGGCTTATATAAAGAAAACCTACGTATTTTGGATTAAATGAATGAATGTTTAGGAAAAATATGTAAATTATTTGCACATGATATGAAAGAATATTGTAATAAGCAAACGAACGACCTTGAAGAAAATTTTGAAAAGTAAGAAAAAAAAGTTCAAAGAATCCCTAAAACCAGAACCTGTCATCATCCCTCAGATCACTAATGTTTATTTTTAGAGGATATTTTGGGCACTTCCCCTTCTAGACTAGTTAATCCGCCCTTGCATTAAAAAGTATTCTTGGACCGTCCCCTAAGCTCATTTTCCAACATTTTCCTAGCCTAAGTATGCTTTTTCCTTGTCCAAACCGACCCACTATTCATGAGACCAGTCACCCATCCATTATTTTAACCACACATTGAGGTGAATCTTTTGTTAACCCAATTGTTGAGTCTAATGCATATTTGTTAAAATTTTCTACTTACATAACAATGCAATCACATTTCAAATGAGATTTGTTTTCAAACCAAGGTATACCAGTGCCTTCTTTATTGTTGTTGAGCATTTTGCATGGTGTATTGCTCATGTGTTATCGTCTTTTTTTCCTCATATTCCTCCCAAGATGCTTGTTACAGTGTTTAATTTATCGTTTATTACCTTATAGTGCAACCACTCTTTAAGAGTCAATTTTTTCATTAGGATAAAAACGATGAGAATCAAAAATAAGATAATTATGATATTTAGGAATAACCAAATGTATTTTTATATCAAAAAATTAAATTTTTTTAAGATTTTAGAAATTGAAATAATTTTATGATTTTATTTAAATAATAATTATGTATTTAAATTTCAAACTAGATTTTGAATTGTTTCTTAGAAGGAAATTTCTATAAATTTCCATAAGTAAGACGTATGATTGTAAATTAAAAATCATACCAGAATATATAAATTAAAATATCATTTCTCTCTAATTATCTTTCATTCCTCTCAAATTCTCAATTATCCCTTCCTAAATCTCTAATTTCTCAATCTCTCAATTTCTTAATTTTAGTCGCTTTTATTATCCACATCATATATATATAGATGGTTTGTGATTACAATCTTAAATTTATTGCTTTATTGTTAGTGAAGCCTTTGACAATTCAAAGCATTTGAGTAATTTGAAACTTAAAAGTCACTTAATAGTTTAGTACCAATTTTTGATTTAATTGATTGGTTTTTAACTGAGGATAGTGTGTTGTTTTTTAATTCCAACTTAAGGGTTAATCTTCTTTACATTTATTTTTCTCTTCACATGTTGGAGTTAGGGGTGGAAGGTTTTGAGCTCTAAATAAGCTTAGGATCTTCTAGAGAGAAAGTACATCAATCACTACATATTGGTATTGAGTAAAGGTCATTGAATTGTGAGGTTCATACCTCTGGTTGTGTTACTTTGATATCTTCTCATGCGGGTGAAGTCTCAATCAATTCTACTATTTGGATTATGATATGGTTGAATTTTAGAGAGGGTTGAGGAAGAAAAAGAACAGAGAAAGAGGACCTATTTTGCTTATAATTTTTGACATCTGGAACAATTTCTATTCCAGAAAGAAGAACAACATCTTCATCCTATTTTCCTCCAAAAGGAGAAAGAGAAGCAATTCTCAAATCAAAACCAACCTCTGAGTATTTTAGAAAACAACCAACTCAGATGGTTATTATTTTAGAAAAACAATTTTTCGATCAAAACCCTTACTTGGCCGTTCAAAAAATGTTTGGAAAAAGATTTTTTATAGGTCAACATTAAATTCAAAAACACCACAATACTATCAAAGTATTTTGGAAATTACTAGAAGTGTTGAATTTAAAATTTTTCATTATCCTAAATCACCAAAAGTGCAGTTTTCTATTGCAAAAAATCAAAAAATCATATCTCCAATAGACTGGGGAAATGAATTATCAAAACAATTACTTTTCCAATCAGTATCACAACCTCTATCCCACATTATACATCATATAATTATTGAGACTATTACCAAATCTATTAATCCATCCCGATTTCCATCTTGGTTTTCAAAGTGATGAAAATTATTCAGAAACATTAGTTGTATTCTGATATCACCTGTGAAAGAAAGTTATGAATCTTTCCAGACACACTATAAACCTTCCACAGAAAAGGATAGATTCCCTCCTTTGTGTATTTTTTGTTCAAAATTTTACCTTCTTGGGTATGCCAATGAGTATTAATCCCTTTAGCATCAGAGGTAATAACTATTATACGATCATTTCAAATCAAATGGTGGTCGTCATTTGCGATTCCAAAAATTCTGTTATTACCAGTTGTTGATAAATGACTACTACAAAAGGGGCACAGAGAATCCCAAGTGAAGGAAATCAAAGTTTTTTCACTACTATTAGCACAAAAGACAGATACAAATGCCTTGATATCTTAAGCAAAAACCCAAGAGAAATTCTTAGAAATTATTAAGCAATTATTATCTGGACAAACTTCCCAGGTCTAGAAAGAAGAACCTGATTCAGATGAAACTCAATTAACCGATCGTATAATTACCTTATCAAATACTTGAGAAGATAATTTAATTGATTTAAAAACCTCTATTGTTGATATGAATTTTTGAACTAAGAAATAAGTCTATTATTATTTGAAATTGCGTGCCCATTATTATTTATTTTTGTGCTTGTGTGTTCATTATTGTTTATTTTTGAAACTGTGTGTTAATTACTGTTTATTATTAAACTTGGTAGTATGTTATTGTTTATTTTTGGGCTTGTGGTTCCCTTATTATTGGTCCAACAAAAGGCCAATTAAGATGTGAGGTAAACATTACATTTGTTTTAACAAAAGACGACAAAAGGTGAAAAGGTGCCTACATGTTACTGTTTATTTATTCAAATAGTAACAGAACTTAATGTTTAATTACGGAATGATTAAGTATCTAATGTTCACAATAGTTTGTGTAATATATGCTTATAATGTAATCGGGTTAAACCGCAATGCATGCTTCAGTTATTTTTGAAAATAATTAGACTATTTACTTACTTTTACTTGAAATTTAAACTCCAATCTTCCGTACATTTAAATTAACTTTTGTGCCATCGCAGCACCACTGTATCCACTGTATTCTAAAGATCATCTTTATAAAAATATTATTAAATTATTATATTTATTCATAATATAAACAAAATAAGCATAATAATTTAGTACTATTAATTAAATTTTTTTATCATAAAATATATTACTAATATATGACTTTGTTAGATAAAGGTTAATAGAATTGTGCAAATGAAATTTTGTATAACTTTAATTGTATAAATAAAATAAAAAATAATTTAATAATATTAACAAAAAACAATAATTTAGGTATAATCAGAGTGACGAATCTATGGCTAAAATTTAGAGGAAACACGGTTAATAATAAATAATATAAAATTTTAAAAACATAATTTTTTGAACAAATAAATATTAAAATATGAGATGTTTATAATTTTATTATATTTTAATTAAAATAATAACCAAGGTCAAACATAAACTTTAAGATTAAACACTTTACATTTAGAATATAGACTTAAATTTAAATTGAGAAGAGACTATACATGTAAATCTAATTTTCATAAAATTATAAAATTTTACATGTAAAATTATATTTTTAATCAACTTATTATCATATTAGTACTTATATTAATTTTTTTGTACTTATTATTTTTCAAATTATTTAGTTGTATATTAATCTTTTAGTACTTATTATTTTTGAAATTGTTTAATAGTATATTAAAAATACTCAAATCATCTAGAAGATATTTATATTGTTAAAAAATAAATATATGTATAAAAAGATTGAAGAACATTTTATTAGTTTAAAGTTTTTATAAATATTTTTACTTTTTTTCTTATCTCTTTCTTATTCTCTTTCCTTGAATTTAATATTTATATCTAATATTTAAGGTTTATGATTTAATGTATAATATTTAGAATTTAAAATTTAAAATTTATGGTATTAAATTTAGTAAAAAAATGAAATATAATTTTCAAATAGGTAAAAATATGAGAAATATATACGTGAGAAGAAAAAAAAGAAAAAATTAAAATGAAATAAGTTAACAAATGGATAATTCTTAAAAAATATGAGTAATTTAAGACAACATTCAGAAAATTTGGTGTTATTTCTTTTTTAGATTCTCTCTATTGTAAAATTGGGGAAAAGATTATTAAAATGTGGCATATAAGATTTATTTTTTTAAAGTATTTATAATGCTTAGACTTTTAACCTAATTTTTAAAACTAAGGGTTAAAATTTATATATAAGTCATATAAGAATGCAATATTTTGTGCAGCTAACATAACCCTTTTTTTATGTAGGAAAAGAAAAATCCCTTTTTCCGATCACGTAGAATCTACATTATTATTAGATCACGTTAATCGAAAAAGCCCTGCAAATGTTTCGAACGAATTAAAATTGTTATTTTAGATAATAAAAAATCATTATTTTTAAATTAATTTAAAATTTTACCTAATAATTCACCACTTCTAAAATTAGAGATTTAAAATTTAATAAATAGGAAAATATTAAAGATAAAATTTTCATTATTTTAATTTTATTATTAACAATAATTATATTATATTAAATAAAGTTTTCTTTAATAACGTATCTTTGTAACGATCATAATTTTATTATAATATTGTTACTTTAAATAAAGAAGAACAGTATACTTTATAAAGAATCTTTATAATCCCCTACAGGTGTGCCAGTCACGGTATGTTTACGTATTTAACAACTCATCACAGGCTGGTAAAGCCTGATGGACCCCACATATCATGCATCATCGCCGTTGTTTGTGCGCGTTGATTGCGCCAGGGAAGCTGCTTTTTTCTTCTTCTTTATTTCTTTCTTTTTACCGAATATTTGTTTTTTTCCTTTTTTTTAATTATAAAAAATATTTATTATAAATTTAAGATAATTAAATTTATATAATCAAAATATCATGAATTTTTCATTTCAATACGTATTATTTTGTACTTGTGTCCTTGACTTAATAGTTGTGAAAACCTTAGTCGCTAAGGAATGCGGATTTTAATGATTTAAAATATCTTTAAAGTTTTCTTGTCTTTAAAAAAAATACTGTTATAAAATGACTTATCGACTTAGCTAAAGACATTAAGAAATTTTATAAAAATATTTAAAATAATAGGATGAGTATAATAATATTATTTTTATAATTAAAAATATATTAATTTTACCATTTTGAATAAATTATAACATTCTTTTTTCTTTTTTATATCTGTTTACGGAAAGCCAATACTTATTTAGATTTTTTTTTTCCCAAAAAAGAAAGAAAAACATGAGCACGTCGGTATTGCCAATATCTTGATGTAGATTATAATGAACTAATATATAACACAATTTGAAATCAAAATATCTTATCTTATTTAATATATTCGTACATTTAATTATATCATTTTATTTATAATTTCATAATTTTATAATATTTAGATTTTTTTATAAGATGTTTTACAGTAATACAACTAAGTCTATTCTGAAAAATTATTTATAATTTATAAAATAAGGGATTATATAGTATTTTATATTATTAAAATATAAAACTAATAAACTAGATTTTAAAAAAATACTTAAGGTTTATAGAAAGAGCAATTAATATAATTATTAAAAATTATACTTTAAAAATAATAAATGATACCTTATCTATTATTTCTTATACAATATGATAATAAGTGTTAATATATTTAAAAAATGAAATTATTTGTAATATATATTTATTGATAATTTTTTCAATGTTTAGCAATGAATCCACTTGTATCTCTTCTCCAAATTTCTTTTATTCCAAACATATATAATATATATATATATAAAAACTAAAGTAACACTTAAAATAATTTTTAAAAAAATAATTTTATACTTTTAAAATAATGACATACATTATCATTGATATTTTATATTTTATATTAAAATTTTGGAAATTTAATTAACAATATATATTATATTCATTTACAATATTTCTCTTCTAATTAACTCATAAATTTATAATTTATTTATTTATCATTGTATTACATAAATTTTAAACATATTTTATAACTAAAAAATGATAAAAAAAAAGTATAATATATACAAGGTTAGGATTCACATACCAATAATTTTAAAAAATTATATTTAATCCTTAAATTACTTAAATTTAATAGTTAAAGTATGGTTTTGTGTTATTTTTTTTTAAAATTTTAAAAATTATTAAATTATAATATTATTTATATTGTTAAATTAAATTAATCTACAATAAAAATAATAAATTAAATATATTCATTATATATATATACAGAGAAAGGAAAGAAATTTGCCTTGTAATGGAGGTGTTTTTACTCTTTCCAATTAATTTCTTTTCTCTTTTTATTTTTTATTAAATATTTCACCAACGAATGAATAGTTTCACCTAAATACAATACGCGCTCAAACAATATTATGACATGACTATTATAGCACAAAATCACAGCGCGGCATAATTTTGGGCATCTGCCCGATCTGCCCGTACTCTATATTTCCATTTTTTTCATTCGTTTGCTCTCCTATATAAAAGCTCGCTCTCTCCTCAATTACCCTATCAACCTATCTACTCGTCTACCTGCTAATCTTGAGCCTCTTAAAAGCATTAGTGAAAATCAGTACTCTCTCTATTTTTTTAACTCTACAACCAATGGCTCTCTCTAAGTCTTCGATGATGGCTCTCATGGCAGCTCTCGTCGTCCTTCTATCTGTGATCGGTGCATCTGCTCAGGCTGAAGCTCCGGCTCCAAGCCCTAGCTCTCCAGCCGTGTCCATTTCACCTTCCTTTGTTTCAGCTTGCTTCGCAGCTCTCGTTGCTCTTGTCTTCAGGCCTGCTTAATTTCTTTGCTTGAAGAATGTTCGTTCATCAGATCGGTGGATAAGGTTTGGCAGTGGCGGTGTAGAGCGGTTTGGGATTTCATATTGGTTTTTTTATTTATTTTTAGGATGATTATTGAAATTTTATGTTATATATGAGATATTATTATATCTACTAATTCGCTTAGGATTTCAGTTTTGTTGTTTATAGTTTATAGATTATTATATTTTAGATTCGGATTTATTATGATATTTTTATGAACATTATTATTTTTACTATATAATTTAGTTCTCGACGACTCTTCCATTCTTGGCCTCGCTATTTTGCTTTTAAGTTTCTCGTGATATACGAAAGTTTACAAATATTATATGTGCTCATTATATCACATAATATCTGAAGTTTACTTTGACGTGTAATTGTTGTATCAGAAATTTTTGTTTATTCTTGGAATCGGATCACCTTTTTACAACTAACAGCATTAGATATAGATTTAGAGTAAAATGCAATACAAAAGCTTTCTCGTTTATTGTTTATTTGTTTTTTTTTCGAATAAATACGTTAATATTATTGAATTTATAATTAATTTTTAAATATTAAAAACCTAAAATTTAAGATATCTTAATATTTGATTTGTTTTCCTTAAGAGAAATCTCATTAATCATCTGTACGAAAGTATACATTAAAATATCAACAAAGTTCACCAAACTCGAGGAGAATATTTGTTATCAACATCTCTATATAATGAGAACTAATCAAGATAAAGAGAGCCTTACATCTAATTGGTTGTGGTTTTTTTGACCTAAGAAGAAACAAAATTTTGTTTTTTAAATATATCATGAGTTAATAAATATGAACCATGTTTCTTAAAATATCTCAGTATGATGTTATTTATTTTGTTCTATAAAAAATAATTATTAAAAATTTAAAGATACATGTTGAATTGGAACCTTTCTTAAGCCAGGCCTTTGGTGGTCGCTGTTAATTATGTCAATTTCTTCCCTGAGAATCAAAAACATGCAAGAGAGGAAGACTGAGAACCAAAGAAGGAGCTAGCACAGGGAGGTGGTAGTACTGGTGCGGCTCCATTTGGGCTCCAAACAATTAAGTTTATGATTTGGTCAAGAAGAAAGTGTAATCAAAGCATTAATTCGTGAGTACTTGAGTATTTATATGTGATAATTTGGAGCTAGATTATCAGATTAGGAGGGTAGCGGTCTCTTATTACATTCAAACAAGGACCCTAGTGAAAAGCTAGCCCTCAGATTTCTGGCCTATTAGGATAAAGGAAGAAAGTAAAAATGTAGTCGACTTGTTTCTCATTCATAATTTTGATAAATAGTGAAAAGCTTGAAGCTTGATGCAAATAAGATTTAACATGACTTAAAGAGGAAGAAAGATAAAATATATATAACAAAAGACAGTAATGAAATGGCTTTTCTTTGTTTAGTGAATAGTAGTGGAGAATACTTAGAGATATGAGATTCAATTTTTCCAACGTTAAAGAAGTAAGAGATAAATAAGAAACGTTATTATGTTTAATAATTAAAATAACTCAAAAGAGAAAACAAATTTATTGATGTGAACCTTTTTATACATGTGTATCAATCAATAAATAGAAGGGCTTTTCAAATAACCAAAATTGATTTATCCAAAACGTTGTCCTCTAAGCTAGCTCAAGAAGTTGAACTTGCACATCTTTAAAAAATAGTTGAAAAGCTTAGGCATAAATAATGTATTCAAAATTTAAGAGGTAAGAACAGATGAAAGGATCCCAGATACTAATAACTTTAAATCTTAATAATCTACATTACTTTATAAATTTTTATTATAAATAAAATTTAAAAAATAAAGATATTGGAGGAATATGTAATCTTCGGGACCATTTCTAGAAGTTATTCATCCAAGCCATACACATACATGAAAAGCGTTGACATCACCATATCCACCAAATGATCGTTCTTCATCTACATCTGAGGGATTTGGCTCTGGCAACTACATGAACAAGAAACCAGTCGCCAAGATACATACATATATGGGAAAAAAACTTGGAACATGAAGGGAAAGATACACTTAAAAAATGTAATCTAACCATCTATAATTATATACACACATGACAAATGAGATAGGAAAAATTCAATGGAAATCGAGCCTAAGTCAAACAAAAAGGAGGCACCGAGAGATGCTAATCTAAAATGGTGTATGTTACAGTCAAACAAAAAAGAGAACTAAAGGAATTAGCAGTGATATTTCAAGATTGTCACGACAATGGCTATGGCTTGATCTCTGGCCGATGAGAAGTCCGGCAACCATGAACAATAACGAAAAGGTGAAGAGCAAATAAATGTCAAATTGATCAAAAGCAATGATGCATCTCTGTATCTGGTCATTAAATCGCTTCCTCTCAGTACGTATTGATCTTGGAATGTTTCTAGGTAGGTTGACGAGCTGATGGGAGATATTAGGTAGGAGCTCATTAGGTGATCGTACGAGGTGTTGGGAGCTCATGTTCAGCTTCCCTTCAAGATCCTGATGGTTCCTCATTTCAAGATGAGTGAGTACAAATGCCAAAATCCCACCAAAAAGTAAAAGATGGAATGTGGACAAATGGTATGGACTTGGTCGTGAAATTGGAAAATCTTTTGGCAAGTTATTGTAATTATGCGACAACCTTTACCAGATAGATCTCACCCTTGAGTTGACGGTTGAGCTATTCGCTAAATCAGACTCTTAAGAACCTGTCTATCTATATAACTCCATTGAATTCTCTACGTCTAAGGAAGCTATAGAATCTCACCTTTTCTTATAAAATTTTAGACCAATCTTTTACTTCAACCAATAAATATTCTTTTCACATTTCTAGAAAACTCCAACTAAATTATTTGAAAGAAAATTACAAACGAAAATAATATGAATGTTGAATTAAACATATATATTGTTGTTATGGAGATTAAAGTTATTCTTAAAATCAGTATGTCATTTAAAATACATAATATTAATATTATAAAACCGGAAATTCATCCATTCATTATCAAGCAAAAGGTGAAACTTTACATGGTTCTGGCACGTTACTTTAATTGACCACTATTTTAACTAATTAACACCCAATATACTCACTCGTCCTCGTCCACACAAGCTTTACTCGGACTCAGATTCCATGTTGCCCATAGCCTTTAACCCTCTTGGTCTCTATATTTTAATAGAAAAAGATAACCAATTTAAAATACATGTGGAAATGAAAGAGCCTAAAAAGTTTGAAATAGAAGCATAATATTACCTTCTTGGAAATTTTCTTCTCCCTGACTTCGTAACGTTCTAAGGTCAAATCACATAGCCATGCACCAGGACTCACCAACTGTGAAAAATATTTAAATGTTACTACTAATTAAAAATCACTACATACACAGCAAACAAATGAAGTACATTTAAACATATAAAAGTCCCTATAGTAGTGTTTTTGTTTTTTAAGAAAAAAACACAACATAACCTTATTTTTTACAAGAAACAATAACATACATAAATCTCGGCAAAATAAAACGAAAAAAACTACCCTTTCCAGTCCATAAACCAATAAAATGTAAATACTATTTTATTTCATAATTTTTAGTTTAATTAATTAAAACCACTAAATAGGATGCATTACCATGGGTTTCTTTTTTTATTTTTTTTTAATTAATTAAAACCAGTTGGCTAGTTGTCAATGGGTCCAAGTTGGAATACAACCACTCATTCAATTATTCATGAACCCACTAGACTACTTAAAAATAAAGTTTATTTGTCTTGTGGTCAAAGGTGAACATTCGGCCTTCAATAATGCGAAAACAATTACAAAAAAGTCCTCGACAAAAAAGGACCTTGCTGACCCAGGCACCTATTTCTTTGTGCTAACTTTTGTCCGTTAATAATAATATAATACCGAAACCAACTTTTTTTAATTTGAAAATTGCCCAGCAAAAGGTAGCGAATCTTCCCTATGCAACGCAACGCAAAGCACTCCACACCGAACTACGGATCCTAAGATCTGCACATATTTTAAATGAAAAAAAAAGAGGACAATTTTATTTTCGCCTTGGAACCCACCACCACCAAATTTCACCAGCTAACTATTTAATTGTCCCACACTGCGATATATACATTCTACTCCCTTCTTCTCCATAAATCAATTTTCAGAGTATCCAGACATTAAACTCATCCAATCTTGCACAAAAGTCATTATTTTAAAAAGATAATTATATTTCTAGAACAGAAAAGAACAATAGAAACTTTGATTTGATAAATAACCAAGAAAAAAATGCTTTACAAATAGGGCTGCCATCTGAAAAAGGTGAATGGCTTGCTTAGTTGGAGCACACTGTTACAAAGGACCATGCAATTAAAATTTCTTAATCCTATGAGGATGGACAAGTATTTTGTGAGATGAGAATCGACAGCTCACAAATATATAGCGTAACATGTGATGAATAAATTTAAAAAATATAGAAGTTTACATTTTTTGTTTTTTTAAAAAAAGAATTTGTTGAGATGGATCATGCTATAAATGAAGTTTTACATTTCTCCTTGGGAGATGAGATAACAACTAATGAATTGTGAAATTGGTACAGGAACCTAAGTTGTGATATTATTGTTTTCAAATGTACTTAAACTTTGTTCAAATATTTATTTCTTATGATTCAAAATCCTTTAGTTTTTAATTTTAATAAATTTAATCCAAATTTTAAAATCACATCGAAATTGACTTTGATATAAGAAAATTAATCGTGTGTAATTAAGCATCAATCACGTGCAATTCATGTGCAAGTTAATTTAAACAATGTTATACCATTTCATATTTTTCTTTGCTTTTAAATGGGCAAACCTATTAGAAAGAAATTAAAAACAATTGTTAGACATACGTTCTTCTATTAAAAACAATTACTTCGCAATAAATGTAGTGAGTTTGATGTTTTAAAATCCTGCCATTGAACAGTTAGGGCATTTGTTAAAAAAAAGAGAGGATGTAATTAACAAAGACATAAACATCATGAACAACAACACATTCGTCATTTACGTGTAGTGACGCAACAAAAACAGCCAAGGGGAATTGAACCCTGCAACAAAAACATGTCGGTCGATCCTACAATATTATTTACTAGACCACTCTCAAACTTTTGTCCAGTATTCGGTAAACTTGAATCCTACAATTGCGACGGGCAAATCTGTTTTTTTTTTTTTTCCATTACTTCATACTTTTTTAAAAAAAATTAATCATATAAAATCATTATTGATATTTTCATGGCAGAAACAACTAAATATTTTATCATATAATTTAATGTTATATAGAGTTGTTAAAAATTAAAATATTGCTATAGCATTTAACGAAATAAATCTAGGCAATAGAGATCTTCCAAAAAAACAACAAATCATCAGAAATAACGCCAACTCCAGTCATTAATGAATCGTGCTAGATCATTTGATGAAAATGAGTCGCAAGAGAATCCCCGAGTGAAGAAACAAAGAATAAAAACAATCCTACAAAGATTTTCTAACATTGAAAACCATTTTGTATTATTTGGTTATGCCTTGCGGAGATGTTCTACTGTTTACTTTTGTTAGACATTTTGACTTTTATCAATGCATACTTTTTAAAATAGGATTCTAGAAAAGTTCTGAGAATAAAAATACAAAAAAATATTTTAACATATTATTATATAAAATATGATAAATTAATAGAAGCAACTTAAATTTTAAAAAAATAATAATAAAGGAAATTGAAGGAACTTACATTGAGGGTTCGTTGAATGAATTTAGCTCTTTTCTTGGGTCTCTGAGGCAATTTAGATCCCTTAAAGGCAATGAAATCCTCCTCTTTCTCTTTGTTTGTCAAAGCAATCACAAATTTAGGAGGCCACACAGATGGAGCAACAACTGCAGCTTCACCGCTTCCAGAGGAAGACCCACCTTTCTTGCTATCATGCGCCATCTCCGTAGATGCTGCTGATCTGTTGTTGTTGTTGTTGTTGTTCTCATTAGGATGGTTAATAATTCCTTTCTTATCGTGCGCACCCCTATCTGGAGAAGCAATTCCTCTCACCCCTCCTCCGTTGCTCTGCCCTTTCATGGCACTCGAAGTTTCTAAGTTCCTAAAAAATATTAACAAGACGCAATAAGAACGTAGAAAATCAGACATATACTTCCTATATAAGAAATCGTACAAATTCTATAAGCATACCAACCAACCAATAATTACTTTTTATATTTTTTTTTTAAAAAGGCACAATAAATTATTTGTAAAGAAAAATAGAAACCATAGACTGGGCAGCAGTTCAGAAATTACGTAATTGGCCTTGAGGATGATCTAGATCGATGAATGGGAGAGGCTAAAAATCCCCTACGAAAGGTGCCGCGTAGAAAATAAGGAGATTGTTTTGGGTTATTTGGACAGACTTTCAGGTTCCGCTTTAAAGAAGGTTATTAATTTTCATTTTCTTTAATGATAAAGTTGGACTTGAATACTTTGGAGCAAAGTGAGAGAGAAAGAGTGGTAGAGATGAGCATGTGATTCTGTTTTACGTGCACATCTGGCATTACGGCAGGTTTTGGGCCGTTAGATCAAGAGCGCCTTTTGGGAGGTGAAAGTTGCGTGAATTTTGGACAGTTGTGAGGGGTGGTCGTGGACCATACGTTGATATCCCGCTATGAGATCAACGGCTGAAAGCGGATCCATACATTTTGTAGACACGTTGATGCATTCCATGCTTCCGATGAATAAACCCATGTAGAGAATAATGTTGGATAGGATGCGTATTATAGCTATGGCCATGTGAATTCCAGAAAAGGACCAAAGCTCCATCCCATCTCATCCAAAAAATAAGTAAATTAAATATGCATTATTTAGAAGCCTTATGATTTAATTAAATTTCAACAAATCAAATTTCTCTAAAAAGATCGGCCCAACTTCGGAAATAATTGTCCTAATAAAAAAAATTGATAAATTAATTGTGATATATAATATGATTCTGATACTGCTTTCACAATAAAGTGTGCTGCTCATCCCAAGTAGAAAAAGTCATGAAAAAGTCATGAATGATGATGATTCATACATATGAAAAATAAAAAAGAATAAACAATTGTTTTCAAGAAATATTAATTTTTTTTTAGAATAATAATCACTTCTATTAAAATAAACATTAAACGTCACTCTGAACACTACCAGCATTTCAACGTACAAAAAAAAACCTATTCTTATCTAAATATCTGTTAATAATTTAAAATATATTTTACTTAATTTTTAATTAATGAGTAAGTAATAAAATAATATTAATTAATATATCTCATTCATTTATTCATAAATTGGATTAAATAACACAAATAAGATTAAAAAATAATAAAAAATATGATACATGATTATTTATAAAATAAATTTAACAAAAAAAATGAAAGTTAAAATTATGAAGACTAAAATCTAAATATATGAAATAAAATAAGATGGTATTCCATAAATCTATTAAATAAAATATAAGATAAAATAAGATAATTAACTTTAAATAGCAAAAAATATCTGCATAGTAAATAGTAATATCAATCATGGACCAGATATAATATAGTTTTTGTTTTGATATGTTATTCTCCGGTCCTACTAAAATTTTTAAAAAACACCCAACCAACGCCAACCCGTTTTAGCCACAAACAAAAATAATATATATATAAACCTTGTAAGAAAGGGGGGGGGGGGCGGAAAAAAGGAAGAGGAGAAATCTTCGTGCCCTTACTTACCAATAGTCACCCCCATACATCACCCACCTGACCAATTGGAGTGGACAATATAATCCCCATCATAATACTCAAAATCCCAATTCAAACTAATATTATATTTTATTATACATATATCACAATCATTTATATACGTAATTAACTATATTACTTATAATTTATTAAAAAATTGTATAAATAAATTTATTCATCATATGAAGACAACAAATCCAAGCGAGAAAGAAATTTTAAATCCATCAAGGCCCAAAAGTTTTTTTAAGTCCAGCAAAAAGAGTAAAAGTTCAACGGTGTTTCCTTTATATCAATCCACACATGGAACGATTAAAAATAACAATGGAAGATATTGTCAATAATAGTAAATAAAAAAATTATATAATTTTTTAAATATAAAATATAACGAAAACTTCTTATATATGGTGCCTTTTAATTCTAAACGTGAAAATATAGGGATATACGTAATGGATATATTTTAATCCATGATCTCCACACACTTCTTTAACAATAATACATTTCATAGAAACTACCTTCCCTACAACACGCTTAAATAACTTTAACTATCAGTAAAAGATGTCATTCTCAATTTTAAGAATTTATTAAAAAAAATGGTGTTCTAATAGTTAAGCATCGTTTATATTAGTAAAAATATATTTAAGATTCTTACATTTTTTTAATTTAATAGTATATATATTTAAATATTTTAGATGACTTAAATTATTATAAAAATATAATTTATTAACTATCACAAAATTACAGTGATGGATAGATATGAAATAAAAGATTGAGGGGGATAATAAAGGAGAAAAGTAACGAGTCTCCAAGTTCCAGAAAAAAAATTGCTAGACTTCAAAGCGAAATTAAACGACTAAATTCTTTATAGATCCATCGTTTTCGTGTAAACATTGCCTCCCATAAATTGTAAATATATGTAAACGGGAAGCGAGGAAAATTAATCTCCATACCTGAGAATTCGCTGCTGTGGAGACGGAGGCCGTTGACGGAGGTTTATATAGCCATTAATTCCATTGGTATTATTATTGGTGGTCGTAGAAGTGGGCTGATGAATAGAGTCCTTATCGGCTCTAACAACCCGGCGGTCCACACGAACTCGGTGAGCCGAGACGGTCGAATCGTCCTTGACCTGGATCTTCTTGCACCTGAGCCGCTTCCGGTTTCCCCACTGCAATACGAAATCTGAACTTGTTCTGAGGGGATCGGAACTCGCTCTCAACAATAGTGACCCATCCGCTTCCACTCTTTCTCTACCGTTTGAATTGCTATTGTTATGGTTGTGCCTCACCAACTCCTTTTCCATCTTATTTACACCTTTACAATTATAACCAAAAATTAAAAAAAATAAAGATTACTTTACTTTTTTTATATATAAATAACAGTTTTAACCAACCAAGTTCAAAACTAAAGTAGAAAAAGTAGCAGAAGCCTCACATCAAAAAGGAAAAGGAAAATCAGGATTCTGATGTGGATGCTGTGTCTGCAACATACCTCAAAATTTAGACATAAGAAAGAGGTAAGGGTCTTAAGCGAAGGTTTGACAACCGTCGACTAGGGATAATAGAGAAAAGGATAAAAAGATGTGAGGTAGAAGATGAAGTATGTAAAAGATGCCCATCAGACGGTCCGAAATTTTTGAGAGATATTTGAGGAAAAAATAGAGCCGATTGATGATAGACTTCAAAGAAAAATGGAGAAAACGAATCCATTGATGAAGATTCAAGGAACAGAATATAGATTATGAACAACAATGAAAATTTGGAACATAGAATAACAGAGTTGAAGTTGAACGTTCCTTTCATTCCAACATCTACGATAATAAGTCCATAAATGCAGCCAAATAAAGGCATAAATCCAGATTGATAATTGTATTCTTTGGACAAGAAGAAGAGACATGAAATTCTTTTGGGAATTTTCGAGAAAGCAAAACAGATATTTAAAAAATAAAATACAAAATCCCCAAAGTAAAGGCGTGGCTTATAGACTGAATCAAAATTTTGGAGACGCCAACAAACAAGGGAAAAATACTGGAGAAAGATAATCCAAATGCCCACCGTGAAGGAGAGATAGATAGAGAGAAGGCTAAGAAGATCTTACTAACCAGGCATTTACCTCTAAATTTAAAAATATTTATCAGCCTAGCAGCCAAATCGAATCCAGATAAGAAGATTGTGAGGAGAACGGTTCAGATTAGAAAGAACCAAGCTTTGCCTCTGATAAGAACGAACCAAACCTCGCTGCAGATAACAAAGAACATAAGAAAAGTTGGCAATGGAAAAATATGACAAAGCCGAGTAGTAATGAATGATAAACTAAGAAGCTAGCAATGGTTAGACATCACACCCTTAAGCTAAATACCAAAACAAATACTAGTTTCTCTGATCTGCGAATCCAGCAACGTTTCCTCACCTTTTATACAGATTTGGTCGAAAACACCATTCTATCACCACGGAAAAAAATTTCTTGTTATGTCGTTTAGACTAAGGAGAATGCAAATCCACACCCAATAGTTTAAGAAATTATCAGAATTCACTCGGATAAAAGCTCCAATATTTGTAAAGGATGGTAGTCCGCTAATTATCTGTAAAAAAATTCCCGATTCCTTCAGAAAAACTGCTCAAATCTCTTCGAAATGTATCTGTAGGAACAAAAACGAAAAACAAAAATCAACTACTAAATACAGGGGACAAATCGCTCAAAGAACGACAGAAAGAAGTTCGCCCACCTCGGAAATCGAATTTCTCGAACTCTCTACTGCAATCTGCAGCAAAGTGACAACAGTATTTCACAATTAACACAAGAAAACCAAAAGTAGAAGAGTTCAAATCCCTCCCTCTTTCCGTCAAAGCCTGTTCGTCAATTATACAACAGTATTTCTCGTCAATATGAATTTATGCATAAAAATGGTTTCTTTGGAAAGAACAACATTAATTGAAATTAAACAATTTGAAACCGATTTCTCAGCGAATTAAAGACCTCTTGAAACTATATACCTTCTCTCAGAAGCTCCAGATCCTCAACATTTCACAGTACAACTATCACAATTTTCCTACCAAAATCTCCTGTTTGACCTCCTTGAAAAAAGAATAGAAAATGAAAGATAATACAGAGAAGAAGGCCGAAAGTACACAAAGCTCTTGTTATTGTTCTCCCTCTTCTCTTGTAATATAACGAGATGCTATCTCTCCCCTTCGAGCCCAGATTATATACCACCCTTCCCAAACTCCGTCACTCTCTAACCGTCCAACAGCCTGCGTTCTTGATCTTTCGATCAACTATCGTACGGCTGAGATCTACCATCTCAATACCGTTATCTTCTTCGCTTTAAATCCCGTTATCGTGCCACTTTAGTAATTTCTTTATGTTTATGGCGTCCAGTCATATGACGGAATATTCTACGCCGTTTAATCGCTCTTGTTAATTTATGACAACAATAAAATAAAAATAATTTTGAGGACAAACTTTTTATATTTAATAATAATTTATAGATAAATTGTTAAGAAAATTATCATATTCTTAATATTCTAAAAATAGCAATTCCCCAGGAAAATAAGAAATAATTTTTTTAATATTATGCTTGATTATATTTTAATTATATTTTAATGTTTTAATCAAATAAAGTTATTAACAAAAATTATTTTCACAACTATATAACAATAAAAAATAGGTTGATGTGTCACAAAATTATAAGATTATTTGTATTGTTTAATTTTTTAAATTAAAAATGATATAATTCAATATTCTAGTTTTGTAAAAATATCAATTAAAGATAAATTATATTATTTTATGTTAAGTAATTAAAACACGATTAAAATAAGAATATTTAAAAATGATAAAATAGAAATTTAAAAGAAATTGTTTAAGAAAAATTCAAATACAAAGTTATTTAAATATATATTTTTATTTCTAATAAAAAAATAAAACATTAATAAATCATTAAAATAAAATAATGATAATTAAGAAATATTAAAAACGAGTACTTTGTGAAAAAAAACTCACGTTAGTTAACTTTATAGTGTTTACTATTATTAAATACTCGTGTTTCAATTGCGTTTAATTACTTGTATTCTCATAGCATCCAATCATACATAAACAACATATCAAGAAAGAATCTAACATTGGGTACACAACTAGGGTAATGAGATATAAACTCATCAGAGACTCAAAACGGCATGTAGATAAAAAAAATATAAGTAATATAAATTATTCAAATTAAGACATATGTAAATTAATTTAATACACAAAAGCAAAAGACAGAAAACGATAAACATGCTACAAAGAAAGCATACGACAACATATAATAAATAAGTTTTTCAATCATAGTCTAAATCTAATATATTGGTACAAACACAATAGAAACTTAGATTATACAAAGATAGTCATGTAATGAGGTAAACTCACATAGAATCCCTACTTATATGGTAACATCATCGGGTTACTTATGTAAATCATTCCACAGTAAACAAATCCATTAAGTAATAAAATAGATATAACACTTACAGAAATAAAACCACAATTACCTCTATCAATCAGGATCTCTATCATAACTGCTTATTGATGCCCTCATTTGTTACTTCTGTAATTACTTGTTTCCATACACGAACCTAGGTTTCTTTCAAAGCCAACACCACTTAATATAATGCAATCAGTAATCGAAGATCACTAATGTGAACAATATAGAACAATCACTCATGGAAAATTCACTAAACCACAAACACCCATAATCACTGTTTTAGGAACACTTAACAATCCCAAAAGAACATTATTGCCTAAACCATCTAGTAAAATAGTCTTAGCTACTTACAATCTCATAATGCTATTTCACTATCACTAGCAAACACCATCTGAATTACTCATTACTCAAGAGTATGATTTTGATCACACGACCATAAATCACTAATATCGAAAACCACTCGAGGTAATAGTAATCTAGGAACAGAAAAAATGAGATGTCAAATTGATAGAGCTTTGCTACACAATTTTTAGATACCAAACACAAAGAGAAGGGTATTCATAGAAATCATCCAAGCTCATGGCCCCTTTGCCAAGTTTTTGCTTGGGGTCTAACGAGGGGGGTCCATCGAGGGCCTCATCAAGATGCATAAAATTCCATTTTCATTTCCAATTATATAAAATGATTTTCATAAATATCCGCACACGAACCTCAACAACGACAACGTTAACACCATTCCACCTCGCATGCACACTATGAAAATAAACCACATGGTATGTGTAAAAATGCTCATATATAAAGTTTACTCAACTAAATATGTGTGTATTATTGATCATCAATAACCAACCTTATACAAAGAAAGATAGATATATTAAGTAAAATAAATATACTTTATATTTTGCACACTAGAAGCCAACAACGATACAAATAACTATAGGAATTACAAATTATTTAAATGATCAAATGCATATTTATTTAGTAGAACATTTTATGAATATCATAAATGTCAAATAAATATGTAAGGATAAAATGGTGATTTAACTTAGCCATTTAATCCATATAATTAATAAATATTATTTAGTTGGACTAAATAATTATTTAAATTAATTAAAAATATTAAAAAAAAAATTAAACATTTGATAGATATTTAAATGCTTGTGTGACAAGTAATAGTTTCAAGACTACAATGGATCTATGATACGATCATTTATTCACAATGAAATGGTATACAAAGTTAACATATCTCAATGAATAAAAAATAGGGTTTTATGGCTACATAAACCGTTGAGGATGGTTTTAAATTTTGTCTAAGACAAACTCTTGTAGAAAGTTTATTGAAACCATTGAATTCAGAATATAGCAAAGTAGCTTTTGGTTGCAGTTTTGAAATATAATTTAATTGGATTAAATTATAACACATAAATAGGCGTCCGTAACTTATTGGAGTGGGAATAGAATTCTTATAACGATACAATTTAATTACATGTAGAATTTTTAATTGGATGTAACTTAAGAATCTTAATCCAAATCAAACTAGGTCAAATAGATACCATTTAACTTAAAGATTGCAATGATTCCTACAAATCTCATTCATCCTGCTAGGAGAAAAGATTTGAAAGCCAAAGATTCCAATAATTATTCACAAACTACAAAGATAACTTAATCTTGTTCTACTTTGTTATTATATTATGAATATCATAATGATCATATTGGGCTAAGTTTTTGTTGCTTAATACCATAAACTTGTGTGATTTTATTGAATGATTTTCAAAGAAAAACCAACTATTATGCTATCACTTTACCTGGGAAAAATAGAGATAATGTTGTCTTCCTCTCTAAGTTGGGAAATTAGGAAGTTTAATCGAAGAAATTGATAGAGTTCTAATTCTTACTAGATAGTTTACTAAGGAGATTGACCATTACAGGGCCTTATTGTCTCCTCCTTAGGATGGGCCACCGAAGTACTATCTCATTTTTCATGCATTTTTTTCTGAGGGAGCTAGGATAAAGTTGCCTCTCTCTTTAAGCAAAGACATTCAATAAGTTTGATCCAAGAAACGGGTAGAATTCTAGTTATCATAGGATAGCTTCCTGAGGAGATTGACCATCGTAGAGCCTCATTTGGGTCACTGAAGTGCTATCTCATTACGCCCACATCTAGTCCAATGGTAGTTGAGATAAATTTACCTCTCTCTAAGAAATGACATTCAAGAAATGACATTGGATGCACTCAGGCATTCTACCAAGGTGTTTAAGCCAATATTATTAATCCATTCTGCTACTCGTTACTCATAATTCTTAATTTTCTTTGCATGTAACTCAAAACCTCTCAATTTCATTAAAGGGTCACACAAACACCAAGCTGAAAAAAAATCAAAGCATCTACATAGTGAGCTTTTAAGTAATACAAAACAAATATAAACATGACAAGAAAAACCTCAACTAATAGCACTTGTACTAACTTTATAGGAATATTTTCAAGGTACGTATGTAATCCTCTTACATGGGTTGAACACCTTTTATGTTAGAAAGATAATAGCTTCTGGCCTTGGCTTGATCTCTTTGGATCTCTTCGACTACTCCATGTGTTGGATACTTTAGGACATAAGGAAAAATGGATAAGACTTTTACCATCTTACGCAAATAAGGTCTTTTTAGGATGGTAATGTAGTGTATTGTGACATCCATTGTCATGAAATTGGCCATATTTGTAGCTCCTTGAACCATTAGCAAAAGATTGATAGTACCTACTACATACGTAGTGCTTTCATTGAAACCAACCAATGGTATGTCCTTTCTTTGCATATCCTCCATTTTCAAACCAAGATCTTGAAGGGTAGATGAATATCATCCTTAACCCATTAAGTATTTTATCCAGTAGCAAATTAATATATTCTTATCACTAAAATTTTCCCTTTTTCCTATTCATTGGGGTTCTTTAGTACAATATATTCCTTGCTATTTTTCTTTATGCATTCATAAATTTTATTCTTTTGGGTAAACTTTGGTTTCCAAGTGCTTCTTTTTTTACTACTAAAAAAAGGCAAATGTATCATTCTTCTGTTTGGTAACCTTTCTATATGTTGTGAGGTAACTTATTAAACTTGATTTCTCCTATAAGATGATGTAGATGAGCCCAAGTTATAAGTTACTGTATTGTTTTGATACAAAATCCACCAAAAAAATATCATTAAGAAGTGATGGAGAAGGGTTTGAATATTATTAATGATATCCATAACTACTATAGAACAAACCACAAGGAGTGTATTATTGAATACATCAATAATCTACTTGTTGTCTTCTTCTATATATAAAGCGAGATGCTTATAATTAAAAACATATTGAAAAGTGACAAAAAGGTCATGGCCTAGGCATGTTCCACATAATGGGTTGTGATTGAATTACTTCATGCATAACCTCTCATAATGGTCAAACATACTAAAACCAATTGTTGAATTTCCATGAAACCAAGTGATATCAAAAGTAAATTTGATGGCGCGTAAAGGTGGAGCTTACCAATGAGTAGGTATAACATTATATTTTTCTATATTCACTAAAATAGAAGGGTCAGAATGTTCTGAAATACGACACTTGAATTCATTTATTTTTGAGTAATATCACATATGATAGATTAAGCAAAAAACATATGTCCTTCAAAGTACTATCAAGATAATAACCCAAATGTTTTTGGATATAGAGTAAAGCGATACATATGAACTATTATAAGCCTATATCCAAATGAGTCAAATCTAGTCATATGTATGAGACTATTTTGTTAGGATTGGAGCCCAAAAATAAAAATGTATTTGTATTTAAATTATTAAAATAAATAAATTATTTAATTATTTGAATATGTTATTTATTTCATTATATAAAATGTAAAATCTCTAATTATTTGCATATGCTTAAACCCAACATGTAGGAGCATATGCAAGATGGTTGAGCTTAAGTGAAATAATGAAAATGTTTGTGATGAACAATTGAAGTTGGGATGTCCTCATTGCATCACTAGTACATCCTATATTTATTTAGAATGGAGCAACCATGATTCAGGGTCGCTAATATGGAGACATTTAGTTGGGGGTACTTTGTATAATGGTAGATTATACATACCTAAACTAGATGTGTTACAAAAACTATAAAGCTCCATTTACCTTATAGTAGCTTCAACATATTAATCATAACCATTTGTAGAATTATCTTAATCTTGAGTGCTATAATTGGCATTTTTCTATAGCGATTTGATATTTGACTTACTCGATGATGCTTATATTGGTGGGCTAATATACCTTATCTTGGTGGGCATTATACCTTATCTTGGTGGGCTAATATACCTTATCTTGGGTGATATTGTTATAGTTGGTTGGGGTTATCTCACAAGATGAGGAATTTATTTTGTCTAATTTAGATGTTATCTAGCAATCCCCTTGTTTAGCAATTCATTTGTCTATTCAGCTACGTGTAATCTTGTGATATGATAACAAATAGTGGTTCAACATGAATTGTGAGTACTCAAGGACTTGAGGTAACTAGTAAGGTAAATGAAAACATTCACCTATATTTAATTAAAAATTAGTTATGGATGATCAATCTGCAAATAATTGTTATATTAGTAGACTACTCAAAGTTTAGAAGTTGAGTAAATAACAATTGTAAGTTTGAGAATCCAGTCTCAAGTTTCTACCTTAGTAATTCTGGGATTTACATAATTTATGTTTTAACTTGAATTTAGTACGAGTTTTCTTTACCTTGAATTAACAGTTCCATCAATCCTTAAGTTCATTTCATGACAACGATTGAATGATGTTGTACTTTGATAGATGAATAATTAATTATGAATTAATTTTTTTACCAATACATAGGTTAGTGTATGTAAATAATTTATGAGTGCTATAAATTTCAAAATAAATATGCTAGCCAAATACTTATTCCCTTGAATTAATTAAATTGTATTATTTAATTTAATTAATATAAATTAAACATTTCTAAGCATACAAATAGTAGGCGTGTATGTGCTTGTTAGACAAGTAATGACATTTTGGTAATTTGTTGAATTAAAAATTATTTATGAAATAAATATGTATTTTATCTAATTAATTAATTGGATTAAATTAGACACTTCAATAGGAAATTGGATTCCCTTGTGGCATGGTGATCATGCTAATCACAAATATATATGTTGTGCATACCTAAGTATGGATAATGATCCCACAAAAAATTGTGTAACTTACAACTAAGAACCAATATAATTATTACGAATATTATTTGTATGATAGAAAATTATAAAAACTGAAAAATAAATGATAACTAATTTTAAATCATAAAACTCAACAGCTACGAAGATATATGAGAAAACGACCTATGAATCTTAATCTCCTAATTTTCTAAGCATATGAATCACTAAAATTTCTCTCAAAACAATTACCAAATAATTACATAATCAATTGAATCTAACTTATATTATATTTCCTCTCAAGTAAACTACACACCATATAATAATTAATATAATCACAATCTCTACCTATAAACTATGCATGTATTTAATCAAAATAAATAATTAAACAATTCTCTCAAATATACTTAATTGTCTCTATAGATCAATTGTTGCCCAAATAAATAATAACATAAAATCAATTAAATAATATAATTTAATTGAAATCATAATTGGGGTCAAATATTAGATTATCACATGTAAAAAAAAATTGGGTTTGTAAGACTCCTAGATTAATAAATAAGCTAAACATAATTAAGTTCATAAAGCTTATATATTCTATAAATAAAGACATAAAATTGACAAGGAAAGGAGAAAAATAAGAGATACACTCAATCTCTTGATTTGTAACACTAATCTTCTATTGAATCCTTCACAAAGTTGTGTCTTCTTTAATCTTCTCTTAAACTTTTTCTCTTCTTGTCAGCTGTTAGGTTTTGTGTTTCTTATTATGTGTTTAATTAGTGTCTCATTAGGGTCAATTAATAGGGAAAACAACCTAATATGGACCGTTAGATCATCTCTTAAAATGAGTCAATGGTTAAGGATCAAAACTTAGAGTCATTATTTGATTAAAAATATGATTAATGTTGAGCTACAAATGCGCTCCATTACATTTTTTTTTGCATACCACAATATGATTTCTTTTGATCACCAATGAATTTCCAACCATGGATTGCACGCCATGGTGCCAAAAAAAGCAATCGCTGCATAGAAAAATGTATGTCGTGCCATGGTGTTAATTTTTCCCATTTTTGACTCGTTTTCACTTCATTTGCTATCATTCCACCTACATTGATCTAATTAAACACAAATCAAGATTTTTCATGATATTTAAGAACATAACAAGACAATTAAGTGGTTCAAAAGAGGTTAAATAACTTTATTTTCATAAAGTTATCACACCCTCAAACTTGTAGGTACCATATTTATAAATACATATATATTAATACATGCATGTTAAGAAAAAATTGTCCCCCTAAAATATTGTATAATTCTAAGTTTCATATATCCATCAATCAACATTCTATTAATACAAAGATATGCAAGATTTTTGACGAATTGATTCGTATTTGTATGTTGAACATGATGTTATCCAATGCACTCATGGAATCAACTTGTATGAGCATGCTCATCAACTAAGTCCAAGAACAAGTTTCATATGTCTATTTTTCACACCCTTCTCCATTAATGTAAATATGCATTTAGCTAAATATCAATAGGGCTTTGCATGCTTGTAATGTATGGCTTTGGTGGGGGTACATAAATGGAGATATTTAGGCTTTTCACACCTTACCTTTCTTTTTATTTATCATGCAATGTTTTACAACAATTAAGCTTACATTTGATGTACTTGTGCACCTTATTTTTCCTTTCTTTTATTTGACATCTTTTTTTAGTATATAATTCCTCAACACTCTCAAAATTATCTTTAATTTAATTCTTTTTTTTTTCATTTTGTTTAGAGAGATAACTGTATTGTGAGTTTTTTTAGGTTTTTTAAATAGGATGCATTACATTTCACCTCACTCTATAGTATAACATATGATTGCATTTTTCATACAAGCTAAACATGCAAGGATAAAAGTCATGCTTATTAGTTAGGCATAAAATATGGCTTAAGGATATGAATGGTTCTTAGTTAGGCTAAAAAAGATGACTAAGTATACAAATAATGGTTAGCTTAAAATGCACAATCGATCTAATTAAGGCCTCAAACATTTCTCATGCTAAATAATATTTAGGAATTTTCCTCAAGGGATGATCAAATAGCTTCTAAAACATAGTAGACCTCATCAGCTAGCATAATTCACCCTAAACTTTCTCCCAATAAGAACACCAAAATCAAGCATGAGCATGGGCACAAAAATATGAATCAATTTAATCAAAACTAGCAAGTACATCACATGATTAATGTAAGTATCTTAATGAGCATGTTACGTTCATTATCCTAGTCATGACATCCAATTCCATCATTAAGTTCATGTGTTTAATATCAAGCATGCATACATTTGTTTCCATGTATTCATCAATTTCTATCCCACTCATGATTAAACACATCCTAAAAAAATGAAAAACATCCTAAAAAGAAGAAAATGCCTACTAAACACTAAACTAGATAACGAAGTTTCCTCCTTTGCACTACAATTTCACATTTCCTCTAATGTGTACATATGAATATGAAAGAATAAAATGAAATAAAACTCTCTTAACCTTGGTGCACCACATTTCCTCTCCAAAACTATCCAATTTTGTTGTACTTTTTCCCTCTACATTTATTTACCTACAAAATAGAAAATATAAGTAAAGTAACATTGGGTTGCCTCCCAACATGCGCTATGTTTAACATCATTGGCTAGACAATCGTATAAGCTCCTAAGGTACATCAACCAAGGTTATCATAGCTTTTACATTTGGTAGTGGATCTTTATGAAAATGCTTCACTCTATACCCATTAACCATGAATCGTTCTTTGTTTTTGTTCTATAATTCAATGGATCCATGGTTGGTTACCTTAATGATGGTGAATGGACCCGACCATTTACTCTTAAGTTTTTTAGAAAATAGTTTGAGTCTTGAGTTGTATAATAATACTTTCTATGCCGATTCAAAAGTATGGTGTGTAATTTTCTTTTCATGTCATCTTTTTGTTTTCTCTTTGTATAACTTGGCATTCTCATAAGCATTACATCATAGCTCGTCTAACTTATTTAATTATAGCATCATTTTCTCACCAACTACATCCATGGACATATTCAATTATTTCAACACCCAATATACTTTATGCCCCAATTCAACTTGGTGGTTAAAATGGGTGTTTTAAATGTAGTTTTGTATGCCTATAAGGAATCACCAAACTTAGAAGCCCAGTCCTTTCTAGAATTATTCACTATTTTCTTCAAAATTCTTTTCACCTCTATATTAAACACCTATGTTTTCTCACTTATTTTGGGATTATAAGTCCCATTTTATTCGTGTCTATGCATTGGTTTCCCGTATGCAAAATATGGTATCTATTTTATTCTTACTTAATGTATCTATCTTTTTCTATGTAAGGTTGATTACTGCAGATCAATAATTCATACATGCACATAGTTAGGTACACTTTGTATACGAGCATGTTGACACGTACCACGAGGTTGGTTTTCATAATGTGCATGTTAGGTTGAGTGTTACTTTTCATGAGCAAGCCGATATTGTCACTTATTTTTGGCTTGTTTTGAGTATAGATATTTATGAAATTTACTCGATAATTTTGGAAACAAAAAATGTGACTTTTTAGCACCTCGCCAAAAAGCTCAGCACCACTCTTGCCACCACCTTTGGCGAGGTGGTTGGTGAGGTGCATGGCAAGATGGCTGACGAGTTCTATAAATACCCCTCACCTTTTCTTGTTTCTTTATCCAAAAAAAGCAATATAATTCTATCAAATTGACATCTCGTTTTCTATTTCTGAATCACTAGTACCTTGAGTATTGTTCAATATTAATGATTCATATTTGTTTGAGCAAAAAAATTCTTATGAGTTGTGAGTACTTGAGACGATGTTTACTAGTAAGAGTAAAATAACACTTTTTAGCTTGTGAGTGCTTAAGACTATTTATCAATGTTGTGAAATATTTTTTGTGAGAGTGAGCTAAGTATTTACTTTAAGTTCTCATATCTCTTGTTATGTTCAATAAGAGATAGGGAGTTTGAATTTGAGGGTGGTCCACAAGAGTGTGAGTTATTACACTTATGGTTATTGGTATATGGTTATTAATCTCACCATATTGGGTGGTGTATGCTCTGGAGAAGAGTTGGGTTTATGAGTAGAACCAGGTTGTTATGAAAGTAGCAAGCAAAAGCAACAATAGATAGGTCGGACCGAGGTTTCAACTAATAGAGGTAATAGTGGTTTTATTTCTTTAAGAGTTGTAACCATTTTTATTATTTAGTAAATTATTTTCTACTAAGTAGCTGCCTTAATTAACTCGAGAATATTACTACATAAATAGGGTCTCTATGTTGATTTATATATCTGGTGTTATGCATGCTCTAATGTGTGGTTAGTATAAACAGATTTTAAATGGTGTATGTTTCTACATGCTGGAGTTTAAACTTTGAATAGAAAACTTTTATTATTTATTGTCATCTTTCTAACTCTTGAATAAGGCTTTTTCTTTATGATGTATGTCTTTGATTATTTTTGCTACAACTTTGATTATTTTTCAAGAGTTTATCTCTCTATTGTTTTCCTATTTGGGTTGAGTCCTTAAGTAGTCAATATTTATTTAACCAGAATGTGTATCAGGTCTTGGACTTCTTCTTTGTAGTCATGCATGATTAGATTATGTGTTAGTATAATTGTCTTTTTATCTTTATACGAGTTTGTTGTGAGTCTCTAAGGAATATGTATATCCTTACCCTAGAAATGTACCAAGTTTCAGACTCTTTATTAGGATTTACTATGTAAGTTTGATTGCATGCTGTGAAAGTACAATCATAAGTTATCGAATATGTTCCCACATATGAGGTCTTGAAGTGATTGAGAATTCTTTTAAGTTTTTGATATGTATGCTTATATCACAAGTTGTGTATTGTTTGCCTATATGTATGTTACTATTCTAGACAGGAGCATGTGTGGAACACTATCATTAGTGTGTATTCTACACATTGTTGTTTTGTATATGCTAGTTGTTTTTGTTTGTTTGTTGAGTTAAGCATGTTGTTTCGTACTTCTACTGAGTTAATTGCTTAATTCATATTGTGAGGCCTGTTTGGTCAATTGATATAGAGCTCACAAAAAGATTATAAAGGTTGGCATTTCCATTCCTTATCTGGGTCCCGAATACCTATAAGAGTTGGAAGAAAAATTGACCTTTGTGTAATTGTTCCTACGTATAGGAATCTTCAATCAGTATAAGTTGGGTCCCCCTTCTTTGAGGTTAACCACTTGGGTGCTCGATCTTAGAGATCTATCTATACATACATATACCTTTCGTTACCTATGGTGTAGTTTGTTGCTATTATGTAAGGTTATGTATTTCCATGAACTTTTGTTGTGTGCATGTTTCTTGTTTTCTTATTCATGTTTATCTTTTTCTTTCTCTTCCTACTTCTTTGTCTTGCATAGTATGTTAATTTTCCTTCTTGCTATTATTCTATTTGATCCTTTATTAGTATCCTCCCTTACTAGTTTCTTTGACATGCTATTTTAATGTGTTTTCCTTGTTTGTCGATTACATTTTCTTCTATGGCTATTTGCATGTTCTTATCATTTAGTGTCAAAGTTTTAGGATTTTCTTTCCATAGTCCTATCATTCTAATGACATGTCATACAAAATGCATCTCACCTATTTTACTAGGTTTTTATTTCTTGTGCCTATTATGTTGTGTGTTGGTTATCTGTTAGTTTTATGTTTATTTTTGTTCATCTTTTGACTACTCTTCCTTCTCTTGTGCTTTAGATGTATCTTTTTGGAGAAAACTAAGATGTGTTACTTTCTTGAGTACATGAATCTTTCTCTATACAGTGCTTGTTTGGGTTTACCTTGTGCATCTGTATGTCATATAAATTATTTACCTATCTTTAGGATTCTTAACTTACAGGCATTGATGTGACTAGACTTGCGTGTTTAGTTGGCATTCTTTGTGTTTAGGGTATTGACCAGTTTTAAGCATGTCTCTTGCTTTTGTATTGGAACCTGAGCCTTTCTCATATGCTTAGATATTTTTGTAACATCTCTTGTTTCTTCTTTTTCTTTGGGGTGTTACTTATGTTGCTTATTAGTTAGTTAGTTTATTTCCTTCTCCTAACTAGTAGTGATGTGAGTATTATCGATGATATCTTTTGAGAAGATGTATGCAATTTGTTGCTTTTCTCTATATAGAGGCAACATTGTATTGTTTGTGCTAATAACACACTTGACGTACATCCTTGCCTTTTTGGCCTATGATCTCTTTTGAGGCCATCTTTATCATCTCACTTGTTTATTGTATTTGAATTTTTGGTACTCTCTTTCTTCTTATTATATCTTCCCATGTCAGTTCTTAAATTTTCTCTGTTTAGATAAATTTTTGCATATAAAATGAACTTAATAGGCACCATTGATGATATATGGTTGGCATACATTCAACTTGGATTGAAATGTGATTGTTTTGAGATGTGTATTCATTGAGTATATGTATGGCTAAATTTGTTTTATTTTATATGAAATTAACTTTCTCTTACACATGCCATAACTTAATTAATTTGTATGGTTATTTTGAGAATCTTGTGTGGATCTCTTACTTTGATGATACAAGCTCTAGATTCCACTTTTAGTATCTCTTGAGGAAAAATCCTAGGTATTACTTGGATAGAAAGAGATTTAGGCCATCTTTGAATCGTTTGATCCTTTCTTGCCGCCAAGTTTTTCTTATCCTCAATCTCCCATCTTAAGCCTTTACGTTATTCCTTCATTTCGTTGCACCTATGATCGACACAAATTATGTACAATGAGTATGCAAGTATACGTATCATAAACAAGTAATATGATTATAAGAAAAGATCTTTCTCATGGAGATTATGTTATTAGAAACTAATTTTGAAACTAACAAGTAAAAATCAATTTTTTGTGTCTTTAGAAAGTAAAATTAAAAGAACTAAAAATAAATAGCAGGTATTAATTAACATAGAATTGATACCTAAGAAGATATATGAGAAAATATCTAGGAATATTTAATCTCTCAATTTTCTAAACATATGAATCACTAAAATCCCCTTAATATAATTACGAATCAATTACATAATCAATTGAATCTAACCTGACATGTATTCCTCTTTTAAGTAAACTACACACCGTATAATAATTAACTTAATCATACTCTCATGTCAATTAAATTGCATATCACTCATTAAGTTCATCAATTATGGAACACATACATAAGAATCATACATCTTTACCTAGAAATTATACATGTTATCTAATCAAAACAAACAATTAAATAGTTCTCTCAAGTCTATTTAATTGCTTCCATAGATCAATTGTTGGCCAAATAATTAATAGCAAAAAAATCAGATTAAATAATATAACTAAATTGAAATCATAATTGGGGTAAAAATAGTAGATCATAACATGTAAAAAATTTGGTCCATAAGACCCATAAATTAATAAATTATCCATACATGATTTTGATTATAAAGTTCATATTTTCATAAAGAAAGACACGAAATTTGATAAAGAAAAGAGAAAAAGAATAAATACAATCAATCTTTTGAATTATAGCACCAATCTCCTCTTGAATCCCCAGCAAAATTCTATCTCCTTTTAAACTTTTTCTATATTTTTCTCTCTTCTTGGCACCAAAAACTAATAAAAATGTCAAATTCGACTAATAGGATCTTTGGAGAAATTAAGAGGTTAAATTATGTTCATATGGAATTTGAACCATCATATTAGTTTCAAATCAAAGACTGAGATGAAAAAAAGAAATTAAATAGCACTGGTCAATGGGATTGCGACATGTGGCACGAGAGAATAACTGGATAAATCAATGCACGACGCATTGTGTGGTAAACTGGTTATGGTCAATGAGTGCTATGTCAGCACCACATGGCATGCTATAATTTGCTTATTCATATTTCTTGGTGCCCTAGTGGAATGAACGGATGAATCGCGTAACAACATGTGGCATGCCTATTGACAGCTTGACAAAACTCAAAATGAACATCATGGAGACACATGACAATTTCTGCACTCCAATTGGCTCTTTTTGCTTGTGTGGCATTCACATTGCTACGAGTAGTCAGTTTATACAAATGGTGCGCTCTGATTGGTTCCCTTCCTTGCGTGGCATCTATGAGTCATCTTCTGATTGGTCTTGCATTAAGAAATTCATAAAAAATCTATAAAATTCCTAAAAAATATATTTCCCCCTTTACTTGAAAGTTCATATTTCAGTATTTTTAACCCAAAAAGTACTACTTATTGAATAAAATGAACTAATATTAAGTAAAAATGTGCACTAATAAATCTACTGGCTTAAGCTAAATGATAAATCCCACTTACCTTGAATACCTTGAGTTGAGTTTCAATTTTGTTAATTATTGAACCTATTTTTGTTTGGAATTATCTATGTTACCCTCATGTTTAAGGAAAAAGAAAAATATATGGAATGAAAAGGAAAGTAAAAGAATAAGAGTAGCATCAACAAATGTATGCTAAGATGTAAAAGAAAAGGATCCCATGTTTGGGAATGTGAGTTTTTGAAATTTGAAAAGTAAAAGGAATAGAACCTAAGTTTAAAGGTTTATTACTTATGGATATGAGACCATTGCTTATGATAGAATAAAAATATGCCTAAACTTAAATATTTCTTCTCTTCTACCCAATCCTCGACCTTTCATTACAAGCCTTAAAATACCTATTTTTTTTCTTCCAAGCTTGCACTTACATTAATGGATAGAGAGGCTAAAAGTGGACATATGAAGTTTGGTTATACTTGAGTCTATATTTCTATGTTCTTGGTTCACATAAGCATAACACGATGACATATAGAGTAAACAAGTTTTGCATATCACACAGAGAATTTCATCAAAAATTTAGTCATATCCTTACATGAATGCATCATGGATTGATGACCTTGTGGATATTTACATTGAATGTATTGTTTAATCTCTAATGATCCTTTAATTCTGTGAACAAGCTTAGTTTACTTCCCTCTTTTTATTTTACTTGTTTCTAACTTTTTGTTTATGCTTTTGTTTTGGGGAAGAGGTGTGTGTCATTTGTATGGTGTCAATTGGAGTTATGTGTTTGTTTGGCACTATTAATATTTGTTATATTTATGAGTTTATATTATGCTATTGTGTTCTTGTGATGCTCCATTCTTCCTTACATCATTTCGTATGAACCATACATAAATAGGACTATTAGCATGACTTGTTGCATGTATTATTTACAATCTCTTGTTTCCCATGTCTTCCTATCTGCTTACCTGTATCCTAGTTATAGGGAGTTATTGCATGTTTATTGCTTATAGTTGATATCTTGGTATTTGTTGTTGGAATGCATGACAAATGTTTTCTTTGGTAGACTAAGATGTCTTTTCGTATGTGTATGCATTATATGGGATTAGGTTACAATATTTAATACACCCAAGTATTGTTAAGGAAAGATATTTGAATCACTAGGAGTCTGTCAAATTAGAAAATAGTTCAACTCTTAGTCAACATCCTCTTACAGTTTTGTTGACATATTTATGTGCCATTGGTATTTGACCGCCCATCTCGTTGATGTGTTGTATACATATTATTAAGCCATTTATGCCCTCACATAGCATATATAGACGTGGGGCTCAATGCTATGTATCATATTAGGGAGATTGTTTCTATATGCACTACTCTTGATTTGTCTATGCATTTAGGTTGTTATTCGTTACATGTTTTTACCTTGCTATTGTCTCCATGTTATTCTTTGTATTTCTCTTATGACTACATGTGTTACTTCTTTTTATGTTTGCCTTAATCTTCTCTACTATGTTGCATAAGTGTTAGGATTATTGCATTTATGTTTAACTTATCTCTTTCATATAAGAGTGTGGTATGTTGCATACTTTGTGTGTGCTTGCCTTAACTTTCCATGTTAAAAAAAGGAAGAAGTGTGCATAACTTGTCTTTGTTTATGCATTGTGTTTGCTTGTTGGTGCATTTTTGTTTCTAGAAACAACTGGCAACAATGTGTCTAGGCTTCTCATATTCAAAGCATCTGATCTTTTTCCAGTGACCTTTTCTAGTCTTCTCAGATTCAATGTCTGAGCCTTCATAAACTTTAGTATATTTTAAGGCTTTAGAGCTTCAAATATATCTTCTTGTACTTCTAGAGGTGGGTTTCTTCTTTCTAAAGAATATGGATAATCTCTAGGCTAGGAAATCAATTTCAACCTTATCGGGTTCAGAGTCATTATTACTACCAACTCTTGCACAAACATCTTTCATCAGATCACTTCCTTTGGTTGTCTTAAGAACCAAGATTTTTCCCTTTACGGAAGCAATTTGTTCTTGTCTTGGCAACAGGTGATGCAGTTTGAAGACTTGCATGCCACCAACTAGCTCATTCATTGTAAGCTCACATGTTTTGACATTGATTCTATAACGGTAACTTTAGCATGAAATCGGAAGTGTAGACTGGAAATTGTCTTCTCAATTTATTTTTCTTCACTAATGGGCCTACCCAAGTTGTATAAACTATTGATAATATTTGATAATCATGCATAAAAAATTTCAAAAGTCTCATCCTCATATACGATGCATAAATCTAAATCTCTGTTTAATTTCAGAATTCTGGATCTCTTTACAACAGACATTCTTTCATGAGTTGTCTCCAAAATATCCTATACTTTCTTAGAGGTAGTATAGCTCTGTATTATTTTAAACTCATTAGGCATCACAACCTTGATAATTGCATGTAAACTCTTATTGTTCCATTCGAACTCCTTACTTTCTTATTTTGTCTATTTGACCATAGGTTTTGGAATCGTAGTGTTATATGGTAGGATTTAGTTGAGTAAGTCTAACCATTCTTGACAACAAACCATACACAGTCTCTAAGGGATTATAAGAAGACCCTTAATTGTGATTTTCAATAAGTATAATTTAGCCTATTGAAGAGTTGAGATCTATATACATTACTTCTTTCTCCTGAATCCATTAGAGATAAAATGTGTGTGTGAAAAAGCAAGTTAATGGAACCAACACCAAAGCGGTTAAGCCCAAAAGGGTACACAAGCTCTGATACCAACTAAAAACGTCCGCAATCCAATACACAATCAAGATAAGGAGATACATACTCTTTAAGGACTTACCCCTAACTTATAAGAACAAAAGATAAAAACTTAACCAGGTTACACAACAAAAGCATAAATAATATATTATCAGATAAGTAGATAACAATAGATATTATATATATTCAGTAGAAATCAAGAAAAAATATAAAATCATTTTAATCAGAGTTTAAGCTTTTAGTATGTTGTACTAGCATAATAGTAAATCATGCATAAAAAATAATATAATTAGATAAACCCACATAGAGCCTTATCTATATGGTAAAATCTTCAAGTTGCTTAAGGCAACCACTTAGCAGCAAGTAATTCACTAAATAATAAATTAGTACAACTCTGAAATAAATAAAACCATTATTACCTATATCAATTAAGACCTCTGTTCGAACTGCCTATTACTGTTCTTGCTTGCTACTTTCATGACGACCTATTTCAACTCACAAATTTGGCTCTCCTCCATAGCCAACACCACCCAATATAGTCAGATTATTAATTATTGATCAATAACAAGAAGTGTAACTACTTAAAACCTAGAGAGACACATAGTCCACTACAAATGTCAAATCATGTACAGGAAACACACAGTCAAATCATATACGTACATAGCCAATGATTTGATAATGAATTCAATAAATAGTCCACATTCAAATGTAAGCTTTCCAAAATAATTTTAGAAACATATATAATTCTTTGTTTAAATTTTTGCAAAGTTTTGGTACTAAAATCAATGGGTAAAGAAAAGAGAAAACTGAGAGTGTTTATAGAACTCAACCAACCACCTCAACATGGACCTTGCCAACCACCTTACCAAGGGTGGTGGTGAGATGCTAAAAAAATTACATTTTTTATTTCCAAAAATGCCAAGTTAATTCCACAAATACCTACACATGAAACAAAACAAAAAACGCGAGCAACACTATGAAAACCAACCACGTGGTGTGTATAAACATGCTCACATACAAAGTGTACCTAACTATATGTGTATGCATTATTAATCCATAGCAACCAACCTTACACAATGGAAGACATAACACTAAGTAAAAATAAACAAACACCATATTGTGCATACATGAAGCCAACATATAGACACTGAGAACAATAGAACTTACGATATTGATTAACAATGAAACTCATCCCCGTCAAAATAATTTTTCATACAAAAAAGGAAGAATCAATAACCTTAATTTATATCTTTAATAACCTAATTAATTTGAAGTAAAAATGATTAACTAACTAATATATCACATAAATTCTTCATTATGTGTTATATGTTTATTTGCCTAAAATTTGTCGAGTAATTATATCTTTTAATTTTATGTTATTAGTTAGAGTTTTCAAACTAAAACAATTGTGACAAAGTGTTTAAGTTTATTTTTCATTTTTAAGAGTTTTGTAGAATTATTTAAAACCAAGTAGTTATTCTTTAGACCGATCTTAGAAGTATACTTATTGTTTTTTACAAAGTTATTTGTGCACTTGAGAGCTATTTATATGAAGATTCTTATACGTAGGAACAATTATATGAAGGTCAATTGTTCATACAACTCAAATAGGTAACCGAGACTTAGATGAGGGATGAAGAAGCTAACCCATGGAATCTTTACACGAGCTCTATATCAATTTGGCCAAGCCAGCCTCATAAGCATGAAAGAAGCAAATTACACAGCAAGAGTACAAAACCACATGCTCAATTCAACACACAACTAAACACTCAACATATACAAAACAACAATCTATAGAATATATACTAGTGATAGTGTGCCTTATAGGCTTCTATCTAAAATAGGAAGATGCATACATGGCAAACAATACACATTTTGTGATATAGACATACATATCAAAAGGCTAAAAGGATTTTCATGCACTTCAAAACCTTGTATGTGGAAACATATTTGGTAAATGATGATGATTGTACTCTTATAACATACAATCAAATATACACAACAAACCATAATAAAGAGTCTGACACTTGATACATTTCCAGGGTAATAAGATACAATAAAGAGTCTAACACTTAAAACACTTCCAAGAGAAGAAGATATAGACTTCTCAAAGACTGACACTAAACTCGTATGTAAATAAAAGGTAGATTGTACTAACACACAATCTGATAATGTCTGACTAATTACTCCAAGACATGATACATAATCAGGTTAAGGAGATACTAACTCCTTGAGGACTCAACCCAAATAGACAAATAACAGAGAGATAAATTCTTTATAAAAATTCACAGTTGTAATAAAAATAATCACAAACAAATAGTATAAAGTAAAAGCAATATTTAATATTCATAAAGAAATCAATAAATAATAAAAGCTTTCTAATCATAGTTTTAAATTTAGTATGTAAAAATATACAACATTTAAACTCTGATTGTTCCAGCTACACATTGAAGCATGCACAATACAATATATAACAAGATAAACCCATAGAAAACCCCTACCTATATAGTAACATCCTTGGGTTGCTTAAGGAAACCATTCAACTACAAAAAATCTACTAAACAATAAAGTAGTTACAACTCTTGAAAGAAATAAAATCACTATTACCTATACCATTCTGGACCTCAAACTAGCTAATGTTTCTTTTTCTTGTTGCTTTCGCAATGACCTAACTCAACCCACAAATCTAGCTCTCCTCAAAAGACTACACATTCAATGTGGTGTGATCAGTAACCACAATTTAGTAACCAAAAGTGTAACAACTCACACTCTTGAGGACCATCCTCAAACTCAAAAACTCTATATCTTATTGGACAGAGAAAGAGATATGAAAACTCAAAGCTTTTAACTTAGCTCAGACTCACAAAGAAGTTCTTGCAACATCAATAAAATATTCTTAAGCATTCACAGCTTAAGAAAACTATTTTACTCTAACTAGCAAATACTATCTTGAGTACTCACAACTCATAAGTACGGTTTTGCTCACACAATCACGAATTAATAATACTAAACAACACTTAAGATATTAGTGATCTGAAAATAGAAAAAATGAGATATTAATTTGACACAACTCCACTATATTTTTCTAGATGAAGAAACAAGATAAGGTGTATTTATAGAAATTTCCCAATGTTCAGCCACCTTGACTTAGACCTCACCAACCACCTTGCTGAGGATGGTGGTGAGGTGCGAAAAAATATCATTTTTTATTTCCAAAAATTATCGAGTAATTTTCATAAATATCCATACCTGAAATGAAATAAAAACACAAGCAACAACATTAGCTTGCTCATACACTTACTTTTCAAAAATAATAACACTCTATCTAGCATGCATACTACGAAAACCAACCACATGATATGTGTAAATATGCTCACATGTAAAGTGTTCCTAACTATGTGTGTGTGCATTACTGATCTGTAGTAATCAACCTTACACAGAGGAAGACAGAATACTGAGTAAAAATAAATCGACATTGTGTTTTATATATGGGAAGCCAATACACAGATATAGAGTACAACGGGATTTACAAAATACAAAATTTATGTATCAAACTCCTATCTATGCATTAATATCCTCCCATTTCTTATGGAAATAATTTGACAGCAAACAAATCCATTAAGCAATAAAACAAATAAAACTCTAACAGAAATAAAACCACCAATACTTCTATCAATCGGGACCTTTGTCCAAAATTCCTGTTGCTACCTTCGCAGCGACTTGATTTAACACATGAACCCAACTTTCCTCCAAAGCCATAACAACTCGATGTAGTTTGATCAATTACTGAAGATCAGTAACATGAATAATGTGAACTATTAAACGTGAAGACCACCGTCATCCTTGAACCATCAACTACCAACATGGGAAACACATTCAACCACTTAATGAATATAGCCAAATTGGAAAATACATTCAATCACTTACCACGAACAAGCACTCATATGATACCCAAACAATACAACCTAACCCACTATCACAGTATTGTTTTCACAAACTTTGTAAAATAGTCAACCATAATATTTTACACTCAAGTAGATGTATCACAATTACCAAAACATATTCAAGATAATTAGCGAAGACATAATTTGAATTGATAGGAAATTTAGCAGAGTTTCACTTGTTTTTTCAAATTAATGTAACAATTAAGAGGGGGTCTTTATAAACAACTACCAATAGTCATTTAATCTCAGTGAGGCCTTATTGACCATCTTGTAAAGGGTTCGACGATGGGTCTAGCGAGGGCCTTGTCGAGGTGAACAAAAATCCCAATTTTTTTATCTGAAAAAAATGTCGAGTAATTGTTTGTCTGTAAATACCTACACTTGAACTGAACCAAAAATTGTCACTGACGACCTAGCATGCAAACTAAGAAACCAACCCTGTGGTGTGTATAAAACATGCTTTCAATTTTAATGTATCTAACTATATACGTGTGTGCATTACTGATATGCAATAATAAACTGTACACAGAAATACTAAGTTAAATAAACAAACTCCGTTTTTACATGTAGGAAACCAACACGGATACAAAAAATAATAGGACTTATAATAATTTACTAATATAGACCAATTAGATTAAGACATATGGAGCAAATGCTAGATGGACCTAACACATAGATAAGGTGAAATTATCTTAAGTCATTATTTTATGTGAATACATTTTTTAGATCAAACAATATTTTTGTGTGATTTAATCATGTAACTTAAAACGGGATAAGTACGAGTATTATCATTAGACCATTAAACAAATCACTTACATAAATATATTTACTTATATAGAAAGAATCCATTTTTATGTAACTATTAATTCTATCTTCTAAAATTATCAAGAGTTATAGTATGTTTCATATTAAAAAGAAACAAAAATTAGTTACACAAAAATTGATACATATTAATAAAAAAAAATCAATAAAGTAAAGTAAAGCTAATGTTTGTAAACAATTAATATTGTTTGGAGTTGCTCATATAAAAAAAATATTGTTTGGAGTTGTAAACCAGTAGCAAACGTAGAAAATTGGTAAAAAATAAAAATAATAATAAGCTGAATTGTCTTACTAAATAAATGATAGATGCGTTTGAAATAATGTTACATTTCTTAAATATCATATTAATATAAATTTTATAAATAAATATGGATATTTTTTAGAGTTAATTTTTTAAAATTAAAATATCTATAATTTTATGATTTATTTTTTGCATGATATCCAAGTTTTAACTAATTAAACCAAAAAATTTAATCTTTATTTAAAAAAAATGAAATAGATACTATAAAAATTAAAAATTAAAAACAAGGAGAATGTCTCCTTGAAATAGATCTTGCAAATAGATTCCAAAAGTAATTGGATAAAAGGAGAATGACTCCCAACTTCGTTTTAATTTCCATGACATATCATTCCAAACGAAGATTAATATATTTAATAATAAAAAGTATCTTACACATTTATATAAATAAAAATCAAAAATCAAAAATCAAAAATAAAAATAATAAAAATATATCTTAAAAGGAAAATATCATTTTAATAATGACCAAGAATTAATAGAATTAATTTCCTCAACTCATATTTAACTTATTCTAATTCCAAATAACCATAAATCTAATTAATTTCTTAATTTATATTATTTTATCTTACACCATTTACGCAGCTTCAAAGCTTGATCAAACATAGAGGTTGACTAACATTTTTCCTTAAACCATGACAAGATTGAATGAAAAATATAAAAGATTGAATTTAGTGAAAAGTTGTGATAGCATAACACTTCTTTTGTTAATTTTTGTTAATATATATATTTAATGTTTCATAAATATTTTTAATATCATTAATGTTAATTAAATTTTCATAATAAAAGGTTACTATAATAATAATAATTGTGATTATGATGATAACTTCGCTATTTTTTTTTCTAAACAATGTTCTTTTTTATTTTTTTAATTATTGGTATCAATTATCAATTAAGTGTGAATAAATAATTTGATCAATTAATTTAAATTGAAAAATCTAATCCGACGAATCAAATTGAAATATTTTGCAATCAAGTCAATTTAGAATTAAGAAGAAGAAGAAGAAGAAGAAGAAGAAGAAGAAGAAGAAGAAGAAGAAGAAGAAGAAGAAGAAGAAGAAGAAGAAGAAGAAGAAGAAGAAGAAGAAGAAGAAGAAGAAGAAGAAGAAGAAGAAGTATTTTTTTTCCTTTTTCACTCTGCATGATTTTTGACTTCAACTACGATAAGTCTACTACTTTAAATAACAATTCAACCTTCGTTAGGAAAAGATTTAATTAAAACCCAAGACTATAAATTCATCTCTTTATATTACTTTGTCCGTCACAATTATCTATACACAAATAATAGAATTAAAATGATGTAATTTACTTAATAATAATATCCTTTGTTAATGTAAATCTATTAATAAATTAATATATATTTGTTAATGTATATTATGAAATTTAAGCATATCTAGTTAATTGTAACTCCGATATAAAAACATCGTGTATATTTATTAAGATACAGAATATAATATAATCATTAAGTATTTTTAAAATGATATCAGAGCACCGATACCCCTTTTGAGTTTCACCATAACCAAGAAACAACAAAGTCTAGATCGAGGCTCAAGTTTGTTGTACTCATGAGGTTGAAAAAGAATGAAACAAGCATATCCGAAGGAGCGAAGATAATGATAGTTAGTGAATGACCCAAAAAGGTGCTCATACAGAGTCTGATTATGAATGACAGCGCTTGGAATGTGATTAATGACATAAATAGCATGAAGAGCGGCTTCACCCAAAAATGGGGCAGGAACTTTAGTAGAAAGAAGAAGAGCACAAGCAGTGTCAAGAATATGACGAAGTTTTCTTTCGGCTTGACCATTTTGTTGAGAGGTGCCTAGACAGGTTAGATGATGCACATTGTCATAGGAATATAACAAAGCTTGAAAAGCATATTAACTATATTCAAGAGCATTATCAGATCAAAAAGTTTTGATATGTTTGAAGAATTATGTTTTAACCTTTTTTGCAAAGTTACTATATATTGGTAAGATTTCAGAACGAGATTTCATATTAAAGATCCAACTATAATGAGAATAATCATCAATAAAAACAAAACAATAATGAGATCCACCAATACAAGTAACAAGAGAAGGTCCCCAAACATCAAAATGAATTAACTCAAAAATACTATTAGAGATAGATTCACTATTATTGAAAGGTAAAGTTGGTAGTTTTCCTAACTGACATGAAGTACAATCAAAATTGTCTTTGGACACAAAACCCAACAAACCTTTAGAAGCTAACGGTTGTACCCGAGTAGATGGGGCAAAACCAAGATGAGAATTCCAAAGTGCGAGAGAAGGTAAGGAAGAAATTGCAACAACAAGAGAGATAGGAGAAATAGGTGGAAAATGAAGATTGTTCATGGGAAACATACGCCCAACCCTAGGACCGGTCCTAAGTTCTTGCCCCTTCCTCAAATCCTACACAATACACCTAGAATAGTCAAAAATAAGGTGATATCTTAGTTCATCTAATTGTCCCACAGAGCATAAATTATAGGATAGGTTAGGTACATGGAAGACCCCAGGAACAGATAGGTTAGAGGTTGAAACAAAACCTAGACTATTCCTATGCATGGTGGAACCATTAGCTATATGAATATGAAGAGGATGTAGTACATGGTCAATTTTGGAGAATAAAGATGAGTGAGGTGTCATATGATTACAACAGGTAGAATTAAAAAGCCAAGTTTGAAACTTAATGGGCATAATTGAGAGAGTAGTGGAAAAAGATTCATTACCAGTCATATGAATAGCCTGAGTTATGATCTTCTGTAGTTCAGTGGGGGAGAGGTTAATAGTAGATCCAGAAGACTGAGACTCAATTGAAATGGAAGGCATCAACAAAGTAGGCTCAGCATTAGCAACACCAATAGTAGATTTGTTGCAACGGTAACAAGTCTCAATGGTGTGACTAAGACGCTTGCAATAATTGTAGAACTTCTTGTTGGTCTACTTGCAACGATTGCTAGAGCCAGAGGAATTACCTTACTGCTGAGGTTGCTCAATGGAGCAAAAGGAGTAATAGCCAAAACATTGAACTTATTTTGGGCTTGAAGGGTTGTAAGTCGAGCTTCTTCTCTAACCAACTCATTTACATTAGTATCAAGAGAGGGAGGATGAATGCAATTGATAAGCTAACCCCAGATGGGTTTAAAGTCCTTGTGAAGTGACATCAGGAACTCATAGAGATGAAATCCATCTCTAACTGCAGCATATTCCTAAGCATCCTTTGAGCATTCCCAAATTGGATCACAAAGTTTAATTTGGTCCCAAAGAAAGTGAAGCTAATTATAGTAGTCATTGATGGATTTCTCTGGTTCTTGTCGGAGTTGATACAATTCAACTACTACCTGATATTTCATGGATCCGTGAGTAGTGAAGTATCTTTTGGCCAATATATCCTTTGTTGATTTTGCATCATCAAAGTTGTCCAATAGATTGGAGATGAAGGGAATGGAAGTATTCCGAATCCATGTGAGGATCATGTGGTTGTGACTATCCCATTCAATCATGCGACCAAGGAAGGTAGCATCTTCTTCACTTGCTCCTTCGACAGGAATGGTAATTGTACTAGTACAGTAATGCTAGAGCATACGACCCTTAAGAAAACTGTGCATAGCTTGAGACCAAGATAAGTAATTATTCATCCTTTCCAATACAGTATTGATGGGGTGAGGAATAAAAACATCATTTTTATCCATTTAGAAACACAATATGCAAAAACATACTGAAAAAACGAAGTCTACGCGAAAAAATAGGTAGGGAGAACCTGTTTTATAAAAGTCAACCCTGTAGAAAAGTAAACGATCAAAGTCAAGTTAGTGGTCAACTATGGTCAACAGATGTCAACGACAGAACATCGGTCAATGATGATGTCAGCTGACGTGGTGGGTGATGTCAGCAAAAGGGATGATATCGTCAACCCTAGTTAACTTAACAATATGACGTCACAGGACTTGAGTTGGCATGTAAGGTGCGTGAATCTGTCGCATGACTTCTGTTGGCAGTGCGTGTAGGCTCTGATGGTTGTAAGACTTCCACAATTATGTAGATCTGGGTGAGCCAATCACAATGGTACCTATAAAAATGTTATCGGAGCAAGATGCACGGTAGATACGATGATTGCAATGGTCTCTGTGGTGCAGTACTCCTCAATGATGGTAGTTATAGGCCCAAAACTTAAGGACAACGGTTAAGAGACGTCGGAGGTTCAACGGTGAGTGGTTGCAACGACTGTTGTGATAGTGGAAGCGATAAGGGTGGAGTAACACCAAAAGAGACAAGATTGCTAAAAGAAAGGTCAAAGTAGTGGTATCATTAAGTATTTCTAACATGGTATCAAAGCACCGATACCCTTTTTGAGTTTCACCATAACCAAGAAACACAACAAAGTCTAGATCGAGGCTCAAGTTTGTTGTGCTCCATAAGACATTCCACCTTGCCACTTAACACGGATATGATCCATTCTTGCACATTTACTTAACTATCATTGTTGCACTACCCTTGCTACACTCTATAAGCCTCACACTTATCATGAGGTACAGACCCTTTATGGCAGATTTTAATGAGAGAGGAAATTGATGCATTGACCAAAAACCATATTTGGGATCTGGTTACTCTTCCTCCTAGTCAGTCTGTGGTTGGTTGTAAGTGGATCTATAAAATCAAGACTCACTATGATGGATCCATCGAGTGCTACAAGGCTCGTCTTGTTGCAAAAAGTTTTACACAAGAGTATGAGACTGATTATGAAAAGACTTTTTCTCCAGTTGCCCTTATCTTCTCTGTTTGTGTCCTCTTAGTTGTTGCCGCTGCTAGTAAATGAAACCTTTTTCAAATGAATGTTAAAAATGCCATCCTTAATGGGGATATGCACAAAGAAGTCTATATGCAACCTTCTTCTGGTCTTTATGTTGAAACAAACAAGGTCTATCGTCTTCGAAGTGCACTTTATGGCCTTAAACAAGCTCCACGAGCATGGTTTACCAAGTTTAGCTCCACCATCCTTCGTTTGGGTTACACTGTCAGTCCTTATGATTCTTCCTTATTTCTTTGTCGCAATGATAAAGGCATCATTTTGCTTCTCCTATATGTGGATGATATGATCATAACTGGTGATGACCTCAGTGGCATTCAAGAACTCAAGGATTTTCTTAGTTAACAGTTTGAGATGAAAGGCCTTAGACATCCCAGCTATTTCTTGGATCTTAAGATCACTCGTTCCACAGATGGTCTTTATATTACTCAAGCCAAGTATACATCTGACCTTTTATCTCGAGTTAGACTCATTGACAGCAAGAATGTTGACACTTCAATTGAACTTAATGCGCATCTAACACCTATGGGGGGAGGGGGAACCATTATCTAATCTCTCTCTTTACAGATGATTGGTTGGCAATCTGGTTTATCTTACAGTTACTCGTCCATAAATTTCTTATGTTGTTCATCAGGTGAGCCAGTATCTATCTACTCCACGATCAACTCATTATGCTATTGTTATGCACATTCTATGATATTTGAATGACACTCTACATTCTTTGATGTTGATTGGGCAAGAGATCTCACTGATCACAAGTCCACTAAAGGTTATTGTTTTCTCCTTGGTTTTTATTTGATTTCTTGTCGAAGTAAGAAACAAACTTTTGTGGCCTGCTCAAGTACTGAAGCAGAATATCGTGTTCTTCCTGATACCACATCTGAGCTCTTTTGGTTACGATGACTTCTTAAGGATTTGAGTCTGTCCAAATCCTCTACTACTTTCCTTTATTGTGACAATCAAAGTGTCATTCATATTGCTCACAATGATGTCTTTCATGAACGGACTAAACACGTCGAGATTGATTATCACTTTATTCGTTCTCATCTTGTCCATGGTACTCTCAAGCTTTTCCTTGTCTCCTCCAACGATCAATTTGCAAATATCTTCACCAAGGCAGTTCTTAATGAACACAATTGTAATTTGGTTAACAACTTCAAATTGGTCTCACATACACTTTAAGTTTGAGGAGTACTATTAATGCATATATGTTAATAGATTAATGTATATATGTTAATGTATTTATCTTATAAGTTTTAGTCATATCTAATTTACTAATAACTCATATATAAAGATACTATATGTATTCTTTAAGATATAAAATATAATGCAATCATTAAATATTTCTTAGATGTATATACGTTGTATTATTTATTTTTTTTGGATCATCTTTAAAGTGACAGGTGCGTAAAATGACACTTGTTAATCATTTTTGTAACAGTGATGAATTCTTTTGAAAATTGAACTCCTAATTCATGCGTCTCAATAAAAAGAACGTTGATGTTACTACACTATATATAATAATAATAATGCATACTTTTAAGCGCTAAAAAAGAGTAAAAAACATTCATTAACTATTTATATTATGTAAAAAATAATAATTTAATTTTATACTTTAAAATATTTTAATCATTTATTGTAAAAAAGAAAAATGAAAACTGGCTAAATCGATTGAAAAAATTAAGGTATATGAAATTACAAGAGCATTTTGAAAATACCGCAATTTCATGCGTTTCTCGTAACTCAAAATTTCCAATCAATTTAACATATTTTCTAACTGAAACAGATGATTAAAACATTTTACAATAATATTTAAAAAAATATTCTACCAACGTAAACATTTTCTTTTACAAAAAGTAAATCGATCCCATGTGACAATCACCTAACCAAACAGACGCACGTAACTACTATGCTGGACACAAACATTCTAGTCAATGACAGAAAAAAAAAGTGTTTTTTTTCCTTTTATAATAATAAAATTATTATTCACACTTAATTTTACACACATTTTTATATTTAATAACTTTTATATTTTATCATATATTATAACTATTTTAAAAATTATATAAATAATATTAATACTAGATAAAATTTAATAAAAAAATAATTACAAATTTATATATAATTAATATCTCTCGATAAAATAATATCCTTTTAATTATAAAAAATTAAAGATTTTTTTCCAAAAATAACTTATATATAAAGATAATTATTACGAATCAAAATCAAATACATATTAATATTATTTTTATATACATAATTAGATAAATACATTTTTAATAATAATATAAATAATATTTAAAGTAATTAAAATAAATTTTATTTATTTTTATTTTTATATTTTTTATTTTATTTAAAAAATACTATAAATAATTAAATATTAATATTAATATTAATATTTTAAATAATATATTATAATAAAAATTATATTAACATTTAATTTTTTAAAAATATCCTACAAACCTACTAATTAATATACACAAAAACTCCTCCATGTTTGATGTCAAGCCACTACCTTTTGCCAACAAACCCATACTCCACAACCCTACATCGGAACCATATCTATCAACAACCCCCAATCAAGACCCTCGTTGCCACCCAAATCCATTATTTTATATGTTTTTTTTAAATAATATTAAATTCTAATCAGCTTTAAATATTTACAAATATACCATTCAATTTTATAAAAACAATGTCTAAAGCATAACGAATGATATTATTTTATTTTTTATATTTCAATATGTATAAAGGTGTTTAAAATTGAATGGTATATTTGTATAAAATAATTAAAAAATAATATCAATAATTTAAATTATATAATAAAACAAAAATGATGTTAATATTTATTTTTTAAAATAAATATTAAAAGTTAAAAATTCGATGAAATCCACGAAAAATACTCCAATATTTATTTATAATCAATAATTATTTTCTATATATAATTAAAAATAATATAAAATAATTATAATTATTAGCGTAAATGTCCCGCATATCCAACGAAGAATCCTCCTAGTTATGAGTCCCTAACATTCCTCACCTAATAACTATCTAACTTGTGTATGAACGGTAAACAAATCATGATTGAAAACACTGTAAACGCATTTTCTTTTTTTTTAATAATTCACATCAATCACAACATTAAACTCAAACGCGTTATATGAGATTCAGATCTACCTACAAATCCCAAATTGGAAGGAGGTTTCAGATCTAGACTCAACCGTTTAATTTCTCTTTTAGTTTTTTAATAATACACCAGTGTTACTTATTCGCTGGGTTAAATCGCATCAACATCGATACAAAAATAATAATAAATAATGAAAAAAAAAGAGTAATTAAATATTAAAGAACAAATAATAATAATACTCACAAAATCATAATAAATCCAAATACAAAATATAAAAATATGTCAACAACAACGACAATATATATAACAAAGAGTATTTATATGATTAAATCTTATATATAATATAAAATCCCTAGAAGCATCCTAAAAATCAATGCAATACGAAACACCAAAAGGCTCTACAACGCAACCTCAAAACCATATTCACCAACTGAACGAACATTCTTTAAACCTTGAGAGAAGAACCAAGTACAAGAGCCACGAAAGCTGCAAAGAAAGCCGAGACAAAGGAAGGTGAGATGACTACAGCTGGAGAAGCTGGGGTTGGAGCTGGAGCTTCTGCCTGAGCAGATGCGCCATTCACAGAAAGAAGGACGATGACGCAAGCAACCATTAGCGCCAACATTGAAGCCTTACCAAAAGCCATTGGTACAACTAGAATGAGAAGTGGAGAGATCCCTCTTTTTCTTTTTTCTATTTAACTTTGAGAGAGAGATAGAGAGTTGTATTATGGACTTAGAACGAGGAAAGATATAAAGAATAGAGGAAGGATAGAGTGTATTATATATAAGAAAGAGAAAGTGGAATAAAATGGAAAGATGGAAGGGGCAGGGACGGGCAGCTGCCCGGTTGTACAGCCTGTCCTTGCAAGACAATTGGCTCTTTCTTGGGACCACTTGTGGTACAACAATCATGTGTTATTGTTGTGAATTGTGACTGTGGGCGCATATTGCTGTACCAGTCAAGTTTTGATTCGTTATTGCCACAGGTGGTCTTGTCAAAAATCGTAATTTTGTAAAAACGGTGCCGTTTTCACTGAGATATTTTTAAAAACAATCGCTCCACACAGAAAATAAGAATATAATAAATTAAGAAGGTCAATTAAAGAATTGAATTTATTGGGAAAATTTGATTTTTATATCGATCAATAACGGTCATGTAAGTGACGGAGTGAGATTAAAAATTCTCTTTTCTGTCCCGTTTACCTTTGGATCGCTGCTTTTTTAGAATCTCTTTTCGAATAAATATTTTGTATTTGTAAAATTTTATGATTTAATAAAATAATTTTATAAGTTTAAAAAAATAATTATTATATTTTTATTATTTATTTATTTTTTAAAGAAGTTATTTGTAATAAAATTTATGAAATTCTAGTAATAATAATAAAAACAGTATAATTTTCAAAAACTTTAAGAGTTTTATAATAATTTTTTAAAAAATAAAATTAATGTTTATAAAAAATAATATTTATCTTAATAAATAACTATTTTAATTATATGAATTAAATGTTACGAAACATAAATTATTATAATAACTTATAATTTAAATAATTTATTATATATTTTTTAAATTTACTAGATTTAATGAGATAATAAAAAAAATTTAAACTTTTATAGATATTTAAATTATTAAATATTTAATTTATGATGATTTATTTATTAATGTGAAAATCTCCGATGCTTGTAAAAATCAAACGTCTGACGGAAAATTTACACCCCTTTGCACGCAATATTCAAACGGGGATAAATATAACCTCTTCGTCATAAGATTTTAAATTTAGATAAAATAATGTGCAAAATGTAGATAAAATAATGTAAAAAATATTATTCTTATGATATTTTTTATGATAAATACAATACAAATATCAAAATAGAAGATATATTATATTGGTATTTTAATTCATTAAAATGAATGTTTAAGATTGTGGGATTAAATATTATTAAATTTTTTTTCGGGAAAAAATATTTATTTGAATACAAATTAAAATTAAATTTATTAAATAAAATTAATAAAATTTAAATATATTATAATATTTAACATCTATATCATAATTTTTTTTTTTTACTTATTGTCGATTCATATCTTCCGCAAATGTTATTATTTAGTTACCTATATTATAGTAACAATAACTTAACAAAACTCACCTTCGAACCTTTTCCTTTCTTTCTTATTTAATATTTTTATTTTTCCTTTTTTTCCAATTTTCACGATATCTATTTTTATTTTAAAAAAATGAAATTTTTTTTGCTGATTTTTTTTTTGTCATTTCATTTTATATTTTTTAAAATAATTTTTTTTTCAATTTTTGCAATCTTCCTTGATTAAAGATAAACATGTGCCTAAGTTTATTTCAACTTTGAATACATATTCGTTACAAGTTGTCTACTATATTTGTAACTAATTAACATGTTTGAAAAATATAAACACATACTCGTATTATTAATATAAATTTTAATATTTTGATCATCTAAATATCTATTTGTTTAAAATAAAAATATAGTCACATATTAAAATTACCAAATGAATAGTTTTTAGAATGAATTTGAAGTGTTCAAATTTCACCTACTTTTATTTTAACAGATAATTTTTGAGCATATTTTCGATTAATATTTTTGTAAAATTTTCATATATTAAATTATCTTAAATAAATAAATAAAAATTAATTAAAAATAATAATTCTAATCTTTAATATTTATAATTATAATTATTGAGGTTAATTTATCACGATCTTTCTTTTTCTTTGTTTTAGATTAAATAAGTTATGGTGTCCTATTGTACAAGTTACGACAGACATGCTCTGATGTTGTATAGTGCACAATTGACATGTTATATGTAACATGTACAACAATGGACAACTGCATATTTTTGGGAAAATTGGTTTAGTTTTTAAAATTTGATAGATATTGACAGACAAATTTTTTTGAAAATTGACATAATATAAGTCCAAAATTTTAAATCCTAAACCTAGGACTTAAAAGGATACACATCTGAGAGTTTTATATATTAGATTAATTGTACTTTTCATTCAAATAGACATCTCAAACTTAAATGAGGGATAAAAATGTTAACCCATATAATATTTTCGTGAACACTGTTTCAATTTTGTCAAGCATGTATTACAATATAAAATAACATGTTTAGTTCAACACATCATAAAACAAACAGTATATTAGAAAGAATAATCTATGGTAAGCACACTAACAATGGTATGTCTTACAAATTCATGTGTAGGTTAGCAACATACATATAAATGGAAAACATTAACAACATGTGAATTAGGCAAACATATTGGAAAAAATATAAAGGATTTTCAATCACTTCAAGATCTTATATATTAAAACATATTTAGTAAATAATGATTGTACTCTCATATCATTTTTTATCATACATAACACATCAAGTATCAATATAAGTCCACATAGAACCCCTAGCTATGTAATAACATCTTTGTGTTTCTTATAGCAACTACTTGGTAACAAACAATCTATTAGACATAATAAACAGTATACAAGTCATAGACAATATACACATTTATACCTCTATCAATCGAGACAATTACCCTAATTGCCTATATTGCTCTCGCTTGCTATCAACATCGCACATGATCCATGCAGATCAAAGCTCGTCCTTGAAGCTCCATCACCACATGATGTAATCGACTACTGATGGATCTACCACCTAACAAGCAAACACATTGTGATCTCGCAACACCCAACCAATACACAACACACTAATACATAGGATCCTCACCTATGTACCACATTATAACCTTGCAACACCCAACTAATACACGACATACTACCACATAGTTTCCTCACCTATAGGATCTATTGCATCCTTGCAACTAACAACTGATACATGACACATGGTACACGGTACACCACCACATAGGCTCATCATTGAACTATTGCATCCTTGCAACTATTAGTCAACATATGGCACACTATCATATAGGCTCATTTCCTATGTGAACCGTTTCACTCTTGCAACTACCAGTTAGCATGTTGCAACTCAACATTGAGAGTAACTCCTCAAAATGATGTGGCTTTCACTAGCCAACCATACATTTTACCTCATCAAAATCTCACTCAATCTCACATTTTTTAAACTCAACCTGATATTTGAGAAATATGAGAGAGACTCCCTTCTAATGTCCTACATCACACAGATGCTATATTATTTCTCAAACCTGACTTTCAGAAGGAAAACAGACCACGAATGAATTGAAAATGTCTAGTGCCAAACTAGTATAGCTTCCTTCTAATTATAGTCAAGAAAATAATAAAAGAAAGATGGAAATTTATAAAAAAAAAATCTTGCCTCTTAAACCCTCGTCAATCACTTTCATCAAGTACTCGTCACCCAAAGTCGACGAGGAAACTAGCAGTTAAACTAATCGTTATATTCTCATCAATAAAGGTCGGAAAAGGGGCAGTGAAAACCTTAGCGAGACAACAAAAATCCAACAGTGACAACGTCGAGTGAATGGTGTTTCCAACAAGGAGAAATGCCCAGCCTATAAGGAGACAACCCAACACAAATAAAGTCTCCAACAAAAAACCACAACAACAAACATCCAACGATACAAATTATATGAAAACTAAGAAAATAAGTGTGTAACAAGAAAATACGAAATTATGTCCTAAGTGATACTGAGACATCAATAACCAATCTTATAAAGGATAAAAAAATATTAAAGAAAATACAGATATTGTGTTTTGTATATGGAAATACCAAGATCAAAATGAGAGAATTGACAACATTATTGATATTATTATATAGGCTATACACTCTACCTAGATACCAATAATTAAGAGGAGAAGAATAAGTATCAGTGAACTCCTACGTCAAGCACCATTCAACCTACAATTTTCACCATTGAAAAACTAATGTTAGTTGACACTAGAATGATATAATACTTATATGAGTGCTTGTTTTATTAAATAAGCACAATCATATATATAAAATGTATGCCATGTAGCTTTTAGAATGTACCGCCTAACACTGTGTACTAGAATAATAAAAAAATATACACTTAAAAGCACGTTGATCAATTTTTTTTCTTTATGAAATACATGAATGTGAAAATAATGAAGACACCTATATACTTTAGGGAAATTTTTTATAGATAAGGCATAAAGTAAAAAATAGACTACGTCCTTGATGAAGACTAATAGTTAATAATATGAGTATTCATGCAATTAATAAGATAAATAGCATTCATAGCATCATCTACCAAGAAATGTTTAGAAACATGCATAATGAAGCATAAGGCGAGTACCATCTTATGAAGATTGTGATTTTATGTCATTCTTCCTTAGTGTATAAGCACTTGTGCTTAGGAGAGGATGCAAGGCATTTTCAAGAAATCACTAAGATATATTCACAAAATCATGATCATTATTAGAATGAAAAAACTAAGCCTAACTAAGAAACTATGCAACAATCCTATCATAAACTTCATAATAACATGTATAATATAACTCTTAGATTTCAATAGATTAGTCCAAGTAATTATTGCACAATCATCAATAAAAGAGAGAAATATTTATGATCATCGTCAATAGAAGTATAGAAAGGACAACACAAGCAAAGAAAATTGAACTTTTATTTGAACTAACTTTAAATGAAACATAATATTTTTAGAAAAATGCATTGTTCACATTTTAAGAAAAAGTAGAAGCATTAAAAAAAATTAAAAATCATTTTAGATAAGAAAGAAGATAAATATCCTAAAGAATAACTCCATAACATAATATTCTCCCTCTCAATTTTACTTCCCACTTGAAATCCAAAACAAGTATTGCATACCTTCATCTCCAAGTTGTAAAGGCCTCATCTTTCTCTCTAGCAGTGTTAATCTTCATCTTCCTTCGATTTTAAAAACATATCATGAATAGAATACAAGGCTTTTTGGTGACTTGACTAATTAGTCAAAGATTATTGGAGATATTTAATAAAGTAAAACACAAAAATGGAGAATGTAGTGGGTGATAATTAGGCATTTCTAGCCCATATAAAATAATTAGTGTCCCTTGACTGCGTGGACAAACTTAACAAAATAATATGTCAGAGAATCAATGATATATGAGTTACTAGTCATATGATATCCTGAATCAATAAGTCATGCATTTGAAGTAGAGAAATAAATACATAGCCAAATTCATCTCTATCATTAGTTACTCAAGAAACCTGAGAAGCGAAAGATGAAAGGGTTGTCAACACCATCTCACTTAACATATTTCTTTTTTTCTAGCTTGCTTAATTTTGAATCACTTTAGATAGGTAAGCTTCTTAAAAAATAATCAATAATGTGCATGTTAATATTGAAGCAGATATAAAATGAGTACTAGAGTCAAGAGAGAGTTCATGCCTTAGAATCGTCCTCTATGACAATAGGGGTTGTCTTTGTACTTCATGACATACATCAAAATAAGCTCCTCGTGATTGGTAAAGACGTAGTGGTTGAAACCCAACTTCTAACTTCATCAAAACTCTAATCCAATCCATCTAGAAATATAAAGACATAATTATCAACAATACACTTTCTCATTTCCCAATATCAATGAAAAATGTCAAATCATTAGGTATTCATAAGATCATCCCAATTTTCCTTTTTCTATTCCACACTAGACAAAGTGATATATAAGCTTATCAATAATAAAACTAATGAGCTAATACTTGACTAGTGTATATCCAGCCCCTCCCTCAAACAAAAATTACTTATATGTTAAATTCTTTATCTTTGAAATAGCCTTTCTCCATGTAATATTTTTCTTTCAAACAATATACATTTATGATATCTTGAAATAAACACGAAATTAGTATGATGAAACTTAGGTTGGTGCATAAAACAAAAAAAAATAACTATGATACCAAATTGCATTTTGAAAACTTTGATTTTATTGTTAGCCCGAATGGGTATTTATTTTTTATACACATTTACAAGTCCTAATTAAGGAAAGATAATGTATTATAAATATTAAAAAAAAGAATAATAAATATTCCTACAATAACCAATGAATAATTTACAAATAATATATACACAACCTAGTTTCCAATGAATTGTGTTTAAAAGCTCATTGCAGTGTTTATATTGAGTTCAAAATCAAATACATAATATAGAGTTGTTGTCATGATACCTTAAGAGCATTAGCGGTCCAACAAAAGGGAAAATATTTGTAATACTCTTGAGGCTTGTATATTCTTTATAACTATCATAATTTTTCAAAAATATCAAAGATGACTTCAATTTCAACGAAAGTTAAAGATAACGTCTAATTAATTGCATTTTCATTATATGTTTAAAATCGAATTATATCTTTAATTTTAAGATAAAAATTTAATTTCTATTATATTTTAATATTGAATTATCAATAATATTAAACTAATAAAAAATGTTACATTTTTATTTTATTATAATAATATAAAGCATAAAAACTAGAAAAATGAATAAATGCAAAAAAACAAATATTAAAAAAATATACACATATACTTATCAATTAAGAAAATAAAATTGAAATGGATACAATGAATAAAATTATTTTTTTATTATCTATCCCAAATCACATGTAGTAAAATAGTTAGTTTTATTTTTAATTATCTATAAGTAGTTTGGGTCCAATACAAAAGATGAAGAAAAAGAGATGTATTTCTCTAAATGGGCAAAGGGCGTTAATTGAGTTGATAACATAATTTGAGATGTTAAGTGGAGGTGTAAAGACAAGGTGTTAGATTCAAGAAACTCTAAACTATATATGTTACACTTCTACCATTCTTCCTAAAACTATTAAGAAAACCTTACAGGATGTACATTGAGTCAACTTCATGCAAAAAGAACTTAATTAGTTTCAAAGAAACAATGTCTAGTATCTTGTTCCTAGACTAAAAGATAAGCATACAACTAGTACAATGTTATTGTACAAGAATAAAAAGGATGAAAATGGTGTGATTTCCATAAACAAATCTAGGTTGGTAGCCCAAGGTTAATAATCAAATCGAGGGTATTAATTTTGAAGAAACCTTTGCCCCTATTGCTCCTTTTGAATTAGTCAAATTGTTTAACTTGTTACTTCAAGTTTAAGTCATATAAAATGAATGTAAAAAGTGCATTCCTTATTGGTGTGATCAAAGATGAAGTCTATGTTAAGCAACCCAAAGGTTTTGAATATTCACATTTTCCTAATCATGTAATATGATTAAGGAAATCCTTGTATATCTTAAAGCAAGCTCCTCTTGTCTAGTATAAGTGTCTAGCCACCTTTCTTCTCAACAATGGGTTTCAAAAAGATAGAGGCAACAAGATTCCCTTTGTTCATAGAGACAAAAGAGAAGTGGTAGTGGCTCAAATTTACGTTGATGATATCATCTTCGAGTCTATGAAAGATGTTCTTGCTCAAGAGTTTACTCTGACTATGCAAAATGAATTAAAGATGAGTTCAGTTGGAGAACTGAAATTGTTCCTTAGGTTTCAAGTTAAGCAATTGAAAGATGAAATCTTTCTTTTCCAAGCCAATTATGCCAAGGAACTTTATAAGAAGTTTGGTCTGGATAAGACTAAATCATCTTATACTCCAATGATTACCTTAGTTAAACTTCATCAAGATCCCTCAGGAAAAGAAGTGAAGCAGAATTTCTCTAGCCATCATGATATCTCCTTTAATGTTAGAGTTTGTGCAAGATTTCAGGCTTGTCTCCAAAAGCCTCACATTGGTGCAGTGAGAAGGATCATCAAGTATATTAGTGGGACATTGGAGTTTGGAATATGGTATCCTTGTGATATAACAACTTATGGTATTCTGATATAGATTAAGGAAGGTACAATGATGACATAAAGATTACTTCAAATGGGTGATTATACTTAGGAAACTCTTTGATTTCTTGGCATAATAAGAAGTAAAGTTTTATGTCCATTTCAACGGATAAGGTAAAATATCTAGCAACTGGTTTGTGGTGCTCTCAACTCCTATGGATGAAGTAGATATTAAGTGTCTATGGTATCAAAATATAAGATGTAGTCGTGCTTTGTGACAACACTAGTGCCATCTACATTTTAAAAAACCATGTCCAACATTCAAGAACCAAAAACATTAACATACAATACCACTTCATTAGAAACTTAGTATAATATAACACACTATTGTTGCAATATATCAAGACTGATCTTCAATTATTTTATTTGTTTACTAAATCATTTGATTCTCTCACATTTGAATCTCTAAGGAAGGCTACTAGTGTTAGCAACTGATTATGCGATTACAGTGTATGTTATTCAAGTTGTGTGGTTACTTGAAGAGTTTTTGTGTGTGTTTTTAGCATTATGCATGTTTCTATTCAATATGTTAATGTTCATCTTGTGTTTTTTTTACATGTGTTGCATATTATGGTTTATTACTTCAATATGTCTTTACTTATTATATGAGTGGCTAGTATTACTACATGTACATATGTCTTATCTCCCTTATATAGAAGTGTTCCTTTGACTCTATGTGTCAAAAAGGAAAATAATTTTGTTTGCATAACTCGTCATTGATTATATGTTTTATGCATGGGATATGAGTATAGGTTTTCACTGCATCATGTTTGCCTAACATGTATACATATGGAGGAGTGTAATATAAAGTTAGAGAGTTGTGTCATGTTTGTGTGTTTCTATATTGCATGTTTGATTGCATTTATCCTATCAATACATATTGTGTAGGGATAACACAATAGTATTTGGCTAGACTTCATGTAGGTATGTATGATATGTTCACGGGTATATGTTGTTTCGTTGTGCAAGATACTAATGTAGCTAGAGACTATGAAGCTTAGGTGGAATTAGAGTTTAGACATGTAGCATAGAGTATGCATCAAGATGGATATGATGATTCATAAATATGGATGGAGAATGAAAATACATATGCATTTGGAGTAGGTGTGTTGGGATGTATAGGTTATGTATCAGAGTTTTTTCACAAGAATAAAATTATTTAGGCCATCTTGCATGAATTTATCGTGTATTAATGTTGAGTCTATTTAGTTGTGCAGTGTATCGTGTAGTCTTGTAATTCCTATATGTCTTTTTGGCATTCTTATGTTCAAAACCCTGAGTCTATTTTAATTTACATAGTGTTTTGTCTTCCTTAATGTAAGATTAGTTACTTATAGTTCAGTAATTTATACACTCACATGGTTAAAATACTTTATATGTTTACATGTTTACACATACTACCACAGGTTAGGTTCACGTAGTTTGCATGCTAGGTTATGCTTATGCATTATTGTTCTTTTTTGTTAGTTTGTGGGTATTTTAAAAAATTACTTTGTAGCTTTTTCAAACATAAAACAAGTTTGTTACTGCTCATTGAGATCCTCATTAAGGTACTTGTTTTTGTTGGTTGACGCAATTTAATGGCTATTACCCTCGTCGACATGGTTAGTGAGAACTTACTAAATTGGTTAACGAGGTGGTTGGCAAAGAGCTTAGTAGCCTAAGAGTGTTATTTAGTTGGAAGATTGTTTTCTAAATTTTAAATCATTATTACTTTGAGTGTTATTTAGTATTATTGATTCGTTGAGTAGTTTGCAAATATTTTTTATGGTTGGGTTAATTAAAATTTAATTATCAACCAAGACATATATTGCATTTAGGTACGTATGCATGAGATTTTCATTATCTTAGGTTTCATGATATTGACCATTGGTGATTGCATCATATCATATGGATGTAAGGGTTTGGATGAGAGCCAGATTTGACTTGGATCAGAGTTGTTGTGGAGACAATAGATGATGACTGTTAGGCGAAGTTGGATATATTTCTCCAACTGTAAGAAGTATTAGCTTATATCATTTTTGGGTTATGAACTACTGATTTACTTTCATAGTGAATTTATTGTTGCCAAATAGTTGTCTTAAGCAACCCATAGATTGATTGCATGTCATGTTAGTACAATCAGGATTTTGCTCAAATATGAATTTTCCATGGGAGGATTTAATTGTGCTTGAAAAAAAATTCTTTCTTTCTATCACTTGTTTTCTTTTTGTATATCTATTATTTTATATCATGGTTCCTGTATCCTTCTCTTTATTACTTTCCCATAACTGTTGTATATTAAACTATTAGTTTGACTGTTTAATGTGTTTGACTATTATGCCCGGCATATTTGATTATTATTTTATATGTTTATCTTGTTTTCATTGTGTGCAAGTTAAGAGAGAGTCTTAATGAGTCTATATCTCTTTGACACGATTATGTTTCGGATCGTGAATTTGTCAACCCAAAGAAAAGGTACTAAGTTTACTAAAATTTTCTCACCTATTTTTAAGCGTAGATCTATTAGATTATTATTGTCTCTAGTTATGCATAATAATATGGAACTTGGCTAATTGAATGTGAAAAATGCTTACATGGTTACCATGATGAGGAAATTTTCTTGAAATAACCAAGGGTTTTGTGAAAAAAGATAAGGGTGACATAGTATGTCTTTTGAAGAAGTCATTGTATAACTTGAAGTAATCTTCAAGAAATTGGTATAAGAGATTCGAAAATTTTGTTTTGAATATTGGCTTCAAAAGGAGCAAGCATGACAATTGTATGTATTTGAGAGGTAAAAATATCTCTTCTATGTATATTTATTAATATATATTGATAGGTCATTATGACCAGTCTCAAATTACCAAGTTGAAGGACCAACTTAGCTTAGAATTTGAGATAAAGGATCTTAGGTATGCCAAAAATGTTTTAGGATGAAAGTTTATAAGAGAGAGAGAAAAAGCATATTTCTTTCCTAAGAGGGATATTGTGAGAAGATACTTAAGATCTAACATGATCAATGCTAAGTCAACTATAACTCTAATAGCTTCATATTTCAAGTTGTCAACCTCGGACTCTCCTTGATTGAAGGAGGAAATAAATGAAAAAAAGGTTCCTTATGCAAGTGCGGTGTGTAACTTGATATATTTTATCATTTGTACAAGAATAGATATTTCATATGATTCAAGTTTGGTGAGCCATTGCATGGAAAATCTAAGTGAAAATCATTGGAGGTAGTGAATTGGGCGATGAGGTATCTTTGAGGTACGACTAGAGTTGGCATTCTCTTTGAGCACTACAATGAGTTGAATGTTGGAGTGATGGGCTATGTGAATTTTTTCTTTATCAGTGATCGTGATAAGAGGTGGTCTATCACAGGGTACTTGTTTGGTTTTGAAGGAAACTTGATGAGTTGGAAGACCAATTTACAATCAATAGTGACATTATGTTCTATCAAGACAGAGTTTGTTTTTGTAATAGAAATGGTGAAGGAAGCTATGTGGTTAAAGGTTTGGCTAATTGAAAGTTTATAGGATTATGGACCTGATTAATCTAGAGGAGGTGAATAGGTTATTTTTAATTTTATTAATTTATAATTTAATAACCTAAACAAAACGGTCAGGTATATAATCATGTGTAAGAATAAAGTTCGAAAATAAAATAATAACATACAATATTTTTAGGTGGAAACAACCTAGGCCACAACCATGACCTAAGAGGAAAACCACCGGTCTATCGGACCACCTAACGTTTCACAATGAAAAACAAATATTTTAGTACAAACTCGATCTTATGCTACCCTTCCTAGAATATTGTCCCAATGTACCTTATTTATTTTCTCTATTTTCTTTCATTTTGTTTGATTTCTTCTCAAGCTTGTGCTATAGTTAATGTCTATGGCTTATTAGTCGTAAAATCCATGTAAGGATAGGGACTTGGAGAGAGTAAAAGTGTGTATGCCATTATGTTGTGGTAACTCTCATCTGTGTTTACCTTTCTAACGAACTAGTTCCCTTCGTTCTTTGATATCAAATTTTAAGTTTTTGTTTCTATTACTGAATGTTCGAATTTACATTTCTAGGTTTTCCATTAGTCATTTTTTTCCTTGAATATATTTTTGGGTTTGGTTTCAAATTTTATTATCATTAAAATATTGTGTTTTTGCTCATTCTACCAATCATTTATTTATTTGTCTACGCGATTATCCATCTCTATTGAATACCAAAATTCATGTGCATTTTTCACCCATATAAAACCTTAGCAAATTGCTTCAAAATCTTTTCAATTTTCTTTTTCACATATTGATTTTGTTAATCTATATTTGAATTTTTATCTTGATCTTTCATTGATTGAGCCATAACATTCTGGTAGTGTCATCTAGATTTTCTTTCCTCTATAGTGCATTTTTCCTTTATTTATTCTCCTATTAAGGGAGGTATATGCATATATCTCTGTTCCATATCTCTTTTATAATACTAATTTTGTCATCTTTATTTTTATTCAAAGAAAGGCATTCATATGCTTTTTATTTCTTATTAGATTGTTATGAAATTAAACTTAAGGATTAGAGTTGATTTCTAAACTTTTTTTTCATTGTGTGAAATATATGGTATGTTAGGAAATTATAAGAACATAGTTGCAGGAGAAGTCCAATCAGGTCAACTTATTTTCTGCCTGCAGAATTTGCAGGCTCTCAATAAATTTTCTTGTTTATTTAAATTTATTTTAATATAAAATCTATAGCTTCAAAATCTTTGGAATTCATATGCAACGATGTTTTCAAACAGAGGAAAGAGCAAGGAGACTTTTGCACAATGTATCATTGATGTTAAAACAAGAACAATGTCTTTTAAGTATTACTCCTTCCCACTCCTGGTTCCATAATTCCTTGCATTCTAGTTATGATCCTTTTTATGATGATGTATGTGCGTCCTACCGTTGATCATGGTGTTCATAGAAAAAGAATTATTAGACTTGTAGCAGCTGGACATGGACTTCTAGCTCCTAAACTAAATGCAATTCTTGAGAAAAAAAAATTAGTCTACCAATCTAGATCTAAAGATTGGTAATCATTAAAATTTAATCTACCAATCTGGATCTAAAAATTTAGTCTACCAATAGTAGTAGTCGTTAAAAATCTTGTGACTTTAAGATTATTTTTGCATAAAGATATTTGGGGTATCATTTGCATGGTTCAGTCAAGATGTTCCAAAACCAAATATCACTAAACCACTATAATTGTGTGAGATAATTAGACCACTGATCCCACCAGAAATGACTTAGATTAGGAGTGTTCACGATCTGATATAGTTTGGGTTTGAGTAAAAAATATTAACCAAATTGGATCGGATCAGACCATTTGGCTATTAAAAATATTGTAACCGGATAGTTTGGTCCGGTTTGTTTAACGATTTTCAACGTTTTAGTCTACTAATAATACATAAATATGATATAATTTAATAGGAGGTAGACTACCATAACAAAATAGTTCTCATGAACCAAAGCATGCCAACCTGTCTTCTTTAGTCTGCACAATCATCATTTGGATTTGTGTTATCTACACTTGCACACCCTTAACCAGCACCCTCAGCTACACTACTAGCATTGCCATTACTTGCACTACTCGTATCGTATGGTCATTACTCCAACTCTATACACCAACATATGTAACTGCATTGTAATGTATACTAAAAAGCTCTTTAGCAGCTAAAATTAAAATTAAAATAATAATCATAAAATAACTTTAAAAAATAGCATATCCAGTCCATAACACCTAATATATTGTTATTTCACAGAATGTTCACCGGCTACAAAGTAATCTAATACATATTGTAGCAAACAAAAGTCATCTAAAATACAAGAAGCTTTAAGATACAACATTGAAAGTTTATACGATATGGACCTAATTAACCTAGATGGAGGTAAATAGGTTATTTTTAATTTTATCAATCTATAATTTGATAACCTAAACAAAACGGTCAAGCATGCAATCGTGTGTAAAAATAAGTACAGAAATAAAAGAATTACACACGATATTTTTAGGTGGAAACAACCTAGGTCACAACTATGATCTAAGAGGAAAACCACTGGTCCACTAGACCACCTAACTTTCCACTATGAAAATCAAATGTTCAAGTACAAACTCGGTCTTATGTTACCCTCCCTAGGATACTACCCCAATGTACTTTACTTACGAGCCCCTACTCTGTTTTCAAAGTTTCCAATATTAGCATAAGCAGTTTTCATACCAACGTTCCAATAAGCTTCCCGCCAATCAAATACATTCCTGAATTAACTGCAAAATAGTTAGCACAAAAAAACAAGTGCTCGTGTGTGTTCTAAAATGGATTTAATAATGAATAATCTTAACTAGATGATTCAAAATATATGTCACTTAAATCAAATCAACTGGTTAATCCTAGAGCAAAAAGATTAAGCACAAGTTAAATAAAAATAGTTTCTTTAAAGATTAATAATCAAATCAAATAACTATGATATGAAAAAAAAATTATTTGATCTAATGATAGATATATTAAACTTAATTGAAATATTTTTTGGATGTTATTGCTTGTGAAATTTGTTTTTGTTGTTTGGTTGATTGAAGATATTTTGCTATGAATAGTGATTTATTTTTATTTCTTTGGTTTAAATGATGCATAACTCCTTGAAAAATTTGAATATTGTCTAAGTGATGAATAATTTTTACGTATGTTTCATTTTTACAAATTAAAATATTTATGATCACTTTTCTTGAATTTTGAATTGCTATGGTAATTTAGAAAATGTTTATGTAAGTATGGAATTTGACTAATATTTGTGGTATCACAGTGCTTAGAATTTGTTTGATTTTCTCTCGAGGCGAAATTATAGATAACATTTAACTAAGAAAATGATTTAGGTCATCTTTGGATCGTTTGAGCCTTTCTATCTACCTTTACATGCTTTATCCATAGTATACCTCTTTTGAGCTTCAAAGTTCTATATATATTTTTATTTCATTTCAAAAGCCTACTTATTATATATATATATATATGTGTGTGTGTGTGTGTGTGTGTGCAAATATATCTATTTTTCTTATCGAACTAACATTTGACAATTGTTAGTAAATAATTAATGATATATCAAAAAAAAAAGAGGATACTGAAGAAAAAAAATAGAAAAAAAACAGAAAAAAAAACAGAAAAAAAGAAAAAAAGAAAAAAAATAGAAATAAAAATAGAAATAGAAATAGAAATAAATAAAAAGATTATTGTATGTGATGTTAAATCCCAAATTGGGAAGTATTTATTGTAATGATAGAAGATCTCTTGTTTCAATCCTAAAATGGTGTTTAGGAAAAAATGAGCTAAACATATCCTTTATCCTACCTTTACCTAAGCCATACATTACAAGCTTAATAAAGTCCTATTGATTTTTGGTTGTGTTTGTCTACATTAGTGGAGAGAGAAATGAAAAATAAACGTATGAGATTTGTGATTTCATTAAAATCTGTTTGATTTTATATTTGGATAAACTGATCCGGATTACATGTGATAAAATATGAAAAGACTTCACACACACACTAAAATTCATCGTGAAAATGTAATATATTTTTAAATTGATTTTGATACTTAGATAAAATTCTTTTATTTCTTTGAGTTATGTAATTTGGAATTACTAAAAAGAAATATTTTGAAAATCACTATTTAAAATGCAGTTATCTTTGTTTTATTTCTTTCCTTTTGCTCGAGGACTAGCAAAAACTTAATTTTGGGGGTGTTGATAACTGTATTTTATATAGTTATTTTCATCTATTTTATTAATTATAATTGTTATATTCTTCATATTTTTAGTTAATTTTAGTTTAATAAATTAGTATTTTGTGTTTTTTTGATATTTTGAGAAAATTAAATAATTTGTATCGAAAGCTTACTTAATTGCAAATTTATGTCCAAAAATATAATTTCAAATAATAGAGTTCTTAATTGCAAATTATAAAAGTCGAAAATATAATTTAAATTAAAATCAGGCTTAATTTTAATTATTAAAAGTTTAAAAATTTAATTTAAATTAGAAAGGGCTTAACTGTAATTAAAGAAAGTTTAAAATTTAATTTTAAATAAATTTGTGGGTCAAAATGCAATTAATTAAAGTTTAAATTTCTGCGCAGGTGAGAAAAGTCCGCGCGTAGTATCTCACGCGCGCAGCGTGGACCGTCCGATCAGCGAAGAAATGGCTACAATGCGCGCGTCTCTACCAAACCCGACCAACTCGCGTGGATGCATATTCTGTCTTTCACGTGGCTCGGTGCCCCGAGTGGAGCTCACATGTCGCGTAGGCCGGCGTGCAGGTGGGACCCACGTGTCTGACGCGTCCAGCCGCTGTCCCCCACACGTTGCGCACGCCTCTGATCTCGTGCGTTGATCTCTGCGTGCAACCGGATTGTCAGCGAATGAAATGTTGCCACGTGTTCGCATTAATCCTTGCAGGAATCAGAAGCTGACACGTGGTAGCGTGAATTTAAAAAATGAGCAGTGACGAGCACGTTACACTGTTTGCGTTTTCGATACAATTTTACGTTTTCGATACATTTTGTCCCCGCACGCGTATTAATTAATGAATTTCTCCACCCTTTTTTGTCCCCCGTGTGTATTAAAAATATATATATATTTAAATGTATTTTTTTAAAAAAAATTGATGTTATAAATAGGGGATAGTAGGAGAGAGTAAAAAAAAATTTGGAGAGTTTAGTTTTTGAGATTTTTGGTATTGTTCGATTTTGGACTGCAGAACACAACAAAAGCCAAAAACTCACACCGTGGTACACAATTTGTCTCTACTAGGACACACATCAAACTATGTATTTCTAACTTCTTTTTATGTTTTTACCCCGTTACAAACATTTATTCTTCTTTAATTGCAATAAGTACTTTCAGGTATAAATATTCAAGTTGAATTATTTTGATATCAAAAATACTTGAAAAATAATTAAACATATACGAGATTCTAAAAATATAGTTTTGCTAATATAATAATAAAATTATATAAATACAAATCTATTTTAATACTAAAATACACGTAAATCACATTATTCAAACACACATTAATAGGCAATTGAGACAATCAAGGAGCAATTTTCTTGACAAAAATCCTCAATTTTATGAATGTACAAAAGTGTAGATGTTAAGCTACACTTCATATGAGAGATAACCGAAGAAATTGAGGTAGAGTTGGTGTAATTTTACACGGGTGATTGATAAGTGTTACTTTATATATATATTGATATCAATTTCTTTATATTTGTATATATTTTATTATTATTATTATGAGCTAAAATTATTTATTTTATATTTTGTAAAAAAAATATTAATTTTTTTACATCTTTTGGGATTTTTTTGGAACTTTTATAAAAAAATTATGATTTTTATTTGAGAAGTAGATGTACTAAAAAAGGTCTGTGAATGTACTTAACACCAAGCACTTGAAACAATGTCGTTTTGATGCACTCCGAGATGCATAATGATATCGGCATGTGTCGTTTCTCCAAATAGCCCTAAGGATGTGTTGTTCTTTCAAGCTTCACCAAATGACGTGTTGTTTCGTCATATCCAATTTGTTTGCTAGCCTTCCCCTAAGCATTGTTCCACTTGTGATTACAGTGCTTGATATGTGGCACAGATATATTATTTGAACAAAAATTTTGAAATACCCCATGATATTTTATGTACTATTAGTCCTAATTCAACTCTAAAAATACCTATTTTTTCATATAAATACTCAAATAACATCATTTATCTTCTTTGTTATGAAATATTTAGTTATTATTATAGATTTTATAAATTATATATCTAGTTAAATATTCAATATGATTATGCCCAATTCAAAGCCCTAGATTAAAGTTTAATTAAATTTAATATCATAAATAATTTTAATTTCAATTCTTGATTTTTGACGATTCTATTTTTGAATAACATAACGATACATGTATAAATTAAAGTGATTGACTAATTTATTGCACAAATATGTATATATCTAGTATAAAACGTTAATATGTAATTGTTAATATTCTTATTCGAAGTGATACTCTATAATTGTTGTCACAAATAAAAATACATTCACTAAAAGTTAAAATAATTTTCTATTCTTACCTAGTTTAGCTATCATTTTTTTAGTTCTTAATGTAAAGAATGAATTAAATCTAACAAGTATACTTCTAGGTTATTCAAGATTTAAATTAATTATTGAGTAAACTTTTAATCAATTACATGGTAAAAAAAATAGCTAGACATTATTGTCAATGTTCTTTTGGGTACATATAAGCACCTATTTTGTAGCCTAGAAAATGAAGAAAGCATTTCAGCTTTTGAGAGAGAAGCTAGGGAAAGCATTTCAGCTTTTGAGAGAGAAGCTAGACAGGAGATGAAGAAGATTTTTTACCATTGTTGAGGTCTCTTTAAATAGTACTATCTAGATTGAGTATTCTCTTCAAAGTTCTCTCCTATTGTTTTTGTAATCTCATTATGAAAATTATTGAAACTTATGTGAAGAAATAGAAGAAACTTAGTACATTTGTTAAATTGAATAATTATAAATATAGTATATTCTTTCCTTTATTACTCTTATCTTATATTTTCATTATTATTATTTATTTATATGAATTACTAGTGTTTGTTGAAATATAATCAGTGTTAGCGTGGATATTTGCCTTATGCTTAATTTGTTCAATAATTTCAATATATAAGAGGTTCATTTTCCTGACAGAATAATTGTAAAAAGTTCGACCTTTCAATCACGAGAGAAGACCTTTCAATCAAGTGAGAAGACAGAGACACAGACCTGAGAAGCACAATTTCCAGATCTTAAACTAAAAGAAAACATTCCATCAAAACAAATCATAAGTAATCAACACCCAAATATAAAGACAACATATAACTGAACATAAAATATTGCTTACAGCTTCAAACATGGATTTTTCTATATATTACACAGCAATCTAAAGAAGCTTTTGTTGTATTCACAATGAAGCCATTTGAAACATAGAAACAGCATATATTGTTCCATAGAATATAGATAACCCCATATACATATATTGGTCTTTTAGTTTGCCAATAATACTTGATTCATGAATGAATCCACCATGTTGCATATGATGCTTCAATCATGCACTGAAACCTCTATTAAGAGAGCTCCAATGCCCTGAAGGAATGCTGACACAAGCTTGAGCTGATGCCTCAGCCATCTGCTCCTTCTTGATGCGGGCATTGCAAATGTTTGCAAAGGACCGCATGTGTTTCATCCCGTACTGGGATAGGGATCCGCAATGTGTCTCATAAGTTCTCACCTGTCAAAAAAAATAAATCAGACCACACAATTTTCTTATAGATCACTATCATACGTGCTATTATGAAACAGCATCCTGTATGTGTATAAAAGAAAAATGTTCTAACAGCGCAGGATAGAACAAATACTGAGAACAGTACCAGTTGTTTAAGACAATCCCAGTCATCAACAAGAGGAAGACCAGCAGGACGAACAGCATAGAGCAACTCTGGACCTTTGTCAATTCCGAACAAAAGTTTCCCAATAAGTTTCACGCTGCTATCTATATGCATCCTATGAGTCATGGCTTCAACAAAATCCTTCTGAGCTTGAATCTTCCTTAGTGAGCCTTCTGGGGCCTTGCGGTACTGAAGAAATTAGAAAGGAGAGAAGAGGAATCAGCAAGGGGAAGAAACAGAAGGTAGGTTACTTCAAATTGGAAAGAACCATCGACTCACATGACACTAAATCTCCTACCAAAATCAGAAAACATAAAAACATATATTGAGGAAGCCTACATTTGTAAACTGTATTCTTTTTAAATACAACTGTACTTAGAACATATGACTGATACATTCCCTTTCATAACACCCGAGTTACATTTGGTAAGGCTCTTGCTATTGAAAAAGATTTTTAACACAATATAAGATATATTGGCCCCTTTTGATAGGATTATTGACCAACCCACTGTAACCCAGCAATTCCAATTCATTGAATTGCACGAGATGGGAATAAAAAGTATATAGAGGATGTGGGCCATATCTTTAAAAAAATTAGAAGATTGGCAACCAACACTGTATCAGGATCAAATATATGCCATTATCTAGCATAGAAAAGGGCTCCTCTTTTAATCCGCATACATCAGTTCTTCGAATTTCAGTAAGCATTCTAACTGGTCAGATGATGCTTTTCACACTTCCTGGTGAGAGAAGTTGGGGAAAGGTTATTACAACCCACTTAGTCCCCCCTGACATATCAACATCAGAGAACAATATAAATAAACTGCAGAATATTCCCATGGATTGCTTTTTATTAAACTAGCCAATTACCTTATAGTGCAATGGGATGCTTTAAGAAAAGGATGTGGTCATGGGTGTGTGAGTTTGTAATTGCTTATTTCAAAATATATATATGATTGCTTTTTACGAAACTTTAAGCCAAGCCAGTTATTATAAATAAATATCAGTAAAACTCCTTTTCCTGAACCGGAAAAAAATTTCAAGCAAAACACAACCTAAAATGGCTAGTAGGCATAAATGATCCTCAAGATTTATGGGCAAATAAGAAAATAAAAAAATCCAGAAAAGAGCCCAGGACAAAACCTTAGCCCAGAAGTGGATCAAATCAGCATCACGCTGGTTCACAGCCCTTGTAGGTAGCCTCAAGGAGTTTCCATCCATAAAGGTGTAATTATCATTCGCAGGATTGGTACCAATGTAAAGGAAGAGGTCATCCTTGCTAATCGATTTATCACCATATTGCATGACATGAGAGCCGTATGCAGAATTACCATTGGCTGTCCTCATCTTAACCTGAGGATTCACAATTGAAATAGCAAAGTTTGCAACTTTAACAAAAGCATAACATAGTCATAAAGTAAGGGTTCATTTGGTACTATCAACAGTTTCCCCTCTGAAACATAAATGAATTTATCGCAATAAGCATCAATCGAACCCACAGCAAAGGGAGTTGGCCACGTTTCAGATTTATTTCTCCCATTCTTCCCCAACAAGTATCTTCTAACCATAACAGTTAGGAAAAACTTACCAATTCATACTGCTGGTGCAAAGTTTCAGTTTGTAAATTATGCACATCACTGTCCACAAAAGCGAAGTATTAAAACTCACATGAAAATGAAAACTGTTGGGGTATATACTCTTAAAATATATGATATATTATTTTAGAATTGACGAGGAAGTAGAAGCAAGACCAAGGAAAGGGAGAAGGTGACACAGAATAACTACAAGTTAAACATCTAAAGCATATGCAGCCACAACAAAGTACATATTTCCCCTTGACAGTTTTGATCATACATAAACCGTTGTTTCCAATGTTTAAGGTAACGGTCAGAGGGAAGGTAAATGAACCTCATAAAAAGCTTATGTTAAATTATATATGGTAATTATAAAAAGAATAGGATGTCAGTACCTGTCTTCCATCCATGCAACACTATACAAATCGCCCAGACATGTTTCATATTCTGGGGGAGGACTAGAATATTCTCCAGGGCAATATGTACCCCAACTACTCTCCTCTGCATTCGAAGCAGTGGTTGCATAGATATTTAAACCTTCAGGAAGAAGACCCTCAAAGATACTTCCAGATTCACAGGCTTCCAGATAAAATACCTACAAGAAGATAAAAAATAGTAGGAAAAAGGAAAAATATAGTTATAAATTTCACCAGAACTGATTCATGTAAGAATCATTGTATCAAGTGGCAGTTCAACTTCAACCATAAACTTACCAAGCTTTTATAGGTTCCTAAGGCATGTTTATCCTTTAAGACTTTTATCAAATCATCAGCATAGATGTAAGGACTTGTAGGCATCCCTGCAGTGCAGGACAGAAAGAAAGAAAAAGAGCATGTCAGGCTTGCAGATCCAATAACTCAAATCAGAAAGATTTCATCCTAGTCGCTCTACAAACAGACTTGACCAAAATCTGCAAACCTACTTTTACTGTTTCCTATTCTCAGAATGGTGTTGCTATGGTATCAGCTATTTTATTCCACGTGGATCTTTAAGTTGTGAGCAACTTTAAACAATCAAGACGGCTAAAGTGAAAAAATAAGGTTGCCCCATTTGGGGACTTCAAAACTGCCTGTCAAGACTATGAAGGTTTACATTTCATCCATGATATTCATAAATGCATTTCAGAAGAAGGGACCTTACTTATCGAATGGAAGGTGTTCACGAAATAAGCTGACCATTTAATCCCAACCCTCCATCCCACTAAAAAGTGATCCAATGGTTCAAAAATAGGTATGGTACCTTATTAGTACCCATATTAATCTTTTGGTACCCATTAAAGTACCCAAATTATCTAAAAGGTATCCATTTGGTCAAAAAAGAAATATGTGCACAAAAAGTTGAAAGATATTTTAATCCTTTAAAAATTTTATTATTATTGTCTCTTTTTCTCCTTCTCTTATTTCTTCTCTTTCTCATTCTCACTCCTTGGATTTAGTGTTTGGGTTTAGGGTTTAGGATTTAAAGTTTACTGTTTAGGGTTTTTTTAGAGAAAGATTTAAAGTTTAGGGCTTAGTAGAAAAATAAATGAGAGATAATTTTATGCAAATGAATATAAGTGTGAGAAAGAGATTAGAGGGAAGGAAAAAAAGAGAAAACAAGAGGAGAGAAAAATATGAAAGAAAATAATATAAAAATTAAAATGACTAAATTGCCCTTCTTTTTTGTGAGTAGAAATCAATTTTAACCTTATGGGTACCATTTTGGAAATATGAGTACTTTTAAAGTACCACTAAAGAATTTTAGGCAATAATGAGTACCAAAACAATAATATAGGTACCAAAAATGTACCGGCCCCTTCAAAAATATACACACCTTTAAATATGTTATTTAGAAGAGTTTTTCCATGAAAATAATTCTGTTATGAGGAAAATCCAAAGAGTAAAAAGACACAACTTTGAATCTACGGTAATCCATGTAGCGTAAGGAACTAGTCAAGAAAAAATACTCTTCATTATTGCCCTGATTCATCCTTCAACAATGTATACATAATTAGAATCTTTCCCCATTCATACAATCACTTCCTCATTTGCCACCAAGAATAACCAAAAAATGGTGGTGGTTTCCTTTCATTCCTTGTTAACTTTGTAATCATGTACCAGAACCACCCCCCCACCAAAAAAACAAACAAAAAAGAGAAAAACACCAAAGACACCCATCCCTCTATCACCATTCTCTAAAAGGTACAAAAATCGACAACAAGAGATACAGAGATGGGCTGAGATTATATTTTGAAAAAAATGAATGATATTTAATGGATTATTGGACTGAACTGTAAGAGCAAGGGGGAAGGAGAATAGAAAGATAGTTGTAGCATAGACACAACTGTCAGCATGCAAGAAAAGAGCAGGGTTTTATTTCTAGATTTTTATGATGTAGCTTAATAAGCATAAGATGCGCCATAATAAATTTAATGGTTGAAATCAAAAGATCAACAAATATCAGCATATTTTATGCTCAGCAGAGCTTAATTTAAACCTGAGGCAGGCAACATTATTAATGAGAAAAAAATTGTATTCATAAATACTAACCAAGAACTCCAGGACCACCGTGGTCAGAGTAATAAATGAAGATGTGATCATTAGGACCACTATCTACAACCTTCCCACTGCCTCCTGTGAGTGCAGTTCTATTTCCAAGAATAACAGCAAAAAAGTTATCAACTGTAACATCTTCACCGGTGTAATCCTGCCATGAAACAGGAAAACAAAATGCTCATGTGAGGCTGTTAAAAACAATCACAGTTTATATTATTAATAACCAAAAGGAAAGCAACAGACCTTTGGAACTCCTTTATAAACGTCATCACCATGTGGGCTATTGATAATGACTCCAGGCCTAGGGTTCTCTTCATTGAAAGCGATATCATCATACATGAAAACAATAATATTCTCTTCCTTCAGGCCACCTTTCCTCAAGAGTTGATAGGCATGGCAAATGTCAGACTGAAACAACAAAAATGAAGGGGGAAAAGGCTGAATAATATATGTTTGATTTTCTTTTTATAGATCAGAGCCTATGGATGTCTATGAGATTCAAAGCGCGAAGCTAGACTAACAAAGTGACACAACAAAAATCCTAATACCCTTGGCTTTTACAGTAAGTAGCCACTACTGAAAGAGGTTAATACTTGCAATTCAATAGTCTGTTAACTAGCTACTATTGAAAGAGGTGAATAATTCAATAGTTAGGTACACCCAATTTGTGGCTCCTAGTGGCATCTTGCCTTTTATTTATACACCAAACAAGGCAAAAACAAATAAGATACACCACATACAACTATACTAAAAAAATGAACAAGAAGATCACAAAAGAAAAACAACTATTTTGTTTATATTATCACAATGGAGAAGAACGAAATGCCTTACAAATTAATCATCTATGCATCCATGTGATGCTTCTTCAAATAACATAGCTCTAAATGTTGCAGCACAAATTATTTAACAGGGCTGACCTTTACTAGAGCACGAGACTTGCACCTAGAAATGACACCTTGCATCAATTCCAGGTAGTTTTGATGAATAACGCCAGTTAAGTGAATAGAAATTTCCCACATTTTAACCACGATTCTACTTAATATTTATTCAAAAACATACTTAGTTTAAGAAATAATTAGAAATTAAAATAATACTTATTATACTAAATTAATATTTATTTTATAATATTGACATTATTTTATATGCTGGAGCTATTTAGTGGGGAAAAAATTAAGCTAAAAATTTTATGTGCAAGATTAAAAAAATTAATTTAATTATTCAAGGTATTAGATTTATAATCCTAAAAATTATCTTTTACTATGTAATTATATGTATATAAAAACATAATATTAATATAATTTCGGTTATAGTTAACCATAATTTCAAATTTGCAAAATAATCCTGCCTCATATCTAATTGGTTACCATTAATTTTGGGAAAGACCCGTAGTTAAAATGTCCCTCCATTGTAACGGAGCCAAAAATTTTGCTAGGGTGGGGATGCCATATGAATTACACGTATGATATTTTTTAACTTTAATTATCTAATGTAAACTTTATGAACAAATATGGGTATGATGTATGACGTAGAACATTCAACGCTTCAAATATATTAAAATTTAAATTATAACTTGTTTTCTTTTTGATCCTTTGTGAAATATTTTTAAAAAGAGAGAAAAAGAATAACATATAATGTGATCATTCGTGAACTTATCAGTGTAAAATATATGAACTAGATCATACATATTAAGAAATAACAAAGTTAAAACCAATTTTTTATGGATTCAATATTAAATGTTTTCAAGATGGCTTAAAATTGAGTGATAAAAAAATATGATATAATAAGAATAAAATAAGAGAAATGAAAGATGAATACTGTAAAACTAAGTTACTTTACAAAAAAAGAAGAAAAAAGACATTTATAAACAATTATAGTGTAAAACAATTGTTTAATGTGGTATCATACTATAAATAAGTAGTATTTTAATTAAATGTTGAACAGAAAATTTAAAAATTTTGATGATGCATCATCTAACATATACTATACTAAAACACAAAGCCAAATATATATATATATATATATGTGTGTGTGTGTATTCTTTTAAGTCATATCCTATGAAACAGAACTCCTTTGCTAATAAGATCGCAAATTTTTCCTTGGGATGTTCTCAAGAGGTAATTTAGTGTTCCAAAGTGCCTATTTTGTTTTCTGATGTTATTGCTTTGAGCAATATTATTCATTACTGATTTGTGATGATTGCAAATGGTGTTGTAGAATTTTATTGATTGAAAAATAGTGGGCCACTTCATTTGTGAACCTTCACAAATTTATATCAAAAGGAAAACTTATTGCTTTAATCGCTCTGTATCTGGTGTTTTCAAAAAAAAAAAGTAAGATACTAGTTTGGAAATTTATGATTTGTAATACACAATTGGACATAAAAATTAATAAAAAATTTAAAATATATGACAAATTCAAGATGAAAAATATTTAGTAGGGTGACGTACTAAATCAAACTTACAAAAATATTACATGTAAAAAATTAATACGCAAAAGTTGAGAGCCCCCTCAGGTCACATGCCAACTTGCATCACTATTCTATCTTATCCAAGTTTTAAAAGAACAAAATTTCTAGTTATAGATATAACAATAAAGTATAGGGAAAAATTTCACATAATTTCTTTATATTAAGTCATTTGTGTAATTTAATCTCTTAGATTAAAAAAAGTATTATTTAGTCTCTTACTTTATAAAAAAAACCAATTATATTATTTTAATAATTTTTTTATTAAAATATTAATATTTTCCTGTTAAATGATTAAATGCGATTAAAATATGAGTCTTTAAAAACAGTAAAATTATAATTAATATAAAAGAATTCATAAAATATTCATTTTTTAATATTTGTTAATTACTGTTTTATTTTAATGTTATATTATTTTTTTTATTTTTTATTAAAAATTAAAATATATATTTAAATAATTTATTGTTTGAATTTTATTATTGTTTATTTTTTAAAACTATTTTATATTAAATTTTATAAGAAATTCATATTTTAATCGTATTTTAATTATTTAAAAAAATAATAATATTTTAAATTAAAAAATATTAAAATAATATATTTCATCTTTAATCTCTTTTCACAAAAATAAAAGAACGAATTACATTGTTTTTAATCGGAATACTTAAATGACACAAAAATGAATTGTGCTTCACCTCACCCTAAAGTATATAGATAGTATTAACATCAATATCATTCTTTCTTATACAATTCAATTTCTAGCTTCTCAAAAAGCAAAATATTTTCCCTAACGTTATGAAATTTAAAAGGGGGTAACAGGATACGACCAAAAGGGGCCAATAGGAACATGAAGCATATGAAAATCGAATTCTTCATAAAAATAAACTATTTTTGGCTATGAAATTGGCCAAGATCACGAATTGTCACAAAATCTGTCGAAGATTGAGAATCTTAATATCAAAAGACAAAACAAAAGGAGAGTGAAAAATTAACTAAGCAACAAAATTAAAAAGGGGGAAAAGAACCTGATGTCTATAGTTCCAGTAACCATTGGATCCAGCAATCAGAACAGCCCATCTGGTTCCAACGTTGTCATCACCACCTTTACCGAAGAATCTCGAAGCTTCTGAAGGTAACCTGATAACATCTCCAGGAAGGTCCCGGCCGTTGGCAGTGGAGGTGGACAGCGCAAAAAGGAACAGGAAGAGGAAGATGGTTCCTAATCGGCTCATGGCTATTTCCGGTAGCTTTTCAGTGAATAATATTATGATTTTTTTTCTTTTTCTTCCTAGCAAGTAGCGACAGGCTTAAATCCAACAAAACAAATATCTGGCTAAAAGACTTGGGTGCCATTTTATAGGTTGTTTATAAATAATTTTATATATATAAAAGAGTCCCTTTAGTTAATTTTTTTAATAATTAACCTCAAATCACATTTTAAAAATAAATAAATTTATTTTAATTTATATTATTATATTTAAATTAAAAAAAATATTCAAATAATAAAAATATTATTATAAATTAATTTATCTCTTTTATTTTCTACAAGTTTTTTTAAATACTATTTTACAAAAATTGAAGTTTATTTTTTTATTAAAAAAACTTACATATAATATAAGATATCTATAAGTATAAAATTATTATGTTAAAAATATTAGTTAAAAAAATATAAAATAAAATAAAATTTTCTCATTTTTTTATAATTTAAATAAAATAATATATATTTAAACAAAATTTTCTTTTTAAAAAATAAAATGATTTGGGATAAACTATTCAAAAAATATAATTAAAGTGATTTATTTATATATATAAAAAAAAAGTAACTTATACAACATTTCATCTGTTGTTTACGAGAAAACATCGAATTATTGGTTATTGACGTACACTAATAATATTTTGACGATGCTTTTAAAATAATATATTCAAATATATTTTTTTAAAATAAATTAATGAATTTTAAGAAAAAAAATTTAAAGATTTAGGTATATTTATTTAAGATTTTTTTAAAAATTTATAATAATCTATATAAATTTAATTATATTTAATTATTATTATTTAAAAGTTTAAAAAATATTAAAGTATCCAAAATGTAAATAAATTTTAAAAAAATTATTTAATCACAATTTTTTAAACATTTTAAACATGTTTAATATATAAAAAAGTCTACCATCAATCAAATTTTATATATTTTTCTTAAATACTAACCTAAAAATTTATTTATATAATTAATTAGATTTTTTTATAATTCTCACTTACTAATTTTAAAAAATAATTTTCTTAATATAATTTTTTTAATAACTATTAAAGCTTAATAATCTCACAATAATAACATTTACTATAAGTTAATCACATGTACAAACACATCTTTAATTTTATAATTTTTTTGATTATTTTTATAATTTAAAGAATAGTATAAATTTTATTACATTTTTAAATAAAATATAAAATAATATATTATATAGTTATAATAATTATAAAAAATTTATTAAAAATTTATAAAATAATTAAAGTATAATAAAGAAGTATGAACATAATAAAAATTTAAAATATATTAAATTTTATAAAAATATTTACAATTTCGTAAAACTTTATTAAAAATATCATAAAAATTTATTCAAACTTATAGAGTTTTTAAGAATTTAATAAAACATATAATGAATTTTTTAAAAGTAATATGAAAATCTATAAATTTTTAAAAATTTAAAATCTATCAAAATTAAATTAATTTTTTAAATTTAATAAAATATATATTAAAATCTTTAAAAATTTACTAAACTGCATAAATTTTAAAAATTTATCAAAAATTCAATAAATCCTAATTAATTAAACAATTTTATTAATATTTCAATTTTATCCTCATTTTCTACTACTCATATTACACATTAAATCAATTAGGGTTACCCGTGTATAGGGGTGTCCATAAATCGAACCGGATCGGATCAAATCGTAAAATCGGATCAGATCGAACGGTTTTACAAATTAAACGATCCGGTCTAATTTGTACTAATTTTAAATCATTCGAATCGGACCGGACCAGTTTAATAATATATTAAAAATTTCACATTATTCTTCATTAAATGTATAAAAAAATTGAATCAAACTGGATATCAAACCGAATCGAACCGTTTTATAAATCAAACAATCTGATCTAGTTTTTATTACTTAAAACAGTTTCAAACGATCTGATCTAGTTCAGTCCGAGTAATATAAACGGTCCCCGCTCACACTTATTAGCTATTAGTGGTGCCAAATTCTGACAGTCTGACTCCAGTTTAAGCAAACACAAATTTGTTGTTTTTCTTACTTCTGCTTTGAGCTCATTTTAATTTATTGACCAATTTCCCAAGGTCTCTATTCTCAAGCCTTTAAGTTTTGTTTTTCTTCTCATTCGTTTGTGAAGAATACCCGTATTGTTGTCTACTCAATTCCTTGTTGTTTAAATGATGCATGTCAGGTGTTTGATGAGAGTTCCCATAAGGATGTTGTCTCTTGCATTGTGTTGATTGATAGGTTTATTAAATTTGGCAAGATTTCACGTGCCCGCAAAGTGTTTGAAAATATGCCTGTTAGAGAATTTGTTTCTTGGGGTACCATCTTGGCTGGGTGTGCTCAGGCAAATCAATATGAGGAAGCGACTCAATTATATGATCAGATGCTAGCCTTAGGTGTTAGTCCTGATAATATTGTACATGGTACTAAAATACGCAGTTACATTAGAAGAAATGGGATTCAATTCGATTTCTTTTTAACAACATCATTGATAGATTTGTATGCTAAATGTGGATTTATTTCTACAAAATATCATGTTTCATTTGTAAAAATTGACTAAATTATGTTGCAAGAGGCACATCTAAATATTTTAAAAGACTAATCTAAATTATGTTAAATATGTGTCCAATTTAGTTTCGATGAGTAGGGTTAACGGTTAATTTAAATCTACTTAATTAGACAATTGTCTGGTTTAATTAGACATGTGTCTTATTTGATTTTGGTAATTGAGGTCATGGGTAGATCAAAATTTAGTTTGGATAATAGTCTAGTTTAGTTTAATATGTGTCTAATTTGGTTATGATAAATGAGTTCATTAGTCGATCAAAATTTGACCAATTAGCCAAATTTCCAGTGTAATTTGATATGTATTCAATTTGGTTTCGACGATTAGAGTCACTAGTCAATTAAAATTTGGCCAATTAAACAGCTATCTATTTTAATTAGACACGCATCTAATTCAACTCTTGGGATCATCATTCGATTAAAATCTGATCAATTGGGCAATTGTTAAACTTAGTGTGACATGTGTCTAATTAAGCTTTAACGATTTGGGATTTGGGTTCTTGGTCAACCAAACATCAATTAGTTAGATAATTGTCTAATTCTAACCAATTAATTTAAACAAATATCTAGTTAAAATTGATTAATAAAATAAAGAGTATATTTGTTATAATATGTAAAAAGTAAAGTAGGAAGTGATTAGACTTTTAGAACTTTTTAATAGTATATGAAATGGTTCATAATATTTTATGAGATAACATAATTTATATTTTAAAAATGAGTCAAATATATTTTATTGAATCTAAACAATCATTAGTAAAATCAAAATAACTTTATACAGAAAATTTGAATTCATAAAGTGTAAAATTTATTATAAACTAAATTTTTAGAAATTTCTAATTATATATAAAATAATTAATAAAAATTTATGAATTAGTGTCGTTTATATTTTAAAAATAAGTAAAAAATGTCATTCTGAATCTTAACAATCATAGTAAAATGTGCATAATTTTTTATATGAAACTCGATATCATAAACCTTAAAATTTATTAGAAACTAAATTTTTAAGATTTTTAATGATAAATGAAATAATTCATAATATTTTATGAGGTAATATAATTTATATTTCAAAAATTGGTCAAACATATTTTAATGAATCTAAACAATTATTAGTAAAATGAAAATAACTTTATATAGAAAATTTGTAATCATAAAGCGTAAAATTTATTAGAAACTAAATTTTTAAAACTTTCTTATGCTATATAAAATAAATTAATAAAATTTTATGAATTAGTACAGTTTATATTTTAAAAATAAGTAAAAAATATTATTCTCAATCTGAATCGCTAATAAAATTTGCATAACTTTTTATATAAAACTCGATATCACAAACCATAAAATTTATTAAAAACTATATTTTTAAGATTTCTAATAGTATATGAAATAATTTATTAACTTTTTTGAGTTAATAAATTTTATATTTTAAAAATAATGAAAAATGAACTTTTGAATCTAAATAATAATTAGCAAAATGTGCATAAATTTCTATACATAACTCGAAGTCAAGAACCAAAATATTTATTAGAAATAATATTTTTAGAGGTTTCTAATGATATATTAAATGAATTATAATATTTTGTGAATAAATACAGTTTATATTACAAAATAAATTAATAAAATTTGAATATTCAATAAAATGAGCATAACTTCTATAAAAAAACTCAAAAATTAAATATGTAACATTTCTTATAAAATAAATTATTTGTTATTTTCAGTGATATATAAATTTAATTATGAATTATTATAAATTAGTACAATTTAAATTTCAAAATAGAGTAATTGATTATTTTCTCAATTATATTGTATATGTTTTTTAACTTATTATTGTCTTAAAATTATATATTTATTGGAATATTTTAATATAAATTTAATTTAATTTTATCTTTTATTTTATTTTAAAAAATAAATTGTTACTTTTTCTATTTATTAACTTGACTAATATTAGTAATAATTGACTATTAAATTTTGATTTTTTATTTTATATATATTTGTTAGCATCTTAATTTAACATGTCATTATTAAATGAGTTCAAGTGAGTTATTCTTTTAAGTTTGTGAGTTAAGCGAACTAAGCTTTTTTAACTGAATCTTTAAATGAGCTAACTAACTTGTATAACATTTATACCCTAGACTATGATTTGATTAAATTTAATGTCATTAATAATTTTAATTTTAATTCTTATTTTTTTGATATGTTTGAATATTATAACTATACATGTATAAATTAGAGTTATCAACTAATTTATTGTATGAATATGTGTATAACTCGTCTAAAATGTTAGTACATAATCGCTAATGTTTTTATTCAAAATGATATCTTGTGACTATTGTTACAAATAGAGTTGAATACCTTTGCTAAAAATTAAATGATTGTTCTAATTTTACCTCATTTGGTTATCATCATTTTAGATTTAGTGCAATAAATGAATTAAATATAGTAAGTGTATCTATAGGTTATTTATGATTTAAGTTGTTAATAATTAGACCTTTAATAAATTATACGATAAAAAAATATGAAAATCTTAAATTGACCTAGATTTTTAACATCAAAGTTAAGAATTCAAGAATAATTTTAAATTTAAAACTTAAAAAATTAAATTATATTCATGACATATTTAATAAAAATATAGAAGAAGAGAGTCTCATAACACATATCTCTCGTAATTTTTTTACAATTTATTTTATTACTTTATGTTATTTTTTTAAAATAATTCAAAAATCCTATTTACTAATTTAATTAAATTACTAATAAATAATAGCAAAAATTATGACAATTTTTATAGGCATAGTAATGCTAATTTTTAAATTTATTTATTACTTATATATAATTATAATATACTTTCATAATTTAAATAGTGTCAACTCATTCTTACACTATTTCATTTGACAGGTTTAAAATCATAATAAATATGTTTGATAAAATATTTATTACAAAATAAATTTACAATTTTATAGGAAAGCATACGTCATCCATATTGTGTGATTAAACTAGTGATGGATTCAGATATAAGCGATATCGGTTTTTGATATAACCGTCCCTGAATTGAGTTATAAAATCTATATTTGAAATCGTCTTAAAACTATTACGATTTAGAGATGGTTTTTTACCCACAAGTAATAGTTCAAGACGGTTATTAAAAAAACCAAAAAAAAATTATAATTTAATTTATTAAATATATAAATTACATAAATAAATATAATTAATTTCGGATATGAAATGGTACAATTTTCAATATAATCGTAATTGAATCGTATTCGTTACTTCATGTTCGATTCATACCTTAAATTATACCCATCCCTAAAATTTATCTTGTAAAAACTGAACCGTCGGTTCGGATAACCAAATCCGCGTTTATTTTGCCCATTCCTAGATTTTACCATTTCCTGTAATGTTGACTAACAACTTCTTTAAATCACAAGTTTTCACTTTATTTTTTCACTAAAATAATGACTAAATTCTAATGGGAGAAAAACCGCCCATATATTTAATGTTTTTATTAATAAAACCTTTAACATTTAAAATATATATTTAATGATATTAAAAATCCAATAATAACAACCTTAATTTTTTATTTATTATCTTGCCCATACTTTTTTTTATTTTTATTAAATTATTGAAATACTCTTTTAAAATAATAACAAAATAAAAATATATATTTTACTCAAACTAATTTAAGTAGCTTGTCATGATTTTTATATCTCCTTAACTAAGGATGGACTTGGTTTGAAAGCCTTAGAGTTATGAATGAAGTCATATTGAAAAAGTTTACCGGGCGTTTAATTACTTGTTATTGGGGACATTATTATCCTGTGTTACTTACAAAGAAAGTATATGGATAGAAGCAATGTCCCAAGAGGTTATTATATTCGGTATACTATTTGGCTAGATCTACGAGCCCATTTCTGCACAATCTTGAAGGAATATTGGTAGCTTTAGGGTAGGAACTTCCACAAGTTATTTTGATATGATAATTGACTTGGCAGTCCCTTACTCGAGAGAATTCATGATATTCCTTCAAACATGTATATTGGTGCCATAATTGTTGATTATTTGTAGAAATATGAGTAGCATTTACCTCCTTCTTTGGAAGCCTTGTACTCAAAGATGACTTAAGAAATCAAATCAATGGTGGGGGTATTGATATTGATAAAAGTATTTAGACACGCTGTGTTCGAGGGAATGTCTCTGTAAGGGAGGCTTATAACTTGTTATGTTTGGTGGGGGAAAACAAAGATTGGGCCAAAGAGATTTGGGCCCCTTTTATCCCTTATTCAAGGTCCATTTTTTTGGAGAATGGTTCATAGAAAGGTGCCCACAAATTGTAATATTTGGAAGTGTGTACATTTTTTCCCATCATGATGTTCTTTATATGGTTCTACTGAATAGACTATTACTTACCTTTTCTTGAGACGCTTTTTTGCATGTGCCCTCTAAGATATTCTTCACCACAATCTTTGGCATCTACCCCTGCACATATTCTATGTCTTAGACCTTTGGGAACATACCATATCCATGGATCTTAGCCCACAAATTCAAAATTTTTGGAAGGTAAGTATTATCCTTACCATATGAGTTATCTGATTAGCTTAAAATTAACATTTTTTTTATAGTAATGTCATCATACTTCGAACTTCTCTTGTTACATTATGGCGATTTATCATAGTAGTAGGTATCTACCTTATGCCTCTCAAGTGTTAAAGGTTGTTTAGTAGCCACCCCTAGGATTGGTTGAAGGTTAACATTGATGGTGCAACTTTTGGAGCCCCAAGCTTAGCAGGTTGTGCAAGAGTTTTTAGGACTTTTCGATCTTTTGTATGAGGCTATTTTTGTATTTCACTTGTCGTTGCACATGCTTTTAAGGTAGAGCTTAAACCGGATATTCATGTGATAAGGTATACCGACTTGTTTGGTTAGAGAAAACTCTAGTTGAAATTGGAATCGATATATGTGTACACTTTTTTAAACCAACTCTCTTTTGGTGCTTTGGCATTGGTACCCAGCTTGGATGGATTGTTGGGAAAGAATTATTCACATAGAGTTTTGTTGCTCACACATTTTTAGGGAGGGTAACTTTATAGCTGATATTATAGCCTTTAGGGCTCCCAGTATTTGTACCACGACTTGGTAATGGGATACTCCATCATTTGTGCATTTTTTTTTGTTTTTTTAGATTTCAACAACTTTCCTAGATATAGTTTTTGCTTAATTATTTGTATTTTTTTTACATTTTTCTGTTATTTTTAATAAAATTTGTAGGAAATAGACTCCATGGTAATGGTGCAATAGAAGTGTCAACATAGTTAGGATGTTCTGATGCATCTATTAATTTATATCTCTTACAACCTTTATTAAAAAAAGTAAAGAAATACAAAAAATTATTTAAATTAAAAAACAGTCCTTAAAAATTAATATAAAGTTTCTAATTTCTTTCAACATTCATGTCTCTTCCTCTCTTTCACCGTTAATTTTGTAAAAATAGTTTTTTTTATATTGTCCAAATTTTTCTTTCATTGTTATTATTTATTGATAAAAAATTAATTAATTAATTTGTTAAATTTTAAAAATATATATTTTAAAAATATTTTTGCAATGTCTTAATAAAAATTAAGAATTTATTTTTTGGTATACCGAACATAACTAAAAAATTACTCAACGTAATTAAAAAATAAAATAATTATGTATAATAATTGAACAATTTATTAAAAAATTAAATTAATTATTATTTAATCTAAGTCAACAATCCACGTATATTTCTTTCTTAAAATTCAATCTCAAATTTATATTTTTATAATTTAGTTCAATTTGTTAATTTTTTTATTAATTGACTTTAATATTTTCACCTATTTTCATTAGAAAGTTTATATGTTAATATTTTTAACTTCAAAATACTACTTATTGAATAAAACAAGCAAATGTTAAGTAAGAAAAATGTACTGATGACTCTACTTTCATAGAATCATCAAGATGCATTATCGTCTACATTGTCAAAAAAACTATTGGTGGAAAATGATCGAGAAAAAAAGATGTAGAACCCACATCTTCAATGGGTATAGATCATGCAAAGGAAATGAAAGTCTTAAGTTCAAAAGTTAAAAGCATAAAGTTAGGTAAATTATTAAAGGGAAAAATAATGATTTTCTATTATTATAAACAGAGATTCCCTGTTTTATAAAAGGAAGCATTATTTCCATTAGTTTGACACACCTTCAATAAAAGTAAACTCTTTGCTTTAAAAACTATTCATCTAACAACTATATATTTATAAATTATGAGCAACTAAGATCTCTTTATGGTTCTTAGTTGGCTTTTAGAATTCTAATAATTATTAATATGAATAAAATTAAGTGCAGTTACTCTTTTCCTATTCTTTAGTATGTCTAATTTGGACACCACATCATATACAGATGCAAGAGCTTTGCCATTACTAGGAGGGTATTAAAGCTTAAACAAGTTAAGACATATCAGGTGCAACAAAATAAGACGAATAACGGAAGGGAAGATCATGGTAGACCCACTAAATTTAATCATGATAACTATAATTCTAAGTCAATTAAGGATCTTAAATGATTAATTATTTCTTTATAACATTTATAAAACTAATAAATAAGAAAAATAAGACAAAGAAACTAGCCACAAGTCTTTATGAAAATAAACATAAAGAAATTATAAAATTGAAATAATGTTTTAATAAGAAACTTAAATATTTTTCTTTAAATAATAATATACAAAAGTACTAACTAGTGTCGTAAAGCAACTAGCTATAATTTGGTTGTAAAGCTATAGGGAAAAAAATACATCATTAGATGTAAAGTTAACACCATTAACCATTCGAAAACATTAGTGATATTAAATATAAAAACCGAGGACATTAAGGTTCTTTTTATCAAAATTAGGAACATATGTAAATATATGCTAAAGGTCAGGGATATAAGTGATAATATGTTTTGGTACCTAAGCTCAAGAACTTGTCCTCTTCAATCATACACCATCACTTCAAAATGTTACGAGGGCTTAAAAGAGCCAAAAAAAGAGTGAAAAGGGACTATGCGAGCAAAAACATTAATGACTGGAGGTATTTTCGATCCTTAGGTCTTTATTTTTTTATCCAATTTATGTTATTTTTTCATTTTGGATATTGTTTAAACTTACACTGTATCACCAATTTGTGGCATACATATGGAGAAAATTGGTCATGAAGTGGACGAAGTAGCTTAAAAGTGAATATTTATATTCACTTATTTATCGTTGATTGGTGGAACATTAACTTGATCCTCTAGAAAAGAGAGAAATTAATAATTTGGTTAAGCATACCTAAATAAAATACTTAAAACGGTATTGACATATTTGTTACACAATATAAAATACTCTAAATAGTTTATGACAATCGTGAATTTGGTTTTGAAGTAAAACTATATTGTATAGAATAAAAATTATATAGTTATGTAAAAAAATTTACACGTAATGTGTGTGATAATATTATACTTGTTATCATCAAATACTACTTAAATTAATTATAATATAATAAGCGCTATTATATATTATAATCACAATTTATGTACTAGTTTTTTTTAATTACAATTAAGTGAGCCTAGAAGGGTTAGAGGGCCTATCTCGACTCCAGATAGCAAATTTTTTAAGTATAATATCTATAAAATTTTAAACAAATATATGCATAAAGTGAATTTGTACTCCATCTAAACCTTCATTTGTAAACTTTTTTATTCAAAAACATACTCTAAGGTGGCGTTTGGTTCACAAAATGGAATGAGAATGAAAATGGAAAGAAAACAATGTTTTTTGGTTTGACCACTGAAATCAAAGAAAGAATCAATATTACAGTGTTTGGTTTGCCACTGGAATGAAATGCAAAAAACTATAAATTACCTTAATACCCTTATATTCTATAAAGTTTAAATAATATAATATAATCATTATTTTTTCGTCTTACAAAATATATTATTGATATCATTATTTTTTTAAATAATTATTACTTAAAAAAATATATTATTTTTCTAAATAGGGTTTAGGGTTTTGAGGTTTGAGATTTAGGATTTAGGGATTTGGGATTTAGGGTTTAGGGTTAAAATTATTATTTTTCTAAATAAGGTTTAGGGTTTTAGGATTTGGGATTTGAGGATTAGGGTTTAGGGTTTAAGGTTTATGGATTTAGGGTTTAGAGTTTTGAGATTTGAGGTTTAGGGTTTTAGGATTTTGAGATTTGAGTTTAGAGTTATATTTGAGGTGTGTGTAAAGTTGAAAAAAAAATTGAGATAAAAATTGAATCATGATTTCTAAAGAGAAAATGAATTATGAATCCTTCTCCTTTAAGAATCGATTGTATTCCTCACTCATTTTTCAACCCAACCAGACACACAAATAGAAGGAATCGATTTTGATTCCTTTCCATTCCCTCCAACTAAACACAACATAAATTCTATCATTTATATATTTGTACTCAAATGAAATACACATAATTTATTTTTTAAATAAAAACTAATAACTAAAAAACATAAATATCATTTGTTATTATTTATATGGTGCTCTTCTTGAATTAAAATCTTATATTCTGAGTGAGTCAAAATTATACTTATCAATAATACTCTATTATATCATTTGAAATTAATCTCAAATTTGATTAAAATATATTTTATGTATCTAACATTTTTGGCTTGTAGCAAAAATGATTCCAACATTTATCAAGTTAGAAAAATGATAAAACTTTTAATTCCATGTAACATTTATATCATTTTGATAAATTTCGTTAAATGATACTAAATAATAAAAAATAACATAAATATTAACAAAATTTAAAAAAATATCACTACAATAATAATTTATTACTTAATTATAATTAATATTACAAATAAAATTTAACATTTTATAACGTAATTCTAACAATATTATTATTCAATTTAAAATACAAGTACTTTTATTACGAATATACGTGTACCAGACACGTAACAGTACCGAATAAAATGCAGCATCCCAAAGCTCTTATCCGTCCCTCTAACCCTAATTCTATTCTTCTTCTCCCACTACTTGGCTAATGCACGAAGTCCATAGCCATTCCCATTTTCTGTAATATGTAAGTTACGTCTATCAGTTTCTTGCAGTTCGTCGTTTTCCACCAGTCCATTCCCATTTTTTGTAATATGTAAGTTACCTCTATCAGTTTGTGATTCTCCAAATTTTAGTTATTATCTGGTCGTTGGAATTGATTTATTGGTTTTACTCTGAAGATAAATTTCATTATTGTTGCAAATCATAGAAACCTTTTTCAGTTTTATTTGGATTCAGATTACATTTGGGTTATCTGCTTGTCGTTTTTGATAGTCTGCGGTTTTTTTTAAATTATTAAGTAATTTATGTAACTGGGCTCTGTCGTTTGATTAGGGTTTTGGTTTAAGATTTTCAGTTTTGTTCTTTAGGTTTGATTTTCTGACGTAGTATTATACTGTCATATTGGTTAGTTTATGAATATGATATGATATTATGCTAATGTTCCAATTGTTTTCGTTTATGGAAACTTATAAATTTCTTGATAAATTGTTAGCAATTGCAGTTTGAATCAAATGGAGGGAGAAGAGAGCATATTGGATACCTTACAAGAGGATAATGACTTTGAAGATGTTGAGATGCTTGATGTGGAAGACGGAGAGTTAGTGGAGCAAAATTTATTGGATGACCACAACAGGCAAGGGAATAGTGAAGATATCAGTGTGACCAATCAAGAATCTCAGAATAAAAAACGCAGACATAGAGGGAACAAGAAGAAGAATAAGAGAAGGAAGAGTGCTGGAGATGCTAAGATAGGAGACATAGACAGGTGATATGATATACCCTTGAATTCTGATAAGTCAGGAAATGTCCTTGTGTTGGTATCCTGTATTTCTGAATTTTCCATTGTTGGAATTTTCTAAACATGTGACTTTATCTAAGCATTGCTCACTGCTCTGCTCTCCCATTTAGAAAAAGGAAAAGAGAAAAGAAAAGAAAAACTTCTTATTCTTCCTGTTTTATGACCAGTTCTTTTATTTTCTGCATGTTTTTTGTTACCAAAGATATTCCAGTAACATATTGTTTGAAAGTTCCAAATGCCTTGCAGTGAAGCAGCACATGCTTCACTACAGATTGTGACATGTTTTAATTTTTAATTTTTGTTCATTACAGATTTGTTTCAGATACTTGTAGACGTCTGAGAGAGAAGAAATCATATATGGTCTATACAGCTGTTGGCTGTCTTGGTTTTTCAGCATTGTGCGATCTCATTAAGGAGGTATTGAACCGTTTCATATGCTTGAGTATTGAACACATATCATGCATGATTATTAAAGTTAGTTATGTGTTAAAAACAAATCACAGTATCACCAAGGGAAAGAGGTTGCATTGCACATTTACATTGTTTTAGTTTTAAAATATGTATTTTCAAATCATTGTGAAGCTATTTAGTTTTCTGCTGCCTCTAACCTCTTGTCCAAACAATTTTTGTGACAAGTACTAGTGTTACCTGCTTTGAGTCTTATATTGCATTCTGCATTAACTATCCTGAGACAATTCTTTGTTACGATCAAGTTCATTCATAAGTGTATGCTATAAACTGAGGACAAAACTTACTATTTTGGCCACCCTAACCCTAAGATTGACTCCTGAACTTGATTTATATACAAGGAACTAAGAAATTTTTAGTTTCACACATACATTTCTACTTTCACTGCAATTTTTTGGGAATCATCTAATAATATAGTTGTCTGAGTCCACTCTTAAAGGAGACTAGGAGAAAACTTACTATTTTGGCCACCCTAAGATTGACCCCTAACTTGATTTATATACAAAGAACTAAGAAAAGTTTTAGTTTTCACACATACATGTATTATGGTAATCATCTTTGTAATATAGTTGTCCGAGTCTGCTTATCTTAAAGGAGAGGACATGCCTACATTTAGTACAATGTTTTGGCAATCTAGTAATTTAGTCTTCTGAGTGTACCTTCCTTACAGGAGAGGAGGGAGCAAAATTGAATGCAGCCTTACCTTCCTTATTTTTCTTCTTCCAAATGTTAAGGTTTTTTCATCCTCTTGAGCTGGGTTGTTATGGTTCTTATGGTTCTTGGACAATATGTGTCTTTGTCCCTTTTTTGTGAGAGAAGTTGTTTATTCCTATTAAAATTGAAAAATGGGTTGTTTAGTTCTCTTAAACTAGAAAATGGCCAATTAAGTTGGCCGATTTTCTAATCTTAAAAGGACTAAAATGCTTATTTTTCAATTTTAGTTGGACTAAACATCCCATTTGAAAACAAATGGACTAAAAGGCACATATTGCCCTAACTTTGGGGGGAGGGGGGACTTGATGACACTTTTCTCTTTTTTTGATCATTATTTAAAGTTTTAGGGGGTGGGGTTTTTGGGTAGACAGCAGGTTTCTAATTGGATTTTGGCCCTCCCAGAGCTATATGCTTAAACACACTGATTTTCCCTACAACCTTTCCTTATTTGATGTTCAACATTGCTACCATACAACTGCAGATTTCTGTTCCAGAAGCTATTTTGCTCCTTCAAATCCTGTACTATGAGCTCTGCTGTCCCTGGATGCACTACTTCATCATTTGCTCTTTCTGTAGGTTGATATAAAACTTTTCTGGAATTCTGTTAGTATACATGTAATGTTATTTTCAAGTTTTCATGTTATTTTAGGTCAGTATTTAATAAGATTTTCAATTTAATTTATTTAAAAAGCTTATTGATTGTGTTCTTTTTGTGCCTGGACTAGATATAGAGAAGCACATGAAGGGCTTTAAACCCATAATTGGATTTTAGTACCCTTTTGGTGAAGCGTGATTGAGTTTTAGGATGGCTTGATTAACAGTGCACTTTGTGAAATTGGGTAATCTGTGTTTGTCTCGGTTGCAGGAAAGGTATATTTGTGCAGAGTAATGAGTAACTTGTGTGATTATTTCTTAATACTATTGTATTCAAGCTCTGTTTTTCTGTTTACACAAGTCCAAAGGAAATATAGCATATCATGACAAAGTTGATCTATCTTTAATATTTAATCAAATATAAGCACTTCAGGTGGAAGCAATTCAATCATGCGGAGGTCAGATGACTGCTGATGGAAGAAGATTTCGATCAGGAGGTGGCATATTGTGGAGGATTATCAAAGCACGAGATCCAAAGGCCTATAAAGAGATAATGGCAAAAGCAAAGGATTTTGAGGTGTGTAGAAAAATTTTCTTTTTGTGTTTAATTTGATTTTTTTAATCTATTGGTGATTGTGTAAATTTATGTATCTCATTATGTTTAGTCATACATGTCAATTGCCTGATTATATATATAAAATCAGAATTCTTTCTACTTATTATCATTCAAGGAGACTACCTATTTATATACAATCTTAGGTGACATACACCTAATACACAACTCACACCACTAAGACACCTAGTGTTAGACACCTAATACACACACTCATAAATCATCTTTAACACCCCCTCAAGTTGTAGCATAGATATTAATCATGCTCAACTTGTTACAAAGATAATCAACCCGAACCCCACTTAAAGCTTTCGTGAAGATATCTCCTAATTGTTCTCCAATCTTCATATATCCTGTAGAAATCAACCCTTGCTGAATTTTCTCGCGAACAAAATGACAATCAATCTCAATGTGTTTAGTTCGCTCATGAAACACAGGGTTAGAAGCAATATGAAGAGCAACTTGGTTATCACACCACAATTTCCCTGGTACTGAAGTTTTAAGACCTACTTCATCCAAGAGCTGATATATCCATATTATCTCAGACGCAGATTGTGCCATAGCCCTATATTCTGACTCTGCACTCGATCGTGACACAACATTCTGCTTCTTACTTTTCCATGAGATCAAATTTCCTCCAATAAAAATACAATAGCTTGATGTGGATCTTCTATCCACTTTGGAACCTGCCCAATCTGCATCTGAAAAACATTCAATATGAGTATGTCCATGATTTGCATACAAGATGCCACGTCCAGGTGCTCCTTTTAAGTAACACAAAATTTGCTCTAACGCTGCCCAATGATGAACTTTTGGGGATGACATAAATTGGCTAACAACACTGACTGAATATGCAATATCTGGACGAGTCACGGTAAGGTAATTCAGCTTTTCAACCACCCTTCGATATCTCTCAAAATCTTTAAAGGGTTCTCCATCTCCTGTAAGGTGGATGTTCGGAGTCATTGGAGCACTACAAGGTTTTGCTCCTAATTTTCCTGTCTCAGTTAATAAGTCCAAGACATATTTTCTTTGAGATAGAAATATACCTTTTTTACTCCTTGTGATTTCAACACCCAAGAAATACTTTAGCATCCCCAAATCCTTCGTGTGAAACTGAGTATGTAGGAAAGACTTAAGAGATGAAATTCCCGTAGTATCACTTCCAGTAATAACAATGTCATCTACATACACAACTAAAAGAATGATACCTGCTTTTGATTGTTTGTAGAACACAGAATGGCCAGACTTGCTTTTCATCATACCAAATGTTTCTATAGCTTGACTAAATTTTCCAAACCAAGCACGAGGACTCTGTTTCAAACCATACAAAGATTTGCGGAGACGACAAACGTGCCTAGATTCCCCCTGAGCAACAAAACCAGGAGGTTGCTCCATAAACACCTCCTCTTGAAGATCACCATGAAGAAAAACATTCTTGATATCTAGTTGATGCAAAGGCCAATGGTGAGTAGCTGCCATAGAAATAAACAACCGAACAGATGTCAATTTAGCAACAGGAGAGAAAGTGTCAGAATAGTCCACTCCATAGGTTTGAGCATATCCCTTAGCAACAAGACGGGCCTTTAATCGAGCAATTGATCCATCTGGATTGACCTTAACTGTGAACACCCATTTGCATCCGATAGCCCGTTTCCCTGAAGGTAAATCAACCAAGTCCCAAGTACCATTGTCATCCAACGCATTCATTTCCTCGATCATTGCATTATGCCAACCAGGATGAGATATGACTTCATGAACAGTTTTAGGGATAGAAATAGAATCAAGAGAAGCAATAAAAGAGCAAGAGGAAGACGACAAGCAATTATACGAAACAAAAGAAGAAATAGGATAAGTACATTGATGTTTACCTTTGCGTAATGCAATAGGAAGATCATCGTTCAGGACAGGATCTGATGACGAAGGAGCAGGTGCAAGACATGAAGTAGAAGGTCTATGTCTGGAGTAGACTTAAGTTAGAGGAGGCCTAACAGGAACTGGATCAGAGACAAGCTCAGATGATGTGATAGAATAGACTAACAAATCGTCATCCTCCCCCTGACATGCAGGAGGAGGAGAAGACAAAAAATAGGGTATGTCTTCCATGAAGGTAACATCAATGGAGACAAGATATTTGTTAAGACTAGGACAATAACATCTATAACCTTTTTGGAGACGAGAATAACCAAGGAAGATACACTTCAAAGACTTGGGATCTAATTTAGTAACATGTGAATGAACATCCCGAACAAAACAACTGCTACCAAATATCCTAGGGTCAATCGGAAATAGTGACATATTAGGAAGTAAAATTTTGTAAGGAATCTCACCATGAAGAACAGATGAGGGCATGCGATTAATAAGAAAACATGCGGTTGAAACTGCATCGGCCCAAAAAGGTTTAGAAACATTCATTTGAAATAATAAGGCACGTGCAGTTTCGAGAAGATGTCTGTTCTTACGTTCGGCCACTCCATTTTGAGATGGAGTATCAATACACGAAGTTTCATGAAGCATGCCATTTTGAACCATATAAGATTGAAACAAAGCTGATGTATATTCTTTGGCATTATCACTTCGTAAAGTACGAATTGAAACATTAAATTGAGTTTTAATCTCAACACAAAATGCACAAAAAATAGAAAACAATTCAGAACGACTCTTCATTAAATATAACCAAGTTACACGAGAATAATCATCCACAAAAGTAACAAAATACTTAAATCCAGGTTTATACAAAATAGGACAAGGACCCCAAACATCAGAATGAACTAATTCAAAAGGAACACTAGCACGTTTATTAACTATTGGATTTGAACTAAGACGATGATGTTTTGCAAATTGACAAGACTCACAATCTAATGAAGACACCTTACTAAACTGAGGACAAAGTTTCTTCAGTAAAGGAAGAGATGGATGACCCAATCTACAATGTGCCTCGAAGGGAGAGGTTACACTAGAGCAAGCGACAGATTTCGGTATCGGTGTGTCAAGAATATAGAGGCCTCCAGACTCATGTCCTTTACCAATAGTCTTCTTTGTCATAAGATCCTGAAATAAGCAACGATCAGGAAAAAATGAGATACAACAGTTAAGATTGCGATTAAACTGACTTACAGATATCAAATTAAAGGATAAGCTAGGTAAATGTAAGATAGACGACAAAGGAAACAAAGGAGTGGGAGTAATTGTGCCAGACCCAAGAACACGAGATGGTGACCCATCGGCTAAGGTAACAGTAGAGGTAGAAGTGTGTGACTGAAGAGTAGAAAAGAGACTAGAATTCCCTATCATATGATCTGTGGTACCAGAATCAATAACCCATTTGGAAGATGAAGAAATGAGACACACATTTGATTTACCTAAATCAGCAATAGCAGTGACAGAGGGTGATGAAGACCTTAGTGATTCTTGATACTGTGAGAACTTGGTAAATTCATCTGTAGAGATAAGAATCGATTTTTCAGAAGTATCAGAAGTGGATGCAATATGAGCCGAGTGACCTTTCTGTTGTTTGTACTGAAGCTTTCTACATTCATGTTTCGTATGTCCTGGTTTGTGACAATAGTGACATACAATACCTCCGAGTTCCTGTGGTCGAGTTTCAAACCCGTGCGAGCCGCCTCCTTTATTTCTGTTCATATAAGTTGACCGTTCATGCTCATAATTATTATTTCGGCTGACCAAAGCACCGTTTAATTGAGCAGGTGGAGGTGGAGTGCCTTCTGTACGAAGTACTCGACTAAACACCTCTTGTAAAGAGGAGATCTCAGAACCAGAAAGAACCTGGGCCTTAGCAGTCTCAAAAGTAGAGGGAAGACCGGCAAGAAAACTCATGACCGCCATTTGTTCCCGTTGACTTTGTTGAACCTTGACATCAGGGCTAAAAGGCATCAAACTATTGAGCTCCTCATATAAGTCCTTTTAAATTCCATAAAATAATTTGTGAGTGACTGATCTTGTTTGTCTGTACGGTAAAATGCTTTGCATACCTCATATATGCTAGAAAGATTTCCCTTACCAGAATATAAGAAATCCAAATAATCCATCAATTCCTTAACGAATTCACAGTGATTGATCAAGTCAATTACATTGCTTTCAATAGAATTCCAAATCTGCAGAAATAAGCGAGCATCGTCTCTAAGCCATGTCTGCTTTGAATCATCTTTAGGAGGATCATTAGTCAAATGAGTATCTTTTTCGATACTTCTCAAATAAATTCGAATAGTCTTGCTCCAAGCCAAATAATTCGAGCCATTGAGCTTATGGTTCGTGATTTTAGACATCACAGGCACCATATCCGTTACAACATTAGATTTCTTTTCAGCCATAACTCTTACAAACAACAAGACACCGAGCAAACGAACAAACAAAATCCAACAACAGCAGCGACCAAACACGCAGCGATGAAACACGCAGCGAACAAGAACACAAAATTGGAAGAACGCAAACCTGAACAATCACAAGCGATGAGTTCCAAGCCACCACAGATGACACAGGGGGACGGCGGAGAGCGGCACGGGGTCTGCCGGAGAAGAATTGTACACGGACGCGCTGTCACGTGCCAGCGCGTGGAATTGGACAGAAAGTCGCGATGGCGCGTGTGGCCCACTCGCGGCTCGTCTGGTGACCGGACTTTGGGGTTTGGTCGGTCGGCGGTTGTTCTTCCCCCCTGTGACGGCGGTGAGATGTGTGGAAATTTTGACCGGAAGTCGCGGTGGTGCGTGTGGCCCACTCGCGGCTCGTATGGTGGCCGGACGTCGGGGTTTGGTTGGCCTGCGGCTGTTCTTCCTCCCTGTGCCGGCAGTGAGAAAAAATGTGCACTCCAAAAGGGTGTTCCGAGTTGGAACTCAAAAATGCACCAAATCCTAATTTGTGTTTACCCAAAATTTGCCCCCAATTTGAACGGGAAAAAAAAATTTCTCAAATTTTGTAACCCAAATGCTCTGATACCATGTAAAATCAGAATTCTTTCTACTTATTATCATTCAAGGAGACTATCTATTTATATACAATCTTAGGTGACATACACCTAATACACCACTAAGACACCTAATACACAACTCACACCACTAAGACACCTAGTGTTTGACACCTAATACACACACTCATAAATCATCTTTAACAATATACAAGGCTGTTCTAATAAAAGCAGTAGATTATTTAACAATGTGACAATTGAATAAGTTTTATGTTTTTTTTGAAACAATGGGATCTAAATTTTAAATTTAGTTTATTAGTTCACTAACCAAGACCAATGAATTTGTGTTGCATTTACTTAACGGCTTAAAGGTTTTTTTTTGGGTGCTGTTGCACAATGTGGAAATACCTCAATTAATGATGAGGAAGAGGTCCAAATACAAGTACAAATTTAGAAAAACATAAGATAATATCTTAAACATTGTAAAAAATTGATAGATGAGGAGTGGGTATGGATTAGATTTAGCAGGACAGATCTAGTCTTTGAGTTGTTGAAACAACCCATTTATCACTATATTGGTGCCACGTCAATGCACTTGTATATCGGGATATAATCTTTGGACCTTTCCTTTAGTTAATTGATGAGGTAAGATAACTTCAGAGGGACAAAAAATGGTAGGAATACTTCCCAAGATGATTAACGAAAGACCCTTAAACAAGGGTTTAATCTACGATCACCAAGAACTACTACTTAGAATCAAATTTGTTGAATTGACAGTATGCACAACATCATATTAATAATACAATTAAAAAATATGACACAAGGCTTCAGAATAAGGAGATGTAACCATAAAATGCATAATTATAAAAAAATAAGTCAAATATAAATACATAAAAATTTTCTCAAGGAAAAGTAAAAGCAAGGTAAAAGTATATAAAATGAAAAATAATAATAATAATAATAGTAAAAAAAGAAAAGTAAAAGAAAAAATATTAAGAAAGTTATACAAGTAATAATAAGTGGTTAGGAGCAAATATTGAATATTAAAAATAAGTGTATGGCATAATAATTAGCAGTTGTGAGTAACTATGAGATATAATAACAGTTGTGCATAATTATGAGATGTAAAAACGGTTATTAAATATTGAAGTTGTTTGACACGTTTTTCTTCGTAGAGTGAGAAAGGTTAGAAATTACTTCAATTTTCTTTCCTTTCAATTGCAACTGCCAAAATCAACTGCTCTGGAAGACAAAATAACTGCTTAGGAAAACAAAACTGCCATACCAAAAGGGAAAAAGCAACTGTTGGGACAGTATGACTGCTCCATTGTAAGGAATCTTGATTGAACATTGTTACAGGGATGTAGCAGCCAAGGAAAAGTGAAGGTAGAAGGCGGTATACCCAGCTTGTGAAAGGTGGCGAAGAATGGCTAATTTAATCATTTTACAATTTCACATTCATTCTTATATGAGAAGTCTATAAATCTCGAACATGTTACGACCGAACATAAAGCCCAATATGTTCAAGATAAAAGATGCCAATATAAGGAAACTTAACAGGAAAGAACAAAAGCATATTAGTCAGAATCCATCTCGTAATTCCAAAAAAAAAAAAAGAAAAATCAAAACTCATAATACAATTTTAAAAAAGAACATCTTTGACAAAATGGAAACAAACATTGAGTTGATCTAGGGTGTCATGGGCTTACTAGTACCCCCCAAAATAAGTGAAAAAATGGTGAAGAGAAGGAAGAATCCGTTTGGTGAGATCATTCGTGATCCTGGTTAAGAGATCCAACATTTGTGATTCAACAAATGACATAGATTTAGAAGTATCAAATAAGTACCCAAGTACTTTGACCGATACTACTCATTGGTTAGACTGGCAAAGCAGTTAAGACCTAAATTGTAAGAAAGGTTCTAAGAGTTATAAATTGACTACTGCTTTGTATTGGCCGAAAAAGAAAGGTAAATCCAGTCCATTTTAACTTTGTGAACTTTAAAAGCAAAAAACGATGAGGGAAAACCACATAAAAGCCCCCACATTTGTGCTTATGCGATTTATTGAAGGATATTCTTTTGCTTTTGGATTTGGTAAATCAATTTTTTTTTTGGAATGATAGAGAGAATTTCTAGCAGTTTTCGAGTATGACTCTTTGCGATTGGAGTTTTTATGGCTTAAAGGTTTGGGTTACACCAAAGTATCATTTACTATTTTTAAAAAATGTACACTTTGTCTTAGAGACATGAAAATATGGTGTTTAATGAGTTGAGCTGGTCCAACTTAATTAGTTTTAGCTCAGTTTAGGTGTGTTGTCTGAAGAAATTGAATTTAGCTTAATTGCAGAAAAGAAAAATGGAAACAAGATGATGATGATGCTGCTGCTTGAAGAAAACTATGAACTGAGCATTAATCTTGCAATCTTTATTTCAAGAATACATTTTTTCATTGAACTTCTGTAAATTGAGTCTTGCTGCATACAAAAAATGGTGAAAGGGAAAACTGAAACTAATTTGGTGTGTATGGCTGCTATTTATGAGTAGCAACCACACTCACAGCTTGGCAAGTTGGCTTTTGGCGTGTAACTAACAGTTTGTTTTAACAAACTGGTTTTTGACGTGTAACTAACTTTTGGGGTACTCTTCTACAACTTATGGTGGCTAGTTTACAGTGCATCTTGTTTACATGTGGTAGACACACTACCATTACATATGTCTCATTGCACCCAATTGTATTGCCTTGTAAGAGGTACAAATATTCACTCAATTGTATTGCCTTACAAGAAATACAAGCTTTCATATGACTCTTACTATTGTGTGTTCACACCATTTTCTGACAATCATCATAGATCTCGTACTCTTCAATTGACTCAACACTCCCCCTCAAACTTAGGGTCACACAGGTGACATTAAGTTTGCTCCTTAACTAAACAAACTGGGCCGTGGGTAATGGCTTGGTTAGTATGTCAGATTTTTGATCAAAGGATGGTACAAATTGAACTGTAAGTTGATTCATAAGCACCTTTTCTTGAACGTAATGATAATCAAGTTCGATAAATTTTGTTCGTGAGTGTAGCATAGGATTGTAGGACAATGCAATGGTGCTGGTATTGTCACACCATAGGACTGGTTTGGCATTTGTACTGATTCGGTTAGTAGGGATTGAATCCATGATACTTCAATAGCAGCTTGTGTCAGGCTTCCATACTCAGCCTCTGCACTTGATTTGGCCACATTGGGCTGTTTCCTGGCTGGCCATACTACCAGATTGGCTCCAAGGAAGACACATGTCTGAGGTTGATCTTCTAGCATCCAAAAATGGTAGCCCAATCAGCATAAAAATCCATTGATAGCTAATGAAACTGATGGTTTAAACTAAACACCATAATCAATAGTTCCAGTCAAGTATCTTAAGATGCGTTTGGTGGCAGTCTAGTGATTGTCAAGAGGGTTGGCCATGAATTGGCTGACTTTGTTTACAACAAAGCTGATATCTGATCGAGTGAGAGTGACATATTGGAGTGCACCAACTATGCTTTTGCATATAATGCAGCATCATCTACTGGAATACCAACTGTATTGGATAGTTGTAGGGAAGACACCATTGGTGAATTTGCTGGTTTGGCATCACTGAGATGGGCTTTGGCAAGAAGACTTTTGATGTATTTGGATTGCTTTAGAAGTACAGAACCATTTGTGAGATTGCTCACTTCAATTCCAAGGAAGAAGTGCAGTGCACCTATTTCTTTTAATGAAAAGGCATCATTGAGCATATTTATGAACTTCTGAATTTCAGTATTGCTGGATCCAGTAATAATGATTTCATCCACATGCACTAATGGGTATATTTGGTAGGATTTTTGCATAAGAATGAATAGGGAATCAGCCTTGGATTTGATAAATCCAAGGTGAATTAAGGTGCCACTAAGCTTGTTAGACCAAGCACCTGGTGCTCGTTTAAATCCATACAAAGATTTTTGCAACTTGCACACATATTTAGGGTGTTCTTTGTCAACAAAACCAGGAACTTGGCGCATGTACACTCTTCAGTAATGGTTCCCTTAAAGAATGCATTGTTGACATCAATTTGCCTCAAGGGTCATTTGCATGACAAGGCAATTGTAAGAATAATTCTCACTGTCCTAAACTTAATTACAAGGCTGAATGTTTCCACATAGTCAAAACCAACTACTTGTAGGAAACCTTTGGTAATAACCCTTGCCTTAAGTTTATCAAGCTCTCCATTAGCTAATTCCTTCACTTGGAAAAGCCACTTGTTGGCGATTATTTTTCTTCCAGGAGGAGCAGGTACTAGGCACCAAGTGTTGTTTCTCACAAGTGTTTCATACTCACATTTCCTAGCTTGGTACCAGCCCTCATCCCTGAGTGCTTCTCTCACTGTTCTAGGTACCGTGAATTGATGAGCTGCAACAAATGCCTTTGGGTTTGTTAATCTTGCCTTTGATCGAGTTATCGTTTTTGTGAGAATTCACTGGTTTTGTTATGGCTGCTGATTGCATATTTGCCTCATTTGGGTTAGTATTGTATTGGTCAGGTATAACATTGAGCTATTTTGAGCATTTGCTTCATCTTCAAGAGTTATATGAACATTAGTGGCAAAGTCATGATTGATAGAATTGGATGGTTCATTTATCACAGGTTGTAACTGAGTTGGTTCCTATGTTATGACTGATAGCACCATTTTGTATGATGGAAAAGTAGATGTTGATGGTTTATCGTTATGATTGGCATATGGAAAACAGTTCTCATTAAAAATGGCATGCCTGGAAGTGATTGCTGTTCCAGTGGGAGTTAGATGTTTGTAACCTTTATGGACGTGGCTATAGCCAATAACTATGTTGGGTTGAGTTTTAAAGTCAAATTTGTGGCTATTGTAAGGACGAAAATATGGAAAACATTGACATCCAAATGTTTTTAGCATTTGGTAGTCAGGCTTGGTGTCAAATAATAAACTCAAATGGACATATATTGAGAATTGGTGTTGGTAGTCTGTTCATGGTATGAACAACTACATGGAAGGCTTCATCCCAGAAACGTAGAGGCATAGAACTTTGTTGTGTATGGCTGATATTTATAAGTAGCAACCACACTCACAGTTTGGCAAAGCTGGCTTTTGGCGTGTAATTAGCAGTTTGTTTTAACAAATTGGTGTTTTGACGTCTAACTAACTTTTGGGTACTCATCTCCTACAACTTGTAGTGGCTAGTTTATAGTGCACCTTGTTTACATGTGGTAGAGACACAACCATTACATATGTCTCATTGCACTCAATTGTATTGCCTTGAAGAGGTACAAATATTCACTCAATTGCATTGGCTTACAAGAAATACAAGATTTCATGACTCTTACTATTATGTGCTCATACCATTTTCTCACAATCATCATAGATTTCATACTCTTCAATTGGCTCAACAAGTTGTAAGTCAACTTTGCTCAATTAAATTTTATGTAAGCTGAGTTTAGCTCAAATTACTTTTAAATGAGTTGAGTTATGCAGCTCTCAAGCTAGTTCATTCACATTTAAAAAGAATTTTTTTTTCATTTAAGAGCACAAATGTTAGTATAAATATTTATCTTTTGATTATATTTTTGGGAAACAATAAAAAATAAAAGTGCTATCTTTTAAGTTTGTTTTTCCATAGTAGTCTGGAGCTATAGTAATTATTTTTTGAATCGCATTATGTCAAATAAGCTCGCGAGCTGTTCATGAATTGAGTTAGCTCATTAGTTGGTTATTAGGTGCGTTGGGTATTTTCGGCTCATTAGTTTATTGGATCAATTTTAAATCAGAGTAGGTATTCATTTGGCATCATTACATGTTATCATGTTACATGAAAGGGAGTACGATTTTTTCAACATTTGGTGTCCTCACTGAATTGATCTTTTTTGTCATTATGTCCCTTAACTTTTTGATCCTTCTACAGAAGCAATTCAAGCGACAAGAAATTAGGCAAAGCTATGAGCATGGAAATAATGGGTCGTCTCAAACATTTGGTAATGCTCCCATGAATGAAAATCTATCCAAAGAGGCTTCAGAGGATTTGCTGCTCATATCTCAAAAGTCGAACAATGACGAGAAAAGATTATCTGTCCATGATAGATTGAGGAAGCCTGTATCTTATGATGATGAGCTACTTGGTGGTGATTTGAGAGATGATGCAACTTGATATTTGGAAGAAATGAAGATTTTGATGGGCAAAAATTTAATCCATTGTTTACCTTCTGGCTGCATTATAGCCTTTTCTCTTTTAAATGAGAACTCCGAACCTATCAATGCTACCCAAATTGTCTTGGAAAATGCAATTTTGACTTTTCAGGTGTGAATATACTTTTCTATTACTTTTTTTAATGGTGTTAAAGATTAGTTTTCTTGGCTTTTTAGTGTAGTGGTTGACCATTACATTCTTGAGGAAATTTCATGGGCCATGCGATGAACATTTCTTGTTTTTTTGGGGCCTTTTGAAAATGAATATTGCAGATGCCTTTTGAAAATGATATCTTAGATTTAAAATCAGATCCTTTTATTTCACTAGTGTATGTTTCACAAACTCACTCAATTTCTTGGGGTCCTACCCTTTTATAGCTTTCTAATTGCTAAAACAACTGGCTGAACAATTGTTTATCCTTGAGGCACTTCGACTGCCTTCCACTAACTTGGTAAAGACTTGATATTACTTGTGCACTTGCATACATTTTAATTGTAGAGTGGTCAGTTTCATCAGTTTAATGCTGAGTGAAGCCAATCGGTTTGAAACCAGTATAATTTGTGATATGAAAGTGGTCTTTAAAAAGAGAGACCAAAAGGTCATAGGTCACTTGGACAAAACTCGAAAGTATAAGCATTAACAGCAACAGCTCATGACTTCACAGTTACGCGATTTTGATGCATCTTTTGCAAAAATAGGCAAATCACAGTACAATCATCCTTCTTTGCATTAGGAAATTTCTTCCTCCATGTGGCAGAAGCTATCTTGACCACTGCTTTTGCGGCGACTTGCTCACTTTCTTCTTTCCATACAATGGAGGCAACTTCATTGTTGCTCAGCACATCCCAGACCTACATGTATTTGTCATTCAAACAACAAACAACTCCCCTCATATACTAAGTCTTACTAATACCATAAACAAATTGAAATATATATATATATATATCTTTTTCTAGGACCTTACCCCATCAGTTGCAAGAACTATAAATTGATCTTTGGAAGTTAAACGATGATAGGAGATATCGGGAATGGCAATGATGCCATAGTCTTTGAGTATAAAGTCTCCGAAAGCTCGAGACATGGCTAGGCCTGGGGAGTCCTCATGGGGCAACCACACTCTTTGTATGTGTGGTTCTTGCTTTAATGCAATTACCCGACCATTGTATTTCCTTATTCTACTTGCCTCACCTTCATTGTAAGAGAAAAATAATAATAAAAAGATTTAGGAAGGTAACATAACCAAAAGGATTTATGAAATATAGTTAAATCAAAGATTATTGAAAAAACAACATTTGTAATACTCCTCAAAATTTGTTATTATAAAATAATACTTTTTATATTAAATTCATATTTTTGTTACAAAGAAAAATACAGTTCAAACATTTCACATTAAACACCTATCATTTGTATGTTATTTAAGTTGAACATTCTACATTGAATACCAGTCAATCAGATGTTATTCAAATTGAATTCCAACTAATTAGACTCTATTCATTATTATTTGAATTGTTATTTTTTGTTGATATAAGTTTTAAGGTTATTATTTTATATAATTTTACTATTTATTTTGGTTCATGTTAAGTGTCTAATTTGACAAGCAAGAAGGATAAATGATCTTACTAGGTAAGTTAGGCTTTAGATCGGTGGTTAATTGAATGGTCTTGATTCCATTTTCAGTCATTGTCCCTAAAACAGCCCTTGAATCACCAAGATTAGCAATAACAAGATCTTCATCCTGTTTTATGCCAATCAAAGGGCAAATACAAAAGGAAATAAAATAATTAAAAATAAAAAAAATGATTTTATTAAGTGGAAATCATACTCAAACCCTATTTTTGTTACGTTGACTATTCATTTTTCATTAAGTGTCAATGTCCAAAAACATGACACTCTAAAGAAAGCTCCTACCTGTCTTAAGGCAACAACAGCAGTAGCTCCACTACAAGAGCAGTCTAAATATTCCTGAAGTTGAAATTGAATCTCTTTGTCCATGACTTTGAAGGCAGTGATAAGAGCTTGTTTCCATTTGTGAAAATTATGAGTTGGTTCTGATTCACTAACCATTCTCTCAAATGAATTTTGAGGATCTATGTCATTTACTTCAATTAGCTTTTTATTGGAATTCTTTAGGCCAAGTAAGAGCAAAGGTAGGCGATTTCTCACCATTTCACTAACCAAATGACCATTTTTTCCATGCCCATCAAACACTCCACAAAACACTCCCTGTTCTGTTCCATATCCCTGAACAATAAAGAATGAACAAATCAACATACCCTTTTTTCCTTGTTAATAATTATGCAAATATCAATATAATAAGCTTTCCATTCCAATTTATCAATTTAATTCAAAATCCAAGAAAACCCATTTAAGTTACTTATTCTGAAATTTAATTTTTGTTTTTAGACTAAACAACTTTTTTATAAATGATAAGCATCCTTTTGCTGTGAAGCGAGATTGATGGGATTTTATATTGCTCAATCTCAATAAAAGAAATAGACTCAACCAATTGAGTTATCTTATGGTAGTGATTATACATTTAATCAAACATATATAATTAGATTAAATTCATTAAGAAATTAATAGAAGAATACTTTATAAATTTCTTAAATTTTAGAAAAAATAATGGAAAAAACAAAATACATTTGCAATAAGGAAATTTTTTTAATACAACAATTGTACAGAATACTTGGTATTACTCATCTCATATAGCATGTAGGACCCATTATCTGACATGTGAGATCCACACATATTGTTATGAGTGAGATTGTAAGAGGGTGTATGTGCAACATTTGAATTAAAGATTTTTCCTTGCAATAAAGGATCTAGCTAGAAGGTATATTAACAAACCTGGTATAGAATTGCAGCATCTTGGTTAAGTCCTTTGCTTCCTTCTTTAGAATAAACAGAACCAAGTTTCAGAATTTCATCAGAATAATTTCTATCTGCTAAGAAAATTGCATTTTCATGACCATCCTCAATCCTTTGAATATCAGATGAAGCTACAGTTGATACGCAAATTCCCATTTCCAAATCAATGATAAATAATTTATGGATGTTTTATTTATTTATTTATTTCTTTTAGCTCTTTAAGAATCCAAAGTTCATTGAGATGGTGTCTATGATCATGAATATAAGGACTTGAACACGCGCATGTTAGTAGAATAAGAATAATAATAATTTTGGAATTTGGAATATCATAAGTGACTATGTCTCCAAGTGGGCTCAATGCGTAATTTGCCTCAATAATTATATATTTTTTTATTTGTTGAATATCCCAAATGTTAGGCTATCCCAAGATTAACTCAAAGGACACATGAACTCAATTATATTTTTTATTGCAATTTTTTGTGTGCTTTGACTTTCAATTCAATACATATGAAAGTTCTTTCTATAAAAAAACGAACAATGAGCAACTTACACGTGGCAATGAGTAAACATTGCCTAACTATAAAAAATAAAAAATAAAAAATAAAAGGAAACCCTTTTATTAATTCTAAACTTATAACTTAAGTTACTTAAGTCCTCAGGTTTACAAAACCATAAGTTTCATCACAAACTTTTAGGACGTTATAACATTTAGGACCAATTTTTGCTAACAACACAACATAATTAACTAACTAATCTTCAAGTGCAATATGTTAAATTCAAGAACACATAGTTTTGTATGAAAAACTTATCTTATATGGATTAGATTAGTAGCTAATTACGTTATGTCACTTAAAATAGGACTTAATTGCAATCTTTTAAAAAGTTTAGGAATAAAATTATAACTCTCGTAAATTTCGTGATGTAAATGAATGAAGTTGGACGTGAAAATGAGAACCGAGGAGTTTAGCAAAAATAAAACCAAGTTGTTTATTTATTTATTTACTTACAAAACATTTCATAATATTAATTTATTAGAGTTTTAAATGCACAGAAAGGACAGCTAACATAGAGTTCAAGAAAATGAGTCCCAATACTTCAGCAATTGAAACGCTTACAAAATTATAATTTAACTGAAATAGCCATCAAATAGCCACTTAGCGAAACAACATACAAACACTGATTTCTTTAGTCCTAGAATTCCCAAGCATAAAGGTTGATTATAGGAACAAACACTACAGTTTTTCTCACTACAAGAACTTTATCTTTTTGTTTCAGCTGGTAGTAGTGTTTTTTTAGCATGTTTGCTGGCTGTATTTAATGTTAGCTATCAGTGCAGATGAATTAGTGATTTAGTGGTTTGTAGTAACATTTTTAATGTTACATTTTAAATTACAAGTTTGAATTATACAAATTTTATTTTGAATAAAAAATTATTAGATCAAAGTATTAAATTTGATAATAGATATTAGAGACAAATATTGAGCAAGTACTCTCGCTATTACATTAGAGCACTTAAATTCATTAGTTAAAGTCCATCAACTTTAAAAAGTGTCAGTTCAGTCAAAATGGGCAAATTTTTGGTTTTTAAATTTTTTTGTTTAACTGTATTTAATTTTTTTTTTAATATGAATATTTAATGAAGCATTTTTAAAAATAATTTTTTTAGAAAATAGAAAAACGAATAAAAATATAAAAATCGACCATTTATAAATGTTGTCACTTTTTTAAAATTGGTGGATTAAAATATTATTATAAAAACTAATGGACCAAAGTGATCCATTTTGAAGTCTAAATTATCACAAACCATTGGATTTTGAGGCCTAATTATTTTTTTTACCATTCACGCTAGACGTAGTCATCTGGGAGATTTAAAATTATTTAAACATCCTCACTTTGTTACTCATATCTCACGCATCCTTTGGCTTTCTAATGCATCATTTTCCATTCCGTATTTATCATTCTTTCTTATATCTCACTAGTATCTCTTTTCCGATCCTTTCCGATCCGTACTTATCATTCTTTCTCATATCTCACTAATATCTCTTTTCCAATCCGTACTTATCATTCTTTCTCATATCTCACTAGTATCTCTTTTCCAATCCGTACTTATCATTCTTTCTCATATCTCACTAGTATCTCTTCTCCAATCCTTACTCATCGTTCTCACCATCTTGATTTTCAACATATTCTTGCAAATTGTTTTATGGTCCATTCATTTCTTAATTATTGAAGGTATTTTCATCTTGTCTTTGTCGTTATCATTTCTCTGATTTTCATGTTATTTATTACATTGCTTGTTTTTCGATTTCTCTTGTTTTCTTTGTTCTTTGATATCATTTTAGCTTTTTTATCACATAACTTGCTTTTTCTTTGATTCATTTTTATTTGTTGTATGTTTCAATTTTTTAGGGTTCTTTTTTTCACGATATCTATGTGTTTTTATTTCTATGGTTTTTTAGTTAATTTATTTAATTGTTTTTTTTTGGTATATGATGTTTTTAATTTATAATTTTTCTATTTTAATTGTTTAATCACAAACATTTTAGTTTAAATAATATCATTGTTACTGATTTGCTTTGGTTTTAGTTTATTTGATTCATTTTGTATTGTAGTTATTCTATTTGTTTATGCTTTTGTTCTTTCTTTATCTATTATTTTGTTTGTGTTTATTTTCATGAGTGTTGTGGTAAAGTTGTGTTTATTTGTGATAATCTTTAACAAGTCATTTTTTCTTTTTTATTATGTGTTTTAATTTCCATTTGTCTTATTTGTAGGATAGGTTGAAGTTCCCAGAGTTAAGTTATTTGTATAATATTGCTTGGAAGTCTGAGAGACCTAGGAAAAATTCTTTGTTCGAGTAAGATTTTTCTTATTATTTTTCTTAATATTTTGATTTGTTATCTTCTTATGTTTTTTTTTTCATATTTGTGTTACTTGTTTATTATGAAATTTATTCATTTGTATTATTTTCAGTGTCAATGGCGAGAAGATGATCTTTCTTTCCCACTGGTACTTGATGATTGTCAAGTTTTTGCTATATGTTTTTCGTATTGTTTTTAAACTGAAAAGGCATTATTGAAGAATCATACTATGTTGAATGAGTCTGAGTGGAAGAGGTTTGAAAATTCTTGTTTTGGTTAGTTTTATAAGCTTTCTCCAATCCTTTTTAATAGAAAGCTTATCTATAGTTTTCTTTTGAAGAAGTATATCCCTTTCTAGATTTTGAAATAAATTTGGTTTAAGGTTGATGGTTAGTTGTTAAGATTTTCAAATTCAAACTTTTGGACACTTTATGGATTGAAGTGTACATCGGATCACGAGGATCCTACTATTGTTGAAATATGTAAATCAAACTGTCTAGTGGAAAAATATTTCTTCAAAGATTATTCTATCCATCATCTAGATGAACTTGTTGGTATGGTTAATAATTATTTCTTTGGATCTCTTAATGCTAAGTCTTCTGAGTGTATATTACCTTCATTAATAAGTTTGGAAGTGGTAAGGATAATGTTGGAGATAGGAATGAGTTGCCGAGTGATAAGTGTGGTAAGGATGATAAACAGAATAAGAAGCATAAGAAGAAGGACAAGAATAAGTTGTTTCAGACTAATGAAGAAAATGTTACAGATGGTTGTGATTCTACGTCGAATACATATGTTGACTATGATTTGATGTTGTTCATGTTGTACTTTTATGAGCATAGGCTAATTAGGAAAGGTAACAATGCAATCATTAGCAAGGTTTCTTTGGAACTTGCACTTGATTGGGATATGTTTAATAACTACCCTAGGGGTGATGTTTTATATTATTACTTGTATCATATTTTGAACAAAGATTATATGGATTTCTATGTCTGTTATCTAAATTCTATGAATGTAAAGTTTTTGCAAGATGTTCCTATTAATGTTCACCGTGTTTAGCTTAAAGTTTTGGTTTTAGGCTTGCATATCAAACCTGGATATATGAGGTCATTCCTTGGCAGGTAGTTTGTTGTTTGTGATGTGAATATTTTCTTTGGATGTTGAGGTGGAGTTCCAATTTACATTTTGAGTTTAATGACGTTAAGAAGATATTATCTTCGAAGGTGCTTTTTTTATTTATAAAAAAATTATTTTTTATTTATTTGTTGTTTTCTTCATTTTGTATCTCATTTAGTACTTATTTTTGTTTTTAGGTTCATGTCAATACTACCATTATCATTGAAGTTACTTCAATGTTTAAGTCATTTTTGGACTATGTTCCTAAATTTATGCAACATCAGTGAACTTGTCACATGGTAATCCTTTACCTTCATCTCAAGAGTTGTCTACTTTACTATTTTTCTCTACACCATCATCTCAAATTGATGTTCCAAGTTTAGAAGATAATATCTTGTTGGATATCCATGGTGTTGGTCCTTTTGATTATGAAGGACAAGACAATTATGATTGTCAATGTGCAGAAGCTGGTACTTTTTAGTATAGTCCTCTAGATATGAATTCACATTTTGACAAGTTGAAAAACTACCTTGATTTGGAATTTAATTCTATTAGAGTTATGGTAAGATCATTCAAGGATGGTGTGAATAATAAAATTGATTCTTTGGGGGCAAGTTTGATGAGGTTACTAACAAGTTACAATCATTAATTTCTTTAGTTAATGAGTCAGTGAGTCTTTTTCATGTACTTTGTTTTTTGTATTCAATTTTTAGTTGGTGTTTAATTGTAAGAATTTACCATCTTTTTTCAAGTTTAACATAAGGGATGGCTTACAAGTATTAAAGTAAGGCATTTATCTATTGTTGTGCTTACCACGACACTATTGTGGCATGTATTTGTCAAACTTTCTTATTAAGGTAAGGAATTTTCTTACTCGTGGTAATGCCTTAGCCTGATATGGGTAGGCATTTTCCTAGTATGGGAAGGCTTATTAATAGCATTTAGTGTCGTGATAAGTAGTGGTAAGCCTTACAAAGACATTGGCAAGCCTTACTTTGGGGATTTTGGTAAAAAAATGGATATCGTGATAAGGCATTGACCCATTATAAGAAGGCTTACCTCTATCTTCCAGTGTCATGATAATGCTTATCATGATAAGACAATGCCTTACTATAACAGTGGAAACCCTTACTTCGAGACTTTTGGTAAAGAATAGGTATCGTGGTAAGGACTTTACTTGGTTTTGGAAGGCTTTAGCCATTCTGAGAAGACTTACCACTGACATCTAGTTTCATGGTAAGGTTTACCACGGAAAGACAATGCCTTCTAAATGACATATAGGTGCAACACTCGAAATTCATAGTCAGATGATAATGTTTTCATGAAATCATTGGTGAACCTGGTAATGCAAACAAGGATGCGTTTGGTGGGTTTGATGATTATGCTCCAACATTTAATATTGGAATTGATACAGATTTTATAGAAGTTCAAGTAATAGATTCTACACAAAATACGTCTGGTGTAGACACTATGGAACAACTTAAACATTATGAATTGATTTACATGAATTGTGTGCAATGGGTACGTAAGTAAACGTATCACAAACAAGTATTATAGTGATAAAAAAGATTGTTCTCACGGAGATTATGTTACTAGAAATTAATTTTTAAAGCTAAAAAGTAAAGATCAATTTTATGTGTTTTGAGAAAGAAAAATTAAAAGAATTAAAAATAAATAACAGTAATTAATTAACTCAAAATTTGCAGCTAATAAGAGATATGAGAAAATATCTAGGCATATATCCCAATTTTCTAAGCATATAAATCACTAAAATCCCTCCAATATAATTACCAATAAATTACATGATTAATTAAATCTAACTTAGCATGTATTCCCTTCTCAATTAAAACAACACACCATATAGTAATTAACCTAATTATACTTTCATGTCAATTAGATTGCATACTACTCATTAAGTTCATCAATTATGGATTACACACATAAGAATCATACATATTTGCCTATAAACTATGCATGTTATTCAATCAAGTCTATCTATTTGTCTCTATAGATCAATTGTTGGATAACAAATTAATAACATAAAAATTGTATTAAATAACATAATTGAATTGAAATCATAATTGGGTTAAAAATATTAAATCATCACATGTAGAAAATTGGGTTCATAAGACTACTAGATTAATAAATTAGCTAGACATAATTAAGTTCATAAAGAAAGACATGAAAATTGATAAATAAAAGAGTAAGAATAATAAATACAATCAATCTCTTGAATTGTAGCACCAATCTACTATTGAATATCCACCAAATTATATATACTTTTGAACTCTTCTCTTTTCTTAGCAGTTATTGTATTTTTCTCTTTATTATGCGTTTTTTTAATACTTTTTATATTTTATGGGATGTTATTTTGTATTTATATTAAAGAAATTGATTTGTTTTAGAATTATATTGGGATTGGAATGCAAAAAAGATACGCAAAAAAGGAAACCGAATGCACTATGAAGATATATATTAATTATAAAGTGCAACATGTAGTCATTTGAGATTAAGAGTTGAATAGTTATATGTGGCTTAGTTTTGGGTTTTCTTCTAAGTTCTATGTTTCTAAGTACATCTATTTGTTAAATAAAAATCATAAAAAAAATCATAAAAATCCCAAAAAAATCTCAAAAAATTTAGAAAATTAATATTATCTTAATAAATACAAAATAATTAATTTTTCACTCGTTCCACCTATATTGACGTAATTGAATATAAATTAAGTATTTGTTTTTGATATTTTAACACAAAGTAAGACAAATAAGTAGTTCAAAAGTCACCAATTAACTCTACTTTCGTAGAGTTATCATACCTCAAAACTTAACTCTTTGCTTGCCCTCAAACAAAGCTATATCTATCTAGTTAACATGATATGGGTAGAACACTCATAAATATATATTTATTAATACATACATATTTAGCAAAAAGTACCCCCCTCAAAAGTTGTACAATTCTATGATAAAGGCGTTCACATATTCATCAATCAACATTCGATCAATATAAGGATATGCAAGGTTTTTGAACATTTGATTCGTGTATGTGTTGCATATGATATTATGAAATGTAATCATGAAATCAACCTATATGAGTATGCTAATCAATTCAATCTTAGAACAAGTCTTATAACTCTATTTTTCACATCCCTCTTCACTAATATAAATATGCACTTAGCTAAAGATTAATAAAGATTTTACGTGTTTTTAATGTAAGGTTTAGGTGTGGGTAAATAAAGAAAGACATTTAGGCTCTTTCCACTCCTTAACTTCATTTTTATTCATCATGTAATATTTAATTATAATTAAACTTTTACTTGCTTTTTTATAGTGTACCTTATCTTATCATTCTTTTAATCCACATTTTTTTGTAACTTCATAACACCCAAATTTTTTTTTCTTTTTGTTTAGAAAGAAGTCATTGTGTTGTGATTTTTTCATTTTCCTTTCTCTCTCTCTATCTTTTATAGAGTACATTACATTTCACCTTATTCTATAGCATGACATATGATTGCGTTTTTCTCTTTTCATACAAGTAATGGTGCAAGGGTATAGATAATGCTTATTAGTTAGGCATAAAATGTGACTTAAAGATATGAAAGGTTCTTAATTGGGCTCAAATGGGTGACTAAAGATATTAACAATGGTTACGTTAAGAGGCTCAATCGATCCAAATAAAGCCTAAATCATGTCTCTTGCTAAATAATATTTAGAATTTTGCCTCAAGAAATTATCAACATGGTCGATCTCATCAACTCGTATAAACATGTGCATAAAATTTGAATCAATTCAATCAAAGCTAGCAAGAATATCATATGATTAATGTAAGTATCTTAACAAGCATATTACATTCCTCACCTTAGTCATGACAACCAATTTTTATGATTGGGTTCATATGGTTCATGTCAAGCATACATGCATTAAATTTTCATATATTTATCAATTTATACCCAAATCATGATTCAAAACATTCTTAAAATAAAAAATTTCTTAAAAATTAAAAATGTGAACTAAAAACATAAGTAGAGAATGAAGTTCTATCTCTCAAACTTAAATTGCATGTTGTCCCTATTATGTACATATAAATATGAAAAAATTAAAAGGAAAGAAAACTCCCTTAGTATTAACACACCACATCTGTCGTTGAAATGCTTAATCTTGTTGCGCCATTGCTCTCTACATTTATTCACCTATAAAACAAAAATAAAAATAAAAATATAAGTAAAATAACATTGGGTTGCCTCCCAACTAGCATCACATTTAACTTCCTTGACTAGACAGTTATATCAACTCCTAAGGTACATTAAGTTTGCCCAAAATCAATTTGTGTCTTGAATTGTTCAATAATACTTTATGTCCTTGTTTAAAAACACGGTTCTCGATTCTCTTATCATATTATATTTTTATTTTATTTTTGTACTTTTTGGCATTCTTATAAGCACTCCACTATAGCTCATCTAACTTATGTATATGAAACATCCTTTTCACTTCTATATTGGACTCTTTCGCTTGCCCATTTGATTGGGGATGGTAGGGTAAAGGTATGAGCTCTAACCTTAGTGTCCCTTCAATAGATGTTTTAAGTATAGATCATATTTAAAAACTCTCTACAATAACATTAGGTATATACATGAGAGGTGTAGCCTCTTAATAGTTCACACAATTAACAATATCAATCATAAATTCCATACTTCAAAATTAAAATAGATTGAGTTGTTTCTTGGTGAGTTTACTTCTTTATTCACAAAATCATGTGTAATAATATTAAGTGTGGGTGACTCAATATATATTTTTAAGTTGTTATCATGATCAATAACATCTATCCTAAAGTATTCATTAACATTATCAATAGTAGGGGGGTTTCAGATGCTTTAAAAACTTTAAATGTTATTTTTTCATCTTGCACTTTCATTGTAAGCTCATATTTTTTTATATTAATGAGTGCTATTTAGGTTGTTAAGAATAGAAAATTAAGTATGATAATAATGTTATGGTCCTCTTCCATGTCTAGTATAATGAAATTCGTTGTAAAGATGAACTTGCTTACTTTTACTAACACATCTTTTACCACTTCCATTGATTACTTAATTGATCCATCTACAATTTGTAATGTTATTAAAGTGGGCTTTACCAATCCCCAATCTCTTAAAGACCAATAATGGCATAAGGTTAATCCTTGAATCTAAGTCATATAGTGATTTCTCAAAGTTCATGTTCTTAATTGTGCAAGAAAGATCAAAGATACCTAGATATTTCAATTTTTGGGATATTTTTCTAGCAAGGATGGCACTAAAATATTTATTCAAGGTTATTATGTCATTATATCCAAGCTTCCTTTCTTTAGACAAAATGTCTTTTAGAAATTTAGCATAAGAAGACATTTATTCAAGTGCATTTGCAAATGGTATATTTATGTGTAGCTTCTCGAAGACATCCAAAATTTTTAAAAACTGCGTATTTGATTTTTACTTTTGCAATCTTTTAAGGAAAGGAATAGTGGCTTTGTAGAGGTTGTTATTTTTTGGTTGAATGATTTCATTTCCAGTGCTCTGTTTATCCACTTGTTCCTCCTCATCCTTTTTGCTTGTTGTTCCTCTACATCCTTCTGAGTCTCATGTTCCTCCTCTAAAGTTTTACCACTCCTCAAGGCTATAACATTAGGCTATAACATTGTAATGCTCCTTACCTTCTCTTCTTGGGTTTATAATTGTGTCGCTTGGAAGGTTACCTTGAGGCCTTTGACTTATGGCCTTAGCAAGTTGCCTTATTTAGCTCTCTAAATTTTGAATTAATGCCTTTTGAGTGGAGATTTTTGTATTTCCTGATTGGATGAAGTCTTTCATCATCCTCATTAAAGAATTTGTATTGTTTTTAGTAGATGACTTCTTTTCTTGGACTTGTGATTATTGTGGTTGTTGAAAACTAGGAGGTGAAAATGATTAATGGTTGAATTGATTATCACATTGATTGTTGTTATTGCTCCAATAGAAATTTGGATGTTGTCACTATCCTAGGTTATATGTATTTAAGTATGAATTATTGTTTCAATTCACATTACCCACATAGCATGATGATTTAGGATTATTTGGATAATTATCAAACAAATGAGCTATACTAGAAAAGACATAGGCCACCCTAAATCTTGGACAAGGTTTATACTTACTGGTGAGTTTTGAGTCTTCAAAAAATTCACCAAAGATGACATTTGAGCTGCAAGTGCCATGATAGATTTACCTTATGCATTGCAGCTACTCTTCTTATGGATTCCATTCTATCCATTGGCTATTTATAATTATTGCCATCCATTTTCTCAAGTAAATTATAAGCTTGATTATAAGATTTGACTAGCAGAGTTCCATTAGTAGACGCATCAAAAGTGGTTATTGTTTGAGCATTGAGAACATTGTATAAAGTCTCTATTTGAATCCAATGAGAGATACCATGGTGAGGACACTTCCTTAGTAATTCTTTGAGTCTTTCCCATGCTTTATATAAAGATTCCCCTTTAATTTGTTAGTAGAAGGTAATGTCATTTCTAAGTTTGGTATTCTTTGTTGGTGGGAAATATTTCATTAAGAATTTCTCAGCCAAATTATTTGAAGTTGTAATGGAATCAAGTAGTAAATATTTTAGCCAAGCTCGAGCATGTCTTGCAAAGAGTAAGGGAACAATTTAAGCCTAAATGCCTCCTTAGTCACACCACTGAATTTGAATAAATCTCCAACTTCAAGAAAAAATCTGAGATGTAAATGAGGATTCTTTGTTAGTAATTTGCTAAATTATCCAACTATTTGTAGCATTGGAAATATAACTGGCTTTAGTTCAAATTAATTAGCTTGAATGTTTGCATGGCCTTGTAATACTTGGATTCAACACTTCCAATATAGGTAATGCATATTCATTCTTATCTCTATCCCAATCATCCATTAAATGAATCTGGTTGTTCAATTTTTTCTAATGGATTAACCATTTCTTCAACTTGGGTGACAATTTGTTGTTTTCATATTGATTTCAAAATACTCTCAATTTCGGGATCTAAAGGAAAAATTTACCCTTTACGAAATTTGCTCATGCAATAGAGCTAAATATATTTCTAATAGTACTAAAGGAGATTCCAAAAAAAAAAAAAACTAAAAAACTAAATTAATTAATTAAAATTAAAATTACAAAAAATAAATAAAGAAAAATAAATAAAATAAAAATTAATTTCTAATGTTATAATCCCCAACAATAGTTCTAAAAACTTGATCGACACGGATTATGTGCAATGAGTACGCAAGTATACATAGTATAATGATAAGTAAAGAAATTTTTTATTCGTTTTAAGAAAGAAAAATTAAAATAACTAAAAATAAATAGCATAATTAATTAAATCAAAATTAGCAACTAAGAAGATATATTAGAAAATATATAGGAGCACTTTATCTCCCAATTTTATAAGGATGCGAATCACTAAAATTCTTCCAATATAATTACTAATTAATTACATGATCAATTGAATCTAACTTAGTATGTATTCCTCTTTCAAGTAAACTGCACGCCATATAGTAATTAACCTAATCACACTCTCATGCTAATTAGATTGCATACTGCTCATTAAGTTCATTAATTATAGATCACACATATAAGAATTATATATATATATGCCTAGAAAATATGCATGTTATTTAATCAAAATAAATAATTAAATAATTCTCTAAATTTTATCTAATTACATCTATAGATCAATTGTTGGCCAAACAATTGATAACATAAAAATAAATTGAGTAACTTAAATGATCTGAAATCATTATTGGGGTAAAAATATTAGATCATCACATGTAGAAAATATGTTTCATAAGACCCCTAAATTAAGAAATTAGCTAGATATAACTTAGGTCATAAATCTTATATTATTCATGAAAAATATATGAAAATTGATAAATAAAGGAGAAGAATAATAAATACAATTTTTTTTTTTTGTATTATAGCATCAATCTCCTCTTGAATCTCCACCAAATTGTATATCTTTTTAAACTTATCTATCTTCTTGGTAGTTGCTGTATTCTTCTCTTTTAATTCTGTGTTTTTTGATACACTTTATATTTTATAGGGTATTATTTTGTATTTATATTTAATAAATTTATCTCTTTTAGAATTATATTTGGACTAGAATGCAAAAAATATATGCTAAAAAGGAACCCAGGTGGAGTGCTTTTTGGCATTCGTCCTAGTTGAAGAAAGAGTTGAAAAGGTACTTATGGAAGGAAGGAAAACATGTTATCACGTAGAAACTGTAAATCATTGGTTGTTGGATTTCCATAAATTCTAATTTTGTTAGGCATTATTGATTGATATTATTTTGTAATATATATATATATATATATATATATATATTACAAAGTGCCACATGTCGTCATTTAAGATTAAGAGTTGAATAGGCATGTTTGGCTTAGTTTTGAGTTTTCTTCTAAGTGTATTTATGTATATTTGTAAGTACATACACTTGTTAAATAAAAATTAAAAAATAATTCATAAAAATTCTAGAAAATCTCAAAAAATCTAAAAAATTAATATTTTCTCAATAAATATAAAATAATTAAGTTTTAACTCGTTCTATGTATATTGACATAATTAAACATAAATTAAGTATTTTATGATATTTTAGCATAAAGTAAGACAAATAAGTGGTTTAAAAGTGACCAAATAATTCTAAGAAAATAGAGGCATCATGCACACACAATCACATATGGTGGGAAGTTAAGGTTTGATGTCCACTCTCTTAATTTGAAAACTTCTATTAGTTTTACATTGCAAGACAACAAACGTTAGATAAGCATTCCTCTTATATTGTTAGTCCATACCTTTATCCTATTATGAAAGCTATTGATTATGCTTATGCAAGAAATATTAGTGGTGGAACTGAGACCATGGACAATAAGTTTGATGGGTAAGGCGAATGCATCTTCTAAATGTGTAGTTATTAAGGAAATGGAAAATGTTGAAATTGTAGATGATGTTACTTGTCATAATCATCCATACAATAGGTTTCCAAATGTGTGGACTAAGGAATTTCTATATTGGTATAAGCAATCTAATCTGTAAGTTATTCATGTTCCTACTCCTTTTATTTTTCCTATTTTTCCCTTGTTGTTTAATGTAACATTTTGTTTTTAATAAGCCTATTCTTCACCTGTATAATACTATGGAATGTGGAAAGGAGTCCTTCTTTAAACCTCTTTTGGATCCTAAGAGTTGGCTTAATCAATCTATAAGTCTATTATGCTCAGTATCTTCATTGGTGATGGTTTTTAGTTTTCTTAATATGATATGCATGTTTTTCATTTTTGCGTTTACTTAACATATTGATGTATTTTTTTATGAGCTTTGTGCCTGGAGGAATAGGTATCCAGATACCTTTGGTTGTAAGAAGTATATGACAATCTTGCATCACTTTTGTATGTATGTGGCTTGATTTGGTAAGTCTTACCACTATAATGGTAAGGCATGAATTTGTGCTAGTGTGTTGATTTTGATGTTTTTTGTAATTATGTTTAGTGTTATAGTAAGACTATTCTTTGTCATGTTAAGCTTTACCACAGTAATTTTGTGTCAATCAGGCCATAAAATATGTCAACGTGCATTTGAGAAAAGGCTAAACCTTACTATGGAAAGGTAGTGCCTTGTACTAGAAATCCTTACTATAGTATGATAGTGTCAAACATGAGGGAATTTTTACCATTGTCATGGTAATGAATTTCCTTGTTGTTGTAAGCCTTACCTTGATAATGTTAAGGCGTGCATATGCTGTCCTTTCTCAAGTTTCACTTTGAAGGAAGGCTAACCACTATAGTGGTAAGGAATTATTTTGTTAGGGTAAGCCTTACCTCAATAATGGTAAGACAAGTATGTGAGTCCTTTCTCAATTTTCACTTTGAGGTTAGGCTTTTCCATATTGATGTAAGATTATGCCTTATCGTAGTAAATCTTACCACAACTATGGATTCCTGAGCATTTCCAACTATTCATTTTTGAGGTAAGGCTTAGCCATACTTTGATAAGCTTGTGCCTTGTTGTAGTAAGCCTTATTACAACTAGGGATTACAAAGTATTTGCAACTGTTTTTCGTAGAGGTAAGGCTTACCCATGCTTTGGTAAGCTTATGCCTTGTCATGGTAAGCCTTACCACTAAAAGGGAGTGCCAAGCATTTGCAACTATTTATCTTTTAGGTAAGGCTTATCCATGCTTTGGTAAGCTTGTGCCTTGTCGTGGTAAGCCTTACCACGACTAGTGATTGCCAAGCATTTGTAACTATTTTTCTTTGAGGTAAAACTTAGCCATGCTTTGGTAAGCTTGTTCCTTGTCATGGTAAGCCTTACCATGATGGGGGATTACCAAGAATTCACAACTATTTGGAAACCTTACCTTTACAATGGTAAGGTAAGCATGTGTTGTGCTTTCTTAAGTTGCACTTTGATGGAAGGCTTATTCCAATTTTGGTAAGGTTATGCCTTATCGTGGTAATCCTTACCATGACTATGGACTACTAAATATTTGCAATTTTCTTTCAACTTGCACTTGAGGGAAGTCTTATCGTTCTTTTTTTCTACATATTTTTGCAATTTGATATTGAGAAGAGGTATAATGAGCAGTTATCTAAAGCAAAAGGTATTTTGCTCGCACTAAATGATTATTTTTTGGAGTTAGCAAAAGGTAGTAATTTATATTGCGAAGAGACTTATCTTGCACAAAATTGGGAAGATCTTGATGTAGTTTATGTAGGGCACAATGTTGTTGAGAATAATTGGATTTGAATTGCATTTAATTTAAAGTAAAGAGTTATTAAATTATATGAATCTTTGGATATGTCTAAACTGATAGTGAAGTGTAAATATTTTGGTGATTTTATTCCACATATTTTTTATTCTCTAGGTTATCATGGTTATGGTTATGGACGCTTAGTTGAATTAAATGTTCCCTAGATGATTGTTATCAAACCTACCCTAAAGCAAAAAGGGTAATATTTTTTCCTTGTCATGATTATATACCTGTATATAATCTTTTATATTTTTTTGTCATTGGTTTTACTTATTTTTGTGTTTGTTTTTTGTTGGCAATCATATTGTGGTTTGGGTCGTATGACATATACTGAGTTCCTTATAAGAGGTTGGAGTTTTGACATGATTCCTTCTTTGAATATGGAAACAATTAGGAAGACATTGTGTCAACTTTTTTTGTTGTTGTAATTATGGTAAATTAGACCCTTGGTACTAGTTTTATAATCTTTATTTTTTGAAAATGGATTTAGTAATTAGACAAGTGTATAATTCAAAACTTTGTAATTATAGATTTTATTGAATCAGAACAAAAATGAGTATTCCTTATCATATTCAATGAAGATTGTTATTTAAAATTTACTTTTGATTTCTTAATTTTTATATGTTTAAGGCATACACAATTAAGGCAAATGTGTATTTGCTAATGCCTTAATTTGTTATCTTTCTTATTGTTACACATAATGTTAAAACAAATTAGGAATCACATTTATTCATCAATTTACTATTTATTATATTTAGTAAAGTAATGAATTTATCATATTGTTTTTGATTCAAGTATAATCTAAAAAAATTACACAAAACTTGTATAATCTATGTAGTACCAGAATAGAAGAGTTATTACTCAAAACTTGTATATTATATGTTGGACGTTTTTCTCTTGTTTGCATTCTTGTTCTTGCTCCTTTCTTTTGTATTTTGCCTCTTCAATGCTCTAAACTTTCCAATTGATGGCATCATGTTCTTACTCCTTGTCCCTTTTATGGTGTTTCTTTATCACATTTCTTTTCTGGTGGTAATATCCATACACATTTTACTGCTTTTGGGATCTTTTGAGTGTTTTCATTTCACAATGGGTAAATTGATGTTTGGTATGCATGCTTTAAGTATTTTGTGTGGTATTAAAGGGAACACTTATCGTCTAGTGGTTGTTTTTCTTTCTCGCATGATGTTACGACATGTGTGCAGGGTGATGAGTGCTTGAAACACATTAAATAGAACATGATTTATATGCATTTTAGTGTCAAAATAGATTTATATTTTTACAATTTTATTATTATTTTAAAAAATCTATGTTTTCGAAATTATGGGCATGTTTTATTATTTCTAGGTATTTTTGGCTTCAAAATTATTCAATTGATAAATACTTGAAAAATTATACTTGGAAGCACTTAATTGTAACCAAAGAAGAATAAAAGAGTAAAAACATATGTATCTTCCAAGCATGTAAGGGGTGAAATACAAAGAAAGTTAGAGACACATAAAACAATGGGTACTTGACGATGCTTTAATGTGTGCTTTTGGATTGTGAAAGAAATGTGTATCAGATTGATGCAAGCCACGATGGTGGAAAAAATGTGCCTCAACGCCTGACATATAATCCACCTTTGTGTCATTTTTGCAAATAAAGGACCCTCAACACCTTAGAAAGATATCTCAGAGCATTCAACTATTCTAGTTTTATAATTTTTCTATAAGTTCTCTCAATACGAGAGTTAAACAAAGTTTTAGTTTATTTTTATGTTATAAACATTTTAGATTAGATTATCATATTAAATTGCAATAATACAGATTTTTTTCAGGTAACCGATTAGTGCAAAAGTTATTTGTAAAAAATACAATTCATGCATTTACTTTAAATGTACTTTATTTACAGATATTAATTTAATATATCTTTCTAAATATTATTTTTAATTTATTGATCATTTATTAAATCTAAACGTGTATGACTGATTGTGATAATGAGGTTTTAGTTATATTAATATGCTTGTGTAAATTAATTATGTGAATATTTTTAACAATTATTAAACACAAATTATTTTCTATTTAAGAATTTTACAATGTTTATTATCAAAAAATATATTGGCGACATATTTTTCGTAATAGATTTAAAATAAAAAAATTAGGTTTTTGAAACATATATCTAGATCTAATTTAGAGTTATATTCTATTTCAAAGTTTTATAAGATTTATAATTGAAAAGTATCTTGAGAAAATGTTTTTTAATAAATTTAAAATACAAAAGTTAGATTTCAAATACATCGATCTAAGAGTTAATTTAGACAACTCGAATAAAAGTTTTAAGTTATTAGTCCTGATGAAATGCGGTAAGTAAAATGGTTTGCTAATTTCTTAAAAAAAGAAGCATAATTTAATTAAAATTAACTGAGATACGTGACCGAAGGCATTAAGTGATTAATAATAAATAGTAGACTTGACCGAAAGTGCTATTTTTTTATATAAGAAAGAATCAATAAATTTGAGTTTATATTTTATTAATCTAATTAATTTTACCAAACATAATTAAATAGCTAAATATTCTATTAATTCTTAATTGATTAATGAATTGCATATATGCATCTTATTTATGTGAATTAATCTATCCTTTATCCTTTATTATTTTATGTTATTAGTTAAACTCTTTTCAATCCTAAACATTCTGTCACAATGTTTAGGTTCATTTTTTTTATTTTTAAGAATTTTATTGAATTATTTAAAAATCATGTAATTCCTCTTTAGACTCACCTGGGAAATATACTTATCATTTTTTACAAATTGAATTGTGTACTTGTATGATATTTATAAATATGCAAAATTTATGTATCAAATTTTATGCATCAAGTGTTTGGGGTTGTTGTCTGGGAGGATAGCGTTTTTAAATTTTTATTATTAAAAATATTAAAAAATATTTTGATTTAATTTTATAAAAATTCCAAAACAATTTCCAATTTTTTTGAAAATATAAAAAAATCTAAAAAAAATCCAATTTTTTTGAAGAAAAAATATAAAAAAACCAGGCTATTAATTGACTTTAAATATTTTAGATAAATATAACAAAAAAAAAGTAAAAATACAAAAAAAAAATTAAAAATAAAAAAATATTTTGAAAATAATAATAATAAATATTTGTAATCTAAAAATATTTAGGTTATTAATTGACTTCAAATAGTTTAGATTCTAAATATTTTAAAAACATTCAAAAAAATTTGAAAATAAAAAATCCTAAATTATCTAGGTTATTAATTGACAGAGATATCAAAAAAGTAAAAAAAATAATGGGATCTTAATGTCAAAGTGCATAAGGATTATGGGCCTTCCAATCTTAAACGATTAATACAATGGGTAGAGACATACATAATTTTTATAAGCTCTACTATATCGTAATTTTTAATCAATATGAAGCTCTATTATCCTTAACATTCTCCTAAAAGTGTAAGTCTTTGTCTCTTGCAAGACTCATTATTTTTTTAACCTATTTTATTATATTTTATAGTTTGCATCCTTGTCATATGTTTTAGTTTTGAAAGGCTAATTTCCTTTTTTTTTTGTGAATTGAGGCCCACTGTGTTTGGCCTAATCGACTGAAGCTCTAATACCATGTCAAAGTTCAAAAGAATTATGCACATTCAAATCCCAAAAGGTTAACCCAATTGGTAGAGACACCTATAATCCTTATAAACTCTACCATAATATTATCTTTAATCAATGTGAGACTCTATTATTCTTAACACTTAAAACATTTTAAAAATTTAAGATCTAAAAAAAATATCTTAGTTATTAGTTGACTTTAGATTTTATAAATTAAAATAATTTCTTAGATATTAATTATTAACTTATTTTCTTTTTAGTATTTTTGTATCATAATTTAAATTTTTATTTTAAATTAAATTAAATTATTTTTAATTTAGTAATTTTTATTTATTAATTTAAAAAACTGTTTGTTGAGATGTGTAAGAAGTACACAACATTCTATTTGTGTGGATTAATGTTTAAAATGATGGATGTACTGGAATTTTCACATCACACTTGATCTTGATTAGCCAATAGATAACTTTTATATTCTTTCTTCTTTATCTTTAATTTGCATTTTTTATATTAAGGGCAATATAAATTCTAGGTTGGGGGGTTGGTTTGAGAAAAGTTACATTTACATAAATTTTGGAAATTTTTAATTTTTTTTAATAAACACATGTTTACATTTTCACTTATTTTTATTCATATGCTTTTATTTGTTTTTATTGGTTTAGGAAGAGTTAGGTTCATTTTTAAATTTTTCTTGCAAAATCAACATGCTTTTAGTTTATTTTAAGCAAATGATTGAGTCTTTAAACTGTTAGATTAATATTTTGAACATATCATGGAGTAATGTGATAATTAGTTTGTGTTTCATGATAAAATATTGAAATTGAGATAAATCCAAAATTAGTGTTAGAAATCAAATAGTAGAGACTACATTGTGAGAGTATTTTGAGTCTTTATCTTTCCATTTTGATTGATAATATTTTTTCTACTCTTTTAAACACTCTTCTTTATTATTCACATTGTTAGATAATCTCCATAAGTTTTGCATTGAATGCTATGAATTTTACATATGATAAAGGTATATTTTTTATTGCTTAAATTGAATGACTTAAGTAGAAATTAAAAGTTTATGCCTTCTTCATTTATGCATGAATTCCAAAAAAAGAATATATATGAGGTTCCTTAAAGCCATTACAAAAGAGCCAAATTAACTACTCACCAAAGCATACAAAATTTGTACAAACTATACATGGGTCAATACACACACACACACACACACACACACTAAAAACTATGACCCAAAAGTACTTCAAAGTTGTGAGAAATGACTATTACAAAAGCAAGATAGGAAATAATTCCTCTTGAAGTCTTTGTATTATCCATTCATATCTAAGGTATATACTTGATATTTTTATTTAATTTTTTTAATTGATGCATAAAAATAGTATTTACTTTCTTTATAAATCCTAAGATTTTATTCCTTTCATGATATTGATGTTACATACTATTTTGAGCCTTTTCTTCTTCAAACATATGCAAACCTATTAGCTCATTTCTTTACATAAGCTTTATTAGTATATAACTTTGATTGAATACTTGAACCTATAAGATGAGTGCAATATTGAGAGTATAACTTCTGAAGTTTAGAGTTGAAGTGAATTCGAATTCCAAACACTGAAATGGGATAAATCAATATTGATACATTTTTTTTATGTGGATTATGAATATATGATTTTTAACTAATTTTTATAATAAACTATGAATGTTTAGGACATTATTTTAACTTGTTCTTCATATTTTAGTTATGAACTTAAAAGATACTAAAAGTATGAGAAGTTTTGTATTTGTATTTGTATTTTGTTATTTTTTTGTTTTAATTTTTACAGTGTTAAATTTTATTTCTTATTTTGTGTTTGTTTATTTTTTTTGTTATTTATTTTGATTTTTGTATTTAGTAGGATGTTTATAGGTATTATCTCTGAAAGCTCTCACAAGATTTAAACTCATTCACTTGGACAATCTTGAGGTTTCAGGGCTTGTTGCATATGCTAAATGTAGTCATGTCAATCTAAGAAAATGATTTAGGATAGCTTAATTTATTTATTTTAGTTTTTCACTTTCCTTGTTAGGAGACTAGTAACAAGCTGGTTAGGGATTGAAATGAGTGCTTGGAAAACACTAAATATAACTTGATTTATATGCATTTAAGTGTCAAAGTAGATTTATATTTGTATAATTTTATTATTATTTTATCAAATCTATATATGTAGAATTACGATATGTTTTATTTTTTGGCTTCAAATTTATTCAACTGATAAACGCTTGAAAATTTGTACTTGAAAGCACTTAATTGCAATAAAAGAATAATAAACAAGTAAAAACTTATATAGTACGCCTTACATATGTATCAACCAAGCCTGTTAGGGGGTGAGATGCAACAAAGGTTGAAGACACACAGAAAAAAGCATGCCACAATGGTGCTTTAATGTGTACCATGATGCGAGAATTTTGAATCATGTATGAAACATATACTAGATTGATACAAGCCACAGTGGTGGAAAAAGTGTGCCGTAGCACCCGACCATACGATTCACTTTTCTCTCCTTTTTGTAGCATTTTCTTACCTATAAAAAGGATCCTTTAGCCCTTTAGAAAGATATCTCACAATATTGAGCTATTCTAGTTTCTTAATTTCTTAGTTTTATAATTTTTCTTTAAGTTCTTCTCTCAATTTGAGAGTTGAACAAAGTTTTGGCTTATGTTTATGTTATATATAGTTTAGATTAGGTTATCATAGTAAGTGGTAGTAATGAGTTTTTCTAGATAACATATGTAAGAGTTATTTGTAAAAAATATAGTTGATGTATTTACTTTAATTGTACTTTATTTATCGATTTAATTTAATGTATCATTATAAATGTTATTTTTAATTTATTGATCATTTATTAAATCTAAACATGCTTGGTTAATTGTGATACTAGGATTTTTGTTACGTTGATATGCTTATGTAAATTATTTAGGTAAGTATTTTTAACAATTATTAAATACAAATTATTTTCTATTTAAGTATTTTGCAAAGTTTATTATCAAAAAAATATATTGACGACATATTTTTTGTAATAGATTTAAAATATAAAAATTAGGTTTTTGAAACATAAATCTAGATCTAATTTAGAATTATATTCTATTCCAAAGTTTTATAAGATTTATTATTGAAAAATATCTTGAGAACATGTTTTTCTTAATAAATTTAAAACACAAAAGTTACATTTCAAATACATCAATCTAAAAATTAATTTAGACAACTCGAATAAAAGTTTAAATTAATTTAAATGGTTTGTTGATTTCTTAAAAAAGAAGCATAATTTAATTAAAATTAACTGATATACGTGACCGAAGGCATTAAGTGATTTTAATTAATAACAAATAGTAGACCTAACTGAATGTGCTATTTTTTTTATATAAGTAAGAATTAATAAATTTGGGTTTATATTTTATTAATCTAATTCATTTTACCAAACACAATTAACTAGCTAAATATTCCATTAATTCTCCATTGATTAATGAATTGCATATCTACATGTTATTTGTGTGAACTAATCTATCCTTTATCCTTTATTATTTTTTGTTATTAGTTGAACCCTTTTCAAACCCAAACTTTGTTTGTGATAGAATGTTTAGGTTCCTTTTTTCATTTTTAAGAATTTTATTGGATTATTCAAAAATCGTATTGTTCTTTTTTAGACCGACCTTAGAACTTTATTTATCATTTCTTATAAAGTGATTTGTGCACTTGTAAGTGCATGTTTATGTTTTGAAGTTACATGGTATCTCTTTAATCCATCCTTCATTTCACACTCCATATAATTGATTTCTATCACATCATATATCCTTGTCTTATCCTTCCTAGTTCTCATCTTTTCCCCAGTCCAATTTGTTAACTTGTGAATATTAGATGTATTTATTCTTCTTGTTGCATTCCACCTCTGAAGTGTAACCCTTATTTCTTTCAACATATATTTTACTACCATGTCTCTTGCATGTCTAAGTATATAATTCATGTGTTCAAAATTGTTTGATGTCTTAATATTGTATCTAAGCCTTGGACTATTTGACCTTGCCCATATCTTGAAGTCTGCACCTTCTAGATATTATGAGCCTCTTATACTATCTTTCTTTATTTTTTGAAATGCCTTATTGAATTACTTCATTGTGTAATCATATGCTTCCTTTTTAAATGATTCAACCATTACTATGTCATAGGCGACATTTGAGAGGCTTCTCTTTAGATGGTAGTAGCATGCACAGTGATGTGTTATTTCTCCAAATACTATTCGTATTATGTTTTTCTAATGCTTGGGTTTTTATTAGAAACTACCACCTAGTTCTACTTTATTTCAACCAATAATTTCAATCTATGAAAAAACCATCTCTATGCCTAAGTGGTTTGAGCATCGATAATACAAAATGCAATAGGGTAAATCTATTGCAATTAACACATTTGTTGGTAAGTTATCTCTATTAATGCTCAATATGTATGATGTGATTCAATTTTTTTAATTTTGAAACAAAGTTACAAGGTAGTTTTTTTCCTTTGTTATTGTAGTGAACAAAACACTTTTGTGTTTCTCCTTTTGAAATGTAGCATCCACAATTATGATTGGTTTCATGTAGTTATTAAATCTATCTATGCATGCTTCAATTTCAATGAGTGTATACTCGAAACTTGATTGTGTGTCATTTTTATTTCAGTTATTGTTCCTAGGTTGTTGTATTCAAGCATGTACAAGTAAGATGGTAGTTCTTCATAGAAGGATGATGAGTCCCTTATTATGTATTTTTGCCCTTCCTTTTTTGCATGTATACAACTCTGTAAGTTATTTCAACTTCCATTTTTTCTTTTCCAATTGTATTATGTCCTTTAGTCGCATTTTCTAGCTTGTCTTCAAATTCTTCCATGATTTTATGTGTAATTACTATATATTTTGCATGTTTGTAGTTGAGGTATGTGTACTAATCTGGATATGTATGTTCTCTCTTGCATTTTGTTATTTTTAATGCACCTTAGTCCCACATCTTATTGCTAATTAGTTTCCAATTACATTGTTCATCCTTGTAGCTCAACCTTATTGTGCTCTTTTTTGAGTTGTTAGTCTTATAGTGAAATTGTTCCTTTATTTTAGAATGAGATATTTTTGGTTAAATATCTTGTTTTCTCTTGTACACCCTTTCCACATACATTTTTTCATTATCACTTGATTTAGATTCTTGAGTTGATTGTATGTACATGTCTCCTTTAGCTGTTTCATGCCCTTCTAGTTCATCCTGGGATGTATTTTGTTTTGTCTCATTTTTTTCTTTGCTTTAATTTTCTATTTGAAGGCTATTCACAGTCACATAGAGTATCTTTCCTCTCTCCACCCTAGTATTGTTTGTCATGAAGAAATCAACATCTCTATCATTTTTTATTTTTATTGCTAAATGTAATACTTGTAAAGTTATCTTGAGTATAATGTCTTGATAATGCATCACTTACAATGCATTTCATACTTCTTGCTTTAGATTCTTGATTTTGAGTATTTTTTGGAATGCATAAACCTTTAAGTATGCTTACTACATATTTTTGTCTTCCGTAAGTGAAAACCCAATATCCTTTATGGAATAGATCAATGCACACTTTTTCTATCTATGTACAAATACATGTATGCATCACATATATTAAACTATTTGCAATTAAATAATTGGAATAATGTAGGAAAAATAATTTAGAAAACTTTGACCTTGATTTTGTGTCTTTTGATTTTAGTTGTGATAATGTTTTCACACAACTTGGTAAGGCTTTCATAAGATTTGATAAGCCTTATTTTTTCATTGAGGAGGTTTGCATGTGCTATCCTTTCGCAAGTTGAATTTGAGGGAATGCTTACCACTGACTCGATGTCTTTTGATTTCAGTTGTGGTAAGGCTTTCACATGATGTGGTAAGGCTTTCACATGATGTGGTAAGGCTTTCCCATGATGTGTTAAGGCTTTTGCAAGATGTGGTAAGGCTTTCAATACATATGGTAAGCCTTAACTTGTCATTGGGAAGGATTGCATGTACCATCCTTTCTCATGTTTAATTTGAGGGAATGCTTCCCATTGGCTCTATGTATTTTGATTTTCGTTATGGTAAGGATTTCACATGATGTGGTAACATTTTCACATGACATGGTAATGATTTCATAAGACGTAGTAAGTATTTCACAAGATGTGGTAAGCCTTACCTCGTCAATTAGAAGGCTCACATGTGCCATCCTTTTCATGTGGAATTTGAGGGAATGCTTACCATTGACACCATGTATTTTGATTTTAGTTGTGGCAAGGCTTTCAAAAGACATGGTAAGCCTTAACTCGTCATTGGGAATTCTTCCATTAGTTGAATTTGAGGTAAATGAGTTGCCGCATGATTGAGAAGGATTTTGTAATAAGCCTTACCTTAATTAGGAGATAAGTTTCTTAACTTTACTTTGATGAGCCTTCCCTTAAAACTTGTAAGTTAAGTGTACTAGATTTATGTTTAGTAACCGATCGAAATTTAGTTATATTATTCTATAATATTAAAGTAGTGTTACCTAGAGTTACAAAAACCATAGAAGAATTCATACATGAACGATATCCTTTTTTTTTCTTCTTGTTAGAAACTATCGAAATTTGTATTTGTTATAGATTTCATTCAATAATCATTATTGATTTCAAGTTGTATTGCATGTTTTTTTCGATAGCTTGTCTTTATTACTAGTTTTTATAAGTTCTTTTGATCTTCTTAGCCTTTTTTTCTTTATTAGAAACCATGAGAATTTGTATATATGAGTTCTTTTTTAATCATTAGTTCTTCTAGATTATGATGAATTTTTCACTCGTCCTTTTCACCTTCCTCGATTTCTCATCTTGATCAGTGGTTTTGACAACTGGTTCTCTTCCCTAGGAGGTGGTTAAAGTCTCAAGAATATATTGTTTACTTGTGATTGAATAATAATGAATAATGAGAAATTATGTAATTTTAGTCTTATATGTTTGTTGAGCTTTCCTACTGGGCTACGATTTTGGTAAAAAATGCGACCCTTACTAATAACTCTTCTATTCTAGTAATTCATTGCATTCCGAAAAGTTAATGGACCATTTGGAAATGTTTCTCATTTTGGTTGAAAGTGATATCAAATGGCTTAAAACACATTCTAGATTCTAGAATTTTTGAGAATCTTTATAAAAAGTGGTTCCAAAATTTTGAGAATATTATTTGTACTTAATTTTAGAAAAAGTAAGTAATCACTACTTTTTAAATGACAGATTAAGACAACCCCCAAGAAAATGATGGGATCTAGTCTGCTAGTCCAATAAATTTATAGAGGTCAACCCAACCAATATGGTGAGTCTACTTCATTTCTTCACCTCTCTAAAGAAATGAGTTCCATTAGTTTTAATGTTAGAGATTACAAATACAATAGAAGAAAACATTAAAAAGAAGCAGCCACTCTAGAGAATATCACTCAAGGATAAAAGCTCTCACACTCAACAATGATAGAAAACCCTCTTCCTCTCTTTTTGAACGTCTTTCTTAAATGCTTAAATTCTCTCTTAATGTTCTAGGGCGTAAAATGAGTGCTTATACATGCCCAAAAGCACATTTAAAATAATTCCCAATAAAAATGAGCTTAATAGTGTAATCCCTATTCCTTTTTTGGTTATTTCAGATGAAAACAATTTCCCATTTGTGATGCTTGATTGATCGAGCCAATAAAATTACATTTCTAGTTTTATACAAGAACTCCTCGTGCAATGCTTGATTATAGGTCTATCGATTGACTTCCAAAATGTAGTTTTCTCCATTCCATGCAATGTTCCTAGTTCAATCTTTGTTTCTTGATCACCCACAATAGTTTTCAAGCATCCCCATGGATTTGCATCATAAAATTACAATTCTCCACCTGGATGCCAAAGCTTGGAACTAATATGCTTGAGTGCACACAAGTATGCATAGTCATGTAAAAGTTATAAGTAATTTTAAGCATTTGAGTACTAGAATATAATCACACTAATATTATTTAGGTTAATGAAAATTAATAGATAAAATAAATTAAAAATAACAAAATATATCATCTACACTAATGTGATCTAACACACCTATGCTAATTACTTTGGTATAAAAGAGTCATAGGAATCCAATTTTCCCCCAATTTTCCAAACATGAATCAATTTACAATCCTAAGAAATTATTGATATAATACTCGATCAAACACCCTACACTAGTATGAATTCATCTCTCGGGAAAATTACATGTCATATAGTGAATAAATTAATCACATTCTTATGCTGATTAATTTTCACACTCCTTAATTAGCATGCAATTCTTTTCTCAAGAAAACTACTACCATATAGTAAATAATCGGATCGCATTATTGTGTTGATCAAAGTACATATTATTCATTAAGCTTGCATTTATATACCACATACATATGAACCATGTATCTCTACCTAGAAACTATAGATGTTAATTAATCATGAGTAATAATCAAGTTACCTCTCTCAAGCATAACCTAATTATCTCATCATATTAAAAGTAGTAAAAATAGCTTAATTAAGAAAAATAAACTAATTCATTATATAAAAAAATTGAGTTCAATAGGATCCTAACAACAATTTTAACCAATCCAAATCATATTAAATTAAATTCCAAAATAGTGAAATACTAAAAAAATTATAAATACAAGGTAGAAGCAAATGTACAACTAATCTCTTGATGAAATGGGGTTATGTTTAGGTTAAATAGGCTAATTAAAGGTTAGAAACTAGCCTAATTAGTTTAGAATTTGTGTTAGCTTTGATCCAATGGTTGAGATTGATAGTTAGATGTAAAAATAGGGTTAATGTGTCAATTCTTTCTATGCTCTATCAATCGATACTCTTGGTCGATTGATCTAAGTATGTCATCATTCAACACGAGGATGCTAGATCGATCGAATTACCTCAATCATGCTTTATACATCCACTTACATTACCAAAAATTTCATAAAAATTCTGTTTCCATCCCATAACCTAAATAAATCAAGATTAATAATTTCAAATACATTTTTCACCTTTTATTGACTAAAATAAGACAAATAAAAGCTTAAAAAATACAAATAACTATTTTAAAGAGTTATTAGGAATTCATTCCCATGGGTGAAGACTCACCCTTTCACCATCATTTAGATATGGTGGTCACCTTGACCAAAGTTTGACACTTAAAAAAACTTTATCAAGAAAATCGATTTTGTTTCCATGTCCATTGGGTTGTCATATGTTTGAATTTCCCCAACTCCATCTCGCCTTGTTCTATCATCTCTTGTATAAAGTGTACCTTTACATCTATATTATTCATATGATTACGAAATGAGGATTCTTGGTCAAGAAATTGCTCATTGATTGTCATAATGATCCATGATTATCTTTTGCTTAAATTCAAGTTCTTTAGCCAAAACTTTAACCACATAGCTTCCTTCACCACTTCTGTTATATATGGAAACAAACTCTACCACCATAGAAGAAAATATTAATTATAAATTAGACTTTTAACTCATTAAGTTTCCTCCAAAATCAAATAAGTACCCCATGATATATAGATCACCTCTTATCATGATCACTGGAAAAGTTAGAATCCACATAGCCCATCAATCCAACACTCAACTCCTTAAAGTGGTATTAGAAAATACCAACTCTAATAGTATCCTGAATATACATCATCACCCATTTCACCACACCTCAATTATTTTTACCAAGATTGGCCATGTAGTGGCTCACAAAACTTGCACCATATGCAATATATAGTCTTGTACAAATCATTAAATGCATCAAGCTACCCACCAAACTTACATATGGGACATTCTCCATTTCTTTCTTCTACTTCTTTGTTAGAGGAGAGTCCAAGACCAAAATCTTGAAATGTGATGCTATTGGAGTTGTAGTCAATTTAGCATTGACCATGTTAAATCGTTTAAGCACATTCTCAAAATATCCCTCTTGGGAAAGAAAAAACCTACCATTTTCTCTGCATCTTATAATCTCCATATGCAAGATTTTTTTAGTACACTCAAGATCCTTCATCTAAAATTCTAAGCTAAGTTAACTCTTCAACTTGGTAATTTGAGACTGATCACTACTAGATATTAACGTATTATCTACATATAATAATAAATAAACTGTAGAAGATCTAGTTGTATCTCTCAAATCCACACAATTGTCATGCTTATTTCTTTTGAATTTGATCTTCAAAATGAAGTCGTTGAATATCTTACACCATCATCTTAGAAATTTCTTCAAGTCATACAATGAATTCTTTGAAAGACACACCATGTCACCCTTGTCTTTTCCACAAACCCCTTGGGTTGCTCCATGGAAATCTCCTTCTCAAGTTAACAACCAAAAAAAATATTTTTCACATCCAATTGGTCAAGTTCTGCATTATTATGCATAACAAGAGATAATAATAATCTAATGGAACTATGCTTAACAATATATGTGAAAATTTTGGTAAAGTCAAAACCTTCACTTTGTATGAACCCTTTTGTAACAACTCTATCCTTATAATAGGCTAGCTTGATATTTGGAACACCTTCCTTCACTTTGTAGACCCATTTATTACCCCAATATTGAGGAACTAATGTCTATGTCTCTTTCTTGTATAGATAACTCATTTCTTCTTCCATGGACTTTTTCCATTTATCAGCATAATTCATACTCATGGATTCTTCATAGGACCTTGGCTCAAATTTTGAGATCGTGGACTCCATACTCAATGCATAGGCAATGAGGTTAAACTTCTCAGTAGCTCTAGTCATGCATCGACTTTAATCTTATGCAATAAGTAGTAATTTTTTGATCTAGATGCTTCGAGCTCATTGGCGTCTTCTTCTTCTTCCATATATATGCCATGATCATCATCAGAAGGTTCTTGTATAGTAGGATTTTATGGTTTCCTATCTCACCCATGGGTTGATATTTAAACACCATTGGCTCCACCTCAAAACTAACATGTCTATGTCCAAAGTGTTATAATGAGTCTTTTGTTTATTATGAAGCTCTACTTATATACATCTTATCCTCTTTAAATGTTATATCTCAACTAGTAATGCACTTCCTAGCATCACCATGCCATAAATTATAACCCTTTACACTACTAGGATACACAAAAAATATACACTTTAATTATCTTGCCTCTAACTTCCCGTACCTTACATGTACGTATGAAACACAACCAAAAGCTCTAAATGGTCATATTTATTAGGTTTGCCAAACCATACATCTTTTAGCTTCTTGTAGTTGAGTAGCACCAAAGGATACCTATTGATAAGGTATCTAGTCGTAGCAATGAATTTCCCAAAATATTTTGAGCATGTTTGCATTGAAAAGTATACATCACACTCTTTCCAAAAGTGTTCTATTCATCCTATCCACCAAACCTTTTTTGTTGAAAATTTATAGAAACAATCTTGTGCCTTGTGATACAATTCCATCTAAAAATCTTGTAAATTCCTAATTTAAAACCTCCAACTCATTGTAAGTTCTAAAACACTTTAAATTCTTTCCGGTTTGAGTTTCTACAAGTTTTTTCCACTTCACAAATTTCTCAAAAGTTTCATCTTTATTTTTAAACAAGTAAAATGATAACATTCTAAAGAAAATCATCAATAGTAATTAGAATGTACCTTGCATCACCAATTGACAGTGTCCTGTCCAACCCTTACAAATCCAAATGCACATAGTCAAGTATGTCACATCCCCTTATATTTTCATGTGTGAACTTCACCTACTTCACCAAAGATACAATGATTGCAAAATGAAATCCTATCAAGCTTACCATCATTAAAAATCTTCCTCTTGGATAATTCTTCTAATTCCTTTTCACTAATGTGACCCAAAATTTTACACCAAAGGTTGACATTCTCCTCTTGGTGGCTAGCTGTGGAAACATTGGTCTCTACCGAAGCATCCAAATAATAAAATCCATTTCTTTGTATACATTTGAAGTATACCAAATAACCTTAAAAAACACTTCAATTAGCCATACTCACCCTTCTAGCTATATCCCATGTTGTCTAAAGTATCTAATAAAATAAAGTTCTTCTTTAATTCTGGTATATGCCTCACATTTTTCATCACAAACTTTGAACCATCATTAAGATGAAGCCTAATGAGACAAAATCGACATCGGGCTAGTAATAACGATCTTGCAAATAGATTGGTTTTATATTTATAAAACTCTCGCAAATGCACGAATCATTTTAAGGAAAATGACAAGTATACTCCCAAGGTCGATCTAAGGAAGGAATATATGTGGTTTTTAATTTATTATTCAAACTGTTAAAAAAAAATTAAATCATAAATATCCTATCACAATATTTTGATTTTTTTGTGTTTCCTAATCTAATAACATAAAAATAAAATAAAAAAAGATATGGATTCAATAAACAATTAGGCAAATTTTTTTCATTCATAACAATGAAGTATTTATGGATATAATAATTAAGTTAATTATGCTTGCTCATATTATTTAGGTTATTAAAGATATAAATATATATTTATGTATTCTCTTTTTTTATAGAAATACCACTTTTGGTGAGGTTAAATATTCTTTGTTAATTAAAGAAATAAATTAACACCTATGGGTGAGATCAATAATTAATTTTGTTAATTAAATTAATTTCTTTTTTCAAGGAGATTGATAATGAACCATTTAAATGCCATCTTTGATAGGGTTAGAAATTATAAACTTTATTCAAGATGTCTAAATTAAACCTAAGAATTTAATTATCTGAACACTAACTTTCATGTTTTAAAACCATTACTGAAAATATATTGTCAATACATTTTCAAATAATAGTTCTTATACAATTTTTAAAATAGGGCTTTACTCTAACTATCGGGTGATTGTACTAACAAATAAAAAGGCACTACTCTAAATCAGACCAGATAATTAAACCTTAAAATCTAATTTTCAGATTTAAATTTGTAAGGAAAAATAATATATTTCTCTCTAACATCCTTAATATAAAATCTCTAATAAAAAAAATCAATTTATTTTATAGAAATGTTTTACCTATTTAATATTTCGTAAGCATAAAAACATTATTATTATATCTTATTTACAAACAGCCAGCCATGTTAAATTTAATCACAGACAAATTAAATATAACATATAAGAATAAAACATAAAAATAACTCTAAAGAATTTTTTTAAAATTATACCTCGAAAGAATCATTACAGAACTTTGATGCTAATTCTGTTTCTAGAAAACCTCCAAATAAATTTGCATTTTCGTTTATGGAATCAAAAACTAGAAATTTACAAAAGCATAACAAGTTCTTCTAAAAAAGAGAAGAACTTTAAAACTAAAGAAACTAAGAAAGCTTTATAGAGAAAGAAATCTAGAGAGAGAGAGAGAGATAAGAAATTTTAAGGGATTGTGTGATTTGAGATTGGGGGAGATGGTCCTTTTATAGGTGAGAAAATGGCTAAAAAATTGGGAAAATATCTCAAAAAATGGTTTTGGATGCATTTGGACAGGTTGACATGCGTGTGAGGCAAGATTTGCAGCAAGACAAGGGCTGATGCACACGAGACTCAGCGTGATATGTGCGTGGGGCACACGACATAGGTGTAGGAGTGTGTTGGTTGGGTAGTTTTGTCCATTTTTCCATTTTTTTTTATTTTTTTTGACTTTTCCTCATTTGTTTCTCAACATATTGGTGATGTATGGCCTCCAATATTTTTATTAAAGTCTTTAAATTATTTTTGAACAAAAGTACTTGAAAAACAATAAAAATACCTGTGATTCTGAAAAGATAAATTTATATAAAAATATGATAAAATCATATAAATATAAATCTCTTTAATCAATTAAAGTACATAAAATCATGGTAATTTTAGTGCTTTTTAAGCACTAATCACAACCCTAACCTAATTCTTGCTAGTCCTTTAGTTGGAGAAGTAGTAAAAGCTAAAATAAAAACTAAAAATTAAAGTATCTTAAATCACTTTCATGGATTGACACAGTTGCATTTAGTGTATGTAAAAAGCCTTTAAACCCTTAGATTGCCCAAGTGGATGCATGTAAGCCTCGTGCGGGTTTTGAGTAATGATACCCACAAACATTAAACTAAATAATGATTTTGGGGTCATTATAATTTTCACACTTTATCATGAAATACTACTTATGATAAAAAATAACTAATCACTATATACTCCATGATATGTTTTCAAAAATTAATCTATTAGTGCAAAAGACTTAACTATTTACTTAAATTTGATTTAAAGAAATGATAAATTTTTGTGAGAAATTTTTTAAACCTAATCCTAAAATTCTAAAAATTACTAAACCATACAAAGAAAATAAAATCAAACACAATAAAAATGAAAATGTGAACATAATTGTTTTTTAAAATTGATAAAATGTTTGAAATTAAGCATGGTAATTTTTCTCTACCCCAACCCTGAACTTATATTGTCCTCAATGTAACAATTGTAAATTAAAGATAAAGAGAAAAGAGAAAAACAGTTACATATTTTCTGAGAATGTGCAAGTAGTGATGGAGAAAGGCAGGTGCATCCATCATGTTCATCATTAAAGTCCACATAGACAGATCGTTGTGAACTTCTAACATCTCAACAAATATTAAATTTTAACACTTCTAAAATTATTCATATGCAATTAAACTAAAATAAACAACATAAATTAAATAATTAAAATAAAATAAAATTACCTAAAATGATGGGTTGCTTCTCATCCAGCGCTTACTTTAACGTCTTAGCAAGACGTAAATAGGATGAGGGGATTTCATTTTAAGTAAACTCAATGTCCACACATCATTGAGTCAATCAAACCTACATGAGAACAAGTTTGTCTACCTATATGTTTTAAGTCATACCCTATGGATTTCAAAATTTTATTTACTTAAAACTAGGGACATGGTTGTGGGTTTTAGATAAACCACTTATATATGTAAGTCAAATAACTAAGGAATCAAATCATATTTGTACCTAGATCTAATAAAGAAACTACCTCTTTTTATCACATATTGTGATTAAATACTTTGAATATTTGGAGATAGCTTCAAAATTGTTTTTTGAAACTAATCTAACACTAAGTATTAAAATAAATATTGAACAATAAAAATAAAAATTAAGTAAAAGAAACAAACAAAAGAAAATAATAAAAGAAAAAAAATAAAGCTAGTAAAATAATCAAAATAATAAAAAATAATAATTATAAAGATTTTAAATATATATAATAGAAACAACTTTTATACAAATTTTGATACATATAATTATATATACTTAAACTATATATATTTATAATACACTCTATCTATCATATAATACAAACACATTTTTTTACAAATAAATATACATGATTAAATTAATTATACATAATATAATACACTTTATCTAATATATAATACAAATACATTTTTTATACATGTTATATCATACAGTATTTACAACAGTTAAGTTAATCTCTACGTTAAATAACATAATGGGTATTAACGAAGAGTGCTCCCAGGAAAGAATGGTGGGGCAAAGTCTTCTTAAAACCATTATCCTAGACAGAGCAACGTTCCCATGAAAGACTCATGACACAAAGGCTTCCAAGAACTAGTCTCCAAGACAGAACTCCTTTAGATCATTACTTTTCATGCTATTACACAATTTTTTATTTATTTATTTTTTAATTGTTTTAGAAAATAAAATAATTAAATAAATTAAAGTTTAAATTTTTTTGAAAATAAATTCTAAAAATAAAAATCACAATATTTACATCACATAAAATTTTTAAAATTTTGATAAATAATTTAAAAACGCTATTCCTTTCCCGACAACGGCACCAAAAACTTGATAAGACAAAATCAGCATCGAGTTAGCAATACTGATCTTGTAGAGACTTTGGTTTTACATTTGTAAAACTCTCGTAAGTGCACAAACTGTTTTATAGAAAATGACAAGTATACTCCCAAGGTCGATATATGGATTCAATAAACAATTATGTAAATTTTTATCATTCATAATAATAGAGTATTTATGGATATAATATTAAGTTAATTATGCTTGCTCATATTATTTAGGTTATTAAAGATATAAATCGATATTTATTGATTCTTTCTTTTTATATAAATACCACATTTGATGGGGTTAGATATTTTTTGTTAATTAAAGCAATCAATTAACACCTATGGGTGAGGTCGAGAATTAATTAAATTAATTAATTTAATTCTTTTTTTCAAAGAGATTGAAAATGAACCATTTTAAATTCCACCTTTGGTGGGATTAGACATTATAAACTTTATGCAAGGTGTCCAAATTAAACTTAAGGATTTAACTATATGATCACAAACTTTTAAGTGTTAAAACCATTACTGAAAATATGTTGTCAATACATTTTCGAATAATAGTTCTTATAAAATCTTTTGAAATAGAGTTTTACTCTAACTACCGAGCAATTGTACTAACAAATGAAAGGGAATTACTCTAAATCAGATCGGATAATTAAACCTTAAAATCTAATTTTTAGTTTTAAGTTTGTGATGAAAAATAATATATTTCTCTATAACAACTTTAATATAAAATCTTGAATAGAAACAAAACTAATTTATTTTATAAAAATGTTTTACCTATTTAATATTTCTCAAGCATAACAACATTATTCTTATATATTATTTACAAACAGATAATCATGTTAAATTTAATCATAGATAAAGTAAATATAACATATAAGAATAAAATATAAAAATAACTATAAAAAAATTATTTTAAAATTATATCTCAAAAGAATCCTTACAGAACTTTGATGTTAATTCTATTTCTGAAAAAACTCCAAACGGATTTGCATTTCTATTTATTGAATCAAAAACTAGAAATTTACAAAAGCATAACTAGCTCTTCTCCAAAAGAGAAGAACTTTAAAATTAAAAAACTAAGAAAGCTTTATAGAGAGAGAAATCTAGAGAGAGAAAATAGATTTTGAGGGATTGTGTGATTAGAGATTAGGGGAAAGGGTCTTTTTATTGATGAGGCAAAGGATAAAAATGTGGAAAAATATCTCAAAATTTGGTTTTATACACGTTTGGAAAGGGTGGCACACATGTGGGGAGAGATTTGTGGCGGGATAGGTGTTGACACACATAGAACTTGTGGCAGACGGGCATTGGCTCGTGTGGGATTCAATGTGACATACTTATGGGGTGTACAAGTCTAGCGTGGGCACGTGTTGGATGAGCATGGGACTCGGCACGAGCGTGTATTGGTTGAGTGTGGGACTCGATTCGGGCATGTGCTTGTTAGGAAGTTTTGTGCATTTTCCATTTTTCCATTTTTTTTACTTTTCCTCATTTTTTCTCAACATATTTGTGATGTATTGTCTCCGGTATTTTTCTTCAAGTCTTTAAATTATTTTTGAACGAAAATACCTGAAAAAATAAAAATACCCATGATTTCGAAAAAATAAATTTATATAAAAATATGATAAAATCATACAAATATAAATCTTTTTAAGCAGTCATCAAAGCCTCACTGACCTTACTCTTGTCACGTTACAAGGATGATTTTTTCCATATGAATAATGTCACCATTCATTTCTTTATAACCCATAAAGCACTCCTTGTAAGGGGTCATGTGAAAGGTATACCTTGAGTTCAAGAACCACGTACCTTCAAATTTTCTAAAGAAAGCACAAGTGCATTACCACTATCATGACCCATCTTATCAACTGTCGCCATTGATGCATCTCCACTACTAGTGTCTCCTCCTTCTTAAAATTCCCTTTCTTATTACACAAGTAGTAATTCACATTGTCTTTTGAACCAAGGAACTTTGATTGGCATTTTCCTTTATCACAACTTTGGCTTCTTTCCTCCTTCTACCATGTGAAAACAAGACATCATCACCACATACTCTCCCAGCAATGTCAAGCTTCTCTACCTTCAACTCTAGTTCTCTCATTTTCAAATGAGAGATATCATATCTTCCATACTTGAGGCTCGTCTTCACTTCCTAGTAGGAATTCAATAAGTTGTGAAACAACAAGTGAGCAATATTTTCATCTCAAATACCATTTCCGATGTTTGACAAAAAATGGAAATTCTCCATAACTCTACCAAGTTAGGCTCTAATCCTTTTGACATATCCATTCAAAACCCGAACAATTGTTCTCTCAAATGGAACCTCAGAGACATCATATTTTGCATATAAATGTCATCCAACTTTTTCCATAACGCCTTTGTAGTCTTTGCACTTTGAACCTCACAAATAATATTATTGTTCAAGTTTAAGAAGATTGAGTTGTAAATTGTTCAACACTTATTTATTTTAACAATCCGTCAATCCCTCTGAATGCTATGGATTCTCATCTAAAGCTTGAGCTACCTTTTATTGAACTAACAAACTTCATTTCACTCTTCCAACTATAAAAGTCCTCGGTGAAATCCCACTTCTTAATTTCTATCCTACTCATTTTCAATATCAAAGTTGTTTCTAGAATACAAATTCACACCACAATATCAAACCCAAATAATTCACAACAACAACTAGGGAATACACCCAAGTTGATTATGGATTTGAGACAACTTGTTTTAAAAATTAATCTCCTAGATATTCAAATATTGAAAAAACCAAGCACAATGAAAATATCCAAGCAAACACCCAATGAATATATTTCGACAAAGACGCTACCAAGGCCTAGAAATTGATATCAATAATAATGGAAAATAAGAAAAGAGACACCAAATTTGTTGTGGTTCAATCCAATTATTGTGATGAGCCTACTTCACTTCATCACCTTTCCAAAGAGATGAGTTCCACTAGCTTCAAAGTTGGAGATTACAAATACAATAGGAAAAAACTATAAAGTGAAACATCACTCTAGAAAATAGCACTCAAATAGACCTCATATGCTCTCACACTCAACAATAGTGAAAAACCTTCTTCCTCTTTTTTATAGGTTCTCTCTTAAATTTCAAATACTATCTTAATGTTCTAGAGCATATGATAGGTGCTTATACATACCCAAAATTACATTTACAAATATGCCTAGTAAAAACCAAGCTTGATAATGTAAATCCCATACCCATTTTGGTCACTTTGCATGAAAACAATATTCTATTTGTGATGCTTAATCGATCAAGCCAAAGCTAGATTGATTGAACTTGTAAAATTCCACTTCCAATTTTACCCAAAAACTCCTCGCACGATGCTCGATTGAAGCTCAAACGATCGACCTCTAAAGTGTCATTTTCTCCATTCCATGCAATGATCATAGTCCTACCTTTGATACTTGATCTCCCATAATGGTTTTCAAGTATCCTCTATGGATTTGCATCACAAAATTACACTAAATGTATCCCTACTAAAATTGCATTTTCATTCAAAAATAAACTACATGTTCTATAAATGACTGTGTGTTTTGCCTGATTTAGTAGCAAGGTATGATTAAAAAAAATACATTCGCACTCTATTAGTATTCCTACCATGTTGATACAAATGGAATTATGTAAGATACCCTTTTCTATCATTTATGGTGTTATGTAAGTGATATAGTGATATTATTGTTATTTTGCACATCTTGAAATTGAAATGTGATTTCCATATCTTTTGGATAAGTTATCTTGAAATTTTTGAGAATATATTGAAATTATCATTATTGTTAAATTGTAGTAAAAATATCATTTTTGGCTAAAATACCTTAGATATTACAAATATTGTTGTTGAAATATCATTATAATATAAAAAAAGTTAAAAAATATCAAATATGCACGTGAGATGAGGTTGATTGGTTATAATGTCATAAAAATATATTTATTTATTTGTAGTAGTTAATACAATTAGACAATATACTTAATTATTTCAAATATTTTAACTACTTATTCTATAATGTATTAAAAAAATATTTTTATACAATATTTTAATTAATTAATCAATGTAAATACTATAAGTATTTAAAATACATGTATGAAATAAAAACATTAATTTATAATATAAGTAATTGATTATTTTGATGTTTTATAAAGTTTCATAAAAAATTTCATAATTTTGATAAAGTTTTCATAGTTCTATAAATTTTTTCAAAGTTTCCATTGATAATGACAATATTTTCAATATTTTTGAAAATTTTATATCTTGACATCTTCCATCTACAAAACCCAAAAGGCTAGAACGTTTATACATTAACACTAATTTATGCAAACCCAAAGATCAGATCTTGGAACCCACAATCAATATGTGATTGAGAACTCCATGAAAACGTCCAAAGACCCAACAAACAATGGAAAACAACCCCAAAAAAGATAATTTTTTTAGATTTTGATAGGACCTCAACCCATTAGTTATCGTAGAACCATGAACCTTGGTATAAGAATGTTAGGACCTTGACCTTATGGCTATTATTGAGCCTTGAACCTCAATATAAGAGATGTCACAAAGATAACCAACTAATCAATGCCATTTTAATTATATATTTATGTATCAACACCTGCATATTTATGATAATTTATTGTACCCTATGAATTTTATGTGTTTGTTTTGTGCTACATCGGTATCAAGGAAAAAATACAAGTAAACAAGTTTAAAAGGTGTGTTTTAGAGCAAAATGAGTACGCTAAGGCATGAGTCAAGTTGTGTTGTGGAACACTCTTCTTGGGTCCCTATGGAATTTTGGAAAAAGATTGCATGTATTGGCATGAGTCCAAGTGTCGCGTGACATATGACTCTCGATTGAAATTATAAGTACATAAATTGGTTTAGCGCTGCAGCATGAGTTCATGTTCGCACAACACAATCCTTTCAGGTGTAGTTTCTTGGTATGAAATTAGCATCGTGTTGTGGTATGATTATAGGTACACTGTGGCCTACATTTTGTATTTACACAAAATTGTCTAGATTTTTATCATTATAATACAATTGTTTCTAGATTTATTCGGATTAGAATTCTAAGTGTATTACACCTTTACAACCCTAACCCTATTTACATTATATATAGCTCTTATTCTATAAATATTTAATTAGGGTTAAGCATAAAATACGCATAATAAGCATAGAAAATTGTAGGTTTTAAGTAGTAGCAAGATAGAGACAACAATAAGTTGGAGATCCACCATAGATTCCAATCAATAGTTCTTCATCCTCTTCTTGTTGGATAATACATATGTAAGAATAATTGCACCAAGGTCAATTGTTCTACTGACTTAAATAGGTAACATGGACATAGATGTAGGGTGAAAATGTTGACCCATAGAATCCTTTCATGAGTTCTATACCAATTTGAAAAAGCAAGTCTTACAAACGTGAATCAAGAAAATAGACTACAAAAGTACAAGACAACAAGCTCAATTTAATACACTGCAAAAATAATCAGTAGTAAGAAAGAAAAAAATGCAGTAAACACACTAGTGGCAATGTGCTTTATAGGCTTCTATCCAGGCTAGCAACAAGCACAAGCATAGAAAACAATGAATAACATGTGAGACAAGAATTCCTACTGGAACAAAAAAGGATTTTCAAGACTTCATATGTGAGAACATATTCAATAAATTATGATTGTACTTGCAAAGCATGTGATGAAACAAAACATAGAAAATCTTAAGAAATAGTCTGTCACTTGGTACACAATCAATATAAGGAGATAGTGACTCCTTAGAGACTCATACCAAACTCACATGAGATAATAAGAAAAAATAATAAAAATTAATTTGAAAGGAGGCAGATTCATTTAGTATAATAAAAGTAATAAACATAAAGATTTAGGCATGCTACAAGTAAAAGAAATAAAGCATGCAACTAAATAAAACAAATAAGCCTTTTAAACAAAGTTTAGATCTAGTATGTTTGTACATACACAATAGAAACTCAAATTATCATAACATACTAATCTAATCATGCATAATAATATTGAAGAAGTCTAAGACCCAGTATATAATTAGGCTATGGAGATATTGACTTCTTAAGGACTTGTCCCAAACAAACAAATAATAGAGTGATAAACACTTGATAGATAAACAAAATAGTAGTATAAATAATCATAGACATGCAATATTATAAAGAAAATGCAATATTCAATATTCAGAAAATAGGCAATAAATGATAAAAGCTTTCTAATCAAAGTTAAAGATTCAATATGTAGAGACATACACAATTTAAACTCTTATTGTACTAGAGAAACATTAGAGCATGCATAACACCATATATAATGAGGTAAACCTACATAAAGCCCCTACCTATGTGGTAACATCTTTGGGTTGCTTATGGAAAACACTCGACAACCACTTGATAGCAAATACATCCAATAAGAAATAAATTATTACAACCCTGATAGAAATAAAACCCCAATTACCTCTATAAGTCGGGACAACTATCTAAACTGACTATTGTTGTCCTTGCTTGCTACCTCTATAACAACCTATTTTGACACACGAATCTAACTCTTCTCGAAAGCCAAAACCATTATATGTGGTATGGTCATAAGTTATAGATCAGTAATGAGTAATATGAAAAATCAATAGAACCACCCTTGAATATGAACACCTAATCATCTTTGTGGGATACACAGTCAATCCATATATTTCACACAACCAAATATATGAAAACTCAAATAGTTCATCTCAATTCACTCTCACAAGGTTGTCCTCACACTAAAAGTTGCATGAAGGCAACAACCAATCGATACACGGCTTACCACCACACCAACTCCTCACCAAAAAATAACTCACAAACACCACCTTGAGTAATCACCACTCAAAAGGTACAATTTTGCTCACTCAATCATGAATCACTAATACCAAACAACATACAAGGTTATTGTGATATGCAAATAAAAAACCAGATATTAATTTGACAAATCTCTGCTACATATTTTTCTATACAAGAAAAAAAAAGAAATAAGGATATTTATAGAAGTCACCCAAGCTCACGATTACCATCGTGGATGCCTCATTGGGGGTCCTCACCGACCATCTCGTCGGGGGTCCATCGAGGGGTCCAATGAGGCTCTTGTCAATGACCTTATCGAGGTGCCAAAAAGTCTAATATTTTGTTTCCAAAATTATCGAGTAATTTTCATAAATACTTGCACCTATAATGAAATATAAATATGAGTAACGTCACTCCACCTAGCATGCACACTACAAAAACCAACCCCATGGTGTGTGTAATCATGCTTTCAAACACAACATCTCTAACAATGTGAGTGTATGCATTACTAATCCATAGTAACCAACCTTACATAGATGAAGACAAAGCACTAAGTAAATTAAACAGACTCCACTATTTGTACATGAAAAGCTAACACACAAACACAAAGTACAACACAATTTACGCTCTTTTTATTCTTCTTTCTTGATTGTAAAGATTTAAATGATGATTTTTTCAAAATGTATGGCTAGTTTCATTATGTGATTATGGGCAATATTTAAATCCTAGACTATGACTTGTTTAATTAAATACTATGATGAATTTTTTGTTTCAATTTTTGATTCTTGATGTATTTGACTCTATGTTTAAATTTCAAAACTATGCATATATGAGTTAGATTAGCTAACTAATTTATTGCACGAATATATTTAATGCTAGTTTAAGATATTAGTATACAATCACAAATTTTGTTTTTTAAAGTGGTATCTTGTTGCTTTGTAACATGTGTAATAAGTAGGGTTGAAAACATTCGTTAAAGGTTACTAAGGGTTGTAATCTTGAGTAGTTTAATCATCTCTTTTTTAGAAGTTAATGCAATGAATGGATTAAATCTAGCAAGTATACCTCAAGGTTATTCATGATTTAGGTTTATTTATGATGATACCCTAAATGAATTACAAAGTAAGAAAGGGTGTGATGAGCCATAAGACAGGCATTACAAATATTGATCTTGCGGAATATTTTGGTTTTATATTTTTTAAAACTCTCGCAAGTGCACGAATCATTTTATAGAAAATGATAAGTATACTCCCAAGGTCGATCTAAGAAAGGAATATAAGTGGTTTTTAATTTATTATTCAAAATCTTAAAAACAAAATTAAATCCTAAACATCCTGTCACAATATTTTGATTTGTTTGTTTCCTAATCTAATAACATAAAATAAATATATATATAGATTTAATAAACAACAATGAATTTTTTTATCATTCATAACAGTGGATTATTTAAGAATATAATAATTAAGTTAATTATGTTTGCTCATATTATTTAGGTTATTAAAGATATAAATTGATATTTTTTGATTTTTTATTTTTGGTATGAAAATATCTTTAGACGGGGCCCAAATTATTTTTTTAATATTAATGAAATAATATCTTTAAGTGGGGTCAATTAATTAATTAAGTATTAAATTTTAGCTTTATTTCTAAGAAAATAACAAACTATCTAAGAATTTAATTATCCCAGTACTCACTTTCAAGTTTTAAAACCATTAGTGAAAATATGTTGTCAATAAATTTTGAATAATAATTCTTATAAAAACTTTTTAAATAGAACTTCACTCTAACTACTAAGCGATTGTACCAACAAATAAAAAAGTACTACTCTAAATCAGACCAGATAACTAAAACTTAAAATCTGATTTTCAAATTTAAGTTTATAATGAAAAATAATATATTTCTCTCTAACATTTTTAATATAAAATCTTGAATAAAAATATAATCAATTTATTTTATAGAAATATTTTACTTATTTAATATTTCGCAAGCATAACAACGTTATAATTATACCATATTTACAACACATCTAGGCATATTAAATTTAATCACAGACAAATTAAATATAACATATAAGAATAAAACATAAAAAGATAATGGTAAAAAATCCATTAAAACAATACCTTAAAAGAATCCTTACAAGAGTTTGATACTAATTCTATGACTCGAAAATGTTCAAACAGATTTACATATGTGTTTATTGAATAAAAAATAAAAAAATATAAAAACATAGCTAGTTCTTCTCAAAAGAGAAGAACTTAAAAACTAAAAACTAAAAAAATAAAAACTTTTTAGAGATAGAAAGCTAGAGAGAGAAAGAGTTCAAAAAATTGTGTTTTACAATGGGGGAAAATGGTCCTTTTATAAGGGAGGAAAAGGCTTAAAAAGGGGGAAAATATTTCAAAATTTGAATTTGGACATGTTTGAATAGGTTGCATGCATATGGGGTGCGACATTTTCGGTAGAAGGGTGGTTGGCATGGCAGACAAGCGTTTGGCGGGCGTAGGACATGACATGGTCTTGTGCTGGCACATGCTGAAATCAGCGTGGCATGTGTTGGGTGTGTTTCAGGAATGTTTCGGGTGTGTCTGGGCATACACGCGCATTGCTGCACTTGGGACTCGGTAGGAATGGGAAGTTGTGTGCCCGATTTCGGCATTTTTGACATTTTTGACCATTTTGTCCTATTTTTTTCAATTTTCCCATATTTTTGACTTTTTATCATATCTTTTCTCAACATATTTATGATGAATTTCCACCAGTATTTTTCTTCGAGTTTCCTTTTAAGTTATTTTTGAACAAAATAACTTAAAAACAATAAAAAAATACTTGTGATTATGAAAAGAGAGATTTATGTAAAAAAAAATGATAAAATCATAAAAATATGAATCTATTTAATTAATTAAAGTACCTTAAATCATGATAATTTTAGTTCTTTTTAAGCACTCATCACAACCCCTAATCAGCTTCTTGCTAGTCCCTTAGCAAGGTAAGCGTTAAAAACTAAAAATTAAACTATCCTAAATCACTTCTATGGATTGAAGTGGTTGCATTTAGCATATGAAACAAATATTTTATCCCTTAGGTTTTCCTAGTGGATGAGTTAAGTCTCATGAGGGTTTTTAGTAATGATACCCACAAACATGAACAAAAAATGAAAGCAAAATAAAACAAGAAGTTAACTAAAATTTAAAATAAAGTAAAAAAGACTAAAATAAAATAAAGAAATAAAATATAAAAATATATCATGCTTATAGTCTCTTTTAAATTTCATAATTAAAACTTAAGCATAGATTTTGTCAACTTCCTAAACATTCATGATTTATTATAATAATTAGTTGAAAAACATTTTCATATTTCATATAAAAAATGTATCAATTTAATTTCACCCAAACTTAATGTCAAGAATCTGAATTTGCTTTGACTTTATTTCTTGAAAGTCAATACTCTCAAAAAAACATTGAATCCTATGGGTTCAAACACTCATACTAAGGCATATGCGAATAGATTTTATGTTTAGAAATGAACTAATAAGTTCGCATACTTATAAAAGAAGAAAGAGTTCAAAATAGTGCATAACTTCGATCTCATGAAAGGAATCGAATGTGTAAATTATAAAGATACCATATATATTATTTTCATAAATCAATCAAACTCATTAAGAATTTTTTTAAAGATTATATATATATTATTTATCTCTATTTTTGTTAAGATATTTTTCAACATTGTTTTTGGAGTGGACCCATGTACACAATGTATATTTTTGTAAGATTTTGGTAAGTGGTTAATTTTGTGACTTTTATGTTTGCTTTTAATTTAGGTAACTCCAGATATATCTCTTTTTGGTAGAAGTCATGCATGAATAAGATAAAAGCATATACTATCAATTTCTAAATTATTTAATCTAAGCAAATGAAAAATAAATATACAACACTCTATTAAGATTAGAAATGTGTTTAGAGTAAAAAAAATATATTTCACTCAAAATAAAGAAAATTAGTCTCAAATTAGATCTCACCAAGGTAGTCTCCACTATTTGATTCCTAAACACAAATTTCAAGTTTAATATAATTTCCACACCTTATCAAGAAATACTAGTCATGACAAAAACTAACTAATTACCATATACTCCATGATATGTTTTCAACAATTAATCTAACAGTGCAAAATATTTAATTATTTACTTAAATTTGATTTAAAGAAATGATAAAGTTTTTTGAGAATTTTGTTTTTTAAAATTTGTTAAATTTTTTGAAATTAAGCATGATAACTTTTCACCACCCCAACCTAAAAATTACATTGTCCTCAGTATAACAGTTGTAAATTAAAGATAAAGAGAAAAAAGAAAAAAAGTTACATATTTCCTAAGAATGTGTTAGTGATGGAAAATTGCAAGTGCATCTATCATGTTTATCATTAAAGTTCACACGGATAGATCGTTGTGAACTTCTTATATCTCAACAAATATTTTTACTTTTAATAATTCTAAAATTGTTCATATGCAATTAAACTAAAATAAATAAAAGAAATTAAATAAACAAAACAAATAAAATAAAATTACATAAAATGATGAGTTGTCTCACATCCAGTGCTTAGTTTAACGTCTTAACAAGATGTAACTTGGGGGATTTCATTTTAATTAAACTTAAATTCCTCACATCATTGAGTCAATCAAATTAACCTACAGGTAGGACAAGGTTGTTTACCTATACTTTTTCAGTCATGCCCTATGAATTTTCTAAATTTTCTTTACTTAGGGATATGATTGTGGATTTTCGATAACCCACTTCTAGGTGCAAGTCAAATAAATAAGGCATAAAAATACATTTACACCTAGATCTAATAAAACAACTACCTCCTATTATCACAGATTGTGATTAAAAAAATTGAAATTTTTGAGATAACTTCAGCAAATTTTTTTATTTTATTTTATTTTATTATAATCTCTAAGTTAAATAACATAATAAGTATTAACCAAGAGTGTTTCCCAGAAATAATGGTGTGGCAAGGCCTCCTTAAAAATCATCCTCCTAGACAGAACAACGTTCTCAAGAAAGACTATTGGCGCAAAGGCTTCTAAGAACTAGTCTCATAGATAGAACTCTCATAGATCTTTATTTTTCATGCTATTAAAATCTAAGTTAATTAAGTTAAGTGAAAATTTAAGTCAATTAAGTTAATAAATTAAGTTAAGTGAAAACCTAAGTTAATTAAGTTAATAAATTTAGTGAAGTAAAAATAAATTAATTGAAGTGAAAATCTAAGTAAATTCAATTAATAAATTAAGTTAGGAATATAAATTAATTAAGTTAATAAATTAAGTCAAGTAAAAATCTAAGTTAATTGGTTTTTTTATTTTTTTAGAGCTCATTATTTTAAAAAAAATATTTTTTAATTTTTAATTTTTTTAACTCAAAATAAATAAAAACAATCACAATTATTTAGAGCACAAAAAGTTTTCAAAATTTTGTTAAAAAATTTAAAAACACTATTTTTTCTCCAGCAACGACACCAAAAACTTGATGAGTCACAAGATCGCCATTAGAAATACCGATCTTGCGTAATCTTTTGGGTTTATATTTTTTAAAACTCTTGCAAGTGCACGAATAATTTTATAGAAAATGTTATGTATACTCTCAAGGTCGATCTAAGTAAGCAATATATGTGGTTTTTAATTTATTATTCAAAATCTTAAAAACGAAAATAAATCATAAACATCTTATCACAATATTTTAGTTTTTTTTTCCTAATCTAATAATATAAAAATAAATATAGATATATATTCAATAAATAATAATGCAAATTTTTATCATTCATAACAGTTGAGTATTTAAGGATATAATAATTAAGTTAATTATATTTGCTCATACTATTTAGGTTATTGAATATGTAAATTGATATTTGTTGATTTTCTCTTTTTGGTATGAAAATGTTCTTATGTAGGGCAGGGCCCAAAATCTTTTGTTTAATGTTAATTAACTAATATTCTTAGACGGAGCCTATTAATTAATTAATTATTAAATTTCAGCTTTATTTCTAAGAATATAGCAAACCATGTAATCAAACCTTTAGGCGGAATTAGTTAATTAGACTTTATTCAATGTGTTTAAATTAAACCTAAGAATTTAATTATCTAAGTACTAAATTTCAAGTTTTAAAACCATTACTAAAAATATGTTGTCAATAAATTTTTAAATAATGATTCTTATAAAAACTTTTGAAATAGAGTTTCACTCTAATTATGGGGTGATTGTACCAACAAATAAAAGAGCACTACTCTAAATCAGACCGAATAATTAAACCTTAAAATCTAATTTTCATATTTAAGTTTGTAATGAAAATAATATATCTCTCTCTAACATTCTTAATATAAAATCTTGAAAAAAAATAAAATCAATTTATTTTATAGAAATATTTTACCTATTTAGTAATTCGCAAGCATAACAACATTATAATTATATCATATTTACAAATAGTCAGCAATGTTAAATTTAACTAGAAAAATTAAATATAACATAAAAAGATAACCGTAAAGAATCCATTAAAATAATACCTTAAAATAATCCTTACAATAGTTTAATGCTAATTTTGTTGTTAGAAAACATCCAAACGAATTTGCATCTCTGCTTATTGAATAAAAAAAATAAAAATCTAAAAAAACATAGCTAGTTTTTCGCGAAAATAAAAGAATTTAACAACTAAAAAATGAAAACATTCTAGAGAGAGAAAGAGATCAGAAAATTGTGTGTTTTACAATGGAGAAAGATAATCCTCTTATAGGTGAGGAAAAGGCCAAAAAAGGGAGAAAATGTTTCAAATTTTGAATTTAGACGTATTTGGATAGGTTGTCATGCGTATGGAGCTCGAATATTTTTGGAAAATGGGCATTTGGCACGCGTAGGATACAACGCACGCAGGACGTGACACAGTGTGTCAGGCTTGTGCTGGCTGCGTGCGCTGGCTAGGTGTGTGCCAGTTACGTGCGGACGTGTGCTAGGAATGTGTGGACATGCACGCTAATTTCTGCACACAGGACTCGGTACGAATGGGTAGCTGTGTATGGGACTTGGCACGGATGGGCATCTGTGCGCGTGATTTTTGCCTCTTTGACATTTTTGACCGTTTTGACCTATTTTATCAAATTTTTCCATCCTTTTGACTTCTCCTCATATCTTTTCTCAACATATTTGTGATATATTACCTCCAATATTTTTCTTCGAGTTTATTTTTAAGTTATTTTTGAATGAAAATACCTGAAAAACAATAAAAATACCAGTGATATCGAAAAGACAAATTTATATAAAAAATAATAAAATCATACAAATATGAATATATTTAATCAATTAAAGTATATTAAATCTTGGTAATTTTAGTGCTTTTAAAGCACTCATCAATGTGCATTATGAAGTCTATTCTTAGTAGTTTAGATTTTCCAAGCTAAAGTTTTAAGGAAGATTCTATATTACGATAGTAATTTAAGACTTATTTAGAAACTAAATATTGATTCATGACATAATTGGTTAAAATTGTAGACCAGTGGTAAGAATAGTCCCATGATAGCATTTTCTCTCAATTTGAGCTGAGCTTATTTTATTTATTGCTTTATGTTATCTTTTAAAACAACTTTTATAAAACCTCATTTGTTAATCTACTAACAATCTAATAAGTAGTGATAGTTATTGTTAACAATCCTCATGGGTATGACAACCCATGATCTTAATTTTCTTATCACTTGTATAATTTGATTACGTATACTTATGTGTATCATAGCGTATCACTAGCCTTTGATATGTTTAGGTTTGTGTTAGGAACACACAAAAGCTTAAAGCTTTCAACTTTTATTAATCCATCAAATCTTGGACATTTCTTGGCCTCATTTTTTGGTCCACTTGGAAATCTTGGACATTTGGATGTTTCTTGGATCATATCATTTCCTCTTTTGCAAGAGGATTTTTCCTTGAATCCTTAGCAATCGATTCCGAACTTCATATTTTTGTTGCTTTTCTCTTTCAATACATTCTTTGTTCAATTTCTCATTACTTCATGAATCATTCCTATTTGACATATTGAAAACTAAAACACACAAAAGAATGTTAGAAGTAAAATACCATGACACTCTCTACTCATGTGTTTGGCACTCAAGCTTTCTTTGGGTTCCTTAACAAAAAAAAATATCCCAATCAAAACTCACAAAATTTGTAGAGTTCACTAACACCAATGGTAGCTCAAATAAGTAGAAAATTAACCTAAGGAGTCAAAAAAAAAACTGAACAATTTAGGGACTCAACAAAAATTCAGATAGCAAAGGATTACTATAAACTAACTTAGACAACAAAGATAAATCTTGGAAAGGAAGTGGATTGCAAAATTGGACTAGTACAAAAAAAGTGGACGGCAAAGGGGATTTTGAGATTTGACACTAATTTTTTCTTTACAATAGATTTGAAACTAATGTTTTTTACTCAAACATGAAACAAGAACTAAAGATGAAAAATTTGACAAGAAGAAGGAAAAAAAGATGACAAATAAGAATTTGACTAGAAAAAAGAAAACAAAGACTCCAAAGAAAATGATGATGATGAAGAAGAATCCAACGAAAACAACAACGAAACCTGAAAGAACTCAAAGAAGTTAGAAACTACAGGATGAGAGAACAAGTAAAGAAAAATAAAGAAAATAAAAGGATATAAATCTGAATTTTTAGAGCCTAAGCTGTTATACTAATAGATTCCAACCCCGTAAAACAAGTCTTGAGAGCAAGAGACACCCTATCTTTGAGAACCTCAAAAAAGCATCTAGAAACCCAACAACAATAAATAGTGATTCAACTCAAGAAAGCTAAATTTCTGATTGTAATAAAGATCTTGACCCATTGGCTATAGAAGAGCCAAGAACCAAAGGTATCATTGTGGAATAGGAAGCACTACAAGGTTTTTCAAGTCTTGATAAGCTATTGAATGCCACAAAGTTTCTTAATCTTTGATAAATTCTAGTTCTTATTAGGAACACAAGAAGAGCTTAAAGCTCACAACTTTTATGAATTTTATTTCATGATTAAAAACACATTTCTTATGGATAAGATAATATGTATTATAGCCAAAATATAAAGCACTAATTCTAACTAGTAAAGGAATAAAAAATCCTAGAAATAAAAAAGATTATAAATGATAATGAAAATATGTCCAGATTTCATGGTACAAATTGTGAGTTCTTTTTTGGCCTAGAGATGAGGATCAAGAAGCATCACTAAAGGATACATGGAATGTTCCAATTGAGCGTATCAATCAAGGAGTTACTTACTTATTGTGCTAGCTTTGGATCATGGAGCAAAAGTTATAAAATAAAATTCTGCTTGGAAAATTCTATGAGCAACTATCAATATTTCCATAGTATCTTTGTTATCCGATATCTAATTGAGGCAAATCCAAATGTTTTAGAAAGCTTATAGAATGGGGTACAATCTTTGCATGGATACAAAGTTTTCAATTTGGACTTTTACTAGGCCAAAGTGGGCTAACATGTTACGGCTAGAAATTTGGGCAAATTGTTTACAAAAAGACTCTTTCTTGAAGAGTGCCACTTGAGTGAAATTTCTTTAAGTTTTTATGCATTTGTTTTTGAGAAATAACTATTGTTTTTGGATAAATTTATCTTAATTTTTTTTTATAAATATCAATTAGGATTTTATAATTACCTTATTAGCTAGTTTATTTTTATTTCTGACCTATATAAGGCCGAATCTATGTAATGAGAATGAAGATCATATATTATGAATGAAATTATGAGAGTTTTCCTCTTAGTTCTTAACTAAAAATTTTCAAAATTTATCAAAACTTAGGAAACCTTGGTCTCTTTCAAAGCTACGACCTTTTGGGTTCACGTTGTCGTGTTCCTCATGGGTTTTCAAGGCTAGTTATTTTGGAGTTTGTATCACCTAGTAAACGTTTGGATTGAGAAAGTCTTATATATACCACTATATATGTGATTTTTTTTGTTACATAAATTTAAAGTCTAGTTTTTTAAAAATAAAAAAGGTAGAATACGTTGTAGGTTTTTTGAAAATCGCCAAGAAAAGATGTTTTTCTTAAAAATTGACAAGATAAGTATACATGAATAAAAAACTTTATGTGAAACAAAATTAAAATAAAAGAGAAGTTTTTTTATAAGGGAGAAATAATGAATTTTTTATGAAAAAGAAAAAAATATCTAATAAAAAATAAAAAATATGCTTAAAACAATTTAAAAAAAAGAATATATTATGCTTAGCGTGCATCTCTTTTTCATATTAATACCACCATATTTGTAACATTGGTTTCTCAAGCTTCTTAGTGTTACTGCTTTAAGATGTTTGGATCTATTTCTCATCGCTTTTCTTTTCCCCTTATTCTTGTTAGAGACAGGGTGCTACCGCTATATTTTTTCCCCGGTTACATCAAGTTTATTGTGTTTCAGATATACTAGTCCAACACATCGAACCCACCAATAATGGGGTTTAGTGGTCCAAAGGCGTGTTAGGAACTAAAACATAGAAAACTTTATAATTTCATTGAAAGATTTGGCATCTAAATAACCATTTACAAACTAATTGAAAAAGAGAACATAACTCCATGATGGAACTTGTGGTAGGAACAACTAACTAAATTGAGATCAATAATCATGCGTCTGATATACCAGGGCTTATTAAAACTGCAAATCTAACAAAAAAGTCCTAAATTTTCTCTTCATTCCTCCTAAAACTAGTTTATATCAGTTACTAGTTTAATTTAGGAACTTGACAGACTCACAACTGCCTTCGAAACCTTTGGAATGCATCCAATGTGAGGGGTTTTGTCATCACATCTGCCAGCTGCTCTTATGTCCCGCAATATACTAACTCTACCATTCCTTCTCATGTGAAATCATGAAGAAAATGATAATGCACATCAATGTACTTGCTTCGACCATGTAGCACATGATTCTTTGATAGCTTGATTGTGGAGCTATTATCACAGAGGATTGTGGTGCTGCACTTACTTTTCTCTAGACTCAATTTCTCTAATATCCTACTCATCCAAACAGCTTGACTAGCACCTTGACTAGCACATCTAACTGCAACCACGAATTCTGCTTCTGTAGTTGAGAGTATGACTATAGGTTGTTTTCTAGAAGACCAGGCAACAACTTTTGAACCTAACATGAAAACATATCCTGATGTGCTCTTGTGATCATCTAAATCTCCTCCATAATTTCTATCTGCATAACCAATCAAGCTTTCAAAATTCCCTTCCCTTTTGTAATTTCTATCTGCATAACCAATCAAGCTTTCAAAATTCCCTTCCCTTTTGTAAAAGATTCCAAACTCAATGTTTCCTTTCAAATATTGCAAGATTCTCTTTGCTGCTAGCATATGCAACTCAGGGCTTTTCCATGTACATGCTAATCAAACTTACTACATACATTAAATTTGGCCTTGTGGTCATCAAATACATGAGAGATCCTACCATTTTCTTATACATAGACTCATCTACTCGCACCCTATTCTCATTTTTAAAAAACTTACATTATAGGAAAATGGGATTATAAACCAAATTGCAATTCTCCATCCTAAACCTCCTCAACACTTCTAAGGCATATTTTCCTTGGCACATGTAGTTAGATATGTCAAACTCTCTTAGCATGGAATGTTTAAATTTAGCAAACATCAATTCATCATTGCTAGTAAATATTAAATCATCTACATATAGATTGACTATGAGAATCTTACCTCTCTTATTTTCGGTAATGAACAAAGTATGTTCACTATAACACTTTTCAAACCCTTGACTCATGAAATGTGCCTCTACGTGGCTGAACTAAGCTCATGGAGCTTGTTTTAGTCCATTGAGAGCCTTTTTAACTTATATACTTTCTAAGGGTGGCTTTTGGATTCATATCCCTTTGGCTGCTCTATGTACACTTCTTCATTGAGCTCCTTATGCAAGAAATCCGCTTAGCCACCAACCGAGCTTTGAATTTGTCAACTTCTCCATTTTTTTTCACCTGTAGGTAAATCAGTTAGTTCCCATGTATTGTTCCTTTCTATAGCTTTGATTTCCATGTCCATAGCTATTCTCCATTTGTCATGCTCCATTACCACCTCAAAATGTATTGGATTTGCTGAAGAAAATAAGCCCAGAGTCATATTTAGTTCTTCTTCCTCTAAGAGCCCCTCCTCACTTGTATAATCTCTCATCCACACTGGAGTTCTTCTGATTCTTCCTTCTCTTGATCTTGATAATTCTCCTCCATCCTTACCATTTTGAGTGTCATTGATTTTTTCTTCAACCTCTTTATTGATTGCTTCGTCATTTCCTTCATTCATAGCCTCATTGTATTTCCCATCATGCCATTTCAGATCAGCTATTTCAAATTCTTCATAACTCTTATCCCAATTCCAATATTTTTCTTCATCAAAGACGACATCCTTATTGATTACCACATTCTATGAAATGGGATTATAGAGCCTATATGCCTTGGATTCTTCAGTTACTCCTAAGAACACATAAGTGGAACTCTTTACCTCTAGTTTTGTTCTTTTCACATCAGGCACATGGACACGTGTCATACATCCAGACCCTAAAATGCAACACCGAGGGTTTGTTTCCATTCCAAGCATCCTCGAGTGTTTGATCCTTCATAGCCAATGTAAGACTCCAATTTAGGACGTAAGTGGTCCAATTAACTACCTCTGGCCATAATGACTTGGGGATCTTCTTCTTTGATAACATACATCGAACCATATTCATCATGGTTCGATTTTTCCATTCTAGTATACCATTCTGTTGTGGTGTATATGTTGTAGTTAGTTGTCTTTTGATACCATGCTTGGTACAAAATTCATTGAATTTAATGGATGTGAATTCTCCACCTTGATCAGTTCTTAAGCATTTGATATGCCCTCCTATTTCCTTTTCAACACAATTCTTAAAGCATTTGAACACACTTAATGCTTCTAATTTCTCCACTAAAAAATAAGTCCATTTTTTTTCTAGTGAAGTCATCAGTAAAGTATAGAAGATACCTCTTTTTTACTATTGGAGATGGGAGAGATAGGACCACAAATTTATGCATGGTCAAGATGAAGTTTCTCTGTGGCCCTCCAATTACTTTCTTTGGAATGGGATCCTTGTGTTGTTTCCTAATCAAACAGTTTGTGCATACTATTGATGAAGGCTTAAATTAAGGCATGCCATGCACCATTTTCTTAAGCTAGAGAGTCCTTTATATCTCAAGTACCCATAGCAACAGTGCCACAAGTGTGCCAAGTCTTGTGTAGATGTATAGGAACAAGGGAATTTTATACCAAGGGATCTTTGAGGCAGTGAGCTGGCTAGTATAACAAACATTCAATTTGTTGTCATTTCTATCTGTATTATAACCCCCTTTTCGGGATGATAAATTATGAGCTCTCCATGTTGAATAAGAATCGTCAGTCCTTCTTCTTGTAGTTGTCTAATGCTCATAATATTGTTCTTTAATTCTGGTACATAAAAGACTTCACCAACAACATGAGTAAAGCCATTTACTCTTAATCTCACGTAGCCTTTGCCCATAATTTCCATCTTTGTGTTGTTTCCCACCTTTACTTTATGCATGAAGTTCACATTTAGATCACAAAACAAGTTCTTGTTACCACATATGTGGTTACTGCATCCAGAATCAATAAACCATACATAATCTCTTTAGGCATCATTTATCTCCACATATGCCATAAGCAACATTTCTTCTTCCTCACCTATTTTAGCATAGTTAGCTTCCTTATCCCAGTTTGGACATTCAAATTGAAATTTTCCTAGCTGGTGATAATGATAACATTCCATGGTTGCCTAGTTGCAGGGCTAGAGCCCCTTTTCTCTTCCCCTACCTCTGTAAGTACCTCAACCACGATCGAGCACACAATGTGGTTCTTCTGTTTGTATTTTGAAATTTCTGCTCATGGACAATCAGAGAACTTTGCAGCTCATTAATGGAAATTGTATCAATGTCTTTGGATTCCTCGATCGAGCACACAATGTAATTAAATTTCTCACTTAATGATCTGAGAATCTTCTCCACCATTATGACATCCTACATCTGTTCTTCATTATTTTGCATTTTGTTGGCCACAGATAACACTCTTGAGAAGTACTCGATCACTTCTTCTCTAGTCTTCATCTATAGAGTTTCAAATTCTCAATGAAGAGCTTGCATATGTGATATCTTAACACGTGCATTTTCATGAAACTTTCTCTTCATTGATTCCCAAATCTGTTTAGAAGTATCCTTCACAAGAAGTCTCCAATATTGTTCAATTGATGATCTGAAAGAGGTAATTATTTACTCTAAAATCTTTTAGCTTCAATTCTATGAGATTCTAGCATTGTGTGTCTATCCGTGCCACTCCATTTTCTGGCTCAATATAGCCTATTTTGACTAGCCCCCAATATTCCTTAGAACGTAAGAATTTTTCCATCAACATACTCCAATGGTCATAGTGACCAACGAAGCGAGGAATGGCTGGCTACACATAATTCCATTTGGTTGTCATCTCGTTGTTTCTGCGAAGGCATCAAAGACTGCTGATTTCATTGATTAAGGCTTGGTGGTGGCTTTGATACCACAATGTTAGGAACTGAAACACAAAAAACTTTATAATTTCATTTATCAAATTTGGCATATAAATAGTCACTTATAAACTAACTAAAAAATTCCACGATCGAACTCGTGGTAGGAATAACTAACTAAATTGAGATCAATAATCGTGCACGTGATAGACTAGGACTTATTAAAACTAAAAATCTAACAGAAAAGCCCTAAATTTTCTCTTCAAGAGGACCCTATCTTTTATACCTTGTTTAGGTAAATTTTGAAATGAATAGTAGAGTTTGTGATATGTGTGATGTTAACTTGGGCATTTTATAGTCCTTTTTACTCGTTTTACCTCTCAGGAAATTAAACATAGTTGATTCAGATGGAACTTACAAGTTAAAAGAAAAGTATTTGGTATACTTAGTAGATGGAATATGCCTTATTTTGATTTTTTATTTATAATTATTAGGTCATTGATTAAGTTCTTTGAGGATGTTATGGTTCAAGAGGGAAATAAAATAAAATTGTCTTTGAAGAGAAACAAGATTCTCCTATACAAGGGGCAACAACAACGATACTAATTGTAATAAGAATATCTAGAGACTCATTGGTTCAAGATTGTACAGTGAATGAACCTCCATAAATGAAAGAGAATCTGGTACAAGACAATGTTGATGTTGAAGAGGAACCTATATCACCTCAAGAACTTCAAGAACAAGTTCCTTTAAGGTGGTCCACAAGAGAGAGAAGAAGCACAATATCTAAGGATTATGTTGTGTTCCTTCAAGAACATGAATTCGACATTGGCATGATGGAGGATGACCCTCTTATTCTCCATCAGGCTTTGGAAAGTACAAATTCTCATAAATAGATCGATGCCATGAATAAGGAAATAAAGTCAATGTATGAAAACAAAGTTTGAGATATCGTCCCATTACCTGAAGGTGTTAAACCTGTTGGTTGCAAATGAATATTTAAGACCAATTGAGCATATTGGTACAACTTACATGCTATCAAATCCACTTACTAAGAGATTGGTACCCAAACAATTTCACAATCATGTCGCTCACATGGGTATCTATGCCACATAGGATTGTCAGATTTAGTGGGAGTTTGTATTTTATGTATCATGTTTTATATTTTATATGATATTTTATTATTTGTATGTATCATGCAGTTATTCAAACTTCATTTATTCAGCTTTCAGTTATTCAGTTTATTATGCACTCTAATTTTTGATTGACCTCAAAATCAAGTTAAGTTAAAGTGACCAAATTGGAAATAGGCATGTGGATCACATTGCATGTAATTTCCAAACTACACATCCCCTTTATGATTCATGTCATTCAGTTATGTTTACACAGTGATTTATGTTGGTTTAGTTTTTCTTTATGAGACGAATACAACTTAAGTCATTGTGAATATGATTGATGGACGGAATTTTTTGATGACACAAAAGGCTATGACAGCACAATTTGAGTACTCAATTCGATTTTATCAATATATGTATAGACATATAGCCCAAGTAGGAGATTGTTGGAATTAATTTCAATTAATTACAATATATATGGGCATATATGTGATATAAATATATATTGAATAATATACTGTCAAATATCTAATTAAACTCGTTATGAAGTGATCGAATTAAGTATTATTTATCAAGGTTAATATGTGTCATGAGAAGTTAGCCCTTTAATGTGTAGAATAAGTATTAATAACTTTATGATTTAATGATGACCTAAATTATATAAAGTTTGGAAATAATACAATTATGCTATTAGTCCCTGGATAATACAATTAAATATGGAAATGTTTTGTAAATAAGGAAATATCCAATAAGGTAAGTTGTTGAATTCAGAATTTGAATCCGCTTAGGATTCAATAAGGAAATTTCCAATAAGTCAAGTTTTGAATTCAGAATTTGAATCCGCTTAGGATTCAATAAGAAAATTTCCAATAAGGTAAGTTTTGAATTCAAAATTTGAATCCGCTTAGGATTTAGTAAGGAAATTTCTAATAAGGTAAATTTTGAATTCAAAATTTGAATTCGCTTAGGATTCAATAATGAAATCTCCAATAAGCCAAGTTTTAAATTCAAAATATGAATCCGCTAAGGATTCAATAAGGAAATTTTCAATAAGGCATGTTTTGAATTTAGAATTTGAATCTGCTTAGGATTCGATAAGGAAATATCTAATAAGCCAAGTTTTGAATTCATAATTTGAAAATGCGTAGGATTCAATAAGGAAATATCTAATAAAGGAAATATCTAATGTGGAAATAGATTACAAATCACCTCTTGAAATTTAGAGGCGTCTTTTCCTCTACTAGTGTTTCTTCGTCTCTCTCTCTTAGTTCGGATCTTTCTCGCTCTATATATATATATATATATATATATATATATATATATTTATTAAATATATAGAAAACAAAAAATATAGAGAAGAATTAAAAAGGGAAAGGATTTTTCGGTTAAAAACATACAATTTGGGTATCTCTTATTGTACAGAACAGAACGTTGTTACTACCGCCTCTCTTACTCTTTCCATCAGACTTGAGAGGGATTACTTGGAGATCTAAAGGCTTCTAGTGATTACCAATGATTGTGTATCTCTGTAAGATCATAGAAATAGACCAAGGTAATTTAGAATTAAAGATTGAAAGTTCACTAGAGGATCATGGTAAATCTAGGATTTATGAATTACAGTATGGTTATGCATGAAAGAGACCCTATCAGTACTTTGAAAGTGTAATTGTAGACATTCAAATACTCTGGATTATATGTATGTGTGTTAGGGTTATTTTGTAGAATTCTGCAAAAGAGAACGAGACAGAAAAGAGAGAAAAAAGAGTTGGGAAATTAAGGGATAATTAGGTTAATTTATTATTAACTTTATTCCAATCATTAGGGCTATATATAGCCTTACATTTGCATGATTAAAAAGAATAAAAGATGCTAAGGAAATGGCTCCAAAAATACTAACCAACTCTGACACCTAATCATTTTCTCAGTGGTTCCCTTGTACCCATTTTTTGCCTTCCTGTGCTCAACTGCGCCCACCTTGTGCTGCATGTGCGCCAGTTTCTACGCATGAGTTCTTCTGATTCGATTCTTCACGTAACATTACTCCCTCTCTTTTAGAATCCTTGTCCACAAGGATGAAGTCAGGGTAGGACTTGGAAAAACACCATTCATTCTCCCAAGTAGCTACCTTGGTTGGAGCTCCCACCCATTTAACCAGAATTTAGGTTTTGGTTTATATCTACCCTTCTGAATCACTCGACGCTCTAGGATAGCTTCAGACTACGGCATGATTTTTGAGTGTTCTGAGATGGAAGGAAGTTAGGAAATGGTAGGGTTACGGGTTCCAACGTGCTTCTTTAACATGCTGACGTAAAACACATTATGTATTTGGGAGTTTAGAGGCAGAGCAAGTTTGTAGGCTACTAGGCCAATTTTATCAATAACTTCATAAGGTCCAAAGAATCATGGAGCAAGCTTCATGGAAGAGTGAAAAGCTATAGAGGTTTGTCGATAGGGTTGTATTTTCAAGTATACATAATCCCCTACCAGGAAGGAAAGCTCTCTTCTATGCTGATCGACTTGACACCTCATGTGATTTTGAGCTTGTGGAAGGTTGTGATGCAGCTCTTGTATGATGCTATCTCGATCATGCAGATACTCGTCTACAGTGGTAACCTTGGAGGTACCTGGTATGTAAGCCACCAACTGAGGGGGAGGAATCCCATAAACTGCTTGAAATGGTGTATATTTAGTAGAGGAGTGTAGAGAGGTGTTATAGCTAAAATCACCCCACGGTAGCCACTTAACCCATTGTTTTGGTTGATCACGAGCAAAGCAACATAGATACTGTTCCAAGGTTTTCTTAATCGCCTCAGTCTGACCATCCGTTTGTGAATGGTAACTAGAGCTCAGGCTCAATTGAGTATCCTATAGTTTAAACAATGTTTGCCAGAATGAACTAATAAAACCTTGTCCCAATAATTGACTATCAAAGTCGGCATGCCATGTAACCTTACCACATTTGCCACAAATACCTTGGCTACCATAGGTGCAATAAATGGATGTTTCATAGCTACAAAGTGAGCATACTTTATCAACCTGTCGACCACTACCAAAATGATTGTGTTTCCTTTGGAGAGGGTAACCTTTCTATGAAATCCATTGAGATCTCAGTCCATATTTGGGTAGGAATAGGCAAGGGTTGTAACAACCCGATTGGCTTCATGAAATCCACCTTACACCGATGGCATACTTCACACTCACTCAGGAACTCTTTTATCTTTTGGTGCATGTTGGGCCAATACAAATTCATCTTAATTCTAGATAGGGTTTTGTGGAAATCAAAATTTCCTCTAATGGGTGATGAATGCCAATCCATCAATATTTTAGGTATTAAGAATGATGTAGAGCTTAGGTATACCTTGTTCCCCTTGAACCAAACTTCATCTCATTGGCATATTTGAGGACCTCCTACAAATGAGCCTTTGCCTCTCAGTCTCTCATAAAAAACATCTTATGTGACTTCTTGTTGGAGGATGGGCCGCCATTCTGACTGGGATTGGGAGATAGCTAGGAATTGGAATTCTGTTACTCTGGATAAAGAATCAGCCCTTTGGTTCTCAATTCCCTTTTGGTATTCAATCGTATAGTCATAGCCTATGAGTTTAGGCAGCCAACGTGCCTGTGTTAGGGTGGTGATTCTTTGCTCCAATAAATATTTGAGGCTTCTTTGATCAGTACCTACTGTGAAGTGTCTTCCCAACAAATAGGGACGCCATATGCGGATATCTTTTACCATAGCCAATATTTCCTTCTCATAGATGGATAATGCTAAAGCTGATCCTTTGAGGGTAGCACTAAAGTAAGCCATTGGCCTCTTTTCTTGGCTAAGAATGGCCCCCAGGCCAATGCCACTGACATTACACTCAACCATAAATCGTTGTGAGAAATTAAGCAACCGTAGGATAGGAGGTGAGGTAAGGGCTCTCTTTAGTTGTTGGAAGGTTTTTGCAGCTGCTTCATTCCAATGGAACCCATCTTTACCCAGTAGTTGAGTTAGGGTGCAACCATTCCTCCAAAATCTTGAATGAACTTTATGTAGTAACCTGCTAATCCTAGAAAACCTCTCACGCCTTTTTCTGAGGTTGGTGTGGGCCATTCAATGACAGCTCGAATCTTGGCTGGATCCACTCAGACCCTTTGTTCTGAAATAAGGTGGCCTAAGTATTCCACCTGTGCTATACCCAACTGACATTTAGACTCTTTAGTAAAATAGGTTGTGAGTAGTTAACAATTGTAAGACAGATTGTAAATGTGAGATGTGATCCTTTCATGACCTGGAATACACCAATATGTCATCAAAGAAAACTAAGACAAACTTCATGAGGAATGGTCGGAATATATCATTCATAAGACTTTGGAAAATGGCTAGGGCATTAGTTAGTCTAAAAGGCATTAACAAAAACTCATAGTGGCCTTCATGAGTTTTGAATGTTGTTTTATGGGTATCATCTTTATGAACCTTAATCTGATGATAACCTGATCTTAGGTCTAGCTTGGAGTAAACCTTGGCGCCATGAAGCTTATCTAACAATTCATCAATGACAGGTATAGGGTACTTATCTTTTATAGTAATGGTGTTCAGCGCTCGGTAGTCGATACAAAACCTCCAAGTTCCATCAGCCTTCTTAACAAGCAACATCGGTGAAGAGAAAAGACTATTACTTGGCTTTATTAGTTAGGACCTTAAAAGTTCTTGTACCATCTTTTCTATCTCATTTTTTTGATAATATGGGTAGTAGTATGGTCTCACATTCACTGGTCTCGAGCTAGGTTGCAAGGGAATTCTATGATCCTGCATCCTTGCAATAGGTAAACAAGTGGATGGGTCAAATATCTTAGGGAATTTATCCAATAGTTTCCTTATTTCAGGATGATAGGTTAGAGGAGAATTCTTATGGCTACCAGTGGGTCTTATTTGGAGGAGCAGCCTTGTCCCCTGTAGACTATTGCATTCCTTGCTAGTTAGGGCAGACATATTGGATTTTCCCAAGCCTTAGAGAGTATGGGAGTTTCCTTCTGTGTGGAAGGTTAAGGTAAGCTTCTTGTAATCCATCTGGATAGGCCCTAGGGTCTCCAACCACTGAACCCCTAACACCAGTTGGCAAGCTGCCACTGGTAGCATATAGTAGTCAGTCACCACTGGATAACCCTGAATATTGAGAGTGAGATTGCAGCATTTCCCCACACATTTTAATTTCTCATGGTTGGTTACCATTACTTCCAATCTCTTACTTTTTTCTATAGGTAGGTTGAAGTGAGAGACTATGTCTTGATCTATGAAGTTATGGTTACTACTTCCATCCATTGGTACTAATATACTTTTATTTCTCAATTTTCCCATAACACGTATGGTTTGAGCATGTTCAGTACCTAATATAGCATGGAAGGAGATTTCAAGTAACAGTTCATGGTAGTCTTCCTCTAGTGTGAGATTTTCACATTTAGCTACATCCTCTTGGTTCCAATCTTCCATCATAAATAGATGTGGTTGAGTGCAGCGATGGCTCGCCACAAATTTTTCTTCACAGTAGTAGCACAATCTCTTTTCTCGTCTTTCTTGTGCCTCTTGGCTAGTCAACTTTTGGAAGGTTACTGGTTGAGCTATATTAACACGCTGAGTAGGTGCTGGTCCTAGTAGCCCCACTGTAGTGTTGATTGCTTGTTTAGATTGAGTTGTTTGAAAAGCATAAGGAGTGTTCGTTGTAGATTTCTTTTGTAAGATGTTCCTTTCCTCAATCAATCTAGCTACCCCAATGGCATCAACTAGTGTTTTTGGCTTTTGATTTTGACGTCGATCTGAATGTCATCCCTTAGCCCGGCGATGAAACATCCAATGAGAAATTCCTCTGGTAATCCATCCACGCAATGAGACAAATTTCAAAGGATTCTTGGTAAGTGGCCACGCTCGCGGTGTGCTTAAGGCGCGTTAAGGCTTCTGAAGGATTCTCATAGTTAGTGGGTCCAAATCTCAGTTAAGCAGCCTTAGTGAATTCCTCCCAGGTGAGTGGTCCATGGAATTTTGTGAGCCACCGGTACCATTGCAACGCAATGCCCTCCAGATGGAAGAAGGCTAGCTACACTCGTTGATCTTGAGCATTGTTCGTAAATTCAAAGTACTGCTAAACTTTATAAATCCACTCAGTAGGATCTTCTCTTGCAAACCTTGGAAATGATAATTTTAGATTAGGCAACGGGTTTTCATTAGTTGATTGAGAGGTGTGGGGGTGTGAATGTATAGTTTCATATCGGGCACAAGAATTGTCTTTTGGTGGGTTTCGAGTAGCGCATAGGGCTTGCACCTCTGTAAGAAGGGTTTGCATGGTGCTTCTGAATCGGTTGAATTCAATTTCATGGCATGTTAGAGTCTCCGAGACATCATTACGAAACTCAACATTCGATTTACCCCAAGTATCCATACCAATCACCGGCTTTGATACCACTGTTATGGTTATTTTGCAGAATTCTGGAAAAGAGAACGAGAGAGACAAGAGAGAAAGAGAGCTGGGAAACCACGGGATAATTGGGTTAATTTCTTCTTAATTTTATTCCAATCATTAGGGCTATATATAGCCTTATATTTGCGTGATTAAATGGAAGAAAAACACTAAGGAAATGGCTCCAAAAATGCTAACCAACTTTGACACCTAACCGTTTTCTCAGTGGTTCTCTTGCGCCTGTTTTGCGCCTTCCTGCTCTCAGCTGCGCCCAGTGTGTGCTGCATGTGCCCCAACTGCTACGTGCAAGTTCGTCTGATTTGATTCTTCGCGTAACAATGTGATATTAGTGATGTCACAGGTGAATAAGCTTATTAAACTATACAAAAAGTTTAGAGGAATGATAAAAAAGACTGGAAAGCTTCAGGGAACGACCAGACCTTTGAAGTTATCCCTCTTCTCTCGTGTTTCTTATAATTATTGTTTGCTTATTTATATTATTTAGTTTTGTTTCTATTGATCTTATCATTTAGAAAAGATACTTAGGTCGAATGAAGGGTGATTAGTTTGTATCATAATGTAATGCACGCTTAGTTTAATTTTCACAGGGCCAAAGCTTATTAAGAAACATCACACATATTTTGCACAATGGTGAACATTGTATTGCTAAGTAGGTACTTTCAGTATTAATTATGTATGTTGATGAAACATAACATGTAGCTAAGGTTTATTTTGACAATTAATCTTGTATATATATATACTAATTTTTATTTTGTAACTTATCGACAACCCTGCTGCCTATTTTTTTGCTGGTTTAGATTTTGGATGTTGTTATAAATGCAAGAAGCTGGCAACAAATAATAGCGAGAATGTTATTGGTTGCAAATTAACCTACCTTGTCGGTTTTTTTTTTTTTTTTAAAACCCACTAGGTATGTAAAACTTCTCTTATCAGTTATTATAAAAAACCGACTAAGTATGTAATACTTTTCTTGTAAGTTACATAAAAAAACCGATTAGGTTGTAAGCACTTTTATTGTCAGTTATTTATTTATTTATTAAAAATCGAAAAGATAGGTGTTCCTAGTTAATTTTCATCAATTAGACTTGATATTTCTCTTTGCTTGGTATTTTGTATGTCTGTGAAATAAATGTGATAAATTAATTTTTATAATATATGTGCATTATTTATCACAGGTGATATGTTAAGAACTAAGGAAAAACTCCTTCAAAAATTCAGAGAGAGTATGATGTGAATAGTCATTATATATGTCTAATATTTTACTTTTTATTTTTCACAATTGGTAAAATAAAACCCCTTATACTAGGAATGATTTCGATGTGTTTTGGATTGAATTGTTATCATTTATTGAATAGAGATAATAATAACTATTGAAACTAATTACGTGGATTTTGATTTTAATTACTAACCTCAAGCTTTTGTGCTCATATAAGGTATGTTGGAAAGCAATAGACAATATGTAAAATCCAGAGCTTTTTTGCTTAAATTTTGACAATTGCAGGTATAGCTTTGTAGGATAATTGATCAGGTATTTATGTTAATAAAATTGAATGCTTGATTATATTTCTAACAAAAGTTTACTCGCGCGCTTGCTTTGACATATGATAACATATTAATTATACTATTTGTGCATTTTGATAGTCTCGAGCTTTGCATATGATTTACTCTCATCTACCATCGATCTGTACTCAAAGGTGCTGCTTCTCAGGTAAAAAATAGTTTCATGGATTGGATAACTATTAATGCACGACACCTTATTAGTATTAAAAAAATATGCAAAGTAGAAAATCTTTCATTAGGTCTAGGAGGTGATCCGTAGCAGTAGTGGAAGCAAAAAATCTATTTGTAAGGACGTTGAGACATCTGTTATATAAGTTTTTTGTTTTAAGGCACCAACAAATGAAGTATTTTTTAATGTCTTTCTAACGCTTAAGTATTAATTTAGTTGTTTTTATGAATTTCATGTTAAGATACTATTCTATACATTTTTATTTGTTAAACCATGTAATTGTATCATATACATTTTATGTTTGTTTGTCATTTTTTTTTTAATAAATGAAGTATATACATCATTAAAAGTTTCTAATTTTTAGTTTCAAGTATTTTTTTTTTCCCATACCATGCAAGACAATTGAAAGTTGATAGCATGAGTGGAAAGATGTCACTTATTTAACTAGAAGTTCAAATTATCTCATTTGTACTCTCGGAGTATGTATTCACAACTAGCAGGTGCCAATGTTACTTTTGTAGCATCTCATCTACGTTGGATATGCCCTTTAACGTTTTTGGTCTCAAAATTGTTTACTCTTATACATAATTTTTTAAATATTGTTGCAAGCATTTTTAGAACTTAGAAGATTGATTTTATTTAGTATTGTAGCATTTATTTTCTCACTTTTAATTTAATTGTGGCTCTAATACAATCGGGTGTAGTGATTACGTAGATGTATCTCAATTTTAGTTTATCTTTGTATTTTTTTTTATATTAGAGACTTTGTTGATAAATTTTAAATGAAAATGATTTTCTAAACAATTTTTGTCATCGGAGTCAACTGTATGTTTTTGTCGAAAAACTTTGTCAAGGAAAAAGAGTTTCTACAATTTATTTTGTTGAAATATATTTTCTTCCACAATCTTTTTGTCAAGAAATGCACTCTCTTCGTCAAAATATTTTATCAGAGAAAATACTTCTTTGACAAATATTTTATCGAAAAAAATAATTTTGCTAATGAATATTGATTTTGTTAAGAAAACATTTCTAATAATGGGATGACTGTTTCGATAAAAAATTCATCGAGGAAAAGTTTTTGGCAACAAATATAACTGTTTTTTCGACGAAATGGTTTTCATTGAAAACAATTTCTCTTGTACTGTGTTTAGTGTTTAGTGTTTATGGTTTATGATTTAAAATTTAAAATTTATGTGTTAATAATCAATAAAAAAACACTATTACTAAAAAAATTTCTTCTGGTTTATAATGTTTCTTTTAATTATTAATTTTTTTATTTTTATCTATTTTTTTCTTTAACTATAAATAGCATCTATATTAGTCATGATCATACAAGTACGGATGTTTCTTGGTCTGTATCACTTACTCTTTCTTGTTTATTGTATTTTGGTTTGACATTGATTCATTCTTGATAATTGGAAATAAATTTATTTAAGAAATCAGGTGTGCGATTTTTTTATATTCTTGTAACTTTTCTTTGGTTTTATTTTATTTTTTTACATGCAATTTTAATTTTCTCGTTGTCGATTCATTCTTGTTCATTGTTTTTTCAATTTTTGTGCTCATTAATTTCACAATTGAGAAGCTCCCAAAGGAGAAGAAACATGAGAATAAATTAGCAATAGCTTTATAGAAGATAGATGACTATAATTACCTTTGACTCTCGATGTTGCTCTCTCGAGTACATTATCAAATATTATTTTGTGTAGTGCAGACATTAAATAACATTATAAACGTTGTACATAACTATATTTACGCTATGTTTTGATATTAATCATATCGTATTTACTTGTTAGAATTTTTTTTGAAATTTTTGTTGTTGTAGTATCTATTAATACTAAAAAATATGAAAACTTTTAAGAATAAAATTTTTTTTAACTAAATTTTTTTTATCTATTGCTAGTTAAAAATTATCAAATATATATAATTTAACAATTAATACGTTATTTTTGAGTTAATTTAATCAATACGTATTTATAGGTTTCAATACGATTTTTGTGTTGCTATCTTGCTTTGCTTTCACATTGTCCGCAAATGTCCGCCAACATGTATATATTTTTAAAGAATAAAAAATTAATCATAAATTTTAGAATCAATGAAAGATTCATGTTAATTAAAAGTATATATGGATATAAAAGATAGATAGATAATATTATTAATAACATCCTTAAATTTTAAAACTGTTATTTACATGTAACATATATTTTTTCTAGTAAGTTAAAAAAATAAGTATGACACAAATTTATATTTTATTTGTAGTATTGATGTTAATCGATTGAGGTAGTTGGCAATACTCAAATTATTTTTTGTAGGTAAAATTTTAGGAAGATAATTGGTAAAATTATTTATAAAAGATATATTTATCAAAAGATAATTAGTATAATATTATTTTAAAAAATCATAATTAAAATATATATATTTTTAAATATAATTATTATTTTATATTATTTTTTATTTTTTAAAAATATAAATTACTTAGCTAATAAGTTTTACATTCCAATTCATTTAAAATTAAAACTTAGCTAACAAAAGATTCAGATAAAAATGAGTTTAATTCACTTATTTAACACCTGCACCAATTCAAAAAAGTAAAATAAATATAGCATAAATTGTTATAGGTCCACTAATACAGATATACAATCCACGTTTAAACATCAATTATTATATCCACGTGAGTGAGTTTGCGCTAAATACATACAGAATTACTAGAAATAGTAAAATAATCGCATCATATCTTAAAAAAAAAAAAACAATGATACTGTTTTTAAAATCATTGAGGGTCATAATTCTCTTAAAAAAAAAAGTGCTAGTTTTGCGAAGGACTCTAGCCTCACTCCAAAGGGCAACTTGTATAGGTGACATGCTCAGATTTCCATATGTTTTTTCTATAATATGAATTTTATATATTTTTAATTTTGTTATCTTTAAAAAAATTGTATTTTAAAGACATATTTATTAAGTCAATCTTTAAAAGTCAACTTAATAAAAAACCAAATTCAGAATTTCATTAGGAAACTAACATCATAATCAAATTAGCTAGCAAATTTTGGAATATTCTAACTATATATATGATGAACAGTTTTGATTATTAAATTCTATAAGAAACGCTATCAATTAAGAGGTTTTTGGCCAAATTAACAAAATTGAAAAGTAAAGAAAAAAAAATTTACTTCTAAAATTTTAAAAATTTAAGAACTAAATTATATTATTTAAAATATTAGAGAATATAAACCTATACATAAATTTAATTAAAGTTTTTGAACCAATTAAATATATACTATAATTTTACTCGAGCATTAGTTTGACAAATATTATGCAAATTTATAAATTATACAAAATTAATTCAAGTGGCAAATAAAACATCAAAAATATATGTATTGATTGCATTTGTACGTGAAATTTGAGATTAAATTATACATTATACACATCAATAAATAGATACATAGATACATAAATACATAAATACATAAATACATACATACATTATTAAATTTGATGATTACATCAAATGAAGTAATAAAGTAATAAAGCCAATTCTATAACATCAAAGAAGAGAAACTATCAAAGACAGCTATTCATCATTGTAGATTATCCATCCAAGCTTGTTCGGATCCTACTCTTTTGAATACAACACAACTTACACACCCATGACTAAGATCTAAGTGGATTTATGCTATTGAACCACAAGCACTTATCGTATCCTAATTACTCCGGTTAGGCTCAAAAAACCATCCACAAAAATTCAGCTAACTAAAAGTCTGTCTATGCACAATAACTACACTAAATCAATAAACTTCACAAGTAAAAATTAATAACAAATCCGACAGAAACCTCAAAAATCATGGAAATCCTCTCAACACCTGAACAAACATATCAGTTTCTGCAAAGTAGAAAATCTCAGCAATGCGATTCAACAATTTCATGTCGAGTACTTCACCGACCATCCAATTCTCTCAATGCAAACTGAGAAGAGCTGTATGACTCCACGAACAACAAGAGGCTAGCAGAACACCCAACATAAAATCCAGTGAAATTTGTTCCAAAATATTAGCCATTTTTTCATTGTACTACATGATAACTCTATAAAAATAGAGACATTAATGCACTTTTTTACTTAATATTTACTTGTTTTATTTAATAAATAATATTTTTATGGCCAAAAAATTAAAATATAAACATTTAATGAAAAATGGTGAAAATATAATTTTATGGGATTTTTATGGATTTTTTATTAATTTTTAACGTATAACTAATCAGAAGCTACCACGCGGCATGCCACACAAGCAAAAGAGCTGACTCGGCAAGCCACGCGGCATGCCACACAAGCAAAAGAGCTGACTCGGCAAGCCACGCGGACGCCACGCAAACACGAAGAGCGAATCACGTCGCACCGCTTGTGAGGAGAATGAAACACGCACCACGTGTCAGCACGGCGTTCAATTCGAGTTTGAAAATTAGTCAACACGTCATGCCATGTGTCACCATGTCATTGCTCTATGTGTTCCACCCGTGTGCCACATGTCACACTATGGTTGGCTAAAACTGTCAATTTCGCTTGTTTTGATCGTAACCCTTGATCTGAAGCTGATCAGACGGTTCAGATCACACCTGAGCTTTATTTAAGCCCCTAATCACTACATAAATCCTAATGAGCCTCAATTAGCATAATTTTGGTCAGTTTTTAGAGTTAAAAAGAGAGAAAAATACAGAAAAATACAGAAAAATTCAAAAAATGACACAATTTTGGTAAAGATTTAAGAGAAAATTAATCCTACAATTCAAGAGATTGATTGTATTTCTTTTTCTAATATTTTCTTTATCAATCTTATGTCTTTCTTTATAAAAAAATATTATCTTTATGAACACAGTTATGTGTAATTAATTTATTAATCTAGGGATCTTATGAACCCAATTTTTACCATGTGAAGATATAAAATTTTATCACAATTATAATTATAATTTAATTATATTATTTAATATAATTTTTATACTATTAATTATTTGGCCAACAATTTATCTATAGAGACAATTAAATAAATTTGAGAGAATTATTTAATTGTTTTTCTTGATTAAATAACATGCGTAGTTTCTAGGCAAAGATGTATGATTCTTATGTATGTGATCTATAATTGATGAACTTAATGAGTAGTATGCAATTTGATTAACATAAGAGTGTGATCAAATTAATTACTATATGGTGTGTAGTTTACTTGAAAGAGAAATACATCCTAAGTTAGACTCAATTGATCATTTAATTAATTAATAATTATATTGGAAGGATTTTAACGATTTACATGTTTAGAAAATTAGGAGATGAAGTATTCTTAGATATTTTCTCATATATCTTTTTAGTCACAAAATCTGATTTAATTAATTATTACTATTTAATTTTAGTTATTTTAATTTTACTTTATTAAAATATAAAAACACCCATTTTTATTATTTTTAGTTTTAAAAATTAATTTATAATAAAATAATCTACATAGGAACTATCTTTTTTTATCATTATCTTATTTGTTGCTATACATATACTTGCGTATTCATTCTGAACACTTCGTGTATGGTGATCACTACGCAGAACACATACCACATACAAGCATCAATCTCACAAACACAAATCATACTAGCTAATAATTTAAAGATTGCAATTACAGTAGTTTCAAATCTTTTTTAGAAACCTCTTTCCACATCTGGTCCCAAAATAAGATGAAGCAAATGAACGAGATTGATCATAGAAAGCTAAGAATTATAGAATCAAATATACTTGAAAAAGATGAGAGAATCTCTAAATAACTAACTTTTGAAAACGCAATTCCATCACCTGGAAATAGAGATCAATGGATCAGAAAGGAAAATCAGTAAAATGGATGTGATCAACAGGTTTTAAAAGAGAGATAAAAATTGAAAAATAAATTGATATAGAGGAAAGGTTAAGGAGAGATCCATGCTTCAGGGAAACTATGAAAACTCAGGAAAGCAGATTGCAAATTCAGATCAAGTCGGTACTGATAACCAAATCGAATAAAAAATGAGAAATTTGAAACATTGAGAAAAGATAGGAAATTAAAAAAAGACTCAAACCAGAAGAGATTTCTGAACCCAGCACCAGGGCCAGAGGGAGAAAAGAGTCCAGAGAGAGCTGATTCTAGGAAAATTAGATACCTTCATCCCATTAATCTGTATTGAGTGGTTCTGAAACCTAGGGAAGATCCTATATTCAGTAACTAATCATATTTGGAACTAGTTTATATGTATGTAGTTTCTTATTTTAATCAAATTGTACCATGCCTGGGATATATAATCCAGGCTCGGAATTTAACATAATGAGAGACGGTGATGTTAACAATAAATCATTCATTGTTACAATCACATGCCATAACACAACACAATGCTTATATGTTAAATCAGTACTCCAGTAATGTAATTGTATGGGTTAAAGTAAAAAAATAAAAATAGAAAACTCACTAACGTGAACAGCACATCTAAAAATATATTCAAAATGTCCAGAAATAGGAATTTCTACATTGTCTACGGGCAGATAGAATAGAATCTGATAAGTCAATTAAACCAAAAGCCAATATTCCGTTTTGTGAGAATTGAACATCATATTCTCATTGATTAGGTGCAGAAGTAACATCTTCAGGCATTGCTTCTGCTGGTGGAGACTTCTTTGCAAGAGATTTGGGTATGTCTAAATGTTCTTGTGTGCAGCGCTGTTGAGGATGTGCAAGCAGTATACACATATAGCGGAAGAGGATACGTGATAGCCCCTGACCGCTCTCAAAGATATAGCCCTCATATTCAGACACATATTCCACAGCATCCACAAGTGCATCATATACCTCCTGGGGACAGTTATCTGGTCCAGGCTTGTCATGGAGGTAAAGAACATCCAGAGAAAAACACTTCTCGTTTACTGGCAATTGATGCTGTGGTCGTGTAGATGACCTGCAGTATATTAGAATCTTAACGAGAGGATGTCAGCCTTAACTATGACAACCTTATTAAGAAAACTATAGTCTAGGCAAGTCAAGATTTTGGCAACTGAAGAAAAGGTATAATAAAAGTGAGGCTTATTGCTTACCACCCTGAGTATTCGGTTTTGAGCACGGGATTTCTTTGCTTCATGAGATGCTACGCGAAACAGACTGGTAAGATCTGCATGGCCACAAGATGAAGTAGTTGGGAGTCCTCGAAGTGCTGTCATTGCAGATTCAACATCATCACTGAACTCTTTTCGAAGCTTCAGAACAACATAGAGAAGAAAAGAAAATATTACCATCAACACAAAATAAAGAGTATATTTTTTTTTAGCAAAATCAGCATCTTAGTTCTCATTAAAGTAAATTAGAAACTGATGAGCGTACACAAATGCCCTATTCTGCAACAGAATTCCCACATCAATGATTCGTTGCAGAAATAATTGATGCATGAGGCACATATTAGGGTTAAAATAGTCAACTCTTTTAAAACTGAACTTTAGTTCCATTTCTTTTAAGATGGGTAGATTTAGTCTAGTAATTTTTAGATAGGGTCAATTCAGTCCAATTTTTTTTAAAAAAATGATATTCTTTGAAGGAAAAATTGATTTTTTCTTAAAAACAACATTTTGTTTTTATAATACTCCTAAAACTAATATTAAAAACCCAAGAAAAATACTCTCTTCCTCATTTTGTTCCCAAAATAAAAATAATTTATAATGCTTATATAAAAGAATTAAAAGTACATAAATACAATGAGATAAGAGAGACTGAGAGGACATAGATAGATTAAGAGAAGAGAGAATAAGCTAGATTAAGATGAGAAAGAGAAAAGTAGTATTGTTTGAAAATGAGAGAGATTTTTTTATTATTATTTTTTTAAGAGAAATCCAATTTTACCATTTGAAAATTAATTTTTTATAAAAAAATTGGACTTAATTGACTTTATTTAAAAAGTTAATGGCTTAAACCTATCTAACTTAAAAGAAACAAGATTAAATTCCCCTTATTGAAGAATTAGAGGACTTAAGCGACCCTAATTCCCATGAGGGGATACAATTTGTTATATCGTGTGTGCTTCCATTATAGACGAGCTCTGTGTGTTAATAAAATATGACAATAGCAGCAGTGTTGGCATTTAAACTGTTCCATATATAGAATAAGGTACTACTGAAGGATGGCCCAATGCAAGATAATACTACAAAACAAGTCACAATTGTAAGACTAAAGGATTGGTTTTTCCAGACCTAAGGAAACAAGTTCTTCAGTCTTAACAAGGCCAAAGAAAATATGAAGCACCTTGACTTCATGAACTACATAAACGGGGGATTATCTGCATCTAGTGAACTACTATACTAACCAGAAAGACAAATGTATGTCTCACTAAGCTGGTAAGTGCTATCAATGCAAAATCAGTGAGCAACTTGTCTCACTTCAAAGATCAAACAATTGTCTCTTCTAAGGACCTCCATTGATTCTTAGGACGGAAAATATCACCCAATGATTACAACAAACTACTGTTTCGATCTAATTGTATATTTTTTCTTTTAATGATACAAAAGTTGCTTTGAGAACTCTTCTTATTTAGCCTGCAAAGTACTTAATGGCTTAATGCCACTGGACAACCCTCACGGCCCCTAAGCCAGAAAATAAAAACAAACTAAGCACCTGAAGAGACCACCACTCAGTCACAGCCCCCCATTTTGAAACAATTTGGTAACAAGTGAGAATAAAAAATTTAAATATGAGATTGCAGATGAATGGAACTTTCCCAGTTCCTAATGCAGCATGATAAAAGCATTGGTGGGTTAGTCTTTACAATATATTCCTCAATCTTGTATCCAACAAGAATGACCCAATTAACATAAATGAAAACAATGAAAAAAGAGACCTAGAAATTTGATTCTTTGTCTTAGATGGCTCCTTGCAGTGTGAAAGAATTTTGTTAGAAGAAAAAAAAATCATATGACCAAACACTATTCCATAAAAATCATATGATCAAACCTATAGTCCTTTTATTTTAGCAAAATTCACCCTAGAGTCCCAATTTCACACCCAAGGGGGCCTTTAAGCAAATACCCTAGAAATGTCTGCTTTGAAACCACCATTTTCACATAATTTAACAGGAAAAAGAAAAAGAAGGGCAGGCGAATAAGAATAAAGAGTACCCAGGAAGCGGATTTTCCCAGAACGGCGAAGGAAAATCGGTTATCGGGATTTATGGTGAGCTTGGCGTTGATGAATAGAAGAATAGCTTGCTTGATGGAGTCCAAGCGAGTGACGGGTCGACCATTTGGACCCGTGATTTTCATTTCACAGAGGGACTCAGGATCATTATCAATGCAGAAGATTATGTCCTCGTTGCTAATACGTGATGGTCTCAGTGAGTACCTGCTCGCTTCTGAGCTCTCTCCTTCTATTCCCTCCATCTCTCTCTCTCTCTCTCTCGAACGACACTACATTTGGTAAAGTATGGTTTAACTGTGTCGTTTAAAGCAGACAACAAGACCTGAAAGTGACAGACGGTGCGTTTTACTTTTGGGGGTACCTATATATGAATACGCTGTAAAATTTCTATTTGCTTCCATTTTCTTCCTCTTACCCAAGAAAACAAAAAACAATTGTTGCCAAAGCGGCGAATCGACACGGAGATGGCTTGTTGTCATGATCATAGTTGCGAAGATAATGATTGTTCCTCTGATTGGTCTCTTTACAAGCACATAGATCTCTCCAAGGTCCTGTTAATGCTTTGCCTTTGCATTATTCTTTACTTTCCATCTAGTTATTAGTTTAGAAATTTATCTAATTAAATTTAGCTCTGCTAATTTTAGTTCACTTTCAATGTCTTGAGTCAGTATTTTCTCGTCTTTGATGTGGTAATTAGTTTGAAAACCTAACCTGGGAGTATCTAACTCATTATTGCTCTTTTGCCGACATATGTTATTCTTTTGTTGAATCAAAAATGACCTACTTGATGTAGAAATTTTCGTTGAATCAAATATATTGTAAAACTCGAACTTCTTAATTTCTGATTATGTTGTAGTCAAGTTGCGGCTATAATAAAGTGGTTGGGAAGCTAAGTTCCTTTTACTAACATATAGGTCCTGTGTCATTCGTACATATACAATTTTAGATTTTTAGGTCGTGTTTTCTTTAGGTTTTATAATCTTCTTTGTGGCAATTTGAAGAGGATACAATTGGGGTGGATCTATGTAGGTGACGGGAGGAGCGGGCGCTGCCCCTATTAACTCGTGATATATAGAAAATATTACATGAATAAAATGGGACAGCCCCTGAATTTCAATTTTTAGGCTTTTATTATTCAAGATATTATTACAAACGAGATACTTTCACTGAAATAAGATGCACATAGCCCCTTTTCATATGATAAAAATATTTACTTTAAAAATGCATATGTATTATTTTGAAAATATTTACTTTTTTGATTATTAATTAATTTTTCCAGATTAATAGCTCTTACATTCTTCATAACCTACACTCACTCTTTATTATTATTATTATTTTGCTACAACTATTTTTTGTAAAAATTATATAAATTGAAAATCAATGAATGCTATTATTTACTATTTATGCTAAAGTACCAAATTTATGAATAATGCTAAATTGCATGTCTCAATATGCTAAATAATTTTTTTAACGAAGGTTGTAGGCAACATACACCAATAGATGTACCGATACATCCCAACTAGATTTTTATCGCATCAGCACTCTTATCATGTAGACTTTCATTCATAAATCTTATTAAATATTAAATAAATAAAAACCAATAAAGTGAGTTCATACAGAGTAATCCTTTGTAGAACCTATATCTAGGTCTACTATTAGCATAAAAATAAATGAAGGCACTTGCGAATAATGGGGTATCCCACTATTATGACGCAGTACAAATATTAGAAACCCTAGAAGTTATACTATCAATTACAACATTGTCCTATCTGTGGACATGAGAACAGTGAAACTCCACGTGAGATACCTTTTCTAAGCAATCAACCCATGTTGCATGCCATCTCAATGGAACAAAAAGTGATATGATATGAAACAGTGTCACAACATAAGTGGAATCAGACTCCAACTAAAGCTTCTGCTATCCAAAAGTGTTGGCATACGTTGTATGAATTGCTTGTAAGCTCTACCTCGAAAGTGGGTGAAACATTGAGTGGGATACAAAACAACCTTTCACTTAGGATTGAGAAGTCCTAAACAACCCTACACGGCTAGCCAACCTCGATGACCCAAATACAACATCATTTATGTTGACTTTTAGCCAGCTCAAAAGGCAAAGCTTACCAAATAACCTCTATAATATTGGAAGCTTATCGTGGAATGCCCTATACATGTAGATGGTTGAAGAATTATAGATTGTCAATTGTATTTCTCATGGTCCCATGTTGTGACCTGCTAGCCTCCCAAATGAACTGCCAAACTGTGAAAATTACAGAGCTTAATGAAGCCTGTTTGTCTTTATAATAATAATAATTTTTGGTTGTCTAAATAATCCAGATTGACGGAAATAATCTTTACTTTCCATAAATTACGAACTTGTTGCCCAAAATCGATCGCCATGCCATTTGTTCGTAGATCAAGAATAATGGAGTCTGTGTGAGGTTTTCTATTGAAGTAGGAGCCTAAAAGATCCTAGAATACACCTACAAAATGACAACTTAAAAAAAAGTGAAAGTTTCCTCAGCTAAACTGTATAGGGAAAATTTAAAGAGGAAAAAGTATCCTCTCTTTTTAGGTTGATAGTCAGTAGAGAGCTTGCTTTCGATGGCATACTAGAATTAAATGGACCTAAAAGGCAGTATGAAAGATGCCTAGATGGCCCTGTTCTAACTCTTAATCTCCCCAACTGTTCGTAAAGTCATATGCCTCACTGGTTGTAACCACTCTTTTAATTGTACGAGTCCGAACATGTGTGTCAGTATTGACCTTGACCACTACCAAATAAATCTCCAAAGCAATATCATAAAGTGGATCCTTGAAAGACTAAGGGAGGTACTGACCTTGACCACTACCAAATAAATCTCCAAAGCAATATCATAAAGTGGATCCTTGAAAGACTAATGGAGGTGCCACCTATCTGTTTGCAAGTAGTCCACAACTAACACATTCATTTGTGGATCAGCAATTGAGTTGGTTACCCTATCAATGAAGGGGGTGCCCAGCTAGTCATTTGTTCAAAACCTCACTGAAGAGTCCTTGCCAACTAATCATTTGGACTTCTTCAATAGAGCCAAATAATGGGGTTACGGCCAAACCAAAAACGGACGTAATAGTTGCATGGAAAGACCTTTCTATCCAAGTAGCATCTACACAAGTATGACAAATTGATAGAGTTCACTGTGATAATCCTCCAAGAAAACTCGCAACATGACATCATTTAAGAGGTTGAGGTCTCACAACCTAAGACCCCTTCCTCCATAGGGCGACAATAATCCTTCCAAACTACTTAAACCAATTTGAGTTTCTTTTTTCTTTTGGGGACCAAAAAAAATCATGAATAACTTTCTAGAATTGATTTTAGCCATCTATAAATTTAAAAGGAGTGAAGGAACATGCTCTGAATCATTGCAACTACCAAACATCTGCATCCTATCAGGGACAGAGTGAGCCTTCCGCACGACTCAATCTTGGTATTGACCTTATCAGCTAAACCTTGAAATCAACACCTTCTTGGTGCCCTCAAAATAAGGTGACTCCCAAGTAGAACATAGGGGCACCCCCAGTGCGCATACCAGTAATATCCCAAAATGGTGAAACACTTCTTGGGGTAACTCTCGCATCAAAGTAAATGAATGATTTATCCAAATTTACTAACTCTCTCGATAAGTGATCATATAATTGAAAAGCCACAAAGAAAATCCTAAGATTTGAAGGACAAGCCTGATCAAAAATGAGTAGATCATTAGTATATAAAAAGTAAGTGCTACAGTGCCCATAGGTGAAGAGATTGGTAGAAATTTATAGTTATCGACCAAAGATAAAAAGAAATTTATGAAGAAAGTCCTTTGTAGTACAAAATAAAAGCGGCAATAAAGGGTCTCATTGCTGCACTCCTAATGCCTCTGGGAGAATCATTTACCAGGATTGAGATTCTTGCTAAAATAAAAAGATCTCAAATTCAACACAAAAGAATAGCATCAAAACCAAAGCATTGCATCACCCTCAAGATAAATTCTCACCGCATGGTGTCAAAAGCTTTACGAAAATCAATTTTAAGAGCAACATAGCTACTACAATTAGAGTTACATTGTGTTGAAGCACTCATATGCCCTAGTCATACAATCACCAATGTTGCGGCTCAGTATAAAACCAAATTGGTTTGGAAGAAAGAATGTGTGACCATATACCCTCTAGACCGACAATAATCTTTGTAATTAGTTTAAAAATAAAGTTACCCAAAGCAACGGGTCTATATTATACGACTATACTCGCTTGTGAATACTTTGGTATAAATATCAAGAATTTTGAATTCAAACCCGGATGCATCTTAGCAATCTTAAAGTAGTTTTGAATAGTGTTGATTACATCAATACCAACAATGTTACAACAATTTTGAAAGAATTTACTAGTGAAACTATTCGATCTAGGAGCACTAAGTGGGTCTATAACAAAAACAGTGATGCAAATCTCTATCGTTAATGGTGCCCTCATAAGCTTTGTTACCTTCCACTATTACTAAGGAGGGTCATGTTTATTCCCAACTTGAGTAGAGAAAAACTATTATCCCAAAATATGAGCAACATTTTTTTCTGAATCATGAGTAAGCTCTCCATTTATCTCTAAATGAGTTAGTAGTTTTTAAGTCTTTAAAGGCTGAATAAGCAAGTGGTAGAAATTAGTGATCTGTTTCTATCTTTCGGCCATCAAGTAAGATCTTCTCCCTCGTAAACATGTTCTGTAGGTGTAGTGTAACAATCTATCCAAATATGCATCATCGTTATATTTTTTTTAATGTAGCAAGAGTGACTTTTCCTACTTCAATGTTTCGATCCAAATTACCAAAAATCTCTTATTCCAAACTTTGAGTGCAAATTTGAGAGCCTTGAGCTTCCCAATTAGGACTACCGTTGGACTATTAATGATAGGAGTCAACCAAATGGTACTTACCAAGTCTAAAATATTAGGCTGATCAATTCACATAACAAGAAACCAAAAAGGTCTAGGTCCCCTAGGCCTAGCAAAACTAGCAAAAAGCAATAACAGATACCCTACGAATTATCTGCTAACTTTTTGAAATACATTACTGTGTATAAAACTAATAGAAAAGTGTCATGTCAAGCCGTGCAACATCACAACCAGGCTAGTAAGAGTTACTCCAAATATATACTCGAACTTTTTTAACTCAACAAATTCAGTTCCTTATATTTTAATTTGATTAATTTAGTGTTCATCTTTTTATCTTGACCAATTTGGTATGTCATTATTATTTGACAATCAAGTAACTTTTGTTGGTAAAAGTTAACATAAAAGATCACTACCAATGCACATATTTCTTATTCTTATTTGACAATCAAGTAACTTTTGTTGGTAAAAATTAACAAAAAAAATCACTACCAATGCACATATTTCGTTGATGGTTATAGTAAAACAAATGAAAGTGCATTGCATGTGGCATTTTCTTTTAATTTTCTCTAATAATAATTCACTAAAATGACATGATTAGTCAAATTAAAAAAAAATATATCAAATTGATCATGTTAAAAGATACAGCATTAAATTGTTCGAATAAAAAAAGATGGAGAATCAAATTGATCAAATTAAAAGGTAAGAGGCTGGAGTGTTAAAAATTTGGGTACCAAATTGATTGTTCGATATAGAGCTCCTTCCTAACTTAATATCCTGCATCCTTCCTAACTTAATATCCTGCATCCGCCACTTGAGATAGTGATGAAAATTTGCTCTTATGTTGTTTGTGATTAATATATCAGTGAACATTCTTGGGGATTTGTCATATCTTCCTTGTTCTATTTGTTAGGTATCTGCATTAAACGAGGCTATTCAGGGAAGTGTAAAGTCAGTTTTTAAATCTTGGGAGCAACGGCTGGATTTTTCAGGGGTAACTAGCGCTTCTTCCATGTTTGTTTGTGTTGCCACACCCATGATGAATTTTTCGTTCCGTGTTTGTTTGTGTTGCCACACCCATGATGAATTTTTCGTTCCATGTTTGTTTGTGTTGCCACACCCATGATAAATTTTTCTTTATTAAGGTAAAGTTTATATTTCGGTTTGAACTTTGAGATTAATTTCTTGGGACCTCAGTTTGTCTGATTGGAGGTTTCACTGAGTTTGTTAGATTTCTTTTCAATAAAACATGTATATGGATAATTTATCAAAACCTGACGGGTGTCTGATGATTCTCAGATGTTCGCATTAGGTATGTTCCTTTATATTATCTTAGCAGCATTTTATTTCGGATTCATTCACCCCTATAAAGTAAAGAATTGTCTCTTTTACTACATGTCTCTGCTCTACTCCAAGTTAGATAGAGGCTGTTGAGAATATAAAAATGTAGAGCAAGAATTAGAGAAGTAAGTAAATCTATTATTAATTCATGGTTCCATGAGAGATCATATCTAATCTCTTATTTATAGGCTTTCAAACCTAATAAGACTTGGATTCTGGATAATAATAATAAAAGACTAAATTTTATCTCTAAGATAAATATAAATCCTATCTATTAGATAGTTATTATATCTATAGTTAATTATTATCTCCAACACTGCCCTGAAGCTGGACATAGATAATATCTTTGTTCAGCTTGGATGGACTATTACAAAAGACACAAAATGAAACTTAAGATCCTAAACAATATCTAACGACATGAGTGCACCGCCACATAGTTGTATTGAATTTGAGAAAATTCGCTTGTAGTTGAAGTTGAATGCAATAAGCACATGATTAGTAGTTTGTTCATTAGTATTTTTTTGTTGAGGACAATCACTCATAAACAATAGTATTAGTCACAAACAATTGATAATTGATAACTATGGGCCTAGAGACGGAGTATGACCCAAAGAGTTATCAAAGAGTAGTAAAGACTAAAAAGTTCTCGGGGTTGAAAGATAGAGGAAGTTAACTCGCATATAACCGAACAATAATAACTCAATTTTTTTTATTCGTGCACAGTCAAAACCCAATTTTTATGGGCACAAATAGAGTAAAAATGTGACAAAAATAAACTCTTATTAGAACAAATGCTTCATTCAACAATGAAATACCAAGAGTGAGAGTGAGACAACCCGATGAAGACTTAATATTTGTAATATTATTAGGAGATTTTTTTTAACCATTGAGTTAAGATTGAAGGATACTGCTAAGTTACACCTAGACCTAACACATATTTTTTGGAGCTGCAAGATTGATCTAAATCAAACAAAGAGGAACAAGGATAAATATCCAACTAGTACCAAACAAATTGAACGGAGACTTGAGGGTGATTATGCATATTCCAAATACGTCATATGATGGAATCACCAACCTTTTTTTGACAAATCAAATCTTAGAGACAATGGATATATTTTCCACGAGCCCCTTGTTTGCATACGGCATTGCTTAAAAGGAGAACAATGACTGTAGGAGAAGCTGCCATATGAGGAGTGGCTTACACGAATTGAGTGATGTGTAGTTTTTCTTTGCCGATGTCAACTAGAACTATGTTTGATAGAGATGTGGTGCCGTGAGTGTTAATATTTTTGCTTTTTGGAAAAGGGACCAATATGACTCATGAGGGAGTGAGGATAGTTACGATTGAACACCACTCTAATACCATGTATTAATATAAAGTAGGTTATGCGGGAACGAATATTAAGAAATCAAAATGAATTGAGAGGAGAACTAGAAACAAAGAGAGGCATTTTAATTCTTATTCTTATTCATTAATAATAGATTACATCTATAAATAATATTTATAGGAATAATAAAACCTAAAATCCTAATCTTAGTTGGACTCATAATACGACTCCTTTACTATTAAGGAAACATAATATGTAATTATCTAATATTATAATTCTTATAGTTTCAAACACTAATAAGGAAATTAAATAATCAATATCTAATGTTCCAATTGAAACTTTATGCCAGTGTTCTTTCCTTTTCTAGGCAGTGGTTGTAATATGATCTGATTGGTTATTTTTAGAAGTTTTCTAAAACTTAATTCCTTAGGGAGGGGTGCAGATAGGCTGCTCATAATTTTTCTAGTGGCAATAAGAAATTATCTTACCTTATCATCAGTGTGGTTTTCCACAGAAATCATGTGCAAGATTCCAGTTTTGGCATATCTTATTTTCCATTGTTTTAAAATTCCCATATATTTCTGTTGACATTTGATCTGCATGGCCAAAAAAAGTTTTACTCAGCAAGATAGTATTAATAGGCATATCGAGCCTCATTTTGGTCTTGTCTTTTGCGGCAGGATCATTTGGAAAGCAATGAGGGTGATCCTGAATTACTTATTTTTATCCCGTAAGTGCCTGCTTTTCTCAACTGAAACTGTCAATATTTGCAGTTCTTCATTTATTTATTTCTAATACATGTCTCCAACTTCACATGCAATTCTTTAATTTTAAAATTATAAGTATTTTCATGATTTGGTTTATATGCATAAGCATGATATTTGAGGGGCCAATCTGAGATTGCATTTCAAAGTTCTCCTAATCTTCAACATTCTAGATATATCAACCGAAGTTCCATTCATGTTATTACATATGGTTTTGCTTGCTGGATGGGTTATCATTCTTTTTTCTTATTCCTTCTAAAACTAAGATCCCTCCCATGATGATACAAGACGGTTAATCCGTCCGCTTACAGCGGGGCAGGATCCACTCCATGTGACACGAGATTCTCCGCTTTAGTCCATAACTGCAAGTTCAACGGGCTCACGATCATGACTTGAGAATTCAGCAGGACCTCACGACTTTGCTTCTAGGGACAAACCCCAAAACGCGTCATGTCATTTAGAGAGTGCTCACCCCTTATAAACACATCACCACTTACCTTCCTAAGCAATGTGGGACATGGCACACTGCATCATACACTCTTACTTAGGGAGTTACGTCCTCATAAGAACGTAAACCCACATGATGTAGTAGGGTCATGGTTCTAATACAGAACGGTTAATCTATGCACTTACAATGGGGTGAGACCCACTCCGCGTGGCACGAGTTGTCTACTTTGGTCCATAACTGCAAGTTCAGCAGGTCTACTGCCATGACTTGACAGTTCAGCTGGACCTCACGACTTTATTTCTAGGGAGAAATCCCTAAACGCGTCATACCATTTAGATAGTGCTCACCTATTATAATCACATTACCACTTACCTTCATAAGCAATGTGGGATATGTGCAGGCACATTGCATCAGTTTGTTTCGTAACATAAATACGAGGACTTCTTGTCAAAGAATGTTCTCCCCTAAGTGGGGATGTGCTTATAAGCCAAACAAGAATATTGTCAAGATCTTAAGCCAATATGCTATTGCTGTGATTCCATTTCATTTGACTTCAAATCCAAGGATATGTTAACATAGAGGCAAGGTGGCTCATAAACACAAGATATCTTCTGTGACTGTCCAACAATAGCATGCACTAAAGATTCAAGTTGTTTAATGCATAGTTTTCCATATGTGAGCTAGTTTGGTGCTATCCATGCCTATACCGACCTCAAATTGGCCTTAACATGAATCTGATTGTTGACAGCAGATAATATGGTTTTTGGTGAATTAAAATCTTCCTTTTATAGTTTATCAAAAAATTCTCTTCTTTTTTGTGTTTTTTTTTTCTTCTCTCTCTCTCTTGCTAAGGAAATCTCATTCTATGCTGATCTCAACGCATGCACCTCTTTTTTTATGCTTTTTTTGTATTTCTAGTTAATGATATGTTATATCCTTGGAAAAACAAGAAATTAGCGTTTGCTTTTCTTTATTGTTGGAAATTATATGTTCTTCCCATTTTATTCATTGCCACCCATCAACAAACAATGGATAACTTCCCCTTGAATTTTTAACGGCTATGATTTGTGATTTTCATTGTTGTTGAACAAGCTCTTGCATACATTACTTTTCCTGTGGTGATAGGTTTACATCAGATGTCAAGATCAAGAGCATTTCAATAGTTGGTGGTACCGATGGAACTAGTCCTTCCAAGATGAAAGCGTAAGTTATAGCCTTTGGAATTCATTCATACCACCTTAATTCCCAAAAGAGTACAATAGTAATATTTTGGAAATCATTTTTGTGTATCAAGAGAGAACCATGGGCTCTGCTTGTGTTTGTAATATCGGAATAGCTCATACTTAGAAAACAAATATCCATTTACTTTCTTCTTTCTACCTAAGTCAAGAGACATGCATTAGTGTTAACCATGTCTGTTATTTACCGCAAAATAAATTAAAGAAGCTTTTGAAATAATGAAATCCCTCTCCTCCACATTAGATGTCTCTTTGCTGTTCCTAATAATCCATGATTTTATCCAAACTAGGTTCATCAACCGAGAAGGGATTGACTTTTCAGATGCTCAAGATATGCAAGCCATTCAGGTAGCACTTGATCATAGCTCGTGTCAGTTAGTATGTTTATCATTGCTGTTTGTATGATTACTTTTTCATCTGTATCAAGGAATGGGATTTAGTAGAAAATTTCCAAGGAATTCTGGAATATCAGACAAGGTAACTATTTATTGCTTTACATCTCTATCAATAAAGATAGCATGAAAGGCTTCCCAATCTGATTCAGCTAGAGCAGGGAAGATTGTTTTTCTACCAGGCTTATGTATACTTGTTTGATCACTCGAAACTTGACATGTCACAGATTCTTGTGGGAAAAATGTCTTGCTTATGATGTATTTTATTTTGTTCTTATCTTCTTGACATTACATTATCCTTACTTTTAGATATTCCAAATTTCAAAGTGTTGGAAACATCACTTTGCATTTTCCCGAGAACTTTGGTGGGGATACAACTCAAATACATTACATTGGCTTTAAAGGTGAAGCTACCAAGGTATTTTATCACGTGGCTGATTTCATGTTGGTATTAGAATTGCAGGGTCACATTTTCTTATGTAATCTATTATGTACAGATGAAGAGGGATGTTGTTGCAACTATTGTTTATGAACTCATGCCAAATCCATCTGATCACAAGTGAGTTGCGATTGGTATTTCAAATAGTTACAAAAAAAATCTTTATCTCAAGTTGTTTTGTGTTTACGAGTAAATAATTATAGGTTAAAGAAAAGTGGGTCTATAGTTATTGTTCGCCACATTAGTTGTATGCAACAACAAACAACTTGATGTGAATAGAATTGCTCAAATAGTTATGTTGGTCTTGTCCTCATGGCTGTAATGCAACTTTCTACACTTTGTATGCTAAAGGGCATCAGTTTTTATTATTAAAAAAAAGGGCATTAGTTTCCCTACTATTTGGTTATGTGCATTTTGAGGTCATTTGGAAAATTCTTGTGCTTGATTTCAGAACAAAGGCTGAAAGTGGTGGGGGTCTTTCGCGCGTGGAATAAGAGATTCATGTTCGTGGGGGTGGTTTCTGAGGAGGGCATGAGTTTGATTTTCTATCATATATGTCGGTGCAAGAAATGAAGAAATATATTTTGAGTGTTTATGATGACCCTTTGTGGCACTTCTTGATAAAGGTCCTTTCCCTTCTCTCACTATTAGTGTATGGCAAGTCTTGGGTAATACGAGTTTCACCCAAAATTTACTCCCTACTTGTATCCTGTTGAAAATCTATACGCCAAGCACGAATATAGATTCTTACATGCAACAAGACTCTTTCATCCTCCGTGTTGGATTTGTTTGTTTCTTTAACTCCTTAGTCATATGAAAACTTGCTGGTAAAGTTAGAGATTTTGGCAAATACAAAAAATTGTAGTAGATATAGGACTTGTTTGGTCAAGTAATTTAAAAATTGTTTTTTTTGTATTTAAAATAAAAACCTAGTTTCAAAAATACTAAACATGTTTGGCTATATAATTTTTAATATATATATTAGGAATAAAATAAATATTTAATATATTTTTATTGTATCAATAACAAAAACTATTATAACAATATTATTATTCATTTTAGTTTGACATCTTTAGTTTGTCCTAATTTTTCTTTTATAATAATTATATATATATATTTGAAATTATGTTTTCTTATTAAAATATTAATTAAATGATTTTAATTATTATGCATCATATTTTATTCGTTTAGTAAACTAGTTAAATGTGTTTAGTTCGCGATAAAAAGGATATAATAAACTAAAATTTATAACCAATTATAAATAATTTTTAAGAATAATTTTATCAAATATATTAAAAAATATTTTTTATATTTTTTTGTATTTTAAAATAGCTTTTTTAATAATTGTCGAACAAGTTGTTTTTAAAATTATAAAAAATTATTTTAAGTTAAACTATCGAACAATTACTAAACTTTACGACCTCGAGAACTTCCTTCGCTAGGAATTTTCATGATGTATGATTACAACATTTGTCTTGAAAATGTTTTGAACAGGTGAAGCATAGAAAAGACCAAGAGAATGTAAGGCCAATAAGCAAGCAAATACAATCACCGAATGAACAGCGTTTAGTGTAAGCTATATTTAAAGTTGGGTCGAATGATGTGCAGTCAAATCAACTGGAATAAATGTATCAATATTTTTATTTTTTGTAAGATGGCTTCAAAGATATAATATTTATTTTAAAGATAATATTTAAATTTTATATTTATTTTTTGTGATGATTTAAGTTATTATTATAAAAAAATTGATTGTAAAGGACAAATGATAATTTTTAAATTTTTTATTTATTTATTTTTATTTAATTTAGTATTAAATTTTTTTTTTTTAAATTTATTCAAATTAAAACAATATCTATCTAATATAAATAAAATGAAAAAAAAAATTATTTTGTTCTTGTATGTTCACTTTTTAAAAACACTGGTTAGAATCTTACAAAAACTAAATATAGAATTTAAATATTATTTTTATAATAAATATAAGATCATAATGATATTTATTCTTTTTTTTAATAATAGTTTAGTCTATTATTTTTAAAAAGTGATACAATAAGAAAAATATTTTTTGGCCTAAATGGCTTTATTTTTGATAAATTAATCAATTTTTTATCGAACAACAACTTATCTAAAAACTTATAGTTTTATATTAAATTATATAATAGAAATACTAAATGATCATCCTTTCATAAATTTAATAAAATAATATCAATGTCATAGCGACTCTACCGGAACTTTGGTGTAATGAATTTAACCCATTTACATACAAAAATAGATAATATATTACATTCATATTTAATGAATTCAAACCATTATCATTTAACAATTTTTTGAGGCGATTAAATTCACAGTTGTGGAGTTTCTTCCAAAACACCATAGTCACTTGCTTTAATAGAGATAGAAAAGTTAATATCTCATGTGAAACTCAATGAAAAGATAAACTATTATTCAAGATTGTCATTAATATACGTCCAAATTCATTATATTTAGTTCCTAAGTTGAGGCTTATATATAAGAAAAATGAGTTATAGTTGTTATAAATTAGCACTAGCAGAAGTGAATTTGGGGTTCCATTTGGTTACATAAATATATAATTATGAGTAACAATAAAATAATAAGCAGTGAAAAAAATAAATAGCATACAATGATTTAAGTGGTTTAATCTTTTAATGTGAAAAATCTACTCTACTGACGATGACACATGAGTGATTTAAGTGGTTCAATCTTTTAATGTGAAAAGTCTACTCTACTGACGATGACACATGATGAATATCTACTAATAATGAAATAAAGATACAAACATCAATCTTTAGAGAGTTTCAATAAAATATACCAAAACCAAAATACAACCACAAAATAACTCTCTCTAATTTACTAGTAATATATAGCAAGATAAATTAACAAACTTGCTATTTAATTAAATATTATCATACAATAAGCTTATTGCATATGTCAACACCTTCTACTCTATTCTGCGAGAAGAAACGTGGGTTGTTGAACAACAATAAAGGTGGAGATCAACAACGATGCAGAATCTGGAAATAGACGCAGCTTTGATGGAGGGGCTGTGTTTAGCGAGGCAACAATTTCCAGCGACAACAAGGGTTTATTTCTATGCACCAGAGTGAGCCGATCAACGTCATAGATAACAAGGTCGAAGCAACCTAAGATTGGAAACCATGTCAAGTGTGTAGCAACATAGTAGAGAAGACAGAGTTGGGAAATGGCGTGGGATGAAAAATATTGCCAACACGAGTAAATTAATGAAACATTATATAGGAAAATGGGATAAGGTTTTAATGGGTAAATATTTTTTGGGCCTAAAGTTTTGGGCCATAATTTAACAAATCTCCACCTTGGCTCAAAACGGAAGCATATGAAATTCCTTGCATTACTAAATAACCATCGTCTAAAGCTCCGAAGGGTGATCATCTTCTGCAAACCCCAATCAAGTCCAAGTAATGTTTAAACTTGTTAAATGGAACTAGTTTGGTTAGCATATTAACTGTATTCTCTATAGTGACTATCTTATTGACAATAATAGCACCTTGGGACACAATTTCATGAACGAAATGATATTTGATATCAATATGTTTGGTTATTTCATGATACATAGTATTGTTGATCAAGTGTATCGCATTTTTACTATCACAAAATACAACCAAAGTATCCTACTGTAAACCCAAATCACAAACCAAACCTCTAAGCCAAATGGCTTCTTTCACTATTTCTATTGCTACCATATATTATGCCTCTATGGTAGACAAATCAACTGTATACTATAAAGTAGCATTCTAACTAATGGCACAATGAGAAAAAGTAAAGACATAACTTATCAGAGATTTTCTTCTATCCAAATCACCAGCATAATTAGAGTCCACATAACCAATAACATTGCAACTAGTATCAAAACTTTCATCATATACCAAACCAAAATTAGATGTGCCTCTAAAATACCGAAGTATCCATTTCACTGCTTGCCAATGACCCTTGCCAAAATTACTCATATATCTACTGCAACACTAATTACATGTGAAATGTCTGGATGAGTACAAACCATAGCATACAATAAACTACCAACGACATTAGCGTATAGAACCTGAGACATGTACTGCTCTTTTTCTTTTGATTGTGGTGACAAATCCAAAGAAAGCTTGAAATGCGCAACTAACGGCGTACTCATAGGTTTAGACTCTTTCATACCAAAGCGTTCAAGAACGTTTTCAACATAATTTTTCTGAGTCAAATAAAGCTTGTTCACTTGTCTATCCCTATAAATTTTTATGTCCAAAATTTTCTTCACTGCACCCAAATATTTCATCTCAAACTCATCACTAAGTTGAGACTTTAATTTCTAAGTCTCAAACTTATTCTTAGAAGCAATAAGTGTGTCATCAACATAAAGCAACAAATAAATAGATGAACCATCATATAATCTTTTATGATAAACACAACTATTATAATCATTCCTAAAGTAACCATGATCAATCATAAAAGAATCAAATCGTTTATACCACTACTTAGGGAATTACTTCAACCCATATAAAGACTTTGTCAATAAAAAAACATGACCTTCCTTACCTGGAACAACAAACCTCTCTAGTTGATGCATATATATTTGTTCCTTAAGCTCATCATGTAAAAATGTTGTTTTGACATCAAGTTGTTCTAATTCCATGTCAAACAATGCAACCATAGCAAGCAACACACGAATAGAGCTATGTTTTCACAACATGTGAAAATACTTCATTGAAGTCAATACCCTTCTTCTGACAATAACCCTTTGCAACACACGTGCCTTGAACGCTTCAACCTCAAGTATACCTTCCTTTTTTTGGAATACCCATTTGTTTCCAACAATCTTCTAGCCTTTAGGCGATTTCACAAATTCCCAAGTATGATTCTTATGAAGTGATTAAATCTCTTCATTCATAGAAACCAACCATTGAAAAGGCTCATCACAAGTGACAGCTTCATGATAACTAGAAGGTCCATGCACCTCCATAGACTCTACCACATACAATGCAAAAGAAACTAAGTCTATATTTACATACCTTTGAGGACATAAAAACTCTTTTACCCTTTTACCCTTAGTGATACTATATGGTTGCTCATGTTGCTCTTCTGTTACATCATGAGTAGAATCATCTATCTCATCAATAGATGGATGATCTGAAGTGCCCTTTTGCACTTGACTAGGAGCTCCACTCTCAAGCTCTACCTACTCACTAACACTGTGGTCTTTACCTATGGTGTATGACGGACAATGTGGTGTCTCACTATGAAACTCCACTTCTGAGTAGTTTTGTGTGGATGCGATATCAGGTAGTTTATGGTAGTGAGCCTTCCGTCAAAGGATCTTACCAATTGTCAGTGGTATCTGAAAACAAAAGGGTAATGGTGTGCAAGCAACAGCTAATGGAAGCGCATTCAATAGAAAGGAAAATAATAACAAGTGGGCATAGCCTTAGCATCGAAGCAACTTTCCTTGGAACTATGGGCTTACTCCAAGGTCAATTCAGAACTACTTTTTGCTTCTATCTCAAAACATGGGATGTAATCTTACCTGGTCAATTCTCAACTTTATCCTTGAGGACAAGGATTCTAAAATGGGGATGGAATGATACGAACATATATTGCTTAGTGCAACATATGAGAGCGAGAAGTAGAGGAAGGGGACCACAAAAAGCACAAAAGGCAAGCGACACACGAGGCCACCAAGCAAGGGCAAGCAACACACGAAAAAAGGGACTACCAACCAGGCCATACAGAGGAGCTGTGATTCTGTTAGAGATGTCAAGAATTAGTTAGAAGGATTGGCTTGTAATTCCTTGTGCATATAAGGCTATATATAGCCATAGAATTTGAAGAAGAAGGGGGAATAGTTATACAATTTACCTTTTATGCCTCTGTTCTTCTTCTTCCTTACCCTTGAGAAATTCTTCACGTAATAGTTATTTAATTAAGACAAATAATTAAATAATTATCTAAAATCTATTTAATTGCCTCTATAGAATTGTTGGCCAAACAATTAATAATATAAAAATCATATTAAATAATATAATTAAATTATAATTAATAATTGAGGTAAAATATTATATCATCACATGGTGAAAATTAGGTTCATAAGATCCATAAATTAATAAATTAACTATACATAATCGTGTTCATAAAGCTCATATTTTTCATGAAAAAAACATAAAAATTGATAAAGAAAAGAGTAGAAGAAAAAATACAATCAATCTCTTAAATCGTAGTGTTAATTTCTTCTTAAATCTCCACCAAAATTGTGTCCTTTTTTAATTTTTTTTTTGTATTTTTCTCTCTTTTTAGCTCCAAAAACTTACCAAAATTATGCTAATGATGGCTCCTTAGGGTTTTATAGAATGATTAGGGGCTTAAATACAGCTCAGGTGCGATCTGGATCCTTAGTTAAGCTTTAGATCAAAGACTGAGATCAAAACAAGTAAAACTGACAATGCCACAGCATGACATGTGGCACACAGAAATCACTGAGTGAATCAAATCACAACTCGTGGTTGAAAAGAATAGTGGCGTGGTGCACGATTGAAATGCAGGGAGAAATGGCGTAGTGACATGTGGTAGGGATGTTTGATTGATCTTCAAACTCGGATTGAATGTTGTGCTAACACGTGGCATGCGGTTCATCCTCCTCATATGCAGCATAACGTGATTTGTTGTCTCTACTTGTGTGGTGTCTGTGTGGCTTGCCCAGTCAACTTCTCTACTTGCGTGGCATGACACCTAGTATCTCTTGATTGATTGTGCGTTAAAAATTCATAAAAATTTAAAAAAAAATCCAAAAATTATATTTTCACCCTTTTTCACTAAAAAGTATATTTTAATATTTTTTACCTTAAAAATACTATTTATTGAATAAAACAAGTAAATATTAAGTAAAAAAATACATTAATGCTCTACTTTGATAGAATCATCAAATATCAAAGTTTGAATACCATCAAACTTTGCTCTGACAAATTTAATTTACATATACTCTATCACAATGAAGTCTAGTTTTAAAATAGAATTTTTTTAGAAAGAAAATGATTTTTTCTTAGGAAAAAATGAGAGGAAAATGATTATTTTTTCTATGTTTTCCTACAGTAGTCAATTATATAAATATTCAAATATGATAGTTTAAAACAAAAATTGATGCAGTTAATGGGATTCAATAGTTGCTTAAATTGGTGCGATAAATTCTATTGAAATTGCTACAATAAATGCCATGAAACTACTGAAATAAGCTTTTGTAACAGTTGAAATAACTCTCTAATAGTCACAAGGAAATTCAAGAATTATTTTGAGAAGGAAAATAAAACTTATAGATAGCAAAAATTGGATCGTGCAAGGTCCTTTAAAATTGGATGACATTCGTGTCCGTAGAATATGAAAGCATGCGATTAGAGTTTTGAATTTTTGGCTCGAACATCTGAGAATTACACCTCAATATGTGTTGTTGATTTTTCTATATAGGACAAACATAAATAATCAAATTTTCTTTCTCAATAAGTAAAATTTGAGACTCAATTTATTATTAACTCCAATATCATTTCCAACATATAATATATGATTTTTCCTTGCAGAAAAGAATTCAAATCAATCACGACTACACATTTTATATCATATCAAGTGGTTTTCATTCAAAATGATATTTAATTATAGGTTAAAAACCTAATTTTCTAACAAGTAGCACCGTTTCAATGGTGATTTAAGTGGTTTTGGGTGAGGAAAATAAATAGTAAATATTGAAGGTTTTTAGATTTTTTAGATTTTAAACCCAAACATAATAAGCTTTAAATTTTTTAAATGTAATGGACGAAGAAATAATATATGTAAAAAATTTAATAGTTTGATGACATATTTATAACAAAAAGTTTAACGTTACATTCATAACATTTTCAATAACTCGATTATATATATGTTTGTTCATTCTTATATTTGTTAACACATAAAATAATGATATCGAAATTTGTATTTATTTTGAATAAAGTTAATAAAATAATATTTATAAATTTATAGTAACAAAATAATGGCTCTTATGTTTTTCATATATATTTTTACTATAAATAGAAAACTCAATGCCATTTAATTTAAACTTTTTTTACTTATAACATGAGATTTTATCTAGCTAGGATATTGGTTTTATTTTCATTTTAAGATTTTAAAAATATTTTTTTCTGCGTTTAAGGTGTTTAGAAAGTTATCAATCTTTATTAACTTATTTTAATAGCTACATATTTTTACAGTGTTATTGTAAATCTATATACGGGATAAATTTGTATATAAATAAAAAAATAAAACTAAAATAATAAATAAGAATTTAAAATGTGCACACGTAGTATACAACATCTTGAGTTAATTTACGAAGTATACCGCAATTGACCACGTCCAAAGTACACACGTAGACTCCAAAGTATTCAGCCACGTGGTAAACGTATTGACCATTGTGACAGAATTGGTAATCGAGTCGGCTATAATATACTTCCGTGTACGCGGAACGGGCTAATAATGGCAAGCACTATTTATATATGAGAAAAATAATCCAATTTTGTGATTATTATTCTAACAAACTTTGCATTTGACATTTATTATAAAGTTATAATAGTTAGTTTTTTTTCAATAATAACAACAGTTTAAGTAGACTGAAAAAAATATTTAAATAATATCTACTCTACCTAAATTTTGAAATAATAATATTAATTTTTATTATTTAACTATTTAACATATATTTTTAAATAACATAAAATAAAATTTAATTATTTAAATATTATATATTTTTATATAACTATGTATATATAAAAAATATATTATTTAATATTTATTTGATTTTAATTTATTGTAATTTTAGTATTATAATAGATCTATTTTAACTTATTGGATAATTTGAATTACCCTACATCCGACTTTGACCTTTCAATTCCTCGCCTGTTTCATTGAGTCTTGTTTAGCTAACAGCTTCAAGCTTTAAAGTTTCACCTAATCTAACCTAACGTCCTAACATAACATAGACTCCTTTTTTTATTTTCATATCTCTGCCTTGTCTCTCTCAATAGCCTTGGGTTTTGTTCTCCGCCTTATTATTTTTCTATTCAAAAGGATCTTCCAGGTTTTGAGTTTTAGGGTTTTTGGATAATCTTTTTGCTGCTATGGCTGTGAGCTCGTATTCTGCTGTTTTAACCAAGGCGAAGATCTCCCGTTTTAATCTCCACGATTCGGATCGTACTTTTTCGACGTAAGCCTTCCAATTTACTTGATCATCTCTTCTTTTGTTGTTTGTAAAATCACCTGTTCTTTTCCAGAAATTGCACAGTTATTTTTTTTTTCCTTTTTTCTGTTACGATGATTTTGATATATTCGATATTGTTATTTATTTGTTTCTTTCCAAGTTTGAATGAATTTAACTTTGTTGATCAATTACTATTACCAAGTTAAACAAATGTGCGTGTTCTTTAGGTTGCTATATAGTAGTCCCAGCTGAGGAGTCACAACTTGAACAATTAACCGATTTGTATTGATCCTCATTAGATTTGGAGATTTCCTGCACAGGAAATTGAGAATTGTTTGAGTGCAATATTTATTTTTACTTTCGGGAAAATGTGGCTCATGGTAAACTCCTAATGCCAAACTTACAATTCAATTTCAACCTTACAAAATTACAGTAATATCCTTAAACCTTTTAAAAGGTTTTACTTAGGTTCTATAGTAGTTAATAACATGTGATCATCTTACTAATCTCGTCAATGTCCACGTAGGATTTTTTTTTTTTTTTAAAGATTCGATTCATGTAGGCATTTTATATAAAATTTGTAATTAAATTATGTGTTATTAGCTAAAATAGGACCTAATTGAAACCTTTTGAAAATTTTGTGTGATTTTTGTATGTTTGAACACTTGGTGAATCAAGTTCTAAGTTTGGAGAGTTTATCCTTTTGATTATTGGGGTCAATGTAATGTCGAACACATTGATTTTCTTGCAGGTCGTGCTCTTTGAACAGGTCTCTTATGACTGTCTCCTGTCATTTGTCCAATAGTTCTTCACTTGGTAATTCATCACCTGATGAACAAGTAGTTTTGAGCTCTGGCTTGAGGGGTCCTACTAAGGGCATGTTTGGGGGATTAAATCAATTTTTTTCCATTGACAAGAGAAACCCTTTGGGGCAAACATTTTGCTCTGCGGGTGTCTGCACTTATGGGGAAACGGTTATAGAAACAGAATCTTATTCACATGCTAAAGAAGAAAAAGTTGGGGTTCTACTTTTAAATCTCGGAGGACCGGACACTCTTAATGACGTTCAGCCGTTTTTGTTCAACCTTTTTGCAGATCCGGTGGGTTACTTAATTACTATTATTATGTACTTGCATTAATTCATTTTTTAGGCTATGCTAACACATGTATTGCTTCTATGACAGGATATTATTCGTCTCCCAAGGCTATTTTCATTTCTTCAGCGACCATTAGCTCAACTTATTTCCATGCTTAGAGCTCCCAAAAGCAAAGAAGGGTATGCTGCTATAGGAGGTGGCTCACCCTTGCGTAAGATTACAGATGAGCAGGTAAAGATACGCCTTCTAGAGTTCTTTTTTTAGTTGTTGTTTTCTTGCTTATTGTCATTAATCTAGGGGGATGCTGTGTGATGTTTTCCTCTGCAAAATCTAATACACATTTTGTGGTACATGTCACAGGCTAGTGCACTTAAGAAGGCTTTGGAACACAAGAACTTGCCTGTAAATGTCTATGTAGGAATGCGATATTGGTATCCATTCACCGAGGAAGCAATAGATCAAGTTCGTTCTTAATCTCTTGATTGCAGCTTCCTTTAGTAACCCGTTAATATGCCATGCCTTTGTTTTGGCCTCTAACTATCTAAAACGGGTGTTAATGGTTAAATTTTAACTGATGAAAGTGTTTCCCTCAAGTTTCCTGTGCTTTTTATGACAACCTAATCAGGAGATTTGGTTATTATGTGTCAGATTAAGAGGGACGAAATAACAAGGCTAGTAGTTCTGCCGCTATATCCACAGTATTCTATCTCTACAACTGGATCAAGCATCAGTGTGCTACACAGAATGTTCCGGTGAAATATTTTCCATTCTGCAAATTAAATACTGGATAACTAAAAATTTCAAAGCTTATGAATATGATTTGTCTACAGGGAAGATGCCCATCTATCAAGAATGCCTGTTGCAATTATAAGGTCTTGGTATCAACGAGAAGGTTATGTCAAATCCATGGCTGATTTGATTGCAAAAGAGCTTGAGATTTTTTCTAAGCCTGAAAATGTGCGTTGATAATGTTGTGAACCAATTCCAAATGATTCTTTCTAGTAATTAAATATTTGACTGCATTTTGTACACCATTGCAGCTTCAAATGAATTGCTCTTTTTTCATGAAATTTCAGGTCATGATATTCTTCAGTGCCCATGGGGTACCAGTCAGTTATGTAAAGGATGCTGGAGATCCTTACAAGGATCAAATGGAGGAGTGCATTCAGTTAATTATGGCAGAGCTGAAGGCTAGAGGAATTAACAATAATCATACTCTTGCTTACCAGGTACGTTGTAAAGCACAATAGTAGAACATCGTTTTTTTATGGTACAATCTAGACTATGTAGTTATCACAATCAATTTAAAACCTTATATTCTTCTATATTTGCTTATCAGAGTCGTGTTGGGCCTGTAGAATGGCTGAAGCCCTACACGGATGAAGTTCTTGTCGAGCTTGGTCAAAAAGGTGTCAAAAGTCTCCTAGCAGTTCCAGTGAGGTACATCTTTTTGTGCTGGAAGCAGCCAGCTCACTGCTGTTATTGATTTTAGTTCCTTATGATGATCTGCAAAAAAGTTCAACTGTTGACTAAGATTACTTGTATATTTTTAACCACTTGGCAGCTTTGTGAGTGAGCATATCGAAACCCTTGAAGAGATAGACATGGAGTACAAAGAGTTGGCTCTGGAATCCGGCATTGAGAATTGGGGTCGGGTCCCTGCCCTTAATTGTACTTCTTCCTTCATCACAGATCTTGCAGAAGCTGTCATAGAAGCCTTACCATTGGCGACGTCTATGTCAACTCCAACAAGTACCTTTAAAGAAGCTGATTTTGATCTGGTAAGATATGCCATTAAGATGCTCTTTGGTTCTGCCTTGGCGTTTCTTTTGCTCTTTTCTCCGAAAATGATTAAGGCCTTCAGAAATCACCTTATATAAGGAAGATTTACATAGAAATTTATCAGTTTCTATCTTCATCCCAAGCTTATCTGAAAGTGCAACAACTTGTGGATGTAAAGATATGGGTGGGTAATGGGTATTAAGACTTTAGGTATAAAACTGAGCATATATACAGAAAATACAAGCTTCCGAGTTCACAACACCTACTCTGTAATAGAGGGCACGGATGGAAGATAATTGTCTATGTAGATTCAACTTTGGTGGTTGCATTGAGTCATTGAAATTCTACACGATAGTGATAAAAAAGAATAATAATAAGCATTTGTTTGATAGCAACAAATTTATTTTTCCATTTTTTTGTTTTGTTTTTATTAATGGATCCTGATTCCAGTGCTCCTAGTAAGGAAGTAATCAATTCAGGTTGCTCTTCTACTGGTCAAAATGATAATGTTAGAGCGATAAAGGTTTTGATATTTTTTCAAGACTAGTTACGGAACGTGACACGTGCGTGCAAATATTCGATTTTATATTTTTAGAATAGTCAAGATAAACTTCAAATTAATTTTTGTTTTAAATATTGTTTAGTTTGTACTATGAACCTTAATATGAGATTTAGAATCTCCTTTGTAAATGACAACTAACAAGTATTTAATTTTACTTGAGCAAAAAGAAAATCAACATAAAGCGCAAGATGTCTTAACTTTAGAATAATTACACGAAGTATTCATGTTTTACTAAACCCTAAATTATTATGACATGCACATTTTGGTCAAAACCCTACGCTACACCCCTACTAATTAAATCGCTACTTTTTGACGCATTAGGTGATAATTAATTCCTACTTGAAGCATATAAAACATTTAACTCATTGTTCGTTATCACCACTTCAATGAGTGCATTAGCATGAGTAATATAAATCATGACCATCGCCGTCAATTATATTTGGTGTTTGTATACATATTTTTCAGTGTAAATTCGCGTAATTATAATATTATAAATTTTTGGTTTATTACTAATAAAGTTGCCTATATGTAATATAATAATAAAAAAAATCAATTACTTTTGTATACACAAACAAATTAGAAGCTAATTTTAACTATTAAAAAAAAGTAATTTATCATATTGTTATGCATTCGTGTTCTCTGTCGTGATATAAATTGATGGCTAATGTTTAAATTTAAATGAGTTTATTGTTACGTTTCGTTCAATTTGTCTCTCAAAATTCAAATAAATGATCATTGTTTAAAAGATTTATATTTTTTTTATAAATTACTATATGTGAAGGTTTTAGAGTGGCCTAGTGATGTCTAAAGGGAGCTAGAGTTGGATGGACTCAACTCAAGCATGGAAGACTCTAGAATATTTCAGAGTATACTAGCATGTGCTAGAAGGTGCTGTAAGGTACTGAAATATTCTAAAACATACTAAATGGTTCATGGAGGATATAGAAATCTCTAGAAGCTTCCGAAACATCATAGAACTTGCATGAAGAAACTAGACAATCCTAAAAGACTCTAGAATTAGTTAGACTTGACTAAAAGGTCTTAGAACCTTATGACATGTTGTAGATAAAGTTATAACAATGTAGATACTCTTGTACATTCTAAACATGCTAGGATCTAGAAACTTGTGGCATAATCTTAAACATGGAGCCACACTATAAATAGACCTATTGGTCTTCATTTGTACCTATCCTTGGAATCCTTGGGATCCTTGGAAATTTGTAAGATAATCTCTCTAGAGCAATACAAAACATTCTTCACAAACTCTTTTTTGTTCTTGCTTTGCTCTAGAATCCTGTAAGTCTCTAAGTCTTTTTCTAGTCTCTTTGGAGTGTTTTGTTTGGGTTAGAAGGTAGGCGTAGTACAACGGACCATGTTAAGTGCCGCATGATTGCTAGTTGAAGTCTAGGGTCGTGACAGTTGATATCAAAGTATTAGGTTGAACCATTACTATTCTTACCATAATAAAGAATAGTGCCCCAGTTACACCAAGTGTGGATGTTCCACCAATGAAACGTGGGCGTGAGGAAGTTTGGAAACCACCAAAGGAGTCTCTAGCCTGGAAGCACGTGTTTGGAGTGCTCAAGAAAGCTTGGGAGAGCTGTTCGACCGAGTGGACAACTTGGAGGAACATTGTAGCGGCTTGGATGTTGAGGATGCGGAGATCCATGCAATAGTCAAGATGTCTCCCAACGAGCTAGATAGTGGGTTAAGGCAAGGGATTGATGGGTTGAAGGCCGAACTTGCCAAGGTATGATATCTTGTCCAAAGAGAAATTACTAGCGTGTTACTTAGAGTCGAGGATATGGGTGGTGACCTAGCACTTTGCAACTGGGCTATGGCCTCAAGAACTAACACAACCATCATCATTGAGGCCAAAAAGGTGGAAGTTCCCAAGCCAAAGACCTTCAATGGTGCTAGGAATGCTAGGGAAGTTGAGAACTTTCTATGGGGGCTTGAACAATACTTTGAGGCTATTGGCATAATGAACTATGCCAGCAAGATCCAAATTGCTGCCATGTACTTATCTGACACTGCTATGTTGTGGTAGAGACAGAGGCATGGTTATGTGTAACGAGAGGTATGCACAATTGACACATTTGATGACTTTAAAAGAGAGTTCAAAAGCCAATTCTTCCCCGTAAATGCTGAAGAGGAGGAAAGGGACCGACTGTGATGGTTGAAGCAGACAAGTAGTATAAGGGACTATGTGAAGGAGTTCACAACCTTGCTGCTAGAAGTCCCTGACACATTAGACAAGGGTGTGTTATTCTTGTTCATGGATGGTTTCCAATCGTGGGCTAACCTTGAACTCAAGCGACGTGGTGTCCAAGAATTATCTTCGGCCATTGCGGTTACTGAGAGCCTTATTGACTACTCCACAAATAAAGAAGGCTTGAAGGCTATAGATAGAAAGTTTAGTGGAAGAAAAAGTGGGGAAGGCCATGCCAAAATTCAGGGTCACAAAAATCATAAAGAAGGCTCATCAACCGTGAGATAAGGGGAAGGAAATGGAGGATCGTGGTGCCTCAAAGTCTCGTGTGAAGTGCTTAATATGCGACAGACCGCATTGGGCACATGAATGTCCAAAAAGGAAGGCATTGAGTGCCTTAATTGCCTCCATGCATGACCAAGATGGAAGTGAGACGGATGAAGGTGCAAAGATGAGTTCTTTGTGGCTACTTGGTGCATTGCAGAGTGCCCCGATGACCCTCAAAGGCTTGATGTACGTGGATACAACCATCAATGAAAAGGTCGCCAAAGCTTTGGTTGACACAGGTGCATCTCATAACTTTGTTTCAATAGAGGAAGCAAAGAGACTCGACCTCAAGGTTGTCAATGGATGAGGATCTCTCAAAGCGGTTAACTCGGAAGCACTACCTCTTTAAGGAGTTACTCATGGAGTTAAGGTCAGTCTTGGTGCTTGGACTAGCCAAGTGGACTTATTGATGGCACCTATGGATGATTTCTTAGTAGTATTTGGCATGAAGTTCTTGGACCAGGTTAGAGCTTTCCTTGTTCCGTGTTTAAACACTATATGCATCATGGATGGATCAAAGATTTGTGTGGTACCAACAGAAAGGACCACCAAACCTACTACCCAAGTTATCTCAACACTTCAATTCAATAAGGGAATGAAGAGGGAGGAAGATAATTACTTAGTCATTTTAAAGGAGTATAATGATGAGGAGGCATCACCACAACCAAGCTTGCCAACAGAGGTGCAAGTTGTCTTGGATGAGTTCCAAGACATGATACCCGAGGCATTGCCTAAACAATTACCTCTAAGGAGGGAGGTGGACCACGAAATTGAGCTTGAACACAACACAAGACCACCAACAATGAGTCCTTATTATATGGCAAAATCATAGTGGTGCAACAGAAGCAACGTGGTGGCTGATGCGCTAAGTCGAAAGGCGAAGTTAACAACCTTAAGTAGACCAAACAGTCCTTTCCTGGAAAGGATCAAAGAAGGGTTGGAGTATGATTCCTGGCTCAAAACCTCCTTACCCTTATCAAGGAAGGAAAAACAAGGCGATTTTGGCGGAGTGATGGACTACTCTACACCAAGAAAAATCGCATCTATATTCCTAAGTGGGGGAACTTAAGGAAGAAGCTGATCAAAGAGTGCCATTATTCACTATGGGATGGACACCCAGGTATGAGATGCACTCTTTCCTTGATCAAGTTCATTTACTACTGGCCTTAACTACGAGATGATGTTGAAGCCTATGTGAGAACTTGTCTTGTATACCAACAAGACAAGACGGAACAACATGCACCAAGAGATTTGTTAGAGCTATTGCCTATTCCAAAGAGAGCATGAGAGAGTGTCTCAATGAATTTCATCACTTACTTGCCAAAATCAGGGGGCTTTGACAACATAATTGTAGTCATTGATCACTTCAACAAGTATGCAACCTTCATACTTGTCTCACCTTGCATTGCGGATGAGACGACATGGTTGTTCCTCAAGCATGTTGTGGGAATTCCATCCAACATTGTGAGTGATCGAGACCCACGGTTTATTGTAAAGTTTTGGACATAATTGTTCAAGTTGTTAGGATCAGACTTGAACTTCTCCACAAGGTTTCATCCATAGAGCGATGGGCAAACGGAACCTACCAATGCATTGTTGGAGCTCTACCTTAGGCACTTTGTTAGTGCCAACCAATATGATTAGGCTAATAAGTTGCTAGATGTAGCCCAATTCTCTTATAACTTGCAGAGGAGCGAGTCCACTAGTAAGAGTCCCTTCGAGATAATCATGGGGTAATATACCATGACTCATTATGCTTTGGTCACAAGCTATGAAGGAAAGAGTTATGCTACCTTCAAATTTGCTAAGGAATGACATGAGTAAGTCTAGTTAGCTTGAGCATATTTAAACAAGGCGTCTAAAAAAATGAAGAAATAGGCTGACAAGAAAAGGAGGATGATCGAGTTTCAGGAAAGAGATTTGATCCTTGTCAAATTATTGCCCCAATAGTTCAAGTCCCTGCGGAAGGTTCACAAGGGGTTGATACGAAAGTATGAAGGGTCATTTCCAGTCATTAAGCGAGTCGGTAAGGTTTCCTACAAACTACAAATCCCTCTGAAGCTCAAAATTTACCCAGTTTTTCATGTAATCATGTTGAAGCCTTATCATGGAGATGAGGAAGACACAAGTCAGGGAGAATAAAAAAGGGTGCCCACTGTAGTAGTAACCTCCTTTGATAGAGAAGTGGACTTTATCTTGGCAGATCACCTAATTCGGCGCAGGGGTGTACCAAGCTATCGAAAATACTTGGTCAAATGGAAGAATGCCCTGAACATAGAGGCAAGCTGGGAACCCGAAGACCCTTTGTGGCAGTTCAAAGATCACATAGAGAGGTTCAAGCTTGAAAGCACGATGAGGGCGTCACAAACTTGAGCGGGAGAAGGTGTTACGTCCCACTCAAATTGTCTCTCAAAATCCAAAGAAATTGTGTTTGCTTAAAGGATCTAAAATTTTCTATAAGTTACTACATGAGAAAGTTCTAGAGTGGCCTAGTGATGTCTAGAGAGAGTTAGAAATTGATGGACTCAAATCAAGCCTAGAAGACTCTAAAATGTTCCAGAGTACACTAGCATGTGCTAGAAGGTGCTAGAAAGTGTTGTAAGGTACTGAAATATTCTATAACATACTTGATGGTTCGTGAAGGATGTAAAAGTCTCTAGAAGCTTCCGGAATATTCTAAAACTTACATGAAAGAACTAGACAATCTTAGAAAACTTTAGAGTTAGTTAGACTTGACGAGAAGTTCCTAGAACCTTGTGACATGTTGTAGATAAAGTTAGAACAATGTAAACACTCTTGTACATTTTAGACATGGTAAGATCTAGAAACTTGTGGCATAATCTTAAGCATGGTCTTCATTTATACCCACCCTTGGAATCCTTGGAATCTTTGGGAATTTGTAAGATAACCTTTTTAGAACAATACAAAACATTATTCACAAACTCTATTTTATTCTTGTTTTGTTAGAATTCTCTGTCTCTAAGTCTCTTTGGAATGTTTTATTCGAGTTGTAAGACAGATTTAGTATAACGAAGTACAACATGATTGGTAGTTAAAATCTAGGATCCTGACATTATGATACCTTAATCTAGAAATATAAGTTAAATTGACGTTTTTCACAATATACTTATATTGACATGGAATGAGATTGATACTACTAGCTTAGTTTATTTAATAAACGAGTTAAATAAGTTAAGATTAATTTATAAATATTATTAAATTATTAGGTGTATTAATTTTTGTTCAATCTTTAATATTAAATTATAAAATTATTTTTTTATCTATTCCATTAAAAATTATAAAAATTATAAAAATTATAAAAATTATAAAAATCAATGGTCATTGTGTTCATCACCTGCTGTTAAACAAACAATCCTTTCATGGTAATTTTTAACCTACCTTGATTCCGCTACTCCGTCATTCCGCTCATCTCCTTCCATCTTGTCGAAACTGGTGAAACTCATTTTTTCAGCCGGTTTCGGAAAGACATCATCTTCTAGAAAGATGACAATAGGACAGTGAAATGTTTCTAAAGTAGTGTCTTTGGGAAGAAGATAGCTTCTCTTTTGTCCTTTCATCATCATCACAATCTCATATACATCTCTCTATATACCAATTCACAATCTATCAAAAGCAGAAGAAGCAAAAGTAGTAGTCGAAAAAGTAGTTTCTGGCTCTAAATCCATAAATGCTAGATCATCCTCGAAATTCTATCTACATCTAATAAAATCAACACAACCCAAAACAGAGAAATTGCATTGTTTTCTAATCTTCTCCACATAGAAAGTCAAACATAAAGCACTTTCAAATTAAAGAAAATGAGTCCAAGAAGCACCCTTGCGATCTTAGCAGTAGCATCGAAAGTTGTGCGTCATGTCTTTGGGAATGCCTTTTTTGTTTCATTGTTGCCCAGGCTCAATTCCAAGTTCAGGCACAATTATCATTACTACCTCACTCCCGTACATTCGTCGAAAACGATTTTCGTCAGTTTAGGCAAGTTTGAAGGGGATGACAGAGAAGAGGTAGGTTAAGATTTGCCATAAAAATTATCCAACTAAGGAACACGGCGAACAATAATTTTTATAAATTTTAGATTTTTTTAATTTTTTTAATTTTTAATGGTCAGGTAATAAAAAACAACTGAGTGATATGGATAAAATAATTTTATAATTTGACGGTAGAATAAAACAGAAATTAATTTGATAATACATTTTCAGTTTACGGATAAAATATGACATAATAATTCAAATAAAATTAATTTAACTTTTTATTTAACTTTTTTTATTTAACATGTTTCCTCTCACATCTTTAATGCGTCATTTTTGGTAATATATATATATATATATATATATATATATATATATATATATATATATATATATATATTTTGGTCGATTATATTTATAGCTGAAAACTTGTGGACTTAACACAAAAATAAGATGGGCGAACCATGAATATGTGGCAATTATAAACAATACGTGGATCGAAACAGTTCGTACAAATTTCTACCCAAAAACACGACTAAGTGGAGAGAGAGAATGGTATATTATTTTTCGTGTTGAGTAATCATACACCACTTGTACATTGGTGTTGAAAAACATCGTAATAGGATTTATACATAATTAAATTTATTTTAAATATATGTAAATTATATATAATATATACATATACACATTTAATTTATATATACTATATATAAAAATAAATAACATTATATATAATATATAAATATATGTATAAATTATATACTTTTAACGTACTATTTTTAAGACAATTTGATAATTATAGTTAATATACTTAAAAATTCGATAATTATAGTTTATATAACTATTTAAAGCTTGAACGCTATGATAGGTGAAAAAATAATTTTGAAAAATGAAACATGTTATAAATAATGTGTATAAATTTATATTTTTCTTCTTGTGTTTTATAAATTGAAATCATGACAAATCTTTTATTCGAATGATTAAGTGTTATTGAAGAAATTTAATGTAAGATTATAACCTTACAAAAATATTATCAAGTCACTATCAAGGATAAAAATGTCAACATTGTCATTAATAATGTCTATATGTTTTGGTTAAATTGTTACGAAAATTTCGATAGTATCACTAAAATGTCAATAAAATATCTTTGTCTTTAAAATGTCTTGGATATTATAGGTAAAATGTTGAACAAAATATTAAAAACATCAATTCATGATTTAATTTTTTCTTTTTTTAAGTAATCATTTTAATTTAATTTTTTCTTACTTTTCTAGTAGATAATATTTTTCTCTCTCTCTCTCTCTCTATATTTTTTAAGCATGTTTTCTATATATATAAGTAATTTTTTAAAAAAATAATCAATGAAATTTATTTTTATACTGTTGAGATTTATATATTTATAATAGTTATAATTAGATAGTCTATTTAATTAGTTTAAGTCTTTTAACTACTTATTCTACAATATTTAACAAAAATAATAATATATATTTTATTGTATAATATTTTAATTAATTAATAAACTTATTAATTAATATAAATATTTTATGTATTTAAGAATACATGTATTAAATAAAAACTTAGTTTAAAATATAAGTAATTGATTATTTTGATATTTTATAATGTTTTATAATTTTTTCATATTTTTGACAGAAGTTCTATAATTTTCATGATTTTTAAAGTTTTTGTTAACAACAACAATATTTTTGACATTTTCATAAAATTTATATCTCGATATCTTCACCAACATTGATATTTCAAACCTTGGTTATTACATTTGTTTCAATCATACTATCGAACTATTTTTTGTCTTATTTATACTACTAACTATTACATTTGTTCTATTTATTCCATTTCATCGGTATTCATCTAAGGATGTCACTATTACAAATATTATCACTTAATAACTATTTGAGTTGTCCCAAATCTATTAATTAACTATATGTATTGTTCCTATCTATAACTTAACTATCTAATTTGTTTCAAATATATCACTTAACTATTTATGTTATTTCAAATTTATAACTTAACTATTCAAGTTGTTTCAAATCTACCATTAATATGTGACGCTGTTAGATAAAGATTAACGAAATGGTATAAATGAAACAAATGTAATAAATAGGTGGTACAAACGAGATGAAAAATAGAGTAGTAGTATGAACGAAATAAATATAATAATTTGTTAGTATTTTTGTAAGTTTACCCTAACTTATATGTTCACTTTTTAGCAAAATTATAATTTTTCCACACATATCCACCTTTTACCATATTGCATAACTTTACAATAATCGTATGATTGGTTATATTGTTTGTTATATATGTTGTCAATGATCGCCACACAAATTGTGTGTGCAATAAATACACAAGTATACTTATCGCAACAAGTAATATAATGATAAGAAAAGATCGTTCTCACGGAGATTATTTTATTAGAGACTAATTTTTAAAACTAAAAATAATAAAAATCAATTTTTTTGGTGTTTTTATATTTTAATGAAGCAAAATTAAAATAACTAAAATTAAATAACAATAATTAATTGAATCAAATTTGGTAACTAAAAAGATATATGAGAAAATATTTAAGAACATTTAATTTCTCAATTTTCTAAACATATGAATCGCTAAAATCTTCTTAATACAATATCAATTAATTACATGATCAATTGAATCTAACCTAGTATATATTTCTCTCTCAAGTAAACTATGCACCATATAGTAATTAATTTAATCACACTCTCATGCCAATTAAATTGCATACTACTCATTAAGTTCATCAATTATAGATCACATACATAAGAATCATACATTTATGTCTAGAAACTATGCATGCTATTTAATTAAGACAAACAACTAAATAATTCTCTAATTTTTTTTAATTGTCTCTATAGATAAATTGTTGGCCAAATAATTAATATTATAAAAATCAGATTAAATAATATAATTAAATTAATATTATAATTGAGAAATTTTTTTATATCATCACATGGTGAAAATTGGGTTCATAAGATCCCTAGATTAACAAATTAGTTACACATAATTATGTTCATAAACTCATATATTTTTTCATAAAAAAGACAAAATTGATAAAGAAAAGAGTAGAAAAAGAAATACAATCAATATCTTGAATTGTAGAATTAATTTCCTTTTGAATCTCTACCAAAATTGTATCCTCACTTGATTTTTTCTCTTTTTAGCTCTAAAAACTGACCAAAATTATGTTAATGGATGCTAATTAGGGTTTATAGAGTGATTAGGGACTTAAATAAAGCTCAGGTGCGATCTGAACCGACGATCAACTTCAGATCAAGGGCTACGATCAAAATAAGCAAAACTGACAGTTTCAACAAATCACAGCGTGATACCTGACATTAGAAATTCATTGAGCGAATCAGAAAGCGATGCGTGGCAGGGGAGACCGGTTAAAGTCAACGCTCGCCGAGTTAGCAACACGTGGCACGATGTGATTGGAGGGAAGGGATGTCATGGCACACGGGGAGCAATGGCGTGGTGACACGTGGTACGACACATTGATCGATTTTCGAACTTAGATTGAATAACGTGCTGACATGTGATGCATGTTTTGTCCTCGTCACACACGGCACGACGTGATTCACTCTCCGTGCTTGCGTGGTATCTGCATGGCTTGCCCAGTTAGCTCCTCTGCTTGCGTGACATGCCACGTGGCAGCTTCTGTTTGATCATGTGTTAAAAATTCATAAAAAATCATAAAAATTTCAAAAAAAATTCAAAAATTATATTTTCACTAAAAAGTTTATATTTAATTTTTTTGCCATAAAAAATTCTATTTATTAAATAAAAAAATAAATATTAAGTAAAAAAGTGTATTAATGATTTTATTTTTATAATCATACGTAAACAAATGCTTTTTTTTTGTTTCATTGTTGGCCTACTCAATTCCAAGCTCAGGCCCGATTATCATTACTAGCTCACTCCGGTACATTTGTTGAAAACGATTTTCGTCAGTTTAGGCAAGTTTGAAGGGGATGACAGAGATAAGGTAGGTTAAGATTTGCCATAAAAATTATCCAACTAAGGAACACGGCGAACAATAATTTTTATAAATTTTAGATTTTTTTTTTAATTTTTAATGGTCAGGTAATAAAAAACAACTGAGTGATATGGATAAAATAATTTTATAATTTGAGGGTACAATAAAAAAGAAGATAATTTGACAATACATTTTCAATTTACGGATAAAATATGACATAATAATTTAAATAAAATTAATTTAACCTTTTCTTTTATTTTTTTTATTTAACATGTTTCCTCTCACATATTTAATGCGTCATTTTTTGGTAATATATATATATATTTGGTCGATTATATTTATAGCTGAAAACTTGTGTACCTAACACAAAAATAAGATGGGCGAACCATGAATATGTGGCAATTATAAACAATATGTGGATCGAAACAGTTTGTACAAATTTCTACCCAAAAACCCGACCAAGTGGATAGAGAGAATGGTTTATTATTTTTCGTGTTGAGTAATCATACACCACTTGTACATTGGTGTTGAAACATAGTAATAGGATTTATACATAATTAAATTTATTTTAAATATATGTAAATTATATATAATATATACATATACATAATTAAATTTATTTTAAATATATGTAAATTATATATAATATATACATATACATATTTAATTTATATATACTATATATAAAAATAAATAACATTATATATAATATATAAACATCTTATATGTATAAATTATATATACTATTAACATATTATTTTTAACAATACATGTTCTAGATTTGGACAAAAACTAGGATATTTTTGGATGTTTTATGTGGTCTATGCATGATTTCAAGCTTGCCATTGGCACGAGACGTGGTAGAAATTCACTGAGATAGCGAATTCTATCTCTTTCCCATGATTAGTCATGGGAGACTTTAACACTATTTTCGATCCAATTGAGAAAAGAGTATCCCTATCTTAAACTTAAACCTTTGGACCAGCACGGATTAATGTGGACTTCATGATCTTGGCTACTCAAGTAATCCATTATACTTGATCTAACAAAAGCGAAGGTGGTGCATTAATATTTGAGCATAATTCGATAATTATAATTTATATAACTATTTAAAGCCAGAACTCCATAACATAGCATGTGAAAAAATAATTTTGAATAATGTGTATGAATTTATATTTTTCTTCCTGTATTCCATAAATTGAAATCATGACAAATCTTTTATTTGAATGATTAAGTGTTATTGAAGAAATTTAATGTAAGATTATAAGCTTACACAAATATTATTGAGTCATTATCAAGGATAAAAATGTCAACATTGTCAGTAATAATATCACTTTTTTACACATCTAGATATCAAAATGTAATGTCTATATGTTTTGGTTAAATTGTTACGAAAATATCGATAATATCACTAAAATGTCAATAAAATATCTGTCTTTAAAATGTCCTATATATTATAGGTAAAATGTTGAACAAAATATTAAAAACATCAATTCATGATTTAATTTTCTCTGTTTTTTTTCTTTTTTTGAGTAATTATTTTAATTTAATTTTTTCTCACTTTTATAGTAGATAATATATATATTTAAGAATATATATATTAAATAAAAAATTATTTTAAAATATAAGTAATTGATTGTTTTGATATTTTATAATGTTTTATAATTGTTTTTCATATTTTTGATAGAGGTTTCATAATTTTTGTGATTTTTTAAAGTTTTTGTCGACAACAACAATATTTTTGACATTTTCGTAAAAAATATATTTCGATATCTTCACCAACATTGATATTTCAAACATTGGTTATTACATTTGTGTCATTCATACTATCAAATTATTTTTTGTCTTATTTATACTACTAACTATTACATTTGTTCTATTTATTCCATTTCATTAGTCTTCATCTAAGAATGTTACTCTTACAAATATATCACTTAACTACTTGAGTTCTCAAAAATCTACTAATTAAATATCTATATTGTTGCTATCTACAACTTAACTATCTGATTTTTTCCAAATATATCATTGAACTATTTGTGTTATTCCAAATCTATAACTTAACTATTCGAGTTGTTTCAAATCTACCATTGATGTGTGACACTGTTAGATAAAGATTAACAGAATGATATAAATGAAACAAATATAATAAATGGGTGGTACAAACGAGACGAAAAATAGAATAGTAGTATGAACGAAATAAATATAATAATTTATTAGTATTTTTGTAAGTTTACCCTAACTTATATATTCACTTTTTAGCAAAATTATAATTTTTCCACACATACCCACTATTTACCATATTGCATAACTTTACAATAGTAGTATGATTGGTTATATTGTTTGTTATATATGTGGTCAACAAATGGGCATGAAAGAAGAAAAAAAAGGTTTTGGATCAAGTATAGGTTTACCATGTTATATGTTGTGTTTGATTAATTGCATGATGTGCTAGTACAATCATTTTTATTACCAAATATGTTACTACATAGGAGGTTCTAATTTTGATTGGAAAGACTTTTTTATATTTTTATTTCTTTTTTTATCTATCTATATGTTTACTACTTTCAACTATTGTTGCATTATGTGTTATTTATTTCTACTATGGGCGAGAGTATTAGAAGTCCTTGAGGTGTCTGCATTACCTCCCTTTGAGTCTATTAGTACCAAGTGTAGACTTTCAATTGATATCATAACAGGTATACCGTTTTGGGCTTAACCACTCTGATATTGATCTCTATTCTTGCTTATTTTATACACGCACGCACACTTTACCAATATGGACTATGGTGAAGGAGAAAACATAAGCATACCTCCATATTTAGATAACTGAAACTATGGCTACTAAAAATCTCAAATGTATGCCTTTTTATGGTTGTTTGGAGATAGAGTGTGGTTTATTTTTTAGCACAACTAGGAGTATCCTAAGAAGATGTTAGCTAATGGGTTCAAGGTTCCAAAACCTATGTAGGAATGGATGAAAGAAGGTATCAATGAAAGTGACTAAAACATCAAGGGGTTATATGCCATTATGAGAGATATCATGCCAAATGAGTTTCGATACATTTCAGTTTGTAAGACATCACATGAAACATGGGACATTTTGGAAATAACACACGACAATACCTTTGTGCTAAAATGTCAAGGTTGACGTACATTAATAAGGAGTTTGAGCTACCCTAAATGGAAGAAGAATAAACTTTGAACAGTTTCTATATATGCCAGATTCTCAGATATCATCAACACTTCTTACAACTTAGGATGACCAAATTGTGAGAAGAAGCAAGTGGAAAAGTTACTAACTTTCCTTCTTGATCACTTTCAGGACAAGGTAACTATAATCCAAACAACCTCAACATTGAGTCTATCAAGATTCATGAGCTTGTAGGTACTTATTGGCCTATGAAATCTACCAAATTCTACTAAAAAGAGGTAAGACTACTATTGATAAAGGTAAAAGCATAGCCTTGAAATCTATTATGTGCAAGAGTAGTAAGGTGAAATTTTTTGTGTTAAGTTAGAGAGCACAAGCGCTGATGAAAAAGAGATGTCATTGTTCACTAAGTTTATCATAAGTAAAAAAAACTCTTTTAGTAGTACCAAAAAGAATACCCAAGGAGAAACTTGAGACTAACTAAGAAGTTTGAAAACTTTGATGATAAATAGGAAAGACATAAAAGTATAAACCACCTTTATCAAACTTAGTGTTTTAAGTATGGTAAGATCGTGCACATTATTACTAATTACTATAGTGGGAAAAAATACAAGAAATAGAGTTATGAAAACTGATGTTATTATTTTAGGCAATAGAAACAATAGTATTGAAGAAGATGACAACAATTTCATTACCTTTATGGCATCCATACTTTTGGAAGAAACTTCATCTACTACAAAGAACACTAGGTATATTGATACTAGTGACAATATTGATGATGATGACAAGCTACTAGAAACTTACAACGAGTTCTTAAGAGAGCATGTTAAGTAAGAATATACTCAGAAGAAGAATGTGAAAAACCTTGAAGAAAAACATAATGAATGGAGTGTTGAGAGCCACTCTAAAAAAGAATAAATCTTCAATAAACAAAGATAATGATGATCTCTCAAAGAAAAATGAGATCATGTACAAGGCTAGGTTAAGGTGTCTGGAGAATAAATTGAAGAACATGAAGTCTAACCAAGCAATTAGATGACTATTTGCCCTGATTTATCACACAAACAAGTTGAGTAACTCACCATACTAGGAAGGGAGGCGATTCTTCTAGAAAGTGATAAAGAGTATCCATAATATACTCTTTTTGAAAAAAAGATAAAGAGCGGAAGAATCTTCAAGCTAAACTTAAGGATATGAGTTACTATATTGGTTTCTTTGAGGCATCTATAAGAGAAAATGATGACCTTATTAAACCCTTAATTTCTAAACAGTAAGACCTAGAAAAAGAATTGAATAACTCGAAAGAGACTATTAAGAAGTTGATGCTGGGACCATAGAACCTAGATGAAATTCTATATAATAATAAGAGCTAATGAGATAAAAGAGGTTTGAGCCATATGGATACAAATACCACTTTGTCTAGTGAAATCCTGATGTTTATGAAGCCAAAAATTCTTGATGCCAAAATGAATAGAGTTGTAGTCACTCCTAAAGATAAAAATCAAGTTGCTTTTCAACCTTGTTATTCTAGCAATGTGAAAGTTCCACCTCCTACTTCTTCCTCTTATCACACCGAAAATGGTATTTTTCCATTTCCTACACACTTTCTTCCTACTTGCCACCATTTTTATGAGCATGGGAGTATCAAATCATGGTGTGAGAGATTTGATCCTTACTATGTGAGAGTAAGAGCTAGGTGCTTCTTCTTCTCGTAGGAGTCAGAGACCTAATTACTCTCACTCTTCTACACCTTCTTGCTATCTATGTGGTATTATTGATCACTTTGTCATGTAATGTTCTATATATTTTGGAGCAATTCTAAGAGATTATCTCATCACTTCTCCCATTCTAATTACTCACGTTATAACTATTGTGGTTTATTAAAAAAAATTCAATTTGGATGCATTATGCACTGATGACATAATGTTGAAAGGCACAAAAATTGCTTACCAAAACCACACCTAGTCGTTAGTATAAAGATACTTCTATTGGGTTTTCAAGAATTTCATATCAAAAGAAAACACAAGTTTTCTAAATCTTTTAGAGAAATGTGAATCAATGGTTACATGTTGGCAGTGCTTCCTCACAAAATTTCTTTTCAAAAAAGAGGAATATGGTTTGATGAGTGACATTAGATGATTACTATATAAGGATTTCCCTTTGTGTTTTCCCCTTGGTTGTAGTTATTCTACATATATTTTTATTTTTCTTTTTGTTTATGCTTATTTCATGTGTTTTTATTTATTGTTTTTATGTTTATGTTATTTAATTATGTCTTTTATTGTCTAATTTTTAGGTATTATGTTTATTTTATTTTGTTTGTTCTCTTACCTCTTCGTCGAGTGCTCATTAAGTGAGTGTTTCAACATTCGTTGAGGTCTCTCCGATCCTCAACGAGGATACAACAAGATGCTAGTTTCCCTATATATACCTTTCAACATTTTATTCTTCACATCGATTATTTTACCTTTTTTTTTTACTTTCTACAAACTTATCTTCTACAAATATTTTGGCCTCTTATTTTTCTTACTCTCTTAAAATAAATGGCTCCAAAATATCTAGAAATAACCAAAATCCCATGGTCCTCACAAAAGGTGTTGAGGGTTTTGAAGATAGTGCTTAGTCTTGTGGAAACATTTTTATCCCAGAGAGAATTGTATAGATAGATAACTTTTTGTTCCTATGAGAAAGGTCTTTTTTTTCTTGATTTTATTTTTGTTCCATTACTAGTTTTTTATAATTCTACCTTTGCTCAAGAATTCTCTTTGAGAGGTCATCCCATAACTTTTTCTTGGGCATACATTATTATAATCATGTCTATCCCTAATGTTCAGAACCTTTCCTTTCATGTAGTTCCATTTGAGTATAAGAACCCTTTTTTCACTCACTTTCCTTTCAAGGCTCCTAGCTTTAATTCTCGGAATGCCACTAGTATGACAAACAAATTGCTTGGAAATGAAAATATGTACGCTTGTGGTGCTATTTATTTGTTTGCATCTTTTCACTTCCATCATCTTAGTGACATCATTAATGCTTGTGTTTATCCTTGCTCTCATCATTCTTCAATGACCGCTTTTCATGGTCATTTTTTATTGCTATTCTTGATGGTGAGACTATCGATCAGTTAGATGGTGTTCCCTAAAAGTCACTTAGTTGACATGTGTGTAATATATGATTATAATCAATTAATAAAATAAGCATTCATTTAAGCATTTTTGTATCATTCTGAAGTTGTTTAGCATTAGTGGTTTCATAGTGGGAGTTATAGGCAACATGGTGCTTGACATAAGGTTTATATAAACTTGTTCATCTCCCCTAGAAATGGGTGTTCGCATATTGAGTAAATTATGGTCAACAATGGTAATATGTATCTTGTAGCTACATTGAGAGGTGGATTAGCTTAGCCATATTGAAAAAGGCACTTTACATTTAGAGATAGTGCAGTAAAACATTGGATAGAATCATTAGTTAGTTGTACATCATTACTAAATGATTGTTTCTAGGTCTATAAAAACTAACAAATGATAACTCTAAATCACATGGAAGAGTGTAATCAAGAGTATGCAAGGTGATTGATTTGATTCACTCATAAGTTCGTCATAGTTGTTTATATTTTTGTGTTTTTGGTAGCCATATGTTTTGTGACAAACAAAACCCTTTATGAATCTATTCTTGAATTTTGTGATAGAATATTCAATTATTCGATAAAATTTGAGATTAGTGATGGTTGGCCCCATCTATTGTATAAATGTACGACATATGTAGAGTTTCAGAGTGCACACTGAGATCAATTAACTTCTAGGTATGGGATATTCATGGTTAGCCAATATGAGAATTGATCCACAATACATAGAGGGATAAAATTTCCATTTGGTCCTATTAATGGTTGGAGCTATAAATAGGACTCATAAAATGAGTGCAATTGTGGAACAATAATAGGTAAGTTACCTTTAATGAATAATTAAAGAGAGATGCCCTTGAAATTTGGAACTATACATCTGTGATTATTTGGGAGCTTTTGTTGTATTTTCCATAGATCATTACCTAGAATTTCTATAAATGAAATGTCAAATACCTATGCACGAAAAGTTAACCATGCGAAAAAATAATTTTCCAATTAGGAAATTTGTGTTACCAAAATATTCCTAGTAAGTTATTAATAATTAACTAGGATAATATTTGAAGATTCTTATATGAAAAAACAATTACACGAAAATCAATTATTCTTCTAACTCAAAATAGGTAATCGAGACCTAAATAAAGGGTGAAGAAGCCAACTCATAAAATATTTTTGTGAGCTCTATATCAATTAGGCCAAACAGACCTCACAATATGAATTGAGAAATTATCAAAGTGGAAGAAAATAAACAACATTATGAATTCAACATATAATAAAAATCACCTACAATAAGAAGTAAGAAACTACAAAACCACACCAGAGACGATGTGTCTCACATGATCTTATCCATGTTAGTAATATGCATACATAGAAATCAACACTCAACATGTGAAACAATCAAATGTACTAAAAAATCATAAATGATTTTCAATCACTTTAAGACTTCATATGTGTAAACATATTCAATAGATGGTTTTGTACTCTCATAACATGTTATCGTACACATTATAGCAAATCAATTAAAGAGTCAAACACTTAGTATATTGCTAGAGTAAGGAGATACCGACTCCTTATATACTCACACCAAACTCACATACACATAATAGATCGAAACAATATAAATTAATTAGGGAGTAGGTAGATTTATTTATCATATATAATAAACATGCTTTCTAATCAGGATATGCATCTAGCATGCTAGAAAATATATACTGGAAACACAAAAGATACTAACATACCTACAGATCATGCATAACAATAATGAATGAGTCTTAGATCTGATACACAAGCAGACTAAGGAGATATTGACTCCTTAGGAATTTAACTCAAATACGCAAATCATATGGAGATAAACAAAAAATATATAAGCATAGCTATAGTACATATAATCAAAGATATACAATATAATTAGCAACAAATATAAATTTTAATAAATGAAAAGTAAGTGATAAGGAAAAAATATAAGCTTTTCAATCTGAGTTTAAACTTCAGTATGATCCTATTTATTATACTAGCCATACAGTCAATCATGTATAAAACCATATATAATGAGGTAAACCCACGTAGAAACCCTATCTATATGGTAACATCCTCAGGATACTTAAGATAACCACTCAACAGCAAACAATCCACTAAATAATACAACAGTTACTCTCTGAGAGAAATAAAACTACCATTACCTCTATCAACTGATACCTCTATCCTAACTACCAATTGTTGCTCTTGCTTTCTACTTTTACAACGACCTGGTTTGACACACAAACCTAGCTCTTCTCCAAAGCCTACACCACACATAATGGTAGGATCAATAGCCAAAGTTCAGTAACATGTAAAGTGAATAAGAAAATGTTGCACGAAGGCAACCACTAGCTGACACATGGAACCCACTTGCAAATAATGCCTTGAGTACTCACCACTCACAATAATGGTTTTTCTCACATAGTAACGAATCACTAATACCAAGAAACACACAAGGTATTAGTGATCCAGAAACAAAATGATGAGATATTAATTTCACAGAACTCTGTTACATTTTTTGGATGCCAAAAAGAAGAAGTGAGTGGGGTATTTATACAATAATCTTACCAAGACAAGAGCATATTACTTCTAAAACGGGAAAAAACTTAGCCCTGAAGACTACTAAGAAAAGTGAACCAATCAAAGATGTGTGTATCATAGGTTATGATAATGATGATTCTGATCTTGATAAGGAGGAAATGGCATTCCTCACTTAGAGATTTACTATTTTATTTATGAAGAGGAAATCTTCTTTTGTGACTACTAGGAGAGATACTTTTAGCTCCAAAACCTCAAGATCTACTAGATGTGATGACTCAAAAAATGGTTCTCATAAATCTAGTAAAGGTCACTTGAATAAAATAAGTTGCTTTGAATGTTGAAAGCAAGAGCACATTGATGTTCAATGCTTTCAGAAACTAAAATGTACAAACAAACGTACAATGAAAGCTGAGGTCACTATTTCGGACAATACTAGTCTATTTCGGACAGTACTAGTAGTGATTATGAGGATGATACTAACTTTATAGCCTTTATTGTTGCCAATAGTGTCATTGATCTTCCGACTACTACCTCAGATATTCAAAAGGAGAATATTGAAGATGATAAAGTCGAAGATGAAAAAGAAAAATTGCTTGATTCTTACAATCATTTACTATTGGAGCATATTTAGTCTAAAAATGATAAGACAAAGGATATAGAGAGCCTTGATAAAATAGAACGTGAGATCAATGCATTGAATAAAACTATAGAGGAAAGGAAGTCTTCTACTAATGGATAAAAACATGATCTCACAAATAAGTATGATGTCATTCAAAAGAAATATGATAATTTTCTAGAATATTTTAATGAAAATCATAAGCAAGCTAGTAAAAAAGCTTAAATAATATTTGAAGGTTCCTACTTCGAGTAAAACTACACACCTGTTTGTTTTTCATAATCCCTCTACTGATCAACGTGCAGAGATTAAAATATTGAAGTAGATTATAGCTTTTGAGAGTGCATAAGAATATCTAGCTTACTCTCTTACAAAAATGGATGCTGAGGTAAAACAACTAAATAAGAAAATTAAGGCTCTGAACAATTCTACAACGTATCTTGAAAACTTCCTTAATTAAAAGGAAGAGTTTAGAAAGACAAGTTGAGTGTCAGTGAGAAGAAACTAGTTCATTCTACCTCCCTATCAACAAGATGATGATTGGGTCAATGAATTTAAATGAAATCCTTAATAGTATAAAATGTTTTGGAGACAAACGTGGCATTCGTTATGATGAATGGATTTATACTTTAATAGTGGGTACCACTAAGTTTGTAAAATCAACCGATCAAGAGCCAAAGATGAAACAGTGTGTTGTTATAGCCTATTTCTCCTAACAAAGTGAAGCCTTCAGCTAAGGCTAACACTTATCGTCACTCCAACTGTGGTCCAATACCTTTACCTACTATCACTCCCACTTGTCACCATTGTAGTAAACTTGGACATTTGAGACTATACAATGGTAAATTAACTTCTAATCCTTGTGTAAAATTCAATGTGAGTGCTTCCTTCTCTTATCCTTCGCGCACACTCCCTGGAGTCATGAACCCTAGTTTCCAGCTCCACTGTTTATACATGTTATCATTGTGGCACTACTGGCCACATTGCTAGGTAGTGTTCTAGATGTAACTACTATAGATCATTTGAGCATGTTCTTATAGGTTGTATTATGCACCTGAGGCATAAAGTAGAAAGAAATAAATCTACCTCATCCATCTTATATGGATGACTCGACTGAATTTTTTAAAAATTATAAACAAAATCTTTAAATGGAGAGATACAATTTGATCATTATTTTTGAGTGATCTATTGGGCTTAAGTTGCTTAATTTCTTTTCTCTCTTTGTTTTTCGTCTTTCTATATGTGAATATATGTCTTTTTTATTATGCTTTTCTTTTTGACAATTCTTCTTGTCTCTCTCTTACTATTTCATTGGTATGCACAGTATGTTAAATGTCATTTTTTGCTTTACATAGTTAACTGATCCTTTACTAGTTCTCCCACATGTTTTTCTTTGACATGTTCCTTATGTGCATCTATCTTGCATGCTGCCCAATTTTTCCATTGTGGTCTTTTGTATGCTCATCACTTCATATGATCTTCATGTAGAGTTGAAATACTAGGATTATGCTTTCTGCTGTCTTCTTTTCATATGCAATATAATATAGATTGCATCTTACATGTTTTTACTAGGTTTTTCTTTCCTATACCTAGTATGATGTATATTGATCCTCTGTCTTTCTTCTATTAATGTGTGTTCTTATTTTTCCCAATCTTCTTTCTCTTGTGTTTTATGTGTATCTTTGGAGATTTTTGAAATGTTATTTCATACCTATACCTTTGTGTGTCTTACTATTTTGTGCTTACTCTAGTTTTTCTTTTAGATCTATATGTCATATGGTTTATTTACTTAACTTTAGGACTTATAACATACTTGCAACGCTTTATCTAAACTTGTGTGATTTTTTAGCACTTTTGTTTGTTGAGATGTTGTCCCTATTCAAGCATGTCTTGTGTTTCTGTGTTAGAACCCATACATTTTTCACTTGCTTAGATGTTTTAGTAACATCCCATGTTTCTTTTTCTCTTGTGGATGTTCCTTGTGAAGTTCAGTAGTTAGTCGATTTCCTTCTTTCTCTTAACTAACAATGATGTGATTTTGTTGTTTGTATTTTTTGAGGCACTTTCCACTTCTTCATGGGTCTTGATCTACTTTGAGACCCTCATTGTCTTCTCACTTCCAAATTATTTTATTGTGTTTTGTGAGAATGATGTCATTACTCTTTCCTATCCTACTACATGTAAAATGAATTCTAGAAGGATTATATTTATTTTTGTTTGGCATGCATTTGACCTGAATTGAAATATGGATGTTTTCACATGTGTATTTATTGAGAGCATGTATAGCTAAATTTTTCATGTTGATTTCTTATAATTACATCTCTTCTTTACACTTACAATATCTTTGTGAATTTGTATGGTCATTGTTGAGAAGTTTGTGTGGATCTCTTGCTTTGATAATTTTTATTTTTTCTAACAAGCTCTAGAATTCACCTTTAGTATCTCTCAAGGTGAAATCCTAAGTTCTTCTTGGATAGAAAGAGGATTTAGGCCATCCTTGATTCGTTTGACATTTTCTTTCCACCAAGGTTCTCATATCCTTAGTCTCCTACTTTGTGCCATTGTGTTATCCATTCATTTTTTGCTCCTAAATACTGGCTTAACCCAAATATTTATTCTAGCTTACCTTCTACAACCTTTGTTGAGCTTGTCTATTCTAGGTTTTTCTACTTTACCCACTTGGTTTCTTCAAAAAGGGGGAAAAATAAGGGTGATAAATAAATGTTGAATATATAAAAAATATGGAAAATTGAAAAAAAGGAAAACGAAAAGAAGTATTGAGAGTTGCTTGTCTTAAAACAAAGGAAAAAGGAATGAAAATAAAAGAAAAGTGAAATGGTGAGTATGTTGAGACAATGTTACATAAACATCTTATTTGTATACTATTTTTTCAACTTCATTAGCTAAAGTTTGAGAAGTAAAGAAAAAATAACCCTTTTTTGAGGGTATAAGTATCATAGATTTGGACTTTTCTTTTTTATTGGATCAACAAAGGTATGTTCAAACTTAAATGTCTTCTCTCCCCTACCCTCACCTAAGCTTCTCATTACAATCTTTGAAATACATTTTCATTTCTTCTTGGATAGCACTTACATTAGTGAAGATAGAGACTAATTGTGGACATATGAAGCTTGGTTCAAGTTGAGTTTATATTTAGATTTACTTAGTTCGCATAAGCATATCATTATGGCATATAGAGTAAACAAATTTTACATATCACACATTATGCATGGTATCAAAAATTTAGTTATACCCTTATATGAATATATCATGGATTGATGTACATGTGGATTTTATGTTAAATGTATTTTTTTCCTCTATGAACCCTCTCTAATTCATTGAACATGTTTTATTTACTACCCTTATTTTGTATTTCATGTTGACTATTGTGTGCATATTCCTTTGTGTTTGAGGGTTTTCAAGTTGAATGCATAACTTGTTTATTATATAACATGCATACTTTTAGAGGGAGAGGTGTGTGCCTTGTGTTTTCTATCAAGGAAGTACAATGTTTGTTTTACTTCTTGTTGTTTGCTCAATTTGTGAGTTTTTGTTATGCTGCATGTTCATGTGGTACTTCCTTCTCTATAAAGTATCACTATTTGAACCTTAGTATAACATGTTGCATAAATTGTATGCAATCTCTGGATTCACATGTCTATCTTTATGTTTTCGTGCTTATGCTTCCTTCTTGCATGCATCTTGCTTATCATTCGTTGCCTAGTAACTATTGCCCAAATTCATGACATATGTTTTCTTGGGTAGATTAAGATGTTTTCTATCTTTACTTATCTTTGGTTGCTCGTGCATTTTGTTTGTTTCATGTTGCATGTTCCTACCTTGCTAGTGTCTTGGTGTTCTTCTGTGACTTTTTATCTTGAAGTGTGTGGTACTTCTTATTGTCTTTGCTTTAATCTTACTACATTGAATTAGTGTGAAGATTATATATATATATCATATTTGTATACCTTATCTCCCTCATATAGGGGTATTTATTTGACTCTTTGTGTCAAAAAGTAGGATAAGTTTCTATGCACAACTATATGTTTTTTTCCATGCTTGTGTTGCATGGGCTATGAGTATATGATTGCACTACATATTTTTTTTCTGACATGCATGCATCCAAGTAGAGTGTTGCATAAATTCAAGGAGAGTTGTACATTTTTACTTATGTTTGTGCCTATTGTTGTGCACCTGTGTAGAGGTAACACGATAGTTTGTGGTTAGACAACATACTGCTTCTGCATGATACATTCACTGGGTATGTGTTTGTTTCATATGTACAGGTTAAAGGTGTACAATGAAGTTTTCATACTTTTAATGTGTTGTATGCAGTGATGTTGAGACCCTTATTTTTCAGAGTGATAGACATTGGATGAGTTGATCCATAAATTTGATAAAGCGCTCAAGATGGATGCACTTGTAGTAGGTGTCTTTTGGGTTTTGGTATATGTCATTGTATTGTTCATAGCAACAAACAACTTTAGGACATCTTCATGATCATCTCATAGTTGATAAGTTTATGTATTTAGTTGTGCAATTTTTTGACACAGAAAGCCAAAACAGAAAATTATAAGTCCCATTGTACTTGTGTCTGTATGTTAGGCTTTTCATGTACAAAATATGGTGTCTATTTTCTTTTTTACTTAGTGTATTTGTCTTCCTCTATGTAAGATTGGTTACTGCATATCAGTAATTCATGCACACACATAGTTACGTACACTTTGTATGCAAGCATGTTTACACATACCATGGGATATTTTTTCATAGTGTGCATGCTAGGTTGAGAGTTCTTGGTTTTCAACAAGCGAGCATGCGAGTGAGATGATGTTGTCTCTTGTGGTACTTGGTGTGTTTTAGGTGAGAATATTTATGGATTATACTCAGCATTTTGAAAAATAAAATATAATTTCTTAGCACCTGGCCAAGGACCTCACCACCACCTTTGGCGAGGTGGTTGTTAAGGTATTCGATGAGGTAGTAAGTGAGGTGTGCGTTCCAAGTTATATAAATACGAAACTCTTTTATCTTTTCTCAACCCATTTTTTAAGAGTTAAAACTCTATCAAAATTCACTCTGAGATTTTTACCTATTTTTGAAATTATTTTGGATAGCATACAACTAATACGAGATATTTTTGTGATTAGTTATCAAATTGTTATCTGTGTGAGTACGTGGTTTGCATGTGTGTCTCCCATACGTGATTTAACATTAATACTAAATTGTGTATCCCATGAGGTTGTGAGTTGATACACTTCTAATTACTGATCATTAGTTAACAATCACATTATATTAGATGGTGTTGGCTTTGGATGATAACAGGGTTCGAGTGTTGAAACAAACAGTTAAAAAAGTAGCAATTGAAGAGAAATATTTGGCAGTTTGGATAGAGGTCTTACCTGATATAGGCAATAGTGGTTTTACTATCTATTAGTGTTGTAAAATTGTTTACTATTTAGTTAATCATTTACTACTGAGCGGTTGCCTTAGGAAATCGAAGGATGTTATAATAAAGATATGGTCTCTATATGGACTTACCTCATTATATCAAGTGTTATGCATGATCACGTATTAAGGTAGTATAATTTGAGTTTGTGTTGTATATGTCCCAACATATTGAAGCATAAACTTTGATTAGAAAGATTTTTTGTTTACTGGCTTTTTTCTTCGATATATAATATTTGTTATTCAAGTTATCTGCTTTTTGATCTTATACTATTTTTTTATACTGCTACGTGATTTGCATAAGTTCTTATTTCTTATTTTTGTAACTAAGGCTGAGTCTTTAAGGAGTCTGTATCTCCTTACCATGGTTCTATATTGGATTATGGACACTTTCAAGTTACACTTCTCACTACACAAGGCACTCCCAATAGAGAACAATGTAGAGTGTGTAGTATTTTAGGACATGTACTAATACTGTCCCTACCAAAGAGAAGTTATTGCAAGGTGGAGATATCATACTAATACCTGGTTGTATACCGAGTTGTGACTCTTTCAAGTTACACTTCTCACTACACAAGGAATTCCTAATAGAGAATAATGTGAAGTGTGTAGTATTTTGGACATGGTACTAATACTTGTCCCTACCAAAGAGAAGTTACTAGACCTAGGTATATTCCTGATAACTGTATTTTATATAGTTATTTTTATCTATTTTATTAATTATAATTGCTATGTTCTTGACATTTTTTGTAAATTTTAGTAAAATAAATTAATATTTACCTTTTATGTTTTAAGAAATACATTTTTAATAAAATCAAATAATTTGAATCGAAACCGTATTTAATTCCTAATTTATGTCCACAAATATAATTTCAAATAATAGAGTTCTTAATTACGATTTATAAAAGTCGAAAATATAATTAAAATTAAAATCGGGCTTAATGTTAATTATTAAAAGTTTAAAATTTTAATTTTAATTAGAAAAGGGATTAACTGTAATTAAAGAAAGTTTAGAAATTAATTTGAATTAAATTTGTGCGTCAAAATGCAATTAATAAAAAGTTGAATTTCTGCGCAGGAGAAGAGCCACTCGCGACATTCACAATGCCCAACACACACCGCTCGATCATCCCATCAACGGTCAAGATTGGGCACGTGAAGTCTAGACGCAACCAAAGCGATTAGGCCAGAATTCTTGAAGCGCGCATCTCGGCACACGTGGGGTCCACCTACCACGCAGACTAGCGTGTACGGTGGGACCCACATGTCGGCTGCGCAGAATTTCCCCAAGGCGCATCGCTCACCGTTGGATCAGTTGAACGGTCCAGATTGAAACACGTGGAACCAAGCTGTCGCATACCGAGCAGCTTGCCTATCATCCCATGCGACGCGGTTCATCCAAGCAGTGTGCACCCTCGCGTTTCAACGACAAATAAGCAGCCACGTGTCTCCTAAATATTGCAACCAATAACATGACGACATGTGGCATGTATTTGGTGAAATAAAAACGCAGAAACGACGCCCACTTCCAGTCGTTAACACACTTCCAGCCCGAGGAAATCTCGTGCGTTACGATCCATCTCTCCATCCACCCGGCCTACCCACCCAATGAAAAGCTTCCACGTGTCTCTTTATTTCTCGCAGCCAATCACATGGAGACATGTGGTATGCATAAAAGAAAAAAAATCAGAAACGCGCAGAATGGATTTCACGCGTGTTGTTATTTTAATTCCCCCATGCATTTTTGTCCCCCATTGATAAAAAAAGAATAATAAAAAAAAGTAAAGAATAATTGGAAATTTGGGATATATTTCGTACGCGAAAAGGAATTTTTTTTTTCAGTTTTCATTTTTTCATTTTTAGCTCGTAGTTCTTGTTTCATTTTTCTCTCCTCACATTTTCTTTATTTTTCCTTTTTGTGTGTTTTGTATAACACGCAGAACGTTTATTTGACGTTTTTGTGTTGTATTTTCTTAGAGAAATTATAGAGAAAGAAGACAACGAAGAAGAAGGAAAGGGAAGAAATTTATTTTTCATTGAGAAATCGTGAAAGAGTTTCTCCTAATCTATTTCTTTTAATTTTTGTTTCTCTGCAATGTTTTATTTTTGTTGTGTTGTAATTTTAATTTCTACTATGAACTAATTTATTTGTTCTAGGATTGCAGTGTAGCATAAATTATGAAACTTGAATTAATTATTTTTGAATGATTTATGGAACTATTTTAAGTTGTTTATTTTATCTGTGTTTAATGCTTTTAATTATCGGAAGATTAATTAATTGATATGTGACACTTAAATAAACTTGAAAAAAGCATTTTTGTGTGTTGTTCGTGATAAAATAACATATATACATAAGGGATAGAAATATACTTTTCTTGTATGTGTAACTATTTGAGAACTCATAACTTAATAAATCTGGTTGAATTTAATTCTCATAGGAATATAATGAATCAGTTTAACTAGATGTGTTTGTATGGAGCTTGAAAGAGATATATGGATAAATTAGGAGTTCTTGGTTAACAACTTAAAACATGAGAACATAAATCAAGATAAAATAAAATATTCAAGTGGATTAATTTGTGTAAATTGCAATCCTAGAATTTTCGTACAAACTGTTAAAAAAAATTATTAGTTTAGTCAAACTGCATCAAATTATTGATTGTTTGGATAAAATCAGGATTAAATAATTTTAGTAATTAACGAAAGTTGGTAACAAATCTCTGTGGGAATGATATTTTACTTATCATATTATTACTTGTGACCGTGTATACTTGCACGATTTTATGTTCTTAAAAAGTGACAACAAGTTTTTGGTGCCGTTGCCGAGGATTTGTTTTACTTATTTTTGTTGATATTAGTACCAATTAATCTGATTTTAGTTCAAATTTTTTTTTTGGTTTTATTGTTTATTGTTATTTTCTTAGATTTTTGTGTTTATGTTTTTATTTTTATTTTTTTACTGTACTAGAATTATTTATTTATTTTTAGATTTTTGGATTAAGTGGAACGTTGTATGCGACGCATAAGAAATCTTGGCATAGTTCCGTTAGATCTAGAAATCAATAGAACTATTTTGAACTTAAAGAAAAATAATAAACAAGAAACCTTAAAACATCTAGTTATGGATCATGAAATTCCAGAAGTAGAAGAACCAAAATCCTTAAGAGATTATGCAGTGCCTATGGTTGGCGGCATTCTTTTAAGCATAAGAAGACCATCAATTCAAGCTAATAATTTTGAAATTAAGCCTGCAATAATTCATATGATTCAAACTTCGGTTCAATTTGGAGGTTTACCCCATGATGATCCAAACTCCCATATTGCAAATTTTCTAGAGATTTGTGACACTTTTAGGCATAATGGAGTCACTGATGATGCTATTCGTTTGAGATTTTTTCCTTTTTCACTTAGGGAAAAGGCAAAATATTGGTTGAATTCATTGCCATGTGGATCTATCACTACTTAGGAGGATTTGGCGCAAAAAGTTTTAGCCAAATATTTTCCACCGGCAAAGATTGCACGAATGAGGAATGAAATCACTACTTTTATGCAATTTGACTCAGAGTCATTATATGAAGCATTGGAGAGGTACAAGGAGCTACTTAGAAGATGTCCTCACCACGGATTACCGAAGTGGCTTCAAGTTCAAACATTTTATAATAGTTTGATGGGTTAAACTAGAAACATGATTGACGCTGCAGCAGGTGGTGCTCTAATGGGGAAATCAATTAATGAAGCCTACAACTTATTAGAGGAAATGGCTTCAAATAGCTATGAGTGGCCATCAGAGAGGATGTTGCCTAAGAAAGCAGCTGGAATTCATGAGATTAATGCTATGACCGCTTTAACTGCACAAGTATCCGCTTTGGTGAAAAAGATGGATACTATGGGTGTCCATTCTATTCAGAGTCCTTTTGTTACATGTGAAATTTGCAATGGAAATCATGCCAGTGAGAGATGTCCTCACAACTCTGAATCTGTCAAATTTGTTTCCAATTATAATAGGAATCAAAACAATCAAAACAATCCCTATTCCAACACTTACAATCCAGGGTGGAAGAATTACCCTAACTTTTCTTGGAGTAATAATCAAGGCCAATCATCTTCTATGAAGCCCACTCATCCTCCAGTTTTTCATAATCAAGTCCCACAACAAGAGAGAAAGCCTTCATTGGAAGATATGTTTGCTCAATACATGGCTAAGAATGAGACTATTCTCCAGAATCAGGCAACATCTATTAGAAATCTTGAAGTTCAATTGGGTCAACTAGCTACTGCTATCAACAACCGCCCTCAAGAAGCTTTACCTAGTGATACCGAAGTCAATCCAAAAAGGGAAGGAAAAGAGCATTATAAAGCAGTTACATTGAGAAGTGGAAAAGAGTTAGAAGAAATACACAAGCCCATTTCTCCACCAACTCTTATTGTTGAAGCTATTGACCCAGAAAAACAAGAGAAAGCTGATGAGAGGGTCGAAGAGAATGAATTAATAGAGAATCCTGTAATAAAACCATTTTTAGATAATCTCAAGCCTTATAATCCACCAATTCCATTTCCTCAACGCTTCCACAAGCAAAAGTTGGATAAACAGTTCTCCAAGTTTCTTGAAGTATTTAAGAAACTTCATATTAACATTCCTTTTGCTAATGCCTTGGAGAAAATGCCCAGTTATGTGAAATTTATGAAAGACATTTTGTCTAAGAAGATAAGGTTAGGTGATTTTGAGATAGTTGCTCTCACAGAGGAGTGCAGTGCCATCCTTCAAAAGAAGCTACCACCTAAGCTTAAAGATCTAGGAAGTTTCACCATTCCTTGTACTATTGGTGAGAAAGTTTTTGGTAGAGCTCTGTGCGATCTGGGTGCAAGCATTAATTTGATGCCATTATCCATCTATCAGAGGCTTGGATTAGGAGAAGCACAACCGACCACTGTGACTTTTCAACTTGCAGATAGGTCTTTGAAACACCCAAGAGGCATTATAGAGGATGTGCTTGTCAAGGTTGACAAGTTTATCTTTCCTGCAGATTTCATAATTCTTGACATGGAGGAAGATAAAGAGATTCCTATTATTCTGGGGAGACCATTTTTAGCAACTGGTAGGACTTTGATTGATGTTCAAAAAGGAGAGCTCACCATGAGAGTTCAAGACCAAGAGATAACTTTCAATATCTTTAAAGCTATGAAATTTCCAAGAGAATCTGATGATTGCTTTAGAGTTGACATGGTGAATGCGTTAGTTGAAAGCAATTTCAGGGAAAACTTGAGTATTGATGCTTTGGAACTTGCACTTGTGAATGACAATATTATTTATAACTTTGATTCTCTTGAATATCTCAAGTTACTTGAAGTATCTCCACAACTCTTTAGTCCTCAAACTGAAGAAGAGGCATCACAAGTTGTAACACCGTCTAAGTTTACCTATGTGAAGCCATCTATGGAACAAAAACCACTATTAGAGCTTAAGCCATTGCCTAACCATCTAAGGTATGCTTATTTGGGTGAAATGTCTACCATGCCTGTGATTATTTCAGCATCTCTAGATGAAGATCAAGAAAAGAAGTTGTTAAGAGTGTTGAGAAATTACAAGCTAGCATTAGGGTGGTCTATAGGTGACATTAAAGGAATTAGCCCCTCACTATGCATGCACAATATCTTGTTTGAGGAATATTTCAAGCCTACTATTGAGCATCAACGTCGTTTGAATCCAATCATGAAGAAGGTAGTAAAAGATGAGATCATTAAGTGGTTAGATGCATGTATTATCTATCCTATTTCAGATAGCTCTTGGGTCAGCCCAATTCATTGTGTTCCGAAGAAAGGAGGAATTACAGTGGAGGCTAATAGCAATAATGAGCTGATTCCCACAAGGAAAGTGATGGGTTGGCGGGTATGCATGGATTATCGGAAGCTCAACAAGGCCACTCGAAAGGATCATTTTCCTCTTCCATTTATTGACCAAATGCTAGACAGATTGATAGGACATTCTTTCTATTGTTTCTTGGATGGATATTCGGGATACAACCAAATTACTATCGCGCCTGAGGATCAAGAGAAGACCACTTTCACTTGTCCATATGGAACTTTTGCTTTCCGAAGAATGCCGTTTGGACTTTGCAATGCCCCAGCCACTTTTCAAAGGTGTATGATGGCTATCTTCTCAAACATGGTGGAAAATTTTATTGAGATATTTATGGATGACTTCTCAGTGTTTGGAGATTCATTTGATATGTGCTTGCATAACCTTTCTTTGGTCCTACAAAAATGCGAAGAAACAAACTTGGTTTTAAATTGGGAAAAGTGCCACTTCATGGTAGAAGAAGGTGTTGTTCTCGGCCATCTAATTTCGTTCAAAGGAATTGAAGTGGATAGGGCAAAGATTGAAACCATTGAGAAACTACCACCTCCAACATCGGTGAAAGGAATTATAAGTTTTCTTGGTCATGCAGAATTCTATAGGCGATTCATAAAGGATTTTTCCAAGATATCTAAGCCTCTTTGCAACCTTTTGGAGAAAGATACAAAATTTACATTTGACGAAGATTGTTTTGAAGCTTTCTGGGTTTTGAAAGAAAAGTTGATCATGGCTCCCATCATTATTGCACCAGATTGGAATCTACCTTTCGAGCTCATGTGTGATGCCAGTGATTTTGCGGTAGGAGCTGTTTTAGGACAACGAAAAAAGAGAGTTTTCCATGCCATATACTATGCCAGCAAAACTTTGACCGAAGCTCAACTGAATTATGCTACCACTGAAAAAGAATTACTTGCTGTTGTATATGCTTTTGAAAAGTTCCGATCCTACCTAATCGGCACTAAGGTGACAGTTTATACGAATCATGCTGCTATAAAATATCTTATGGCTAAGAAAGATGCAAAACTGAGATTGATTAGATGGATCCTCCTACTGCAAGAATTTGATTTGGAGATCAAGGATAAGAAGGGAACCGAAAATCAAGTGGCTGATCATCTATCGAGATTGGAGAATAATGATGGAGCCGTGGACAAGACCATCATTGGTGAGACTTTTCCTGATGAGCAACTATTTTCCTTTGATCATAGAAGTGTGCCATGGTACGCAGACTATGTTAATTATATCGTAAGTAATGTGCTCCCACCTGAATTATCTTTCCAACGGAAGAAAAAATTCTTACACAATGTTAAGTACTATTTATGGGATGAGCCTTACTTGTTTAAGCATTGTGCAGATCAAATTATCAGAAAATGTGTCCCAAAGGAAGAAATTGAAAATATACTTAAACATTGTCATTCTTCAGCCTATGGGGGCCATTTTGGAAGAGAAAGAACAGCGGCTAAGGTTCTGCATTCTGGTTTTTACTGGACAAATCTGTTTAAAGATGCACATTTCTTTGTCTCACAATGTGACAGGTGCCAAAGAGTTGGTAACATTTCTAAGAAACACGAGATGCCTCTAAACAACATTCTTGAGGTAGAAATATTTGACGTTTGGGGAATTGATTTCATGGGGCCTTTTATCTCTTCCTACAACAACCTCTACATTCTGGTTGCTGTGGATTATGTTTCTAAGTGGGTAGAAGCAATTCCCTTCCCTACCAATGATTCCAAAGTGATGTTGAATTTTCTAAAGAAAAACATTTTTACTCGTTTTGGCACCCCAAGGGCAATCATAAGCGATGCGGGAATTCATTTTTGCAACAAATCTTTTGAAACTCTCCTTGCCAAATATGGTGTCACTCACAAGATCGCAACTGCTTACCATCCTCAAACAAGTGGACAAGTTGAGATATCAAATAGAGAGGTGAAGAGGATTTTTGAGAAGACGGTAAATCCTTCAAGGAAGGATTGGTCTAAGAGGTTGGATGATGCACTCTGGCTATACCGAACAGCATATAAGACACCCATTGGGATGTCCCCATATCGGTTATTGTTTGGGAAAGCTTGTCATCTCTCGGTTGAATTAGAGCACCATGCGTATTAGGCTATCAAGAATTTAAATTTTGATTTAGGAGCCGTTGGCAAAAAATGTCTCCTACAACTCAATGAGATGGATGAGATTCGTTTACACACATATGAAAATGCTGAGATTTATAAGGAAAAGACGAAGAGGTGGCATGACAACAAAATCTTGCATCGACACTTTGAACCAGGACAGAAAGTATTGCTATTCAATTCTTATTTGAAGTTCTTCTCAGGAAAATCGAAATCTAAGTGGTTAGGGCCTTTCATTATTACCAAAGTACACCCATATGGGGCTGTTGAGATTAAAGGTGAATAATCACAAAATACTTTCCAAGTGAACGGGAAAAGACTCAAACATTATTGGGGGGGGGTGACATTAATCGTCAAAAGTCCACCATTTTCTTATCTGATCCAACCTAAAGCAAGGACAAAGGCAGTTAAGTTGATGACTCTAAATCAAGCGCTTCTTGGGAGGCAACCCATGTGTTTTAGTTTTTATTTATTTATTGTATTTTAGAACATGTATTAGTTGCATATTTCTTCATTCTGTTATTTTGTTTTGATAGGTGCAAATCGGAGGAGGTAAAATGATTTTGGATTTCAATCTCACAACTCAACTCATCATTCAGGGAAGTTTCTTTTAACACATCTCCTTTGTTATTTAATTTCCACACATTGGGGACAATGTGCATATTAAGTTTGGGGGTGTTGAGATTAAACTTATTGGAAATATTGCTTGATATTGTTGCTTGTCTAGCTTTGTTTGTTTGGTTGATCGAACATTAGAAGATATTTTGCGTTTAATGGTGATCTAATTTTTGTTATTTTATTTCTTCATTTTAAATAATACATAACTCCTTGAAAAATTTGAATATTGTCTAAGCGATGAATAATTTTTACGCATGTTTCATTTTTACAAGAATAAATATTTATGAGCACTAGTCTTGATTTTTGAGTTGCTATGATAATTTAGAGAAGGTTTATGTGAGTAAGGAATTAGATTGATATTTGTGGTGTCACAGTTCTTAGAATTTGTTTGATTTTCTCTCGAGGCGAAATTATAGAAAACATTTAACCAAGAAAATGATTTAGGCCATCTTTGGATCGTTTGAGCCTTTCTATCTACCTTCACATGTTTTATCCGTAGTATACCCCTTTTGAGCTTCAAAGTTTATATATATATTTTTATTTCATTTCAAAAGCCTACTTAAATATATATATATATATATATGTGTGTATGTGTGTGTGTGTGTGTGTGTGCAGATATATCTATTTTTCTTATCTCACTAACATGTGACAATTGTTAATAAATATTTAATGATATATCGGAAAAAAGAGGATACTAAAAAAAACAGAAAAGAAAAAAAATTGGTTATTGTATGTGATGTTAAGTCCCAAATTGGGAAGTATTTATTACGATGATAGAAGATATCTTGTTTCAATCCTAAAATCATGTGTTTAGGAAAAGTTTTGAACTAAATATTATCCTTTATCCTATCTTTACCTAAGCCATACATTACAAGCTTAATAAAGTACTATTGATTTTTGGTTGTGTTTGTCTATATTAGTGGAGAGAGAAATGAAAAATAAACTTATGAGATTTGTGATTTCATTAAAATCTGTTTGATTTTATATTTGCATAAACTGATCCGGATTTCATGTGATGAAATATGAAAACACTACACACACACACACTAAAATTCATTGTGAAAATGTAATATATTTTTAAATTGTTTTTGATACTTAGATAGAATTCTTTTATTTCTTTGAGTTATGTAATTTGGAATGACTAAAAAGAAATATTTTGAAAATCACTATTTTAAATGCAGTTATCTTGGTTTTATTTCTTTCCTTTTGCACGAGGACTAGTAAAAACTTAAGTTTGGGGGTGTTGATAACTCTATTTTATATAGTTATTTTCATCTATTTTATTAATTATAAATGCTATGTTCTTGACATTTTTGGTTAATTTTAGTAAAATAAATTAATATTTACCTTTTATGTTTTAAGAAATACATTTATAATAAAATCAAATAATTTGAATCGAAACCATACTTAATTCCTAATTTATGTCCACAAATATAATTTCAAATAATAGAGTTCTTAATTACGATTTATAAAAGTCAAAAATATAATTTAAATTAAAATCGGGCTTAATGTTAATTATTAAAAGTTTAAAAATTTAATTTAAATTAGAAAAGGGTTTAACTGTAATTAAAGAAAGTTTAGAAATTAATTTGAATTAAATTTGTACGTCAAAATGAAATTAATAAAAAGTTGAATTTCTGTGCAGGAGAAGAGCCACTCACGACATTCACAACGCCCAACACACACCGCTCGATCATCCCATCAACGGTCAAGATTGGGCGCGTTAAGTCCAGACGCAACCAAAGCGATTGGGCCAGAATTCTTGAAGCACGCATCTCGGCACACGTGGGGTCCACCTACCACGTAGACTGGCTTGTAGGGTGGAACCCACATGTCGGCTGCACAGAATTTCCCCAACGCACATCGCTCACCGTTGGATCAGTTGAACGGTCCAGATTGAAGCGCGTGGAACCAAGCTGTCGCGCACCGAGCAGCTTGCCTATCATCCCATGCGACGCGGTTCATCCAAGCAGCGTGCACCCTCGCGTTTCAATAACAAATAAGCAGCCACGTGTCTCCTAAATATTCCAGCCAATAACATGACGACATGTTGCATGTATTTGGTGAAATAAAAACACAGAAACGACGCCCACTTCCAACCGTTAACACACTTCTAGCCATCTGTTCTCCATGCACCAGGCCTACCCACCCAATGAAAAGCTACCACGTGTCTCTTTATTTCTCGTAGCCAATCACATGGCGACACGTGGCATGCATAAAAAGAAAAAAAAATTAGAAACGCGTAAAATGGTTTTCACACGTGTTGTTATTTTAATTCCCCTATGCATTTTTGTCCCCTACTGATAAAAAAAAGAATAATAATAAAAAAGAATAATTGGAAAGTGGGGATATATTTTGTACGCGAAATTGATTTTTTTTTTTCAATTTTCTTTTTTTCATTTTTAGCTCGAAATTGACGTTTTTGTGTTGTATTTTCTTAGGGAAATTATAGAGAAAGAAGACAATGAAGAAGAAGGAAAGGGAAGAAATTTATTTTTCATTGAGGTATCGTGAAAGAGTTTCTCCTAATTTTTTTTCTTTTAATTTTTGTTTCTCTGCAATGTTTTATTATTGTTGTGTTGTAATTTTAATTTCTGCTATGAACCAATTTATTTGTTCTAGGATTTCAGTGTAGCGTAAATTATGAAGCTTGATTTAATTATTTTTGAATGATTTATGGAACTATTTTAAGTTGTTTATTTTATCTGTGTTTAATGCTTTTAATTATCGAAAGATTAATTAACTGATATGTGACACTTAAATAAACTTGAAAAATGCATTTTTGTGTGTTGCTCGTGATAAAATAACGTATATACATAAGGGATAGAAATATTATTTTATTTTATGTGTAACTATTTGAGAACTCATAACTTAATAAATCTGGTTGAATTTAATTCTCATAGGAATATAGTGAATCAGTTTAACTAGATGTGTCTGTATGGAGCTTGAAAGAGATATATGAATAAATTAGGAGTTCTTGGTTAACAACTTAAAACATGAGAACATAAATCAAGATAAAATAAAATACTCAAGTGGATTAATTTGTGTAAACTGCAATCCTAGAATTTTCATACAAACTGTTAAAAAAATTATTAGTTAAGTAAAACTGCATCAAATTATTGATTGTTTGGATAAAATCAAGATTAAATAATTTTAGTAATTAACGAAAGTTGGTAACAAATCTCTGTGAGAACGATATTTTACTTATCATATTATTACTTGTGACCATTTATACTTCCACGATTTTATGTTCTTAAAATGTGACAACAATTCACAAGGCAAATACCTACAATCCAGGGTGGAGAAATCATCCTAATTACTTCTTGAGGCAAAAAAATCCTTCGTTTGCCTAGAACTTCGATCAATAGGCTAGAAATACCACCAACAAGTTCCACAAAAGCCTTCCAACAACCTATCCTAAAGGATAATTGTTGCTTTCATTTATGTTAGCAAAGATAAGCAATCTAAAAACAATCAAAGCTTGGATTCGTTAGACGATAAACTAAGTCTCAAATGGGAGACAACCCATTATTATTTTTTATTTTTCTTTAATTTATTTTTATTTTTAAAGTTATAGTGGCTTTTATTTTTTTATTATTTTAATTATAATTATTTATTATTTAGTGTTTATTTTATTGCTTATTAGTATATTAGTTATAGCTATAATATTTTTTGTTATTTTTATTTTATCTTGTTATAATTAATAATTACTTATATTTTAATTATTACTTAGTATTTTATTAGTTATAAAATTAATTTATTAAAAAAAATCTAAGAAGTGGCATGTCCATTTTCTAGCTGCATCAATAGGCTTTCAAGATGAAAACGGGGGCTGAAGAATTCAACTTTGCGCTGTGGCATTAGCTTTAGTGCACCATGGCCCTAGTGTTGCTAAACATTTGGTCTGGAATTATAATGGTTCACGTCGAGGCCCACGTTCAACTTTCTCACTAAAATGCCCAACCTTATGTGTTCTAACCCATATTTTTTCACATTTTGTCTTCTTCTTCTCTCAAACTCTAATTTTTGTCTCCCCTCAAACACACCCAATCCTCTCAAATCACATATTCCTTCAAACCTTCCAATTTATTCACAATATTCTTATTTCTATTTTTTTTCTAGCCATTCTTTGAGAGATTTCTCAAATCCCTATCAAGAATCTTCAAGTGTTCATCTTCTACAAAGGTTTTCTTTAAATTGTTATCTTTTTCACAACAACATATGTGACCAAAACTTTTAAAATAAATTCTTGGATTAATTTTTCTGATTTATGTGAATTAATTCTATAATATTTTGATTAAAAGACTATTAAACCCTAATTGGTTTAATAGAGGGAAAGGAAAAGTTTTGGATTACTTTATAATATTTTTGTTTGAATTTCTAAAATTTCTATGAACCCTTAAAATTTTAAGATTTTCTTGACTCAATGGCCCTTAAAATAAGTAGGAATGAAAAAGGAAAGGACAAATAGGTCCTTATAGACTAAAATAGAGCTATGTTTGCTAGTGTAGAGGCCAAAATTAGGTTTGATAAGGTCGTCGAAATCAATAAGAACTTTATTGTAGAAAGGGGATTAGATTTTGAGATTAGATAGGATTTTCATTTTGAGGGGATAACAAATGTTTCAGTAGTACTAGGATTGAGATGGTTTGTAAAAGAACATGAAGCTACTATTAAGTTAATCATAAGGAAATTTTATACTAATGTTCTTGATGCTATTGATAATAGGGTTGTAAGGACTATGAGTGTTGGCTATTTTCGTGGACAAAATATTTATCTGTAAATTTTTTTAGGTCTGCTATCAAGTTTATCAAGAAAAACCAAACAAATGCTCGAGCTCTAAATAATTGTACTTCAGGTATATCTTTGATAACTATGACACATAGGATTACATTTATGCATTTAATAGCATATGCTTATAAATATAAAATTATTTTTAGTGCTAAAATATGGAATAAGATATGCTAAAATATTAGATAAGATATACTCTAAATTATAGCTGGAATCTTTAGCATAAAAGATAGCATAAAATCTATTTTAAAAGAAATCTACTTTAAATAGGAGTTATCTTAATGAATGAGTATTATTAATCCTATTTGTAATAGAAAAGATATTTATCAATTACATAAGATTAAGATTTTTAATTTTTCCTATAAATAAAACTCATTTATCATTTTTTCAATTAACCACACAAGAGCATTATTTTATTCTTCTTAATTTCTCTCTTTTGTTTTACAAATATAATATCATAATTCTTTAGGCTTTTTTATTTAGTTAATCTATCAAATATTGGTGGTTATGTTTGATTGATTAATAAGCCTAATTATTTTATGATATATTGATAATATGTTCTTATGGCTACTTCTTTATTTTTGTTCTTAAATTGTTAGATCAAATAATTGTTTTTGTCATATCATAGTTATTTGATTTGATTATTAATCTTTAAAGAAGTTATTTTCATTGAACTTATGCTTGATCTTTTTGCTCTAGGATTTACTAGTTGATTTGATTTAAGTGGCATATGTTTTGAATTATCTAGTTAGGATTATTCATTATTAAATTAGTTCTAGCACACACACGGGCCCTTGTGTTTTTATGCTAACCATTTTTGTAGTTAATTTGGGAACGTATCTTATTGGTGGGAAACTTATTGGAACGTTGTTCTAGAAACCGCTCACGCTAATATTGGAAACTATGAAAATAGAGCAGGGGCTTGAAAGTAAAGTACATTGGGGCAGTATCCTAGGGAGGGTAGCATAAGATCGAGTTTGTACTTGAACATTTGATTTTCATAGTGGAAAGTTAGGTGGTCTGGTAGATTGGTGGTTTTCCTCTTAGGTCATGGTTGTGGCCTAGGTTGTTTCCACCTAAAAATATTGTGTGTTATTCTTTTATTTCCGCACTTATTTTTACACACGATTGTATGTCTAGCCGCTTTGTTTAGGTTATCAAATTATAAATTGATAAAATTAAAAATAACCTATTCACCCTTCCTCTAGGTTAATTAGGTCCATATCTTATAAACTTTCAAAGGTAAAGGTACGAGGACTAGTCTCATTTGGTCCATCTATTATAAATTCTTACTATGGTTTAGTGGATGTGGGCCAGGGTGAGTAAGAAAATAATTTGAATGATGTAGACTATACTAAGGTAATAGAAAGCCTAGAAATAAAGGGGGATGGTTGAGAATATTTCAATGGAAAACCCAAAGGTTTTGAAGCCAAACATTTAAGTAAGATTTCTAGTATCTGGTAATACTTTGTCTGCTCTCGACTGATGCCTACCACTCACTGAAAATTTATGAATACAGAACGGCTATATTACATTTTGCTATAGTATCCAAAATGATCATAGATGTTGGAGCCATATTCATCAATGGATAAGATTGTCTGCTAACAATTATCATTTGAGTTATTTCTTTCCCTAACTTGTTACAGCTCTATGTGCTAAAGTAGGGGTAAATTATCCAAAGTGTGAGGTGTTATTACAACTAGGTGAATTATTGACTCTAACATACATGAATGAACTTAACTCGGGCACTAAAGGAACCTAGAGAGACAAAAGGGTAGGTTCTTCTTCAAAGATGTCAATGAAAGATGAAATTCATCAATTCAACAAAAAGTTACATGAAAAAATATAAACAAGACTACACTACCCAATATGTCGAGTATACAAGTGGGCAACACAGGTTTCAGGGTGAATCTATACAACATCTCATAGAGATGAAAAGGTTAACTTACTCTAATTTTGGAATTGATAATAGTAAATTGAGAGCACCTGAGTATACAACATTTTGTCTATGTAGTTATATTATTTAAGACGATAGATGCACTTGACTTACTACATCATTACTTGATTACATAGACATAAAGCAAATGAGTAATTTTATTTTCCTTTTCTTCTTTATCTTTAATTTACATTTGATATATTAAAGATAATTTAGAATCTAGATTGGAGGTGGGAAAAAAGTTACACATGAACTTAGACACTTTTAAAGTTACACATGAATTTAGGAATATGAAACATCACAAGCCGCGGCATGAAATACATTGGGCCATGGTGTACTCCTAACTGTTTAAAATCAATATTCATATAGTTTGTTATGTGCCATAGCATGTAAAAATTGGGCCACAACATGACTTATTCAGGGGTAAAACGAGGCAAATCATTACGAGACTTAGGCCACAACATAGATAAAAATGGGTGACAATACGCGAATTATTTTCTAACCCGAAACCTTTTCTTGCCAGCCTCAATTATAAATACATGTTTTGTTTTAGGTTTTAGATAGAGAATAGTGTGCAACCATAGGTTATAGTAATTTTAGTTTTCAACAACATTTTATTTTCTCAATTTTTGCAATAGGGTAGATTCAATAACAATATAAATATAGGCAGATCATCTGGAGGTTTTTCAAATCACAGATAAATATAAAAGTTATCTATATATTGAAGAATACATTGAGGTATTTATTTTAATTGTATTCGTTTAATTTTATATACAAATTCAATCTTTGTATATCTTTTTGAATGTTATTTTTAATTTACTGATTATTAATTAAATCTAAGCATGTATGGTTGATCATTATTATGGGATATGAGTTTTGTTGTCATGTTTGTGAAGAATAATTTAGGTGAATATTTGTACAAAATAAATTGAGATTATTTTCTTTATTCAAGATTTCTACAAAGTTTATTATTAATTAAAATATTGACAATATATTTTTCGTAATAGATTTAAAATCTAAAAGTTAGGTTTTAGAAAAATCATCTAGATCTAATTTTGACAATTTGAATAAGATTTTAAATTGATAGCCTCGCCAAAAGAATCGATTTAAATGATTTGTATTTTCTTAAGAATAAAGCACAATTTAATCTAATCAGTTTATGATCCTCACAAAAGGTTTTAATTGATTTGATTAACAAAGAAACTCATCCCCATAAAAAAACAATTCATACAAAAAAAGATAAACTCAATAATCTAAATTTATACTTTAATAACATAATTAATTCCAAACATGCATGGTCAACTAGCTAATAATTTTCATAAAATCTTCATTGAGTATTTATCTACCTAAATTTGTTTGAACTGATCATATTTCATATTTTATTATATGTTAGTGGATTAATATTTTAAAAATCCAAATATTGTGATAGAATGCTTATTTTATTTTCCTGGATTGTTTTTAAGAATTTTTTTTAATATTTAAAACCACATGGTTCCTCTTTAGATCGAGCTTGGGAGTATACTTATCTCTTATTATAAATGATTCATGAATTTGGGAGCATATTATAAATTTACCAAATTTAGCTATCAAGTTTTTGTGCATTAATAATCCCTGTTGGTTTCATGCTGGAACAAATGACATGGAATTCCTTCAAGTGTTAGGTTAAATTAAGTTCAAAACCTACCTTTAAGTTGGGATATACTATACATAAGGATTGTTGCTCAAAGTCATATCCAACTAGTTCTTTAAGAATTTGATCAACTAATGTTATCTCTTATTTCTCAAAACCATAATCACTTCAAAAAATGGATTATATTTTGTTCTCTTGCAATGGGTTGATTGGTAACTACTAGAAAAGTTAGTATATATGATAATGTACAAGTGATTCTCTTGCAATGGGTTGATTGGTAACTATTAGAAAAATTATTGTTAGAGCAATCCCTGACAATGATGTCAAAAACTTAACACGATTGAGAACCTGCAAGTATATGTGATATTGTACAAGTGATAAGTATTATAAAAATAAGGGTTGTTGTATCCACGAGGATTGTTAACAGCCCTTACTAATATTTACTAGCTTGTTAATGTGTTAAATGAAATTAGCAAATGAAGGGTTTTTGTTTGTTTTTGAGAACAATAACTTGAAAAAAAAGTTTGTAAAGGAGTCATGAGATATATGTGATCTATTAGCCTACAAATTTATTAAGCATGTTATGAATGTAAATTAATTTCTTGAGTTCTAAATCACTTTAATAATTTAAAATCATTCTCCAATTCTTAACTTTAGCTTTAAAATTCTAGGTTCGCTTAAGACTTCCCACCATTTCTTACTTTATAATTGACTTTGAATTCCATCACAAATAAACCTAAATCTAGAAAAACCTAGAAGAACCCTTACTAGATTTAATTTATTCATTGCATTAAGATATAAAAAAGTGATAATTACTAAACTAGGCAATATTAGAATAATCGTTTAACCTTTAGCGAAGATATTCAATCCTACTTGTGAAAGTAGTCATAAGATATCAGTTTGAATAAAAATATTATCGATTATATACTAACATCTTAGACTAGATATAAACATATCCATGCATCATATTAGTTGTACACCTTAATTCATAACATGAATAGTAATGGAATTCAAACATATAATGAAATACATCAAGAATCAAGAATTAAAATTAAAATTATTCATGACATTAAATTAATTAAACTATATTCTAAGGGCTTGGAATTACCCACAATCACATTAGAAGTTTAGCTAGCGATGGATTCTACAAGAGTCATCATTATAATCATAGGAAACTAAATAGAGAAAAAGATTAAGAAAAGCTTATGTAGATCTTCAAAATCTCTTTCAAAAGTTTCTCTAGATGTGCTCTTGATCTCCTTTTGTTATTTGTTGCAAATTGTTATATTTTGAAGACCCGCTAGGTTATTTATATAGTGTATTTTTTACCCTAATCTGAGTTGGATTAGAATTTGATCCATCCAATGGCTAGGATTAAAGCGTGGTGTTGAAAAATGCCAAAAATGAGTGATGACTAGACCACTCAATCGATCAAGACATTTTCTCAATTGATCTAACCATTGTGATTTCAAACCCGAGAGCTCTTGATCATTGCTCAATCGATTGAGAATCAATCAACACTTGCTTTCTATTCTTCCCTTGATTCCTTGATCAATCTCGATCAAAGCTAGATCGATCCAATATCTGATTTTTGTTCTAAATGCAAGTTTTTTATTTTTTTGCTCGTTTCATCCCTAAACACTTGCATAATACAAAGTAAGCATATAAAATACATAAATAATACTAATTTATTGTAAATATGTGAGAATTGATGCACAAATATATGCATAAAATAGTCTTGATCAACATCATAAGTGGAAATTTAGGGACAATTGAGCAGGTGTTCCAACTGATAGAGGTATTTACTTATATATTTTTCGTTAATTGTAAACTGTTTGATTTATTCTTTTAGTGAATTACTTTATATGTTTGATTAATTGTATTATGTGTTAGTACAATTAAATTACTTATTAAATATGTTCCATATATTAAGTTTTGATTTTGATCGAAAAGCCTTCTTTCTACCTTTATTACTTTCTTTTATCTTTATACCTTTACTACTTTCTTTTATCTTTATCTATTTATTTGTTTATTACTTTCAATTATTGTTGTATAGTGTATTATATGTTTTCACTGTGTTACTTTCAATTATTTTTGTATAGTGTATTATATGTTTTCACTATGAGAGAGAGTTTTAGAAGCCCTTGCAGTGTTTATATCATCTCTCTCTTGGTATACTAGTACCAAGTGTGGGCATTCAAATACATTTAAGAAATGTAATTTGTTATCGAAGACTAATATTAGATTTTATTGCACAACAGTAACTACCAAAAACAATTCTTATCCTAGCTTCCGATGATAATAATAAAATTTCGTTGCACAAAAATAACTACCAAAAACAATTGTTATATATAAGGAAACATTTTGGAGAACAATGATATTAACTAGTGAATGTAACCGACCATGATATAATTTAAATCAATGATATAAATATTATTTCAAATTAAAATTTAAAACTTGTTAGAAGAAAACAATTTAACAAATATATGATTGGATAGATTTATTAATTAAAACTTAAAATCATTGTTACCTCTTTGTATCCTAATATCTCTCTATATATGTGTAATAAATTACGGCAATAGATTATCACTATGTATATACACATATTTATGTACATGCTTTACACGTGTTTCAAAATTTTCAATAATAAATATAAATTTACTAATATTTGTAAAAAATTTAACACTATATCAATTAATGTAAAGGCAATGTATATTCATGTTATCATACAATTAAAATTAAAAATAATACAACAAAATTACATTAGTTATAAAAACAAAATCTTGAAGACACATTTTATCAATTTTTAAGATTTTCTAAAATGTAGATTAAAATAATTTCACAAATATAAAATTATTAAAATTTTAGGATACTAAGTATACGAATAATATATTAGAAGATAATTATTTATAGATTAATCTTAGAAGAAAAAGATTAAATTGTTATAATGAATGTAATTTTTAAGGATTTTAGATCATTGTTCATTATTATTAAAAATTAAATTAATAATAATAGTTGTGTAAAGTGAATTTCACTAAATTTATAGAAGATGGATAATATTGGATAATAATAAATATATTATTAAACATTTGGATAAAATTATCTCAAAAAAATATTTTTCAAAATGAAAAATTACAGTAAATATATATTTGAAGAAGGTCAACATAGACACTGTGAAACTTTAAGTTGGAATTTGGGGAAGAATTAAAGGATTAAATTTCAGATATTTCTGGGGAAGATTAACTTGCTTTGAATTTGATAAGGATATATGCCAAGTCCTATTAGTAGGGCAATCTCCCTCACATCGGACGGGGACACCGCAAAGACCGGGGAACTGTGCCAGAGGAGCCAGAGGGGACTCATCGCACCAGGGACCTGCTTTGATACCATGTAGAAAGTCATGGCCTAACTCCCTCCAAAAGAGCTCTCAAAGAAAAAGGGTTATCATAACCTTATAACCAGCACTAGGCTGGCATCTCTGGTCGATGTGGGACTCAACAGGAGCCCCACCCCCTCTTTCATAGACATATCCCTACGAGTGAGTGCAACTATGGAATAATTGAGAGAAGCATTTGGTAGCCATAGATAGAACTAACAATGAGGTATCATGTATGTAAACTTTTAAAGAATTTCTTCCATAATGGCTCTTTAAATTGGTGTAAGATTAACCATTGTTATTTTTTAACATTTTCATTTTATGGATATACCTTTGAATAATCTAACATTTTTATTATTTAGAAATAAATTATAATAGAACAATAATTATTACCTTTATGTCCTTTCGAATCTCTCCAAATTTAATAAAAAAGGGGATTTTAGTACCCTTTAAAAAAATGAATCTAAACCATTCTTATTGAGCAATAATTTTTGTTCTTTCCATCTAATTAAACCAAGTAAATAGCTACTTAAAGTTCCACTTCAATTATTTATTTTATTTAGTTATTCGTTATATTGCTGAATCTTAAAGTTGCACTTCAAACTAGTGGGAATAACCAATTTTAAAAAAAGGGAACAATTATCTCTTTTGGCATGAAACTGACCAAAATACCACAGCCAAAATATTCAGTTGAGTTTAAACTTTAAATTTGGTTTTGCATATTATAATGGATGCTTAATCCATTTACTTTTTGAAAAATATCAAATGAAAATAAATATTACTATTGAGGTAATATTTTATCATTAATTTTAATATGACTATTTTTGTCAATTTCTTATACTCTTCATAGCAAACAAAAAGCAACCCAAATGGCTCCGCTTTTCTTAAATATGTATGTTCATTCCAAGTTTATTCTAGACCAAATCATTTTATTCTAAAATAATAATAATTTGACTTAATATATTAAAATAATAATTTACTTAATTAATAGCTTTAATAAAATTAAAGGTACTAAACGACACTACTTAAAAACAAATATACTAAATTATACTACTGACCTATTCTAAGTGACCTCAAAGACACTTCTCTCTAAATTTATTGTTCTACTTAAGAATCATTGAACCAGCAATACAGAAGAAATGTAACTCAATCATGATGATTTATAAGGAGTGTTCACTTCAATCCAAGTATCAAATCAAATAGCCTAAATATGATAGTTAAGGATGATTGTTTATGTACTTTAAAATAAAGTATTGTATATGTATTAGAGCTTATACGATTGCCATAGAATTAAGCATTGAGAAGGGACCCAATTTCCAAATAGAAACAAACTAGAAGAACATATTACTATTAACAAAGGCGATTTCAAAAGAAAATGTCAATTCTCAGCAATTCCCTCCCTAGCTGGCTCTCAGTTTTATTGAGCAATAAGTCTACTCCCTGTGCCCACTCTAAAGTCAATAGTCCAGCATGTAAGCAATAATTAAAAGACAAAACAGATTTATAAGAAACAAAACTATAGGAGCTCAATTTGTTTATGTTGAATGGATATTTTTAACAAATCTTCAGCTAGACATAGTAACCGGTGAAAGTAAATCCTCGACCAACGATCTCACCAGCACAAAACCAGGCAAAGCACTCTAACCCAAACAAAGAAGCTATTCCTACATCTTCTACCTTCAGCTCCTGCCTGTGCTTCCAAAGTTGCTTCACATAATCAAGTTCCTTCCAGAATGCTTCATTACGCCCGGGTATACTGTATCAAGAAAAAAACAGAAAGATTTGTGGAAAACAAATCAAACACAAAAAAGGGTGCATAGAAGGCATGAGCTAATTTAGGAGTGTTATTTCATTTATGGATTAGTAAAGTGTTATAATGCCTTGCCTAAATCTATACATGGACTTCATTGTTAAACAAAATCAATCAAAAGAAAAGATATGTATAAGCATATAAAGGTTGGATAGTTGATAATACTTCATTCAGAAGCATTATATAAATAAACCTACATTTACTGTTCGCCCATAAGATCAAATACTTAATACTATGAACGTTGTAATCAATTTGCTTGGTTCGACACAAATGGAAAAGAAGTGATTTGACTGACCTGGCAAGACGGGTATAAAACAACTGTTTGGCCAAAAGATTACACTTCTCCACAGTGGGTGGCTCCTGGATGTATTGTTTATTCTGTTCTAATAACTGCTTATAGTAAACAGACCCATGCTTAGCCACAAACTGTGAAGCTTGAGTAGCCTTAGTTTTAAGCTGAACCAGTTTGGAAGCCATCAATCTCTGAATTTATCAACTGCTACTTTTCCCATAAAACAACAATTAAACAAACTCAGCAAAGATTTAACAGTTCAGGGCCTAAATAGATGGATTTTTGGAGATTTGGTAAAAAACAAATCCCAAAATTGTATACATGCATACATGGTTCATGTACAGGTACCTGTACATGAGCAATTTTGGTACACCTTTCAGATAAGCTCCAAAAACCTGGGTTTTGAGGGTGGATTTATGGAGATTTGGTAAAAAAAAATCCCAAAATTGCATACATGCATACATGGTTCATGTACAGGTACCTGTACATGAGCAATTTTGGTACACCTTTCAGATAAGCTCCAAAAACCTGGGTTTTGAGGGCCTCAAACTCTATAAGATTTAAACCCACATTTAATTAATAAAAAACCATAGACATCACAAATTAACAATTCAAGTCTAATTCGCTTTTAGGGTTTCCCTTGATGAAATGAAGATGAAACTTTTCGCACTACACTATAACAAAGAGCGTCTATTTCGCATCCGCTCTATAGATTATATAGTCTGTACGCTTCATGAATGATAAATTTCACATACTGAGATAAATATCACAATCGCAGTCCAGTAAAATTCAGAGAATAAACAGAAAACAGTTTCATGAATCTAAAAAGAAGATTTTAACACATCAAACTCTTCATTGAAATCAATGACTAAATGAAAACGGATCGTGCACAGATAAAAACAACAGAGGAAAAATGAGGAACGGAATTTGAGAAAAAAAAATTAACCAATCCCATAAAGAGAAACAAGATTCAATAAAAAGGAATCGAAAAACAAATAGAAAATGCAGTATTATGAAATGAACAACCGTACCTGACGAATCTTTTTCACCTATTGAGCAGTGAAAGAGAAGGTAGGGTTTTTAGGTACCAGTCACAGAGAAGGAACTCGGATTCTACCATGTATCCGATTCGGAACGCCGCCCGAACTGTGCGGTCCAGTCTCTCCACTGCACCATGATGGCCAATTAAACCTTCCCACGTCATTAGAGTCAAAATATATTTAAAAAAAATCTGAAAAATGCCTTTTATCCTCACTATACTAATTATGTATCAAAATCTCATAAATCTTATCTCCTTATTATATTAAACTAACTATACATCTTAACTCTATCCCTAAGTATGAAAGCATTTACATTAATGTTACATAGCATTAGCATTACTAAGTTAATCTATATATGCTATCATACATCACAATTATATATATTTTTGTAGACATAACATTAAATCAATAACTCTTATAAATCTTATCTCCTTGTTATATTAAACTAACTTCACCCTATACCTAAGTATGGAAGCATTTACATTAATGTTATATAGCATTATTAAGTTAATCTATATATCCTATCATACATCACAATTATATATATTTTTGTAGACATAACATTAAATCAATAACTCTATCAAAAAAAATAAGATAAATAAATATAAAAATTAATATTAACAAATCATTTTAATTATAGTAATTTAAATCAATAATATATATGTTATCACATTTTTAAATTTAAATTTAATAAATAATTATTAAAATAAAAAAAACATATTCACCGTTAAAATAACTTAAATCTATAATTGAAAATTATTTATTAAAATTATTTGTTAAAATCATTATTATGGGAACAATCACCCAAAACAATATCGAATGAATGTCACATAATTTGATACAAGAAGACGATAATTAAAAAAAATCTACAAAACTAATACTCATATGCCATATTTTGTTAATAGTACTAATAGTAATGATTTTCCATATTTTAGTGTTTAATTTAACAATTAATTTGTAATGAAATGTATAACATTCTAATAATAATAAGAATGCTACACCCCTTGATAATACACTAAAATGATTATTTTTTCTTTACACATTTATATAATCATTTTTTCTTATTTTATCTCATTTATGAATCAAAAAGTTAATTTTCTAATTTTATCATTTATAATTTTATTTAAATATTTTAATTATTTTAATTTTACTACTTAAATAAGCATAGTAATAATGGTATTAGTGCTTCCATTGAATATAAATCATATTATTATTATTATCATTCTCATTATGTTTGCATTATGCAAACCAAAAATTACCTTCAAATATATATATAAAATAAAACTATAGATGTTATTTTGCATAATTTTTCAAATCTTTTTCCTAATGGAATTGAACTACTTTAAAACTAGGATAAGCAACAAATTAACACCTTGAACTTAAATCATTTTATTCCCTTACATTTTAATTTATTAAACTCAATTCAAAATTTTAAAATCATATGTAAATTTAGTCTAAATCATCAAATTTATAACATCATTGATATAATTTAATGTTGTAAGTTTTGTAAGTCTTTGAGTCTTGTTGGTATTTTCGTGAGAAAAATACAGAGTCTGTTTTATTTACTTAATACTTTATTTTCCTTTATGTAAGGTCAATTGTCTATAGTCGATATTGTACACACACATAGTTGGTTTCATTTTTGTTGATTGCATGTTCTACGTACACAACGGAAATTGTTTATTAGTATGCATGCTAGGTTATTTTTATGTTTTTGTTTAAGTTGGATTGTGGGTATTTTTGAAAATTTAATTGACAATTTTTGTAAAAAGAAAAATATTTTGGTGTGCTCTTGGGGAGTCTCGTCACTGCCTCACCACCCAAATGGTGAGACTTGTTGTAATGGATGGAAAGTATCGACGAGGCATCCAGATTGCTAGAATTTTTCTACAAATACTTCATCTTTCTATTGTTTGGTTAATAAAAAAACAAGGGTATACTCTGACATTTTTGAAACTTGATCTTTTCAAAAGCTTAAGTTGTTTTCTGATGTCAGATTACTAATACCTTGAGTGTATGTTTGGTATTAGTATTTTGTGTGAGTGTTGAAGCAAATAATGTTTACTGGGTTGGGTTAAATTGTAATTTTAACATCAGAGACTTGGATTGCTTGGTTTGTGAGCTTAATTTTTCCTACCCATAGGATTTACTTGTATAGTCTATTGGTGACTGTTTGTACCACAAGGTGGTTTAGGGTCCAAGAGGAGAACCTAATTCAACTTAGATCATAATGGTTACAGAGGTAGCTAGTGAGGAAAGCATAGGAACAAGGAAGGAAGGAAGGAGTCATGTCTGATAGAGGTATCAAAGATATATTTTTGTCGAGTTGTAAACTATTTTTTCTTAATAGATTATTTACTATTTATGATTTCTATAAGCAATTCAAAGATTTTACCATATAAGCATGGGTCGATGCAGGTTTACCTTATTATATCGACGTGTTTTCATGCTCTTGTGTTTTATTTAGTGTAATTACTTTTCTATCCAATTATGTGCCAATATGAGAATTTATTAGTGATTGAAAAGCACTTCTTTGCTTCTACTTAAGTTTCTTTCTTACCTATTTATATTATATCTTCATGCCTGATAATTTACTTGTTTTCCTATTCTTCTTGTTATCTGCTTTATTTCCTATGTGTGTGAGTTGAGGGTTAATTTCTTAGAGTTATTAACTCTTTATCCTAGTCGTTTATCAGGTAACAAAGTTTCTCAAATGTAAAACTGCTCACTCTATTCAAAATTTCATAGGTATTATACTCAATTTTAATGTAATTAGTTATTTAACGTTTAATTTATTAAGAAAATTTATTTTTTACCAAAAATAAGTAACACCTTGTCAGAATAAGAAACTAAACTAATCATATATTTTTAGAGTTACACTATTAAAAACTTTTTTTTAGTTATCATATCTATTTTACGTGCTATATCGTTATTCTCGCTAAACTTAATATTATAAATTTTCAAAAGATTTTTATTAATTTAATAAATCTAGATACTTTTAGCATGCTAAATTGGAGAAATTTAGTACAAAATTGATTAATTTCAAGTACGAGATTGATGAATAAGTCTAATTAATTAACGAGCTTACAACCTACCTAACCTTTCAGAATGTTCGGCCCATGATTTATATATAAAATAGGGATAAATACCTTAGAGATACCTTTTTTTTTAGTAAAAGTGTTGTTTAGTTTTCTAAATAATGTACTCATTAGTCTTTTTATTTATAAAAAGATATTCATCTAATACTTTTACTTATAAAAAGGTATTCATTAGTCATTTTATTTATAAAAATGAACCACGTAAGGATTTTTAATATTATTCATAAACTTTTTATTAATAATTTTTTTTAATAAAATAATGCTAAAAGTATTATTAAATAGTAAATTATGCAGATATCTTTAATAATGTTTTTATATAAAATAATTTTAAAATTACTAAATGTATTTTTTGACACCTTTTTTAAAATAAAAATGATTAAATAACACATTTCTTTGACTTAGAAAACTAAATAACGCATTTTGTATAAGTAAAAAGGCTAAATAGCGTTTCACCTATATTATAAAGAAAATTATATTTATTAGTATCACGAGTTTGTGTGATGTATTATTGATAATTACACTCAAATTTATATAATTATATCTAATAAAAATTATCATTTTAAGTTATAATTATATTATATAAAAGTATTTTATGTTATAAACGTTGGATTCCTAAACATTTTTGTTTTAAATAGTACCAGAGATTATCATCATATGCTTGCTTTTTAATATATATAATCATATATTATTTTTAAATTTAATATGTATCGTGATTATAAGATTATTAATAAAAAGTAATTTTTTTTAATAACTGCTTACTAATTTATCTTAAATGGGACTCGAATACAAGATTTTATATATATTGAAATGGATTACGTATTATTGAGTCACATTAATAAATAAGTTTTTCTACTTTTATTAATATAAAATAATATTTAAAATATTTTATTCATTTTTTATAAAATCCAAAAATTAGAAAGTCCATAACAGCATATTGGTGTTTCAGTACTTGATTTGAGGAAAGCGAGTAAGTAATGTTGTAGCAGCATCGAGACTATTTACTTTTAAATTATATAATTTATTTTTAAAATTTTTAAATTAAATAAATAGTTTTCTAAAGATATTTCATTACTTAATGTTGTGTTGAGTTCTGAGAAAAAAATAACTAATTCGATGATTTTTCGCCGAAACCTTATCATTTGATTAATTATTATTTGACATTTATGATTTTACAGGTTTGGATTGTGAAAAGTAAGAGAGTCATTTCTTTGTCAGTTGTACTCTAATGCCTAATTAACATCAATCTTAAGTAGATCAAATATCACCAAACATATAAGATGTCTATTAGTTCTTTAGTATCAAATGACTTATACCTCTTGTTTATAATAATACCCCACTCTACTCCTCCTAATGTTAAGTCATCTATTACTTTCTCATAATTGATATTATGTAAATAAGCTTCGTATTTCCCTTGACCTACATCTCTCGTACCATAATAGACATTAACAATTGATGTACTAAAGGGTATGAACACTCCTCTTACCATGGCCCTGTATATTATTCACAGTCGTAGGTACATTTGCATAAAAGTCGCTCACAATATACACAATGGTAGCTTTATGACTCTTTTCAAATCTTCCACATCCTAGGTTTTCTATTACATCATTCACACTAGGGAATAAGTACTCTCCAAAATCAATACCTTTTTCACAATAAAATTTTTATTTACTTCTATAACCTTTTCAAATCTTTTTTCGGATTCAAGACTTATAGACCTAGTTCTATCATATTTCTCTGACACCAAAGGTTTCTTATCTTTATTGAAGTTCGTTTAGTTATGTATCTACATATCTAGTCAGTGAAAATATGATAAATTAAAAATTCGTAAGCAACCAAACAACCAATCATATGTACATAAAGTAGTATAGAAATAAAAACATCAACACATGAGATTTTTAGGTAGAAACAATCAAGGCCATACCAGTAACCTAAGAAGAAAACCACAAGATCACCTAACTATCCACTATGAAAAATAAGTATCTAATTACAAGGTTAGTATTCAAACTACCCACTCAAGTAATGTGATCAGTGCTCAAAAAGTACTAAATTTGCCATGATTTTATGTACATTAATTGATTAAATATATATATATATATATTTATATGTTTTATCATATATTTATATAAATTTGTCTTTTTTGGAATCACGGGTATTTTTATTGTTTTTCAAGTATTTTCGCTTAAAACCGTAACTTAAAGACTCAAAAAGGAATACTGGAAGCAATAAATCACAAATATATTAATAAATAAATAGGGAAAGGTCAACAAATATGGAAAAATTGGACAAAATGGGTCAAAAATGTCAACAAGGAGTAAATCGCGCAGCCACGCGCCCAGTCTCATGCGCGCCCACGCCCACGCCCATGCCCATACTCGCGCGCGCTTGCTTCCATTTTCGCGCGCACTCCTGCTGCCTCGCGCGCGCGCCGCTGCCCATTTCGCCCCATTTTCGCGCGCAGCCGCCCATGACATCATGCTGACGTCATCAATGACCTCAGCAATTGCACTCCGCGTTTTCACAATTTTTTAACATTTTTTCACTCACTTTTTCTCCCTATCCTCACCTATAAATATCTCATTCTCTTCACTTCTAAACACACCGCAAAACACACTTCACTCTTCTTTCTTTCTCTTAATTTCTTAGTTTTTAGTTAATTTCTCTTAGTTTTAGAGTTCTTCCCTTTTTGGGAAGAACTAGTTATGTTTTTGTAATTTATTAGCTTTTTGATTCAATAAATGGGAGTGCAAATTCCGCTTGGAGGTTTTCCAGTAACGGGAATAGCATCGAAGTTTTGTAAGGATTTTATTTTCTTTACAGTTATTTTTTATGTTTTATTCTTATATGTTATATTTAATTTGTCTGTGATTAAATTTAACTATGCTGGCTATTAGTAAACATGATGTAATAATAACGTTGTTATGCTTGCAAAATATTAAATAGGTGAAAATCTCTAAAATGAATTGATTTTGTTTTTATTCAAGATTTTATATTAAGAATGTTAGAGAGAAATATATTATTTTTCATTACAAACTTAAACCTGAAAATTAGATTTTAAGGTTTAGTTATCCGGTCTGATTTAGAGTAGTGCTCTTTTATTTGTTGATACAATCGCCCGGTAGTTAGAGTGAAGCTCTATTTCAAAAAATTTTATAAGAATTATTATCTGAAAATGTATTGACAACATGTTTTCAGTAGTGGTTTTAAAACTTGAAAGTTAGTACTCGGATAACTAAATTCTTAGGTTTAATTTGGACACCTTGAATAAAGTTTAAACTATCTAACCCCACCAAAGGTGGCATTTAAATGGTTCATTTTCAATCTCTTAGAAAAAAGAATTAATTTAATTAAGCAAATTAGTTATCAACCCCACCCATAGGTGTTAATTGATTTGTTTAGTTAACAAAGAATATCTAACCCCACCAAAGGTGGTATTCATATAAAAAAGGGAGAATCAATAAATATCAATTCATATCTTTAATAACCTAAATAATATGAGCAAGTATAATTAACTTAGTTATTATATCCATAAATACTCCACTATTATAAAAGATAAAATTTGCATAAATATTTATTGAATCTATGTTTATTTTTATGTCAGTAGATTAAAAACACAAAACCCCAAAATATCGTGACAGGATGTTTAGGATTTAATTTCGTTTTTAAAAGTTTGAATAATAAATTAAAAACCACATACATTCCTTCCTTAGATCGACCTTGGGAGTATACTTATCATTTTCTATGAAATGATCCGTGCACTTGCGAGAGTTTTACAAATATTAAAACCAAAGTATTGGCAAGAATCGGTAATGTCGGTTTTCGTATCAAGTTTTGGCACCGTTGTCGGGGATGACATCAAGTTTTTGGCATTGTTTCCGGGGATGGCATTATAATGTCCCCAAGTAACCTACCTACAATCCATTACTTTGATCATAGTCTCTACAAGATAGGCATTCGGATCCAGACTAGCGTTACGATAAACTCGAGTCTTATGAGTTAATCAAACCCGCACCACTATCACCTGAAATATTAGCACTTAGACACAAGTGCAAGTTTTTATCCTAGAGTAGATTCAATAGTCAAAACCCTAGAGTAGATACTCTAAAACAATAAGTTAAAAGTAGAATAACAAAATTATTATTATAGACTTGTTAATCTATCAAACACAACGAAAAATGTTTAATAAATTAACTTAATAAAAAATCATATTTAAAAATATGAGAGAGAGAATAAAATATGAAGAGAATAAGCATAATAGCTCTTGTATGGTTAGTTGCAAATGTATGCTTAGATTTGTACTTAAAGAATATTTTGAAGCACATTAGGTTAAAGTGAAATTACTATATTATCCATAAAATCAGTTAAAACACATTTAAAAAATAAGCACAATATAATAAAAACCAATTTAATTTGTATTAGAAATATATTTTAAAATCAAATAACTAGTTGCTCGATCGATCCATTCAATCAATCTAGAATACGTTTAACGAATATTTAAAAACACGTGGATTGATCGAGTATATCCCTTGATCGATCTAGTCATATACTAAAATCAGATTAATTAAGTCTATTACTCGATCAATCCAATATACACTCGATTGATTGAGTAGCACAAATTCATATTTTTCTTATTGTGTCTAATATTCAATCTAACATGCTTGGGAATAGAAATATCTTATATGGGATTGTTGAGGTATGATAGTTTCTACAGCTTGAAATATTCTTCTAAGACACACCTAGAAATTAAAATTACAATTAAACATTTTGTTTCACGAATATTGCCAATACTAATATAAACCTAACAATATCCTCCCTTGGTATATTCATGTGACAAAACCTCTCTCTCACTACATAATGCACAACAAAAAATTAAATTTTACATAGTAATGATATCATGTGATCTAGTGGAACCATCTTTGCTTGATTCTTAAGAGCTCATGTGAACACTAAAAGTTAAAAACACTAATTCCCAAACATTTTTTCCTGAAAGACTCACTTCTTATTAGTTTAATATATATAACAATATAAAAAGTGAAGAATATTCATAAGTGAGTAATCATTAGATAGAACTCCACTTCTGTGTAATATCTCCAAAGTGGATTTTTAAAGTAATTCTCCCTTTAAATTAGCTCTCCCCTTTTTGTATATTTTTCAATTAAAGTTCTAATTTTCCTCCCTCTTTTTGTCATAAGAATAAACAATATAATCATAAAATAAAGAAAGAAAGCAGTATATTTAATGACTAAAGGAAGGAATGCACATTCTTAAAAGCTCAAAACAAAGAGCTAAAAACAATATGTTTTCCAAAAATGAATAAAATCCCCCTAAATTCTACGACTTCCCTAAATAAATTAGAATAAAACAAAAAATTATAAAAATTGTTAAATATATATATATATATATATATATTTCTAATTAAGGGTAATAGACTTATCAAAAGAGAACTTTAATCTTTTTTTTTTTGTATTTCCCTCTTGTATTAATTTTTTTGTAATAGATTAGTTATTTATTTTCTTTTTGTATAACCAATTGTGACTTTTTTTGTGCATACAAAAGATTTTGTATTTTTATTTTTCCTTTAATATTATTCTAGTTATTTTTTTAAGGAAATATATATAAGCCAATATATCTAGTATGATGAATTTCACACTAGTGGTAAGGTAGCACTCTCCACTCACTGCAGTAGCTTTCATATATCACAGTAGATAGCCATATCAAAACTATGTGTCTCTTTATAGCAGCATTTGTTATAGTGAAAGATAGAGTTCATTCTTAATTTTCACAATCAAAGTTATCGCATTCCCTAAAATCTCACATAATTAATTATAAACCTTTAACATGACATATAATGGAGATCGAGGTGCTAACCAAGTTGATGTTCCTAAATATTCTCAAGATCCTTTGTAAGGAATTGGCGGTCCAATGACTAGGGCAAAGACAAAGGGGATGAAAGAAACTTTGCAAGGCTTGATCATGGAAGTGCAATACAAAGGGGTTGTGCTAGAAGATTCTAAAACTAAATTCAAGGATTTCAAAGCTTTACCAAGGATGGTCTCTTATCTCTTTATACAAGGGATAGATTTGGAATATCAAGTTGGATGCAAGGATTAATTTAGGAAGCAATTTTCATTTTAGTTAATTGTGGGTCTTTTATGTTTTATTTATCATAAGTCTTTATAGTCTTTTATTTTATAAGGATTGATTATGCCCAATCTATAACTAAATAGGCCCATTTCATTTAGGATTTTTTCTTTAGGGTTTGTTGCTTATAAAATGGAAAAACTATGTAATATTTGGTAGAAGTTTTGATCATTTCATCAAGTTTATTTTAGAAAGATTTTTACTTTACCTTCTTGTGTTCTTGGCATCTCAAGGTTAGAGTTTTAAGGACTTTGTTTCTTTAGGGTTCTAATCTGATCATCTTTAACATGTTCCTAGCAAATCAATTGTTCCTATTCCTTTGAGTTCGTGGGTTCCTAGGGTTGTTCGCCTAGAGGGTCTGCATCATTTGATATAAGAGCCTTGGTTATTAGAAATAGGTTATCTATCTACATCTATTTTTGTATGAGTTCTTGATTCGAAAAAAAAATCATACTTTATAGTTGTTGGTTTTCTTCATATCTTTTTTTCTATTTTCAAACTCTGTCTTATGTTCTAAATTTAACCTTTCAGTTTCATTGTTCATCTTATTCAATCTGTTATTTCATCATCTTACCTATACTGTTATTTTTTGGTTGAACTTCTTTCTCCTAAGGTTAGCCAAAATTTGATTGTTTATTTCCTTGTCTTTGTGGAACGAAAATATTTTTTTTGGGATTTTGATTTATGATATTCTTGTCTGGTCGAATTATCTACCTAGGGTTTTTATGGCCAAAACAAAACTTCGTTTGGTTTCCTTATTTGACATCAAATATTTTAGTTTTATAATATTAAAAAAAAGACTTTTGCTATTGTAATTTAAAAAAAGGAATCATATCTTGGTCAAGCAAGACAAGAAAAGAAAGATCTTGAAAAGATTTCTAGCTTGAAATTATTTCTTTCCTATTTTAACTTTCCTAAAGTGATTATTTACTATTTTCCATATTCTTATATTCTTTTCATCTTCCCTTTAGTTTTTTTTATTGGAAAAGAAAGATCTTGAAAAGATTACCAACTTGAGATTATTTCTTTCCTATGTTAACTTTCCTAAATTGATTGTTTACTCCTTTCCATATTCTTATATTCTTTCCATCTTCCCTTTAGTTTCCTTTCTTCTTTCTTTCCTTATATTTTTATATTTTTTCTTATATTTGGTTCTTTGGAGTCATGTTTGGACTTTCTTTCTATCACCATTTACCTCAATTAAGTTTTAAAATTCTAATTTTTTAGATTGTCACCAACAAACTGGTTGCTTCTTGTGATTAGTTGAGTTCTTTGATTTTGTTAAGAACATAAAAGGAGGTTGGCTTGGGCTTTAAGTGGTAAAATTCAAGAGAGATCACCATCAAGAAAAAGGCCAAAATAGTGTGAAACATGAGTGATAACAATATGATTTGAGAGAAAACGTGTGAAGGAGTGTGTGGGGAACACCATCTTTTATTTCATTTTATTTTACAGGTTGAAAACATGAGTAAGGAAGGAAGAGAACCACAAAAGTTTGACATGAAACTCTTCATCAAGGCCGTTAATGACCAATTTAAATTGCTGAATGCGAGGTTGAATGAATTAGAATCCTCTTTTGGTTCTGAGTCATATAGAAGACATGAGTTTCACAACGAAGAAGAAGCTGATTCCAAAGTGGAAGAGGGAACAAGTTATAAATGGAACAAGAAGGTTAACTTCAAAGGAGATAGTAATGTAGGTATAATAAAGATGAAAATTTTAACTTTTCAAGGAAAGAATGGTCCTGAGCTATACTTGGATTGGGAAAGAAAGGTTGAGCATGCATTTGATTGTCATAATTACTCTGAGGAAAAGAAAGTAAAGCTAACATCCATGGAATTTACAGAATATGTAGGTATATGGTGGGATCAATTGGTGGTCAATAGGCAAAGGAATGATGAAAGGACTATTTGATCATGGGAAGAGATGAAGTTGGTGATGCACAAGAGATTTATACCTATCCATTACTATAGTTATTTATATAGAAAGTTGTAAAGGCTATTTCAAGGTTCCATAAGTGTAGAAGATTATTATAAGGAGATAAAATCGCCATAATTAGAGCAAACATGGAGGAAGATAGAGAAGCAATAATGGCTAGATTCATTGCCGGATTGAATAGGGAGATTGTTGAGGTGGTTTAGTTGCAACATTACGTAGAGATAGAGGAACTACTTCACAAGGCCATTAAAGTGGAGAAGCTAATCAAGTCTAAGAAGTTCAGATCTGGTCCATCCTCTAGCTTTCCGCGGGGATCAAATTGGAAGGACAACAAAGCTACCTTCAGAACAAAAAATGAAGCAAAGTCTAAGAATTCAACTGTTGTTCCTAAAGGTAAACCCAAAACTAAAAATTTTACTAAGTTAAGTGATATTAAGTGTTTTAGGTGCCAAGGATTCAGACATATTACTTCTAAATGTCCAAATGTACGAGCAAATGGAGAAATCAAAAGTGCTAGTTTAAATCATGATGAGATACCACTATTGGATGATTATTCTAATGTTGAAGTGGAAGAACCTGTGTATAAAATTTACTTGTCATGAGGAGAGTCCTGAGTATACAACCTAAGGATGAAGGAGATGAGGAGAAATGTGAGCATATTTTTCACACAAGATTCCATACGAAGGATAAGGTATGTACATTCATTATTGATAGTGGGAACTGCACTAATAATGATAGTAATATTTTGGTAGAAAAACTGGATTTGAAGTGGCATAAGCATCCAAAACCGTACAAGATACAATGGCTAAAAGACTACGGAGAAGTGAAGGTCAATAAACAAGTTTGGGTTCTATTTTGGATTGGTAAGTATGAGGATAAGGTTCTTTGTGATGTGGCACTGATGGATACTGGTCATATATTGCTTGGTCGACCATAGCAGTTTGATAGGAGGGAGTTATATAATAGGTACAAAAATTGTTATTCTTTAATAATGAAAAGAGAACAAGTGAGGTTAAGAGGAAGAGAAAAGTGAGCAAACATAAGAGGGAAATAAAATAATGAGTATAATTACTGAAAAATATAAGATTAAGAGTATAATGATGGAAAGGCAACGAGTAATTATACTTATAGACAAGGATGTTTATCTTTCTACTAACGATCTTAACTCATCTTTTCCTAGTGTTGATGTGTTCTTGTTGTAGGACTTTAAGGACCTATTTCCTAAAGAAATTCCCTATGGATTACCTTTGAGAGGAATTGAGCATCAAATAGACTTCACACTTGAAACCATAATACCAAATTGACATGCTTATAGAGCTAATCCCAAGGAAACGAAGGAGATACAAAGGCAAGTGGATAAGTTGCTACAAAATGGATTTGTAAGGGAGAATCTCAGCCCATGTTTTGTTCCTATCAACTTAGTCCAAAATAAATATGGAACATGGCACATATGTGTGGATTTCCAAGCTATTAATAAGATAACAGTAAAGTATAGACATCCTATCCTTAAATTAGATGATATTCTTGATGAATTGCATGGTCCTCATTTGTTTTATAAAATTTATTTAAAGAAAGGCTATTATCATATTTGCATGAAAGAGGGTGATGAATGAAAAATTGCATTTAAGACTAAGTATGGATTGTATGAGTGGTTAGTAATGCCTTTCAGTTTAACTAATGCAACTAGTACATTCATGAGGTTAATAAACCATGTCTTGCATGATATCATGGAAAGTTTATGTTAGTTTATAATGGAAATTGAGGTGCTGACCAAGTTGATGTTTCCAAATATTCTCAAGATCCTTTGCAAGGAATTGGCAGTCCAATGACTAAGGCAAAGACAAAAAGGATGAAAGAAGCTTTACAAGGCTTGATCATGGAAGTGTAACACAAAGAGGTTGTGCTAAAAGATTCTAAAACTAAATTTGAGGATTCCAAAGCTTCACTAAGGATGGTCTATTATCTTTTTATATGATGGATACATTTGGAAGATCAAGTTGGATGCATGGATGCATTTAGGAAGCAATAAATTTTGTTCATTCTATCAAGTTTATTTCAGAAAGCTTTTTGCTTTACCTTCTTATGTTCTTGATTAAATGCTTGAATTTGACTTATCAAAGGGAGTGATCAACCTTTGTGGTGTATCAAGGTTAGGGTTTTAATGACTTTGTTTCCTTAGGGTTCTAATCCGATCATCTTCAACACATTCCTAGCAAATCAATTGTTCCTATTCTTTTATGTTCTTTGGTTCCTAGGGTTGTTCACTTAGAGGGTTTGTATCATTTTACTTTTATGATATTTTAATTTATAGCAAAAATTTGGATGAACAAGTGGAACACTTGCAAGCTGTTTTTAGTGTATTGAGAGAAACTAAATTGTATGCTAATATTAAGAAGTGCATATTTTTCATGGAATTTGTCGTGTTTCTTGGATTTATTGTTAGTTCGTAGGGTATTAGTATTGATGAAGAAAAGGTAAGGGAAATAAGGGATTGGACTACACCTAAGAATGCAAATAAGGTAAGAAGTTTCCATGGTTTTACGAGTTTTTATGGAAGGTTTGTTAAAGATTTTAGTTCTAGTGTTGCACCTTTGAATGAACTTTTTAAAATTAACTTTGATTTTAAGTGGGATGTTATGCATCATCGAGCTTTAAAAACTTTAAAAGATAAGCTAACTAATGCATTGTTTTTGTGTTTGCCTAACTTTGATAAATATCTTAAGATAGAATGTGATGCATCTAGAATTGGCATAAGAGCTATTTTGATGCAGGATTAAAAACCAATTGTTTATTTTAGTGAAAAGCTAAGTGGGGTAGTGTTGAATTATCTACTTATGACAAGGAGCTTTATGCATTAGTGATAATTCTTCAAACATGGCAGCATTACTTGTGGCCAGGGGAATTCATCATTCATTCTGATCATGAGAGTTTGAAGTTCTTAAAGACCCAAGGTAAGCTTAATAAAAGACATGCTAAGCGGTTGGAGTTCATAGAAACCTTTCCTTACGTAATCAAATACAAGCATGGGAAGGAAAACGTTGTGGTTGATGCATTGTCTAGGAGGTACGTATTACTTACTTCATTTGTATGCCAATGATTTTGATTTCAGCCAAGTATATAATGCATGTGATAAGAGTATGTTTGGTGATTTTTATAGGCACAAAGGATTTATATTCAAGAAAGATAAATTATGTGTGCCTATTTGTTCTGTTCATGAGTTGCTTGTTAGGGAAAGTTATGAGGGAGGTTTGATGGGTCATTTACTGTTCTAAAGATTTTAGATATTTTATGTGAGTATTTTTTATGGCCTAATATGAAGCATGATGTGCTATCTTTTTACGAAAAATGCATTACATGTAGGCAAGCAAAATCTAAAGTTAAACTGCATGGCTTGTATACCCTTTTACCTATACCTAATCAACCTTGGATTGATATATATATATATATATATGGATTTTCTTTTAGGATTACCAAGGACTCAAAGTGGTAAGGATATGATATTTATTATTGTTGATAGGTTTAGTAAAATGGCTCATTTTAGTGCATGTTCTAAAACCAATTATGCAACACATATTGCTTATTTATTCTTTGAAGAAGTGGTTCATTTGCATGGGTTACCTAAGACAATTGTTAGTGATAGAGATGTTAAGTTCCTAAGTCATTTTTGGTGCACTTTATGGAATAAATTAGGAACTAAACTATTATTTTCTACTGTTGCACATCTTCAAACGGATGGTAAAACTGAAGTATTTAATAGGACACCCACTACTTTGTTACGTCCTATCATTCAAAAGAATTTATGGCAGTGGAAGAAGTGTTTGGCACATATTGAGTTTGCATATAATATGACTGTTCATTCTACTTCTTCATTTTCTCCTTTTGAAATTGTTTATGGCTTTAATCCTTTAACATCTGTGCATATTTTACCTTTTTCTACTAACGAGCATGCTAATCTTGCTAGTAAGAAAAAGGTAGATTTTGTGAAGGATTTACATGCCAGAGTTTGAGCCAACATTGAAAGAAATAATGAGCAATATGCTAAACAAGCCAATAAGAGGCATTTGAAGGTTGTTATCCAACCTAGAGATTGGGTTTGGATGCACATGCGTAAGGAGAGTTTTCACACACAACAGAAATCAAAATTGTAGGCTTGAGGAGATGGACCTTTTCAAGTCTTGGAACAAATCAATGATAATTCTTACAAGCTAATTTTTCCAAGTGACTATGGTAATGTTAGTGCAACTTTTAGTGTTATTGATTTATCCTTTTAGTCTTTTATTTTTTAAGGATTGATTAGGCCAAATTCACAACTAAATACAACCATTTTGTTTACAATTTTTATTTCACGGTTTTTTTCTTATAAGAAGTGAGAGTCATGTAATTTTTGGGAGAACTTTTGATCATTTTATCAAATTTATTTCGAAAAGCCTTTTGCTTTACCTTCTTATGTTCTTGATTGCATGCTTGAATTTGACTTATCAAAGGGAGTCATCAACCTTTGTGGTGTCTCAAGGTTAGAGTTTTAAAGAATTTGTTTCCTTTGGGTTTTAATCTGATCATCTTCAACACATTCCTAAAAAATAAATTTTTCCTATTCCTTTGAGTTTGTAGGTTCCTAGGGTTGTATTCCTATAAGGTCACATCAACATACTTATGTGACCAGTGAGTGTGAAGTAGGTTCATGTCAAAATCGATCATCAGATGTGAAAAATATGTAAATGCACAAGTAAATATATCTATTATATAATGTGTATCCAATCAAAGTAAGTATGAATGGAGTATGTAGTGATCATGTCAATATTAATGCATGTCTACTTCCTCTCTTTTTTATTTTTTTATCTTTATATTTTTTGAAACTAAGAAACACCAATAAAAATAAAAATAAACAACCAAACTAAATATTTTCACTTAGGGTCAATTCAGCATTTAAACAAAAGTATCTAAATGAAAAAATGAAGAATGACAGTCAGGTGACGGAAAGAGACAATTTCTCCTAACCCATACTTTCTTGAATTTTGGTTTCTTTATATCTTTGGATTGGAAATCAACTATCTTAGTTGTCATAGGCATATTCTTGGAGTTACCTTTAGATTTCTCATTCATCCTAAATGAAATTCAGCATGCATGTTAAGATGATGGTAATTAGTCTTATAATTGTGAGTGTTAAATTTTACATGCCTTTTGAACGAACAACTTGATGCTTTATAGTAGAATTTTTGAACATGTTATTATAATTTTCATTCATCCTAGAATATGATGCAATGTGTATAGATGTATGATGGTTATGAGTTCTACTAAGCATTCATCAAAAATCTATACTTGGGCCTAATATGACCTTTCCTACCACAATGATGATAGATGGGCACAAACTTAACAGATTTTTCAATAACATATGCAACTATTTTTTATGTATAATAACTAACATTAGAAGTAGGGTTACAAGGCCTTGCCATAGTAGTATTTTATATTGAAGCTATATTTGTATCCAATAAAGTAGAAGGGTACGATAGTTTTACAAACTCATTTTTTTTAAGATGATGGCATAGAATCCCCATCTACTTAGCCTAGTTCTCTCTTATCTCAAACAGGTTTTTATAATCCATAATTTTTTTAGCCTTTCAACTCTAATAGTTAACCTCTTCATATATTTTTTTAATTGTTCAAGTACCTACATAAGATTCTTATTTTCTTGTTTAACATATGCAAGATTTGAATTCAAGACATTAGCACATTCAGACAATTCATTTTTTTCTTTTTCTATAATTGAAGAATTTATTTCAATCGGCCTATTTTTTCATTTAATTTAGGTATTTTTATTTTGCATCTTACATAATCTATGAATACTTCATTAATACTAGTAACATTAAATTTATTAAGTAGAAATTCAGCACCACATTTCTCATCATCTAAATCAATGTTAGACTTACTAGATAGTCCACTAGCAGTTGTAGTAAATGCCAATTAGTTGTTTCCAGGTTCAACAGGATTATCGTTATCATTTTTAGAGTCAGAAAGGGTAGCATTAAAAGCTTTTCCATTTTGGTTCTTCATGTTTGCATAGGCAAATGCGAAGCGAACAAAACCCATTTATTCAAAATTTTGAGGTTCAGTGGGTTTAGATTTCTTACCATTAGAACTCACAGATTTGAGTTCTCTTAGATTTTTATCATTTTGACAATTTGATTATCTTTTATATTGAGGATTTTGTTAAATCTTCTGGTTATGAGTCACAGTTTTTCATCATCATTGTCACTATCTTCAATCATAGTAGTTTTGAAAGTGATACCTTTGTTCTTTGGTGGTTTTCAAAAGCTCAATTCATAGGTTTGAAGTAATCCTACAAGTTCTTCTATTTTGATGTTGTCTACATCCTTACTTTCATCCATTGTAGTGACATTTGCATGCAAGCGATCTGATAAAGAGCAAAGAATCTTTCAAGCTATCTTGAAAACATCAATTTTCTCTCCAAGATTGGTAGAGGTGTTAGTAATATCATATAATCTAGCATAGAATTAGGAAAAAATCTTGTCTTCATTCATTCTAATATTTTCAAATTGATTACCAAACATGTGAAGTTTTATTTTTTTAACTTGTAAGGTACCTCATGGGCAACTTCTAAAATATTCCAAGCATGCTTAGCACTTTCAACATATGAAATATGATGAATCTCATTTGCAATCACAGCACTACAAATATCTTTAATTCCTTTTTTATTCCTATTACTACCAATTTTATCTTAATTGGTCCATTCATTCCTAGGCTTAGGAATGACTACATTATCTTTGGTAATACATAATTCCCAACCATAAAGCACAGAGCTTCAGACACTTTCATTTATATAGGAGCCATCCAATATGAGTAATTTGATCTATCAAAGTAAGGAACACAGGCTGTAGATGATCCCTCTCTCAAGTGATCCATAACAAGGTCCTACGCATACTAAGTGTATCTAGTGACCGCTTTGATACCAAGTGAAAGTTTGTTTAGTTATAGATCTAAATATCTAGTCAGCAAAAGTATGGTAAATTAAAAATTTATAAGTAGCCAAACAACCAATCACATATATGTAAAGTAATACAGAACTAAAAATATCAACACATGATATTTTTAGGTGGAAATAACAAAGTTCACACTAATGACGTAAGAGAAAAACCACCAGACCACCTCACTATCCACTATGAAAAATAAGTATCCAATTACAAGGCTAGGACTCAAACTACTCACCCAGGGATTTCCCCAAGTAACCTACTTACATGTCATTGTTTTGATCACATTTTCTATAAGATAGGCGTTCAAATTCGAACCAACATTTTGATAAACTCGAGTCTCATGAGTTAATCAAAATCATATCATTATAATTTGAAAGATTAGCACATAAATACAAGTGTAATTTTGTGTCCTAGAGCAAATTCAATAGTCAAAAGCCCTAACTAGTTTATTTAATTAATATATCAGATAAATTAAAACAACTAACAATTCTAAAATAATCAGTTAAAAGCATAATAACACAATTATTATGGTAGGCTTGTTAATCCATCAAACATGACGATAAATGTTTGATAAATTAACTTAATGAAAAAGCCTACTTGAAAAAAATTAGCAAAATAATAGATAGAATAAAAGATGAAGAGAATAAGCATAATAGCTCTTGTGTGGTTAGTTTCAAATGTGTGATTAGGTTTGTATTTAAAGAATATTTTGAAGCACACTAGGTTAAAGTTGAATTACTATATTGTCCATAAAATTAGTTAAAACACGTTAAAAAATAAAGACAATACTATAAAAAAAATTAATCCAATTTTAATTAAAAATAAGTTTTAAAATCAGATAACTGGCTACACGATTAATCCACTCAATTTCTCAATCAATCAATATAACATCAACTCAATCAATCCAAAATATGTTTAACTAATATTTAAAATCAGATTAATTGGGTCTATTGCCCAATCAATCTAGTATACACGCAATTGATCGAGTGGCTCAAAATTCATATTTTTCTTATTATGTCTAATATGCAATCTAACGTGTACAAAAATAGAAATATACCTAACAACTCCCCATTTGGCATATTTGTGTGACAAAACCTCTCTCTTACTACATAATGCATGTATGAAAATTAAATTTTACATAGTGGTGCTATACTATGATCTAGTGGAACCATCTTCACTTGATTCTTAAAAGCTCATATGATCACTGGAAGTTAAAAACAAAAATCCTCAAAAAACTTGTTCTAAAAGAATCATTGTTCAATAGTTTTATGTATCTAACAATAAAAAAAGTGAAGAATATTCATAAGTGAGTAATCATTAGATAGAACTACCTCTCTTTGTAATATCTCCAATGTGAATTTTCAAAGTAATTCTCCTCCTAAATTTACTCTCCTTTTTTTGTAGATTTTTCAATGAAACTTCTAATTTTCCTCCCTCCTTTTTCCATATAAATAAGCAATATAATCATGAAACATAGTAATCAAGTAGTATATTTAATGACTAAGGAGGAATACACATTCTTAAAAGCTCCAAACAAAGAGATAAAAACAATATGTTTTCCAAAAATGAATAAACTCCCCCTAAATTCTACGATTCCTCTAAATAAATTATAATAAAACAAAAATTGTAAAAATTGATATATATAATTTTTCTAATTGAGTGTAATAGACTTAATTTAATATGACTATAACAATACACATAAATCATGAAATTAATTTTTTCAAAGTGTGACTATCCATTGACAACATAAATATATGTATAAAATACACATAAGCTAGCATACTAACACATAAAGTGACATATCTATAATCACCAAAAACAAAAGATGTGTTAGAACTGGAATAGGATATTGATTTTTTTATTTATGATTAGTTACAAAAGATTCAAAAGGAGTATCACCTATTATAAAAACAAATGCATTTGAATTCATACTTGTTCAAAATAAAATTTACTTATCAAAATATTAGCACATAAACACAAGTGCAAGTATGTTTCCTAAAGTAGATTCAATAATCAAAAACTCTAACTAGTTTATTTAAGCAATATATCTGATAGATTGAAAACAACTAGCAACTCTAGACCAATTAGTTAAAAGCACAATAACACAATTATTAATATAGGCTTGTTAATACATCAAACACAACCACCAATGTTTGATAAATAAACTTAATGAAAAATCCTAATTAATTTTTTTTTGCAAACTAAGAGAGAGAATAAAAGATGAAGAGAATAAGCACAATAGCTCTTGTGTTATTAGTTTCAAAGTTGTGCTTAGATTTATATTTATTGAATATTTTGAAGCTCACTACGTTAAAGTGGAATTACCATATTGTCCATAAAATTAGTTAAAACACCTTTTAGATATAATGAAAATATTGTAAGAAACCAATCTAAGTCGTATCAAAAATATATTTTACAATCAGATAGCTGGTTGCTCAATCAATCCACTCAACTGCTCGATCGATCGAACATCCACTGGATCAATCTAGAATACATTTAACCAATATTTAAAAATAAGTAGATTGATCAAGTATATCCCTCGATCAATCTAATCATATATTAAAATTAGATTAATTAGGTTTATTACTTGATTGATCCAATATACACTCGATTAATCGAGTGGCTCAAATTAGTATTTTTCCTATTGTGTCTAATATGCAATCTAACATGCGTGGGAATAGAAATATATTTGATATGTGATTGTTGAGGCGTGATAGTTTCTACATTTTGAAATATTTTTCTAAGACACACCTAGAAACTAAAATTAGAATTAAATGTTTTGTTTCATGAATAACGCCAATATTAAAGCTTTTCCTTTAGTGCGATTTATGATTTAAATATTGTAAATATATCACAATAATCCCATAAAATTACCACTTTAACTAGGTTTTGCTTTCTTAAATCCAAAAATTTCACATTATTTTCTTAAAATTAGTTCACAACATCAGGCAAAGAAAACTTGAGGATTAATGCATTTAGCCAAAGGAAACTTGAAGAATGATTGCACCTACTTGACAAGATTGGGTATTCTTGAAGAAATAGATGATGATATGAAGAACCCCCCAAAAGTCTAATATTTGTGCAAAATCTCTACAAAAAGATCATAAACATGTATCAAGGTTGATGTTTATACAAACAAATTACAAAGAAGAGTGATGATTTTTCGATAAAAATTGGACTCTTTTTTTGTTGAAAAGCATAGAGAGAGGTGAGTGGGAGAGGAATAGAGCTTGAAAAACATGGAAAAAATTGTGTTTCATGTGGTATATGTTCACGTTGAGAGTGTTAAAATACACATAAACCGCAATGTGCACAAAATCATGTCATGTCGTGCACATAAAATTTATCCCCAAAACCCAACCGATGACGTGTGCCATGGCGCAACCTTATTTCACATTCTCATTGTTTGACCTAGGAGTAATGAGCCGCAATGGGCACACACTCATGTTGTGTCGCACATACAAAAAAAAATCAATTTTTCTAGATTTCTAGTTTTTTAAAAATTAAACAAAAACTAAAAAAGATTACTAATAATTATAGAATAAATTACTAAATAAAAATATTATTTGATGATAATTCATTATCCACCCTCAACCTAAGTCATGTAATTTCACATTACAATCAAATGACACAAATATAATAAAAATAATAATTGTAAACATATGTGAAGTAAAAAACAAAATTTCAACTAAAGTAAAATGAAAGAAATAGAATGATTTTCCTTCTATTTAGCACTTGATCTAATATTATCCTGATGGAGATAACTTCCATCAAAAGTTGTAAGCATTTGTGAGATCTTGGTTGGGACCTTTTGGTTGCCTACTAGTTTTAACAGCAATAGCATTAACAACCTCCTAAGGGTTTATCACAATTTTTTAGGAGAGCTTGCTAGATACTTATGCTTCTATCATTTCCATTGTTATGGCCATTTGGCTCATTTGTGTCTCTAGGTTATGAATTGTAACTTTGGTGTCCCAATGAAATTTAGCATTGTAAGAAGCTAAAACAAGAATTAAATCCTCTAGAAACTTACCTTGAGGTTGTTGATATGGATAACGTTGATGATGTGAACCCTAAAAAGGCTAGCCTTGAAACCCACAAGGAACTGAGTAACGTGAATCCAAAAGATCATTACCTTTAAAATCCAATAAAAATTTGAGTATAATCACCCTAAGAAGCTAGAATACAGATTACGAGATATGAAGCACCAAAAGGTTTCCCTAGCCTTGATAAGCTAATGAATGCCACAATGTTTCCTAAATCTTGATAAGATCTAAAAATGTTCAAATAAGAACCAAGAAGAAAAACTCTCATAATTTTATTCATAATATCTTATCTCCATTCTCATTACATAGGTTCAGCCTTATATAGGCTTAAAATAAGAATAAACTAGCTAAAAAGATAATTATAAAATCCTAATTGATATTTGAAAATAAAATAATTCCTAAGATAACTAAATCCTAAAACAATAGATATTTTTTGGTCTACAAAGCGTAAAATCCAAAAGAATAATATCAACCAAGTGGTACTCCTCAAGAAAGAGCCTTTTTGCACATAATCAACCCATATTTCTAACAACATCTTGGTAGCCCATTTTGGCCTAATAAAAGTCCAAATTGAAAAATATATATCTTTGTAATGATTTTAGCTCATTCTTAAGATTTCCAAAACATTTTGATTCACCTCAATTAGATATTAAATGACAAAGATATTATGAAAATAGTGATAGTTACTCATAGAATTGTTTTCTAGTGGGATTTTGTTTAATAGCTTTTACTCCACGGTCCAAAATGCTAAGTGCTCAAAAACCATTAAATATAAAGTAATTTTATGCATGTTTAATGTCAAAATATATTTGTATTTACATAATTCCATCATCAATTTAGCAAATCTATCTTTTCGAAATCATTGGTATATTTTCTTGTTTTTTTTATAGCTTCAAATCGATTCGGCTAATAACACTTTGAGAATTGCACTTAAATGCACTCAATTACAACCTAGAAAAATAAAAGGATAATATATGCAGGCCTTGTATATGTACTAATCAAGCTTGTAAGAGGGTAAAACAAAAAGAAGTTAAAGAAATGCATCAAGATTCAATGCATCATAATTGAAATGCATCAAAATTCAATGCATGTCATAGAGATGAAAAAATGTATATCACGATGTGTAATGATTTCTCAGTCAGGATCCATTTTCTCTCTCTCTTTTTGTAGCTATATAAAGGGGCTCCCCATTTCATTCTAAATCATTGCACAACTTCTCATCAGGTCTCTTTCTTTTTTTCTTAGTTTTCTTAGCTTTAGCTTTTATAGTTTTAAAGTTAAACAAGTATAGTTTATGTAGTAATTTTTATTTTGATTAAATAAAGAGTATTGGTAATTCTATTTGGAGGTTTTCTATATACTAAAATAATATTAAAATTTCTAAAATGATACACTGGAAGTATAATTTAAATGTTTTATTTTTAGATTAACTTTATGTGTTGTTTTGAATGTTATGTTTAATTTACTGATCATTGATTAAATTAAGCATGTATCGCTGAAAATACTCTGAGATATTAGTAATGCTATTATGCTTATGAAATATTAAAGAAAGTAAAACATTTTTATAAAATGAATTGAGTTTTATTTCTTCATCAATATATATACAAAAATTTGTTAAAGAAAAATATATAACTTGGTATTTTTCATAAAAAATAAGAGAGTTAGATTTATGATTTAATTATCTGAATCTTATTTAAAGTCAACACTTCGATTTTGGATTTGATTATTTGGATCTTAATAGAACTCTATTTCAAAGATTTTTATGGAACTATCATCACCACTAGCCTATAATCTAACAAATTCTTAAATCAATATTAGAACTATCATTAAATTCTTTACTTTTAGCTTTAGAAATCTAGATACATTTAAAATTTTCCACCTTTTTTTATTATTGAATAATGATACAATCTATTAACGAATCGAAATCTGAAACAACCTAGATGTACACTTACTAGATTTAAAACATTCATAATAAAAAAGAGAGTTAGATTTAGGATTTAATTATAGGAATATTATTTAAAGTCAACTCTTCGATTTTGGATTTTTAGAGAACTTTATTTCAAAGATTTTTATAAAAATTATTATCGAAAAATATATCGATTACATTTTTTTGTAGTAGTTTTAAAATCTAAAAGTTAGTTTCCAAATACTTAAATCGTAAACTTAACTTTGACATATTGAATGCAAGTCTAATTACATACTCGACCATAAGCAATAATTAGATTATTTATTCATTCCTTAGAAATAAATCATAATTTAATAATTATTCATTTGGTAATCCGAGTCTTATAAAACTAATTGGTTTGTTATTAATAAAGAATATGTTCCTTACCTTAAGATATTTTCTTATTAAAAAGGGAGAATCACTAACCTTAAATCATATATTTAATAACTAAATTAATATTGAGCAAGCATGATTAACTAACTAATATATCCCATAAATTTTCCACAAAATGAAAATTTTTATTATCCAATTATTTGTCGAATCTATCTTTACTTTTATATCAATAGATCACATCTTTAAAAACCCACACTTTTTGAAAGAATTTTTTATTTAATTTTTATTTTTAAGAATTTATTGAATTATTTAAAAGTCATATGATTCCTTTTTACACAGACCTGGGAAGTATATTTATAATTTTTTATAAATAATTCATGTACTTGTGAGTTATTTAAAAATATACAAAAAATTTATACCAAGTTTTGACATATCAAGTTTTTGATGTCGTTGTGAGATAACTAGTAATAGCATCAAAAACTAACTAAATTTTATATAATCAAGTTTTTGGCACCGTTGTCGAGAGGAAATCATTTTAAATTATTATTTTCAAAATCTTAAAAAAGATTGTGTTGTAAATATTTTATTTTTATTTTCATTAAAAAAATTCAAAAATCAAAAATTTATGTCTCATTTGTTACTTGACTATTACATATTTAAAAAAGAGTTTAATGACCTACTTATTAGTTAACTTAATAGACATTAAAAAAATTTAAAAATATATATTGTTTTAAGTTAATTTTTTGTAATAAAAATAAAAGTTCGTTTACATAAAAACAATTTAAAAAAATCAATACCTCATTTATTAGTTTATCCTTAAATAAAAACAAAAGAAAATCTAAAACAAATTCAAAAATATTTAAAAAAACAAAAATCATTAAAATATCATTTATTAGTTGACTAAAAAAGAAAAAAGTCAAAACATTACTAAAATTTTGAACTTTCAAAAAAAATCTTAGAATTGTTTTTATTGAGTATCATATTTATTACTTGACTTAAAAAAAATTCTAATATATATATATATATATTAGAATTAATTATTTTATTTATTTTCTTTTTAGAATTATTTTATTTTTACTATTTTTTAATTAATTATAACTTTTAAATTTTAACTTAATCAAAATTTTCTCTTCTTTTATTTATTACTAACTCAATTATTTTTATTTTCTTATACTTTTATTTTTTTAAAATTAATTTTGATTAGTATTTCTGTATACTAATTTTTTATTATTGTATAATTTATTTTCTTTTATTATACTAACTTGTTTGTATTTACTTATCTATTTTTTTTTTACTTGTAACCGTTAACTATATCATATATTAACTTATATGATATATTTCCTAACTTGTTATATTAAACTTATATTATTATCTATATAATATATATTTTATATTATAATTATTTATTTAACTTGTATTGCTGCATAATAATTTATTTATATTAGATTGTATTTATATTATTTATTTTGTTTTTTGTTTTTTTATTTCTTTTATTTTATTTTATTTTTATTATTTATTTATTTTTGTTTTTGTTATTTCTTTTTTTTTTATTTATTGGTCGTTTCTTTTTGTTATTTTTTTTAACACTTTGCTTATTTAAAAAAGAAAAATCTAAGTTATGGGCATAGTTTTTTAGTAGCCGCAACATAGTGCTCTCACAATACAATTGGGTTAAAGAAAAACATATATGTACATGGGTCTCTGTTTGAATACATTAAGATCTATTTTTGCTAAAATGAATTTTTAAACTAAATCCTAGAAAATGCGTTTCAAATCACTTTTGTACAAATTTTCACTTCATTTTTTTCTTCTCCAAACCCTATTTTTTATGTCCCAAAAAAAAAAATTTCAAAGTTGACTCCAAAAATTCTAAAACTTTTAATGTCGATATCACCATTGGTGATTAAAAAAATGAGGTCAATGTTATGTTAGATCTAGGTGCAAGTATTAACTTAAATGGTATATTCATTGTACTTGTAACTAGGATTTTGTCTAAGTAAAACCTACAACTATATCCCAACTTCTAAGGGAATAAATTTTTAATATCCATAAGATATGGTAAATTATTTAAATAGTACAGGTAGACATTTTTACTTGTTGATTTTGTTATTTCAATAAACTCAATGACAAGGGGGACATTGAGTATATTAAATTCTAAAAATGAAAATCCCCTTAGAAGCATCTTATTGAGATGATAAACTAAACACTAGATGGAAGGCAACCCATCACTTTAGGTAATATTATATTTTTTATTTTAATTGTTTTTATTTTTAAATTTTATTCTATGTAATTTGTTTTATTTTGTTTGGTTTTATCTCTTGTCAAGTGAACAATCTTTATCTTAGAACTATTAAATTTATAACTATTTGTTGAGATGTGTAAGAAGTATATAGCAATTTTTCTGTAAATTTAAATGATTGAAATGATGGATACACATGCATTCTTACATTAATACTTGAGCACGTTCAATAAATGTATAACTTTTCTATTCTTTACTGTTACAATTGTTATATTGTGGATAATGTAAATCTTAGGTTAGGGTGAAAAAAGTTATATATTCATAAATTTGTGCCAATTTTAAATTTTTGTTAAGCATGTATTCACATTTTTATATTATTTTTACATTTTTACTTTTTTTGTCCTTTTTTATTTATTTTTATTGGTTAAGGAATTTTAGGTTTGATTTTAAAAATTTCTTGCAAAATTATCATGTATTTTAGTCAATTTTAAGTAAATGATTAAAGTCTTTACACCATTAGATTAATTTCTTGAACATATCATAGAGTAATGTAATAATTAGTTATTTTTGTCATAATTTATATTTCATGATAAAATGTTGAAATTTCAATAAATCCAAAATCGGTGTTTAGGAATCAAATTGTAGAGACTACCTAGTGAGAATATTTTGAATCAATATCTTCTCATTCTGAGTGATAATATTTTTTCTACTTATTTAAACACTTCTTATCAATTTCAAATTATTAGATAATCTCTATAGGTTTTGTATTGAATGCTAGGATTTTTTACATCTAATAAAGTGTTATATATTTATTTTTATTGCTTAAATTAAATGACATAAGTAGAAATTGAAAGTATTTGCCTTATTTTCATTCATACATGACTTCGAAAAAAAGAGACATATATGGGTTACCTAAGCCAATACAAAGCCAAAAAATTAGTCATTCATCATATCATCAAAAATATGTACAAACTGTATCCTCTCTAAAAAGAGAATATTTCTAAAAAAATGAGGGAAAGAAAAATAAGAAAAAGAGAGAAAAATGAATAGTATAAACTAAATACTATGACCTAGAAATATCCTATAAAGTTGTGAGAAATAGTTAAATAAAAAAGAAAGATTGAAAATAAATCCCCAAGAAATCATTGCATTTTCTTCATCTCTTCAAGGTATATAACTTAAAAAATTTATTTGATGAATTTGATTAATGCATGAAAATAGCATTTTATTTTTTTATAAATTCATTCATGAGATCAATATTATGCACTACTTTGAGTCATTTCTTCTTTTAACATATGCGAACTCATTAGTTTATTTTTTAAAATAAATTCTATTCACTTATACCTTTGAATGAATGCTTTAACTAGTAGGATCATTGTTATTGAGAGTATGAATTGTGATATTAGAGTTGAAACGAATTCATATTCCATACACTAAAATTAGGCAAATTAATATTGATATATTTTTTTATTTGAATATGAATATGATTTTAACCTAATTATTATAGTAAACTATGAATGTTTAGAATATTAAAATAACTTATACTTTGAATTTTAGTTATGACCTTAAAAGAAAAGTAAAAGTATGAGAAGTTTGGTTATTCTTTTTACTTTGTTATTTTTCATTTTTTTACAATGTTTAAAATTGATCTTGTTATTTGTTTATTTTTGTTATTTATCTTTAATTTTTGTATTTTCATTTCTTATTTATGGGTATCATCTCTGAAAGCCCTCACAATACTTAAACTCGTCCACTATAGTAACCTAGAGATTTAAAAGCTTGTTGCATATGCTAAATGCAATCATATCAATTAACGAAAATGATTTAGGATACTTTAATTTATTTAGTTTTTGTTTTTAGTTTCTTACTAGAGACTAGCAAGAAGTTGGTTAAGGTCTTAAATATATATATGTATGTATGTATGTACGTATTTACGTAATTCTATCATTATTTTAACAAATCTATCTTTTCGAAATCATGGGTATATTTTGTTGTTTTTATTTATAGCTTCAAATTGATTCAATTTACGACACTTGGAGAAATGTACCAAAAAGTTCTCAATTACAATTTAGAATGATAAAAGGATAACATATGCGCCTAACATATGTACTAATCAAGCAAGGGGTAAAACAAAAAGAAGTTGAAGAAACGTGTCCAGATTCAATGCATCCTGATTCAATTCATCATAATTGAAGCACATCTAGATTTAATACATGTCATGGCAATTGAAAATTTTGTGCCAAAGTATAAGATGATGTCTCATTCAGGATCCACTTTTCTCTCCCTTTTTACAGCTATATAAAGGGGCTCCATTCTTCATTCTAAATCATCCCACAACTTCTCATAATTTGTTCTATATCTTTCTCTTTTAATTAGTTTTCTTAGTTTTAAAATTTCTTCTCTCAATTTGAGAGTTGAACAAGTATTGTTTATGTACTAATTTTCATTTCAATTCAATAAACAATGTTGATAATTTTGTTTGAAGGTTATTTAGAAACATAAATAATACTAAAAATTCTGTAAAGATAAACTTAAGGTACAATCTAAATGTATTCTTTTCAAATTAAATTTGTGTTACTTTTAATGTTATATTTAATTTACTAATCATTGATTGAATTAAGCATGCCTAGCTGAAAATACTATTGGATATTAATAATGTCATTATGCTTGTCAAATATTAAAGTAGGTAAAATATTTTTATAAAATAAATTAAGTTTTATTTCTTCATCAAGACTTATATAAAAAGTTTTTTAAAGAAAAATATATAGTTTAGTATTTTTTGTAATAAACAAGAGAGTTAGATTTAGAATTTAATTATCCTAATCTTATTTGGTGTCAACTATTCGATTTTAGATTTGATTATTTGGATATTTAGATAAATCTATTTCAAATATTTTTATAAGAATTATTATCAAAATAAATATATTGACGATATCCTTTTCATAGTAGTTTTAAAATCTAAAAGTTAGTTTTCAGATACTTAAATCGTAAACCTAACTTTGACACATTAAATGCAAGTCTAACTACATGCTCGACCTTAAGCAATAATTACATGATTTTTAATTCCTTAGAAATAAATCACAATTTAATAATTAATCAATTGGTAATCTAAACCTTATGATATTGAATAATAAGCTTAATTAGAACATGGTCTTTGATGATGCTCCTTGATTCTCATCATATGAGGTGGCCTAGGATATGGAAATTATTGGTTGTTTAAAAATATTGTTGTCCTATTGTTTGAATAGCTTTTATTAGAATGATCCCTCCATCCTGCATTATATGTATTAGAGAAAGAGTCATACTTAGACCTCTGAGCTTGAAAGTGTTCAAAAATAATGGCTTGTTCAGTATTGTTTTCTTGAAGAATAGGGCATATGTTAGTGACATGTCCCATAGTAGAACATATGTCACAAGCCTTAACCTGTTCACTAGCAAATTATTGCACCAAAATTGTAAAATTATTAACTTGGACATCAAGATTAGGGTTAATTATTACCTCATTTATCTTTCCATGTGGGTTGTTATGGATGCTAAATTATTGAGAGCTGGATACCATAGTTTCAAATAAGTTCCTTACCTCATATGAGGTTTTGTTTACTAAGGCTCATCCACTAGTGGTATCTACCATACTTCTCTCTATGGGCATTAGCTCTTCTTAGAAGTATTGGAGAAGAAGTTTCTCACAAATTTTATGGTGAGGACAGCTAGTAGATAACCTTTTAAATCTCTCCCAATATTTATATAGGGTTTCCCCATTGAATTCTTATACCACATATTTCTTTTCCAACTTATGTGGCCTTAGAAGATGGAAAATACCTCTCCAAGAATAATCTATATAGAGATAGTACCTGAGGGAAGATAGTAGATCCATTCTTTGCACTATTAACAAGTGAGAAGGGAAGGCCTTGGGCTTGATATGCACTTTTGTGATCCCAACAGGTATAGCAAACTATATGAAATTCTTTCAAGTGCTTGTTGAGTCTTCTCTAACTAATCTCTTTACAGTTGGTAATATATGTATTAGTCCAAATTTGAGTTCAAATCCTTCCTCCAAGTTGGGGTATACTATGCACAAGGGTTGTTGTTTTAAGTTAGGTGAAGTTAATTCCTTAAATGTTGGGTCAACTACTACCATCTCTTTTTGTTCAGTTTTTGATTCACTTGAAGAAAAAGAATATATATATATATATATTCTTATAATGGCCCTTTTGATCTTAAATTGTAGGAATGTCTTGTTGCATTCAATGCTTTCCTAAGCTAAAAAGTAAAAAAGTCTAAAAATAAATTAAATTAAAATTAAAATAATAATCAATTTAAAAATTGTCAAGTCAATCCCCGACAATGATGCCAAAAACTTGATACGCTTAAAAATATGCAAGTACACGTGATCAAATTATACATGTGATAAATATATTAAGAACAAAAGTTGTCAAACTCATGAAGATTGTAGCAATAACTTCCACTACTTATTAACTTTTTGTTAATTAGCAAATGGGGTTTTGAAAATTGTTTTTAAATAAAACATAAAACAATAAATGAAATAATGAGCACGCAGATTATGAGAAATATGTGATTATGGGACTATCATCACCACTAGCCTATAATCTAATAAATTATTTCTTAAATCAATATTAAAGCTATCATTGAATTCTTAACTTTAGCTTTAAAAATCTAGATACATTTAAAATTTCCCACCTTTTTTATTATTGATTAATGTTACAATCTATTAATCAATCTAAATCCTGAACAACCTAGATGTACACTTACTATATTTAATACATTCATTGCATTTAGTTCTAAAAGTAATTGACAATTATGCCTCTGATTTTGAGGATTTGTTCGATCCTTTGTCATTTACATCTTTTAACACCTAAAAGTAATTGAAATACATCAAAATGTACATTGTAATTTCGAAAATAAAAATTTATAAAATACTTATGTAAAAATACAATATTAAAACCTAATTCATTCTTTTACCCTCGATAATTCATAAGATATATGCGTTTTTGAAGCACATATAAGCTAACTCTACAACATTACTTGCTTTTCAAGTCAGTCATATAACTTCTTCTTTCAAATACTTCATCTAGGCTATTTATTAGGTAATTAATACTTATTCTTACCTACTAGTTTTTTTTTCTTTACATATTCTAGGGTTGCAATTTGTATCGTAGCACGATTGACAAAATTGAATACGAATCGAATTAAATTTTGGTCAGCTCAAATAACCCAAAAAATTGTGTTGGGCTTAAGTCAGCCTATTAATCAAAAATAAAAATAAAAACTATAATGTATTACAACTTACACCCTAAGTTAAAACTTAAAATTAGTAAAACATATTTCTTCTCATATCATATTTCAATTCTCACAAGGAACATCTTTTCTTTCAAAATAAAAGAAAAAGTTATTATCTTAAAACTCGTATCGGTTTCGAATAAATCATAACTTGTTCATTTTATCATGTTCATATTAGGAAATAAACAATGTAAAAAAAACAAGTAGATTATAGTTTTAAAGGGGATATATTAGTAATTACTATATTTTATTCATAACTTGTGAGTTGGTGTTTTTAAATCTGTATTTTCCAAGAGAAAGCTAGTTGTTGTGCACTGATGAAACAAGATCGGTAATGCCGATTTTGAAAATATTTTGGTTTTATATTTATAGAACTCTTGCAAGTGCACGAATCATTTAATATAAAATGATAAATATACTCCCAAGGTCAATCTAAGGAAGGAATATATGTGGTTTTCAATTTATTATTCAAATTTTTAAAAATGAAATTAAATCATAAACGAGCTGTCACGATATTTTGATTTTTATTTTCTAATCTAATGACATAAAAAATAAACATAGATATCGATTCAATAAATAATAATACAAATTTTTATCATTCATAACAGTGAAGTATTTATGGATATAATAATTAAGTTAATTATGTTTGCTCATAATATTTAAGTTATTAAATATATAAATTGATATTTGTTGATTTTCTCTTTTTGGTATGAAAGTGCCCTTGGGCGGGGTCCAAATTATGAGTTTGAATATCAATATATACTTGTCTTTTATCATCTTGCAAATTTGATTTGTAATACTTCTATCACTTGAGTGTTTCACCAAGTACTAATATCATTTGTGCAACAACTCCATCTTTTGACTTAAGAGTACCCGTTGCTTGGTTTTTTTGGATGATACCATAGATTGGAATCACAATCCTTGAAGGTAGTTCACCCATAATTCCATTCAAACATATGAATTTTTCACATCTTCATGGAAAATATAACAATTGTTAACTCTGTGCTATCATCTTATGACCTGATGATCTAGCATCAAATTCTCTATATGTTGTGCTGATACTGCTACCATTGCAAGTTGGTTGATGTATTCTCAATGGATCCACCCTGATTAATCTTCATGATTCTCGAGGTTGATTTTCCTTAAATTGCATAGATATTTTTCGTCCTTTTTCATGAAATAGTAGTTCGTCTTTAAAAATTAAGTAGATGATGCTTATAGTTTTTCAAGTCATTCCATATTCAGATCTTGTTTACTAGTATAGATTATCAATCTATGTGCAACAATTCAAGTGTGTTCAAGTCCTTTCTACGACGTGTCAGTATACATTTTATGTGATGCTTCATTAACCGATATGACGATTTATTGATGAAATTGATGATCTCACATTCGACTCATATAAAGCTACTACACGTTCATGTTCTTTGTAATGCCTCTTTTGTCAATTGTGTGAGGGGGTACCATGGTCTCCAAATTTCTTTTCTTGATTTTCATATAAAATCATCAATTTATAATTGTTTCAAATTATTCCTCTCATGAATTCCTTATTCTATAAGAATGCTCATTCTAAGCTTAAAAAGTAGTTTTGGTATATTTGATTCTCTTAACTTATAGTTGTTGACGTCTTGAATTTGAAAGTTTGCACCCTTGAGTTGACCAAATAATCCAATTATATTTATAATAATCAATGCATAACTTGAAATTTTATGTCCTTCAAAATAGGCATTCCATAAGGAAATGATCTTGGTCAAACGAATCCTTTAACCAATTGTTCATCTAACTATTTCCTTAACCCTTTTCTAAACTAGTGTCATTCATTGGAAAGGTAGTAATTGGTGTAGCTCTAGGTTACAACTTGATTATAAAATCACGCTTGAGCTGGGGACAATCCAAGTAACTTTTTCGAAAATACATTCAAATATTTATTCATCATTGGTAGCCATGACAAGCACTTTTCATCATCAGTATTCACTTCTAGAGAATTTTAGAGGGATGGCATGGGTTTGATTTTGTCTTCCTTCTAGTTAGTATTTAAAGAAAATACTAGAAAGGTCCACTCCCTGTGTCATAAAATTGAACTATTATAGACACAAAATACATCAAAAGAGATTTCTTGAGGAATATTCAAAGTAAGAGGGTTTTTAAGATTTAACATTCGGACAAAGGTTAAGGAAGTAAAAGAATGGGTGGTATAAGTACCAGAAAGAATTTTTATCCAAGGGTTGTGTAGTAAAATCGTATCAATCATCATTGATTTCTGGTTCCTCTTGTCAACTATCACTAATGTTTGCTCTTGTGATCTTTTTCCTAGAGTTGTGATATTTATGTCCTTATCCTTTCCTCTACATTTTTTTTTTATCACAAGTTTATGATGAATTTGATTGTTGTTAGAAAAGGCTATCCAATCAACTAATAAGGTCAAAAGGACTATTTTTGAAAAGGTCTTCTTGGTTATCAAAAATTCTATGCAACTTCCAATCCGTCTATTGACTTTACCTCAGAATATTTCTTCTAATAGAGTGCAATCCTCATCCATTTATTGAGATCTAATTTGAGGAATTTCTATCGTGAATCATTTTATGGCAATATTTGCAATATAAGGTCCAATAATTAGGTCGAGACTTTGAAGAACTTGTTTCTAGTTCAACTTGTTCAATCCAACAAATGATTGTTTATAATTCATTGGGAAAACTCTTATGCCTAAAAAAACTGAACCTTGCCAATCACTCTTATAATCAATTCAATCTAATGAGTCGTTAGTAAAATATCCAAATTCTCTAAAAAAAATCAAAAGTAGCTAGTGCAAACACATTTCAAAGATAGATGATACTTCCTATTTTTCATAATCATCTTGAAATTTATCGTTCCTTTAAAGTAAAGAAGATGAGTCCTTTCAGCTCTTTGGGGTAGTAAATTCTATCTAATTTTCTAGGGTTCTTCCCGAGTTCAATCGTTGCTTTGTGAAATTAATTTCCACACTTTTTTATTTGCTATTCTACTACGAAGAAGTTGAGACAAAAACAAATTTTAGAAAATAATATTATTCCCAAGAGATCAGAATCATGCTCTAATACCAAATTATCATGCCCTGAAAATAGGGTATGTGAATTTTGTGAAGAGAATAATATCAAAAGAAATTTCTTAAATAATCAATTAAAAATCAATTCTTTATAAACAATTCGAATACCCTTTAAAGATTATCTATTCAAAAGAAAAAGTTCAATATAAATTCATAATTTTAAATCAAAACATTTATAAAGTTAATTAAAATTCATTAAAGTAGTCTCAGCCTACTTAATCATAAATTATATTAGCTAATAAATTAAATAAGGTTTTAGGTCAAACCTTGCAATGTCTGAATCCTTCGTATAAAACCTCCATGTCTTCACCACGATTATCTTGAATAATGCAACTAAAAGGTAAGGGTAGAGTGGGGATGAGCTATACATAGCTCAATAAGTAATCATCTTCAATTTACAGTGTAGAGAGATTTTAGTCACAAACCTATACTTCCTCACATCTGGGGACCAGGGGAGTGTACATTTGAGGTATCCCAATGCATGCTCATACAATATAAAATATGATATGTGATATAAATTTAATATGCAACCCCATATGTATTAGTTTTTTAAATACATAGGCACATGCGTTGTCCAACTCTGAGATGCATGTGGGTCCATCTCTGACCCTATGTACAATCATAATACATATCACATATGTATTGTCAAATCAACATCCTATAGATCCTCGTCTATGGGTAATCGACTCCGAAACACAATGGGAGGTCCAACTCCAAGGTCCATGTGCAATCAACAAATCCAAGACTCAATAGACGGAAAACTCCAAAAACAATAGGGGGCTCAACTCCGAGGCCCGTGTGTAAGCAAAATTTTGCGATTAATAACTGAACAATCTGTAGTCGACAATCAAATGCACCATAGATGGAAAGACTTCCAAAATACATGTGATGCGATGCATACCTATAGTCTATTGAAAATAGTCTACTACAACTAGTAGCCCATGGGTACCATACTCCATAAGACAACATACAAGCATACTCCCCACAAATAAAATCATTTTTGTGATGCATGTATAAAAATCTCAAATGTCATATAATATTTTCAATACACATTTCATATCAAAATTAATACTCATTTTATATAATTTTTCAATGTATGCATAATAAAAGATTTAAAATAAGTATCTTATTTTAACAACATTTATAACATTATTATATAAATAACATGTGTGGCATGAAATTTTATTTAAAAATAATGCTCGAATTAAAAAGTTTGAGTAGAAATCCCTACCAGAAAAATTATTCCATCGCTAAACTTTCGAACCTGAACTCCTTGATATTTATTCCCGAGATGCCCTCCAAAATATGCCAAAAAAACCCAAAAACTTAGAGAGATAAATTTCTAGAGAGAGGAAAGACGGAGAAATTTTGGTGTAAGAAGAGTGTGAGGTTCGACCCCCTTTTTATAGACAAAATTTGAAGCTCGTCGGCCACCTCACCAAGAGCGGTGGTGAGACGTTGGCAAGGAATGGTGACAAGGGATATGGCGAGATATGCAAATTTTTCTCATTCGATCCGATTTTTATATGAAAATTTTCCGATACATCTTTACACTTCAAAATATTGTATAAAATTCCTTTTAAGACACTTTAATTATATATAATAATTTTTTGATGTTTTACAAAAGTTGTTTTAAGAGACTATCATAAGCAAGCAACAAAGAAACTTAAATTAAAGAACTACCAAGTGAGAACTATCGTCTTTTTGGAAAAATCAAAGTAAATACTGATGATGCACTTTTCATTGGTAAGAAAAGAATTAGTATGGGTTGTGTTGATAGATATGCTACGAGTAATCTCTTGGTATTTTTTTATCTTTGAATAATTTATTTTCACCCTTGGTAGGTCAACTAAAAGCTTTAACTTGGGCTTTGCAAATTACTATATAAAGATAGTGAGAATTGATCATTTTTTAGTCTGATTCACAACAAACTATTTGGAGAAATGTTTCATTGATTTTGAATATAAATGGTAATTTTGCACCTGGGAGTGCTATCATAAAAGATATTTGAAAAAAGTGTAAAGATAAAGAACTTTTCTTTTAAGTTTGAACCCAAGAGCACAATCTAGTGGCTCATGTGGCTCTTAGTTTGACTCCCGTAAACTTTGAGCTTTTGAACTTTATAGATGAGATTTCTAGTATGCTTAAGAAAGTTTTACTTTTAGATATAAATGATGAAAATTTTAATTAAAAAAAAGTCTTTCACATTATAAATTTTATAAGAGAAGGCAATTTTGAGACCAATAATGAGTTTTGATACAACACCCGTTTTTATAAATCCGGACTCCAAAATGAACTGAGGAAGGATATCAACACCTTTCAACGGGGAAAAAATAACCGCAAGATTAAAGCATCTCATCATCAGATGAAACAAAAGACTCATTTCTCTAGTCACATGAATCCGTACAAACTTACAATACCTAGACTTCATCCTCTCAGACATACTGTGTTTAAATGCTATTCAACCTGGAATTAATACAGCAATACAACTAAGTCAAGGACAAGTATCATTTGTAAGACAATTTTAAAACAAATCAACTCTGAGGTGATGCCTTTGCCACTCCACTAGGTTGACCAGTCTGTGATACAGGTGCAGCATCAAAAGCCCCTCTTGTGCTCCCAGTGGCACTTCCATCAGCAGAAGCAGGAGATTGCATGTAACCAGCACCATATGAGGCACTATATGGAGCCTGACCAAACCCCGGTAGACTTACTGGTGGGACACCATAAGGTGGAGCATATCCTGGCTGAGAGGCTGGACCACCATGACTGGATGGAGGACCACGTTGCAGACTGGAATCTATCTGGGCAAACCCAGATGATGGTGGCTGAGAATTAGAATAGGTGGGCTGTATGGGAGTGGGCTGACCATAGCCTCCTGGTGTGCTAGGTGACACTGAAGTCTGCTGCCCATAAATTGGGGGGGTGGTAGAAAGCTTTTGAGCTTGTGGCATCCCATAACCAGTACCATAAGGCTGAGCTGGAGCCTGACTCCCATAACCAACTTGGGAAGTTGGAGGCATGCCATGACCAGGCTGGTTAGCTCCTTGAGGTGGATAACTTGCTGGGTTTGGATTAGGCTGTTGACCACCAGTACCATATCCTTGTTGACCCGTGGAAGAAGGTGGAACAGCAGGTGCTTGTGTTGAATCACCTTGCGAATTATAGGAGGAAGTATGTCCCTCTTGTGTAGGGTTGGTCACATTACCATAGCTTGGTGCAGAATAACCTTGTTGCTGATCATAAGCTGGAGGCTGACCATACCCAGATTGAGAAGCATGATAACCACTATAACCATCTTGAGAGTAGCCTTGTCCTTGCTGATATCCAGAAGCTGGTGGCTGATTATAACCGTAACCTGCATTATCCACAGGAGTTGCAGAACTACCAGGTGTCTGCTGTTGGTGAGGAGGTGGTTGTTGGCCATAGTAGTCATAACCACCACCCTGTGGTGTCTGCTGAGGTGGTACAGTTGAGTTGTCCCAATTGGATGAATATCCACCAGATTGTTGAGTGTAGCCAGAATAAGTCTGAGGTATACTATACTGGGAAGATGAACCCGGATATGCTCCAGGCTGCCCATATCCATATCCAGATTGTGGCATTGGGGTCCAGCTTGAAGGAGGTCGTGCTTGATAACCTTGTTGCGTATATCCTCCAGCCATTGATGAATTCCTCAGACGATTCTGCAAGACAATGGTTTTCACAATAACTAGAGCAAACTTTCTACAATGCCACAACATGCAGGTGTATAGAGAAAAAAAATGCACAAAACCACAAATGATATCAAATAATTAAAATGAAATAGAAACACATTACATCACATTTTATCCATACATTGATTAATGGACTTCACACTGTATTTTAAGGGGTATAAATGCCTACATACCGTTCTTGTTGTTGACTAAATGGAGTTACTCCAGCAGAAGCCCATCCTCTCCCTACTTGAAGTGAATGGGTCCAAAATATATATACATATATACTATACAAACTTTTAAATTAAAAGAAAATACTGACAGAAACTACAGTTGCCAACATATTCGAATTGAAGTTCAGAGTTCCAATCACATCCCAAGTCCAAAGTTCCAACTAATGCATCATAACGAGTTTATACTGAGCAAATGCTAAATGTGTCACATAATGTTAGTGATACTACATTGATCCTTAATACTACCCCTTCAAAAGATAAACTATCTCATCACATTTGAAAAGAAGTGAGAATAAAAAAGAGAGATACATGCACAACTAAACTACCACATAGATTGAAAATACTTCCTTTCTGAGTTCTATAAGAGCTACTACCTACAGCTAAAATATAAAGATACATAGTGTCTTGTTTTAGGAATACATACAGGCAAAGTGGTCCCCATTGATACTTTCATTAAGCAATAAAAAAGACAAATGAACAAAATAGTTAAACTCTATATGCTTCAATTTATAAGAACAAAGATAAGATGGGTGCATGCAATAGGCAAATATGCTATACAATATTCTCCTTTATTATATCGGGTTGAATGATAAATAATTGGCAGAATCACAAGAATGTAAGTACGGAATATAAATGAGATTAGAAAATCAATGAATCATTTGTTCACTATAACCATAATAGGAAGAGAGAAATCAATCTGACAATAAGGACCCTTCAACTAGCTCTAGAAGTGACAATAACGATTATAAATATATACATATATATACATACATGAAATATAGAACAATATAGAACATGTACAACCATCAGAATGGTTGCAGTAATAAAGAACTAAGAACAACTAATAAAATAGAGAAAAATACCGGAAGGGTCCTTACTTATTGCAAAAATGACAGTTAAGCCCAATACTTATTTTTTGTGACACTTTAATCCAATTATTATTAAAATATGAGCCAAGGTTTAGTTAAAGTTTAACGTGAAATAAAAAATAAAAAAAATGATAACACAATATAACAACAGAGGTGGCTACAATTTTCTGAAATATAATAACCTAAAATTCCTGTCAATAAATTGCTTGTGGCTTCTCTCTATAACATTATCATTTTATACCAGAAATGAGATTAAGAACCATACCAGAGTAACACTGAAGGAACATCAACACAAAAAATTCCTTGTTGTGTCAGAAATGATCCATTATAAGCTAGAGAAAAATATCGCCAGGATCCCTTATTGCAAAAATGACACTTAGGTCCTGTACTTATTTTTTGTCGCACTTTAATCCTACTTATTAAGATATGAGTGATGGCTTAGTTTAAATTTGTGAAATAAAAAATAAATGAAGGAAACACAATACAACAGAGATGGCTACAATTTTCTGAAAGTTATCACTCACTATATATTAACCTAAATTCCTGTCAATAAAGCTTGCAGCTTCTCTCCATAACATCATCATTTTATACCAGAAATGGGATTAAGCACTATACCAGAGTTATAGTGAGGAAACATCAACACAAATCATTCCTTATTGGTGTCACAAATGATCCAAAACAAAATAACCCTATGTTTCCCCAGTGAAAGTATTGGCCATATGATACAAATAAATCAGGCAGATTTGATGGTTGAAAACTCCATAATCCCAAGTCAGTCGCAGATTGTGGACTCATACACAATTAGAATACCAAACTTTCAGATGACATTAATACCCCATATCTTAAAATTTCAAAACACCACATAACCCAAGTAAAGGACCTGTCAAAAACTTCATGCCAATAAACTAACATCGCACTAAGAGCTATCTACATAAAAACAATCACTCTTTAAATATCGAGCAGTTCAATCTGCTAAAGCTCACCCTTTAAAAAAACCAAAATTATATATCCCATCATCTGCATTAACTGAATGCAAAAATAAGATAATTGATTCAAAATATTTAAGAATTCCATGCAAAAGACCACTGAAGCATCAAAAAATCTGAATACAATGTTAGAACCTAGCAATATATATATATATATGATAAATGTTTATTGTTAAATTACCAAGCTACCCAGTTCCTAATGTGAAATAACAAACCAGCTGCTGGTCCAGTGCACAATGAAGTAACATTCACACATGCAAAACCGCTTCAGGCCCAGAGAGACTTGAAATAAATTGTCAACCAGATAAGCACTACATCAGGATTAGCAGCTATGGGTACTTTTTGAAACTTAGAAAGCTAGAAGGCCAAAAATGAAACAACAAAGTAGATAATAGATATAAAGAATTTTTAATGCCTTTTCGGGCTATTGCACCCTTATAAAGAAACTGATCACAAGCGATAGTTAAGTTGAATAATATATATTTTTCAAAACAGTCTAGACTAAATACACATGTAGATAGTCGGAGAGAAGGAAAGACCAAGGAATAGGGGTGTCCATAAACCGGACCGGACCGGATTAAACCGTAAAATCGGACCGGACCGGACCGGACCAAACCGAACGGTTTTACTAATCAAACGATCCGGTCCGGTTTGTATTAATTTTAAACCGTTCAAACCGGACCGGACCGGTTTAATAATATATTAAATTTTTTACATTATTCTTCATTAAATTATAAAAAAATCGAACCAAACCGAGAATAAAACCGGACCGAACGGTTTTATAAGTCAAACGGTCCGGTCCGGTTTTTATTTCTTAAAACCGTTTCAAACGGTCCGGTCCGGTGCGAGTAATATGAACGGTCCGGTCCGGTTAATTTTTTTTTAGGGAAAATCGGACCGGACCGGACCATGGACACCCCTACCAAGGAATACTACACATAGTCTAAAAGGTAGTGATTATAATACAAATAAATTCATTTTTAAAAATTAACATCAAAACCATTGATTTAATATGACATGAAGGTAGCAAAAACTTCCAAGTATATAAAATGAAAAAAGAAAAAGAAACATTAGTAATTGAAAGAAGAGAGAGAAAGAAGTAAATGGCTTCAAAATGTGGAGATTAACTGAGATAATAAAATAGAGTAAGCAAATAATCTTGACAAGAACTTGATTTTAATCAAGATCTAGAATTGTAAAAATAAAATGAAAAAAGTACACTTATCACTTTAATTTCACAAATTGAACACATTGATCACATTTCTTTAAATTGTTGCACTTTAGTCATTTTAGGCCAATTTTGTACATTTTAATCACTTTATTTTTAACTTTCCTCAAATTTTTAAGACATTTTCTTCAAACACCTACTAGTAAGATTTAATTTGATCATACTTAAGTTCTCCCAAAAAAATGACAATAAAACCAAAATAGACATGAAATGACTGAAGTGTCCAAAAATGTAGTAAGGTAACTAAAATGCACCAACTTTAAAAAAGGTGACTAAGTGTCCAATCTGTGAAAATAAAGTGACCCAAAGGTCATACTACCCAAATATAATTAACTAATAACTATGGTCCAATCTAAAATAAAAATTAGCTTCTAAGGAGTAAGGCCAAGAAAATATATGAAGACAGCTCTTAAACAAAATTAAAGCTTTCTTCCCTGCAATAAAAGGTAGCAATTCCAGTGCAATAATATCTTAATAAGAAACATACTCTGGAGTTAACAGAGGAGAACAATAGAGGAAATGACAACGATTAAGACTACAGATATCCATATAAACAGAGATCAAATGAAATATTTTAACAAACCGCAAAAGTAAAATAACCAAGATAACTCAAATGAATAAGCATTCAAATAATAAAAAAATAAAATAAAAATATAAATCTAACAAATTCCAGCTTGAATATACATCAGCACAAATACAGAAGAATATGAGTAATAATACCTGAATGCCAATTTTACATTTCAACAATAAACTCATGGAATTTTTTTGAATTTAAAAAAAAAATAAACAATAATCTAATCTTGGGCTCTAGCTACTTCTACATCATCAGAAAATTCCAAGAATTTAAGCAGACTATAATAGAAGCAGCAAGAGCACCAAGTTCACATGATAAAACAAAGAGACATACCTCATTAATAACTTCATTAACCAGTTGTTTTGCAGTTTCAATTTGTTCACTAGTCCCATCTATTTGTAAGGTCCTCTCAGTTGATGTATCACCAGGGGGGAGATGCAAAGGAATCACCTTAATATAGTATAATTATAATTACAAATATACACCATTTGAAACGAGTTGGACGATAAATCATATATGCATAAAAATTAAATGAATGATGCAGAAATTCCAATGGTAAATCAAAGTCAAACAATACAAAAGAAGACAACATTTAAGTTTCAAACTAAATTCAGAGCATACCTGGATGCGAGCAGTCAAACAATACAAAAGAAGACAACATGTAAGTTTCAAACTAAATTCAGAACATACCTGGATGCGAGCTCCAGACCTAGCTTGCATGTTTTTAATTGTCTCTCCTCCTTTGCCAATGACAAGACCAACCTGAAATTAAACAAATTACAAAGGCAATTCCAGAAGAACTCAAACTAACAATAACTCATTAAATAGAATCCTTCCTGCACCTTGTTGTTCGGAATTTTCGACACATATGGCTCGGATCCAGCCTGTCCACCTACCCTTCTAGAAACCATGGATTGACCTCCTGCTCCTGCTTCAGCCTGCTTAAAATGGCATCATATAAACCTTGAAAAGGTATTTTTTCCATATTCATAAGCAATTCAAACTCATTTGGAAAAAACACCAGAGCCAGAATATCAAAACATAATTCACACTTTTGGCAATTACTGGAGTACATCGAATAAAGCAAAGATATCTCAGAAGAAATAGCATAGGTTCCACATTATTCATTATCACACTCTAGGTCTTAATATAAGGTGCAGAAAAAGAAGCAATACCCCTGCAAGAACTTCAGTTATCAACTGCTCAGCTTTGGCAATTTGCTCCGAGGTTCCCATGAGCTCAACCATCCTAGATACAGAATTGGGATCCACGTCCATATCCCTGGTCACTTGAATCTTGGCTCCAGATTGAAGTTGAAGATACTTGATAGTCTCCCCACCTTTACCGATAATTACACCAACCCTACCATTCGGAATTTCAATTTTTTTGTTCGTGCTCTGGTAACCATAAGACACCGGTATTGAAGAAGGAACTGAATTGGGTATGCCAGATTTCACATCTGTATAGTCTACAACGAGTCAGCATAACACTCCTTGAACTCAAAATAAAAAATAAAAAAAATAAATTCTCAGACAACACACACTAAATAGCCCGTGATCATTACATACGGTATCAAAGACCTGGATATGAAAAAGGAGTAAGAACTAGAACTTCAAAGATCTCACAAGTTATGAATATGAGACAATAGAACGGAATAACAATATCATACACTTTTAAGTGGCGTTTGGTTCACAGAATGGAATGGAAAGGAAACAGTTTTGTTTGATTGGACCACTAGAATCAAAGAAGGAATCATTATTACAATGTTTGGTTTACAACTAGAATGGAATGAAAAACACTGTATATTACTTTAATACCCCTATAATATTCGATAAAATTTAAATAATATCATTTAATTATTATTTTTTCGTCAGACAAAATACATTATTAAAATCATTATTTTTCTAAATAATTATTACTTAAAAATAAAATATATTATTAAAATTATTATTTTTCTAAATAGGGTTTTGAGGTTTGAGATTTAGGATTTAGGATATAGGGAGTTTGAGATTTAGGATTTAGGATATAGGGAGTTGGGGTTTAAGGTTTTGGGATTTGGGATTATATTTGTGAATTAAGGTTTAGGGTTAAAATTATTATTTTTCTAAATAAGGTTTAGGGTTTTGGGATTTAGGGTTATATTTATGGATTAAGATTTAGGGTTAAAATTATTATTTTTCTAAATAGAATTTTAGGATTTGGGATTTGAGATTTGGGGTTTAAAATTTAGGGTTATATTTGTAGGTTAAGATTTAGGGTTAAAATTATTATTTTTATAAATAGAGTTTTAGGTTTTGAGATTTGGGGTTATATTTGTGGGTTAAGATTTAGAGTTAAAATTATTATTTTTCTAAATAGGGTTTAAGGTTTAGGGTTTTGAGATTTAGGGTTTTGAGATTTGGGATTTAGGGTTAAAATTATTTTTTTTAAATAGGATTTAAGGTTTTGGGGTTTAGAGTTTATGGTTATATTTGTGGTTAAAATTATTATTTTTCTAAATAGGTTTTTGTGTTTTGGGTTTTGGAGTTTAGGGTTTGGGATTTAAGGTTATACTTATGGGGTTAAGGTTTAAGATTAAAATTATTATTTTTCTATATAAGGTTTTGGATTTTGGGATTTGGAGTATTTTAATAATCAGGATTTAGAATTTTGAGATTTAGGATTTAAAGTTATATTTATAGTTGGTATAAAATTGGAAAAAAAATTAAGTTGAAAATAGAATCATGATTACTTGGAGAAGGAATTATGATTCCTTCTTTTTTAGAAATCAATTCCTTTTTATTACCACTTTTCAGCTCAATCAAACATAAAACTGGAAGGAATTAATTCTGATACCATTCTATTCCAATCAACCAAAATGAACTTAGTAATCATTTCAATCCCGTTTAAGACATGTAAATGCAAGTAAATCCAGAAAATAATAGAGAACATAATGAGTATGAAAATAAAGACTAAAATAACAAAGATGTATAACAAATATATGACAAAGAGAGGGAGACATCGAACCACTTGGGACAGAGCTAAAACCCTTATCATTGACGTCAAAACCACCACCGTTCTCAAACCGAGGCCGTTTGGCGTCGAAAGCACCACCGCCAACGATACCAGCACTGGCGTTGTTGTACAAGCGAGCGGCGATCTCCTGAGCACGTTGCTTGGCTAACTCGATCCCGTCTGCCGGCGAAGGCACGCTGCTGTAGGAAGCAGGCACCGAATCCGGGGAAGAGAAGCCGGTAGCCCTGCGAGCAGGCGGCGTCGTTTGGTCATCGTATTTCCGTTTGTTGCCGCCAGGGTCGGTAGCTGATGAAAAGTGAGCTTGATCGGCCATGATTACTAGTTAGAAGAAACCGAAACCCTACTAGTTAGAGAAATAGCGACTATGACGTCTCTGGAAAACTTTGATAGCGGATGTGGGTAGGGCTATTTGATTTTTTTCTTTTTTCCATTTAACAAATTTGCTCCTTATTCGAGAGTCGTTTTTATTGTAATAACACTTTATTTAAGGCACATGGCTTGCGATTCGCCGTTTTTTTATTTTAAGTTATAAATTTAAATTATATAAATATATAATTTTTAAAAAAAATACACACATGTATTTTATTTATATTATTTTAATTTTTTATTATTTTTATTAGGAGAATGAAATAACATAAGTAAATAATTAAAATTTAAAATTTTTATTTTTTATTTTTATTAATTTTATAATTATTATTTTTTACTAAAAGTAATTTATAAAATTCATATTTCTTAAAAAATTATTAAAAAATTAAAAAAATAATAATCTATCCTTATTGTCATTTTTTAAAATAAAATAAATAAATTATTATAAAATATAATAAAATGACTAAATAGTTACTTATATATCATGCCCTTATTTTATACTATATTTTATAGTAATAAACTTTTATTTTTATCTCGACAAATTATGTTATTTTTAAGTATGTACTTTATTTCTACGTATTTTAGATATATATTTAAAATTCTATAATTTATAAAATATGGTTTTTAATTTTATATTTTTTAATTCAAGGTATACATTTAAGATTCTTTAAAACTTTTAAAAAAATTATTTAAATTTAAATAATATTTTTTCTGCTAATAATAAATTTATAATTTTAAAAAAAATATAAAAGGTCAAAAAAATCAAAATCAAAATCAAAAATTTTAAAATTAAAAAAATTGAAGGAAAAACATTATAAACATATTCAATTTATAATAAAATGAAAAATATATATTTTTTGTATTTTTTTTAATTTTTAATTTGTTTGCATTTTTTCATAATTTTATTTTTTAAAAACTTTGCATTTAAAAAAATTAAGAATTGTTTCATTTCAAATCTAAGTTGCTTTTATTTTTTACTTTTTTTATTTTAAAATTCTAGTTTTCAATATTCATTTAAAAAATGTAACTTTTTATATTTTATTTTTTAAAATTTTGAATTTATCCTTATAAAAAGATAATTTGAATTAATTGAATTTTTTTAAAGAATTAGAAGAACATAGATATATACATTACAAATATAAAGGATTAAATAGTATATTGTGATAAATTATAGAACTATTAATGTATATCTTAAAATATAGATAAATAAAAGTAAATTTCAAGAATTATATGACTTAAAAAAATCTCAACCTTAAACTTTTCATATGTTTTAATTGTATTATAATTTATTAATTTTAACTTTTTATTTTTTATTTTATTACATTTTATACCAAAACTTATGTTATCAACTTGTGTTTCCAAATTGTAATACAGTACACCATATTCTCTTTATGAGATGCGAAAACGAAAGATTAAAAGTATAATTTTACTATCTAACTTGTATAATATTATTTCAACAAATTAGTATCAAAGATTATGATACCTTGAATATCAAGAATTTGAATTCCATATGTGAATTAGAAGTGTGTATTCAATTAAAATTTTAATAATTATGTTTTTATTATAAAAAATTTAAAATTTAATAAATTTTTATTGACATTTAAAGATTGATTAAAGTTAAAAGTGTGTTATCCCATTACATCATATGTTTTATTTAATATTTCTCTTCACTCATCTTATTTAAGTCTCACCACATCTTATTCCAACACATAAATTATATTTGTGCCTCATTCTAAATATAATTTCTTGTCATTATCGTTGAAAAATCAAATAAATACAATAGTTTAAACTTATCTCAATTTGAATTCAAAATAAACAATTTATAAAAAAAATGAATTTAATAAAAAAGTATTAATGTCTTAAATATACATTTATGTAATCTCATAATATATTAAATAATTTATATATTATTTATTTAATATTTAAATTAATATAAATATTCTATATATTAATTAATAAGTATAAGTTATTTACAATATTTTCATTAACCCAAGTCTATTTATATGTCATTTCTACCTCAAAATGTATGCATAAGTAAATGTTTAAACTTTTCAAATCCTATCTGATCTAAGCCCATTATAAAAAAACTGACTTAAACATCGAAGTGGATATAATACCCTAGAATATTGTTTCTTCTAATGTGTTAGCTAGTGACTTGCAATGTTAGAGTATTTGAAATTCAACAGAACCTTTGTCAAATTCTTTTGAAATAAATCGAGATGAATGAATTTTTTATCATAAAATTAAATTTTCTACCCTCCCCTTCCCTAACTAATGACTTGCAATATTAACATTGCAAGAATGTAATAAACACAAAAATAGGCTTAAACACATATTATAGAATTATATTTATTTTTTCATTATTTTTTGTATTTTTTTTTATTTGTCTTATTTAGGTTCCTTTGGAATAAATGATATATCACTTTTTATACCATCATAACACATTAAAAAATAAATTTGACAAAAGTAGATTGATTCTTAAAATTAATAGGTTGCATTATAGTTAATATGACATCTCATCTCACTTTACACCTCTAACTATAATTAAATTTTAATAGATTTTTGTAGATTTGTTTTATATACATTCATGAATTTTATGGTATCAAAAAGATAAACACAATATTAGAAAGATATAAAAAAAATTAAAATCTTTAAAATCCATAAAATTCTATAGTTGACAAGAAGTGGTAAAGATTTTATCAGATATATTTTTAACTCAAAACTTCATCATAATCCTAAAAATCCATGAGTTTTAAAGTTCTATATAAAATCTTAACTAAAGTCGAAGATTCTTATAGGTAGAAATAATTACACAAGGTTAATTGCTCTTTCAACTCAAATAGGTAACCGGGACCTAGATGATGGGTGTAAACGTCAACCCATAGAATCTTTTCATGAGCTCTATGCCAATTTAACCAAGCAGACCTCACAAACATGAATTAAGCAAATTACACAATAAAAGTACAAAATAACATGCTTAATTCAACATCCAACTAAAACAATCAACATATATGAAAACTACAATCTACATTAAACATACTAGTAATGATGTGCCTCATAGACTCCTGTTCAAACTAACAGCATGCATGACACACCTCAAGCATCATATAACATGAAATCAAACACTATATAGCAAACTAATTAAAGAGTCTACCATCCAATACATAACCATGGCAAGTAGATACAAACTCTTTAAAGACTCACACTAAACTTGCATGTAAATCACAAGCAAAATTAATATAAATTAATAAGGAATTAGGCATATTAATTTAATACAACATAAGTAATGATTAGAAAGCTATAGGTATGCTATAAGAAAGAAAAGAAGTATGCATTAACATATATCAGAATATACATCTAGTATGTTAGAACATATACAATAGAAACTCAACTTATACTAACAAACATACTAATATGCATAACACTAGATATAATGAGGTAAATCCCCATAAATCATTATCTATTTGTTAACATCTTCGAGTTGCTTAAGGTAACCATTCAGTATAAAAGAATCCACTAAATAATAAATAACTACAACTCTGATAGAAATAAAACCATCAATATCTTTATCAATCTGGATCTCTATTTGAATTGTCTATTGCTACTCTTGCTTACTGCTTCTACAATGACTTAGTTCGACCCACAAACCCAGCTTACCTCCAAATTCAACATTACCCAATGTGGTGTGATTGGAAACCGTAGACTAGTAATGTGAACAATAAGGACCACCCTCAAACACTAATAACCAACCATTTTTTGGGACAAAAAGTCCACCACAAACCATCAAAGGACATACATTCCAATATATAAGAGAACTCAAAGAATTTAACTCAACTCATTATCATAATAAGGTTCTGACATAAGAAGAAAAGTTGCAAGAGGATAACTACCTGTCGACACACGACTCACACAGTCACAAATCACTAATATCTAATAATGCATAAGGTATTAGTGATTCGAAAATAGAAAATCAAGATGTCAATTTTAAGAGAAATTGGGTATTTATAGAATTGACTGGCCACCTCGCTAAATACCTCGCAAAACACCTCACCAAAGATGGTGGCGAGAGTTGTGGCAAGATGTGTGGCGAGGTGCCAAAAAATCTCATTTTTCGTTTCCAAAAATTTCCAACTAATTTCAATAAATACATGCACCTAAGAGAAAATAATAACATGAGCGACAACGTTGACAAGCGAGCATCAACCTAGCATGCACACTATGAAAACCAACCCAATAATATGTGTAAACATACTCACATACAAAGTGTATGTAACTATGTACGTGTGTGCATTACTGATCAACAGTAACTAATCTTACACAGAGGAAGACAGAATATCGTGTTTTATACACGAGAATCCCACACACAAACACTAAGAACAACATGACTTACATTCTATCCCTTTGGCTTTTCGTGTCAAAACACTACACAACTAAATACATACGCACATCTATCATGAGATGATCATGAAGATGGCCTAAAGATGTTTATTCCCATGAACAAAACATCAACACGTACCCAAACTTGAAAAACACACATAAACCAAGTGCATCTAACTTGTGAGCTCGATCCATCTTTATGTAACAACTCATCCACTCTGTAACTCTAAAACACTAGGATCTTAACACCACTACACACAGTACATATGATGCTCGAAGACTTCAATCTACACTTGTAACCTATACATAAGAAGCAAACATATACTCATGAACTTATCATGCAAAAATAGTGAGTATTCTATCAAATACTATCATGTTATCTCTATATGGTTACACATCGATAGGCTAAGCACAGTTAACATGTAGTACAAAAAAAAAATATACATGTAATGCAAGTATACAAAATCCTCTTGAATATATGCAACACTCCTCTTAAAAGTATGCATATAAGATAACATGATACAATGCAAACTACACTTACCATCCCATGTAGAAACTAGTATGTTAACAAATAAATACAATGCGTAGACAAACACAAGTTGTGCACAAATTTTCCCCTTTTAACATGGAAAGTCAAAGCAAACACACACAGTATGCAACATACCAAACCTCTATATGAAGAAGGGAATTTAAACAAAAATGAAATAATCTTAACACTCATGCACCACAATAGAGAATATTAGAGCAAAATGCAATAAGAAGCAACATATGTAATCATACAAAAAAGACAAAAAAATAACATTAAGACAATAGCAAGGTAAAGTATACAACAAGTAAGAAACTAAATGCACAAACAAATCAAGAGAAGTGCGAAAACATCTCCCAAATGTCATATATAGCATAGAGTCCTACATCTATAAGTGTTGTGGGAGGGCATAAAAAGGCTTTTCTAATGTGCATAACCTAACACCAATGCCAAATAGATGTGTCAATGAATTTGTAAGATGAAGTTGACTAGGAGTCCAACTATCTTCTAAGTTGATACATTCCTATTGACTTAACTATCTTCTCCCAAAACATCAATGCAACATAGATATGTCAACAAATCCCTAAGAAGAAGTTCACTAGGAGTCCAACTATTTTCCAAGTTGACACATTCCTAGTAATTTAATTGTCTTCCCCTAACAACAATTGAGTGTATTCAATCTTGCAATCTCACTCCTGATGAGCGAAAACCGATATCGCCGATTCTTGCCAATACTTTGGTTTTAATACTTATAAAACTCTCGCAAGTGCACGAATAATTTCGAAGAAAATGATAAGTATACTCCCAAGGTTGATCTAAGGAAGAAATGTATGTGATTTTTAATTTATTATTCAAACTTTTAAAAACGAAATTAAATCCTAAACATCCTGTCACGATATTTTGGGTTTTTGTGTTTTTAATCTATTGACATAAAAATAAACATAGATTCAATAAATATTTATGCAAATTTTATCTTTTATAATAGTGGAGTATTTATGGATATAATAACTAAGTTAATTATGTTTGCTCATATTATTTAGGTTATTAAAGATATGAATTGATATTTATTGATTCTCCCTTTTTTATATGAATACCACCTTTGGTGGGGTTAGATATTCTTTGTTAACTAAACAAATCAATTAACACTTATGGGTGGGGTTGATAACTAATTTGGTTAATTAAATTAATTCCTTTTTCTAAGAGATTGAAAATGAACCATTTAAATGCCACCTTTGGTGGGGTTAGACAGTTTAAAATTTATTCAAGGTGTCCAAATTAAACCTAAGAATTTAGTTATCCGAGTACTAACTTTCAAGTTTTAAAACCACTACTGAAAACATGTTGTCAATACATTTTCAGATAATAATTCTTATAAAAACTTTTGAAATAGAGCTTTACTCTAACTACCGGGCGATTGTACCAACAAATAAAAAAGCACTACTCTAAATCAGACCGGATAACTAAACCTTAAAATCTAATTTTTAGGTTTAAGTTTGTAATGAAAAATAATATATTTCTCTCTAACATTCTTAATATAAAATCTTGAATAAAAACAAAATCAATTCATTTTAGAGATTTTCACCTATTTAATATTTCGCAAGCATAACAACGTTATTATTACATCATGATTATAAACAGCCAGCACAGTTAAATTTAATCACAGACAAATTAAATATAACATGTAAGAATAAAGCATAAAAAATAACTGTAAGAAAATAAAATCCTTACAGAACTTCGATGCTATTCCCGTTGCTAGAAAACCTCCAAGCAGAATTTGCACTCCCATTTATTGAATCAAAAAGCTAAGAAATTACAAAAACATAACTAGTTCTTCCCAAAAAGGGAAGAACTCTAAAACTAAGAGAAATTAACTAAGAAAAACTAAAAAAACTAAAAAATCTAAGAAAAGAGAGAAAGAAAGAGAGAAAAGAATGTGTTTTGAGGTGTGTTTAGAAGTGAAGGGAAGGGGGGTATTTATAGGTGATGATGGGGAGAAAAATTGAGTGAAAAAATGTTAAAAAAATGTGAAAACGCAGAGTGCATTTGCTGAGGTCATTGATGACGTCAGCATGATGTCGTGGGGGCGGTTGTGCGCAAAAATGGGGCGAAATGGGCGTCGGCGCGCGCGGAGCAAGAGCTGCGTGCGCGGCTTGGCGCGGACGTGGGGCGCTGCACGCACGGGGCTCAGCGTGGCTAGGCGGTGCGATTTTCTCCTTTTTGACCCATTTTGTCCAATTTTTCCATATTTGTTGACTTTTTCCCATTTATTTATTAATATATTTGTGATGTATTGTTTCAAGTATTCCTATTTGAGTCTTTAAGTTACGTTTTTAAGCCAAAATACCTGAAAAACAATAAAAATACCCGTGATTCCGAAAAAGATAAATTTATATAAATATATTATAAAACATATAAATATATATATTTTTTTAATTAATTAATGTGCATAAAATCATGGTAATTTTAGTGCTTTTGAGCACTCATCAACTCCATATTATGCACACATACAAAAAGATATCCCAATCTACTAAAGAAAACATTTATCATGCATTCCAACAACAAAATCCAGGCTATTAACTATATGTAAGAAACATGCAATAACTCACTACAACAAGGAAGCAAGTAACTAGATAGGAATACATATAAGTAAGAGATTGTATACAATTCATGTAACAATTCATACTAACAATCCTATTTATGCATGATTCATACAAAGTGATGTCAAAAATAAGGAAGCATCACAACATAACAACATAACATAAGCAAGACAAACAATAAGAATGTAAAACAAACACAATACTCCCCTTGCCAACATACATTTTACCCACATTATCCCCCTAAATGTATGCATGTGAGTCAATAAACATATTATGTATCTTACTCTCAAAACTCTCCCAAAATTGAAGCATCTACACACAATAGAAAACAAGTAATACAATAAGAGGAAAGCAAAATATACATGTTTAATAAAAGGTCATTAGATTAACTAATACACTATACATAGATATCCATATAGCCATTAATCCATGATGCATTCATGTAAGGGTATGACTAAATTTTTTGATGACAAGCATTATGTATAATATGCTAAACTTGTTTACTCTATATGTCATCAAGATATGCTTATACGAACCAAGAAATTAGAAATATAGACTTAAGTAGAACCAAACTTCACAAGTCCACATTTAGTGTCTCTTTCCAATAGTGTAAGTGCCAACTTAGATGAAAATAATAGATCTTCCAAAGCTTAAAATGATAGGCTAAGGTATGGGTAGGAGAGATGACATTTAGGCTCAAACACACCTTTGACAATCCAAAAACAAACCAAAGAGTTCATGTCTATGACAAATATACCTTCAAACTTGGGTTTTTTCTCTTGACTTCTCAAAATTCATTAATAAACAAAGTTATTGTGAGAACGTACAACAAATTCAACAACTTATACATCTTCCCTTTTAAACATCAACATTATTTCTTTTCATTCTTTCCCCCTTTTATTTTAAAAAATAATCATTCTTTTTATTCCTTTTTTTAAGTGAAACCAAAAAGGTAATGCAAACAAACTTAGGATAAGCATTTGGGCTAGGTTTAAAAAGGTGTGGTGAAAATAAGGATTAACATTGAAGCTCAAAAGGGGGTAAAGAGGGTCATAAATAAACATGGGTGGCTTGAAAGGTTCAAATGATCTAAAGAAGGCCAAAATTCTTTGTCTATCTAAGCAATGCCTAAGATTTTTCCTCAAGGGACTAAAGTGAGTTCTAGAGCTTGTTAGAACCTTACAAATCATTAAAGCAAGAAATATAGACAAACTTCAAAATATCCATACAAATTCACAAAGTTATAACATGTGTAAGAAAAAGTTCATTTTAAATAAAATATAAGAATTTAGCCATATATACACTCAAGGAATACACAATGAAAAAAGCCACACTTCAGTTCAAGTCAAAAGCATGCCAATCATATATCATCATTGGTCCCTATTAATTTCATTTCACATGTAGTAAGTTAGTTAGACAAAAAAAAATATAGAGTTGTTCTGGGAAGAGAAAGAAAGAGAGAAATGGTAACAAACTGCACACAGTTGTCTTAATAGAGATCATTGATAACACTCATATCATTGCTAGTCAATAAAATGAATGAAACTGACTAACTAGTGAGCAACATAAGCAACATCCTCAAGAAAGACAAGAAATAAGGAATGTTGCTAAAACATCTAAGCATGTGAAAAAGACTAAAGTTCCAATACAGAAACAAAAGACATGCTTAGACAAGGAGAATACCCCAAACATCAAAAATGCTAGCTAAACACATAAGTCTAGACATCGCAATTCATGTAAGTCAAGAGTCCTAAAGATAGGTAAATAATCTATATGACATATAGATGCACAAGACAAACCCAAACAAGCATAGTATAGAGAAAAGAGAATAAGCACTCATGTACACAAGCTTGTACCATACCACAATTTTCTCCAAAATGACATATAAAGCATAAGAAAAAGAAGAGATGGCAAAAGAAGATCAATAATCAATAAGAGATAAATAGTGAACCAATACTCAACATACTAGGTACAAGAAAGAACAACCTAGTAGTGTAGATAAGATGCAATCAACATGACACAACATATGAAAGATAAGACTATAAGAAGAAAGATCCTATAATGGATACTATATGATGAAAACATGTGACATGATGCTCATGTAGACAACCATAATAGAAGAAGCAAGTAATGAGTAAGGAAAACATGCATAAAGAGCATGCTAAAGCAACTAACAGGGTAGAAAGCTATAAAATGATCAAACAATTAGGCATAGCAACAAATATGGCAATTAACATACTATGTAAGACAAGAAGTGGTGAGAAAGAGATGTGCATGAACAAAATCAAGGGAACATGCAAACAACAAAAGTTCACAGAGATATACAGCCTTATAGAACCACAACAACCTACTTTGATGGAGACAAAAGGCACACATATACAAGGTGTGCGTATGTGAAGATAGAGCTCTAGGATAGAGCATCAAGGTGGTTACGCCTAAACAGGGATGACTTACTCTGATATCATTGAAGATCTCATACATAGGAACAATTGCATAAGATCAATTGTTTTTTCAATTCAAATAGATAACCAAGACCTTGATAAGGGGTGTAAACGCCAACACATGGAATCTTTTCGTAAGCTCTACTCTATACCAATTCACTCAAACAGGCCTCGTAAACATGAATTAGGTAAATTACATAATGGAAATACAAAACAACATCCTTAATTCAACATTCAACTAAAATAATCAACAAATACGAAAACTACAATCTACAATAAACATATTAGTGACGATGTGCCTCATAGGCTCATGTCCAGGCTAACAACATATATAAACGGCTCAAACATCACACAATATGCAATCAAACACTACATGGCAAATCAATTAAAGAGTCTAACACTCGGTACATAACTAGGGTAAAAAGATACAAATTCCTTAAAGAATCATAACAAACTCGCATGTCAATCACGAGAAAAAGAAATATAAATTAATCAAAAGGTAGACAAATCAATTTAATACAACATAAGTAATGATTAGAAAAATATAGAAATGCTACAAGAAAGGAAAGGAAAGAAAGCATTCATCAACATATAACAAATAAGCTTTATAATCAAAGTATACATCTAGTATGTTAGAACATACATGATAGAAACTCAAATTATAACCCACATAAAAATCATATCTATGTGGTAACATCCTTATATTGCTTGAGGTAACCACTCAGTAGAAAATAATCCACTAAACAATAAACAATTACAACTCTAATATAAATAAAACCATCAACACTTCTATCAATTGGGACTTATGTTCAAACTGCCTATTGTTACTTTTGCTTACTTACTGCTTCTGTAATGGCTTAGTTCGACACACAAACTTGGTTCACCTCCAAAGCCAACACCACTTAACGTGGTGTGATTAGAAACACAGACCAATAATGTGAACAATAAGGACCACCTTAAAACAGTAAGTAAGAAAATAGTCCATATCAAACCATCAAGGGACACATAGTCCAAGATATGAGAACTCAAAGAATTTAACTCATCACACTCTCATAATGAGGTTCTCACATAATAAGAAAAGTTGCACGAAGATAACTATCCATTGACATACAACTCACACAGTTACAAATCACTAATATTGAAGAACACATAAGGTATTAGTGATCCAAAAATAGAAAATTGAGATGTTAATTTGACAGAGTTATGCTACATTTTTTTGGATAACAAAATAAGAGAACTTGGGTATTCATAGAACTCGACTGGCCACTTCTCTAACCACCTCGCCAAATACCATGTGTAACCACCTTGCCAAAGGTAATGGCTAGGTGTATAGTAAGGTGTGTGGCGAGGTGCCAAAAAATTCTCATTTTTTGTTTCCAAAAATTGCCAAGTAATTTCTATAAATATTTGCAACCGAAACGAAACAAAAACATGAGCAGCAACGTCAACAAGCAAGTGTCAACCGAGCATGCATACTCTGAAACCTAACACCATAGTATGTGTAAACATTCTCACATATAAAGTGTACCTAACTATGTACGTGTGTGCATTACTGATCGACAGTAACCAACCTTACATAAAGAATAACAGAATACTGAGTAAAAATAAACAAATATCGTATTTTATACACTAGAAGCCAACACATAGACACTAAAAATAACAGGACTTACATTCTACCTCTTTGAGTTTTTATGTCAAAACACTATATAACTAAATACATAAGCACATATGTCAAGAGATGATCATGAAGATGACCTAATGACATTTGTTCCTATGAATAAAATTTTAATGCATACCCAAACTCGAAAAAAACACTTATCGTTGTATTATAGTGAAAAGTATTCACGTCTGTCATGCGAGTGACTTGGGTTTGATCCCCAACAACGACGCCAAAACGTGATGTGGTTCAAATAAATAGTCAATTTAAAAGGTTAATCCTAACTATATGAATGATATATATGACTTCATTGAATTTAATAAACATTTTTGCTTAAAAATAATATATATTAGATGAATGTCATTTTTTTTAATTAATATGAGATATGTTATGATCTTGACATAAAAATTATTAGTCTCATAAATAAATTAATCGAACACTTATTAAATGAGTAATTATTAACTGTTTGAATTGTCACACTTAATGTAAGAAAAATAATTGTATTATACAAAATAACTATTCATAAAATGTATTTATTATATGGGTATTTAAAAAATATGATACGCTTACAAGTAAATTGATCGAATACTCATTAAATAGGTAATTATTAACTCTATGAATTATCGATCTTAATGTAATAAAAATAATTTTATTATACAAAATGACTATTTTTAAAAAATATATTTATTATATGGACATTTTGGTATTTATTAGTATAAAATATTAACAAAAAAACATAAAAATGTATTTATTATATGGATATTTTAGTATTTATTGGTGTTAAAATAAAAAAATGTAAAAATAAAGCAATGTATTGGGAGAACGACCAAACAACAATATAGATCATGATTTGCTTAAAAGTGAATTAATCAGATATTTATTAGATGGATAATTATTAACTGTATGAATTTTCACTCTCAATGAAATAAAATAATTACATTATATAAAATAACTATCTATAATAATTGTATTTATTATATAAACATTAAACAAAAATATGATATGCTCATAAGTGAATTAATTGAATACTTAAGGGTAACTGTATAAATTGTTACCCTTAATGTAATAAAAACAATTACATTATACAAAATAATACTATTCATAAAAAAATTATTATATGTACATTTTGGTATTTATTGGCGTAAAAAAATATAAAAATGTATTTATTATATAGATATTTTGGTATTTAGTGATACAAAAAATAACAAGAAAAAAAGAAGAAAATAAATGTATTGAAAGAATGACCAAACAACAATCTAGGTCAATGCTTTTATATATAGAAGATATAATGATGATGATGTGTATTTTTGTTGTTAAATTTTATAACTAGCTATGAAACTATGTTTTAGGATATGGTTTTCTGATTGCTTTTAGTTTCGTTGATGCTTGTGTTTTGCTATTGTGTTGCTTATTTTGGGTTCTTTCTTTTGTTTTTGATCTAATGGTTCTTGGCTTGGGATGGTTGTATGTTTTTGTTGGTGGGTTCAATTGATATCTACTATGTTGCTGTTCTAGGGCGGCTTTGTTTGGCTATTGAAATTGGAAGCTATTTCTAGTTGTTTTTGCTTATTTGGTTTTTGGCTTGTAATCCTTTGATTTTGAGTTTAGTGGAATGTAGGTTTCTTTTTTATTGATTTTTATATAGTTAAAACATATTTTTTAAGGATTAAAAGTAAAATTATGTAAATAATTAAGTTATATAAAAATAACAAAAATATATATATAACAATGTGTACCTTAAAAACAATTTTCTACACTTTTTCTTAATTATTTTAAATTAATTAACATTTAACAAAACATTTTAACAATTATATAATTTTTATAATTATTATGGGAATTTATTTTAAATCTACATAAACAATTATCATGTGTTTTTTACTAATCGATTTTTAATTTTTTGCAGGATTAATATATACCCCTAAGTTTAAGGAATCTTTAAAATTAATGCTCCTAAGATTTCAAAAAATTCAAAAATACTCCTTAAACATAACGAAAGTTAAATATAACATAAGTGAATAGTAACATTCCTAAAATGAAATAAGCAAAAATAAACCAAAAAATAATAGACATAGAGAGAGAAGACATCTCAGGATGTTTTTCACAATAAATAGTAATAAGTAAAAAGAAATTTTAAGAAATTCAAAAAATAAAATTTAATCTTAAAGAAGGAGATAAATTTAAAGACCTATCATTTTTATTAAGAAAATTATTCCTTGGGAAAAACATAATTTATTATGGCATAAATAATAAAAAAAATAAGTATTAATATTACAGATATAAAAGGAAGGTATATAATATACCATTAATTGATAAAAAAATTATATTAAATAAGCTATCAAAAATTACTCATAAAGATAAAGAAAAAATTGGATACATTTATTTAGGAGAAATTCAAATATTAATAAAAGCTTATTTTTAGAGAATGAATAGATATACCAATAAAAATAACATTATTAGATAACATAATAATAAATAGGAATGATACCTTATTAGGAATGATCTATGGTAACTTAGGATACCAAAAGTTAAAATTTACAACATATCCTAGATTTGCTATTAATATACATGATAAAAATCTAAATCAAGTATTAAGTCTAGCTTATGAATTTGAAAAAGGAGAACTAATGAAAGAAGGAAATCATATATTTTCAATACATTATCTAGTAGCATATTCTTTAAAAAAAATAGTCATAATAGTTCAATATATGGATAAAATGAATTTATAGAAATAGACAAAACTTTTAAGGAACTTGGATAAATAATAAAATCAAAAATACTAATAGACTTTAAAATACTAGAAGAATGGAAATTATATATCAAAGAAAAACTCTTGATAACAGGAAGAAAAAGTAAGCTCTTAGAAATAATAGCATGCCAAGGTTTACTTTTACAAATAATGAAGGAGAAACTTCTTATCAAGAAGAACTTAAAAAACTAGAAAATGAAGTCAAAATAATGAAGGCATTAGTTCATGATTTATATTAGGAATAAAATAATGTTTAGTGATAAAATAAAAAATATGTATTTGTAAGTAAATGAAAGCCTAGTAAGCGTAACAAAACATCAAGCAACATTATTTGAAACTGTATAATTATTAACAGAGGAAATGAATTTAGTGAAAGAATCAAACACAAAATATTTATAGGAAATAATTGATGCACAAAAAGAATTATTAAAGGAAATAAATGAATATGGTTATAATAAACTACAATAAGATATACACAAGTAATTTTAAAAATTAAGATACAACATACATAGAAATAATGAAATAATAGGTCATAAATATGATCACTTAAAAGGACTAAAAGAATAACCACCTAGGAGATCAGATTCCTTGATTCCTAAAAATGAGAAAAGAAAAAATAAAGAACAATCTAAGAATAAAGAGATAATTTCAATTTAATGAAATATAGAAAAGAATTAGAAAGAAAATTCGTGAACCCTGAAAATAGGGATATAGAAAATTAGTTAGTTTATTGACATTAACTAATGAAGAAATAGAAGAACATTATAATGAAAAATTTTATACTAACAAAGAAGAGGATGATATGACAATAATCAGTGAGACTGATTCTGAATCAGAAAATATGACCCCAAAAAGTCATATAAAACCAATTTCATTACCAATCTCTTACTAAGAAAGAACATTAGACTCACATAGGGGAGAAATAAATAGATAAAGAACAGAACAACCTGATACGACAGAAAGAAGAAGACAACCACCTAAAATGGAGAAATGGTTGCATTGGGAAACTAGAGGTAGTATTCCATTAGAATTCAAATTCTATGATAATTATAAGTCTGATCTTCTAGATTTAGACTTTATAAGAGATAGGAAGAAAGTCTTAGATGAATGGGCTAGTGGTATGAGTGTGCTCATATAAACCTTTCGAACTATCCAAACAAATCTTTCAATCTGTAGGGTACTTATAGCACATCAAATGACAGGAAATGTTAAAGTTTGGTTTTCAAACTTAACATACCAACAACATTTGTTAATACAAGGGAATGCTTCAACATGAAGGGAATACTTGGATACAATAATAAATAAAATATACAAAGAATTTATTGGAAAAGATGAAGGAAGAACTATCACTGAATCCAATGAAAATGAAATCAATGAAGCTAAATGGCATCTAAAAAATTTGAAAATTTGTAACATGTGTTACATAGATTATTTTATTTATGAATATGAAATGTATTACCATAAATTACCACCCTTTATGTAAACAACTTATAAAGAAATGTTTTTTCAAAAATTACTTGAAACACTACATAAGACCTTAACAGAAAGTTGGGAGCAAAGAAATAGAGAAACTATACCAAATACTCTAGGAGGAAGAATAAAAAGCCTTAAAAATTGGATCATTATTAAATGTCAAGAAACAAAAGAATATAAACAGATAAGAGGAAATGATAAAATCTATTATGATACAATTTTTTTTAGAATACTAGGAAAATATGAGTGTAATATAAAATCTTATAAACAAAAATATAAATTCAAAAAACAAAATTTCCAAAAATATAAAAAGAGATTTAATAGAGAAAATTACAAGAAAAACTATTTAAGAAGAAAAAAGTATAAACCTTTTGAAAACATGAATTATTGCCCTTCAAAAAAGAAAAAAAATGCAGATGTTGGATCTGTAATGAAGAAGGACATTATGCCAACGAATGTCCAAGCATATTTCATCATAAAAAAGGAATTTCTACAAAAATAAAAAATCTTGGAAGAAGCTTTCAAAATGGAATTAGAACCAATTGTGGAATCCGATATAGGTGATACTTATAGTATCTTTCTATTAGAAGAAATTAAGGTAGAAATAACTGATTTAAAATATGAACACTCAAATTGTAGATATTCTTCATCAAAAGATGAATGATTTGTATAGTATTACAAATCCAAATAGTACATACATTAAGGTAGGACTAAAATTTAAAGACTATAACACTTATTATTTACATGCATATATAGATACATGAATTAGTATGTGTGTAGCCAGTAAATATGTATTTCCATAAGACAATCGGAAAAAAAATCAAAAGATTTAATTGTAAGAATTGCTAATAATACTATGATAAATTTTAATAAGGTGTTAAAAAATACTGATATAACGATAAAAGGAGAAAAGTTTTACATTTCTACCATATATCAATAGGAAATAAGAGTTGATTTGTTAATAGGAAATAATTTTATAAATTTATATAAACATTTCACACAATATTTCGATGAAATAAGTCTCACAACCTTAGAAAGAGATACTATCTATGTCTCAAAAATAAGAAAAACTTTGACTGTCATCTCAAACCCAACTTTTATACAACAACATAAAAAATGAAAATGTGGTAAGACAAAAGACCAACAAAAATCTTATTTAAAAAATATTTCATTAGATATAGAAGATAAATAAAACTCTTTTCTCAATAAAATACAAGAAGACAAAGCCCTAACAGGTATCAGAAAACTATTAAAAACAGTTAGTTCAAAAAATCCTTTAGATCAAAAAATAAATAATCTAAAACAATAGTCAACATAAAATTAAGAGATCCTAACAAGATCATAAGAGTAAAACCAATGATTTATACTCTAGAAGACAAGATTGAATTTGGAAAACAAATTCAAGAACTTTTGGAATTAAAAGTCATAATACCAAGTAATTCATCTCACTTTAGTCCAACATTTTTAGTTGAAAAAGAAGGTGAGAAAAGAAGAGGAAAAAAGAGAATGATAATAAACTTTAAAGCACTCAATAAATAAACCATTGACGATGGATACTTTATTCCAAAAAAGGAAGAACTACTATCATTAATAAAAGGAAAGAAATACTTCTTGAGTTTTGATTGCAAAAGCGGTTTTTGACAAATATGATTGGATCAAAAATCCCAAAAACTAATGGCATTTAGTTGCCCTCAAGGACAATTCCAATGGAAAGTTATACCATTTGGATTAAAATAAATTTCAGGTATTTTTCAAAGATGTATGGATAGCATTTTCAAGAAATTACAAGATATTTGTTGCGTTTACATATATGATATTTTGGTTTTCAGTAATGAATTAAATAAATATTATTTAGATATTATAAATATTTTACAAGAATATAGAAAAGAAGGCATTGTACTATCTGAAAAGAAAGCAGTACTAGCACATCAAATAAACTCCATGTATTTTTCAAAGATATATGGATAACATTTTCAAGAAATTACAAGATATTTGTTGCGTTTACATATATGATATTTTGGTTTTCAGTAATGAATTAAATAAACATTATTTAGATATTATAAATATTTTATAAGAATGTAGAAAAGAAGGCATTGTACTCTCTGAAAAGAAAGCAGTACTAGCACAACAAAAAATTAAATATTTAGGATTGGAAATTGAAGATGGAAAATAGAATCTACAACCCCATATATTAAATAATATTCAAGATTTACATATTGAATTAAAATAAAAAAAATCAATTACAAAGATTTTTAGGATGTTTAACATATGTAGAAGCATACATCAAGGGACTTACAGAAATGAGAAAACCATTACAAGAAAAACTAAAAATATATCATAACTGGAAATAGATCGAAGAAGATACTCTATATATGGATAGAGTAAAAGCAAAGGTGAATTTTTTCCCAACTTTATACCCTCTAGAACCAGATGATAAGCTGATAATTGAAATAAATACTTCACGAGAATATTGGGTGTAGTTCTTAAAGCAAGAGCAGATGACAAAGATGAATATCTTTGTAGATATACATCAGGATCTTTCCAAGGTTTAGAATTAAATTACCATAGTAATGAAAAAGAATATTTAGTTGTTAAAAAAGCCATTAAGGAATTTGCAATATATGTTATAAGCTTTAGATTCATTATTAGAAAAATAACAAGAATTTTGGTTATTTCTTAAAAGCTAATATTGTAAGTGATTACAAACAAGGAAGATTAGTTAGATGGCAACAATGGTTCAACCATTACAATTTTGATGTTGGATATCTTCCAAGCATAAAAATAGCTTAGTATATACTCTTACAAGAGAATTAGCACCTCTAACTATTTTTATGATTTCAGGAATGGAACATCTTGACATCAAAATGAAGATAAAGGAAAAAGAGATAAAAATCCTACAAGAACAACTCGAGCTGATATATCTCAAGAAATCTCTTATGGAGATAAGAAAGATACAGGAAGAACTTAATTATTCAAAACAACCTCTAGAGACCAAAAGCTCAAAATAGGAATCTTCATTAAAAATTCAAGGTGAAACTTCTAATGATAAAAAGAAAGAACCTAATAGTTCACAAAAACATTTTGAAACCAAAAAGCTCAATTGGGCATATGAGGTAGAAAAAAAGAACAGAAAAAGTTTATATGGTTTATAATGGCCCCAAACTAGGAATTTATAACAACTGGGTAGAAGCCAGTAAATATATTCTAGGAATTAGTGGAGTAACTCATAGAGCCTTCACCAACAGAATAGAAGTCGAAAGTAGTTATGCCAACTACAAAACACTAAAATTGATAACTTTAAAAGAGATAGTAAGAAATTATTTTGCAGCATTACAAAAACAACCAATACCTCCAAGCATATTGAAAAATCTTGGAAAAATAGCAAGGCCTCCAATGCTTTTTAGAGAAACATCTATTCTAGAGACATCAAAATAGTAAAACATTTAGTGCTATTCAAGGAGGCATCTCCTAGAAATACTCCAATCATTAAAGATAAGATGGACTAATATAGAAGCCTCATCAAACCACAATTATTGAGTCTCTATAACTAAACCAGAAAGCCTACCCAAGAACATATTGAAGATATGAAGTTCTATACTACAAACAAGAAATTTTCTACATGAAGTAAATTCAATATCTTGGAAGGAGCTGATCCAATATTTGTGTATAAACCCTTTTCATGCATGACTAATAGAAAATATATATCCAAGAATTAATTTAAGTGAGTTAAATTTGATTACTTACATAATTTACCACTTCTCAAATTTAACTTTAATATAATTTTATTTATTTTTTATCGATTTTAGACTTCATAATTATTACTTAATTTATATATATATAAAGCAGACGAAGAAATAAAGAAAGAAGGAAAACACAGAGGATGGCAGGGTTTATATATATATATATATATAGAAGAGGAGAAAAAAGGTGAGCGGTTGAGGATAGATAAAAAATCGGAAGGGAATAGTCGCCAGCGATGAAACAAAGAAAAAGAAACGGGCACGTAAGAATTGGAGAAAAAAAGAAAAGAAAAGCAAATTGAAGCATAACATAAAAAAGCGAAAACAGATTCTTTTTGCGAGTCAATTTTCTTTCATTTTATCTCATAAAATTATGGTGAATTTATTTATGTTAAATTTAATTTTTAGAATGACGTGATTTTTATTTATTCTAGAAAAAAGATGTAATTTAATTTTGAACGATACTTGATTTTCTACGTTAATTTGAATTATTTCTCTTCATGTTTGTCTTATTTATTCTAAGTTTATTGCTTCTAATTAACTGATAATTAATTAGATGATTTTAGTCCTGTGATTTACTATCGAAAGAGAGAATTATAGGATATATTTGAAATATTTTAACATAGGTAAATATAGAGATCGAAAGACTTATATGAACCTTTGTAGTATTAAAATTATTAGTCTTAATATTTTCTTGCTTTATTAAATTGCATACTCTTTGTGTAAATTGATGAACATGAATGTTTTCAATTGACTATCGAAAGAGGCTTTTGGATATTTTTTGAAGATTGCTAACAAATATAGAGAATTAAATTCAATTAACTAGATGAGTAAAGTATACTGAGGGATTAGGTGAAATCGATTCCCTAGAAGTTTTCTTCCAATTAATTTGATCTTTGAATAATATCTTTATTTTCTTTTGCACATTTTCTTTAAATTAATTTTATTTTAAATTTCAATTACAACAACCTTAATGATTTTTTTAGATAAAATTTAGATTAATATAATTTTGGTATTTGTTAAAAATAAGTTACCAATCCCTGAGAACGATACTTTTCTTATCACTTTATTATAAAACTACGATACTGTGCATTTGTAATTTTGCACCGATCAAGTTTTTGGTGTCATTGTCGATGATTAATTTTTTCTTATTTTTTCCAATATCGATACAAAATAATATTGGTTTTAATTTAGAATTATATTTTATTTCATTTATATTATATTTATATATTTTATATATTTTTTATTTTATTATTTTATTTTTCTCTAGGTTAGTTTTTGACGTTGGATGCGTCGTTCTAGAACTTGAAACATTATTTCTTTTGATCTGGAGATTGAAAGAACCTTTAGATCACAAAGAAAGAAGAAAGTACTAGCAATGGCCGAAGGAAAACATAATGCATAGCTATGCACCTTGATAGATTATGTAAGGCTAATTTTGAATGGCAACTACTTAAGTGTAAGACGTCAGACCATTAATGCCAATAATTTTGAGCTCAAACCTACGCTGTGTTGATCAGCATGGTGCAACAAATCCAATTTAGCGGATTGCCACTTGTTGATCCCAATATTCATTTGGCGATGTTCTTGAAGATTTGTGACAATAAAGATGAATGGTGTTACTAAAGACTTCATTAGATTGAGATTGTTTCTTTTTTCATTGAGGGATAAGGCCAGAGGTTGACTACAATCTATACAACCGGGAAGTATCACTAGTTGGTAGGACATGGCAGAAAAGTTTCTTGCTAAATTCTTTCCACCTGTAAAAATAGCCCAACTCAAGAGTAAGATTGGTCAATTCAAGCAAAATGATTTTGAGACATTCTATGAAGCATGGGAAAGATATAAAGATATGATTCGATGTTGCCCTCAACATGGATTGTCAGATTGGTTGCAAATTTAGATGTTCTATAATGGGTTAAATGGGCAAACTAGAACCATAGTTGATGCTACTTCTGGTGGAACTTTGATGTCAAAAATAGCTAACGGTGCTACTTATCTTTTCGAGGAAATGGCCTCAAACAACTATCAAATGGCCAACTAAAAGATCTATGGCTAAGAAATTTGTCGAGATTCATGAATTGGAGACGTTTGCTGCCCTTTCAACTCAAGTAGCTTCTCTCTCTCATCAGATTTCAGCCTTGACAACCCAAAAAATACCACAAAGTGCAGAATATGTTGCAAACCTGATTATGATAGCTTCGATGAATGAAGCAAGTCAAGAACAGGTTCAATACATCAACAATTGAAACTACAACTATCATGATAATCCTTTGCAAAATTACTATCATCCAGGGCTTTAAAATCATGAGAATGTTTTCTTATGAAAACACAAAGAATGTGCTGCAACCTCCTCTAGGGTTTGATAGTTAACCAAGGGAGAAAAAGATGTCACTTGAGGATGTCATGGTTTCCTTTATTGAGGATACCAAAGCAAGGTTTAAAAAGAGTGATTCATGGATGGATAACATTGAGACTTATTTTAACAATAAAGGAGCCACTATGAAAAATATTGAAGTGCAAATTGGGCACTTAGCCACAACCATCAATGTTCAACAAAGATGAATTTTTCTTAGCAATACTGAAGTGAATCCAAAGGAACAATGCAAGGCCATTACACTTAGGAGTGGAAGAGAAATTGAGAGGTCACCATCAAAAGAAACCTAGTCCACCCCTATAGCTTCAAATAATGGCCAAAGCAATAATAAAGTAGAAGAAGATAAGATTGTTGATGATACACTAAGAGAGATTGACATGCCTCTATCAATTTTATTTCCTAACAATCCTCTTATTCTCTCTACTCTACTTCCTTATCCTCAACATTTTCAAAAACAAAAATTAGATAAGTAATTTTCTAAGTTTTTGGATATTTTTAAGAAAATTTACATAAATATTCCTTTGAATCTGCTTTGGAACATATGCCAAATTTTTAAAGGACATTATTTCTAAGAAGAAAAGATTGGAGGAGTTCAAAATAGTAAAGCTTTCTAAAGAATGTAGTGCCATTCTTCAAAAGAAATTACCTTAAAAATAAAAAGATCTAGGGGGTTTCACATTGTCTTGCACTATTGGAAATTTATTTTTGATAATTTTTTATGTGATCTTAGTGCTAACATTAATTGTATGCCACTTTCTATTTATAGGAAATTGGGACTTGGAGAGATGAAACTAACAATAATTTATTTGCAACTAGTAGACCGATCCATCAAGTATCCACGGGGAATCATAGAAGATGTATTGGTATAAGTGGATAAATTTATTTTTCCTATTGATTTTATGGTGTTAGATATGGATGAAGACTAAGATGTCCTACTAATTCTTGGTCGACCATTCTTGGCTATAGGAAGGGCTTTAATGGATGTTCAAAATGGCGAGTTAACATTGAGAGTGAACAAGGAAGAGGTTACGTTCAACATCTACAAAGCCATGAGATCTCTAGAACATCCGAGCACTTTCTTTCGGGTAGATCTCATTGAGAAATGTGTAGTAAAAGCCTTTCAAGAGGATATATCGGTCGATCACCTAGAACGATGTATCATCACTTCATATCATGCTTATGATTTCAATAACTCTGCTGTTTGTGAACCTAATTTACCTTTCGTAAGTGAAGAATTTCTCCACTATGTATTTGCCTTGGACGCATTGTAGTAGGTTACATCATGTAGCACAAAAGTGGAGAGGCTAGAGCCAATGGTAGCAAAGACGTATTCTGTAATATCCATAGAAAAACTGTAGTAAATTACAACCCTAGATTTGAAGCAATTACCTGAGCATCTTTCCTATGCATTCTTGGGTGATGGTTACACTTGTCCAGTGATTTTTATTACATCACTTACACTTAAAGAAGAGGAAAAGTTACTACGTGTGTTAAGGGAGCATAGAAAAAGCCTTGGATGTACTATCTCTGACATAAAAGGTATAACTCCATCCATTTGCATGCACAAGATTCTAATGGAGGAACCTTACAAACCATCAATTGAGCCCCAAAAAAGATTAATTCTGCAATGAAGGAAGTTGTGAGAGCTAAAATTCTAAAGCTTTTCAATGCTGGAATTATTTATGCTATTTTAGATAGCTCATGGGTAAGTCCAGTGCATATTGTACCAAAAAAGGATGGAATGAAGGTGGTAAAAATGACAACAATGAACTTATTCCTACAAGAACAAATATGGGTTGGCGTGTATGTATGGATTACTGCAAGTTGAACAAAGCAATAAGGAAGGATCATTTTTCACCTCCATTCATTGATAAAATGCTAGATCTATTGGCCAAATATCCCTATCATTGCTTCTTCGATGGTTATTTAGGGTATAACCAGATTTCCATAGCCCCCGAAGATCAGGAGAAAATTACATTCATATGCCCCTACAGAACATTTTCTTTTAGAAGGATTCCTTTTGGATTATGCAATGCCCCAACAACATTTCAAAGTTGCATGATGACTATCTTTTTTGATATGGTGGAATATATAAAGGAAAATTTCATGGATGGCTTTTTAGTTGGAAAAGCATGTTATCTCCCAATTGAGTTAGAGCATAAAGCTTATTGGGCTGTAAAAAATTTTAATTCTTATTTGAAGATAGTAGGGGAAAATGACTTCTTCAATTGAATGAGATGGATGAGTTCAGAAATGATACGTATGAAAATGAAAAGATCTACAAAGAATGGACAAAGAAGTGGCATGACAAACATATTTTTAGGCGTGAGTTTGCTCCAAGACAACATGTTTTTCTCTTCAATTCATGACTAAAACTCTTCCCAAGTAAGTTATGATCAAGATGGACAGGTCCTTATACAATTGACAAAGTTTCCACTTTTAGAGCAATAGAATTGAAAGACAAGGCATGGAATATATTCAGAGTTAACGATAAGAGATTGAAGCACTATTATGGAGAATAAGTGGAGAGGAATTGTGCATTTATTCCTTTTCGAAATCCTAATTGATGAAGATTGAAAAGTTTCGTTGAAGACTATAAAACAAGCGCTTGTGGGAGGCAGCCTATAAAACTTTCTTTTGCTCTTTTATTTTTTATTATTTATTTGAATAATTTGGATTTTGATGCTGGTTTATTTTGTATAAATAAAAAGCTGAAAATTACAAACTAATGCAGATCCACCATAAAACCAGGGAAGTTCCTTTCATTTCTTCTATCTTTCTCACTTTTGAATTACAATGAGGACATTGTTTAGTTCAAAATTTGGGGGTGTCAACTCCTATAGTCTTGAAAATTATCTTATCAAGCATGTATTTGAGTCTGATTGAATTCACTATGACTTTGAAATTTGTGATTGAGGATGGGTTTGAGATTTTTTTCTTCAAAATCTACTATTATTTGAGGTAGAGTTTTGTGGGTATCTTGATTTAAATCTTTGTCATTGAAAATAATTGAGCACATAGTAAATTTTTCTCTACTCCATTTGGCCTATAAAGAAAAGGAGTTGAATTAGTTGGGTTAGGAAAGTTCAACCTTGCTTTGCTCTAGAATTAGTTGATGGATCCTTAAGGCTAAATCCTAGTTGATACTAAATATTAGAGAAATGATCTAGGAAAATTTTTTCCCAACCAAAAAGTAGTCCTAATTATCACACCATCATCGCATGGTGAATTCTCATAGTTAACCCCTTTGAGCCTTATTTTACATAAGCCTTATTTGTTCTTTTAACTACATAAATCATTCTCATTCTAAGTTTGAAAAACCATGAACTTACCTTAAATTTTGAGAAAATACTTTGGTAGAAATTTGCATTTAAAGAGAAATATAGTTCAAATTAAATAATTCACATCATGTTTGCTTTATCAAAGAGTGAAAAAAAAAGAAAAAAAATAGAGAAAGTGAAAGGTAAGAATCGAAAAAGGGTTCAAGTGGTTGAAATTAGTAAAGACTACGAGTATCAAGGCAACCACACTAAAAAAAAGAAAAAAAGCACTATACTTATTGAGTATGACAACAATATTGTCATCAATATAAGTATATTGTCAAGAAAGAGCAATGTGTGAATCCTATGGATATTCTTTTTATTGTTTCTTTCTACCAAGTATTTTCCCAATTTGTTTTGATTTTCCATATCTATTTCTTTGTTAGTGCTCACCATGTGGCCTGTCATTACAACCTTAATTAAAGACCTTTTGATCTCTGATTTTGTTATTTGATTACATTAGTACAGAAGATTTCTAAAAATTGGACTTATAGAGTTAAGTTTTGATAGAATTCTTATGATTTCAGTTGTTCTACTTTTATTTGAATTTATTGGTGGTTTGGAGTTAAATTGACTATTTCACACACACACATTCAAGGACCTAGCTTTAGGTTGAAATATATGTTTAACTTTTACTTGAAAAATTGTTGAATTTTTGATTGATTTTCTTGTGTGTCTTCGATGTAAAAAGAGTAAGTTACTAGTGATGAAATCTAAATTCAGATCATGGCTTGATGAGTGATAATAGTTCTTTATGGGGTCCTGTTGACACTATCTACAGTTGTCTTTTCTTTTATTTTCTTTTTGTTTGAGGACAAACAAAGTTTTAAGTTTGGAGTGTTTGATGACTTGCATAATTTGACATAATTTATCAATTCTCAACTTTAACTTGAGTCTAATTTTATTTATTTATTTTATTGATTTTAGACTTTATTATTATTATTTAAACTTTATTGCAAATTTGAAGATATTGAAAATCCAAAATTTTAGAAACATATCATTTAAGTACTATCAAATTTAAAATCAGATTATTTTAAATCAGATTTAAATTAATGTATATATATATAAAGTAGAAGAAGAAATAAAGAAAGAAGGAAAGCGCAGAGGATGACAATTATATATATATATATATATATATATATATAAAGAGAGAGAGCGGTTGAGGATAGATAAAAATCATAGGGGAATGCATAGAATAGCCGCTAGCGATGAAACAAAGAAAAAGAGACAGGCGCGCAAGAACCGAAGAAAGAAAAAAAGAAAAAAGAAAAGCATATTGAAGCATAACATAAAAACGCCAAAGCAGATTCCTTTTACAAGTCAATTTTCTTTTAATTTATCTCAGAAAATTATGGTAAATTCCTTTATGTTAAATTTAATTTTTAGCATGAACTAATTTTTATTTATTCTAGGAAAAAAATGTAATTTAATTCTGAACTATGCTTATTTTCTATGTTAATTTGAATTATTTATCTTCATGTTTGTATGATTTATTCTAAGTTTATTGCTTATAATTAACTGGGCATTAATTAGATGATTTTATTTTATGATTTACTATCGAAAGAGGAAATTATAGGATATATATGAAATATTTTGGTATAGGTAAATATAGAAATCGAAAGAATTATATGAACCTATGTAGTATTAAAATCATTGATCTTAATGGTTTCTTGTTTTATTAAATTGCATACTCTTGTGTAAATTGATGAACAAGAATGTTTCCAATTGACTATCGAAAGAGGCTTTTGGATATTTTTTTAAGATTGCTAACAAATAGAGAGAATTAAATTCAATTAACTAAATAAGTAAAGTATAGTGAAGGATTAGGTGAAATCGATTCTCTAGAAGTTTTCTTCCTATTAATTCGATCTTTGAACAATATCTTTATTTTATTTTGTGCATTTTTTTTAAATTAATTTTATTTCAATTACAACAACCTTAGTGATTTTTCTAGATAAAATTGAGATTAATATAATTTTGATATTTGTTAAAAGTAAGTTACCAATCCCTGAGGATGATACTTTTCTTATCATTTTATTATAATACTACGATATTGTGTACTTGCAGTTTTGCATTGATTAAAATTATTTCCCATAGAATTTTAAAAGAGTAATAACGAACTTTAGAAGGAAGATTAAAGCACGTGATAAATCTATTTATCTTAGATTTTTCACTTCATTAATGGACTGGAATGAGGAAGGATGTATTATTACCCACCACTTCATCATGATAGGGATTTCCAACACAAACAGAGAAGTTCCCAAACCAAGGGCACTTCCAAAAAAGGAATTCAACACAGAAGAACTCTGTGTACTAAGAGGTCAAATGCTAGGCCAAATTTACTATGAACTCAAGAAGATTGATAATTCTAGTGAGATCAAAATAAATTATTCAACTAGTAAAGTCATCATCATTTCTCAGAGTAATAGGCTCTGTCAGAAGATGTGTCATCATCAACGTTATCAAAAGAACTATCGGCAGAAAATGACAAAGAAAAATAAGGAAAGAAATTGTCGGCAGAAGATGACAAAAGAAATAAAGATGTAGATTCTATATCTTAATCGGCAACATATGCCAAGAAAAAAAACAGTGTCTATCCTTTAAAGTAAAAAGCAGATGAATTATTAAAGCAAGGGTAAAATGATAATTTTAGTCTTGTAAACATGGATGCCTTATGTTATAAAAGGAACCTTTATTCTCATTTCAAAACACACACACGAATACACAGAAATCTAGAGCTCTCTACTATAAAATAAACAAAAACCTCTAACATAGAAAACCTCTCTATCTAGAAAACAATGTCCAGTAATTATGAGCGACTAAGAACCATTCGATAAAGGTTATCTTTATCATTTAAATTAATACTTTAAAGATGAGGATTATGAAATTTGTCTTGAAAATTTTAAAAGATTTAACACCTTATTAGATATATATACATATTATATTAAAGCTATCACAAGCATCATAGACCATCATGTTTCAAATACATTAAAAGACTATTTTAGTAAAAAATATGTAAGAATAGAGAAAGAGGAATTCAACAACTTAATGTTTAGATACTACTTCTTTGAAGATTATAAGTACATTGTATTTATATAAGAAAACATGTTTGTATACTATGAATAAGACAAAATAATACGAATTCAACACATATGACTTATTAAGAAATACTTTATGAACATCGAATTATTAGTACATAAATTAGAACTATTAGATTTAACAAATGAAAGAATAATTTTTAATTTTAAAAGACAATTAATAGATTCAAAGTAATCAACATAATGAATAACATAATATACTATGAAATTGTAATTAATATAGAATAATATTATATTTATATCAATAAATAATAAGTTTTTTAGACAAATTATTACTTCCGTAAATAAACAAAGACCATCAACTAGGTCAACATTAATTCCTGATTAAAAATTGTATCAATCCAAAACAAAATTGATATCAGAGCCAAGAAATAGTATTCTAAATAGTAATGGATGAAAAATTAACACCATTAAAGTATAGAATCATTTTTAATATTTTATAAATCTCAAAGATATAAGTGAAGATATGTTAAATTCTAATAACATTTAAGATATTATTCCTTTTTTGCATGATTTTTGAAGTAAGAATTGACCTCATTTCAGCTTGTTCTAGTAGGTTCATAAATATTACTAGTTAAATGTACATGCATACGTGTGTTTCTTTTCGAATCTCAATTATCATATACATATAAGTTTTATTTTAATTATATAAATAATATATATATATATATAATATTTTTAATATTTGATATATTTTAACATTATATTTTAATTAATTAAAAATATGAGTTTCATGTAAATAAATAAGAACATATCCTTAACAAAAATAAAGGGATTGATAGTGAGTGGTACCTTAACTTTAAAAAAAATACACAAAAATATTATATTTTTAGGGATACATCTAAAGTTCAATTATTTTTAAATAGATACAATTTAGTCCAAAATTATTACAAAAGGACAAGGTTGATCAATGTAAACCATTAATGAAAAAGGTTTTTTAAATAGTAAATTTATCATTTGTCATTTTCAATTCTCAAATGCATTCTATTTCACATTTTTAAACTTTTTTTATGACATCATTAAAAAAATAATGGTGTACCATTTTATAAAGTAGGTTATTAATAGTGTATCCTATATAATTTTAGTCATAATCTATATTTTTACAAAGATTTATAGTACTTGATAAAAAACATTATCCTAAAAACAAATCAACTATCTTCGAAGAGAATACCAAGAATGTGACTAAGGCATTTTTTTCATTTTTCACTAAAAAAACAATACTTGGATAAATTAGGGTGTCACTTTGTGCGTCCATTCTAAATTAATTCAACATTAACTCAAATCAAATTTAATTCGTACCAACAAAGGTTAGCTCGAATCCAAACAAAACACAAAACGAGTAAGTCCAAACTCACCAAAACTAACACGAATTGTTAATTACATTTTTTTAGTTAATTGAACTTTTTTTTATAAATCAAAAATATTTTTAATTATATTAAAACTCATTAGTACAAACATTATTACACGAAACAATAAAAATAAGAGAATTAATGTTATAACAACTAGTAAATTATAAAAAAACACACATTAATAATAGCATATTACATCATCATTCAAACATTAAAATTCAAATTAATTTAGATCACATTTCAGACTCTATCAATTTCAAGTCATAACATGTTGGCTTGAAACTAGCTTCATTTTTTCAAACTATTTGAATTGGTTCAAATTTAATTTAATTTTTGTTTCATTCGATCAACTGAGTTATGATACAAATTACCATTGTATGATAAATGCTTCAAAAATCGTTGATGGACATAAATATCTAAATTTTCACTAAAAATTGAACATATTTCATTTATGTAATGCATTTTTTGAAGATTTATGCTATTTTTCAAAGATGTCACCCTTATTTTTTAAAATTTGTCACTTTTTTAAAATTTATGCAAATTTTTGAAAACTTTCACCGTGCAATTGTTCCATGTGCACGTAAAACTATACAATAACTCAATTGTACCTTATGTAATAGTGGTCATAATTTTTATTCAACTTTAGAGAATAAACGTGGAGTTATAAGTCATATTATATACTGACAGAAAGTTCTTATAGTCTAGTTTCTATATAATTTTTGTAATTTTTGATTTTAAGTTCCTTAGAAAAGTTATATTAATTTTAATGAATACCCTTAAAAATCTACTATAGCTCTTGTTATGCTCAAGAGTTAGTTATTTTTTTTCTTTTCTATCCTTTATAACTTTGTTTGATTAAATTCCTATTGATCACTTTTCGATGTATTTTCGTCCATATTATTTTTTTCTGTTTTATGTTTGATGATATTTGAATGTTGAGAGCTTTTCGTGAGTAACTATTCAAAAAATTGTATCGTATATAATTTGGAAATCATAAGTGGTGAGTTTCTATACTTCATATCTGTCTTTGCGTGTTCTTTGAATTTATATTTTGCATGTATACAAAAAAATATGTAAATTTATATGAATTGAGCTGTTAATTTTATTTAATTTTGTTGTTCTTTATTTATTGTTAAATATAAAAATAAAGTTGTAGTTTTATTTAATTTTGAAGTTTTTTAATTTTTTTATTGTTTTGAAAATATATGAATATATGAAAATAGTAAGTAAAATAATTGAAAAAAAGTTTTCAAAATTAAGTAAAAAAAATAGAAAATAACCTTTTTGAAAAAAGGAAAAAAAAAGAGGTGACGAAAGCAGTTCTAATTGAAATGGAGGATGGAATGGGTCTTGTCATGCACTCGTGCTATTATTCAACAGGTTTTATCTCGGGATCTTTTACGAAGGCTTCTACCTTAATCGGTGGTTCCGTGGCTAGTATGTGACAATTTGTACGAAATACTAACATACGAGGATAAGAGTGGGGCATTGGATGATCGTGGCTCATTGAATTGGGTTTATTGGTCTTTAGGAATGGACAAAAAAAAATCATGAGTTTGGTTTTATATGATAAATTTTGAAAACAAGTATAGTTTCGAGTATAAATTGAACATTCATTAACGGGTACGGTTTGATTACGATTATATTAAAAATCGTATTCGTTCGTATTTGAAATTAATTATATTTATTTATTTAATTTATATATTTAATAAATTAAATTATATTTTGTTTTTGGGTATTTTTGGTATTTTTTAATAACCGTCCCGAACCATTACTCGTGGGTAAAAAATCGTCCTCAAATTGTAACAGTTTTCGGACGATTAGGATACAGATTTTATAATTCGGTTTGAGAATGGTTATATCAAAAACCATCACCACCCATACCCATACCCATCCCTATTGGTCTTCCATTTACTTGGGAGAAAGGAGGGATGTAGGAGACAAAACTATGATTGGATTTGAAGGGTTGCGAATTCTCTTTGATAGGGTTTGTTTCATAATTGTGGTGTGAAGCATTTGGTGTCAATGCATTATGATCATTCATGTGTTCTTGTGGTAAGATAGATGATACTATCAAGGGTTGTGGTGTAAATCTTTTCGGATTGAACGTTTTTGGGGTAACAAAGGTGGATGTGAGGAGACTATTTACATGGCTTGGGTATCTTGAGTTAATATTAGATCAATGGAAGGCATATGCAGTTTATGTATGGTCACTACTACAAAAAGGAGCATAAAAGTCGGTATGTTGAAAAACCTCCTTAAAAAATTAAAAAAATAACATCGGTCCTACGTGTCAACGGTCGCTACATGTAAATAGTGTCAATTAACACGTAGAACCGACACTACATCCTACATCTAGCGTCAGTTCACACGCAGGACCAATGTGTAATACGTAGCGTCGGTCCTACGTGTCAACCAATGTTATCAACATTTTTTTCCTTTTCTCTCTTCCCTCCCCCCCCATTTTTAGACAGAATCGTGCTCGATCCTAACTACTACCCAAAAACTAACCGTCCTCCTCCTACTCTTTCTCATTTTTTGGCCACCTCCAACCACCAATTCCAACGCCGTTTAATGAGTTTTCTTCTTCTCCAATTTCTCTTCTAGATCCACTATTTTTTTAGCATAATACTCAAAAAAATTATACCCATTTTCCTTCACTTTCTCACTTACCAAACACAATTTTTTTTCTTCATTTTCTTCATTTTCTCGCTTCATTTACTCTTGTAAGTATTTCTATGAATTACTTTACACTTATTATTCATATTTTATTATTTTTCGTTTATTATGTGTTATTAGTTTATGTGTATAATTTTTTGTGTTATGCACGTTGTGTATATTTATTCAAGCTTAGAAGAGAAGAATGTATTTTTATTCATTTATTTATTTTAATAATTTTATGTATTTAGGTTTTTGATATATATTAATTTATTTTAAACTTAAAAGTTTTGAAAATTATTTACATGTACATAATGGGTTTATTAATATTTATTATTATTAATTACATACATATATATATATATATATAAATTATTATATATCGTGACTCGATGTTTACGATTTAATTTCGTTTTTAAAAGTTTAAATAATAAATTAAAAACCATATATATTCCTTCCTTAGATCGACCTTGAGAGTATACTTATCATTTTCTACGAAATCATTCATGCACTTACGAGAGTTTTATAAATATAAAATAAAAGTATTTGTTGGATCGATGATTGCGATTTTTGCTCATCAAGTTTTTGGCGCAATTGCCGCAGAAATAATAGCGTTTTTAAATTATTTTTCAAAATTTTTAAAACTTTTTGTTCTTTAAATAATTGTGATTTTTTTTATTTTGAGTTAAAAAAAATTTATTGTTCGTAAATAGTAAAAAAAATTTTTTTAATAAAAATTAAAATATTTTTTTCCTCATTCAAAAAATTCAAATTTCAAATTTCATAATAAATAAAAATTTATAATTTAACAAAATAATAATAATAATTATAGCGTGAATGGTAAAATAATTTTGAAATTTGAAATTTGAAGTAAAAAAAAACTTACCGTTGATGAATAGTAAAACAATAAAAAAAATTGAAATAATATTTAAAAAAACAAAATAATAATAATCAACTTACCGTTCATGAATAGAAAAAAAATCAAAAAACAATTAACAATTTTAAATTTAAAAAAACTATTTATAGTGTGAATAGTAAAATAATTTCGAAATTTAAAATTTGAAGTAAAAAAAACAAAACAAAAACTTTAATAAATTTTAAATAAAAATAATAATAAATAAAAAAAGTATGATATAATTTTTTTTATTATTTAATTATTTTCTTTTTTAAAACACAAAAAAAAGTTTTAAAATAAATAAATAAAAACAAATTTAAACTTTATTTTATTTAAATAAATAAATAAATAATTATAAAATTATAAAATTATAAAACAATTAAAATTTAATTTTTAATTTTCATTTAATTTTAAGTTTTTTATATATTTTAAATCTTAATTTTAATTTGTTTTAAAATATATAAATAAATAAATAAATTATTTTCAATTTTTATTTATTTATGTTTTCTTTTTTACCTTTTTCTTTTTTTTGTTTAATTTTTGAATTTAATTTTTTTTCCTTTTTAATTTTATTTGTTTTTTACCTTTATCAATTTTATTTTATTTTTTTTAATTTTTAATTTTTTTTAGCTATTTTTATCTTAATTTTCGTTTAACTTAATTAACTTAGGTTTTTACTAATTAAATTTTCGTTTAACTTAATTAACTTAGTTTTGTTTACTAACTTAATTAAATTAGATTTTCATTAACTTAAATAACCTACATTTTTATTAACTTAATTAACTTAAATTTTTACTTAAATTAATTTTAATAGCATAAAAAAGTAAATATCTAAGGGAGTTTTGTCTAGGAGACTCGTTCTTGAAAGCATTTGTGCAACTAGTCTTTCCTGCAAACGTTGTTCTATCTAGGAGGATGATTTTTAAGGAGCATTTGCACCACCATTCTTTCGTATGAGCACTTTTGGTTAATACTGATTATGTTATTTTAAATTTAAAAAAAATTAAAGAATAAAAAAAATTCTCTCAAACTATCTCCAAAATTTTAAAGTTTTAATTACAATCTAAGGAGTTAGTTTTTTTGTTTGATGTAGGTATAATTGTGTTTTGATGCTTTAATTATTTGATTTGCACCTAGATGTGGGTTATCTAATACCCTCAAGCATGCCTCTAGTTTTAAGTACAAAAAAAATTGAAAATCAATAGGGCATGATTGAAAAAGTATAGGTAGACAACATTGTCTTACCTCTAGGTTTGATTGACTAAATGATGAAGGACATTGAGTTTACTTAAAAAGAAATCATCAAGTTACGTCTTGCTAAGACGTTAAACTAAGCACTAGATGGGAGGCAACCCATCATTTTAGGTAATTTTCTTTTATTTGTTTTATTTATTTAATTTCTATTGTTTATTTTAGTTTAATTACATGTTAATAATTTTAAAATTGTTAAAACTAAATTTTTTTATTAAGATGTTAGAAGTTCACATCAATCTGTTAGTGTGCCCTTTAATGAACATGATAGATGCACCTGCATTTTTCCATCACTACTTGCAACATTCTCAGAACAATGTAAGTTCTAGGTTAGGGGTGGTGAAAAGTTACCATACTTAATTAAAAAAAAGATTTAACAATTTAAAAAAATATTTTTTTTCTTTTTTATGTTCACATTTTCATTTTTATTGTGTTTGGTTTTATTTTCTTTATATGATTTAGTAATTTTTGGAATTTTAAAAAAAAATCTCACAAAAATTTATCATTTCTTTAAATCAAATTTAAGTAAATAGTTAAGTCTTTTGTATTGTTAGATTAATTTTTGAAAACATATCATGAAATTTTTTGTAATTGTTTTTGGTAATTAGTTAGTTTTTTTCATAACTAGTATTTCTTGATAAGATGTGGAAATTATATTAAACCCAAAATCGGTGTTTATGAAGTTTTTAGTAGAGATGATCTCTATAGGTATTAGCATTGATTGTATGAATTTTTTTCTCATCTTAATAGAGTGTCGTATATTTTTTTTTTTATTATTTTTGCTTAGGTTAAATTATTTAAGTAGAAATTGATAGTATATGCTTTTATCTTATTCGTGCATGACTGTTATAAAAAAAGACATATATGGGGTGATCTAAACCAAAATTAAATAGAAAAGCCACAAAATTAACCACTCACCAAAATCCTATAAAATGTACAATTTGTACATGGGTTGGATCTCTAAACAAATATATATATATTGAAAAAATATCTTTAGATAAAAATAGATAGATAAAGAATATATAGTATAATCTACATATTATGACCCACATTACCTACAAAGTTGTGAGTAAAGGCTAATTACAAAAGAAAGATATAAGAAGTAATTCCCCAAAAAGTCATTGCACTTTCTTCATTTGTAAAAGACATATATCTTAATTTTTTTTCTTAATGATTTTGATTTATGCATGAAAATAATTTTTATATATGATATCTTTATAATTTATACACTTGATTCTTTTCATGAGATCAACGTCAAAATAATACTTTGAGACTTTATTCTTTATACATATGCGAACATATTAGTTCATTTCTATACATCAACTATTTCACATATAAATTAGTATGAGTGTTTGAACCCATAGAATTCAGTGTGTTGAGAGTATTGACTTGTAAGGAATAGAGTCGAAGCGAATTCAGATTCCTCACACTGAAATTAGGTGAAATTAAATTGATACATTTTTTATATGAAATATGAAAATGATTTTTGACTAATTATTATAATAAATCATGATTGTTTAAGAAGATTAAAATAAGTTATGCTTGAGATTTTAATTATGATCTTAAAGGAGATTAAAAAGTATGAAACATTTTTGTATTATGTTGTTTTCTTTTATTCTTAAAAGTTAATTTTTGATTTAGTTGTAATTTTAGTTTTTAAGTTGTTTTTATTATTTCTTTTAATTTTTACATTTAATTCAATGTTTGTGGGTATCATTACTGAAAACTCTCACGAGACTAAAACTCGTCTACTAGGGCAACCTAGGGGTTTAAAGGCTTGTTGCATATGCTAACTGCAACCGTGTCAATCCACGGAAGTGATTTAGGATAGTTTAATTTTTAGTTTTTATCGCTTCTCTTACTAAGGGACTAGAAAGAAGCGGGTTGGGGGTTGTGATTAATGCTCAAAAAGTACTAAAATTACTATGATTTTATGCACGTTAATTGATTAAAAATATATATATTTATATGATTTTATCATATATTTATATAAATCTGTTTTTTTGAAATCACGTGTATTTTTATTGTTTTTCAGGTATTTTCGCTTAAAAAAAGTAATTTAAATACTCAAAAAAAAATACCGGAGGCAATACATCGCACATATATTCATAAATTAAATAAGGAAAGATCAAAAAATATGAAAAAAATGGACAAAATTAGTCAAAAGGGTCAAAAAGTGAAAAACAATTTTTGTTTTTTTTTCTATTCATGAACGGTAAGTTTATTATTATTATTTTTTTTGTTTTTTTTAAAAAATATTATTTCAATTTTTATTAATTTTTTTTTATTATTTTTTACTATTCAATAATGGTAAGTTTTTTTTACTTCAAATTTCAAATTTCAAAATTATTTTACTATTCACACTATTATTATTATTATTATTTTGTTAAATTTTAAATTTTTATTTATTATGAAATTTGAAACTTGAAACTTGAATTTTGTTTTTTTTAAAATGAGAAAAAAAAAATATTTTAATTTTTATTAATTTTTTGTTTTTTTTACTATTTACGAACAACAAAATTTTTTTAACTAAAAATAAATAAAAATCACAATTATTTACTGCATAAAAGTTTTTGAAAATTTTGAAAAATAATTTTAAAACGTTATTCTTTCCCCAACAACGGCACCAAAAACTTGATGAGCAAAACCGACATCGCCGATCCTACCAATACTTTGATTTTATATTTATAAAATTCTCGCAAGTGCACGAATAATTTCATAGAAAATGATAAGTATACTCCCAAGGTCGATCTAAGGAAGGAATATATGTGGTTTTTAATTTATTATTCAAACTTTTAAAAATGAAATTAAATCCTAAACATCCTATCACGATATTTTGGGGTTTTGTGTTTTTAATCTAATAACGTAAAAATAAACATAGATACAGATTCAATAAACATTTATGCAAATTTTATCTTTTATAATAGTGGAATATTTATGGATATAATAACTAAGTTAATTACGCTTCCTCAAATTATTTAGTTTATTAAAGATATAAATTGATATTTATTCATTCTCTATTTTTTATATGAATATCACCTTAAATATTCTTTGTTAACTAAACAAATCAATTAACACCTATAGGTGGGGTCGATAATTAATTTGGTTAATTAAACTAATTTTTTTCTAAGAGATTGAAAATGAACCATTTAAATGCCACCTTTAGTGGGGTTAGACAGTTTAAATTTTATTCAAAGTGTCCAAATTAAACCTAAGAATTTAATTATCCGAGTACCAACTTTCAAGTTTTAAAACTAATACTGAAAACATGTTGTCAATATATTTTCAGATAATAATTCTTATAAATTTTTTGAAATAGAGCTTCACTCTAACTACTCGGCGATTGTACCAACAAATAAAAGAGCACTACTCTAAATTAGATCGGATAACTAAACCTTAAAATTTAATTTTTAGATTTAAGTTTGTAATGAAAAATAATATATTTCTCTCTAACATTCTTAATATAAAATATTGAATAAAAATAAAATCAATTAATTTTAGAGATTTTTACTTATTTAATATTTCGCAAGCATAACAACGTTATTATTATATCGTGTTTACAAACAACTAGTAAAGTTAAATTTAATCACAGAGAAATTAAATATAACATGTAAGAATAAAACATAAAAAAATAACTATAAAGAAAATAAAATCTTTACAGCACTTTGATGCTATTCCTGTTGTTTGAAAACCTCCAAACGGAATTTGTACTTCCATTTATTGAATCAAAAAACAAATAAATTACATAAACATAATTAGTTCTTCTCAAAAATAGAAGAACTCTAAAACTAAGAAATGCTAAAAACTAAGAAATGGAGAGAAAGAAAGAGAAGAGAAGATGTGTTTTGTTATGAAGAGAATGAGGGTATTTATAGGTGAGGAAAGGAAGAAAAAATGATTAAAAATGGTGGAAACACGGAGTAGTGAATGATGACACCATTGTTGACATCCTGCTGACGTAGGGTGCGGTGGTGCGTGCGGAATGGGGCGTAGATAGACGTTGGCGCGCGCGGATTAGGTGCTGATGGGCACAGGCGCGTGTGGACTGGGTGTTGTGCTGGCGTAGCGTGCACATTGCTCGGCATTTTTGGGCGTGCTGCGCGCGTTGGCCGACGCAGTTGGGTGGCTGCGTGCACGATTTCCTCTTTTTTGACATTTTTGACCCTTTTGACCTATTTTGTTCAATTTTTCCATATTTGTTGACCTTTCCTCGTTTAATTTATGAATATATTTGCGATGTATTGCCTCTGGTATTTTTCTTTGAGTCTTGAAATGAAAATACCTGAAAAATAATAAAAATATATGTGATTCCGAAAAAACAGATTTATATAAATATATGATAAAATCATATAAATATATATATTTTTAATCAATTAACGTGCATAAAATTATGATAATTTTAGTAGTTTTTGAGCACTCATCAGTTAGTAACATTAAAAGAATAATAAAATAATAGTAGTAAAAAGTGTTATCTTTTAAGTAAAAAATAGTACCACGTCAAAATATATCACAACTTGAATCGACGGCCAAGCCATATACTGTCCAACTGCCTCTTGGACTGTGGTAGCATTAGAAGGCATAGGTACTAGACAATCATGGAGCAATGATTGATCAATTACAATTCGCCAATGATTTGGAAAATATTGATTATGAATCATCCGATCATCGCTCAATTGTTATACCATTCCAATAGGAACAAAATCCTTTGATGAAGGATGTTTCAACAAACATTTCATATTCTGTAAAAAATTGAAGTGTTATATATAATAAATAAAACATATAATAAAAATAATAGATTATCTACACTAGAAATTAAAATCTTACCACATATGATTCATCAAATAGAGGAGGACTCCCATGTGAGGTAGCTACTGAAGTACATTATCATCAAAACGTTCATTCTGATGTGATTGATGGTAAGAATGGATAGATTGCATTGGAGAAAATTAACCACTACCTGATTGCATCTACATTCCTGGCATAAATGGAGGACCAATAGGATGACTATATCCTATACTAGATATAGGTTGAGCGCCATGAGATTACATGGGTGGCATGCTTGGCATGGATGGTGGCATGCCTAGCATGGATGGTTGTATACCTGACATGGATGGATGATAACAATTCATTCCCCTAAATACATGAGCACGTAAACATCCATCAAACAAGCAGTCCAAACTTTAGAGACATAGGAATAGAGAAATTAAAACATTATAAATATTACCATGGTAATGTCTTATGTTATTCAAGATCATCATATTCTTCTCCTGATGTTATAATTTGAACAAAGTGTTTTGTCCATTCTTCTTGTAAATCATCAAAAATATGAATATAATAGCCCCACTTGTTCCAACCAAAGAACAATATGTAATTAAATTCAAAATAAGAATGTAATATCATGAAATCACAAAAAAAAACTTATATATGTTAAAAGATTAGCAAATCGACACTCGAGTGATATAATAATAACCCTATCCCTTCAAAATCACATTAGTACTGTATTAATCTTTTGCCTATAAATATGAAGTTATCTTGAATCAAACTGGTATTTTTAATACTATAATGAGCTCTAAATATGAAGTCAAGTGTAACTCTGATTTGTTACTTGGGTTGGTTGGGCAAAAAATAGTTGTTTCATAAGTTTATGGGACAATCATCTAATGTCTCATATTCTTTTCTATAAATAATGCAATCATTTGGACAAGCATGAATATTATGATATTCCATGCCAAAACTACTAAGAGATTTCTTCACTTCATGCATATAAGATGTCAATTCAATACCCTCAGAAAACATATCTATTAGTAGATTTATTAATTCTATGAATCCCTTGAGAAAAACCATGTTTTGCCTTCACATTGTACAAATGAACCAATCCCGATATTTTAGTGTATTTCTTGCATTTTAGATACAACGGTTTTTCGGCATCTTTTAGAAGTTTTTTAAAGGTTTTGGGATCATCCTTATATAGTTCATCTTCAACACCATGAAACATATTTTCTGTGTGTACATTATGATAAGATGTATGTAATCCACTCACATTCTTATTTATCTATTTCCCATGAGTATTATCAATATTTTATCCATGATAGTACCAACATTTATAGATCAAAAGAATACCACTACGGATAAGGTGATACTTAACCTCGTCAACATCATGAAATCTCTCATTTTTACATTTAACACATGGACATCGACTCATACTAATTTCATTATTACTATTTTTACAAGAAAACTCTATGAATCTTTCAACTCCAGAAATGTAGTCATGCTCAATTCTATGCTTTGGCATCCAAGATTTATCCATTTTCTATTAATGACATTAAGCATATTAAATATATATCAAATCATTATATTAAAGGTATTATTATATATGAATTCCCTAATTATTAGAATATATACCAAAACATACCTAATACAAAAAATTATCATTTTAATCATTTTAAAATTGTATTACTTTTATTTAATAAAATATAATTATTTATATGTAAATAAATTTATCCACGTACGGTAAATATTCTAGTAGTCCCTCGAACCCACATCATCCAGATATTCTTTTCATAGAAAATCAACCAAACAAATAATAAACATGCATAATACAAAACATACATAATTCAAAAATTTATACAAAAAATAGCATAAAGTGAATAATAAGTGCATATGATTAATAGAAATACTTACAAGAGTAAATGAAGTGACAAAATGAAGGAAATGAAGAAAAAAGGGTGTTTTGTAAGTGAGAAAATGAGTATAATTTTTTTGAGTATTTTGCTCAAAAAAATAGGGGATCTGGAAGATAATTTGGAGAAAACCCACTAAACGACATTGGAAATGGTGGTTAGAGGTGGCCAAAAATGCTCGGTTTTGAGTTTTTTTGGGTGTTGTAAATTAAAAATGATGATCTGATGGAGAAGAGAGAAGAAAAATGAAAAAATACACGCGAATAGCGTCGGTTGACGTGTTGAACTGATGCTACACACGTGGATAGTGTATGTTGACACGTAGAACCGACGCGATCCACGTGTGTAGCTTCAGTTCTACGTGTCAACCGACGCTACGTAAATGCCACATTTTGTAGTAGTGAAAGTCAAAGAAACATCCTTATATATGAGGGAGATAATGCACATAAATATGGTATAATCTTAACCCTAATGCAACACATCAAGTAAGAATAAAGCAAACAAAATAAGAAGTATCATATGCTTTACGGGAAAAAGACACAAAGAAGCACAAAGCCATTGGTAGGGAAACACATAAGTAGATATATGAAGCTAGATATTGCATACAATGCATGGTTCATACAAAGTGATGACAAAGAGAAGAAATCACCACATAAATAGGACAACAAACCAAAAACTCATAAATAGGACATATAACAAAAAGTATAAGGCTAGAACCAGCAAGAGGGTATATACTATGATAAGAATTTGAACTAGTTATCATATCACTTCCCTTGAATATATACATAATACATACACCTTTCACCCTAAAAGTATGCATGTGAAATAGTAAACAAGATATGCAATTTACTCATAAACACTTATAAAAAAGAAGCATATGCATTTAATAGAAAATAAGAAATACAAAGTAAGAGAATAAAAAAAGCATATTCAAAAAATTAGAGGGTCCGTAGAAGATAAACAATACATTCAACTCAAATATCCATATATACATCAATACATGATGCATTAATGTAAGAATATTACAAAAATTTTGATGACATGCATTGTGCAAATTTGTTTTACTCTATATGCCATCATGATATGCTTATGTGAACTATGCAAATCAAAATATAGACTCAAGTGAAACCAAGTTTCATAAGTCCACAATTAGTCTCTCTCTCCACTAATGTAAGTGCCAGTCTAGAAGAAATCAATAGGTCTTTCAAAGTTTGTAAAGATAGGCTATAGGTATGGGTGGTAGATAGAAGACATTTAGGCTAGAACATACCTTTGTTGATCAAATCAAATAGATAAGATCATATCCATGACACTTGTACCCTCAAACATTGTTTCTTTTCTCTTTACTTCTCAAACTTCAACCAATGAAATTAAGAGAATAGTACACAAAAAATAGATGTTTAAATAACACTACCTCATCATCTTTTCTACTTACTCTTTTTTACACAAACAAATCTCAACACTTTTTTTTATTTTCTCCATTTTTCTCATTTTTTATATATTCAACATTTCATTATCACTCTTCTTTCTTTTTTCATTCCCCTTTCCTTTTTTGTTTTTATAGAAACCAAGATGGTAAAACTGACAAACCTAGAACATACAAGCTCAATCAAAGGATGGGTAAGGTAAGTGGGAATAAATCTTTAGGCTTGGCTAGTATTTAGAGGCAAAGAAATGACGGGATACCATAAAGGCTCAAAGAGGAGAGAGTAAGGATACGAGAACAATGGTGGCAAGAAAGGAACAAATGGTTCAAATATGGCCTAAATCCTTTTTCTAACTAAGCAACACCTAGAATTTTGCCTTGAAAGACACTAAAGGTGGATTCTAGAGCCTGTTAGAGAAATACAAATCATTAAAGCATGATATTCACACAAGCTTCCCAAAATAACCATACAAATTCATGAAGATATGGCATGTGCAAATGAAAATTTCATTTGAGATAAGACAAACAAGAAAAATTTAGCCATACATGTTCTCACAGAATACATATGTCAAAATAACCATACTTTAATTCAGGTCAAAAGCATACCAAACATATATTAACATTATCTCTCTAAAATTCATTTTACATGCAATAGTAGTAGAGAGAAAAAATGTCACTTTAATGAAACACAGATGAAAGATTAACATGTGAGATGATAAGCATGGACTTAAAATAGGTCAAACTGCAAAAGGATGGGAAAGTGTCTCGAAAGAGATAAACAATAACACTCACATCATTACTAATCAAAAGAAAGAAAGAAACAAGCTAACTTATGATCATTAAAAGTAGCACACCAAAGGCAAAGAAGAAACAAGGAAAGCTACTAAAACCACTAAGCATGTGAGAAAGAAAAAAAGTTTCAACACAGAAACACAAGACATGCTTAGATAGGAACAATAACTCAAACAATACGAGTGCCAACAAAATGCACAGGTTTAGTTAAAACATTATAAGCATGTCAAAAGTCCTAAATACATGTAAACAATCTATATGATGTATAGATGCATAAAGAAAACTAGAGCAAACCCAGAAAAGTATGACACAAAAATATACAAGTAAGAAAGATATCTCAGTTAATTTCAAAGAAGTAATCAAAGTAGAAGGATAAGAAGATGAAATATAGGTAAAACATGGAAGAAGTCACTAGGAGACAAACAGAGAATTAACATATAACATGTTAGGTACAAGAACTGAATGCCTAGTATAATAGATGAGAAGCATTCTAAATGACATGGTATAAGAATGAGAGGATAGTAGAAAGATAATCCTACTACAATGACACTATATGATGATAACATGTGACATGATACACATGCAAACATCCACAAAATAAGTAAATAGTAAATAATGAAGAAAGCTAGTAACAAATCAAATAGTTAGGCATAACATCAAATAAAATAGTTAAAGTACTAAGCAAGACAAAGACACAAGGAGAAAGCTTGAGTTATGCATGAACAAGAAAATAAGACACATGGAGACAACAAAAAAACATAAATTCACATACATAAAAACTACAAACAAAGAGAGAAATGAAAGTAAGCAACTCAATCCCAACATATCACTCGAAAATAATTATCATATTACATCCCTCTATTTAAAAATTTTGTGAGACAATAGAACTTTGAGATAGTCTCTCACTCATGTAAGCATGATGTGTATATGACACTTGTGATTTATTTTGTTTATAATATTTAGAAAATTCTAAAGAGTCATCCATATAAGCAATACAAGGTAGAATTTTTGAAGCAGATTTATTTCTTTCCGCACTGTGGGTTAGGTGTATAATGCAACATGCTTAAACATGTTCAAATGAGCCATAATACAAACAAAGAAGGTGGGGGTTGATGAGTGCTCAAAAAGCACTAAAATAACCATGATTTTATGCACATTAATTGATTAAAAATATATATATTTATATGTTTTATCATATATTTATATAAATTTGTCTTTTTCAGAATCACGGGTATTTTTATATTTTTTCAGGTATTTTGGCTTAAAAACGCAATTTAAAGACTCAAAGATGAATACTTGAAGCAATACATCACAAATATATTAATAAATAAGTGGGAAAAGGTCAACAAACATGGAAAAATTGGACAAAATGGGTCAAAAAGGTCAAAAATGTCAAAAAGGCGGAAATCGCTCCCCGCTGCCCAGCCACGCGCGCAGCCCAGCGCCCCAGCCCGCGCGCCCCATGCCGCGCGTGCCCCAGCAGCCCCCCTCCGCGCGTGCCCCAGCAGCCCCCCTCCGCGCGCACCAATGCCTTTTTGCCCCATTTTTCACGTGCAGCTACCCCATGATGTCATGCTGACGTCATTAATGACCTCAGCATTTCCATTACGCGTTTTTACATTTTTTAACATTTTTTTACTCATTTTTTCTCTCCATCCTCATCTATAAATACCCCCCTTCCGTACACCTTCAAAACACACTTCTCTCTTCTTTCTTTCTCTCATTTCTTAGTTTTTAGGGTTTTCTTAGTTTCTAAGCTTTTCTTAGTTTTTTCTCTTAGTTTTTAGTTCAATTCTCTTAGTTGTAGAGTTCTTCTCTTTTTTGAGAGGAACTTGTAATGTTTTTGTAATAATTTAGCTTTTTCATTCAATAAATGGGAGTGCAAATTCCGCTTGGAGGTTTTTCAGCTACGGGAATAGCGTCGAAGTTCTGTAAGGATTTTATTTTCTTTACAGTTATTTTTATGTTTTATTCTTACATGTTATATTTAATTTGTCTGTGGTTAAATTTAACTATGCTGGCTGTTTAGTAAACATGATGTAATAATGACGTTGTTATGCTTGCGAAATATTAAATAGGTAAAAATCTCTAAAATGAATTGATTTTGTTTTTATTCAAGATTTTATATTAAGAATGTTAGAGAGAAATATATTATTTTTCATTACAAACTTAAACCTGAAAATTAGATTTTAAGGTTTAATTATCCGGTCTGATTTAGAGTAGTGCTCTTTTATTTGTTGGTATAATCACCCGGTAGTTAGAGTGAAGCTCTATTTCAAAAGTTTTTATAAGAATTATTATGTGAAAATGTATTGACAACATGTTTTCAATAGTGGTTTTAAAACTTGAAAGTTAGTACTCGGATAATTAAATTCTTTTGTTTAATTTGGACACCTTGAATAAAGTTTAAACTGTCTAACCCCACCAAAGGTGGCATTTAAATGGTTCATCTTAAATCTCTTAGAAAAAGGAATTAATTTAATTAAGCATATTAGTTATCAACCCCACCCATAGGTGTTAATTGATTTGTTTAGTTAACAAAGAATATCTAACCCCACCAAAGGTGGTATTTATATAAAAAAGAGAGAATCAATAAAATATCAATTTATATCTTTAATAACCTAGATAATATGAGCAAGCATAATTAATTTAGTTATTATATCCATAAATACTCCGCTAGTATAAATGATAAAATTTGCATGAATATTTATTGAATCTGTATATATGTTTATTTTTAGATAAATATTTATTGAATCTGTATTTATGTTTATTTTTATGTTATTAGAATATATTTATTAATCTGTATATATGTTTATTTTTATTAGATTAGGAACACAAAAACCAAACTATCGTGACAGGATGTTTAGGATTTAATTTCGTTTTTAAAAGTTTGAATAATAAATTAAAAACCACATACATTCCTTCCTTAGATCGACCTTGGGAGTATACTTATCATTTTCTTCGAAATGATACGTGCACTTGCGAGAGTTTTATAAATATTAAAACCAAAGTATTGGCAAGAATCGGCGATGCCGGTTTTCGCTCATCAGGGGTGAATGAGGTGAAGTACTCTGAGATGAATTCCTTATATATCTAGAACACTAACTAGTTAGGTGGATAGCAATGCCACAAAGATAACATGTATGATGAATGAAGTTAGAGAATCAGGTCCCTGACTTCGAGGAGTTGTATGTGAAAGAGAGAAATAAAAAGGAGCTCGTGTTAACTTTTATACAAGGATAAGAAGTTAATTTTCTACAACGAGTTCTTACATGCCCTAGTTCATCACAATGGTGACAAGTAGGAATAATAATAGGTAGAGGTATTAGAACACTACTAGAGTGATGGAAATTGTTAGCCTTAGGTGAATGGTTCACATTGCTAAAGGAACTAGGTTGGAGTGTGATGATCGATTTACCTTTAGGGGTAGCAGCAATTAACTTTAACTTAGAATATTGATCAATAGACTTGAAAAACTTAGGAGCTATAGAATTAGAAGTAGAAATCCCTTCATTTTAAACAATACCATGTTTATCACCAAACGACTTTATGCTACTAATAATTTCACTTAACTTTTGGGGACCAAAAATCATTTTGTTAACAATAGAGAAAGATTTAGCCCGTTATTTTTCACTCACGTAAAGTTTATTTTTTTTATAGTTATAATCAACTCTTCCTTTTTCTTAATGAAAGATTCTAGGTAAGCCGTTGAATTGTTGAGAATCCCAACTCTCTCATTCATATGTCTCATACTTCAGCTTCTTTCTCAATGAGAGTATAAGTTAGATACTCTTTGGCACTTTCAAGGGCAATTATTTGCTTTTTAATTGTTCAATATCATTATTTTGATCATTTGAGGGATCATGATTGACATATAATAGAGTAGCTTTAACAAAGGTGGAAGACTTCAATTGTTCCTCAAGTATCTTCATCTTCTCAAGTTTTGAAACTAGTGGCAGAGCTGTAGATTATATTGTTGAGGATAAAGATATGGAAAATATGCATGTTTCTAAACCTTCTTGTTAGGAATTGTTTGAAAATGAAGTACATACGAGAATAGAAGCATTTTCAATCAAATTAGATGGTATAGAACAAAGGATGATTACTATGGATGAACGATAAAAGGCAATGTATTCCATGATCAAGGACATCCACTAACAATACGAGTTTCAATCTCCAAGATAACAATTTTCTTTATCTTATTTTTTTGTTTTGTACTTTTCTATTGGTCATTTTGAAGCCATTTTGTTTTCAACTTTTCATGTTTTAAAGTATATTTTTGATGTTGTGCATGGATCATATCAGTCAATTCACTACATTTGCTTCACCTGTTAGTGTGTACTTCATCTATATATTGCTTATTTTCTTAAATTTGCTTTTAAATTTCACAATCATCTTAAATGAAAATGCAACATTCATGCATGTAACTTTTTTAGTTGTTTATTCGTATGATAAAAAAAGGAATAAAAATTGGATTTTTTAATAAAAATCTAAAAAAAAATGGAGAACTATTTTAGGGGGAGAATTACTTTCAAAAGGGACAATTACTTGCTTTGATTTTTTTAGAGATATTACACATAGGAAGAGTTGTGTTTTTAATCTCTATCTGTTGATTACTCACTCTTATGAATATTTTTTGCTTTTTTATTGATATGTACTAAACTAATGAACAATGAGTCATTTAGGACAAATTGTTTGGTTGTTTATGCTTTTGTCTATTATTGTAATCATGAGCTATTGTGATTCGAGCGAAGATGGTTTCACCGGATCATAGGATAGTTCCACTATGTATAATTTATTTTTTCCTACGAGTGTTATGTAGTGAGAGAGAGATTTTGTCATATAATATGCCAAAATGAGGAGATTGTAAGGTTTATGAGTGTTCGTGATATTCGTGAACAAAACATCTAAATATAATTTTAGTCTCTAGGTGAGTCATTCAAGAATATTTTTCAAGCCAAAGAAACTATCAAGTTCCAATGAACACATCTCATGTATATATCTATTCGTATACACGTTAGATTTCATATTAGACACATAGGAATATTTTGCATATAAGTCACTCGATCAATTGAGATATGCCTATATCGATTAAGGTGAATAAATCAATTGAGAATCAATTTATTTTGATTAAAGAGTCTCTGAATTAACTTTCAATTGAGGTATATTGATCGAGGGATTAATGTTTGATCAATCGACCTCTAGATCGATTAAAAATTAAGTAAATTGATCGATCTTTTTCGGTCGATCAATCAAGCTCAACTCAAATCAATCGAGCGGTGAGGTTTTAAACTTTAACCTAAATTTTACTCGAGCTAAATGTTTCAATTACTATTTTTTTCTCTATTATTTATTGCTCTATAAATTGTTTAATGGACAAAATTGTAACTAGACTTTAACCTAACATTAGGGCTTCAATTTTTCCTATGTAAAGAACCTGATGCTTCATATTTTATTTAACCATAATTGAATCAACTTTTGCATTCTAATCTTTCTCTCTAAATATGTTTTGCAAAAACTATTATGACATGCTTTTTTCATTAGCTAATTTATCAAACATTTTTATGGTTGTGTTTGATTGATTAACAATCCTACAATATTTGAGTTATTGAGCTTAAACATCTATTATAATGTTGCTAGTGATTTTGACTTATATGTTATTCTATTAAATCATCTAACTAGGGTTTTTCATTGTTTAATCCACTCTAGTACATACTTTGCACTTGTGTTATTATGCTAACTTTTAGGTGCCAAATGAACGAGTTTGATAACTTGTATGACTCGAGTTTATTGAAACATTGGTCTAGATCCAAACACCATGCTTGTAGAGACTGTGAAAAAAAGAGGAGGCTTGTAAGCAGGTTAATTGGGGGCATTACCATGGTAGGTAGTTTAAATTCTAGCCTTGTAATCGAATGTTATTTTCATAATGGATATTTAGGCGGTCTAGTAGACAGATGATTTTTCTCTTAGATTATTGTTGTGGCTTAGATTGTTTCTATCTAAAAATCTCATTTGTTATTTTATTTTTTTGCATTATTTTATTTACACATGATTGCATGTCTAGTTGTTCGTGAAAATTTTAATTTTTCATATTTTTGCTAATTATTTATTCATCCCCTATAGCTAATTAAATTTATAACTAAATAAACTTTACATATACATTTTTTGAATGATTATGTGAATAGGTACTTGTCAACATTAATCACTATAAATAAAAACTATGTAAATGCATGAGTCAAAAATACTCATTTGCACAATGTAAAGTCAACCAAAAAAATGAAGTGATGTGAAAATAATATATAAAGTTCATGTTAATATTAAAACAAATCTAATGCTCATTTTTTATTAAAATTAAAGAAATATCAATAAAAATAAATAGACAAGCAAACTAAAGATGCTCACCTAAGGTTATTTAAGCACTCAAACAAAGGTACCTAGGTGAACATTAAACGACAGTCAAATGACCAGAATGAGACAATCTTTCCTAATCCAAACTTCCTTCAATTTTGATTTCATTGTATCTTTGGGTTGGAAATCAACTACCTTAGTTGCCATTGGCATGTTCTTGGACTTACCTTTAGATTTATCATCCATCCTAAATGAAGATGCAATATGCATGGTAGGATGGTGATAATTAGTCCTAGAATTAAAAGTTTTGAATTTCACTTTCCTCTTTAAACCAACAACTTTATACTTTCTAGTATAATTTTTGAACATGTTATTATAAATTTCATTCATTCTAGAATATGATGTAACATGCATAGATGGATGATGGTTATAATTTTTACTATGTGAAACATGGAAATTATTATTAAATTTAGGAGCATTCATCAAAAATCTACACTTGGGCCTGATATAACCTTTCCTACTACAATGATGACACATATGCACAAAGTTAATAATTTTTTTAGTTATATATGCAATGATTATTTGTGCATAAATAGTAACTATAATAGTAGAGTTAGAAGGCCTTACAGATGTGGTTTTTGATGTTGAAGGAGTTGAGTTCTCATCCTTATAACAAAGGCCACGTGTTTCATGTGAGAAAGGGTCAAAAGATGTTAGAAACTGAGTTGTATTTGAAGATAATAGTGCATAGTTTTAATCTACATATCCTAACCCTTTTCTTGTCTACAAAAGGTTTTTCATAATCAAGAACATTGTTTAGCTTTTCAATGCCAATTGTAAGACTCTGCATGGCTTCCTTTACCTACACAAGATTCTTGTTTTCCTATTTAAGCTCTGCAAGGCTTGAATTCAAACTATCAATAAGTTTAGACAATTCATTTTTTCTTTTTTTATGATCGAGGCATTTAATTCATAGAATTTAGTTTATCATTTAACTTGGTTACTTCTACAAACAACCTATCATTTTCCTTTTTAGAGCCTACTAAATCTATAAATAATTCATCAAGAATATTAATATTAAATTTATTTAGCATGAATTTAGAATCACTTTCCTTATAATCTGAATCAATGTCAAACTCGCTAGAATGTCCACCATTAGTTACAGTAAATGCCAAATAGTTGGTGCCATTATTTTTTGATTCATCTGGATTGTCATTGTCACTTTCCAAAATAAATAAGTGTAGCATTAAAAGCTCTTCCAGTTCTTTTTTTTAATAGCATACTCAGTTATAAAGTGACCAATCTCATTGCATTCAAAACATTTAGGTTTAATGAGTTTAGATTTCTTCTCTTCTGAACTCATAGGTTTGAGTTCTCTTAGATTCTAATCCATAATAAGGTCCTAGGTAAACACTAAGTATATCTAGTGACTTTCTCTAATACCAATTGAATTTTTTTAGCTACAAATTAATTAACTAGAGGAGTGAATAGGTAATTGGTCAAATTAAAAAATTATAAGCAACCAAACATGCAATCGTGTGAAATAAATATGGAAATAAATAAACACGACACATGATATTTTAGATGGAAACAACCTAGGCCACAATAATGACTTAAGAGGAAAACCACCAGTCCATTGGACCACCTAAATATGCATTATGAAAATAAGGCTCAATTACAAGACCATGACTTAAAATTCCCTCAAAGTAATCTACTTATAAACCGTTGTGTTCCTTCATAATCTCCACAAGAAAGGTGTTCAAATCCAGAACAAGGTTTTAATAAACTCAAGTCACACGAACAATTGAACCCATTTAATTAGCATATAAAATGTTAGCACAATAACACAAGTGCAAAGTGTGTCTTAGAGTATATTCAATAATAAATAAACCAAACTAAAAGATTCAAGAATATATAAGTTAATTTTAAATCATCTATTAATCCTAGAATAAGAAAATTAAGCACATGTTCAATAAAAATAACTTCTTTAAAGTTAAATAATCAAATCAAATAATTATTTGATCCAAGCATTCAAGAACATAATAAAGAAGCTATATGGATATATAATCAAAATATCATAAATTAAATAGGTTTATTAATCAATCAAACACAACTATCAATATTTAATAGATTAATTAAAGAGCGAAGCCTAAATAAATATGATCTTGTTTTTGCAAAACATTTTGAGAGAGAGAGAGCACAAAGACAATTAGAAAATTATAATGAATATAGTTGATTAAAATATAGAGCTAGGTTAAGGTCTAATTACAAATTGTTCATTTAACAGTTCATAGAGCAGAAAATAACAACGACACTATTGTTATTGACATGTTTGACTCGAGTAAACAATTAGGTTATAAGTTGAAGCCCTCATTGCTCGATCGATCGAAACCCTTTTCCATCGATCCAAGCAAAAATTAATAAAACTCAAGATCAGGTAGATCAAATTCGATCGTACCTTAATCAATCCAATCCCTCAATCAAGAGTACTTAGATCATATTATATTGATGCTCGATCGATTTAACTCCTCAATCAATCCATATATTACTCAATCGATTAGGTAACGTACATACTAAATATTCCATAGGTCTAATATGGAATCTAACGTGCATAATAACACAAGTATACCTTAGATGTATTCATTTGATGCTCGGTAGTTTCTTCCACTTGAATAGTGATCTTGAAGGACATGCCTAGAAACTAAATTAAATTTAAATGTCTTGTTCACGAATATCTTCAACACTCATAAACCTTACAAGTATTATTAAAATTTAAAGATTGCACAAGTTATCATTTACATGCATATATTGATACATGAGTTATACAAGTTATTATTTACACGTATATATAGATACAAGAGCAAGTATATGTGTAGATAGTATGTTTTACTAGAAGACCTATGAAAACAAACATTAAAAGATTTAGTTGTAAGAATTGCTAATAATATTATAACAAATCTTAATAAAGTCTTAAACGATACAGATATAATAACAGGATGAGAGAAATTTCATAATCCTACCATATATCAACAAGAGACATGAATTGATTTATTAATAGGAAATAACTTCCTAAACTTATATCAATCTTTTACACAATATTTGGGCAAAATAAGTCTAACAACACTAGATAATGAAACCATTTATGTGTTAAACGTAAAAAAAACTTTGACTGTACCAAATCGAATTTTTATACAACAACATAAAAAGAAAAAAATGCAGTGAGACAAACACAAAGAAGCAATGAAAACCTTATGTAGAAATATTTCATTAGACAGAAGAGAAATAAAACTCTTTTCTTAAATAAATTCAAGAAGATAAAGCTTTGATAGGTATCAAAATATTATTAAAAACAATAAGTTTAGAAAATCCTTTAGACAAAAAAAAAAGGTCTAAAATGATTGTTAACATAAAACTTAAAGACTCTAGCAAAGTCATTAGAGTAAAATCCATGATTTATATTCTAGAAGACAAGATTGAGTTTGGAAAACAAATTAAATTACTTTCATAACTAAAAGTTGTAATACCAAGTAATTCATCTTACTCTATTTCTGTATTCTTATATTATAAAGTTTTGATTCAAAAAGTGAATTATGATAAATAAGACTTGATGTGGAATCTCAAAAATTAACGGTATTAATTGACCCCAAGGATAATTCCAATTGACTGTTGTACCCTTCGGATTAAAATAAACTCCATATATCTTTGAAAGATATATGGACAATATTTTTAAGAAATTAAGAATATTTGTTTATTTACATAGATGATATTTTGGTTTTTAGTAATGAATTAAATAAACATTATTTTGATATTATTAATATTCTACAAAAATACAAGAAATAATGTATTGTACTTTCTAAGAAGAAAATAGTAATTACTCACTAAAAAATTAAGTATTTAGAGTTAGAAATTGAAGATGAAAAATATCATATACAACCCCATATACTAAATAACATTAAAGGATTTTCTAATAAATTAAAAGACAAAAATTAATTACAAAAGTTTTCAGGATGTTTAGCATATACTGAAGCATAAATTAAGAAAAAATATTTAAAAACAAAATTGAAAAACATCGTTTGAAAATGGATAGAACAAGATACTCTAATATAGACAAGGTAAAAGCTCAGGTAAAGAATCTACTAACTTTATACCATCCAGATTCAAATGATAAAATGATAATTGAAACATATACCGCACATGAATATTGAAAAGTAGTTTAAAAAACAAAAGTATATGATAAAGATGAATATCTTTTCAGATATATATCACGATCTTTCCAAGGTCTGGAATTAAATTAGCACAGTGGCAAACAAAAATATTTAGCTATCATGAAAACTATTAAGAAATTTATAATATATGTATTGAGTTCCAAATTTATTGTCAGAACTGATAATAAGAATTTTGGTTACTTTTTAAGAATTAATATTACAGGTGATTATAAACAAATAAGATTAGTCAGATGTCAACAATGGTTTAACCACTACAATTTTGATGTTAAACATCTCTTAAGAAACATGAGAATAGTTTAACTGATGCCCTTACAAGAGAATTAACACATTTAACTATTTTTGTTTTTGTGGGAATAAAACATCTTGATATCAAAATAAAGATAAAATAAAAGGAGAAAAAATTCTTCAGAAAAAGGTTTTATACCTAGAAAAGTCTTTTTTAGTGACATGAATTAAGTAAGAAGAACTTAACAACTCAAAACCAGCATTAGAGTCCAAAGACTATAAAGAATTATTCACCTAAAAAATTCATTATACAAAGGTAAAACTTTTAAAATAGAAATTCAAAATAAAAAAAGAAGAACCTAACAGTTCAAGGTTATGAAAGCCAAAAAAGGGTAACATCTCTAAAAAGAAAAAGGAAAACCTCAATTGGGCTGAAGAAGCAGAAAAAAAAGACTAAAAAAACTTACATGGTCTATAATGGTCTAAAACAAGGGATTTATAACAAGTGGCCTGAAGTAAGCAAAGTTATTATCAAATTTAGTTGAATAACTCACAAAGCTTTCACTAATAGAATAGAAGTTAAAGGCAACTATGCAAACTATAAAGTACTAAAACTATTAACTCTAGAAGATATAATTAAAAATTATTCTATAGCATTACAATAACCACTCATGGCACCATGTAGATTGAAGACCTTAGGAAAGATAGTACGAGCACTAATACTATTTAAAGAAGTGTCTCCCACAGAGACAGGAAAGATAGTACGACTACCAATATTATTCAAGAAAATATCCCCTTGGTTGTCAAAGACGAAAAAAGATCAATATAGAAACTTAAATAGATCGCAATAGTTGAGTCTCTATAAGTTAGCCAGATAATCCATTCAGGAACATATCAAAGATATGAAATTTTAGATCACATAAGAAGAATTCCTTGCATGTAAATTTAATATTCTTGAAAGAGTTTATACAATTTTCGTTTATAAATTTTTCCATGTATGTTTAATTAAGAATTTATATCCAAAAATTAATTTAAATAAGTTAAATTATTTTCCTAAAATTTTTAAGAAGGATATTAAAAACTCCATGCACGTGTATTTACTCTTTTTTTATTTTCTAATAAATCTATATTGGATACCATAGTTTATATGGATGCAATAAGTTTACCATTACTAGGAGGGTATTAGGGTTAGAACAAGCTAAGTCATATATGTGTAACAAAAGAAGACGAACAATGGAAGGAAAGGACATGATGGATCCATTAAATTCAAATATGATAATTATAATTTTAAATCAATTAAGGATCTTGAATGATTAAATATTTGTTTATAACATTTATAAAACTAATAAATAAGAAAATGAAAACAAAAAACTAGACTCAAGTTTGTATAAAAATAAATATAAGAAAATTATAAAGTTAAAATCAATGTTTTGATAAACAAATTAAATATTTGCCTTTAAATAATAATATGTAGAAAGTAACAAATAGCATTGTAAAACAACTAACCTTTGATTTGATATTAGAGACATCTACTCCACAAGAAACAAAATAAGATTTTTGAAACAAGAAAAAAGGCGTGGTGCTTACACCTCTTGCCTATCGAAGCATCCGTGCTGGAAATTTCTTCTGACTCGGTGACAGCATATTGAATAATTTTTCTTCTGCATTCAAAAACATAAAGGAATTATTAAACATCCAACTACCGAGCATAATGGAAAATAGGGATATTAATCATAAAGGGATAATTTCCACTACCGTTGGCAGGCCAACCGGGCTTTCATAGCCCTACTGTGCAAAAATGGGATATGCATTTTTGTAAGTTCTACAAAATCAATAAAAAGCTTGTAAACCTTACATCAACAAAAAAATGTATGTATAAGGATATATATGCGGGCAAAATCCCTCGTATGGTCCAATAGGTTACACGACCCAACTTTTATTTTGTAACGCCTCAATTTTGTTATTGAAATAGGATTAACAATTATGGTGATTTCTTGGGGAAAAAATATATGTACCCATTATAATATATACGTTATTCGTTATTTTTAGAGAATATTTTATTTTAATCATATTACTAGCTTTTTTTTTTATCAAGAATTGAGTATTTATATTTTACAAAAGAAAATGAGTTACATTAATCTTCTATTTCATTAAAATAGAATATCACATTATTACCTATTCTTAACAGTGAATAATTTCTCCATATAACATATATATATATATGGAGGAGTACGTGATATGGCACTTAAAATATTTTCCTCAATATTATTGAATTTGTTAGATATTTAGCTAAGGTTGGGCACATTTTTTCAAAAACTACCAAATCTATTAAATCCAAAACTAAATCGAACCTATACTCTTTTATAAATTGGTTGATATCTAGTATAAGTTCTACAATTAAAAAATCGACTAAGTCGGGTTAATTAGGTTTTTTTATTTTATTAAACAGACACTAAATTTTAATTTATTATATTTATAATATTTATATATATATATATATATCAATTAATATATTTTTTATTTTTTATAAATTATAATCTTTAAATGTGCATACAAATTAAATATTTTTCTTTTTTATTTTTAGGAAAGGTAAAACATATTTTAACAATTTTTTCTTATTTAGTCTACATGAATTTTATTTCTAATTTGTTTTCAAATTTCAACCACTTTCAAAATCTTTATTGTCATTCTTTACTCTATATTAATTTAAGGTATGAAGCACAATTTAAAAACTTTAGTTCTTAAAAAGTTAAACATTTTTAAATAATAATATACAACAAAAATATATCTTGCAAATAATTCTTCTTAATTTTAAGTTATACAAACCACCAAACCTACTACTCTCAAACAAACATCGTAGGTTACCTTGAAGAACAACTTTTAAAAGTTTATAAGGGATTTAGATTTTTCAAAACTATCAAGGTAAAATGTACTTGTAAAATAAACTAATAACCAACCAAATCGATATCCATAGAACCCACCTACCAATAGCAGGCAGCTCAAACAAATACTTCCACCTGCTATTGGTAGGTAAACAATACAAGAATTCCAATCGAATCATATAAAAAACAGGGCACAATGTTTCATAGGTACGAAAGTTCTAATGGATTTACTACAACTTTAAAAAGCGCGACAGAATGACAGGAGATGTGGATAGAACACAACATTGACAATCCACATTACATTAAATATCAAGGGATTTGAACCGAGTAACAAAGAGCACAATGTTTTGCTTAGACTGTCTGTTTTACCAGGGCACTATACCACAGGTTGGTTTATTTTGCTCATGGAAACATAACCATGTCTGCCTAAAAAACACAGTAAATATCTTATTTGTTCCACCAAAGGCTGAAATCCTTGCGCCTGTTGATCTTCTTCTGCAGCTGAAGAAGACCATATAGGAGAGCCTCAGCTGTGGGAGGACATCCAGGAACATAGATGTCAACGGGAACAATCCTGTCACAACCCCTAACAACGGAATACGAGTAGTGGTAGTATCCACCACCATTTGCACAGCTTCCCATAGAGATAACCCACCTAGGTTCAGGCATTTGGTCGTAAACCCTGCCATAAGATTTAGGAGAAAATGACTTATTTTCTTTGTCATTAACACTTTGGAATATAACAACCAAGGATATTTCAGAATTCAGAGTAAGGGATGCACAAGAAATTGTTTGCAAACATCTATAGTCAAATAAACTAGTAGAGAAAAAAGAGGGGGGGGGGGGGGGGGGGGGGGGGTGAGATAGAAATAACTACAGCATAGGGTAGGATTCCCATAAAAAAAAGATGGGGACATCAAAAGACTGTACTACCTTTTAATCAATAACAGAATTCAGTTTTTACCTTTCTAACTTTCTCTAAAACTATGTGGTGCATTGCTCATCCACCAACCAAAATGGAAATTTCAATATTGATAGCAAAGGGTGACCATGTATATAAAACACAAATTCCGGCTTGATAGTACTGTTAATATCACAGCACAAATATCCCTCATAAATTAATGAGGAATTCCAAAAATTAATAGACCCTGGGCATTATACAGGTGTTATGCAAGTAGAATTCTTAATAGGTGATTAGCAAGGTTAACTATCAATAAAATAAATGGCACGGCACATCAAATTAAAACAACTTTAAACATGCACATTATAATCCTATACAAAACGAAAGGACAGCTAAATTCTACAAGGCTTGCTTTGGTACTAGCTTTGAAATTCATCGGTTTGAATCCTTTTGGCAGCATGTATCAATCTATGTAGAAATCAGATCCTTAAAGGAGAACATTCTCGTGTGTACATATGTATAACTAAGCCAGCTACAACAGCTCACAAAGCTGAAAAATCAGCTCCTACATTATCATTCAGAGACAAAAGTTAATGACCTTTTTTAAGGATTCAAACCGATGAACTTCTATAGCTGACTTGACAAATATGTTGCGTATAGGCTTGAAGAAACAAAGTTCGAGTTTTTAAGGATTCAAACCGATTAATTTGAATTTGTTAACCTCAATCATTCGATAAGAGGGGTGATTTCAAATTCCTTAGTATGTGTGTATATATATTCTTTTCTTTTTTGATAATCCAAATTCCTTGGTACAACTACAATTCAACAAAGTAATAAATTTATTTGAACGGAAATAATGACTTGAACGAGCATCTCCAATCAAATCCAAAGCACCACAAGACATTAAAACAATCCCATCGATACAGCAGTACCCAATTCACAAAATGATAACCAACGGAACCATAGAAAGTAAATAAATGAATGAGGGAAAGATTAACATACTTGCGAAGAGCAGGAGCCATCTTATTGGTTAGAGTACCAGCGACAATCATACAATCGGACTGCCGAGGGCTGGGCCGGAAAATAATACCGAAACGATCAAGATCGTAGCGAGCAGCACCTGTGTGCATCATCTCGACGGCACAACAGGCCAGCCCAAAAGTCATGGGCCAGATGGAGCCCCTACGAGCCCAGTTCATCAGATCATCGACCTTCGAGATTACGTACTCGGCCGCCTTTGATATACCAGCCGGCGACGACATCGATGGTGGTAGAGGACGAGCATAGGTCGTCGGAGTGCTGTCACCGGTGGCGGGTGAGAGAGATGGAACTGTTGTGTGGAGAAATAGGGTGCGCTGGGCTGCCAATTGCAACGGGTATCGTGAAGAGGAGGCTCGAGTCAGGAGAGCCATGGTGCAATCGCGAGAGAGATCAGAGAGGGAATGCAAATGTTTGTCCCAGAAAGAAAACAATCAAACAAAAAAAATCGATCTTTTATTTCGTTCTTAAACCAAAAATGGGCCTGGTTCTTTAATCTTTTATTTTAAGTTTGGTAATTTAGTATAAATAATTTTTCATTAGTTCAATTTTTAATTATTTTTCCGTCATTTTTAAATGACTCCCACTCACCCCTTCCCCACGTGTATAGGGGTGTCCATAAACCGGACCGGACCGGATTAAACCGTAAAACCGGACCGGACCGGACCAAACTGAACGGTTTTACTAATCAAACGGTCCGGTCCGGTTTGTATTAATTTTAAACCGTTCAAACTGGACCGGACCGGTTTAATAATATATTAAATTTTTTACATTATTCTTCATTAAATTATAAAAAAATCGAACCAAACCGGGAATAAAACCGGACCGAACGGTTTTATAAGTCAAACGGTCCGATCCGGTCCGGTGCGAGAAATATGAACGGTCTGGTCCGGTTAATTTTTTTTTAGAGAAAACCGGACCAGACCGGACCATGGACACCCCTACACGTGTATACTAGAAAAAGAAGAAACCGATATAAAACAGAATCTTAATAATAAATAAATCAAATTTGTGAAATTCAATTCCCAATGGAAGTTTAATTCATGTGATTTAATCTTGAATTTATTTTAATAATTAAAAAAATATTTAAAAATTTGATTTAATTGTATAATATAATCATTTTTATAAATATAATTATTTTTATAAATATAATTTTATTTTTAATCCCCGAATAAAAACATATATTTATTTTTTATCATATAAATAAATATATATTTTTTAATATTTTAAAAAAATAAATAAATATTTTTTATTGAAAGGATTAAAAGTATAATTAAATAATTAGCTATATTATTTATACAAAAAAAAAATCATTTATCTTATCTATATTTGTGCCTCCCTCTTCTTTCTATCTATGTAATCATAATATATTTTGTATTTAATTGATAAATTATGGTCAAGAAAAATAATATATTTTTCAATATATAGGAAAAAAAAGACTCAAAATAATATTCACTTATTTATTGTTTTAAGTTGTAGATTAAAATCACAATAAATATCATTTGCTTGAAAAAAATGAAGGAGAGTCATCGAAGAAATTTTATTAGGAAAAAAATTGGTGAGAATTTCTTTTGGTTTGTTATTTTAGTTTTAAGAGAAAATACAATTTTTATTTCTTAAAAAATATTATTTTTTAAAGTTTCATTTTATTAACTTTATCTGATTATTAATATATTAAATTTAAAAAAAACCTAAATTGTAATAATTAAATAATTAAATAATTATTTGGATTTAATATTAAAAAAGAGGAGTGTGTCAAACTAATTTTGGTAAATTGGATAGTTGATTATTACATAAACAAATTAAATGTATTATTGTTATAAAATATATATACAAATAAGTTTTCTTTTAACAAATGGGATTAGATATAAATAAATTTGACTATGAATAGTGAAACATGGAATATGTATATAGCAAATTAGGAATGTTAAAATATTTATCAAGAATTGTGTTTCCCAATTTGAGTGAATAACTAGGGATTACCGATGATATTTTATTTATTTACGGTAATCAACTCTAAATATACGTATTAAATGTCCCTAAAACATGAGATAATTCTCTTAGAGATAAGATTGAAGATCTTAAATATTAATTATGGACTAGAAAGATTTGAGTTTTCACATACGCGTCAATTGCTTGGAGATAATTTCATGTGTTAAGGATTCTAGTGATTTTTAGAGAGAAGTATAAATATTGAGAAAATAAATAGATCATGTATTCTCCCCATTAAAGAGGTATAAATATCACTTATTAAGTAGGTGTTGAGCTTACATAGGTTGGAGCTCTCAAGCGACTAAAATATATACAATTCAGTCCTAATAAGTTAGGTCACCATAGACATAACATAAACAAAGTCGTTATAAACATGCTGCTTGAGGCCATACAATAAGATATGGCCCAGGTCGTTAGAATGATATACCATATCGTTTACTTAGGTCATGTCTTTGTCTTCAGGTCTTGACCATCGAGTCTTGGCTCTCGAGTCTTGACCACTAGGTCTTGATCTTTAGGTTCATTAGGTCGCTATATACAGGGACTATCCTTAAATATGAGCGAGGTATCTTAAGTCATTGGGTTGCGTACTTGTTACATAAATAATACCAAACAATTGTGTTTGATTTTATTTTCTTTGTGTAGTTTAGTAATTTTTAGAATTTTATGATTAGTTTTAAAAAAATTCTCACAACAAATTTATCATTTCTTTAAATCAAATTTAAATAAATAGTTAAATCTTTTGCATTGTTAGATTAATTTTTGAAAACATATAATGGAATATATGATAATTAGTTAGTTTTTGTCATAAGTAATATTTCATGATAAAGTGTGTAAATTATAATGAACCAAAAATTGGTGTTTAGGAATCAAATAATGAAGACTATCATTATGAGATATAATTTGAGCCTAATTTCCTTTATTCTGAGTGAAATATATTTTTTCTACTCCAAATACATTTCTTATTACTTCAAAATTTTAGATGATATCCATATGTATTAGCATTGAATATTAGGATTTCCACATTTAGTAAAGTGTCATATTTTGTTTTTATTGTTTAAATTGAACAACTTAAGTATAAATTGATAATATATTCCCTTTCATCCTTCATGTATGACTTATACCAAAAGAGACATATTTGGAGTTACTTAAACCAAATCAAATAGAAAAGCCACAAAATTAATCGCTCACTAAAATTCTACAAAATGTACAAAATGTACATGGGTCCACTCTCTAAAAAAATATGTTGAAAAAATCTCTTAAATAAAAAAAAAGAAAAAGAGAGAGAAAAATGAATAGTATAATCTACATACTATGATTTACATAACTTACAAAGTTGTTAGAAAATGCTAATTACAAAATAAAGTTATAAAAAGTAAATCCCTAAAAAATCATTGCACTTTTTTTATTCTATAAGGCATATATCTTGAAATTTTTATTTAATGATTTTGATTGAGGCATGAAAATAATTTTGTGATTTCTTTACGAAATCCTAAACATTTGATTCCTTTCATGAGATCAAAGCTATGCACTTTTTTGAGCCTTCTTCTTTTATAAGTATATGAATTTATTAATTCATTTCTAAACATAAACTATATTCGCATACGCCTTAGTATGAGTGCTTGAACTCATAGGATTGAATGTATTGAGAGTATTGGCTTGCAAGGGTAGATTCGAAGTGAATTCAAATTTCTGATACTGAAATTGGATAAATTTAAATTGAAATATTTTTGAAATGAAGTATGAAAATGATTTTCAACTAATTATTATTATAAATTATGACTGTTTTTAAAGGAGATTAAAAGGCATGAAACATTTTTATGCTTTGTTTTTTTAAGTTAATCTTTGATTTTATTTAGTTTTTATTTTGTTATAATTTTAGTTTTTGATTTGTTATTTTTTTTAATTTTTACACTTAGTTTAATGTTTGTGGGTATTATTACTAAAAACCCTCACCAAATTCAAACTTGTCCACTAGGGAAATCTAGGGGTTTAACAGCTTGTTGCATGTGCTAAATGTAACCATGTTAATCCACGTAAGTGATTTAGGATAATTTGATTTTTAGTTTTTACCGTTTTTCTTGCTAAGGGACTAACAAGAAGGTGATTGGGGATTGTGATGAGTACTTAAAAAGCACTAAAATTATGATAATTTAATGTAATTTAATTGATTAAATAGAGTTATATTTGTATGATTTTATCATATTTTTATATAAATTTATCTTTTCGGAAACACAGGTATTTTTATTATTTTTTGAGTATTTTTGTTCAAAACTAATTTAAAGACTTGAACAAAAATGGGTCAAAAATGTCAAAAATGTTAAAAATGTCAAGTCCCGCGCTTGCCCCATATGCAACCTACACACGCTTATGCCTGTTCTACATACATGTCACATCGAGTTCTGTGAGCACCCGTCTGCCACAAATCTTTCCCCTCACACACGTGCCAACCTGTCCAAATGAGTCTAAGATCAATTTTTGAGATATTTTTTCATTTTTAGCCTTTTCCTCACCTATAAAAGAATCATCTCCTGTAAAATTCTTTCCTCAAATCCCAAAAAATATCTTCTCTTTCTCTCTCTAGAAAACTTTCATAGTTTTTTTAGTTTTAAAGTAACTCTTTTTGAAAAGAATTAGCTATGTTTTCGTAAATTTCTAATTTTTAATTCAATAAACGAAAATAAAAATCGTTTAGAGGTTTTCCAGAAAAAAAAATTAGTATCAATGTTCTATAAAGATTCTTTTGAGGTATAATTTTAAAATAAAATCTTTATAGTTATTTTTATGTTTTATTCTTATATCTTATATTTAATTTTTCTGTTATTAAATTTAACATGACTGGTTGTTTGTAAATATGATATAATAATTACGTTGTTATGTATGCGAAATATTAAATAGGTAAAACATTTCTATAAAATAAATTAATTTTGTTTTTATTTAAGATTTTATATTAAGAATGTTAAGGAGAAATATATTATTTTTCATTATAAACTTAAATCTGAAAATTAGATTTTAAGGTTTAATTATCTGGTTTGATTTAGATTAGTGTTATTTTATTTGTTGATACAATCGTCACGTAGTTAGAGTGAAGCTCTATTTCAAACTTTTTCATAAGAATATTATTCGAAAATGTATTGACAACATATTTTTAGTAATGATTTTAAAATTTGAAAGTTAGTACTCGGATAATTAAATTCTTAGGTTTAATTTAAACACTTAGAATAAATTTTAAAATGTCTAATTGCACCAAATGTGACATTTAAATGGTTCATTTTCAATCTCTAAAAAAATAATTAATTTAATTAACCAAATTAATTATCAACTTCATCCATAGATGTTAATTGATTTTTTTTAATTAACAAAGAATGTCTAATCACACCAAATGTGGTATTTATATATATAAAAAATAGAGTCAATAAATATAAATTTATATCTTTAATAACCTAAATAATATGAGCAAACATAATTAACTTAATAATAATATCCATAAATACTCCACTGTTATAGATGATAAAAAATTACATAATTATTTATAGAATCCACATTTATGTTTATTTTTTTATGTTATTAGATTAGGAAACACAAAAAATCAAAATATCATTAGAGAATGTTTAGGATTTAATTTCATTTTTAAAAATTTGAATAATAAATTAAAAACCACATATATTCATTCCTTAAATCGATCTTGAGAGTATACTTGTCATTTTCTATAAAATAATTCGTGTGTTTACGAGATTTTTACAAATATAAAACCAAATTATCTATAAGATTAATATTTCTAACTCGATGTCGATTTTGTCTCATCATTTAGTAATAATTAAAAAAATTATGTTTTTAGAACTTATAAGTACTTAATTTTTTTCATATATATGTTATATATATTTTATGCTATTTATGAAGCATTGATTAAGAAAAGTATTTTATTTTTTTATTGTGTTTGATTTTTTAAAATATCCAGACCGAGTAAAAAAATGTAATACTAAAAATAAATTACATATTATGTGTTTATAAAATTAATAATTATTTTCATAATTTATTTAAAATATTGCAATAAAAATGTATTATAATAAATAAAAATATTTTTCTATTTAATTCAAGAATATTAAATTTTTATATATAACACACATAACGGTCACCGGTATACTTAAAACAAATACACTTGAATATAATTCTTTCCACCATTTTTCGTCTCTTCTACTTTTTTTTTTTTTTTAAGATCATGTTTATCAAAGTGGTATCGGAAACAAGAAATATAGGTTGGTTCTCATTCATATTGTTTACTTCTTAAATTGTATCGGAAATAAAAATGAGGTTATTTTTATGTTACTATTATCATTTACCTTTTACACTCAAATATGTTCCCAATTCCAACCTTGTTATTGATTGTCTTTCCTTATCAAAATTATTTTATTTATTTTTTGAGTTTTAAAGTTTGAAAAAATTATCTTTATTTAAATTTATCAATTATGAAAATAAGTTGTTAATGAATTCGTTTTACATATTACTATTAATCACATACATTATTTTATTATTTATATATAGTACTTAATTTAATTACCTACTAATTATTTTTAATTTTTAATTTATTTATCCACTATGTAATATAGAAAAATAAAAATTTAAAATAGAAAGGTGTATTATATTTCATTAAAAAATTCTTATTTTATTTAGGTAAAATATAATATATATTTTTTCAATATCTGAAGAAAAGATATAATATCATGAGGAAATTTTAGTAAAGTTATTATTTTATCTATCATCTTTCATTATAATTCAACACATTTACTTTTCACGTGGTAATAATATATTTTCTGCTTATTCTAACTCCAAAAAAGACTTAGTTAATAGTATTGATATTATATATCCCAATTCCTTTTTATTCAAAGTCATTCATCTCTCTTCTCTCGTTATATTGGTGCCTCTCTATTTACTTTATGTAAGTATAATATATTTTATTTTTAATTGATAAAATTTCATAAAGCAAAAAAACAATTTTAGTAGGCAAAAAAACAATTTTAGTAGGCAAAAAAAAAACACAAATGAGAGTGATAAAATGGTTTATTGAATTGTGTACGAAGGTAATACTCACACATTTTTCATTTTAAATGGAAGGCTCGAATAACAATAAATACTATTTGTTAAAAAAAGAAATAAGAGTAAAAGAAATTGCTTTTCTTTGGGAATAAAAATGGAGAAATTATTTTTAGTTTTAAGAGAAACTACGAATACTGATTAAAAAAAATATTAAGTTAAAAAATTTTCATTTTATTAATTTTATTTAAAAATTAATACATTAAACTTAATAAATTGAATGTTCAATGGCTTAATAAACAAATAAATATATTATTGATATAAGCATGGATAATTTTTTTTTTAATTTTTTTAAAAACAAATGAGATTAGATATAAATAAGTTTTGCTACCAAGAATTGTGTAACATAATTTAAGTTAATTAGTGATGTTTGGACATATGGATCGATCTAGAGTCTGACTAGAGTCCAAAGAACAGCTAGAGCCCAAAAAGATAGTTCAAGCCGTAAGATGAATTACTCTGAAAGACCTGCCTCTACTCGCATCCACGAATACTCATGGGAGAGAAATTTCCTATTGGGTTTCAACATCTAGAGGGTCGATCACCAGGGCGATCTTTGAGGTGGTCGACATCAGTCTATAAATATACTAAATTTTACCTTTATGCTCCATATGACACAATTGTATGTGAATAACTTTGGTAATTGATACTTGTACGCGTAAAAATCTATATATACAGGATTCTCTAAGAGATCAATGCATTCCATCAATTGCTCCGACTTCTCTCTAATTTTTCTCTTTATAAATTGGACTAATCTTAACATTTTGGCACCCACCATGGGGCTTGGATTCTAAGGTCTAGCTTTGGCTTCTAACCCTATACTTTCAAAGATTCACCCCGAATTTTGAGAGAGACTTAATACTTGTCCCATGCATACCTAGAATCATAATCATCATGGTAGGAACACACACTACAAGATGATTGAGACAAGAAAACGAAGAAGCAGCGACAACAATTGATAACGTATCACAAATCCATGACGAAGATAAAACGGAGACCGACCCCATTCAAGAGTTAGCTCGGTAACTTCTCGAGTTAAGAAGAGAGCTTGATGAGACGAGACAAGAGAACAGGACGTTGTGCTCACAATACGATTTAATACCCTCTGATGGTCATGCCATTGACATGGTCAGTAGAAATAGACCAGATTGCATTATGCGTAAGCTTAATCAAGGAGAATGTTAGGTTTGGGGTGATCCTCTTCTAGTTCGGTAGGACCTAGTAACGAGTAGTGGTTACTAGAAAGAAAAAAACTGGAAGAGATGAGTCCAGGCTCTAGAAGAGACCAATAGAAAGCAAGACCAAGCCTTGAGGATGACTAATGAAAGACAAGTAAAGGGTAAAGCCCTCTATGATGTAGATAAAAACTGTGAGCAATTATGTATCTCACCATTTTTTGATGAACCTAGAAATGGTTCAATAACCTGGCACCTCATACCATAATCTTATTCTCACAGTTTGCAAGGTTGTTTATCACCAATTACACCTATAACAAGCCTTTAGAGAAGGAGTCTTATCACCTTTTCTCTATCATTCAGGAAAGATGTGAGTCTAACAAAACATATATGAAATGGTTCAGGGAAGAAAAGTTAGAAATATCTAATTGCTCTAGCTCTATTGTTATAGAAGCCTTCAATCGAGATCTCCTAAAAAACTCCAATTTATTTTTAGAGCTAACAAAAATAGTCCCTCAAAATTTGGAAAAGGAATATGGGGAGGCAAGAAAATCGTCAATCTCGAAAGAGAGCTAGGGTCCTGTGACATTTTCTGAATCATGTTAACACTAGAATTCTGTGGATCTTCTTTTTCTATCCACAACAAAAGCCCTAGGCTTGAAAGAGATTGATATTATAAGGAGAGAGTTACCCTTGGTAGGATTCAACAGTAGCACCACTTACGCAATTGGGATCTTGGTACTACTTGTCATGGCCAAAAGAGTAATAGTGATGACTAACTTTGTGGTCATTGATGTCCTAGCTCATTACAACGCCATTTTGGGTAGGCCATAGATACACAAAATGAAAGCACCTATCCACCTTTCCACCAGGTGATCAAATTTCCATTGAGGGAGGCACATAGAAGATAAAAGGAGACCCAGAAAAGGCCAGAAGTTATTATAATGCCACCATGAAAGGGGTCACTCCCAAGTAGTAATCATAGCAAGGTCTCTCCGAAAGAAGGCCAAGCGATAAAAGTCTAGCATGATATATGAAAACAATTGAAGTACGAGACCTATCAATAGAAGATAAGGAGGATAAGTACCCTTTAAAACTAGGAGCAGATATGATAACAAAGATAGAGGAGAAATTGACTCAATTTCTCCAAGAAAACTCCGATGTTTTTGCCTGGATCCCTTCATACATGCCTAGGATTGACCCAAGAGTTATAACCCACTAGGTAAATGTTGATCCAAAGGCTAGAAATATTCGGCAAAGAAAGAGGAATTTTCCTAGGGACAAAATTGAGGTGATTAAAAGCACGATCAACACCTTCAAGGAGACAAAGATTATAAGGGAAGTCAGCTAACCTACTTGGTTATCAAACATGGTAATATGCAATTTTATTGATATCCTTTGGTTTCACATGTCTTAGAATTTGTTTGATTTTCTCTCAAGGTGAAATCCAAAACAACACTTAGCTAAGAAAATTATTTAGGCCATCTTTGGATTGTTTGAGCATTTCTATCAAACTTTACATGTTTTATCCATAGTATACCTTGTTTGAGCCTTTATGTTGACTTTTATTTGTCACCCACATATTACCCTAGTAAAAAAACAAAAAAAAAAATCAATCAAAAATCAAAAAGAGATTGTGGCATGAGAAGTTAAATACCAACTTTTAAAGTGTTCATTGAAATGTTAGAAGGTGCCTTGTTATGATCCTACAATGATATGTATTTAGGGAAAATTTGAGCCAAATATTGTCCTTTATCCTACCTTTACCTAAGTCATACATTACAAGTAGATAAAGTCCTATTGATCTTTGGTTTTGTGTTTGTCTACATTAGTGGAGAGAGAATTAAAAAACAAACTTATGATATTTGTGATTTCATTAAGATTAATTGCTTCTATATTTGCATAAACTCATATGGATTTCATATGATGAATTATGGAAAAACTTCACACACACATACAAGAAAATTCAATGTGAAAATGTGACATACTCTTGAATTTCTTTCAATTCTTAGATAAAATTCTTGTATTTCTTTAAGTTATGTTATTGATATGACTAAGGAAAAATGTTTTGAAAATCACTATTTTGAGTGCATATATCCTTGTTTTATTTCTTTTCTTTTCCTCGAGTACTAGCAAAATCTTAGGTTTGGGGGTGTGATAACTCTATGTTTTAGAGTTATTTTGTCCAATTTATTAATTATAATTTTTATGTTCTTAAGGTTTTTAGTTAATTTTAAGTTTCTAAATTCTTATTTGTTGTTAGTTTGTAAGAAATTATATTTTTAGAGAAAATGAAACAATTTGAATTAAAAAAGGACTTAAATGCAAATAAAAAAAGTTAAAAAATTAATTTGAATTGGAAAAAGAACTTAAATGCAATTAACAAAAAATTTCTTTTGGCACAAAGTGAATTTCCACACACGAACTCATCTGGATTTCATATGATGAATTATGAAAAAACTTCACACACACACACAAGAAAATTCAATGTGAAAATGTGACATACTCTTGAATTGCTTTCAATTCTTAGATAAAATTCTTGTATTTCTTTAAGTTATGTTATTGATATGACCAAGGAAAAATGTTTTGAAAATCACTATTTTGAGTGCATATATCCTTGTTTTATTTCTTTTCTTTTGCTCGAGGACTAGCAAAATCTTAGGTTTGGGGGTGTGATAACTCTATGTTTTAGAGTTATTTTTTCCAATTTATTAATTATAATTTTTATGTTCTTAAGGTTTTTAGTTAATTTTAAGTTTCTAAATTCTTATTTGTTGTTAGTTTGTAAGAAATTATATTTTTAGAGAAAATGAAACAATTTGAATTAAAAAAAGACTTAAATGAAAATAAAAAAAATTAAAAATTTAATTTGAATTGGAAAAAGAACTTAAATGCAATTAACAAAAAAATTCTTTTGGCACAAAGTGAAGTTCCACACACGGAATGAGTCACGCGTGTCTCGAGCCATTGGATCAAACATTTAAGGGTGTAGATTAGGAGAGTGAGATTCAAACGCTATGTGGATGAGGATTTCCAACTATTCTGCACAATTTGGTGCACATGGTGAGGTCCACCTGTTTGTGTAGTCCTATGCATTGAATGGGGTCCATCTGTCTATGCAGTCCGGCGTGCAGAGTGGGATCCACATGCCTGCACAATCCTACGTGCAGATTTTTCCTATGATGTGCATAGACCATGATTTACAAGAGAGTCACGAGTGGAGTCTAACTGTTCTGCACAACCCATCACACGAAACTCCCTATGACGTGGTCCATCGAAACTTCGTGCGCCTTCACATCTTGCCCAGTCTACATATGCCATGTGTACGATTATCCTGCTAGAAAATCAAAGATCGCCACTTGTCATGTGTAGTGTAAAAACAATTCAAAAAATTTCACACGTAGTCCAGCTCTTTTGCACATTTTTTTCTACCCATTTTGCATGCCTCTTTAGAGGAATTTTTGGTGTATATTTTGGAGAACATACAGAAGTCATAAAGAGAGTTTGTGGTTGTTCTGTTGCTAAAAATAGAGAAAACATCCAGAAGCCATTTTTTGGAGTTTTAGTTATTGTTTTGTTGCTAAAGAAAATAGAGAGAACAAGGCAAAGAGCAAAGAAAAAGGCAAAAGGAAGAACTCCATTTTTTTTATTGAGGAATCATCAAAGAGTTTCTTCTAATATCTTTTTATTTTAATTTAATTTATCTGAAATGTCTAAATATTTTTGGATTGTAATTTCAATATTTGCTATGAACTAAACTATTTGTTCTAGGGTTGCAATGTAGTTTACATTATGAATCTTGAATTAATTATTTTTGAATGATTTGTGGGATGTTGTTTTTAATTTGTTTATTCTATTTGTGCTTAATGTCTTTGATTGTTGGAAGATTAATCAATTGATTTGTGAATCCTAATGAACTTGGAAAAGGAATTTTTGTGTTTTGCTCTTGGATAGAATAACATATATATATATGAGATATGAATATAACTTTATTGTATGTGTAGCTATGGAGACTTTGACCTTAATGAATCTTGGGTAAATTTAATTATCTTAGGAATATAGTGAATTAATTTAGTAAGATGTGTTTATTTGTTATCGGAAGAGATATGTAGATAAATTAGAAGTTCTTGATTGAAAAATTAAATGCAATAACATAAATCAAGAGAAAATAATATGATTCAAGTGGATTAATTTGGTGAAATTGCAACCCTAAAGTTTTCTTAATTGTTAATCTCATATATTGTTATTTAGAATTAGTTTAGTTTAACTCTATCCAAATATCGATTGTTTGGAAAAAATTAGGTTGAGACAATTTTAGTACTTAACAAAGATTAGTAACAAATCTCCATGGGAATGGTATCGTATTTATCACTTATTACTTATGAGTGCTCAAAAAGGACTAAAATAACCATGATTTTATGCACATTAATTGATTAAAAATATATATATTTATATGTTTTATCATATATTTATATAAATTTGTCTTTTTCGGAATCACGGGTATTTTTATTGTTTTTCAGGTATTTTGGCTTAAAAACGTAACTTAAAGACTCAAAGAGTAATACTTGAAGCAATACATCACAAATATATTAATAAATAAATGGGGAAAGGTCAACAAATATGGAAAAATTGGACAAAATGGGTCAAAAATGTCAAAAATGTCAAAAAGAAAAAAAACGCGCCAAGCTACTGTTCATCCGCGCAGAACTGCGCGTGCGGCCACTGTTCATCCGCGCAGAACTACGCGTGCGGGCACTATTCATCTGCGCAGAACTGCGCGTGGGTACTGTTCATCCGCGCGCACCCAGCTGCCTCCGCGCGCGCCGACGCCCGTTTCGCCCCATTTTTCACGTGCAGCCACCCCCATGACATCATGCTGATGTCATCAATGTACTCAACATTTCCATTACGCGTTTTTACATTTTTTTAACTCATTTTTTCTCTCCATCCTCACCTATAAATACCCCCCTTCCCTTCACTTCAAAACACACATTCAACACCTTAAACACCTCAAAACCATTCTTCTCTTTTCTATCTTTCTCTCTTTTCTTAGATTTTTAGTTTTTCTTAGTTTTTAGCTTTTCTTAGTTAATTTCTCTTAGTTTTAGAGTTCTTCCCTTTTTGGGAATTTCGTGACAGGATGTTTAGGATTTAATTTCGTTTTTAAAAGTTTCAATAATAAATTAAAAACCACATACATTCCTTCCTTAGATCGACCTTGGGAGTATACTTGTCATTTTCTACGAAATGATTCGTGCACTTGCGAGAGTTTTATAAATATTAAAACCAAAGTATTGGCAAGAATCGACGATGTCGGTTTTCGCTCATCAAGTTTTTGGCGCCATTGCCGGGGATGTCATCAATCTCATCAAGTTTTTGGCGCTGTTGCCGGGGATGGCATCAATCTCATCAAGTTTTTGGCGCCGTTGCCGGGGAAGGAATAACGGTTTTTTTAAATTATTTATCAAAATTTTAAAAATATTTTTGTTCTATAAATAATTGTGATTTTTTTGTTTTAATAAAAAAAAATAATCAAATTTCAAATTTCATAAGAAATAAATTTTTTTTTTAATTGTAAAATAATTTAGAAATTTGAAATTTGAAGTAAAAAATTTTACCGTTCATGAATAGTAAAAAAAAACATTTAAAAAAAAACAAAAATTTTAAGTTAAAAATAAATAAATAAAATTTATAGTGTAAATAGTAAAATAAAATTACCGTTCATGAATAGTAAAAAAAATATATTTAAAAAATTTAAAAAAATTTAAAAATTTAAAAATTTTAAGATAAAAATAAATAAATAATATAGCGTTAATAGTAAAATAAAATTACCGTTCATGAATAATAAAAAACAAAATCAAAAATTTTAAGTTAAAAATAAATAAATAAAATTTATAGCGTATATAGTAAAATAAAATTACCGTTCATGAATATTAAAAAAAATAAAAAAAAATAAAAAAAACTTAATTTTTAATTTTCGTTTAATGTTAAGTAATTATTTAAAATCTTAATTTTATTTTTTTTAATAAAAATAATAGTAAAAATGAATAAAAACAAAATAAAAAAATATCAATTTTTATTCTTATTTTATTTTCCTTTACCTTTTTCAATTTTATTTTATTTTTATTTTATTTTATTTTACTTTGTTTTATTTTATTTTATTTTATTTTATTTTATTTCAATTTTAATTTAATTTATTTTTATTTTTATTTATTTTTATTTTTATTTTATTATTTTCTTTTCTTTTCTTTTCTTTAACTATTTTTTTTCTCTTAATTTTTATTTAACTTAATTAACTTAGATTTTTCATTAACTTAATTAACTTAAATTTTTAGTTTACTTAACTTAATTAACTTAATTTTTTAATTAACTTAGATTTTTTTAACTTAACTAACTTAGATTTTTAACTTAGCTTTTTAATTAACTTAACTTAATTAACTTAAACTTTTTAATTAACTTTGATTAACTTACCTTTTTAATTAATTTAGAATTTTTTTTAACTTAACCAACTTTAGCTTTTTAATTAACTTAACTTAATTAACTTAGATTTTCTTTTACTTAATTAACTTAAATTTTTACTTAATATAACTTAATTAACTTAACTTTAATAACATGAAAAGTAAAGATCTAAGGGAGTTCTGTCTAGGAGACTAGTTCCTGGATGCCTTTGTGCCACTAGTCTTTCCTGGGAACGTTGTTCTGTCTAGGATGATGGTTTTTAAGGAGCCTTTGCCCCACCATTCTTTCTTGGGAACACTCTTGGTTAATACTAATTATGTTATTTTAACTTTAAAAAAAAAATTCTGAAACTATCTCCAAAATTTTAAAGTTTTAATTACAATCTCAAGAGTTAGTTTCTTTGCTTGATCTAGGTACAATTGTGTTATGATGCCTTAATTATTTGATTTGCACCTAGATGTGGGTTATCTAAAACCCTCAAGCATGCCCTTAGTTTTTGGTACAGAAAAATTTAAAAGTCAATAGGGCATGTTTGAAACAGTATAGGTAGACAACCTTGTCTTACTTGTAGGTATGATTGACTCAATGATGAGGGGACATTGAGTTTACTTAAAATGCAATCCCCAAGTTACGTCTTGCTAAGACGTTAAACTAAGCGCTGGATGGGAGGCAACCCATCATTTTAGGTAATTTTCTGTTATTTATTTTATTTACTTAATTTGATTGTTCATTTTAGTTTAATAATTTTTAAATTGTTAAAACTAAAAATATTTGTTGAGATGTTAGAAGTTTACAACGATTTGTCTGTATACACTTTAATAATGAATATGATGGATGCACCTGCATTTCTCCATTACTACTTACACATTCTCAGGAAATAGGTAATCTTTCTTCTCTTTTCTCTTTATCTTTAATTTACATTTGTTACATTGAGGACAATGTCAGTTCTAGGTTGGGGGTGGTGAAAAGTTACCATGCTTAATTAGAAAAAAAAATTAACAATTTAAAAATTAAAAAAAAAAAATTAAATATTTTCTCACAAAAATTTATCAAAATCAAATTTAAGTAAATAGTTAAGTCTTTTGCACTGTTAGATTAATTTTTGAAAACATATCATGAAATATTTTGTAATTATTTTTGATAATTAGTTAGTTTTTGTCATAACTAGTATTTCTTGATAAAATGTGGAAATTATATTAAATCCAAAATCGGTGTTTATGAATTTTTTTTAGTGGAGACTACCCTTGTGAGATATAATTTGAGCCTAATTTCTTTTATTCAGAGTGAAATATATATTTTTTCTACTCCAAACACATTTCTTATTTATTCAAATTTTTAGATGATCTCTATAGGTATTAGCATTAAATGTATGAATTTTTTTCTCATCTTAAATAGAGTATCATATATTTTTGATTATTATTTTTGCTTAGATTAAATGATTTGAGTAGAAATTGATAGTATATGCTTATATCTCATTTATGCATGATTGCTACAAAAACAAAAAGACATATCTGGGGTTACCTAAACCAAGATCAAACAGAAAAGCCACAAAATTAACCACTCACCAAAATCCAAAAAAAAAATGTACAATCTGTACATAAGTTGACTCTCTAAAAAAATACATATATTGAAAAAAATATCTTCAGAAAAAAATAGAGAGATAAAAAATATAGTATCATCTACATATTATGACCCACATTGTCTACAAAGTTGTGAGTAAAGGCTAATTACAAAAGAAATATATAGGAAGTAATTCCCTAAAAAGTCATTGCAATTTCTTCATTTGTAAAAAGCATATATCTTGAAATTCTTTCTTAATGAGTTTGATTTATGCATGAAAATGATTTTTATATATGATATCTGTATAATTTATACATTCGATTCCTTTCATGAGATCAATGTTAAAATAACACTTTGAGCCTTTATTCTTTATACATATGCGAACATATTAGTTCATTTCTATACATCAACTCTTTCGCATATAAATTAGTATGAGTGTTTGAACCCATAGGATTTAGTGTTTTGAGAGTATTGACTTGTGAGGAATAGAGTTGAAGCAAATTCTGATTCATGACACTGAAATTGGGTAAAATTAAATTGATACATTTTTGATATGAAATATGAAAATGATTTTCGACTAATTATTATAATAAAATCATGATTGTTTAAAGAGATTAAAATAACTTATGCTTGAGATTTTAATTATGATCTTAAAAGAGATTAAAAAAAAAGTATGAGACATTTTTGTGATATGTTGTTTTCTTTTATTCTTAAATTAATTTTTGATTTTGTTATAATTTTAGTTTTTGATTTGATTGTTTTTATTGTTTCTTTTTATTTTTACATTTAGTCCAATGTTTGTGGGTATCATTACTGAAAACCCTCACGAGACTCAAACTCGTCCGCTAGGGCAACCTAGGGGTTTAAAGGCTTGTCGCATAGGCTAAATGCAACTGTTTCAATCCACGAAAGTGATTTAGGATAGTTTAATTTTTAGTTTTTATCGCTTTTCTTGCTAAGGGACTAGCAAGAAGCTGGTTGGGGTTGTGATGAGTGCTCAAAAAGCACTAAAATAACCATGATTTTATGCACATTAATTGATTAAAAATATATATATTTATATGTTTTATCATATATTTATATAAATTTGTCTTTTTTGGAATCACGGGTATTTTTATTGTTTTTCAGGTATTTTGGCTTAAAAACGCAACTTAAAGACTCAAAGAGGAATACTTGAAGCAATACATCACAAATATATTAATAAATAAATAGGGAAAGGTCAACAAATATGGAAAAATTGGACAAAATGGGTCAAAAATGTCAAAAAGGAGAAAAACGTGCCAAGCTACTGTTCATCCGCGCAGAACTACGCGCGCGGCCACTGTTCATCCGCGCAGAACTGCGCACGCGGGTACTGTTCATCCGCGCGCGCCCAGCTGCCTCCGCACGCGCCGATGCCCGTTTCGCCCCATTTTTCACGTGCAGCCGCCCCCATGACGTCATGCTGATGTCATCAATGACCTCAATATTTCCATTACGCGTTTTTACATTTTTTAAACATTTTTTTTACTCATTTTTTCTCTCCATCCTCACCTATAAATAACCCATTCCATTCACTTCAAAACACACCTTCAACACCTTAAAAACCTCCAAATACATTCTTTTCTCTCTTTCTTTCTCTTTTTTCTTAGATTTTTAGTTTTTCTTAGTTTTTCTTATGTTTTCTTAGTTTTTAGCTTTTCTTAGTTAATTTTCTTAGTTTTAGAGTTCTTCCCTTTTTGGGAAGAACTAGTTATGTTTATGTAATTTATTAGCTTTTTGATTCAATAAATGGGAGTGCAAATTCCGCTTGGAGTTTTTCCAGCAACGGGAATAGCGTCGAAGTTTTGTAAGGATTTTATTTTCTTTACAGTTATTTTTTATGCTTTATTCTTACATGTTATATTTAATTTGTCTGTGATTAAATTTAACTTTACTGGCTGTTTGTAAACATGATATAATAATAACGTTGTTATGCTTGCGAAATATTATTTAGGTAAAAATCTCTAAAATGAATTGATTTTATTTATATTCAAGATTTTATATTAAGAATGTTAGAGAGAAATATATTATTTTTCATTACAAACTTAAACCTGAAAATTAGATTTTAAGGTTTAGTTATCCGATCTGATTTAGAGTAGTGCTCTTTTATTTGATGGTACAATCGCCCGGTAGTTAGAGTGAAGCTCTATTTCAAAAGTTTTTATAAGAATTATTATCTGAAAATGTATTGACGACATGTTTTCGGTAGTGGTTTTAAAACTTGAAAGTTAGTACTCGGATAACTAAATTCTTAGGTTTAATTTGGACACCTTGAATAAAGTTTAAACTGTCTAACCCCACCAAAGGTGGCATTTAAATGGTTCATTTTCAATTTCTTAGAAAAAGGAATTAATTTAATTAAGCATATTAGTTATCAACCCCACCCATAGGTGTTAATTGATTTGTTTAGTTAACAAAGAATATCTAACCCCACCAAAGGTGGTATTTATACAAAAAAGGGAGAATCAATAAATATCAATTCATATATTTAATAACCTAGATAATATCAGCAAGCATAATTAACTTAATTATTATATCCATAAATACTCTGCCATTATAAATGATAAAATTTGCATGAATGTTTATTGAATCTATGTTTAATTTTATGTAATTAGATTAAAAACACAAAACCCCAAAATATCGTGACAGGATGTTTAGGATTTAATTTCGTTTTTAAAAGTTTGAATAATAAATTAAAAACCACATACATTCCTTCCTTAGATCGACCTTGGGAGTATACTTGTCATTTTCTACGAAATGATTCGTGCACTTGAGAGAGTTTTATAAATATTAAAACCAAAGTATTGGCAAGAATCGACGATGTCGGTTTTTGCTCATCAGTAGGTCCTCCTCAACCTCTCCTCATCTTGAGGTGACAAACCACTAGTCTTGACCTTAGTTGATTAACCTTTGGTAAGGCATATAGGTTCCCCAGTCCCTAGATTCCTTATTTACTTCCTCATAGGATCTGAAGACTGATATCTATGTTTGAGGCACATTCAACCTAATAGTTGGTATGATTTACAGATGAGAAGTGAAGGTGGAAGATTGTGGCTAGGATAGACCCACTCTGCTTGAAGATTTCATCTCGCTTGAGGACCCCATATTGTTACTCTCTGTATAACCCAAGAAGCTGGGATTCTGTGGGCTTTCTTAGGAGGCCGAGCCTAAATTCTCTTCTCTGTGCATGGTCTATACAAAAATAGCAAAAAACATAAAAGGGGTAAGGCATAAAAAAGAGATTACCTAGGATTGAGTTTGAAATAAAAGTGAGAATGATTCTTTAAAATTGACCTGTAAAGAGAGTAGAAAGATGTTAGACTCGAAGAATTTTTCACTTTAAAACTCGAGCAAGTAATTTATGTGCTAAGCTGGTTTTTTTACCACCAAACTGAAAACTTTTTATGGCTCCAATTGATGCAACATAGTGTTTTCCTCTTGATTTTTGTCTGATGTGTAGGAAATTATAAGATAAAGCTCAGCCAGGCACTTCCTTATATAGAGGCCCAAATTTCTCTCTCCAATCAATTGACACGTATTTATTAAGGGAGCAAACGATTTGAATTCACTGCCCGAGCATTACTCTTACACCTCAGTTCAAAACTTGACCTAAAAGAGTGAGAGGATTGGATGTTTGGATATATGGATCGACTTGGAGTTCGACCTGAGCCTAATGAACAACTCAAGCCCATAAGACATTTTGAGCCGTAAGATGAGTCACCCTCAAAGACTTGCCTCTACTCGCATATACGAATACACTAGTGGGATATACCTCTCTTGTTGGGTTTTGGCATCTGGAAGGTCAACCACTAGCCCGAGCTTTAGGGAGGTCGACCTCAGTTTATAAATATACTAGTTCTTACCTTCATGTCCCCCATGACACACTTGTACGTGTATACCTTAGGTAATCGACACCTATCCGTGTAAATATATATATATATATATATATATATTAAAAGGTAGACTTAGTAACAATTCCGTGCTATCAAATGCTATCAAAATCCAAATCAAGAAAATAGATCGATTTTTATTCATTATTTACTTCTTAAATTGTATAAAAAATAAAAATTAAATTATTTTTAAGTTATTTATATTATTCCTTTTTAGACAAATTTATTCACAACTTCAACCCTGATTCTCTTTCTTGATCAAAATTATTTTATTATTCTTTTTGCATTTCAAGTTTTGACAAAATTACACCTATTTAAATTTAACCATTATAAAAATAAGTTATTAATACATTTTTTATATATTACATTAGTCACCTATATTATTTTATTATTTATATATAGTATTTAATTTAATTATTTATTAATATTTTTAACTTTTTATTTATTTATCTACTATATAACATTATTTATATTTTATAAAACAAATATAAATAGGAAGGTATATTATATTTTATAAAAAAATTATGATATTTTTTGTATTTTAAAATGAAAAAAGAACTAATATTATAAAGTTATTTTGATAAAATTATTATTTTCATTATGTTTTATTATGATTCAACGTATTTACTTTTCATATAATGGAAATATGTTTTCTCTTTATTCCGTTTCCAAAAAAGAATTAGTAAATAGAATCAAAGATAATCATATTATATATCCCATTTCTTTTTTATTACAATTCATTTACATTTCGATTGTGTTTGGTTTCATTCTGGATTAATAAACGTGCCACATTAGATTTATAGTATGTTATCAATACAATAAACATGCGTGAAATGACCAATACACAATTATTATGAAAATTATATATATATAAAATATGTTATATATGAATAAAATAATATCACAATTAGATTAAAAATATTAAATCTCTATAATAATTTATTAAGTATCTAATCATATTTCTTATTATTTTTAATCTCTTAATTATAGCTATAAATAATATATTTTACCTGAACAATTTAAAATTTTAAATATTTGTATATATTGTGTTTTATATATAACAATAATTTATAAATAAATTTTAAATCAAAATTTTTTATTCAATTTTAAAAAAATTGATATGTTGGAATTTATATTGATTCAGATTGATTACATCATTGAATTATACTTCAATTAAATTTCAAATTCAATTCGGATCATAACATTCAAATTTCCAAAAAATGTGTAGTTTTGATCAATTGTTTAATGATCATCCCTAGAATTGATGATATGCTTAATCTTTAAAATTAATTGAATTTCTGCATAGTTCTCTCTCAAAGCTAACATTTTTTTAAAGGGATACATAAGAAAATATCATTAAGAAAATATCATTTTTTATTGGGTGAAGACGCATTATATCTAGACCACAAATCAATCCCTTAAAATAGACAAGTAATTTTAATTTAAAAGGAATAAATATATTTTCAAGATTTTTAAAAAAATAGTAAGAGTATTAAATATTTTAATTTATATTAAATAATTACTTAAAAGGATTAATAATATGTAAAATACATAATTGGTTCAAAGTATGAATACTAAGGTTACTATTTTTTGCATTCTCATAATTCTTTAGAATATGTTACTTAAATATTAAAAAAAGAAAATGTTATCTTAAAGATCACTAAAAATATGTTATTTAGACATTTTGATTACATAATTTTTGTAAAAAATATATAAATTATTTAATTTTTAAAATTAATATATTTTAATTACATAACTTTGACTAAACTATTCATTTTCTAAAAATTGTGTAAAAAATGGACACTTTGTCATATAATTCAAATTATATTTATGTGATTAAAATATTTTTATTTTAAAAATTGAATAATTTATATATTTATTATAAAAATTACATGATTAAAGTATCATAATAACATAAATAAAATAGTTTAAAAAATTAGTCTTCTTAAAAAATATTTATAAATGTATACACAAATAGAACAATTTTTAACATTATTATATATTTTCATTTTTTTAGCTTTATATATATTTCAAATAACTAACAATTTTTTAACACCATTTATTTTGAAAGGTCTCTATGAATACATAAAAAAATCTTGAGTTATGTTGGTGATATGCGTTATTTTTCCTTAAACATTTTGTAAATATATCAAGTTCATTTAAATTCTAAGATTTTCTTAAATAAATGACATCCATTAAGTTATTCAAGAAAGAAAATATTTATTCAAATAGCTTACAAAATAAGTGATTTAGAATTTTTTATTTAATTTTAAATTTAAAAAGTCTGTGATATAATGACAAAGTTGGTGGGTATTAATAAAATTTACCCGAGAAAAAAAAAGTAATTATGTAAGGGGTAAATATATCTTAAAGTTTTTCTAAATATCATTGAAGTTTCCAATGTCTTACTTTATATCAAACAATTATTTTAAAATATCATTCAATTTTAAATAAATTCAAGTGACTTATAAATAATAAAATAATACAAAATAAATTAATCTTTCTATGAAATTAAAACCATAATTTATAAATGAAAAAATATAAGTAAAGTACAATATAAGTCAGAGTAAAGTAGATCAAATTAAATATTACCCTTCCATCTAATACTTTTTTCATCCATCATTTATAATTTAGATTTCAATTATATTATTTTTAAAATTAAATTTTTTATTATTTGAAAAAATTTAAGGGTGTAATTGATATTTATCTTTTTGATAAAGAGAGAGAGACAATTCAAAACTGTCGGTATGGCCTAACCGTGGTTATATCTAAACTATTGTATATGGTTAGCCCTCTCCGTTCATACTAATTACTACATACGGACCGCTCGTGACACCGTGTGGGTCTAGGATGGAGCGTCGGTGACTCGGTTTAACTCGGACGATTTAACTGCAAGTTTTAAAGAAGAGAGAGAACGAAGAATTGAAGATTTTATATATAAATCACATATATAAGCAAAGAAATACAAGCCCATTGTCTCAGGCTCTCAGCATATTGAGGGAGAGAAGAGAAGGGATAGAGAGGGAACTTTTCGGGCTACGCCAAGAGAAAATAGAGATGGTGGATTCGAGTGATTCAGTGTCGGTGGATATGGAGGGAGTTTCTCTTGGCGGAAAGGTACCTACATTTTTCTTAGATATTCAACCAATCATACGTTTATGTTCTTCTATTTTGTTTGGTTCCGAGAAAATGCTGGTGTGGAGTTATTCTAAATTTTTGGGGTGTTTTCGGTTTGCATTTTTGAAATTAATTCTTCTTGCTTCATATATTGTATTGGTCTTTGATGTTCAGAAATGCATATCAAACCTTCTTTTTTTTATTCATCCATCGTTTTGTTAATACTCTATAGTTGGGATATTGAATAAATTATATTATCTATATCAATAATGAGCTTTCGAAAATTTATTTATTGTTCCCCGTAAATGTGATTTTAACGAATTGGGTTTACTTCAAAACAATGTATAGCATATATTTTGAATTTATTATTAACTTTTCTTGTTATTTTTTCTCACTTGTTCTAAATCTTAAAAAAAAAAAAATTGTGGTTTTGATTTTCTTTTTCAACTGCTGAGGTTATTCAACTATCTTTATGTTGTAGATAACCAAACGGCTTCAGCTTCTGCCTTCTGATCAGAATTTCAGAAAGTGCTGCTGCACATGTAGCATCGGTTTTCCAAATTGCATATAAATGGATGTGAATGATTGTCATTAATACCTTTTTTAAATAAACCGGTGTTTTTTTTTCTCTCTTTGTCACGGGTTTGTACATATAGTTCATGTGCCTTTGTTTTTTTTTTGTTTGAGACTGATATTATTATTATTATTTCTTCTTTTGTATATATTGGTTTGTACATACGTTTATTGGATTTTTTTTTCGTGCAGGAGCATCATATAAATACGAGTCATGGTTATGTATCAGTTGCTGTGTTTGGAGATCAAGACAAGCCAGCTCTCATCACTTACCCTGATTTAGCTTTAAATTGTAAGCAAAATTGAAATAATTTATGCTCTTTATTCTCAGCTTTGGCTTTGTTATAGTTTTAGTTTGTCATGCATGCTTGCCAAAACTTACTAACACTAGTATCCTTGGTTATGGGTGGAGCTTATCATTGTTGTAAAAGGCTATTTTGAGGCTAGGTTAAAAAAAAAAGGTTCCTTCAGGTGGTAAATTAAGGCTTATCCGTTAAGCTTTTATGCCTCGAGCTGATTGAAGCTTTAGTTTTAAATGATTAATTTTTTAAGTTGGTTCATGTGTTATCTATAAAATCCATACTTGATTTCACAAATTGAGTCGTAGATAAGAAAAACAAAAAGAATCACAAATTGAGTCGTAGATAAGAAAAACAAAAAGAAGAATATTATAATATCATGAACAAACGTGATTAGGGTTGTTTCCTTAACATTCTTTGATCTTTTTTCACCTATCACCTCTATTTGATTATACCTCTATTTGATTATTTATATTTGTAATTTTACTCCTGCTCAAAATTAATATTTGAGTAATAGAACCACAACTTATATTATTTACTTTGCTTATTTTATGATTATTTTTTTGATTGATTGTTTATATTAATAATTTAATATTATTTAAAGTTAAAGTTTGAGTTACTTTCCATTATATTTTTTACTTATTAGATTAATTTTTTTTATTAATATTTAAATGTTTTTGAAAATTAAAGTTTGAGGCTTACGCCTTGGACTGCCTCAAATCTTAAACCTCGCCTCATTAAAATGCCTCTGTACTTAAAATAGCCTTTTATAACATTGGAGCTTACATTACCTTTCTAGTTAGGACATAAGTTTAGTAATTTGATTTTCTGTGTTATATAAAGAAAATCCTAAAGCGCATTTAGGAAATCATGATTTTTAAGCAAAATGTTCGTAAGTTTGAGTCTGAAAGTTCTCGTTTGGGTTGAACTGCCTGTCTCACATGGTCACATGTTGTCCTTTGTCTTTTTTTAAAATACCAACGCATCGTTCCTATAAATATTGGATTATGGAGCATCATTAATTAGTTGAATTTAGATTTTACTTCTTCTAGGCCACTAAGATATGTAAAAATATGCAGTAATGAAGGTTACTTAGAAGCCTTGATGGTTTTATGTAAATATCAAAAGGTTTAGAGTTATAAATACATTTTGCATATTGTTTATTTTAATTTAAATTACTATTATTCCAACTTATCTTTTGTCCTTATGTGTGCTCGACCAGACGTGTCTTGCTTTCAAGGATTATTCTTTTGTCCAGAAGCGTGCTCCTTGTTGCTCCATAACTTTTGCATATACCATATTAGTCCTCCTGGGCATGAGGTTTGTAACTCAATAACTTGACTGCATATATTGGCATTTCTTGGATGCCCCCTTGACCAGAGTATTCTCTGATCCTCACTTCCCCCAAGAGCTATAGCTCACATCGTTTCTTATCTAGTCCTTTCTTCAAGAGCTATTGCAGTTAGGAGCTCAAACAATTGGCCCTGATGGTCCCTTGCTTTCCGCTGATGACTTAGTAGATCAGATAGCTGAGGTTCTTAACTATTTTAGGCAAGTAACTCCACTTCCTTGGGAGCTAAGCTGTTTCTGAATTTGTTTTTATTAGTCTTCTGCTAGGATGTAAAAAGATGCATCTATTGTAGATAGAGATGAAGAAAAAGTATCTTCTATTATTAATCATCCCTTTCTCTTCCTCTCTTCACAGGCTTGGTTCAGTGATGTGTATGGGTGTTACAGCTGGAGCTTACATCCTTACCCTTTTTGCTGTAAGTTGTCTTCCTTGACATATTTATAGGATTTTGTACGTGGTTAGAGAGTTATACTTGAAAATTTAAGTAATCTTTGACTTTCTGTGATTCTTTGCAACAGTTGAAATACAGACAACGGGTTATGGGTTTGATACTTGTTTCTCCTCTTTGCAGAAAACCCTCGTGGACAGAATGGTTGTGTAATAAGGTTTATTTTCTTGACTTGAACATGCTATTGTTGGGAGTCAAATACTCATATGCTTAAATAAAAGTTCACATTCTTGTCAGGTTGTGTCAAATTTACTGTACTTCTATGGCATGTGTAGCGTTGTAAAGGAGTTGTTGCTCAAGCGGTACTTCAGCAAGGTATCCCAATGTTTAATTTTTTTTGAATGTCTTAATTTCAATGGAGTTGGCATGAATTTTAATTTGGTTTTCATCCTGGTGGCAGGAAGTTCGTGGTAATGCTAATGTGCCAGAATTAGACATTGTTCAGGCATGCAGAAGAGTCAGTACTCTTTATTTTCTAGTTAATTGACTTGTCTTAGATTTTGGAAGTGAATTAAACGTGGCTCTAATTTTTGTTTGTTTATTTTTAACAGTTGCTTGATGAAAGGCAGAGTTCAAACATTTGGCGGTTTCTTGAAGCAATTAATGGGTAAATCCTAGTTCTTTTATATTTATCAAAGACATAGAAAAACTATTGGGTTGTCATTTCCTCCTTACATACATGATCAGTCTCAGGATTTTAACTCCTTGTATTCAGTTTCTAATAAATCATTATTTTAATATTAACAAAGAATGGTGGTCCATGCTTGATGAGCATGAGAATCCATTGGTGCTTTAGAGATGGATGGTTTGATTTTTGTTTTCTGAAATTCTGTCAGGAGACCTGATGTTTCCGATGCATTGAGAAAACTACAGTGTCGTACCCTGATTTTTGTTGGGGATAGCTCTCCATTTCATTCGGAGGCTCTTTACATGGCTTCAAAATTAGATGGGCGATATAGTGCGTTGGTTGAGGTATGTATCACCGATCTATTTCTATCAATACGTGGATTGCAGAAAGCCTTGTTAACTATATGTTTGGAGGCATGCAGGTTCAGGCATGTGGGACAATGGTAACGGAGGAGCAGCCTCATGCAATGTTGATTCCATTGGAGTACTTTCTCATGGGATATGGCTTACACAGACCACCTAAGATGAGTGTCAGCCCAAGAAGTCCATTGAGTCCATTATGCATATCGCCAGAGCTTCTTTCTCCAGAAAGCATGGGCTTGAAGCTAAAACCAATAAAAACTCGGATTTCATTGGATCTTTGAAACAAAGTGAGGAAGGTTGGTAGAAAAATCACCTATTGTAATCTATTTATGGAAAAGAGTTTGTAATTTTACCTGATTATTTGGGAAGGATTAGGTTGGGGTGAAGGGGGTGCCACTTTTGGTATGTCAGTGTATGCGTCACTATACAGCCAGCATATGCATGGGCAAAAACCCACTTTTATACAACGAAAGCCCACCTTGTCGTGTCTACTCTTATTGGTGGCACATACACTGGTGCATCCTTCGTGGACTAAGTATGTAAATAGGTGAGAAAGAGGAAAGATAGCATTGGAAATATATAGAAAGAAAGTAAGAAACAACAGACATTGTCATTCTTTCATTTGTAACCATAAAATGTTAGTTGGGAGTTGAGTTGTAAAAAATTATATGTAAATTGTTGGAATAATTATATAACAATGAAAATAATGGATGGTGAACTTGTGAAGTGTTTAAGTTTTAAAATTATTCATCTTTTATGCCTCCCATTTTCCAATTAATAATTCTGATCTTTTGAAAGGAGACAAGCCTCTTGTATATTCAAATAATATAGAGCCGGTAAAATTGGTGGATGAATATGCATTACAATTCTCAATTTTATCAATTACCACATATCCACATAAAGTTGTAAAAATGTGTTTTGCCATCATGAAGTTGGTAAACCTTGCCTTTGTAAAGAGGGAGCAACTGATATGAGTTAGGGCATAGAAGAAACGCAAAGAGAAGATGATAGTAAGAAGAAAGGGGAAATCAAGTAAAATTTGTTCTTCTTTTTATTTCATTTCTTGCGGTTTTATATAGCCTAACATTTTAGAGAGAAATCACAAAGAAATTGTGTGAATATCATGTACTAGTGTGCTAATAGATTTTTTGACATTCTAACAGAAAGGACCAGTTGTTTTTCGTGCTCGAGCTGCGTTGATCTTTGTTCGTCCATGGCTGGTTGGCGCACCCCGTTCGCTGGCTGTAGCGACTCGCAGTGGTGGAGCTGATTTGGTTTGTATCATTCCTCCCTCTCTTTTAGAATCCTTGTCCACAAGGATGAACTATGGGTAAGCTTTAGAGAATCGTCTTTCATTTTCTCAGGTAGCTTCGGTGCTTGAAGTTCCCACCCATTTGATCAGAATCTCTGTCTTTGATCGGTACTTTTCTTTTTGAATCACTCGGCGATCTAAGATAGTTTTAGGCTGTGGCATAATTATTGAGTTTTCAGTTGTGGGTGGTAGCTGATGGTTGATAGGTACTGAGGTTCCAACATACTTCCTTAATAAATTGACGTGAAACACATCATGTATCTGAGACTCTGGGGTAGGGCCAATCGGTAGGCTACATAACCAATCCTTTCCTTAATCTGGTAGGGTCCAAAGAATCGTGGGGTGAGCTTCATGTTTGAGCGGGATGCAATTGAAGTTTTTCTATAAGGTTGTAGCTTGAGATACACATAGTCCCCTTCAAGGAAGGTGATTTCCCATCTATGTTGATCGGCTCGGCATTTCATCCGATTTTGAGCTTGTGTAAGGTTGTGACGAAGTTCTCTAAGAATGGTGTCTCGATCACGCAAGTATTCATCTACAGTTTGGATGTTTGAGGCGCCAGGAATGTAAGCCACCAAATGGGGAGGATGGATTCCATAAACAACTTCAAATGGAGTAGTTTTGGTGGATGAGTGTATTGAGGTGTTGTATCTAAATTCTGCCCATGGTATCCATTCTACCCATAGTTTTGGCTGATCACCAACAAAGCAACACAGGTATTGCTCTAAGACTCGGTTGACCATCTCAGTCTGTCCATCAGTTTGGGGATGATAGCTGGAACTCATACATAGTTGTGTACCCTGCAACTGAAATAAGGCCCTCCAAAAAGAGCTTATGAAGACCTTATCTCGATCACTTACTATGGAAGTGGGAATTCCATGCAGTCGGACTACATTAGACACAAATATTTTGGCAAAACCTAGGGCAGTAAAAGGATGCTTCATAGCAATGAAGTGTGCATATTTTGTCAATCGGTCTACTACCACCATAATCACGGTATGACCTTTAGAAAGAGGAAGTCCTTCAATGAAATCCATTGAGATGTCAGACCATATCCTTGTGGAAATTGGCAGGAGTTGTAGCAATCCTACAGGTGTCATACAATCACTTTTGAACCGTTGGCATGTGTCACATTCTCGAAGGAATTTCTTTATTTTCTGTTGCATGTTTGGCTAACAAAAATTCTGCCTTACCCTACAGTGTTTTCTGAAACCCATCTTCCAATAGGTGAGGAATGACATTCCATCAATATTTTAGGTATCAGGGTTGATTGGGAGCTTAGGTAAACCCTGTTTCTTTTGTACCAAACCCCATTACGATAGTGGATGTGTGAATTACCTGTGGCTGTTGTTGAACTTTCCAGCTTATCATAAAAAAGGTCTTGTTGAACTTCTTGTTGGAGTGTTGTCCACCAAACTGCTAGAGGTTGCGAGACAGATAGGTACTGAAATTCTACTACTCTGGACAATGAGTCAGGTCCACGGTTCTCAGTTCCCTTTTTATATTCAATCACATAGTCGTAACCTATAAGTTTAGGCAACCAACGTGCTTGAGTAGGGATGGTTATTCTCTGTTCCAGCATATATTTAAGGCTTTTTTGATCGGTCCTTACGGTGAAGGGTTTGCCTAGCAGGTATGGTCGCCATACTCTAATAGCCTTGACCATAGCTAACATTTCTTTTTCATAGGTTGACAAGGCTAGCGCCGATCCCTTGAGTGCTACACTAAAGTAGGCTATCGACCTATTTTCTTGGCTGAGGATTACCCCAAGGCCGATACCACTAGCATCACATTCAACCACAAATCGTTGTGAGAAATCAGGTAGTCGTAGGACAAGAGGATATATGAGAGCCTTTTTAAGCTGTTGGAAGGACATCTCAGCTTCTTCTCCCCAGTGGAAGCCTTCTTTTCCCAATAATTGAGTCAATGGTGCAGCTAATCCTCCAAAATGTTGAATGAACTTTCTGTAGTAGCCTGCTAACCCAAGGAATCCCCGAACACCCTTAGATGTGGTTGGTGTGGGCCACTCCTTGACTACATGGATTTTTGCAGGATCCATTGAGACTCTTTGCTCAGAGATAAAATGGCCTAAGTAATCCACCTGCAACACACCGAATTGGCACTTGGATTCCTTTACAATTAATTGGTTATCTGTCAGCAATTGAAGGACAGATTGTAGTTGCCACTGATGCTCCTCCCAAGATTTGGAATATACCAATATGTCATCAAAGAAAACCAGGACAAATTTCTTGAGAAAGGTTATGAGAGGATTGGAGCCACTGCGTTGGATAGGAGCAGGTCCTAACAGTCCTGCACTGATGTTAGTTACTGGTTTAATGTTGTTGACATGTGGTTGAAAACGAGACGTGGTTGTGGATTTCTTCTGTAAACAATTCCTTTCTTCAATTAATCGTGCCACACCAATGGCATCAGCTAGAGTTTTGGGTTGCTTGATTTTAACATCAATTCGAATCTCATCCCATAGTCCTGCGATGAAGCAACCAATTAGAAACTCTTCAGGTAACCCATCCACACAATGAGAAAGTTTCTCGAAGGATTTCTGATATGCTGTCACACTCGTTGTGTGTCTTAGACGAGATAGTGCTTCTGAGGGATTTTCGAAGTCTATGGGTCCAAATCTTAGTTGGGCGGCTTTGGAAAACTCCTCCCAGGTGAGAGGTCCACGAAAGTTTGTAAGCTATCGGTGCCACTGTAAGGCGATGCCTTCCAAGTGGAAGGAAGCCAATTGTACATGCTGGTTAGCCACTATATTAGTGAACTCGAAGTACTGTTCAACCTTATAAATCCAACCTGTAGGATCTTCTCCTGAAAACCTTGGGAAGGACAGCCTCAATTGGGAATGATTGCTTTCTGTAACTGATCGTGAAGTGTGGGGGTGTGATTGGTTGGTTTCGTCTCTTGCAAAGGGGTTATCCTCAGGTAAGTTACGAGTTGCTCGTATTGCTTGCAACTCTGTGAGCACAGCTTGTAATGTGTTATCATGACATGCAAGGGTGTTTATTACGTCATTGCGAAATTCTAGATTGGATTTGCCTCGTGTATCCATTCTCGCAACCAGCTTTGATACCACTGATACGAGTTAGGGCAGAGAAGAAACACGAAGAGAAGATGACAACAAGAAGAAAAGGGAAATTAGGTAAAATCTGTTCTTCTTTTTATTTCATTTCTGGCGGCTTTATATAACCTAACATTTCAGAGAGAAATCACAAAGAAATTGTGTGAATCTCGTGCACTAATGTGCTAACAGATTTTTTGACATTCTAACAGAAAGGGCCAGCTGTTTCTCGTGCCCGAACTGCGTCGATCTTTGTCCATCCATGGCTGGTTGGCGCGCCTCGTTCGTTGGCTGTAGCGACTCGTAGTGGTGGAGCTGATTTGGTTCGTATCATCAACCTTAGAGGTAGGGTTAAATCATTTTCTCAATTTATAATGTTTGTTTATAATTATTAGTAGGGTTTGGAGTCATGTGGGTATTCTAATTATAACATTCATATATTTTTGTAATTATTGTGATGAAATTATTTAGTCATGAAAGTATAATTAATTATGTCAATTTTCAAAATTAAGAATTTTTTTTGGGAAAAATGAAGTTTACATATTTTATTAATAATTTTTTTTGAAATTGCAAGAAAATAAAAAATAAAAATAAATATATAGATAATATAAAAAAATCAGCATTTTCCATTCTTTCTATATATTCTCTTACTTTCCCCATTCTTAGTTTCTCTATCCCTTCTTTAATTTTTATTAATAAAAAATAAAAAATTGAGAAAAAAAATGAACGATAAAGGGAGAGAACAAATGAGAGAAGGAGAGAGGGGAGAGGGGAGAGGGGAGAGTGGGGAGAGATAAACAGGGTGTTTGAGCTTTTTTTTAATGTTTTTTTATTAAATATATCATACTCATTTAATTTTTAAAAATTTAATTTAGTTGACCATACTTTTAAATTATAATATTAAAGGAGCTTGTTCTAATAATCACACTATAAAAATTTATGAAGTTTATAGTGATACAATTTTAAGAACTCAATATCAATAATATATAAAGGGTCAAATTTTAATGAAAATTACTCTATTTTTTTGCTTTTATATATTATTTTACTTTTTTTTATAGTTTACTAAATGTATGTCTTAATTGCTTGAGAAAAACAATCATGAAATTATTATTTTTTATCATTACTTTTTGTTTGACAGAGTTCTAATAAGAGTGCTACACATGATAATTTTAAAAGTCCATTGAGTTTACTCGTCATTTATTTATATTAAAGAAATGATATACGTGTCAATACTTTGTTAAAAAATTAATGAAGTTATGGATATGTATGAAATCCTTGGTACGAATATGGGTAAGTTAATTGATTGATATGTCAGTGATATGATTCGTATAATGTTTCGTCCATGTGAAACCCTTATTAAGATGCGGGTTGGTTTCACACTTGAATTTGGGTTGTGTTGGGTTGATGAGGGATGACCCACAGGTAAATTTGAGCTAATGTGAGTTATGCCCTATAGGCTTAGCTTAGACTGGCGTGGGCTATGTCCTTTGGGCTAAACTTAAACTGTTATAAGCTCTAATTGTTAGGATAAGAATGGTTAGTTGGGCTCCTAGTTGGTGGATCCCCTTGTTTACAATAGGTCTTTCCTATAGTCATAGGGTACTAAATTCCTTTGTATCAAGGAATATAATCATATATTTGTTGTTATTTTTATTTTTAATTCTTATACATTCTTTATCTAAGAGTTAAAATATTATTTTTTATTAATAGCTTCAAATTATCACATGAGTTGATGTAAAATAGATAGTTGAGATTTTAAAACAAGTAGAAATAAATACAGAAAAAATGTCAAAATTATCCAAAATTGTATGATTTTAAGTTAGATTCTAGTTTTTACCAAAATGTTGAGGTAATACTTATTACTGTTATGATCAGACATTATCTGTTGGGATAAAATGAAGTTTATATATTTTATTAATAAAAAAAATTTGAAATAAAAAATGAAATAAAATAAAAAATTAGCATTTCCTATTCTTTCTATATATTCTCTTAGTCTTTCTCCCCATTCTTAGTCTCTCCATTCCCCCTTTAATTTTTATTAATAAAAAACAAAAATAAAAAATTGAGAAAGAAAGAGTGGTAGAGAAAGAGAAACAACAAGGGGTAGAGAGAGCTAGTGAGTGGGTGAAAGAGAAAAAAAGTGAAAGGAAGGGAAATAATGAGTGAGAGTGAGAGTTATAGTGAGAATGAGAAGGAAAAGAAGAGGAGAGAGAGAAGGGATCAAGATTGAGAAGTGAGAAGGGAGGGAAGGGGAGGATGCTCGAGATTTTTTTTAATGTTTTTTTAATAAAATATATAATACTCATTTAATTTTTAAAAATTTCATAATGTTTTGAAAAGTTAATTTAATTGACCATATTTTTAAATTATAAAACTAAATGAACTTGCTCTAATAATCACATGAAAGTATATGAAACTTATAGTGATAAGATTTTAAGGACTCAATATCAATAATATATAAAGGGTTAAATTTTGATGAGAATTACTCTATTTTTTGGTTTTATATATTGTTTTACTTTTCATAATTTATTAAATATATGTCTTAATGCGAGAAAAATAATCATGAAATTATTATGTTTTATTATTACAAAAGGTATATACATAAAAAAGCTACAACTTTAAATATTATATATGATAGTTTCAAAAGTCTATTGAGTTTACTCATCACATATTTATACTAAAGAAATAATACACGTGTTAATACCTTGTTAAAAATTTATTGAAATTAGGGATATGTATGAAATCCTTGGTACGAATATGGGTAAGTTGATTGATTGGCATGTCAGGAATATGATTCGTATAATGTTTCGTCCATGTGAGACCCTTATTAAGATGCAGGTTGGTTTCAGACTTGGATTTAGGCTGTGTGTTGGGCTAATGAGAGATGATCTTAAGATAAATTCGACTAATGTGGGTTTTGCCGTATAGGCTTAGCTTAGATTAGTGTAGGTTATGTCCTTTAGGCTATACTCAAACTGTTATGGGCTCACATTCTTGGGACAAAAATGGTTAGTTGTGCTCCTAGTTGGTGGATCCCCTTGTTTACTATAGGTCTTCCCGTTCTCAATTCCTTTGTATTAAGGAATATGATAATATATTTGTTGTTATTTTTATTTGTTAATTCTAATATTTTTTTTTATCTAAAAGTTAAAATATTATTTTTTATTAATAGCTTCAAATCATCACATGAATTAGATGTAAAATAGATAGTTGAGATTTTAAAACAAGTAGAAATAATTACAGAAAAAAATGTCAAAATTATCCAAAATCGTATGTTTTTAAATTAGACTCTATTTTTTACCAAAATGTTTGAAGGTAATGCTTATCATTACGGTGGTAAGGCATTATTTATATACTAGATTGCTTCCTATATTAAGTTAATGCCTTTACATTGAATTAATGTCTTCCTAGGCTCACCATAAAATTCGTTGGTGGCCAACAATGGTCATATGAGCTCCGTTAATGATCCTATAATGTAAATGTATTTTTGTATTAATATTATATGTATACGTGAGGTTATATTGATAAAAAAAATATTTAGTTGTAAAATTTATATTAATTTGATAAATCACTCTTATGTTATATTGTAAAGATAAAAAATTTAAAAAAAAATTGATAATGAAAGTTTAGTCCGGAAAATCGTGTATAATGCTTTTCACTCAAAAGTAAGGGTATTTTTTTTTTGTATATCTGAAAATTATTTAAAAATAAAAATATTCTTAATTAATTAGTAACTAAGAGCATAATATACGAACGTTATATGAAAAAATGGTAACTATAGTTTGGTTGGGCCCATTTATGAGGAATCATATTGGCGAGGGTTTTTTCTCACTATATATGAATAATAATGGTGAGAGATTAAACACACTAATTATTAGAATAATGATGAAACACACTAGTTTGTTCTATGTCCTTTTGAATCTGTGATTATCATAAAGTTTCTATATAAGGAATTGGAATCTTACTCTGACCCTTTTCTTCTCTTAACTCGTGAAAAGGTCTACATGTCGAACCACTAATACATACTCAGCTGCACAGCTCAAATGCCCCCTAATTTTTTCTTTCTTTCTTTCTTTCTAATGTCAAATGCCCTCTGATTTAGGTAACAATCTTACTATTTGAAGCAAAAGAGGGATAAATATTACCACCGGATCACTCGATGCTATTAAACAAATCTCTTCACAATTTGTCCTAATAGTGGACAGTAGTGTTGGTTTTAGAATTTTCCTCGAGATACCCTTTAGCTTAGATTAGGATTTATTCAAGAGTAACTTTGATTTGAAAAGAAAGAAAGATAGAAATAACAATTTGATGAAAAAAATAATAACTTATTCTTCTTATTCTAGTTAATATTAGTTAATATTAATCTTGTTCTTATTTATTATATTTTTTTTTATAAAAAATTAGGATTAAAATAAACTTATTTTATCACGTGTCTATATCAGTATTGTATGTAAGGTTTTCTTTTAATTAGTAAAAATACAAAAAAACCTTAAAGATTGTTGTGAAAATACACAAGAAAGAAAGGAACAAAACAAAAAAACCTTAAAGATTGTTGTAGTTGGATTACTCAAATTTGAAGAGTAAGCACTCCCCTTTTTAAATTTTGACCATTATTTTTCCAGTTTAATGGAGTACGTATGAGGGCTACTTTCTTTACAATTTTTTTATTTGAAGTGATATGATGTAAATCTTCTCAAAAGTTGTATATTCTTTAAGTGCAAGTCGATTTTGGACGGTGGAATCCAAAAGGTTAAGGAATGGTTACATTGTTACGATTTTTATAAACCATCTTATTATTAAATTTAATCAATGCCTAGTTTTCATTTTTGTCTCTAATGTATTTTTAAAGTGAGTTTTTATCTCTGGTGAAATTTACCAATTTATATTCTTAATCTATTTGGCTATTTAATTCTATTGCACGCCTCCTGTTATCATTACATAAATTGTATGTTCAATAAAAATGCAGGTATAAATATTGCAACAAGTAATATATTGATAAGAAAAAATCGTTTTCAGGGAGATTATTATATTAAAAACTAATTTTTAAAACTAAAAAAATAAAAATCAATTTTTTTGTGTTTTTATATTTTAAGAAAGCAAAGTTAAAACTAAATAACAATAATTAACTAAATCAGATTTAGTAATTAAGAATATATATGAGAAAATATCTAGAAATATTTAATCTTCCAATTTTCTAAACATGTAAATCGCTAAAATACCTCAATATAATTAGCAATCAATTAATTAAATGATCAATTGAATATAATTTAGCATGTATTATTCTCTCAAGTAAACTACACACCATATATTAATTAATTTAATCACACTCTTATGCCAATTAAATTGCATATTATTCATTAAGTTCATCAATTATGGATCATATACATAAGAATTATAATTCTCTGCCTATAAATTATGTATGTTATTTAATTAAGATAAACAATTAAATAGTTCTCTCAAATCTATTTAGTTACATCTATAGAGAAATTGTTGGCCAAATAATTAATAACATAAAATCAGAATAAATAATATAATTAAATTAAATTTATAATTGAGGTAAAATATTAGATCATAACATGGTGAAAATTGAGTTCATAGGATCCCTAGATTATAAATTAGTTATACATAATTTTGTCCATAAAAATCATATTTTTCATAAAGAAAGACATTAAAATTGATAAAAAAAAGTAGAAGAAGAAATACAATCAATCTCTTAAATTGTAGTGCTAATCTCTTCTTGAATCTCCACCAAAATTGTATATCCTTTTGAAATTTTCTGTATTTTTTTACTCTTTTTAGCTCCAAAAATTGACCAAAACTATGTTAATGACGACTCCTTAAGGTTTATAGGGTGATTAGGGGCTTAAATATAGCTCAAGTGTAATCTAGAAGGTCAAATCAAGGGTTGAGATCAAAACAAGCAAAATGAATAGAGTTAGCCAATCACATCATGACACATGGCACATGGAATTCATTGGGCAAATCAGAGCGCAACACATGGTAGGAGAGATCGATCTGAGTCAATGCATGTTGAGTCAATGCCACCCAGAGTAACATGATTCACAGATATGGATGGCGTGGTGATTGGGTAGAATGCGGGGAGAAATCGCGTGATGACACGTGGCTTGAAGGTTTGACCGCTCTTCAAACTTGGATTGAACGTTGTGCTGACATGTGGTACGCACTACATCGCTCCTCACATATGAAGATCTGTGATTCATTGTTCCTGCCTGCATGACATCCATGTGGCTTGCCTAGTCAACTCGTCCAAAAACTATATTTTCATCCCTTTTCACTAAAAAGTTTATGTTTTTAATATTTTTAGCCCCAAAATACTATTTATTGAATAAAAAAAATAAATATTAAGTACAAAAGTGCGCTAATGACTCTACTTTCATAGAGTCATCACACTCCTAAACTTAACTCTTTACTTGTCTTCAAGTAAAGCCAAGTATAACTAAATAAAATAACATAGGTAGTATATTCATAAATGTACTCCTATTAGTACATGCATATTTCACGAAAACTATCTCTCTCAAAAGTTGTACAATCCTATGATAAAATTTTTCACATATTTATCAATTAACGTTCCATAAATACAAGAATATACAAGGTTTTTGACAAATTGATTCATGTGTGTGTGTTGCATATAATATCATCCAATGTACTCTTGAAATCAACTTATATGAGTATGCTAATCAATTAAATCTTAGAACAAGTCTCATAAGTCTATTTTTCACATCTCTTTTCACTAATATAAATATGCACTTAGTTAAAAATCAATAAGGACTTTACATGGTTGTAATGTAAGGATTAGGTAGGAGTCGATAAATGAAGACATTTAGGCCCTTTCCATACTTTAACTTTCTTTCTGTTCATCATGCACTCTCTTTTGTCATTCTTTTCATATTATTTTATTCCACATCTCTTTTCTCTTTTGTTTTTTGTAACTTCACAACACCACTACACTTATTTTCAATTCTATTTTATTTTTCTTTAAAGGGATAATTGTGTTATCAGTTTTGCTTATTTTTTTTTTCTCTCTCTCTCTTTCTCTCTTTTTAGGGTGCATTACATTTCACCTTACTCTATAGCATAACCCATGATTGCATTTTTTTTTCTTTTCATACAAGCTAAAGGTGCAAGAATAAAGGTAATGCTTATTATTTAGGCATAAAATGTGGCTTAAATATATTAATGGTTCTTTGTTAAGCTCAAATGGATGACTAAATATATTAACAATAGTTAGCTTGAAGTGCTCAATTGATCCAAATAAGGCCTAAATCATTTCTCTTACTAAATACCATTTAGAATTTTTCTACAAGGGATGATCAAATAGATTCTAAAACCTGGTAGATCTCATCAACTCGCATAACTCAATACAAATTTTCTCTCAATAAGAACACCAAAATCAATCATAAACATGTGTATAAGAATTTGAATCAATTCAATCAAAACTAGAAAGCATATCACTTGATTAATATAAATATCTTAACATGTTACATTCTTTATCCTAGTCATGACAACAAATTTTATCATTAAGTTCATATATTTCATATCAAGCATGCATGCATTTAGTTTCCATATATTTATCAATTTATACCCAAATCATGATTAAAAACATCCTAAGAATTAAAATGCATGGTAAATACTAAAATAGAGAATGAAATTCCCTTTCCTAAATTTAAATTACACATTGTCCCCAATGTGCATATATAAATATGAAAAAGTAAAATGAAAGAAAACTCCCTTAGCTTTGGCACACCACATCTGTCGCTAAAATGCTCAATCTTGTTGCACCATTGATCTTCATATTTATTCACCTATAAACCAAAAACAATAAAAATATAAGTAAAATAACGTTGGGTTGCCTCCCAACCAGCATCACATTTAACGTCTTTGACTAGACGGTCATATCAAGTCCTAAGGCATATCCCTTTGTGTCCATTTACTTTTGAGTTTGCCTAGAAACAATTTGAGTCTTAATTTGTTCAATAATACCTTATGTTATGGTTCACAAACATGGTACTCAATTCTCTTCTCATGCCATATTTTTGTTTTCTTTTTGAACTTTTTGGCATTCTTATAAGCACTCCATTGTAACTCATCCAATTTATATATTTTCAGCATCTTTTTCACCTCTCTATTGGTCTTTCACTTTCACTTTCATACTTGACTGAGGTTGAAAGGGTAAAAGTGTGAGGTCTAAACTTCTTGACCCTTCAATTGATGGTTTGAGCTTAGGTCTTATCTCAAAATTTTCCATAATCACCATTGATACATACATGAAAGGCCCATCCTCCAAAAAGTTCACGCAGTCTACAATATTAACCTTCGATTTCATACTTTCAAAGTTAAAACAAGTTGAGTTGTTTTATTGTAATTTTTTATCCTTTTTCATAGCATCATGTGTAACACTCTTAAGTGTGGACGACTAAATAGATTCTTTTAAGTTGTCCCCATATTTAGTAACATTTATCCTTAAGCATTCATCATCACTATCAATGTCAGGAGGTTCATGCATATGCTTTAAAAAATTTAAACATTACTTGTTCATCTTGCACTCTCATTATAAGTTCACCTTTTTGTACATCAATGAATGCTCTTCCGGTTGCTAAGAATGGATGACCAAGTATGATAGGAATGTCACGGTTCTTTTTCATGTCTAGCACAATGAAGTCTGGCGAAAAGATGAAATTGTCTACTTTTACTAGCACATCTTCTACTACACTCTGAGGTCTTTTAATTGATCTACCTGACATTTGTAATGTTACTTAAGTGGGTTTGGATTTACCAACCCCAATCTCTTAAAGACCAATAATGGCATAAGGTTAATGCTAGAACCCAAGTCACATAGTGCCTTGCCAAAATGGATGTTCCCAATAGTGCAAGGGATGTCATTCTGTCCATTGGCCATTGATAATTATTGTTGGTAGGAAGTAATATCATTCCTAAGCTTGTCATTCTTTATTGGTGGAAAGTATTTCATCAAGAATTTCTTCGCCAAACCATTCCAAGTTGTAATGGAATCAGGTGGCAAAGAGTTTAGCCAAGCTCGAGCACGATCTCATAAAGAGTAAGGGAACAATATAAGCCTAAATGCCTCCTCGGTCACACCACTGAACTTAAATAAATCTACAACTTTAATAAACAATATGAAATGAAGTTGAGGATTCTCTGTTAGTAATCCGCTAAATTGTCCAACTATTTGTAGCATTTGAAATATTACTTTAGTTCAAACTGATTAGCTTGAATGTTTGGCCTTGTAATACTTGAATTCAGCCCTTTCAACGTAGGTATTGCATAATAATTCATAGTTATATCCCTATCATCCATTAAAAATATCTGATTGTTTAAGTTTAGCTCATTATTGTTTATTTCTAATGGATTAGCTATTTTTTCCTCTTGGGTGAAACCTTGTTTTCTAATTGATCTCAAAGTACACTCAATTTTAAGATCTAAAAGCAAGAGTTCTCTTTCACGGACTCTACTTATGCAATAGACTCAAATGTATTTCTAAAATCACTAAAAAAGATGTCTAAATTAAATCTAAATAAAAATTAAAAATAAATAACTAAATAAAAAAATTAAATAAGTAAAGAAAATTAACTAAAATAAATAAATAGATAACTAACTATATAACTAAAAAATTAAAATTAAAATTATGAAAAATAAATAAATAAAAATAACTAAAATAAAAGAAAAAAATAATTTCTAATAGTTATAATCCCCGACAACAACGCCAAAAACTTGATCGCTACACAAATTGTGTGTGCAATGAATATGCAAGTATACGTATTATAACAAATAATATAATGATAAGAAAATATCATTTCTACATAGAATAATTTATTATAAACTAATTTTTAAAACTAAAAAAATAAAAATCAATTTTTTTTGTGTTTTTATATTTTAAGAAAGCAAAATTAAAAATAACTAAAAGTAAATAGAAATAATTAATTAAATTAAATTTGGTAACTAAAAAGATATATGAAAAAATATCTAATAATACTTAATCCCCCAATTTTCTAAACATGTGAATCGCTAAAATTCTTCCAATATAATTATCAATTAATTAATTACATGATCAATTGAATCTAACCTAGTATGTATTTCTCTCTCAAGTAAACTACACATCATATAATAATTAATTTAATCACACTCTCATGCCAATTAAATTGCATACTACTCATTAAGTTAACCAATTATGGATCACATACATAAGAATCATACATCTCTACCTAGAAACTATGCATGTTATTTAATCAAGACAACGAATTATAATTCTCTCAAATCTATTTAATTGCCTCTATAGATAAATTGTTGGTCAAAATATTAATAAAATAAAATCAGATTAAATAATATAATTAAATTAAATTTATAATTGGGATAAAATATTAGATTATCACATGGTAAAAATTGAGTTCATAAGATCCCTATATTAATAAATTAGCTATATATAATTTTGTTAATAAAGCTAATATTTTTCATAAATAAAGACATAAAATTTGATAAAGAAAAGAGTAGAAGAAAAAATACAATTAATCTCTTGAATTGTAGTGCTAATCTTCTCTTAATCTCCACCAAAATTGTATCTCCTTTTGAATTTTTTATGTATTGTTCTCTCTTTTTAGTTCCAAAAACTAACCAAAACTATGCTAATGGCGGATCCTTAGGGTTTATGGGGTGATTAAGAACTTAAATAGAACTTAAGTGCAATCTGGATGGTCAGATCAGCTTCAAATCAAGGGCTAAGATCAAAACAAGCAAAATGAACAAAGCCAGTCAATCACAGAGTAAAACATGGCACACAAAATTCACTAGGCGAATCAGACCACGATGCGTGGCAAGGGATACCAGTTGGAGTCAATGTATGCTAACTCAGCACCATACGGTGTAACGTGATGTGCGATAACGAATGACATGACATAGGGTGGAATGCGGGGAGCAATCGCATGACGACATTTGACATGAAGGTTTAACTGCTCTTTGAACATGGATTGAATGCCATGCTGACACGTGGCATATGTTACATCACTCCTCACACGCGATGATCTACGATTCGTTGTCCCTGCTTACGTGGAAGGCCACGTGGTAGCTTCTAATTGACCATACGTTAAAATTCATAAAAAATCCATAAAATTTCAAAAAATCCTAAAAAAATCAAAAAATTATATTTTCACCAATTTTCACTAAAAAAATTTATATTTTAATATTTTTAGCCCCAAAAATACTATTTATTGAATAAAACAAGTAAATATTAAGTAAAAAAGTGCACCAATAACTCTACTTTCATAGAGTAATCACTACTTTGTATATGTAACTTCTTTTATCATATTCTAATTCCATTGGGTCACTTGGCTTTATTTTTGCAAGACATGTTGTTATTTAGTTGGTTTTAAAATATTCTCTTACAATTAGGATTTTATCCATAATAATACTATATATTGTTATGGAATGTATGGTTTTCTTATTTGCAATTGAAGAATAGAACAAGCTACCCCTTTTGCAGATATGTTATATTTGTTTTAGTGATGTGCAATAACTTTGGATATTATTAGCAAGATTAGTTTAAGTGTGTTGAGACTTCATAAGGCAACAAGCACCTAAAGACTACGTAGGGATGATGGTAAATGACTTAATGTCCACCTTTTAATCACCAATTGATTTTTATAAAAATACAAGATGATAATTTCTTTAGAACTTTGTAGTTAAGCGTGCTTGACTTGGTGAAACTCAAGAATAGGTGACCCTCTGGGAAGCATCTTGATCCTATAAGTGGTATTAGAGCATGGTTCTATGTTTGGTAGTGGGTTAGTATTGTATCAGCTAGCACATGAGTTAACATTGTTTCAAACAATAAATGAGCTGGCAATGTATTAACTAGCAAGTGGGCTGGCTCTATGTCAACTAGTAGAAGGCCAAGATGGATAGATAGTCAAAATATGGGCATATGATAAGGTTTGAGTCCTCAAGCTATCGTTGAGGGGGAGATGGTTGAGCCTATCATAGGGAAACAAGCACATATGGATTATGAGGGGATGAAATTAAATGGTTTAATGTTCACCTTCTAATCACTAATTGATTTTTAGAAGGATGTGAAAAATAATTTCTTTAGAAATCTATAGTTAAGCATGATTGGTTTGGAAAAACCCAAAGATGGATTACCCTTGGGAAGTTCTTTTATCCTATAATTTTTTTTTGCTTTTGTTGTTATTGTTTGGTAGAGAATTTTAGTGGATTTAAGGTTTGGTTTAAAGTGATTTATTTTAGATATTAGTATTTGTACTATCTATTTGATTATTAGTGAATTTTTTCGATGTAGCCTTGCTAGTGAAGTAAGTTTTTTGTATTGAAAGATCAAACAACTTAAATCTTCATGTGCTATTTATTTTCTTTAAGTGGATTTAAGGTTTTAGTTTAGAGTGATTCTTTTGGATATTGGTATTTGTACTCTCTATTTGATTATTAGTGGATATTACTCGTGTGGTGTCGTTAATACAGTAAGCTTTTTACATTGAAAGATCAAACTACTTAAATCTTCGTGTGCAATTTATTTTCTTATTACTTATTATTTTGCCTTAACACATTAGTATTTATTTGTGCAATCTAAATTGATTCATGACTCTTGTTTTTGTATTTGTCAATTTATAACAAATTGATATTAGAACATAGTTTCATCCATAATTTTTTTGATTTTTTTGATTTTTTTGAACTTCTAGTAAATTTGTGGTTGTGTTTCTTTCCATTTAATTTTGGTTTTTTTTGTTATGGAGACAAAATAAGAAATTGAAAACAAAATCGATGCTAATTTGTGGCTTAATTTAGAGAGTTTGACTCTTTTGGGAAAACACGTTGCATGTTATTTTAGGTTGTTTTGGGCATATATTTTTGGATTGAAACTTGAAATACCTATTATTTGATAAATTGGTCTTCATCAACTATATTTGTGTTGAATATTTTGTTTGAAAACAAAAAGTATGTTTTAGTAGTTAAAAATAAAGTGTTAATGAGCAATTGGAGCATAGATCTACTAATAAAGTGCAAGTTTGCCTTTTACTTCAACTTTTAGTATATAAGTTCAAGCATTGTTGAGGCATTGATGTTTGTAATAAATGATTGTCCTTGGAGACTAAAGGCTATAACCATTTGGTATTTGGAGGAATTTTTTTTTTTTTGAAGAACTTGATTTCATGTTGAGTTAAGATGAATTTTTTTTATTTAGTTAGCTATAAAATATTCTAATATAATTAAGATTGTATTATTAATAATATCATGGGTATACAATGTGTTTTTTTAATTTATTGAATATGATGCTATTTATTTGATTTTTAATTAAATAGGCTTAATATTATTGAAATTTGAATTTGGTAATATATGTTACCCTTTTTGCACCAGCTGAACATGTGTGATTGTGAGAGTTTGGAAGCCACAATTCTAATATGTTGAGGCCACCATTAGATCTTAGACATAGTATTCGTGGGTTTGCATTTGAATAATAGAGCAATCTTCCGCTTTTGAAGATTCATTTCAATGATGTGCAGTAACTTTGGTTATCATTATCAAGATTTTTCAACTGTTTCTTGCTTATTTTGTTAGCATTTAGTAGATATATTTCGCTGATGGATTTGGGGATTTAATTTAATTTAATTTTTTTTAGATATTGATATTGTAATTTTCTTATGATTATTGATAAACAATTTTGGTACGATGTAGTTAATAAAGTTTGCTTTTTTATTTTAAAAGGTCGATCCATTTTAATTTTTGTATGTCATTATTTTTTATTTTATCTTAATTTATTAATATTTATGTACACAATCCAAATTAATTCTTTAAATTTTTACACTTGCCCTTTATATATAACGTGTAATTGTTTTTTCTTGACAGAAGCCCACAAGCTTTTGGTCTAAAAAACTGACTAATTTTTGATACAATGTGAATTTTTTAGAATGCATAAACATAAAATACCCAATTTCAAAAAAATTAACCCCAAATGTATTGATACGTGGCCTCATTAATTAATGAAGCAAAAAAAAAAAAAAGATATTACACCACTACCAAAGGAAGAATCAAATCCTAATCTTGAATTTGAGCACCATTGAACTATAACAATAAAAAGGAAAAATGATAGAACTTTCAAATCTTAAATCTTTGACATTGAAAAAATAATAATTAAATAATCACAAATCAAAGTAAATATTAGGGTTAAAAAAGGGGGCAAGTAATCCTAATGGACCTGATCCAATTTAAGATATAAATTGTGTACTGAAATGGAGAGATGCATTTTGAGAACGTAGTTGCATCTTTACCTATGACTCCTCAAATATTCAGTTTTGTTTCAATGAACAAAGCCTTATTCATTTTAGATAACAGGAAAATGTTGCATCAAGAAACAAACCACCAAGAAGTTATTGCCGCCGCAGCTGCAGCCGCAGCCACCACCATCATCCAACCATTGCATATTATATTAAAAATAGGATGATCATCCCAAAAAAACACAAGCTTCTTGCAATCTTCCTAGTAACTGATTAGCTTAATTACACATTCATGCATAGGAAAACAATAATGGTTTTAAATTATAGTTTTATTATATACAATTTAATATTGTGGATACGTGTAATTTGTTCCCCCTTTGTTATGTACCTTTTCTTCAACTTCAATTTCAGATTTCTCTTGGATTGTTGGTACTTCTGTAATTGCATTCTGTATTCTCATTTTGACACAACATTCGACGGTTCATCTCTGCATACATTTCTTCAATCAAAGGTTTCCATAGACGAACACGTGCATTTATAAACCAATTGGATACCTGAAGATACCAAGATACATAGAAAAATAAGTGCACAACAACATGTTCTTATAGCTCAAAATCTGAGATAATATATAACATTGGGAAAAAATAAGCACATGACTCATAGGTAAACATCATTTTAGAGAATTGTGATCAATGATGCACTAAAATGGGTACTCTGAACTATGGTTAAATGCCATTTTGAGGCATTAATTTAAGTAAAGATCCACTTAGTATAAATATGTAGCCATAATTGATTTAGATTTTCTTTATGAGGACTTCGAAAATCATATATTTACATACTCAATAAGATAATATTGGATGAATGAGAAATTGAGTCTCAAAATTCAATCATTAAAGAATATGAGATGGTTTTGTTTTGTATTTGTCGCACATGAAAATAATAATAACACATTTAAGATTTTATATAATATTTGCTTTCCTAAGAGTGGTAAGTTAGTTTAGCAAGAATGCTTTCTCTACATGCGTGCACATGGGAGGGTGCAAATCCCTGTATATTCGGTCCAAAAATCCAAAACTCCAATTGCGTGCACACATGGTCTCGTGAATATAAGTAATTTCATCTTTCTTATTTGTATTTCATGTTTAAATCTTGTTTGTCTACTACATTATTTCCTACAACATGATCTTGGATTTTCATCAATTACGATATATGACAAGTACGTGCACTTGAAATCAAAGAAAATTCATACACACCTGACTTCTAGTCAAGCCACTTTTGACTGCAAGCAAATGTTTCTCTGAATCTTTAGGATACCTAAAAATTCATTGTGCTAGTAAGATATTGCAGCCTCTCCTTGTTAAGAAAAATAGTGAGATTCATGCATCCAAAATTTAACTCTTTCGCCTAAACAAAGCTAAAAAACTATATTTCATTTCATAAACATGTATTAAACAACGACAAATAAGTAAAAAATGCTCACGGATGAAGGAAGTTTTGAAACATCCAACCCCTTAAAACCGAGACAGATCGTTCTGGCAAGCCTCTCTGGGGTCTCCATAACCGGTTATCTTTCTTTTTTAGCTGCTGAAGAGCCCACTGCTTGGGGATGAAAGAAGTCTCAAATGATGATTCACTATCTCTATCACAAACAGGGTTGAAATGTGCTTCCATTGCAATAAAATAGTTGCTGATCTTTTCTCTCAAGTTTTTATACAGTGACGAGATTGTATGAAGAGCAAAGCGAGCATGTATCTGAGGATTCAACTTCGTAACTTCATGAAATGCAGATATAACTGTATGGAGTTCATCCATACACTGGTTGTAACAATCATCCACCTGAATCACAGAAAATATTAATAGCATTGCATATTACCTCAATATGCCAAATTTTATGTCCAGAACACCAATACGTTAAAAAGACCATGGGATAAATTCAGAAACCGGAAATTAGATGAATCAGCCTTGTTAATCCGATAGCCATGCTAGACTATGGCAAAATTACATAACAAAAACATTCAAGCAGACTTGGCAATCTTAAATTGATATGTTTCCAGTACTCAATCGAAGCTAATGTCTGAATATGATATAAAGTATGATGATTTAATCATCATCATTCATATCTCTAGTTCAATATGGCCAATTCCACTAGTTCATAGCACAAGTTTGCTTACCATTTCTAGTAAAGTTAGCAGTTTTGCTTTGTTAATTTCGAATGTCCGTCTTTGCAATGCAGGATCCATTTGTACTTCATGTCTGCTACCTATTTGAGTATCCATGAGAAATGTCTCTCGTTCAGGCCAGCTTGGAGAGAATGGGGTGTTAGTAGAAATACTGGTGGCCGCCAGAGAACTTGTTTGATCTAGATTTTCAAAGGCATGATTCGCTATCTGACCAAGTATGTCCTGAATGACACACATGTATCTCGATTCCAATACTGCTTTTGAGAATCGAGGGGTTCCACCATATGAACCGAATCTAGGTGATAGCTCCTCACTGTTGCAGGAAGTATGCTCTGAGGCAAACCTAGTTTCATTCAAAAAATTGTGAGCTACGACAGATGAAGTCATATCTGGGTATTTATCTTGAATATACATCCCACTAATAACAGATGGATGGGAGGTGCCGAGGGTGAGTGACAGTTCATTCCCAAACCGAGCACCATTTGATGATATCCATCCGGTAGCATCCAGGTCTCCTGATACATTAGATTGGGGATCGGTTCTTGTCGGAGCTTTCCCAAATGAAAATACAGAACCGGGGTACTTAGGGATATCCCAATGATTGCTTCCATTCCCAAAAACTTCATTATACTCGCAATACTTAGGGAGGGTACTAAACCGAGAACTTGGAGAGTTTGAATATTCATTTGAAACATAATCAGTCAAAACTTGTGAAGAATAGATTGTAGGCACTGAAACTCCAAAATTGTTGATATTATCTTGAAGATCACCTCTTGCAGCAAGAAAGCTAGCAATAGCAGAAATAGGTGTTTCTCCAAACTCTGAGTTAGAAGTGACACTTAAAGCATCATGTGAGGCATCTCTAGCAGCATTCCTTGTATGGTGGTAACCAGCATTTGGTTCAATTGTTGCATGCAGTGGAATGGCCATGATATGGTGTTGGTCATTAAGGTCAAGTCCATAGGATTGAACAAGAGAGTTCATGGAAGTATGTGGTGAAACACCATCTAGGACAAGAGAGTTTCTATTTGCAGCATCCAATGTGAAATTTGAGATTTGATTATGCATTGTATCACAAGACCAGGATAAACAAAAAACTCGAAAACTAACCGTATGCAGAAATATGCGGGAACACTTGGAAACAATCAACCAGGAAAATGTGAAAGCTTTAAGGATCCAACTGTCACTTGGATGGTTTCCATTAAGTGTTAATCAACCTGAGCACATTCATAAAAAGACCATTACTTTAACATGCTCTCATAATATTTACATTAAGTGTTGACTCCTAATACCTAGACTGTTCATTTTCCGTAAAGCACTCATGTACAGGCGACATGACATGAACATGGTATGGTAATCGAACACTTCAATTTAGTGGACATTTAAAGAAAATTAAGAAAAGTTCCATGAATCCTAAAAGAATAATAAAAGAGTGTCGGTAACATAGCCTAATGCAGAAAGAGGAACAAATATAATAGTACCAATAATTCATTAAGATGACAAGAATCAGAGAAATAACATTAAAGTGTGGAACTCCAAGGAAGAGATCTCTAATTTTTTTTTTGTCTAGAATTAATAACACAAAATCTGATTCTGTACAAACCAGTAAAACATCACATAAGAATTTAGATAAAGGCTACCTTCAATTCCTTTGCAAAGTCTTATTCATTATTCAACATCAAACCGAGAATGCAGCACTTTTACCAAAGCTTTCTGAAAGAAAAATATGAGGTTAAAACTAAGCTCATCCAAAATTAGACCATGAAGAGCCAAAATATCAAACAGCAAAGAATCCAAAAGGTGGTTTATTTTCTTTGCATGAAGAGAAAATGTGGGTTTTATTTATTTTTATTTTTTAAAGAATCCAAAGCCCAAGCAAGTGAAGAAACAGAAATTGAGAGTCTTCTTTCTTGAGACAGACCCCATACAAGATTGATGGTCACTAAATTTGGTTCTGACGACAAGCTAGATTAAATTCAAAGATGAAAAGCATTAATGGGTAGAGAAGCCATTATAAGGAAGAAAGAGAGTGCTAAAAAAGACCGTAAAAAAATAAAAATAGTTACATGAGGTTAAATAATTATTAATTTAAAAATTCTAGCTTCTAATTGTTACATTAAATATTAAAAATTTCATACTTTTTTTTAAATATTATAATAATTTTATTATTATACGAATTTTAATTTGATAATTTTTAATTTAAATATCTATGATCTTACTATATATAAAATTAGGTATTATAAATATTTATTTTAATAAATTATAAAATTAAAAGTATTTATTTTTATAATAAGAAGATTGTTAATATTTAAATTATAAATTACGAAAATAAGGAATAAAGTATTTTTTATAATAATTATAAGATGGATATATTGATTTATCAAAAATTACTACTCTACTAAAAAAGGTTTTTTTTTTTTTTTTTATCCTTTTCTAATGAGAGGAAAATGACGTTTAATGAATGAAATGGACCCAGCAAATTAAGATAGATGAAGATAAAACCCATTACACTTGGTTTGGCTGCAGAGAAAGTAACTCAGACTTTCTGTTTTTGTTTAGGAAGGGGATCACATTATAAGTATCATATAGTAAAATTAATAAGTAAAATTAAATTTAATAAAAAATTATTATGTTAATTTGATTGCGGTATAAAAATGATTGTTTTCTTTTTTATTATTATATATAAATTGGGTTGTTTACCTTACAACCTCTCATTGTCTGCTGCTACTCTGCAATCAAAATATCTGAATTCTCCCTGTTTCATATTCCTGTTCATTCCAGCTCTTTCATTTGCAGATAAAGTCCTTTGCTTTTGTTCCATTTCAGACACTAAGTATGAGACATTTCAGTAAATAAAGTAACAGCCGTTGTTTTCAAAATTGCGATATATTTTAAACATATATAAATTTACACATACATTAATATATTTATATTATTTATTTTTAAAAGTCATATATTATTAAATTTTTAATATAATATCAATATTTATAAATATAATTATTAGGGTAGTGTAAAAAATAATATTATTAATAAATATAACTGATGTATAAAAAATTAACATATAAAATAAAATTATAATAAATTTGTGGTATATTGTTGTATCATACACCTAAGCAAATGGAATGAGAAAACAAAAAGAAAAAAAAATAATGATAAATATTTTTAGCAGTGTACTGTTTTGGGAGTTCCAAACGGGAAGAGATGAAAAATGTTGATCTAGCTGATGCAAGCAAGCCTCCATGGTGACGATACAATTTGGTGAGCATATCTTTGACGAATTTAACATAGTAATTGCAAAGTTGGGAAAAAAAACCATATTAATTGCAAGGACTATATACTACTATTATTTTTCTTTTCTATTCATTTTTTTTAATATTATTATATATTATAATTATAATTCATTTAATAATTTTTATTAAATTTAAGTATATATATTTAAATGTATTTATTAATAAAATTATATTACTATCATTTAAAATTTATCTTAAATTTAATATAAATAAACATTCATTAATATAATTTGAAGTTTAGGTTTTTATAAGTGAGATGTCATTTGATAAACAATGCATGAGTTGTTATTTGATAAAGAGTGTTCGGTTATGTATTAATTTGTTATATAATGATAATTATTGTATTAGATGATTATTAATTAAAATAATAAAATTTAAACTTATATTATTAATATTATTAATTAATATAATTAAATTTATATAATTATAATATGTAAAAATAATTTATTTGTTAAATCTTATAATTATATATTAGTTGTTTGTGTAACAAATAATAATAATTTATTGCATAAAGAGTTTTGGTCTGGTAAAATGATGAATGTATTTACGTGTTATCAGATGCCTTGATCTGGATTTGATGTGATGGTACAATCTTGCCCTTTTTCCTTTTTTCCCGCTGAATGATGGTCCTATGCATCTTACTTCCTTCAGCATTATTATCACATGTGACACTTCGAGTTAAATTTTTCTTTCTTTTCAAAATTCTAGTTATATATATAAAAAAGACTTGTTGTGTCTTATTTATTCGGCATGTTTTATTTAATAAATTATATTAAAAAAATAATATAATTTTTCTTTTTTACTTTATATATTATAAAATAATATTTTTATATTTATTTTATATATTTTTATTATTAAAAAAATTAACATATCATTTTATTTTAAATTTCGTATAATTAGATATTAATTAAATCTCTTTAATTTTGTATAATTAGATATCAATTAAATCTGTTAAAAATTACTTAACTAAGAAAAGCAATTAAGTTAATCAAAATTTTCAAATTTATTTAATTAGTTAAATTAATAAAAAAAATAAGAGATTAATATATCTAATGTTAAATTTAGTATATGTAATTAATTAATTATTAAATTTAACCATTATTATTATATTTTTATCATTAAAAAGATATTTAGAAACTGTAAGGAATCCAAGACTAATTCTAGTTAAAAAGTCTGAGAGGCAAAGATATAGAACGATAGACTTTTTAATTTTATATTCTTATGATTTTTAATTAATTTTTATTTTTTAAATAACACTCTATAATCTACATGCTCTACATTAAGATTGAACCCTTCAATATATCTTTGCCTCTTCAATTTTAAATAGACAAATCAGCATGCTAGTGTAGTGCAACAATGTATTTTACATTGAGTGAGTTTCAATATATTGTTACATATGCTAGTGTATTTTTGTGACTTATTAATTAGATGTTTTTTTTAACAAAATTAATAAAAATAAATAAAAAAGTTATTTTAGTTATTAGCCTTTACTTCTCCGTATCTATTTACTTGATCGAGTATGTTATTGAATTTAAGGGAGTCTTAGAATTTAATGAAAATGTTTCCATTAAGGAGGAGTTTAAATTACTTGTACTCCATGATTTTATATGCTTTATCAATTATATGTTGTTTCCTTGTATGTTTTTGAAGTTTTCATATGACAAAAGAGGGAGAAATTTTGTACGGTAGAAACAAGAAAAGCACATGGTGAGTTTGGTGTTTGTCCCCCTTTAAATATTTCGTTGGTGTCGTTTAATATTTTACTAACAACTTAACCAATAAGATGAAAGAAGCTTGCTCATTTGTTTGGTTTTGTGTTATGTTGCAACAATTACCATATTAAAAGCGACATAACCTTATATTTTAATTTTATTATGAACCCTAAAATCATATTATATTTATCACCAGTGTCAAATAAGAAAATTATTAGATTAGTGTGATCTAATTTGATTGATTTATATCGAATTTGAAAAACTAAAATGGGTATAGTTAATACACAATTAAGTATATATTTTACTATTTAATTAAAAATAAATATTATTCCGTCAATCTATATTTATGAAAGATTTAATATTCTAAATAATTAAATATTAATTAATTAATAGTGATTATTTATGATTATATCATTCGTTAAACCTATATATAGGTTCTCATAAATAAAAAAGATACGCCTAAATGCATAAACTTATCACTTAAATTCTATCAAACTTCTTATGATCTTAGGTTTTCTCTTATAATTTGACTTAAGCATTAGAACTGATACAATACCTATCGATGTCATCACATTTGAAGTGATTTTCTAGTGATTCGTAGGTCTACGTGTCAAGAGAATGAGACCTAACAGAAATTGGCTTCAACATTTGGCATCGTCGTGGGAAAGAAATTTGGTGTTCAATCGACTAAGCTAGTGAAACACTCAAGAATTCAAAGTGTTATCGTCTTTTTTGCTCTATTTGTTGTGTTCTTCATTTAATTATCTCCTAATAACGCGTTTGATCTATTAAGTCGCTAGGATGAGCTCCTAACATCGTTTATGACCTAGCTGGCACCCAGGACCAGCGCTCTACTCTCAACGTCCTCCAAGAGAATTGGAACACCTAGAAGGAGATCAATTGCCTTGATTATGGATCGCCTACCTCTAGCACCTTAGATCCAAATCAAGTACCAAACCCCTATGAGGAACTCATAGGAGCACTTGAGTAAAAGTTGGACACTAGGCTACCCCGATCACTTAGCCAACTAAGGAGACTAGACTTCTCAACCTATCAAATGAGGAACCATACAAGGCCATCCAAGAGGAGCTTGATCAACCTACCTTGGCCGAAGCCACTCAAAATAGACATCTATTCATCCATCTAAAAGATGTACTTCAACATGCAATAAAATGAGGCAACTAGTCAAGTAGGCCATTCATGTAATGTATTTAGGTAGATCAACTCCTAGGAAGAGTAGTTGACATGATTAAAAACATGCAAGTATATGTGACCAAATTATACAAATGATAAATAAATTAAGAACAAAGGATTTTGAATCCATGAGGATTATGATAGTAACTATCACTACTTATTAGCTTGTTAGTTAATTAGCAAATAGGATTTTAAAAATTGTTTTTAAATAAAAATAAAACTTAAAACAATAAATAAAATAACGAGCACACATATTATGAGAAATATGTAATTATGAGACTATTCTCACTACTAACCAACAAACTAACCAATTATATCATGAATCAATACTTAATTTCTTAATCCCAAATTACTATCGTGACCAATAATCATCATTGAATTCTTTTAACTTTAGTTTTAGAAATCTAGATCACTTAAAACTTCCAAATTTTTCTTAATGTTTATTAATTAATGATAGAATCTACTAACCAATCTAAATTGAACAACCTAGAAGTTCATTTACTATATTTAATCCATTCATTTCATTAAGTTCTAAAAAGGAGATAAATAAGCAACATAAGATTACAACAATCATTTACCTATTTAACGAACGTATTTAACCCTACTCATGACAAAAGCTACGAAATACAATTTTGAATAAGAATATTAGCGATTACATACCAACATTTTAGACTAGATATAAATATACACATGTAATAAACTAGTTGATCACTCTAATTCATACATGCATAGTTATGACATTTTAACATAGAGTCAAACACATCAAAAATCAAGGATTGAATCTAAAAATTCACCATGACTTTAAATTAATACAACCATAGTCTAGGGCTTAAAAATTACCCATAATCACATAAATAAATTAGCTAGGTATGAATTCTTAAAGAATCATAATTAAAATCATAGAAAAAAAGAAGAAAAAGAAAAAGAAAAATAATAAACTAAGACTAATGTCTATAACTAATCTCCAACTCCTTAATTGCCTCATTGAATTCTATCTTTCCTCTAGCCTCCAAATTCTTTATAGATCTAAGTGTATTTTTTTGTAAATTCTATGTCTAAAATCTATGCATCTTTTGTTGTTAATACTAGTTACCTATTTATAAAATAAGAGTTACACACAATCTAATTAGGATTAGGGTTGTAGATGTCTAAAATAATTATAATTTTATGCCTAGAAAATTTGGAGTAAGTGGGATTGGGAATACTAAAAATATGGTTTTTTAGCCACGACGTGCTTAAACTTATGTTGCGAAGTGACTTTGTTTCTAGTTTTGTGAAATTCAATCCGAGAGACTGGTGCCACAACGCACATATATTTATATTGCGATCCACTCTTATTTTTCACACCTTCATGTTTTGAGCTCTCTTTTATGTATTTTGTACAAATGTTTGCATTTAGGTTGTAGGAGAATTATGCCCCTAATTGTGAGGATTTCTTCGATCCTTTGTTATCTGCATCTTTTAACGTCCAAAAGTACCTAAAATATATCAAAATGTACCTCGTGATTTTTAAAATGTTATTTATAAAATATTTAGGTAAAAATGTAATATTAAAAGCTAATTCATTCTCTTAGCCATAATAAATCATAAGATATGCGTACTTTTTTAAGCACATATCACAACCCTCAACCATATTTTGGTTAATTAGTCCCTAGCAAGATAAGTGATTAAAGTTTCTTTCAAATGGAGAGTAAATTAACCTATCCTAACCTAACCTAAATTATTTATGTATATTAACACAGTTGCATTTAGCATATGCAATAAGCCTTTAAAGCCTTAGGTTGCCCTACTGGATGAGTTATAGTCTCGTGAGTTTTTTTCAGTGATGATACCCACAAACATCAAACTAAATTAAATTAAAATGACTCAAAGAAATAAAAATATAAAAATAAACAAAGACAATAACTATCAAATCAATTATACATTTATCTCAAAGATTTTCCATAACATTTAAGATATAGACTATTTAAGTCCCACTCTTCATCAAAGACTAATTCAAATATTAATTTCACTTTCATTGTCAACTCTTAGACATCCATCTAACCACAAACCTATAAAATTCATACTAGAAAATTTTATGCATAACATCTATAGAACAAAATTATTGGTCTCTAGATTATGCAAATATAATGTATATACATAGTAATCACAAACCCTATAGGCTTATCTTTCAATTCATTATGCATTAATATAGAATGGTCACACTAATTTAGATGATTTGGTCTTTATCATGGTTATAACATTAGGCTAATGTGTGGGATTATGAAATAAATGGAAAGATGAGTCACAAAATAAGAGAACTCAAACACAATTATTTTTTCTAAGTACGAAGTTAACTTTAAGTGTCACCCATTCATTCAATCATAATTTAAATCTTCATCCATAATTAATGTACTCCTCACTTTACTTATTTTGTACATCACTACATCCCTTGACTCCAAATATTATTAGTAATAATTTTCTTTTGAATCTAAAAATTTAGAGTATACACATAGCATAAAATATCACATGCCATAACCTTTGAAGTCCAACAAAAATATTTACAACTGCCAACATATTGTTTTTCCATATATTCTTGGGTTGTAATATATTTTCTCCTTTCATTACTACTCTTTCTTTTCCATGGAGGGTTTATACTAAATGTGTTTCTAATAAGTTCTTTTAGGAATTAAAAGGGTAGGATAATTTACTTTTTTTTTACTCATAAAAGAGATGAATTATAACAAGCTAAATAAAAAAAACCTATAGCAGCTACCAAGAAGAGAGAAAAGAGAGAAAAATTTCAAGAGAAGATCAAAGAAGACACAACTTTTTAAAGAATTTAAGAGAAGATTAGTGCTACAAATCAAAGGATTGAGCATATCTCTTGTTGTTCTCCTTTATTTATCAAATTTTATGTATTTATTTTTGAAAATATAAGCTTTATGAACTTAATTATCTATATCTAATTTATTAATCTAGGGGTCTTATAAAATCAATTTTTTACATGTGATGATCTAATATTTTACCCCAATTGTGATTACAATTCAATTATATTATTTAATTTAATTTTTATGGTACTAATTGATTGGCTAATAGTTGATTAATAGAAGTAATTAAATATATTTGAGAGATTTATTTATTTGTTTGTCTTGATTAAATAACATACAAAATCTCTAGGCAGAGATGTACGATTCTTAGGTGTATGATCCATAATTGATGAACTTAATTAGCAGTATGCAATCTAATTGGCATGAGAGTGTGATTAAATTAATTATTATATGGTGTGTAGTTTACTTGAGATAGGACTGCATATTAGGTTAGATTCAATTGATCATATAATTGATTGGTAATTATTTTTGGGGAAATCTTAGATTCACATGCTTAGAAAATTGGGGGATTAAAGATTTGTAGATCACTTTCTCATATATTTTCAGAGTTGTTGAGTTTTGATTTTAGTAATTAGTTGTCATTTATTGTGTTTTTATAATTTTCTATTACCAAATAGTATTCATAATAGTCACATTGATACTAGGTTGTCCGTTACACAAGTCATATACTTATGGTTAGCATGTCAAGTTTTTGGCACCATTACGGGGGAGTTAATTACTTGTAATAGATATCAATAATGGTTACTACTATACTAGTTTGGATGCTTTAATTTGTTTTTAGTTTTTCCATTGCATGCTTAGGTGAAAGGTGACAATTTTGTACCTTATGATATTGATGAGTGCTCAAAAAACACTAAAATTACCATGATTTTATCCACATTAATTGATTAAAAATATATATATTTATATAAATCTGTCTTTTCGGAATCACGGGTATTTTTATTATTTTTCAGGAATTTTTTCTTAAAAAATAACTTAAAGACTCAAAGAGGAATACTGTAGGCAATACATCACAAATATATTCATAAATAAATGAGGAAAAGTCAACAAATATGGAAAAATTGGATAAAATGGGTCAAAAAGGAGGAAATTGCACACGCAGCCGCCCAGGTGTATCAGCCAACGTGCCCAGTCGCATCGAGCATCCACGCGCATGCCGCTGCCTATCTGCGCCCAATCTGTGCGCACTACTACCCCACGTCAGCATGACATCATCAATAACGTCATCATTCACTACTCCGCGTTTCCACCATTTTTAATAATTTTTTCACCCACTTTTTCTTCCTCTCCTCACCTATAAATACCTCCATTCTCTTTACTTCAAAACACACCTAAAAACACATCTTCTTCTCTCTTTCCTTCTCTCATTTCTTAGTATTTTTTAGTTTTTCTTAGTTGTTTAGTTTTTCTTAGTTTTAGAGTTCTTCTGTTTTTGAGAAGAACTAATTATGTTTTTATAATTTATTTGCTTTTTGATTCAATAAATGGCAGTGCAAATTCTATTTAGAGGTTTTCGAGCAACAGGAATAACATCAAAGTACTGTAAGGATTTTATTTTCTTTATAGTTATTTTTTATGCTTTATTCTTACATGTTATATTTAATTTGTCTATGATTAAATTTAACTTTACTAGCTGTTTGTAAACATGATATAATAATAACGTTGTTATGCTTGTGAAATATTATTTAGGTAAAAATCTCTAAAATGAATTGATTTTATTTATATTCAAGATTTTATATTAAGAATGTTAGAGAGAAATATATTATTTTTCATTACAAACTTAAATCTGAAAATTAGATTTTAAGGTTTAGTTATCCAATATGATTTAGAGTAGTGCTCTTTTATTTGTTGGTACAATCACCCGGTAGTTAGAGTGAAGCTCTATTTCAAAAGTTTTTATAAGAATTATTATCTGAAAATGTATTGACAACATGTTTTCAGTAGTGGTTTTAAAACTTGAAAGTTAGTACTCGGATAATTAAATTCTTAGGTTTAATTTGAACACCTTGAATAAAGTTTAAACTGTCTAACCCCACCAAAGGTGGCATTTAAATGATTCATTTTCAATCTCTTAGAAAAAAGGAATTAATTTAATTAACCAAATTAGTTATCAACCCCACCCATAGGTTTTAATTGATTTGTTTAGTTAACAAAGAATATCTAACCCCACCAAAGGTGGTATTCATATAAAAAAGAGAGAATCAATAAATATTAATTTATATCTTTAATAACCTAAATAATATGAGCAAGCATAATTAACTTAGTTATTATATCCATAAATACTCACTATTATAAATGATAAAATTTGCATCAATATTTATTGAATCTGTATCTGTATCTATGTTTATTTTTATGTTATTAGATTAGAAACACAAAAACCCAAATATCGTGATAGGATGTTTAGGATTTAATTTCATTTTTAAAAGTTTGAATAATAAATTAAAAACCACATATATTTCTTCCTTAGATCGACCTTGGGAGTATACTTATCATTTTCTACAAAATGATTCGTGCACTTGCGAGAGTTTTATAATATAAAACCAAAGTATTGGTAGGATCGGCGATGTCGGTTTTGCTCATCAAGTTTTTAATGTTATTTCTGTTGCTGGAAAACCTCCAAACAGAATTTGCACTCCCATTTATTGAATCAAAAAGTAAATAAATTACAAAAACATAATTGGTTCTTCTCGAAAAGAGAAGAACTCTAAAACTAAGAAAAGCTAAAAAACTAAGAAAGCTAAGAAATGAGAGAAATAAAGAGAAAAGAAGATGTGTTTTAGGTGTGTTTTGAAGTGAAGAGAATGAGTGTATTTATAGGTGAAGAGAGGAAGAAAAAGTGGGTGAAAAAATGATTAAAAATGGTGGAAACACGGAGTAGTGAATGATGATGTCATTGATGACATCATGTTGATGTGGAGGCGACGACGTGCGTATACTGGAGTAGGGGCGCGCGTGGAAAGCAGTAGGGATGTGCACGGGATTGGGCGCGTGTGGCTACTCGGTGCATTGGCCAGCGCGGCTGGGTGCACGATTTCCTCCTTTTTGACCTTTTTGACCCATTTTGTCCAATTTTTCCATTTTTATTGACTTTTCCTCATTTATTTATGAATATATTTGTGATGTATTGCCTCCATTATTCTTCTTTGAGTCTTTAAGTTTCGTTTTTAAACGAAAATACCCGAAAAACAATAAAAATACCCATGATTCCGAAAAGACAGATTTATATAAATATATGATTAAATCATATAAAAATATATATTTTTAATCAATTATTGTGCATAAAATCATGGTAATTTTAGTGCTTTTTGAGCACTCATCAGATATGAAAATGGAAAGAACCCCAAATCTTTAAGGGATTTTGTAGTTCTGCAAGTAGATTAGGCATCAATGCTAATAATTTTGAACTCAAGCCAGATGTTATTCATATAATGCTGGAAAACTAGATTGTAGGGTTAGTCAACGATGACCCAAATCTTTATTTGACTTCATTCTTGGAAATTTGTGTGACCTTCAAAATGAATGGTGTCTTGGATGATGAAATTCACCTTCGCTTGTTTCCTTTCTCACTAAGGGACAAGGCTAAGGCTTCATTACAGTCACTACCTATTGGGTCAATCACTATATGGGATCAATTGATATAGAAATTCTTAGCAAGGTACTTCTTACCTTTAAAGACATCTAGGCTTATAAATGATATCACATCTTTTCAATAGTTTGAAGGGGAATCATTTTATGAAGTTTGGAAATGCTTCACGGAGTTGTTAAGAAGATGCCCATACTATGGTCTTCCTACTTGGCTGTAAGTACAAACATTTTATTCTATGCTAGATTAATGGGGTAGCCAAAAACCATAATTGATGCTGCAGTTGGGGGGGTTTGATGATTAAAAATGAAGAGGAAGCATTTGCACTACTTGATGAGATGACATCCAATATTTGCAAATGGCATGTGGAAAGACTCAACTTAAAGAAAGTAGTTGGAGTTGTAAATATAGACACCATATTAAAATTTCAAGCTCAAAAAAATGCTTTACAATTAGGTTTAACTAAGAAGTAGAATGATGGCTCTATGGGGGTAAATATGGTACAAAGTTCATTCATAGTGTGCGATTATTGCCATTGTCCTCATTCTACATAGGAATGTGGGAACCTTCTTGAAGAAATGAACTATGTCAACAATGAAAACCACCAAGAAAACTCAAACTCAAACATATATAACCTAAGATGGAGAAACCACCCAAATTGCTCTTGGAATAATAATAAAAATCAAGTTGGTAATCAATTCAACAGTCAAACATTTCCACTATAGGGTTTTCAAAAACCACAGCAACTATAAGCCTAAGAGAAGAAGCTACCTAGTAAGGAAAACATAAGTTCCTTAATGGGGATGATAAAAGACTTCATCCATTTAGTAAATATAAAATTGAATCACCTAGAGTCCACTCATGAGGCTTTTATCCAAAATTTAGAGATCCAAATGGGGAAACTTGTCTAAGCCATAAGTCAAAGGCCTCAAAGTAACCTTCCAAGTAACACAAAGTGAATCCAAAAAGAGAGGTTAAAGATCATTGTAATTCCATATACTTGAGGAGTGATAAAATGTTAAAGAAGAAACAAGAAGCTTAAAAAGATGAAGAGGATAAAGTGGACATAGAGAGTACTAAAAGTGATTCTAAATCCTCTTATACTCTTCAACAATTAAAGAAATTTCTAATTTTTCATCCATTCTATCTTGTAGAAAAGTGTTATTCATAATGCTATTTATTGAATCATGAAAGCATTCATCAATGGAAAAGATAGAAGGAAAACGTAGAGTCAAAAACTTTAAATTGAAAGTCTCTCTTGAGAATGCCATTGTTGAATTCCCATCATGGACATCAATAATAGTTTTGGTAGTGACCATAAATGGTATACCAGGAAGTTATGTATGTTTTTTTTTGTCCAGGGCTAGGTTTTTCTCCATATCATGAACAAAAAAATCAATAAGTTTTAAAACTTTATCTACTTGTACCAACACATCCAAGTTTTAAAACATTCATTTCAGATATTTAATAGATCTATCCATAAGTTGAAAGGACAAGGTTATAGGGTTTATGATGAGAATCATCGAGCTCTACAAATTCCAAGTGGACCAATCACAAGGTCTAGGAAGGCACAACTCGAAAAGGCTTTAAATGGGATCATTCAAGAGGTCATTCATAATCAAGGGGACCTAAATTGGGAGTGCAAGGATTGGGACAATCCTAGGATGGAAATTAGGGCAAAATTGGCAAAATAAAACTAGGCACATTGTTGTGCCATTTGGACTTTTTGGGTAGCTTCAATTTCAGCCCTTAGATGGAAACAAGGGTTAAGATGTAATATTTTATAGGGTTTCTTTTGTTCTCAGCTGGTCCATGTTTTGCTCCAATTTTGGAGTGCCATTTGGACTGATTTTGGGCAGCTCTCTTTTCAGCCCTTGGATGAAATCAAGGGTTAAGATGTAATACTTTATGGGATTGCTTTGTGGTCAACTGTCCCAATTTTTCCATGTTTTTTGGTCAATGTTTTCTGCTATCTTTTCTGTTTTTTGGCTGTGTTTATTTTCAACCCTTGGATGAGATCAAGGGTTATGATGTATTATAGCTTAGGGTTGGTTTGTATCCTTTTAAGAGCAGCTCAGCTGCTGTAAAAGATAATTTTTGAATGAAGTTTGAATATTCAGATCATTTGAGAGCTCATTCTAGCTCTTTGTTCCTCTTCAAGCAACTTATCAAGTGTTTTGCATCCAAGCATTTGTGGTGAGTAATATCCATACTTGTTAGGGTGTCATTTATGCTAGACTTATCAAGGAATTAGCAGCTCCTTGTGGCATCTTGTCTCCTCAGAAAAATAGTGAGTAATATCCATTGATTTGTGGAGAAACCCTTTGCTATATAATCTGAAATTAGCTAGGTCCTAAACCCTTGGTTCTTATCATTTGGTATCAGAGCCTTTGGTGCTAATTTTCAGATTCCTATCCTTTATTTTTGTTCTTGTTCTTGTGTTCTTGTTGTATTTCTTACACAAAAAAAAAACAAAAAAATAAATATCATTCTGCTGTGTTCTTGCTGAAATTTATTCTCCATACCCTAAAAATATTGCTCTTCTTTGTTTCCACGTTTTTTTCTGCATTTTCCTTTCAAATTCTATTGTGTCCAAAGTTTTTTTTTCAGTAGTAACCTTGCATATCCTGCTGTTTCTGAAAGGATTCTGAAATTTTCTTTCATATTCTGCATTTTCCTTGCAAATTCTGCTATTACTGAATCTATTCTGTATTTTTCCTTACTTATTCTACAAAATCTGAAATATTCTTTACAACGAGGGACACCTCCACCCAATGTTAGGAGGGTTAATAGGCAAGCTCATGTTGGGGATGATATAGAGGAAGAAGATTGGGAAGAAGAATTGGAGGAAGAAGGGGAAAGAATGCCTAGAGGAGGAAGAAGGGGAAAGAATGCCTAGAGGAGGAAGAAATGGGAATAGAGGTGGGAGAAATGGTAGAGGAGGTATGTGGAGACCCCCACCTAGAGCTCAAGATGGAGTTGATAGAGATCTAAGTAGTATAAAAATGAAGATACCACAATTCCAAGGAAAGAATGACCCATAGTTGTATTTGGAGTGGGAGAAGAAAGTGGAGCATATTTTTGAATGTCACAACTACTCCACGGAGAAAAAAGTAAAACTTGCTGTAATTGAGTTTTCTGACTATGCATTGAATTGGTGGGATCAATTGGTCATTAGTAGGAGGAGAAACCGTGAAAGGCCTATAGATAATTGGGAGGACATGAAGGCTATCATGAGAAAGAGGTTTGTGCCTAGCTACTACTATAGAGAGTTACACCAACGCTTACAAAGATTGACTCAAGGATATAAATGTGTTGATGAGTACTACAAGGAAATGGAAGTGGCTATGGAAAGAGCTAATGTTGAGGAAGATCGAGAGACAACCATGGCTAGGTTTCTTAGTGGGTTGAATCCGGACATTGCCAACATTGTGGAACTTCATCATTATGTAGAGATGGAGGACATGGTCCACATGGCAATCAAGGTGGAAAGGCAATTAAAGAAATGGAGTTTTCGATCCCAACCATTAAGGTCTAGTCCCATTACTCAAAAACCAAACCTTACTAGTCCTTGGAAGTCCAATGAGAAAAAAGATGAAATAGCTACATCCAAACCAAGATTTGAGCCTTACAAAGCCAAAGAGATGGGAGCTAGCAAGGACAAAGGTAAAATCGATACCCCAATTTGTAATCGTGACTTAATGTGTTTTCGGTGTCTTGGTAATGGTCATATAGCCTCTCAATGTCCCAATAAGAAGGTAATGATCACCTTAGCGAGTGGTGAGGTTGGAACCGATAATGAAAGTGAAGAAGATGAGATTCCATCTGTAGGGGAATTAGTGAAGAGGAGATAGGACCCGGGGATGGGGAAGCACTTGTAATAAGGCAATCTTTGAGCACTCAAGTCAAGGAGGATGACCTTGAACAACAAAGAGATAACATCTTCCACACAAGATGTCATGTGAGTAACAAAGTGTGTAGTGTTATCATAGATGGGGGAAGTTCCACCAATGTGGCTAGTACTACCTTAGTTGAGAAATTAGGGTTGCCCACATTTGAACACCCTAAGCCTTACAAGTTACAATGGTTAAATGATAGTGGGGAAGTGAAGGTTAATAAGCAAGTATTAGTGAGCTTCTCCATTGGAAAGTACAAGGATGAGGTGATGTGTGATGTGGTACCCATGCAAGCTGGACACATCTTGCTAGGTAGGCCTTGGCAATATGATAGGAGGGTTACACATGATGGATATAGAAACAAGTATTCATTTGTGAAGAATGGTAGAAACATCACACTTGTACCCCTTTCACCAAAGCAAGTCTTTGAAGATCAATTGAGGATGGTTAGGGAAAAAGAACAAAAAGAGAAGAATGAAAAAGAAAAAAGAGTGAAAGAAAAAAAAGAGTGAAGAAAAAGGAGAGGAGAGTGGAAAAATACTAGAGAAAAAAAATGTGAATTTTTATGCTAAGGCAAGTGAGGTCAAGAGGGTTTTTTATTCAAAATAGCCCATACTTGTACTTTTGTACAAGGAGGCAAATTTTTCTATTAACGATCTTAACCAGTCTTTGCCTAGTACCACTATTTCTCTTTTGCAGGAATTTGAAGACGTGTTCCCTGAAGAGATTCCAGATGGGGTGCCACCAATCAGGGGGATTGAGCATCAAATTGACTTTATACTGGGGTCTTCTCTACCAAACTGACCTGCCTATAGGACCAACCCCGAAGAAGCTAAGGAGATTCAAAGACAGGTTGAAGAGTACTTGATCAAAGGTCAAGTTAGAGAGAGCCTAAGTCCATGTGCTATTCCCGTGCTACTCGTTCCCAAGAAGGATGGATCAAGCAGGATGTGTGTTGATTGCCGAGCCATCAACAACATTACGGTAAAATATCGACATCCTATTCCTAGACTAGATGACATGTTAGATGAGTTGCATGGTTCTTGCATTTTTTCAAAAATTGATTTGAGAAGTGGATACCATCAAATTAGGATGAGAGAGGGTGATGAATGGAAAACCGCTTTTAAAACTAAACATGGATTGTATGAGTGGTTAGTCATGCCCTTTGGTCTAACAAATGCACCTAGCACTTTTATGAGGCTTATGAATCATATTCTGCGTGCGTTTATTGGAAAATTTGTTGTTGTCTATTTTGATGATATTCTTATTTACAGTAAAAATCTTGAAGAGCATGTCTTACATCTTAGGTATGTGCTTGAAATTTTGAGAAAAGAACAATTGTATGCGAACCTAAAAAAGTGTGTTTTTTGCATGGACAAGTTAGTTTTTCTTGGTTTTGTTGTTAGTTCTAAGGGGGTAGAAGTAGATGAGGAAAAGGTTAAGGCTATTCGAGAATGGCCCACACCTAAATCTGTAACCGAGGTTAGAAGTTTTCATGGCTTAGCTAGTTTTTATCGAAGGTTTGTCAAAGATTTTAGTACACTAGTTGCACCTCTAACCGAGGTCATTAAAAAGTCTGTTGGTTTCAAATGGGGTGAGAATCAGGAGAGAGCCTTTAAAGCATTGAAGGATAGTTTATGTTCTGCACCTGTTTTATCTTTACCTGATTTTACTAAAACCTTTGAAGTTGAGTGTGATGCATCAGGAATAGGTATAGGAGCTATTTTGATGCAGGAACGGTGACCTATCGCTTATTTCAGTAAGAAACTTCATGGAGCAGCCCTTAATTATCCAACGTATGACAAGGAGCTATATGCCTTGGTTAGAACCCTAGAGACCTGGCAACATTACCTTTGGCCAAGAGAATTTGTCATCCATACCGATCATGAATCTCTAAAACATCTGAAGCGCCAAGGTAAATTGAATAGGTGGCATGCTAGATGGATAGAATTCATTGAGACTTTTCCTTATATTGTTCAATATAAGAGAGGTAAGGAGAATGTTGTAGCCGATGCTTTATGACGGAGGTATGCCTTACTCTCAACTTTAAATGCTAGATTGCTAGGATTTGAATATGTTAAGGAAATGTATGCTAATGATGATGACTTCTCTGCTATTTACCATGCATGTGAAAAAAATTCCTTTGAATTTTTTTATAAATTAGATGGGTATTTATTTAAATAAAATCAACTGTGTATACCCAAATGTTCCATGCGTGAGTTGTTAATTAAGGAGGCCCATGGGGGGATTAATGGGGCATTTTGGAATTAAGAAGACTTTAGATGTTTTGCGTGAGCATTTTTATTGGCCAACAATAAGGAAGGATGTGGGGAGAATATGTTCTAGATGCATCACTTGTAAGCAAGCTAAATCCAAAGTCCTACCACAAGGACTATATACTCCCTTGCCCGTACCAAGCACACCTTGGGTAGATATTTCCATTGATTTTTTTTAGGGTTACCTAGGTCTAAGAAGAGTAGAGACTCCATTTTTGTGGTTGTAGATAGGTTTTCTAAAATGGCACACTTTATAGCATGTCATAAAACCGATGATGCCACTAATGTAGCAGAGTTGTTCTTTAGGGAGGTTGTTAGGCTTCATGGAGTTCCTAGGAGCATTGTGTCTGATAGGGATGTTATATTCCTTAGTTATTTTTGGAAAACTCTTTGGGCTAAAATGGGCACTAAACTCTTATTTTTGACTACTTGTCACCCTCAAACAGATGGGCAAACTGAGGTAGTCAATAGGACTCTGTCCACGTTGCTTAGGGCGGTAATAAAAAGGAATTTGAAAAATTGGGAGGATTGTTTATCTTTTGTTGAATTTGCTTATAACTGGAGTGTGCATTCAACTATTGATCATTCTCCATTCGAAATTGTTTATGGTTTCAATCCACTAACTCTTTTGGACTTATTACCTATTCCTATTTCAGAGAAAACTAACTTAGATGGTGCAAGGAAGGCTGAAATGGTGAAGAAGCTCCATGAACACATTCATGAGAAAATTGAGAAAATAAATAAGGATTATGCTTACAGAGCCAACAAAGGGAGGCGAAGAGTCATTTTTGAGCCTGGTGATTGGGTTTGGGTGCATATGAGAAAAGAACGGTTTCCTGAAAAAGGACGGTCTAAGTTGCAACCTCGGGGAGATGGACCCATTCAAGTGATTGAGTGAATCAATGACAATGCCTACAAAATTGATCTTCCTGGTGAGTATAATGTTAGTACCTCTTTTAATGTTTCTGATCTTTCTCCTTTTGATTATGCAGGTGATGATTTGAGGACGAATCCTCTTGAAGAGAGGGGGAATGATGAGAATGATCGAGCTCTAAAAATTCCAAGTGGACCAATCACAAGGTCTAGGAAGGCACAACTCGAAAAGGCTTTAAATGGGATCATTCAAGAGGTCATTCATAATCAAGGGGACCTAAATTGGGAGTGCAAGGATTGGGAAAATCCTAGGATGGAAATTAGGGCAAAATTGGCAAAATAAAACTAGGCACATTGTTGTGCCATTTGGACTTTTTGGGCAGCTTCAATTTCAGCCCTTAGATGGAAACAAGGGTTAAGATGTAATATTTTATAGGGTTTCTTTTGTTCTTAGCTGCTCCATGTTTTGCTCCAATTTTGGAGTGCCATTTGGACTGATTTTGGGCAGCTCTGTTTTTAGCCCTTGGATGAAATCAAGGGTTAAGATGTAATACTTTATGGGATTGCTTTGTGGTCAGCTGCCCCAATTTTTCCATGTTTTTGGTCAATGTTTTCTGCTACCTTTTCTGCTTTTTGGCTGTGTTTATTTTCAACCCTTGGATGAGATCAAGGGCTATGATGTATTATAGCTTAGGGTTGGTTTGTATCCTTTTAAGAGCAGCTCAGCTGCTGTAAAAGATAATTTTTGAATGAAGTTTGAATATTCAGATCATTTGAGAGCTCATTCTAGCTCTTTGTTCCTCTTCAAGCAACTTATCAAGGGATTGGCAACCTTTGTGGCGTTTTTTAGCATCCAAGCATTTGTGGTGAGTAATATCCATACTTGTTAGGGTGTCATTTATGCTAGACTTATCAAGGAATTAGCAGCTCCTTGTGGCGTCTTTTCTCCTCAGAAAAATGGTGAGTAATATCCATTGATTTGTGGAGAAACCCTTTGCTATATAATCTGAAATTAGCTAGGTCCTAAACCCTTGGTTCTTATCAGTTTAGATCCCCTAAACTTAGCTATAGGAAAATAGAGTAAGGAACCAAATTTATACTAGCTCCTAAATCTAGCATTGATTTAGCCACCTTTATATCCCTTATAGTGTTGTTTATGATGAAACTACTGGTGTCTTTCAACTTTGGGGGTAGTTGGTGCTGAAGCACATCACTAGAAATTTATGGTAATACTACTCTTTTATGTAGCTCATACCTCCTAGTTATAGTATTTAATTCTTTGAAGAATTCAGCAAAAGAGGACATATTATTGATCACTTATAATAAAGGTAAATTTATATCTACTTTAGAAAGCATATTAAAAAGATCAGAGAATTACTTATCTTGTTTTGATTTTTTCAGTCGATATGGAAATGGTATTGATTGTAGGTGTGGTTCTGATGCTTTATGATTTTTGGGAATTTTAGTTGACTTTCCAATTCTTTTCTCAGAAGGTTAATCGTTATTGGAACTTGTTTCTCCACTGTGAGAGATTATAATTTCACCTTCTTTATTATCTGCATGCATTAAATTGTAAATCATTAATAATTTCAAGTAATAATTTATTAACTACCTTACCACTTAGAAGGATTGTAACATCATTTGATTGTTTTTCTTGGTAGGGTATCTTTCTTTTTTCTCACTTTTAGATGCGTTATACTAGCTATCCAACTTTGACTTTAACCTTTTTTACTGAAGCCTCTATGGAGTTCAATCTTTGATTGTTCATAAATTGGTTGTCTTTACTAATTTTAATAAAGACATTCAAATTATCTTCTAAAGTTGGTTTGGATTGACTTTGTTGGTAAGGTTTGTTTTTATATGGCCTTTGTGTTTGGTTTTAAGCGTACGCTTGGTAATTGTTTAGTTTCTAGCAAGGATTAGGGTAATCATAGATGTTGGAATGATACCTTTGCACATAATCTGATTCCTCCAAAGTATCCATATTGAAATGAAATGCATTTGAACAATTAAAAGAAATATTTCCAATTGAACCATAAACTTCATATACCTCTTCATTTGACCTCTGATGGGTAAGAAAGAGTTGCATTTGCTTAGTCAATTCTTCAAGTTGCAAGCCCATTTAATTTTTGGAGATAAGTTCATTGACTCCTACTTAATTTTTGTTGAAAATTAGAATCCCACATGTCATAAAGGTCATAAGTTTATCTGTTGCTTTTTCTCTCATAGCTTCTCCTGTAGCATTATCAGAAATGTACTGACATTGATGTGTCATTCCATCATAAACGATTTGGTTTTGTACTTAATTTGGATAGCTTTGGTGTGGGTATTGAATTAAAAGGAGCTTGAATATGTCCCAAGTTTCATGGAAGTTCTCTCCATCCATTTGGAAGAATATTGCTATTTTTTCTCTTATCGTAAAATGTGGGTAACAAGGAATAATGAATATTTTTCCACTCATAATTCCTTACAAGTTCTCTAAGTTGTATGCAAGAGCTAGTATTGCCAATGATAGACATTGCATACTCTTTCATCATTTTTTGTTCATATTTAGCATCACCTATGTCTACTTGTACATGGGATTGTTCATTTTCTCTTAATAAACGTCCATCTCTCTTGAATATTTTTGAACTTGTAGATCTTAATAAAAACTACGAGTTCATTTCTCAAAGATCTCTTACCTTTTGTACATTAATAACAAAAATTAAGAGAACTGATCACTTAGTACTAATACATAAGCATTATCAGAAGTATAAAGAAAAAAAAGAAAATACACACTATTCACAATTTAGTAAAAAATAATAAATTGTAAAATAAATAATTTAGTACACAAAATTAATACACATAAGGTAAAAGAAATAAAATAATTAAAGAATTAGTAAATAAATGAAAACAAATTAACATAAATTCATGATATATTAAGTTCTTTTATGCACTCATAAGTGCCCCAACATGCCTATTTCTACTAGTGATCAGTATGCACCATACCTCGATGGGAACTTTTCTTTGCCCGAGTGTGTGTTGTTTTTCAAGTAGAATTTCACCAAAACTAATCCATTTTTAATCCAGATTTCACCCTCAACCCTTAGATCTTTTAGGAGTTAATCTAATAGTCCATGTTAGGTAATTTCTTCTATTAATTAACTATAGTAAGACACAAATCAAACATAATTTAAGAACCAAAAATATATAACAGATGCCAAAGAGAGAGATTGAATGTATCTCTTCTTATTTTCCCTTATTTATATATTTTTATGTCTTTCTTTATGAAAATTGGAGCTTTATAAACTTAATTATATTTAGCTAATTTATTAATCTAGGGGTCTTATGAGCCCACTTTTCTACATGTGATCACATGTAGAATATGTACCTATGACCACATTTATAAGAACAGAGGCCTAAGTGATAGAGACCATAAGTAACAACCTATGACCACGATTTTGATGAAAACCGAGACCATAAGTCCTTACCTATGACCTCGGTTTTCTAATAATTGAGGCCATAGAGGGTAACTATGGCCACGATTTTGATGAAAACCGAGGCCATAAGTCGATACCTATGACCTCGGTTTTTTAATAACTGAGGCCATAAGTTGATACCTATGACCTCAGTTTTTTAATAACCGAGGCCATAGACTTTAAATCAAAATTATATATATATTATTTCGGTTACATTTAAACCGTGACTATATAAATCTCAATTGAACTAAATTTCAAATATAAATTAAAAAAATTAAGATTAATTATATTAAATTTAAAAGAGATATTACATTAAGAGTTTAATAGTTTGATACAATAAAACAAATATCATAAAAACTAGTTAATTAAAGTGTTCCAAAAATATAAAATTATACATGAAAAAACTTTAATGCTACTAACTAATCAAATTGTCTACGATGTAAATCATACTAAAAATATTTTGTCACATTGTAATGCTATTCTTCAAAATCTTCGTCCTTGACAGCATGCATTAATTTCCTCATAAAAAAACATCCTCTAGTATGATCGAGCATACAACATCCAGATTCCATTAATATAATCCTGCATGTACAACATCCAGAACACAAGAGTCCTCTCTAGTTATTTATTCTTAATATATAGGTTACACCATGATTATAGTGTCATAAAAATATCTATAATAAATGACACCGTGTGAAAGTACCTATGAATATAAACATCTACTATATATGTACATACCAATTAACATGCAGATTACATGAATATTAGTAATACCTCATATTTTCACAATAAGGTCTTCAATCTGTATATATCTATTACTGCATAAACAACAAATGGTCCACAATTCAATGAAATCAGTAATATCCATATCAATAATAACAACAACATTATTATTTAGTATTGCCTATATCAATAATAACAACATTATTATTTAGTACTACCCATATCAATAACAACAACATTATTATTTAGTACTATCTATATAAATTACAGTAGTAGCATTATTAATTCGTAATACCCATATCACTTACAATAGAGAGACAGAGAAAGGGTCCTTGATAGCGTTGGACAAACCTGTGAATATAAGCATCTACTATATATGAGCGTACCAACATCTAGATTATATGAATATAATCATGCATATACAACATCCAGAACACACAAGAGTCTTTTCTACTTACTCTAAAAATGAAACAGGAATTCCAAATTTTTGTTTAAAAAACCAATCATGAAGATCCCATATCATTCATCTTAGCATTTTATTTTACTATATGGTGAGTTATAACTGTAAGAATCGATTTGTGAATTCTTCCTACTCATTCCGAATCTCATCAATTTCAATATTAGTGTAAGTTCCTTCATGATTAAGTTGTAATGTACACACATTTTAACATATTGTTAGCTTATTAACCACCTATTTTGATTAATTAAAAATTGAAATCATGAATATAATAAGAAATGAAAATGCACAAAATTACGTAAATTATTACGAAGTCAATAATAGAAACAAGTGGATTGGAAATAATGATCCTCACAAACATAAGGACATAATACCCACACGTTACCAAATAATCTTGCTTAGGACACTGTACATTAGGACGAAAATTGAGTTGTAAGCTTAATATATATTATCTAATTAAAAAGATATTACTTTACTAAACCATGCATTTATAACTTACTCTCATTCTATACCATATTGGTAAACCTTGAGACCTTCGATTTTGATGACCATTCAACATAATATGAACTCTATATAAAGAAGGAAAAATAAATAAGAGTTACTTGTGAAGATACATAGGAAAAATAAATAAGAGTTACTTGTGAAGATACATTGAACTTACTGTTTACAAGAACATCAATTTTTTTTAAATATAACTTAATTACTTATTCATGATGTTTTCGATATGAGAGAACACTTCACCCCACATTGAATCCAAATAATAAATGGTATTTATGAATGGCTCGTACACAATTAAGACCCAATGGTACCTACATCAATTTATAGTAAGATATATATTGGTAAATGCATTTGATTACATAACATAATTTTTCGTAAATGTTATACAACTAATACCCACTTACCTTCCATTATATGGAATAATCCACTTATCTCCCTCTTGAGTATTTTGCATCCTTTCAAAAACTAGTCTCACAATTTGAGTACATGTTCTCTTTTTCTTAATGACATACAACCAACTTGGATCAATAAATTTAATCACATCATTCAAATGTTTCTTTTTCAACTCATCATAGCATCACATAGGAAATAAGTTTTAAAAGGTTAATGACAAAATAACAATCAAAATAAAAATCAAGTGAGTAACTTTTAACTTATCATAAAATTAAAAATAAATTAAAATCAAATAAATTAAATGTATCCACAATTTGAGAATTGAATAGCCAATCTCCACCTTTGTGTAAAAAGTTTCTACACACTCAACTGATAGAAAAATAGGTAGTTCATTGCCTAAGATTTGAACTTCCATTGGAACTTTAACAACAAGATCATTAACTGAAGATGCATATGAGCATGCAACTATAAGAAATCTAACATGCTTAGGAAAACCACTAGTTTGGTCATATGTATATGAAATTGGTTTTTTTGTTGGTACCAAAGTAGGCATCTTAGAATATATTTTGTCCACCGGTTTTTCCTTTGAGCTTCCTTTTTTGTTGCCAATGGTAATACATAATTTTGATTTCTCCTTGCTCAAATCCTATTTATTCACAATATGAAGACATATAATAAAATTATATTTGTATTTTTAAATTAATTAACAATGAAAACAATAAAACAATATATAAAAGGTAAGGAAAATATCCTTACTACATCCTTTCCTAATATGACGAGATGTGGAGGCCAAGCAACAAATGAATTGACTGCTTCTGTAACTGTATTATGTTCCCTTGTTGGTATAGGTAAAGGAATTTTTTTTAATATCATCCACAACGGAAACCTTCCAACTCCCATTCAAAGGTTGTCCATGAAAAACACCACTAGAGGCATCACCTACCCTCCTACGTGCCATAATACAAGATGGTGTCTCATATGCTCAAATCCTATTTAGCATTAGAACAAACATTTATAATATAACTTAAACACCACACAAATAAAAATTAAAATTACAATTGTGAAGGAATATTGAAGATTACTTACAACTAATCCCATATGAAAGGTAGGCACATCAGGAGGAGTGGCAATTTGTTGGATGTGTGGTGTAGATGTAGGTGTAATAGTTTTTGTACAAGGAGTCACATTGGAACTATCAATTGGATTATTATGTTCTGGATAATGACTTGAATGTCCTACACTCCTATCTCTCTGTAACTCGGCTCTTAGTGCATCTATCTCTACCTTCATGGTATCAAAGCTTGCAAGCTTTTCCTTCATTGCCATAATCTCATTGGATGGATAATTAGTGCACTTTCTAGGCATGCCAAAATATTCAGTAGATGTTGTATATTGGGAGCATCCTTTAAGAGGACTTGGATGATCCTTCCCCAATGCCATTACTATTGCATCGACACCCATCTCTTCTTCAATCTCACCACTATCAATCTTATCTTGCATTTTATTCTACATCAATTCACACATAAAATAATAAGCATAAATATAATCGATTAATCATAACATATTATCTAATATTTTGAATAATTACCACTTTTTCCAATTTATCTTGAACTTGTTTACTTTTGAACTCTCCTTCTTTAGGAGTGTTAGCTGCGATAAATACATGAGATCGCCGAATTTGTATGCCACCACTTTTTGACTCCTATAGATATGTATAATAAGTTACATAAACATTGTATACCCAAATATCTAACTAATTATCATTCAAACTTAATTTTAATAACTCACCAATTGAATTCTTAGGTTGGAAAAACCCATTCTTCCTGTATGATGATTATACTCATTATGCTTCCTCAACTCAGCATGTTCACAACTTGATTTATAATAAGAGCATATATATGAATAAGGTTGTTAGGGCATATGACTTCAAAATATTAAATGAAAATATTTATACTTTGGTATTCAATAATACCTTGAATTGTTGAGATCGTGTGTAATTCACAAGCGCATGCCAATCATTGTGTACACATGCATTCTTCTTAGGTGGTTTGTATAGCTTCTTCTCATTCAATGGGTCCAAATAAGGCTTAATGTATTTTTTCCTCAAATTCTTTTTGAATGTCTTCCATCCCGAAGCAGCCGTCTTAAGGCACTTACGTTTGTATGCCTTTGGAAGATTGTTATTTTCCTATAAATTCACATGAAAACTTAACAATAAAACTAAATAAGAAAGGACCAAAAAGTACAAGTGTAATATATATATATATAATTACATTCATTGTCGCCCATATCATGTCTTTTTCTGCTGCACAAACTTCCTTCCGCCAATCATTATAAATAATCCTAATCATTGTTTTTCCTAACACATATATCCAACTAATCATTTTTGAACCCTTCTTTTTCAATTGGGTTGCATTCATTATCAAATTCAATTGTAATTTTTTCTGTGCACGTTGATTTAGCAATTTTCTTCATCTTTGTTATACCTCTTTTATTTTTAACTTTTTCTTTTTTCCTCATTTTAGATGGTCTTTCCATATCTGAAGAAGTATCATCATTCGTAGAAATCTCCTTATCAGTGGAATCATGTTCATTCATAACTCTTTCATCTTTGTCATGATCGTCAACAATCTCATTAGGATCAATATACCTATAAACAAAGAATGAAAACACTATAAATGAATATATATATATATATATATAAATTTATAATAAAAAAGAAATAATAAAATTAGAATTATAGACATAAGTTATAAATATAAACAAACACATAATATATTTTACGATGCATACCTAACAAAAAAATTTCAAATAAAGAAAAAAGTTATCTTCCTTGATCAATCCAAGTTGGCTCATAATCATTGCGCATATATATTGAATTATCATCTTCTAAAACATTAGCATCATTTGAGTTAGGTATATTGCTCGCAAAAGATCCATATTCAGACAAAATTTCATTTAATTCTTCCTCTTTGTGATAAAACTCTCTCTTAGGCGGTATCAACACAACTGGCCACTTTATGCCTGTAGGATCTTCTACATAGAATACTTGGTTAGCATGGGTGGCCATGATGAATGGGTAATCTCAATGACCTATCTTACCAAGGTTGACAAGAGTTAATCCTAATTCACTCTTACAAATTGCATTTTGATTATCCTCAACTCAGTCACACAAGAATATTGGAACACGAAACATATGATATTCTAACTCCCAAACTTCTTGAATAACTCCATAATAAGTCCTTTCAGATAGTACCGGGTTATTATCCTTAGAACTTTTAAATTGCAAAGCTTGAGCATTTAACATAACCCCACTATTTTGATTAACACGAATTTCATCCCTTGCCTTTTGTTGTAAATCAAAAACCATTTATAACATATCCAGGATACTCGATAACATCATACCATAGCCCCTTTTCTAGCCACCTTATAGTTTCTATGATGGAATTATTAGGGACACTTAACTCGTCAATAGATTTATCTTGAAACCAATAAATCAAATTACGATTGTGTTAATCTTGAAACCATTTCTCTCATTTTCTCCTGTTCTGAGGATCTGCCTTTAACATATCAATATACATGCTATTAAATATGAGTAATGTGACTAACATATGAAAATAAAATTTAAGAAATTATGAAATGTAGATTTAAATGAAAGCTAGACTACCTTATGTATGGTTCAATCTCTTTATTGTTTGCAAGCACCAAACAATGACTTTGTTCCCATTGAACTTGCACGATGGTTTCAACTAAGCCTGAACTTATTGGTTCACCAATATTCTCTAAACTACCACCCAATGAAAACCTAGGCTGAGGGATTCCAATTGTAGATACACCAGATAGATACTCAGAGCAAAACTCAATAGCTTCTTCTGCAATATAACACTCAACTATGCACCCCTCAGGTCGATTACGGTTACGAACATAACCTTTCGAGAACTTTATGAATCTTTTAAAAGGATACATCCATCGCATGTATATAGGACTATATAGCTGCACTTCTCTAACAAGGTGAACAATTAAGTGAACCATGATATCAAAAAACGAAGGTGGAAAATAATTTTCATGTAAGCATAATGTCTCAACAAGTTCAACTTGTAGTTTATGTAACTCAAATTCTACAATTGTTTTCTTGCAAATGGAATTGAAGAAAAAAAAAGATGAGTGATTTCACGACAAACATGTTTTGGAAGAATTGATCTAATTGCCACCAACAATAATTGTTGCATAAGAGCATGACAATCATGTGGTTTTAAACCATATAACTTTAAGTCTTGCATTGATACTAGGTTTTTAACATTTGATGAGTAACCTTCGGGAACTTTCAATCATAATAAACATTTGCAAAAATTTATCTTTTCATCTCTAGAAAGTGTAAAAGAAGCAAGAGGCAACTTAACCCGTGATCCCTGTTTAATTGGAACAAGTTCTTTTCTAATGCCCAATTCTTTTAGATCCATACGGGAAGCAATACCATCCTTTGTTTTAAAAAGAATATCAAGAACTGTTCCAATTAGAGTATCACATACATTCTTTTCTATGTGCATCACATCTAGTATATGGCGTACATGCAATGTTTCCCAATAAGGCAACTTCCAAAAAATTGACATCTTCTTCCAACATTTGTCACCGTTGTTAGGTTTTACCTTTTTCTTTGAAATCATTTTGAATTTTCTTTTCCCTAGACTACCTTTTTCTTTTTGCATTTCTTTTCCTTTTCCTATTCCTCTTAATTGTCGTTGTAATTTAGCCGTTGCTTTCAGAACTAAGTCTCACTTTCCCAACTTCTTGAAGATCATACCTTGTAATTTGTGTAACACTTCTTCTCCCTGCCAAGCCACATGAGTATCTTCTTCTTCATTGTTACTTACACCTTTCTTTCGAGATCAAAACTTATGCCCTTTTGGCAAGAAGAAATATTTTTTTGAATGTAATAGATATTGAGCACAAGTTTTCTCAGTACATACTGGACATGCATTGTACTCGTGGGTCACATGTCCACACAAATTCCCATAAGCCAGAGAATCATTTATTGTCCACAATACCACTGCTTTAAGATTGAAGTACTCCTTTTTGTATGAGTCATACACATCAATTCCTTCTTCCCAAAGTTTCTTCAAGTCATCAATAAGAGGCTCCAAGTAGACATTAATATCATTACTCGACTGTTTTGGTCAGGAAATTAACATGGAAAGCATCATAAACTTCCTTTTCATGCATAACCAAGAAGGAAGGCTATATGTGATAATAATAAATGGCCAACAATTGTATCTACTACTTAGATTGCTATGAGGGTTGATCCATCAACGGTAATAGCAAGACGCAAATTCCTAGGCTCTGGCCCAAAATCAGGCCACTTTTCATCTACTAACTTCCAACATGGGGAATCTACTGGGTGATGCAAAATACCATCCATGGATTTGGTATCTACATGTCACGTCAACATCTTCGATGTCTCTTTACTTTTAAACATTCTCTTAAAACGAGGTATTGGTGGAAAGTACCAAAGCATTTTAGCCGGCACTCCTTCTTTTACTTCATTACCATTTGATGTAGCCTTCCACCTTGAAGTACCACACTTCGAACATTGAGTAGTGTTTTCATATTGTTTCCTATAAAGGATACAATCATTTGGACAAGCGTGAATCTTTACATACTCCATACCAAACTTACTCAATGTTTTTTTCACTTCATACGTAGAAGTAGGAAACTCATTTATCTTTGGGAGCATTTCATGAGTTAACTTTAATATAGCACTAAAACCAACATCAGAAAACCCATGTTTTTCTTTAAGGTTGTATAATTTCACCATTGCAGACAACTTGGTGAAATTTGTGCAACCAGGATAAAACAGTTTTTCTGCATCTTCTAACAACTTGTTAAATTCATCCTGATTTTTATTGGGTTCATTTTCTATTGCATTTACCATCACAACAGTAGAATCCTCCATATCTATGGATTTGATCTGACGGTTTAGTGATGTGTTTTTTCATCATTCTCTTGAATTAGGGGTTTTCCATGCATATACCAATTTATATAAGTTTGAAAAATCCCTTTACAAATATGATGATCTCGTATATCATCAATATTTTGAAATTCTATGTTTATGCAATCTTTGCAAGGACATCGAATAGGCTTATCGTCTGTAGCATTCAACCAAGAAAAATTCAAAAAAAATGCTTCTACTCCTTCTAAATAATCTTGTGAAACTCTTGGCTTATGCATCCAAGACTTATCCATTTTAAATGACACAACACATGTATTGGTTAGAAAAATAAATTAGAAGGAAAAAAATACAAGTATACACTTGGATTGAAAAGATTAAGGCAATCAAATGAAATTTTTATGCATCTCAATATGCTACCCTACCTTAATGCTAATATTTTTTTTATATAGTTATTAATGAAATATTATTATAATATTTTTAGGTTGGGTCGTGTCCATGTTCCTTCATTTACATCTAGCCATCTAGGGGTATTTTAATCGTATTTTTTAAATACAAAATACGAATGAAGTACTAAAATATACATGTTATAAATTATATGTCAAATTTGCTCCAGTAGAATTGGCAAAAGGTGTGCACATATGTGTTCCAAATAATAGAAAGAGAAGCAAAGAAGTAAAAAGGAATCAAGAAAAAAATAAACAAGGGTTTAGAGAATAAAATAAAGAAACAACATGCTCTCCTTTCATTCATAATATCAAATAATTAATATTTTAGTTAAAACATAAAATAAAAATCCTAATTAATATAATAATTGATAAATAATATAGATTAATAAGTATCATGCTCACATCCTTTATAATATTTTAGATTTATATATCTCAAATTTAATGTTTGTTTCAAAATAATGTGGCACAATCTTATATATAAAGACATTGTAATTCATGATAAGTACAATTTTGAAGAAATTATCAATTATTTCTGAATCATTGATAATATGATGATATAACTTAACGAGGCGAAACATAATTATAATATTTTTTAAAAACAAAACTATATATTTTTTTCTAAAATAACAACCTAAAAAAATTATTAAGTAGCATCACGTTACTCTTTCATGAATTAATATATAATTTCTCACAATTGCCCTACTAATAGTTGATAGATAGTGATCCTTATCCAAACATACAATATGACACAATATCTTTGAATTCATGCATTTAAAGTACTTTTATAGCAAAAGCACCGATTTACTGCATACATAGAAAATGTAAATATGCAAGTATTAAGTATTTCTAAGAATAACACACTTCAACAATTACCTTATTAGACACTTTTAAATTTCATAAAACTTAGGATGAGACTAATTTAATTTCTAAATATTTAACTATGTCATCAAGCAAACCTTAAGTACCATGCGCAATACAATGAAAAAAATCCAGAGAAAAATATCAGATAATAGGAAGTTGGAAATAACACTATCTAAATCTAAGAAATGACTCACTATACATCCTAAGAAATATAGATTCATACATGAAAAAAATAACCCTAACTGAAATGTATTATGCACAGAACTAATCCCCTAAGAATCAACACATATATGAATTAATATTGTAAAAAAAGAGGGTATCACACTTACCTAGAGCTGAGTTACGAGCAACGACAGAAGAAACGACCAGCTATTGAGTTGCGAAGAGGAGAATATAAATAGAAAAAAAAAATAGAGAGAAAAGAAGAAGAGAGGCCAAGGAAAAGAGTTCCTCTGAATTTCGAGTGAGGTGTTGGAGAGGAGCTGTTGGAAGAGGTCTTCGATAATTTCTTGAGACGCGGCACGACACTATTCGGTGAGAAATCGAATGACGCGAGCTTCAAATCTGATGGACACCTGATTTAGGAAAATAATTTTGTGAGATTGGAGTTGGGGTAATTGGTTGGGTAATTAATATTATATATATATATATATATATATTACTTAAGTGGTATGGGGTAATTAATATTATATATATTACTAAATCAGGGTTGTGGTTATTAATATTATATATATATATATTACTTAAGTGCACGCGAGATGAGGCATCGTACAAAATTAATTAGAAAATTAGGAAAAAAAGTAAAAAAAGTAAAAAAAAAAGAGGAAAAAAAAGAGTGAAAAACATTTGATGTAAAAATTTGATATATATATATATATATTATAAAAGAAAAAAAAGATTAATAATAGGGAAAAATAAAAAAATTGTAAAATAATTTTTGTATTTCTTTTAAATGAATGACATACAATATTTTAATATCGAAAACTCTATTATTTTAATTATAATCATAGTCATTTAATAATTGTTGCTATATAAATTTGTTTATATATATTTAAATATTTTTTGTAATTTAACTTATAGCCACGATTACTGATAAAACTGAGGCTATATGTATACATTATAACCTCGGTTTTTATCAAACCGTGGCCAAAACCCTATGGCCTCAGTTTTTAAAATAACCGAGACTAAAATCCTGAGACCAAAAGTATATAATGTAGTAGTGTGATGATATAATATTTTATACCAATTGTGATTATAATTCAATTATATTATTTAATTTAATTTATATGCTATTAATTGTCTGGCCAATAATTGACTTATAAAGGCAATTAGATATATTTAAGAGAATTATTTAGTTTTTTATCTTGATTAAATAATATGCGTAGTTTCTTGGCAAAAATATATGATTGCTATGTATGTGATGCATAATTGATGAACTTAATGAATAATATGCAATCTAATTGGCATGAGAGTGTGGTTAGATTAATTACTATATGGTGTGTAGTTTACTTGAAAGAGAAATATATGCTAGGTTAGATTCAATTGATCATGTAATTGGGTGGTAATTATTTTGGGGAAAACTTTAGTGATTCAAATGCTTAGGAGATTGAGGGATATTTAAAGATTCATAGGTCATTTTCTCATATATTTTCGTAGATCTTGAGTTTTTATTTGAGTAGTTAGTTGTCATTTATATTTGTGTTTTTATAATTTTCTATTATCTTAATAATATTCATAATAATCATATTGGTACTCACTTATAAGTTATCCAACTCTTTATGAGATCAATATTTGTACTTAATTATATTATATTACTTGCACAAACTCGTATACTTGCAGTCATCATGTCATACACCAAAGTGGTAACATTATTAACTTGTAAGTCAAGATTGGGGTTAGTGCTCACCTCATTTACATTTCCTTGTAGATTACTACGATTTCCAAGTTGAGAGTTGGATGTCATAGTTGTAATTAAGTTCCTTACCACATATGGGGTTTTTGTTTACTAAGGCTTTTCCACTAGCAGCATCTACCATGCTTTTCTCCATTGGTATTAGTCCCTTTTAGAAGTATTGGAGGAGATCTGTTGCTCACTTTTTGGTGGTGAGGGTAGTTGGCACATAACCTTTTGAATATTTCCCAGTATTCACATAGGGTTTCTCTATTAAGTTGTCTTATGCCACTGATTTCTTTTTTGATTAGTGTGGCCTTGGAAGATGGAAAATACCTGTTCAAGAAATTTTGGTCATATCAACCTATATGGAGATAGTACCTTAGGGAAGATAGTAGAGCCCTTCCTTTGTACTATTATCAAGTGAGAATAGGAAGGCCCTAAGCTTGATTTTCTCTTTTTTGACCCTAACTTGTTTCATGCTGAAGCAAACTACACGAAATTATTTCAAGTGTTTATTTAGGTTTTTTCTAGCTAGGCCCTTGAAAGTAGGTAACAAATGTATTAGTATAGATTTAAGTTCTCTTCCTACCTCTAAGTTGGGGCACACTATGCATAAGGGTTGCTACTCTAAGTCAACTGTAGCTAATTCCTTTAGTGTTGGATCAATTGCTACCATCACTTATTATTCGATTTCTGATTCACTTAAAGAAATGGATTCGGTAATATCTTCTTATAGTGACCCTTTTGATCTTAAATTGTAAGATTGTCCTTGTTATATTCAATAAGTTCCTTAGAGTAAAGAAAAAAAGAAAGAAGAAAAACTAGTAAACTAGTAAACTGAAATTGAGAAAATAAAATAAAAATTAAACTAATAATTAGTGGTGAAATTGTCAAGTCAATCCCTAGCAACACCACCAAAAGCTTGAACAAAATGTACAAGTGATAAGTAAATCAAAAACAAAGGTTATCAAACGCATGATGATTGTGACAATGATCCTACTTATTAGCTTGTTAATTAATTAGCAAAGGGGCTTTTGAAAATCGTTTTTAAATAAGAATAAAACTTAAAACAATAAATAAAATAATGAGCACATTATGAGAAAGATGTGGTTATAAGACTATTCTCACCACTACCTTATAAGCTAAACAATTATGTCATGAATCAATACTTAGTTTCTTAATCCTAAATTACTCTCGTAACCTAGAATCATCCTTCAATTCTTAATTTTAGCTTTATAAATCTAGATACACTTAAGACTTCCCATATTTTCTTACTCTTTATTGATTAATGGTACAATCTATTAACTAATTTAAATCCTGAACAACCTAGAGGTTCACTTACTATATTGGATCCATTCATTACATTAAGTTCTAAAAGAAGATAGCTAAACAACATAAGATTAGAACACTTATTTAACCTTTAACGAATGTATATAACCCTACCCATGACAAAAGCCACGACGTACCACTTTGAATAAGAATATTAGTGATTGGATACCAATATTTTAGACTAGATGTAAACATAGACATTTATAGTATTGTCCTTTAAATATAGAGTCAAACACATCAAAAATCAAGGATTGAATATAAAAATTCATTATGATAGTAATTTAATAAAACCATATTCCTAGGCTTCAAAGTTTCCCACAATCACATAAATAAATTAGCTAGACATGGATTCTAAAAGAATCATAATTAAAATCATAGAAAACAAGAAGGAGAAGAAGAAGAAATTTCCCTTAATCATATAAATAAGTTAGCTAGACATGGATTCTGAAAGAATTTAAAATCATAGAGAAGAAGAAGAAGAAGAAGAAGAAGAAGAAGAAGAAGAATAAGAAAAAGAAGAAGAAGAAGAAGAATGTCTATGAATAATCTCCAACTCCTCAATCGCCTCTTCAAATCCTATCTTACCTCTAGTCTCCAAATTCTCTACAAACCTAAGTGTATTTTTTGTAAATTCTATATTTAAAATTTGTTCCTATTTTATGTTTAACCTTAGTTACCTATTTATAATATAAGAGTAACATACAATGTAATTAGTATTAGGGCTGTAGTGGTATAAAACAATTAAAATTTTAAGCCTAAAAAATCTATATTAAGTGGGATTATGAATGCTAAAAATCTAGGGTTTTAGTGCAAATTTGAGAGCATGGATAGTGGTGCACATATACTTATGTTGCGATGCACTCTTATTTTTCACATTTTCATGTTTTGACCCCTCCTTGTTATATTATGTATAAACTTTAACATTCAGGTCCTCCATTGTATGATAATTATGTCCTAGTTCTGAGGATTTGTTTCCTTTTTCATTTGCATATTTTAACATCCAAAAATACTTGAAATACATCAAAACATACCCCGTAATTCCAAAACACAATTCATTCTTTTGGCCCTAATAAATTATAAGATATGCGTGCTTTTTAGGCATATATCACTAGCCATATAGAGCATCTATGTAACAGCAAGGAAAACCGACCTAGTTTACCAAACATCAACTAATGTTGAGCTTCTATAACTCTAGAAAGTAAAGATATCAACAAACCCTAATGATCATCATTTATAACCAAATTTTCTTGGCTTGCCTTAACGAACCATCCCAAGGTTGGAAAATCCACGAAATTAGGTTTAAATAGCCATGCCAATGGTGTCACTAATCATGAGGTAGATGTTTATAGCTATAGTTGTTAGAGGGACACCACCATAGGAGAGTAGAGATTCACATATAAAAGAAGATCATGCCTTAGTAGGTTAAGTCACACCCTAGGGGACTATGCTATTAAGAATGCCACCTCCAAGGTTATGCTCTATAGATCATAGTCTTCTAGGTTCCACAATCTTGGATGTTACCACATAAGCCATACTAGACTTGATGGATTGCTACCTTCTAGGCCATACTATCCAGATAATATTCCTTCTATGTAGCACTACCTTACTCTCCATCCTCCAAATAATGGATCCATACTACATTAAATGACTATGGATCTAAGTTATCCAGGTCATGCTTGATGAGATAGATACACTCCCTTACAAGTAGTGATGTTTGGGGTCACCACCATAGGATGAGAAGTCTGAGTCACTACCCCCTAGACTATGCTAAGCTAGAAGCAACTTCTAGTTGTGACATCTAGATATGTGGCTAACATTACATCTTGAATAAAGATGATACAAAATCTAAAAGATGAAGCACTTCTAAAAAGGATCACCCATCCCTGAATTTCTTTGAATTAAGCACACTTCACTTATAGGTTCCAAAGGAATGGTTACTTAATCCTTTTACAAACCAATTTTTCACTAGAAGATAAGAAATATGTAGTATAACTTCCTATCTCCAACAAGTAAAAGGCTACTACACCAACGATGAAAAATCCTAGATCGAGAAATACTTATCCTATAAACACAAACAATCATTATCTCAAGAGCATATCACCTTAGTATTCCTGTTAGTTAGAGTTCTAGAGAAGTTGAGTGCGAACACACTCATTTAGTTACAACTACCCTCAAGTGGGGTAGAACTTCACCCAAAAATCCATGAGTGAAAGTGGAATGCAGAAGTAGGTGATGCAGAATTTTTAATTGCTCGGAAGTCCACGAATCACTAGCAAACTTATGGTAAGTTTACCTTGAGGTGAGTCTCTAATGGAATTTGCAATATTTTTAAAATTCACTTGTTTTTTTAATGACTTAAATGAAGAATCCTAAACACTTTATCAATTGTTAGTCTAAAGATGATTGTAAAATCTTAAATACTTTAAACAATTGTAATTAAATGGATATTTGTTGTTGAATTAATATAGATGAATGAGTATGGAAAATTTGCTAGCTAACCATTCATGGATATAATGACTTAAATGATTTTGCACAATATAGCTTCAAAAGTTAGAATGGTTGATTTTTCCCTTTCTTAAATAAGAGGATCCCAAGTGATCATGGCGAGCTCCCACAAATCTCAATTAAGCAATTACTTTCTTAATCATGCTTGTAATTAGTTAATTGATAAATCGAAGGAAAATTAACTAATCATTTTATTTAACAAAAGTCAATGCAATTAAATTATACTCTTATTCATAAATGCACAATCAAACATAGATGATGCATCTAATGCCTAATTATAAAATAGTCATTTTATTCATAAATTAGAATGTCCAATAATAGTCCACAAATAAAGATTTTAAAAGCTACGAAAAAGAAATAAGTTAACTTTAATTAAATAGCATCATCCAATTGTTCATCCACTTATGGAAGCAAAACTAATATCCCATACAATAATTTTGCCTAATATAATTAAATTAATCACAATCAATTTAATTACAAAAGAAATAATCAAAATACATAAATAAATAAGATATAACATGTAAAGTACCCAATTTGGGAAGATTGAAAAAAGATGTCACATTTATGAGAAAAGGTTTGTGGCCAACTAAAGCATGTGGGCCATGGTATGGAAAAGTTTATTAATACATGCCTAAAAATCACACATATCTAGTGATTTATTGGAATTAATTAAATGAATTAATTTTTAATATTAGATTTTAACCTAAGTATTTTATAAATTATTTTTTTAGAATCACGAGGTATGTTTTGATATATTTCAGGCATTTTGGACTTAAAAGATACAAATGACAAATGACCAATCAAATCCTCACAATTAGGGGCATAATTGTCATATAATAAAGGACCTCAATGCATACATTTTTACAAGATACATAAAGGAGGGGTTAAAACATTAAATTGTCAAAATTAACCATGTGTTGTGGCATGATTATATATGCATTGTGAAACAACACTCAAGATGAATTGTAGAGCTCTGGAAACAAGTTCATGCCGTGGTATGAATTGAAGCACGTCGTGGCTCATGCAGTCAAATTTGCCCTAAAATGCTTAATTTGAAGCACATATCTATCCAAAATATTCAAGATTTATTAGATTAGCATTTTAATTGTTTTAAACCTCTACAATCCTAATAATATCTTCATTTTAACTACATTGTAACTCTTTTATTATAAATATATAGCTAGGGTTAAGAACAAAATTAGTCATAGATTGTAGACATAAAAGTTTATAGAAAATATGTAGATCTACAGAGAAATTAAATGGTAGAAGTAAGATAGAAGTTCAAAGAGGCAATTAAGGAGTTGGAATTCAGCCACTGATATTAATCATTAGCTTCTTCTACTTCTTATTTTTCTTCTATGTTTTTCAATATTTTAATTATGATTCTTTTAGAATCCATGCCTAGTTAATTTATTTATGTTATTGTGGATAATTTCCAAGACCTAGACTATAATTTTAATTTATAAAATGTTATGATGATTTTAGATTCAATCCTTGATTTTTGATGTGTCTAACTCTATATTTAAATGCCATGACTATGTCTATCTGAGTTAGAGTAATCAACAAGTTTACTGTATGTATATGTTTAATGCTACTTTAATATGTTACTAGATTATTATTTATGTAGTCGCTAATATTCTTATTCAAAGTAGTATCTTATTTCTTTGTGACAGTGTGATAAGTAGGGTCAATACCTTCGTTAAAAGTTACTAAGAATTGTAATCTTGTATAGTGTAGTCATCTCTTTTTTAGAACTTAATGTAATGAATGAATTATATTGCAACTATGACTAGATTATTCTGATTTAGGTTGATTTATGATGGTATTCTAATTCAGTTACAAAATAAGAAAATGTGCATTTTAAATCTTGTCTTAGCTGCATAGATTACCTAAGCTAGAGTTAAGAATTCAATAATAATTCTAATATTGATTAATGATATAATTGGTTAGATGATAGGTTAGTGGTGAGAATAGTCCCATAATCATATGTTTATCTTAATTTGTGTGCTAATGTATTTTATTTATTGTTTTATGTTTTATTTTTAATTAAAAATAATTTTTAAAACCCTTTTTACTAACTAACTCATAAGCTAATAAATAGTATTGTTTATTGTAGAAATCCTCGTGGGTTTAGCAATTTTATTTTAAATTTTTTATCACTTGTATAGTTTGATAAGGTATACTTGCATGTTTCCAAACGTAAAATGTTTTTGGCACCATTGTTAGGAATTATTTTACAATTTTTCTATTAATTATTTGTTAATTTTTATTTATTTAATTTATTTTAATTTAATTTATATTTTTCTCCTAAATTCTTTGTCACTAATTATTTGATCAATTTTTATTTTTATTTTCTTAGATTTTGATTTTAACCTCTTTTTGATTTTGATTTTGATTTTAACTTGACTTCTTTATAAATATTTTTAGGATAGATCTGAATCTACTTCTTCAAGTGAATCTAAAACTAAACACAAAGATATGGCAAGAGTAGACCAAACACTTAAGGAATTAGCTACACCTATCTTGGAGCAACAACCCTTGTGCATTGTGTACACTAACTTGGAGGTATAATTTAAACTCAATATGGACTAATACATCTTTTATCTACATTTAGAGGCTTAGGTGGAGAAGATACAAATAAGAACTTAAAAGAGTTTCACATGGTATGCTCTACCATGCAACCAGTTAGAGTCACCAAAACGTAAATTAAACTTAGAGCATTCTTGTTCACACTTGCTGACAGTACAAAGGAATGACTCTATTATCTCCCTTCATAGGCTATCTCCACATGGTCTGACATGACCAATTTATTTTTCGATAGGTAGTTTCCATCTTCTAAGGCCACACAAATTAGAAAAGAAATATGTGGCATAAGACAATTCAATGGGAAAACCGTATATGAATACTAGGAAAGATTCATAACCGGTTATGTGAAAGCTGTTCTCATCACCATGTTAGTGAGAAATTTCTTCTCTAATATTTCTATGAAGGATTAGTGCCTATGGAGAGAAGCATGGTAGATGCCCTTAGTGGAGGAGCCTTAGTGAACAAAACTTTACATGAGGTTTGAAATCTAATTGCAACTATGGCATACCAACTCTCAACAATTTTTCATCCATAGTAACCCACAAGTAAAGGTAAATTAGGTAAGTACTAACTCTATTCTTGAGGCTCAAGTTAATACACAAGACACACAACTCTCTTCTTAAAAGTATGCATGTGATGTAATAAACATGTCATACATTCTACTTGCAAAATTTTTCCCAAAATGGAAGAATCTACACAAAGTAAACAATAAGAAAAATGGAAAGATAGAAGCAAACTAAGCAAGTTCAATGAATTAGAGGGTCCTTAAAGAGTAACCAATATAATCAAAATAAATATCCACGTGTCTATCAATCCATGATGAATGCATCTAAGGGTATAACTAAATTTTTGATGCCATGCATAATGTGTGATATGTAAAATTTGTTTACTCTACATGCCATCATATATGCTTATACAAGCCAAGAAAATTGAAATATAGACTCAAGTTGAATCAAGCTTCATATGTCCTTAACTAGTCTCTCTTCACTAAAGTAAGTGCGAGCCTAGAAGAAATCAATAGTTCTTTCAAAGTTTGTAATGATAGGCTAAGATATGGTTAGAGGAGATAAGATATTTAGATTTGAACACACATTTTTGGATCCAATCAAATAGATAAGTTCATATATGTGACACTTATACCCTTAACTTGGGTTCTTTTCTCTTTACTTCTCATACTTCTCAAACTTATCATACTTCTCAAATTTCAACCAATGAAGTTTTGAGAATAGTACACAAAATTAATATGTTTATGCAACACTTCCTTAACATACTTAATATCTTTTTCACTTTTCTATTTTTTTTCTTTTGTTTCCTCCTTCCTATTGTTTTTAAATAAAAATAAATAAATCTCAACAGTTTGTTTTTCATTTTCTTTTCCCCATCTTCCCCATTTTTTTTAATATCATTTCATTTTTACTCTTCTTTTTTTTGGTTGATTGAAACCAAAAGGTAATATAGAAAACCCAAAGAACATACCAAAAAATATGGTCAATTCAAGGGTGGATAAGGTAAGTTGGGAAAAAATATTTGGGCTAAGCCAGTATTTAGGTGCAAAGAATTGAATAGATAACATAATGACCCAAAAGAAGAGAGATTGAGTATAAGAAAAAAATGGTGGTAAGAAGGATCAAATGATTCAAGGATGACCTAAATCCTTTTTTGGAACCAAGTAGCACTTAGAATTTCACCTTAAGAGACACAAAAAGTGAATTATAGAGCTTGTTAGAGATATACAAATCATCAAGGCAAGAGAACCACACAAAATAACCATACAAAATCACAATGATATGGAATGTACAAAGGAAATATGACATATTTTTGATAAAACAAATATGAAAAATTTAGCAATACATGATCTCAAAGAATACACATATCAAAATATCAACACTTTAGTTTTGATCAAATGCATGACAAACATATATCAATATGATCCCTCTAAAATACATTATACATGCAATAGTTTATCAAATAGAAAACCTGTTAGTCTCATAAAACACAAAACAATAACTACCAAGGGAGATGATAGGAAAAGTATTAAAGTAGAAGGATGCCTAATAAGAAGGAGAAAGGTCCTCAAATGAGACAATTAGCAAAACTCACATCATCGTTATTCAGGAGAAAGAAAGAAATTGACTAACTAGTGAAAAACAAAAGTAACGTCATTAAAAGAAAAAAGAAAAAAAGGGATGCTACTTAAATCACTACGTATATGAGAAAGGAAAAGTTTCCAACATAGAAACACAAGACATGTTAGACAGGGACAATAGCATAAACAATATGAGTGCTAACAAAACACATAAGTATAGATATGACACAGTACATATGACAAATTTCCTAAACATAGGTATATAATATATATGACATGGAATATGAATGAAAAGATTGCAAAAAGTATAATCCTAATACTTTGACTCTGCATGATGATCGTGTGGCATGATGCATATACAAAAGGACATAAAGGAAGAAGCAAGCAGTATGCAAGGCACATGCACATAAGGAACATGTTAAAACAACTAGCATGTGATAACACTATTAAAGGATCAACCAGACATGTAAAGCAAAAAATATGGAAATTAACGTATTGTGCACACCAAGGAAAAGTAAGAGAGGGACAAGAAAAAGTGTCAAACAGAAGAACACAAAAAATGACATAAATTCATATACATAAAGATGACAAATAAAGAGAGGAATGAAATTAAGAAAATAAACCCTAACAGATAACCTTCAAATAATGATAAAATGATATCCCTATGATTAAAGAATTTATAAGGGGAAACATAACATAGAGATAGTCTTTGACTCATATTAGCATAAGATGTGTATGGAACTTGTGATCTATTTTATTTATAGTTTTTAGAAAATTTAGTAGGGTCTTCTATATAAGCTCGGCTAGGAAAAGTTTTTGAGGAAAATTTATTTCTTTTTGAACTGTGCCTCAAGTGCATAATATAACCTACTTGAATATACACAGATGAGCCATAATAGCTACATCCAAAAAAAGAAGATTGGGGTGAATTCGGAGAAGAATTTTGATATGAACTCCTTACATATCTAGGGAACTACCTAGCAAGATGGCTAGTATTTCCATAAAGATAATAGATATGACGAATGGATTTAGAGAACTGGGTCCCTAACTATGAGTAGTTGTAAGAAGAGGTGCTCATCTTAACTTTCATATGAGGATGAGAAGTTAATTCATTACAATGGGGTCTCATATGCCCTAGTTCATCGTAATAGTGCCAAGTAGGGATAGCCATATGAAGAGGTAGTGGACCATTACTAGAGCAACGGGAAGTATTGGCTATAGGTGAAAGGTTCACCTTGCTAGAGGAATCAAGCTTGAATGTGACATCTGACTTACCTATAGGGGTGGCAGCCATTAACTTCAATTTAGAATCTTGTTCAATAGACTTGTTAAACTTAAAAGCTATAGAAGTAGAAGTATAAATCCCATCATTATACCCGATATTTCTTTTATCACCAAATGAATTTGTGTTATTGATAATTTCACTTAATGTTTTGGAACCAAAATCATTTTGTTGATAGTAGAGGAAGATTAAGCTAGTTCTTTTTCATTCATGTAGAGTTTATTTTTTAAAGTTATAATCAAATATTTCTTTTCTTTAAGGAAAGATTCTAGGTAAGTCATTGAATTCTTGAGAATCCCAACTCTCTCATTCATATGTTTCACTTTAGCATTTTTCTCAATGAAAACATAAGTGAAATACTCCCTGGTACTTTCAAGAATAATTATCTATTTATTTAACTATTCAATTTCATCCTTCTGTTCATTTGCAGGACCATGATTGACATACAAAGAAGTAACTTTATTAGAGGTGGAACACTTCAATTATTCCTCAAGTATCTTCACATTCTTGTGATTTGCGTCAAACCTTTCTTGCAAATAAAAATGTCTCTTTTGAATGACCTTATACATGTTAGTGAGATCCTGTTGTTGATAACCAGTTGGGACTTTTTTTCCTCAAGAGTTTTCTTTGGAACACTTATCTTGCAATCCTTTTCATCCAAGCTATCCAAAGAATTTTCTTATTTTTTTTAATTTGAGGTGCTCCAATAAGAGTGCATTGTTTGAATAAAGCAATTCATGATGCTCATCTTCATCATCATCAGTTTCAGCTATAGCCTCTTGAACTTCTAAGGTGGCAATCAGAGGATCAATGACATTACTTGAAGTAGAGAAATCATGAAAGTTAATTTCATCCTCATCTTCATTGCTAGAACTATCTGAAATAGGAACCTCAATCTTTACTGCATAATCATTTGTATGTTTTTCCTAAAGATAATGCACTACAATGTGACCAAGTTTCCCATGTTCAAAGTATTAGATCTTGTTTAAGTGCCTTTTTCTTGGTTTCATAGATTCATTATCTAAATCGTCATCTACTTTTATAGATTTTGAGCATTTAGATCCCAAACTACCTTTTCCAATACCTTTGTAGGAGGGCTTCTTCTTTTTGAAGAATCTTGTGAATCTTAGAGCAAGGAAAGCCATTTGTTCCTTATCAAGATCATAATCATAATTAATAAAAGTGGCATTTGTGTCAATACTAGGACCATTTCCCTAGGTAGTCATAAGAACCAAATTCTTTCACTTCTTGAAAGTAAATGGCTCTTGACTTGGCAATAGGTGATGCAATTTGAAGACTTACAGGACACTAACTAGTTCATTTACTATAAGCTCACTAGGTTTGTATTGATTCACATACTATAACTTTGGCATGAAATCTATATGGTAGACTGGAAATAATCTTCTCAATTTATTTTTCTTCACCGATAGGTCTACCTAGGTTGTATGAATAATTGACAATGTTTGAGAACCATGCATAAAACTTATCAAAGATTTCATCTTTTTGCATAATGCACAACTCAAAGTCTTTATTTAATTTGAGAATTCTAGATCTCATAACAATATACATTACTCCATGAGTTATCTTCAGAATGTTCCATGCTTGCTTAGATGTAGTACAACTCTGTATTCTTCTAAACTTATCAAACATCACAGTCCTAATAACAACATATAAACCTTTACTATTCCATTCACACTCCTTGCTTTCTTCCATTGTCTATTCTATCATTAGTTTAGGAATCACAAAATTATTGGGTAGGGTTATAGTAGAGTAAGTTCATCCATTCTTTACAGGAAATCATACACGATCTCCTTGACACCATAAAATGCCTTCATTTGTGATGTCCAATATGCATAGTTCAGCCATTGAAAAGTAGAGGTCTACCGACATTACTTCCTTCTCCTAACTCCATCAGTGTGTGTGTGTGTGAAATAGCTAGCTAATAGAATCAACACTGGTACGATTAAGACCAAAAGGGTACACCTATATACTCTAATGCCAATTGAAAGAGTCTATAACTTGGTACATTACCAGGTTAGGGAGATGTAGATTCCTTAAGGAATCAACCCTAACTCGCTCAAATAGGAAAAGAAACACTTGTGCAGTTCACATAGTAAAAACACCAATTATATAGTATCAAAAGGCTGATAGCCTAGATCAATAGATACTATATAAAATCAATAAAAAGTAGGAAAGAATATAAAGGCTTTCTTGTCGAAGTTTAAGCTTTTCGTATGTTCTAACATACACACCTTATATCCTTAGGTTACTTGAGACAATCACTTAGTAGCAAATGATATAATATAAAACCACTATTATTTCTATTATTCAAGGCCTCCATCTAAACTTACTATTACTACTCTTTACTTATTGCTTTGTAATGAGCTTGGTTTAACACTCAAACTTGATTGTCCTCCAAAACCCATTGCAGTATGATTGATAAACCTTGATTAGTGACACGAAGTGTAATTTCTCACACTCAGGGACATATAATTTACCACTAATATCAAATAATTTAGGGGTAACACCCAGTCAAATAATGTATGCACACATATAATGATTTGATAACTAACCATAAAATGACCCACTCTCAAATGCTCTCCAAAATAATTTCAACAATAGATATAAATATCAGTGTGAATTTTGGAAGAGTTATTGCTCTTAAACAATGGGTAATAAATAAGAGAAATAAGAGGGGTATTTATAGAACTTGGATTTCCACCTCACCAGCTACCTCGCCAAGGGTGTTAGCAAGGTGGTAAAAAGTCATATTTTTTTGTTTCAAATTTTTTTGAGTAAATTCCATCAATACCCACACCTGAAATGAATCAAAAATGCAAGTGACAACATCGACTCACTCACACACTTTCTCATTGAAAACCATAACCCAATACTTAGCATGCATACTATGAAAACCAACCTCGTGGTATGTGTAAACATGCTTGCATACAAATTGTATCTAACTATATGCGTGTGTGAATTACTAATCTATAGTAACCAAGCTTACACAAAGTAAGACAAATACACTAAGTGAAATAACAGACACTGTGTTTTGTACATGGGAAGCCAACGCAAAGGAATGGAGTACAACATGACTTATTGTGAGGTACATATTAATTCTCAATGCATGTTAAAATTTGTACATATGATGGATTGAGAATGTGAACCTAATACTCAAAATTATATCATTCATCATTACTAGTAAGGTAAATTTTATTTTTCTCTCTTCATTTTAGATTCATTAGGGACAATATAGATTTTAAGTTGGGAGTGGAAAAAGTCATTTTCATATTTCTATTAGGAATTTAAACCAAATTTCAGAAATAATTTTTCACTTTTTTTTTACTTGTTTTGTTTGAGTGTTTAAAGTAAATTTATACATCAATGACAGGAACATGATCGTGATAACTTTAATATCTAGATGACTCTAAGTTATACTTCAATTAAGGAATGATTTAAATGTAAATTAAACTTAGTGTGAAACTTTTATAGTTGGTAGTAAGAATGATTGAAGTAATCTGAGTACCTACGATTATTTTGTGTGTGAATATTTCATAGAAAAATTTAAGGTCTCAACAAACTATAGAATACACAGTGCTTAGGAAAGGATTTGGACCATTTATGGACAGTTTAAACCTTTTAAAACCTGCCACTTGTATACTTATCATTAGTAGTTCTTTTGAGCTTATATAATTTATAAAACTTTTCTTTCTTTACCATGCTATAACCTACCATTTTATGAGCCAAAGAAGAAAATTATCCTACCCTTTTACTTTCTAAGAGGACTTAAAAATAAACATATGTTTGATAAATTTGATATTAACTCTCAATGGGTGAAAATTTTAGTAAAACTTTGACTACAACCCAAAACATTTTGAAAACAAGAAGTTTCGGGTTATAAAAAAAAATTTGAATGAAAAAAGGACTAAAGTTTAGTAATTTAATTTTGTATCTCTTTAGTTATATAAAGAAGAAAAATTGGGAAGAAGATAAAGAAACAAAAAGAAGCAACAAAAAAAAAATGAGAAAAATAATTTAGTGATTTGATTCAACGTGAAAGTGTACCTGATAACTGTATTTTATATAGTTATTTTCACCTATTTTATTAATTAAAACTGCTATGTTCTTAATGTTTTTAGTTAATTTTAGTTTAATAAATTAGTATTTAATTTTTTTTAAATATTTTAATAAAAATTAAATAATTTGTATCGAAAACGTACTTAATTGCAAATTTATGTCCAAAAATATAATTTCAGATAAAAGAGTGTTTAATTGCAATTTGTAAAAGTCGAGAATATAAATTAAATTAAAATCGGGCTTAATTTTAATTATTGAAAGTTTAAACATTTAATTTAAATTACCAAAAGGGCTATATTGCAATTAAACAAAGTTTAAAATGTAATTTGAAATATGTTTGTGGGTGAAAATACAATTAATAAAAGTGAGTTTTCTGCGCAGGTGAAGAATTCCACACGGCATCATCCATGCTTCAAAGTGGACTGTCAGATCAAACGCAGAAACGGTTAGGATGCGCGCGTGTTCTTCAAACCCGACCAAGGAGAGTGGGTGCAGAATTCCTGTCACGCGGCTTGGCGCCCGAGTGGGGCCCACTGGCCACGTAGACTGGCGTGCAGGGTGGGTCCCACATGTCGGCTGCGCAGAATTCCCCGAGGCACATCGCTCACCATTGGATCAGTTGAACGGTCCAGATTGAAGCATGTGGATCCAGCTGTCGCGCACCGAGTCGCTACCCGAGATGTTCCCGTGCGTTGCGCTCCATCGTTTCTCCATGAGCCCGACCTGCCCGTCCAATGAAACTCTGCCACGTGTCTCTGAATTGCTCGCAGCCAATCACATGGCGACACGTGGCATGCGTAGAAGAAAATAATAATTTAGAAACGCGCAGAATTGTTTTCACGCGTGATATTGTTTTATTCCCCCCATTTATTTGTGTCCCCTGCTAATATTAAAAAAATATAATAATAATAAAAAAAAGAAAGAATTGAATAGTGGAGGATATATGTAACGGGAATTTTTCATTTGTACGCGTTTTTTTTTTTGGTTTCGTTTTTAGTTTTCTTTTTGCAGAACTCTCTTCTTCTTCTTTTCTTCATTTTATTTTGAGCAGAGAGTTTTCTCTCAAATTTTGGGAAGGATTTTCGAGCTCTTTGATTTTTTTTAATTATTTCATCTTAAGAAGTTTCCATTTTTCCCTCTCTGCGTGTCTCTTTTACACGTAGAAAATTTTATTTTGACATTTTTGTTGTGTATTATCTTAGGGAAATTACAGAGAAAGAGGTTGATGAAGAAGAAGGAAATGGAAGAAATTATTTTTCATTGAGGAGTCGTGAAAGAGTTTCTCCTAACTCATTTTCTTTTAATTTTTGTTTCTCTGCAATGTTTTATTTTTGTGGTGTTGTAATTTTAATTTCTGCTATGAACTAATATATTTGTTCTAGGATTGCAGTGTTACGTAAATTATGAAACTTGAAGTAATCATTTTTGAATGATTTGTGGAATTGTTTTAAGTTGTTTATTTTACCTGCTTTAAATGTTTTTAATTATCGGAAGATTAATTAACTGATATGTGACACTTAAATAAACTTGGAAAAGGAATTTTTGTGGGTTGCTCGGGATAAAATAATATATATACATAAGGGATAGAAATATACTTTTATTATATGTGTAACTTTTTTGAGAACTCAAAACTTAATAAATCTGGTTGAAATTAATTCTCATAGGAATATAGTGAATCATTTTAACTAGATGTGTCTGTATGGAGCTTGAAAGAGATATATGGATAAATTAGGAGTTCTTGGTTAACAACTTAATACATAAGAACATAAATCAAGAGAGAATAAAATATTCAAGTGAATTAATTTGGGTAAACTGCAATCCTAGAATTTTCATAAAAATTGTTAAAAAGAAACAAAAATATTGATTAAGTCAAACTGCATAAAATTATTTATTGTTTGAATAAAATTAGGTTTAAATAATTTTAGTAATTAACAAGAGTTGGTAACATTTCTCTGTGGGAACGATAATTTATTTATCATATTATTACTTGAGACCGTGTATACTTGCACGTTTTTTGTGTGTTGTAAAACACACAACAGTACCCATAGTATAATTAGCTATTAACGTAAAGATAAATACTAGCTAGATGAGTCAGGTAACATATGGAGCTATTTTAGAACTTAAAATGGTGGTGTTTGAATGTAATTTTAAATTCTCCTACTTTTGTGCACTACTACAAAAATTTGTAAAATTTACTCATTTTCTATTATACTCAAATTAAAACCTGTATTCAATTAATAAATAATAGTAGGAAAAAATCTGTTTAACAAATAGTTTAAATAATGCAAATAATTGAAAAATAAAATATTAATTAATAACAGAAAAATTACCATGGTGTTGTTCTATGTTATTCAAGATCATCATATTATTCTCCTGATGTTATAATACAAACCTACATATATAATACAAAAATTTATACACATAAATAATAGAAAAAAATATGAATAATAAGTGCGTAGAATTAATAGAAATACTTACAAGAGTAAATGAAGTGACAAAATGAAGAAAATGAAGAAAAAATGGTGTTTTGTAAGTGATAAATGGGTATAAATTTTTTGAGCATTTTGCTCAAAAAATAGGGGATCTAAAAGATTAGTTAGAGAGGAAGAAAACCTACTAACTAGTGCTGGAATTGGTAGTCGTAGGTGGTCGGAAAATGAGAAAGAGTGGAGGAGAAGTGGAAGAGGTTTTGGGTTTTTGAGAGTTATGCAGCGCTTGGAATAGTTTCTATATGGGGAAGAAAGAAAAGAAAAGAATTTATCCATGTGTGTAGCGTCAATTCTACGTGTCAATCAACGCTATCCATGTGTGTAGCGTCGGTTCTACGTGTCAATCGACGCTATCCAACTGTGTGGCATCTGTTCTAGGTGTCAACCGAGCTACGCTATGTGGATAGCATAAGTTCTATATGTCAATTGACGCTATGCTACGTGGATAGCGTCAGTTCATCACGTCAATTGATGCTACGTCCACCTATAGTGTCGGTTCGACACATCAACCGATGCTATATCCTATGTGGATAGCATCGGTTCTACACCGAACTGACTTTAAATTCATTATAAGTCGGTTTTTGGAAAAAAAACCTGACTTTACATATCGACTTAAATACCCCTTTTTGTAGTAATGGTGATTCACCTTTCCATTCTTTCATAACCCGACACCTTAGACTAATGCATTAATCTTGATAAAAACCTATTGATCTAAAGTAGTGTGATCATTCTACCTTAATGGAGAGTGAACTGAAAGGTAAGCCTATAGATTTTATGATTACAATGCTTACACACATCCTATTTACATAATCTATAGACCAAGAATTTTGTTCTATGAATGTCATGCATAAAATTATCTAGTATGAAGATTATATATTTTTGGTTAGATGAATGTCTAAGAGTTGATCAAAAATGTGAATTAGTATTTGAATTAATCATTGACACAGAGTGAGATTTCAATAATATATGTATTGATTGTTATGGGTAATCTTTGAGACAAATGAATAATTGATTCGATAGTTCGTGTCTTTGTTTTTCTTTTCTATTCTATTTTTTTCTATTTTTATTTATTTACGTCGATTTAATTTAGTTATGATGTTTATGGTTATCATCACTAAAACTCCTCATGAGACTATAATTCATCCATTAGAGCAACATAGGCATTTAAAGGCTTGTTGCATATGTAAAATGTAATCGTATCATGAAAATGATTTAGTTTTGTTTAGTGTAGAATTATTTATTTTTCAAAATTGAGAGCCTTTTTTGAGCGCTTATCTTGCTAAGGACTAACTAGAAGCTGGTTAGGGGTTGTATTATGTGCCTAAAAGCACACATATCGTATGATTTAATAGAATTAGTTAAGTGAATTAAGTTTTAATATTATATTTTAATCTAATTATTTTATAAATTTTTCAAAATAATGGGGTATGTTTTGATGCATTTAATGTATTTTGGACTTAAAAGGTTCAAATTGTAAAGGATCGATCAAATTCTCACAATTAAGGGCATAATTGTTATACAATGAAGGACCTAAATGCAAACATTTATACAAGATACATAAATAAGGGGTCAAAACATTAAATTGTCAAAATTAAGGGCGTGTTGTGGTATGATTATATATACATTATGGCACAGCATTCTTAGGATGTATTGAATATAATTGAAAATACATTCATGCTATGCCATGAGTTGACGAGCACCACAACCTCTACAATTGGATTTTCACTCAAATATCAAATTTCAAGCACATGTTTAACCAAAATATTCGATATTTGTTAGATTAGCATTTTAATTATTTTAAACCTCTACGATTGTAATCCTAACTACATTGTAACTCTTTTACTATATTTATATATAGCTAGGGTTAACAACAAAAGCATCTATAGATTATAGACATAGAAATTTATAGAAAATATGTAGGTCTATAGAGAAATTGAAGGCTAGACATAAGATATAAATTCAAAGAGGTAATTAAGTAGTTGGAATTCAGCCTTTGATATTAATCATTAGCTTCTTCTTATTTTCTTTTATGTTTTTCATTATTTTAGTTATGGTTCTTTCAGAATCCATGCCTAGCTAATTTCTTTATATGATTATGGGTAATTTTCAAACCCTAGACAATGATTTTAGTTAATAAAATGTTATGACGATTTTTAGATTCAATATTTGATTTTTGATATGTTTAACTCTATATTTAAATGCCATTACTATGCTTGTATGAATCAGAATGATCAACTAGTTTGTTGCCTGTATATGTTTAATTCTTGTTTAAGATGTTATCATATTGTCATTTATGTAATCATTATTATTTTTATTCAAAGTGATATCTTATTGCTTTGTGACAGTGTGACAAGTAGGGTTGATACATTTAATAGAGGTTACTAGAAACTATGACTAGGTTGTTCTAATTTAGGTTGATTTACGATGGTCTTTTACTTCAATTACAAAGTAAGAAAGGTGCATTTGAAGTCTTGTCTTAGTTGCATAGATTTCCCAAGCTAGAGTTAAGAATTCAAGGATAGTTCTAACTTTGATTCATGATATAACTTGTTAGATAATGGACTAATGGTGAGGGTAGTCACATAATCACTTGTTTATCTTAATATGTGTGCTCATGTATTTTATTTATTGTTTTATGTTTTACTTTAAAATAACTTTTAAAACCCCTTTACTAACTTACTAATAAGCTAATAAATAGTTATATTTATTGTAGTAATTCTCATAGAATCAAGAACATTTGTTCTTAAATTACTTATCAATTATACAGTTTGATTATGTATGCTAGCATGTTTCCAAGCGTATCATTTGTATAATGGCACGATAAAAAAATCCAATCCCACATAAGTGATCAGAGAGCTATATGTCACAGCATGGTATAATGTGTGGCTTAGCATGTTTTCAACCTAAGCCTCCATATGTCCACCTGAGAACACCTCATCGCAACATGTGAATGTTTGGACAGCGATGTACATTGATTTTCCGATTGTTGATATTTTTTTGTTCTGACTTGTTTAACCTTCCATTTCTCACCTTGTTTTCACTTTTTTTCCCATTAACCTACAAAACATGAAAATGCCTTTTAGCGTAACAAAATTCTACAATAAAATAAAAAATTAATGCTTAAAATTATAGCAAATTATAGGTCAAAAATATGTATATCAAAGTCCTCGAAACCTATATTTTGCTAGTCCTCGAGCAAAACAAAAACTAAAAAGACAAGTAATAATACTAAAAGCAAAATTACTGACTAAAATCAGTAAAATTTCTCATGCCTTAGTCGCTTTTTAGTTCATAATTAAGGCTCAAGCACAAGTTCATCCAACATCTCAAAACATCAAGGTTCATCATGAAAATTAGTTTTGCATCACAAATCCATGCCTTATTACTCAAAATGTATTGACATTAATTCTCTAAAACCTAATATTAAGAATTTGAATTTTCTTTTATTCTATTGCTCCCAAGATATGCTCTTAATATCGCATTGATCCTATGGGTTCAAGCACTCAACAAATTATATGCAAATAGAAGTTATGTAGAGAATAAAGTAAATAGGTTCGCATATGTTTATAAACAAGAAAAAGGCTCACATATGCACAAAATAGATCTCATGAATATAATCAAATGTTAGGATTATGAAGACACGACATTGCTCATATCATACTGCAATCAAACTTATTAAGTAAGCAATATCAAGTATATGCCTATAAAAGAATGAAAATGCATTTGACTTAAAGGGGTTATTTCTACTACTTTTCAACAACCATATCACTACTTTTAAGATTTTAGGATCATAATATTTATTTATACCTTTTTTTTCTCTTTGTTTTTTCGTTCTTATTTTGAATAAGAAATAGACCCACATATGTATATATTATTTGTGGTGAAAGGCTAGTATAATTTTTTTGTTCTAAGAGAACCCTGTATATATCATTTTGCACTAGAAGTCAAGCATGAAATGAAGGCTACTTAAGTCACTCAATAAAAGTAATGAAAATAAGCAAATGATACTTTATTTGATTGTTTAAAATCCTAACATACAATGCAAAACTTATAGAGATCATATGATAATTTAGAATCACAAGGAAGGTACGTATTTTAAAAGATTAGAAGAACAATTCTCTCTCTAAAAGAAACACTATAGGCTCATCTCAAAATTTGATTTTAGACACTAAATTTGGGTTCATCTCAAATTCAACATTCCAAGTATGAAATATAGACTACGAATAGGAACAAGCTTTTACAACAAAAAATGAACATGTTTAAGAAATCAGACATAAAATGTATAAAGACTCAATTACTCACCTTAAATTGACCAAAAACATGATTGCTTTGTATCAAAATGTTTTTTGTTGGATCTATTTGTACACAAAACAACTAAACATAAAACAAATGTTCAAAACAATAGAAAAAAATGTTTGAAAAAATCAAAATTCATAATTTCTAAGGAACTTTTCCCTCATCCCAACTTAAAATCTACATTGTCCCCAATGTTCAATGTAAATCCAAGGAAAAAGAAGAAAATGAAAGAAAATTTACTCTTATTATAATAGCGATGAGTTATTAAGCAATGGGATTCAATTAATACTATCATTGCACCCATTATCCAATACAAGTTCTATCACATATAGAGAGTCATTGTGTACATCATATATATCATATATCACCAAACATTTAAGAAATTAAAGGTTTCAATTCAAATAAAAATTGTCCAAAAGAAAAAAATAAAAGATATAAAAGTAAGTTAAATACATCAAATCATAAAATAAAAATAAAAGGCAATAAAAAAAACATACATAAATAAATGAGCTGGGATAACTTGGGGCTTCAATCTTTCATATCTTTTAGATCCTCTTAATTTTCAACTTTATATGTCTTAAAAAAAATTCATGCCCTTGATACTCAAGCACTTCCTTAAATTGGATACTCAAGCACTCATGCCCTTTACATCTCATGAATGGACTACATATATTCAGCTTGAAAGTGCATTTGTCCACTAAACCATTCCTATTGTTAGGATTTGTATTCTTTGGTATGGAAGAGTTCCTTACATTAGAAAAATTGCACTTAGGTCAATTGAAATTTCGATAGACATTTGGGACCTAGATGAGTGGTGGAAACACCCATCCATGAAATCTTTTTGTGTGCTCTATTCTAACTCAGACAAGTAGGCATCACAATATGAATTAAGAAAATAGTATAGTAGAAGTACAAAACATTATGCTTAATTCAAAACATAACAAAAACAACCAGCAGATAAGAAATAATAATTTGTAATAAACACACACGTGATGGTATTGCCTCATAGGCTCTTGTCCAGGCTAGCAACATGTATATACATGGAAAATGTCACACAATATATGAATCAAGCATACATATTGAAAAGCTACAAATGATTTCCAATCACTTCAAAACCTTTTATATGAGAACATATTCTGTAAATAATAATTGTACTCTCAGAATATGCGATCATACATAACACAAACATATAACGAGGTAAACCAATATAGAACCCCTACCTTTGTGGTAGCATCTAAGGGTTTCTTATGGAAACCACTCGATAGAAAAAAATCTACAAAAATAGAATAAATAGATATAACTAGATAGATAAGTATAAAAGTAAATACCTTTATAAATTGAGACCTATACCCTAACTACCTACACTATTCTCACTTACTGTCTCTGCAGCACCTAATCTAAGTAGATCCTAGTTCATCCCTAGAGCACCATTACCATATAATGTGATTGAATATTGATGGCCCAAAATCTTAACATGTATATACATTATGACTAGTAACACCCAGTTGACACATAACACACAAACATATAGGTTTCTAACCTTACAACCCCCAACTGACACATGACACGACCACATAGGTTCCTCACCTATAGGAAGTATTGCATCCTTGCAAATATCCACCAATAAATGACACACCATCATAACTCCAAACTTTAGTAGCAAACACCATCTAAAGTATTCACAACTTAAGAGCACAATTTTGTTCTCACAAATGATTAATGAACATTCAAGGTAATTATGAAATGAAATGAGGTAGCCACCTCAACACTGAAAGTAACTCCTCAAAATGATATGGCTTTCTACTAACCAACCATACATTTTACCTCTCATCAAAATCTCACATCATATGAGAGTGAATCTTTTTTGATGTCCTACATCATAGAGATGCTACACTATTTCTGGAACTTAACACTCAAAAAGAAAATGAACCATAAACTAACTTGGAAGTCTGATTCCAATAGAGTAGAGCTTCTCCCCAATTTTAGCCAATAAAACAAGAAGGTGAAGGGGAATTTATTGAAAAAAATCTAGCTTTTTGGATCCTTGTCGATCCCTTACCGTTTAAGGTTGGTAAGGAAACTAGTCGTTAAACTATCCATTACACACTCATCAATTGAGGTCGATGAGAACTTGGTGAGAATGTCAATGAGGTAATGGGAATATAATGACAACAATGTAAACTCACTTGCAAGATCGCTTGCTAAAAACCACAATGAACGACATTTCCAACAAGTAGAAACTCCCAGTCCCTAATGGGACACAATGATAACAAAAAAAGTCCCCAATAGGACACCATGAAAAAAACACCCGACAATACAAACTATATGAAAACTAAGAGAGTGAGTATGTGTAACAACAAACACGAAACTCTATTCTAAGTGATATTGTTACACTAGTAACCAAACTTACAAAGGATAGACAAAAACATCAAATGAAATATAGAAACCATGTTTTACACATGGGAATGCCAACACCAAAATGATAGGACTTAAAATATATTTTATCTCTTCATGTATTATGTGAACTTGATCTTTTATTGATATTCTTAAAGAAAAGACAACTCTCTTACTAGCTTAAGTGGTTTTTGGTCCACTTGTAAGGATTCTCATATAGTTTAGGGTTAATAAATCATTAGGTTGTAATAAAACCTCACTAATGAAGAATTTCACCCTAGCTTTAGCACATAACTCTATAAATATCTATAAGAATTTAAAGCTTATCCAATGAATATTTACCAATAATTTGATCATTTTGTTGATTATTGCCCTAACATCCATTGTTTTTGTGGATTGGATGGAAAATAGTAATATGGTCCTTTCTTTTTCCAAAGTGATATATTGTGTGATAGGAATCAATCTAGATAAGATAAAATATTTCCAAATTTAAGAGACATTCGTTAACTCTTCAGCATCAAAAGATTTGTGTCTCTCATTTACTATCTCTGAATTTGTCCCCCTTAATGTTAGGGCCTTTATTACCTCTTCATAATCCACATGATCTAAATAAACATCATATTCACCATGTCCAACATCTATCATCCCATAAAATGAATTTTATATCAGATGCATCAAAGGGTACTAGCACGCCCCTAACCATTGCCTTATAATCCACAACATAAGAACCTATGGCACAAAACTCTCTGATTGTGAACATAAGGACCATCCTTGAACTGCTATTTTATTAGTCACACCAGGAAAAAGATACTCCCCAAATTCAATCCCTCTTTACCCAAAAAAAAATATATTTATTAATCTATGTAGCTTTATCAAATCATTTTTTTTTGCCTAAAAAAACTAACAATTCTATCCTTATTAAACTCTTATGACACAACTTGCTCCTTACCCTTTTCACTACTCCTTTTTGGTGCCATTTTTGCAAGTTAAAAGTGTGAAACATACACACCAAGTAATTTCCATAAAGTATTTCAATTAAACTCTTTTCCACATTGCCTATCCAAACTAGGGTTCGTTTACTTAGACCTAAAAAATATTTACTTTTAATATTAGCAAATAAAACCAAAACATTATCTTGAGAGTAGAGGGTCACTTACTTTTTTGATTTTTCAAACCATTTAGTAAAGAAGAGGAAGGCAGATGATAGATACCAAATATGAAACTTTGGTGAAGATGGAAGGAAATCCCTACAATAGTGGCCCAAATAATGATTAGTGATATGGCTTTGAGGAAAAGATCAGAAGAAAAGTGAAGATTTTAGAGAAGATAATGAATCTTTGTGAGAAAATCTTGTTTTGGGTGAGAAGAAAGGGAATTAGGGATGGGGATTTTTGAAAAAAATTGATATTAGATCTAAATTATGGAAACTAGAGGTGTTTTAGTGTAAAATTGGACACGATTTGAGGCACACATTTTTTTCAAACCGCCACGTGTGCTACAAATGTTCCCAAACAAAATGACCTGAGACAAGTGTGCCACATAGAACATTTTTCAATGTCATGATGCGAAGCAAAAAAAATCTATTCCAGCCAAAATGACCCAGGAGTTGTATACCGTGGCACAAAGAAAGCATGTCGTGGAACTCTTTAATTTTTTTAAGTTAAAAATAATACTAAACAATACTAAATTGAAAAAATGTGATAGTGATGCACAAATTTTGTATTAAAATTCCTAAGTGCACAAATCACCTACATTAAGTGACAACTATACTTATAAGGTTGGTTTCTTAAGGAATGATAGTGGTTTTAGATAAAGTTTTTACTTTTCTTAAAAACTTAAACAAACTAGAAATGGAAAATAAAACCTAAATACTCTATCATAGTGATTTGGTTTTAAAATCTTAAAACAATAACAAATTATTGAATATAGACTCAATTCAAAACAAAATCAAGACAAACAACAAAATCAATGGAGGATTTATGAAACTTTTAGCTAGTTAACCATGCTTGAGCCGAAAGATTCATGTGAATTAAAATGAACGAACATTTAAAATCAGATTATGGGTTTTTCCTTTAAAATGCAAAAACTCGTATGATTGAGATTATTTTATCTATTAATCAACCAATTAATTTCCTATGATCAGGACGATTAAATGATAGATTAAATTATGCTAAAGGAAAATACAACCGTTTAAATCAATACAATAGTCAAGTCAACAATTTAAACTCTTGTTCAAGTTATCCAAATTAGATGTAGATGACGCATCTAAAACCTAATTCTCAAATTTTCAATCTTGTAAGTCCCGTTGTACTCGAGTCTATGTGTTGGCTTCCCATGAACAAAACACAGTGTCTATTTTAATTAGTATTTTTATCTTTCTCTATGTAAGTTTGGTTACTGTGGATCAATAATTCACACATGCATATAGTTAGGTACACTTTGTATGTGAGCATGGTTACACACACTATATGGTTTTTTTCATAGTGTCCATGCTTGGTAGAGTGTTTTTTTGGTAGACGAGCTGACATTTTTACTATTTTTTTTGGCATGTTTTGGTTTCAGGTATTTATGGATAATACTCGATATTTTTGGAAACAAAAAATGAAACTTTTTATCACCTCGCCACTAAGCTTGCCACCAATAATTCCACCACCCTTGGTGAGGTGGTTGGCGAGATGGCCAGTGAAATGGAAAAACTGAGCCCTATAAATATCCCACTCATTTCTCTCTTCTTTACCCCTTGTTCAAAAGCTGAAGTTCTACCAAAAGACACATTGAGATTTATATCTGATTTTGAAATTATTTTAGAGAGCTTATATTTGAGAATGGATCATTTTTGAGAGTTTAATAATCAAATCATAATATGTGTAAGTATGTTGTTTGACTATGTGTCTCCCGTATACGATTTGATATTAGTAGTGGACTATGTGTGCTATGAGGTTATGAGTTGATACACTTATTATTACTAATCATTGGTTTCCAATCACACATTATTGAGTGGTGTTGGATATAGAGGATAACCGGGTTCAATTGTTGAACCAAATATTTATGGGAGCAGCAACTGAAGGGTAATAATAGGTTGTTTGGGCAGAGGTCCTGACTGATAGAGATAATAGTGGTTTTACTATCTACTAGTATTGTAACCTGTTTACTGTTTAATGAATTGTTTTCTGTTGATTGGTTACCTTAAGCAACCCGAGGATTTTCTCTTATAGATACAATCTCTATATGGCCTGTTATATCAATTATTTGAGTTTGTGTTAATACAATCCAAGTTTAAGGTGTGTATGTTTCAACATACTTTGAACTTAAACTTTAATTAGAAAGCATTTTTTATTTACTTGCCTTTCGTTTGACATATAATATTTGCTATTAAAGTTTTTTGCTTATCATATTCTATTGTTCATGCTTTTATTGTGTGAACTATATTAGTGTTATATGTTATGTTCCTTGTGAGTTAGGATTGAGTCCTTTAGTAATATGTATCTTCTTATCTTGGTTGTATAACTATTTGTGGACTCTTTCAAATCTATTCATGAAGAATAAATGGTAAATAAATTATTCATAAATAAATCTTCTAATGGCTATTGAATCAAGAAATAATATTTATTTGATTAATTATAAAATATTCACTTAAATAATCTAAACAATCATGGTGACAAAACAAAATTCTTATATTTACAATTAGCCAGACAAACTTAGATTAAAATCCACGATAAAATAAAAGTAAGCATACATCCAAGAAAATAAGGAGAAGATTTATCTAGAAATAAAAAAATATCCTACTTATATCTAAATACCAAAAATGGATGGATGATATCTCCTACTCCAAAAGTGTGTAATCTTGATCTTCAAATGGCTTTTGAATCTTTAAAAATCTTGTCCTCATCTTGGATATTGAAAACTCCAAAAAGTTGCCTTTGATTTGTTTTTAAGTCTAATATATATTATGTATATGAATTTCTATCACCTAATTAGCTAATGTAACTATTTATAAGAAAAAAAAATAGTGTTTAGCAATCGAAATCCTAGAATTAGTACCTATGCCATGGCATGCTATTTTTCTCAATGTTGCATATGACTCAAACTCACTCATATAGTGAAATGAGAGACGATTGTGCAATGGTACACATTTTCTTCTGGCTCAGAATGAAATGTTTAATGGCCTAAACTAGAAAATCCTAAGAATTGACAGCCGCAACACACTTATTCTTTCCATACGGTGTGTAATGTTTATCTTGACTTTGCTTGCATCCCTTATGTAGTGGTTGATTCTTGATGTAAGGCTTACATTCTTTTGTCTCTTTCACTCTTAGGGTGCTATTTGAGTGCTCTAAGTATTGTGTCTTCATATGTTGTCATTATTTATCTCTTTTGAAGCTAAAAACATTTGAAATACATTAAAACATACACATGCTTCCAAAAAGATAGATTTACATAAATAATCAAATAAAAATGCTATAATCAAACCTATTCAATCCAAATAAGCACATTAAAATCATGGAATATGAATTCTTTTCAAGAACTCTTCATAACCTTCAACCAACTTCTTGCTAGTCTCTAACAAGTGAAGTATTCTAAAAACCTAAAAGAAAACATGAATAACTAAAATATACTATTCTAAATCACTTTGTTAGATTGACATAGTTGTAGTTAGCATATGTAATAAGTCTTTAAACCCCTACATAACCCTAGTGGATGAATTAAATTCTTGTGAAGGCTTCCAATGATGATACCCATAAGTATCCTAATATGAAAAATTAAAAATAAAAAGAGTAATAACAAAACTACAAACTTAAATCAACAAATATTCTCATGCTTTAGTTACTTTTTAGTTCATAATTTAAGACTTAAGCTTGTGTTAAGAATCCAAATTCACTTTGACTCTATTCCTCATAAGATATACTCTTAATATCATAATAATCCTATGGGTTCAAGTTCTCAACATAGTATATGTGAACATAAGTTATGCAAGCAATAAAGCAAAAAGGTTCGCACATGTTTATAAACTAGAGAAATCCCAAATTTGTATAATATAAATCTCATGAAATGAATCAAATGCTAGGATTATGAAGACATCATACTACTACTACAATACTTTAGTCAAAATCATTAAGCAAAAATATCAAGTGTATGCTTGAAGATGAATGAAAATGCTTTTGACTTCAAGGGGTTCTTTGGTATTTTTTGGTAATCACCATCTCACTACTTCCAAGAATTTAGGGTCATAGTATTTAGTTATACTACTTTTTTCTTTTTTTATTCCTTTTTCTTTCTTTCTTTCTCATCTCTTTTTAGAGAACAAAACCATGTATATATATATATGTATTATTATGAGTGGCTAATATTACTTCTTCTTCTATATATACATATATATATATATATTAACTATAAGTCAAGCATGAAATGAAGATAGGCACACATTTTCAATTACTACTTGAATCATTCAATCAAAGAATGAAAATACGTAAATGATACTCATTAGATGTTTAAAATCCTAACATTTAATGCAAAATCTATAAATATCATCTAACAATTTAAAATAATAGGAAAAGTATTAAAAAAGTAGAATAAATATTATCACTTAGAATTAAATAATATTTGCCCAATAATCTCACAAGGTAGTTTCCACTATTTGATTCATATACACCAAATTTGGGTTCATCTCAGTTTTGACATCTAAGCATGAAACATAAACTATGATTAGAACTAACTCTTACAATAATCCTTGAAAATGTTTAAGACATCAAATAAAAATAAAAAGACTTAATTAATCACCTTAAATTAACAAAAAGCATGATAGTTTTTTTAATTGTTTTAATTGGACCAAAATCTCCCTAATCAACCAAACAATAGCTAACAAATGCTTGAGAAAATTTTAAATCCATAATTTGATAAAAACAATTTCCTCACCCCAACCAAGAATCTACATTATCCCTAGTGTTCAAATTTAAATTAATGAAAAATAAGAAAGAGAGAAGAAAAGTTACTAAGTTATAATAGAACAATATGATTAAGCATGGTGGTACGTTGACTACTCTTGTTGCAACCATAATTTAAATCAACTTCTATCACATAGAGAATCACTATGTACTTTTTATGAATCACATATTACCAAGCCGTTATTAAATTTACAATTCTAAATAACATAAAAAATGTTTACAATAAAAAAAATAAAATGCATCAAACCTAAAACAAAAGAAAACATAATTTAAAAAATAAATATAAATATATAAAGAAAAGCTAGAAAAAAGGTGGAGCTCAATTATCCATGTCATCTGGTTCGTCTCATACTCGGGTACATATTCAGGAAGCCTATAGACAAAATCATAACCAAGAGGCTTATGCATTCCCCTAACTTAAGTGTAGTCGATTCCAAACTTGGACTATTGTAATCATTGAATCTTATGGAGAGATTTCATGTATTCACCTTGAAAATGCATATGCTCATTTATCCATTCCGTTTGTTGGCTTTGGTAATCTTTCATATAATCAACATCTTCTTGTAACTTTAGAACTTGGTCTTTGATTGAAGTTTTGGAAATTTCATCTCAGCTTTAGCACAATGGGCTACGATGAGAAGAAATAACTTAATTGGTGATTATTTGTGGATAGTTTGATCCTCTTGTTTTATTATTGTCAAATTTGGTGGATATAATAGCATACAATAATATAGCCCTTTCTGTGTCTCCCATTGGAAATATCCCACTTACCCCCTCCACAGTTAAGGCTTTCATTACTTCATCATATTCCACATTTTCCAAATAATCCATATCCCCATGGCCAACATCCCTCATTCCAAAGAAGAAATTTATACCAAAATGGCTAAATGGGACAAACACACCTCCTACCATTACTTAATTGTTTATAGCATTAGGACTATTAGCATAAAATTCATGTACTATTGACATAACATAAGCCTATGGGTTCTAAAAGAACCATCTCTAACCAAAGGCTGCTATTTTATAAGAGAAAGAGTCCAAGACTGTGTACACAACTATGGTAAGGAGATACTAACTCCTTAAGGACTTGTACCAAACTTGCAAACAATAGAAAGATAAATACTTAATAGATAATCATAGTAGTAGTATACAAAACTTCTAGACACATAATATTATAAAGTAGATATAATATTCAAAACTCAGAAGGCAGGTAATAAATAAAGAAAGCTTTCTAATTAGAGTTTAAACCTTAGTATGTTGTAATGTACACAATTGAAACTCAGATTGTACTAGCCAAACACTAGAGTATGCAGAACACAATTTGTAATGAGATAAACCCACATAGAACACCTATCTCTATGGTAAAATTCACTAAGCAATAAAAAAATACAACTCTAACATAAATACAACCACAAATACCTCTCTCAATTAGGACCTATATCCATACTACTTATTGCTTTCCTCATTGCATACCTTTATAATGACTTGTTCCAACACACAAACATAGCACTCCTTCAAATCCAACACTACTCAATGTAGTGTAATCAATAACCAAAGATCGGTAAAGTGTAATGGAAAGTGAACAAACAATTATGGGAACTACCCTTAGCCATGAACCATCAATAACCAATATGGGAAACACATTCAACCACGTAAATGTTAATATGAAAACACATTCAATCAGTTACCTTAAATTTTCAATATGAGAAACACATTGAACACTGAAACACACTATTTTACCCACATAGATATAACACAAATACTAAAATACACTCAAATAAATTTTTAAGACAAAATAAATTTTAAGAAATATTTTTGACAGAGTTTTGGTGCATAAAATATGGGTGAGAAGAGACAAAAAAGGATATTTATAGAAGAAACTAGCCATGAATGACTACTCTCGTGTGACCACCTCCCCAAGGGTACAATTAAGGGTCTGATGAAGCTCTTGTTAAGGACCTCATTAAGGTGCAAAAAATTTCAATTTTTCAATTCAAAAATCATCAAGTAATTTTCATAAACACTAGCGCCCAAAATGTAACAAAAACTGCCACTAACAACCTAACATGCATATTAAGAAAGAAACCTCATGGTGTGTGTATAAAATGATTTTAGTCACAGTGTACCAAATTATGTGTGTGTGTATTACTGATCTATAGTAACCAATCTTACATAGAGGAAGATTAGAACACTAAGTAAAATAAAAGATTGTGTTTTGCATATAGGAATCCAACATAGACACAAATGACTATCGGACTTACCATCTCCCCCTTTGGCTTTTCATATGAAAATACTACACAAATAAGTACATATGTACATCAATCATGAGATTATTATGAAGGTGACTTAAAGATGTTTTTTCCCATGAACAATATATCGATGCACACCCAACACACAAAAAACACACATACTTCAAGTGCATCGATCGTGTGCACTCTATCCATCTTCTTGATAAACTCATCTACACTCCAACAAGTTGAAAATGCAAAGGTCTCAACACAATTACAGACAGTACATCCGAAGCTCAAAAGACATCAATCTACACCTGAACTTTCACACACGAAAGAAACATACACCTCGTGAACATATTATGTAGAAACATCATGTATAATATCTAAATACTATCATATTACCCTTACACACTGATAGGATAAACATATAAAATGATGCAACATAAACATATGAAACATACATAGCTCCCTTTGACTTCATGCAACACTACGCCTGAGAAGAAGGGCTCTAGATCCTATAGGTCAAGGTTTGTGACTGAGACAGAAGATAAAGGAGAGCCATGAATAGGTGATGGTACAACGATGAAAAAAGTCACCATAGACTAAGCAAATGCTAGAAATCTTTGCATATCTATGAAATTATAGTTAAAAAAAATCTTTTGAAGATTATTCATTACCTCTAGAGACTCATCACTAAAAGGAATAGAAGTAGGTGGAGTAGAAGAAAAATGAATGGAGTTACAATGCTGGTTTGAGCAGCATTCCAAGAAGAAGAAGATAAAGGGGAACTGATGAATGCTATGAGCCATACCTAGAAGGGAATAATGAAAGAAAAAGAGTAACTTTATTAGGACATGAAAAAGGGATATTATGAAAAATGAAGGAACACCACCTGGAAATCAAAGAGGGATAGTGGAGCAAAGACTAAGGAGGAGAAATCTGACAAAAATGATGATCCTATAAATCATGTCAGTAAGATCTATAGTTTCATCATTTAGAATACTGCAAAGGAAGTGTACTCTATATGGAGTGACAATATAGTGATGAGATTTCAACCATTATAAGTGTGACCAAGCTTAACCAATTGATTATCCATCTCAACTAAGTTACATTCTTTCATGACTCATATTCATTAGGAAGATAAGTAGAAGTTATATTTTCAAATTCAAAAGGGATGATGGAGAAAAGAAGGGTCCTCAATATTAGGAAGAGATAAGAAACTAATAATATCATCTCTAGAAAGACAAACTCTATGCCCTCTGAAGACAATAAGGGTAGTTAAGTAGACAATAGAAGGTAGGGCATCATAGATCTCCCTAACAAAATTTTCATTATAAGAATAAGTAAGAGAGTAGAGAGAAATCCAAGATATGTAAGAAAAAAATTCCTTGATAGTTGGGAAGTTATGGATATTAATAGGATGCTTATAGATAATGAGCATAATACTTATAGGGCCAGTAGGCTTAGATTGCTTTGACTTCTTTGCACTTTTGATACGTTTTTGAGGAATTTTTAGTAAGAAAGTGAGGCTAAATGGTATTGGTATAGTCAGAAGAGAATGAAACAATTATAAGGTGTGATAAAATAGGTACTCGAGGGTCAATCTATAGAGTCTAGTACACCTCATTGTGGTCCTCACCAACTTCCTCACTGGAGTGCTTAGTAAGCCACCTCAATGAGCATATAAAACTGGTTCAATAAGTCATCTGGGTGAGAAGTGTGGCAAGATGCATAAAAAATATGCAAAAATTCATTGGAAGAGAGAAAAAGAGTGTCAAATTGTTAAACATAAATATTTTTTATTTTATAAAGCAAAAAAAAAGAGAAAAAAATAACACTAGAAAATAACATACAAAAAAAAGAGAAGTACACAAAACAAGTATAAAAGGACTATAGATCATGAGGAGAAAAGAAATAAACTACTAAATTCCCATACAAATCATCAAGAAATACTGATCAAACAACATCCCTATGTTTAAAAAAATTGTGAGACGCAATTGAGTTAGGAAGTAATCTCTGTGTCATATGAGCATATAGAGTATATGGAACTCAAGGTTTGCTTTGTTTAGAAGTTATGGAAAAACATATTAATTAAATCATATAAATTAAGCTAGGAAAACATTTTGATGAAGATTTGTTTCATTTTGCATTATGCTTGATATGCATAATACATTCAGCATCTAGATGCTTAGATGAGCCACGATAGCTACATCCTAACATAGAAGATAAAGGTGAGCAAGGTGGAGAACTCCTAGATGTATTTTCCAAGTATCTATGACACTACCTAGCAATGTGGCCACCAGTGCCACAAAGGTAACACAAACAAGCAGAGGAGTTAGAGAACTATGTATTTGACTTTGAAGAGTAGTATGTGGAGGATAAGAAGAAGAAGTTCTCACATTAACTAGCATATGAGGATGATAAGTTAATTTCACATAATTAGGTGTCAAATTTCCATGTTGAACACAATTGTGACACTTAAGAGAAACAATAGCTAAGGGTAATAGACCACTACTAGAGTGTCAGAAAGAACTAGCCTTAGGTGTGAGGCTCACCTTACTAGAGGAAATAGGTTGGGATGTAATAACGCACTTACCTATTGGGGTAGTAATAACGAATTAAACATTGATTCTTGAGTGATTGCCTCACCAAATTTTTGTCCTATCGTTATTGAAGTAGATACCTCATCATCATACCCAATACCATGTTTATCACCAAAATAATTGGTGCTATTGATGATTTCGTATAACTTCTAAGAACCCATCATTAATTTGTTGACTGTGGGAGAAGACTGAGCAAACTCCTTCTCACTCTCACCAATCTTATTCTTTAAAGCTTTAATGAAATCTTCCTTTTCTTTAAGGAAAGATTCCAATTAGTCCACATAATTTTTGAGGATTCTAACTCTCTCATGCAATTGTTCCACTTCAACATCTTTTTTAGTGAGAGTATAAGCTAGATACTCGTTGGAACTTTCAAGGATAATTTTATGCTTCTTCAATTGAACGATTTCAACAATCTGGTCAAACAAGGGATCAAGATAAACATACAAAAGAGTTATATTACTAGAAGTGGAGCACTTTTTCTATTCCTTAAGTTTTTTCATCTTTTCATGATTTATGTTAAACTTTTCTTACAAATAATAACATCTCTTTTGAATGACCTCACACCAGTAAGTGAGATCATGTTATTCGTTGTTTATTGAGGACTTCTTATCCTCAAGAGTAACCTTCAAAGCTATTATTTTACGTTTTTTTCCTTTAGGCTCTCCAAAGTATTTTTCTTTGCTTTCTCTGATTTAATATGCTCTACAAGAGCACATTATAAGAATTGAGAAACTCATCTTGCTTATTTTCATCATCTTCAAACAGAACTTCTTGAGCATTTGAGGTGGTAGTGAGAGGATCTATGACATTACTTAAAGCCAAAAAGGCTAAAAAGTTGGTGTCTTCCCTATCATCAATGATAGTATTATACAAAATGGTAACCTCAAACTTCATAGCCCACTTATCCATGCATTTTTGTTTAGAAAAACATTTTGTAGCAATATGATTGGGCTTCCTACACTCAAAGCACTTGATTTTGTTAAGATGGATTTTTTTGGGTTTCTCAGCCTCATTTTCTAATTGTTCATAAATCTTTATCGATTTTGAGCCTTTAGTGCTCGAAATTTATCTTCCAACACCACCAAAAGAGGGTTTCTTTATCAAAAGAATCTAGTTACCCTTTTTGCAAGCAATGCCATTCCTTCTTCGTCAGGGTTAGAATCATCATCACTTAACATTATGGTGTTCACTTCTCTACTAGGACTACTACCTTTGGTTGTCTTGAGTGCCAGGATCTTTCCTTTTTAAGCAACAATTTGGTCTTGTCAAGCTAACAAGTGATAATCTTCTCAACTTGTAAATCACCAACCAACTCATTTACAGTGAGTTCACCAAGCTTGTACATTGATTTGATCATGGTTATTTGGCATGAAATCGATAAGAGAGACTAGTGATAATCTTCTCAATTTTCTTTTCCTTGCTAATCAGTCTACTCTAATTATACGAACAATTGACAATGTTGAAAACTGAGCATAGAACTTGTCAAACATTTCATCCTCTTGCATAATACAAAGTTCAAAGTCTTCATTCAACTTTAGAATTCTGGATCTCTTGACTATGGATATACCCTCATGAGTACTCTCCAAATTATCCCGTGCTTGCTTAGAGGTTATCAAAATTTGAATTCATTTGTATTCATCAAGTGTGATAGCCCTAATGATAGCATATAATCCCTTGCCATTCCATTTAGATACCTTGCTTTCCAATTTGTCAACTCAATCATAAATTTAGGAATAAGAGTATTATCAAGAAGGATTTTGGTTAAACATGTCTAGCCATTCTCAACTAGAAACTAGACAAGATCTATAAGAGAGCACAAGAAGGGCCGCATTTGAGATTTCCAATATGCATAATTGAGCCCATTGAACAATGGAGACCTACTTATATTACCTCCTCCTGAGTCCATCAGAGAGAAATGTGTGTATATGATAAGCAAGGTTAACGAATCAACACCAAAGAATTTAAGCCTAAAAAAGGTGTTCCAAATCTAATACCAATTGAAAAATTCCAAGATTGGGAACACAACCCGAGGAATCTTGTGGTTTTTAAATCATTCAACAAATTCTTTTAAAAACAAAATTAAATAACCTAAACATCCTATCACAATTATCTTTGGTTGAGTTTCTAAACAAATAACATAAACATAAATATAGATTCAAATAACATTCAAACAATTAAATATTTATCATGCACTGAAGAATTTATGGGATATATTAGTTAGTTAATCATACTTGTTTGATATTAAGTAGGATATTAAATATATGAATTGATATTATTGATTCTTTCTTATAGGTATGAAAATATCCTAAGACAGGGATCATTTTCTTTGTTAATTAAACTTTAACTTGTCATATTTGATTGGGCCGAGAATTTAAATATTAATTAAATTATGCTATTTTTCTAAGAAATTATTAAACCATTTAACTTGCCACATTTAGTTGGGTCGACAATTTAAACTTCATCAAGGTGTCTAAGTTAGGTTTATGATTTAAGTATCTGGAACTGACTTTCATATTTTAAAACTATTATGAAGAATATGTCATCAATATATCTTCAATAATAATTCTTAGAAACATCTTTGACATAGAGCTCACTATAACTATACAATCGATATATATCAAAATGCTTAAGAGCGCTACTCTAAATCAGATTCAGATAATTTAAATTCTAAATCTAACTCTCTTGTTTATTATGAAAAAACATTTGTCAATATATTTTTTCATTTACAAACTTTGGTTTAACTCTTGATGATGAAATAAAACTTAATGCATTTTATAAAAATATTTAATCTACTTTAATATTTTACAAGCATAGCAACCTTACTAATATCTCATACTATTAATACCTAGACATGCATAGTTTAATAAATGACCAATAAATTAAACATATAGCAAGTAAAACATTAACACTCAAATATTCTTGAAAAAATACACTTAAATATACCTTAACAAAATTCTTAGAATTTGTTTTGAAAAACCTCCAGATAGAATTGTTGTGTTATTTATCGAATTGAAGCTAAAATCCATTACATGATCTAAATTTGTTCAACTCTTGAATAAGAGAAGAACTTTAAACTACTAAAAGAAAAGAAAAAGAACTTGGAGAGAAACTAAAAAAAAGGTTAAAGGAATGAGAATGGATATCTTTTTACAATAGAAATAGGGTCCTATTTATAGGGTGAGGAAAGGAGGAAAAAGTGAAATTTTTAACTTGGCATATGGGCATACATTTTATTCACACTACAACATACACATCATATACATAGTTTGAGTATGATCCACTCTTTTCACTTCATAGCACATAATTTTTTCACATTACGACCTACATCAAATCTGGGATGCATTTAATCTTTTCCTTTGGCCTTGTACCATAACCTACAATGTTTTAATGCCATGACATACTTCAAACTACATCACTTTAAAACCCTAATTTCCATGTAATTTATTTTTCCAATTTTTAAACATTTGTAATGTTTTACAAATTTTTTCTTTTAATCTTCCAAGTTGTAATGGAGTGCTTCAAGTATTGCTATTCAAGTTGATTTATTTTAAAACAACAAGTACTGAAAAGAAACAAAATATTCCCGTGAACTATAAAAACAAGGAAATACAAATATATATAACCATTAAACATACATATGTGAACTATCAGTTCATTCTTATACATAAACTCTTTTGTGTATACGTTTGAATGAGTGCTTAAACCAATCAAACTAGTGCTATTGAGAATATGCATTGTGAGGTTAGATTTGGAGAAAAATAGAATTCCTTACACTAATATTGGGTAAATTTTATATTGATACATTTTGGAATTGAATATGAAAGTTATTTTTAATTAATTATTATAACAAATCATGAAGGTTTAAAATATTGAAATATTTTGTGCTATATATTTTAATCATAGACTTAAAATAACTTTTAAAAGCATTAGAAGTTTTGTTTCTCTTATTCTTTTATCTTCTTTGTTTTAAAAAAATAATTATGTGTTATTTGTTTGTTTTTATTTTTACTTTTGATGTTTGTGGTTATCATATCTAAAAACCCTCATAAGACTTAAACTCATCCACTAAGACAACCTAGGGATTCATAGGCTTGTGGAATATGCTAAATGTAATCATTTCAATCCATGAAAATATTTTATGATAATTTAATTTCTAGTTTTTGTTTTTAGTTTTTCACCATTCTTGATAACAAACTAGCAAGAAGTTGGTTAGAGGTTGTGATAAGTGCTAAAAAGCAAAATATATCGTGATTTTATGCATGATTAAAGATTATATAGATTTGTATTTTCTTGTTTTACTAACATTTTATGCAAATCTATCTTTTCGAAATCACAGGTATATGTTGTTGTTTTTCAGTTATTTTTTGTATTAAAACAAATCAACTTGAAGCACTTCATTAAAACTTGTAAGATTAAAATAAAATTTGTAAAAACATTACATATATTTAAAAATTTGAAAAAAGAAATTACATGGAAATTAGGGATCCAAGTGATGTAGTTTAAAGTGTATAATGGCATCAATTTGTTATGAGTTACAATGCGAGGCTAAATGAAAAGATTAAATGCATCCTAGATATAATAGGGGTCGTGGTGTGAAAACATTGTGTGCCACGACACAAAAGGAGTGGATCGTGCACAAACCATGTATATAATGTGTATGCCACAACGTGGAAAAATTGTGTATAGTGATTGAAGGCTAGAAAATCCACTTTTTCCTCCTTTCCTAACCCTATAAATAGGATCCTATTTCTTTTGTAAAAATATATCATTTTGATCCCATCAACTCTCTTCTAGCTGATTTCTTAGTTTTTCTTAGTTTATTTAGTAGTTTAAAGTTCTTATCTCGTTTAAGGGTTGAACAAATTTAGTTCATGTAGTAGCTTTTAGTTGCAATTCAGCAAACAATATAGCAATTATGTTTGGAGGTTTCCCATAAATAGTTATAAGTATTCTATTTAGGTGTATTTAAATGTATTCTTTTCAAAATATTTCTAAGTATTTTTTACATACTATATGTTTAATTTATTGATGAATTATTAAACTATACATGTTTTGCTACAAATAGTATGAGATATTAGTAATGTTGTTACGCTTGTGAAATATTAAAGTAGATTAAACATTTTTATAAAATGAATTAAGTTTTATTTCATCATCAAGATTTAAATCAATGTTTGTAAATAAAAATATATATTAATGAAGTATTTTTCATAATGAACAAGAGAGTTGGATTTAGGATTAAATTATCTGAATCTGATTTAGAGTTGTACTCTTAAATCTTTTGTTCTATATTAACTATATAGATAGATTCGCTTTATTTCTCGGATTTTTATAAGCATTATTATTGAAGATATGTTGATAACATATCCTTCATAATATTTTTAAAATTTAAAAGTTAGTTCCAGATATTTAAATCATAAACTTAACTTAGATACCTTGATGAAGTTCAAATTGTCAGCTCAAACAATAGTAGCAAATTAAATGGTTAGTAATTTCTTAGAAAAGGAGCATAATTTCATTAAGATGTCTATCCAAAGGTGACAAGTTAAAGTTTAGTTAACAAAGAAAATGATCTCTATCTTAAGATATTTTCATACCTATAAGAAAGAATTAATAATCTTAATTTATATCTTTAATAACCTACTAAATATCGAACAAGTCTGATTAACTAACTATATATCCTATGAATTCTCCAATGCATGATAAATGTTTAATTTCTTAAATGTTTATTGAATCCATCTTTATTTTTATGTTACTAGTTTAGAAACTCAACCCAAAACAATTGTGATAGGATGTTCAGGTTATTTAATTTTCTTTTCAAAAGAATTTGTTGAATGATTTAAAATCACATGATTCCTTTTTACACTAACCTTAGAAGTGTACTTGTCATTTTCTATAATTAATTCGATACTTTGTGAGCTATTTCATAAATTATGCAAAATTTGTACGCCTAATCTTGGCATATCAAATTTTGGGTGTAATTGCGAGGTAAAATGGTAATAGCGTTGAAAACTAGTTAACCTTTGCAAGAATTAGCATACCATGGGTTTGGACCATCTAAAATAATTATTAATCAGGAAAGGTTTCAACAATTTCTTCTTTATTCTCACATTCAAGGGAATTTAAATCATAAATTAACCTATGTTGATAATCAGCTACTAAATTTTCACTACCTTATCTTTGATCTCTAGGTAAATTCTTATAAGAGTAAAACCCATCTTATTAATATTGGCTTAGAATTAGGTTTACTTAACATACATCTCAAAGTAGCATGATTAGAATGTACAATTACTTGAAACCCTACTAAGTAAGACCTAAATTTATCTAAGAAAAACATTGCAGCCAAGAATTCTCTTTCGGTGGTGAATAATTAATTTGGGCATCAGGGAGTGTTTTTCTAGTGTAATATATGACATGTAAATCCTTATCCATTCTTTGTCCCAACACTGCTCCTATAACATAATCAAAAGCATCACACATTATTTTAAACAAAAGAGACTAATTAGGTGCCAAAATGATATGGGCAATAATTTATCCTTCAAAGTATTAAAAGCGATAAGGTAGTCAACATTATAATCCAAATAGACATATTTTGACAATAAGTTATACAAAGATGACTTATTTTAGAAAAATCTTTAATAAATTGCCTATAGAAATCTGCATGTTCTAATAAACTTCTAATCCCCTTTAACAGATGTAGGGGTGGTATTTTAGAAATCAATTCAATTTTTGCCTTATCAACTTCAATTATTTTGTTAGAAATTACAACTCTTAATGCAATCCCTTATTCTACCATAATTGACTTTTCTCTCAACTAAATGTCAGGTTACTTTAAATGTAACATTCTAAAACTAAAGTCAATTTATGAAAACAACCATCAAATAAGGTTCCATAAATAGAAAAATATACATACACATCTCAATTAAGTTTTTTACCATGTCTAAGAATATTGACATCATATATCTTTGAAATGTGATAGGGGCATTGCATAACTCCAATGGAATCCTTCTGAAAGAAAATGTCCCAAAAGGACATGTAAAGAAGATCCTTTCCTAATCCTATTATGCAATATTTGATCAATGAATGGAAGAGGAAATTAATCCTTTTTAGTGTACAAATTTAGTTTCCTAAAACTCCATCATGTAATTGTTCTAGTGGGCATTAATTCATTTTTATCGTTTTAACCAATGTTATTCTAAATTTCCTTGGTGCCATATGAACTGAACTAACTCAAATACTATCAATAATAGGATAAATGACTCTTAGACCCTCAAGTTGAAACTTTTAAAATGGGGGAAAATCCATTATCTAGAGAAGCAACCATAAAGAAGTATGCAAGGCCAATTATTGGTATTGCTACTCCTTCCATCCAATTAGGTGAGGTTGTATGAAACTATGAATTGATAAACATTAATTTTTCCATGTTAACTCTTTCCATGTACTCGCTAATAAAGACTCATTGTTTTTCATTATGGATTTCTATTCAACAATCCAAACTTTCCCTCTCAATATACCTATCGAAGACCAGCTGAGAATAAGTTGGTTCCTTTACACCCTCAAATTCAGGGTCAGGACTTAGTTTATGTCACTTCCCTTAGGTTTCCTAATGACTTAGGAGGATGTTTATAACAAATTCATGAGAAAATTCTATTCCCATTAGAAAACATAAGATCTGAGAGCAAAGAGAACTATTTTCTCTTAGATGGATGATGAACCATTCCATGAGGGTTGAGATAGGTTCAAACTATTTCTTACTCAATTCCCTTATCATAGCTACCTACTGTAGCTACAAAACTAGTTCTTTAATGATGGGTTAACACAACAATGTTAGTTCATCATCGACAATCCTACGAGAAGAGCTATGGGTGAGAAAAATTCCATAGAGATTTATAATCTCTTTGAGATGATGGGTGCTAATTCCCAACAAAAGAGCTCATGAATTAAAAGGGCTAGAGTCGATGAAATATACTCTAGTATGGAAGTATCAATGCAACTTAAAATGTTAACCAAGCAAGTTTCACTTCTCACTACACAATCAACTCGTAACAAGGAAAAATGTGCAGTGTATAGTACCATGGGACATGGTACTGGTACCTATCCTTACCAAAGAGAAGTTATTATAGAACCTGAATAGGTTAATGTAATATAGGGGTACCAAGTAAGACCCCAATGCAAACACCTATAATGTAGGGTGGAGAAATCATCCAAATTTCTCTTGGAGGCAACACAATCCTTCACTTCCCAAAACTCTAATCTATAGAGCTAACAATATCACTAATAACTGTCACAAAATCCTCCCAATAGACCATCTTTAGAGGATAATTTGAATGCTTTCATTCAAGTTATCAAGGACAACCAATCTAAGAATAATCAAAGGTTGGACTTCTTGGAAGTATTCACAAACCGGGTGGAGATACAAGTAGAGCAATTAGTAAAACACTTACAGAAGTAAGGGAAAGAATAGTTATCTGGCCAGAGTAACAACTAGACTCCATGATGTGGGGACATTAAGTTTATTAAAACTTGAAGTCTTCTAATGCAACATCTTACTAAGATGATAAACATAGTACTAGATGAGAGGTAACCCATTATTCTTCTTTATTTTTGTTTATTTTTGTTTTAATTATAACTATTTACTATTTAATGCTTATTAATTAAATATTTATAGTTATAATTGTTTTTACTATTTCAATTTCTATTCTATTTTATTATTTTTTATTAAAATAATTTAAAAAAACCTTTCTATCTTGGCATGGCCTTTTTTCGGCCGTGGCATGGTACTCTCGAATTGAAAATTAGGCTTGAAGAATTTAGTTTTGCACTATGGAATGAATTTAACTCTGTTGTGGAACGACTGATTATGCACGTTTTTGGTTGGAATTTTAAAAGTTCGCATGGTGGCATGAGTTTACCTACGTTACGACACACATTTATTTTTTTATATTAAAATACCCAGCCCTACGCATGCCAATCTAACTTTCCATCACTTTCTCTTCTTCTTCACAATAAAACCCTAATTTCCTCTCCCCCTAACACACAAATACCCTAAAAAATCCCATCTTTTTTTCTTCAATCTTACAAATTTCTTCACAAAATCCTATTTCCATCTATTTTTTTTCCTTTCTATTGAGACATTTTGGAAAATCAAAATAAAGAATCCTTAATCTTCATCTTCTTCAACAACACAAGTAACCAAATATGTTTCTTAGAATATAGTTAATTTCTCTAATTTTTGTGGATTAATTCTAGAAATATTTGGATTAAAAATAGTATCAAACCTTAATTGGAAAAAGTGAGGGTGAGGAAAAATTTTGAATTAATTTTGGTATGGTGTTTTGTTTTTTGATTTATGAAATATCTATGAATCTTTGGAAATATTTTGAGATTTACTTGATACATAATGGCACCTAAAAGGAGTAGGAGTGAAAGAGGAAAAGATGTAGAAAATCCTATAAAGTACAATACGGTCAAATTTTCAAGTGTAGAGGCCAAACTCAAATTTGATAAGGCCTGTGAGATAAATAAAAACTTTGTTGTAAAATGGGGTTTAGATTTTGATCTTAAATAAAATTTTCAATTCAAGGGAATAACTGGTGTAATAAAAGCTCTAGGATGGAGATGATTCATAAAGGAACAATAATCAAGTAATTAAGTAATTTTATGCCAATGTTCCTAGTGTTTCTATAGAATCTACTTTTCAGGAATTTTATACCAATGTTCCCAATGTTGTCAATAATCAAGTAAAAGTATGGGGCGTACTAGTCCTATTTGACCCATCTAATATAAACGCTCATTATGGTTTGATGGACATGGGTCAGGATGAGTATGAAAATTATTTAATTAATATGAAATATACTGATGTAATATAAACCCCTATTGTAGAGGGGGTTGATTGGCATTATTCCAGTGGGAAACCAAAAGGCTTTGAAAAGGGTGATTAGCATTATTCTAGTGGGAAACCAAAACCCTCATATGGTAATTTTTTTTCTCTACACTTATGCCCACTACTCATTATTGTATTGTAGTAAAAAAAAGCGAACTATATTACTTCATGTTGTTGCATCCACAATGACTATAGATGTTAAAGTTATAATTCACTCGCTGATAAAATTGTGTACCAATGACCACCATTTGAGTTACTTCTTCCCCTACTCATTACTACTTTATGTGCTAAAGTAGGGGTGAATTACCCAAAAGGTGAAGTATTACTTCAACCTAATGAATTACTAAATCTAGCATACTATAATTAACTCACATTGGGTACTGATAGAACCCAAAGGTACAAAAAGGTCGCTTCTTTGTCAAAAATGTCAATGATTAGGGTAAATTTAACCATACTCTTTTTGAAATGTAAAGTTTAACTCTCAATCATCTTGGAGTTGATTCAAGTCATTTGAGAGAACCTAAGGATCAAGAGTATGATTTCATTTTTACAACAACCGAGCAATCATATGACGAAGAACAAGGACAAGATGAGATAAAGGACTAAGCTCCAACTTTGCTATGATGTTTTAAGAATTTTAATAGTTTTAATTATTTATGTATTTTGTTTTAGTTTGTTTTTATTCTAATTTAATTCCTTTGGTTTTGGAATTTTTTTTAAGTTATTTTTCACATCATAACTAAATCACATAAAGCAAATTGGTAACTTTTCTCTACTTTATCTTTATCTTTAATTTGTATTTGTTACATTGAGGAAAATGTAGACTTTAGGTTGGGGTGGAGGAAAAGTTACATAAATTTAGGCCTTTTCTAATTTTTTTTATTAAACATATACTTACATTTAAAATTTTCTATTTATTATATTTTTTATACTGGTTTAGAGATAGTTAGACTTAATTTTAAATTATTATTTTTTTGCAAAACTACCATACTTTTAGTTGATTTTAACTAACTGATTGAGTATTTGCATTGTTGGATTAATATTTTAAACACATCATGAAGTAATGTGATAATTAATTTTTTTTTGTCATAATTTGTGTTTCATGATTGAACGTTGAAGGTGAGATAAATTTGAAATTGGTGTTTAAAAATCAAATAGTGGAAACTACCATGTCAGAATATTTTGAGCCTATAATCTTTCCATTCTGAGTGATAATATTTTTCTACTCATTTAAACACTCTTCTTGTTATTTCAAATTATTAGACTATCTCTATAGGTTTTGCATTGAATGTTAGGATTTTTACATCTAATGAAGGCCACAATAGTGAGATTTTTTTAAATCATGAAATAACAAAGATTGGTGGAAACTAGGGATTACTATAAAGAATAATATCACAACTACGGAGTAGGACACGCCATCTATCTTTAATTGGTATTGAGATCTAATCTATATTTTTATTTCTTTTCAGATAACTCTTTTATATTTCTTGAATTCTTTAAAATTATTCTACTAATCATTTATTAATTTTAAGCATGTATGGTTAATTTTAACAATGAGAATTTAGTTTTATTGGCATATTTGTGAAGATTAATTTAGGTAAACATTTTTATAAAATAAATTGAGGTTATTTCATTATTCAAGACTTTTACAAAATTTATTGTTGATTAATATATTGACATGTTTTCTATAATAGATTTAAAATATAGGCGGTTTCAAAAATGTCATCTAGATCTAATTTTGACATCTTGAATAAAAGTTTAAATTAGTGATTCCACTTAAAGCATTGATTTAAATGATTTACTATTTCCTTAGAAATAAAATATAATTTAATCTATTAGTTAATAATCTTCACCTAAAGATATTAATTGATTTGATTAATGAAAAATTTGATCCCCACACAAAGATATTAATTGATTTGATTAATGAAAAATCTTATCCCACCCAAAGATATTTTCATACATAAAAGAAAAAACCAATAACATGAATTTATATCTTTATTAACTTAATTAATTCTAAGTAAGCATGATTAACTAGCAGATTTTTCTCATAAATTTTTCACTTATTGTTAATTGCATATCTATCTTGATTTGTTTACATTTAGCATGTCTTTATATTTTATTATTTTTAATTATATATTATTATATTAGAATTTTCAAAACCCAATTATTGTGATAGAATGTTTAGATATATTGTTTTTAAGAAATTTGACAAATTATTTAAAACCACATAGTTTCTTTTTAGACTGACCTTGGAGTATACTCATTGCTTATTATAATTTATTTGTTCACTTGCAAGCTTTTTATAAATTTAAAAAATTTGACTATTATATTTTTGTGCATCAACTCGTGGAATCGAGTTGATCAAAACGTCGGTTTAGATTAGCCACACACCTTGGGAGAAAGTGAAAAAGAGAAATAATTTACTAGTATAGTATATTGAGGCAATACTATTGTGAAGGTAGTTTAAGACATGTTTTGTATTGCTTGTTATTTTTCTAGGTGGTTGAGGACCAATTGTTTTTCTCTTATGTTGTATTAGCATATGTTGCTTCTACTTAAATATTACACATTAAATATTTAATTTTTGGATTTAGTTTTTATATGTAGTTGCATGCTTAGCTATCTTGGCTGGTTAATATTTAAATTTTGGATCATCTTCTTTAAAAATCTATTCACACTTGTTACTTATTTAGAACTGTAATTTAATTCTAGTAAATAGCTCATAACACACAAGAATATATTAACTTTATATCTATGCACATTGAATTTTCCATCATTACTTGTTGCCAATTTTTATCAATTTTCTATAAGCTATTATTATGGGTGTACTAAAGCAATACTTACAAGAGAGAAAATAAAATCACATGTTTTAGAGGTGATTCATATATTGGTTTGGTGATAAAACTCACATGTCTTTCATTTTAAATTATAAGTTCAAATTACATTAAAATATTGTTTAATGTTAAAATAGAAAGGAAAAAAATGTTTTAGAGCATTATAGATATTGTGCTTTTTTGTTTGTATTGAGCATTACTTCAAATCCAAGCACAATACTAGGGATGAAATTTTCAATTTATTTTCCTCTATGCGAAATCATGGTGCATGTTTGGGACTTTAATGACATCATCCATCCTTCTAAAAAGAATGAGGCAATATAATGTATTTCAATGAATTTTGTTTATTTGCTCAATTTTATGGTTTCAAATGGTTCCTTAAACTTCGGTAGCATAGGGTCCCAATTTACGTGGTGCAATAAATGAGATAGGTTTGACTGCATTCACAAATGATTAGATCAAGCTATTACTACTCCTAATTGGATTCATGCTTTTTCCCAATGCCATGGTCTCAAATCTTTCCTTTTATACTTTAGATCATGCACCATAATTCCTCCATTCATATGGTTTACTTTAGCCATTTTTACAATGTACTTCTTGTTTCTTGGCTACTTGTTAAGGGATAAAGATTATGAAAGACTCATTCAAGAAATATGGTTCCTAACAGATTCATAGTCTGATTCTATCATGTAGAAGTTGAAGTGACTTTCCTTGGCACTTTTACAATGGAATATGGATCACTTCGGATATATACAGGGTAAGATAAAGGTTTGGAAAGCTCAATTGAATGTTGTACATTCAAATGTCTCTATAGAATTTAATAAAGAAATTGAAATGTATATTATAGTTGAGTTAAATGAACAATTTACAAGATTGAAATCGGTTGAAATACGTATGTAAAACAAGATATGAACAATATTACTAATATACAAAAAAAATACTACTTGGGTTCAGTCGCGGACTAGATCCCTCTCTTTAAGACGTTTCGTGGCTCTACCCAAAATTGTACAAGCAAATACAACCTCGTCATCCCTAGGATAAAATAGCCCAAAATCTTTTTTATGTCTTGAAGCTTCCTGCAGTGATGGAGTTTAGAATGCTACACCTCTAAAATATTTATGTTACTCAGAAAACCAAAAAAACAATTTTTTATATTCTTTTCATGGGTTTGCTACAAATAACATTTTTTGAATTGTGTAAAACTAATAGCTATGGCCCTCTTTTATAGCTAAAAAATAAATGTGTGTAACGTTCACAAAGAAAATGTTCACATAATAATAGAATTCTCTAAGACTTGATCTAGGTGGATGGAAACCAAACGGAATGGTAAAAACAATAACGGTCATAATAATAGAATGACATTTCTGACAATTGGAAAAAATAATTTTAATAATGAATTTTTTTCCAAAATATAAAGAGCCACCTCACATCACACACACATACGCACTTGCACTCGGCTTGGCTAGGCATGGCATGGCCGGTCGGACCAATGGTGGCGATAGTGGCGACGCAAACACACACGTGTTTATGGACCCATAATTGCCAAGGTCCTCTCCACTTCCACAAAAGTGGGTGCCCCTTGGGGCCCAATCCCAATTGTAAATCCTTTTCTATATAAACACCTCATAAGATATGTAGAAAATAAATATGGGACAAACCTTTTAAGAGAGTAAAATTATGCACTTTCTCATTATTTATTAATTTAAATTCACACTATTTCCAACAATCCCCCACTTGAATTTTATATAAAAATAATTTTCATTGAGCAACCAATCAATTAAAAATATAAGATTGTGCATCAGTAAAATGTATCTATCGACTTGGATATTTACATAGTGTTGATGCTTTAGTATATACTACAGTAACTCATAGTTTTGAAATCTATCTCTAATAACATTACATACACAACCTTTCCAAGGTGTAGTTCAAAAAGCCAATGTTTTATGGCCATGCACATGTATCCCAGTATAGTGAATGCTCTAGTAAATTTGGCCTAAAAGTTTCATAGGAAATGATCACACTTCCATATTAACATAGGTGAGTCTATCAAGAGTACTCCTATAGTTATATACTCCACTCCACATAGAGTATAGAACTCATTAAGAATTAATAATTAACTCATCCTTTTTTTCACTTCAGGACTTCATGCTTCTAACAATATTGAATGGGTCTTTATAATATCATGATTAATCTCATATCACTTCATGACTTGTTATTACCCATTGAACTTATTTCTTGGGATCTCCAGTCTATAAGTTGGGTTTCCATCATGAGTGAACTCTTCATTCTAAGGACATTAGTCCTATTCCTTTCGAGATTTTGAAAACCTTCTCTCTTGCCAATCATTTTGTCAAAGGATTAGCCAAATTTTCATCAGTACGTACATGATCCAGTCTTAACTCCTATAGAGATAAATTCTCTAACAGTACTATACTTATGATGTATTTTTTGTCTCTTGCTATTGTAATAATGGTTCTGAATCTTTGCAATAGCCACGATATAATCGTAGTGAAATCAGGATGGCTGGTATCATTTTTTCCCATAAAGGGACCTCAACTAACAGACTTCTTAACCAACTTGTTTCTTCACTAGTATTAGCTAGTACTATCATTTTTGAATCCATCATAGATTTAACCAAAATTGTCTATTTCTTAGACTTCTAAGAAAAAATTCCACCAACAATGTTAAATATATAGCCACTACTTGCTTTAGAGTATTCTGATAAGGTGTTCCAATCAGCATCACTCTCTCCTTTTAGAATAGCGGGAAAATTTTTATAATGTAATCCAAGGTTCATAGTTCTCTTAAGGTATCTCATGACCCTTTCAATTGCATTCCAATTCTCTATACTAGGTTTACTAGTAAGCCTACATAGTAGTCCTACAACATAAGCTATGTTTGTCCTAGTGCAGTTAGTAGCTTAACATAAGCTACCAATGATGCTTGCATACTTAGTTTGTTTAACAGCGTCTCTGGTGTTCTTGAACAACTATACACTAGGATCATAAGGAGTACATGTAGGTTTGTAGTTAAAGTAATTATATTTCTTGACATAGTAATATTTATACCAAGGAGTACACTCGCTTCTCCGAGGTCTTTCATATCAAAGTTACCACACAATGAAATTTTTACATTATTCACAACATGAATATTTGACCCAAAAATAAGCATGTCATCCACATATAAATATATAATAGTGCAAATTTCATTTTCTAATTTATAATAAATGCATTTGTCACTTTCATTCATTTTGAATCCATGTGAGATAACTAGATTATCAAATTTTCCATGACATTATTTAGGTGCTTATTTTAGACCATAAAGAGATTTATCTAGTTTACAAATTTTATTTTCTTGACCTGGGACAATAAAGCTCTCAAGTTGGTCCATATAAATATCTTATTCTAAGTCATCATTTAAAAAGGCAGATTTAACATCCATTTGGTAATAGAAGCAAGAGAGAAAAACACATGTATGGAATTTATTCGTGTGATTGGTGAAAAGGTATCAAAGGAATCTACATTTTCCCTTTGCTTGTACCCTTTGGCTACAAGACGAGCTTTGTACTTTTAAATAGTACCATCGAGTTTTATTTTTTTCTTTAGCATCCATTTACATCCTATGGTTTTACAACCAGGAGGTAAGTCAACTAAATGTCAAGTTCTATTATACTCAAGAGAGTCCATTTCATCATTTATGACTTCTTTCCATAAGTTGACATCTAAAGAAGATAAGGCTTCTAGAAGAGTTTGGGGATCTTCTTCTAAGGTATAAGCATAAAAATCAAACCCAATATCCTTAGAGGTTCGAGCTTGTTCATTTCTCCTAATTTTTGTGTCTAATTCCTCATTTTGTTCACTAGTTCTAGTTATGGATATACTACTAGAAGATGAGCCACCACTATTTTTCAATTTAAAGGAAACCTATGTTCATAGAAGTCACCATCATTTGATTATATAACTATATGATCATTTAAGTCATATAATTTATAAGTTTTATTCATAGCAAATCCTATGAACATACATTCATATGCTCTACTAACAAGTTTATTTCTTTTAGGATCAGGGATCCTAACATAGGCTAAACAACCTCAAGTTTTAAAATAAGTTAAGTTAGGTTTCTTATTTTTTAAAATTTCATATGGTAAAATTTTACTAGTAGATTTAGACACTCTATTTAGCACATAGCAAACAGTTAATAAAATTTCTCCCCACTAATGGGAAGCAGCACTAGAGTTTAATAAAATTACAATAATTGATTCAGTAAAAGTTCTTTTTTTTCTTTTAGCTTTGCCATTCATTTCAAGAGAATAAGGTGCAGTTTTGCATGAATGATTTCATGAGTTTTATAAAAAACATTCAAAATATTTGAATCATATTCAGTGCCTCTGTCACTTTGAAATCTTTTTATTTTTCTATTAAGTTGATTTTCAATTTCAATCATAAATATTTTAAACATGTCAAACACTTCACCTTTATTTTTCATTAGATATACATAAGTATAGTCTGAACAATCATCAATAAAATTTATAAAATAGCATTTTTCATTTCTTGTTAAAATACTATCAAGTTCACATATGTTAGAGTGTATTATGTCTAAAGGTTTAGATTCTCTAACTACTCATTTACGTGAAGTTTTGGTTATTTTAGCTTGACTTCAAAATTCACATTTTTTAAAATCATTCAAAGATAATTTAGGGATTAGTTCTAAGGTACTCATTTTCTTGATTATGTGTTTATTAACATGACAAAGTCTAGCATTTCAAATATTAAAAGAACTTAACATATAAGCAAAAGAAGAAGCTTTATTAATTTTAACATTCAATTTAAACATGCCCTTAGTGGTGTACCATTTTCCCAACAAAAACATTATTCTTAGTTATTGTATACAAATCATCCCCTATAATTTGAGTAAACTCAGCTTTGTTAGGAAGATAACCTGAAACTAAGTTCTTTCTCATCTCTGGAGTATGTAGGACATCTTTCAAGATGACAATCTTTCCAGAGGTAAACTTCAATTCCACCTTACCATTACCAACAACATTAGTGTAGTGGGAGTTACCTAGCAGCACTTTCTTATCCTCAGACATAGAATAGGACTTGAACATGTCACGATCATAGCAAACATGGAGAGAAGCACCAATGTCCACCCACCACCCCTCAAATCCACCAACAAAGTTGATTTCAGATATCATAACAACAAGTTGATCTTTAATAAGGTTCGCCTACATAGCAGGATGATTCCTATTTCGGCAGTTCGTAGCTAAGTGGCTAGGCCTGTTATAATTATAACACATGAATGTGTCATTTCTTGAGGGGGTTGAGGTCCATTCCGTGGAGGATTTCTATTTCTAATTTGGTTGATACAGTTCTAGTTATTGTTATGATCCTGAGTTTTTATGTTTCTTCCTTTAGGTTTCAGAATTGCAGAGGAGGATTTCTTATTGGCCCTATTGTTTAAGATAATGAGTACTTCATCTTTTTAATCTTGTTTTCAAGCTTCTTTTTCTATTCATATACGGGTTATGAGACTTTCTAAAGAAAATTCCTTAGTTTTATGTCTTAGTACATTTTTAAAATCTTTCCATGTAGGGGTAATTTATCTATAATAACAACAACTTGAAATTATTCATCTAAAGTCATACCTTCAAAAGTTATTTCATGTGCTATCTTCTGTAGTTCATGTGATTGAGCTTCCACAGATTTGTCATCATTCATTTGATAATTCATGTATTTGTTGATAGCTTACTTCTTTGTTCCAGCTTCTTCACTGTCATACTTCTTTTGAAGTGCATCCTAAATTTCCTTAGCTAACTTGTCAAAATTATAATAGTCATACAAATCATCAGCTAAACCATTAAGAATGAATTTTTTACATAGAAAATAATTTTCCATCCAGGTGTCTAAGTCCTTAGTTGTAGCTTCAGTAGAAGGATTAGGAAGTTTTGATTTTTCAGTAGTAAGAACAGAAGCAAAAGATTTCATGGTTAAGAAAAATAACATCTTTTTTCTCCTTCTTTTAAAGTGTAGTCCCTCGAAACAAAACGGTTTGTTGAGATCAACAGTTAACATTTCAGTAGATATGGTAGATAAAAAATCTTCTTAAACTTGTTGAAACAGGTATGTAAAAACAAGATATGAATAATATTAACGATATACTGAAAAATACTGCTTTGGTTGAGTTACGGACTAGGTCACTCTCTTTAAGATGTTTCGTGGCTTTGCCCAAAGATATGCAAGAAAACACAACCTCATCGTCTACAGGATAAAATAGCCCAGAATCTTTTTTATGTCACAGAGCTTCACTGCATTGATGGAGTCCGAAATGCTACACCTCTAAAATATTTATGTTGCCCAAAAAACTGAAAAACAATTTTCAATATTCTTTTCTTGAATTTTCTATGAAGAGTAGTTTATGAGTTGTGTAAAACTAAGACCTATGACCCTCTTTTTATAGCTAAAAATATAAATGTGTGTGCAACGTTCACAAAGAAAAGCATTCACACAATAATAACGTTCTGTAAAACTCGGTCTTGATGGGTGGAAATAGAACAAAACGGTCAAAAAAATAACGGTCACAATAATGGACGAAATTTCTTATTGTTGGAAAGAATAATTTTAATAATGAAATTTTTTCCAAAAAATAAAGTTCCACCTCACACACACACGCACTCGGCTAGGCTCGATCGATCAGACGAACGGAAGCGTCGGCACGTGTGCATGATTGTGGACCCATAATTGCCTAGGTCCTCTCATCTTACACAAAAGTGGGTGCCCCTTAGAGCTCAATTTCAATTGTAAATCCTTTTCTATATAAACACCACCTAAGAGATATAGAAAAACAATGTGGAACAAACCTTTTGAGAGAGTAACATTATACATTTTTTCTCATAAAACAAAATCTTTATGGCATCAAAATTCTAGAAAATTGTGATTAAATAAGGCGGTCGCAATATAAAGTTTTTTCATGCTTCTACCTTGGTAAGACGTAGAACAAATTTTATTCCTTCTATGAGATTATCAAATAGGAACTTGTCTTGGAATAGATGTACCATTGGCAATGAGTTTGTTAATAATTTTGTTATTTGTTTCACATCTTCAAATCCTCCTTTCTGTGAGCCTCTATTGACTTTTTTCTTGCATGTTATTTTTGTACACCATAACACAAATTTGGTAAGTAATCCCTCACCATCAGAAATTAAAAAAGCCCTCTAGGATATGCATTGACCGAAAGCAGCTAGGCCTAATGGATACCAAACTCATTTTTATAAGCAATTTTGGCATATAGTTAGAAAAGAAGTAATTAAAGAAGTGCAAGAGTTCTTTATCTCTGAGGTTCCAAAACTCAGCTGAAACTCCACTTTTATTTCTCTAATCCCAAAATGTTCCAATCATGTTGAAGCAAATCATTATTGACCCATTAGTCTATGTAGTATGATCGATAAGATTGTTTCATAGATCATGGTGAAAAGATTAAGAGGGCTCTAAGTAATCATAGTTAACCTTTTCAAGTAGCTTTCATCCTTGGGTGATGGATAGCTGAAAATAACTTGCTTGTCCAAGTAGTACCTACTACTGTGTCAGAGAAGAACTCGGGAAGATAGGGTTAATGGGAATCAAAATTGACATGCAAAAAGTTTATGACAAAGTGGAATGGACTTTCTTGATACAAATTATGAAGACTATGGGTTTTTCAAGAAAAATTATTCCTCTTATTTGGCAATGTATTTCAATGATGAGTTACTCTATATTGCTGAATGGTACACCTTTTTTAAACATCATACCTTAATGTGGCCTTGGCAATGGAGATCCTATTTCCTCATATCTACTCTTAATTTTTGTATAATTCTTATCTAGAATGATTTGAAGAGGTGAAATATGAATTTTCTTCATGCGATTAAGGTTGCCAAAAATGCTCCTCCTATCTCCCATATTCTTTATGCTGATGATATTGCCATTTTTTTGAGTCAATGTGAATGAAGCTATAAATCTTAAGAAAATATTGGATCAATATCGATTATGGTCAGGCCAATCTATAAATCTTCAAAAGTATATACTATCTTCTTCTAAAAAATATTTCTTAAAATTTAAAGGAACATATGTGCTCAACTTTGCACATTTCTTCAAGATCTGAACCTATTTTATATTTTAGGACATTCGCTGCCTATTGGAAGATAGAAGAAAAGCAAATTTCATGGCATTCTGAACAAATTGAAAAGTTTGAAAGCAAAACTACTTTCCCAATATGGAAGAACGACTTTAATAAAAATAGCTTTACAAAATATCCTTATTTATTCTATGAGTACGAGCAGATTATCAAATGGTATTTTTCAATCATCTGATAGTATTGTGAGGAAGTTTTGGTGTGCAGATGATCCCAATAGAGAAATATACATCTAACTTATTTCTTGGAACAAAATATGTTTTTCCCAAAGATTGTGGTGGCTTATGATGAAGATAATTTGAGGAGTTCAATAGAGCTATGCCTACTAAAGCTACTTGGGCAATCTTGAAACAACCTTAGAAGCTTTGGGTTCAAGTCTTAAGTGGAAAATATCTATAGCATCACTCTTTTTTAAATGTAACCACTAAGTTTGTAGATTCTTTTATTTGAAAAGAATTACTACGGATGAAAATGCTTTGAAGGAGGATATATTTCTTAAAACTATAAATGGCTCAATTATAAACATTTGGACTGATCCTTGGTCAATTATGATTCATCTGTAATACTACAAAAGATGGTATTTAAGTCGAGATTTAAGTTTATTTTTAGAGAAAATCAACTTATAATGAATTTTAATTCGATTTGTTGAAAAATAGACTTAAAACACCTAGATTGTAGCATTGGTTGACACGTAAAATCGGTTGACACGTAAAATCGATGCTACACATAGAACCAACACTACGTCCTACGTGTAGCGTCAGTCCTATGTGTCAACTGATACTACCCACGCTTTTATTTTCCCTTTCTCTTTTTTCTTCCCCATTAGACAGAACGTATTCTAGCGCTGTAAACTAAAAAAAAAAACCAACCGACACTCCCTCCTCCACTCTTTATCATATTATATATTATGTATTATTATTTGTGTATAATTTTTTGTATTATGTATGTTATTATTTTTATTGTGTAGGTTTTGTATAAATTTTCGTAATAAATTAAATAATTATGTGATATATTCGTAAAAACATTATATATTTATACATTTAACCTTTTTTATATTGAGAATGACTATGAATTAAGTTTGATTTTTAATTTATTTATTTTTTGTTAATATGAAATGAGAAAAACATGATTCAACAATATGATGCTCATTAAAAATTTAGGTTTTAAGTAGTGTAGTTATTTTAAAAAAAAATATTGATCATCACAAAATTGTTATATAAAATTTATTTTATATATCTTAAATTTGAAATCAACTCAAATGATGTGGCATATTATTATTAGTAATTACAATCAATCTCATATAATTATATTTATGTGTATATATTTGTTATGTTTGGTTTTTATGTATTTATGTTTATATGATGTTTTGATAAATATTCTAATAATTAGGGAATTCATATATAATAATATCAAAAATATGTTGGTTGGATACATATTTAATATGCTTAATGTCATTAATAGAAAATTGATGAATCTTGGATGTCAAAGTGTAGAATTGGGCACGACTACATTTTTGAAGTTGAAAGTTTCTTGGAATTTTCTTATAGAAATAGTAATAATGATATTAGTATGATTCGATGCCCATGTGTTAAATGTAAAAATGAGTGATTTCATGATGTTGACGAGATTAAGTATCACCTTATCCATAGTGGTATTCACTTGAGTTATAAATTTTGGTATTATCATGGAGAAAATATTGTTAATACTCATGGGGAAGAGATAAATAAGAATGTGAGTAGATTATATACATCTTATCATAATATATAGACAGAAAATATGTTTCATGGTGTTGAAGATGAACTACATGAGGATGATTCCGAAACCTTTAAAACAATTCTAGAAGATGTCGAAAAACCGTTGTATCTAGAGTGCAAGAAATACACTAAAATGTCGGGATTGGTTCATTTGTACAATGTGAAGGCAAAAAATAGTTTTTCTGACAAGGGATTCACGTAATTACTAAATCTACTAATAGATATGTTTCCTGAGGGTATTGAATTATCATCTTCAAATGTATGAGGTGAAGAAATATCTTAGTCAATTTGGCATGGAATATCATAAGATTCATGCTTGTCCAAATGATTGCATTCTTTATAGAAAAGAATATAAGACATTAGATGATTGTTCGATGTGTAAAGAATCAAGATAGAAGCATACTACAAATGAGACAACACCTAAGAAAGTTGTGCCCATAAAGGTTCTTTGGTACTTTCTTCTCATTCAAGAAGAAGCGGTTGAACAATATATGGCTTGGACGTCGAGTTAAGGTGTGATAAATTTTGACATGATACTATTTTTTTACTTAAGATAACATTTTTTTTACTACTATTATATTATTATCCTTTTATTGTACTAACATATATAATATCTCTTCCTCCCTGGTTGATTAAAGATATAAAAGTAGTTATTGAAATGTAAGAGTTGTAGCTAGCTATTTTTCTTTATTTTCTTTGTAATATTTAATAAAACCTAACCATTTTAAACTTTGATAGGGCATGGAAGCTGTGGAACAAGAGTAGGGCATTGCCCTTAAAAATCTCATAAGATTATATGATACAAAGCTATGGTATGTACAAGCGAATATTAATAATTTAATTAATTTTACTATTGAATAATAAAGATGTTCGAATATGGAAAATCATGTACACTTTGTTTTGGTAGGTTTCACAACAAAATGATGTAGTCTTGTGTGGTTACTATGTCATGAAGTTTATGAGCGAAATCATCACAAATATCAACATTCCAATTAAAGATGTGGTCATCTCTTTTACCAATATACCTTTTTAACATATATAAGTTTTTTTTGTGAATTCATGATATTACATTCTTATTTTGAATTTAAATATATGTAGTTCTTTGGTTGGAACAAGTTAGGCTATGACTAGTAAAATTCTGATGATTTATGAGAGAAATAAGCAGAACACATGGTTCAAATTATATCATCACAAGAAGAATCAAGAGAAGATTTTGATGATCTTGAATAGCATATGACAACATCATGGTAATTTTTATAATGCTTTAATTTCTCTATTTTTGGGTATGAAGTTTGGGCAGCTTGTTTGATGGATGTTTTGTTTTATTGATGTTTATGTGCTCATGTATTTAGAAGAATAAAGTTTTATATGGACCTATTTTTTGCCCAAAATTTATCTCATCCCTCTTGCCTAGTTCCCTGGTATGACAACATCATGGTAGTCATTGGCCAACCAAGTACAAGAAAACTACCAAGAATCATCATATCTTCAAGAGTAATTGTTGTTTCACCCCAAAGAAGAAATACAAAAGTATTAGTTTATGGGCACCAAACTCAACCAACCCAAGTAACAAATCGGAGTTACACTTGACTTCATATTTAGAGCTCATTATAGCATTAAAAATACCAACTTGATTTTAGATAGCTTCATATTTATAGACAAAATATTAATACAGTGCTAATATGATTTCAAAGGGATGAAGTTATTATTATATCACTCATCAATATGGTAATCTCTTTTACTAATCTTTTAACATATATAAGTTTTTTTTTTAATTCATGATATTGCATTCTTATTTTGAATTTAATTACATATAGTTCTTTGGTTGGAACAAGTTGGGCTATGATATGAATTTTTTTTATGATTTATGAGAAGAATAGACAGAACACATGGCTCAAATTATAAGATCACAAGAAGAATGAGGAGAAGAATCTGATGATCTTAAATAACATAGGACAACATCATGATAATTTTTATAATACTTTAATTTCTCTATTCCTATGTTTCTGAAGTTTGGGTTGCTTGTTTGATGGATGTTTTTATGCTCATATATTTAGGGAAATGAATTGTTATATGGACAAGTTTTTTTTTGCCCAAACTTCATCTCATCTCTCTTACCTAGTTTCCTGGTCACTATGTTGATGATTCGAAATAAACCAAGCTTACTCTTCTTAAAATAAAGTCAGAATATCACAAAATCGATGACAAAAGAGACAACATCATTTTATTTGTAATTTAAGTTTATATATGTGTGTGTGTATATTGTATATAAATCATTTTTTTAATAAATTTAATTCTTAAGTAATTCATTAATATTTAATTTTTCAATTATTTTTATTATTTAAACTTTGTTAAACAGATTTTGATTTTTTTCTGCTATTATGTCATCGAATACAGGTTTTGAGTATAGTAAAAAATAAATAAAATGTGTATAAAAAATATAGAGTGTTGGAAGAATGGATTAACAATCGTTAGTTTTAATATGTTTGATCACTTTGGGAGACTATATTATGCTTGGACAAATCTTTTAACAGCTCTTTTGGTTGAATTTGTAGAAGCTATAGCTTACCAAGCTATATATAGAAAGGATCTATGCTTTTAATCTTCAGAACTCCAGGGAAGTTAATAAAATGGTACAGGAGGTACTATGATATCTTCAAGATTTGTTATATAACTTCTCAATGATGTTTGTAAGGTGGATCCCATGACACAATATTGAGGAGACTCACGACTTAGTTCACTAGTCACATATACAATAGATTGAAGGGCTACCAAAAAGATTAAGACTTTGGTCTATCTATATAGCAAATATATATATATATATATATATATATATATATATATATTAAATGTCTTCATCTTTTAATTGCTTTAGATGTAGCCATTCTTATTGTTGCAGACTAACAATTCTCTTTATTCAATAGATATTAGATGCTTGTTAGACAGGTTGCTACAATGCTTAATTCAATGAGGCGCAACTAAAAAAAAGGCTTATACTAGGTTGGAACAATCACAAAGTGCATGTCGTACTCTTATTGATTTGTAAAAGTAAAATTTTTAAATAATATATAATATGAAATTTTCCCATCCTACTTGGTAGACAGTAAAAAAACTGGTTTTTTATTGAAAATATCATAATTTTTATGCTTGTGCATATTCATTTAAAATGAAAGAAGAGATATATAACAAGATAGTACCTTGTATACAAATTCTTAGGGAAAACAAAATTAAATCTCTATTAATTAAAAAATCATAAAACATTTATGTTAGTTTTTTCTACTAATAGTATGATACTTACCATTAATTTTATAGTCCCCGTTGTAGTTTTCTAAAAAGTATAAATTGATTTATGATCCAATAGCATATGGTTATTTAAAATGATGTATTAACCATTTGTAGATTAAACTTGTGGATGCTGACTAACTAATTTTGGTATTAAAATATCTAAAGTTTCTTAAAGTTGTTTTATGAAAGAATTTACAATTGATGATTTATGAATTTTAATTGATTTTGTTTTATGAAATAAGTGAATTCGTATTTATGAAATAATATTTTTTTGCAAATGATAACTTCTTGATTTGTAGTTTCAAAATAATTAAATTTTGTATTTTGCAAAATTACTTAATTTTTGTATTCAATAGGTTTAAGTATTCTTATTTGCAAAATAGCAAATTTTTATTTGCAGTTTTGTAGTTCACAAGATAGTTAGATTTTAAAAAATTTAAAAGAATTGATTTTTAAAATTGCAAAAAATTGAATTTTCGTTTTCACATAAATGCAAATTTTGTAATTACTAAACAAAGTTTGAATTCACTAATTTTGAATTACTTAATTTTGTAATATATAAATTATTGAAATTTTGTAATTCTTGAAAACGAATTGTTACTTAGTTTTAGGAAAATTAATTTTTCAATACGGAATAATTAATTTAAAATACTATATTACTAAATTTTAGAATTTTGAAATTTTTTTTCTTATTCAAAATTAATTTTAGTTCTTTTCTAAAAATATTACATCTAGTAAATTCATGTTTTGTTTACAAGATGTCATCAAATTTGGTAACAAGTACAATTCAGAATAGAAATCTAACCACAGCACTAGTAATTGTCATTATAATGTCAAATTTGAGTTACTTGGACAAACTATGTAGCTCCTACATAATTGGTTTTGATTCATTTGAATCCTATAGAAATTTATGTGTGAATTATAATAAGAAACTTGAGGATTGATTTTCAAGAGTTGACATCAAAAGATGTTGTCTTTTTAACCACCTTAAATCTTGGGAGATTCTAGATCGATGATGGTTATGTCATTTTGTGTCTCTACATTGATGATATTCACATGGTGGATAGTAATGATCTAATCAACCAATAATATGTTTAATTCAAGGTTTGTCAATGTCACTATATTGACAAGATACTTGAGAAATTCAATAATGGTGATTGTGGAGTTGTCAGAACACCTGTGGGAATACTTTATGAGTTGTACAAGACCGACCATAGCTTACAATGTAAGTAAACTAAGTAGTTATATTAGAAGTCCAAGATCTGATCACTAGAAATCTTTTACAATACTACTTAGATACTTAAGATACATGTATAGATATGGACTACACTACAAAAGATATACAGTTGTATTAGAAGGACATAGTTGTGCAAACTAGATATCTGAGATGAAAAACTCAAAGTCTACTAGTGGATATGTGTTCACACTGGATGGTGTAACTATTTCATAAAAGTCTTTTAAATAGACATGTAATTTCTAGATCCATGATTAAATCTTAACTTATTGCTTTGGATAAATGTGTTAAATAATTCAAATGGCTATGCAATTTCTTAGAGGATATTCCTGAATGGGTGAAGCTTGTGCTTATAATATGCATCCATTGTGATAGGCAATCAGCTATTGGTAAGGGCAAAGGAATTATGTATATGGTAAGTTTCAACAAATACATCATATATATAATACTATTAGACAACTATTCTAAACTAGGGTTATCTCTATTTATTATATAAAATCAAAGGATAACATAGTAGATCTGTTAACCAAACGGTTAAATAGAGAGTTAGTTGAGATTTTATCGAAGGGAATGTGACTAAAAACCCATGAATGGATAAGGATTTGTAAAGAAAATCCAATCTAGTTGACTAAGATCCTAAGATCTAGGTTCTAAAAGATAACCTAGTTGTAAATATTCAATGAGATCACAGTGAGGGTTTATCCTTAAGTCCATTCCATGATGAAAAATATTAATACCCACAGGGTCAAGGTTAAGCTAAAATCTTTGGATGATTCTTATGAAAAGAATACCAAGTAGAGTACTAATCGTTACTCTTTATGGATTACTCTTATTGATAAGAGATCACTAATATGAGAAAGAATTGATGAGAATAGCAAACCATTACAAATTTGGAGTGGACCTATCATGAGATCAAAGACAAAACAACTCAAGTAAGCATTGAATGGACTTATCCAAGAGTGAAAATCATGATCAAAGAGTGTTCCAAATGGATCATAATGTATGGAGGGAGCCAGTAATGAAATGAGATGGATCAAAGATCCCGTCGAGGCCAAGGGTTCACATGAAGATTTGGAATTCACACAGAAACATACACACCATGGTAGAAGAAAAGGGCATTACGACTAGACCCTTTTTGATGTCCATCAACTTACCAACCTCTAGACGCACCATGGTATGTATAATGTGTAATTTTTTTGTGCTCGCCATTTCTCATCTATTGTTACTTTTCCTTTCTTTTGGTTTATTTTCAATAGATACATATATCATTATGGTGCCTTTAGTGAACATAACCTCATATTATACATTTTGATTTTACAACAAGTTGAGAGCTTTTATTGCTCTTTGTTCTCCTATACAAACTGACTTATCAAAGGATTTGATCATCTTTGAATCTTTAGTGAGTAATATCTATTAAGTCAAGATGAGTGCTTTTAATTTGAATATTAATTTTCTGTGATCCATTTCAATTTCATTATTGGGTCTTAGGCCATGTCTCTTGTAGTTCTCAAGCCATATCGCATTTATGGGTTACAAGGTTTGTATTCTTGGGTTCAAATCAATGCCTTAGGTTCTAATGTTAGCTTCCTTTTATTTTCATTCTTTTATCTTAGTGTTCATGAATTGATATACTGAAAATAATATATATATATATATATATATATATATATATGCCTTCTGAATAACTAATTACACCTTTTCTAAAGGCTCAATTTGGCTATGGGGAGGAGAAACATGGGTTGGTTTATCTAGCCTATATATATTCTATAGTATTTCATAATCATTTTCCTTTTTCTTGTTAATTTCTTGAAATATTTTGTTTAATTTTTGTATCATAATTTTTAGACTTGTTTCGTGTTTAAATTAAATTTTTGGAAATTTTTTTACTTTGTATCATTAATTTCTACATTTGTTTCTTGTTTCAACTAATATTTTTGGAAAATTTATGTGATAGTTACGTATCATAATTTCCGTGTTAGTTTTCTTGGTTTGTGATAGAATTTATTTTAGTTAAAAAGAAAACAAAAGGCCTGAAATATCAAAAACAAATGCTATAATCAAATACTTTTAGAAAATTTTAATTCCAAGAACATATTCTACTTTATTATTAATAATAATCATTCATTTACTTAAATTTTCCTTGAGCAATTAATACACTTGAATTTTTGCTATCCCTTTTTGTCCTATTTCGTGTCTATTCTAGTTTTAGGAATTCTAAACACCTTGAAAATGTTCCAATATGCCTTGACTTAATTGGATATTGCGAACTACCATTGGTGATAGTGAATTTTGCATTGTTTGGAATACCTTAACGGTTTAGTTTGCTTATGAGCTAAGGGTGTTTGAGCAATCAACCTAAGTGCTAAACACGAGAGGTAGATGAGAGAAATTAATTTTTATTATTAACATCTTATTGTGTTAGTTGTTCACATTGTCCAACATAAATAGATCGAACAGTCCAAAAGAAAGATAGGACAAACATTCATGATGAAGGCCTTGCAATGATCAATTGAAAGAATGAATGTAGTGATGGTAAACATGAATGACATGATAGAGAGACAAGAAGTCATAATAGCCAATTTACAATAGGGAGTTCCAAATGTTAGGATGTCAAATAGACAAGCTCATGTTGAGAAAGAGCCTAAAGATGATAATTGGGATGATAATGGTGACTTTGAGGAGGAAGAAGAAAGGGTAACCATAAGAAGAGGTATGGAAATAGGAGAGGTATGTGGAGACCATCACTTAGACCACATGATAGGGTTGTTAGGAACTTGGGAAGCATCAAAATGAAGGTGTGACCTTTTCAAGGAAATGATTATTCTAAATTATACTTGGAATGGGAGAAAAAGGTGGAACACATCTTTAAGTGTTATAATTATGTGGAAGAGAAAAGAGTAAAATTTCTTGTTATTAAAATTACTGATTATACATTAAGTGGGATCAATGAATGAGTGGTAGGAGAAGGAACCATGAAAGGCCAAATAATAATAGGAAGACATAAAAGTTATTATGAGAAAAAGGTTCATTCCTAATTATTACTATAGAGAACTATACCAGAAATTACAAAGGCTTAATTAAAGATTTAACATAATAGATGAATAATATAAGGAAATGGGCATGGTAATGATAAGGGTTAATGTAGAGGAGGATAGTAAAGCCACGATGCCTCAATTATTAAGTGAGATATATTAATATATTGCCAATATTGTGGAACTTTATCATTATATGGAGTTGGAAGACATAGTCCATATGGAAATTAAAGTGGAGAGGATATTAAGAAAAAGGAGTAACCGGTCACTACCACCAAAGACAACCCTACTACACCTTAGAAATATAATTGTAAAAAGATGAAGAGATGTGCTACAAGCCTAGATCTGAACCATTCAAAGCACAAGAAGTGGAGAAAAGTAAGGATAAAGATAAGATTGAAACTCCAACTTGTAATCATGATATTAAGTGTTTTCATTGTCTTGATAGGGCTAATTTAGTATCTCAATGTCCAAACAAGAGAATAATGTTAACACAAGAAAATGGGGAGGGGTGGGAACTGATGATGAAAGTAAAGATGAAGAAATGCCCTCGCTAAAGGATGCTAGTGATGAGAAAATATGTGCTATGGATGTAGAAGCATGTGTGATAAGGAGATCCTAAAGTTTTCAAATCAAATATGATGATATGGAACAACAAAGAGAAAAAATCTTTCATACCAAGTGCCATGTGAGCAATAAGGTATGTAAGGTCATTATTGATGGGGGAAGTTGTACTAATATAGCTAGTACTACCCTAGTTGAGAAAACATCTTTCATACCAAGTGTTATGTTGCCTATGATTAAACACCCTAAACCTTATAAGTTAAAATGGTTCAATGATAGCAAAGAAGTAAACATAAATAGGTAAGTATTAGTGTCCTTCTCTATTGAAAAGTACATAGATGAAGTGTTGTGTGATGTGGTACTAGTGAAAGCTAGGCATATCTTGTTAAGTAGGCCATGGAAATATGATAGGAAGGCTACATGTGATGGGTATAGGAACTAGGGGTATCCATGGTCTGGTTCGGTCCGGTTTTGCCTAAAAACAATTTAACCAAACTAGACCGTTCATATTACTCGGACCGGACCGGGCCGTTTGAAACGGTTTTAAGAAATAAAAACCGGATCGGACCGTTTGATTTATAAAATGGTTTGGTCCGATTTTTTTTATAATTTAATGAAGAATATTGTGAAATTTTTAATATATTATTAAATCGGTCCGGTCCAGTTCGAACAGTTTAAAATTAGTATAAATCGGACCGGACCGTTTGATTAGTAAAACCGTTCAGTTTGGTTCGGTCCGGTTCGGTCCGGTTTATGGACACCCCTAATAGGAACAAGTACTCTTTTGTGAAAGATGGTAGAAATATTACACTTGTACCTCATACTTCCAAACAAGTCTTTGAAGACCAATTGAAAATGACAAAAGAAATAGAAAAAGAAAAAGAAAAGAGTGGAAAAGAAAAAGAAAAATAAAAGAGGGGGAAACCATTTATGCTAAGGCAAGTGAGATCAAGCAAGTTATTTATGCACATTGGCTTATACTTTTATTTTTGTGTAAGGAGGCTAATATTTCTACTAATGACCTTAATGCTTCTTTGCCTAGTTCCACTATTTCTTTGTTGCAAGAAAGGTAAGGAAAACATAGTAAATAATGTTTTATCTTGAAGGTATGCTTTTCTTTCTACATTAAATGCTAGGTTGCTAGTATTTGAATATACTAGGGAAATGTATGTCAATAATGATGATTTTTCTATTGTTTATAATGCATGTGAAAAGTTTGCCTTCGGTAAGTTTTATAAGTTAGATGGATATTTATTTAAAGAAACAAAATTGTGTATACTTAATTGTTCTATGCATGAACTTTTAGAAAAAATGCCAATAGGAGAGAGTTAATGGGACACTTTGGTGTCAAAAGACTTTAGAAACTTTGCATGAACATTTTTATTGGCCAAAAATAAGGCCGGATATAGAAAGAATATGTTCTAGATGCATTATTTGTAGACAAGCCAAGTCTATTGTCCTACCCCAAGGACTGTATATACCATTACCCATACCTAGCACACCTTGGGTAGATATTTATGTGGAATTCATTTTAGGACTTCCTAGATCAAAAAAGGATAAAGATTCCATTTTTGTAGTTGTACATAGGTTTTCTAAAATGGTACACTTAATAGCATGTCATAAAATTGATGATAGAACTAATATGGTAGAGTGATTCTTTACGGATATTGTTAGGCTACATGGGGTATCAAAGAGTATTATATCTAATCAAGATGTTAAAATTCTTAGTTACTTATGGAAGACTCTATGGGCTAAGTTGGGAAATAAATTTTATTTTCTACTACGTGTCATCCCTAAACTCATGGTCAAACAAAAATAGTAAACAAAACTTTGTCTACTTTGCTGAGAGCTATAATACAAAAGAATTGAAAAACTAGAAGGATTTTTTTCCATTTGTCGAGTTTACTTATAATAGGAGTGTGCACTCAACCATTGACCATTCACCATATGAAACTATTTATGGTTTTAACCCACTTACTCCTATGGATTTGTTATCTTTTTCCTACTACAGAAAGAACTTACTTAGATGGTAAAAGGGAAGCTAAAATGGTAAAGAATCTACATGAAAGCATTCATGAATGTATTGAAAAGAGAAGCACAAATATATTCTGAATCCAACAAAGGATGACAAAGAATCATTTTTGAACCTAGTGATTGGGTTTGGGTACACATAAGGAAAGAATGCTTTGCTGAAAATAAAGATCCAAGTTGCAACCTAGAAGAGATGGACCATTCTAAATGCTTGAACGAATTAATGACAATACTTACAAGTTAGATCTTTTAGATGAGTATAACTTTACCATTTCTTTCAATATTTCTAATTTTTCTCCTTTTGATTATGCAGGTGACAATTCGAGGTTGAATCCTTTTAAAAAGAGGGGGAATGATGAAAATAATGGACTGTTACAAATTTTGAGTGCACCTATCATGATATTAAAGATAAAAAAACTCAAGGAAACATTGAATAGACTTATTCAAAAGTTAAATCATGATCAAAGAGTGCCCCAAATGAATCACCATGCATGAAGGGAGCCAATCAATGAAATGAGAGTAATTCTGGATTTTGAAGGCACTATGTGGCTTAAGAAATAATCCACTACAACCAAGGGTTCTTGAGAAGATTGGAAATTCACAAGAAATGTGCACGTTGTGTTAGAAGAAAAGAACACTACAGCCAAACCATTTTTTATTGTCCATAAACTCACTAGCCTCCAAACCATACGACATCATGGAGTTTTGGTTATCATTGCATGCGTAGATTAATTTGTAATTTTCTCACATTCATCATTTCTCATCTATTGTTTCTTTTTCTTTCTTAGGGATCATTATGGTATTTGATGAGTGCTCAAAAAGCACTAAAATTACCATGATTTTATGCACATTAATTGATTAAAAATATATATATATTTATATGTTTTATCATATATTTATATAAATTTATCTTTTTCGAAATCACGGGTATTTTTATTGTTTTCAGGTATTTTCACTTAAAAACGTAACTTAAAGACTCAAAGATAAATACTGGAAGCAATACATCACAAATATATTAATAAATAAATGGAGAAAGGTCAACAAATATGGAAAAATTGGACAAAATGAGTCGAAAAGATCAAAAATGTCAAAAGGTGGAAAACGTACCGGCCAGCCGCTCGGCCACGTCGCCCAGCTACCCAGCCGCGCTGCCCATCTGCCCAGCCACGCCGCCCAGCGCGCGCAGTATGCCCCAGCATGCCCAGCAACGCGCGCACCAGCCTTTCCTTCCACGCGCGCAGCCTGCTCCCTTCTGCGCCAAACTGCTACCCATATGCGCACGCGTGTGCCCAACTGCACCCCATCTGCGCACACCACTTCCCATCTGCCTCCAGCCGCCCCACATCATGCTAACGTCAGCAATCACCACTCTGCGTTTCCACCATTTTTTAACATTCTTTCACTCACTTTTTCTCCCCATCCTCACCTATAAATACCCCCTCCCTTCTCTTCACTTCTAAACACACCTCAAAACACATTCTCTTCTCTCTTTCTTTCTCTCCTTTCTTATATTTTTTAGTTTTTCTTAGTTTTTATCTTTTCTTAATTAGTTTTTCTTAGTTTTAAAGTTCTTCCCTTTTTGGGAAGAACTAGTTATGTTTTTGTAATTTATTAGCTTTTTGATTCAATAAATGGGAGTGCAAATTCCGCTTGGAGGTTTTCCAGCAACGGGAATAGCATCGAAGTTCTGTAAGGATTTTATTTTCTTTACAGTTATTTTTTATGTTTTATTCTTACATGTTATATTTAATTTGTCTGTGATTAAATTCAACTTTGTTGGCTATTTATAAACATGATGTAATAATAACGTTGTTATGCTTGCGAAATATTAAATAGGTAAAAATCTCTAAAATGAATTGATTTTATTTTTATTCAAGATTTTATATTAAAAATGTTAGAGAGAAATATATTATTTTTCATTACAAACTTAAATCTAAAAATTAGATTTTAAGGTTTAGTTATCCGGTCTGATTTAGAGTAGTGCTCTTTTATTTGTTGGTACAATCGCCCGGTAGTTAGAGTGAAGCTCTATTTCAAAAGTTTTTATAAAAATTATTATCTGAAAATGTATTGACAACATGTTTTCAGTAATGGTTTTAAAACTTGAAAGTTAGTACTCGGATAATTAAATTCTTAGGTTTAATTTGGACACCTTGAATAAAGTTTAAACTGTCTAACCCTACCAAAGGTGGCATTTAAATGATTCATTTTCAATCTCTTAGAAAGAAGGAATTAATTTAATTAACCAAATTAGTTATCAACCCCACTCATAGGTGTTAATTGATTTGTTTAGTTAACAAAGAATAACCCCACCAAAGGTGGTATTCATATAAAAAAGGGAGAATCAATAAATATCAATTCATATCTTTAATAACCTAAATAATATGAGCAAACATAATTAACTTAGTTATTATATCCATAAATACTCCACTATTATAAAAGATAAAATTTTCATAAATATTTATTGAATCTATGTTTATTTTTATGTCAGTAGATTAAAAATACAAAACCCAAAATATCGTGACAGGATGTTTAGGATTTAATTTCGTTTTTAAAAGTTTGAATAATAAATTAAAAACCACATACATTCCTTCCTTAGATCGACCTTGGGAGTATACTTATCATTTTCTTCGAAATGATTCGTGCACTTGCGAGAGTTTTATAAATATAAAACCAAAATATTGGCAGAATCGGCAATGCCGGTTTTCGTTCATCAGTATGTCCAGTGAATAATAACCTCATATTACACATTTTGATTAAATATCAAGTTGAGAAGTTTTAATGCTCTTTTTTCCTCTATAAACTGACTTATCAAGGGATTTGAAAACCTTATGGAGTCCTATCATCTTTAAATATTTGGTGAGTAATATCCATTGAGTCAAGATGAATGCTTATAATCTAAATATTAGTTTTTTGGGATCTATTTCAACTTTGTTGTAAGGTATTTGGTTGTGTATCTTATAGTTCTCAAACCATATCGCATTTGTGGCTTACAAGGTTCATGTTCTTGGGTTTGCATCAAGAAATGGGGCTATTTTGAATGGAATTGTTGGGCTCAATTCTTGAGAAAATCTTACAAAACTAGGTGTATGGTCATGGCCAAAGCAAACATATTTTCACATTATAAGATTCAAAGGATAATACCTACTTATCTGATGTAGGTCTTGGATCATTGAACTCTATTACCGAATGTTAAATTGATTTGAGTCAATTTCATTTTAAAAACTCCTTCAATTTTCATTCATGTGAGGTATTGTTGGAAAAAAATAGGTTGTTAATCCATGGTGATATGCCAATTTTAGGCATCATTTGAGTGGGATTCACTTGGTATAAGTGTGAGATCTTCATTTATTTGAGTTCTCTTCCACAAGGGCTTCAAATTCATATATTTACATGCTCAACACTGGGTTTTTAACCTATAGTGTTATGCTAGTTTGAGGCATCATTTTGAGCTAGACCTACTTGGTATATGTGTGAGATCATGATTAATTTGAGTTATACTCCACGAGAACTTTGAAATAATATATTTACATGTTTAAAATTATATTAGAGTAAATGAGAAATTGAGTTTTAAAATTCACTCATTAAGAAGGCAAAAAAAATATGATTATTTATGTTTGAAACTAACAACACATGGAATACTTTATATAGCATTTGCTTTCTTATAAGAGGTAAGCTAGTGTAACAAGAAGTCTTTCTCCACGTGCGCAAGCATTTGGGTACAAATCCTTGGATGTTTGAGCCAAAAATCTTAAACTCAAATTATCTCCCAATTGTATACCATTTAACATAAGATTAGATCTTTCTTTAATTTTTGTTTCTTTATTTTCCATTGTAAATTTACAATTCATAATATTATTATTGTATTTTGATTCATTTACAAAATTAGAGATAAATAAAATAAATATTACTAGTGGATTGAGAATCAATTCAATTCATCTTGGATTGGTTTTGGGGTTTTTTTTTTTTTTTTTTTTGAAATTGAACAATATGAGTTGAGTAGTTTCGAAATAAATTAATTGAATTTGAATAAGGCAAATTTTTAACACCCTCGTTGTTAGTTGGATTGATAGTTAAATTTTGTAAGAAATTTTTTTTCATTACAACTTGAAATGTACTCTCAATTTACGTGCCAAAATTTAATCGATTAAAATGAATTAAACAGTTGAATCTATTTTTATAATCCAATTAATTTCTAACACAACTTGATTAAAAAAATATTGCTCAATTTTATAACCTCTGGTTAGGAGTTTTATACATCCTCGTGCTTTCAAATGTGTCTACTATTTCTTAAATTAAAAATAATAATAATAAATAAATTATTACTTTTTAAGAAAGTAATGGGTATAATCGTATATGGTCAATGGAGTAAAACAGAGATCTTGAAAGTCTAACTTGTTTTAATTTATTTGAATATCTGTGGATCAACTGAAAGTAATGATAGCTATATATCTCAGCTCACTAAATGCTTTGGTTTATCCCCATCTTAGTTCCAACCTTAGTTGGTGAAATATTTTTAAGCTTTATCAATCGGTTAATTTGAACAATTCTAATGATTCTTCTGGTTCACTGCATAATAAGTAAGACAAAGAGACATGAAAAGTATTATGTATTTTTAAGGATTTATTTCAACCTCTATTCTAATATCCAATAAATAAACAATCTTGAAATGGAGATGATAATAAGCCTTTCAACCAAAATAATTAGCATCTACACAATGAGCTTTATCTATCCAACTATGGACCTTGTTTGAGACACAAACTTCTAGATTTGATTTAACAATCTTATGAAAAGGGAAACAAACTTGTGTCTTGATTTCCCCCATCTAATCTCACATCCATGTGAAAAGAGTAAAAAGAAGGATTTTTTATTTAATGTGTAATTTGAAAAACAAAATATAAAAAGTAAAAGATAATTGAATTTAGAGTTAATTGATGTAATAAACTAAGAATCTGAAAATTACCTCATGCAAGAGGTTGAAGATGAAATATAGAAGATAGAAATGAAAAATAACTCTCCTGTGTTAAATATTCAAAAAAAAAAAACAATCAAAGTAACTCTCCTCCTAAATTAGCTCTCCATCATTTGTAGATTTTCAATTAATATTCTAATTTTTCTCTCTTTTTATCATACAAATAAACAATATAATCATGAAGTAATGACAATAGGTTGAGTAAGTAAGCAATGTATTTAATGATTGAAAAAAGAAATATACATTCTCAAAAGCTCAGAGCAATCAAAACAAAGAGTTAAAAATAATATGTTTCTCAAAAATTAATAAACTCCTCTGAAATTTTACGATTCCTTTAAATAAATTAGAATAAAATAAAAAATTATAAAAATTAATATATATAATTTTTATTTATTTTTAATTAAGGGTAGTAGACTTAACTTAACTAGCTAAAACAGTACACACAAATGATAACATTAATTTTGCACAAAGTGTAACTATCCATTGACAACATAAATATACGTAGATAAGTTACACAAACATATTAACACATATAGTGACATATCAACAGTTTCCAAAAGTGAGATAAAAATCGAAACCGCAAGAATATGTCAATTAGTCCATTTAGGATTAATTATGAAGGATTTAAAGGAAGGAGCATGGTCACCTATCATAAAAAAATTACACTTGAATTCATATTTGCACAAAATAAAATTTACTTAGAAAGAGAGAACTTTAATATATATATATATAGTTTTTTTGTATTCCCCTCTTATATTAATTTTTTACGAGGGATTGGCTATTTATTTTCTTTTTGTATAACAAATTATGGATCATTATTTTTATACATGAAAAAGCTTTTGTATTTTCTTTTTCCTTTAATATTATTATTATTATTTAAAAAATATACACAAGTCAATATACCTAATATAATGACTTCACATTAGTTGTGAGGTAGCCCTCTCAGCTTACTACAGTAGCTTTTATACATCACAATATGCAGCCCTCTCAAAATTAGGTGTCTCTCTATAACAATATTTTATACAATGAAAGATAGAATTCAACCTTGATTTTCACAATTAAGGTTATCTCATGCCCTAAAATCTCACATAATTAATTATAAACTTCTAGCATGACATACTAATATGTCCAGTGAATGTATGAGTAGGTTTATGTCAACATTGATCACCATATATGAAAAATATGTAAATGCACAAGTCAAAATATTCATTGTATAATGTATTGTCAATCAAAATAAATATGAATGGAGTATGTAATGATCATATCAATGTTAAAGTATATCTACATCCCTCATTTTTTCCTTCTTTTTTTAAAATTAAAGAAACATCAATAAAAATAAAAATAAACTAAAGATGTTTAACTAGAGTCAATTAAGCACTCAAACAAAAGTATCTAGGTGAAACAATAAAGAACAAAGGTGAGGTGATCAAAAAGAGATAATCATTCCTAACCCATACTTTTTTGAATTTTGGTTTCTTTATATCTTTGGATTAGAAATCAACGACCTTAGTTGTTATATACATATTCTTGGACTTACTTTTAGATTTCCCATTCATCCTAAATAAAAATGCAGCATACATGATAAGATGATGGTAATTAGTCCTAGAATTATGAGTGTAGAATTTTACATGCCCCTTTAAACCATCAACTTCATGCTTTCTAGTAAAAAAATTGAACATGTTATAATTTCCATTCATCCTAAAATATGATGCAATATGCATAGATGGATGATGTTTATGAGTCCTATTATGTGAAGCATGAAAAGTATTATTAAATTTAGGAGCATTTATCAAAAATATACACTTGGGCCTAATGTGACCTTTCCTACCACATTGATGATAGATAAGAACAAACTTAATAGATTTTTCAATCATAAGTGCAACTGTTCTTTGTGTATAATAAGTAACATTAGAAGTAGGATTATAAGGCCTTATTGATATGGTTTTTGATGTTGAAGGAGTGGAGCTCTCATCCTTATAATCAATGTTATGTGTATCATGTGATGAGAACATGTTTGAAGGTTTGAAAAATTCCATTGATTTTGACAAAGATGTAGTGTACTCATTTACATATCATAGCCTTCTCTTGTCTCCAACTGGCTTTCCATAATCTAAAATTTTTTCAACCTTTCAACTTCAATTATTAACCATCTTACCGTTTCCTTTGATTATTCAAGTTCTTACATAAGATTCGTGTTTTCCTGTTTAACAACTGCAAAACTTGAATTCAAAACTTTAGCACGTTCAGATATTTCAATTTTCTTTTTCCTTTTTCTGTAATTAAGGAATTTATTTCAGTAGATTTAAGTTTGTGATTTAGTTTAGCTACTTTCCTTTTACATATTACACAATCTATGAACACTTCATCAATACTAGTAACATTAAATTTATTGAGTAGAAATTCAGCATCAATTTTCTCAATATTTGAATCAATGTCAGATTATAGGATTGTCGACCAGTAGTTGTAGTAAATTGCAAATAGTTGGTGCCAAATTCAATTGGATTGCATTGAAAGCTCTTCTAGTTTGGTTTTTCTTGTTTTCATAGTCACCTGTGAAGTGACCAAAACCCATACATTCAAAACATTAAGGTCCAATGGGTTTAGATTTCTTACCATCATAACTCACAAATTTTAATTTTCTCAGATTCTGATCTTTTTGACAACTTGGTTGTCTTTTATTTTAAGGATTCATTTTGTTGAGGATTTTGTATTATCTTGTAGTTAAGAGTACCAGTTCTTCATCATCATTGTCAATGTCTTCAATCATAGTAGGGTTGAAAGCAATACTTTTATTCTTTGGAGGTTTTTGAAAGCTCATCTCAAAGGTTTGAAGTGAGTCAACGAGTTCCTCTATTTTGATAGTGTCCACATCTTTGCTTTCATCAATGGCAATGACCTTTGGATGGAAGCAATTTGGTAATGAGTAGAGAATCTTTTAAACTATTATAAAATCATCAACTTTCTCTCTAATAATGACAAAGGCGTTATAATATGACATAATCTAATATAGAATTCAAAAAAAGGCTTATCTTTTTCATCTTAATATTCTCAAATTGAGTACTAAGCATGCAAATTTTTGTTCATTTAACTTATGATGTACCCTCATAGGAAACCTCCAAAATATCCCAAGCATACTTAGTAGTTTCAACATGAGAAATACGACGAAACTTATCAGTAGACACAACATTGAGAATATCATTAATACATTTTTTTTTATTTTAGTTACTACCAATTTTATCTTGATTGGTCCATTCATTCCTAGGTTTAGGAATGACTATATTATCTTTGGAAACCATAAGTGGTTTCCAACCATAAAGCACAAAGTTTGAGACGTTTTCATATATAAACTGTAGATAGGCTCTCATATGAACCTTCTAATATGGGTAATTAGACCCATTAAAATAAGGTGTATGGGTTGTAGACGAACCCTCACTTAAATGATCCATAAAAAGGTCCTAGGCACACTATGTGTATCTCGCGATAGCTCTAATTCCAAATGAAAGTTTGTTTATTTAGTTATATATCTAATTATCTAATTAGCGAGTGAATAGAAGATCAACGAAAGTATAACAAATTAAAATTTTGTAAGCGGCCAAGCATGCAATCACGTGTAAACAAAATAAATCAAAAAATAAAGATGAACACATGAGATTTTTGGTGGAAACAACTCAAGTCACACCAATAACCTAAGAGGAAAACCACCAATCCATCGCACCGCCTTACTATCTACTATGAAAAATAAGTATCCAATTAGAAGGTTATGACTCAAACTACCTACCCAGATAATGCCCTTAAGTAAGCTACTTACAACATACTATTTTCTTTATAGTCTTTACAAGATAGGCATTCGAATCCTGACTAGTGTCTTAACAAACTCAAATCCCACGAGCTAATTGAACCATGGTTGCTATCATTTAAAAAGTTAGCACATAAACACAAGTGTGTGTCTTAGAGTAGATTCAATAATGAACAATCCTAACTAGTTGATCTAAACAATATATCATATAAAATGAAAACAACTATCAACTCTAAAACAATCAATTAAAAACATAATAACACAATTATTATTGTAGGCTTATTAATCCATCAAACACAACCAAAAATGTTTGATAAATTAATTTAATGAAAAAGTCTACTTGAATAAGAGAGAATAAAAAATGAAGAGAATAAGCACAATTAAGCTCTTATGTGGTTAGTTTCAATTATGTGCTTAAGTTTATATTTATAGAATATTTTAAAGTACTTTAGGTCAAAGTAAAATTACCATATTTTCCTAAAAATCAATTAAATGAGTTTTAAGGAATAAGGACAATTTAGTAAAAGGCCAATCCAATTCATATTATAAATAGGCTTTAAAATCAAAGCATCAGCCGCTTGATCAATCTAACAAGTGCTCAATCGATCGAGTACATAGTTTTATCGATTGAATGTCCTCTCAATCGATTCAGTGTATCAATTAATTAATTCTTAAAAACATGGATTAATATAATTCTTGATTGAATGAGTATTAATTCCTCAATCAATCTAGTCATATAATTAATTCAATAGGTAATATAGCTCGATTGATTGAGTAACCTATTTTCATATTATTCCTATGTGTCTAATATGCAATTTAACGTGTACGGGAATAGAGATATACCTTAGATGTGATCATTGAGGCTTGATAGTTTTTTTGGCTTGAAAATATTCTTCTAAGACACACCTAAAATTATAATTATATGTTTTATTCACGAATATCGTCAACACTCACATAAACCTTACAGAAGATATTACACTTAAGGCTACTACATATAGTGGTCCTAGTTCTAGTGAGCTGTTTCACAATGCTTGGAGACCATGGCCTAATTTCTGTTATTTCATGAATGTGCACCATGTGTAGTTTATTATTTTCTTTTTCACTAGTGTAACAACTCATTGTGCTTAGTTTCTTTTGTTTCCTTGCTTTGTAAGCACTTTAATGAGAATGAATTCTCTTCTATTCTTACAAATCAAGCAAATCATGGAATATTTTATTTTCACAATATTGTAGTAATAGTCAAACTTGACAATACCAATTTTACAATCTAGAGACACAAAATTTTGAAAATTTAAAGAAGCTTGAGCTACAAGACGACGTCCTTAAAGATTCACCATAGGAATTTGTCACCAATAGAGAGCTAGTTCCTCAGCTTAAATTTTGAAGTAAACAATATCTGATGTTAGGCTATTGGCTAATGTCTTGCATGACTAATGAAATCTTGAATTAGATTTCAGGATTTGATAATTCACATGATGTTTAGACAATAATGGAAAATAATTTTTCTTCCTGACCAAGAGCTAAAGCAATACAACTCAAAAAAAGAATTACAGAATCTCAAAAGAGATAATATGAAGATCTCTGAGTATGTTCTTAAGATCATCTTACTTTCAGACAAGTTGTTAGTAATTGGATGTCCTATTATCGAGGAGGGAAATTGATGAGTATATTAAGTGGATTATATGAGAGTTTTGATAATGTTTTCTCAACAATAACTGAAAAATGCTTAGGTTAGAATGAAGGAGATAAGTGATTACCTTACTTTTACCTAGTGTAAATCTAAGTGTTAAAGACTCACTAGTTCTTGATTCAAGTTCTTTGAAAGAAAATGATGATTAGAATATGATTACTGATAGCTCATAGTATACATCACATGTTTATAGTCCTCATCAATAACTCCACAATGTCCCTTATAATGCTCAATATTCTCCACTTATTGATCAGATGAACCAGATGAATGTAGGTGTTCAAACAAATGTCAATCATCCTCAATTTCAACAAAATTATTTTGTGCCTTACAATGCTTATGGACGAGGCAGAGAAAGAGGTATAAATAACAACATGCCACAGTATCAATTGTTGGCAAACTTGGATATATGATTGGTACTTGTTGGTATGGTTTTGACAAAATCTTTCTACCTTATCAAAATCATATCTATTCACCTCATCCACCAAACACTCTGCAAGCACCTCTTAAACTATTACCTATACCAAATCAAAACAATATGCATGCTCTATATGCACTTTTGGTTCAACTCCATCTCGACATCATGTTTAAAACTATTCACCTTCACAATTTTATTTTCCATCAATTTCACCTCATAGGTCACCTTCTTCTCAATTACTTGGCTTGCTATCTACACCCACTTATCCTCTTCATCCTTCACTTTCCCATTCTATATGGTATTTTATTCCACATCAGTCAGATACTCTTGAATTTTCTTCTTATAATGTTTGGTATCCTGATTCAGGTGCTACATATCATGTGACATATGATCCAATTAATCTTGTTGCTTCTTATAGAAATAGAGGATAAGAGAAACTCATTGATGGAAATGGTAAAGGCTTTCATATTTCTTGTATCGGTAGTTCTTAATTCTCTTCTTCTTTCAATAATAATTTAAGCTTATTTATGCATATTATGCTACATGTTCCCCTTATAGCAAAAACTTTTCTTAGTATCTCTAAGCTTGCACAAGACAATGATGTGTTTTTTGAGTTTCAACCATTTTCATGTTTTGTTAAAGATCAGGTTATGATGCAAGTTTTACTTAAGGGTAGAGTCCATAATGGACTATATGAGTTTGATTTAAAGCTACAAATAACTCATATGACTTAGTCGTTAATGGTGCCTACTACTCCTTTAAACGTTTTCTTAATAAATTGTTTACTCTTACAAGTTCAGTGGTTGATCTCTCTTTGGCACAAAAGGCTTGCACATGCTTTTATTTTTATTGTTAAAATTGAATTGTTTAATGTAAATTTTCTTTTTCTTATTTCAAGCATGCTAACAGTACATCTTATTTGGGTAAACATCATAAGCTTCCTTATTTTTCTTCTTCTTCTCAAGCAACTTGTCCATTTCATATTATTCATTCTGATATTTGGGTGTCTCATATCACATCTACTAATGGCTATAATTACTATATCCATTTTGTTGACAAATATTCCCTTTATACATAGATGTATGTTTTGAAAAATAAATCTGGTGCTACTCAAGCTTTTATGCATTTTAAAACACATGCAAAATTGCATACAGGTTGTAAAATTAAAATACTCCAATCAAATTAAGTGGGGTGATTTTCAAGGTTTAATACCATTGCTCACTCATTATGGAATATTACATAAGACTTCTTTTCCACACTCACAAGGGCAAAATGACTAGCTAAAAGTAAACATCATCATTTGGTTGAACTTGGCTTGTTTATGTTATCTCAAGCCTCAATGCCTCTATCCTATTAGATGAGTCTTTTTCTCTAGTGTTTTCATCATTAATGGACTTCCTAAACCTCTTCTTCGTAATAAATCTCCTATTAGAGTTTTGTTTACAATTAAACATGACTATCACTTTCTTTAAGTATTTAGGTGTCTTTATTTTCCATACCTTTTTGGTTCAAAGTCCATGTCATAAAAGGTACATTGTCCTTCATCTAAGGGTAGGTTATATATCAATCGTGATGTGCATTTTGATGAAACTCAATTTTCTTTTTCTAAGTCGTGTCTCAGTCCACTTATGTCTTCTGTTAAGGCTGTTACTATTGTTTTTTTTAATTTATAGTATCCAAAGCCTATCTCTCTTACACTAGTCTATTCTAATCCTCAGGAAATTTTTTTGTCTATTGGCTCTATGTATCAACCACCCCTTTTGTCCACTAGTTCTTCACTTCATTCCTTTTCTTCTTTTACTCCATCTATTCCTTCAAATTAGTCTGACTCGACTTGTTTCTCTTCTTCTTCTAAGTCTTCACATGTTGTCATTTCTTCTTTGCTAGCATGAATAGCTTCTTTGTCTCTTCCATCATCTTCTTCCCTTAAATCTACTTCTTTTCCTGTTTGTATTTCTTATGATCCTCAGAATACACATCAAATGACTACTTGATTAAATCAGGAATTTCCAAACTAAAAACTTATTTCTTATCTAGTAATGACTTATATGTTCATTAATCATCGTCTACTAAACAAGAATTAGATGATTTTGAAATGAGAGCTTTTATGCACTTTGAGTTTGATGTCCTTTTAAAAAAATAAGCTTCTTATTCCTCATCCTTCCAACAAAAATTCCATTAGTAACAAGTAGGTCTTTCAAATAAAAAGATTACCCACATATCACATTGACAAGAAAACAAGGGCTATGGCCAAAGGCTATGCTCAAGAAACTAGTTTTGATTTTTTTTAATTACTTTTAAACCTGTCATTAAACAAGTTACAATGAGACTTGTTATTACTCATACTTTCAAATTGAAGGTTCATCAATTTGACATCAATAATACATTTGTTAAAGGTCAACTTCAAGAGGTATTTTACGTGGATCAACTATAAGGCTTTGTGCATTGTGATTTTCCTAATCATGCATGTAGGCTTAATAAGGCCATTTATGGTCTCAAACAAGCACCAAGGGCTTGGTTTGACACCTTGAGAGCATTTCTCCTTCAACTTCAGTTCATTTATTCTAGGGTTGATACCTCTCTTTTCTATACAATCATTTCCACTTCCACTTTCACTATGTAGTTGTTGATTTATATGGACAATATTATCATCACAAGGAGTTGTGAGTCTGATATTCAATCTTTAGTTACTACTCTTCATCAACATTTTGCTTTGAAGTATTTGTGCTTATTGAACTTTTTCTTGGAAATTGAGGTTCACACATTGAAAAATGGGTATTTAATGCTATGCCACTAAGTATATTAGGGACTTGCTTGTTAAGACTAGTATGCTTGATTCCAAACCCACTGTCACACCTATGTTATTTTCTCCTTCTTTATCGATAAGAGATGATGATTTGTTTGATAATGATACATACTATTGAACTGTATTACAATATATTACTATTATTCGCTCTGATTTATATTTTACTATCAACAAATTTTGTCAATTTATGAGTGTCTCTCACTTGCCTCATTGGCTTACTATCAAATGCATACCGAGTTATCTCAAAGGTACACTTTATCAAATTTTAATTTTCAAGCTAGCATTTCAGTTATTTTTATTAGGATTTGCATATGCAAATTAGGATGCTGATTGTAATGATTGTCGTTAACATTAGGTGTGGTTGTGTTTGGGTCCTAATCCTATTTATTGACCTGCTAGGAAGCAAGGTGTTGTTTCTCAATCCAACCCAGAGATCAAGTATCGAGTGCTTGCTAATGACACTTCTGAGGTATTATGGATTAAGGCCTTGCTTGCTAAGTTGCACATTTCTTTGCCTAGTGCACCTATCATATGGCGTGACAACTAAAGCATTGTTTCTCTACCTGCCAATCATGTACTTAATTCTAAGATTGCATGTAAAACTGAACCTTGGGAAAAGATACTTGCTCAATTGTTTATTGTGAATCATATACATACTACATGCTAATCTGTTCACCAAATCACTTCTTGCTTCACGGTATCTTTTTTTGTGCAACAAACTTAGCGTCTTCATTCAACCACTAAGTTTGAGGGAGATTATTTAAGGTATTACACATAAGGCTACTACAAAGAGTGGTCCCAGTTCTAATGAGCAGCGTCACAATGCTTGAAGGCCACAGCTTGTTTTCCCTTATTTCATGAACGTGCACCCTGTGCAGCTTGTTATTTTCCTACTTTGTAAGCACTAAAAATACAAATGCTGAGTACTAATGTAGTTTCTTTTTAATGAGAATTACATTTTCTTCTTGTTTGTTGAATTCTAGCATTTCTCTCAAAAATTCACAGCAGCATCGCAGTTCTCTTTTGCAACACCAATAAGTGAGAATTCTCACATTTCAAATAACATTAGGAATCAAAAAGAAGCTCTTAGCATCGGCTTGTTAACAAAATAGCAAGCATCCCAACCTCACGGTTGATTGGTTATTACTTGTAGTTTTCTACAAATCCTAGTACTACTTTTTCTCGTTCATTTTGAACATGATTTCGTGTTACCAAATCTGGAAGCCAGGAAAAACTTTCCAAAGACAGGTAGTAGCATTGAATTTAGTTTATTTCAATTATATAACTTCTAAAAGCCCCTAAACAAGTCGCACGACTCGATTACAGCTGTACGGAGAGATATTTCAAGAAAATAAGGTGAGTCAAGCGAATTAAAGGAGTCCATGCAGTCTCAGCTTACGGAGAGAACTGGAAAATTCCATAACCAAGTCAACAACCTAGAGTAATTATGGTCCAATAATACTGTACTTGTTTTCCAGATAAGTCCAGGTCAAGGGTAAAAGGAAACAAATTTTATACAGGGACAAACTCACAATTTAATTGTATTTGTAAAAAGGAGAAGAATTGATTATATTACATTCAAACCTCTACACATATCAAAAACATATTGCAAACTAGCACCTTACATATCAACCAAAATTGCATAATAGAACTATGTTACAGTTGAAATGAATCGAGGAAAACAGTGGAAAAGAATTACTACGGTAGGTAAGGCTTGTTAGTACTTTCAGCTGTAAGCTAAACCCCTATCTTGTTTCTCCTATATCAACGATTGTAATAACACAATGGGTGTGACTATTCAAGAGCTTCAAATGAGAAAACAAGATCCTGATTAACTTTCTATAAATCACAACATTCAAAAGATTGCTGCTTACTGCTAGTGTTCAAGAATTATGAGCTCCTTGGACCATCAAAATAACACGTTGCTTACCACTATCCACACGGAGGCTATCTCCTTTAAACCCTATCTGAAGTCAACAAAGATACAACATGGTTCAGCTAAGGGAAAATAATATACATGTATACGATGCATCATTGTTTGACCAAAGACATTGGAAGAAAGTCCAAATAATTATATATAAAGAGCAAAAAGGTCCAAAACTTAATATGAAGTGGGTTACCTCAATAGAAGCATCAGGAGGGAACCAGCGCATTAGAACCCCAAGATGAACGACGGCAGGAATTAGCTTGAAAAGCAGGGGAGTCGTTACCTGAAAGGTATTTTGAGAATTCCTTGCATAGAAACTAAGAAGACATGATAAAATGAAACTAAATTACTTGGTCAATCACTTGTATGATAATTTTGTACCAGACTGAGCGCTGTCGTTCCCAGAAGCAGCAAATACAGTTTTCCCTGATAATAGTCAATATTTCAGCTATTAAGAAGCTTATGAAGTATCTTCTGGCTAAAAATTGTGCTTCCCAATTTTTCTTGGCCTAGAAAAAATTGTAATTTTTTTTATAATACGAAATCTTTATCCAAATACGTTATCAGCCACCAAGTAAGAGGGCATTAGTCATGTACAATATCAAAAAAAGTTCTCAACAAGTAACACTATAGTTAAATGATAGCACGGACCATGACTAGACGAAGATTGGAGGCACGGCTTAGAAGAACAAATGCAAATTCACCTATCTGTGCAAGAGAAATTCCTACCTACAAATGTACATGATTCCAAAAACCATCAACCAGAGCAACAGCCAAACAAAAACATGAAAATAAGAATTACCATATTGATACTAAAGAGTATTTACATTCTCAATCAGAAAGAGAGATCTTACCAGAACTGAAGTTTTATTGTTGTAACCAAATCCTTTGACAACTGTGGCAATAACTACAGTTTTTACTATTACAACTAATATAACAGACGCTACTAATATGTCAACATGATTCCAAAGAAACTGAACATGGATCAGCATTCCAATGCTCGCAAGGAAAAGAGCTGCAAAAAAGTTGCGGATGGGTTCGATCTGCATAAAAAAGAGCTAAAGCTTAAAAAATGGGAGAAATGACAAAGCTCATGGCATTCCATGTCTGAATACATGGTGGTGATTGACAGAGGTAAGAACTAAGAATGCAAACACATGCCGTAATCATATAAGCAACCGAACATAGAGGCCAAGGATTACTTTTATAAATATATTCTAGGATTTTTTTTCTTTTCTAAATAGGTGATCTCAGTGCACTAGACTGCTGACATATATTGCTACCTAAGAGGAATTAAAATCCAAAATCTCTATATGATGAGATCAGGAGAAGATTAATAAATGACAAAAGGATGACGTTGTATAGTCTCATCTGAAAGGAGATAATATTTCACTGAGAAGATCGAAAAGGTAATACAAATATTCTTAAAACAGTTTGGAACAGAGATTCTCAGATGGTGCCACATTTAAAGGGGTTAAATCATATCTTCAAAAGTTGACATGAATATTTGCGGAGAAAAAATATTTTGTACAAATCTGAGTAAGTGAAATTTCATGGCAGGAGAGAAAAAAAACTCGCAAACAAAGCAAGTCATGTTTGGTTCATAGAAAGAAAATGTAATAGGAATAGGAATAGTAATAGGAATGGAATTCAATGGAAATAATATTTATTATTACTATATTTGTTTATGCAGTGTAATTAAAATAATGATAAATATTAAAATAAAATTTATAAAAATATAAATGAAACAAAATTAGAAAATAAGAGTTTTTTTAAATGAGATAAAGTGAGAAAAAATAATAAATGATTATACAAATATATGAGAAAAATATAACATTTCAACATATTCACGAGGGATTTGACAAAAATGAGCATTTCTATTGCTGTTAGAATGTTTTACATTTAATTTCAGATTAACAGTCAAACTAAACACAAGAATACCTTGAATCATTTTCATTAACATTCCTATTACTTTCAACCAAACATGACTCAATAAGAAAAAAAAACAAAGGAATAGAAATATGCTGTAGAAATCATCCTAATAGCAATGTAGAAGATTAAACTACTTATGTTTCAAAGATGGATAATTTGCATAAAAGAAAATATGCTATTATGGAAGGATAATGCATTCATTGCCTTTCTATATCTCTGTACCAAACAGCCAACAGTATATGAACATACTTGTTCTAGCGTATGTTGAGCCAAGTCAGTAGTGGATATCATCACTCCAGCAGCAAAGGAGCCCAGTTCTAAACTCAATCCCAGCTTGTCGCTACACTGCAATCATGCAAACCATCATATAGTCACATCCAATAGGAAACATAACTCCTTATCTCAAAGTGGTAGACAACTATGAGAAGTAGAAAGAGGGGAAACATGAGCCTACAAGGAACACATAATGATATTACATTGGAATGTTGGAAATAAATAAAAAAAATCCACAAAGTTTATTTAGAAAGCAGAACCAACCCATGCTACAAGCAAGCAGAAGGCAACTGATGCCAATTGATAGAGTTCATTGGTCTGCACACAAATTTATAGTAGGAGAGCTGTATAAGCAAGTAATTAAACTAGAAACAAATCAACCAATTCTAAAAGTGATTTAAGCATTTTTTTTGCTAGAATGAAAATTATACCTGCGATGACAAACTAATCATCAGTTTGAATAACCAAGGAATACAAGTACGGGATAATATTGATAGAACAGCCAAAAACATAATCAACAAAGCCATCCTGGTAATAAAAGATGGTAAGTCTAGAATGCATACAGGAACCGAGGCAAGGTACATAATCAGGGTCAATAGATAAAGGTGATACACAATAAACAATGACGTAAAAGGAGATTCAAAGAGAGAGATCAAAGGAATCTTTAAGCATCCTAAGCCCAAAATATGAAAGTACCACTTATAAATTGAAGTTCTTTTTATTATTATCCCAATTCTTTCTTTAAGCATCCTAAGCCCAAAATATGAAAGTACCACTAATAAATTGAAGTTCTTTTTATTATTATCCCAATTCTTTATTGGATTTATTAGCCTTTGAAAGAGAATTCCTCTACGGATACTCATATAACTACCTAGTCAAACAGAGAATATGTGAAAACAATTTTGCAACTAATTGAGTGTTGGAGATTTTCATGGAGAAAACATTTATTTGCAAACTAAATTTTAGACTCATTATTAAGTCTATCAAACTAAACCGAAAAAACACTCGAGTTCAAGATAATTGTATTTTGAAATTCTTAACACATCTCGATCGTGCATGTGAGCAATTAATGTGATTTAAAATTCCTTTTTTAACTTGACGCCTATGTGAAATTATATAATATCCTTATTTTAATTAAGTGCTTTAAAATGTCATGAAGGTAGTTTAATTTTTTCCATTGAGATCTAGATTTAGTATATCAAAATACTTTATATATTCAAAACCTTGCTACCTTTTACAGAGAGACAGTATATATTTTTGAGTCACTGTCATCTTTTTCATGTTTCATCACTTTACAAATGTTCTTGTCAGATTCAGTTCTAGGTATTCTTAATTGTTATTATTGATACACAAATCACTACCTAGATTACTGCTTTATTATCTGTTCTAGAAATCTTAGTTCTATGTTATTGGGAGTAGGATTTGTTTCTTATTGAATCCATTTAGAACACACATGAACACTTATATTTTTTGCAATAACCCTGTATATAGGTTGATCTATGAACGCGTCTGATTTGTGAAGAGCTAATCAAAAAGTTAGTTAGAATCTGCTTACACTAATCTCTTAGAGTCTGTGAAAATAGAACAAGGGCTCGTAAGTAAAATAAATTAGGACATTATCATAGGGAATGTAGTACAAGACAAGTTTGTACTTGAACATTAAACTTTCATAATGGATAGATTAGGTTGTTTGGTAGACCAATCATTTTTCTCTTAAGTCATGATTATGGCCTAGGTTGTTTTCATCTAAAAATTGTGTTATTTTTAATTGGGTGTTTACCACCAATAGTCCTATAATTATTTAATTTAAGCAATTTAGTCTTCTAATTATTGAGTTAGACATCAAAGATCCCATAATTTTTCAAAATGAGCACTTTAGGCCCATAATTTTTAAGTTAGACACCTATAATCCTGTTATTTATAAAAATTAGGAACTATAAGTCCTATTTTTTATATTTTTGATGGACTAAAAGTGTTCATTTTAATAAATTGTAAGACTAAATGTGCTTACTTTTTATAATAAAATACTAGTATTGTACAACTCATAAATTACAGGACTAAAGTACTTATTTTTGAAAAATTATGGGACCTTTATTGCCTAATCTAATAATTACGAGAATAATGTGCTCATTTGGTAACAATTAAAAAACCTCCAACACTTTTTTCTAATTTTTAATTCATCATTTTATTATTTACAAGTGATTGCATGTTTGGTCATTGTGATTAAGTTACAAATTTATACTTTGATAAAATTAAAAATAACATATTCACCCCCCTCTAGATCTATTTGGTTTGTTTTAAAACTTTCAAACTCCATGCAAGTTTGAACTAGTTAGTAATTAGTACAGTAGTAAAACTCCAACATCCGAGATTCTGAGAATAAATTATAGATGCACCTAAGTCACATGAAAGGTAGTTCATTGAAAACGTACAACTTGGACATGGTCATCAATCCTTGAAGAGCACCTGATGTCCCACCAAGAACAGGAAGCAAAGCAAACAGCAAACCCACAGCGCAGTCCTGAAGGCAAAATCTCAGTAAAAAAAAATTGAAAGCTCTGTATACAAGTTCATACAAAGAATAAATGTAAAAACCAACCAACCTGTAGAATCAGGGTGCCTATGGTGACCTGACCATGAAGGGAATTTGTTGAGTTCTTATCCATCAGAAACTTCAAAACCTAAGACAACAATGCCACAAATTTTAGACAAGAACATTGGAAGTGTCAAGTCTATATAAAGAGTCGATGTGTGGGAGCACACACGCTTAAAACAAGCTAACAGATTTTACAACTGCTGTTGACGACATTGAAAGGAATACTCCAACAAAGACCCCCTCTGATGCTTTACCACCACATAACTGCAAACAGCATCCAATCAGAACTACAGGATGAATCATATAACATTTGTGTACAAAAGTAAATTAAACAAATAAATTACTACAAGAAATAAAAACCTATGGATTGAACAGACTCCACAAGAAATTATACAACAAAATCGGAAGTTTATAAAGAGAGACCAGAGGTAGAAGATGGTGAAGAAGCTTGCAGAATATAGAATCGTTGGACCTGATCATGATAGGTGGTGATTCAATAAACAGAGGCAACTTGGGTAATGGCACAAAAGATAGGAAAGAAGGATTGGGTTCATCAGGAGAAATATCCATTTGACCCTCCCTCCCCAATATTATCATAACCCAAAACACGGAGTTCTTTTCCTTTTTTGTCTTTCAGCCAAAAGCATAATATCATTTCAAACCATTCTCTTCATTGTATGCTGAAGGAAGGGGTGGGTCCATTATTTAGGTAATGGTTAAATTTTTAAGCTGTGAAATCATGTGACAGGTGTTATGACTGATTATCTAGCTTCTCAAAGAAAATGGTTAAATCAGAATCCCACTCTTATAGTTGTTGCATTCTAACATATGTATGCATGCTAGCTAATATCAAAGCAGTTCTAATCAGATATGCATATGGTTCCATATCTGCATGGATTTTCCAGAGGCAAAAACGTAAAGGAGATTATGAAAATGAAACATTACTTGTGTAATGATTTTAAACATACATGCATATATACATTCATTGTTAAATGTACAAAATACAAAATTATTTGTACATTATTATGTATTGGACTCTTGGGCTGTGTAGTGAATTCGGGGTCGTTTAGGAGCCAAATAACTTTAAATATTGTGTTCTCTTGGTTTCTTGATATTTTTTTAGTTCTTTGCTTAATCTGGTGATTCAATCTCGTGCTAAATACCTGAATCTTCAGTGAGAATATATTTTGGTAAAATCTCAAGTGTGAAATTGTAACAAAGTGTAATCAGAGCGAGCTATTTGTGTTGTTTGGCCTTCAATTTGTCATTGGAATGTACCGAATTCACTAGATCCTCATTTTATTTTCTAGGTTAGGTTCTTAAGTGATTCAATAACACTATGGTTTTCTGAGTCCTTTCAAAGAACTTGACTATTGGATTTCCAAGGCTAAAACATGGAGTTTTCTCATTCTTATTTCTTTTTCCTTTGTTTTATACGTTATTTTTGTTGTTTACCATGTCTACACAGTATAAGATAACAGTGTTTGATGGTACAAATGATTATGCCTAATGGAAATGTAATATGAATACACTCTTGGTTCAACAAGTGTATGGTACTCTTGATACAGATGATTTGTCTCAAAAAGTATTTGATGCTGATAAGAAAAAGAATGAGAAAAAGGCATATGTTTTCATATTATTGAATCTCTCTGATAAAGTTCTCTAAGAAGTTTCTAAGAAAATTACCTCTTAAAAAGTATTCTCTAAACTTGATTCTCTTTATTAAAAAAAAATATATCTGGTAAAGTTCATCTGAAGCATTGTTTTTTACTCTTTTAAAATTGATTCATTCAAAGATCATGAATTGATGATTTTAAAAAGTTGAACAGCTCAAATAGATGATTTTGATCATAAAATTGAATATGAAACTCAAGCTATTGTTTTGTTAAATTCCCTTCCTGATAAAGATAAATAAGTAAAATTTGGTATAATATATGGGAGAGATAATTTAACTTTTGATCTAGTGGTTTCATCTTAGGTCTAAAGATTTAGAAATAAAAGACAAGAACAAGCGATGGGCTTTGTGTTAGAGAAAGGATCATAGGATAGAGAAAAGGGAAAAGAGTTCTAAGGATAAATCAAAAAATAGATCTAAAACAAAATCAAGAAAACATGTTAGATGTCACTTTTGTAGGAAAGGTCACTATAGGAATGAGTGTACCCTTAGAAAAGATAAAAAGTTTGAAAAACCAGAATTTGGTACTAATAATAAGTCAAACCTAATTTCAGATGGCTATAACAGTTCTAAGTTGCTAGCTATGAGCTCCAATAGGTCAGAGACTGATTGGATCTTAAATTCAAGTTGCTCTTTTTACATGACACCTTTAAGACACTGGTTTAATGATCTAAAAGAAGTTATGGTGATCGAGTACTTCTAGGAAATAATTATAAGTGTCAAGTAAAGGGAATAGGCTCAGTTAAACTATTCTAAATAGATTGAACAATTAGAGTCTTAAATGATGTTAGGTTTTTCCCTGAACGTAAGAGAAATTTGATATCATTATCTAGATGTCACTAAATACTTAAGATTAATAATGGAATTATGAAAGTAACAAGGGAACCTTTGGTTGCACTTAGGGTATTTAAGGTTAATGGTTTGTATTTGTTGCAAGGTTCTACCTTAGACCTTAGTGGAAAGGCTAGTGTAGTTCAATTCTTAGTTAGTGCAATGTTATGGCAAGGAGATTAGGACATGTGATTAAAAAAGGTTTTTAAGTGAGTTATTTAAAGAGAATGTGTTCGGTAATAAACCTTTAGGTAACTTTTTGTGAGCACTATATCTTTGGTAAGCAAAACTAGGCTTAAGTTCTCTAAAGGTCAACGTACTATCACACATGTACTTGACTATACTCACTATGATTTGTGAGGCCTGCTTCTATTCGATCCTTAGGTGGGAATAGGTACTTTTTGTCCTTAATTGATAACCATACTAGGAGAGTTTCGACTCTCACCCTAAGAACAAAAGATGAGACCTTTGAAACTAGGAAAACCCTAGTAGAAAACCAAAAGATAGCAAGGTCAAAATACTTAGAACTGGTAATAGTCTGGAATTCTGTAATAAACTCTATGACAATTATGGTAAGAACCAAGGGATTGGGAGACAGGACAATAGTGGGCACACCTCAAGAAAATGGACTATTTGAGATAATGAACGGGACCATTTTAGAAAAAGTGAGGTGTATGTTGTCCCTTTCTGACCAGTCTAAATTGTTTTGGACAAAGACTGTTAGTACAACCACTTACTAATCAATAGTTATCCCTCAATAGCCTTAGAGCTTAAGACACTTGAGGAGCTTTAGACTGGTAAACGTGTAAACTATAGTAACTCTAGGATTTTTAGCAGCATTGCATATAGTCATGTATATCAGGGCAAGTTACAGGTTAGATTTTTGAAGTGTCTTTATTGGTTATCTTTTGGGTGTTAAAAAGTATAGACTTTGATATCCTTCACTTAGAGGTGTATTACAATTAGAAGTTTGTCTTTAATGAATCCCAATTTTTGTGATTTAAATTTGATTGCTTTCTCAATTAATTTCAAGGATACCTTGATTGAAGTGGATGTAGCTACTACATCCCCTCATAATAGTAATTCTGAGAATGAAGTGAAGGTACCAACAGCTCCTCATCCTCAGGATGTTACAATTGATAAAACAGATACCAATGATTCTGACGGAACTGCTGAGGATACATCAGGTCCCCTAGTAGTAGTTCCCCTGAATTGAATGACTACCTTCTGGCCAAATACAAGCCGAAAAGATCCATTGTTACTCCTAAAAAGTACTCTGATTCTTTACTTGCATCTAGAAATGAACATATTGATTTGACTGCTTATGCTTTATCTGTTGCATCTTAATTAGATGACATTGAACCTAAAACTTATAATGATTCTATGTATTCCTCTGACACTTCTAATCGGTTAAGTGTAATGCAAGATGAATTCAACTCATTATTTAAAAATAAAACATGGGTTATAGTAAAGAGGTCTAAGAATTCTAAAGTATTAGGTTCTAGATGGTTGTTTTAAAGAAAAGAGGGTATAAAAGGTGTTGAACTGACTAGGTATAAAGCTAAGTAAGTTGCACAAGGATTTGCACAAAAACAAGGCATTGATTTCAATGAAATATTTCTCCAGTAATTAAGTTAACCTCAATAAGAATACTGTTATCTTTACTTCTTTAGTTGTTCAATTTGACTTGTTACTTGATCAAATGGATGTTAAAACAACATTTTTGCATGGTGACTTACAAGAAAAAAAAATATGAAAAAACTAGAAAGTTTTGTTAAAAATGGCAACTTGTGTAAAGATTTCTAAGCATACATGCATATATACATTTAGTATTACATGTACAAAATACACAATTATTTATATATTATTATGTATTGGACTCTTGGGCTTTAATGTGCGTATTGGACTATTTCCAAGTTGTTTTTTTCAGGCCCATACACACTGGATTTTGGAAAAGCCTGAAGGGCATAATGGTCATTTCACGTGATTATACATATACCCTTTGCTAGGGTTTTTTGGTGTAAGTTGTTCATTGTTCTCTCTTGTTCTCTCAAAAAGCCGTTCGCATCTCTTCTACTCCATTCTTCTCTGTATATACTGATTTTCCATGTATCTTAGAGTGTTTTGTAAGAGGAAATTCATGAGTGTGTCGTAGGAATTGTCCCTCTGTATGTGTTACGTTTTTCACTCTGTAAATTCGTGGTGCTTCTTCTCTGTACAAACATTTGATACATAGTGGATATGTTAATCCTTTACAGTGGATTTAGCCGTGTGGTTTAGGGACCAAACCATTTTAAATCTTGTGTTCTCTTGGTTTCTTGATATTTTTTAAGAATATTATCAACATACCGATGCTATGATTCCAGACAGGCACATAAATAGGAAAATTTGAAGCAGACCCCCAATAATAGCAACTGCTCGAACAACGCGAAGCTAGCATAACAAAAAAGTAAAGTTAGCCTTATGAGCTCTGGGAAATGTGTAAGCACTTCAAAGTAGCACACCATTGAGAAGTGAGAAAAGAATGACATGTGTGAGGGCAAAACATAAGCTAACCTTCGTCATTGAAAACTCCAAACCCAAAGCAAAAAGCAGAAAAATTACACCAAACTGAGCCACTGTTTCAACCTAACATGAATTGATATGAAAGGGTCAAGTGAGGCTCTCTAGTCTCCAGAGCATAATAAATATTAACCAAGCTAAGAAGGTAAAAGCTGAAAATAGAACAAACCCACACTTTGATGATCATAGAATACAGAATCCCAAAGTACCACAAAAATACCTCAACCATTCCAAGAGGAGGGTGATGTACAACCAACCAAAAGTTGAGAATTGATAATCTTTTTCTTTTTTTTTTAATTACCTCAATAATTGATGATCATAGAATACAGAATCCCAAAGTACCACAAAAATACCTCAACCATCTAAGCATTCCAAGAGGGGTGATGTACAACCAACCAAAAGTTGAGAATTGATAATCTTTTTTTTTTTTAATTACCTCAATAATTGAATGGACATTGATAAACTAAGTGAGAACTAAAAGTGCTGAACATGAATTCTTGAAATCTCTATGTAGTTTAGCCATCAATAGTTAAAGTTATTGAATAACCAGTTAACTATTTGATTTTTTTTTCAAATTAATTATTTGAAGTTATAAAAATGATCTTAAACAAACTTAAAGAAATTACATACTGCGTCAACTCTAACAGCATAAGGTTTTTACAAACTAATTGATGATAAACAGTTTAACATGATCACTCATAAAGACACTGAAAGTTAATCAAGCAAGTTAAAAGTCACAACATAAAACAGATGAATAATTGAGAAAAAGAAGAAAACAATAGGCAAAATATTGGCAAGGAAGAACATTACCTGCACCATTTCACTGACAAAGTTGAATCCTCCAGGTCCTATCACAGATCCTGCTAACAAATATCCAGTAATAACCTGTGAAGTTTTAGAAAGTGTAGAAAATCAGAATGATATAACAGTAGGTTCCACTCTTATCACTAAAGTAAAACTCATATAAAAAATAACCAGACCGGTTGTCCAGCACAAGCAAAGGCAATGCCACCACAGGTTGCAGACACAATAACAACAACCAAATCAGATATCAATCTATAAGGCAAACAAGTAAGAGTCCATATCAGCATGTTTTCTGAGTGCAATAAGAACTTCATTCAATTAATGACAAATTAACAATTTACCTCAGATCTAGCTGCAGCACTGGATATTTTGATTTGAAATTTGATATAATAAAGACATTGTCCTGGAAAACATGGCACCTGTAGATTATGTATTTACAGAAACAAGGTTTGAAACAAATAGCAAAGCCATTTCGAAAGCAAACATACCTTTCGATCTATCAATGTTGGGGTTTCTTCTGCACCATTATCATTATTGAAAACATCATGAAGTTGGAATGACCTATTCATTAATCAAGCAGAAGAGGAGAAACCGATAAGCACATTTTAGATGATCAAGCAATACAAAGTTAATGCCCCTTTACTCCGAAACCAAATGCCCAAATCTGAGTGAACCTTAAACTAAATAATAATATATTAATATGAAGACAGAAGCACATACTTTTCCTCCTTTGTATCATTTTTCTTTGGCTTAACTCTGGCTACGGTTTCCAAAACTGCCTGATCAATTCCAAAATCATAAAGATGCATTCAGAATAAAATTCAAGCTATAGTATATAACTACCAGAAATATTGATAATGAACCAAAACATATGAAGTTAAAGTAAGATATTTACTAGTCATCCGATAACTTTTTTTAGGTTTCTTATGGATGCAAACCAGTGACTTAAAGCCTGTCGCTCCATATACTTAGAGAACACAGTAAGACAAACCTGCTGTTCAGTTACACTGTTGTTGAAACTCCCAGCATCAGCAGCTGCAAGGAGGAAGATTCTAATAAACATAAATTACAGTTTAAAAGGACTCAATAGAAAAGGTGAAACAAAATCAAATTCAAAAAGGAGCTTAAAAAGACAATGACGGTAAATGTACACAACCATTATTGGGAGTTACCGAAAATATTAAAAAGCAAGCCAAATGCAACTTTAAGTCGCTAGATCTTATCAGAAAAACAAGTTTTAAATGAAAGCAATGTGAGCAATAAGAGATTATTAACCACAGATATCAGCAAAATTATTGATTTTGACGAGCTCCTATACCGCTTGGTACTAAGAAAAGAACCAAAAAAAAAATACATAAACAATCAAATAACTATTTCTTTTTTTCACCCCATTTTTATTTTACATATTCCGGATTCCACTCATCCCAGAAATCAAAATCAAAATCAAATCGAACTGTTTCGAAGGAAAAATAAATGATAATTTCAAAAATCAAAATGAAGAAAGTTAGAAATGTAAGGGATCAAATCTTGTCATGGCAAGTCCGTAAATCTACGTTCTAAATTCTCATACAATTTTTTCAGCGATTTCTTCGGAACTAGTAACACTCCAAATTGTTCAATAAATTAAAAAAAATTATTTGATTAAAAAAATTTAAAAAAAAACAAACACACATAAACTTCAGCAAATCAGAGCGTGGATCTACAGACCTTCATTTTGATCGTTCTCTTTGAACTCATTCTCCAAAGCTTTATCAATCATTTCAGCAAAACTACCTTCTCTTGGCTTACTTGTAGACACATTTGATTCGGTTTCATTGACATCCAGCAACCGATATGAGTCATTAAGCGAGTCAGAGAGTGAATAGGCACAAAGTAAATCAGAAGAAAGGAAGAGTAGAGTTGGTGCTAAAATCAAGAAGAGGCTGAACTCCGTAGACGATGATCTTCTCAACATTGCCTGAGTACAGAAAGTGCACCGTACGCGCAGCAGCGCAGGATAAGTACACCGGCTCTGCTTCGGCTCGTCGACCACGTACAAGAATGGTAGATAGAGATTGGGAAGTTGAAGAAGGTGAGAAAAAAAAAAAACAGTGCAGAGAAAGAGAAGGAAAAGGGAAAGAAAACGTAACCAGAGTTAATGGATCGTTGAGGTTTGGTAAAGTTATGTTCGCCTTCTCCCAATTAAACAAAAGAAATGATAATATTAAATTCTGGTGCCCTACTTTTGCATTAGTTATATATTGTTGTCCGTGAGAATTATTTAAAAGGGTATGATTAAAAAACAATATCTCCACGTAAGTTCTGTGGGCAATAAATACATAATTATAATTATTATAATAAATAATATAATTATAAGAAAAAATGACTAATTTTTAAAATTAAAAAAAAATAAAAATTAATTGTTTTGTGTTTTTATATTTTAATGAAGTAAAATTAAAATAACTAAAAATAAATAGTAATAATTAATTAAATTAAATTTTGTAACTAAAAATATATATGAAAAAATATCTAAGAATAAATAATCTTCTAATTTTTTAAACATATAAATCGTTAAACTCCTCCCAATATAATTATCAATTAATTATATGATAATTAAATCTAATCGAATATATATTTCTATCTCAAATAAATTACACATCAATAATAATTAATTTAATCACATTCTTATGTCAATTAAATTGCATATTATTCATTAAGTTTATCAATTATGGATCACATACATAAAAATCATACATCTTTGTCTAAAAACTATGCATGTTATTTAATAAAGACAAATAATTAAATAATTATCTCAAATATATTTAATTGTCTCTATAGAAAAATTGTTGGTCAAACAAATAATATCATAAAAATTAGATTAAATAATATAATTAAATTATAATTATAATTAGGTAAAATATTATATCATCACATGGTGAAAATTAGGTTCATAAGATCCTTAGATTACTAAATTAACTACATATAATTGTGTTCATAAATCTCATATTTTTTATAAAGAAAGACATAAAAATTGATAAAGAAAAAGTGGAAGAAGAAATACAATTAATCTCTTGAATTGTAGTGCTAATTTTTTCTTGAATCTCCATCAAAATTGTATCTTCTTTTAAATTTTTCTAAATTTTTCTCTCTTTTTAACTCTAAAAATTGACCAAAATTATGCTAGTAGTGGCTTTTTAGGGTTTATGGGGTAATTATAGGCTTAAATATAGGTCATGTGCAATTTAGACCATCAAATCAGCTACAGATCAAGGGTTGAAATCAAAACAAGCAAAATGAATAGCGTCAACCAATCACAACGCAACACGTGCACACTGAATTCACTAGGCAAATCAAAGCTCAACGCGTGGCAAAGGAGACCGATCTGAGTCAATGCATGTTGAGTCAACACCATGCGACCCAATGTGATTCGCGATAACGGATGGCATGGCGCACAGGTGGAATGCAGGGAGCAATTGCATAGTGACATATGGCAGTGTTGTTTGACCGGTCTCTGAACTCGAATTGAACGTTGCACTAACACATGACACGCGATTCATCCTCCTTACATGCAACGATCTACGATTCGTTGTCCCTGCTTGTGTGGTGTCCGCATGGCTACTTTTATAAAGTCATCACACCCTAAACTTAACTATTTGTTTGTCCTTAAGTAAAGCCAAGTATAACTAAATAAAATAACATTGGTAGTATATTAATAAATATACATCTATTAGTACATGCATATTTCACGAAAACTATATCTCTCAAAAGTCGTACAATCCTATGATAAGGAGGCTCACATATTTATCAATCAACGTTCCATCAATACAAGGATATGCAAGTTTTTGACAAATTGATTTGTGTGTGTGCTGCACATGATATCATCCAATATACTCATGAAATCAACCTATATGAGCATGCTAATTAATTCAATCTTAGAAGAAGTCTCATAAGTCTATTTTTCACATCTCTCTCCATTAATATAAATATGTGTTTAACTCAAGATCAATAAGGAATTTACATGGTTGTAATGTAAGGCTTAGGTGGGGGTTGATAAATGAAGACATGTAGGCTCTTTCCACACCTTAGCTTTCTTTTTGTTCATCATTCATTTTTTAACTACAATTGAGCTTTTACTTGATATTTCAATGCATCCTATTTTGTCATTCTTTTCATATTCTTTTATTCCACATCTCTTTTCTCCTTTTTTTTTGTAACTTCACAACACCCTCAAACTTATTTTCAATTCTATTTTCTTTTTATTTAGAAGAATAATTATGTTGTGAGTTTACTTCTTTTTTTGGTGCATTACATTTCACTTTACTTTATAGCATAACACATGATTGCATTGTTTTCTTTTCATAAAGGTAATGCTTATTAGTTAGGCATAAAATGTAGCTTAAAGATATGAAAGGTTCTTTGTTAGGCTCAAATAGGTGACTATGAATATTAACAATGGTTAGCTTGAAAGTTGCAATCGATCCAAATAATGCCTAAATCATTTCTCATGCTAAATACTATTTAGGATTTTGCCTCAAGGGATGATCAAATAGATTCAAAAACTTGGTAGACCTCATCGACTCACATAACTCACTACAAATTTTCTCTCAATAAGCACACCAAAATCAATCGTGAACATGTGCATAAAAATTTGAATCAATCCAATCAAAACTAGCAAGCATATCCCATGATTAATGTAAATATCTTAACAAATATGTTACATTCCTTATCCTAGTCATGACAATCAATTTTTATAATTGAGTTAATATGTTTCATATCAAGCATGCATGAATTTAGTTTCTATATATTCGTTAATTTCTACCCACATCATGATTAAAAACATCCTAAAAATTTAAAATGCATACTAAATACTAATGTAGAGAATGAAGTTCCCCCCTAAACTTCAATTATACATTATCCCTAATGTGCACATATAAATATGAAAAAGTAAAAGAAAAGAAAACTCCTTTAATCATGGCACACCATATCTATCGATGAAATTCTCATTCTTATTGTGTCATTGCTCCCCACATTTATTCATCTACAAAACAAAAACAATGAAATTATAAGTAAAATAACGTTGGGTTGCCTCCCAACTAGTGTCACGTTTAATGTCCTTGACTAGACGATCATATTAACTCGTTTAATGTCCTTGACTAGACGATCACATTAACTCCTAAGGTACATCTACTAAGTTTATCACATATGTTTCATTTTATAAGTGATCTTCATAATAGTGCTTCACCCTATGCCCATTAACCATAAATCGTTTTTTATTGTTGTTTTCTAATTCAATGGCTCTATGGTTGGTTACCTTAGTGATGATGTATGGACCTGACCATCTACTCTTTAATTTTCTCGGAAATAATTTGAGTCTTGAGTTATACAGTAATAATTTTTGACCGGGTTTAAAGATACGGTGCATAATTTCCTTATCATGCCATCTTTTTGTCTTTTCTTTGTAAAGCTTGGCATTTTCATAAGCATTCCACCGTAATTCATCCAATTCATTTATTTGAAGCATTATTTTCTCACCAACTGCATCTATGGACATATTCAATTATTACAATGCCCAATATGCTTTGTGCTTCAATTCTAATGGTAAGTGACAAGCCTTTCCATAAACTAGCTTATATGGTGTTGTACCAATTGGTGTTTTAAATGCAGTTTTATATGCCCATAAAGCATCATCCAACTTAGATGACCAATCCTTCCTAAAGATGTTTACAGTTTTTTTCCAAAATTCTTTTCACTTCTCTATTGGATACCTTTACTTGCCCACTTGTTTGGGGATGGTTGGGATAGACACATTATGCTTAATTCCATACTTGGACAATAAGGAATTAAATGCTTTATTGCAAAAGTGACTTCCTACATCACTAATAATGATCCTAGGAGTTCCAAACCTAGCAAAAATGTTTTCCTTCAGAAATTTCATGACAACTTTGGCATCACATAAAGTCGATGCCCTACACATCAAACAGTTCCACTTGAAGTATACTATTTAGAGGCATCTCATCTCTTTTTGAAATATTACTTATCCTTTGACATTTGTCACATATCTTTACATAATTGTAAGCATCTTTAAATAGTGTAGGCCAAAAATAACTAAATTGAAGTACCTTAACTGTTGTTTTTGTGCTTCCCAAGTGACCTCCATAGTCTAAGCTATGACAATGGTAAAGATTTCAATTTCATCCTTAGGGACACACATTCTCAAAATATCATCACCACATTCTTTATAGAGGTAAGGGTTATCCCAAAAATACTGTTTAATGTCATGGAATAACTTCTTCTTTTATTGTCACGTGAGATTCGATGGAAGAATGTTGGCAGCGAGAAAATTTGCAATGTCTTCATACCATAGGGCTTCTATTTGAGCCATAAAAAATAGTTGCTCATCTAGAAAATATTCCCCAATCACCATATTATCATCCATTTTTGCTTCCTTCCCAAGTCTAGACGGATGGTCTGCTACCTGATTTTATGTTCTTTTTTTATCACAAATTTTCAAGTCAAATTCTTGTAGAAGGAGTACCCATCTTATTAATCTTGGTTTGGCATCCTTCTTCATCATGGGATACTTTATTGTAGAATGATCCGTGTAGACAATCACTTCAGTGCCAACCAAATAAGATCTAAATTTCTCAAATGCATTTACAATGACAATGAGATCTTTCTCTATAGTAGCATAATTCATTTGAGCCTCATTCACTGTCTTGCTTGCATAGTATATGGCACAAAATATTTTGTCTCTTCGTTGTCCAAGAACAGCTCCAATAGCAAAATCATTTGTGTCACACATCAACTCAAAGGGCTTATTCCAATCTAGTATGACTATAACTGGTGATAACACTAGTCTTTCTTTAAGCACTTGAAATGTTGTTAAACATTTATCATCAAACTTGAAAGGCATGTCCTTTTTCCAAAAGATTACACAAGGGTTTGGAGATTTGGGAAAAATCGTTTATGAATCTACGATAAAAACTTACATGCCCAAGAAAACTCCTTACTCCTCATACATTTGTAGGTGGTGGTAGTTTCTAAATCACTTATATCTTAGCTTTATCTACCTCAATACCATTAACTGAGATATTATGGCCCAAGATTATACCTTCATGTACCATGAAATGACATTTCTCTCAGTTTAAAACTAAATTCGTTTCTTCACATCTTTATAACACTAGGGAGAGATAATGTAGATTCATTAAATGAGTTTCCAAAGACCGAAAAATCATCCATGAAGAATTCTAGATGCTTCTCCACCATATATGAGAAAATGGCCATCATGCAGCATTAAAATGTAGCAGGTGCATTGCATAATCCAAAGGGCATTCTCTTGAAAGTAAAAGTTCCATAAGGATATATGAAAATGGTCTTTTTTTGGTCTTTAGATGCCACAACAATTTGGTTATAACTAGAGTATCCATCTAGAAGGCAAAAGAAAAAAATGCATAACTAATTGGTTAAGCATTTAATCCATAAATAAGAAAGGAAAATTATCCTTTCTTGTAGCTTTATTTACTTTACGAAAATCCATACACACTCTCCATACAGTGATAGTCTTATTAGGTATTAACTCGTTGGACTCATTTTCCACCACAATGATTCCTCCTTTCTTCGGCACACATTGGACTAGACTTACCCATTCACTGTCTAATTTTGGGTAAATAATGCCTATGTCTAGCCACTTGACAATTTCCTTCTTCACCACTTCTTTCATAATGGGATTTAAGTGGAATTGTGCATCCTTGGCGGGTTTAGCCCCATCTTCTAGCAAGATTTTGCACATGCATATAGATGGGCTTATACCTTTGATGTTGGCAATAGACCAACCTATAGCTCTTTTGAAGTTCCTTAGTACCTTTAGTAGTGTTTCCACTTGCTCCATACTTAGATCAGTCAAAATTATGACTGGAAGTGTTTCGTTATCACCCAAAAATGTATAACGAATATGAAAAGGTAAGGGTTTAAGCTCTAATTTGGGTGGCTCCTCAATGGATGGTTTCAACTGTGAGCTTATTTCAAGACATTCCACATATGCATTTGATACACATATGGGAAGCGTGTCTTCTAAAAAGTTTACACAGTTCACAATATTAACATTTGATTCCATATTTTCAAAATTAAAATAGGTTGACTTACTTTTTGTTGAGTTAATGTCCTTATTCATGGTATTCATTAGTATGTGTGTTTACAGAATTAACAAGCATAGACTCTAAATTAATTAATAGGGCAGATGTCATAAATATATCAGTGGTTAGCTCATCAATACTATCTATTCGAAAGCAATCACTACCATTGTTAGCATCAGAAAATTTAATTACTTTATACACATTAAATGTCACTTGCTCATCTTGCACCCTTATTGTAAGCTCACATTTTTGTACATCAATGAGTGTTTTTCCGGTTTCTAAGAAAGCACGACAAAGTATGATAGCAATGTCATGGTTCTCCTTCATGTCTAGTACAATGAAGTCCACTGAAAAGATGAATTTTGTCTTCTATTACTAGCAAATCTTCTACCACACCTCAGGGTCTTTTAATTGACCTATCTGTCATAAATAATGTTACTAAAATGGGTTTGGCTTTACCAATCCCCAATCTATGGAAGACTGATAATGGTAAGAGGTTAATGCTAAAACCCTAAATCATATAGTGACTTATGAAAATAGATGTTTCTAATAGTGTAAGGGATGTCAAAACTACCTGGATCTTTCAATTTTTGTGGTAGTTTTCTATCAAGGATGGTGCTACAAATTTTAGTCAAGATTATTGTTTCATGATCTCTAAACCTCCTTTTCTTTGATAGTATATCCTTCATGAATTTGGCATAAGGCAACATTTGTTCAAGTGCCTTTGCAAATGGTATGTTTATGTACAACTTTTTGAAGATTTCCAGAAATTTTGAAAACTGCATATCTAACTTTTGCTTTTGCAATCTTTGAGAAAAAGGAATAATGGGTTTATAGAGGTTGCTCTTTTTTGGCTGAATTATTTCCTTTCTATTACTCTCTTTATCTACTAATTCCTCCACATTCTTTTTAGTTTATGGTTCTTCCTTATCCTTTTTAGTCTCATAGTCCTCCTTATCATTTTGAGTCTCATCTTCCTATAGAGTTTTACCACTCCTCAAGGTTATGGCACTGCAATGGTCCTTCCCTTCTCTTCTTGGGTTTATAATTGTGTCATTTGAAAGGTTACCTCAAGGCCTTTGACTTATGGCCTAGGAAATTTTCTCCATTTGGTTCTCCAAATTTTGAATTGAAGTCTCTTAAGTGGACACTTTTGTATTTACTGATTGAATAAAGCATTTCATCATCCCTATTAAGGCATTTGTATTATCCTCAATAGGTGGATTCTTCTCTTGGGCTTGTGATTAATGTGGTTGTTGAAAACCAGGTGGTGGAGGTGATTGATGGTTGAATTGATTAACACTTTAATTGTTGTTATTCTAAGAGAAATTTAGATGTTGTCTCCATCATGGGTTATATGTGTTCTAGTATGAATTATTGTTTTGATTCACATTACCCACATAACATATGGATTTAGGATTATTTGGACAATTATCACACAAATAAGCTCCTCCATAAAACACACATAACACTCTTGAATCTTAGACTTGGTTTATATTCATTAGCGAGTTTTGAGCCTTCAAAAGATTAACCAAAGATGAAACTTGAGTCGTAAGTGTTGTGATATCATTTACCTTATACACTCTAACTACTCTTATTGTGGCTATCATTCTATCCATTGGCTATTGATAATTATTACTAGCCATTTTCTCAAGTAAATCGTGAGCTTGATTGTAAGATTTGGCTTGCAAAGCTCCATTAGCAAATGCATCAACAATAGTTCTTGTTTGAGCATTGAGACCATTGTAAAAAGTCTCTATTTGAATCCAAGAAGGAATACCATGATGAGGACACTTCCTTAGAAATTCCTTGAATTTTTCTCATGCTTCATACAAAAATTCTCCTTTGCATTGTTGGTAGAAAGTAATGTTATTCCTAAGCTTGGCATTCTTTGTTGGTGGGAAGTATTTTATCAAGAATTTCTCTACCAAACCATTCTAAGTTGTAATGGAATTAGGTGGCAAAGATTTTAGCCAAGCTTGAGCACAGTCTTGTAAAAAGTAAGGGAACAATCTAAGCCTAAATGCCTCCTCAGTCACACCACTGAACTTAAATGAATCTACAACTTCAATAAACAATCTGAAATGAAGATGAGGATTCTCTATTGGTAATCCGGTGAATTGTCCAACTGTTTGTAGCATTTGAAACATCATTGGCTTTAACTCAAATTGATTAGCTTGAATGTTTGGCCTTATAATACTTAGATTCAATCCTTACAACGTAGGTTTTGCATATTCATTCATAGCTCTATCTCTATCATCCATCAAAACCATCTGATTGTTTAAGTTTAACTAATTATTGTTTATGTCTAATGGATTAGCCATTTTTTCTTTGGGTGAAAACTTGTTGTTTCCTTATTGATTTCAAAGTACGCTCAATTTCAAAATCTAAAGGTAAGATTTATCCCTCACGAACTTTGGTTATGCAATAGTCTTAACTATGTTTCTACAATACTAAATGAGATGTTTAAATAAAAACTAAAAAAATTAATTAAAAATTTTAAATAAAATAAATTAACTAAAATAAATAAAGAAAAATAAAAAACTAAAAAAATTAATTTCTAATATTTATAATCTTCGACAACTGCGTCAAAAACTTGATCGTCACACAAATTGTGTGTGCAATAAATACATAATTATATGTATTGTAATAAATAATATAATTATAAGAAACAATTGTTCTCATGTATATTATTTTATTAAAAACTAATTTTTAAAACTAAAAAATAAAAATCCATTTTTTGTGTTTTTATATTTTAATGAAGCAAAATTAAAATAACTAAAAATAAATAGCAATAATTAATTAAATTAGATTTGGTAACTAAGAAGATATATGAGAAAATATCTAGGAATATTAATTCTCCAATTTTCTAAACATGTAAATTGCTAAACTCTCCCAATATAATTATCAATTAATTATATGATCAATTGAATCTAACCTAGTATGTATTCATATATCAAGTAAACTACACACCATATAGTAATTAATTTAATCATTCTCTAATGCCAATTAAATTGCATACTACTCATTAAATTCATCAATTATGGATCACATACATAAGAATCATACATTTCTCTTTAGAAACTATGCATGTTATTTAATCAAGTCAAACAATTAAATAATTCTCTCAAATCTATTTAATTGCCCCTATAGATAAATTATTGGCTAAATAATTAATAACATAAAAATTAGATTAAATAATATAATTAAATTATAATTATAATTGGGGTAAAATATTGAATCATCACATGGTGAAAATTGGGTTCATAAGATCCTTAGATTAGTAAATTAACTATACATAATTGTGTTCACAAAGCTAATATTTTTCATAAAGAAAGACATAAAAATTGATAAAGAAAAAAGTAGAAGAAGAAATACAATCAATCTCTTAAATTGTAGTGTTCATCTCCTCTTGAATCTCCACCAAAATTGTATCTCTTTTTGAATTTTTCTAATTTTCTCTCTTCTTAGCTCCAAAAATTGACCAAAATTATGCTAATGATGACTCTATGGGGTTTATGGGGTTATTAGGAGCTTAAATATAGCTAGGTGCAATTTAGACCTTCAAATTAGCTTTAGATCAAGGGTTGAGATCAAAACAAGCAAAAACTGATAGAGTCAACCAATCACAATGCAACATATGGCACACAAAATTCACTTGGAGAATTAGAGCGCGACATGTGGCAGGTGAGACTGGTTGGATTCAACGCATACTGAGTCAATACTATGTGGTGCAACGTGATTCACAGTAATAGATGGCATGGCACACAGGTGGAAAGGGCGGAGTAATGACGTGGTGACATGTGGCAAGGCGGTTTGACCAATCTTCGAACTTAGATTGAATGTCATGCTGACATGTGGTACATAGTTTGTCTTCCTTACACGTGGCATAACGTGATTCACTATCCTTACTTATGTGGTATCCATGTGGCTTGCCCAATTAGCTGCTCTGTTTGCATGACATGTCACGTGGTAGCTCCTGATTGGCCTTGCATTAAAAATCCAAAAAAATCACAAAAACTTCCAAAAAATATATGTTTACCCCTTTTCACTAAAAGTTTGTATTTTAATATTTTTTACCCCAAAAATACTATTTATTGAAAAAAAAAAGTAAATATTAAGTAAAAAAGTGTGCTAATGACTTTACTTTCATAGAGTCATTACCAATTAAATGATTTTCACAATGTACTTCAAAAGTTGAAATTATTGATTTTTAATTTTTAAATAGAAGAACTCTAATGATCATGATGAGTCTCCCAAAATATAGATTTACTAATTAATTACTTGACCGGGTTTTAATTAATCAATTAGTTATCTTAAGGGAAATAATTTAATCATCTAATTTAACATAGGTCAATGTCATTAAATTAGACTCTTATTCATAATTGCACAACTTAAACATAGATGGCATGTCTAATGTCTAGTTCTAAAATAGTCACTTTATTCACAAATTAAGATGTCTAATAATAATTCATAGGAAAATGTAAGAGAAGATATGAACAAGAAATAATTCAATTTTATTAAAATAAAATCATTCAAAGGTTCATGCACTCATGAGAGCAAAACTAATATCTCTCACAAAGCTTAACTTATCATAATTAAATTAATAATAATCAATTTAATTATACAAGTCATAATCAAAATGTAGAAAAATATGAAATATAACATTTAAAATACCCATTTTCATCACCCATTACCAAATCCTTTGAAGTTGGTTGATCACCTTCTTCAAGTTTTTAGAAAAGCTTCAATAATGGGAGTTCTCTCTCTATTTTTGTGCTTCAAAAAGAAGTTATTAGGCTAGTGATTTCTAAGAATGATTTATAATGTATTTATATGCTAGGATTTAGAAAGAAATTTGGAAAAAAATATAACTTTTCATGAGGGGTTCCTGGCCAGAATATGAATAGGGTCACTGCATGCAATTTTTCATGCCTCGGCATAATACAAATTTAAACATCTCATACAAAAACCCATGGCTATGATGCCATGGCATAGAATTCTTCATGCCTCGATACGAGACAAATTTCAACACTCCATGCAAAAACTGGTGACTATTGTGTCATAGTATGCAATTATTGATGCCACGGGATGTTGTTTGGCCTATAAGGTTGGGTTCTTTTTTTTCCTAACTAGTTCGAGTTTCTATTTTTGCCCCATTTTCACTCTTTTTGCCTATTTTGGTCTTAGATTCCTTCGAAAGATAAAAAATCTATGCAACATAAAAATTCTTTCAAAAGTAACAAATTCCTAGAATAAAATATAAAAATAATGCTTAAAATCATAACAAACCTAGTTTAAAAATATGTTTCTCAAATTCCCTCAAACCTAGTTTTTACTAGTCTTCAAACAAAACAAAAAAACTAAAAAGATAAGTACCAATCCTAAAAATGAACATACAAACTTAAATCAACAAAATTTCTCATGCTTCAGTTTCTTTTTAATTTATAATTGAGCCTCATGCGTAAGTTCATCAATAATATCAACACATCAAGGTTTATCATGCAAATAAACTTTGCATCACAAATCCATGCCCCAAAATGTATCAAAATTAACTCCCTCAATCCAAGTGTTAAGAATTTGAATTCGCTCGGACTCTAGGCCTCTCAAGATATACTCTTAATGTTACACTAATCTTTATGGTTGGAGCACTTAACATGGTATAAGTGAACACAAGTTATATAACGAAGAAAGCAAATAAGTTCATATATATTTATAAACAAGAAAAATGCTCAAATGTGCACAAGTAAATCTCATGAAAAGAATCAAATGCTAGGATGATAAAGATACCACATTGCTCATATAATACTCCCATCAAACTCATTAAGCAAGCAATATCAATGGAAATGCACTTAACTTCAAGGGATTATTTCTACTATCTTGCAATAACCACATCATTACTTTCACAATCTAAGGGTCATAGTATTTATTCATACCATTTTTTTTATTATTTCTTTCTCTCTTTTTTTGAGCAAAAAATAAGGAGCAGACCCACTTTTGTGTATAGTACTTATGAAAAATGGCTATTATGGATTATTTTTCTAAAGGAACCCCATATGGCTTCTTTTTCCAAAAAATATCCCATATATACCATTAAAATAGGCATACATTCACTACTACAAAATGTGACATTTAAGTCGATATGTAAAGTCTGTTCGGTGAAAAACTGATGCTACACATTAGACGTAGTGTTGGTTCTATGTGTCAATCGATGCTACACACGTGGATAGCGTCAGTTGACACGTAGAACTTAAGAAATTTTGTGTCTATCACCGATAAGAAACTTTATGCATTGAAATCACATGATTGTCATATCTTAATGCAATAGTTATTACCATTTACTATTAGATCAATTCTTCCAAAACATGTTCGATTATCAATAATTTGTCTTTGTTCATTCTTCAATAAAATATACAAGAAATCTATGGAACAACTGTTTTTTGCCTAACCAACCCAAGTAACAAATCAAAGTTACACTTGATTTCATATTTAGAGCTCATTATAGCATTAAAAATACCATCTTGATTCCAAATAGCTTCACATTTATAGACAAAAGATTAATACATTGCTAATATGATTTCGAAGGGATAAGGTTATTATTATATCACTTAGGTGTCGATGTGGTAAGCTCTTCTACTAATCTTTTAACATATATAAGTTATTTTTTGTGAATTCATGATATTACATTTTTATTTTGAATTTAATTACATATATATTTTTGGTTGGAACAAGTGGGGCTATGATATGCATATTTTTGATGATTTGCAAGAAGAATAGACAGAACACTTTGTTCAAATTATAACATCAGGAGAAGAATATGATGATCTTGAATAACATAGGATAACACCATGGTAATATTTATAATGCTTTAATTTCTCCATTCATATGTTTTTGAAGTTTAGATTGTTTGTTTAATGGATGTTTACGTGCTCATGTATTTAGGGGAATGAATTGTTATATGGACCCGCTGTTTTTTGCCCAATTTCCTTTTCACTATACTGGTGATTTTAGGCCAACCAAGCTTGCTATCCTTGAAATAAAGTGTGAATATCACAAAATCCATGCCACTTTGATGACATCATTTTATTTGTAATTTAAGTTAAATATATATGTATTATATATAAATTATTTTTTGTAATAAATTTAATTATCAAGTAATTAATTATATTTAATTTTTCAATTATTTGTATTATTATTTAAACTTTGTTAAACAGATTTTGGTTTTTTTTTCTGCTATATGTGATTGAATACATGTTATTAGTATATTAGAAAATGAGTAAAATATGTAATATATATATATATATTTTAAAGTCGGTTCAACAAATGAACTGATTTTAAATTTTAAGTCTTACAATTTAAAGTCAGTTTAACGAACCGAATTTAATGCCCGATTTTGTAGTAGTGATTTTCAATTCTTAACCAACTTTAATGTCCGATTTTGTAGTAGTGATTTTCAATTCTTACTCAAATTATTCAATCAAAGTAATGAAAATAAGCAACATGAAACTTAATTTGATTATTTAAAGTCCTATTATCCAATGCAAAATATATAAAGACCATATAATAATTTAAAATCATAAGGAAGGCGTTTAAAAGAGTAGGAGAAAAATTATCTCTAGAAAGAAACGCAATAGGCTCGAAAACAATTTCACAAGGTACTTTTTACTATTTGATTCCAAGACACTAAGTTTGGGTTCATCTCAAATTCAATGTTCAAAGCATAAAACATGGACTATGAATAAGAATTAAAATTTACAACAAAACATAAGAGTGTTTATGAAATCACAAAAAAAGTGCACAAAGACTCAATTAATCACCATAAATTAATTATACACATGATATTTTTATATTGGATCTATTTGTCCCATTCAAACCTAAACTAGACATTGTCCTCAATGTTTTCAATTAAGCACAAGTTCATAAAAGCTTTCAAGAAAGACCAAATAGAAAATGAACTAATGAACAAATAAATGAAAACGACTAAACTAAAAGAAAAGAAAAGAAAAGAAAAGAATACTACTTGATATAGTGGGTTGCTTCCCACCAAGTGCTTTATTTAATGTCTTACCAAAATGTTACTTAAGGTTACGATTCATACACTTTAATTCATATAATGTATCCCTTATTATTGACTCCTTCTAAGTAAGGCTTCACACGATGCCCATTCACCTTAATGTCACTTGAGTCTTTGGGTTCAACAACTTTACAACTTCGTGAGAAAAACCTTAACCAACTTGAAATGGTTCATATCATTTTGACTTCAGGTTTCTTGGAAATAATTTAAAATGAGAGTTAAACAATAGTACTTAATTCTAGGATAAAGAGACTTACAAATGAAGCAATTATCATGGTAACACTTAATGTGTTCTTTGTAAATCTTTATATTTTCATAGGCTTCATCTCTAATCTCCTCTAGTTCATCAAGTTAAAGCAAACACTTCTCTCCTACTTATTTTAAGTCCATGTTCAACTTTTTAATTGCCCAATATGCCATATGCTCAAGCTTAATGGCAAATGACATGACTTTCTAAAAACCAAACAGTAAGAGCTTATCTCAATTGTTGTCTTGTAAGTTGTACAATATACCCACAATGCATCATTTAGCTTGGCTAGCCAAACTTTCCTTAAAGGTCACACTATCCATTCCAAGATCTCCTTGATTTGTCTATTACTCACCTCAGCATAATTGAAACTTTGTGGATGATATGTGATAACTCTAATTTATTAGAGTTAATATTAGTTTCATTATCTTAATAACTTATTTAGTTGACAAAATCCACGTAATGTACTTAAATAGACTTTAATTGTGCCTTTTTAGAATTAAGTATGGTCTTAAGTATAAAATATGAATTTAGCTTGTATGTCATTGAAATAATTAATATTTTAAAGTTTATTCATGAAAATTGTATTTGCTTATTTTGCAGGGATTAAAGAGAACAAAAAGAAAAGCGGTTCACATTTTGCTACAACAAACTTACCTAGAATTTGAGCAGCAAAATATTTAAAATATAAAGGACAACTAGAGAGGATATATTTGGGATTAGTATAAGAATGCCACCTCATGTTGTTTTAATCTAAAAACCAAATTATAAATATGGAATTTAATTAAGAGGAGCAAGTGGAGGCATGAAACATAGATAGGCTTAAAACAAAACAAATGGTTGAATTTGAAAAACTCCATTTCATCTTTTCTTTTTTGAAGAAGATACAAAAGAACTTAGATTAAGGGTAATCAAGACAAGCTTAGAAAGGAATTTCATCAAGGATTTAAATCAAGGAAAAAAGGATACAAGAGGCTACTTAGTTTGAGTTTTCTAAACTCTTTATTTTTGAAAATTATTCTCTGTAATTTTAGATTCTATTATGATGTTTTTATCTCTGAATTTGTAATTGAATTAAGGAGGATGATGGGATAAATAACTTCTAGTTAGGATTGCGAATAAAAAAGCTCATGTAGTCTTTCTTTTTATGAAATCTATGCTTTGTTACGAGGAATTATGATGAAAATATATTAGCTATTCAAGCTTTGTTTTAATGCTTGATTCCTATTAGAATAATAAATTGAGATTAATTTTGGAAAGGTTAGTTAAAGTTGGTTTAAGCTTGAATAATGTGGGTTTAGTTTAAGTTTAAAGATTAAGGTTAAATTTGCAACTAATATAGGACTATATAGTTGTCTCACATAGCCCAAAAGAATTAGTGCTTGAATTGACATTTTTAAGGTCAAGTTTACATAAAAATATGCTCAACCAAACCTTAAGAAATTGTAAGAATCCCTTGTAAATTCTCAAATTCTGGTCACTAGTAAGCTTTGTTGTAGCATTTTTGTAGCAATCGTGAACCAACTACATCAGTTTGTTTTATTTGCAATCCTTACTATCTAAATCATTTGAATTCTTTGTTATATCACATGGTGAGTTAAATTTGATTGTTACGTAGTTGTTACAACTTATTACTTGTTATTTTACTTTTAGTTCTTTTGTTTTTGATTACTAAAAAACACACAAAATTGATATTTGTATGAAAATTTTATTTTAATTTCTAATATTACAATATTCGTGGGAATGATATTTTTCTTATCATTATATTGTTTGTTTGTGATATGTATACTTGCATGCCCATTGCACACAATTAACAACAAGTTTTTGGCTCCATTATCGAGGATAGTAAATGTTAGAAATTAATTTTTTTATTTTTCTTTAATTTTCATTTTATTTGATATCTGTTTTGTGCTCTTAGAAATGTATTTGACTTTATTACATGAGAAAATTTTGTGAAGTATATTTCTTACCTATAGATCCCAAAATTGAGCATACTTTGAGACTAAGAAGAAAATAACAAGTTGTTACCCAAGTGAAAGAAATGGCAAATCCAATGGAAAGAAACAATAATATGATGAATTTGAACAATCAGATACCTTTAATGGATGATAGGGATAGATCTATACGTGAACATGCATTACTTATGATGGAAGTATTGAATCCAAGTATTACAAGGATGAACATTCAAGCTCTTTAGTTTGAATAAAAGTGGCTTATGTCTCAAATGTTATAAACAGTTAGGCAATTCAAAAAGTTACCTATAGAGGATCCTCATTTGCATCTCGATTATTTATTGAAGTTGGTAATTCATTCAAATTTGGGGATGTGACCGAGGAGGCTTTTAGGCTCAAATTATTCTCTTACTTTTTATGAGACCATGCTTGAGCTTGGCTAAATTCTTTGCCCTTGATTCCGTTACAAGTTGGAATGATTTATTGGGGAAATTATTAATGAAATATTCCTAGCAATAAAGAATGCCAAGTATAGAAATAACATTATCTCTTACCAAAAAAAAGATGGGAAATTTCTATATGAAGCATGGAAAAGATTCAAAGAGTTTCTAGGGAAGTGTCCTTACTATAGTATCCCTCATTGGATCCAAATTGAAAAAATGGTCTCAATGCTCAAATAAGAGCCATTGTTTATGCATCTACTAATGGAGCTCTTTTAGCCAAGTCCTACAAAAAAACTTATAATTTGCTTGAGAAAATGGCTAGCAATAATTATCATTGGCCAATGGATAGTGTAGCAACCGTAAAAAGAATGGTCAGAGTGTATAAGGTAAATGATGTCACGAAACTTACAACTCAAGTTTCATCTTTAATGAATTGAAGGCTTAAAACTTGATAACGAGTATAAATTCAGTCCAAGATTCATGGATTTCTTGTGTCTTTTATTGTGGAGATCATTTGTTTGATAGTTGTTTTAATAATCTTGAATTAGATTGTTATGCAGATAATGTGAACTGAAACCATAATCCATATTCGAACATATATAACCTAGGATGGAGGTAACATCCAAATGTTTTTGGAACAATCATGGTGATGGTCAAGTAAACTTTTATGTGCTTAATCGACCTATTGATAAGTGCTTAAAAAGCAATAAAATTACCATGATTTAATGTACTTTAATTGATTAAATAGATTTATATTTCTATGATTTTATCATATTTTTATATTAATTTTTCTTTTCAGAATCACCGGTATTTTTATTATTTTTCAGGTATTTTTGTTCAAAACTAACTTAAAGACATGAAGAAAAATATTGGAGACAATACATCACAAATATATGGAGAAAATAAACGAGGAAAATTCAAAAAGATGGAAAAAATTGAACAAAATAGGTCAAAAATGTCAAAAGGCTAAAATCCCGCATGTAGTCCACCATCCGCACCAAATTCCGCGAGTAGTATCCCATCTACGTTGAGTCCTACGTGCACCGGCACATGCCCACACATGGTTGACACACACCTATCCAGTGCACGCAACCAGCATACACCTAGCCAGCGTACGCAGCCAGCACATGTACGACACACACTACACCATTATCTGCACATGCTCAAATGCCCTTCTACCAAGCCAAACGCCTATCTGCCAAAATTTTCATGCCCCATATGCATGCAAACATGTCTAAATGTGTCCAAATTCAAATTTTGAAATTTTTTCCCCTGCTTTTTTTGGCTTTTTCCTTACCTATAAAAGGACCCTTTTCCCCCATTGTAAAACATACAATTTTCTCAACTCTTTCTCTCTCTAGAATGTTTTTTTTTAGTTTTTAGTTTTGGAGTTCTTATCTTTTTAAGAAGAACTAGTTATATTTTTATAGATTTTTAGTTTTTGATTCAATAATGCAAATCCGTTTGGAGGTTTTCTAGCAACATAATTAACATCATACTATTGTAAGGATTCTTTTAAGGTATAATTTTAATATATTCTTTATAGTTATCTTTTTATGTTTTATTCTTGTATGTTATATTTAATTTGTTTATGATTAAATTTAACATGGTTGGTTGTTAGTAAATATGATATAATAATAATGTTGTTATCCTTGCGAAATAATAACGTTGTTTTTATCTTTAAATAAAATGGTAAATAGATTTTAAGGTTTAATAATCTGATCTAATTTAGAGTAGTGCTCTTTTATTTGTTGGTATAATCGCTCGGTTGTTAGAGTGAAGCTCTATTTCAAAAGTTTTTTATAAGAACTATTATTCGAAAAATGTATTGAAAACATATTTTCAGACATGGTTTTAAAACTTGAAAGTTAGTACTAGAATAATTAAATTTGTAGGTTTAATTTGGACACCTTGAATAAAGTTTAAAATGTCTAACCCTACCAAAGGTGGCATTTAAATTATTCATTTTCAATCTCTTAGAAAAAAGGAATTAATGTAATTAACTAAATTAATTATAGACACTACCCATAGGTGTTAATTGATTTGTTTAATTAACAAAGAATATCTAACACTACCAAAGGTAGTATTTATATAAAAAAGAGAGAATCAATAAATATTAATTTATATCTTTAATAACCTAAATAATATAAACAAACATAATTAACTTAATTATTATATCCATAAATACTCCACTGTTATGAAAGATAAAAATTTGCATTATTGTTTATTGAATCATATCTATGTTTATTTTTATTATGTCATTAGATTAGAACACAAAAACTAAAATATCGCGACAAGATGTTTAGGATTTAATTTAATTTTCAAAATTTTGAATAATAAATTAAAAACTACATATATTTCTTCCTTAGATCAACCTTTAGAGTCTACTTATTATTTGCTATAAAATGATTAGTGCACTTGCGAGAATTTTACAAATAATAAAACAAAAATTATTTTGCAAGATCGACATTTGTAATGTCGGTCTTTTATTCATCACTTTTGTATCAACCTAGACTGCAGCAATAAGAAATAAGCCAACTCAATGAGCAATCTAGCTCTTTAGAGTCTTTATTTAAAGAATACATAACGAAGAAAGATATAATGATTCAAAGGAAACCTATATATATTAGTTAGGAACTTGGAAAATCAAATGGGTCAGCTAGCTATTGAGCTTAAAAACCAACCTCAAGGAACCTATCACTTGGAAGTCCTAAAGAAGGAAGGAAAGGAATTTTGTAAAGTGATTACACTTCAAAGTGGAAAGAAATTAGAGACACCAATGGGTTTTGAAAAAAATCAAATAATGCCCACTTTCACCTAAGATAAAGAGGAGAAAGTGCAAGATAAAACTAATCAAATTTTGAAAAATTTAGAAAATTATGGTGCTTAAATTGTTGCAACTTTGCTGCAGTAAAGTTTGAAATTGAATAGATCACCTCCACCATTTCATTAGCATTTTAAAAACAACAAAAAGATCTTCAATTCAAGAGATTTCTTGATGTTCTTAAGCAAATCCATATCAACATTCTATTAGTAGAAGCTTTGAAACAAATGCCTCATTATGTGAAGTTCATAAAAGAAATATTGACAAAGAAGAAATAATTTGGTGAAGTTGAGAGCGCTGCTTTGATGAGGGATAGTAGTGTTATATTACAAAATAAACTTCCTCCTAAGCTCAAGAATCTAGGGAATTTCACAATTCCATGCACTATAGGAAATCAATATTTTAGTAAGGCTTTATGCGATTTGGAGGCAAGTAAAAATATCATGCTTATGTTAATTTTTAAGAATTTGTGGATTGATGAATAAAGATCTACAATTGTGTCTTTGCAATTAGCAAATCGATCCATTGCTCATTTGGAAGGTAAGAAAATATTTTGGTGAAAGTGGATAAATTCATCTTTATGAAGGATTTTATTATTCTTGACTATAAGGTGGACCGAGAAGTGTCTACTATATTGGGAAGACCATTTCTTGCTATAGGCCACACATTGATTAATGTGAAAAAAGGTGAATTAACTATAATAGTTCAAGATAAGCAAGTTACTTTCAATGTGTTCAATGCCATGAAATTCCCTGAGGAGGTTAGAGAGTTCTTGTCCATCTCAATTGAGGATTCCTTAGTATCTAAAAGGCTTGAAAGATGTTTCTATTATTATTCTCTCAAATTAGTATTTCAATGTGATTATGATTTGGAAGAGGAAGACGAGGAGCAATTAGCTTGGTTGGAAGAAAATTCAAATACATAAAGGTCAAGAAGTAAATTTGAGTCCTTGGATTTATCGTATCAATATTTTAAGCTTCCTAAGCCTTCTGTTGAAGAGTCATCTGTATTGAAGTTGAAGCCTCTTCCTTTTCACTTGAGATATGCTTACTTGGGCAGTTCTCCCACTCTTCCAGTATCATTTTAGCTCATTTGTTTGAGAAACAAGAAAAACAATTACTTGAAGTGTTAACAACTTACAAAAAAGCTATTAGTTGGGCTATTGTTGATATAAAGGGTATTATCCCTTTAAAATCCTTTTAAAGGATAATGGGAAGGGACCCATAAAATCTTAAAGAAGACTTAATCTGATTATGAAAGAATTTGTGAAAAAAGAGATCATCAAATGGTTTGATAGAGGCCTTATTTACCCTATTTCATATAGCTCTTGGGTTATTCCAATTTAATGTGTTCCTAAGAAAATAGGGATAAATGTAGTAGAGAATGCAAATAATGAGTTGATCCCTATAATAGTTGTCACTAGTTGGAGAATTTGCATGGATTATTAAAAGATGAACAAAGCCATCTGAGAAATATCATTTTCCTATTCCTTTTATTGAAAAAATGCTAGATTATCTTACAAGAAAAGAGTTTTATTGGTTTTTAGATAGGTATTCTAGGTATAATAAAATTTCTATAGCACTCGAGTATCAATATAAGATAACCTTCATATGTCCTTATGGTACTTTTGCATTTTGGAGGATGCATTTAGGCTTTGCAATACACTTGCCACATTTTAGAAGTGCATGATGGCAAGTTTTACTAATATGATGGAGCATTTTGTGGAGTTATTCATGGATGACTTCTCAGTTTTTGGAGATTCACATGACTCTGGCTTGAATAATTTTCCTAAAGTACTACAAAGGTGTGAAGAAACAAACCTAGTCCTGAATTGAGAAGCTACCAGCACCAAATTCTGGAAAGGAAATTCAAAGCTTTCTTGGGCATGCTGACTTATATTGGTACTTTATTCAAAACTTCTTTAAAAATTGAAAACTTTTGTGTAATTTTCTCAAAAAAGACAAGCCATTTTGCTTTGGTGAAGCTTGTTGCTATCTTAGAGTCGAAGAAAAAAACTTTTTGTGGCTCCTATAATTATAGCTCCAAATTGGTCCTTAACTTTTGAAATTATGTGTAATGCTAGTGATATGGTGGTAGGGACTATTTTGGGACAATAAAAAGACAAGATATTTCATTTCATATATTATTGTAGTAGAACCATACGAGAAGCACAACTCAATTATACCGTCACAGAGAAAGAATCATTAGCTATTGTCTTTGCATTTGATAAGTTTTGATCTTACTTAGTTTGAGCCAAATTCATTGTATACACTAATCATTCTGTCATCAAATATCTTGTAGAGAAGAAGGATGCTCAACCAAGACTCATTTGATGGGTATTATTATTGCAATAATTTGATTTGAAAATCAAGGATAAAAGAAGGATTGAGAATTAAGTAGCTGACCATCTCTCTAAATTGGAGCAACAAGGAGAGAATTTGATTGTAATTAATGAAAATTTTCTAGATTAGTAGCTCTTTGTAATTTCTCAAGTTCAAGTCCCTTGGTATACAGATCTTATTAATTTCTTGGTTAAAGGATTGTTGCCACCTAACTTAAATTCCCAGCAAAAGAAGAAATTATTTCATAATGTGAAATTTTACTATTAGAATGAGTTATTCTTATTTAAGAATTATGCAGAACAAATGATTCAAAGGTGTATTCCTCAAAGGAAGAAGGAAAATATTATGCAAAAATGTCATTCCTCACCTTATAGAGGCCATTTTAGAGGAACTAAAACTGCCTCCAAGGTTTTAAAATCTAGATTTTATTGACCTTCCTTGTGCAAGAATGCTCATAATTTTGTTGTTCCATGTGATAGATGCCAATGGGTTAGTAACATCTCTCATAAGCAATGAATGCCTCTAAACAACATCTTGGAGGTTGGATTATTTGATATATGGGGTATAGACTTTATGGGCTGCTTCCTTTAAGCTTTGGTAATTAGTGTATCTTAGTGGCTATTGATTATGTTTCAAAATGGGTAGAAGTCTTTGCACTTCCTACCAATGATACCAATGTGGTGGTGAAATTCCTCAAGAAAAACATCTTCACTCGTTTTGGTACTCCTTATTCCATTATAAGTGGTGGAAGAACTCACTTTTGTAATAAAAAATTTACGTTATTATTGGTAAAATATGAAGTTAAGCATAAGGTTGCAACACATTATCATCCCCAAATAAGTATCCAAGTTGAAATCTCTAATCGAAAGATCAATAGAATCTTAGAGAAAACTAATGGTCAAAGCCATTAAGATTGATCTACAAGGCTAGATGATGCATTATTGGCCTATAGGATGGCATTCAAAACTCCTTTAGGAATGTGTCCTTAAAAATTTGTGTTTAAAAAACCTGTTCATCTACCAGTAGAGCTTAAGCATCGTACATATTGGGCCATCAAAAAGTTTAATTTTGATTTATAAGCTATGAGAGATAATAGGTTTTTCTAACTAAATGAATTAGATGAGCTTAGGAACCAAGCTTAATAAAGAGAAAGCTAAATAATGGCATGATAAGAGGATAAATCTTAAATTTTTTGAGGTTGGATAACAAGTTCTTTAATTCAAATTAAGATTGAAACTATTTCCTAACAAGCTAAAGTCATGTTGGTCAAGTCTGTTTCAAATAAATCAAATATTTTCATTTGGGTTGTGGAATTAATAGAAGTAAAATCAAGGAGAATTTTCAAAGTGAATGGCTAAATAATCAAGCATTATTGGGGAGCAATATGGATTGCCAACAAATCTCTTTTCCACTTACCAAGGTGTGATAAATTGAGAAAGTTTGGTTGTCGACTTTAAAACAAGTGCTCATGAGAGGCAGCCTATGTTTTCTATTAACTTGTGTTTTCAATTTAATTTGTATTTGTTTTTTGTTAATTTGAATTTTCTTTATTTAATTAGTTTATTAATTTTTATATGTTATCGCAGAACATTTATTGCATCGAAAAATATCACAACATCAAGAGATTTAAGAAAAGAATCCAACATTGAAGAGAAGATTCAAATAATTGAACAACTAGAGTCCACCAAAAAGAAGGGAAAATTCGAGCTTTCAAGCATAGCCAAAGTGTAAGCCTCAAGAAGAAGAGGGCTAAGTAGTGCCTCAAAATTCAATTAAGAAGGAAGCATATCATTATTGCAGTTTTGTTAAAGAAAAATAGAGGCATTTTCTTTACCCTTATTCATTTTGTTAAATTCTTATTCATATTGAACTTTTTGTATTTTGTGGTTTTGTTCTAAATTTTTTGCACTGAGGACACTCATTGCTTTAAGTTTGGGGGTGGTTTATTTTTTGGGTTTGATTTGGTTTTGGTGGTGGTTTTATTTTGACTTTTGGTTTGTTTGTTATGGTTTATTTTAAATACTTTGTTAAAATGAAAGTTTTGATGTTTTACAGTTTGTAGTTATTAGTTTTTTGTTATTTTTTTAAAAGTTTATTTTGTTGGTTTGTTAGAAAGAGCACATTTTATAGGTATAAAGAATAAATTTGATTAAGTGTTAGTAAAGACTTTCAAAAATTTGTTTAAAATGCTATCCCCATAAAAATTTGTGCACTAATCATGGTTTGATTTTGATATGAACCTAGAGAGGGTTAAAATTATAGGAGATATTAAGTCTCTAGAATTTTTTTTGGAGAACCATTCAAGGTAAAATCTTAGATATCTTTTAGCTAATGAGATGATTTAGGCATTGTTTGAATCGTTTGTGCTTTTTTTGCTGATCTGGATTTATATAGTATTTTTAGTAATTTCCTTTTAAACCTAATTAAGAAAATTTATTTCATAACCTACATTATAACATAACCTTTTTCTTTTTATCCTTTATTTACCTCATAAGTCAAATATCATTTTATGAATTGATTTAACAATAAATTAATTATTTTGAGAAAAGTTTAAGGAACGAGAGATTATATAGTTGAAACTTCATTAGTTTGTAATTATTTTTGGTTTTAGTTGTTTTTATTGTTACTTTGTTAGTTATTCAAAAAAAGAAAAAAAAAGAGCTACGAGTATGGTGAAAAAAAGAAAGAAAAGAAAAAATATCATAAGCTTATTTATAGTTTCTTATTTTATGTTAATAAAGTTAAAAAAAATATAAATAGAGGTTTGGTAATATGTTGTGGTTATAAAAGGGAATTGGAGAAAAGTTTGAAGGTATCAAACTTGATTGTATTGAAAGCCCTAAAGAGGTCCTTGATTTATATTTATGCTTATAAATTATTTAGCATAAGCATTTCTTGTATCCAACCTTAACCAAGCCTTATATTGTAAGCTTAATAAAGTTCTTTTGATCTTTGGCTAATTGATTTTCTATATTAGTGGAGAGGGGATCAAAAGACCAACCTATAGAGACATGAATTTAGGTTTAATGATAATAATATAACTTGATTTGAGGGATCTTAAATGACTAACTATAAGCATCAAACACACATGAATAGAGCATTTTGCATGAGTTTGAGATGATTTGAATTAGCACTTGATAAAAATTCATTTGAATCATAAATGGGAAGTTGTTATTTCTAACTTTATGAAAACAAGTTTATTTAGTCTATTGTTTTGCATATTAATTTTTAGTAAGTTTTCATAATTGCTTAAACTTTTGTGTTATTCTTTTGTGATTTATAAATAAGTTTTTTAAAGTAAACTTACTTTAGGACAGACAAGATGCTAAGTTTGGGGGAGTTGATGGAATTGATAATTTTAATTTATCAGATTTAATATTAACTTCATTATCTTAATAACTTATTTAGTTGAGAAAATTAACATAGTGTGCTTAAATAAACTTTAATTGTGCCTTTTTTGGAATTGAGATTACTCTTAATTATAAAATATGTATTTAGTTTATATTATTTTTCAAAATAATTAATATTTTAAAACTTATTCATGAAAATTATATTTGCTTATTTCATTGGGATTAAAGAGAACAAGAACAAAAGTGATTCACATTTTGCCTAGCTTTGTTGCATTAAACTTGCCCAAAGTTTGAGCAGAAAAATAATAAAATCTAAAGGATAGGTGAAGAAGATTCATTTAAAGGACAAAATTTGACATCTAAGCACTCATTTTTAGAGGATATATTTGAGATTTACACAAGAATGGTACATCACTTTGTTTTACCCTAAAAACTAAGCTATAAATATGAGATTTAATTAAGAGGAGAAAGGGGATAGGCATGAAATACAACAAACAATTGAATAGAAAAAACTATATTTCATATTTTATGCTCTGAAGAAGATACAAAGGAACATAGATTAAGGGAAATTAAGACAAGCTTAGCAAGGAATTTCATCAATGAGTTTAATAAAGGAAAAGCGGAGAAAAGAGGCTACTCAGTTGAAGTTTTCTAAACTTTTTATTTTTTGAAATTTATTCTCTACAATTTATGGTAAGTTTTTTTGAAGTATTGTACTTGCAATTTCTGACATAACTACTCTTTCATTCTATTCATACCTCTTCTTCTTAGTGTTTGACTCCTTGAAAAACTTGGCATAAGATGACACATTCCTAATTCCATACAAGATAGGTAAGTTAATGTTAACTTTACAAAGTATGCTAAACAAGTAAAAAAAACTACTTATTTGTTTATTACCCTATAGAGGATATGGAAATGGGATGCATAGTTGGTATGGCTTAGGTGACTTATGCAACATAGGAGAGTTAATTGACTCCCTTATACTCCCTCAGAAGGCTCTGTAGTTTTAGCATTTGTGTCTACACCCATCTTAGAAGCTGATTGTATTTCCCCTATATTTCCTACATTAGTAGGTAAATCATTAAAAAATTTAGGAAAATATTTATTTATCACTTTACAATTTCAAAGGACTATAATCACCTTCGCCTACTCTAATTGACTAGAAAGCTTATCGATCTAGTGAAACAATTAATTCATTTTGAAATAAGTGGATCGATCTACTCAGTAATTTTGATCGATCTAGTGCTTGATCAATTGGGTATTAATTCATCGATCGATCTAGTTATGTAAAAATTAATTCAACTAGGTAATTAAGCTCAATTGATCTAAACATGGCTCGATTAATCGAGCAGCCTATATACACAATATTCATATGTGTCTAATATGAAATATAACATGTAATGGAAAAAGGATATACTTAAGATGTGTTCATTGAAACTTGTTGGTTTCTTCAGCTTGAAAATATACTTAAAAAACACACCTAGAAACTAAAATAATATTAAGATGTTTTGTTCACAAATATCATCAAGACTTATAAACCTTACAATCTCCCCCTTCGGTATATTCGTGTGAAAAAACATCTCTCTCATTACATAAAATTCGTAGGAAAAAAAATTAATTTTACATAGTGGAACTATCCTATGATCAGGTGAAACCATCTTCACTTGAATCTCGAAAGCTCATATATAAACTAAAAAAAACATAAACAAGAAAACAGTTTGTCCTGAAAGACTTATTATTCATTAGTTGAGTGTATATAATAATAGAAAAGTGAAGATTTTTTATAAGAATGAGTAATCAACATATAGAAATTAAAAACAAAACTCCTATTATATGTTGCAGATGGTTGGATTTTTCTGTCTGGCGATCGAGGATGCCTTACTTGCTAGTGGTTTCAAAAACTAAGCTACCATTTGGAAGTGGTAGATATAAGGCTACAACCCTTTTTTGCGATATGTTTTACACACGATATTTTCTGATGGAAATATTTTTTCTTTTGATTTTCCATATATGATTCTAGAATTGGTTGGATGTGAGTCTCTTTTTTGTAGAATTTTGTTGAAATTCCATTTCTTAAATCAATTGGAAAACACAACAACTATTTCCACAATTCTCTTTCTTTGGTGGTGAACTATAAAAACACACTTCTGCCTATAAATGATGCCTGGTGTTGATTCCATTTTTTGTCAACATCAAAAAGGGTGGCACTTTTTCTTGTTGAAGTTCTGCGAATAGAGAACACTTGTTAGGACTTAGACCATCACAAGGTATGATGACCTTTGGCCCTTCGATGTTTATGTCAGTTCGATTAATGGTGATAAAAAGGGATACTAGAGTTTCTTTATGTAATTTAAGGAGAATAAGTGGAGATGGAGAGATATTGTAAGTGTGTCATGTTTATGTTGGTTCATGACTATATGAACCTTTCATGTGAAGTATACAAGGTGAGTATATATAAGGGAGAAAATATACTTGATATCGATCACTTATCCGTTGAGATATATATGAGTTACTTATCTCTTAGGCCATTTATTTAACCATTATGCTTCTCTACTCACTCAACGCTCATTGGGCCCACCTGTGAAAGATACTGCTCAGTAGACTTATTCATATTATGCCATGTGATGTGTTTATTTTACACCCAACAATAGGTTTACCCAAAAATTAAAGAATTTGATTTGTTTTGGGTTTTATTATCACCATTGAACTTATCATTATAATAGGTACTTATCATTAATAACAGTTTTAAACAACAATAATAGAATTAAAGTGTGAAAGTTTATAAGATATGGACCTAATTAACCTAGAAGGGTGAATATGTTATTTTGCTGAAATAAAAAAATAACACAATATTTTTAGGTAGAAAAACCAAGGCCACAACCATGATCTAAGAAGAAAACCATCGGACCACCAGATCACCTAACTTTCCACTATGAAAAACAAATGTTCAAGTACAAAATCAGTCTTATGTTACCCTCACTAGGATACCACCTCAATGTACCTTACTTACGATCCCCTGCTATGTTTTCACAGTTTTCAATATTAATGTGAGCGGTTTCCAGACTAATGTTTCAATAAGCTTTCCAACAATCAGATATATCCCCGAATTAACTGTAAAATGATTAGCACAAAAATACAAGTGCCCGTATGTGTTCTAGAGTGGATTTAATAATGAATAATCCTAGCTAGATGATTCAAACCATATGTTACTTAAGTCAAATCAACTAGCAAATCTTAGAGCAAAAAGATCAAGTACAAATTCAATAAAAATAGCTTCTTTAAAGATTAACAATCAAATCAAATAATTATGATATGACAAACACAATTATTTAATCTATCAATTCAAGAACAAAAATAAAGATAAAGAAATAAGAACATATGATCAAATTATCATAAAATAATTAGGCTTATTAATCAATTAAACACAACCACCAATATTTGATAGATTAACTAAATAAAGAAACCTAACGAATTATAATCTTATATTTGTAAAACAAGATAGAGAAATTAAGAAGAAGAGAATAATGCTCTTGTGTGGTTAATTGAAACAATGGGCAATAGGTTTTATTTATAGAAAAAATTAAAATCCTTTAATCCTATGTAATTGATAAATATCTTTTCTATTACAAATAGAATTAGTAATAACCACTAATTAAAAGAACTCTTGTTTAAAAATAAATCTTCTTAATTAATGAGTATTACTAATCCTATTGGTAATAAAAATTATTCTTTTTTTGATATTCTTTTATTTATGTTTTTTCTATGTGAACTGAATAAGTATTTATTGTTTTGTATCTTGTGAGATAGGGCTCCGTCTTTAAAGAAATAGTAACTCATTACCCTAATCATGTACCGAGTCATAAACTCTTTCATGGAGTAACTTTGAGATTAATAAAGATTTATAATTAGTTAAGGGGTTAATTACTATATCTGTGTTTTATTTAAGTAAGCTTGAATTCGTAATTCCTTCGATCCTCGAGTCTATCCATAACAATGGTAATTTGACATAATCGAATTAATCCAATTAATTAAATAAATAATATTTAGTTGAATTAAATATTTATTTAAATTAAATTAAATATTAAAATACTAAATGTAACTTTTTAGTAGTCATTTAAATACTCGTGAGACAAAAAGTTTATTTTAGTAATTATCAAATTAAAATATTTTGGATTAAAATTAAAATTAAATTGTAGTACATTACTTGGAGTGGGACTCCTTGTGGGGTGTGGATAGTGTTAAGGTAATGAGAATAATTTTTTTGTTAGAATACACAGTTTGATTATATGAAAAACTCCTAATGGGAATATAATTATAAGTTTTATTATACATGAACTCATATCAAATTAGAAACTATTTAATCACCATTTCTCTTTCACTTTCACTTGGCAACCTACTCGAAGAAAAATTAGATAATTTTTATAGCAATCAATTAAGAGAATTTTGTAAGAACAAAATTCAACCAAAAGCAATAAAGTTTGAAGAATATTTTATTTAAAAACAAATTGTTTTTCAACAATTTACTAATCTTGTATGGGGAGTTTTAGTTGGAGAACTAGATAAATTGTTTGATCAACTTAGAGTTTGTAAGAGCTCCCACCAATCTCGTTCTTGTCTGCTGTGAGACAAGGATTAGAAGTGCAAAGGTTGTAATCATTTGTTCGTATGCTACTATGTTAAAGAACTCAAGATCCAACAGCTTGGTGGGGAATAACAGGCTGTCCAAGAATATACCTCTCCATAATTGTGTTTGTTTTTAATTATTACAATTTTGCTTTTTTTTTTTGTATAAATAGGTTGTAAACATTCATTTATTCATCATCAATAAAACCATTTCTTACATGGTATCAAAGCTTAGGAAATAATTCCCAGAAAATGCAGCTCACACAATTTTTTTTCTTCTTTTTTCATTCTTTTTTTTTCAAAATCAATTTTGAATCACAAAATAATTTCAATTTCATCACATTATAATATAGAGAAGAATCCAAGAAATCTGCAATTAATTTCAAGCCAAAATACCACCCTACGTGCTCACACGCGCCTTCCTTGAATTCATCGGGGTTCTATGCGCCTCACCGGAGACACATGTGCCAACACGCGTCAGTTGTTGAGGAAGATGACTCCAACGAAACGTCATTCACGCGCCTTTGAAGCAAACAACGCATCATTCATCCAGTTCGGTCCTCCATCCAGTCCAGTTCAGTCTTCATTCGGTTCAGTGCTTCAATGTTGCAGTTGCCGTTCCAGCCACTCTAGACGCCGGTTCACCCACTTTCCAACCGGTTCTACGGCTGAAATTTCCGGTTCTGTAATCCTTGACTAATTTTCTATAAGATAAAGCATATTTCAGTTCATTATTTGTTTCATAAGCAGTCATTATTGTCTAAAACACACTTAATCCTATCCCGTTCTTTCGATTTATTTTACTCAACAATAATATCTATAACTACCAATACCAATCCTACTTTACCAAAGTGGTATGATGACCCTAGCCATTCATTATATCTACACTACTCAGACCAACCAGGCATGGTTCTAGTAGCTCAATCCTTAAATCAAAAAAATTATCACATTTGGAGTCATACGATGCTCATGACTCTAATCACCAAAAACAAAGAAGGATTTATTGACGGCACAATCAAAAGGCCATCAATAAACTTTGAAGCAGAAATCAAACAATGGACTCGCTGCAACATCCTTGTCAAAGGATGGATTCTCAATACCATAATGCCTAAAATTGCAGAAAGTGTCATGTATAATGATACTGCATATGAGCTATGGGAAGAATTGAAGGAATGTTTTTCACACACCAACAACGTGCACCTATTCCACATTGAGCAAGAGATCCATGATTGCATACAAGAAGGTGTAAGCATTGGAGAATACTACACCAAATTGAAAAGACTATGGGATAGTCGCGATGCACTATGTCCTCTTCCACATTATGGAGGAAATGCCGGAAGTAAACTACAAGAATATCAACAAAAAACAGCGAACCATAAAGTTCCTCATGGGGCTTAACATGGTTTATACATCAGCACGTGGCACGTGGAGAAATCTTGCTCATAGAACCTTTACCTATAGTAAATAAGGTATGTTCACTTATTGTTCAAGATGAAAAGTGTTGTCTCTTTTAAAGAACATAAAATCGTGCAAGTATACACGGTCACAAGTAATAATATGATAAGTAAAATATCGTTCCCACAAAGATTTGTTACTAGCTTTCGTTAATTACTAAAATTATTTAAATCTGATTTTATCCAAACAATCAATAATTTGATGCAGTTTGACTTAACTAATTTTTTTAACAGTTTGTAAGAAAATTCTATGATTGCAGTTTCACCAAATTAATCCACTTGAATATTTTATTTTCTCTTGATTTATGTTCTCATATTTTAAATTGTTAACCAAGAATTCCTAATTTATCCATATATCTCTTCCAAGCTCCATACAGACACATCTCGCTAAAATAATTCACTATATTCCTATGAGAATTAAATTCAACGAGATTTATTAAGTTCTAAGTTCTCAAGAAGTTACACATACAATAAAAGTATATTCCTATCCCTTATATATATACGTTATTTTAACACAAGCAACACACAAAAATGCCTTTTCCAAGTTTATTTAAGTGTCACAGATCAATTAATTAATCTTACGATAATTAAAAGCATTAAACAAAGATAAAATAAACAACTTAAAATAGTTCCATAAATCATTCAAAAATAATTAATTCAAGTTTCACAATTTAAGCTACACTACAATCCTAGAACAAATAAATTAGTTCATAACAGAAATTAAAATTACAACACAACAATAATAAAGCATTTCCTTCCCTTTCCTTCTTCTTCGTTGTCTTCTTTCTCTATATTTTTCCTAAGAAAATACAATACAAGCATTGTTAATTAACGTTTTGCGTGTTGTATAAAACACGCAGAGAGGAAAACCAAAGAAAACTTGAAGAGAGAAAAAAAATGTAAAACTGGAAGCTCTTAAAAAAAACCAAACTAAAAACTCCAAACTCCCATTTTTTCTCACGTACAAAATATATCCCCATCTCCAACTATTTTTTTTTTATCAAAATACATGTATTGGGGGACAAAAAGACATAGGGAGAATTAAAATAAACAACACGCGTGAAAACCGTTCTACGCTTTTCTGATTTTTTTTCCTTTTACGCATGCCACGTGTCATAATTTTATTGATTGCGAGATATAAAGAGACATATGGCAGCCTTTCATTTTGTGGGAAGAATGGGCGCATGGAGAACAGTTGGACCGCGTCGCACAAGATTTCATCGTACTGGAAGTGCGCGACAGTTGGCTTCGACATGTGGCGATGCGTTAACAGTTGGTAAATGGGCGCCGTTTCTGCGTTTTTATTTTACCAAATACATGCCATGTGTCGTCATGTGATTGTATGGAAGATTGAGAAGACACATGGCTGCTTCTTATTCAGTGAAACACGAGGGTGCATGCTGCTTGGATGAACCGCGTCGCACGTGAGTGTAGGCGAGCTGCTCGGTGCGCGACAGCTTGCTTCCACACGTTTTAAATTTGGACAGTTCAATAGATCCAATGCTCAGCGATGTGCCTCGGGAGAAAATCTGTGCAGCCAACACGTGGACCCCACTCGTGCCGAGCCGCGTGCGTGAAGAATACCAGGTGTAGTCACTTTTGTCGTGTGTGGATTACACGCGCCCAACTTGACCGTTGATTGAATGATCGAATGGTGTGTGTTGGGCGTTGTGAATGTCACAAGTGGCTCTTCTCCTACGCAAAAATTCAACTTTTATTAATTGCATTTTGACCCACAAATTTAATTCAAATTAATTTCTAATCTTTTGATATTTGCAATTTCACCCATTGTTAATTTCAAATTAAATTGTAAGCTTTTTATAATTGCAATTAAGTCCCTTTTTTATTAAAATTTATTAATTTACTTGAAAAAATATTTATTAAAAACTAATACTAAATATTAATTTAATTAATTAAAAATTAACTAAAAATGTAAAGAACTAGAAATTATAATTAATAAAATAGACGCAAATCAATGTATAAAATACAGTTATCAAAAAGCAAAGAGTTGTCTCCATGCAAACCATAGGAAGGATGCGAGAAGCTAGCGCACTTGTTACTAGAGATAGTCATCCATAATATCCTCACAAGAATTACCCACCAAGAAACCCACATCTCAAGTGCAATCGATGCAACAATATAGGCCATAATTCTGAGAATTGCCGAAGTCACCTCAAATGTGATTTTTATGGTCTCAATGGACACAATTTTGAAAACTGTCGAAAGCGTCTCAAATGCAATTTCTGTGGTTTGAATAGACATGACATCGACATGTGTTGGAATAAAGGAGCAATTCAAGATAAGAGAAATACAAGTTATGGCTTCCCATCCAAAGCTCATCATACTGAATTTCAGGAAAGCTGCTCCGATATAAAGACATCATCCCACAACCTTACATCTTCCCAATATCAAGAGCTCCTTACACTTTTCAATCAATCCAAATCAGGTAGCATGGAAAGTCAAGTGACTATTTCTTTAGGTAACACATTATGTGCAACTATTTTCCATTCAGAAACTCGTTGGATTTTTGATACAGGAGCAACTGATCACATGGTTTGTTCCCAAAACCTTATGAGCTCTAGCATTCCAGTCACTAATCGGTATGTGCATTTACCTGATCATTCTCTTGCTTGTGTTACACATATTGGAACTGTATATTTCTCCAATAATTTCATACTCCATAATGTCTTGTGTGTGGCCTCTGTCAAATTAAACTTAGTTTTAGTAGCCAAACTAACTCAAACTACATTTTGTCATGTCACCTTCACTAATAATATACGCTTTGTTCAGGGCAAATGCTCAGGGAAGACGATTAGGATGGGAACTGAGAAAGCAGGACTCTACTACCTGACTATTTCTAAAAAAGCTAGATATTTCTCTGTTTCAAATACTGCTTCCACCAACTCTCATTTATGGTATCAACGACTTGGTCATTTATCTAATAACAGTTTGCGTGTAATTTCTCTTTCCATCAATACACCTTTTTGTTCCATTAGTGATTATTCTATTTGTCCATTAGCTAAGCAAACTTGTAATCCATTTCCTCTAAGTTCCATCAATACAAAATCACCTTTTGAACTGATTCATGTCGATATTTGGGGTGGCTATCACATTCCAACACTTAATGGAGCACGTTATTTCCTCACTATTGTTGATGAATACTTAAGATGGATATAGGTCTATCTCTTACATGCTAAATATGATGCACACACATTTCTTACCACCTTCATTAATCTTGTTGAAACACAATTTTCATCCAGAGTTAAAATCATTCGTAGCGACAATGGACCAGAATCTCTATGACCCAGTTGTTTTCTACCAAAGGAATCCTTCATCAAACCAGTTGTGTCTCTACCCCTCAACAAAATGGTGTTGTTGAACGCAAACACTGACATCTTCTCAATGTCACTCGTTCATTGCTCTTTCAAGCCAATCTCCCTAAACAATTCCAGGGAGATGCCATTCTCACAACCACATACCTCATAAATCGTACTCGAACACCTATTCTCAAGGGTAAAACACCATTTGAAGTCCTTTTTCACAAAATTCCTAGGTATGAACATCTTCGTGTTTTTGGTTCCCTTTGTTTTGTGTCTGCATATCATGATCGACTCACCAAGTTTGATGCTAGATCACATAGATGCATATTCATTGGGTATCCATCTGGGATAAAAGGTTATCGTGTCTACAATCTGGAAACAAGCAAGACTTTAGTGTCTCATGATGTTATCTTTCATGAACATGTATTCCTTATTTCACTTCCACTGTTAACACTCCAACTCTATTCCCTCTATCAGAAAATACTATTTATGATGACATACCTAACATTCGTCAATCAACCAATCCAAATACATCACTTCATCATACACCATCTGTCCTTCCAACAATCAACTCAGGCATTCTTCATCTTCAAAATTCATCTCCAGAAACATCATCATCAACTTCTCCACCACATATGACTCCTCCAACACCAGTCACACATATGCTTCGTCGATCCACCAATGTTCCTAGCTACCTTCAAAAATATCATGTAAAAGCTTCCTTTACTTCTCGGTCCTTCCCTTCGTCTAACTCAGCATCGTCCAATAACAAAGGTACTTCTCATTCTCTATCTCACGTACTTACCTATGACCAATTATCACCTGCACATAGTGCCTTTGCTACTTTTATTTCCATTCTCAGGGAACCAACCACCTTTGTTGAAGCTTTCAATGATCCAAAATGGTGGCTTTCCATGAAACAAGAACTGGATGCTCTTGAAACTAATGGCATTTGGATTCTTCAACAGCTTCCTCCAAATAAGAAACCAGTTGGTTGTAAATGGGTCTACAAAATAAAGTATAATCTTGATGGCTTTGTGGAACGATACAAGGCTCAGTTAGTGGCCAAAGGATACAGTTAGATTGAAGGTTTTAACTACCAAGAAAAGTTTGCACCAGTAGCCAAACTTGTCATTGTTCGGCTTCTTCTTACCATTGTTGCTATTCAAAATTGGAATCTTCGACAACTCGATGTCAACAATGCTTTTCTCTATGGTGATCTTCATGAAGATGTCTACATGTCCCTTCCACTTGGATTCAGACGAAAGAATGAAACACGAGTATGTAAGCTAAACAAATCTTTGTATGGACTCAAACAAGTCTCACGACAATGGTTCATCAAGCTATCAACAACACTTAAGCTTGCTGGTTTTAACCAATCCAAGTATGATCACTCATTGTTCGTCCAAACCCGTGGTAATTCATTTTCTACTCTTCTTGTCTATGTAGATGATATAATCATAACAGGAAACAATGTACAAGACATTGAAGAAACTAAGAATCATCTCATAAGAAAATTCAAGCTTAAAGATCTCGGTGAATTAAAATATTTTTTGGGCATAGAATTTTCACGTTCCAGGAAGGGAATTTTTCTGTCACAATGTAAGTACGCACTTGAAATATTGGAGGACATGGGTTATCTTGGTGCCAAATCTGCCAATTCACCTATGGAACAAAATATATCCCTCAACAAGATTGAAGGGGAATTCATTAGTAATCCCATATCCTATCGAACACTTGTTGGAAGATTAATATACTTGACCATCACAAGGCCCGACTTAGTGTATGCTGTCACATTCTCATTCAATATATGGATAAACCACATTTGGAAGCAGCTCAAGGAGTGCTACGATATGTCAAGAACACACCAGGGCAAGGTCTATTTTTCTCAGCAACTAGTTAATTACAACTAAATACTTCTGTGACGCAGATTGAGAAAAATGCACAGATACATGATGATCAACCACATGATATTGTATGTTTCTTGGAAACTCGCTAATTTCTTGGAAGACTAAGAAACCAAATACGGTCTCACGATCAAGTGTAGAAGCAGAATACCGCTCTAGGGCAGCAACATGTTGTGAAGTAACCTAGTTATGATACATTTTGGATGATTTGGGTATCAAACACTCCCAACCAACCAAGTTATATTGTGACAATCAAGCAGCCCTTCACATTGCATCAAATCCAGTGTTTCATGAGCGAACCAAACACATAGAGATTGATTGTCATCTAGTAAGAGAAAAGATTCTAGCTGGAATGATCAAAACTTATCATATCTCTACATTAGAGCAACCAACATATATATTTACCGAATCCCTGAGTTTTCCACAGTTCTCGAGCTTACTTAACAAGTTAGGAATAATTAACATATATTACAACTTAAGGGGGAATGTTAAAGAACTCGAGATCCAGTTGGTGACAACTAACACACCAGTTGGAAGTAGCTACCAACAGCTTGATGGGGAAGACCATGTTGTCCAAGAACATGCCTCTCCATAATTATGTTTGTTTTTTTATTCTACTATATTATATAAATTATTAATATCATGAGATTTTTATTTTGTAAATTTTATTATTGATACCAATCACTTTCGCTATTTTATTTATTAAAAATAAAATTATTATTGAAAATGAATTTTTGAAACCAACACAGTAACCACGTTAAAGTACATATGGAATTTCTTCAATCAAATGGCTTCCTTAGTTGTCACTAGTGGTTCAAAATTATTGTATTTGAATTCATTCAATGCAACTCAATAATTTTATCAGATTGTAAATTTTTTATCAGATCATTTGTTTTCATCTAATCATATCCGTTTCATTAATTGATCAAATTGGTTGGTTCAATCTGATTTATAATATTTTTATGCCTTTTTGCTATGTACTTTGATTTTTAAAACAATATGCAATATATATGTGTTTTATCCGGAACAAAGTAATAAATATCATAACAACAATGCTTACTATAATTTGATAATATTACAAATTTAAACTCTACATGCATATAAAATTAAATTTACAATTATGTCAAAAATATGAAGGGATGAGAAGTCAACAACATTATAGTATTTTACCAACTTCACAAATTAAGTAGATCGATAAAAAAAATGTACAATAAAAAGTAAATATATATATGTATATCATTTGATTTTGATCAGTTCAAATCCGATTGTAACGAATGAAATGCAATTCAATAATTAATTTAAACTTAATCAATTCAAATTGGAATGTAATGAATGAAAGACAATACAATTCAATAACTAATCCAAACTTAATGAAACTATGATTTTTCAATCAAATTTAATCAAATTATTTGTTTTAAACAACTCAAAATTTAATTGATTGATTCAAATTTTTCGATTTTATTGGACAATCAAATTTTGCGCACACCTCTTATTTCCATTTGAGGTTGTAATATACTCATCCTTCATTGCATGACTACTATATGCTCTTCCTTGCCATGGTGCCACCTTAGAGAATAAATACACCTAATTATCGAGCTACATTTTAGTTGTCATGTAAATCAAAACCAATATACCACATTGGGGTCAAGTCACCATAGTCATACATAAAATATTTGAGAATATGCTTGACTACTTTTCAATGTTTAATTTCGAGATTTGACTACCACCTAAACCCTATGCCAATAACATAATGAATGTCAAAATGGTACATAAAATAGCAGATATTAGACTACTAACTACCAAGACATATGGTATAGGACTCATCTACATCTCTTCATAGATATCTTAGGACACTAATCCCACAAGAGTGGGATTCCAAGTCTGAAAGAAGGTAATAAATAAAATTTCTTGGATTCTAATTGCATGCCAAAACCTACCAAGAAAGCAACTTATAGGAAATTTTCTTGGTAACTTTATTGGTATAAATTGATTATGCTTTTACAGTGATCTAGTGATGACTTAGCCAGCCACGTGGACGCCACGTAAACACAGAGAGTGAATCATGTTGCGCCGCGTGTGAGGAGGAGAAACACGTGCCATGTGTCAGCACGACGTTCAATTCGAGTTTGGAAATCAATCAACACGCTATGACACGTGTCGCCACGCTATTGCATGAAGCGTTCCACCCGTGCGTAACTCCATCCATTCCTACGAATCATGTTGCACCACGTGGTGCTGACTCGGCGAAATGTGACTCTGACCGGTATCCCTTACCACGCGTCGCTCTCTGATTCGTCCAATGAACTTCTGATGCCACGTAGCCCTTGATTTGAAGTTGATCGGACGGTCCAAATCGCACCTAGGCTTTATTTAAGCCCCTAATCACTCCATAAACCCTAATTTGCCTCAATTAGCATAATTTTGGTCAGTTTTTAGTGCTAAAAAGAGAGAAAAATACAGAAAAATTCAAGAAATGATACAATTTTGGTGGAGATTCAAGAGGAAATTAATTATACAATTTAAGAGATTGATTGTATTTCTTTTTCTACTTTTTCTTTATTAATTTTATGTCTTCCTTTATGAAAAATATGAGCTTTATGAACACAATTATATGTAATTAATTTATTCATCTAGGGATCTTATGAACCCAATTTTCAACATGTGATGATCTAATATTTTTTTCTCAATTATAATATTAATTTAATTATATTATTTAATCTGATTTTTATGCTATTAATTGTTTGACCAATAATTTATCTATAGAGGCAATTACATAGATTTGAGAAAATTATTTAATTGTTTGTCTTTATTAAATAACATGCATAGTTTCTAGGCAGAGATATATGATTCTTATGTATATGATCCATAATTGATGAACTTAATAAGAAGTATGCAATTTAATTGGCATGAGAGTGTGATTAAATTAATTACTATATTGTGTGTAGTTTACTTGAAAGAGGAATACATGCTAGGTTAGATTCAATTGATCATGTAATTAATTGATATTATATTGGGGGGATTTTAGTGATTCACATGTTTAGAAAATTGGGAGATTAAGTATTCCTAGATATTTTCTCATATATCTTGTTAGTCACAAAATTTGATTGAATTAATTATTGTTATTTACTTTTAGTTATTTTAATTTTTCTTTCTTAAGATATAAAAACATAAAAAAAATTGATTTTTATTATTTTTAGTTTAAAAAATTATTTTCTAAAAAAATAATCTCCGTGTGAACGATCTTTATTTATCATTATATTACTTGTTACGATACGTATACTTGCTTATTTATTGCACACAAAATTTGTGTGACGATCAAGTTTTTGGCGCCGTTGCCGTGGATTATTAATTTTAGAAATTAATATTTTTTTTAATTATTAATTTTATTTTTTTCTTTTAAAAAAAATTCTTAATTTATTTTTCTTTACTTTAATTTTAATCTAAATTTATTTCTAATTTTTGAGGGACTTATTTATTTATTCTAGTTAATTTTTTTTCTTTACTTATTTATTTATTTTTACTTTAATTTATTTATTTAGTTGTTAATTTTTTTTAGTTTTTATTGAGAAATCTCATTTAGTATTATAGAAACATAGTTGAGTCTATTGTATGAGTAGAGTTCGTGAGGGAAAAATCTTACCTTTAGATCTTGAAATTGAGCGTATTTTGAGATCAATTAGAAAACAACAAGTAACTCTAGAGAAAGAAATGACTAATCCATTAGAAATAAACAATAATGAGCTAAACTTGAATAATCAAATGTTTTTGATAGATGATAGAGATAGAGTTATGAATGAATATGTAATAACTACGTTGGAAGGGCTGAATCCAAGTATTACAAGGCCAAACATCCAAGCTAATCAGTTTGAATTAAAGCCAATGATGTTTCAAATGCTACAAACAGTTGGACAATTTAGTGGATTACCGACATAGGATTCTCATCTTCATCTCAGATTTTTTATTGAAGTTGTAGATTCATTTAAGTTCAATGGTGTGACAGAAGAGGCATTTAGGCTTAGATTATTCCCTTATTCTTTGCGAGACCGTGCTCGAGCTTGGCTAAACTCTTTGCCACCTGATTCCATTACAACTTGGAATGGTTTGGTGGAGAAATTCTTGATAAAATACTTCCCACCAACAAAGAATGCTAAGCTTAGGAATGATATTAATTCCTACCAACAAAACGAAGGAGAATCTCTATATGAAGCATGGGAAAGATTCAAGGATTTGTTAAGGAAGTGCCCTCATCATGATATTCCTTCTTGGATTCAAATGGAAACTTTTTACGATGGTCTCAATGCTTAAACAAGGACTATCGTTGATGCATCGGCTAATGGAGCTTTGCTAGCCAAATATTACAATCAAGCTTATGATTTACTTGAGAAAATGGCTAGCAATAATTATCAATGGTCAATGGAAAAAATGACAACCACGAGAAAAGTAGCTGGAATGCATGAGGTAAATGGTATCACAACACTTACAGCTCAAGTTTCATCTTCGGTTAATCTTTTGAAGGTTCAAAACTCTCCAACAAGTATAAACCAGGTCCAAAATTTAGGAGTGTCATGTGTGTTTTGTGGAGGAGCTCACTTGTTTGATAATTGTCCAAATATCCTGAATCCATTTGCTATGTGGGTAATGTGAATCAAAACAATAATCCATACTCAAACACATATAACCCAGGATGGAGACAACATCCAAATTTCTCTTGGAGTAATAACAACAATCAAGGTGGTAATCAATTCAACCGTCAATCATTTCAACCACCTAGTTTTCAACAACCACATCAATCGCAGGCCCAAGAGAAGAAGGCACCTACTGAGGACAATTCAAATGCCTTAATGGGGATGATGAAAGACTTCATCCAATCAGTAAATACAAAAGTGTCCACTCAAGAGGCTTTGATTCAAAATTTGGAGAACCAAATGGAGCAACTTTCCTAAGCCATAAGGCAAAGGCCTCAAGGTAACCTTCCCAGTGACACAATCATAAACCCTAGAAGAGAAGGGAAGGACCATTATAGTGCTATAGCCTTGAGGAATGGTAAAACTCTAGAAGGAGATGAGACTCAAAAGGATAAGGAGGAATATAAGACTAAAAAGGATGAAATGGAAGTAGTGGATAAAGAGAGTAATGGAAAGGAAATAATTCAGCAAAAAAAGAGCAACCTTTACAAACCCATTATTCCTTTCCCTCAAAGATTGCAAAAACAAAACTTAGATGCACAGTTTTCAAAATTTCTAAAAGTCTTCAAGAAGCTACACATAAACATACCATTTGCAGAGGCACTTGAACAAATGCCATTTTATGCCAAATTCATGAAGGATATAATATCAAAGAAAAGGAGGCTTGAAGATCATGAAACAATAACCTTGACTGAAGGTTGTAGTGCCATCCTTAATAGAAAACTACCACAAAAATTGAAAGATCCAGGTAGTTTTGACATCCTTTGCACTATTGGGAACATTCATTTTGGCAAGGCACTATGTGACTTGCGTTCTAGTATTAACCTTATGCCATTATCAGTCTTCCAGAGATTAGGGGTTGGCAAAGCCAAACCCACTTCAGTAACATTGCAGATGGCAGTCAGGTCAATTAAAAGACCTCGGGGTGTGGTAGAAGATTTGCTAGTAAAAGTAGACAAATTCATCTTTCTGGCAGACTTCATTGTGCTAGACATGGAAGAGGACCATGACATTCCTATCATACTTGGTCGTCCATTCTTAGCAACCGGAAGAGCACTCATTGATGTACAAAAAGGTGAACTTACAATAAGAGTACAGGATGAACAAGTAACATTTAATGTGTTCAAAACAATTAAATTTTCTAATAATGATAATGTTGGTGATTGCTTTCGAATAGATAGCACTGATGAGCTAACCACTGATGTGCTTTATGACATGTGCCTTATTGATGCTTTAGAGTCTGTGCTTGTTAATTCTGTAAACACACATACTAATGAATACCATGACACGCATGTAGGTGCACAAATTCATATCGATAGCCTAACAAGACTTGTTGAATCACCCCCACTTATGACCTTAACATATGATGCTATGAACAAGGACATTAACTCAATAGAAAACAACTCAAGTTGTTTTAATTGTGAAAATATGGAATCAAAGGTTGATCTTGTGAATTGTGTGAACTTTTTGGAGGACATGCCTATCATGTGTGTATCAAATTCAATTTTGGAATGTCTTGAAATAAGCTCATGATTGAAACCATCCATTGAAGAGCCACCAAAATTAGAGCTTAAACCTTTACCTTCTCATCTTCGTTATACATTTTTGGGTGATAATGATACACTTCTAGTCATAATCTTGACTGATCTAAGTATGGAGCAAGTGGAAGCACTACTAAAGATGCTAAGGAACTTCAAAAAAGCTATAGGTTGATCTATTGCCGACATCAAAGGCATAAGCCCATCAATATGCACGCACAAAATCTTGCTAGAAGACGGGGCTAAACCCACCAAGGATGCACAACGCCGCTTAAATCCCATTATGAAAGAAGTGGTGAAGAAGGAAATTGTCAAGTGGCTGGACATGGGCATTATTTACCCAATATCAGATAGTGAATGGGTAAGTTCAGTCCAATGTGTATCGAAGAAAGGAGGAATCACTGTTGTGGAAAATGAGTCTAATCAGTTAATACCTACTAGGATTGTCACGGGATGGAGAGTATGTATGGATTTTTGTAAAGTAAATAAAGCTACAAGGAAGGATCATTTTCCTCTACCATTTATGGATCAAATGCTTGATCGATTAGCTGGGCATTCTTTCTTTTTCCTTATAGATGGATACTCTGGTTATAACCAGATTGTTGTGGCACCTGAAGATCAAGAAAAGACCACATTCATATTTCCTTATGGAACTTTTGCTTTCAGGAGAATGCCTTTTGGATTATGTAATGCACCTACTACATTTCAACGATGCATGATGGCCATTTTCTCAGACATGATGGAGAAGCATCTAGAAATATTCATGGATGATTTTTTGGTCTTTGGAAACTCATTTGATTAATGTCTACACTATCTATCCCTAGTGTAACAAAGATGTGAAGAAACAAATTTGGTTTTAAATTGGGAGAAATATCATTTCATGGTAAATGAAGGTATAATCTTGTGCCATAAAATCTCAGCTAATGGCATTGAGGTGGATAGAGCTAAAATAGAAGTGATTGAGAAACTACCACCATCTACCAATGTACGAGGAGTAAAAAGTTTTCTTGGGCATGCAGGCTTTTATCGTAGATTCATAAAAGACTTTTCCCAAATCTCCAAACCCTTGTGTAATATTTTGGAAAAGGACATGCCTTTCAAGTTTGATGATAAATGTTTAACAGAATTTCAAGTGCTTAAAGAGAGATTAATGTCAGCACCAGTTATAGTCACACCGGATTGGAACAAGCCTTTTGAATTGATGTGTGATGCAAGTGATTTTGCTATTGAAGCTATTCTTGGACAGTGAAGAGACAAAAGTTTTTGTGCCATAAACTATGCAAGCAAGACACTGAATGAGGCTCAAATGAATTATGCTACTACAGAGAAAGAGCTCCTAGCCATTGTATATGCCTTTGAGAAATTCAGATCTTATTTGGTTGGCACCAAAGTGACTGTTTACACAGATCATTCTGCAATAAAGTATCTCGTGATAAAGAAGGATGCAAAACCAAGATTGATAAGATGTGTGCTCCTTCTACAAGAATTTGACTTGGAAATTCGTGATAAAAAAGGAATAGAAAATCAGGTAGCAGACCATTTATCTAGACTAGAGAGAAGAACAAAAATGGATGATAATATGGTAATTGGGAATCTTACCCAGATGAGCAACTATTTTCTATAGCTTAAACAGAAGTTCCATGGTATGGAGACATTGCAAATTTTCTTGCCGCCAACGTTCTTCCATTGAATCATATGGCAACAAAAGAAGAAGTTTTTCCATGACATTAAACAGTATTTTTGGGATGACCCTTACCTCTATAAAGAATGTGGTCATGGTATTTTGAGGAGGTGTGTCCCTAATGATGAAGTTGAAAGTATCCTTTACCATTGCCATAGCTCAGACTATGGAGGTCACTTTAGGAGCTCAAAAACATCAGCTAAATTACTTCAATCCAGTTATTTTTGGCCTACACTATTTAAATATGCTTACAATTATGTAAAGATATGTGCTAGATGTCAAAGGATAGGTAATATTTCAAAAAGAGATGATATTCCTCTTAACAGTATACTTCAAGTGGAATTATTTGATGTGTGGGACATCAAATTTATGGGACCATTTCCTCCGTCATTTGGCAACCAATACATACTCTTAGGAGTGGATTACATGTCAAAGTGGGTAGAAGCCATTGCTAGTAAAAAATGTGATGCAAAAGTTGTCATGAAAGTTTTGAAGAAAAATATTTTAACTAGGTTTGGAACTCCTAGGATCATTATTAGTGATGGAGGAAGTCACTTATGCAATAAATTATTTAATTCCTTATTGTCTAAGTATAGGATTAAGCATAAAGTATCTACCCTTTACCATCCCCAAACAAGTGGGCAAGTAGAAGTATCTAATAGAGAAGTAAAAAGAATTTTGGAGAAAACTGTGAACATCTCTAGGAAGAATTGGTCATCTAAGTTGGATGATGATTTATGGGCGTACAAAACTGCATTTAAAACAACAATTGGTACCACCTCATATAAGCTAGTTTATGGAAAGGCTTGTCACTTACCATTAGAGTTGGAACACAAAGCATATTGGGCATTGAAACAATTGAATATGTCCATAGATGCAGCTGGTGAGAAACAAATGCTTCAAATAAATGAATTGGATGAATTACGGTGGAATGCTTATGAAAATGCCAAGCTTTACAAAGAAAATACAAAATGATGGCATGATAAAAAAAATTGTGCACCGTATCTTTGAACTAGGTCAGAAAGTGTTACTGTACAACTCAAGACTCAAATTGTTTCCAGGAAAATTAAAGAGTATATGGTCAGGACCATTCATCATCACTAAGGTAACCAACCATGAAGCCATTGAATTAGAAAATAAAGATAAATAGCGATTTATGGTTAATGGGCATAGGGTGAAGCACTACTATGAAGATCAAGTATCAAATGAAACACTTGTGATAACCCTAGTGGATGCACCTTAGGACTTGATATGATTGTCTAATAAAGGATGTTAAACGTGACACTAGTTAGAAGGCAACCCAACGTTATTTTACTTATATTTTCATTGTTTTTGTTTTGTAGATGAATAAATGGGTAGAGAAATGACACAACAAGAGGGAGCATTTCAATGACAGATGTGGTATGCCATGACTAAGGGAGTTATCTTTTCTTTGACCTTTTCATATTTATATGTGCACATTGGGGACAATGTGTAATTTAAGTTTGAGGGAGGGAACTTCATTCTCTATGTTAGTATTTACTATGCATTTTAAATTTTTAGGGAATTTGTTTTTAATTTTTAGGCTATTTTTAATCATGATTTGGGTAGAAATTGATAAATATATGAAAACTAAATGCACGCATGCTTGATATAAAACATATGAAATCCATGATAAAAATTGGTTGTCATGACTAGGATAAGTAATGTAACATATTTGTTAAGATATTTACGTTAATAATGTGATATGCTTGTTAGTTTTGATTGAATTGATTCAAATTTTATGCACATGTTCATGATTGATTTTGGTGTGTTTATTGAGAGAAAATTTGTAGTGAGTTATGCGAGTTAATTAGATCTACCAAGTTTTAGAATCTATTTGATCATCTCTTGAGGCGAAATCCTAAATAGTATTCAGTAAGAGAAATGATTTAGGCATTATTTGGATCGATTGAGCCTTTCAAGCTAACCATTGTTAATATCTTTAGTCACCCATTTGAGCCTAACAAAGAACCTTTTGTAAGCCACATTTAATGCCTAACTAATAAATATTACATCTACCCTTGCACCTTTAGCTTGTATGAAAAGAAATAGAAAAAAAGAAGAAGAAGAGAAAAGCAATGTGGAATAAAAAAAATATATGAAAAGAATGTGAAAGCTCAATTGTAGTTAAAAAGTACATGATAAAAAAAGCTAAGGTGTGGAAAGATCCTAAAATGTCTGCATCTATCGACCCCCCAACTAAGCCTTACATTACAACCATGTAAAGTCCTTATTGATCTTGAGCTAAGTGCATATTTATATTAGTGGAGAGGGATGTGAAAAATTGACTTATGAGACTTGTTCTAAGATTTAATTGATTATCATGCTCATATAAGTTGATTTCATGAGTGCATTGGACGATATCATGTGCAGCACACACACACAAATTAATTTTGCAAAAACCTTGTATATCCTTGTATTGATGGAACATTGATTGATGAATATGAGAACCTCTTTATCATAGACTTGTATGACTTTTGAGAGTGAAAGTTTTTGTGAAATATACATGTACTAATAGAAATATATTTATGAATATACTACCCAAGTTATTTTATTTAGTAATACTTAGCTTTACTTGAGGACAAGCAAAGATTTAAGTTTGGGGGTGTGATGACTCTATGAATTTCATAGAGTCATTGGCGCACTTTTTCACTTAATATTTACTTGTTTTATTTAATAAATAGTATTTTGTGGCTAAAAAAAATTAAAATATAAACTTTTTAGTGAAAAGAGGTGAAAATATAATTTTAGGAATTTTGATGGATTTTTTTTATGAATTTTTAACACAGGACCAATCAGAAGTTGCCACGTGGCATGCCACGCAAGCATAGGAGCTGGCTGAGCAAGCCACATGGAAGCCACGTAAGCACAAGGAGCGAATCACGTTGCGTCGCATGTGAGGAGGAGAAACACGCGCCACATGTTAGCACGACGTTCAATCCGAGTTCGAAAATCAGTCAACACGCTATGATACGTGTCACCACGCTATTACTTAAAGCGTTCCCCCCGTGCGCCATGCCATCCGTTCCTATGAATCACGTCACGCCATGCGGTGCTGACTCGGCGAACGGTGACTCTAACCGGTCTCCCTTGCCATGCATCACTCACTGATTCGCCCAATGAACTTTTGATGCCACGTAGCCCCTTGATTTGAAGCTGATCGAACGGTCCAAATTGCACCTAGGCTTTATTTAAGCCCCTAATCACTCCATAAACCCTAATTTTCCTCCATTAGCATAATTTTGGTTAGTTTTTAGAGCTAAAAAGAGAGAAAAATACAGAAAAATTCAAGAAACGACATAATTTTGGTAGAGATTCAAGAGGAAATTAATTATACAATTCAAGAGATTGATTGTATTTCTTTTTCTACTTTTTCTTTATTAATTTTATGTCTTCTTTTATGAAAAATATGAGCTTTATGAACACAATTATGTGTAATTAATTTATTAATCTAGGAACTTATGAACCCAATTTTCAACATGTGATGATCTAATTTTTTTCTCAATTATAATATTAATTTAATTATATTATTTAATTTGATTTTTATGCTATTAATTATTTGACCAATAATTTATCTATAGAGGCAATTACATAGACTTGAGAAAATTATTTAATTGTTTGTCTTTATTAAATAACATGCATAGTTTCTAGGCAGAGATGTATGATTCTTATATATGTGATTCATAATTGATGAACTTAATGAGTAGTATGCAATTTAATTGGCATGAGAGTGTGATTAAATTAATTACTATATGGTGTGTAGTTTACTTGAGCGAGGAATACATGCTAGGTTAGATTCAATTGATCATGTAATTAATTGATATTATATTAAGGAGATTTTAGTGATTCGCATGTTTAGAAAATTGGGAGATTAAGTATTCCTAGATATTTTCTCATATATCTTGTTAGTCACAAAATCTGATTTAATTAATTATTGGTATTTATTTTTAGTTATTTTAATTTTGCTTTATTAAGATATAAAAACACAAAAAAAAATTGATTTTTATTATTTTTAGTTTAAAAAATTAGTTTATAAAAAAATAATATCCGTGGGAATGATCTTTATTTATCATTATATTACTTATTATGATACGTATACTTGCATATTTATTGCACGCACAATTTGTGTGGTGATCATATAGCAACTTGATGCAAAACATGTAACTGGCTTTTCCTAATTTCTTTGTATAAAATTGTTCATACAATCATATTTTAACAATTGAAAACACTGATACATCATTTCAAATCAGTGGGATTTCATCAACGTACAACACTATGAAAACTACTCTTTTATCGTTGAGCCTCTTGTAAACATAAGACTTATCTAGTTTATATTCAAATTCATAAGATTTTATGACTATCGAATTAATTGTAGATTCTTACACAAAAATTGTTTTAATTCATGAATGGATAGCTTCAACATGCATTTCAAATGCTATTGGCCCTTGGCTATATAGTCTTCTTGTGGATACATATATATGTCTTCTTGAAGAAAGTCTTATAAAAAGGTTGTATTCACATACATCTGCAAGATTTCATAATCGTTGTGGGCAATGATGGAAAGTAGAATCCTTACTGACTTAAGTATAACCAATGGTGAAAAATTATATTCATAATCGATACTCTACTTCTGAACTTTTAGTATTGTGATGAACCATCTGGACCGTATGGATCGACTTGATATCATCATGCTCTTCTACAGGTTCCCACACACAATTCTTGTACACTTTATCTATTTCTGAATCCATCGCACAATGCCAATGTTTTGTGTCTTTGTCGGAAATGGCATCATCATATCTAGTGGGATCAGTACACATCCTTATTTTCCAAGTAAGCTAGCTTCTCTAAGGCCTTAGTACCTTTTTGGCCTTGTGGAATATGTGCTCCAGTTTAAAAACAAATGTGTAATGTGTTTTAAATATTAATTAAATTCGTATGTGTTGACATTATCAATGTTAGTTATAATTATTTATTTAATCCTAGCAATTCATGTTTACCCAATTGATTATTATTGTTTGTGCTACATGTAAATAAAACACTCGCAAAAGACAACATAAGATCATGGACATCAATAAGGGAATTCCCTATTGATAAACAAACTTAGGTGGCTTGGTTAGACTTAGATTGAGGTGATATGCTTGATGATTTGTCTTATTCACAAGCGTATAACACAAGCAATAATTGGATTATAGAATTCATTATATTTGAATCATATAAGGTACTATTATTGCAGATGCTTTTATGCTTGTAAACATGAGAATATTATAGTTATAGTCTCAAAGATATATTTCTTTAATTTTCTATGGATAAGTTTCTACTTGAAAGTTTATAAATTACGGACCTAATTAACCTATAAGGGGTGAGGTTATTTTTAATTTTTATCAATTTATAATTTAATAACCTAAACAAAGCAATCAAACATATAATTGCGTGTAAGAAAAAATTACGAAAATAAAAGAATAACACATGATATTTTTAGGTGGAAATAACCTAGGACACAACCATGACCTAAGAGGAAAATCACTAGACTACCTAACTTTCCATTATGAAAAAAAATATTCAAATATAAACTCGGTCTTATGCTACCCTCCTTAGGATATTGCCCCAATGTACCTTACTTATGAGCTCCTGTTTTGTTTTCATAGTTTCCAATATTAGCGTGAGCGGTTTCCAAACCAACTTCCAATAAGCTTCCCACCAATTAGATTCGTTCCCGAATTAGATACAAAATGGTTAGCACAAAACACAAGTGTTCGTGTGTGTTCTAAAATAGATTTAACAATGAATAATCCTAACTAGATGATTCAAAACATATGTTACTTAAATCAAATCAACTAGCAAATTCTAGAGCAAAAAGTCAAGCATAGATTCGATAAAAATAGTTTCTTTAAATATTAATAATCAAATAAAATAATTATTATATAACTAACACAATTATTTGATCTAACAATTTAAGAACAAAAATAAAGAAAAAGCTATAAGAACATATGATCAAAATATCATAAACTAATTAGGTTTATTAATCAATGAAACATAACCACCAATATTTGATAGATTAATTAAATAAAGAAGCCTAAAGAATTATGATCTTATATTTGTAAAACAAGAGAGAGAAATTAAGAAGAAGAGAATAATGCTATTGTGTGGTTGATTGAAGCAATGATCAATATGTTTTATTTATAGGAAAAATTAAAACCCTTAATCCTATGCAATTGATAAATATCTTTTTTATGACAAATAAGATTAGTAATATTCACTAATTAAGAAGACTCTTATATAATTGATAAATATATTTTCTATTACAAATATGATTAGTAATACTCATTAATTAAGAATACTCCTATTTAAAGAAGAATTCTATTAAAGTAGACTCATTAATCATGAAGACTCGTATTTAAAGAAGAGTTATTTTAAAGTACTCACATGAATCAAGAAGATTCTTATTTAAGAAAGAGTTCTTTTAAAGTATATTTTATGCTAAATTTTAGTCTAAAATTTAGCCTATAATTTAAGGTATATCTTATATAATATTTTAGTAGCAAAACAAATTCCAGATTTATGTGTTATTAAATATGTGAGTGCAATCCTATGTGTTATAGTTATAACATATATAATTGAAGTACGACTATCTAAAATTCTGATATTTCTTCAACTTTGCTTAATAGACTTGATAGCGAGATTAAAAAAAAAATTACATATAAATATTTTATCCATGAAAATAGTCAACACTTATAATCCTTACATTAGTATTCCTCAAGATCAATAAGCTTTGATTCTCGGTGTGCTTGTTCTTGAGGCAAGAAAAATCCAAGATTGAAAATGCAACATTCTTGCCTCCATAGAGTTAAGATACTCTAATGTGACATGTTTCAGTACTTGTTAGCTTGAATCCATGGTCATGACAATTGTAATCCTATTGGATTCAATATAGTTTGTAGTCATGAGACGTGATTGTTAAAAAAATGGACATATTGAAGATAGTCATTAGATGCAAGGGAAAATGAGGTTTAAATACATTCATTATTGTCGTCATTGCTTTCGAGTATTACACAAATGGATTATGTGCATAAGCAATGATATTCACTCATTATAGTGCGGCATAGGAGATAATATGTATTCAAAGTATTACCGGGAGTTAAAGTCATCGAGATTAATACTTAGCTCATTGGATGACTTATGTTACATATTATTTTAATAATGAAAAAATAATATTAATAATAATAATAATCGAATTAAATATAAATAAATTATTATTATTATTGTAATTGGTTTGGAAATTGAAATCAAAGATTAAATTATTATTATAGTGTTTGGTTTCAGTTGTAATAGAATAAAATATGTATTTTTATCTCATTATTATAATAATATTTATTAAAGCAAGTAAAAAAATAATTTTTTTAATTATAAAAAAAGTAAAAGATAATTTATCTAAAATAAAATTAGAAAATAAAAGTGAGAAGAGTTATGTGTATTGTTTTGGTTTATAGTAAAAAAAGGGAGAGAAATAAAGATAATAAAGTAGGGCATGATTCATTTAATACATGTGTCATAAAATTTAAGCAAGCATATAGAAAGAAAGAGAAATGATATGTTAGGTGGCATTATTAATTATACTTTGGTTGATAGTTATGTATTGTTTTATTTTAAATCATAGAATTTATGATTTATAGTTTAGATATTAAAATTTATAATTTAAAATTTAAAATTTTAGTTTATAAAAAATATGTAGTTACAATTGAATATAATGAAATATATTTATTTATTCTTAAAATACAATGAATGGTAATACATATATATATACCGAAAATATTAATATGCTTTTAGGAAAAGTATATTAGTTGCATACAACTAATGATGACTCATTAACACTCCCTCTTAAGTTGGCGCATAGATATCGATCATGCCCAACTTGGTTAGTGAGTCGTATAGTGACTTTTTGGAAACTCCTTTGGTAAGCATATCTGCAAGTTGCTCTTCAGTGACAACAAAAGGAAAGCTAATAAGTTTAGCATCTAGTTTCTCTTTTATAAAGTGATGATTAAGCTTTACATGCTTAGTGCGATCATGTTGTACTGAATTTTGTGATATATCAATGGTTGCTTGACTGTCGCAATACAACTGCATAGTATTTTTGAGTTCGAAACCCAAATCAAATAACAAAGTTCTTATCTACAACAATTCATAAACCCCGTGAGCCATACCTCTATACTCAGCCTCAACACTAGATCGTGCCACCACTTTCTACTTCTTACTTTTTCATGTAACCAAATTACCTCCCACAAAGGTGAAATAACCCGATGTTGACTTTATATCTATAATACTTCCTACCCAATCTACATCTGTGAAGCCACAGACTTTAAGATGATTGTTGTGTTTAGAGAACATTACTCATCTTCCTGGAGCTGATTTCAAATACCTTAAAAATTCTCAAAATAGAATTCTTGTGGTTCTCACTTGGATTATGCATGAACTAACTCACCAGCATATGCAACATTTGGTCTAGTATAAGCCAAGTAAATCAAAAGCCCAACCAATCTTTGATAGCGAGCTCGATCAGTTGGTATTTGATCTAGATACTCTACTAAACAATGGTTTTGCTCAATATGAATGTCAATAGGTTTACAATCCAACATACCTATCTCTATTAGCAGATTAATAATGTACTTCCTCTAGCACAGATATATTCCCTCTCTCCCTCTAGCTACCTCGAATTCAAAGGCTAGTTGTCTTTGTAATTTATCCATCTCAACAGTATTATCACTAGTGATTAACTACTACAAAAAGGGGTATATAAGTCGATGTCTAAAGTCGGTTTTTACCAAAAACTGACTTTTAATGACATTAAAGTCGGTTGTCCACGTCAACCGACGCTATCCACCTAATATATGCCCTAACATCTCATTTTGTACGCAGATTTCCAGTTTTCTTCTTCCTCGATCTCCTTTCCTCACTCCCATTTTCTCCCAAAATCTTAACCGTGCGCCACCTTCGTTCTACATTTCCGGCCACCTCCAACCACCATTTGAACGGACGTTTGTAAGTTTTCTCTTCTCACAATATTATTTGTCAGTTCTTTTTTTTTTAGCAAAATGTTAAAATCTGTTTATGGGTATATTAGGAACAGCGTGAAATTTGTGCTAATTTATCAGCGTGTTAATTAGGAACAGCGTGAAATTTGTGCTAATTTATCAGCGTGTAAATGTAGGAACAACGTATTTTTGTATAAATTTTTGATTTAGTTATGTTTTTTGTTTGCTTGTAATAATAATGTTTGAATTATTACTTGTATGTATTCAATAATATGTGAAATGTGTTGTGGGTTTGCTTGGATAAATTTATTTATACGTATAATTAATATTACTTTGTAATTATGATATAGTAACATGCTTAGAAATTAGAATCAACCGCGTGATTGGTTTTTATATATATATTCATGAAACATGAACTGCTTATTTTTTAATTTGTATATAAATGGTTTTGTAAAATGATTAAAATGATAAATATTTTGCATTATGTATGTTTTGATATATATTCTAATAATTAGGAAATTTATATATAATAATACATAATTAAGTAATATGTTTAATTAATGTCATTAATAGAAAATGGACAAATCTTGGATGTCAAAGTGTAGAATTGAGCAAGACTATATTTCTGGAGTTGAAAGTTTCATGGAATTTGCTTGTAGAACTAGTAATATTGGAAGTAGTATGATTCGATGCCCATGCGTTAAATGTAAAAATGAGCGATTTCATGAATTTGATGAGGTTAAGTATCACCTTATTCGTAATGGTATTCTATTGAGCTATAAATGTTGGTATTATCATGGAGAAAATATTGATAATACTCATGGAGAAAAGTATAATAAGAATGTGGGTGGAGTACATACATCATATCATAATGTACAAACAGAAAATATGTTTCGTGGTGTTGAAGATGAATTACGCGAGGATGATCCCGAAACCTTTAATAAACTTATAGAAGATGCCGAAAAACCGTTGTATCCAAAATGCAAAAAATACACTAAGATGTCAGGATTGGTTCATTTGTACAATGTCAAGGCAAAACATGGTTTTTCTGACAAGGGATTCACAGAATTACTAACTCTACTAGTCGATATGTTTCCTGAGGGTATTGAATTGCCATCTTCAATGTATGAAGTGAAGAAATCTCTTAGTCGATTTGGCATGGAATATCATAAGATTCACGCTTGTCCTAATGATTGCATTCTTTATAGAAAAGAATATGAGACATTACATGATTGTCCTATGTGTAAAGAATCGAGATGGAAGCATGGTACAAATGAGAGTACAACACATAAGAAAGGCGTGCCTGCAAAGGTTCTTTGGTACTTTCCTCCGATCCCTCGCTTTCAAAGGTTGTTCAATAGTAAATATACATCAAAGATGTTGACTTGGCATTTAGATAATCAATCTGATGATGGGGTGCTACGTCATCCTTGTGATTCTCCAAATTGGAAAGTAGTAGATAATTTATCTCCTCAATTTTCATCTGATCCGCGCAATCTGCGTCTTGCCATTGATGCTGGTGGAATTAATCCACATAGTTCCCTCAGTAGTAGATATAGTTGTTGGCCAGTAATTATGGTAACATACAACCTTCCTCCCTGGTTGTGTATGAAAAGAAAATTCATGATGTTAACATTATTGATCTCAGGACCGAAACAACCCGGTGTTGATATTGATGTATATTTGCAGCCTCTGATAGATGATTTAAAGACGTTGTGGAATGATGGTGTAAATGTTTACGATGCATATAAAGAAGAATACTTTAACTTGAAGGGGGTTCTTTTATGGACAATTAATGATTTTCCTGCCTATGGAAACTTATCAGGACATGCAACAAAAGGTTACAAGGGATGTCCTATATGTAGTGATGGAACTTCTGCAAAGTATCTTGTTCACGGACGAAAGATGTCTTATAGAAAACATAGGAGATTTTTGCCATCTGGACACAAGTTTAGATACCAAAAGAAACCGTTCGATGGTGAAGAAGATCATGATCATGCAACTCGACCTTTGCGAGGTATTGAGATATTAAGGCAATTGAATGGGATGACATTCAAACGATATGGAAAGATGAAAAAAAAAAACTCACCAAGTCTGGGAAACGAAGGAGGCCAACTAATGAAATTGGTGAAAATGAAAAAGATTTTGAACCGAATGGTTGTTGGAAAAAAAATCAATATTTTGGGAATTGCCTTATTGGAAAGACCTACACATTCGTCACATCTTAGATGTCATGCACATTGAGAAGAATGTATGTGAAAGCTTGATTGGCACTTTACTTAATATACCTGGAAAAACAAAGGATGGCATTAAAGCAAGATTGGATTTAAAGAAACTAGGCATACGACCTGAATTGGAACCAAGGGTGGAAAATGATAAGAATCGAACATACTTGCCACCAGCATCATATACAATGTCAAAAAAAGAGAAGGATGTGTTTTGTAAATGTTTGGAAGGTGTGAAAGTTCCTGATGGTTACTCATCCAACTTAAGAAATTTTGTGTCTATCACTGATAAGAGACTGTATGGATTGAAATCACATGACTGTCATATCTTAATGCAACAGTTATTACCAGTTGCTATTAGATCAATTCTTCCAAAACATGTTCGAATATCAATAATTCGGCTTTGTTCATTCTTCAATACCATATGCAAGAAATCTATATCAATTGGCCAGTTAAATTCTTTACAGAAAGAAATTGTAGAAACTTTGTGTCTAATTGAAAAATATTTTCCTCCTTCTTTCTTCGATATAATGATTCACTTATGTGTTCATTTAGTTCGAGAGGTTCAATTATGTGGTCCTACTTACTTAAGGTGGATGTATCCTTTTGAGAGATATATGCAAGTCCTTAAAGGATATGTAAATAATAGATATAGACCTGAATGATGCATGGTGAAATGCTACATTGCTGAAGAGGCCATTGAGTTTTGTTCTGAATACTTTAGTGGTTGCACTGAAATTGGGAATCCTACGCACAAGTTATTCTTAGAACGTCACATGATCCAAGTAGGTAACCCTATGCTTGGTGGAAGTAAGAAATTATTTATTGATCGCACTCGATGGGAAAAAGCACACCGAATCATTTTGGTAAATAATAACGAGGCACAACCGTACATAGAGTAAGTGATGTTCATTGTTTCATATTTTATTTAACTATTAATGATGATATATAACTTAATATATATTTAATAACGTTACAGGATGCATTTAAACTTATTGAAGATCGATCCTCGTTATAAAAAAAAGGAGGAGAAAAATGGTTGTATGATGAACATAAGCGAGAGCTTATTAATTGGTTTCGCAACCACGTAAGTGTCACAAACAAAAAATCATGTATGTATCTTCCTATATATATTCAATGTTTTAAAACTTTGCTCTAAACACATTTCGTGTTTTTGTATACATAGATTCGAGGTGAACTCAAGAAACCCAATCATAAAATATCAGAAAGTTTACAATGGCTTGCACATGGCCCAAAATTCGATGTCAAATCATTTCATAGTTTCACAATAAATGGATCGAGGTTTACGACTCAAGCTAGGAACAAAGTCCGAGTAAATCAAAATAGTGGGGTGAAGATGGTTGCACAAACTATGCAATTTTCCAGTTCAAAAGATGCTAATCCTGTCCTTTATGATAGAACATATTATGGTATAATACAAGAGATTTGGGAATTGGATTATGAGGTCTTCCATGAGACAGTATTCTTGTGTGATTGGGTCGAAGATGTTATCAATGTTGGATATAAAATAGATGATTTTGGATTTACTCTTGTAAATTTATCTAGGATAAGTCACACAGTTGATTCTTTCACATTAGCACTTCATGCAAAGCAAGTATTTTACGTGAGCGATCAAATTGATCCAATATGGTCTGTTGTGTTAACGCCTCCACAAAAAGAGTTTTACCATTGTGATGTTGTAGAAGATGATGACTCTATGCTTGATACATTAACCAATATTAGTAATTTCTCAAATAAATTGCCTAATGTACGTGATGATCTAATTGATGATGATGATTCTTCGACATGGACTCGTAGTGATTGTGAAGGAATATATGTATACGATCAACAACCTAATTAAACATAATGTATGTTCTATATTGTTGTAATAACTCTTGTATATATGTGTGTTCCTAAAATTTTCAATTAATTTATATTTCTCCACTTTTTACAGATATTTCGTGGATATTCAGCTTGTAGATCCAAATGATCCATTGGGGTATTTGAAAAGAAGGGGTTGGGCGAATATACTTGATGCTCCACTTAACCCAGATGATAGAATACCCGTTAAATTTGATGCTACTGGTAATCCACTAGGGGAAAATGGTCAACAATTGAAATCTTCTATTGGTCGACTGGCAAAGTCCAGTATACCAATCAATATAAATCATTGGTCTGAGGTTGCCGATGCAGAAAAGTTTAAAATATGGATAACCATTTATGTAAGTCTCTTATATTTTATAATCAATATATATATTATATATATTGATTGTATCTAATCTTTTGTACTGTGTTTTTACAGAATCGTTACAAAGTCGATGACAATTGGCAGGGCAAGTGTTATAAGATTGCAAATAAGGCGTGGAAGGAATACAAGACTTCTAGATTGGCAAAAAATTATGTGTTTCCATATTTGGAAACACTTGATGAGAATGTGATATACAAAATCCCTGAAGGACACCCCTGGATTACACCTCAAGTTTGGAAAGACTTTGTGGATTATAGACGTTCAGAAGAATTTCAAATTATTAGAGAAGATCACCAGAATGTCCAAATGCATAACATTCTTCCTAACCGTACTGGGAGGTCTTCAAATCCTGAAGTTAGATTTCGAATGGTATTATTAATTTGTCTTAATTTTATAAATATTTTTATATTAATTTTTCTCAATTTAATTTCATGTCATTGTTAATAAAATTTTCCTAATTTATGTAGGAAGCTGAATTGGGTAGACCTGTTACCCGAATGGAATTGTACATAGAAACAAAGACTCCCAAAACGAAGAATGCAAGACCGATGAGTCAACGAGGAGAAGAACAATTAAATAAGTTGGTTAGTAATTTCGTTTGATAAAAAGTCTGACTGATACTTAATAATTGATGTAATAATGAATGATATGTTTGTGTGCTTTATTATTTGTAGAGAGCTGTTCAAGAAAAACTATACAGGGGTGAAATAATCGAAGAGCCTGGGAGAGATGCTTTATATCATGCAATCGGACGCGATCATCCTGGTCGTGTTAGGGGAGGTAGCCAATATGATGGTGCTTTGGAGTATTTTAAAATTCCAAAACATAAGCCTCAGACGGTAAGTAAGGAGAAATACACTAAAATTGAAGAAGAATTCAACTCCTTTAAGGCCTCCATGATGAGTGAGATTGCCACTCTAAAAGAACATCAATCACAACAATTGTCAGCCATGGCATCATGCTACAACCAGGGCATGCCATATTGGCCAAGCATGCAACCATCCATGCCAGGCATACCACCTTCCATTCCAGGCATGCCACAATCCATGCCAAGCATGCCACCATCCATGCCAGGCATGCCATCCACACAATCTCATTGTGCTCAAACTACATCCAGTATGGGATATAGCCATCCTATTGGTCCTCACTATATGCCAGGAATGCACATGCAATCAAGTAGTGGTTCATTTTCGCCAATGCAATCTGCACATTCTTACCATAAATCAAGCCAAGATGAACATATTGGTGAGAATGTACATCCAATAGCTACCCCACATGAGAGTCCTCCTCTATTTGATGAATCATATGTGGTAAGATTTTAATTTTTAAATTCTTATTATATGTTTTATTTTTTATATATAACACTTAAATTTTTTACAGAATATGAAATGTTTGTTGAAACATCCTTCGTCAACGGACTATGTTGCTATTGGAACGGTACAACAATTTAGCGATGATCGGATGATTCATAATCAATATTTGCCTAATCATTGGCGAATAGTAATTGATCAATCATTGTTTCATGATTGTCCACTACCTGTGCCTTCTGATGCTACCACAGTCCAAGAGGCGGTTGGACAGTATGTGGCTTGGCCGTCGATTCAAGTTGTTCTAAATTTTGACATGGTACTATTTTTTAACTTAAAAAATAACACTTGTTTACTACTATTATTTAATGTGATCTTATATTGTTACTAAAAATACATATATGATACTTTTTTGGTAGTCTATTATACCAGAACTCTTAAATGCGGCACATTTAAGAGATACCAAGCAAGTATCTCGTGCTAAATCTATGACTAGTGGCCAATCATCGTGCACCAAGTCATTCAAGAAGAAGCCTTGGAAAAAGTATAGTCATACTTATGCGTTACAGTTCAGTAGAAATCTTGGCAGTTTGATGACTATTATTGGGAGGGCATCTAGCATAAATGATGGATGGACTGTGCCACTTCCTATTGAAATTTCTGGTGTAGACATCGGCCAAACTTATATATCGATCGAGTGCTTGTTGCAAATATTTGAATATCAAATGATCGATTTAAGTATAATTCAAGTGTGGACAAGGTGAGTCCTCAATCTAGTTAGTTTTCTTTTATTTATGCAGAACATATATAATTATATTTATATTATCTAATTATATATATACATATATATGGCTTGCTATTATCGACTTCAACATAATCACTCATCACATTTAGCAATGTTCTATGATTCTTCATATGTTAATCAATATCAAGAGAAGGATGTTAGCATCAGAGCTAAACAATTATGTGATAGAGCATTAACGCTTAGCAGAAATCAAAAGTTGATAATCCCTTGGCCATTAAGGTTTGAACAAGGCCAAGATCATTGGATGTTGGTAATCATTGATATGTTCAATAATCATGCTTGGTACTGTGACTCAGCTTCCATAGAACTGAGTAAAGATACAAAAGCAGCTGTTGAAATGTAAGAGTTATATTTAGTTACATATTAGTTTTTTCTATTATTTTTTGTAATATTTAATAAAAACTAATCGTTTTATATCTTGACAAGGCATGGAGGTTGTGGAACAAGTCTAGGGGCATTGTCCTTAAAAAATATCATAAGCTTATATGGACAAAAGTTATGGTATGTACAATTCAATATTAATAATTTTATTAATTTTACAATTAAATAATAAGGATGTTCGAATATGAAAATTCATGTATACATGCACTTTTTTTGTAGGTTCCACAACAAAATAATGGAGTCATGTGTGGTTATTATGTCATAAAGTTTATGAGTGAAATCATCACAAATATCAAAATTCCAATTGATGATGTGGTAATATATTTTACCCATATACATACAAGTTTTAACATATTTGAGTTTGTTTTTGTAAATAAATGAAATCATATTCTTATTTTGATTTTGAATACATGTAGTTCTTTGGTTGGAACAAGACGGGTTACGACCAGCAAATTTTTGATGATTTACGAGAGGAATGGGCAGAACACATGGTTCAAATTATATCATCGCAAGAAGAATCAGAAGAAGATTCTGATGATCTTGAATAGCATATGACAACATAACAGTAATTTTTTTAATGATTTGGCCTTCTATATCTATTCTTGTGTCTGAAATCACTTGGTTGATGATGATTAATCATATATATGCTCATGTATTTAGGGGAATGCATTGTTTATAAATATGAATTTATCTGGAATCTCTGCTAGTATTTTTAATGATATATAATGAGTTCTAAATGTACAAATCAGGTGTACGTACGTCGGTCCGATTAGTTTCTTGGTTTGTATGAGTTTTGGTGCATATGAACGTGTTCCATATGTTTAAGGGCACCAAAACTCACACAAGCTTAGCCAAGAAATTGAAGTTACATGCAATTGATTTCATATTTAGAGTTCATTATATATAGCATTAAAAAATAGTAGTAGAGATTCCAGATAACTTCATATATAGACAAATGATTAATAATGCTAATATGAGTTCATCGAATGTCGTTGTACGTGCTAATCTCAATAATGATTTAATTTCTTCATTCGTACGTCTGAAGTTTAGACTACTTTTTTGATGTATGTTTTACGTGTTCATGTATGTAGGAGAATATTTGTTATATGGATCAGCTTTTTTTTCCCATAATGATTGTGAAGGCCAATCAAGATTCTAAGCCAACCAAGCTTACTCGATGGCATAATTTGACGACATTATTTTATTTGTAATTGAAGTTATTTATATGCATTATTTGATTTTGTAATAAATTTAATTATTAAGTCATTAAATATATTTATATTGTTAATTATTTAGTATTATTATTTATATTTTAGTGTTTTTATTTTATTTATATATACTGTTATACGAAAAATGAAATTAAAAATTAAAACAAATAAAATGTAGAGTCGGTTCATGCCGTGAACCGACTTTACAGGTAGAGTCGGTTCACGGCATGAACCGACGCTACACGTAGAGTCGGTTCACGGCATGAACCGACGCTACCTGTAAAGTCGGTTCACTGCATGAACCGACTCTACACGTAAAGTCGGTTCATGTTGTGAACCGACTTTACAATTTAAGTCTCTGAATTTAAAGTCGGTTCAGAGAACCGACTTTAAATTTGTTTAAAGTCGGTTAAAAACCGACTTTTATACCCCTTTTTGTAGTAGTGATATCATCAACATAAATGATTAGGGATGTTACCTTCCCTCATTGATGTTTGAGAAACAGAGTGTGGTCTGAATTACTCTATCTGTAACCAACCTTTTACATGAATTGTGAAAACCTTCCAAACCAGGCTTGAGGGGATTGCTTAAGACCATACAAAGACTTCCTTAATTTGCATACAAAATTATAAGGAGAATCAGCTACATACATGGTGGAAGACTCATGTATACCCTCAGCTAATTCTCAATGAAGAAACGCATTCTTGACATCAAACTACCGAAGTGGCCAATTTAAGTTAATGGAAAGTGAGAGTAGAACCCGAATAGTATTCATTTTGGCAACATGAGCAAAAGTCTCATCGTAGTCTACACCATACGTCTGAGTGAACCTTTTTTCTACAAGACGGGCTTTATACCGATTTATAGATCCATCACCATTATGTTTTATAGTAAACACACATCGATAACCAACTGCCTTTTTTTCCTTATGGTGGAGGCACAAGTTGCCAAGTATCGTTCTTCTGTAATGCCTTCTTTTCTTCAGCCATTGCCTTTCTCCATATTGGATCTCCCAACGCATCCTGCACTTTGTTAGGTACTGATACAACAAATATTTGATTCACAAATGATTTATATGATTTAGATAATCTTTTAGTGGACATGTAGTTGGATACTAGGTATTTTGATTTTGCATGAATATTTGGTTCGTACCTTTTGGCTGGTTGACCTCGAGTAGACCTATTTGGTAACATATATTGTCCAACATTAGACTCAATACTATTAGTATCAGTGGGTGTACATACCTCAGATGAGTGAATTTCAGTACCAGAGAGTTGTTGATGAGGGGTAGGAGTGATGCCTGAGGGAACAGTTGTGTCTTCAATTTCATTTGTTGTGAGAGAATCTGGTGCTTGGATACTTAGAGCATCTCCTTCTTCGATGACTAGATTCAATGGATTAGGAATATCATTTGGACCCATCGAAACATCAGTTGGTGATTCTTATAATTCCTCCCCTTCACCATGATACAGTTCTTCGAAATATGTATTCTCCCTCTGACGAGTAGTATCAAGTGAGGAAAAATAACTCATTTCCTCAAAGAAGGTAACATCCATAGTGACATAATACTTTCTAGTCGGTGGATGAAATCACTTGTACCCTTTCTAATAACCTCAATAACCAAAAAACACACATTTAATTGTCTGGGCATCTAATTTAGACCTTTGATTTTTAGGAACATGCACAAAAGCAACACAACCAAATACACGGGTAGGAAGATTATGGAAGGATGACAAGGAGACGTAAGATACGAGAATCTGAAATGAGATTTTTCCGTTAAGGACACTAGACGGGAGACGATTGATGAGATAAGTGGAAGCTTATACAACATCACCCCAAAGATATTTTGGCATATGAGCATTAAATAGGAGTGCACGAGCCATATCAAGTAAATGACAATTTTTTTTCTTTCAGACACTCCATTTTGTTCCGATGTTTGTGGGAAAGTAGTTTGGTGAATAATCCCATGTGTTTTGAAAAAAATCTTTAAAAACATGATTAACATATTCTCCCTCATTGTCAGAACGGAGGATCCGAATGATGCCATTGTATTGTGTTTGAATGAGGGTATGAAAAGTTTGAAAAACTGAAAAAACTTTATCTTTTATTCTAAGAAGAGCAATCCACAACAACCTTGTATAATCATCGATAAATGAAACAAAATATCTCATACCCGATATAGTAGGCTCTTTAGATGGTCCCCAAACATCAGAATGAATTAATTCAAAAGGAATAGTACTTTTATTAGAAATACTAGGAGAATAAGTAATACGATGGCTCTTGACCAAAACATAAGTCTCACAATGTAAAACAGACTCACTAACACCAATAAATAAAGTGGGCATGGATTTTTTCATAAGACTAAAAGACGGATGCCCTAAGCGACGATGCCACAACAAAATTTCACTTAGCTTATTAGAACTAAAAGTCAATGTAGTACGGGCCTATGCTTCTAGTTTCTCCCCTGTGTAGTTCTGATCCAAACGTTACAATATGCCCCTCAGATACCCTCGACTAATTATTTCCCTGGTAAGAAGATCCTAAAAAATCATATACATAGGATAAAAGGTTATAGAACATTTAGACTCAATATTGAACTGTGGGACAAATATTAAGTGATGAGATAAGTCAGGTACATATAAAACATTATGGAGCTGTAAAGATGAAGTGATACGAACTGACCCCTTTCTTAAGACAGGAAAGGCCTCACCGTTAGCATTCGTAACATAAGACATTAGTGGGGAAGATAACTCATTAAAATAAGATTTATCATAAGTCATATGATCAGATGCACCAGAATCAATAATCCAAGTATTAGACCCAACAGAGTGAGAAACGTCTAAGGTCATACCAATCTTACCATGACTAGCTATTAAAGTTGTAGGGATACCTCCACATTCCATATGATGATCGTGTCTAGTTACTCCATAGTAATATGGTTCTTGGACAATTTTCATTGCAACTTCTTTTTCTCTAGGACGATAATTTTGTTGTTTTGATCTATAGTAGTCTGCTTTTGATTGCAAGTATGGGTACAGTTTCCAACAAGTCTCACGAAGATGCCCCCGTTCGTTGCAATAAGAGCAATGAGGACGAGGGCGATTGGCAAAGCTTGGTGAAGGTCCTTGCTGATGAAGTGGAATTGAATTTTGCTATTGGAGGAAATGTGCCTTTGATTTGGCTTGAATGGCTAGGCTTGATACCTCAACTTGTTCCTGATGAAAACTTTCCTACTGAGATTCGTCTTTAAGCATGTATGTAAAGGTGGTAATCAAGCTTGGCGGGTCTGACATTTGTAGCAATTCGCCTTTAGCACTATTATGTTTTGTATCAAGTCCTCTCAAAAATGCATGTACTCGCTCAAGCTCCTTTTCTATCTGGTACCATAGAAGGTCTTCTTGATTTTTAATTTTGCACGGACATTTCTGATCAATTTCAACCCATACATTTTTTAGCTTGGTGAAAAACATAGATACTGGTTGCCCATTTTGCTGTATACCAGCAGCTTTGCACATCAATTCGTGAACTTGAATAAAGTCATACTCATTTGTATAAAGATCACCTAAGGTATTCCATATGCCCTCAATGGTTTCACATTCCTCCACCATATGTCATAATCATCAGTTATGGCTCTAAATAGAATTGTCATTACAAAACCATCATCATCTTCCTACTTAGTATAAGCTTCTACATCATCTTGACTAGGAGCCCTGATTGATCCAGTTATATGTCTCATCTTGTGCATCCCACGAAGATAAACAGACATCACTTTTTTCCATGTTCGAAAATTGGTACCATTGAGTCTACTCCTGAAAGAACCACTTTTTGAAATCTTAACAGACTTCAAATTTCGGAATTTCATTAGTTTTAGAAACTTGATGTTGTCTTGAATCTTCCATTGAAATAAATAATATTGTGCAGCAGAGTAATTTTTTTTTAACCGGATTGGATTGTGGATTGGGCTGAAATTGGTAAGTGGGCTGTCTGATTAGTGAGTAGGCTGATGGGCTAGGGTTGGAAGAATGTTACATGGGCTAGGGTAGTACGGGAGCTGAAGACTGAGTAAATATTACTGAAAACTAAAAAACGACACTGCGGTGAAAATTGAGTAAATATTACTCACAAAGATGCAAGGCAATGTGGGAGCTGAAGATGCAAAGTTGGTGCGGACGGTTGGACGGGCGGAGCTGGTGTGGACGGATCTACAACGACGCGGACCAGGTATATGGAAGCACTGAACTGCTCACGGTGCGAACTGGACGACGCGAAGAGATTGACGGACGGAGTTGGTGCGAACGGTTGGATGGGCAGAACTGGTGCGAATGATTGGACAAGTAGATATGCAATGGACGTAGGCGGCAGTGCAAATTGGACAGTGCAAGGAGATTAACGGCACTGCGTGAAGAGACTGACGATGATGCTACTGTTGACGGCGGTGCTGTTCGGAGACTGGTAAAATTTTTTTCTTTCTTTCCAACTTTGATAACAAATTGAATATAATGAAATATATTTATTTACTCTTAAAATACAATGAATGTTAATACACATATATATACAAAAAATAAGAATCTTTTTTTAAGAAAAATGCTTTTAAGAAAAGTATTTTTAGAAAAAATATATTAGTTACATACAACTAATATACAATTAATGATGACTCATTAACATCTAGCATATGATAAATGATGTTTCCTAATATATAAAAAGGAATGCTCTTTTCCTTGGTTTATATGTTGAAAGGATTATATATATATATAAATGTCCATGATTTGAAAAGCAACCAAAACAGCAAAAAAGGGAAAACTTCTTCCATATGCATCTTTATTATCGCAAACCAAAATCAACTTAATTAAGGAGATGTAGTTTTTGATGGACTAAACATGGTGAACCTCGTATAATAATGTCATAGGTCTTGAGGTTGTAAAGATATGTAGTTACTAAGTATGAGGAATAAATTTTTTTAATTCCATGTAAAGCAGGATTTGGGCTCAAAATATGTAGCTAGGGGCCAAGTTATCAAAGGGAACATAAAGGGGTAAAATGAGCAGACTAAGGGAGAACCGGCTAGCCCAACTGGTTGAGATGAACAGAAAGGATACACAGATGGACGTGCTGTTTGGTTTCGTGTGGAAAGTATATTGTAGTTATGATATTTTCATATTAATCATGGTTAGAGAAATTAATATATCCTTATGAATTTTGATTTGGGTTGTAACGTGAAGGCTAGCCTGATGTAGCTAGGTTTTCTTCTTGATTTTAATTTACAATTTTGTATTTAGATTTATGTTTGTAAATTAGTTAAATCAATGTAAATACAATTAATATCAAGTTACTACTGTCCTTTTTAATGGAGGATCATGCATAAGGTGAATTTGATTTATGGTTGCAATATCCCAAAATTCCAAGGAAGAAAGTGAGCGAGCTATTGATTAGAAAGATCTCTACACTATAATTCAATAGAATTAAGACTTAATTTAAAATTAGGATTTTCAAAATTGAGTGGGAAACTAAAATATTTGGTGTTTTAAACTTTCTAATTGAAAAAAACTTAATTAAAAAAGAATCTCAATTGTGCCGTAATTTAAATTGATAATTAAATATAAATTTTTATTAATATGAATATCTCCTATGCTTTTAGTTATAATTAATCTAGAATCTATTAATTAAATGATAAAATAGAAATAATGTCAAAATTAGAAATCTTTGTTGAATGATTGATTACAATGTGACTAATCAAATTCAAGTTGATTTGAGATTCGATTAGATAAGAATTTTATTCATGTGTAATTGTAATGAAAATTAGATAATAGTTAATTAAAATTTTAATTGAATAGATAAATTATTAGTGGATTAGAATTATTATTCTTCCAATACCTAATTAAGATATGATTTTAATTTAAATTATTGATAATAATAATTTATAATTAATTGATATCCTAATTTTTAGCCGTTTGAATTCTAGCTTTCTTAGAATCAATTGGACATATAAATAATTTAATGATATTAGAGTTATAATTATATTGATAATTGTTAATTAGTATTGTGGTTATTATTAAAGTGGATTTTTATTTTAAAGAGTATTAGAATTCTTAATGGTTAGAAACGTAATGGCACTCTAATTCAAATATTGTTAATTTTATTTTAACTACACGACTCTAAGCTAATTAGACAAAAAAAAAAAAAATTAAATTAATAGACGTAATCAAATTATGATTTATTAATTCGTAAACTCTATAAATTGTCTATAAATTTTTATACATTCTACAATTTTGTTATCTTACTATTTTTTTAATAATTTGACTTATTTATTTTTTAAATTTTCATAATTTAGTTGCCCTACTTTTTTTCTTATATTTTAATCCCTTTTTTTTTATATTCACATTTTATTCTCTTAAGTTTTTTTATACTTTTGAAATTTAATTTCAAAGTTAATATAAAATTTTAACTTACTTCAATAAGCATATAACTTACTAGATTTTTTTCCTATTCTTTAGAGTCAAGTTGAACACATATTTAATTTATTGTAACTCAATTTTCTGGATTTTATCTTAACTTGTTAGAACTTAATTAGATATATATATTTTCAACTGCTTGTAACTTCAAACGGAAACTCATAAATACCCATTTCTCAACTTACTTTCCAGCGCCTCCTAAGCACATATATGATTAGAAACTTAACATGCATGTACCAAATACAATCCTTCCAATAAAATAGAGTTTAACATCCTACAAGAGTAATTAGTTGGCTCATCATGAAGATCGACTAGGAGTTTCAATTAATCCTCCATAGCCACATGCACAAACATCTTTAGCATCAAGAGAATAACGAGAGAAAAAAATATTAGAATTCATTGAAAGAAGGAAAGCAAGAAGTCTAATACTAAAAGATCAATCTATTCTCATTGATAATACTTCAATCAATTACATATACATACTTGACAATTTTTATATAGTCTATACCATATACTGTAATTTATTAGAAAATATCTAATAGATTAATGAGTAGTGTCAATAAAGAAATAACTTAACAAAAAGAAAAGGACGAGGAATTGGTTCTGTCGCATAAAAGTATTTCCCTACTTATTTAAACATGCTTTAATTCATATATGGAAATAGAATATAGAACAATTGAAAACTAGTAATTCCGAGAAGAGGAGGCAAAAAAGAAGTGATGGTCATTAGACTCTCTTCATCGTCCTTGAGAAAAATCAGTGATTGAAAGATTCTAGATCGCTGTTGTTTATCTTATTGAAATAGTCATTGTTAATTATGACCTTATATTATGTAGAATATTGTATAAATGTATACAAATTATAGAGATTTTATAAACATGATAAGTCAAAACATACAATAAAAAATTTAGTTTATCATTCTTATTTTCATAGTATCATAGCTGAGAATGGTTACTTAAACTCAAATTTATCCCATATCGAAAAAAAACCTAGCCACTTACCCCCAAACTATTACCACCACCCAAACCTTCGACCAAACCACCTATCTTTACCGCTCTATAACCATAGCTCATTAATACATAAATCCATTTATATAGAAAACCACCATCAAAACCCATTCAAATAGAAAACTGCCTACCAAAATTCATTCACACAGAAAACCACCCACCTTCCGTCCATCTCTGTCGTAGTCTATTGCAATGCCAACAAGTCTTTATATCATTGTCGACAAGCCACCACAAACCCATTTCCTGAAACCTACCATGCTCAATATCACCAGCATCATTGTCACACATCAGTCCTTATCGCATACTAGTCTCGCCAAGGTGTCTCTATCAGTCCCAGGCAGCCACACCTTTCCCTCAAAAAGGTTTGTGTTACAAGCCCATTTTGATTTGCTAAATATGAGAAATTTAGTGTATTTAATATGTTTAATTTAATGTATTGTCATATGATTATTTAAAAAAAATGAAAAGAAAAAAAATGAGTCAACAAATTAAATCCATAGAAACCAAATCTATTCCAATCTATTTCTAGTTTGAAGGTTCTTTAAATGCCGAAATTATACTTATTAAAACAAATTATGACGTGTGATCTCAATTTATGGAAATTCATATTAGTGAATGAAAAAAACTCTCCTACATTATGGGCAAGTTTGCTCCACTTGCGGTGTCAGACACTAGATATGAAAATGGTATATTGAAAATCAAAAAGTGAAACACTGGCTTTCGATGTCCATGTCTCTTGAAATTATGAAGTGTTATCTCTGTACACCCACTATCAGTAAAATATGAAGTACTCTTTCCAAAGCTTTTTATGATGGTAATTAATGATAAGATGTATGTCTATTTGTTCCATCAAAAACCTTCTCAGCCAAACAGAGTGCCAAATTACTCAATATATTATGGGGAGTTAATAAAAAAATTTGCGAACTAGTTCATTAAGGATCTTGATGATGTTACAACATATCAATAGTTCATTAAGCATAGCCGAGTGCACACATTTCTTGCTGGATTGGATAAAAAAATTGATCAACTTCGACGAGAAATTTTACATCATAAACCACTCCTAAGTTTGGAAGAGTGTTATTTCTTAGTTTTTCACGAGGTCATACGAACTACTACTTTGAATGAGGACATTGAGAAACCTCAAGCTTCCGCTATGATTTCCTACAATCGATCTGGTCAAACATTATAAGACTGGTCAAAATCAACCAATAATCTACCTACAAATGCACTCATTATAATCAAATAAGCCATTCCAAAAGTTGTTGCTTTGAACTTATTGGATATCTATATTGGTGGAACCCAACACGACATCAAAATTCTAAATGGTCACCTACTATAGAACTCACTCAAATAAAGGAAGATGATCTTACCCCTACATCATTAGCACTCGTAACTGCTACGAAACTGGAGGTAAGGTCATAAATATTTCTATGCCTTAAAATTGTGTATGCACCATTAATGGTCATATCGCTCCAGTTATTGGAAAAGGGTTATCACATATTACTAATACTTTACATTTTGATTATGTATTAGTTGTTTCCTCCTTAGATTATAACCGTATGTCAGTCTCTCAAATCACTACTACCTTATATTTTATTGTTATTTTTGGCCTAATTATTATGTGTTTAAGGATAGTTAGACTCGGTAAACAATTAGTTATGGTGTTAAGAGAGGGAAGTTGTATTACTTGGACTTGGAGTCAAAACCTTCTAAAAGATTACAACAAGCTTTCATAATCAAGAGTAATGGTTCACAAAAAAAGATAACTAAGATTTGGGTCTGACATTGACTTTTAGGACATGCCTCATTTGGTTATGTAAAAATTTCGTTTCCTAGTTTATTTACGAATTTAGGTATTTCTATTTTCAAATGTGATACATGTGAACTTGAAAAAAGCCACCGTGTTTCATTTCTTTTGAGTTTAAATAAAAGTCTAGCTTTTTATGGTTATTCATTCTAATGTTTGGAGACCATCCAAAGTTCTCACGTTGGGGAGGTCACATTGGTTTGTTACCTTTATAAATGATTGTATTCGAATGACCTGGGTGTGTTTGATGAAATCCAAATAAGAAGTTACATTACTATTTCAAATTTTTTATAAAATCTATACATAGTATAATGCCTAAATACAAGTGTTATGAAGTGATAATAAATGGGAATACCATAGCTCTAAACCAGCATTTTTTGGACTCTTATCTTTCAATGCATCAAACCAATTATCCGAATACACCACAATAGAATGGTGTGGCCGAGTGCAAGAATATGTACTTATTGAAAGTTGTTCATGCTACCTTAATCAAGGCTTACATGCCCTTATGCTATTGGGACAAAGCTCTTCTCTTTGTCACATATCTCATCAATCATATTCCATCTACTTCTATTAACTTCAAAACACCATTTCATACACTTGTAGAAGCTATTGTTGCTCCAACAGTCCCAAATCTATCCTCTCATGTCTTTGGATGTGTTTCCTATGTTCATCTTCACAAATACTAACGCAATAAGTTAGTGCCTCGAGTTTTAAAATATGTCTTTATCAGATATGCTATTCATCAAAAAGGATATATATACTATCAACCCCTCCAACCAAATGCATGTTTATCACTATAGATGTTGTCTTTCATGAAGATTATATGTATTTCTTTAAGTCTAACTTTCAAGAAGAGTATCTTGAGGAAATTCAGACACTTGTATACAACCTTGAAGAAGATATGGTGAAAGTATCTTATCAAAATATTGGTGATTTGAATCCAAGTGGTTAAAACTTAGATATAAGTGGTGATACCCTACCTAACAACACAATAAGTGTATAAATGGATGAGTTAAAATTCAGTGGTCAAACTATGGCTCTAAATGGGAATGAATACCTAGAAAACCAAGATGCTCATGAAATCGAGCCTGAGTCTTTTCTAATTGATACACCAAACATCTAAGGATATTCCTTATATAGTGCTTGAGTCATCCAAGAGACAATTACCATAACGTCTCACTAGAGGTATTCTAAAACCTACATATGAACCTCAATCGTCTAGTATTCCAAAACCTACATATGAACCTCAATTGTCTTGTAATGTAAGATATATCATGAACCATTATATGTCTACACATCACTTGTAAAAAATATTAGTCATTTGTCAATTAATTATCTACTATATCTATACCTAATAGTGTGTAGAAAGCCTTGATTGATCCAAGATGGAAAGCCACAATGAATGTAGAGATGGCCTCCTATCAAAAGAATCAAACTTGGGAGCTCATCGACCGACCCATAGAAAATAATAATTGGTTATCGATGGATATTTATTGTGAAATATAAAGCTGATGGTACGATCAAATGTTTTAAAGTGAGATTAGTAGCCAAAGGATACACCCAAACTTATAGAATTGACTGCACTAAAACGTTTGCACAGTAGACAAAATCAACACAATTTGTGTTTTGTTATCTTGAGGTGCAAATTTTGATTGGCCATTACAACAATTTGATGTGAAAAATGCATACTTACATGGTGAACTATCTAAAGAAGTCTACATAGATATCTCATCAGGGTGCATGGTAACAGAAAGACAAAAACAAAAAGTGGACAGGTTAAAAAAATCACTATATGGATTAAAACATTCCCCTAGAGCTTGGTTTGGATGATTTACCAAACCCATGACAAACTTTGGTTATAGACAAAGTAATTTAGATAACACATTATTTTTTAAAAAAGAAACATGGGATAATTACTATACTCATTATATATATAGATGACATGATCGTCACAAGTAACAATCCAAAAGAAATGAGAGCTTTTCAAGAGTACATGTTCAAGGAATTTGACTTGTCCAAGGAATTTGAAATAAAAGACTTAGGTCTCTTAAAATAATTTCTATGAATTGAAGTATCTTGATCGAGTAAAGGAATCTTCTTAATCCAAAGAAAGTATACCTTAGATCTACTACATGAAACTGGAATGTCAACCTACCAGTCAGTTGACACTTTAGTGGATGAGGGCTTGAAGTTATGTATTAAGACAAGCCAAATACCGATAGATGAAGGGAGATACTAGCGATTTGTTGGAAGATTGATGTATTTAGCACACAAGAATAGATCTAGCCTATGCTCTGAGTATTTTTAGTCAGTTCATGCATAATCCCAGTGAACAACATATGAATGCAGTCATATGCATTTTGAGATCTAAAATATACTCCAAAAAAGGGAATTCTAATCTCTAAAAACAAAAAACAAGCAAAATATCAAGGTATATATAGATGTTGATTGGGCTGGAGTAGTTGACGATAGGTGATCACCTTTGAGATACTTTACCTTTGTTGGTGGGAACCTAGTTACATGGAGAAGTAAGAAACAAAATATTGTTGCATGATCTAGTGTAGAAGCTGAGTATAAAAGAATTATCTTTGAAATTTGTGAAGCACTATGGTTGAAATTTCTCTTACAGGACCTAGAATACTCCCCAAAGTAACCAATTCAACTATAATGTGACAACGAAGTAGCATATGATATAACCTATAATCCAGTTCAACATGATCGTACAAAGAATGACAAGGTAGATAGGTTCTTCATTAAGGATAAAATGGATAAAAGGTAGTGGAACTACCAATGATTCAATCTAAAGAACAATTAGATGATATCCTTACAAAAGAAGTATCCAATCGGGTACTCTTAAAGTTCTTAGACAAGTTAGGCATGTGTGACATCTATGCACCAACTCTATGCCCAACTTGAGAAGGAGTGTTGAGATAGTCAATAATCTTGTAAATATTGTTAATTATTGTCTTACCTTATATAGAAGATTGTGTAGGTGTATACAAATCATAGATATTTTATAGGCATGATTCTAGGGAGCTAATTGGTAATTGTAGTCTTGTATTTGATCGGTCAAAAGATACAATAAAAAATTTAGTTTAATATTCTCATTTTCATATCTCCAACTTTGGCTAGCGATCTTACACTCAAGCTTTGGTTGCTCCCTACCATTAATCGCTCATTATCAATAGCTTGCCATTTCATTGCTCGTGAGAGAAAGGGAAAAAGAGAGGGAGGAAGAGAGTGTAATAGAAGAGAGAAAATGTAAGAAAGCCCTAATGTATTGGTGTAATGCTAGGTTTGCCTCGAGGAAAAACTTGAAAATATTATCATTTTTGACTTATTTTATTGAATACATAATTATCTAGTAAAAGCTCATTTAATTTATTGTTTTATCATAAAATAATTTCGGTCTTAACAAACTTAATCAATAAGATTTAAATGTCATAAAAATTATCATAAGGAAAAGGATTTAAAAGTAATTAAATTTTCGGTGGTCACTTTGTTTGGGAAATCACTCTATAATCATACCACTGTTTGTCCCATCTTTATCGTCCAAGTCTCCATTTATTATCTAAAAAAATGTTAAAACATACATGAATGAGGTAACACTCAGTAAGAAAATCTATATGCTATATACACCATGATTAATGTACATGGAAATCATGCAATTGTTTTTTTATCATCATACAAATGTCCTCTTTTGTGAACAAACACAATTTCCATACACACATCGATGACCTTAAAAGGGCTTATTATATTATGTGGCCACATGGAGAACTTCCTTGCATACATTTACTCATTCATTTAACATTGATGGGTCAGTCGAACCCCACATCCTTTGTTCACTCAACCCTCAAGACATAATCATGCACAAACTTTAAACTTTTTATATAATATATTTAATAAAAAACATCATTATCTCCTTTTCAAATCTCATGTTCCATGTGCTCAAAATATATTTAATTTTTTAATGTTTATGTATTGTATGGGCATTTCATAATAAATATATATGCATGTACATATATCATTATGCATAACAAACTTTAAAAACATATAAATTTCACATAATCTTATAGCATAAACATAGTAACAAGGTTGAGATTTACTTACCTCAAATTTTTAGATAGATTATCTTAACTATTTAAAATAAAATTATCTTTCTATCTTTTTTTAAAACTAAAGTAAAATAGATTTTGAAATTTCTTGAATTTACTATTGGGTTCTTGATATAAAATAGAAAAAAAAGAATGGATTTAAGAATTAGGAATTAAAATATAATTAATTTAAGTAGAGATGATAACTTGAGAAGAAATTTTAAAAATAAATTGAATAACATAAATAATAAATATATATATAATTATAAATTGCTTTGAATCTTGGATCTCACTCAAACTTACAAAGACAACTTGCCCTAAAATATTTAATTATAAAGAAAACTTACCTATCAAGTAAAATGTTTAATTAAAAAAAAAAACTTGTCTATGAAGAAAAATATTTAATTATAAAACAAACTTTCCTACCAAGAAAAATATCTAATTAAAAAAGATATTTACACACGAAATAAAATATTTAATTATGAAAAAGAACTTGTATATATGTAAAATACTTGAGGTAAAGTAAAATACTATTTAAAAAAGTAAAATATATTAATTAAGTGGAATATTTAAGTATTGGAAAATTTTATAAGTTTCTACTTATTTATTTTAAGGACATGTATTTGCTTTAAAAATTTATGAAATACAATAGTAATCTAAGTTAAAGACAAGAATATTCGTGAAAAAATTAAACGAAGTTAAGGATATTACGATTGGTGTGAGGGACAAATTAGATGTTAAAAAATAAAAAAAGGCAAGTGGGTCAATTTAGGTTAAGAATAATAAAAAGTTGTTATATTAACCTATATTCCTAAACTTTTTCGTTAATACATAGATATATCTGTGATTTTTTCCTCTAAATTTTGTTGGTGGTTTAGAAATATATAAATATTTAAAATTAATTTAGTTTAAACTTTAAACTCAAGGGAGATATCGTTAATAAGTTTTATTTATCTTTGTTTTTTCTACTGATCTTTATATTTTAAAAATAAATTCTGTTTTTTTTTTTTACATTGTTTACTAAAACAAACATTTTAACAATCTCATTTACCCTTAAATTTATTTTTTTGGGATAAATTTATTGATGTTTTGGAAACATATAAATATAAATTTTAATTTAATTTAAACTAAAATAGTAAAAGATTAATTATACCTTGATATAGATACATCGGTGGTTTTCAATATTTATTGGTAGTTTAGAAACATATAAATACTAAAATTTAATTTAATTTAAATTTTAAACTTTAATTAAATTCAAGTGAGTTATCCTTAATAAATTAGCTTCTTTTTTCCCCTACGAATCTTTAGTTTTTTCAGCATTGTTTATTAAAATAAACACTACAACAATATCGTATAAACTCAATTTTTTTTGGATAATATATTGGTGTTTTGGAAACATATAAATAATAAATTTTACTTTGATTTAAACTAAAATAATAAAAGATAACATCTGCGTATATAAAAAAAATTTGATTAGCGTTAATTATCTCAAAATATTTATGACTTTTCTTAAAAATTTCATACTAGATATGGATATATGGGTGGATTCTTTTTTCTAAGTTCATTGGTAGCTTAGAAAACAAAATTACTAAAATTTAATTTAATTCAAATTTTAAACATAATAGAGTATCCTTAATAAATTATATTTATCTTATTTTTTTTCAATGGATCTTTATATTTGAATGATAATTCTTTTGAACATAGATTACGAAAACAAACATTACAACAATAAAATTAATTGAAGTTTTGAAAACATAAAACATAAAATATTAAATTTTAATTTAATTTAAAATAAAATAAAATAATATAATATAATATAATTTTTAAAGACAAGTTGTATATATAAAAAAATTTCATTAAGATTAATTATCTCAAAATATTTATGACTTATTTTAAATTTTAGATATAGATATATCATTGTTTTTCTTTTTGTTTTTCTAAATTTAATAGTGCTTTAAAAACATATAAATACTAAAATTTAATTTAATTTAAAATTTAATCTCAAATGAGTTACCCTTAATACATTATATTTATCTTCTTTTTTCTACGGATCCTTATTGAAAGAGTCGAACATTCGATGAACGATTAGGATAAAGAAATAAGGACTCTTTAGAGATTCACACCCATACACGTACCAATCAAATGTAAAGGGGTAATATACAAAGAAATTTGGAGACAAACAGAACAATACAAGCTGTGATAGGGGAATTTGTGTGCTGCGACGTGGGTTTCTCGGATCAGAGTTTCACACGTACTAGGATCAATGCTTGTTGGAGTGTGGAAAAAAGTAGGTCGTTGTGCCCATTAATATCTCCCTCATGATCCACTTTTTCTCCCATTTCTTCAACTCCATCACCTATAAATAGGTGCCTCACCTTCTTGTAAAAAGCATCCCTCGTTCCTCACACCTCAGTTGATAATTATTAGCTTTTTTACATTTTTTTCTTTTAGTTTGAGAGTTACAAGTTTTATTTTTATGATTAATTTTTAAAAAGTTTAGATTAGATTATCACAAATAAGTGACAATAATAGAGAATTTTTTAGATAGCAAGTCGTTGGAGAAATTTTCTGTAAGAATATATTTGAAGTATTAATTTTAATTGTATTATATTTGTAGATTTAATTTTATGTATCTTTTTGAATGTTATACTTAATTTACTAATCATTTATTAAATTTAAGTATGTATAGCTGATTAGGATAATAGGATTTTAGTTATATTGATATACTTGTGTAAATTATTTAGGTGAATATTTTTAATAATTATTAAACATAAATTATTTTTTTATTTAAGAATTTTACAAGCTTTATTATCAAAAAATGTATGTTATGTTAATTTATTTTCTCTCGTAGGTGCAATTTGGGAGAAATGAAGCCATTTTGAATTAACCATTCAAACAAAAAAGGAAGTTTCTTTAAACCATTCTCATATGTTCTTTAACTTTCACACATTGAGGACAATGTGTATATTAAGTTTGGGGGTGGTAGATATATGAAACTTAATTGAAATATTTTCTAGATGTTATTGCTTGTGAAATTGTTTTTTGTTTGGTTGGTTGAAGATAATATGCGATGAATAGTGATTTAATTTTATTTCTTTGTTTTAAATGATGCATAGCGCCTTGAAAAAGTTGAATATTGTCTAAGCGATGAATAATTTTTACGTATATTTCATTTTTACAAATTAAAATATTTATGATCACTTGTCTTGAATTTTGAATTGCTATGGTAATTTAGAAAATGTTTATGTGAGTATGGAATTCGATTGATATTTGTGGTGTCATAACTTTTAGAATTTATTTGATTTTCTCTCGAGGCGAAATTATAGATAACATTTAACTAAGAAAATGATTTAGGGCCATCTTTGGATCGTTTGAGCCTTTCTATCTACCTTCACATGCTTTATCCATAGTACCCTTTGAGCTTCAAAGTTCTATATATATTTTTATTTCATTTCAAAGCCTACTAATATATATATATATATATATATATATATATATATATATATTATATATATATATATAATGGAGATATGTCTATTTTTCTTATCGAACTAACATGTGACAATTGTTAGTAAATATTTAATGATATATCGGAAAAAATAAGGATACTTGAAAAAAAAAATATTCTGAAAAGAAAAAGAAAGAAAAAAAAAACAGAAAAGAATAAAAAAATAAATAAATAAATAAAATGGTTATTGTATGTGATGTTAAATCCCAAATTGGGAAGTATTTATTGTGATGATAGAATATCTCTTGTTTCAATCCTAAAATGTTGTTTAGGAAAAATTGAGCTAAATATATCTTTTATCCTACCTTCACCTAAGCCATACATTACAAGCTTAATTAAGTCCTATTGATTTTTGGTTGTGTTTGTCTACATTAGTGGAGAGAGAAATGAAAAATAAATGTATGAGATTTGTGATTTCATTAAAATTTGTTTGATTTTATATTTGCATAAACTAATCCGGATTGCATGCGACTAAAAATGAAAAGACTTCACACACACACTACAATTCATTATGAAAATGGAATATATTTTTAAATTGATTTTGATACTTAGATAAAATTCTTTTCTTTCTTTGAGTTATGTAAATTGGAATGACTAAAAAAAAGAAATATTTTGAAAATCACTATTTTAAATGCAGTTATCTTTGTTTTATTTCTTTTCTTTTGCTCGAGGATTAGGAAAAACTTAAATTTGGGGGTGTTGATAACTGTATTTTATATAGTTATTTTCACCTATTTTATTAATTATAATTGCTATGTTTTCAATGTTTTTAGTTAGTTTTAGTTTAATAAATTATTATTTACTGTTTTTTATATATTTTAATAAAATTAAATAATTTGTATTGAAAAACTTAATTAATTGCAAATTTGGGTCCAAAAATATAATTTCAAATAAAATAGTATTTAATTGCAATTTATAAAAGTCAAAAATATAATTTAAATTAAATTTGGGCTTGATTTTAATTATTAAAAGTTTAAAAATTTAATTTAAATTAGAAACGGGCTAAACTGTAATTAAAGAAAGTTGAAAATGTAATTTGAAATAAATTTGTGGGCCAAAATCCAATTAATGAAAGTTTAATTTTCTACGCAGGTAAGAAGAACCATGCGCCAATATGCACGTGCGAAACGTGGACCGTCCGATCAAAGAAGAAACGGTTGAGATTCGCGCGTGCCATTCACGCCCGACCAGATCACGTGGGTGCAGATTCTTTTACACAGCTCGGTGCCCGAGTGGGGCCCACCTGCCGCGCAGGCCGACGTACAGGTGGGACCCACTTTTTTGACACGTCAGCCGCTGTCCCCCACGTACGCGCGCCTCTGATCCCGTGCTCTGATCTCAGCGTGCAACCTGATTTACTCCAATCAGAAGCTGCCACGTGTTCACTCTGAATCCCAACCTCTAATCAGCAACAGCCACGTGTCCCGCTCTATTTTCAGCCAATCATATCTGGACACGTGGCATGTTATGATGAGCGCGAAAGCGCAGGATCACGCCGCGTGCAGCCGTTACTCCCTGCGCGACAAACCATCGTGGCACGTTTCCCTGAGCCAATCAGAAGCTGCCACGTGTATGCTTGGATTCCTTTCAGTGAATCAGACGCTGACACGTGGCATGCATAATGAATTTAAAAATGCAGAATCGGCACCCCTGTTTCACGTGTGATTTAATTAATATTTTCGATTCGATTTTCGATACAATTTTGTCCCCCATGCGTTTTTATTTATTATTTTTCCCACACTCCTCTGTCCCCCACGTGTATTAAATATTAATATTTTTGATGTATTTATTATTTTTCCCACACTCCCCTGTTTCACGCGTGATTTAATTTTCGATTCGATTTGTTCATTCTATTTTGTGCTTAATGCTTTTTGATTATTTACGAATCTTATCGAAATGATCTGTGGCACATGAATAAACTTGAAAGAGGCATTCATGTGTATATTGCTCGTAAATAGAATGACATGTATGATGAAGGATAGGAATATACCCTAATTGTATGTGTGGCCATTTGAAAACTTAAAACGTAATGAATTTTGGTGAATTTAATTCTCATAGAGATATAGTGAATTAATTTAACGAGGTGTGTTTGTACGGAGCTCGGAAGAGATGTATGAATAAAATTAGAAGTTTTCGGTTGACAAATTAAATGTACTAAAAAATATAAATCAAAAGAAAATAAAATGATTTGAGTTGATTAATTTGGTGAAAAATTGCAATCCTAGATTTCTTTTATTTTGTTTTTAAACTCTTTTCTTACATTTTCTTCAATCAACGTACGTTTTGAATAAAATCAGATTGAGATAATTTTAGTACTCAACAAATTATAGTAACAAATCTCCGTGGGAACGATACTTTACTTACAAATTTTATTACTTGTGACCGTGTATGCTTGCACGTTTTTGTGTGTTGAAAAACACGCAACATGGGCTTTGGCCATATATCTACACAATGTGCGAACAATCAAAATAAAGTTGGAAAAACCTTTAATACTACATTTAATGACACAAAAGTGAGCAAGATAATGATAGTAACTCAGAAGATGATGACACTAACTATTATGCCTTCACCGCAACTACCAAAGCACACTACAATGACTCTAACTCTAACTCGTTTGAAGAAAATAAGGAAGTAGACTCTTCTCTCTTATTGTCTAAGTTTAATGTATCAAATTATGATGAACTATTCATGAATTTTCTAGGTGCTAGGAAAGAGAAAGATAAACTACTTGTTGAAGTAACTAAACTTAATGATATGATCAAAATTTATAAAAAAATTCCTCTAGCCTAGAGAAAGATAAAAAACATTGTCTGAATTTATTAATTCCATGAATCTGAGTCTTGCAGAAACCAATGAGGAGAAAAAAAGCTTAAGCAACAACTTAGTATTACTAAAAAAATGGTAAGGAATTTGATCATAGGTGCTAAAAAATTGCCCAAAATCTTATATTACAAAAAAACATATAGAGATAAGAGAGGTCTTGGATACATAGATGAATAGTTAACACTTTCATCATCCAAAAATCAATTTGTTCCCGTCTATCATTATTGTGGTAAAAAAGGTCATATAAGACAAAAATGTATATTTTTGATGAATGCTCATGAACTCAATGATTCTTTCCATATTTCACATAGTAGGACCCATAAACATCATTCATCTATGCATGCTACATCATATTTAAGGAGAATGGAAATTATAATAACATGTTCAAATATTCTAACAGGAAGTATGAAGTCTTAGATTCAAAAAGGTAAGTAAAATTCAGTATTTTTAATGCTAGGACTTATTATCATCATCCTATTATTCATACTGCATCTTCATTTGGGATGAATGAGAAAAGTACAGCTAAGTCCAAGAACACGCCTATGAAACCCAAGTTAGTTGAGTCCCCACCTAACAATATAGAGAAACCAAAATGCAAGAAAATTTGGGTTAGAAAAGATTATTTTTTTCCTAGTCACCTGACCGTTTTTTATTCTTTCATCTAGGTATTTTTGTACTTAAATGACCCTAGGTGAGCAATCTCTATCTATTATCTTTATTTTATTTATTAATTAAACTTAAAAAAAGAGAGAAGTAGAATCATTATCTGACCAACAAGGTATTGGACTTATTCAACACTTATAGGCATATAACCTTAATTTTAGTGACTTAACTCATTTTAATATTTATTGTATAAATTATTTTATAATTTTGACTTATGCACACACACATTCTTATACATGTGATGATCGTTGTTGACATGAACTTATTCACACACTCATAAACACACATATATGTTATACTTGAAGTTTATGAATTATCTTGAAAGACTCTAGGACTTTAACTAATCTTGATTGTAAAATTGTGTTGAGTTCTATTTCTTGCTTTCTAAAATTTTACGGTATAGAGGCACTTAATACTGAGAGGGCTACCTATTGTGATATGTCAAGTTACCATAGAAAGCAGAGAAGGCTACCTCACTACTAGTGTGAAAGTCATCATGCTAGGTTTATGGCTTGTGCAGATAAAAGAAGAAGAAGAAAGATTGTGCAAAAAGAGACTGCTTATAAAACTTGTACTTGATATGCACAAAAAGAAATGACTAATAAATGTTAAAAATAAAAATAAAAATCATGTACCTCATTTATAAAATAAAGATAAAAATTTTAAGTTCTCTTTTGGAAGATATATTTTATTTTGTAAGATTGAAGACTCAATTATAATTTTACAAGATATGTGATATTTTTTTCTTTTGAGTCTTTCTTGGTTGATCATAAATGACTTAATTGACATATTTGTGGAGTTTAAACATATATATTGCTTTTAAGTAAATGTTAATATGTCATTATATGTGTGAAGTGTGCTTGTAGGCCTCTTCTAATCTACTTGTTTATTTATACAATAGATAATCAAAATTTGAGTTATAAAAAAATGATGAGTTTTCAATTGTTTATGTACTCATTTGTGATTAAATAAGTTTGGTACCCTATGTGGATATTTATAAAAAAATCATATTTTTATTCATTTATATCTTCTTATTTATTAACTTGATTTTTAATTTAAGGTGTCATTAACTTAGGAGTTTAAACCATATTGCACTTTTGCATTAATATACTTTTATATTGATCTTTTATCTTTAGGGGGAGCTTAGCTCCATTATTTTTTCTAATGCTTTGTCTTTCTCTTATGTCAAAAAGAAGGAGAGTATGTTTCACTTTCATATTTTATTTTGTTATGCATATAGGGGTACAACATATTTAGGGTAATAATGTTTTCCATTAGTTTATCTTATGTTAAGCTTGATTGGTATGAATGCATGTATTATATGATTATTCTTTACACTTATCTTATTTCTATGTAAACTGAGCTAGTGTACAATGACGTTTTCAAGCCAAGTTGTAGTATACTTTGTCTATGTCATTTCAGTTACTTACAAGCTTGTCAAATTGTAGCGAAGATAGATTCATCGGACCATATGATAGTTCCACTATGGAATCTATGACATCAATTTATTTGTACATTACCCCTATGAGTGTCATATAGTGAGCGAGATGTTTTGCCATATAAAAATACCAAAGAGGGAGTTTGTAAGGACTATGAGTGTTGGTTATTTTCGTGGACAAAATATTTACATGTGAACTTGTTTTTAAGCTCGCTATCAAGTGTATCAAGTAAAGTTAAAGAAACGTCATAATTTCAAATAGTCGTACTTCAAGTATATCTTTTACAACTATGATATATATGATTATACTCATGCATTTAATAACACATGTTCATAAAATTGGAATTATTTTTGCTGTTAAAATATTCATTTAAACTTGAATCAATTTGTAAAATTACCAATTAACCATTTATTAAATGTGTTTCAATATTTTAAGATGTTTCATAAAAATAAAAGTTTTATATTATTAAGTCTTTTAATAAGTTTTGAATAATTAAGCCTAAAATAATTTAACTATAATGTTGTTAGGTTATAATCACCTCTATATATATATATATATATATAGTGTAAGGGTTAAATGAGGTAGGGTGAAATAAGTGTGTTGAAGCTGCCGTACTACTGTCGCTGAACTATTGCCGAATGCCCTATTCCCTGCTTGGTTGCTTGCTTGTCGATGTTTGTTTGTTTTATATTTGCTAATTTCCATCGCTCAGTTAGAATAATTCAATTGCATAGTAACAGGTAATTGATATATAGTTAATATATATATATATATATATATATTAGGTTTTTATCATTATATAATTTCTTATTGTTTAGATTTTTATATGTTTAAATTAAACAATCTTATGTTTGGTAAAACAAAATAATCTTAGATTAAATACTCCCCCTTTCGCATTTTTCATGTGACAAAACATCTCACTCACTACATAATACTCATAGAAGTAATGTAAAAATAAATTGATGTTCTAGATTTCACAGTGAAACTATCCTATGTAAGGGTGTGCAAAAAATCTGATCATCCGATTAATCTGATCTGTTAATTTTTTGTCTATTTCGATCCGACCATCGGATCGGATCAGATGAAAAAAAAAAATCATCCGTTAAGTTCAGATCGAATGGTGGATTTCACTACGATTCATCTAATCTCATCCGATCTGACCAAAATTAATTATATATATTTAATTAATATATATTTATTTGGTTTTTAAGATTTCTTTTAACTCAAATAATTTTATGTTATGATTTATGTGAAAATTTAAATTTTTTATTCAAAAATACCAAAAATAGAGTTAATTAAGTTTATTGGTCGGATTCAATCCAAATAAGTTACGAATCGAATTTTAAAGGTGATCGGATCGGTTGTGGATTAGTATGTTTCAATCCTATCAGATGAGTATAAAATCAATGGTTTCGATCTGATGAACACCCCTAATCTTATGGTCCAGTGAATCCATCTTTGCTACAACTTGATACGCTTGTAAGTAATTGAAATGACATAGACAAAGCATACAAAAACCTGCCTTGAAAGCCTCATTGTATACTAGTTCAATTTACATTGAAATAAGCAAAGTATAAAAAATAACCATGTATTGCATGCATTCATACCAATCAAGCTTAACATAAGACAAAAATGATGAAAATAATTCTTGCCCTAAATATGCTCTCCCCTTATATACATAACAAAATAAAATATGAAAGTGAAACACACTTTATTTTATTTTTTGTTTAATTTCTTTAAAAAATATTTTGGACCAAAATATGGTTTTTGTGCTAGTCGTGGCATGGTGCTATTGGGATAAGTTTGGATTAAAGAAAGCTTTTTGTGCCATAACATGAATATTTTGTGCCTCGTGGCAAACATGTCCCTATTTAAATAAGCTGGGTTGTATTTTTGCTTGTTCTACAATATGAAACTAACTGTGTCACTACTAGCGATGAATATGTACTCTAAAAATCCCTAAAAACACGTTTAAAATCAAACTCATACAAATTTTCACTTATTCTTTCTCAACTTCAATTTTCTCTCATTCCTAATACTACTATATGAGTTTGAAAAAGAACTAGAAGACATGGAGAACTAAGCTCTAACCTTTTATTTTTATTATATTTTAGATTTAATATAATTTATTTTATTTCTTGTTTATGTGAAACCATATTTATTTTATTTAGAATTGTTAAAATTATAGATGTTTATTGAGATGTGATGTATAAGAAGAACACAACAATCTATCTTTGTGGTTAAGTTTGAGATGATAGATGCATATGGCTTATCACATCACTACTTGATCACATTGAGCTAAAGAAAATAGCTAACTTTTCTTTATCTTTACTTTACTTTACATTTGTTATATTGAGGACAATATAAATTCTAGGTTGGTAGTGGATGAAAAGTTACATAAATTTAGGCATTTTAAAAAAATTTAAACATGTGTTTACATTTATTTATTGGTTTAGGGATAATTAGGTTTAATTTTTAATTTTTCTATAAAATTATCATGCTTTTAGTTAATTTTAAGCAAATGATTGAGTATTTGCACTGTTAGATTAATATTTTGAACATACCATACAGTAATGTGATAATTAGTTTATTTTCGTCATAATCTATGTTTCATGATAAAATGTTAAAATTGAGATAAACACTATATTGGTGTTTAGGAATCAAATAATATGGGCTCCCTTGTGAGAATATTTTGAGCCTATTATCATTCCATTATGAGTATTTTTCTTACTCCTTTAAACACTCTTCTTATCAATTGAAATTGTTAGATGATCTCTATTACTTTTGCATTGAATGTTATGATTTTTACATCTGATAAAGTGTCGTATACTTATTTTGTTGCTTAAATTGAGTGGTTTAAGTAAAAATTTAAATTGTATGCATATTTCATTCATGCATGACTTAAAAAAAAAGAAATATATCGGGTTCCCTTAACTCAATATAAGAAAAATTAACCACTTATATCTGATAAAGTGTCATATATTTTTTTTATTTCTTAAATTGAGTGGCTTAAGTAAAAATTTAAAGTGTATGCATATTTCATTAATGCATGACTTCCAAAAAAATGATATATATGAGGTTCCCTAAAGCCAATACAAGAAGAAAAAAAATTATGCACTCACCAAATCATACAAAATATGTACAAAATGTACATGGGTACACTCTTTAAAAAGAAGAAAAAAGAATATATATATATATATATATATAGTGTATAAAAATAAATAGTATAAACTAAATAATATGACCAAAAAGTCTTCAAAGTTGTGAGAATCTCTATTACAAAAAAATAGGAGATAAATCCTGTGAAGTCATTACATTTTCATTCATCTATACATACATATATTTGATATATTTGTTTGATGATTTTTATTGATACATGAAAATAGTATTTGATTTCTTTATCAATCCTATCATTTGATTCTTTTTATGAGATCAATGTTACGTACTATTTTGAGCTTTTCTTCTTTAAACATATGCGAACTCATTAGTTCATTTCTTTACATAAAGTTTATTCATATACAACTTTGATTGAGTGCTTGAGCTAATAAATTAGTGTAATATTGATAGTATGACTTGTGAGGATTAGATTCAAAGCGAATTCGGATTCCTATCATTGAAATTGGATAAATCAATATTGATACATTTTAGATATGGAATATAAAGTTATGATTTTCAATTAATTTTTACAATAAACTATGAGTCTTTGAGACTTTAATTTAACTTATGCTTTAGATTTTAATTATAAATTTAAAATATACTAAAAGCATGAAAAGTTTTGTATTTTTATTTTTATTGTTATTTTTGTGTTAAATTTTACTTTGTTAATTTTAGTTCTTATTTTGTTTTGTCATTTATTTATTTTTGTTATTTCTATTAATTTTTGTATTTAGTTTAATGTTTATGGGTATTATCACTAAAAGCCATTACGAAACTTAAACTCGTCCACCAGGGTAACTTAGGGGTTTAAAGGCTTATTGCATATACTAAATGCAACTGTGTAAATATATAAAAATGATTTAGGATATTTTAATTAGTTTTTTATTTTTAGTTTTTTTCTTTCCTTGCTAGAGACTAGGAAAAAACTATTTGGATGTTGTGATGAGTGCTTGAAAAGCAATAAATATTACGCGATCTATTTACACTTAAATGTCAAAAATAGATTGTATTTACATAATTTTATCATTATATTAGCTAATCTATACTTTTGAAATTATGGGTATGTTTTATTATCTTTTAAGTATGTCTTGCTTGAAAATGATTTAATGTTAAATACTTCAAGAATTGTACCTGAGATCACTCAATTGCAACCAAGAAGAATAAAAGAATAACAAATGTAAGCCTTACATATGTACCAACCAAATGCAAGAGGTGAAATATAAAGAAATTTGGAGACAAATAGAACAACGTAGGTTATGACGGTGGAATTTGTGTGCCGTAACATGGGCTTTTAAGATCAGAATTTCATGCGTACCAAAATCAATAGTTTTTGCGGCATGGATAAAAGTGGGCCGTGGTGCCCATTGATATCTCCCGCATGATCCACTTTTTCCTCCCATTTCTTCAACTCCCCTCGCCTATAAATATGTCCTTCACCCTATTGTAAAAAGCATCCCTTATTCCTCACAACTCAATCGATCATTATCAACTTTCTTATAGTTTTGTTTTTTTCTTTTAGTTTCTCTCAAGTTTTTGAAAGTTACAAGTTTTATTTTTAGGTTTAGATTAGGTTATCACAAATAAGTGATAGTAACAGGGAGGTTTTTCAGAGAGTATATAACTATAGGAATTATCTATAAGAATATATTTGAGGTATTAATTTTAATTATATTCTATTTACAGATTGAATTTGATGTATCTTTCTGAATGCTATATTTGTTTAACTGGTCATTTATTAAATTTAAGTATATTTGACTCATTGTGATAATCATTTTAGTTATGTTGATATGCTTGTATAAATTATTTAAGTGAATATTTTTAATAATTATTAAATATAATTGTATGATGCTCGGCTTTAATAAGTATGTAATTTTCAATAGCAATTCAAGTTACTTTTAAATTTGCATAATTTATTTGTCTTTTAAGTTCCATGGAACTTAATTACAAATAATTGAATCAATAAGTCATCAATTTATGGATCTAATCTCAATTTACTTTTGAATATCACCTTAGCATGTTTTCATGTGTGCATTTTTATGTTGGTACGATTATTTATCGTTGGAAATTTTGAGTGAATTTTAGGTTTATTTATTTGTGAACTAATCATTTATAGATTAAATTTTGGAGTTTGATAAAGTGAATTTCGATATTTAGACCTCGAAATTTTAGGAATCTGTTTTATGAAAGATCAATTCATATTTTATGAATTGTGGTTTCGCAATTGATGAAATATTGTAATTTTATAAATTGTTAAAATTATGTAAATTCGTAATTGATGAATTTGATATTTCACAAATGATGAGTTATTTGATTTTGTTATATGAAATAAATAAATTCGTAGCTATGAAATGTTGGAATTTCACAGTTGACAAATTATTTGATTTCATGTTTTGAAATAAGTAAATTTTGTACGTGTGAAAATTAGTGATTTTTTTTTTGTTTTCACTAAAGAGAATATTTCGTTTTTGAGAAATGACGAATTTTGTATTTGTTAGTTTTTATAGTTTAGAAAATAAATGAAATTTACATTTATGAAATTCTTGGTTTTTGAACTAGTAAAAGTGGTGAATTTGGTATTCATAAAAGAAATAAGTTTTGCATTTACAAAATATTGAATTTTGTACTCATTGGTCTTGAAGTACTTAATTTTATAATCCATTGATATTGATTATTGTGTTTTGTATATATTGAAATACGAATAAGAACTGGGTTAATTTTGACTTATTTTGGACATTATTGTGTTTTGAGATGACAACAAATGTGATGGATAACATTACCATGTTGGTAATTGTTTTCTGATGTGAATTTGTCATGTCTAACATGCTATTAGGCATGTATGATGAGATAATGAGTTATTCACTTCATTCAAACCATTTGAGAATAGGAAGAAGTTATAAATGAGGAACTTTGCAACCTCAATGGTTGAGGGTGAGGCAAAGTGATCTTAAAGACGACCTTTGAAAAAGAGATGAATTTAAATAACATACTATATATGGTAGAGATTCAAAAGAATCTTGAAAGGTTATTTGCTTGAGAAACATGGATTCTAGATGGATATGGAGTCTAGTAAGGTCATATTGAACAAGAATGGAACAATTATATTAAAAGGCCATGTAATTGAAGGGCTATTCAAGCTCGATGTAATAACCTATAAGCCAGAGTTTAATTATGTTATTAATTCATCTGCTTATTTATATTTCTTCTAAATTATAGAGTGGGAGATTAGGTCACGTGTGTAGGTTAAATAACATATATTAAGGGAGTTTTCTTTCCTTTCACTTTTTTTTTCATATTCATATGTGCACATTTTGGACAATGTGAAATTTAAGTGTTGGTAGGGAAATTTGTTCTCTACTTTAGTGTTTAGTACCTATTTTCATTTTTTGTTTGTTTGTATATTTTTCATTTTTTAGGATGAAGATCATGATTCAGGTAGAAATTGATGAATACATGGAAACTAAATGCATGCATATTTGGTATGAAACACATGAATCCATTGATAGAATTGGTTGTCATGACTAGAATAAGGAACATAATATTCTCATTAAGATACTTACATTAATCATGTGATATGTTTGCTAGTTTATGGGGTCTACCATGTTCTAGAATTTATTTGATGATCCCTTGAGGTGAAATCCTAAATATTATTTGTCTTGAGAAATGATTTAGGCCTTTATTGGATCGATTGAGCCATTCAAGCTAACCATTGTTTATATCCTTAGTCACCCTTTTGAGCCTTACTAAAAACCATCCATATCTTTAAGTCACATTTTTAGCCTAATCAATAAGCATTACATTTACCCTTACACATTTAGCTTGTATGAAAATTGTAATCATGTGTTATGCTATAGAGAAAGTTGAAATTTAATGCACCTTACATCTTCACATATATGAAAAAAAGAAAGAAAGAAATAACTCACCCCTCTAAACAAAAAGAATAAAATTTAAAATAAGTTTAGGGGTGTTACGAGACAAAAAAAGAAGAAAAAAGATAGAGAGAAAGAAAGAAAGTGAAGAAGAGATTTGGAATAAAAGAATGAAAAGAATGGTAAGATAGGGTGCACAAAAATATCAAATGAAAATTAAATTGAAGTTAAATATTGCATGATAAATAAAAAGAGGGCTATGGTGTGGAAGAAGCCTAAATATATCCATTTATCTACCCTCACTTATGCCTTACACTACAAGCATATAAAGTCGTATTGATCTTTAGCTAAGTGCATATTTACATTAGTAGAAAGGGGTGTGAAGAATAGACCTATGAAACTTGTTCTAAGACTTAGTTTATTACAATGCTTATATAAGTTGATTTCATGAGTGCATTGGATGACATCATTCGCAACACACACAAATTAACTCATCAAAAACCTTGTATATCCTTGTATTAATGGAGCGTTAATTGATGGATATGTGAGTTTCCTTGTCATATAATTGTATGACTTTTGAAAGGGATAGTTTTCGCTGAACATGCATGTATTAATAGATATATGTTTATGAATGTGCTACCAATATCATTTTAGCTAGTTATAATTGGCTTTGCTTAAGGGTAAGCAAAGAGTTAAGTTTGAGAGTGTGATAACTCTTAGAAAGTAGAGTTATTTGGCCACTTCTGAACCATTTATTTGACTTTTTTGTTTAAATATCACGAATAAGCTTAATTTGTGTTTAATATGGTAATGTAGGTGAAAAGATATCAATGGATCAAATATAGGCCAAAACTTATGACAAATACAAGATTGACAAGGGATTAGTTTGATCTAAACATCTATAGATCGATCGAGGGTTCATCACTCGATTGATTGACAAGGGAGTAGATTGATTCAATGTTTATCACTTGATTGATCGATAATATGTTCAATATATCGAGTGCAAAGATTTTATTACATAAGCTTTAAATTGAATATCAACTTTCCATCTCAGCTCTTGGATTAAAGTAATACGAATCTTAATCTAATGATGATCAATTTCGACCTATTTAAAGCACCATAGGAAGGTCATAAACAACACACAGTTAAGAATAACAAAACCCTAGCAGTTTCCAAGAAGAGAGAAGAAGATAAAAAGTTCAAGAGAAGTTTAAAGGAGACACAACTTTGTGAAGGATTTAAGAGAAGATTATTGCTACAAATCAAGGGATTAAGTGTATATCTTATTCTTATCCTTTCTTTATCATTGACTTAAATTATGAAAAAGTTGAGCTTTAAGAACATAATTATGTCTAACTAATTTATTAATCCAGGGGTCTTATGAACCCAATTTTCTACATGTGATGATCTAATATTTTACGTCAATTTTTATTATAATTCAATTATATTATTTAATCTTATTTTTATGTTATTAATTGTTTACCAACAATTGATATATAGAGGTAATTAAATAGACTTGAGATAAAAAAAATTTGTCTTGATTAAATAACATGCATAGTTTCTAGGCAGAGATGTACGATTCTTATGTGTGTGATCTATTATTGATGAACTGAATGAGTAGTATGCAATCTAGTTGACATAAGAGTGTAATTGGGTTAATTACTATATGGTGAGTAGTGTACCTGAGAAGGGAATGCATGTTAGGTTAGATTCAATTGATCATATAATTGATTGATGATTATATTAGGGGAATTTTAGTGATTGACAGGTTAGGAAATTGGTAGATTAATGATTCCTAGATTGTTTTCTTATATATCTCCGTAGTTGTTAAGTCTTTCAATTTAAAATTAGTTGTCATTTATTTTGTCTTTATAATTTTCTATTATTCAAATAGTATTTGTAATTATATTGGTACTCGGTCATAAATCACACAAATCTCGGTGGGATCGATATCCATACTTAGGTACATTATATTACTTGCACAACCCATATAATTTAGGATATCTAAGATCATCAATAAGATATCGCAGATACCAAGCGGTCTCATTCTATGTCAATGTCACTAGGTCGATAAGATACTTAAGAAATTCAACAATGGTGATTCTAAAATTGTTAGAACACTGATAGATGTAAATCTACACTTATCTAAGAATAAAGGTGAGAGTATGTCTCAACTAGAATTTTCTAGAAAGATAGGAAGACTTGTATACTTGATAAGTTGTACAAGACCAAACATAACTTACGATGTAAGTAAACTAAGTAGATATACCAGTAGTCAAGGATCTAATCACTGGAAAGGTATTACAAGACTACTTAGATACTTAAGATACACCTATAACTATAGACTGTACTACACAAGATATCCAGCTATATTAGAAGGATATCATGAAAATTGAATACTAAAAGAGTCCACAACTCGGTCAACAACTAGGGTAAGGAGATACAGACTCTTAAAGGACTCAAACTTAACTCGCAAGAAATAGAATAGTAGAACACTTAATAGTTCACATAGCATAAGAATAAAAATATATAATATCAAAAGCAGATGACTTTAATAACAGATATTATATAGAAAACAGAAAGCAAGTATATAATAAATGCTTTCTAGTCAAAGTTTAAGCTTATAGTATGTTAAAACATACATACCTTAAACTTAGATTATACTAACATAATATCAAATACTGCATAACAATCGATATACCAAGATAAACCTATATAGAGACCGTATCTATATGGTAATATACTCGGATTGCTTAAGAAAACTATCAGCAGCAAATAATCCACTAAATAGTGAACAAGTTACATCACTAATAGACAGTAAAGTCACTATTATCTCTATCAACTAGGACCTCCATCCAAATTATCAACTATTACTCTTTACTTGCTTCGTCTACAACTGTTTGGTTTAAAAATCATACCCAGCTATCCTTCATAGCTAACACCATCTAATGTAGTGTGATTGGTAACCAATAATTAGTAACTGGAAGTGTATCAATTCAAAACCTCATAGGACACACAATCCACTACAAGTATCAAATCACATATAGGAGACACATAGCAAAAACACGTACTGACACAGATAACAATTTGATAACTAGCCACAAAATGATCATTTCTTAAATGTAAACTCTCCAAAATAATTTCAAAAATAGATATAAATCTCAGTTAGAATTTTGACAAAGTTTTGGCTCTTAAACAATGGGTGAAGAATAGAGAAAAAAATGGGGTATTTATTGGGCTCAAAATACAAACCTCGCCAGCCACATTACCATCCACCTCGCTAGGGGTGCTAGCTAAGGTGTTAGCAAGGTCTTGTTGAGCTTGTTTGTGAGGTGCTAAAAATTTACAATTTTATTTTTCAAAAATGCCAAGTATTATCCTTAAATACCAATATATGAAACACACCAAAAACTAGTGGATACGTGTTCATACTGGATGGTGTATTGTTTTATGGATGTCCTTTAAAAAAATGTACTTGCTAGATCCACAATAGAATTTGAGTTCACCACTTTGGATACATATGGAAAATAAGTCGAATGACTATGCAATTTATTAGAGGATATTCCTAGGTGGGTGAAGCCCGTCTCTACAATATGCATCCATTATGATAGTCAATCGGCTATTAGTAAGGCACAAAGAAATATGTACATCGATATATACATCGTAGACATAATACCATTAGACAACTACTCTCAAATATGGTTATCTCTTTTAATTATGTGAAGTAAAAGTATAACATAGTGGATCCACTAATCAAAGGGTTAAATCGAGATTTTTTTGTAAGTAATTGAGAGGATTAGGACTAAGGCCATGAATGAATAAGAATTTTCAAAGGAAACCCAACCTAGTTGACTAGAAATCCCTAGGTCTAGGTGTAAAGGGAAAAACTAGTTGTAAAGACTTAGTAAACTTTAGGGGTTTACCATCGAGTCCATTCATATGATGAAAACAGTGATACCCGTAGAGACAGGTTAAGCTAAGGCTTTTAATGACTCTTAAAAAGAGAATACCGAGCAGAGTATGTGGGATATTCTTTACATGTTACTCTTATACATAAGAGATTACTTATGTGAGAGCCGCTTTGAAAGGGAATCATGTAGGACTCAATCTTTAAAAATTATCAAAAACCTAGGAGTATGTTTATGGCTAAAATGAACATAACACTGAGAATTAAATTGTGTCAGTAAAGACTCATGTGTGAAATATGTCATTGCTTACATAAATAGCAGAATAGTTCAAGAACGTCGCATCTTTTGGTTAGTCAGTAAGGTAAATATACTCCGATAAGGGAAGGTTTAAAGGGTGAAACCTATCTATCCTATGCAGGTTTCAGACTATTGAACTCTATTTCCTTGTCAAATTTGACTTGTGTCATTGTTTTATTTTCTCCATCTTTTTTCATTCATGTGAGGGATTTTTGGATTTTTATTTGAATGAAAAATGTTTAATTCACTTTATTTTTCAATATTTCCTATTTGGACTTATTTTCTTCAGTTTCAAATGTTGTTTTCAAATGGATTTTCAAACTGAAAGAATGTTAATTGTTGTTTTGGAGCTTTTGAAATAAAAGGAATATTAATTATTATTTTGGGTTACTTAATTCCTTTTCTCCTTTACGTTATAAGTTATATCCCTATAAATAGATTAGTAGTTTTATTTAGAGGAGGATGAAACAAGGAAAAAGAAAGAAAGAAAAAGCATAGAAAATTTTGTATTCTCATATATAGTTAGGTTCTTCTCATAGAGTTTAGACATTTGAAGTTCATCGAAGTAGTAAATAGTGGTTTATATTTTCTACTAGTTGACTGTTGTTTCCTGTGAGATAAGTTTATGGAGTTCTCAAACACCCAATGAGCAAAACAATTATCTTAAGGACACCATGTGATACACGAGCCTCGATCATTTCTACTCCACTCGATTGATTTGAATATGTCATTGTTTCTACCTGAGAGCACTTGATTGAAGTTCTATCAAAGCTCGACCAATATATCGATACCCTTCTTTTTCCATTAAGAGGCATAATGACCTATTTCCTAGATCAATCAAGTCTAATCTTAATCGATCGATAGGTGTCTTGATCTATTAACCCTAGTGATCTTGAATTTGTCTCAATTTGCCTATTTTTGTTTTATATAATGTCTTTTCACCTACATTACTATAATTGAATATAAGATAGATTTTCTTAACAATATTCATCTCAAAAGAAGATAAATAGCTAGTTTGAATTAGTCAAATAACTCTACTTTTATAGGGTTATCAATATTTTATACTTTTTATCAACTATGAGTACTCTTACTAACTCAATTAAGTGTGCAAATTAATAAATTTAAGATGGTGAATAAAATTTATTTTTCTACAAGATAAAAAGAGTTTTTTTTCTTTTCAAAATTTGCATAGTAAAAATAAATTAAAATTGGTTTAAGGGTAAATGGTTGATTATTACAACATCAAGTAACTATATATATTTGAATAACTACAATTTTCTAAGATCTAATATATTTAATTTCTTAAAGTATATGAAAGAAAATGAAGTATGGTTGTGCCTATTACCATGTAGGAAATGATTTCTTCTAGATAATTTAATAATTTATTATATTCTTTTTGTTTTCATAAAGTAATAAATATTTAATTTATTTGAAAGAATTAATTTTACACATTACAATATACACGTCGTTTATTGTAGATACATAGTAATAAATAATTAAGATTAAGATCACGGAAAAAAATTGAAAGTTTATCAATTAAAAATAACTAAAATAAAATTAATTATATATAATTAGTATGATAAATATAAAATTAATTGAGATAAAGAAAGAGTCTTACATTTAAAGAATGTGAATTTGAAGCTAAGGAGAAGCAAAATCTTATTATCTATCAAGTTCTACTTCATATTAAGTGATATGAGCATGTTACTGATGAGCGAAAACCGACATCGCCGATTCTTGCCAATACTTTGGTTTTAATATTTATAAAACTCTCGCAAGTGCACGAATCATTTCGTAGAAAATGATAAGTATACTCCCAAGGTCGATCTAAGGAAGGAATGTGTGTGGTTTTTAATTTATTATTCAAACTTTTAAAAACGTAATTAAATCCTAAACATCTTGTCACGATATTTTAGGGTTTTGTGTTTTTAATCTACTTACATAAAAATAAACATAGATTCAATAAACATTTATGCAAATTTTATCATTTATAATGGCGGAATATTTATGTATATAATAACTAAGTTAATTATGCTTGCTCATATTATCTAGGTTATTAAAGATATGAATTGATATTTATTGATTCTCTCTTTTTTGTATGAATACCACCTTTGGTGGGGTTAGATATTCTTTGGTAACTAAACAAATCAATTAACACCTATAGGTGGGGTTGATAACCAATTTGCTTAATTAAATTAATTCCTTTTTCTAAGAGATTGAAAATGAACCATTTAAATGCCACCTTTGGTGGGGTTAGACAGTTTAAACTTTATTCAAAGTGTCCAAATTAAACCTAAGAATTTAGTTATCCGAGTACTAACTTTCAAGTTTTAAAACCACTACTGAAAACATGTCGTCAATACATTTTCAGATAATAATTCTTATAAAAACTTTTGAAATAGAGCTTCACTCTAACTACCGGGCGATTGTACCATCAAATAAAAGAGCACTACTCTAAATCAGACCGGATAACTAAACCTTAAAATCTAATTTTTAGGTTTAAGTTTGTAATGAAAAATAATATATTTCTCTCTAAAATTCTTAATATAAAATCTTGAATAAAAACAAAATCATGTTAACTAACGGCCAGCATAATTAAATTTAATCACAGACAAATTAAATATAACATGTAAGAATAAAGCATAAAAATAACTGTAAAGAAAATAAAATCCTTACAGAACTTCGACGCTATTCCCGTTGCTGGGAAACCTCCAAGCGGAATTTGCACTCTCATTTATTGAATCAAAAAGCTAATAAATTATATAAACATAACTAGTTCTTCCCAAAAAAGGAAGAACTCTAAAACTATGAGAAATTAACTAAAAACTAAGAAAAACTAAAAAAACTAAAAATCTAATAAAAGAGAGAAAGAAAGAAGAGAGAAGTGTGTTTTGAAGGTGTTGAAGGTGTGTTTTGAAGTGAAGGGAAGGGGGTATTTATAGGTGAAGATGGAGAGAAAAAATGAGTAAAAAAATGTTAAAAAAATGTAAAAAACGCGTAATGGAAATGCTGAGGTCATTGATGACGTAAGCATGACGTCATGGGGGTGGCTGCACGTGAAAAATGGGGCGACAAGGCGTCGGCGCGCGCGGATGGTTGTCGCTGCGCGCAGGGGCACGTGCGTGAACAGTAGCCGCACGCTGGGGCACGCACGGGATGGGGCGCGCGGCTGGGCAGCTTAGCGACGCGGCGGCACAATTTTCTCCTTTTTGACCCATTTTGTCCAATTTTTCCATATTTGTTGACATTTCCTCATTTATTTATTAATATATTTGTGATGTATTGCTTCCAGTATTTCTCTTTGAGTCTTTAAGTTGCGTTTTTAAGCCAAAATACCTGAAAAACAATAAAAATACCCGTGATTCCGAAAAAGACAAATTTATATAAATATATGATAAAACATATAAATATATATATTTTTAATCAATTAATGTGCATAAAATCATGGTTATTTTAGTGCTTTTTGAGCACTCATCAGTTACTTATAATTACTCTTTGTTTAAATAGATTAAATTAGACTTGACTTTAATTAACATGAAATAAAAATAAAAAGTAAATTTTATTTTTATTATTATATTTTAAAAAATTAAAACATTACACTTTTTTGGATTGTGAATCTTGTTGAGTCCTAAGCGACCACTTAAATGGCCTAAGGGTTGTGCTAACCGTGTATATTGTTAATCAAATAATGTAGTAAAATATTATTTGAAAATTTGCTACATAAAAACACAACATTTAAAACAATTTAATGTGAAAGGGTTCTAGAGTAAAATTGGTCCTAAATTTTATAAACTCATTATATTCATTCACTTTTATGAATAAAATAGTGTACATTTTGCTGGTACTTGTGACAGCTGATGAATGCTTAAAAACATTAATTTTTTGTGATTTGATTATAATTAAATATGAATAAATAGATTTGATCATACATTTTTTTATCATTTTTATGCAAATTTATATGTTCGAAATGATGGGTATTTTTTGTTGTAATTTAGGTATTTTTAGCATCAAATATATAACTTGATCAATACATGAAGAACAACGTTTGAATCACTCAATTTACATCTTAAAAATTTAAAGGAATAAGTCATGTAAGCCTTACACGAAGAACTAGCCAATATGTAAGAGGTGTATGGTAAGAATTCAAGTTAAATATATTGTGCCACTGCGAACATCGTGTGTAGCAAAGTGGAAAAAGTGTGTCATAGCATGACCTATTTGGGATAGCATTTGGCAATGCTCTAACTATCTCAAGCTATGAGGGTGAAAATGGTTAGCCATACATTCATTAAATTTGCCAAAGCACTACTGCGCCATACTCTTCTTTTGTATATGTTTTGTTTTCTTTAGGTTTTCATAAAGAATAATGTAGAGTAGTTTTTTTCTATAGTCGTCAGTTTGTTTCTTTTCTTATTTTATTTTTAGTTTATACACAATTTAGATTAGATAATAACAAATACGAGGCAACAACATAGAGATGTTTTAGGTCAAGTGATACCAAAAGGTTGCTGAAAATTAGGGATTACTATGAGGATCAAGATCATAATTGTGGAGTAGGACACATCTGTCTATCTATTTTTGGTATCAAGATATAAAATGTATTCTTATTTATTTTCAGTAAACTCTTTTGTATTTCTTAAATTTTTTGAAATTAATTTACAGATTATTTATTAATTTTAAGTATGCCTGACTGATTGTTATAATGGAAATTTAGTTCTATTGTTATGTTTGTGTTAATTATTAAGGAACATATTTTTAATAATTAATAAATAGAGATTATTTTCTATTTTTAGATTTTTACAAAGTTTATTATTGATTAATATATTAATAACATATTTTTCGTAATAGATTTAAAATATAAAAATTAGGCTTCAGATGTATTATATAGAACTAATTTAGACATCTTAAATATGAGTTTAAATTGGTAACCCAATAGAAGGTATCAAATTAAATGGTTTGTTAATTATTTAGATATTAGGCATAATTTAATCAAATTAACTCGTAACTCGATCAAAGATTTTAAGTGGTTTAATTAATATCAAATAGTGACCCAATTGAAGGCATAATTTACATAAAATGGAGAATCAATAATCTAGATATATACTTAATTAACCTAAATAATTTTAACAAGCATATTCAACTAGCTAAATTTCCCACTAATCCTCTACTAATTGTTAAATTTTTATGTCCTAAATTTATTTAAGTCAAATCTATCTTATATCATTTTTGTATTTTACTATTAGTTTAATATTTTTAAAAACCTAAATATTATGATAGGATGTTTAGGTTTTGTTTTCACGTTTATTTTTAATAAAATTGATGAATTATTTAAAATCATGTAAATCTTCTTTAGACCAACCTTGGAAATGTACGTATCGCTTATTATAAGTTATCCATACACTTATGAGCTTTTATAAATTTATAAAATATAACTATCAAGTTTTTGGCGTCGTTGTTAGGGAGGAATAACGTTTTAAATTTTTATTATTAAAAATTTTAAATTTTTTTTGTAAATATTTGTGATTTGTTTTTGTGAAAATTTGTGGTTGTTTAATTTAAAAATCAAAAAAATCCAAAATTAAAAAATTTAAAATAATAATTTAAAGTTCAAAAATATAATTTAGTTCATTTTTTACTTTTTATTTTAACTTCTCTTTTTTATTAATTTTTTTTAGTTATTTATTTACTAATTAATTTAATTTCTTTTTAGTATTTTGTTTGTCTACTAATTTTTATGTTAAATTTATTTTCTTTTATTTATTTATTTTTATTTATTAATATAATGAAATTATTTCTTTTTGTTAATTAATTTTATTTCTTTTTTTGTTATTTATTTTTATTCAGTATTTTTATATACTAACTCTTATTTCTTGTATATTATTTTTTATTTTCTTTTATTAACTTATTTGTAGTTGTTTATTTATTTACTATTATTATTATTATTTATTTGCTTGTATCTATATATTATATTTTTATTATCTATTTATTTTTTATTTTTTATTTTTTATTTTGACATGTGATTTTATTTATTTGTTTTGGTAGTTTATGCGAGGTAGGAGATCCTTAGAGAATCCACTTGAACCTTTCATAAATAATGTAAATAGATCAAAAGAACTTTTAAGAAGACTGGATACTAAAATCGAGCAACCTTTTTTTAGCTTACCATAGAGCCAATTCTAGACCCTTTAGTTGAACCAGTAAAAATGGGGGATAATCCTATACCTAGAGAAATAGCTATGAAGGAGTATGTATGGCCAATAATTGGAACTATTACTGCTTCAATTTAGTTGGGTGAGGCAACACAGAATTATGAATTGAATCAAATTCATTATTTCATGCAACCCTCTTTTCATATATTGCCTAATGAAGACTCTTTGTCTTTCATTAGTGACTTTTATTCTACATTCCAAACTTTCCTTTCTCGGTGTACTTAATGAGGACTAGCTTATAATGAGGTGTTTTCCCTACAATCTAAAAGATAGGACCAAGGCTTGGTTAATGTCTCCCCCTCTAGGTTCCCTAATGACCTCAAAAGACTTCTAAATTGAGAGAAATGAACCATTCCATGAGGCTTGGGATATGTTCAAACTATTCCTCACTCAATGCCCTCATCATAGTTACCCACTACAGCCATATTACTAGTTTTTCTATGATGGGTTTACACAATAGTGTTAATTCATCCTTGGGAAAGAAAAATTCCTTTGAGACTTATAATCTCTTTGAAATGTTAAGTGGTACCCAAAAAAATGTTCTTGAGTGAGAAGAACTAAATTCTATGAAATATACTATAGTACTGAAGTATATATGCAACTTGCACAACTGACCAAGTAAGTTGTACTTCTTGTTACATATGGCATTCCAAACAAAAAAAACTTGGACTGGTGAATGTAATGGCTACCAACCTCAACCTAGTTATAACTCCAATGAAAATACTTATAACCCAAGGTGGAAAAATCATCCTAATTTCTCTTAGAGGATAAATAATCCTTCCTTTGCCCAGAACTTTAACCAATAGCCCTAACAATACCACCTCCATCCAGTTCGACAAAATCCTTCCAATAAACCAAGCTTAAAGGATAACTTGAAAGCTTTTATTCAAGTATGAAAACACAACCAATCCAAAAATAATCAAATGTTGGACTCATTGGAAGCATACATGAAAAAAGGTTGGAGATAGAAATAGAGCAACAGTCTGAACACTTAAAAAAGTAAGCAAAAGAGTAGTTGTCAGGGCAGAATGATAAGTGAACTCAATGATATGAGGACATTTAGTTTATTAAAAATAGAAGTCCTCCAAGCAACATTTTGCTAAGATGATAAACTAAGTCCTGGATAGGAGGTAACCTATTATTCTTTTTTATTTGTATTTATTTATTTATTATTTTTATTTAATAGTTATAATTTTTTTTATTTTTTTTTTTGATATTTTTATTTTATTATAATTGTTTAGAACATAGATTTTATTTAGTATTTAGTATTTAGTATTTAGTATTAGATTAGTTATAGTATTAGTTTATTAATTTATTTATTAAAAAAGAGAATATGAGCCACGGTATGGGATATACAAGATAAAATTAGGGAATGAAGAATATCTTATTATGTCGCGACATGAATTTTTGTGCGTCATTTCCCATTGGTACTTGAACGTTTGGTCTAGAAGAAATTATAATCGCACTACAGCATGAAATAACATGTACCATGGTCACATTTAAAATTTTTCACTAGAACCACTAGCCCTAAGTGTTCCACACCGTTTTTCTCTCATTTATTTCTCCTTTTCTTACTAAAATCTAATTTTCTCTTCCCCAAAAGTCAAAATCCTCCAAAAGTCATGCATTTTTTTTAATTAAAATCCTTCCTATTTCTTTATACACTTTCCATTCCTAAGTGATTTCTAGTCATTTCTTGAAAGATTTTTTTTCAAATCTTCCACAAGCTCTTCAAGATAGTCAGTCTTCATCTTTTCCAACAAAGGGTTATGCAAATGACGAGTAAGTAACCAAACATCCATTTGTTTAAGAAACACATCAAACTGTTCAACTAAGGTTAATATCATTCTTATAGATGTAAACTTAACAACTGGAGAGAAACCTTTATTCAAACCAATACCTTATTTTTGTGTAAATCCTTGTACAACTAATCTAGCTTTAAACCTAGATGGTTCAACACCTTTTATAACATATTTTGTTTTAAATAGCCATCTAGAATCTAATACCTTTGCATTCTTAGGTATTTTTACAAAAACCCATGTTTTATTTTTAATAAAAGAATTAAATTCATCTCGTATAACATTTAACCAATTAGAAGCATCAGAGGAATTTATAACATCATTAAAAGTTTTAGGTTCAAAATAATATAATTCAGATGCAACAAATAAAGCATAAAAATTCAAACCATCATATACATATTTAGATGCAAATAAAGAATTAGAGTACCTCTAAGGAGTAACAATGGATCTCCTGGACCTATCTCTAGCTAAAATGTAATCAGTTAGTTCAGGGTAACTGCTAGGAGAACCTATTGAATCCTAAGTAGTTCCATAATCATCACTAGTATCTATCTTATGAGTAATAACACGAGGATGAGTGGTTACTGGTACTTCCACCTTAATTGAGGCATTCTACTTATTAGAAAAAGAGGAATTCAAGTTTAGATCACAATAAAATTGGGATTCATTAAATATTATACTCTTACTTGTAATACACATTAACACCAAAAGGATAACCAATAAAGACACACGTTAATGATCTAGACTATATTTTACCTTGATTTACATAACTATATACAATGTAGCCAAAAATATAAAGATTAACGTAGTCTACAAGTTTACCTATCCAAAGTTCCTCAAGTTTCTTGAATCTAGAGAACCTACTCCTTTTCTATTGTGGTCTAGGATGTTGTTGTCGTGCTTGTCCTAGGGTAGTCATTTATTTTGTGAACATTTTCGTGGTGAGTGGAGTATTTTATTTTAGGCCTTCATCCTCAAGGATGGCCTCATGGTTGTGGTTAACATATGATCTAGTATTTGTTTTGGTCATATCAACATTTTAGAAAAGTAAATTGTAACTACTCAATACTATTTTCTTTGTATACCAAAATATCAATTAAAGCAAGTAGTGAATTAAGTTCAATAAATTGTAACTTACCTGGATGACATTAAGTTGACTTTCCATGCTATGTCCCCTGATTCCCAAAAGTCTACAAAATTAGTCTAAACTTTTTCTTTGATACAAACTGTAATGCCTTAAAATTTCCCACGAGGACAAAGTAGAACGTGTAACCCTTTTTGAATATCTTGAATAAAACTAGGGAATTTTTTTTCTTTATTTAATAAATCAAAAGAACCATTATATCATTTTATCATAAAGCAGTTTTGGTCATAACAAACTGTAGCAGTAGAATCTAAAACACAAACATAAAGTATCACAAGAAAAAAATTTAAAATAATTAAGCTTTTAGAGGTCTCTTGTTTTGGGAAACCACTTGATCTCTACACAACACCAATCATCATCTCTTTTCCATCAAGGATCATTATTTATCATCTAAAAATGTTGAAACACACATGAATAAGCTAATGTTCAGTAAGTAAATTTTCATGTAGTATACACCATGATGGATGTATATAGATTTCATACAAATGTTCATTTCTTATAGTTAGACATATCGTCTATCTTTTGTTTAGTTATAGTATCATTATTAGCTTATCATTTCCATTTCCTTCATAGTAGGGCTCTTATATGATACCTATGCTATTGGTAACCAGTGGGCCATGGTTTTTGGAACCTATTCTAACTATCAAATCCATAGTAGTATCATACTTGGGGCATAACATGAATATGATATAACCAAGGTATCACACACATATCAATGATCCCAAAAGGGTTTATCCTCTCTTGTGGCCATAGGGAGAACTTTCACATATACAATAATTCATTGATTTAACTTTGGTGGGTCTATCGATCCCTCCTGCGTCCTTTTCCTACTCAGTCCTCAAAACATAAGCATATACAAAATTTAACATTTTTTAACTTTTGTCTTTTGAAAATTTACTCTTATATGTCTCTTATATCATACATTCAAGGTATCCTTAATATTTTTAAAATACATTATTAATATCGACATGAAAGTAAGCATGTATGCATAAGCATATGTAATATTATCATACAATTCAAAGATCACATAAATTCACACAAGCATATAATGTACTCATAAAACTATACTAGTAAAATAAGGTTGAGATTTACTTACTTGAATCCTAAAGTAAAGAGAAATGGAAAACAAAGTTTTGAATTCAAAATTATGCCTCTTAGAACATTGTAAAAATAAACAAGTTCTTTAGGAAATAATACTTATACAAGAGAAAAGGATGATTTTTGGAATAAAGTGAAGAAGTTAGTTCATTTGTGCCCTGATGAGTAGAACCAGCATCGTGTAAGCAATACCGATCCTACAAAGACTTTGGTTTTTTATTTGTAAAACTCTCGCGAGTGCACGAATCATTTTACAGAAAATGACAAGTATGCTCCCAAAGTCAATCTAAGGAAGGAATATATGTGGTTTTTAATTTATTATTCAAACTTTTAAAAACAAAATTAAATCCTAAACATCCTGTCACGATATTTTGGTTTTTGTTTCCTAATCTAATGACATAAAAATAAACATTTATGTAATTGTTTTATCATTTATAATAGTAGAGTATTTATAGATATAATAATTAAGTTAATTATGTTTGCTCATATTATTTAGGTTATTAAATATATAAATTGATATTTATTAATTCTTCTTTTATATATATAAATACCACATTTGGTAAGGTTAGATATTATTTGTTAATTAAACAAATCAATTAACACATATGCGTGGGGTCGATAATTTATTTGGTTAATTAAATTAATTATTTTTTTAATAGATTGAAAATAAACCATTTAAATGCCACCTTTGGTATGGTTAGACATTTTAAACTTTAGTCAAGGTGTTCAAATTAAGCCTAAGCCTTTAATTATCCGAGTACTAACTTTCAAGTTTTAAAACCATTACTGAAAATATGTTATCAATACATTTTCAAATAATAGTTCTTATAAAAACATTTGAAATAGAACTTTACTCTAACTATCGAGCGATTGTACCAACAAATAAAAGAGCACTACTCTAAATCAAATCGGATAATTAAACTTTAAAATCTAATTTTCAGATTTAAGTTTGTAATGAAAAATAATATATTTCTCTCTAACATCCTTAATATAAAATTTTGAATAAAAACAAAATCAATTTATTTTATAGAAATATTTTACCTATTTAATATTTCACAAGCATAATAACATTATTATTATATCATATTTACAAACAGTCATCTATGTTAAATTTAATCATAGACAAATTAAATATAACATATAAGAAATAAAACATAAAAATAACTGTAAATAATTCATTTTAAAATTATACCTTAAAAGGATCATTGCAAAACTTTGATGTTAATTCTGTTGCTGGAAAACCTTCAAACAGATTTACATTTCCATTTATTGAATCAAAAACTAAAAATCTGTAAAAGTATAGTTAGTTCTTCTCTTTTAGAGAAGAACTTTAAAACTAAAAACTAAGAAAACTTTCTAGAGAGAGAAATCTATAGAAAGAAAGAGCTGAGAAAATTGTATCTTAAGGTGTGTTTTTTACAATAGGGGAGATGAGATTTTTATAGGTAAGGAAAAGGCTAAAAAAGTGGAAAAATATCTTAAAAAATGATGATAGATGCCTATTGGATAGACTTGCATGCATGTGGGGCATTGACGCGCTTGACAAGGAGGGATTTGTAGCCGAAAATCTGTTGACGCGTGCGGGATTAGCGGCGTGAATGGATGTTGACGTAGGCACTAATGCACGTAGAATTGTAGTATGATGTGCGTGCAACTGTGCGTGGAATTACGGCTTGAATGGGCGTGGCTACACGCGAACTTTCAGCGTGATGTGCGTGCAGCTAGGCAGTTTGTCATTTTTTTTTTACTTTTTCTCATTTTTCTCTCAACATATTTGTGATGTATTACCTCTAGTATTATTCTTCGAGTCTTTAAATTATTTTTGAAGCGAAAATACTTGAAAAAAAAAACATAAATACCCGTGATTTCGAAAAGATAAATTTATATAAAAATATGATAAAATCGTATAAATATAAATTTTTTAATCAATTAAAGTTCATTAAATAATGGTAATTTTATTGTTTTAAGCACTTATCACGCCTTTTTTGTAAATTTTTCTACACCTGGTTACCCCTATACTAGGCCTCGTCGTGGTGGGTATTAAGGCTCATCGGGACCATGTAGGGGTGTGTGGTGAGCCCTTGGCATTTTATTTTTTTTAAGAGCATATATTTCATTTTTAAAGATTCCAACAATATTATATTTAATCCAAGTTAAAGAAAAGAATACCATTGAGAAAAAATAAATGGAGTTAGGAATCTTATAACCAAAACCTTATAAAACTCCAAAATACTATTAATTCTAAGTAATTTGATCTTGCTACCCTTTTATTTACCTTTGACCTTTGATATTGATTTTGACCTTTTCCTACTCTCTATTGAAACTCTTATCTCTTTTCTCATTCTTATTCCTTAAATAAAGTCCATCACTCATTTATGTCTTTATATTTATCAAATAGAGAATTTAACAAAATAATAGACTGAGTCTCTTCCTCAACTTGATGATCCATGTTATCAAGTTCAGTATTAATATTTTAAAATCATCAATTTTTTTCAAAATCTTTGACAAATCTATTTTAAGAAATTAAAAACAATATTTCATATGCTCTTTATGAGATAATTAGAAATAGATCAATTTCTACCAATTTTATAAAATCAATTAATTAGAAAATAATATTTTAACTCAAAAATAACTTAAATTTAAGCATTTAAAAGTCTCAATTTAATATTAAAATAATTTAAGATATTCAAGTAAAAACTAGGTAGCCAAAAGCTTTATCAAACCATCCATATTTTTGTACAAATAGCTAAAAAATCACGTCCATTGCATAAATAATACTCCTGCTAAACTTATATATATATATATATATATATTAGTCATTAATACGTGTGTTATACGTGAATACCTACACTTTGAAATTAAATCAGAAATTATTTTTATTTATAATATGCTTCACATTACATAATATATATATTTAAAAATATATTTTTAATAATAATCCATCATATTTAACGTGGACTAAATATATAATTTCTCTTACTTGAAAATGACAGCTTTTTTTATCAACTAAGTGACCATCCACAAAATTAGATACCTTATTTAAAGAAAATACTAACTTGTTAAAAAAAATAGTACAATGGTTATACATCCAACTTAGTACTTCTAGCAAAAGGAAAAAAAAAACAAATTGCCTTAGTGCTTCCTTATTTAACGAGGTAATTAAATATTTAATCATTTTAATTATTTAAAGTTATTCATAAAAGCTCATTAGAAAAATAATTTATGTTTCAACTTCATGCATGCTTCAATTTATATAATATAATGTAATTTACTCTTTGTTATTAGGTGATAATACAAATATTTTTACGATATATTTTTCTAATAAAAATAATTATAAAATAATTTCATGAAAATAAATTATTTGAACAATGTAAAGAATAATAAGAGTTCTAAAGAAACATTTATCTCAGCATTTATCATTACATATATAGCCGTCCCTCTCATGTATAAAAAGTTCAATGATACTCTATATTCTAAACATGTATAAGTAATATTTAGAATCCTTGTCATCCATGCATTTTCTAACACATCAAGTTAAAAGCCTCCGATAATTTTTATAACAAAGACTAATATTCATGTAATCTAATTAATGTATTAAAATGAAACATTAAATTTAAACCTTTATTTATTAGATAAAAATATCTTGTTCCATCTTATAGTAAATAATGGTCTTTTTTACGTAGAGTTTTACAAAATAACTCTTATTTATGAAATTGAAGAGTTTTATTGTTATAAAATAAAACTTAAATCTATTAACTAAAAACTAACAAAATAAAAACAGGTTTTAAAAAATATGATTAAAATAAGAATAAAAATAATTGTAGGATTATTCTCGACAACTATCATGTATTATAAATTAATAAAAATAGGGTGGGACTTGGGTTCTCTTTTTGGTTCTTGGATGACAAATCAAGTGATTCCACTTTCTTACACATCACCACGTGCATGCGTCCCAATGGAGACAATTCTGTCCTCCACAACCAGATAGATGTGACACTGTTACGTTAATTACCTTGTTGATATTTATCTTATTCCTTAGTACATCTTTTAGGTGTTGATATCAGGAAAGGAAGAGCCAGAGGCTCCACTTTCCCCTGCAATGGATGCTGTTGTTAGAGTTTTTAAACGTGTATCTGGATTGTCTGAGAGTGAGGGTGACGCTAAGTCTGCAGCTTCCGCGGTTGGAACCGTGGGTTGGGAGCAATTTTTTTAAATTTTGGTGTTATAGATGAAGACAAATAAGAGAATTTTTGATGATAGTGAGAATGGTAGTAACTTTTTGTAGAAGAGTTTTATATTTAGCTTTATCTTGGATGTCAGTTTTTAAAGAATTGAAAGATTATTATCAATTTCTTATAAGTTGTAACTGAGGACTTTGTTTATCATAGTTAGGTTACGAAACTTTGGTTATTACAGGGCATATAGTTACTAATTGGTATATGTACTTTTGTAAGTATTCCTTATTTTAATATTACTTAATCTTTCTTATAGAAAAGCATGGTTAGATTTTTTTTCGCCTATGTGTTACTTCAGAGGCCCGAATAATTAATTTTTTAGTTGTTATATGCCCTGATATTTGCTATTAGCTATTATCATATATATATATATATATATATATATATATATATACACACACATACTAGCCAAGTCCACGTGCTTTGTAAGTGATGCTATTTTATTTGTTTAATATTATGAATAAATGTACGATAATAGCTAAATTTTGCTTAGTTTTCTGACATTATAATATATTTTTAAGATTAAAATATATATTTCATTTTGTAAAAGCAATATTAAGATAAGAATTAGGCAAGAAGTGAGCCAAAACCAAACCAAAAAGACTTGTTTGGTGACATGTTTCCACGAACAAATCATTAATTGACGGGTGATTAAAAAGTTAGCTTCATATATTTTACATGTAGCATTAGATTTAAATCATAATTGATAAAATTCAAATTGATTTGGAAATTTGGGGGAAAAAATTGTTGGTTGAGAGTTGGACACTCAATTTGGATAATATATGACATGACTACATGCAAGAGATTTAATTGGAAGTGATTGGATTTAATTTTATTTTACGCCATTTAAATAATTTATTTTGAAAATAAGAGATGTAAAAATAATTGGACGTCATTTATTTTTGTTCCCTGTTATTTTGTTTCTCTTATTAATTTGTCATGTATATTATTGAATCATTAACATAATGGATTATGGAAATAGGGTAGGAACTTCAAAAAGATTGAAGCAGGGAGGTGGAATTGATTAATAGGGATGAAAATGGATAAGACAAAAATTGGAAACAGATGGGCTAAAATTAAAAACTCAGTGGCTGATTTCAACCTCTTGCGGGAAATGCAGCGTTAGAGGGTTTGGAAGGTGCCACAGCGTTGAATCCTTAAAAAGCCAAAAAAAAATTCCTATGCTCGAACTTCAAAAATTTGATGGTAATATCTTCTAGAGAAATCTGGAGAATTTCAGATTCGATACAAATCTGGAAATTCTATTTAATATCAAGGCTAACAAACTACATCTTCTCACATATTTATATACTCTTCCTTCCACTACACCTCCTAACATTTTCTAAAGAGCACTTATTTTAGAACAATACATTTAGACAACAATAAGAATCAACATTGTGGACTTTTCTAAACCATAATTATTTGCACAATGACCAACCACAATTTTTAGACTCTTGGGAGATTCAAAAAGACATCGGACCGTATTTAATTCATTAAACCACTGTTAATTCTGCAGAAAAATAATGAAAATATTATTTTCCCCTCCAGTTTCTCTTTTCCATTATTCTAATTTATCTCTTATGATTGATTTCATTGTTGGGGTTGAAAATATGCATCAAAAAGGTGCAATCTGATATGGAGCCAAATGAAAGATTTACATGTTTAAAGGGTTTATAAGTTTCCAAAGCGATTTGTTGGTGATTGAAATATATGTAGTATGGGAATCACGATGATTGATATGACATCACTTGGGAAAATTTGTCCCCTTTAACAACCATTTATAGTCAAACATAGAGACACATCACACATTGTTACATGATTTGCAACATGTGCCTTTTCTGTAAAAGTTTGGATTCGAGGTGAGGCCGGGTAGACTCTGCTTGGCCTAGTGGTTCTTATCTCATGATTTGCATGTAGAATAGGCTTTGAGGTGAGTTGATGGAATGTACCATCCACACCATGGTGTAGGCTAGTACGATAAAACTTGGTCCTAAACAATGCCCAAACAATTGATATCTTATATACATCCAACATGGGTTAATCAATGGTTTGGTCTTATTTGATTTTTGGGTATTTTTTGGTTTTACATTAGCTTCAACTTAACTGTTAAGTCTAGGATTCCAACCCAAAAAGTTGATTTATTAAGAGTAGTAAATTTCAATTATATACTTAGTTTTCTTTTCATATTTATCTAATATGAGACCATTCACACATTGTAATAGTCCTCTTGGAACGAGAGTACAAACCGTGCCTTAAATCAAGGATCATTAATAGTACTCATTTTTTTTTTCTTTTATCACTTTGTCAAATTGAAGTTTTTGTATTCAGATAGACATTAGGTAGTTATATTGTGGTTTTCGGTGCTTGTTTTTAGTGCTAGATTTTCTTCTCATATAGCAGTTTTAATGGCCTATTTTGTTGACTGTGCTCGTGGGGTGCATTTGTAGAATATATATATATATATAACTTTAGATGAATATGACATAATTAAAAACCCTTCTATATGCATCATATTTTTGTTGTTGAATAGTTTAAATGAAATATAATTACTCAATAAGATAATTTAATCTGCTTTTTATACATATAATTATGTGTTATATCTATTGGATAACAATTGGATGTCAATAGATTTTTTTTAAAAAATAAAATGATCTAACAATATGAGGCAAACGTTTTAAGGCTCATACATAACTTTGAGTGATGCATTTTCGATAATTAGCAAAAAATGAAAAAATAAAAATAAAGAATGATGCATTATACGTGTCAACAACTTGTTAATTTTAGCATAATTCAGTTTTTTATGTATCTTGGAAATATATGTTGATTTTGCATTTTTTTCCGAAGTTAAAACTTTTTCCCCAAAAAAAAAAACATTCTTCACTATTCACTAATTATGATATTACTTGTTGGACTTGATTTAAACCCAAGAGGTTAACCAAAAGGTCAACCTACTAATAGTATCATATTTTAACTATATATCCAATTCACTCTTCATGTACATCTAAAGTAGGACTTATTCCCACAACCAACATTAACAATATTGAATTTATGTCATTAGTCATGTATTTTGAAATGGATTGAAAAAACATAGCCTTGGATAGATGTTTCTTGTGTAATTTTAGTTATTATTTAAATGTAGGAAGAGAGAAGGATGAAAAACTAAAGAACACCATTACGGTCTCACTGTTGGCAATGAGAAAGATTATAGGAGATTTGTTACACTAAAAGCCAAAACTAAGAGTTATAGTTGGCAAAGTAATGTAGGAAAGAGAGTCATAGTCTTTTATTATTATTATTTTTGTTTTAATTATTGTAAGGTCATTAGTAAAGTCCCCTTAGCATATTAAAAGTCCATTAGTATATATATGTATAGGTTTTTATTTTATTTTATGTTTTAATTAGAATATTGAATATTTGATATTATGAATGTTTAAGAACAAGTTGTTTTCTGGTTATCCTCCAAACTCCTATTCTCCTTCTTCTTTCTAATTCAATTCTTTACTTCCGTGTCAATTTCTCCCTACATGCATCACAAAGAGTATGAAGAATAAAAGACTAAAGAGTAGCTAAATAGGTTGATAAGTAATAAGAATAGCCAAATTGATAAGCATAAAGACTCACGTTTATCAAGCAAAAAGTGACATAGTTCAGTTGGGCACAAATTGAGTAAACAAGTGACAAATTTGAGTAAATAAAATGAACAAATATATCTAATTAAAATTAATATTGCCTCTGTAATGATAATCTAAGAGAACTAAAACAAAAGTAATTTGAAGTAAAACACTTTGGACATAGGCTCGACTCAACTAAATTGATGCTAAGGAGAATTTGATGACAATGGCGGTGGATCTTAGGTGAGAAACATATGTTAGAAGGATGATGAGTGACGTGAGTCTGATGGATCACACCCTTTGATGTTCACACCCCAAAGACGAGGATCACTGATGGTGGAATAATTGAAAAAATTTAGTAACTCATTACATTTGCATATGAGGGTGTGTTTTACTATTGATGGAGGTGTGTTATGTTAGGTTGTTATCGTTGGCATGGATTGTAGATGATGGTTGCTTTTGATCTCTAGTTGCAACACTAGTTGATAAATATTAGTAGAAAAGTTATGGATTGAAACCTGTTCCATTACTTTGTAATGAAAAAGTAGATTGATAAAGTTGGAGGAAACAACTGGCATCAAAGTATGACGAGGGAGGGTGAGAAAACCTGAAAATTCCATCGAATTTTCATTGATAGTAATGAGTATTTATATACATTGGAGATTTCCCACTAGAGAACCCTAATGAATCAAAACCATACTAGACGTCTAGACTAATGAAGAAAAATGTTACTATAATTATTTTATTTTCCAGTATTTTTATTTTTGGGCACCTACTTACCTAGTTTACTGTTTTTCCTACATTCTTTTCGTTTTTCTTGTTCATGTTGTATTTTTTAGCATGTCTTGGCCTGTTAGGTTTTAGGTTTTAGCTAGATGGCATAGTAAATATGTTAAAGGAATATAATGGAAGCTGCCTTTATATTATTAATGTTGTCTGTATAAGTTATTATGTAATGTACTTGTTCCTTGCTTGGTTTTTCCTAATTTAATTTAACTTGTTTCTTTTCCGTTCTTTCTTAATATATGGTAGGCAAAGTATGCTTTGGACTCCCATTTGCGTGGTTGATCCCCAGTGAAGCAACGCAAATATTGTTCTAGTGTGCGGTTGGTTACCTCAGTCAGTCCATCTGTTTGAGGGTGGTAACTGAAACTCATGCACAATTGGGTTCCTTGTAAATGAAACAACTCTTGCTAGAAGAAACTAATAAACACCTTATCACGGTCACTAATGATAGAAGTAGGCATACCATGCAAGCACAAGATGTTGGACAAAAAGGTCTTGGCACAATGGGGGCTAAAATGGGTGTTTCATAAGAATGAAATGAGCATATTTACTCAAACGGTCCATAATCACCATTATAATTGTATGTCATTTTGATGTTGGTAATCCTTCCACAAAATCCATTGAGATATCAGCCTAAATCTTCTCAGGTATGGAAAGTGGTTGAAGCAACCCTACTGGTCTCACAATCTCTGTTTTAAACCTTTGGCAAGTCTCACACTCCCTGAGGAATTTCTTCAACATTTGGCGCAGTTTGAGCCAAGTGAAGCTACTTTTGATACGAGATAGGGTTTTTTGGAACCCAAAGTGTCCCCCCATTGAGGTGGATTGACAATCAGCTATGATCTGAGGTATAAAAGAGGATTTATGGCTCATATATACCTTGTTGTCTTTAAACTAGACCCCATCTGGTTGTAACAACTTATGAGCCATTGTAGAAGTAGATTTGGCTATCAGGTTTGTGTAGAAAGGATCCTACTGAACTTCCTTTTATAGTTGTGGCCACCAGTCCATCTGTGACTGAGATATACTTAAAAAAAGAACTCTACTACTCGTGAAAGAGAATTAGCTCCTTGGTTTTCCTTCCCACGTTTGTATTCAATTTTATAATCATAGCCAAGTAGCTTAGGCAACCATCATGCCTATGTTGGGGGTGGTAATGAGTTGCTCTAGCAGATATTTTAGGCTCCTCTGATCAGCGAGGATGGTGAATGGTTTTCCTAATAGGTAAGGACACCACACTTGTATAGCTTTAATGATAGCTAACATTTCTTTCTCATATGTTGATAAAGCCAATGTTGAACCCTTGAGAGCTTGGCTAAAGTAAGCTATTGGTCTGCCTACTTGAGTAAGGATAGCCCCTAACCCGATGCCACTGGCATCACATTCAATTACAAATCTTTGGGAAAAATTTGGAAGGCTCAAAATTGGTGGTGTTGTTAGGGCCTCTTTTAACTTTTTAAATGAGTTTTCAGCAGATACATTCCAGTTAAACCCTTCCTTGCTCAAGAGACAAGTTAAGGGAGCTACCAAACTACCAAAATTATGCATAAATTTACTGTAATAGCCAACTAACCCCAGAAATCCTCTAACTCTTTTAGATGTGGTTCGGGTTGGCCATTCCTTAATAGCTTGGATCTTTGAAGGATTCATAGAAACCCCTTGATCTGAGACCACATGACCCAAATATTCTATTTGTTTTACCCCAAATTGGCCTTTGGTTTCTTTGGCATACAAGTTATTAGTTGCTAGAAGTTAAAAGGGCTACTCTCACATGCACCAAGTGATCATCCCTTGATTGAGAGTATATCAAGATGTCATGAAAGAATACTTGGATGAACTTTCAAAGGTAAGGTTTGAAAAGATCATTCATGAGACCTTGGAAAGTAGTTGGGGCATTAGTGAAGCCAAAAGGCATTACTAAGAATTCATAATGGCCTTCATGGGTTCTAAAGGCTGTCTTAGGGATATCCTCATGATGAACTCTTATTTGATGATACCTTGATCGCAGATCTATCTTGGAGAAAACATGAGCCCCGTGGAGCTCATCTAGTATCTTATCAATCACAGGAATGAGGTACTTGTCCTTAATTGTGCTATCATTCAAAGCTCGATAGTCTACACAAAATCTCTAGATGCCGTCAGTTTTTTTTACCAACAAAACTGGTGAATAAAAAGGGTTGTTGTTATGCCTGATTAGCCCAGACTGAAGGAGTTTTTTAACCATCTTCTCAATTTTTTCCTTTTGATAATAGGGGTAACGGTAGGGTTTGACATTAATTGACCCTGCTCCTGGCTTCAGAGGTATACGATGATCTTATTGTCTTTTTAGAGGCAGCTCTGAGGGTAGTTCAAATATATGAGAGAACTATGTTAATAATTGTCTCATTTATGGAAATGGGGAAACATCCTCCTATGGGTCTTGAACCCTTTTGGGTAAAATCTGAAGGAACAATCCTTGTTGGTTAGGGTTGCACTATCAGTTCTTTGTAAGCCTTGGAATGTATGAGTGACTCCTCATATCTTGAAACTGAGGGTGAGCCTTTTATAATTCATTTCTATTGGACCTAGGGTTTCAAGCCATTGAACCCCAAGCACTACTTGGCATACAACTACTGGTAGCACAAAATAATCTGTTGAGACCAGATACCCTTGAATAGAAAGAGTAAGGCCTCTACATTACCTCAAACATTCAATCTTTTCACGATTGGCTATCATAACTTCCAATTTCTGATTCTTAGTGATAGTGAAGCCAAACTGGGAAACCAAGGTTTGAACAATGAAATTATGTGTACTACCCCCATCTATCAAAACTAGTACCCTTTTATTTCTTAGATTTCCCATGACTCTAAGTGTTTGAGGATGACTAGTATCTGTTATTACGTGAAACAAGATTTCTGGCATCAGCTCTTGAGATTCTTGTTCAGGGTGCTCTTCTTTTGGAGTTTCTACAGGGTTTTAAGGCAATTCCTCTATCATAAACATTTGGGGTCGCACGCAATGGTGACCTACTACAAAGTTCTCATCACAATAGTAGCACAAGTCCTTATCTCTCCTTTCTCATGCCTCCTGATTAGTTATTCTTTTAAAAGTCACTGGTTGGGATGGAGTGGAATGCTGCAGAGGTGAGGATCCCAGCACACCAGCGTGGGAGTGGTTTGTTGGTTTGGGAATGCTTGTATAAGACTGATAACATGGATTCTGGGCAGATTTCCTCTGCAACATATTTTTCTCTTCGATGAGCCTAGCTACCCAAATGGCCTCAGTTAGTGTTTTAGGCTGCTTGATCTTCACATCGAGGCAAACTTCATCTTTTAATCCAGCTATAAAGAACCCTATTAGGAATGCTTCTAGTAGTCCATCCACTCTGTGTGACAATATTTCAAAGGCTTCTTGGTATGTTGCTACACTGGTGGTATGCCTTAGGTGAGTTAGAGCTTTTGAGGGATCTTCGTAATCTGTTGGTCTAAATCTGAGTTGAACAGCATTGGTGAATTTCACCCAAGTGAGAGGTCCATGAAACTTGGTCAGCCAGCGATGCCATTGTAACGCAATTCCTTCCAGATGGAAGGACACGAGTTGCACCTGTTGATATGGGCTAACATTAGTAAACTCAAAATATTGTTCATCTCTATAGATCCAACCAGTTGGATCTTCACCAGGAAATCTGGGAAATGAAAGTTTCAAGTTAGGGTAGGGGTTGTCTATGGTCGATCGTGAAGTGTGGGGGTGAGGTCGTAGAGTTCCTTCTCGTGCGAAGGGGTTAAATTCTAGAGGGTTATGGGTTGCTCGTATTGCCTATAACTGAGAGAGCACAGTGTCGAGGATTTCCATAACCTTAGTATGAAATTCCATATTGGATTTTCCCTGAGTATCCATGGTCGAATGGCTCTAATACCACTGATACAATAAATTGTATATAAGAAACTAAAGAAGGAAGAAGAGCCAGATAATGAGCTGAAATTGGGTAAATATTCTCGATAACTCTTCTGATTTCTGAGTGGCTTTATATATAGCCTTACAGGAACCAAATTGGAGAACAATTTCTAAATGATTTCTGACATCCCTAACAGAATTCCTAGCCCAAATTTATTCTATGGTCCACTTCTGTTTTTCTAACCAAATTTGCACCTTCCCTGCGCCTATCCTCTGCGCACATCCATGCGCTCTGTGCTGTTCCGATGAGGATGAACAGAATTAGCTCGTATCACATCTATGGAAGGCATATCATAGAGAATAAGTGTAGGGTCAGTTTGTATTTAAACTCCTAGTTTAATTAGGAGATTTGTTATTTTTTCCCCTTTCTAATATTACTTCTATTCTGTTTAGGAGTCTTAGGTAGCATGGGTTTCATCTCGATGCATACCTCCTACTCTTTTCTACCATTTTTTAAAGAAAAACTATCACAGCCTAAGCTTTAGATAATTTATTTTTGTGACCACAATTAGTTGGACCGATAATTTGACCTTTTGAACATTTTTCGAAGTACCTTTGGTGGTGTATGTATTTGAAATAGCCGTTTTACATTTAAACTTAAATGGAAAGATATATGTGGTACATTTTTCCTAATTTATAGTACATTTGTGATTGATCAGTTGTGTGATCGTTCAAGATGAGAAGGTCATAGCCTCTGGAAGAAATCGAACTAATGAAACTCGAAATGTATGTTCATTATTATGCCTCCCTTTTTCTATTAGATACTATATTTTTTCTTGAGGCATATTTGTATAAAAATTGAAAAAGTATATGTTGTATATTCATGTCTTTGTTATTTACTTATAGCTATAATCCAACAAAAAAGCCTTCTCTACATATGGCTATTGAATTTTTTATTTTATTATCATTATTTTTAAATAAATGTATAGTGTTTACTGTTTACATCTATAGAGATGAACATTGGTAATTTGTAAAAGGTATACAAATTTTAGATGTTGTCTTGGAAACAAATGAGGTAATAGAGAAGTATAGGAGGAACAATAAAAAGACATCGATTTTTAGGATTGTCGTTGAAAAAGTTTGACCATGTTGACGAGATAAATTTTGAATTTCGTGTTGCAAGAAAAAGAATATGGAAAAGATGGAAAACAAGGGTCAAGGTTACTTGAATTCCATAAGTTTTCCTGTAATAGGAGACCAAGAAGACCTTTAGGGTTTCAAGAGGTTTAAGGCAAGGTTACTAACTTGTTGGGTTGTAAAGTATAGATGTGGACATTGAAATATTTGAGTTTGCTTTCGAAGGCTATACAGGGTTAATAGGAGTTTGGTTACCAATTATGGAAAGATTTGATAGAAGATTGACATATTGAAATAGGTTTTATTTCTCTCTCTCTCAGTCTCTCTAGAAGGGTCGATTGACTTTGATAAATTAAATATTGTCAACTTTTTTAGCTTATTATTTATCAATATTCAGAATACTCGTGAGAGTTGCTAAAAGATAAGAGAAAATAATGGACTTTTTATGACTAGTGAAAGGAAGAGTAGTTAATTGTGCGACTATTTAGTGATTGAAGGAAAAAAGCATCAAAAGAAACAAGACACTATTAGGGAAGTAAATTTGGAGATTCTTGTAAGAGGAAACCTTTCTTTGGCTTAGAGTCATTAAGGTGAATACGAGTTAAATGAGAATGGGCGATATATGCCTTGTAGTTTGCTATAATAATGTTGTAGTCCTTTAATAACAATTGTTAAACGCAATCGTTCTTTTCTAACTTGAGATATAAGGTGAGAGATGGTGCTAAAATTTGTTTTTGGGAGCTAGTATATCATAGTGAGGTGTTGGAGCTTTGTAATGGATAAGGCATATAACTATTTTTTGGTGTTTCCTTTTATGTACATTACTAGTACACTTTGTACTTTTGTAATTATTACATATTTTAATATATTTTAATATTTCTTTTAAAGAAAAAGCTTTGTAACGGATAGGTCCTATATTTATTATTTTGTATAACTTGGTGCTTTATTTTGTAAATAAATTATTGATCTACTTTATACTGTTGTAATTATCACATATATTAATATTAATAATTGAATGTTTTTAAAAGATTAGATTTCAAAAAAAATATCTATGAAAGTGATCGAAAGATTTGAAAAAAATGAGACTTTAGTGGCTTTTGATGTTATCTCCAGAGGACAATTCTCTTTAGCACAAGATCATTATGAGTAAATATGGGTTGAATGAGAATGGATGAGATGTGGTTTGTGATTCACACTCTAATGGGAGATCAAAATAAAAACTGTATTCCTGAGGATCTTGGGTTGGAAGGTAATTCCTATCAACAAGATTTACAATTTTTTTATAGGTTATGTTTGGAGCAAGACAAGCCTATTAGCAATAAAGATGAGAATAAGGAGGAAGTACATGATGTTGAAGATGTTTTGGGCTCAAAGTTTGAAGAAATCTTAGATTGTATCGTGGAATCTCCTGATTTTTTGAAATATTATTTAGATGGTTAGAAGAAGTTGAAGGTTTGAATGATTTCCAAGAAGCGAGGAATAGTATTCTACAAGAGATTGGTAGTGAGTGCAACTTTGAGACGTGGGGTGAAGAAAATATTCGTAATGATGAAGAATGTAATGGGGAGACAATGAACGAGGTTATGGTACACATCTAAAGTTTGTATTTGAATTCTAAGTCACCTGTGGAGGTTGAAGTTGAAACGGAAAGAGAAGTCATTAGATATAATAGAAAGATAAAAGAAAGGGTGCAAACAAAGTGAAGTTTTTCCACCGTTCTTTGGCCTTCGGTTGTCTTGTTAGATACTATTTTTTTTAGCGAGCCCTTAAGCTTAAGAAACAGAAGATGTGATTACATGAGAATACAAGAAGATGTGAAAAGGAACATAGTCATGTTTGAGCCTAAATTTTTTGTTATATTATTTTTTTCATTTGGTTTAAATATATAACTTTTAATACTATTAAAAACAGTTATAGTTAAATTTGCACTTGCTTTCGAAATTTTGCCTTTAAATAAAAGGTTGCAATTTACAAGTATAAATCGTTTCTGCAACACATTTCTGTGTGTCAAAGCTCAAAAATTTTAACTTTTGTCTTCTCTCTACGATTTCTATCTAAAACCTTACCCTAAATCCCTAAGGCATGATCCCTCGTTATCTTTCTTTCTCTCAATCTTTCATGGCCACCATCGAACCCACAGAGAACGGCTCAACGAAGGCTCTAGAACCGGAATCCCACCTGTTCACCAACGGCGTCAACGCCGTACTAGCCCGTGAGGCCACTGACGCAGCGACGGCGACCCCGTTGACGGAGGTCCAACCTGAGGATGGTAATCGTAACGCCGATTCCGATTCAGCTCAATCGACTTCGGGGCATGGATATAAAAGTTGTAATGTGAAAAAAAATAGTAAACCAAGGCCAAAATATTTTTATGGAGAAGAAAATAAAATATAAGATATGACTTGACATGCAAAGAAGAGTGATTTCTATAAATAAGATAGCTAAGATTGTTGAAAATCAAAGAAATCTTGATTATTAAACAAAAAATAAAGTTTTCGTGAGGAAAAGAAAAAAGAATGTCGTCCATAATCTGTTCTAATTAAAACCTTTAACCATGTTTGTAAGATGAAACTAATTTAATGTTAAGAATTGAGTCTTTCGATTTTTTCCCTTTAATTCCTCTTTTAAATGAATAATGGCATCCGAAGTCATCTGGCTTTTCCGAAGCTTCTGCGAGCAAGGGAACCCTAATGGTTCGTAGTATCACAATGATTTATGTTTTACTATCCTTGTTTTTTTCAACACTTTGTTTAATTTAAACATTTGAGGGTGAAATTTAGATTTCAAGTATATGTTTTATATCTATAACAATGAAGGTTAGAAGCTTTAATTGCTGTGTGCCATTGTTTTTTTGTGCTTTCATGTCCTTGGGTTGGTCAATCTATATATAAGTGTGTGTGCTTGAATGTGAGAATGTGTTTTACGGTAAAGGGATCAAAAATTAAAATCTGCTACACAATAATACCAGAAAAGAAAGAGGAAGAGAAGAAATGTTGGCCCAACTTTTGGAGAAAATTATGACTAATTTGTAAAAGGTCCTTTGGATCCAATGAAAAAAGAATTTCAAGGGATAGAGCCCAAAGAAGCCTACACTGAGTGTGTGTTAAACAATATAAACAAAAATAGAGAGAAAGAAGTATTGATCCATCTTCAATGTGCTTAAGCATTTGGGAGGACGGTGACCGTTACAACTTTACAAAATCCATTACACTAACGTTGAAGAAGAAAGTGAGAATGGGTGAGAAGTCCAATCGTAGCTCCAAGTTAGTATGAAAACCCTCGATAAGATACCACACCAGGACAAAACACTCCAAGTCCTCAAAATATCCCTATGGTTACTCCTTAAAAAAGAAAAAAAAAGGGAAAATCTTTGCCCAATGGCATGCTGAAAAATAGAAATATTTGGCGAACCTCATTTACATTTCTCTTAAGGATTTTTCTATATATTTTTTGGAAGAACCTTAACTATATTGTAAGTAGAATCACAATTTCAATACAAACTTAATCAAGTTCTAAACAGCAGAATTAAATTTATTCTTCTTCTTTGTTTGAATCTTTTAGGAAACAAATAAATAGAATTCAAAATGAGAAACATGCACAAAATCAACACAAGTAATTTACGTGAAAAAACCTTCCTGGTGTAGGAAGGAAACAACCACGACACTCATCTCCAAAACTTTCACTATCAAGAAACAATTGTATAACAGTTTTCTCTAGGTAAAACTAGAGGCAAACAATCAACAACATCATCAAGAATACACTTCTTAGAAACTAACAATTATTTCAAAAGAATGGAGAAATCTAACTCAATTCGTAGTCACTGTTCAAGGCTCATATCTTCCCAAAGGGTGAGCCAAATCCAAATCCCACCGTACAGATTAAGGATTCTTGAGTCGTGAACATGCCTGTAAATTTCAGCTTAATCGGACCATAAACGACCTTTCATCGAAGCACTTGATGAAGACTTGCTGGAGAGGAAAAAACTACTCTCTTTTCTGCATATTTCTCTAGCTGCTGTCTTTGCTGCTGCAACTCTTAATTTTTTTCTAAGTTTATTAATAAAGCAATGAAATAACACAATTGCCCATTCTTATTTCATGGACTTTTAAGTTATATGTGCTTCACTTAAACTCCTCCAAAACAAGAAGAAAACCCAACATGTAAATATTGTGGAAAAAAGAGTTGGTTAACAAACTATGAAATATAGTCAAAGTTTTAGAGGTACATGGATTTATTGAATTGACATTTAGGCTGCATTTGGTCGGCCATATCGGATTTGATTGAGTTGAAATGTATTGAATTAAATAATACAACGCTTGATGCAAAAGTTGAGCAAATTTAAATAACGTTTTATAGTTATTTTTTTAAGAGAGAATGGTAGTAGAGTTTTTGGCTCTAAAGTTTGTGAATGATATCTGCCTATAGTTGAAGTGCGAATTAATTCTTTTATGAACTGGTAAACAATTTATAACAAATGCTTGTTGATTAGTTAGAGCATTTTGTTGGACTGGATTCTCACTCAACCTTCTGATCATTCAGCTCCAAAGCCTCACAGGCCGGTCATTCAATAGGGAATTGCAATGGATACGCTCAATGGAGGTCAGTTGGTCAAACTTCACGCAAGTATGGGCCTCTATTTTATTAATGTTTCATAGTTCTTGTTGACGGTCTCATTTCAATCCATCTAGAAAGATAAAATTATAAGTGGGATAATAATATATTCAGATAGGATCGATCAACATCTTCACTCATGACATTTTTTTCCTTGTGTAAAAAGAAACTGATTGTTAGATCCTGATTATGGTTAGTGTGGAAATTAGGCCATTGAGTGGTAAGCTAGAAAGATCGAAGTACCAAGAAAGTTTGATTCACGCTACAAAGGCATATCACTTATATTAATTAGACTATTAATTAATACTTCGAGGATCCTTTTTTATAGGTTGAATTTGTTTGTTTCAACCTATATGTATTCCGTTGCAGAATTGTTTTTAAGACCCCATGCTCCAATTGTTTCAATTGCTCCATTATTGCTCTTTCTCTTCAGAATTGTCTAATATTTTGAAAAAGTCTCGCTCTCAAACTCAAGCTTCCCAGCTTACCTCCAAATGAAGCTTAATTGACTTAAAAATAGGGTGTCAAAAATTGACAAAATCATGCTAAATGCACATTACTTTTTTATGGTAAAAGTATCAATTGTTTGTTTTTACCCTATATTTTAGACTCCTTTAAAAATTTAGAATTCTACTAATACCAAGTGTAAATTGAGATGAGATGTTAATGAGATTTATGTTACAATTTATTAATTTTCTTAATTTTTAAAACTTATATCATCTTGTCTCGTTTAATTTTTAAATAATTGAGATGATAATGAAACAATATTAATCGAGATATATCATTTGTCTATAATAATATATGATTATTTGTAATGTAAGTTTAATAAGAAAAATAATATAATATATATTTAAAGTTAAACCCATTAGTGCTACAATCTAAATAAAATGAAATAAGATGATACTAGAAGTATAAATTGAGACGAGATGTTAATGAGATTCATGATACAGTTTATTAATTTTCTTAATTTTTAAAACTTTATCATCTTAGCTCACTTAATTTTTAATGAGTTGAGATGGTAATGAGATAATATTAATCGAGATATATCATTTATCTAAAATAATATATGATTATTTATAATATAAGTTTAATAAGAAAAATAATATAATAACGTTTAAAGTTAAATCCATTATGACTACAATCTAAATAAGATGATATTGTATTTAAATGAAATCAGATAATATTGTATTATGAATTCATTATAGATACTAAATGAAACATGAGATAATATATGAAAGTTTACTTTATAGCTCTAATACCAATTATTATCATTTAGATTCAATATTTTCTTATTAATAGATAACATATTATATGATTTAATTAATAATTATATATAATGATGCACATACATTCATTATGCCTATATTATTCAAAAACTGACTTTATGTACTAAGAAAGTTCACTTTTCCCTTCTTTTTATTGATCAAATGTTAGAAATATTTGGTGCGCATGACTTTTATTATTTTCTTGATGGCTTTTAAGGATACTAACAGGTACTAATGGCACCAAATAATCAAGAAAAGATCACATTTGCTTGCCCTTTTAGGATAATTACTTTCAAGCAGATGCCATTTGATCTATGCAATTGCTCCAGCCACATTTCACAGATGCATGATGTCTATATTTTTAGATATGGTGGAGAAATTAATTTAGGTATTCATGGATGACTTTTCTATCTTGGGAAACTCTTTTGATGATTGTTTATATAAATTAACTTTATTTCTAGAAAGATGCATTGAATGCAACCTAACTCTTAGTTGAGAGAAAAGTCATTTATAGTTAAACAAGGAATTTTGATAGGACATATTATTTCAAGTGAAGGTATAGAAGTGGATAAGGAAAAAATAATTTTAATTGCTAAATTTCCACCATACTAATGTAAAGGGAATTAGGAGTTTCTTAGGACATGCATATTTTTATAGGAGATTTATTAAAGATTTTTTTAAATAAGTCTTTCTTTTATGTAATCTATTAGCCAAATATGTCTCCTTTGTGTTTGGTGATGATTTTCTTATTTCTTTTAACACCTTAAAAGAAACATTAACTACTGCCCTTATCATCATGTCACTTTATTGGTCTTTACCCTTTGAAATTATGTGTCATGCTTCTGATTTCGTTATAGGGATTGTTTTAGGATAGAGACTGGATAAGGGTTTACATGTAATTTATTATGCAAGTAAAACACTTAATGATACCCAAATTAATTATTCTACCATTGAAAAGGAATTTTTGACTATTGTGTTTTATTAGATAATTTTAGATCTTATTTGTTAGCCTCTAAAATAATTGTGCATTTTGATTATGTTGCTTTGAGATATTTATTGAATAAATAGAATTCTAAGCCAAGACTGATTAGGTGAGTTTTTCTTTTACAAAAATTTAACTTAGAGATCATAGATATGAAAAAAACTAAACATGTGATACTTGATCATCTTATAGGTTAATTTCTAATTTTAACACTAATGAGAGTGATAAGAAAATGGAAACTATTAAAACTTTTATTGATGAACAACTATTTATAATAGGCCTAAATCCATGGTATGCTAACATTGTTAATTATCTTACTAGTGGTATTTTCATTCATTTATAGGAAAAGAAAAGACTTTTCCATGATTACAGACACTATTTTTAGGATGATCCCTATTTGTTTAAGCTTTGTCAAGACCAAGTCATTAGGAGATATGTGCCTAAGGAAGAGCATTCTAGCCTTTTGTTATGAACTTCACTGTGGGGGCCATTTTGGTAGAAAGAAAATGGCCCTAAAGGTAATGCAGTTTGATTTTTATTAGCCAACTCTATTTAAAGATATTCATAATTTTTGCATGTGATGTGATAGATGTCAAAGGACTGGTAAAATAGAAAAACTTGATGAAATACCTTTGATATCTAATTTGGTTATTGAACTTTTTGATGTTTAGGGGAATTGATGTTATGGGTCCTTTTTCTCTTCTTTTGGTTATGAATATATTTTACTTGTAGTTAACTATGTGTCCAAGTGGGTTGAAATTATATCCCCTGATGCACAAAAACTTGTTAAATTTTTTTTTTTTTTGTATATTTTTAAATAGCTCACAAGTGTAAGAATTGTTTTGTAAGAAATGATAAGTATGCTTCTAAGATCGGTCTAAAGAGGAATCACATGATTTTTAAATAATTCAACAAATTTTAAAACAAAAATTTAACATAAACATTCTATCATAAAGTTTAGGTTTTGAAATATCTAAGAGAATGACTTAAAATAAATATATAGTCAACAAACTTTTAGGCAAATAACATTAAACTCAACGGAGAATTCATGAAATATATTAATTAGTTAATTATATTTGCTCAATATTAATTATGTTATTAAATATATAAATTAAGATTATTAATTCTCTTTTTTTTTGTAATAAAACATCCTATCGTATGGATCAATTTTTTTTAATTAAACCTTAACTTGCCACCTTTGGTGGGACCGACAATTTAATTTTTAATTAAATTATGCTTCTTTTTTAAAAACTTAACAAACCATTTAATTATCACATTTTGTGGGGTAAACACTTTAAACTCTCATTCAAGGTATCAAAATTAAATTAATGATTTAGTTATTTGAAACCTAACCTTCAGATCTTAAATCTATTACGATAAATATTTCATCAATATATTTTTCAATAATAAATCTTATAAAAATATTTGAAATAGAGCATGACTCCAAGAGTATTACTCTAAATCAGATTCAGATAATTAAATCCTAAATCTAACTTTCATGGTTATTACAAAAAAATACTTCATCAATATATTTTTCTTTAACAAACGTCATATAAATATTGATGAAGAAATAAAACTTAATTCATTTTATAAAAAGTTTTGTCCACGTTAATGTTTCACAAGCATAACAATATTACTAATATTCCATAATATTTTCACCTAAATATGCTTAATTTAATAAATGATCAATAAATTAAACATAGCATTCAGAACAACATATAAAATTAGTCTAAAAATAAAAGAATACATTTAAATTATACCTCAATTGTATCCTTTCAAGTACAAAAATTCAATATCATTTATGTATCTAAAAAAACTCCAAGCCGAATTTCCAATACTATTTATTGAATTGAAAGAAAACTACTATATAAACTAATATATGTTCAAATCTCAAAATTGAGAGAAGAACTTCGAAACTATAAAAATAAAAACTAAGAAAACCTTAAGAAACCTAAAGAGAGAAATGAGAGTTGGGGAATGATGGTAATGAGAGGGTTAAGGGCCTTATTTATAGGTTAGAAAATGTTGCCAAAAAGAGGAAATATGGATCTCTAATATGGGTGTTATGGCATACATTTCATTTGCGTTGCAACATGATCAAGCCTGCAATGTGTTTGGAGTTTGATACACTAATCATGCACTGCAGCACACAAAAACTTTCATCATGGCATGTATGTTGCTACACTTCTAGAATCATTTTTGTACTTTACCCTCTTACATTGGTTTGGAACATATGTAAGGCTTATATATGTTAATCTTTTATGTTTTATGGTTGCAATGGAGTGCTTCCATGTACTATTCCTCAAGTGTTGGTTAGTTGAATTATTTTCAAGCTAAAAATACCTAAACATAACAAAATATACCTTTTATTTCGAAAGATAGATTTGCTAAAAAGATGATAAAACTATGCAAATACAAATCTATTTTGACATTTAAAAGTGGACAAAATCACGTGATATTTAGTGCTTTTAAGAACTCATCACCTACCAAAACTAATGATGCTAACTGTGTTATCAAATTATAGAAAGATATAATATTTAGCATGTTTGGAACACCTAGGACCATAATTAGTGATGGACAAAGCCACTTTTGCAATAAGCTTTTTGATGGCTTACTAAAAAAGTATACTATCACACACAAGGTGGCTACTCCATACCATTCACAAACTTTCGGTCTAGTAGAGGTAAGCAATAGACAAATCAAGGGTATCTTGGAATGGACAGTGCGACCGTCAAGAAAGGATCAGGAAACCAAATTAAATTATGCACGATAGGCATACCATACAGCTTATAAGACACTCATTAGTATGACTCCTCACCGGTTGTTATGGAAAGGCCTTCCATTTGCAAGTTGAGCTTGAGCATAGAGTATATTGGGAAATTAAGAAATTAAACATGGACATTGAACAAGTAGGAGATAAAATATTTCTTTAGCTTGATGAGTTAGAATATATTAGGAATGAAGCTTATAAAAATGCAAAAATCTACAAAGAATTCACAAAGCATTACCATAACAAAGGCCTAATCCATAAGTCTCTTTACCCTAGAATGAAAGATCGTCTATTTATTTCTCATTTTAAAATATTTTCAGGAAATTTGAAGTCAAGATGGAGTGAACCATTTCAAGTTTTTCAAGTTCTCCCACATGGAGCTGTAGAATTGATAAATCCAAAAGTCTTAAAATCAATTCAAATTCAATGGGCATCGTCTTAAGCCATGAATGAGTCATTACAAATAAGGACATTGAATGAATTGAACTACAAGAGCCTTCACCTTCAGTAGCACCTTGCTAAGATTTTAAACTAAGCGCTTGGTAGGAGGTAATCCATTATGTTAGGTAATATTCTTTTCTTTATTTTTGTTGTTTTCTTTTATTGTATTATTAGTTAATTTTTTATTTGGCCCTTTCATTGCTTTTTTGAATATATGCATAATTGAAAACATTAAGGACAATGTATAATTTAGATTTGGGGTTGCAAATAGAACCAAATTTAAAAACATTTGATACAAAATTACTATGCTTTAGTTAATTTAAAGTGACTAATTTAGTCTTTATATTGTTTGTTTAATGTCTTAAAGATGTTCATGGATTAATATAAGAAATATTTCTATTCATCATTTGTGTTTCATGCTTGAATGTTGAGATTGAGATAAACTCAAAATTAGTGTTTATCAATAAATAATGGAGTTTACCTTGTGAGATAATTTTGAGCCAATATCATTTATTCTGAGTGATAAATTGTTTCTACTCCTATAAACACTCTTCCTATTATTTCAAATTTTTAGATTATTTCTATAGGTTTTGCATTGAATGTTAGGATTTTTAATATTTGATGAAGTTTCATGTAATTATTTTTATTTCTTAAATTAAATGACTTAAGTAGAAATTGAAGTGTATGCCTATTTCATTCATGTATGAATTTCAAAAAAGAGATATCTAGGGTTCCCTAAAGCAAACACAAAAGAACTAAAAATTAGCCACTCACCAAATACATATCACTCTATAAAAAAAGGAAGAAAGAAAAAAAAATACATATATAAAAAGAGAGTATAAAAAAAGAGAGGAAAATAAATAGTATAACTGAATACTATGACTTAAAAGTTTTTCAAAGTTGTAAGAATGGTTATTACAAAAGAAAGATAGGAAATAAATCTCCTTGTAGTCATTGCATTTTCATTTATATCTAAGACATATACTTGATATTCTTACTTAATGATTTTAATTGATACATGAAAATAATAATGTGATTTCTTAATAAATCATATCGTTTGATTATTTTCATGAGATTAATGTTATGCATTTTTTTAGCCTTATTTGTTTATATCATATGTGAACCTATTAGCTCATTTCTTTACATAACTTCTATTTGCAAATATCTATGTTGAGTGCTTGAACCTATAGGATCAATGTGAAATTGAGAGTATATCTTGTGAGAATTAGGGTCAAAGCGAATTTGGATTCCTAATACTAGGATTGGGTGGGTCAAAGTTGATATATTTTTATAATGTGACATGAATTTGTGATGAGTACTAATTTGAACAATAAACTTTGAATCTTTGGGATGTTGGATTAACTTGTGCTTTGATTTTGATTTTGATTATAAAATGAAAAGACACTAAAGCATGAGAATTTTGTTTATGTTATTTTACTTTTTTACTTTGTTATTTTTACTTCTAGTTTTCATTTTGTTAAGTAGTATTTCCTTTTTCTTTTTTTATTTCTTTTAGTTTTTTCATTTAGTAGGATGTTTGTGGGTATCATTATTGAAAGCCCTCACAAGACTTAAACTCGTCTACTAGGGAAACCTAAGGGTTTAAAGGCTTGTTGCATATGCTAAATGCAATAATGTTATTCTAAGAAAATGATTTAGGTTGGTTTAGTATCATTTATTTATTTTAGTTTTAGTTTTTTATCGTTTTTCTTGCTAGAGGCTAGTAAGAAACTGGTTGTGGGTTGTTATAAGTGCTTGAAAAAAACTAATATTTTTTGACTTATTTGCACTTAAATGTTATAAATAGTTTTAAATATGCATGATTCCTATCATTAATTAAGAAAATATGTGTTGAAATCATAGATATTTTCTATTGTTTTTTAGGATTTTTTTTGCTTCAATTTGATTAAATTGATAACATTTGAAGAATCATGCATGAAAGCACTCATTTGCACCTTATAAAAATAAAAGAACAATACATTTAAGGCTTACATGTGATCTAACTAGTTGTAAGGAGTAAAAACAAGATGGGGAATCAAGAATTGAGGGGCCGAGGCATGAAACACAGTGGGCCTTGATGCACTTCTCACTGTTTAACATCAAATTCATGCAGTTTTTCATGTACCATGGCATGGAAACCTTAAGCAATGGTGCAAACAGTTCAGGGTAAACAAAAGGTGTATCTTTACAAGACTTGAACCGCAGTATGGATAAAACTTGGTCACTATGCTTAAATGTTTTTTCACAAAACCCTCAATGCCAGCCTTTCTTATCAATATAACAATTAACCATTAGGTTAAGATATTAGTTTTTTAATTTTATTTTTTCTGCCTTCAATAGTTGCCTTTAAATCTTTAGAGTAAATTTTGGTTTGTTGTTCCATCATATACAGATACAGAAAGAGATCATCCTAATTGTGAAGATGATCCAAGGATTTAGAGAAGCTAGTGACAATATTTTTAGGAATTTGGAATAATCTTCAACAAAAGGGTATTTTTAATTGTTGTATTATTTATATCTTACTTTAGTTTGATGTCTTTCATAGTTGAATTGACTTTTTGTTAATTTAACTATGATTGGTTAAATCTCTATATGGGATTTTAGTTTTTGCTTCCAATGATTGCATTGGTTAAATCTCTATATGGTATTTTAGTTTTGGTTTCCAATGATTGCAAGAATTGTTTTGTAATGTAAATAAATAAAAGTTATGATTTATTTCTTATTCATATTCCTAAAATCTTTAATCACAAATTAATGATAAGCCAAGTCTTGATTTTTAATTAAAGAAAATATTTTAGAATTAAGCATTAGAAACTTTTGATTGTGCATAATGAATAAGAGTCTATTTTAATTACATTGATTTGTATTAATTTAGAGGATTTAAAAAAATAAATTTAATTATAAATTAAAGATGAGTCAAATGTTGATTTATAATTAAAGAGTATATCTATGTTACATTTATCAATTTTTAATATCAAGCTCAACCAAGGGAAGTTATTAATTAATTTAAAATTTTGGTATATATATTTCTTTATTTTACCAATTAATTGATTATCATTGAGAACTCATCATAATTATAGGGAGTTTTATTTATAAAAAAATTAAATCAGTGCATCTATCTTATATTTAATAGACTTAATTTGTTCTTTTCATGAAGAGTTATGTTCTATAAAATCCCATATATATCAATCATTCTAGGTTTGGCTTTATTTTATTTTCTTTCATCAGATATAATTTAATTTAGAATTTATAGTTATTCAAACCATCAAACAATATGTTAGAGTGTTTAGGATTTATTTTTATTAACTAAATTAGAAAATTAATTTAACTTTTTAAAACTACCATAATTTCTTGAGAAACAATCTTGGGAGTATATTTTTCGCTTACTATTAGTGATTCTTGCACTTGCGAGCTTTTTATAAATACAAAATTTAACAATCCAGTTTGTGTACATCAATAAGAAGAATATAAAATTGAATTACTATAAGCTTTCATCTTTTTTAAATCCAAAATTGATTTTCTACAATCCTCAACTTATTATTTTCAATATTTTTCGGGTTGTAGTTTTCTACATGAATTTCCACCCTTTCTTCTTAGAAAGTCCATACCATACATGTGTTTATGTTATGTCTTCTTAGAGATTAGAAGGGTAGCCTAAATCACTTTGCAAGCATTATGTATTCTATGATTTTGCCTGGGGTGATTTTCAAATAAGTTATAGAGTTTATTGAGACCTCAAATATGCCCACAAAATAATTGCACACAAAACAATCCTAAGTACTCAAATTAACCAAACATTCTTACCACACACTATAAGAGTCTCAAACTAAATGAAAATTACATCCAAATCATACTTTAACTGAGCTAAAATTAAAGTCCTCTATATATTAATGTTATCACAATCTTATTCCTATTATTGACGTATAAATTGACCCGAAATAAAAATAAATATAAAATAAAATAATAAGTAAACAAAACAACTAAACCTACAACAAATAAAAACAAAAATTGAAAAGAAATATTTGAAAATTCCAAAATTCATAATTTTTTAAGAACTTTACTTCACCCTAACCTAAAATCTACATTGTCTTAAATGTTCAAATTTAAATCCAAGGAAAAAGATGAAAGACAATAAAAGTTACCCTCTTTTTAGTAGTGCAGTGTGATTAATCATGGTGCTTGAGTCCTTTATTTTGTTGCATTCCATCATCTAAATTAAGTTCCATCACATATAGAGAGCTATAATGTACCTCTTATACATCACATACCACCAAACAGTTATTAAATTAGGGGTTCTAAAACAAACAAACATTGTCGAAAGGAAAAATAAATAAAAAAATCACTAACAAATAAAAATGTTAAAAAAACTAACTAGAATGAAAAACAAATATCAATAGGTTGTCTCCTATATAGTACTTAGTTTAACGTCTTTAGGCTACTTTGTCTCAAAATGCTTCTTTAACCATTCTCCACCCGTGGTAGATTCAATGTATTATGTGGTTCTCTTGTCGTCGTCTTGTACTTTCCTATGACAACACCTCCTTTTTCATCTCTTGGCTTTCCAGTTGTTAACCTCATTTCTTAAATATATTGAGATGGATAACCTCTCCATCAAACTACATTGGTAGAGTTTCATTATGTACATCTATATTTTTTCGAGTTATTCTTATGAGAGGTCTTCCAAAAAGAAAGGGTATATCCTTAGTTGTGGATTCATCTTTCATATCAAGTACATAAAAATCAACTAGAAAGATAAGCTCATCAACCTATACCAAAACACCTTCCAAAACTCCCTTTGGATAAGCATTAGAACAATTGGTTAGTTGAATAACTAAACCAGTTTCTTTAAGGGAATAAAGATTTAAAGTAGCATAATTCAAATAAGGCATAACATTAATTGAAGCACCTAGATCTTGCATAGCATGTTCAAATTTAATGTCACCTATAATGCATGGTGTGGTTAAACTACCTAGATCTTGCATAGCCTGTTCAACTTTAATACCAACACGTTCTCTCCCATTCTCACCACCTCATTCCCTTTGAGTTTTTGCTTGTTGGTGCACAATTACTTGAGAAACTAATCATAGTAGGGTACTTGCAATAGTGGAACGTTAACTTGTACTTTCTAAAAGGTGTCCAAAATTTCTTACTCATACTCCTTCTTTGATTTTGCAATTTTTCTAGGAAAAGGTCTAAGAGGTTCATAAATAAAAAATCGGAACTTTAGAGCGTACCTTGAGTGGTTGTTTTGCTTCTTTAGTGTCAATCTATTTCCATGTATTTCACATGAATTATCTCATCCTTCATCTCTTTATTGATGATTGGGTCCTTATGAGCTTCTTGAAGTTACTTCCAACTTCTCAATGAGATAGAACTAACATTATCCCTAGGATTGACCATAGGTTGAGAGGGAAATTTATTGGATCTTTGTGCTTCTAATCTTCCAATGGTAGTGGCTAACTAATGTATTGATTTTCAAGATTCTTGATACAAGCCTTTGTATCATGATAAACCTAATAAAATCTTGTTGGAATTAAGCAGTGTTGGTTGCTACTAAACTTATCAAGTCCTCTACAGATTTACCTTGAGGTGAGGGAGGATTTTGTTACCTCACTTGATAAAGTTGTTGGACTCTTGAATAAGGAAAACCTAGTGGATTAACAGGTGCAGTTGCTTGATTGTTTCCATAATGACTAAAACTGGGGTGATCCTTCCAACCAGAATTGTAAGTGTTAGAGAATGGGTCATATCTTTGCCTTTTTTGTCCATGGTATCCCCTATATCATTTTCTTGCTCCTCATTAGGATCTTGAATAGTAGGATATGTGTCTATTGGATGTCCAATGCTAGTACAAATTTCACAAGCTTTAACTTTTCTAATCGCTAATTGTTACACAATTCAAGTAAATATGCTTAGTTGTTACTCAATATTAGTAGGAACTCCCACTTTATTAACCTTTTGTGGTGGGTTAGAACGGGTGCCAAACTGTTAAGCATTCGTAGCCATAGTGGCAATAACAATCTTTGCATTTTCAAGAGTTTTATTAACTAATGCACCACAACTTACTCCATCTATCATGCTTCTATCCATAGGCATCAATCCCTTATAAAAGTATTTGATTAAGATTTATTCACTTATTTGATTACGAGGGAAACTAGCAAAGAGTTTCTTAAAATTTTCCCAATACTCATATAAATTCTTCCTAGTATATTAAATACCGCAAATTTCTTTCTAGATGATAGTAACTTTAGAAGTTTAAATATACTTCTCTAAGAATAGTTCTTTAATCTCATTCCAACTATTAATAATCCCAAATGGTAAATAGTTCAACCAATTGTTAGCGATTTTCGCTAAAGAGAATGGGAATGCCTTGAGCTTTACTCACTTTTCACTAGTGTTATTTGGTCTTATACTAGAACAACCCACATGAATTCCTTTAAATGCTTGCTCAGATCCTTACTAGATAGACCTCAAAAAGTAGGCATTCTGAATCATTTCAGACTTCAATTCAAGAGTATCACTATTTTCATTGTATTGAATGCATAATTGTTGATGATCTAAAGTCGGTGTAGCCATCTCCTTAAGAGTTTGATTAGGAACATTCACAGCTAATTCTTTTTTATTAGAATGATTTGAATCATCAAATGAATCACTTGAAAGTGAAAGACATATCTTAATTTCTTGCTCAAGTAATTTTTTGTTATTTCATAAAATTATATTTCAGATTGTAGCGTGGGTTGATGGAAGAGTTTTTTTATGCTACTACGTTGTGGAAATATAAACAAATTAAACAAAAGAAAAAAGAAAAATGTAAATAAATAAATAATTAAAGGTAAAGAAATAAAAAGTAAACCAAGAGTTAATTTTATGAAAATCTTTGGCACATCAGTGTCAAAAATTGATGCATTCAAATGTAACTGTTTATTTAAAGCTTTCATTAAATTACATAAAATGTTGTATTTGAGTATATAGTAAGTAAGGATCTTTCCTACAGAAGATTTTAGAAAACAACTCTTATTTACAAAATTGGGGGGTTTTGTTGTTGTAAAACAAAACTTAAATCTATCAACTAAAACTTAAAGTAAGAATAGGTTCTAAATAATACAATTAAAATATAAATAAAAACAATTATAGGATCATTCTCTACCACTATACTATATTGCAAATCAATAAAATTATATCCTAACTTTCTATTCTTTGGTTATACCAACTTAGAGAAATTCACAAACTTGAAAGTCTCCACATCTTCTTACCTAATTATTGAATTAAATAAGCTCTTAATTCAATATCTTTTTAATAGATAACCTAAAATAATCTTTTTAAATTTAATGTAACAAAAGAACTTAATTTCAAGAAGCATATTGAATCAAGGTTAAACTTATCAGTTCGGTTTAATTATCTTCATAATTAATTCTAATTGCAAGCAAGGTACAACTTGTTATTTAAATTGATCAAGCAATTACTTACTGAATCAACTAAATTGATTAATTATGAATTAACCTAATTATTCAATTGTACACTTAAATAATGAAGAAAATTCATATAAATCTTAAAACAAAGAATTTAGATATAATCAAGAAGAATAAAATATTAGAATATAATAGATTTTATTAAGAACTACAATCTATGTTACTTTGAAATCACTATAATCAACCAAAAAATTAGCTACTTATAGAAAACATTAAAACCAGAATAATATTATGATAATAAATAAAATATAGGAAAATAAAACTTAGGACTAATATCTTTGAATCAAATATTTAACTCTATTAATTGTCTACTTGAGTCTTCTTCTTCTTTTTGCCTCCATTAGAAAATTGATAAATCATTAACCCTAATTAACCTATTTATACTAATACGTTTAAAGGAGAACAAGTAACCCTAATTAACCTATTTATACTACTACGTTTAAAGGAGAACAATTGGAATAAAAATACTAAAAATTAAGTGCTCATATTGAGACGGGACATAGTGCACATTATTCCATGCTGCGGCACGGCAATATTACACCCAAATAGTAAAACATGAGAGTACTTTTCCAGGGTGCACTTTTTCCATGTTAAGGTGTGTAATATATTTCCAGATTACATAATAATCTCGAGGCTACTATGCTGCAACATACAATTTCTTTGATCCAGCGAGCTCCTAGATTCTTCACTTCTTCCCTTACATAAAATCATGATGCATTTTATGTACAATATTTGCATTTAGGTCCTCATTGTTTGAAAATTATGCTCCAAGTGCTAAATCTTTAATTCTTGTCACTTTAAGACCTATGCTTTCAATTTTAATTCTTTCACTTGTACCGTTTAGTGATCAAAGTACCTAAAATACATTAAAACATACCTTGTGATTTCGAAAACATATTTTGTAAAATAATTAATTAAAAATGCAATATTATAACTTAATTCTCCCAATTAATTCCGATTACTCACTAGATAAATATGCTTTTCAAGCACTTATCACTAACATGTATGAAGAATTTCGTCAAACAATGGAGAAAAATGAGATAGTGACATGTTCCATTGTAATGTTGAGAACATATGTGTGTGTATATACATATTTACAAAATACAAAAGAAATTTGCTAAAAAAAATAAGTGGATCATATACAAGGAGAAAAATTAAGAAAATGGGAGAGAGTAGAACCCAAAGTACATATACATAGCTGATTTCCAGATTAAATATAATAATTTTTTAATTTTAAAGCAATAAGTTGTGACAGTTGGGAAAAAAATAATCAGAAGAGGCATCATAGGTTAAGGAAGTTTAGATAGTCGTAAAACAATTATGAATATTGAAAAGGCTCTTCTTAATAATTTAAATATTTTATGAGAAAAAAATCCTTTAATTTGTTAAGAATTTATAAAGTCTTTTTTTGTAAGCATATATAAATCTTTTTATTTAAAGAAGAAAAAAAATATTTTTTCCTTGGTTATGAAATTAAAAATTGATAGTAAATGATGAGTGTTTTAAAAGCACTAATATTTAATAATTTTATTGCACTTAGATGTAATAAATAGGTTAAAATATGCATGCTTATATCAATATTTAAGCAAATTTAAATCACTGTTATTTTCTATTGTATTGTAGGTGTTTTTAGCTTCATATGTATGAATTGATCAATACATGAGAAACGACATTTAAAGCACTTAGTTTGCATCTTAAATGTGTTTCTTATAAGAAGAACCAAACAGTATGTAAATGGTGCAAAACAAGAATTCAAGTCATGCATTTCGTGCCGTGGTGTACTGTTCTCTACATAAGTTTACTAGGCACGTTACACTTTATGTGCTATGGCATGAATTAAGTAGTATCATGGCAAGATCTGTTCAAGATGACTTAGGTGAAGTGTTACATATCTTGGGCCACAGTGGGAGAGTACTAGTTTGTGATACGCTTATTTTAATTTGACCTGAAGCACTTGCGCCTACCTTAGCCTATAAATTAATCTTTTTATTTTTATTAGGTTATAGATAATATAACTTTACATTAGTTTTCACAATTGTTAGAGCTGTTATTGTTTTACTTTATTCTTTAGTTGTATTTTATAAGAGGTTAGATTCATAAACAAAAAGAGAGATCTTTTGGAGGTTTTTCAAATCAAGAAAAATATAGAAGATATATGTATATTCAAGAATATAGGATTAAGATCACAGTTATGTAGTAGGACACAGCCCGTTTATCTTGAATTGATATTATAGATCTTATTTGTATTTATTATTTTTATATATAGATTAATCTTTTTGTATTTTTTTGAATGACATTTTTATTAATATGAGCAAGTGAGTACGATTATTATTATGAGAATTTCGTTTTGTTGCCATATTTGTGAAGATTAATTTAGATAAAAAAAATTATAAAGTAAATTGAGGTTATTTCTATATTCAAGATTTTCACAAAATTTATTATTGAGTAATATATTGACAACATATTTTTGTAATATATTTAAAATATAACAATTAGGTTTCAAAAAATCCATCTAGATCTAATTTTGATACATCGGATAAAAGTTTAAATTATATGCTTTAGCTAAAGTAGTAATTTAAATGGTTTGCTATTTATTTAGAAATAAATCATAATTTAATCTAACAATTAATGATCTCTATCTAAGGATATTAATTGATTTGATTAACAAATAATCTCATCTCTACCTAAAGATATTTTTCATACAGAAAAAGGAAAATTAATAACATGAAATTATATCTTTAATAACCTAATTAATTCTAAGTAAGAATGATTAACTAATTAATTATTCACATAAATTCTCCACTAATTCTTAATTTCATATCTTCTTTGATTTTTTTAAATCAAACCTATCTCTATCTTTTATTATTATTAATTACATGTTAGATTAGAATTTTCAAATCCAAATAATGTGATAGAATGTTTAGGTTTTATTTTTGTAGTTGGTTTAAGAAATTTCACAAATTATTTAAAATCATGTTGTACATCTTTAGATCAATCTTTGGAGTATACTTAAGTGATTTGTGCACTTACAAGCTTTTTATAAAATAGAAAATTTGAATATCATATTTTTGTGAATAAATTTTTGGCGTCGTTGTCGGAGAAAAATAGCATTTTAAATTTTTATTATCAAAATTCTTAAAAAAAATTTATAAATATTTGTAATTTTTTTCATGATTTTTTTGAGAATATTTGTGGGTTTTTAATTTAAAGATAAAAAGATTAAAAACTAAAAATTCAAAAAATTATTTTAGTTTATTTTTATTTTTATTTTAACTTCTTTTCTTTATTAATTTATTTTTTATTAGTTATTTACTGGCTAACTTCATTTCTTTTTCTTTTCATATTTTGTGTAATAATTTTTATTTATTGTTTATTGTTTATTTTATTTATTTATTTTTAATTATTAATTGACTAGCTTTACTTTCTTTTGTTATTTACTTTTATTATTTTATTTCACTTTTTTTATTTATATTTTTTTAGTATTTTTGTCTACTAACTTTTATTTTAGGTATATTTTATTAACTTGTTTATTTATTTTTATTATTGTAATTATTTTCTTGTATTTGATATTGTACTTTTATTAACTATTTATTTTGTCTTTTTTATTTGTTGTTTTGAGAGATGATTTTATTTGTTGTTTAGGTAGTTTATGCTAGGTATGAGATCCCTTGGGATTTCACTTGAACCTTTCATAAATAACGTAAATAGATCAAAAAGAACTATGAAGGAGGCTGGATAGTAAAATTTAGGAACTTTTATTGGGCCTACCTTATAAGGGAAAATAATATACATAAGGAAATAGCTATCAAGGAGTAAAGCATCGTAGAATTATGATTTGAAACAAACTTATTATTCCATGTTACCCTCTTTTCATGGACTGCTAAATGAAGATTCTTTGGTATTAGAGACTTTTACTCTATAATCCAAACTTTCCTTCTTAGTATACTTATTGAGGTGTTTCCCCTACACTTTAAAAGATAGGGCCAAGGCTTGGTGTCCACGCTCCTTGATGACCTGGGAGGAGGTCCACAATAAATTTATGGGAAAAATTTATTCCCATAAGAAGACTTCTGACTTGAGAACACATATTGCTACTTTCTCTCAAATGGAAGGTGAATCATTCCTTGAGTCTTGGGTTAGGTTCAAACTTTTTCTCAATCAATTCTCTCACCATAGTTACCCGTTGTAGCTACATAACCAATTTTTCAATGATAGGTTGACACTACAATTTCAATTTATCATTGATAACACTACGGATGGTGCCATTGGGGAGAAAACTACATTAGAGACTTACAACCTATTTGAAATATTGGGTGTTAGTTCCTAACAAAAGATCTCTAGAGTAAGAAGAGCGAGAGTATATGAAATAAACTCTACTACTGTAGTACCTATACAACTTGCACAACTGACTAATGCATAAAATTATTATGTACAAATTTTAAATGATTTATAAAATAGCTCACAAGTGCACAAATCACTTATAGAAAATGATAAGTATACTTCAAGGTCTATCTAAAAAGGAATCATGTGGTTTTTAAATAATTCAACAAACTCTTAAAAAATAAAAATAATAACCTAAACATCTTAACACAATTCTTTTGTTACATATAAAATCTTGTGATGATGATTTTAATTTTGAGAAAATAACATATCTCTCCAATTATTTGATATACTCAAAAGTGAGTGAATTTCTTGGTCCAATTTTTGAAAAGAATCAAAAGAATCTATTCATTTGAAAAAGTTATAACAATATAAAATCTGGATATAAAGAAATATTTCAATATGTCTAAAAATAAGATTAAAGATCATTAACCCAAAATAAAAGAAATATTTCAAAAAAATAGTTCCTCAATCAAGCTTACTTATGAGTTTCCAAAATTAATAATACTTCTTAATCATGATCTATGGTATATGGAAGGAAAAATTTATAAGTGGTACAAATATTTAACATTTTAGATTGCTAGCACAACTGGATGGTGTGAAAGAAAAAAAAATTCTTTTAGCCTTATCAAATACGATGGTTAAAAACAATCGAAGAAATAGAATTTGAAGCAAAACCCCTAAAAAATTCTGAATATTTAATTCAGACAATGAGTACAAAAAAATATGGGATGCAAAATTTCATACATATATCTCAAACTACTAGAGAAATCTTATCTAAAGTAAAGGATAAGAGGCCATTCATGGTAATAAATGGAAAAAAATTGTTTGTTACAAAGCTCCCTATTATTTATGATAGATCTAAAGAACAGGTAAGAGAGTTAGAAAATATATTAGAGAATCGTTCCAGAAGAAATAATTTAGATGTGTCACATGAGTTGTAACTCTATACAGAAGATATGGAATATTTCTATCAAGATTCTTATAGTCCACTAAGTGCCACCGACGAAGAACACCACTATATAATAAATAATTTTGAAGCGTAGTGAACCACAACAAAATCTAACAAATAGCCTCTGTGCGACTATACCCTTATTCAACACAAGCAAGGAATCAATCAAAACTAGAGAATTCGAATGGATTTGAAACCTATTGATATATGAGATTTTAAGTCTATAAATAGAAGTCTCTAGCAATATACCAAAGACATAAGCAATAATGATAAAATTGTTTGTAATAGTTTTCTTTAACAAGTAGAGCTTCTCTTTGTAAAATACTACTCTATTGTAATATCAGTTTTTTTTTTCATAATAATAAGGTTAGTTTCATTATCTTTATGAAAGTTTTTATTCTTATAATATTAGAGTTATATCTCTAATTCTCATAATATACCTGTAGATATATATTTATTTATTGTCCTTATGCTTTGCTAAAAATTACAATTAATACCCACTTAGGCAACCCTATATTGGTATCAGAGTCTAGGATTAGTAGGTTACACTATATTTGAACTAATAAATTATATATTATCATTGTTTTTCATGTTCTAAAGTTATCGAAAAACCCATATACCTATTACTATTTCAAAGCTCATATTCCCCCTTTTTATAACTTCATTCATCTAATAAGGTTGGTATAAGGTAAAACATTTTGTTTTAAACACTAGAAAAATTTAGTAATATGGGGTCTTAGGTACCATCAAAATTTCATGGATAATGAACAATAATCTAATATAAAATTTATCAATTCATGGATAGAAAAAAACCATCAAAATTTAGGCATGTATTTCATATAGATAAAAAGTCATAAAATAATCTAAGTATTATTAGTGGAAGTATAAACTCTATAATAGATATGTTAAGAATTTGGCTAAAAAGACTTCAAAAATACCTAATGATGAATCAAAATCACTTAGAAAATAAATTAGATGCTCTAGAATATAATATGGTAAAATTTGAAAACCAATTAATCCATATTAGAAAAATTTAAAATCCTAATCTTAAATTAGAAACTAAGAATAAGATCGAATCTTTGTTAGAAAAATAGATGAAAATATAGATTATCAACATGGTCTGAATAGTCCTAGAAGCAATACACCTCAAAGATTATTTTATGGAACTAAAGATATTAAAACTTTTCAACCTCATAGATATAATAATATTTTAGAAACTCTTGATTATTAGAGACACCATTATAAAAATCCCACATTTAGAATGGAAGAAAGACAAGAATTACTAAAACAAATTCAAGAAACCTATCTTGAATATGAATCCTTATTGTAAATCTTGTTGTACTCGTATCTGTGTGTTGGCTTCCCATGTATAAAATATGGTATCTATTATTTTAATTAACCTTTTTTGTGTTCCTCTATGTAAGGTTGGTTACTATTGATCAGTAATTCACACAGGCACATAGTTAGAGGTTAGAACTTGCAAGGATTATAGAAAAGTATCGATGCACAAACCATGTGTATATAGAATCAGTAGGGTTGTATTTATTACTCGATCTTTTTGGAAACAAAAAATGTAACTTTTTGGCACCTCTCCAACACCCTTGCTATGGACCTCTCTGACACCCTTAGAATGGTGGTTGGTGAGGTGGTCGGTCGATTGCTATAAATACCCCTCTCATTAATTGTAAATTAATTTAAAAAATTTGTTGAAAATCTATCAAAATTTTCATTGATTTGAATTTTGTATCCACTAATTATATCTATAATTATGATACGTTTATGCGAGCATAGAATAGTGTGAGCTGTTATTTTACATAGTGAGTGAATACTTTTCTATGTGCGTAGTATTCAAAGGTTGTCTTAGTTGATTCTACACATTATTGTTCTATGGTATCTGATCACATCACATTAAGCAGTGTTGGTTATAGACGACAATTGGGTTCATGTTTTGATCCGAATCATTATAGAAGTAACAATAGGCAATTAGGATGGAGGTCCCAACTAATAGAGGTAATATTGATTTTATTTCTTTTAGAGCTATAACTATTATATTGATTAATGGATTGTTTTTTGCGAAGTAGCTACCTTAAGAAACCCGAGGACATTACCATATTGATACGATCTTTATGTGGGTTTATCTAGTTATATATTGTGTTATGCATGCTCAGTTGTGATGCTAGTATAATCTGGGTTTAAATTGTGCATGTTAAAAAATATGGTTATTTAAACTCTGATTAGAATGCTTTTTAACTCTCCATCTAACTTTTATTTTACTTATAATATCTTACTATGAACGATGTCTACTGTTTAGATATTATACTATTACTACTTCTATTGAGTATTCTGGCTTATATCTGTTATTTTATTCACTACTTATGGGGACAAGTTCGTTAGAAGTCTATATGTCCTTAGCTCTATGTGTATTAGTTTTGTGGACTTTTTAAATTTGTATTAGAGTGGGTATACTCGGTTTGGGCTTAATTGCTCTAGTGTTGATCCTTTTCCCCTACTCTATGTGTTTAATTGTTTCAAATATTTCATAATGGATTATATATAAGGGTTGGTTAGTGGACCACCTAAGTTTAATGGTGTTTGTTACTTTTATTGGAGATCTCAAATGTGTCCCTAATTGAGATCCAACAACAATGATGTTTGGTCTTTGATTGAGAATAGTTAAGCATGTTCTATGCACATCTCTAAGACTAGTGTTACCAAATCCAAACCTATTGATGTCTAAAATAAAGAACTTCATCTTAGGAATTCAAAATACTAAGGATTTCATCTTATTATCAACTTATTTACCTCAAAGGATTCTACTGTTATGAATAAGTTTACGACTGTAAAATAAGCTTTGGATTTCTTAACAAAGAAATATGGTGGATACACTTACTAGACTTATGTCTCCTTTTCGGAAAAGATAGAGGTTGTTGCTTTTGAATGCTCTACTCTTATGCCTTCTCACTTCAAGAATGCTTTATCCAACTCTTGTCATTAGACTAACATTGGAGAAAATAATCATTTCTCTCTACAAGATTCCTATGACTAACTTGTGTAAACAATCTAAGATAAAAATGGTTATGACCAAGATTCATAATGATATTTTTGAAAAGGATAACGTACTTTTGAAACAATTGTTCAACCTTACTTTGAACAGTGATAAACTTATGAACAATTTGAAATTAAGTCTAGACAATCATATTAAGTCTCTCCAGATTCTATTATGAGATAATAAAAAGTGCCTTAGCTGGATAAGTGAACTTGGGAAGGCAATTTAGGATATAGAGTCTAAAGCTATTATAAATCAATACACATCTGACTCTTATTGTAATTCAGAAGTTATATGCAATTTTAAGAAATAAACTTGCATCTTGGAAGACAAAAAGGTTATCCTAGAATCCTTGTTGGAAGATTGTGATGCTAAGTTGACCAAAATTCATGATCTTGTTGAAGCTGACACTAAGAAAGTCATTCTTCTTGAATAAAACCTTCTTGAAAAGCATGAAATTGGCTGAAATTCTTCATCTTCAATAGTATGACTTCGACATAAAAATTTAAGAAGTAGTTGAAATTGGAAATCAGTGGTCTTTTGGAGATATGAGTTTTGAGAAGTTATTAAAACTTAAAGATGTTCATCCTTCCTCTTCTACTTTAGCTACTATTCAAGAAAATTCTTCTATCATTGAGATTTCTGATGATGATGATTCCACAAATAATATTATGAGTGCTCAAAGCTTGTCTCTCTCCCTTATTTCTTGCAACTCAAGTCATTTCACCTCAGTTTTCTCTCAAAAGGAATCTCTTACTTACAATGGGGATATGTTAAGTTATATGGAATAAATTTGACTTGTGAAGCCTCAACTCTACAGAAAGATGCTATGTTGATCTTGAATGATTTTAAATCTTCTCTCAAAATTGGTACTTATGATCAAGATTTAAATTGTAATGTTGTTCACACTACCTTAAACCCCATACTTCTAGCTATTGGTATTTTGATAATGGTTGCTCAAGACACATGACCAATAATAAGTCCTTCTTCTCTAATTTAACTCTCACCAATGATGGATTAGTTACATTTGGTAATGGTAATATGGCATTGATTTGTGATAGAGAATCTATCAGCATCCCTGGTATCCCTGAACTCAAAGATGTACTATATATGGAAGGACTCAAGGCTAACCTTATTAGAATCAACCAAATTTGTGACAACAAATATGTATTTAAGTTTACCTAAATTGACTATACTATGTGTGATGAGTCGGGTGGAACTTTAGTATAGGTGTTAAATATGATGATAATTGTTACTATGTAGGAACTCCTCCCTGAAGTTGTTTCTAACAAGCTAAGTTAAAGCCTCAAAAATTATGGCATCAATGTCTTGAGCATGTAAATTATAAATTGTTGAAGAAAATCTCAAATCTCAAATTTTTTAGGGTGGTCTCCTTCATATCACATCCAAATCTGAACACATTTGTGGTCCATGTCAAATGGGTAAAAAAAATGTAAGAGTCAACACAAGAAGAATCAACACTTATCTACCATTAGACCTCTTCAACTTTTTCATGTGCATCTAATAGGTCCTTTTCAAACTCCTAGTATGAGAGGAAGAAAGTATATGTTGGTTATTGTTGACAATTTTTCTAGACATACTTAGGTGTTATTTCTCAAAGAAAAATTCAAATACTTTGATCATTTCAAGACCTTGTGTATCAATTTATAAAATTAGAAATTTGAATCCATTAGTACTATCAATAAAATCAGACATGACCATGATAAAGAATTTGAGAATTCAAAGTTTAGAGCTTTCTATGATGAAATGGGTATTCAATATGAGTTTTCTACTCCCAAGACCCCTTCAATAAAGTGGGCTTGTTGAAACAAAAAAATAAAGTAATTCAAGAGATGGTCAGGGTGATGTTGGCCAGTAAAAATCTGGAAAGCACTTTTGAGTAGAGATAGTTAATATTGCTTACTATACATTGAATCGTTGCTTCATAAGACCTAGTCTTCATATATGAACTCATGCATGAAAAAACACCAAATTTTAAGCACCTTTGTATGTTTGGTAGCATTTACAATATTCTCAAAGACAAAGAGAATCTAGACAAGTTTGAAACTAAGAATGATCTTGGAATATTTATAGGACACTCACACAATAGCCTTACATACTGAGTCTACAATTTAAGGATGTCTACCGTCATAGAGTCAATCAATGTTGTGATTGATGACTCTAATGCTACTAAACTAGCTGAATCAAATGGCAATGATATTTTTAGTGATTGGAGTTTTTCAGACATACCACTGATAATGTTGAGACGTATCCAACAATAACTCCTATTGATCCTCTCAGAAGTTCTGAGAATGAAAGTTATGGTGATAAAAAAGATTTGTCTCTTCGTAAGTGGGCAAAGAAAGCTCATTCTACTAACAACACCATTAGTAATGTGGAATGAGGTGTTAAGACAAGCCATCAACTACAAGAGGTTGTGAATTACATGTATTTCACTTAAACCATTCTTCCTAAAAATATAAAAGAAGCTCTATATGACATACATTGGGGAAACTCCGTGCAAGAATAACATAACCAATTTAAGAGAAATAATGCTTAGTATCTTATCTCTAGACCTCTAGAAAAACACGTTATTAGTACTTGTTGGTTATACAAGAACAAAGAAGATGAAAATGGAATCATTGCTTGAAATAAATATTGTCTTCTTACAGAAGGGTATACCCAGATTAAAGGGATAGACTTTGATGAAACTTTCACCCATGTTACTCGTCTTGAGTTTGTCAAACTACTTCTTGGTCTTGTCTACTTATTCAGGTTTAAGCTATATGAAATGAATGTCAAAAATTTTTTTTGAATGGAATCATCGAATAAGAAGTTTATGTAGAACAATCAAAAGGTTTTGAAGACCCTCACTTTCCAAATCATATCATGAGACTAAAGAAAGCTCTTTATGGATTGAAACAAAATCCTCATACTTGGTATGAATGTCTCATCATGTTTCTCCTCAATAATAGTTTTTTGAGAAGAGGTGGTGACAAAACCTTATTTTTCCCAAGGATTCAGGGAGAGGTTGTTGTTGCTCAAGTCTATGTTAATGACATTATTTTTGGTACCATAAAATATGATCTAGCTCAAAACAATTCCGCCTATATGCAAAGTGAGTTCAAGATGAGTTTAGTAGGTGAACTAAAATTCTTCCTTGGTTTTCAAATCAAACAAATGATGGATAGGATCTTCCTCTCACAAGGAAAATATAACAAGGATTTGGTTAAGAATTTTGGGTTAGATAATGCCTCATCTATTTAAAACCCTATGAGTATAACTCTGAAACTCCATCAAGAATCTTCAAGCAAGTATATTGAGCAAACTTTGTATAGTTGCATGATTAAAGTCTTTTGTATCTAACTACTAGGGGTCCTAATATCTCCTTCAGTGTTGGAATTTGTGATAGATACCAAGCTAACCCAAAAAAATCACATCTAGCTATTGTCAAAAGAATCATTAAGTATGTAATGATGATAGAAAAAGTACTTCTGGTGACTGCTTTTACTTGAGAAATTCCTTGATCTCCTAGCATAGTAAAAAATAGAGTTTAGCTTCTCTTTCAAATACTGAAGCTGAATATATTGATGTTGGCTTGTGTTGCTTTGCTACTTTAGATGTAACAAAAGTTATCTAATTGTGCCATCAATGCTATTTGTATTTCAAATAATCCAATCCAACATTCAAGGACCAAACACCTTGATATCTATCACTATTTTATCAGAGATCTCATTGAATCAAACACCTTGACTCTGTAACATATAAACACTGATCACCAACTTGCTGATATTTTCACTAAACCTCTAGATTTTCAAAGGTTTAAATCCCTTAGAAAAACTATTGGTCTTTGTCTTTCACCTTGAGATACTTGTTTTGTGTTCTTCTTATTTGAACTTGGCTTACTATTTTGCTCATTTGTATTTCTTCTTCTCTTTTATATGTTACCTTCTTTTGCTAGACACACCTTATTTCTTCTTGCGTTTTGAACTAGTTTTAAAGAACTATGGTTGTTTTGTGATTAACATTTCTTTGTCTTAAAACTATAATAATTTTGTCTTGATATATGTATTTCTTGAAGCGTTTATATGATTAAATTCTTACAGTCATCTAAAATGATTTGTTTCTTATACTAGTGGCTTACCATTGTGAATTTATATGGATATATTTGAGAAGTTTGTGTGTTCTTTTCTTAAATAATTTGTATGACTCTAACAAGATTTAGAATCCATGTGTAGTGTCTCTCGAGGAAAAATCATAGTTTTTGATTATATAGAAAGATGATTTAGGCTTTTTTTGAACCGTTTGATCCTTCTTGCCACTTTTTTCCTCTATTTCTTCTTTTGAGCCCTCTTGTTATACTTTCCTTTCTTTGCACCTACTTGACCAGCTTAAATAATAAATCCTACTTACCTAGCACTCATTTTGTTTTGTTTAAACTTTTCCTGGTTAAATGCTTTTGCTTTGGGATTGGTTGTATTTCTCTCAAGAAAAGAAAGAAAGTGATAAAGGAGAAAGAAAAAGAAGAAGAATATATATATATATATAAATGTAGAAAGATAGAAAAAGGAAAAGGAAAAAGAATGGTTCAGTGAATATTTATTAAATCGTTGTTGAAGAAGTTCTCTTGTTTCAGAAATTTTTAAGTGCTTCATTTTGAGAGGTTCAAGAAACATATTCTCTTTTTAAAGGATAACCTCTTTTGGTTATAAGCTTTGTGCTTAAACTGAAAGTTTGTTTTAATGTGTGTCTTTGCTTAACTGTTTTTTCTCTTCTACCCAAACATCAGCCTATCTTTACAAGCTTTGAAAGACCTTTTGATTTCTTCTAAACTTGTACTTACAATAGTGGAGAGAGAGGCTACTTATGGACTTATGAATTTTTGTTCAAATTAAGTATATATTTCCATTTTCTTGTTTCACTTAAGCATTTCTGGATGGCATGTAGAATAAATATGTTTTGTAGCACACATTGAATATGAAATCAAATTTTTAGTCTTACTTCCACTTGAATGCATCATGGATTATTAACCCTATGAATGTTTACATAAAGTGAATTGCTTTGTTTAAATCCATTCTTGGTTTGTGGCCTTGCTCAGTCTAAAATCTCTTTACTTCTATTTTCTATATACCTTATCTCCGTTATTTAAGGGTGTTCCTTTGACTTTCAGTGTTAGAAAGGGGAAGAAGTTTTTTGTGCATAATTATGTTTGTTTCCATGTTATGAGTGTAAGACTGCACTACATATTATTTTCTAACTTGTATGGATTTAGGGAGAGTGTTACATGAAGTCAAGGGGAGTTATGCTTTTATGCTTATGTTTATGCTTATTGTTGTGTACCTATGTAGGGATAACACGATAGTATATGGTTAAACTATATGTTGTGTCTGCATGATACATTCAAAGGATGTGTATTTGTTATGTGTCTGCAGGTTACAAGTATATAGTGAAATATTTGTGCTTCTAATAGTGTACAATGGTGCTAAAACCCTCGTGTTTCAATTTGATACAGAAAGAGTTAATTCATGAAGATGGATAGAGAACTCAAAATGAATGCACTTGGAGTACATGTGTCTTTTGGGTTTTGGTGTGTTTGTCATTGTCTTATTCTTGGGAACAAAAAAATTTAGGACATCTTCATGATCATCCCATGCTTGATGCATTTTTGTATTTAGTTGTTTAGTTTTTTGACATAGAAATCGAGAGGGGAAAAATGTAAGTCTTGTAGTTTTCAAGTCGGTATGTTGGCTTCCCATGTACATAACACTGAATCTGTTATTTTACTTAATGTTTTGGTGTTCCTTTGTGTAAGGTTGGTTACTATAGATCTATAATTCACACACATACATAGTTAGGTACACTTTATATGTGAGCATATTTATACACACTATGAGATTGGTTTTCGTAGTGTGCATGCTAGATGGAGTGTTTATTTTCAACGAGTGAGTGTGCAAATGAGCTAATGTTTTTACTCTTGATTTTTTCTTGTTTTAGGTGTGGGTATTTGTAGATATTACTCATGATTTTTAGAAACCAAAAATGCAATTTTTTTCACCTTGCTATCACTCTCATCATGGACCTCACTGCCACCTTCACCACCACCCTTGACAAGGTGGTTGGCGAAGTGGTCAATCGATTACTATAAATACCCTTCTCATTAATTGCAAATTAGTTTGAAAAATCTGTCGAAATTCTATCGAAATTTCTATTGATTCAAATTCCATATTCACTAGTTATATCTGTAACTATGATATATTCGTGTGAGCGTAGAATAGTGTGAGTTGCTATTTTATGTGATGAGTGAATATTTTTTTGTGTGAGTAGTATTCAAAAGTTGTGTTAGTTGATTCTACATATTACTATTCTATGATATTCGATCATATCACATCAAGTGAGGTTGGTTGTGGAGGACATCCAAGTTTGCATTTTGAACCAATTCATCGTGGAAGCAACAATAGGCAATTACGATGGAGGTCCCAACTAATAAAGGTAATATTTGTTTTATTACTTTCAGAGTTATAAATGTTGTATTAATTAATGAATTGTTTGTTGTTGTAATTACCTTAAGCAACCTAAGGACATTACCACATAGTTACGATCTTTATGTGGGTTTATCTTGTTATATCATGTGTTATGCATGCTCAATTGTGATGCTAGTATAATTTGGATTTAAATTGTGTATGTTAAAACATATTTTATTTAAACTTTGATTAGAACACTTTTTAACTCTCTATCTGACTTTTAATTTACTTATAATATGTTACTCTGAATGATGTTTGTTGTTTAAATATTATACAAATACTGCTTATGTTGAGTGTTTTGCTTTCAACTTATTATTTTGTTCATTACTTGTGGGGAAAAGTCTGTTAGGAATTTGTATCTCCTTACCTATGTGTGTATCAAGTAATGGACTTTTCACTTATTTTCACATCTTAAATATAAAATAAGTTTATTATCCTTTGATTATGAATCCACATGTGAATCCGAGTCAAAATCCGACACTTTATACACTACTAATGTGGTAAGCAATTAAGAAATTGAATCTAAAAAATCTTTAGAGACCCATAAAAAGAGGAAAGGTGAAGAACCATTGAAATTATTCTTAAATTAAGAAGAATTTGAAGAATACTTAAAAATAACTCAAAATAAAGATTTTATTTATATGAACGAAACTTCATCTAGTGGAACAAAACAAGAAGAACCAACTCATTCTTATATTAGGAGATATGATTTAAGTAAGTAGCCAATAGCTCAACATGGTGCTTATTTAAACCTTTTTAATGTACCTTACAAAGATCAAGAAAAAACTATAGAAAAATAAGCATAATCCATGTCATTCATTTTACTTAATTATAAAAATACTTGGACAAAAAAAGTTTTTAGATTATATTGCAAGAACCTTACAATATAATGCTTTGTAATGGTTAAAACAATGGGGAAAAACCTTAAGAGGTAGAAAATAAAAATTATACTTATTGTCAAATTTTCTCAAACATGATGATATATTAAGAGAATTTATTAAAAAAAATTAAAAAATTAATAGGAGAAGTAGGACAACCAACAATTCAATAATATGCTAATTTTTCTCTATCAAAACTTGAATTATGTAATACTTGTCAATTTAAATATTATGTAAAATTATTTAAAAAAATACTATTTTCTTATGGAACCTCCAAGATATCTATTGGTTAGATCATTTTTTTTCATAAATCACCAAATTTTTGGGATGAACTAGTCATTCAAGGATATCTAGATTGGTTAAAAAAATTAAACAAAGTAAATAGTATATACTTTAGGATAAACTATATCCTTAGATCGATAATTGAGCAATGCTTATCAGTTAAAGCAAAAAAAGTAAGTCAATAATCAAATTAGTAGTACAAAATATGGCCAACAATGCTATGATAAACTATTAAAAGAAAATTGGAAAATAAAATATCCTATATTAGGAAATAGAAAATACTATAAGAAAAGAAAACTTAAATGAAAACCCTAAAAGAAAAGAACAAACTTTACCAAAAAAGAAAAAATATATTATAGAATAAAAACCTAAATCAAAACGACTTCAAAGAAAAAATGTAGATGTTATATCTATAATGAAGAAGATCATTATGTACCTAAGTGTCCTAAAAAATGAAGAAGTGAAAAAAAGATAATTAAAACTTAAGAAACAAATAAATTAGAAATTCTATATAGGAAGAGAGCTTTGATATAGAAGAAATAATATATGAAGTATAAAGTGAAAAATACTCATTTAGAAAAGAAATTGAGATGATATTTATGATGTAAGAACAATCAAGTTCTATAATAAAAATAATTGATACTCCTATTAAAGAATAATAAAATATAAAATTAAAAGATGTGATGGAGAATAATTAACTTATACTTAAGAATAACTTAAAGAAATAGAACAAATCAAAAGGTTAAACGAGAACATATAAAATGTCCAAATTTAAAGTTTTCTCGGCAAGTATTTTTGAACAATTTGTTGGAAACCCTGATGCTAAATGTACAAATGTAATAACTAACTATCATAACCAATTAGAAGAAAATTTTATATCTAGGATTATCTATGAGATTTGGAAATAACCATTATTTTGGTATTTCAAATCTTTCTAATTAATAAGTTGAGATTGAATTTTTTTCATAAGGTCTGACGTCGAATAATTTTATAAATAATTTATCAACTAATTTTGTTAAAGTTTTAGAAATTTTGTTAATTCATGGATGGTTTCCCATTGAATATCTAGACTTTGAGATTGATGATCCATACTTAAATTTTTAAGTTGAGTCTTCATCTTTATTGAATTATTTATATTGTGATCTATTATAAATAAATAAAAATTGGTTTTATGATAAATCAAAAAATTCTATTTACTAAGTTTGAAGGAACACCACTTATTACTAATTGTAATGGATATTTTATTCTTCCATCTAAAATTACTAAAAGCCTTGTCCAAATAAATCGGTAATTGGGATCTGTATTAGACCTATATGAACATATTTAATTTATGGATATTTTTTCTTCCATCTTACTACTTTCTTTTTGTCAAAAACTTGTATTTCAACTACTTTGTTTTATGTACATTTAGCATCAGAGTTTCCAGCATATTGTTCAAAACTCTTGCTAAGAAAACTTTAAATTTGGACGTTTTATATATGTCTTTTTTTTAACTTTTTGTTTGGTTCGTTCTATTTCTTCAAGTTGTTCTTGAGCATAAGGTAATTCTTCTTCCATCACGTCTTTTAATGTTACATTTTGTAATTCTTCAATAGGAGTTTTATTTATTTTGATTGTAGAATTTGATTGTTCATGCATCATAAATATCATTTGAATTTCTTTTTCAAATGATTCTTCTTCCCTTTCTACTTCATATATTATTTTTTCTATATCAAAGATTTCTTCCCCGAATAGAATTTATAATTCATTTGTTTCAAAATTTTAATAATTTTTTTTCACTTCTTCCTTTGTTATGACACTCAGGTGCATAATAACATTTTTCATTACAGATATAACATCTATATTTTTTCTTTGAAGTAGTTTTTTATTTAGGTTTTTGTTTTTAGAAAATTTTGTTCTTTTCTTCTAGGATTTTCACTTAAATTTTCTTTTATTATAGGATTTTCTATTTCATGGTGTAGGACATTCTCTTTTTCAATTTTATTTTAATATTTAATCATATCCTTATTGGTAATATTTTATACTACTAATTTGATTCTTAACATGTTTTTTTTTCTTTAACTGATAAGCATTGTTCAGTTATCAATCTAATGGGATAATTTATCTTAAAACCTATACTTTCTGCTTTGTTTAGCTTTTTTAACCAATCTAAATATCCTTGAATAGCTAGTTCATCTCAAGAATTTATTAATTTATGAAAAAATTGATCTACCCAGTCCTCTACAAGGAAACAATATTTTTTAAATAATTTTACATAATCTTCAAATTGATAAATATTACATAGTTCTAATTTTAGAAAAACAATTAGAATCTTTTTGAACGATTGGTTCTCCTGCTTCTCCTATTAAATTTTCTTTAATTATTTTAGTAAATTCTCTTAATATATCATTATGTTTCAAAAACATTTGACAATAAGTATAATTTTTTTCTCGACCTTTTTGGGGTTTTTCCATTGTTTTAACTATTGCAAAACATCATATTGTAAAGTTTCTGCAATATAATCTAAAACAATTTCTTTTGTCTAGGTATTTCTATAATTAAGTAGAATAAATGACATGGATTGTGCTCATTCTTCTATATTTGTTTCTTGATCTTTGAAAGGTACATTAAAAAGGTTAAAATAATTATCATAATGAGTTATTGATTGCTTACCTAAATCATCTCTCTTAGTATAAGAAGGAATTGGTTCTTCTTTTTGTTTTGTTTCACTAGATGAAGTTGCATTTATATTTATAAAATCTTCATCTTCAGTTCTTTTTATATATTCTTCAAATTCTTTTTTATTTAAGAATTATTGTAATGGTTGTTCAGGTTTCCTTATTTTAATGGTTGTTCAGGTTTCCTTATTTTAATGGTTGTTCAGGTTTCGTTCACCACATTAGCTACATATAAAGTGTCATATTCTGACTCAAACTCATATGTGGATTCATCATCAAAGGATAATAAATTTATTTCATAATTAAAATGTGATAATAAGGATTCATATTCAAGATAAGTTTCTTGCATTTGTTTTAGTAATCGTTGTCTTTCTTCTATTCTTAACGTGGGATCTTTATAAAGATGTATCCAATAACCAAGAATTTTGACAACATTATTATATTATGTTTTATTATATTTATAAAGTTAAAAATTTTAAAATCTTTAATTCCACAAAATAATCTTAAATGTGTATTACTTCTAGGACTACTCGTACCATGTTGGTAATTTATATTTTCATCTATTTTTTTCTAATAAAGATTCAATTTTATTCATAGTTTCTAATTTCAGATTAAGATTTTCAATTTTTTTAATATGGGTTAATTGATTTTCAAATTTCACATATTATATTCTAGAGCATCTAATTTCTTTTCTAAGTTGTTTTAATTAAGCATTTGGTATTTTTCAAGTCTTTTTAACCAATTTCTAACATATTTATTATAGAGTTTATACTTACACTAATAATAATCAGATTATTTTCTGACTTTTTACCATATGAAATACATGCTTAATTCAGGTAGTTCTTTTTCTATCCATGAACAAATACATTCTATATTAGATTATTGTTCATTATCCATGAAGTTTTGATCATAACTAAAACCTCTTGTTACAAAATGTTTATGGTTCCTAAAACCAAAAGTTTCCAACCTTATTAGTTTCCAACCTTATTAAATGAATGAGGTTATAAAAAAGGGAAATTATAGGCTTTAAAATAATAATAGATATATGGATTTTCAATAACTTTAGAACAAGAACAACAATGATAATATATAATTTATTAGTTCAGTTATAGTGTAACCAGTTAGTTCTAGGCTTTGATACCAATACATGGTTGTCTAAGTAGATATTAATTATAATTTTTAGTAAGTATTAGGATAATAAATAAACATATCTATAAGGATATTACAAGAATTAGGAGATATAATGTTAATATTATAAAAATAATGAACTTGCATAAAGATAAATAAACTAACCTTATTGTTGTGAAAACAAAGTGATATTACAATAGAGTAGTATTTTACAAAGAAGCTCTATTTGTTATTGAAAAGTATTAAAATGATTTTATTATTATTGTGTATGTTTATAATGTATTGCTAGAGACTCCTATTTTTATACTTAAATCTTAGATTTCAATAGGTTTTAAATCCATTTTAATTTTTTAGTTCTCACAGATTCCTTACGTGTGTTAGATAAAGGTGTAGGTGTACAAAGTTTATCTCTTAGATTTTGTCGTGATCCACTATACTTCCGTAGCATTTATTATATTGTGGAATTCTTCGTCAACAGTACTTAGTGGACTTTGAGAATCTTGATATAAAGATTCCATATTTTTTGCATAGAGTGATATCACGTATGGCATGTCTAACTTCTTTCTTCTGGCAAGATTCTCTAATATCTTTTCTGACTCCCTTATCCATTCTTCATGTCTATTATAAATAACAGAGAGCTCTGTAACAAACAACCTTTTGTCATCCGTCACCATAAATGACCTTTTATCATCTACTTTAGATAAGATGTCTCTAGTAATTTGAGATATGTGGATGAAATTTTACATCCAATATTCTTTTGTACTCATCATTTGAATTAAATCTTCGGAATTATTGAGAGATTCTACTATAAATTCGTTTTCTTCGATTGTTGTTAACCACCATATTTGATAAGGCTATAAGAATTTTTCTCTTTTATGTCATCCAGTTATGCTAGCAATCCAAAATGTTAAATATTTTGACCATTTATAATCTTTTTGCATAATGATAGACTATGGATTTGATCATCATTGAAAACTGTATTAGTTCTATCATACTAAAACTTTAAAATTTTACATAATTGATAATTCTTCATTAAATTTCTTCAATATACCATAAATCATGATTAAGAAATATAATTAATTTAGAAAATCCATCAATAAGATTAATTGATGAACTATTTATTTGAAATATTTCTTTTATTTTGGAATATTTCTTTATATCTAGATTCTAATAATGTTGTTACTTTTTTCAAATAAACAGATTCTTTTAATTTTTTTCAAAAATTGGATCAAGAAATTCACTTTTGAGTGTATCAAATAGTTGGAGAAAATTTGTAATTTTCTCAAAATTAAAATCATCATCCCAATTCATCTATTTGATGATTTGAAAATAAAGTTCCTCAAGATTTGATAATGACGTTGTTTCTTCAACTATTTTTCCTGCTAATTGAATCGTATGTTGTCGGAACTATTTCTTATGCGATTCGCTTAGAATATGAGTTTTTTATATTCCATTAAGTTTCTCATAAATTTTGTTTGGAGCATCGGGAATGTAAAAAAATTTGGTGCCCTATTATTTAGACATAAGATAAATAAAATAAAATTTGACTCTATTTGAAATGTTTTAAAAGCTTGTTTAACTTCTTAAAGAGATTCATATGCTTGATAACAAGCATTTGTTTTTACTTTATTTACTTGATAATGACATCCATTCCAAGCATTATATATTCCTCGATGATGAACTCTAAAAACGACATAATATTTTCTTTTTGGAGTATATGTTTGCTCAATTATTTTTGTCTTCTTAACAATGATGATCCAATCTCCTAGAGGTTTTTCTATTTGCAAAACTAAATTCTCATTTTGTTAATAGTATTCTTAAAAATTTCTAATTAAATAATCTGCAATAAAATTTGTTAGTTCCTTTTAGATATTTTACTTCAAAACCATATATGGTAATTTCATTATACCATTTTTTTTTCTTCAAGATTATTTCTTTTGCTACATAAAAAATCTCTAACTACTTAGTAATGAGTTCTAACAATCAAAACTTTTAGAGCCATTTAATAAGAAAACATTTAATAATAAGTTTTATTGTTAATAATTCTTTTTCAAATATAATATAATTAATTTCATTTAGTTTAAATTTATCATAATTATATTTATAAATTAATTTTTCTTTTAAATTTTTTTAGGTATAGGAGTTTTTCTAACTCTAATACCATTTATCAAACTTGATAAATATTTTTTATACCATTTACCAAACTTGACATATAGTTTTCCTTGTTATAATTATATATATATATATATACCAAACCAAAACATATAATTATATAAAAATACATATATACTATTTTGATTTTTAATAAAGTGTGGAAACTAAGTATCGAGTTTCTGTTGGATGAATCGAATTATTACCAACATGTTTTAACTCACTCAACTTTAATGTTTTCATTAAGATATTTGACAGATTATAACGAGACTAAAGACCCGTTCTCGGCCCATAATTTAAAAGTTAGCGAAAATGAGGATACTCAAATAGAGAATGAGAATCTAAGTAATATTTTAAATATTATCTTTATTTTTAATAATTTTTATATTTTTATTATTAATGAAAATTTATAAAAACAATAAATTAATAATAAATATTTTATATTAAAAAAAACTAAAATTTTAGGACAATAAATAATACATATAAATGATATTTTTGAGAAAGGAGGGAAATTAAAATATATGTAACAAGAATATTGATACTATCTTGTTAAAAATTAATTTGAAATAATAAAAATAAATTATAAAATAATTATAAGATTTTAGATTTTTAGATTTTAAATAAATATTTTGAATAATTTATAAAAGAAAAATTATTGATGTTTTAATTATTTAAAAATATATAATATATAATATATTACTTATAATTTGACTATTGGCTTCATCTCCTTCAAATTGTCTCAGTTTGTCTATTCGAGAGTTAGTCCAAGAAAAATGTCTTCGTCTTCTTCTTCGTTTCAAAACGATGATGAAGCTGTTCGGCGCAGCCGGATTCTCTCTAGCAAGCTTTACTTTGACGTTCCTAACTCCAAGGTGAGGTTTGCTTGTGCTCGTGGAAATTTATTAATTTTTTGTTAATTGTTTTGAGATTTGCTTATGCTTATTAATTAATCAATCAGGTGTCATTGATTTATTCTTCGACGTATGATATTGCGTTTCTTGGCATAGAAAAGCTGTAAGCATTATTAGCATAGTTGTATTTCCCTATTGTTCTCAACTCGTTCTAGTTATATGTTACTCTTGTTTTAATTGTTTGATTCTTTTTTTTTTTTAAATCGAGGTTGAGCATTTGATTATCGTTGGTGAAAATCACGTGCTTGCTTCTTGAAATCTTTTTTCGTTACTGCAATTCGAGATGGATAATATTAGGGAGGGATTGTTTTTCTTTTCATACATAAATTTCGGCAAAAATTTGCATTGATTTAGTCTTTTTGGGTAAAGAGACTTATGAATCATGAATTGGCTTCTAGCTTATGAATTATGGTCAATGTAGGCATCCATTTGATTCTTCTAAATGGGGTCGTATCTGTGGTTTCCTAAACAAGGATGGCTTTCTGGACAGAAAGTCTATCGTGGAGCCTTTGGAAGCGTCCAAGGATGATCTCCTTGTGGTATGCTCATGACTTTTCCAAGCTTTTCCATCTTATTCTTTCTAAAGGGAAGTCCTTTTTTGTTTATGTTCTTATAATTACTGTTGCACAAGCATTCCCCAAATTTTCACTCCACAATTTTGAAATTAAGTTATTTCATAGTGGCTGAATTTCTTGAGAGAGATTTGGGATCTTTGAATTACATTTGAAGACTGTTTGCAACTTTGAACAGGTTCACCCAGAATCCTACTTGAATAGTTTAAAGAGCAGTCCCACTGTTGCCATGATAATCGAGGTTGAGTGTTGAATTTTTCTTCGCAATTAATTTGTTCATATGTAATTTCTTGTGTGGAGCGTTTTTTAGGCTACAACAGGTTTCCACTTTTTATTTAGTAATGGAAATCCTTATATCTAATCGTTTTGCATTATAAATAAATATCATATAGGTGCCTCCTGTTGCGCTATTTCCCAATTGTATTGTACAACAGAAAGTTCTTTCTCCATTTCGCCACCAGGTAAAGTTATCGTAAGATTTAGATTTTATTTTTCTATATTTTGCTTCGTTCCTGAAATGCATCAGAATGGAGAAAAACAGGTGCTAGTTATGTTCTTGTACAGGTAGGAGGAACTATATTAGCTGGTAAGCTTGCAAAAGAGCGGGGATGGGCCATCAATGTTGGGGGAGGTTTTCATCATTGTTCTGCTTCCAATGGAGGTGGCTTTTGTGCTTATGCAGACATTACTTTGTGTATAAAATATGCTGCTGTGCGGTTAAACATATCAAGGTGGTAAAATATTACAACTCGGATGTAATAATTGCAGATTTTGCATCCATTAGTTAGGATTCTCAATCCTTATCACTCACCTTCTTAATTATTGATTTTTTCCTTTCCTGTATGAAAATTTTGCAGGGTGATGATTATTGATCTTGATGCACATCAAGGAAATGGTCATGAAACAGATTTTTCTAATGAAAGTAAGGATGTAGTTCTCTCTTTTTATGAATTTACTTTTGGTTTCAAATTACTTTCTTTTTGCTGATAGGTATGGTCTATATCTTGGACATGTTCAACCCTGGAATCTATCCATTTGTAAGTGGTTGTTTTTAAAACCCAGCTAAAAGATTTTTTTAGGAAATCATTGTATCTGCTCTAAGATGTAATTTTTCCCTTCCCAAAAATCAGTTTAAAGGTGCCTGTCATTGTACCGGTGAAGCTTTGGTTTTTCTTTTTGTCCCTTGCTTATTTTTATTATTTTGTTGTGATTTCATGGGTGAAAGATGGAATGAGGCATATTGAGTTCTGATACAGGGGATCTGTGTATGGTCCATGATTCCTTGGCTGCTATTTATAGAATGCAGTTTGAACTGTTTCTCATCTCACTACTATAAACGTGTAGCTTTCTTCAATTCTATATTTTTCTGGAATTCTAAGCTGACATTCCTGATCACATTTCTTTCACCCCATTGTCGATCTCTTTAGGATTATGAGGCAAGGAGATATATTGATCAGAAGGTTGAAGTAGCGGTGAGCCATGCTATTTAATTTTCAAGTTAGATATAATTGCTTTTCATTTTCTGCCAATTTAAATTTCCTTTCCCCTGAATCTCAACAGAGTGGCACTACAACAAATGAGTACTTACGAAAATTAGATGAAGCACTTGAGGTACATGTTTTTTCTGAATTTATGTTGTGGCAAGTTTTGCTTCTGCTTCCAGCATTGAGGTACATGCTTTTTCTGAATTTATGTTGTGGCAAGTTTTGCTTCTGCTTCCTGCTGGTTGGTTATGTACAGTCCATTTCATTCTCCATTTACTTGGGATGACATATGCCAGTCAATATCTTTAGTTATTTTGTTCTCATGCATGTACTATTCATGGAGCATCTGGAAAGTTGAAAGCAATCAATATTGCTGTCAGGGTCTATTGATTCAAATTTGTGTTTTATGTCAAAATTGTTGCTAAGCTAGTTCAGTTCTTTGTGGAATTTTCTTGCTTTGGTCAACAAATGTGGTAAGAAAAGAATGATACAGTTGGTGTATAAAATTTATGACCATCTTTGTTATGTGCTCCGAATTGGGCCATGCATTGTAGAGTTGACTCCTAAAAATGATTTTCTTAAAGAATATTTGAACCATTTTAATTATAAATGCTCTAGGTTGCTGCAAACTCATTTCATCCTGAGTTGGTAATCTACAACGCTGGGACTGATATCCTAGATGGAGATCTATTGGGCGGGTTGAAGGTAAACTTATTCAGGGATATTTTCCCATGCTTAAGTTTGGTCTTTATGACATTTAAGTAGGTATTTCTTTGCATATAAATCTAAGCCCACTTGTCTTCTTTACTAACTGTGGTGCATATTTGTTTCTTTACATGCATAGATAAGTCCTGATGGGGTAATTAGTAGGGATGAGAAAGTTTTCAGGTTTGCTCGCGAGAGGAACATTCCCATTGTCATGCTAACATCAGGTGCGTTTGTCTATATGCCATCCTCTTCACCCATACTCTCTCCTCCTTTCTATCCCCTCGTGTTCCAGAGAGTAAGTGGTTTAGTTGAGCTTCGAAGCTTTCTTTTTCAGGTTTTCTGATCATATTTTATGCTTTATTATAATCGAATACTTGGTCTGAAGCTCTGGATGACAAAGTATCTGATCTATTTATGGAGATTGACATATTTTTTGCTTTAATAGTGCCATCTGATTGGATAATATTGAAATGATACAATACTACGAGTGACATTATGCCAGTGCTGGGCGATTTTACATTTTTATTGAGGTTGCAATTCTGTTGGAGATGATCTTGTGGCATTTTACTAGTTATTTGCATGAATGATATGCATGATAAACAGAGAATGCTGGAGTTACAAAATGCTATATGAATCTTTTTTTTTAGTTTGGTAGCTATCTTACCAAGTGATTCACCCAGCTTTATCTTAATACAATCAGAGTATTAAATTAGAAATAGAACTGGAGTTTTAGAGACTTGAAAGTTTTCCACTGTAAATTGTTCAGTCATGCTTCCACTGTAAATTGTTCAGTCATGCTAGGTCGCATAGTGTTAATTTTGCCAAGACATTATATGACCTGACTTTGATACTTACGACTCTTTATTGATTGCTAACTATCCATGTTTAAGTAAGATGACGTGGGTATGCATATGAGTGTAGATATTTGAACTCTCCAACCTGGTATAAATTTTCAAAAACATTTAGAAAAAATGGGTGTGTCTCACATTTGAATAAGTATCCAAAAATTTATGACTCTGGGTATATTTAAAGAGTCCATGTAACATGCACTGTAGCCCAAGTAGTTTTTACTGATTAATTTCGGTTCCTTTTGCTTTATTCATTTTATGGAAATGTTTAGAAGTAAAAACGACCCTTTTGGTTCAGGTGGCTATATGAAGTCTAGCGCCAGAGTCATTGCAGATTCCATAATCAATCTTACCAACAAATCTCTAATTGATACTGGGAAAAAGTAATTTACTACGAAGCTCTCTTGTTCCTTAAAGAGGTTAGAGTTCATGTAATCATTTGTGCTTATGAAGTGCTTTCATGCTACGGTATTGACACAAAATATTGTATTTTATGATTGTAATATATGGTAATTGTAGAGAAAACTGGGCGCCTCGGATTATAGTTTCAGAAATAAATGGGGTTAAATACATTTTTAATCCGTAGAGAACAATTTAGGTCCTACTGTTTTAAAAGAAGCTTAGGAAAATAGGCTCATATGACCCCAATTATTATTTTTATTCTAGATTGAACCAACAACTTGCAATTTTATTACTAGTTATATTATACCTGATATATGTCCAACTTCACACAACAAAGTTAGACATATATTCAACTAAAAATCAAAGATTTTGTTTTGGAAACATGTGTCTAATTTTACATAACAGAATTGGTCTATAAAACCTAAGGTCACTTTTATCATTTTGTGTAAAAAATCAAGTAAGAGAGGGTTATATAGGATTTTTGATTAATATGAGATCATCACATCATATAACCTAAAATATCATATAGTTATTTTTTTATCAATAGAATAATTTGGTATTTTTCTTTTAAATGAAATAATTTATAAAATTGGAGTGAAATTTAAAGAGATTATACGCTTAAATGACTGTATAAGTAAAACATACTCTGCCTATTATCCAATTTTAAGTGATTAGGTAAAATATGGTGAAATTGTCTTTTTGCTAATGATATATTTATTTCTTGCTTTTTTGTGTGTGTTTTCTTTCGTCCTTTACAAAAAGAAAGTTGTTAATATTGTGCAAAATGATTCTAAACTCAAATTTTCTATCTTAATTAATTTCTAGCTGTCTGTATCCCTGTTTGTGAATCAATAGCTAATTTACCATCTTTTTTCTCTCTCTGTCACTATCTTTCTTTCATCCACTTGAGCAAGAACGGAACATAACCGGTCAACTGGCCCATTAAACTAGATAAATTGGAGCTATGAAAGCATACAGAAAAGTGAATTGAGCTGAGAAGGCTTTATTAGTAGGACATGGAGATCAGTAGAATAAAAGAGTATTAAACCAACTGGTAGATTGAAACTTAGTGCTGATTCTTGATTTGAATGCTAATTATTTTTTTAGAACAATATTTTCTAATTTCGAGAACAATTAAACTACTATTCATATTCATGAGCAGGCTTTGCACTTAGGTATCATACATTGTTTTTGTTTGTTGTAATTTTAAAAGAATATGGATTAAATTGTTTAATTTATAATAAGGAGCAAAGTGTTCCATTTAAAAAAAAATTGGGACAATCTAAACCGAAAATGAAAGTTAACTCTTAAAAACATGTTTCTGGATATACGAGGCCTCATTTTGGTCTTTTTATTTTTTTTATTAAAAATTATGTGTTGAATTATACCGTTAGCCATTAAATTTTATCAAGTTTAATATATTAGTTTTTTAGTTTTTTTCTTAATATTACGTTAATTATCTTTTAAATTTAACACACCTAATCTAAATTTTAAAATTAGATTAAATTGAACTATAACAATCAAAATTAGTGCCTTAAAAATATATTTTTTTAATTTTTTAATTTTTTAACTTTTAGAGGTTAATATATTAATTCATTATCTTTAAGTGTAGAATCAAATTGTTAAATTTAAAAAGACATTCGATGTAATACTATTTAAAAAAAATTAAAAGTTAAAATACCAAAGCCTTAAATATGATGAAGTTTATGGATCAATAGTATAGTTCAACTTAAACTACAATATTTTATTAAGTTTCATATTTGACAAATACAACAAAAGTAAGATCTGCACAGATAAAATTCATTAATACAACATTAAGGACTAAAGAAACATAAATCACATACATTGAGGAAGATGATTATGTTAAAAGAAACATCATAATTTTATGATCTTTCTCTTGTTGCTTGTCTTTGATAATCTTTATTGTCCTCCATAGTTACTTCAATACATGCATCAAAAGAACACTAAATTGAACAGACTTGTTGCACTGCCACTTTTTCATATTTGAAGTTTACACAAAGATACATGCAAATATCTTGGAGAACAACTTCATACCCAACAAATTGACCCAAAATAGATTACAAAAACTAAAACATTAAAGAAATACTTTAGACGTATGTAAGTCAAGATATAATAGCTTCCACCACTTGAATCCATACTAAGAAGAAAATCAGATATACCAAACTTACTATTTTTAGGATATAATTTTAAACGTAAATGAGTTTGTATTTAAACTATATTAAAATTATAATAAATAATAGAATTTTTTTTATTTATCTATAGACATTATTATATTTTATAAAATAAATTATTGCAAAATTGTTGATGATTCATGTCTGCTTATTACTTATATATCAATATATATACAAAAATGATTGATTTTGAATGAAATGATCAAAATAATCCATGACGAATAACTAAAGTTTATAGAAAGGGATCTTTAACTAAGTTCTTAGTACAAATTATATTCGTTTGGAATGGAGAGATACTTATCTGAGATAACTGATGTGGAGACATCTAATTGAAGTTACTTTATATAATAGTTGATTGTATAGAACTGGACTACACATATTAAAAATACTATTAATATTTGTTTACCCACGTATGTTTCTACATATGTTACTCGATGATCATGCGTGAGATAATCTTAATCCTAAGTGATTTAGCTATACCCTTGTCGTGACATCTTGATATTTGATTTACTCATTGATGCTCGTACTAGTGGGCTAAGGAGTTAGTATATGGCTCTAGTTGTAAATGAGTTTGTGTTTAAATTTATGTTGAATTAAAACAAATAAGAGGAACTTTTCATTTATTTACATGAGTTATTTTATTCTTTAAATAAATTGAAAGAGTTCACCATCTGACACACAACTAGGGTAAAAAGATAAGACTCCTTAAGTACTTGGCTCTAATTCACACGAACAAAATAGTAAACACTTAAGCATGCAGTAGATTAGAAGCACAAATAAAATAATATCAAATGAGTAGATAACTTTGAACAACAAATATTATATATATTCAATAAAAAGTATGTAATAGTATAACGACTTTCTAATAAGAGTTTAAGCTTTTAGTAGTTGTAACATACATACTTTAAACTCAAATTGTATTGATACAATAACATAGCATACATAACACATAATATAATGATGTAAATCCACATAGAGAACCTATTTATGTGGTAACATCCTTAGGTTACTTATAACAACCACTCGACAATAAACAATTCAATAAGCAATAAACATTTACAAGTTTAAAAGAAATAAAACCACTATTACCTTTATCAATTAGGACTTCTATCTGAACTACCTATTGATGCCCCTGCTTGTTGCTTTTAGAATGACTTGGTTCGACATACGAACTCGACTTTCCTCCACGGCCAATACCACATCATGTGATGTGATTAGTAACAAGAAGTGTAACTACTTACAATCTTGAGGACCACTACACAACTCGGTACAAACTCATATAAATCATAAGATAATCATAAAGATGACCTAAAGATGTTTGTTCTCATGAAAAAAACATCGTCGTACACCCAAACCCAAAAACACACCTAAACTAAGTACATCCAACTTGTGCACTCCATCCATCTTCATGTAACAAATCATCCATTATATCACTCTAAAACACGAGGGTCTCAACATCACTGCACACAACATATATGAAGCTTGATGACTTTAATTTACACCTATAACTTGCACACACAAAACAAACACACATCCCATGAATGTATCATGCAGAATCATCGTGTAGTCAAACCATATACTATCATGTTACCCCTACATAGGTAAACATTGATAGGCAAATCATATGCATAATACATAACTCCCCCTAACTTTATGCAACATTCCCCCTAAGTATATGTCAATTAGGCATAAGATGTAGGGAAATCCAAGTAGAAACACATAGTTGTGTACAAAAACTTCTCCCCCTTTTTGACAAAAAAAGTCAAATGAACACCCTATATAAGGAAGATAAGATGTACAAATATGCAATATTTTTAACAATCATGTAACATTGAGGATAGAATTAAAGTGGACAAACAACCAGAACAAACCAACGCATAGATCAAGGAATAACATCAAACTCATACTCATTAAACAAACTTTATTTTACAAAATTAAGTTCAATAAAAACTAAAGCAACAAAAAATAAACGAAAGTAAAAAAGACGTAAAATGAGTTTAATAATCTTTGCCTCCCTTTACAACATCATCATCCCATGAATACCATTACGAGGAGAATATTCAGTATCTAAAGGGGTAGAAGATGGTGCATTAGTTTGCAAATTGAGAATGTTATTAGCAAATTGTTCAAAGGAGTACTAGACTTCACAACTGTTAGATTTATGCTAGTATTGACGATATTCGTGAAATAAAATGTTTAATTGTAATTTTAGTTTCTACACATGTCTTAGAAGAATATTTCAAGTCATAGAAACTATTGCATCTCAACGATCACATACTAGGTATAAATCTATTCCCATGCACATTAGATTACATATTAGATACAACAGGAAAAATATGAATTTGAGCCACTCGATCGATCGAGTGTATACTGGATCAATCGAGTAATAAATCTAATTAATCTAATTTTAATATATGACTAGATCAATCGAGGGATATACTTGATCGATCCACTTGTTTTAAAATATTGGTTAAACGTATTATGGATCGATCAAGTGAATGTTCGATCGATCGACCAATATACTTGATTGATTGAGAAATTAAGTGGATCGATCTAGAAGCTAGTTATCTGATTTTAAAACGTATTTCTAATAGGAATTGAATTGATTTTTTAAAGTATTTTCCTTATTTCTTAATAAATGATTTCATGGATAATATGGTAATTCTACTTTAACCTATTATGCTTCAAAAAAATTCTTTAAATACAAACCCAAGAACACTTTTGAAACTAACCACACAAGAGCTATTGTGCTTATTCATTAAGTTAAATTATCAAATATTTGTGATTGTGTTTGATGGACTAACAAGCCTATAATAATAATTATGTTATTGTGCTTTTAACTAAATGTTTTAGAGTTACTAATTATTTTTGTTTTATTTGATATATTATTTAAATCAACTAATTAGGTTTTTTTATTATTGAATCTACTCTAAGATACACACTTACACTTGTGTTTATGTGCTAATTTTTTAGATGACAACTGTATAAGTTCGATTAACTCATGAGACCTAAGTTTATGAAAATGCCTATCTTGTAGAGACTATGATAAAAGCAGTAGCTTATAAGTTGGTTACCAGGAAGGATAACCTAGGTGGACAGTTTGAGTCCTAGTCTTGTAACTGGATACTTATTTTTCATAATAGATAGTTAAGTACTCTAGTGGACCAGTGGATCAGTGTTTTTTCTCTTAGGTTATTGGTATGGCCTAGGTTGTTTCCACTTAAAAATATTGTGTATTGATATTGCTACACGTGATTGGTTGTTTGATCCCTTACAAAATTTTAATTTACAATACTTCTACTTACTAGATATTTAGATCCATAACTAAATAAATGAACCTTTACTTGGTATCTTGGACCTTTTTATGGATTATCTTATTGATGGTGACAACTTGAATGTTGAGGAACTAATATCTTCTCTTTCTTTCTGATTATAATGGTAAAAACATTTCAAGAATTTTTTTCTAAGGTGATAGAGCCATAAAAGGAATACTAATTTAAAACAAGAATTTTGTTTTTACAAGAACAGAATAATGCCTTGAATTTGAGTCTTGCATGTTTGAAAGAAGAAATAACAAGCTTGTAGCTAATAAATAAAAATTGGTGCTTAAGCTAAAAATATCCATGGAAGTTGTAAAAAGGATAACAATTGGAGCTAAATGGTTGAATAAGATTATTGATTACAGAAAGTTTTTTGGAGACAAGAAAGGGCTAGTATATGTAGATGAGCACACTATACCAACCTCTTCAAAGTCAACTTTGTTTATAAAACTTTATAATCCCTACCATTCACACACATCTATTACATCTACTTTTAATTTTATTCCTATATGTTACAATTGTGGTAAAAAGGGACATATTAGACCTAGATGTAAATTCTTAATCATCTATAATTATGCTAATAATCTGCATGCATCCTATTCAAGAAACAACGTTCATGTTTTTAAAAATAAGCACATGATTCAAAAAACTAAAAAATTTGGGTTAAAAAATCTGGTTTAAATTGTTGTGTAGTACATATTGCATTTAAAGCTGAATCTTCTACTACTTGGTGTTTTGATAATGGTTGCTCTAGACATATGACTAGTAAGTATGCTCTTTTCAAAACTTTTGAAAAAATATAACAAAGGAGCAGTTACTTTTGGTAATGGAAATAAATCAAGGATTATTGGTAAAGGTATGATACAGAATAATGGTATGCATAGGTCAGATGATGTATTACATGTTGATGGACTTAAGGCCAAACTAATAAGCATCAGTCAAACTTATGACAAAATTATACTGTACAATTTACCAACAATCATTGTATTATAACATATCCAAAAGGTGAATATGTGGCTAGAGGAACTAGGTCTTAGGACAATTGCTACTGCATTGATATATGCTCTATTACTACTTGTAACTTAGCTAATGATCATTCTTTTTCATTATGGCATCAAAAAGATGGAAATATTATTTTTAAAGATCTTGTTAACATGAGCAAAAAGAAGATTGTGTGTGGCTATCTATGCTTTCTGAAACTAAAAACACTTTTTGTGGACCACGTCAACTTGGAAAACAAACTTACTCTTCTCATAAGAAAATCAAAGGAGTTAACATAAGTAAAACACTTGAGTTAATTCACAATTACCTCTTGGGTCCTATAAGAACTAAGAGTTTGGGTAGTAAGAAATATATTATTGTTATTCTTGATGATTTTTCTCGTTATACATGGGCTAGATTTCTGAAAGAAAAATCTTATACTTAACTTCTTTAGTTTCTTTTGTCTTAAAAAGCAGATTGAAGTAGGAAACAAAATAACCAATGTAATGAAACTAAGGACATATAATAGGAAAGAATTTGAAAACTTAAGATATACTGAATTATGCAAACAACATGGAATTTCTCATGAGTTCTCAACACTAATTACCCTACAACAAAATGGGACAGTGGAGAGAAAGAATTGAGTATTGCAAGGAATGGTAAGATTCATACTACATGAAAAGGACATTTCTAAGAAGTTTTGGGTTGAGACAATAAATACTTCATGCTACATAATGAACCATGTCTACCTACGTCTAGGTACAAACCAAACCTCATATGAGTTATGGAAAGGTAAGAAATCTAATCTGAAACATCTACATGTGTTTGGAAGTAAATGATACATCCTTAGAGATCATGAGACTCTAGGAAAATTTTGACTTTTTAAGTAATAAAGGTATCTTTCTAGGTTACTTATTAGCAAGTCATACCTTTAGAGTGTTCAATTTGAGAACTAATACTGTGATGGAGTCCATCAATATTATTATAGATGATGCATGTACTAGTACTCTAGTGACTGATGACAAAGTTGAAACTTTAAGAACAAGCATGCAAACTGAGGAACATATTGAAGAAACTCCTAACACTAAAAAGGTAGATAATGAGGTAGATAAAGAGTCAGCTTTGGATGATGAATTCACCATACCCATCATTCAAACTCAAAAGGCAACACCTACTTCCAAAAACCACCTTATTGAAAACATCTAAATGAGTAACTCATCTTTATTATCTTTCTCAAATAAAACCAAAAAATGTTAATAAAGCTTTAAAAGATAAAAACATCATAGAAACTAAATGGGTATTTAAAAATAAATCTAATGAACATGATGTTGTGATTAGAGAAAAGGCTAGACTAGTTGCATAATGATATAAAAAAATTGAAGGAATTGATTTTGATGAAACGTTTACTCTTGTAGCTAGATTAGAATCAATTAGGATTTTACTTATCATTACATGTTTTATGAAATTTAAAATCTTTTAAATGAATGTAAAGTCTGCCTTCTTAAATGGTTTACTTAGTGAAGAAGTCTATGTTGAACAACCAAAAGGTTTTATTGACCCATAATTTCCAAAATATGTTTATAAAATCAATAAGGCCTTTTACGATTTGAAACAAGCCCTAGAGCTTGGCAAGAGAGAATTACAGCTTATCTTTTGAACATAGGTTTTGTTCAAGGAGGAGTTGATAAAACTCTTTTTATTAAAAGGATCAAAGAAAATATATTTATAGCTCAAATATATGTCGATGATATGGTATTTGAGTCAACATCCAACACTATTGATGATTTTGTGAACATAATGACTAGTGAATTTGAAATATCAATGATGGGTGAGGTCACATACTTTCTTAGTTTGCAAATTAAACAATTAAAAAATATAATCTTTATTTCTCAAACCAAGTATGCATGTAATTTAATTAAGAAATTTGGACTTGAAATAAGTAAGCATTTGAGAACACCCATAAGCCAAGATCTCAATGGATGAGTCGGGTAATAGTGTTGATCAAACGCTATATAGAAGCATGATAGGAAGCTTGCTATATCTTATAGTAAGTAGACCTAATATTTTATTTAGTGTTGATGTTTGTGCACATTATCAATATGATATTAAGGAATCACACATTGACCATGTGAAAAGGATCATTAGGTATGTCTCTGGAACAAAAAACTTCGGTATTTAGTTTACTAATGATACTACAAATGAAATTAGTAGATATACAGATGTAGATTAGGCAGAAAATCAAGATGTAAGAGATAGCACTTCCAATGGGTGCTTCTATATTGGGAACAATCTTGTATCATTGCACAACAAGAAACAAAACTCTATGTCATTATCAACTACAAAGTATAATACATTGATGTTTAAAGCTCATACACACAACTTATGTGAACGAAGAATATGCTTAAGGATTATGGCTTTGAATAAGGTACAATTCCTCTTTAGTATGATAGTACTAGTGTTATATGTATATATAAAAATTTAGTTCTACATTCTCAAACAAAACATATAGACATCAAACATCATTTCATTAGGAAACTAGTAAAAGATATAGTTTATCCCTTGAGTTTGTGTCTACTAAAAGGTAATTAGCTGATTTTATCACTAAGGTACTTGATATCCAAAGATTTGATTCTCTTAGAAGTACCTTAGCAATCTACACTATTATTTAAAATTTCCTAGTATTTTTTTATTCTCTAGAATTTATATATATATAAAGGAGGAAAGTAAACTTGCTTTAACCCGACATGAATATTACATGCTATTCTCATACTTTTGACAACGTCTTTAACAACTAGATTCTGTGACTTATGCACTTACATATCTTATGCATCTAGTAATCGATGTTAACATAATAATATTCTCACACTCACTGGACACATATATATGTCATGCATGAATTTTATGATTGATGATGTGAATATTTAAGGACTTAAATAACCTTGACTACTAGAATTGTGTTTGAGTTATCTCTTACACTTTATAAAATGATGTTATAGAGAGATACCTAGTTTTAAAAGGGTTATCTACTGTGATGTGTGAAGCTACTACAATAAGTAGAAAGGGCTACCTCATAACTAGTATGAAAGTCATCATTCTTGATTTTTGGCTTGTGCATTCCTTAAAAATTGTATTATTAAAGGAAATATAAAAATAATACAAAAAATACAAGCATAAAAATAATGAGCTACAGATGATTATAAAAAAACTAAGTAATCAATTTCTCACAAAAAAAAATATAAGAAGGAAATACAAAACAAAAAGTAATTTTTTATATTAAAGTCTACTCTTTGTTAATAAAATTTTATTTTATAGAAGTTTGAATTCAACTTCAATTCCTTCATGATTGGTGATATTTTTTCTTTAAATTTTTCATAACTAATCATGAATGAACTAATTAACATACTAGTATTGTTTCAAAACTCAAATTACTTGTGATGATTGTGAATATGTCACTATATGTGTAACCATATTTGCATATATTGATCACATACATTTATGTGTTAATGACTAGTCATAACCCTTAGCATAAATTAATTTTTTTAAGTGTGTGTAATATTGTAGTTATTTTTGGAGTTGCTAAAAAGAAATCTCTTCATCTTTACTTCATGTTTGTTTCATCTATCTATTGTTACCTCTTGTTTATGTTTGTTCATTCATATGACAAACTATGAATGTAAGCCACTCGATCGATCGAGTGACAAACCAGATTAATCTCATTTTAATATATGACTAGATTGATTGAGGGATGTTCTCGATCAATCCACTTGTTTTTAAATATTGGTTAAGTGTATTATGAATCGATGGAGTGGATGTTTTATTGATCGACTAATATACTCGATCAGTCGAGCAATTTATTGAATCAATCGAACATCTAGTTGTCTGATTTTAAAACATCTTTCTAATATGAATTGGATTGATTTTTAATAATACTATTCTTATTTCTTAAAAGTGTTTAAATTTATTTTATAGACAATATAATAATTTCACTTTAACCTAAAGTGCTTCAAAATATTCTTTAAATATAAACCTAAGCACACATTTGAAACTAACCACACAAGAGCTATTGTGTTTATTTTCTTTATCTTTTATTCTCTCCCTTATTTTGCTAAAAGTTTACAAGTAGGATTTTTTATTAAGTTAATTTATTAAAAATTTGTAGTTATGTTTGATAAATTAATAAACCTACAATAATAATTGTTTTATTGTGTTTTTAACTGAATATTCTAAAGTTTCTAGTTGTTTTTATTTTTTTTATTTGATATATTTCTCAAATCAACTAGTTAGAGTTTTTAGTTATTGAACTGCTCTAGGACACATACTTTCACTTGTGTTTATATGTTAATATTTCATGTGACAGTGGTGCAGATTCGATTAACTTGTGGGACTCGAGTTTGTTAGAATATTGGTCCGGATCCTAATGTCTATCTTGTAAGGATTGTGACCAAAGTAATGGCTTATAAGTATGTTACTTGGAGATATTACCTGAGTAGGTAGTTTGAGTCCAAGCTTTATAACTGGATACTTGTTTTTCATAGCATATAGTTAGATGATCCGTTGAACTAGTGGTTTTCCCCTTAGGTTATTCATGTGGCATAGGTTGTTTTCACCTAAAAATTTCGTGTGTTGATATTTTTATTTTTGGATTACTTTTCGTACATGTGATTGGTTATTTGGTTTCTTACAAAATTTTAATCTACCATATTTTCGCTCGCTGGATATTTAGATCCATAACTAAACAAACTTTTAAAAAGGTACATTATATTCATCTCTAACAATCAAAGAAAACTTGAAAAACAACAAGCTAATTGAAGAAGTATAGAATGGAGAAGGAATCTAGAACTAGCTAGGCAAGGTCTAATAGAAAAATCCTTATTTCAAGCATGATAAAAAAACTAGATGGCTTTTTGAGATCAATAGACTCAACTTAAATATCCATAATGCACTCATGTATGGGTAAGAAAAAAAATTTGAAGACATGCTCAGTGTGTGATAAGTAAGACTTGTTTACTCTAAATGAAATCAAGAAAATCTTATGTGAACCATGCAATTAGAAAAATAGTCTCAAAACACACTAAACTTCATAAGTCCATATTTAACCCCTCTCTCCACTAATGTACATGTCATTTTAGAAAGAAATTAATAGGTATTTCAAAGCTTGTCATGGCAGGCTAAAGTATGGGTAGGTGAGATATGAAATTTTTAGGCTTAAATAGATAACTAATAACAATAAACAGGAATGAGTTCAAGTCCATAAAGAGTTAACTCTCAAACTTAGGTTCTTTTCTCTTCACTTCTCAATCATTAATCACTAAAATTCCCAACCTTAGGTTTTTTTCCATTAGGCCCTCAAACTTAAAGTTTTTTATCTTCACTTCTTAATTTGTGTTCACTGACACCCTCATTTTCTCCTCTCTTTTTTTGGTTTTAACTATATAAACCAAGGAGGTAAAACAGACATTCTTAAAGTTCAACAAATAACAGTATAGAAACTCATGTAAGGGTGTACAATGTAAGTGGTATTTTATCATTTGGGTTAAGAAATTATATAGGTGAAAAGAAATAAAGAGATATCATAATTGCTCAAAAGGGGTAATTAAGGACAAGAAATCAATGGTGGCTTGAAAAGTTCAAATGGTCAAAGAAAGGCCTAAATCCTTTCTTAATCTAAGTAGCATTTATGATTTTGCCTCAAGATAATCCATATAAACTTCTCAAAATAATCATTCAAATTCACAAAGTTATGACACATGCATACATAAAAGAGTATTTTAAATCCCAAAAAATGAGTCATGCATAAGCTTAATGAAAACACATGTGATAAAAATCATATTTCAATTCAAGTCAAATGCATGCCACTCAAAAACCAACAAAGTCCCTATTAACTTCATTTTACTTGCAATAAGAAACCTGAACAGTAACATAAGCAGAACTATCATGGGAAGAGAGAAAGAGAAAAATGTAGTGCCACACAGATGAAAACCTATATTTTTGATTTTTTAAGGTAATAAAATTAACTTGAGACATATAAATCAAGAGCAAATAGACAATAACTAAATAAACACAAAATTCATGTACAGAAGAACTACAAATAGGGTGAGAAAAGAAATAAGACCCTAAATCCTAATAGATAACCCAAAATAGTGATCAAACGTCATCCTTTCATTTCAAGAATTTATGAGGGGCAACTGAAAGAGATAGTTTTTGAGTCATATGAGCATGCGGTGTATATAAAACTCGTTGTCTGTTTTTTTTATAATTTTTAGAAAATTCAGTAAAGTTACCAATATAAATTGGACGAGGCAAACTTTTTAAGGAAAATTTATTTATTTTCGCACTATGCCTTATATGTATAATGCAACCTACTTGAACATTCTCTGATGAGCCACAATATTTACATCATGGGGGTGAACGAGGTGAAGAACTTCAAGATTAAATTTTCACATATATAAGACACTACCTAGAAAGGTGGTCAGTAATGCCACAAAGAAAATAGGCACGAAGAGTAAAGTTAGAGAATCCAAATTCCTGACTCCAAAAAGTTGTACTCTGAGAAGAAGAAGAATTTCTCATATTAAATTTACTACAAGGAAGATAACTTAATTTTCCATAGCAAGGCCCCATATACCCAAGTTCACCATAATGGTGACAAGTAGGGATATTATTAGGTAGAGGTAGTAGACCATCACTAGAGTGAAGTGAAATGCTAGCCTTAAGTGAATGGTTTACATTATTAGAGGAATATAGTTGAATTAACACAACACACTTACCTCTTAGGTCAGTGGAAATAGACTTCAACTTTATATCTTGATCAAAAGCTTTGAAAGATTTGGCATAGCCCACTTTAGATGTTGAAACCTCTTTATTGTAACCAATGTTATGTTTGTTACCAAACATCCTTACATTGTTGAGGATTTCATTTAAATTCTTTGAACCAATCATCATATTGTTGATTATGGTGGTAGAAAAGGACCAACTTCATTCTTCTTATCAAGAGTGGGTTCATGATTAACAAAAAGCTATGTAGTTTTACCTGAAGTAGGAATATTTAATTGTTCCTAAAGTTTCTTCACTTTCTCGTGATTTGCACTAAATCTTTTAAGCATATCATCATATCTCATTTGAATTAACTCGCATCTACTTATGAGATCATATTGTTGACCATCAATCAAAGACTTCCTTTCCTCTAAAGTTTTCTTCAATGCATAAATCTCATGTTCTTTTTCATTAAGGCTCTTCATAGACTTTTTCTTAGCTTTTTTAGACTTAATATGTTCCAATAGCAAAGCATTGTAGGAATCAAGCAATTCATCTTGCTCATCTTCATTATTATTGGTTGTAACCATTTGAACATCTGAGGCAACATTTGGAGGAATAATGACGTTGCTTGACACAAAGAAAGCTAGGAAATTATTGCCATCCTCATCATTACTACTAGTACTATTTGAAATAGTAACCTCATCTTTTAGCTTTTATGAAGGTATCTTTATAAAGAAGATATCTTTCTTAAGTTCATTTGAAAAGATAATTTGAGCTCTAAAGATTCAAAATGAGCAAAAGTTTATGATTAAGAAAATGAATCTCTATGTAAGTAAAACCATGTCTTCTTCATCAGAATTAGAGTCATAATTAACACAAGTGACATTTGTATCAATATTGGGACCATTTCCCTATACAGTCATAAGAGCCAAATGTTTTCCCTTCTTGTAAGCCAATTGTTCTTGTCTTAGCAATAAGTGGTGAAGTTCAAAAACTTGTATATCACCAACTAGCTCATTTATTGTAAGCACACCAAGTTTGTACATTGATTCTATCACGATAACTTTGACATGAAATTGGTAGGGTAGGTTGGCGATGATCTTTTCAATCTATTTTTCTTCTCTAATGGGACTACCTAAGTTGTATAAATATTTGAGAATCATGTGTAGAACTTGTCAAAATTCTCATCCTCCTACATGATGCACAACACAAAATCTCTATTTAATTTCAAAATTTTGGATCTCTTTATAGTAGAAGTTCCTTCATGAATTGTCTCTAAAATTTCCCATAACTTAGAGGTAGTACAACTCTATATTCTTCTAAACTCATCAAGTGTTATAACCATAATAATTGTATATAAATCCTTATTAGTTCCATTTGGACTCCTCACTTTTTTCCATCGTCCATTCGATTATGGATTTTGGAATTAGAGTATCTGGTAGGGTTTTAGTTGGGTACATCCAACCATTCTCGAAAAGAAATAACACATAGTCTTTGAGGGACCACAAAAGGCCCTCATTTGTGATTTCCAATAAGCATAGTATAACCCATTGAAAAGTGGAGGTCTACCTACATTACTTCCTTCCCCCGAATCCATCATAGAGAATGTTTATGTGTGAATAGCGAGTTAACATAATCAATACCTGAGTGGTTAAGCCCAAAAAGGATGCATCGAATCTCATTTGATTGAAAGACTCCATAACCCGGTACATAACCAAGGTAAGGAGATACAGAATCCTAAAGAACTTAGCCCTAACTCGCACGAACATAATAGTAAACACTTAAGCATATGGTATAGTAGAAGCATAATTAAAATAGCATTAGAAAAGTGGACAACTTTGAACAACATATATTATATCTATTCAACATCATACATGCTAGAATATAAAATCCTTCTAATCAAAATTTATGCTTTTAGTATGCTTTAACATACATACCTTAAACTTAAATTGTTTAGTATAACAACAGAGTATACATAACATATAATATAACGAGGTAAACCTACATAGAGACCCTATCAATATGGTAACATCCTCGGGTCTCTTATAGAAATCACTAGATAGTAAACAATTCACTAAGTAATAAATAGTTATAACTCTGAACGAAATAAATTCATTATTCCCTCTATGAGTTAGGAATTTTATCTGAATTGCTTATTCATGCTCTTATTTACTACTTTCAAAATAATCTGGTTTGACATATGAACCCAGCCAACATCACACAATGTAGTGTGATTAGTAACAAGAAGTGTAACTACTCATAGTCTTGAGGAACACCATCAAACTCAAAACAATCTATCTCTTATTGAACACATCAAAAGATACAGGAACTCAAGAAACTTAACTTAACTCAATCTCATAATAAGATTTTCACTATTTTGTAAAAATAGTCTACCTTACTATTTTATACTCTCTCAAACATATCACTAATATCGTAACACAATAGAGAAAACAGAATTCAAAATAATTGATAATTTTGGAAGAGGTTCAATAGAATTTTCAAATTAAATTAACATTTAAAAAGTGGTATTTATAGCATCTGGCCATCTATCTCATCATGGATCTCATCAACAACCTCGCTAAGGATGGTGGTGAAAGTGGTCGCGAAGTGCTAAAAAATCACATTTTTCATTTCCAAAAATTATAGAATAATTCCAAGAATTCTAACAACCAAAATGAAACAAAAACACACTACTAAAAAAAGTGATATTTAAGTCGAGATTTCAAGTCTATTTTTGGGGAAAAGCGACTCATAATTAATTTTAAGTTAGTTCGCTAGAAAACCGACTTAAAAGACATAGGATGCAGCATTGGTTGACATGTAGAACCGACGCTACACTTAGGATGTAGCATCGGATCTACGTGTCAACCGACACTACACACGTTTTTTTCCATTTCTCTTCTTTCTCCCCCATTTTTCCAATAGAACATATTTTCCAATTGCTATGTAACCTTAAAAAATGACTCCCTCAACCACTCTTTCTCATTTTTCGGCCACCTCTAATCACCAATTTTGGCGCCATTTAGTGGGTTTTCTTCCTCTCCAATTTCACTTCTAGATCCCCTATTTTTTTGAGCGAAATACTCAAATATTTTATACCCATTTTCTCACTTACATAACACTTTTTTTCTTTATTTCCTTCATTTTGTAACTTGATTTACTATTGCAAGTACTTCTATGAATTATTTTACACGTATTCATATTTATTTATTTATTGTATATTATGTGTTATTATTTATGTGTATAAATTTTTATATTATGTAGGTTTTGTATTATGTGTGTTATTATTTTTATTATGTAGATTTTGTATAAATTTTCGTAATAAATTAAATAATTCTGTGATATACATAATAAATTATACATTTATACGTTTCACCTTTTTTATATCATTCTGTTGAGAATGACTATGATTTAAGGTTGGTTTTTAATGTATTTATTTTTGTTAATATGATATGGGAAAGATATGATTTAACAATATGATACTTATTAAAAATTTAGATTTTAAGTAGTATAGTTATTTAAGAAAATATTAATCATCACAAAAATTTTATATAAATTTTGTTTTATATATCTTAAATTTAAAATTAACTCAAATGATGTGGCATATTATTATTAATAATTACAATCAATCTCATATAATTATATTTATGTGTATATATTTGTTATGTTTGGTTTTTATATATTTATTTTTATATTATATTTTGATAGATATTCTAATAATTAAAGAATTCATTTATAATAATATCTAAAATATATTGGTTAGATACATATTTAATATGCTTAATGTCATTAATAGAAAATAGACAAATATTGGATGTCAAAGTGTAAAATTGAGCAGAACTACATTTTTGGAGTTGAAAGTTTCTTAGAATTCTCTTATAGAAATAATAATAATGAAATTACTATAATTCGATGCTCATGTGTTAAATGTAAAAAAAATGATTTCATGATGTTGACGAGGTTAAGTATCACCTTATCCATAATAGTATTCTTTTGAGTTATAAATGTTAGTATTATTATTGAGAAAATATTGATAATACTCATGAGAAAGAGATAAATAAGAATGTGAGTGGATTATATACATCTTATCATAATATACAGATAGAAAATATGTTTCATGGTGTTGAAGATGAACTATATGAGGATGATCCCAAAACCTTTAAAAACATCTAGAAGATGCCAAAAAATTGTTGTATCTAGAATGCAAGAAATACACAAAAATGTCGAGATTGGTTCATTTGTACAATATGAAGAATTTTTTATAAGGGATTCACAGAATTACTAAATTTACTAATAGATATATTTTTTGAGGGTATTGAATTTCCATCTTCAATGTATGAAATGAAGAAATCTCTTAGTCGATTTGGAATGGAATACAATAAGATTAATGTTTGTCCAAAGGATTGCATTCTTTATAGAAAATTATATAAGATATCAGATGATTTTCCGATGGGTAAAGAATGAAGATGGAAGCATGCTACAAATGATACAACACCTAAGAAAGGCGTGCCCATAAAGGTTCTTAGGTACTTTCCTCCAATTTCTAGCTTTCAAAGATTGTTCAAAAGTAAAAAAAGACATCAAAAATGTTGACTTGGCATTCAGATAATTGAGTTGATGATAGGGTGCTACGTCATCCTTGTGATTCTCCAAATTGGAAAGTAGTAGATAATTTATCCCCTCAATTTGCATCTAATCTATGTAATCTTTGTCTTGCCATTGATGTTGATGGAATTAATCCATACAGTTCCCTTAATAGTAGATATAGCTACTGGCCAATAGTTATGGTAACATACAACCTTCTTCCCTAGTTATGTATGAAAAGAAAATTCATGATGTTAACATTATTGATCTCTGGATCGAAATAACCCGGAGTTGATATTGATGTATATTTGTAGCCTCTGATAGATGATTTAAAGACATTGTGGAATGATGGTATAAATATTTATGATGCACATAAAGGAGAACACTTTAACTTGAAGATGATCCTTTTATGGAAAATTAATGATTTTCCTGCCTATGAGAATTTATCAGGACATGCAACAAAAGGTTATATGGGATGCTCTATTTGTAGTGATGGCACTTCTACAACTTATCTTGTTCATGGACGAAATATGTCTTATAGAAGACATAGAATATTTTTCCCATTTGGACATAAGTTTAGACACTAAAAGAAATCATTCAATGGTGAAAAATATCTTGATCATGCACCAAGACCTTTGCAAGATGTTGAGATCTTAAGGAAATTGAATGGTATGACATTAAAACTATATGAAAAAATGAAAAAAATAATACTTGCTAATAGAGGGAAATGAAAGAGGTTAACTAATAAAAGAGGTGAGAAGGAAAATGTTATTGAGTCATTAGATTATGGTTATTGGAATAAAAAATCAATATTTTGGGAATTACCTTATTGGAAAGACCTACACATTAGTCACATCTTAGATATCATGCATATTGAGAAAAATGTATGTGAGAGCTTGATTGGTACATTACTTAATATACCTAGAAAAATGAAGGATGGAATTAAAGTAAGACTGGATTCAAAGAAACTAGGCATATGACCTAAATTGGCACCAAGGGTGGAAAATGATAAGAATCGAACATTGCCACCATCATCATAAACATTGCCACCATCATCATAAATATTTCCACCATCTTCATAAACATTGCCACCATCATCATAAACATTGTCAACAAAAGAGAATGATGTGTTTTGTAAATATTTGGCGGGTGTGAAAGTTTCTGATGGTTACTCATTCAACTTAAGAAATTTTGTGTCTATCACCGATAAGAAACTTTATGGAAAGAAATCACATGACTATCATATCTTAATGCAACAATTATTATTAGTTGCTTGTAAATCAATTCTTACAAAACATGTTTGATTATCAATAATTCATATTTGTTCATTCTTCAATACAATATGTAAGAAATCTATATCAATTGGCGAGTTGAACTCTTTACAGAAAGATATTGTAGAGAATTTGTGTCTACTTGAAAAATATTTTCCTCCTTCTTTATTCAATATAATGATTTACTTGTGTTTTCATTTAGTTTGAGATGTTCAATTGTATGGTCCTACTTACTTAAGATGGATGTATCCTTTTGAGAGATACATGCAAGTCCTTAAAGGATATGTAAATAATAGAAATCATCCTGAAGGAAGCATGGTGAAACGTTGTATTGATGAAGAGGCCATTGAGTTTTGTTTTAAATACTTTAGTGGTTGCACTAAAATTGGGAATCCTACGCACAAGTTGTTCTTAGAACGTCACATGATCCAAGTAGGTAACCCTATGCTTGGAAGAAGTAACAAATTCTTTATTGATTGCACTCGATGAAAAAAGCACACCGAATCATTTTGCTAAATAATAATGATGCATAACCGTATATAGAGTAAGTGATGACAAGTTCAATCCTTTCATTTAAAATAAATTTATTTTTTATTTAACTATTAGTGATATCTAATTGATATATCTTTAATAAAATTATAGAATTCATTTAAACTTACTAAATATTGATCCTCGTTATAAAAGAAAGGACGAGAAAATGGTTGTATGATTAACATAAGAGAGAGCTTATTAATTGGTTTTGCAACCATGTAAGTGTCACATACAAGCATTCATTAGTACTTCCATATAATGTTTTAAACACATTCATGTTTTTATATGCATATATTCGAGTTTAACTCAACAAACCCAATCATAAAATAACAGAAAGTTTAGAATGGCTTGCACATGGTCCAAAATTCGATGTTAAATCATATTCTAGTTTCACAATTAATGAATCGAGGTTTACGACTCAAGTAAGGGACAAAGTCCAAGTAAATCAGAATAGTGGTGTGAAGATGGTTGCAATTTTCTAGTTCAAAAGATGGAAATCATGTACTTTTTGATAGAACATATTTTGGTATAATTCAAGAAATTTGGGAACTCGATTATGAAGTCTTCTATGAAATAGTATTCTTGTGTGATTGGGTCAAAGATGTTATCAATGTTGGATATAAAATAGATGATTTTGGATTTACCCTTGTAAATTTATCCAAGATAAGTCATATTGAAGATCTTTTCATGTTAGCACTTCATGCAAAACACATGGTCTATTGTGTTAGCACCTCCACAAAAAAGTTCTACCATTATGATGCTTTATAAGATGATGACATGCTTAATACATTATCCAATATTAGTCATTTCCCAAAAAAATTTCCTAATGTATGTGATGAACTAGTTGATGACGATGATTCTTCGTCATGAACTCGAAGTGATTGTGAAGGAATATATATATATAATTAACAACCTAATTAAACATAATATGTGTTCTATATTATTCTAATAACTCTTTCATGTTTATATGTTTGGACTTAAAATTGTCTATTAATTTCTATTTCATCATTGTTTACAAATATTTTCTAGATCCTAGGGTACCAGAGCTTGTAGATCCAAATGATCTATTAGGGCATTTGAAAAGAAGAGGTTGGGCGAATATACTTGATGCTCCACTTAACCCAGATGATAAAATATTCATTCTATTTGATGCTACTGGTAATTCATTAGGGGAAATGGTCAACAATTGAAATCTTCTAAAATGTGTGTTTTTACAGAATCGTTTTAAATTTCCTGACACTTGGATAAGCAATTGTTATAAGATTGCAAATAAGGCATGGAAGGAATACAAATCTTCCAAATTAGCAAGAAATTATGTGTTTCCATATTTGGAACCACTTGATGAAGTAGAACTATACAAAATCCTTAAAGAACACCCCTAGATTGAACCCCAATGTGGAAAGACTTCATGCATTATAGACATATGGATGAATTTCAAATTATTAGGGAAGAAACTCAGAATATACAAATGCAGAATATTCTTCCTAATTGTACTTAGAGGTCTTTAAATCCTAAAGTTAGACAAAGAATGGTATTATTAAGTTGTTAGTTTATAAATATTTTTGTATTTATTTTCTTCAAATTTAAGTTGATGTCATGGTCAATAAATTTATTTAAATTATATAGGAAGCTGAATATGTAGATCGGTTACCCGATCTGAATTGTATCTAGAAATAAAGACCCCAAAACGAAGAAGTCAAGACCAATGACTAAATGAGGAGAAGAAGAACTCAATAATTTGGTTAGTAATTTAACTTGATACAAATTCCTTATGATTTTTTCTAATTGATGTAATAATGTATGATATGTTTGTTTACATTATTATTTGTAGAGAGTTGTTCAAGAACAAATAACCAAGGGTGAAATAATCGAACAACTAGGGAGAGATGCTATTTATCATGCATTTAGATGTGAGTATCCTGGTTGTGTTAGGGGAGGAATCCAATATGATGGTTATATGGAATTTTTTAACATTCTAAAACAAAAACCTCAGATTGTCAATAAGGAAAAGTATTGTAAAATTGAAGAAGAATTCAGCTCTTTTAAGGCCTCATTGTTAAGTGAGATTTCCACTTTAAAGGAATATCAATCACAACACATGTCAGACATGACAACATACTACAATTAGGGCATGCCCTATTGGCCAGACATGCAACCATCCATGCCAGCTATACCACCATATATGTCAGGCATGCCACCCATACAATCTCATGGCGCCTAACCAATATCATGTATGAGATGTAGTCATACTATTGGTCCTCCCTTTTATGCCAAGAATGCAATTGTAATCAGGTAGTGGTTCAATATCTCTAATGCAATCTGTGCAATCTTACCATCCATCACATCATGATGAATGTTTTGATAAGAATGTCCTTCCAATAGCTACCCGATATGGGAGTCCTCCTCTATTTGATGAATCATTTGTGGTAAGAATTAAAGTTTATATAGATAGTTTATTATTTTTATATATTTTATTCATTATATATATCGCTTAAATTTTTACAAAATATGAAATGTTTATTGAAAAATCCATCATCGACGGACTATGTTGTTATTGGAATGGTACAGAAATTGAGCGATGATCGAATGATTTATAATCAATATTTGCCAAATTATTGGCAAATAATAATTGATCAATCATTGTTCCATGATTGTTCACTACTTGTGACTTTTGATGCTACTATAGTCCAAGAAGCGGTTGGAAAATATGTTGCTTGGTTGTTGAGTTAAGTAGTGATAAATTTTGACATGGTACAAAGAAGGCATGGAAAAGTATATTTATGATTATGCTATAAACTTCGCAAAAATCTTAGCTCTTTGGTGACTATTGTTACAAGCAAGACTAGCATAAATGATGGATGGACTGTGCCACTTCCTAGAGAAAATTTTGGTGTAGATATTGGCCAAACATAGATATCAATCAAGTGCATATTGTAGTTGTTTGAATATCAAATGATCGATTTAAGTATAATTCAAGTGTGTACAAAGTGAGTCATCAATCAGTAAATAACTTTCATTTATGTAGAACATATATAATTATATTTATATTATCTAATTATTTACATATATTTCTTTTATATAGGGTATGTTATTATCGACTTCAAGCTAATCACTCATCACATTTAGCAATATTCTATGATTCTTCATTTTTCAATCAATATCAAGAGAATGATGTTAGCATCATAGCTAAACAATTATGTGATAGGGTATTAACACTTAACAGAAATTAGAAGTTGATAATCTCTTGGCCACTAAAGTTTGAACAAGGCCAAGATCATTGGATGTTGATAATCCTTTATCTATATGGAAATTATGTTTGGTACTGTGACTCATCTTCCATAGAATTGAGTAAAGATACAAAAACAGTGTTGAAATTTAAGAGTTATAGCTAGCTATTTTTCTTCCATTGTTCTTTGTAATATTTAATAAAAACTAATCGTTTTAAACTTTGATAGGGCATGGAATTTGTGGAACAAGAGTAGGAGCATTGCCCTTAAAAAATCTCATAAACTTATATGGGAAAAATTTATGGTATGTGCAAGTAAATATTAATAATTTAATTAATTTTACTATTTAATAATAAAGATGTTCAAATATGGAAAATCATGTGCACTTATTTTTTGTAGGTTCCACAACAAAATGATGGAATTATGTGTGGTTATTTTGTCATGAAGTTTATGAGCAAAATCATCACAAATATCAACATTCCAATTAAAGATGTGGTAATCTCTTATATTAATATACCTTTTTAACATATATAAGTTATTTTTTGTGAATTCATGATATTAAATTCTTATTTTGAATTTAAATACACGTATTTCTTTAGTTGGAACAAGTCAGGCTATGATATGCAAATTGTTGATGATTTATGAGAGGAATGGGAAGAATACATGGTTCAAATTATATCATCATAAGAAAAATCAGGAGAAGAATCAGATGATTTTGAATAAAATATGACAACATCATGGTAATTTTTATAATGCTTTAATTTCTCTATCCTTGTGTCTAAAGTTTAGGCAGCTTATTTGATGGATGTTTATGTGCTCATGTATTTAGGAGAATAAATTGTTATATGGACCTATTTTTTGCCCAAACTTCATCTCATCTCTCTTGACTAGTTCCCTGGTATGACAACATCATAGTAGTCAATGGTTAGCCAAGTATAGAAAAACCAACAAGAATCATCATATCTTCAAGAGTAATTGTTGTTTCACCCTAAGGAAATACAAAAGTATTAGTTTATGGGCACCAAAACTCAACCAACCTAAGTAACAAATTGGAGTTATACTTGAATTCATATTTGGAGCTCATTATAGCATAAAAAATACTAGCTTGATTCCAGATAGCTTCATATTTTATAGACAAAAGATTAATACATTGCTAATATAATTTCGAAGGGATGGGGTTGTTATTATATTACTTTGTTGTTATTGTGGTAATCTCTTTTACTAATATACTCTTTTAACATATATAAGTTATTTTTTGTAAATTCATGATATTACATTCTTATTTTTAATTTAATTACATGTAGTTCTTTGGTTGGAACAAGTTGGGTTATGATATGCAAATTTTTGATGATTTATGAGAAGAATGGGCAAAACACATGGTTCGAATTATAACATCAAAAGAAGAATCAGGAAAAGAATATGATGATCTTAAATAACATAGGACAACACCATAGTAATTTTTATAATGCTTTAATTTCTCTATTCATTTGTCTCTGAAGTTTGGACTGCTTGTTTGATGGATGTTTATGTGTTCATGCATTTAAGGGAATGAATTGTTATATGGTTGGGCTATTTTTTGCCCAAACTCCATCTCATCTCTCTTGCCTAGTATCATGGTCATTATGCTGATGATTCTAAGCAAACCAAGATTCGTATCCTTGAAATAAAGTGAGAATATCACAAAATCCATGACAAAAGAGACGACATCATTTTATTTGTAATTTAAGTTATATATATGTGTGTGTGTATGTATGTATTGTATGTAAATTATTTTTTGTAATAAATTTAATTCTCAAGTAATTAATTAATATTTAATTTTTTTATTAATGTTTCAGTTCACCTAACCGACTTTAATGCTGAATTTTGGTGTAGTGACATGAGCAACAACATTGGTTTTCTCTTACTCTTACTCATTGAAAACTTTAACACTAAACTTAGCATGCATACTATGAAAACTAACTTCGTGGTGTGTGTAAATATGCTTACATACAAAATGTACCTAACTATATGCATATGTGCAACTGATCCGTAATAACTAACCTTACATAAAAGAAGACAGAACACTGAGTAAAATTAAATAGACGCTATATTTTGTATAGGAATATCCAACACATAAATGTAAAATACAACATGAGTTACATAAATCATATAAAATATTTTATTAGTCATCTTTGCTTAAAACTTAGTATATCAATGTATATACGGAGGATTGATTTTAAGTAAAATAATCAAATTGTCCGTGATAATTAATTATAATTTATATAATGAGATCTTTAATTAAGTTACTAGCATATCCCACGTCTATTTAGAATTGAGTGCATCTTATCTAAGGTGAATGTTGCAGAGATATCAGTTAGAAATACTTTTTATAATAGTTGATTATGCAGGACTAGAACAAACATATTATAAACATTGCTAATATTCATTTACTTATAGTGGTTTCTTTGTGTCACTCGATGATCATATGTAGGAAGATCATAATCTTAAGTGATTTATCTGGCCTCTTGTTCTAGCATCTTTATTTTTGACTTACTAGATGATGCATAAAATGTTGGGTTAAGATAACTTGTATCTTGGGTGCCGAAGGAAAAGATGTAATAAAGGAGATAAAACGTACTTAATAACCTTGATTGTACTACGAATCGGATGTGAAAAAATTGAACCTAATGATTATTTCAATAAATTACTCATATATAAAGTGTTGGGTAAATACTAGTTATGATATTCAAGAGTTTTTAGCATCAGGTTTATAATATAGTAACTCTAAGGTTAATAAATAGTGATAATTAATTAAGGAGTTAATCAATATATCAATGTTTTATTTAAGCTTGAATTCGTACTTTTATCGGTCTCCAAGTCTGCTCCATAACAACAATTGAACAATGTTACTTCTAAAATAAATGAATAATTAACTATTTCATATAATCAAAATACAAATTTATTTCTTGGGACAACTTATAATAGAAATAAATATATAAAGGTAAAATGGTAATTTGGCATAGTCATATTAATCTAATTAATTAATTAAATATTATTTAGTAAGATTAAATATTTATTTAAATTAATTACAATATTAAAATGTTAAATTTAATTGTCTAGTAGTCATTTAAATTCTTGTGGGACAAGAAATACATTTTAGTAATTATCAATTAGATTTGATTTTGGATTAATTATTTATACAATTTAATTTAAAATTAAATCGTAGCATATCAATTGGAGTGTAACTCCTTATTGGAATTAAAGAGGGCTAAGATAATAGGAATGAGATCATTATTAAAGCACACAATTTGAATGTATGTTGGATTCCTTGATGGAGATATATTAAGAATACTAATCAAAATTAAACTAAGTCGATTAGAGACCATTTAAATACATCATATTCTCCCTTATATGCCTTGACGAATAACATAGGAAATTGAGTGAATTTTTTAGTACTCAATTGAGAGAATTTTGTGAGAATAAAATTCATTCCAAAGTCATAGTGATTCAAGAAGGTGTTTTTGATAGAAAATTATTGCTCTTCAATAGTAGGCGTCATGCAATAACGGGTTCTAGTTGGTGAAATAGAAGCAAATTTTGATCAACATGAAGTTTGAAAGGATTCCTACCAATACCGTTCTTGCTCCTTGGGAAAAAAGACTTAGAAGCCCAAAGGTTCTAACTATTTGTTCACAAGCTACAATAGTATTTTTTCTATTTTATTATGATTAAATTACTAATATCATAAGATCTTTGTGAAATTTTTTTTTTGTGTCTAACATCAATTTTTTTTCACCATTTTCATTGTTAAAAATTAGATTTTTATTGAAAAATAATTTTCAAAACCAATATAAGATGCCTTGTATCTTAGTATTTGGGTGTTTATAATGGACTAAGATGTTATCTCACAAAATGTGAAATTTACTCCATATGTCCACAGATGTTAGATATTGGTTTTCTTCTTTAGCGATCTAGAGCTTGAATAACTGCATGTAATCTAGAATATCATCATAGATAGTTATTTGATGGTGCGCATCGTGAGTACTGAAGGAAACAATATAATAGATGATATAAAATAAACTTAATGATCTCGATCGTTACGACCTAGTTATGGATGACTGGATTGCACCTAATGATTATATTAATATAGTACTCTTAATACATAGTGTTGGGTAAATATTAGCTATAATATTCGTGAGTTCGATCTTAGGTCTAAGAGACTCTAAGATTAATAAAGTTTTATAATTAATTAAGAGATTAATTAATATATCAATGTTTTATTCAAGCTTTGACTGCACTTAATTGTTATATCAATGGATTACTCATAATACATAGTATTTAGTAAATATCAACTATAATATTCGAGAGTTTAGTTTTAGGTTTATAATGAAGTGACTCTAAGAATAATAGAGTTTGATAATTAATTAAGAAGTTAATTAATGTATATACTTTATTCAAACATGAAATCATTAATTCATTCATCCTTGAATTTGCTTCACAACAACAACTAAATAATGTTGCTTCCAAGATAAGTATGAATAATTAATTTGAAAGTAATTATTTAAATAATTTGAATACATATTTATTTATAAGAATAAATTATGAAAGTCATAGATGTCAAATACGTATGTAACGTTAAAATGATCATTTGACATGGCCATTTGATCCATATGATTAATTAAATATTATTTACTTAGATTACATAGTTATTTGAATTAATTAAAAATATTAAAGTATAAATTTAAATATTTAGTAGGCATTTAAATACTTATAATACAAGTAATGATATTTTGCTAAATATCAAATTAATTTTGATTCATAAATCTATGTCTAATTAGATTAAATTGTAATACAAAAATACAAGTGCGACTCCCATTTGTGGCATGAATATCAAAATTGAGTGAGAATAAAATTCTCATAAGCATAAAATTTAATAGTGCATGAGACTCTTTATTGGAGTATATTTAGGAGTTAAAATTGAGTGAGAATAAGATTCTCATAAACACAAAATTTAATTGTGTACGAGACTCTTTATTGGAGTAGAGTTATGAGTTCTACTCCAAATCAAATTAAGTTAAATTGGAGACCAATTAAAAGACTCTATTATTACCTCATATGGTCGGCCAACACATTAAATTTTAGAGCAAAAAATTCAACACTCAATTAAGAGAAAGTTTAACCGAAAACCATATCATTCAAGAATGTAGTTTTTGAAACAATCTTATTTTTGGAGAAAGAAGGTTTAGGTGTATACAAGGTGTTAGTTAGAGAATTTGAACAAATTTTTGATCAACTTGAAGATTACAGTGATATATTACTATCATATTCATCCGTGTTGGGAGATAAGATTTAAAAACCTGAAGCTTCTGACCGTTGTTCACACACTACACGGGATTTAATTTCAGTTCTATTTTTATAATTAAATTATAAAGATTATAAGAATATTGAAGAGAAATTTTTTTATTACAAAATACCAAAAGCCTCTATAATTTTATTAATAAAAATTTGATTTTTATCCAAAAAGTTACTAAGAAACACCAACAATCATACTAAAACACAAATTAAAGACACTAAATTCATGTTTCGTTCGTAGATGGAAACATAATGTAAATAAGAATTATATTCAATGAAAAAATATTATTTTGTTTGTTTGTTTAAGCATTAGAATCAAAATAATAATAAATATTAATATAAAATTTATAAAATTATAAATGAAGTAAAATTAGAAATAAACATTTTTTATTTTTAAATAAGATAAAATGAGAAAAATAATATATATATATATATATATATATATATATATATATATATATATATATATATATATATATATATATGTATGAAAAATAAAACATTCAAACGTATTTCTAAGGGTTATGGGAAGAATGAACATTCTTACTGTTATTGTAATACTTTACATTTTATTCTAAATTAATAGTCAAAATAAACATAAAAATGCTCTAAATTATTTTCATTATCATTTCTATTATTGTTAACCAAACATGACTTAAGACAAATAAATAACTAAAAAAAATACCATAAAGAATTTCCTAAAAGAGAGAACTCTCTCCAATACATGAGAGTTACGAGATGAGATATAAAAAAGAAAAAGTTGAGGTGAACTATACAAGCTATCTTCATTTTGTTCTTGTTGTATATGATATGCCAATTGCTTAAAAAATAGGAAAATTTATGAAGTAAATCTCTTTATTTAGACCTAAGTATTGTCTAATATCTTAATTTGTAAAAGATATTTTAAAGTCCTTTTGTATGAGAAAAATATAACTTTTAATGATAAATTAACTTTCTAATTAATAATAAAATAACATATATATCACATGAATGTTTATATTTTTTATGGATTTTTTTTTTAAATTAACTAGAAAAATTTATTAATTTTTCAACAAATAATTTTTTCTTTCATTATTTAACTTAGGATTTTGCCATATATTAATCAATAAAAAAATTATGATTTGTATGATTATAATGGTGTATATTAAACAATATAAATTTATTTAAAAAATAATTTTTTTAATTAAAAGTTTTTTCTTTACATATAAACATATCGGAAAATATGACTATGTATGTTTCATACATGTTATTTCGTTAAATTTAACAAAAAATTGATAAAAAATTAAATTTATCCTTTATCGTCATATTTTACATAAATAAAAGACTTAAAAACACATTTTATAATCAAATATATTAAATAACACCACATAGATTAATAAACTATTAGTAAATCTAAGTGCACCCGTTACAATAACAAATACACGATGACATTATGCCTAAGTTTAATACCATTGAATTTTTTTAATACCATTGAATTTTTTTATATATTCATATGATACAAAATAATAATTTAATTACACATTCTTAAAATAAATTTGACTATTTATTGTATTAAAAATATCGTATTTTTTTATATAGTAGTATTATCATTCACTTCATATTACAAGAACTAAAAACTAATCATGATATTACAATTATTTAAAGTTTTGATTTTTACTTGATATAATAGTTTAATTGATTTTATTTTCTATCCCTAAAAAATATATATTTATCACATTTATGAAAATGAGTTAAATATATGTTTTTTAGTTATTAAAATAAATATATTTTTAGCAGGTGGCAGAAGATTATATATATATATTACGTAATCAATTTATTATTTAATTAGTTTTATATGCTAACATTTAGAATTAAAAATTTAAAAATTATGTAGTAAATATAATTTATGAAAAAAAATTATTTTAAAATGAAATCTAATTTCGTGGTATTACATTGCAATATTTGATGGAATTACTTAAAATTGCATACCAATTTTATTAATAAAATATAATGTATGATTAATCACAAATATTATCTCGTGCAAAACTAGCAAAACTAGCCATATTTAAAGAGAGACTTTTTATCTTGTTATTTTATTATGTTACTTTGTAGGTACTTTTATATTGAATAATATTTGATATAATTTAAATTTATGAATTAAAATATAAAAAAGTTTTACTATTAAATTATTAAGTGATTTAAATGTAGAAAAATTGAAGGAAAAGAAAGCATGAGTTTGAATGGATGTGTAAATATTTAGGAGAGATAACAAAAGAATTTAGGAAGAAGAATAGGTATAAGTAGTTTTTATTAATCTAAGTTATTCTTCATCGTACACGTTAGTTCTTAGTTCTTATCTAGAAGACTATTTTGATAATAAGATAGATTTTGATCTCTTATACAATATCCTAATTAAATCAGATTAGTTAAATATAAAATTAAAATGCTATTGGAAAGATAATTATTTAAATTGCATTATTATCTTGATTTTTTCCAATTCCCTATAGTTGACTCGTAAGTAATGTTTTAATATGGCGAGATTAATAAGATCAAACTTATCTTTAATAATCCAAGAGTTATCGATTTTGGGACGATTATTTCAAGAACCAAAAAATTTTGTAAATCATTACTATAAACAACATATTGGTCATCAAGAACATAATATATCTCATCTAGGGCTCCAAATTGATAGAAGTCATGGCTCAAAGACCAATGTTGAAACTTTGAATACATCAACAAAATAGGAACAAATTCTCGAATGTGCCTCAAAAAGAAAACAAATTCATTACATTAAAAATTGGGATAATAGTTAAATCAGTAAGTAAATTAAGCAAATATGTATTAGATTCAAGACATTAGACAATCCAAAGGAACAAACATGCAACTTTTATGGTGACATTTTAGGAAGTTTCTTTGGTAAAATGCCTACCATGACATAATCATTGATTGAAAATTCATAATGCCTATGGTGAAAATCCTCGACAAATTTATACTTGGAATTACTTAAAAAAATATTTTATCATATATCAACATAAAGGTCAAGAAGGTGTTAGGAAAATGTGTGGACAATTTTAGAAGAGCAAGAAATGGAGGATAACAGAATGAGGTCAACAGGCATGCGAGGTTTGAGGCCATGGACAACCATAAAAGGGCTATGATCAATAGAACAATTGATTGAGTTGTTATAAGAAAATTTAGGTGTTGGTAATACAAGGTTCTTATTTATAAGTTTATGCTAACACACAACAAAGTAAGTCACCCAAGCTTTTGATTAATAACCTCAGTTTGATCATTAGTTTGAGGGTAAAAGGAAAAAGAGTATTTCAGTGATGTACCAAATAGTTTTCATAAGATTTTCCAAAAATAACTTACAAACTTAACATCCCTATCAAGCACCGATAATTGGTAACCCATGAACGCAAATCGGCATCCTTAGAGAATATCTTAGCAACATGTGAGGCATTATAGGTTTTAGAGTAAAGAATGAAGTGAGTTGTCTTAGAGAGCCTATAAACCACAACTAAGACATAATCAAAGCCACAGGCAATCTTGGGTAATCGTAACACAAAATCCATGCTCGAATCTTACCAATAAGTATGTGAATGTTTAAAGGGGTGTATAAGTTGGAGTTTTATTTTTTAGCTTTGGCCAATTGACATACACAACATTAGGAGATGATTGTAGCTATGCCCTTTCTAACAGAGGGCCAATAAAGTCTGTTATCTATAAATGAAAGTGTCTTCTCTTTACCAAAATGACCCACTAAGCCTTCAACATATAATTCACACATAACAAAATCTCTAAGAAAGGTACGTAGGGTACAAAAATGAACACCTCTAAAGAGACATCTATCATGAATGATAAAATCAACTTGATCTCTCTATTGTCCCTCAATTGAGCCTTGATAGTTAAGGCAAAATGGGTATTTGTTTTTTATCCTCTCAAACTCGACAATGTGGTTGTTCATAATGTGTAACGTATAAACAACACAACTCAAAGCATCGGTAACCTTGTTGGTCTTACCAGATATGTGTCGAAGGAAAAAAAAAGTATAGTCCTACAAGGAGTCAACCTATTTTACATACTTCTCACTTAAATTCCTTTGGGATCTAATATACCTCAAAGCCTAATGATCATAATAGGATACAAACTATGTTGGCAATAGGTAGTATCACCAATGCTTAAGAGCTTGCATGATAGCATAAATATCTTTATCATAAGTAGAGTACATATTCTTGGCATCATTCAGTTTCTCACTAAAGTAAGCCATGTGATGTCCCTCTTAACTTAAGACTTCACCGGAGGAATCATATTGGACCTTAAACACCTTAGAAAAGTCAGGATGAATAAGAATAGGGGTCTTAGTCATCTTTTCTCTTATATTATATTGTGAAAGGTAGAGGAGGAAGCCCTAGACAAATGAAAATCATCCTTTTTTCAAGCAATCAATGATAAGCCCTATTATGGTGTTGAAACTTTTGACGAACATTCTATAAAAAGAGACAAGTCCATGAAAATTACAAGCCTTTAAAAGGGTCTTTGGTTCAGGACACTTCACAATTTTCTTAATTTTCTCAAGGTCAATAGAGATTCTCTTATTAGACACTATTAATCCCAAAAATAACACTTATGGCTGGATAAAGGAATACTTCTTGAGGTTGGCATATAGATTTTCTTACCTAAGGGTGAGCAAAATTTGACGTAATGGACAAGGTGGTCTTCTCTAATGTTATTATAAATAAAAATATCATCAATGTAAATAACTATAAACTTTCTTACGAAGGATGTTGTATAAGAGTCATTACTCTTATACAAGTACTAGGTGCATTGGATAGGCCAAATATCATGACTAACCATTCATTAAGTTCATCAGATGTCTTAAAGGTTGTCTTCCACTCATCTTTGGTCTAATTCGAATTTGGTTATACCTATTTCAGAGATTTATCTTAGAGAACCATTGGGATATACGTAAGTCCTCCAACATGTCATCAAGAAGAGGAATGAGAAATCTATACTTAACAGCTATTTTATTGATTTCCATGCTATGCACACACATCCTCTACTTCCCATCCTTTTCCAGAGTAGACAACATTGATACAACACATGGACTCGGGCTATGTCTAATGAACTTCTTTGACAACATTCCCTTGATTTGCCTATTTAGTTATGCTCTGTCCATTGCATTCATCCAATAGTGTGGAAGGTTAGGTAACTGCATACCAGAGATATGTTGGGTACAACGGGTAAAAAATAAAATGAATTCAATAGAGTAGAATAATGACACCGAAAATTTAACGTGATTCACCCTTTAATTTGGGTTAAGTCCACATGACAAACTTCGAAAAATATTTTTTCCACTAATAAAATTAATGGGTACGAGAGGTAATACAATAAATTGAGATAAACCCAAAATAATGTCACACAAGTGTTTCCCAAACTCACTATTTTGTCACTCTCCTTTTAAAAAAATATCTTAATATTTTTTTAAGATATTCTCTTCCACTTTCTTACACACAACACTATTGTCTTCAAAGGAAATTATTTCTTTGGCTTTGCTTTGCTTCTCTTCTTGTTTTGGTGTGTTGATGTATCTCCAAGACAAAGACATTAATTGCCTATTTTGTCAAATATAGTTGCACTTACCATTTGTGGTTGTACCTACTAATTGTGATTGCACCTACCATTTATGTTTTCTTCCTGTTCAATGTAGGAGAGACTTACAGGATAAGATCTATATCATGTTGGATTTCTCTCTTGGGTTGTAATTAATTTAGCAAGCCGTTAAAGGCAACATTATAGAACTCCTCTAGTAGGTCAGACGCATCTATCACATAGCTATCTGTGTGGTCCTTATGTACATTCTTAACTACTAGGGAAAACACTACTCGTGTTTCCTCAACTTCGTACTCAAAGGCTTTAGAAGAACTAAGTTGAATGTGGTGTTTGGATTCAGAATGAGAGAAGGTCTCATATGTAGGGGCCTTGAGGTTTAGGTCTCTGTGGTTTCAAGATGATGTGCTTTCCTCAGTGGAAAAAATCAAAAGTGTTCTCTCTCCTACAATTCTTCACATTATGATCATATAACCATGATGCCCTAAAAGCATATAGGCAACGTTCATAGTTAGAACATCAAATTAAAGTTCTTCCTCGTATGGTCCTACTTTAAACTTAACCAAGCACCTTTCTATGACTGACAGAGATGTCTTGTCTACCCAGCCTACTCAATATGGATAAGGGTGAGGTTATCAATCACTAGTTTACATGGTAGGCTATGACATAAGACAATGTTTTGGAAAATGCTTGTAAGTTCCTAATTGTCAGAGTCAATTGGGGTGGACAAGATAGCATAACAGTAATTGTCTTATCATAATTCTCCTCATCTGCCCAATGTAGGTTGACAACGTAGCCCTTTGTGGACATATGGTTGTTATCTTCCTCAATTAAAATGGAGGATCAGTGGTATCTTGTTCTAGAACCAAAATGTGAGGGCACAGGCTAGCAATACGACCCTTGGAATGGCATTGGTAGCTAGGTACTAACTTCGTAAATCCGTATTTGATGACGATGTAAGGAATATATATGCTTTGTGTATCTTTTAGTTTTTATTTTTTATCTTAAGATATGAATATAAATTTAGGTAAAGCAAAATGGAAGAGATAGGAAAAAAAGTATTAATTTATCTTTTCTTTTTTTTAAAAGCATATAGACCTAATTGCACAAAGCATAATAAGATCAGATTAGCACAATTTAAAAGAGGGGGCCGAACACAACCTGTATTGTTTTGAGCACCGTAGGGTTAGTAGCGGTCAAAGAGTCAAGAATCACTTTTACCAATTAGTTGACAGGTATGGTTTGTGTGAATGGGGCCCAAGCCTATTGAGTGTAGGATTGATAGTTTGTGTTTATCGTACAATTTTGGGTCTTATTTATAGTATTATTTTGATAACAAAATAGGTTTTAATATCTAATTTAAAGGGTAGAGAAAGTTTCTGGTTAATATCTACTCCACATACCCATCTCTCTCTATTTTTCTTTCCGTGTGTCTCACCTATCATCAAAGATAATCCAAGCTCTCATGAGTTGTCGTCCACAACAATGGATTCCTCGGTAAAATGAAACTTACTTTATTCTTATCTCTGTCGTTCCTCATGAGTTATTTAATTAATGTTTTGAAATTTTTGGGATTTGTGATTTGATTTTCAACCAGAGATCGAGCTCTTGGACGTTGGGCGAACGGATCTGCACGGCGTTTATACCTTTCATAGCGATAATTGAGGTTTTCATATTCGCAGTGACGGATTGCTTTCATAGTCGTCCACCCCCCAGAAGACGCCGTTATGCTTTTCGAGATCTCTCTCGCCTCGCTGATGATACCCCTTGTAATTTCTTTGCTCTCTTCCTCTTTCTGATTATTTCTATTTCCAACATCAACGATTTAATAGCAAATTTAAATTTTTTATATTGTTTTTCCTGCTTTTTTCTTCCTTTATGTAATTACTTCTTTTTTATGTTCTAATAATCTTAGCTTAATTGAATTTTTAAGGCAATAAAACTACGTCCTATCTTGTTTATGTTTTGAAGACGCAGTCAATTTGACTTCCTTTGATTTTTTATTTAATTTTAATTTATTAAAAACCAATTAGACATGTTGTTCTGCCTTATTGGGTTTATATATTTTACTAGAAGAACTGATATGGATTTATAAATTTTCCTCCAACATTTGCTAGTTTTGTTTAGAATTGGATAAACTGTGGGATTGTTTAATTTGTACTGATGCAGTTACTATTAATGAAGTGGAGGCATTGCATGTGCTGTTTAAGAAGTTAAGTAGCTCAATCATTGACGATGGCTCAATTCACAAGGTAATGTTTTCTTATGAAGGTACTTAGCCTTTTATTTTCTTTAAATTACATTCTGTATTTGCTAATATTGTTGTTTCTAGTTTTGGGATAGTGTGATACAAGAAGCGTTTATGTCTTGGATAAAAATGATTCAAATATAATAAAGGATAACATAATGTAGTGATAGATATGTGATATACAGTAATTTTATTTGTGACCCAGTTGTAATCACCAATAGGATTATGCTATGTCAGTTGAGATGCATCTCAATTCTCAAATTTGAGATATATAAACTTTGAAAAATTATTTCACATCATATGATCCCTATTATCTACAACTTGCAAAAAGCTTTTTGGTTTAGGTTGTGAATAATAACGGACGAGTGCAAAGAAATCCTTACACAATCCCACTAAATAACTCAGGTTATGCTCCTTCAAACATGAATGGTGGTGTATCTCATTTAAAACTGTGAGAAGCCTTACTCTGGCACTCCCAGAGTATTGAACAGTTTATCCTGCTTTCAAATGTTGACCCCAAAAAAATAAATTGTAGAATATGACATGGTGTACTTGGGTTTTTTTTGTTTATTAACATACAGATTCATACCATAGAATAAAGTCTGTATGGGGGCATTATATAACAAATTATGATCCTTCAGGCTTCAGATTGCTGGAAGTCTTATTCATGGGAAATATGAATCATTCAACAATGTTTTGACTTGCTTTTAGTAATTGGGTTTTTCATAATCCATATTCAGCTAGGCCTTATGATGGTTCATTCCTTACATGCTCTCTTGCGTATAAACACAGATCTCTGACTTAAAAATGTCTGATTTTTGGTCTAAACTTTAAAGTAATGCAGTGTATGTAGTCATAAGCTATTTATGAAAGGTTTATAAAACGATGAAGTTTGGAGCCCTGTGCTGCAGCTTGAAATATTTTTTATCTTGTAGGAAGAGCTTCAACTAGCCCTCTTCCAAACTCAACATGGTGAAAATCTCTTTCTGGATCGGGTAAATGTAGCACTAAACTTTTGTGATGTGTCACTTCCTGAAAATTATAAATTTCAAATGTTGTGCATGAATCAATATGTCCTGTTTCTTCAATCCGTTACATGCCTGATGCCCTCATCAAAACTCAAAATCTCTTCTCTTTTTGGCCACACAGTTCAAAAGGACATCAACCAATTCCTTATGATTGAATATTCTATTTTGTCTCCTCTCTTATGATTACATTCTGCACACATACTGGTGTTACGTTCTCTAATGAATATGAATGTATGTTGTTTCTATCTCAAATTTGCTGCTAGAGTATCTTATTTGTTCAATGGGTTCCAAACATGGTACTTGCCACTTTAGGTCTTTTATCTTTTTGATGAAAAGGGAAATGGTGTTATTGAGTTCGATGAATTTATTCATGCAATGAGCATATTCCATCCCTATGCTCCTTTAGAAGACAAAATCGACTGTAAGTGTTAAATATGCAATAGTTTGATCCATGCTTTAAATGCAATAAGTGGATTTGTTTCACTTTCTATGGTGATGGTTAATTATTTGCAGTTTCATTTCGTCTATATGATTTGAGACAAACGGGATTTATTGAACGAGAGGAAGTGAGTATAATTTTTCATGTTAAACCATTTCCTATCCTGATAAATATTCCATTTTTCATATTGGTAGTTCATCTGTGGTCCTCCGGCTAAGGGCCAAGGGTCTTTTACAATTTTAGGTTAAGCAAATGGTGATTGCAATAATGATGGAATCTGATATGCAACTTTCAGATGATCTTCTAGATGCTATTATCGATAAAGTGAGTGTCCACTTAAAACTTGATGTTTTATTTGTTTATTTAATTTATTTGAGAAAACTTGGTAGTCATACTTCGTTGGTTTCTCAGACATTTGCTGATGCTGATAATGACAAAGACGGAAGAATCAGCAAAGAAGAATGGAAGGCTTTTGTGATCAAGCATCCAAGCCTTTTGAAGAACATGACCCTGCCTTATTTGAAGTACATCTTTTAGATGCTTTTTTCATCCTTCATTTTACAATAAAAGTTTTAGGGGTAAAGGGTGCCAATGGTCCCTTATGATCAATGGAGCATTTTAATCTGTTACTTTTTCAAGGTGGGAGCACTTTAACCCCTTTCTGTTTCAAGTCTTTTGTTGAAATTGGAGCACATAAATCCTATATATTAACTATTAACCAAAAAATCATCTCTAAAAGTCTTCGAATTATACCAACAAATGAGCTCTCATATATTATTCATGGCATTAAATTCAGCTTGTAGCAGTTATAATTTATTTATTTTTCTTATTTTATTCATGAAAATTACTTTTTTTTTTCAAGTGATACATGTAATTTGAACCTATGACTTGAAGTAGAAGAAGAAGAATCTTATTGGTCATATACCATAAGCCAAATCACACAATCTTGAAAATAAAGTTGTGACCGATGACTCTTTTTTCTAAATTTTTTGGCCCATATAGAATTTGTGCTACACCTTGATCAAAAGAATGAGATTAAAAATACTGATTGAAATGCCCACTAGCCATGAGTAAGGGACTACTGTCTTTTACCCAATTTTTATAGGCATCCTTTTTGTATTTCTTTGATGTTATTGTGGTCAACTCTTATTAAAGGTTTTAATATCCGGTAGGGACGTCACATCTGTATTTCCAAGTTTTGTTTTCAACACTGAAGTTGAAGATTGATAACACTAAGCCTTTTGCTCTGTTGGATTCTTCATATATGGACATTTTGAAGCTACAAAACTGCTCCTTAATCAGCACGTTTTACTAGATTAACTTCTTCTCCAAATGATTTTGATTCTTCAATTTCAAGCAGCAAACCTGGACATGAAAAATCTCTGCACTTTGTCCAGTGGAAACAAGACTAGTTAGTGCTGTCTCAAGATCATGGTCATCGGTGGCTCGCACCAGTTGTCTTGATTTTACAATTTGATTCAAAGCTTAGTTTCTTGACTAAGCAGGGTAATTAATAGTTAATAGTTATTTTTCTTTAGGTTGCTTTTTTAGTGCATATTGATTTTTGTTGATATCAACTTATTGATGTTCAATGCCTATTTTGTATATAATACTTGGTGTTTTAATGCAGAACACATTGGCTGCCTTATCTTGGACCCTACAATTCCAATCTTATTCTCTACCACATTTGGTTTGTACCATGGTATGGCTGTGCTTGATTCTTCTTAACAAAGTTGACTTATTTACAATTTATGATATTTAACAAACAATCTTGAATTGTCCGATTTGAAAAAAATGGTTTAATTAAAATCAGGGGATTAAATTGGATAAGTTAATAAAATTGGGCGAGCTAATAAAGATGTGGAGTGTGGACTAAACATTAGTGGGTGTATAAAAGTTGGTATTTTCTCGTAAATATAAGAACATAATTAATTTCTCAAATTGAATGTTACTGAAGATCATCATGGCCCCAATATTTGACCCGTAATTGTTACTCGGCCTATTTTGTAGTATTTTAGTTCCCCGTAATTGTTTTCCTATTCAACAATGAGTTGAGTGTTAAACTGGCAATTAATGCTGAGATGCACATTCATGAGAGAAATGCCTCAAACTCGACATTTTGTAGCATTATAGATGTACGTGATCTCTAAATTTGGAATCATATATCTTATAATCCTATAAGGTAACAATGCCCTTTGTATTTGTATTCGATTCAAACCAACTTAAGTTATCAAATTTTCAATTTTGGGATACATAATATACAGATTGTAGATGAAGTCTGGATTAGGAAAATGAAGTCCTCAAGTAAAATAATGTTACGAGGAATGTTAAGAGTATAAATTTACATCATACAATTTATATCATATCACTTATCAATATTATGAGAAAATTAAATTACTTGTTTAATTTTAAAATAATGATAATATATGATATTATACAAATAATATGAGTGTAAAAATGAAAAGTGTACAATTGGTTGTGAGGAAATTATGGCCTTAGATGTGGTTCCCGTTTAAGAGCAAACACAAATTTGATAACTAGGATTCTAATCCTACGTATTATAGTATTAAAAAAGATCACATATTTGTTTATTTCAGGTTGAGTTAATTGTTATGAATTAAAAAATCTACTATTAATTATTATTAATAGAAAAAATTAATATCAAATATTTATTATAAGTTTATAAATTTGAAGAATTTAATTATCTTCTATATATACTATCTACCAATACATACCAAATATAAGTTAAAATATATAATTTCATTAAATTAAAACATGGTATGTTAAGCAGAAATATCACTTTTCACCGATTGCTCCTCACAGTCGCACTCAACGGATTCGCCGCCATAACCGACGAAATCACCAAAGCTTAAAAAATAAGCATAAACCATTCTTTAATATATTCTCGTCTACATATCTGTTACTGATTAAAAAAAAAAAACAAATAAACTTCACTATTTCTTCATACCTTTAATTAGTCCAGGCCACTTAAATCCCATGGTAGGTACAGTCAGATTACAATCAAAATCCAAAGTAATTGTCACAATAATCAGAACCCCTCTAAATGCAAACAGATTTACTTCAATCCTCAATAGAGATATTGAATCTGGTTTACCAATAAATCTTTTGCAGTTTTAATTCCCGTATCAATAACTTCCAGGACCCACTAAGCAAACCACCCACCACCGAGACCCCTCAGGACCCACCCACCATCAGATTAAACAATCCCATATGCAGCTGCTTCAAGTAGAATAAATTGCAGCAACTTAGACTTGCTGATGATCTCATTCCTTTATGAAAAGAACAAAAGCTCACATGATATTTCACCAGCCCAAATCCTGTGTCTCCGCTGCTCTGTTTAGACGGCCAAGTGCCTCTTTATTTTTATCCTTTTTTTAGATTGATGTCATCGATCTAAAAGAGTTGTTGTTTTAATTTTATTATTATTATTTCTTTTTAAAGGGAGATTTAAAAAAAAGGAAAAAAAAAAAAACAAATGAAAAGAAAAGAGTAAATAAATTGAATTCTCTTCAACCAAATATATACGTTTTTATTCACTTTGAGGGTTCCTTTGATGTTAAGTATTCTACTTATCAAAATAAATTATAATTTGATTTCAATTTATGGAAATATATATTGTTAATCAGAAAAACTCGAACAAATCATTTCACCTGTTATGTTACGAAAAATGGTAAGTTACGTGTTATATATAGCATCATCTTGATGCTATTGTTGATTTTAAATTTCTGTTTATTTAAATCGATATACGAATATATTAAATTAAAATTTATTATAAATCAATTTTTTTAAAACTTACTTCAAACCTTACTTAAATATCTTTTATTGTATTAGTTTTGTAAATCATTTTCTTGTCTTAATAAAACTTACCATCACATTAGATACAGGTAGTAAGTTTTTGTACATTTTGTAAATTTCTTTCCAGTAATATCTTATACAAATTTTATTTTTTATCAAAATTTCTCTTAAATTTTAATAAACCTTATTCTAAGGATTTTGATAAAACATCGAAATATTATCAAAAGTTATGTAATTTTGGGTAGTTTTTTATTAGTTTTTTTATTGAAAAAAATTATATGAACTCTAATATAATTAACTCTAATATTATATTATTTCAGTATGATTTATCATAAAAACTAAAATGAGCCATGTTAACAATATTCTATTTCTGTTTTGAAAAAAAAAAAAAAAATCTGTTGCTTTTTTCTTTTTTGAGGAAAATAAAAAACAATATTCTATTCCACCTTGTGCCCACGCCTAGCACTTGCTAGAATCAAAAATCAAATCTCACTCACTCTCAGCACTTTCTGGTTTAGAGAGACTTGTCATCCGGCAATGGCAGATAAACCAAGCCGAGCTTTGATATTCTACGGAGATGGGTTGGCCCGTTTTCTTGATCCATCACAAACTCACCTCCACTCTCTTGCATCTAAAGCTTTATGTGGCTTCATGAGCCTTCCTAATGCTCCTCCCTCAGGTTTTATCTCTGTCTGTCTTTGTTTCTTTTGAGATTTCACTCTTTGAATTAATATATAAGATATTTGCGAACGCCCTTATACGTTTTCCGAGTGAGATAAACAAACATTTAGGCGAGTGCATGGGTAAAGTCCAAGAGCTATATTACTCCCATCATAAATTTGATGTTTTACAGCTTTAGCCATGATTATCGAATTCTAGTTGTTTCAGTGAAATTGGTGATTACCCAGAAAGCTCTCATATACATTTAAGGAGATAAATTCCTTCAATCAGGTCAATATAATGTATTCTACATGTTTGATTATTTGTACGAAACAAATCTCTCCTGCTTGTAAGCTTCATTAGCAAGACGCAACCTTTTTTTTTCTCTGTGTAATTTTCATCTGATGCCTGAGAGTAGATTATAATTAACTTATTTTTTTGGGGTTCTGGTTTTGAGGTGTTCTGCTTATGTACTGGGATTGTCCGGATGACATAGGACTCTTTCGTAATACGTTATGTGTGTTTTTTTCTTCTTTTAATTTTAACTCAAGTTTTGAATTTGTGGTAACCCGTTTTGTTTTCAGTTTTCATTTTAACTGGAAATTTGATTTACCTTTTACCTAATTTTGGAACTTAAGAGATCAGATTTCAAAATTTCTTTTCTGTTGTCAACCAAAATTTGCACGATTAAATTTCATAATACCTCCTTTTCACGAAGACCACAATCTCACCTCTTTTCTATGTTCTCAACAAAATGAAGTTAAATTGAAATATAAATTGAACAAATAAGTATTAAATACAAAATAAAAACATATCATTGAACAAATTTTACCTGATAAGTTTTGTGTGTTATGTTTTCATATTTTATAAAATATAAATCAAAACTTGTTACCAAAAGAGTTTTTGTTTACTTTAAAAAATGAATTAGGAAAACAAACTAGTTTTAAACAAAAGAAAACATAACTTGAAAACAACACTTGTTACAAGAGCCATGTTTTATGATCAAACTTGTGCAGCGTAGTATAGTATTAAAATTCAGCAAATTCAGTTGTAATTGGGGTTGTGGGTAGTGATAGCAAGTCAATCAAATTCAAATATGCAACCTATTAATTAATAGGGTGTAAATTTCCATCACAAAGAATGCACTTTTAACAGTTTCTATTCTTGTGTAGTAAGATCGGGGACTCTACTCCTAGCTCTACTTCTCTCTTAGAAGTCACAACAATATTGGTTATCATAAAACTCAAACCTTTTAAGAATGTTAGTGTCAATTTCTTGATACTGATACTGTTTATTTCTATCTTGCATCAATTTAATCCTTCCCAGGATTCAGATTTACTTGATTTAGTTTGCAGAAAGCGAGGAAGAAAGAACAGTAAGGGAGTCTGTGATACTGCTGGATGCACTTGAAACTTATCAAAAATCGGTGAGACATGATTTTCTTCATGAAAAAGTGTAATTTCCTGTTGTGAAAGTTTTTAATCTTGGTTTTTTCAGAATTTGGAAACGGATAAGGATGAATGTAAAGAGAAGTCCTTGATCCCAACCATACCAGAAAGGTGTAATTCCTTTTAAATTTTGTCTGTTCTTACCATCACTTGTTAACAAATGCATGTTAGTCCCTATTAGTTTGATACAAAGGTAAAATGATTCATTTTAAAATTTCAGGTTCATGGGAATGAAAGCTGCTATTTTAACAAATAATTCAAGCTTGAAATCTTTTGGTGTCAAGCTTGGCTTAACAGTGTTGCAGCTAAATGATTTAATGAAAAGCAATCCTCTTGATACCAAATCATCCGATGCGTCTGAGCTGCTTAAATTGCTCGGATTTCAAGATGGTAAGGTAATGGCTACAAGCCAATTTGATTTAGTATTTGTGCATGTAGGTGCCAGTGAAAAGGTAAATGGTGAGAAATATAAGGCTACTGTCAACAACATTGAATACCTCAATTCTTTGGTTGGAAGTGTAATGCACATAGCTCAACCTGGTTCCGAAATAAGTACACGGTTGCACTTTTCTGTTGTGTTGAGCTACGGGAATATCTCAGAAATTGATGGTCCTAGGTTGACAGTTTTGTCTTTGAAAGATGAAAATAATTCTCACCTTTCAGTACTTGTTCCTCGTCAAAGTTACACCATGAGAGGTGAGAGTGAGCGAAACAATATCAGGTGAGTAAAGAATTTTTTTTCTTTTTTTCCTTTTTACAGTTTCCACATTTTCATATGGCTCCTGGTAATTATTGACAAACAAAACAGGCATGATTATCCAATGTTAATTGCCCAATGGCAATATGGTGTTACTCGCATAGATATGGCAAACAAGTTCTCTTTCAATGATTTTAAGGAGGTAAGAATTAAAATTACCAGATAATAATTTTTAGTGATCCATAGTTTTCAATTTTTTTATCTACTATTGCAGCATAAAAGGCAAGAGAGAATGTGTAATATGTATACTTAGTCTATCGAATAAAAGAGTAGTACATTGATATATATACTTGAACACAATCACACTTGATTGGTTAATACACTAACTAACAATTTAAAATATCTAAGTTGTTAAGTCACAATTAGTTGCAATGAGTACCATCATAGTACACAAGTCTAACACACCCCTCAAACATATGGTGAAGGAAACACCAAAAGTTTGGAACGTAAGCACACAAAGCGAGATTCACCCAAAAGCTTAGTAAAAGTGTCAGAAACTTGATCCTCTAAACGTTTTACGTGTGAACTTGATATCTAACGAGTTATCAACAATTAAATCCCTGATGAAGTGGAAATCTATTTTCACATGCTTCATCCTAGTATGCATAACAGGATTTGCTGTGAGATGTTTAACACTTAAGCTGTCAGTGAACAAGACTGCTTTATGTGCTGCCTAAACACGCAATTCCTTCACAAGCAGCCAATGCAAGTGCCTTGTATTTTGCTTCTGCACTTGACCTGAAAACAACCATATGTTTACTAGACATCCAGGAAATAAGGTTGACACCTAAGTACCAGTGCACCTCCTATCATCTAGTCTACTAGCCTAATTTGAGTATGGAAAACCAACAATGCCAAGCGCATCAGACTTAGTGAACTGTAATCCATGTGTCAAGGTACCTTTGAGATACCTAAAACCATTTTAACTGCTTACTAGTGTAAATCTGTGAGTGTATACAAAAATTAGCAAAGCTTATTGATAACAAATGCTACCTGGCCTAGTTAATGCACAATATTGTAAGGCACCAATAGTGCTTCGATAAGTAATGGGGTCTTGAAGAGGGGTTCCATCATACTTGGAAAGTATTGGAACTATAACCATAGGAGTCTTGCAAGATTTAGATGTATCCAACCCAACCTTCTAGACCAAAACAGAAATGTATTTTTGCTGACAAAGGTGAATGCAATCTGCACACATCTTGACTTCCACACTCAAGAAGAAATATAAGTTACCCAAATCTTTGAGAGAAATTTTTCATTGAGTAGATGAACAGGAGTAGCAATGTATTCTTGTTGCTTCCGGTAACTATAATATCATCCATATACACTAGAACAATAGTAGTGCAATCATCTTTGAGGTTAAAGAACAAGCTTGTATCTGCCTTGGAATTAGTGAAGCGTAACTCAAGCAAATTGGAGCTAAGTTTTTGAAACCAAGCCCTTGGGACTTTTTTAAACCCATAGAGAGCTTTTCTCAATTTACACACCCAATTTGGATGCTACTCGTCAACAAGACCTTGAGGTTGTTTCACTAGAACTGTTTCCTCTAACTGTCTATTAAGGAAAGAATCGTTGACATCTAGTTGTTTCAAATCCCACCCATGAGACAATGCCAGAGACAACATCAACCTAATGGTTTAAGGCTTGATCATTGGTGAAAAAGTTTTTGAGAAGTCAATCCTTTACTTGGTGATAACTCTTAGCAACAAGTCTTGCCTTATATTTATCTAGCTCGCCATTACTCTTTAGTTTGTTCTGAGCACCCATGTACAACCAATAGGATCAAAAGGACAAGCTACTAGCTTCCACGTGGCATTATCCAACAATTCTACATAGCCAATTCCCATTCTTAATGCCTTTAGCATCTGCATAGGTGTTTGGTTCTGAGAGAATGACCTGTTTGGTAGAAGTGGCTAAGGCTAGAAAAATTCGAGGTTTAAGAGAGCTAGTTTGAGATCTGCTGACCATGTGATGTCTAGTTGAAGGTATAGGTTCAGTCACTAAAGGCAAAGGCACATGAGTAGACTAAGAAGGTAATGAATGAGTTGAGATAGCAGACTGAGAAGAAAGTGACTCAAGAATTAGGTGAGAGGAAGATGACAAATTAAGAGTAAGCATAGAAACAACATTGGGAGAAGATAAAAAAGTATCATGGACAAGTACACTGGCTGGAAAGAAGACAAAGCAACTATGTGGGAAATAGTGCTAAAGAAAAATTGAGGCTGAACAGGCTCAGAAGGAAAGCATTGTGAAACATCTTCTCTAGTGGTAACAATGTTAGAATTGTGAAGAAAGAGAAAAGTGGACTCATTAAAAGTGACATGTGGTGGTTTCAAGACATAAGTACTTTTGATGTTGAAGTGCATATCCCAAAAAAGTACAAGGTGTTGATCTAGGTTGAAGTTTATGTTTGTTGTATGCACGAAGGTAAGGGACACATAGGCCAAATACCCTGAGGAAATCCAAATTTGGAAGCTTTTTATAAAGCAAATGATAGGAAATTGCATGTTTGAGGGATTTTGTAGACAACCTAAGGCATACACACAAAATCTTAAAGGTACACTAGATTTAACCAGTAAAGCTAAGCCCCTTTCTACAATCCTCATATTCCTGGATTTCACAATTCTATTTTTCTCTTAAGTATGTGGACAGATTATTCTTTGTTGAAGACCCTCAGAACAAGATTATTCTTTGTTGAAGACCCTCAGAACAAGGTTTTGATAAGAAGAATTTTTTTTTACCACCATCTGACTTGATAGCCTTTATTTTTGTGCTAAAGTTCCTCTCAACTATTTTCATAAAATTCATGAAAATAAGCTGAGCTTCATCTTTAGTTTTAAAAAAGAATATCTACATATAACGTGTGGAATCATCAACTATTAACAGGAAATATCTAACATTAGTATTAGTAACAACTGGACTAGTCTAAAGATCAACATATAAGACAGCAAAAGGAATATCACAAAGTACATGTGTGTTTAAAAGGAAGTTTGCGTGATTTTGCTACACAACAAGCAGAACACACTTGAAGAAGAGCGTTTATCACATTTTAACAGTTCAGTACGTACAAGTTTGTTAAACATCCCCACAGAGGGGTGTGCTAACATGTTACGCTATATATATTGGCTTTATTGCTGTAAAAAAAAAAGGAAAGACAGAATCACATATTGAAGAAGTATCAACAGTGGACTTGACAAATGGAGATAGTAATTGACCTTTAAGAGAATAGAGACCTCCTCTAGTTCTTCCTTTGGCCAAACAAAGACACTGAACAGACTTCAAGCTATGTGACACATAAGGAGTATGAAACAATTGATGCAATTGAAGAATAGAGGTAAAACCAGAAGGTTGTAAAGAAGAAGAGCCATAACAATTGATAGGAAGGGAAGTGACATTACCTAGTGTGACAGAATCAAGCCCAAGGAAAGCATTATATGTATCAACAATGTTACTAGCATCACTAGTAAGGTGATGCGTTGCACCAAAGTCAAGAACCATGAAACCTTGGCTAAGGAAGCATTTGAGCTAGAAGCATCATCAGCAACAAAGGCAATAGGTGGAGGAGTTGTTGAGAAGCTTTTGCCTTGAAGCATGTCTCTAAGCTTGAAACATTTGTTGGCTGGATGATCAATTTTGCCACAAATCTGGCATTGTACACTAGGTTTCTCACTTCCTTATTTTTGTACTAAGAGTTTCCGTTACTATCGTTCTTTACTTGATGATTGTTACTTTGCTGCAATAAGTCTTGTAAATTCCATGAATGATTATTACTACCTCTTGAGTTAAAAGGCTTAGAGCCAAATTGAGTCTATAAGGAATGTTTGAAGGTTAGACTAGCAAATTTGGCCAAATTAGCCTGAATGAACTTGTTAACTTCCTAAAAGCCTTATTGTTCAAGACATCTCTTATATATCAAAAGTTGACTGTGAAAGATGAAACAAAAAGATTATATGTAACATCTAATGCACTAATGGCATGCAAGATAAGATCACGATTTGAGGCTGCTTCTCCAATTGCAGAAAGGTGATCTGCAACGTTCTTCAATAGAAGGATATGATCATCAACTAATAGGTCATTTTTTAACCGTAATTTGCAGCTTAAGTCGTAGTTCCATGATTCGAGCATATGGGGATGCAAAATGAACTCTTTCGAGTGACTCCATTGATCTGCAGCTGTAGCAACTCTTTTCAGATGAGGATGCATTGAGGGAGCAACAGGCGAGTAGAACCAGTTTTTGACTACATTGTTTAGTCAATTCCATAGTGGAAACTCAAGATTGATAACAGAGGAGTAGAACCAATTTTTGACTACATTGTTTAGTCGATTCCATGGTGAAAACTCAGGATTGATATGAGTGCACAGAAGATCGAATTGTGCTGGATGAATATGAGGATTGATGATCACATCAAGACCATATGCGATAATAGTTTAGAGAACTTGCTCCTTCCACACAAGATTATTTGTGCGATCTAGCTTCACAGAGAAGGCTAGATTAACTGGAGGTGTGTCGATGGCTGAGACAGCTGATTGAAAGCTTGATTTCTCAGCGTCAGTTTTTGCAGAATCAGTAGGAAGAATGAGAGGTGATGCCATTGCAGAAAGCACAGGATCTTGAATGAGGTTTTGATACCATAAAAGAGAAGAGAGAATGTGTAATGTGTAAACTTATTATATTGAATAGAGAGTAGTACACTGATATATATACATAAACACAATCACACTTGATTTGTTAGTACACTAACTAACTGACAACCTAAAATATCTTAGTTGGTAAGTTACAACCATATACAAGTAGTACCATCATAGTACTCAAGTCTAACACTGCATTTGGTTGTTTGTTTGTTTTTTTAATAATATTCCAAGTACTAGTGTAATAATACTATAATTACTATGGCAACATCCCATATTATATTATTTTAAGATTTAGAGAACGTTTGGACACATTACTCAAAAAAGGGGTTCTAAATGAAGCGGTTCTAAGAAGCATTTTCCATTAGAAGCCCTTTTATAGAAGTAGTTATGCGTTTGACAAAAGAAATATTAAAAGCACTTGTATTTGTCGTATTTACTAAGAGTGGTGTGGTAAAATTAATAAAAATGGACCACCAATGTAATCAAGAGTAATTAGTGAAATAGGTGGTCCCCATTATTTTATAACATTATTTTAGTAGTGCTTTTTTTCAAAATTAAGGACAGTTTACTTCTTAAAAAAGCACTTTAAATTGCTTAAATATGAGGCCTAAGATTCTTAAAAATACTTCAACTTTTATTATCAAATACAATTTAAAGTGGTCTTAATATTTTGGCCAACATGAATTTTTATCTGTTTGATCCTTATTTCCTCTCCCCTTTTGCTTTGAGTAATGTGTATTATCTTTAAACTTGAATATGACATTATTATCATCTTCATGATTGTCAGTAAAAAAAAATGCATTCGTTATGGTGCATCATACCCAGTCTAGGTCTTAAATAGCATGCACAAGTCTTAAATAATTGAATTGACCCTAGCATGTTAGTTGAAAGTAGCCACGTATGATGTACATATAAATGCTGTACATGTACATTCCTTTATTCCATTATAAATAGTGTACATAATATATATATATACTTGTATATTTTTTTTATATATATACTTATACACACATTATACGTTCTATTTTAGGGCAATTTGGGGCTTGAAATCCGTTGAACCCGTCAGCTCTTTAAAGTGACTTAAATTGAAAGCATTATGTCCCAGTTTTAACTCAGTAAATCTGATTGTTCATGTTTGTTTATAGTTTGACAGTGCTATTTTATCATGCAGCGCGGTGGAAATCTTGTAATACCAGCAGATAGGTTTCTGCATGAGTTAGCCTTCAAGCTATGGAAGGCTCCCAAGTATGGAGCATGAGACAATTTCTGAAAGGTCCCATGCACAGTAAAAGAGAAACCCGAGTCATCGGGCTTTTTATTTATTTATTTATGCTTTTGTGTTTCAATTTTTTGCAGTGATATAGTACTCTTAATAAGCTATACTCTGCATCTGACATGTTCTATGATTCTCGATATTAATGTCAAAATAAGAACTCTGAATAATGAAGAAAGCGATAGAATGTTTGAATGTAAATTGTTGTGACTCAGACATATACATCTAAAGCCTATTTAGATTAGACTTGTCAACCGAGCCATGCTTATCAATCAGGTCCATGACTTAATTCACTTAATTTATAGCCCAGTTTGGGTTGCTTAATTTTATGTGAAGCGTGCTTAACCGATATCATACCAAGCCTAGCCTATCCTGGTTAGGCGAGACTGACATTTTTTTTAAAAGAAAAAATGAAAGAATTAACAGGGACTCTTTCTCTAGTCTCATTCACCATACCTGAGCCCATCTCGTTTGCTTTGTCGTTCCCAACAGGGACTGAGTTGGCTGCCATTTCCTTCGTCGTTGAGTCATTGCTGAGGAGTGAAGATGCGCTGTCTGCTGTTCTAATACTACCTGCTGATGAATTTTGTTTCCTTGAAGTTTGGATCAGTCAAGCTGTTGGTGGGTAACCTCCAAGATTCTCTTCTCGTTTTCCCTATCTATTATCTATTTATAAATATTCAGGTGGGTAACAAATAAAGATTTGTTTCAGTTTGATTTTCTTTTTCGTTCATTAATTTTTTTTTTTGGGGTGGGTGTTATCGGGGATTTTGCTTGATGGGTTTTCTATAAAACCATTAATAGCTTTACTAAATAAGACCAAAACTTTATTGCTTTTATGTATTTTTACTTAATTTCTAGTTTGTTGTTTGTTGTTTGATTATTGCTATTTATCACAATTTCATAATGATTCATCACAATGGACCCTAGTGAGAACTTATATGGGATGTCTTATGATGAATTATATAGTCACCTTGGAAACACATACCCTATAGAAATAATGTTACATGGAGAGTTTTTACATGTAACCCAAGATCCTACTCATAGTCATAGATCTGCCCCTAGTCCTAGACATATTCCTAGTCATAGACTTTCTACTATTAAAAGAAAGCTGACATCATATGCTTGGAAGCAGCTTAATATTGTATTTATTGAGTTGACAAATGAAAGGAGAGTAATTTGCAAGTATTGCAAAGTTAGTTACTGTCATAAGCCTAATTATGGCACAGGTAGGCAATTGCATAGGTTTCATTCTAAGAAAATTTTTAGTGCACCTGATGAAATAACCACTACAATTAGCTTTACATATAACCAATCAAAAATGAGAGAAGAGCTTGCTTATTATGTAGTTACTGCAAAACAATCATTTACATTTGCTTATGACGATATGTATGAATATTTCTTGCAAACTTACGTATAGCCTTTATGGGCTCATGTCTCTAGAAACATAGTTAGGAGTGATTCTTTAAAAGTGTTCAGATTTATGAAAGAATCACTGATTAATCATGTGTATACATTGAGTATGTCGATTGCTCTTTAGATATGTGGAAGGATTGTAACAACTATGGTTATACATGTGTAACCACACATTGGGTAGATTCAAGCTAAAAGTCGAAGAAAAAGATAATTAGATTTGATTTAGTTGAATACTCATATAATGGAATACAAATTTTTAACTTGATTACAAGTGTCATTATGGACTATGGTCTTATTGATAATGCGAGTGTGAATTAAAGTGCTTTCAACATGTTAAAACTTGTTATTCAGCCACTATATGGTAGTCATAATTTATTTTTTCACATGCAATGCATGTGTCACATAATCAACTTGTGTGTGAGATGAAATTCAACATGTTAAAACTTGTTATTCAGCCACTATATGGTAGTCATAATTTATTTTTTCACATGCATTGCATGTGTCACATAATCAACTTGTGTGAGATGAAATGAAGATTTTTGCAAATCATTTGGAAAATATTAGAAATGCAATAAATTTTAACTCATCATCCCCAAAAGGGAACAAGAGTACGTTGCTTATTGTAGAGTTTTTGGTAAAAAGGCAAAGAAAACCCAAGGTGTATATTACTATTCAATGGAATTTTATATATTTGATGTTAAAATCTTGTGTACGTTATAATGGATTATTAAGTTCATATTATAATGAAAAAAAGATTCCTTGTCCTCGTTGTCTGATAATGATTAGCATAAGGTATTCAATTTTATGGACTTATTAGAAGTTTTTTGTGTCGCAACTAAGGGGCTTTCTAGTATATACCATCTTACATGTCATCTTGTTTTATTGCATTTGTTTTCTATGTTTGAGGTAGCTACTAAACATAAAAGTCTTGAATTATGTATTGATGTTTGTGAAGTAATGAAAGAGAAATTCAAAAGATATTGGGATTTTATTCCAATTTTTTTTTATATTAGTTGCATATATGAATCCTAAAATCAAACCACTGGTTGTTGAAATGGGAAGAAAATTTTTAAAATTTTTGTAACATGATATATCATTAGACTTACAATACTATTATGAGCTTACTAAAAAGGAGTTGTAATAATTATACCTAAGTTTGGAAAACCAAGAAAAAGACTTTTAACTCATCTTCTACACTTTCTATCCATATAAGATTTGCCCAATTTAAAAAACAACGATATGTTGATAATGACAATGCACACTTTGAATTGAATACATATATAACTAGTGGTATAAAAGGTAAAGGTGGATTTTCACAAGATGATAATTTTGATATATTAGAATAGTGAAAAGTACGTGGATCATTTTCTGTGATTTCAAAAATGGCACGTGATGTATTTATCCCTCTAGTATCTACTATGCCATTAGAATATGCATTTAGTACTTGGGATAGAATTCTCAATCGTAAAAGTAGACTCAAAAGAGATATACTTCAATGTTTTATTTGCATAAAAGACTGGTGTGATGCACAATTAAGAGTCAAGAAAAGGAAATTTTATGTGTTTATTAATTGATGATAAAATAGATGAAAACTTAGAGCTTTTTGAAGATTCAGGTGGATAAACCATTGAAATACAACTTTTAATTGAAGGTATTTAGGGATATTGAAGCTCAATTTCTTCACATGTATAAAGTTCAAATTATTATACGTTTATTACAATTAATTATGCTAATTTTGTGATTTGGTTAATTCACATTCGTGAAACCTCGGTTTTCTTATTTAATTTTATATAATTTCAGGCGAAAACTCAAAGTTTATTTTCTTAACACAAGAGGAGCAACATAAAATTTTAATATAATTACTATATATTAATTTAGTTGAAATTATTAAGTTTTGTGTAATTTTATTGTGTAACAATATTATTGCATTTTACACATTCCATTTTCTTTACATGAATTGCTTTGTTTATGATTAGTCGAGATTTCAAACTTTTAGTAGGCTATGGTTTGTAAGAAGACAATTATTCAATCTCTTTATCTGAGTTTTCTTAATTTATTTATTTTATATTAATAGAGGAAGAGATGTCTACAAATGATTTATATAATTATTTTATCTCATTTATGTTATGTAATAGCTATGTATAGTCATATTTTAATATAAAATGTTATTATATTTATTAAAAAAAATTACCCTTTGATAGTGAAAAATATATATATAATAATTAATTCCATTTGGGTCTCAAGATCTAAATGATCCATACTTGAATAAGACATGCTTAAATTGATTCATGCCTAAATGAGATATGCTTTAAAAAATTTAATATGTAATGAGACAAATTAATGAGATGTGAGATATGCTTATTTGAGCCTATTTACATCTCTAATTTAGGCTCCAAGATAAAAATATTAAATATGAAAGAAATTAATAAATATAAGGTAATTATCTAATATAGTATTAAGTTTCACAAAAAAATCAATATATAATTTAAGTTAGGTCTATTTTAAAATTCATAATATATAAATAATTTAGGAAACCTTCGTTGTAAAATAAATCTAACTTAAATTAAATTATAAATTTTCAGAAAGTTGATTCTTATATTGTAAGTTTTTCGATAAATATACTTGAGAAAATAAAAAATGAAAATGCTACAAGAGAAAATGAGGAAAATTTTACAAATCTCTACTATATCCAACTTATCACTGTATCCCTGTATATAAGTATAATTAATGCTTTATAAATCTTGTATATTTAATAGTGGGATCTGTTTTTGAAAACTCATACAAAATTTACATGATAATGAGGTTGTTGTCCCAATGAAAAACAAATAGACAAATAGAATTACTCGGGAAATGGAAAGGCTACATATATTCTATGGGAAATATGCAAAGCATGAGTATGAAAAGATGTATGAACATAAAGAGAGAGAGAGAAGGGACAAAGAGAACCAAAATAATTTCTCATGTTTTCTTGAAACTATCCATAGTATTGATATTTTTCAGACAATTATGTTTCATTTAACATGTCAGAAGCTTTCTAAAGATCATGCAGTTCAATTAATTTCCAGTGAAAATCACGACTCAAGTTTATTATGAGCCACAATTTTAGCCCTTTAGGCTACGTAATCTTCAACCAAGAATAAGAAGAAAAAAACAAATGAGTGCAAGAGTCCTTTTAATTGTGTTTTTGTTAAAAGTAATTTCAGGAAAAAAAAATTCAAGAAGCATTTGTTTAGAACTTCTCTCAGCAAGTGCAAATTGTACCTTCTTCTGTACCTTGAAAGTGATTCTAGCAAATTTTTGTCTTTGCCTCTGAAAAGCAATTTTTATTGTCAAACCAACAATTGATAAGGTATCAAAAACAGAGTAGGCGAGGAAATGAAGGACTTGACGTTTTAAACTATTGATTTACAACTGTGCTGTTCCAGAAGACTCTGCAACAGGTCTATATAAGAGGAAAACTAATAACAAGACATTTTCATGTTAAACCTTGGAAAAAAATGTTATTAGCACTCAAGCAAGCTTTTGACACAGTAAGTACCTATTAAAAACCATGCCAAAAGGAGGAGTGCAAAGGATAAAAGTCCAATTATAAAGGGCCACCCAGTTACAAAAACACCCAAGTACAGTACAACAACAAAGGGAAGGAAGGACCTCAAGACAGACATTCCATCAACCCAGTGGCCCTTGAACAGTATCAGTGCTGCCACGTTCACCATGTTCCAATTCATTGATCCTCCATAGCAGAGCCGATTCATACAGTTGGCTACAAATGAATGGCAGTTGCAAGTGAAAATGTTGTAACTCTTGTGCTCAAACTGACGTATGCTTGATCGGAAGGCATCGTCCCATGTGATTGCAGTTCCAAACTCTGCGTGCTTGTAACCATACTTGCAAGTGTGTCCAGCTAGGTTTGGAGGAAAGCAACACTGTTTTTACGTTTCAAATTTCAATTCCTAAGATGAAGAATGAATTGATTTTTAATGAAGCAAAAATAATTCTCTTTCAGCAGCCCTATTGATTGCTTTTATTTTGAGAATGTGTGATGCACAAAGGATTCCGACCAATGAAATAATTATTGTTTTCATCTTTTTAATTACACTTACCAAACATTGAAAAGGGGTTTATGATTGTAAGGTGTGTGCAGTAATCCACTTCGAGATACACAGTCACACACTAACCATTTTAAACTATACGAGGAGAGGGAGTCGAACCCACATTCAAGAGGATATGGACACCATCTTTACCATCAGGCTACTAGGTTTGGGAACAAAAATAAGCCACATAATGCAACAAATTCAGAAAAAATGACAATGTACCTGTTCTCTATCAAGTTGAAGATATCTTCCTACAGAGCCAAATGCAAAGTCATCAACATTTACGAAATTGGAACCTGCAAAGTCTAAGATAACTCCATCCTCCCTACAAATGCCAACATGTCCAATGAAAGGTGCCAACCACGAAACAACTGGGAGAGGAGTCCAAACCAAACAACAAGGAAACCTTGCCTTGCTTGGATCAATTGGTTCAAGTGGCCACAACTCATGCTGAATTCTTTGTGTAGAGCACAAATGTTCAATATCACAAGCAGCTTTCAACTCCATTTCCACTTCAAGATTTTCTTGAGAAATTTTTTGGCTTTGTTCAATCTTGATTTAAAAAAAATAAAAAAACATCAAACTATTAATCGGGGATGCTAAATTTATGTTTCAATTATAATAAAGAACAAGTTCTCGATTGATTGGTATGACAGAGTCACTCAGCCATAAACATAAGAATAAAGTAATGAATAATTCACTAAGATATGCTATTTATTTTCATGTTTCTAACAGTTGCTGATATGTTCATGATACCGTCACCTCCATTTATAAGAATTGTGTGTTTATTACTAAATCCTGACTTGCTGTGACTTATGAGTATATTGTAGGAAGGGGGTACATGTCGATGTTAAACAATCACTTTCCCTTTCTAACAAAAACCTAAGATACTATATGATAAGCAGTAAATATAAAACTCACATTAAATTCAAAATTCAATAATGGTAATAGACTGAATGAGAAACACAATCAACACATTTAGTTGGATGCTTAGGTAACATGTAATATGAAGGTTACGCATTGTCTCTCTTGGGGAGATTATAATTACCAATTCATTCTATAAGATTTTACCCTTCTGTTTCAGCATATCATGGCATTCAAAACAACTTACGAATAAATAACTCTGTAAGTTAAGTTTCAAACAAGTTAATGAATCCAATATATTAACAAATAGACATTCCATTTTCAATGACATTATTTGTATTTATGGACAGAATCTCAACATTGCCAAGAGGTAAGGCAATCTATTGACATGTAAACTTCTTACAAGGAAACTCATTCACTTACAAGCATTAAACAGATTATTGACATTTACGATAACGACAAATGTGAGAAAGCAGCCTTCTTTATAGTGTATAGTAATAGTGGTTTCTGACATAAAGCTAAAAAAATTCAACCTTTGAGATGAAGAGAAATTTGGATATTTCTGTATCTCTATGCGAATGACAATCACAGCACATGTAAGTTAGAAGCAAAAGATTGGAATAAATTCCAACAAGAAATGCGATACTGCTGGATTGACTTACATCATCATGTGAGAATGTATCTTTTAGAATCTACATTATTGCAATGCACCAATGCAAAAGTACATTACAGTTGGGACTTAATCCAATTGAGGAAAGCATCTTTTTCAAGCAAATAATAGAACCAACATTCTGTTTGTATTTATCACATACCACAATTCAGAGCATATGCATTGCTCATTATGAATTTTATTTTTCAGGGCTTCACTTTAGCCCTAAATCATAAAAGGTGACCACTATATCCCTCATTCATCAGTGATTTTTTCCCGGATATTCAAGAGCCATTTCATAATTTATTAGCAAAACAAAGTACTCTGTTTAAATTTGATAACTATAGCATAAAAAACAAATAAACATAAGTTCCTGCAAGAGTTACATTTGTCTCAAATCTCAATTAACTTACATTTCCATGATCATAAGAACAGTTATATGTGATTTCATTCCCCATTAGAACACAGAAAATAGACAAGAATGAAGATAGCCCATACACGCAAATCTTTAAATTCTGAGCTCTCTAATTTATGGGTATTAAACAGAGAATTTAAAAATAGGGGAAATTTTTTAATAACAAGAAGATCTTAACAGCCATTTCCTGATAAACAAAAAATGGGCAGCTTCAAATTCAAGTCCTCATAAGTCAAAAACGTAATTTCTCGGCAAACACTCAAAACCCAAATTGAACTTTCAAGGAAATTCTCCACACAGTAGGAAAAAAAAGAGAGACAAGATCTAAGATTCCCATTAATGCATTTAATCAATACGAAAAAAAAACCATTAAAAAGACGAACCATCCAGAGAAATTACTAACCTGTTGAAGGTGATAGGAGATGAGCAGAGTATGAAAACACGCTCGAGAAATAAATACTTGAAGAAGAACAAAATGACGAATATGTCGATACGATCGAAGAAGAAGAAATTTTGGTGCGTTTGTGGTAGCTGTTGTTATTGTTCATTGAACAAGGGGGCGAGTCAACAGAAATAAACTGGTCTGATTTATTCTGATAACAAGTGAATCAGAAAAAATTAAAATTAAAATTAAAATATTTAATTGTGATCTTTCTTTTGTTAAAAGTCGAAGGTGAAGAAGACCAGAAGAGCGAGAGATGCATGAACCATTCCTGATATTTAGTTATTTACTACCTAGGTGGGTCCCTCACCAATCTTCTTTGAAATTTTGTCTATAATAACTATTTTTCACATAATACTTTAAAAATGAGTTGTAAATTAGTTTAAAAATAAATAAAATCTTACCTTAAACAAAGTTTTTAATCAATTTAATTTAAAAATATATATATTAACTCCATTTTATAAAACATAATTATTATAAACATAAAAAAACATAGACATCTTATAAATTTATAATTAATTTTAAATACATAAATAATATAATAAATATAATTATAATTATATTTAATAAATAATTATAATTAAATTATTAAAAAAATTATGAAACCTCTATATCCAACTTTTTACAATATACAATACAAATATAGAATATTATATCGTATAATTTGTATAAAAATAATATCTAATATAATAGTATTATAATTATTAGCCCAGTTTTTATAATTTATTTTATAATAATAATTATTATTAATTTTATAATATTTTATAATTTATTATTATTATTTTAAGTTAATTTATAATAAAATTTTGATAAGTTATTTGTTATAATAAATTATATATTTTTGTATTTTATAAATATAAATTATTTTTATTATTTTTTATTTACTCAAAATTTATATTTTTTGTATTTGACACTTTAAAGTTGCAAAGCGTAGTTAAAATATTTTTTTGTATTATTTTTTAAAATAAGGAAACAAAAAAGAGGAGAGAGAAAAAAAAACAAAAAAATATTTTTTTAAACTTTTAAATGGGATATGATCCTTATATATAAAAACTCATCTTCTTTAATCCTTTGATTTATTTATTTAAAAAATATTAGTTTTTATATTAAATTAAATATTTCATTTATCTATTAATATATATATATATATATATATATATATATATATCATTTGAATTTTTATTTTTGTAAAAAAATTATGAATAAAATTATATTATTTTTTAATATTTTATTTTATTAATAAATAAATAAAAGATAAAAAATAACTTTTTGTTATGTTATTTTATCATAAAAATTATTAAATTAATAGTTTAAATTTTATTATAAAATTATTAAAATATTAAAGAAATAAATAAAATTATTATTTTTTATAATTTTTATAAAATACAACAGAATAAATAACTCTTTTTATAATATAAAGAATTAAATAATAATTTTTTTAATATAAAGTAATTTCATAACTCTTCACTTTATTTTGGTAGAATAGTTATTATTATAATAAAATATTTAATTAAATATAATTTTGTTTAATAATAAAAATAAAATAACTATTTAAGATATTTTTATTGTAAAAAATTTATTATATCTTAAATATATTATATTATTTATTGTCTTTTAAATTCCTATCTATATCTTTAAAGATTGTGTAAAAAAATTTATGTTAGTAAGAACTATAATAATTTGATATATTTTATTAATTTTAAAAATATATTATTAATTCTGATCATTTATATAAAAACAAATATATAAATATCAAACAATAAATGAAAAAAAAATTAAATTTTCTATAAACTAGTTGCATCTAAAAACATTTTGAGGTTATTGATTAATAAGGGTGATACTTCTATGAAACATGTGTTAATATTCAAAAACTAAATCAATAAATTAATTAATTAACCAAAATTTGGTATATGATATTTTTGTTCTATTTAAACAACAACTAATTCTTTCTTAGAAAATATAAATTTACATATTTATAGATATAATATTATATAAATAACTATTATAAATATAATATAATAATGATTAATATATCCCTTTTTAAAACCATAATTTGTCAATTATTTTTTTCATTTTATTTGTGGTTTAATTTACAAATATCAACATAAAAAAATAAACAAGTTATAACTTATTTAGAACTTATATAAATTTTGAGATAATGATTTTTTGTTTTATTTTGAAAGAAAAAATATTTCTTTTAAGAGTTACAATATAATATGAAAAAAATGAATTTATCTAATTTTAAGCTTTTTAACTTAGGATGTAAGTTTTAATGTATTGTAGTATTTCTTTTTTTTACTTTTATTTCGAGCTGAGTCAAACCCATTCAATTTTTTTGGGTTATTTGAGTTGCTTAAGTTTACTCAAATTTAATTCAATTTGTATTCTATTATTCGAATTCAATTTAATTAATCAAACTACAATACAAATTAACACTTTTACTTATCAGCGATTACATTATCTCAACTCTTGTGTATAATATTTTAATACTATTTATAATATTTTGATAATATTTATATTTTAAAGGTCTTATTATTGATATAATTTTAAATTTTTTAATTATTAATTTAAATAATTGTTTTAAATATTTTAATTATATATTTTTTAAAAAATTATAAGTAAAAATAAATATGAAATAGAGCATAGATTTAGGATTAAAATTAAGGATGTGTACTATAAAATCAAGAAAAATAGTATTACTTGTTTTTTATTTATATTTATTTTTTGTTAAATAAATATGTTATAAGTATCTCATTTGAATATAAATATATTTAAATTATGAAATTTATAAAGAGTTTTTAAGTAATAAAAATCTAAAATTTAAAATCTAGAGACATAATTCAATTTTATACACGAATTTTCCTATAATTTTATAGTTATTATACCTAAAATATTATTTTTAAGAAGGGGCACACGTGCTACTCCTAAACTCTTAATAGATTTTCCTATTATGAAATGTATATATATTTATATTTTTAATTTTGAGAAAAAAGTGTATATATATTATATGTATTAAACAAGATAATTCGTTCAAAAATAAATAATTGATTATTTTAATATTTTTAAAAGTTATTAAAATTTATCTATAATTTTCATTATTTTTTTTCCAATGTTTATATCTATAATAATAATATCTTTGACGCATTTCTATAATAACAATATCTTTTAACGCATATGTAAATTTTAAATCAATCTTATCATGTTATATGTATTCCTATTGTGTTCATATTAGGTAGTTGTTTGGTTTTGTCCATGTGAGCAGGGTAAACAACTTAAACCAACTGATACTAACAAATTGCATGTGCCTTGTTTCCATCATGTATTTTGCATTCAATTAGGTGAGCTAAGATGCACAAACTAGTGTACATAACTTACAAAATTATTGTTTGTAAGACATGCGTTTTTTTTCTAACTTACAAAATTATTGATGAATTCTAAGTCAATTTATCATCCATATTTGTACATGTTGCCATTTCGATTTAGACATAGTCACCCTAATCCCGCACACTGTGTTTGTCTGAGACACAAGTATTCAAAACAAAATACCTTGCTTTACTCCTCAATTCACCCATTACATGCATGTTTTATTTCTTTTTCTTTTTTTTTTATGAGAAATACTATCCGTCTATTTATGACAATTGCAATATCACAAAGACTGTTGATTTTTTTCTTTTTAGTTTTTTTTTAATCTATAAAATTCACTTTAAGATGAACAAAATACTTATTAACTAATTATTTTAAACTATGGAGAGAAAGATTCAAAACCACATCCAAGAGTATATACATGGCACTACTTTTACTACCAAATTATTAAAGTTACAGATTTTTTTGTTAATTCAATTAGCAAAGTGACCACAATGGGTTACACTGAGCTCGATCTAATTTTAATATAAAGCTTCTTTATAGTAATAATATTTGTAATCCGACAATAATTACCCTATACTAATCGAGTATATTATATATGTGTTTTAATTAGAATATTTACATCAACTTTTTAAATGATATGATTCTTGGTTTTACTTGAATAAGAAACTTAAAATGTAAATATTTAATTACAATATACATCACAAAGATGAAACACATATCAACATTTTTTTATTAAATGATAATTGATTTAATGTAAACTTAACTTAAAACAATATGTTGACATGAGTTGTAAATTAAGAATCAAATCAAAGAGATTATAGGATAAGAATCAAACGAGAGTAATTATAGGAATAGCCAAATATAGCATATCAAATCTCTCTATATATGTTCACAATATCCTTGTAAATTATATACTGAAAATAAAAAGGAAAGAAAAGTTGACATCGTATCAGAGCACTCACGATCTCGCTATCCATTCACGCCTATTACTAGCTTCTAGCATCCTTCCACCCATCACCCTCTCCTATGACAGCCATCGAAACCCCAGTCTAGATGGAAGAATCTTCCACCAACCTGAACACCCTCTTCTCTGAATTATTCACTGCTACAATGGTTGTTGTCTCTTTTAGGAGAACATAAAACGTGCTAGTATACACGGTCACAAGTAATAATATTTGATAAGTGAGTTATCGTTCCCACGGAGATTTGTCACTATAGTTTGTTGAGTACTAAAATTATTTCGCTCTGATTTTATCCAAAATAATCGTTAATTGGAAGAAGTTTAAGAAAAGAGTTTTATAACAAATAAAAGAAATATAGGATTGCAATTTTTCACCAAATTAATCAACTCGAGTCATATTATTTTCTCTTGATTTATATTTTTATAATACATTTAATTTGTCAACCAAAAACTTCTAATTTTATCCATACATCTCTTCCAAGCTCCGTATAGACACACCTCGTTAAATTAATTCACTATATTCCTATGAGAATTAAATTCACCAAGATTCATTACGTTCTAAGTTCTCAAATGACCACACATACAATTAGGGTATATTCATATCCTTCATATATACATGTTATTCTATCCATGAATAATATACACAAAAAATGTTTCTTCCAAGTTTATTTAAGTGTCACAGATCATTTGATAAATCCTCCAATAATCAAAAGCATTAAGCACAAATAGAATAAACAAATCCAACGTCTTATAAATATTTCAAAAATAATTAAACTCAAGCTTCATAAATTTAGATAAAACGCAACCCTAGATATATTAAATTACTTCATAAATAAAAATAAAAATTATAACAGTTAAGGAATATCAGATGAAGAACAGAAGAAAATTAAAACATCTCTAAGCTCAAATATTTGGCATACGCAAAACACAACAGAAGCCAAAAATGGCTTCTACGTGTTCCACAGTCCAGCCCCAAACAAACCAAAAATCCCAAAAAACTAAAAACTCTATTTTTTAGCAATAAATGCTCTATTTATAACTAAAAAAATACATCTAAAAAATACATTTTTCTTTAATTACGTAGACATGCGTACGGGAAATGGAATATCAAAATTATTATTTAAACATACGCGTGAGAGACATCAAAACAGAGGGCTTCATTTCTGATCTTTTTTTAATTCAATACGTGTACCACGTGTCAGCGTCTGATTCACTGCAAGGAATAGTGGGACACGTGGCAACATCTAATTGGGGACCAAGAATGAGTGCACGGGGAATTGTCGCACGGGATAAGCGGCGTGAAACGTGGGGAATAGCTAGAAATGCGTGCGTGAAATTCTGCGTTTTTGCGTTCACCGACATTTGCCATGTGTCAGCACATGATTGGATGCAAGGAAAGGTGGGACACGTGGAGGATTTTAAGTGGTTGTACAAACGGGCGCATGTGATTCGGCCACAGGAAATCGTAGCTTTGGCAGACGTGTGAGACACGTGGGTCCCACCCTACACGCCGGCCTGCGTGGCAAGTGGGCCCCACTCGGCGCACCGAGCCGTGTGATCCAGAAAACCTCCTTCCATTCGCTTTGGTCGGGTTTGAAAGACACGTGCTCATCCTAACCGTTGCTTTTCTGATATGATGGTTCACGTGGAACGAATGGGTGATGGCGCGTTGACTTCTTCTCTCCTACGTAGAAATTAAATTTCCTTAATTGCATTTTAGCCCTCCAATTTAATTCAAATAAACTTTTAAACTTTCTTTAATTGCAATTAAGCCCTTTTCTAATTTAAATTAACTTTTCAACTTCTGTTAATTACAATTATGCCCAATTTTAATTCAAATTATATTTTTAGACTATTATAAATTACAATTAAGCACTCTTTTATTTTAAATTATATTTTTAGACATAAATTTGCAATTAAGTACCTTTTCAATTCAAATTATTTAATTTTCATAAAAATATATTCCTTAACACATAAAGAGTAAATATTAATTTATTCAACTAAAATTAACTAAATATGTCAAGAACATAGCAATTATAATTAATAAAATAGATGAAAATAACTATATAAAATACAGTTATCAATGGCCGAAGCTTTGTTCAAAGCCCAGCCTCCTATCGTGACTTCTAAATCTATGGCTCTACCGATCGACATCAAGTTGGATGGTTCCAACTATGCCCTATGGTCTCAAGTTATCGAGATGTACATTTCCGGCAAAGACAAGTTGGGATACATCAATGGAGAATTAATCTCACCATCTTCTACCAACCCATCCTTCCGTAAATGGCGCATCGACAACGCCATTGTCAAAGGCTGGCTAATCAACTCTATGAATCCGGCATTAATTAGCAATTTCATTCGCTTTCTCATAGCCAAACAGGTTTGGGACTCTGTGGCTACCACCTATTTTGATGGTGGTGATACTTCCTAGGTCTATGATCTCTGGCGTCGTGTCTCACATCTCCGCCAAGCAGGTGGTTCCCTAGAAAAATACTACACCGACTTGAAAGGCCTCTGACGTGAGATCGAATTTCGTCGTCCAAATCCGATGGAGAGCCCTGATAATATTCAATGATATAATAATCTTCTCCAAGAAGATAGAGTTTATGTCTTCTTGGATGGTCTTGACGACAAACTGGAAAATATTCGTAGTGATGTGTTGCAGCTACACCCGTTTCCCACCGTGGAACAAGCATATGCTCATGCCCGTAGGGAGGCTCTTTTCCAAGCAATGATGAACATCGAGGACCATGAACCACTGTCAGGAGCAGTTCTTGCTTCGAGAAGCCTCAAGCTCAGGTTCTATGGATCTACTTCTCAACATACTGGGAAATCTGCCTTTAAAGCCCATTCCTCATCTAACAGTCTCAAATGCTCTCATTGTGGCAATATGAAGCACACACATGAAAATTGTTTTCAGTTGCACGGATACCCTGATTGGTGGCATGAACTCCAAGCTAAAAAAACAAGACATTGGCAGTATGGCTGAAGGCACGGGTAAGGCTGCTATAGTGATAGCCAAACCATATCTCTCTCTAATACCACCCACTGCCTCTTCTCAATAAGATATCTCTCCAGTGGATCAAGGTAATCTTTGTCATGCCTTAATTAGTGATAGCCATGATGTTGACAATGGATATTGGCTTCTTGACTCTGGGGTCACAGACCATATGGATTTTGACCCCGCGGATCTCTCTCACCAATTATCTCCAAGGCACACTAGCATTGAAAATGCCAATGGGATGATCGCACTGGTTACAGGGGCAGAATCTGTGACCCTATCACCCTCTCTTCATTTATCTAATACTTTACTTGTTCCCTCATTGTCCCACAAGCTATTGTCTATTAGTCAAATTACTATAGAATTAAATTGTGTGGTGCTAATGTTTTTTGATTTCTGTCTTATTCAAGATATTCTCACCAAGGAGATAATTGGGCATGGTACTAAGAAGGAAGGATTGTAGTACATGGAAGATTTCAATTTGGGTCAAGCACATCACGTTTCTTCCTTGTCAGGTTCAAAGTCTCAACAGATTTGGTTGTGGCATCGTCGTTTGGGACATCCATCATTTGGGTATCTAAGACATTTGTTTCCTAATTTATTTTCCAATATAGTGATCTCTGAATTTCACTGTGATATTTGTATTTTAGCCAAAATTTATAGGGCTAGTTATCCGTCAAGTATAAATAAAAGTGATACCCTTTTTGCTTTAATTCACTCTGATGTATGAGGACCATCCTTCATATCTATTGTATCTAGTGTATGTTGGTTTGTAATATTTATTGATGATTGCACCCGCATGACCTGGTTATATCTAGTGAAACATAAGGATGACATATTTAGGGTCTTTCAGTCATTTCATGCTATGATTCAGACTTAGTTTTCTGCTCAAATTTGGATTCTTCGTTCCGACAACGGTGGTGAATATGTTAATCATCACTTTCATTCCTATTTACAACAACATGGCCTTATACATGAGACCTCATGTCCCCAGACCCCACAACAAAATGGGGTAGCTGAACGGAAGAATCAACATATTCTTGAGACTACTCGAGCTTTCCTCCTTGGCGATCATGTTCCCACACAACATTGGCTCGATGTTGTTCATCTCATCAACCGCTTCCTTTTCCAAAATATTAAATTTTCAAACCCCTTTACAGTCCCTACCAACCTTGGTCTCTCTACCTATAACCCTCATGCTCCCTCCTCGCATATTTGGATGTGTGGCGTATGTACACCTACATAATAACCAACATACCAAACTTGACCCGTGTGCTCTTCGGTGCTTATTCTTAGGCTATACTGTGCATAAAAAAGGCTACCGTTGCTATGATCCTACTACTCAGTGCACTTATGTGACTATAGATGTCACTTTTCTAGAGTCTGCACCATTCTATCCTTCCTCAACCTCCATTTCTTCTCTTCAAGGGAAAACACTAAATGAAGAATTGAAGTGGTTAACATTTGAATGGTTGGAAGATCGAAATGACACACAAATAATTGGTGAAGAATCAACAAATACATCTTTAGGACAAGACATATCCTCTGAATCTAGAAAGACTCCAGAAACTGAGCCTACATCATCAGGAGAAGAACCAGAATCCCTCTACCCCTTAGTACCTACAAGTCCATCTCCTGAGAATATTCCCGAGGTAAGTAATATCGGCACACCCTCCTTTATAAATGACATAGTTCCTTCCACTAGATATAACTTACCTTTCAGGCATAACCTGGGCAAGCCACCAAATAGATATTCTCCAGATATTGAGGAAAGAAGATGAAGGTACCCAATTTCCAACTATGTCTCCACCGAAAAGATACCTAAGTCTCTCAAGACATTGTCATATGAGCTCTCTCGATGTCATATTCCCACTATAGTTCAGGAAGCATTAATGGATCCCAAGTGGACTAAAGCGATAGAGGAAGAAATGGGAGCACTACTAAAAAATCAAACATGGATCTAGGTTCCACTACCCCAAGGGAAGAAGGCAGTCGGGTGCAGGTGGGTCTTCTGTGTTAAACACAAGGCAAATTGATCTATAGAAATATATAAGGCGAGGCTAGTTGCAAAAAGATACACTCAAACATATGGTGTGGATTATCAAGAAGCCTATTGGCCAGTAGCTAAACTAAATACAATCACAGTTTTGCTATCTCTCGCAGCCAACCTGGACTGGCCACTACACCAGTTAGATGTGAAGAACGCATTTCTCCACGGTGACCTTGAAGAGGAAGTCTACATGGATATCCCTTCAAGCTACACAACATCTTCAAAAACTAGAGTTGTGTGCAAATTGTAGTGCTTACTGTATGGACTCAAACAATCACCTCAAGCATGGTTTGGGTGGTTCAGTCAAGCAATGAAGAAGTCTGGCTTCTGCCAAAGTAATTTAGATCATACGTTATTTCTGAAGCACCAACGAGGCGAGATAACAACTTTAATTGTATATGTCGATGATATGATCATCACAGAAGATGATACAGAGGAAATTGCTAAGCTTTAGAAATAATTGGCAACCAAATTTGAGATGAAAAATTTGGGAGAACTTAAATATTTCCTAGGATTAGAGGTTTCTAGATCAAAACGAGGTATATATCTTTCCCAACAAAAATATATATTAGATTTACTATGCGAGGTTGGAATACTGGAGTGTAAGCCAGTAGACACTCCAATTAATCAGAATCACAAGCTCGAAGAATATCCAAGCAAAATGCCAGTAGACAAGAGAAGATACCAGAGGTTAGTTGGGAAACTTATTTACCTCACATACTCGTCCTGATATTGCTTACGCATTGAGTGTAGTAAGTCAATTTATACACCACCCTAGAAAGGATCATATGGAAGCAACGATTCAGATTTTATGATACTTAAAATCCTCCCAGAGAAAAAGGCTTATGTTTTCAAAAAATAATCATCTCAAAGTTAATGGTTATACAGATGCAGATTGGGTAGGAAACACCAAAGACAGAAGATCCACCTCAGGCTACTTTATGTTTGTTGGGGGAATCTTGTTACATGGAGAATTAAGAAGTAAAAGGTGGTGGCATTTTCAAGTGCTGAAGTAGAGTTTTGTGGAATGGCTAAAGGACTATGTGAGCTACTATGGATCAAAAGACTTCTAATCGAAATTGGATTTGCTTTACCTCCGAGATGGAATTTTTTTGTGATAACAATGCGGTTATTGCTATTGCTCACAATCCTATCCAGCATGATCGCACCAAACATGTGGAGATTGATAGACACTTCATTAAAGAAAATCTCGAAGCTAAAATAATTCGATTTTCATTTGTGAAGTCTGAAGACCAACTGGCAGATATTCTTACAAAGGCCATATCAAGCAAGGATTTCTACAACTCACTAGACAAGTTGCGCATTGAAGATTTAGATGCTTCCACTTGAGGGGGAGTGTTGGCGTGAGTTGTCAATTAAGAATCAAATAAGAGTAATTATAGGAATAACCAAATATAACATATCAAATCTCTTTATATATGTACACAATAATATAAATAGACTTTAACAATATTTATTTATCATATTCTCTAATGTATTCATATATCTCTACCTCATTATCACCAGTTATGATTAAGTCATCCACATATACTAGCACAATAGCTAGCTTTTCTTCATTGGCTTTAACAAACAAGCTGGAATCTGTAGGTGTTACTGAATAACCACTTTGTGTTAGAAATTCAGCAATCTTACCATACCATGCCATGGGTGCTTGTTTCAATCCGTAGAGTGCTTTCCACAGCTTACACACATATTCAGGATGATCTTGGCTCTGAAAACCCATTGGTTGGATCATGTAGATCTCCCGATCCAGCTCTCCATGAAGAAAAGCATTCTTCACATCCATCTACTACAACTTCCAATCTTTGTTTGCTGCAAGTGCAAGTAGGACTCGAACAGTTGTAAGTTTCGCCACTGGACTAAATGTTTCATCATAGTCTAGTCCATACTGTTGAGAAAACCACGAGCTACCAATCGTGCCTTGTACCTCTCGATTAACCTATCTGGTATGCGCTTTATCTTGTAAACCCACTTGTAGGATATGGGTTTCACATCTCTTGGCTTTCACACCAGATCCCAAGTTTGATTTTGTTGAAGTGCATCAATCTCTTCTTTCATAACAGTCATCCACCCAGATCTTTGTGATGCTTCTTCAAATGTCTCAGGTTCTATTGCCTTTTCAATTATGGCTGCATTGGCATATTTGGGATTTAGCCTTCGTGTTCTTGTTGACCTACGGAGTTGAAATTGTGGAGTTGATTCTTCTATTTAACTAGGCCCACCTTCTTCATTTAGTTGTTGATATATGCCAGTTTGCCAAGGATTCTGAGTTACTCTTTGTTCGGCACCATCATCGTCTGGATCTCTGGATTCATCTAAACTTGGTTGGAATTGAATAGTATACTCCCTCATCTTTTATTGTAGCTTATCTCCAAATTCTCTTGAGTCTAACAATGCTTCCTTCTCTGATGACCACTAAGAAGATGCTTCATCGAACACCACATCTCGTGAAGTGTAGCATCTTCCACTCGTTGGATCACAATATTTCCACCCTTTTCTTTGGCTATCGTATCCCACAAAGATACATCTAACAACTTTCTTGTCAAATTTGCTCCGTAAATGATCAGGAACAAATACATAACACACACAGCCAAATACTCGAAAGTAGCTAACTGTAGGTTTCATGTTCCATAGTTTCTCAAAGGGTGAAACAAATTCTAACCTTGGTTGAGGAAGTCTGTTGATCACAAAGGCTACAGTCCTCATCGCTTCAGCCCAAAACCTCCTAGGTACATTCTTTTCATGTAGCATACTCCGACAAATTTCTGCAAGATGTCGGTTCTTTCTCTTTACTAAACCATTTTTTTGTGGCATGTTGGCACAAGTGTATTGATGATGTATTCGATATTCCCTTAGGTATTGAGAGAACTCGCCTGAGCTATATTCTTTGCCGTTGTCTGTGCGCAAACAACGGATCTTCTTTCCAACTTCTCCTTCAGTTGACTCTCTAAACTCTTTAAACTTTGAGAATACGTCAGATTTTTCTTTCATAAAGAAAATCCACACATACCTTGAGAAGTCATCAATGAATGTCACCATGTATCGCATACCGCCAATTGATGGTTGCTTAATAGGACCGAATACATCAGAGTGAACTAACTCCAATGGTTCTTTTGCTTTAAACTTCGATTCCTCATATGAAAATTGGTGAGCTTTACCATATTGGCATCCTGCACAAATTGTGTCTGTTCACACGTCTAGTTGAGGAAGCCCTTTAAGCATCGACTTCTTCACCATCACACTTAGCTTAGAATAACTAATGTGACCTAACCGCATATGCCATATATTTGCTGTCTCATTTCTTCTTGTCTTGTCTACATATGCAGATTCTACTGACATCACGTAGACTGATTCCAATCGTTGCCACTCCATTGTCGGTGTTTCTGAGATTTTGAGATCACGATACACCTTCACGTCTCGGGAACCGAACAAGACATAGTGGCTTGATGATGTTAATTGAGCCACAAATAGCAAATTTTTCTTCATTCTTGGGACATGATAAACATCTTGAAGTGGTACTTGGTTAGTACTATATCGAGGCGTAACTATCATCTTACCGATGTAGGCTATCGGTAACCTTGAGTTGTCAACTGTCACTACTACACGACCTCCCTTATACTCAGACATCCTTTCCAACTTTTGTTTATCACCTGTCATATGATTTGAGCAGCCCGAATCTACGATCACGTCATTCTTATAGTCAATATGTTTTGATGTTGTCACCGTAAGAGCTAATTCTTCTTCCTCCATAGCGAATAATGCTTCGGCATCCCAACCATCTTTGCTATGCTCCTTAGAACTAGAAGTAGTTGTATTGCTTTCAACAGACTTTTTCTTACTCCAACAATCTTTTGCCATGTGACCCATCTTCCTGCAGTTGTAACATTCACCGTCAAATTTTCTATTGTTGTTGCGGTTCTTCCAAGCTCCCCCTGGACGAAAGCCTCCCTTTCCTTGAGAAATTTCTCCTTGAGGAATTTTTCCTTTGTTGCCATCATTTTTATATCTATTTCCATTGTACTCCTTGAAAGTGCCTCTGTTTTTGCTGGTGTAGAGCGCTTCTTCTTCACCCTTCAACGAGACTCCTCCCATTTGCTTATCCCTAACTTCTTGACCGGAAAATAAATTCTCAAACTCAACAAGAGATGGTTGTGTCGGCCATCCTTGTATAACGGTAACAAACCCTCGATATTCGGCTCTCAAACCATGAATAATTATTCTCTTTATCCTCGTTTCCCCAATAGGAGCTTTTGGATCTAACTCTAAAATTTCACGGCATAACAATTTTACCTTGCGAAAGTATTGGGAAATTGTCATGTCGCATTGCGCCATCGATAGTAACTCATTCTCCAGAAGTTGCAATCTTGTATCATTCTTCTTTGAAAAGAGCGTAACAAGAGTGTCCCATGCTTCCTTTGGTGTTTTTGCATCCCGGATGTGCTCTAACATGTCTTCTTCAACTGTGGTCTTCAAAGCAAACATCGTTTTTCCTGCTTTAATTTTCCACTTCCGCAAGATGCCGTTTGCATCTTCGACTGTTGATTGTGTAACTTCATCACCACCAACAACCTCCCACAAGTCTTGACCTTGTAGGTAAGAATCCATACATGTTGCCCATGTGTTATAGTTTTTGTTGTTGAGCTTATTGATTCCTCCAACTACTTGAAGATTACCCATCGTGTCGGCAAGACTTCGACTATACCGAACAAGCTTGACTAATAAACTTGTAGAGTATCAAACTCCTCATGAATCAAGATAACTCCACTAAGAATGATCCCTAACCGTCCCGCTCTGATACCAATTGTTGAGTAAAATTTAGAATACATAACTCTAAATTTACTAATATTTTATCTAAACAAGTAAATAAACTACTTGTATTATACCAACTATAACACTTTTCAAAAGCAACTCACAAATTGAAGAGAAATACAAACACTCAAAGAAAAAGCTCTCAACTCACACTCAAGCTAAGAATACAAAGACTTATTTTTTTTATGGAATGATTAAACCAAATGCAAGGTAGGCTATTTATAGTCCTCACCATGCAATATACACCACACAAATATAAAACTAAGAAATAATCATAACCACACAAATCTTATCTACACATTTCTCTTTTTTACAACCTTCAACCACTTCATTTATTTCTACAACCTTCAACCACTTCATTTATTTCTACATCCTTTAACCACTTCATTTATTTCTCTACATCCTTCAACCACTTCATTTATTTCTCTACTTCTTCAACTACTTCATTTATTTCTCTACATATTTAATTATTATATTGGTATTGATTTTCAACAAAGCTCACCTTCAGGAGAGGGAAGTTGATGACGAGGTCTTGGAGGCCCAACACCCTAACAATTCCTTGTTAACTATTGCTCAATAGCCGTCCAAGGATGATATTGATGGAGGAGAAGATGAAGATATCGATACTTTCGAGGGAATCATTAAAACACAGCCATTATGGAGATTTTGATGTGAGTCCTTTTTTTTAAATAAGTTATAGTTTTTAATTCTCGTTCAATAGCCTGTACTGTTTTGCTAAAATTTTGATTGAAGCTTCAGTTAATTTGGTATTACTTCTGTGGCAAGCAAAAAATTGTTTTTCTTCTCCTTATAAGATCCATACATTTGAATTGCAAACTCAGATTGACGAAGAGGATGAGAAATTGTTGGATGCTTTCTTCGTAAAGGATAATGTTCCGCATCACACTCTATCGACGAGGAAGGCAGACGCAACGATGAGGACGGCGAGCCAACGACACATGTAGAGTGGCAGAGTGACGAGGGTAGAGCCGAGATTCGAGAGCGACATAGATACATATCAATTCTTTCGTAGTTTCATTCATATAACTGTACTATTAACCGAAAACATTAATTATTAATTAATATATACTTTAATTAAATAAATATATTAATTAAATAAATAAATATAATTAATTTAGAGTAAATACAAATATAGTTATCAGTATAATCGTATCTGAATCGTATCCGTTCTTTTATATTCAGTTTATATCTAAAATTGCATCCACTATTAAAATTTATCGGATAAAAACCGAACTAACGGTACAAATAATTGTGAATAATCGAATTCGTAGTTTTTGTTTTTTGCCCGTTCCTACTCTTGCTCTTTTCCTTTTTTCTTACCTATGCATAATGTATAAATTATAATCTGGTTAAATATTTTGGTAAATTAAAATCACTCTTTTGAACTAAATCTCCATGGAAGATTTAAAGGATGATGGAGACAACGATACCTTTGATTGTGTGAATTTGTTATCCTTTATTTGAGCTTTAAATCTAAATGATTGATACTGACCATAATGAACTTAGTGAAAAAATGATTTTTACCATGAATAAATGATTGAAGGAGGAATATTTATGGTTTGCTATGCCAAAGAGTAAAAACATAATTTTACTACATGTTTTCTCAAGAATCATTGTTTTAATTGATTTAGTCAAGTATTAAAATAAAAAATAATACAGAACGAACAAAAAAGACTCAAGATTATTCTCTCATAAATCATGTAGCATAACTGTTGGCTAATCTTAATTTTGATTTTCAAACTTTGATGTATTTAAAAAAATTAGTTTTGATTTTTTTTATACTATGGTTTTATATTTCTTGAATGGTATATTTCTAAGTTTCTATTTAAAAGGACACGCGAGATTTCCCAATATTCTTTTTTTATTTTTTTTATTTTTAAGAAATAATTAAGTCATTATCTGTCTTTATAAATCAAGTCAATTTTGACACATATTTGTAAAAATCTCAACTCTTATCATAATATATTTAAAAATTAAATATATATATTTTTCAAAAATGCCATATAACACCATAAATACTTATGTTGATTTTTTTTTTAAGAAAATGAGTACTTTATTAAATCATATATAAGTTTGCATGAAGAGCTAGCTAAAACAAAATGAAATCAATAGCACTTTTCCTCTTACCATGTTTCAAAACCATTACACGATAAACCATCTTGGCTTGATTATGAAGCACACTTTAAACAGCTAGTCATAAATCCAATTCTAAAATCACATCTTCATAACCCACTTCCAGACCATACTTCAACTTTTGTCACATTGTGTGAATTTCCACAACTAGGGGAGAGAACAAAGCTTCCATAGTATTCGTCATAGCACCAAAAACTTGCCCAGTCTCTTCTTGGATAATACAACCAAACCCTAGTTTTTTATCCCTCACTACCATCTACATTGATTTTTAGTTAGCGAGTAGATGGGCGGGACCATTGTTGGGGTGGCTAATTGCTAACTTGTGCCACTACTTGAGTACATATATGAGGGATATTACATGCCTTAACTTCAAAAATACACCTACCTCTTGCTTTCCAGCTGATGCACGAGATAATAGATACTATTACCACTGTACAACCCATTATTTGTTAAATGCCATACCAACTGATTAGTGAAGGGTCTCGACGGGAGAGGGATATCGTGTATCACCTATACTTCATCATCTAAAAATAAAATTTGTAATAGCACCAAATTCCAAGTACCATTTTGAGTTATGAGCTCACTCACTTTATTATCCAATTAATTTTCGAATTTGGTTGTACACGTACTAAATTCCCTGCTCGAGGTATCCAAGGATCTGATGTAATGTTATTTCCATCACCAACACGCTACCTTACTACTTTTTCAAGCAGCTCATGATCTTATAATCTTCCTTTCCATAAATAACTTGCTCTTGGATTACACCATGCTTGCAACAAAGAGGTTGTACTTGCATATGTCTCGGACAAAACATGCACAGGCGCCAAAGAATTTGGAGCATATAATAAACGCAAGAATTCCTTTTCTAGTAAGCTTTTGTTGAAATGCTCCATAATGAAAAAAAAAACCCATTACTCCCATCAATTTCAGCTTACAAAGCCCCATCAAGGATAACCAATGTACCCCCGTCCATCGCTCTTGGTTGTTCACCAATAGTGGGATGCCATTATCTCCACTCACTAAGTTTTTTCATAAAAAAATTATCCAATATCACCTAATTTTGAGTCATATTTAATTTTTTTTACTAAAATCACTTGAAGATAAGGCTTACCACAACAATGTCAAGTCATTCCTTATAAGATTTTGGTAAAAAAGAAATGAAATTTGTGGTAAGGTATTATCCTGATGTGGAAAGATATTTATATAGTGTGGGAAGACTTACCATTAGCATCCAGTGTCATGATAATGCTTAACACGACAAGGTAATTCCTTACCACAATATAATTAAGCCTTATCTCAAAACGATTTTGGTAAAAAAATAAAATTCATGACAAAGCATTAGCCAAACGTGAAAAGGCATTGACCTAGAGTAGAAAAACTTATCAATAGAATCTAATGTCATGGTAAGAGTTACCATTACAAGACAATGCCTTACCACAACAGTGGTAACCCTTACCACAGTAATAGTTTTGATAAAAAATGAAATATAATCCAAATGTCCTACTAGTTTTATAAATCACTCATTTTTTCACAACATTTCCGGATGCATTGAAATGTGTTTCACTTATCCTTTTTTAACTCAGTTGAGAGATCCAAACACTTTTCATGACATTGTACTTGCAGACACCCATAATATACCCAACAAATCACCCTTTATTCTGTGTAATACTAATCGATAGGGCCTCATTGGTAAGTGTTACAAGATCTCGTACATTGGAACCCATGGTTATGGAGGTTATGGACCCGAATATGCCTTGGTGGTGAAATGGTAGACACGCGAGACTCAAAATCTCATGCTAAAGAGCGTGGAGGTTTGAGTCCTCTTCAAGGCATAATATTGAATATTGAGAATGTTCATTGAATTGGAATAAGTTCGGCAGCGGATCATGAAATATTGGTGATCTTCTCTATCTAATGAATGGGGAATCCCCTTTGAAATCGTCCGCCCTACACCCACCCCCCAAGTATATGCTTCAATAGGAATCGCAAAAGGGTAAATTGATACAATTGGCTATGCTACCAGAAGCTTTGGGGAAGTCAGAATAGGAGAGCACTCATCTTGAGGTGGCCTTACTACTTAGATGCTTTCAGCAGTTATCTGCTCTGCACTTGGCTACCTAGCGTTTACCGTGGGCACGATAACTGGTACACCAGAGGTGCATCCTTCCCGGTCCTCTCGTACTAGGGAAAGGTCTTCTCAATGCTCTAACGCCCACACCCTTAGTACAGGAAATAATTTTCTATATTGGATTTTTTATTGCTTTTGCTATAAAATTGCCGATTATACCCTTACATACATGGTTACCAGACACGCATGGAGAGGCATACTATAGTACTTGTATGCTTCTAGCTGGAATCTTATTAAAAATGAGAGTGTATGGATTGATTCGGATCAACATGGAATTGTTGCCCCACACCCATTCTATATTTTCTCCCTGGTTGATCATAGTAGGCGCAATTCAAATAATCTATGTAGCTTCAACATCTTCGAGACAACATAATTTAAAAAAAAGAATAGTTTATTCCTATGTATCTCATATGGGTTTCATAATTATAGTAATAGGTTCTATAAGTGATATAGGACTCAACAGAGCTATTTTACAAATAATTTCTCATGGATTTTATTGGAGCTGTGCTTTTTTTCTTGGCAGGAACGAGTTATGATCCAATCTTCTGGTCCCTACGGAAAGGAAAAAGAATTTCACGTTATTCCTTTCGGGAAGGAAGGATTAGGAAAATCCTATTGATTGTAGCTTTCTCCAGTCCCTCGGGAAAAGCATGAAAAAAAGGCTTGAATGGTACGATACCTCCGGACACTATCTATACTCAAGCTAAATGAAATTTCAGATTTATCGAAGTTCACAGCTAACTCGTGGCTCTTTATACATGCAAATTATACTTTTCATTTCACCATATTGCAAACTGCAAGCATAAAAAAATATGAAACTATTATTTGTAAAAAAATAGTTGAATCATACTTGGGGCATCTTGCAGCTACACCATGAATTTTTGGTGCAGACTCAACCTCTTGCAAGAGTGATGATAAAGCTTCCCCACGTAATAGGAAACGATATGGGGAGAACGGATCACCCTGCCTCAATCCCCAAGAAGGTGTAATATTACCCATAACATTGTTATTGACTTTGACAGAATAGGTTACTATAGACATACAACTTCATATCTCCACTACAAGAGTTCATTCAACCCAATCATAGGTTTTGTTCATATCGATATTTAAAGCAACATTTTCCTTTATTTCTTATTAACCTTCGAATAGTATGTAGGGTTTCATAAGAAACCATAACATTATCCATGATTTTTTAGCATGGAACAAAAGCACTTTAAGATTCCTGTATAATCTGGGAGAACAAGCTTAAGCCTATTTGGGAGCACCTAGAAAATTATTTTGTACAACACCATGTATAGGCTTATTGGACGCTTTTCAATAATTTTAACTGGATCTTCACCTTAGGGACAAGTGATATCATTATCCTGTTAATTTAGTTAATGTACTCATTTTCACTATTAGATATGTTTTTATCATACGTTCTGGACATATTTGAAACAAATTAAATGTTTTGGTATTTTTGCAAATTACTCCAATTGGTATAAAACTTAATAAATCCTTTCTATTAAGAAAAGAAAGACATGCAATGTACACCCCATCTCGTCCAACATAAGTTTCATTGCAAAAAGATATTTACGTATCTCAGTTGTTGTGAAAGGTTGGTTGATCATTTCTCGTTGTTATGGACTCATTTGGGACTGCAAGTTGTTTATGACATGTTCAGCTACCAAGTTTTCATTAGAGATGTATATATACCTTTATAAAGTCACAAAAACCAGCAGCTGCACTTTATTAATCATATTTCTGTTGGGAAATTACGCAAATTCCCGATAAGCCAGATTTATGAAAAAGCAAGAATAAAAATAACACATAAATTTGATAACGGAGTTCGGCCAATCTTGCTTACATCTTCGGACCTACTGTAGATCTTTTTACTGAAAGAGGAGAAATTACACAAGGTGTTTACAACACTCACAACTCAATTACACCCAAGAAAATTACTCTCAATTTTCTCTCACAAAAGCTTTTCTCTCAATTGGAATGAACACTTTGGATGATTAATTCATTACAATTACACATCTATTTATAGGAAAATTCACTCCTTGAATTACTCCTTAAATTAATGGTTCCTTGAATTGCTCCTTGAATTAAGCTCCATGTTTTGCTCCATGTTTTACTCCATGTTTTGCTCCTTAATTTAAGGAGCTTTATAACAATCTCCAACAATCTCCCACTTGAAGACTGATTTCAATCTGTATTCACACCTCGATCAATGCAGCAGCTTTTCTAGTCTTTGTTACTCTAGCACACTAACTGAAGTTGAGCACAACTTTAGTTTGTCAATAGTTAACACCTTTGTTAACATATCTGCTGGATTTTTGCTTCCTTGAATCTTCTCCAGTATTAACACATCATCTTCCAATAGAGATCTAATGAGGTGATAATGAAGTCCAATATGCTTGGTTCTAGAATGAAATGCTGAATTCTTCGCTAAGTGTATTGCACTTTGACTATCACTATGCAGAACATTCTTCTCTTTTTTGAATCCCAACTCAGTTAACAAACCTTGAAGCCATATCATCTCTTTACTAGCTTCAGTTACTGCTACATACTCAGCCTCTATAGTGGATAGAGTGACAATTTTCTATATTTGTGACATCCAACTAACAACTGTAGTTCCAACAGTAAATATATAACCTGTGGTGCTTGTTCGGTGATCAACTTCACCTACAAAGTATACGTCTACGTACCCTTGTACTTTTAACTCTCCTTTACTAAAGTACAAGCAATTTTCTGTGGTGCCTTGCAAATACCTCAAAATCTACTTGACTGCTTCCCAATGATTTTTCCCTGGATTTGACATAAATCTGCTAATAGCTCCCACTACATGGCCAATGTTCGATCTCGTACAGACCATTGTGTACATCAAACTTCCAATGGCTGAGGCATAAGGAACCTTAGCCATGAAGTCTCTCTCTTCCTCTGTCTGAGGGGATTGATCCTTGGATAGGCAAAAATGATTGGCCAAGGGTGTGCTAACTGGCTTGGCATCGCCCATGTTGAATCTCTGCAAAACACGATTGATGTACTCTGCCTGAGATAACTGCAAGGATCATTTCTTCTCTATTTCTTGTGATTTTCATTTCAAGAATCTTCTTTTCTGGACCCATGTCTTTCATGTCAAACTCCTTTGACAATTGCTGCTTCTACCTTTTAATATCATCCATATCTGAACCTGCTACTAACATATCATCAACATAAAGTAGTAAAATGATATAACTGGACCTATATCTCTTTAAGTAGAAACAATGGTCAACATTGCACTTCTGGAAACCTTCCTTGTGCATGAAGCTATCAAATTTTTTGTACCATTGTCTTGGGGCTTGTTTCAGGCCATACAAACTCTTCTTAAGTCTGCACACCATGTTCTTATTCCTTCTTTCTGAGAAACCTTCTGGCTGGTACATGTATATCTCTTCATCTAAATCTCCATGAAGGAATGCAGTCTTCACATCCAACTGTTCAAGATAAAGATCTTCAATGACTACAATACTCAATACTGATATGATAGTATTGAGCTTCACAACGGGAGCGAAAATTAAGTGTGTAGTCAACTCCTTCCTTCTGTTGAAACCCTTTGAAAACTCGGCGAGATTTGTATCTCTTGGAACTATCATGCTCCTCTTTCACCTGGTACACCCATTGTTATGAAGTGCCTTCTTTCCCATAGGTAACTCAGCTAGTTCCCATGTCTGGTTAGAGATGAGAGATTTCATTTCTTCTTTCATAACAAGCTCCTACTTGTTGGAATCTCGAGTCTGACAAGCTTCATCATAGCATTCGGGCACCCCTCTATCAGTCAGCAACATATAGTTCATGTATCTTCTGTTAGGCACATGAGGTCGAGAAGACCTTCTCAATACAGGAGCTAGAGTAAGAGGTTGTGGTGTGTCATAATGTTGTGTACTGCTCTGTCCAACAAGTTCCTCTGGCTGAGGACTTGTTACAATTAGTTCTGTTGGGGAACTATCTGGGACATCATCTGCATCTACAAATACTGACTCATTCTGCTCTGAGTCATTGGCATCTATTTTATGCATGTTCTTATACATCACCCTTTCGTTGAAAATCACATCTCTACTACGGATAACTTTCTTCTTTTCGTCATCCCAAATGCAGTAGCCAAACTCATCCTCGCCATAGTCGATGAATGTGCATTTCTTAGATCAAGCTTATTGCTGCCTTGATCACTGATATGCAAAAATGCTACACAGCTGAAAACTTTTAGATGTGATAGTTTCACCTCTTTTCCGTTCCATACCTCCTCTGGTATTCTATGCTCCAATGGAACAGATGGGCCTCGATTGATCAAGTAAGCTGCCGTGTTGACTACTTCTACCCAGAACTGTTTCGGTAGACCTGACTGTATACGAATGCTTCTCGCTCTTTCTGTCAATGTTCGATTCATATGCTCAACTACACCATTGTGTTGAGGCATGCTTGACACAGTTCTTTCCATTCTGATCACGTGCTCATAGCAGAAATTTTTGAATATGGTGTCTTTATATTCACCACCATTATCGATTCTAAGCTTTTTGATCTTTAAACCTGTCTCATTTTCCACCATAGCTTTCCATCTTTTGAAAGCCTCAAATACTTCAGACTTATGCTTTAGAAAGTAAACCCATACCTTCCGAGAGTGATCATCGATGAAAGTCATGAAGTAGTGTTTCCCACTAATAGATGAGACGGTCGTTGGTCCCTAAACATCAGAGTGAATAAGCTCTAGCCTTTCCTTCTTTGGGGTTCTGCCACTTGTTTGAAAGCTGAATCTCTTTTGCTGTCCAAGTATGCAATCTTCGCACATGTCCATCTCTACAGACTATAGACCTGGAATTTTTCCTTTTGAGTGCATAATCTTCATCCCCTTCTCACTCATGTGACCTAGTCTCTGGTGCCACATATTTGGTGTTTCATTGCCTCCTACAATTGTGATTGAACAACGTGCCTCTACTATCATGTAAAAAGTGCCACTTTTCTTGCCTCGAGCAACTGTCATTGCACCCTTTGAAATCTTCCAATCATCACCATGGAAGATCGTAGTGTAGCCTTCACTGGCCAACTGCCCTACTGATATTAATTTCCTTCTGAGGTGGGGAATATGCCTCACATCCTTCAGCTCCCAAACAGACCCGTTCAACTTAATCTTTACTACACCTTTGCCAATAATATCACATGGTTGATCATCACCAAGATATACCTTTCCAAGGTTTTCGGGGACATATTTCTTGAAGAATTCTTTCTGTGAAGTAGCATGGAACGATGCTCCAGAGTCTAACACTCAAGATTCTTCCTTGCTCTCCAAAGAGCATATCAATGCATCATCCCCTCCTGAGGTGAAAGTAACATTTGCCTCTGCCTTCACTTGTTTATCCTTCGGTGCACTCTTGCACTGATTTTTGTAGTGCTCGGTTCTTCCACAATTCCAACACTCGATAGTCTTCGAGCTATGGAAATTATTAGGATTCTTGGATTTGGATCTCTTGTCCTTTGATCTACCTCGGTAGTCTGTTCTGCCACGTCCATTCCCTTTGGTTGAATTTCTTCCTCTTGACTCTGTATGCAAAACTAAAGAAGTTAACGATTCACTTGACTCTCTACGTCAGATCTCTTCACTGAGAACCAAATCAAAAACATCGTCAAATTTCAACTTATTGCTTCCTAACGAGCTACTCATAGTCGTGACAGTAGCATTCCAGCTTTCTGGTAGAAAAGACAAAAGTATCAATGCTCGTACTTCTTCATCGAATTCAATTTCCACTGAACTCAACTGGGTTGTGACTGTGTTGAGTTCACTGAGATGTTAAGCTATCGATGCACCTTCCATCATCTGCAAATTGAACAAACGCCTCATCAAGTGCACTTTGTTTGAGTTTGATGGCTTCTCATACATATTGGAGAAAGCTGTCATAAGACCCGCCGTGGTCTTTTCTTTTGCTATGTTGAAAGCAACATTACGGGATAATGTCAATCAAATAATTCTGAGGGCTTGTTTGTCTAGAAGATTCCAATCTTCTTCCTTCATAGCCTCTGGCTTCTTCCCTGAGAGAGGTTGATACATATTTCTTTGATACAGATAAATCTTCTATCTACATTTTCCACTATCCGAAATATGTGCCATTGGATTTCTCAAGTTTTACCTTTCCTTCATCTGCGGTCATTGCTCCCACTCAAATCTGACTTCCTTCAGATCGTTTTGACTATTTCTGCAAACCACCGTGTATTAGAACACCTCCGTCGACAAACCAATATCGCCAACAAAATTTTACTATTCACGTAATTCACTATTCACGTAAATAGTAACCTTATAGAAAATTGACAAGAATTACCACCAATAGCTCTGATACCAGTTGTTAAAAAATTATGCAAATTCTCGATAAACCAGATTTATGAGAAAACAAGAATAAAAGTAACACAAATTTGATAACGGAGTTCGGCCAATCTTGCTTACATCTCCGGACCTACAACAGATCTTTTTACTAAAAGAGGAGAAATTACACAAGGTGTTTACAACACTCATAACTCAATTACACCCAAGAAAATTACTCTCAATTTTCTCTCACAAAAGCTTTTCTTTCAATTGGAATGAACACTTTGGATGATTAATTCATTACAATTACACATATATTTATAGAAAAATTCACTCCTTGAATTATTCTTTAAATTAATGGTTTCTTGAATTGTTCCTTGAATTAAGTTACAAGTTTTACTCTTTGAATTAAATTCTATGTTTTACTCCTTATTTTGCTTCATATTTTGCTCATTAATTTGGTGCTTAAATTAAGAAGTTTTGTAACAATCTCAGATAATTTATGAAATTTCTTTTATTAGCATATGCATGAAAATATGAAGTATTATGATCCCCACGTTTCATCCAATTAACGTGTGCCCTCTGTGCCCGGTATTTCTTCTTCTTAAACAAAAAATTATGAATGCTCTGTCGTAGACGAGATAATGTAGCCGAAAGATCCCTGAAGGATAGTTGCCTTGTATTGCGTTTGTTTTTATGTCAATTTCTGTTTTATAGCACCAATATCAAGACAGTTCCAAAGCTGCAGAGAGGTCGCAGTGGGTACCAATTTTCCCGTAACACTCCTTAAAGGACCACCCTTGCGTTCGAAGTTAAAAGGTTAACTGATCAGATAGCATGATAACTTTTATCACTTTTTGCGAGTATTAACTCTATGCAATATATATTTCAAATACTTAAAAATTAAAAATTGAGATTATCGACGCTTAAGAATTACAACTTTTTAGAAATAACCCTCACAAAAGCTTATACTAAAGTCCAACGACCATTTTTTACATTTTATCATCTGACAGATAGCATTCCAACCATGTCATATTGCCTCTCGGAAACACCTTCACTCATCCAATCTTACAACTAGAATAATTGAGCAAAGTACTACAATTGAGTTGTTTAACGTTATATTCTTACAAACCTTCTCCAAATTAATAAAAACTGTGGTCAAATTCCACAATTTGATCTTCCTCTCTTTATCCCAACCTTACTTATTAACTAATGATTCACTCTATTTGTACACACAGGGTTTCATCATGTTTATTTTTTATTAATTGCCATACATGGTCTTGTTATGAATCTCAATGTGATGTATTGGAGATAGAAAAGTAAGGGATATAATGAATTTTCCTTAACTAATTGTTTGTCAATGTTATCTCAATAAAATAAATTTTTTTTATGTGATATAAACTTAATTAGTGATTCTTACGTGGAGAATCACAATAAACTCATTTATTTCTTTCATTTCAATTTTATTTGATGAAAAAATCCATATTAATGTATGTTTACGGTGATGTGTAATGTTGTATTTGTTAAGTTATATTTATTTCACTTGTACTACACTTCCACTATTTCACTTGTACTACACTTGTACTATTTCACTTGTACTACACTTACTATTTCACTTGTACTATACTTACTATTTCACTTGTACTACACTTGTACCACACTTGTACTACACTTGTTACAACTCTATAAATAGAGTTCTCTATGTACATTCTAAGACACACCAATACAACATTAAATCATTCTTTCTTCTTATCTCTCTATACTCTTCACATGGTATCAGAGCCTCTCATATATCTCTAAAATTTCTATCAAAATTTCGCCTCTCTTCATCACAGCCAACCCGGCTCACCTCAACTCAGCTCACTCCAACCCGGCTCACCTCAACTCGGCTCACTCCAACCCGGATCACCTCAACTCGGCTCACTCCAACCCGGATCATCTCAACTCGACTCATTTCAACCCGGTTTCAGGCTTGTTTTCAACTCCTCTTTTTATTTTTAAGGATATCTCCTTTATACTGTTTCTATAAATTTGCTTTACATTTCCTCCATTATTTCGTTAAAATGGACCGAAATGATGTCCCAAAACCAATCTCTACCACCCTTGATGATACTAACTACCTAGCCTGGGCACAAGCAATGAAAAGTTTCTTGAAAGGACGCAAGCTATGGCGTTTCATAACTGGTGATATCTCTATACCCATCCAAGAAACCACTGAAAACAACTTCTTATTTGCTGACCGCCTTGAAGACTGGGAGAGTAAACACCATCAAATTATTACCTGGTTCCGTAACACCACCTTACCCTCCATCCATGGTGAATTTGGGCGTTTTGACACTGCCAAAGAAGTTTGGGAATTTCTTGAGACTCGCTTCACTACAACAGATTTGGCCAACCAATATCAACTTCTAACAACTCTTCATACCAAACGCCAAAGGGCTGATCAAACCATTAACCAATTTCTCTCTGAAATGCATACTATTTGGGATCAACTCGCTCTCTCTGAACCAACTTGGATGAACAAGATTGATGCTGAGATGTTTGCAACTTACCGTAATCACCAGCGTCTTGTTATTTTTCTCATGGCTCTACATGATCGATTTGAACCTGTTCGGGCTTCCTTACTCCATCGGAGTCCTTTTCCATCCTTAGATACTGCTGTGACCGAGCTTCGCTCTGAAGAAACTCGGATGGGGGTTTTCAAAGTTCATCATACAGATTCTGTTCTTGCCACCCCCTTTTATCGCCCTAAAGGAGGTTCAAAAGAGGACTTCAAACATCAAGGTTGCACCTACTGTCACAACCCCAATCATGAGCTTCTTACATGTCCCATTCGGGTATGTATATATTGTCACAAGAAGGGTCCAAGACACTTTAACATAGATTGCTTTCGGAATCCCTCTCAGCATTCCTCACGGAATCCCTCTCAACATTCCTCACGGAATCCCTCTCAACATGCTTTAGGTAACAATAGTAACTCATCTATCACTGCTGCTGTTTCTGAGGATAATCATGACAAATTTACCTTCTCTACTCAAGAACTTGAAGGTCTTCTTAAACATGTTCTCTCACAATCTAGTAATCCTCCTTCTACTGCCTTGTCTCTCACATCAGGTAAATCTTTATGGTATTTTGATTCTGCTTGTTGTAACCATATGACTCATGATACCCACATCTTCTCTCCCACACAATCTTCCATCTCCAAACCTTTAATTCAAACTGCCAATGGTTCACATATGCATGTTAATGCTGTAGGACAAGTTTCCACATCTTCTATATCACTTTCTGACACCTTTCATATTCCCAACCTTACTCTAAATCTTATCTCTGTTGGTCAATTATGTGAACTTGGTCTTACTATTACTTTTTCCTCTTCTGGTTGTCATGTGCAGGATCCACAGACAGGACAGATCCTTGGGATAGGCCGTAAGGTTGGACGATTATTTGAACTTATCGACCTTCATCTACCCAAGTCTCCTCATACTTCCATTGCTGCTTCTACTACTCCTATCAACCTATGGCATGCTCGTCTAGGCCATACGTCTATAGGACGTCTTCGTCCCTTAGCATCTTCTGGTAAATTAGGATCTGTTTCTATTTCTGATAATGTAAATTGTTTGCCTTGTCAATTGGGAAAACAACCTGCTTTATGTTTTAATAAAAGTGATTCTACTTCTGTCTCCCCTTTTGACTTAATTCATTCTGATGTTTGGGGTCCATCCCCACATCCTACTATGGGGGGATGTGTTTACTTTGTCATTTTTATTGATGATTATTCAAGATTCACATGGATTTTTCTCATGAAACATAGATCTGAATTACCCAAAATTTACTATGATTTTGCCCAAATGATTAAAACCCAATTTTCTCAAAATATCAAAGTACTTAGAGCTGATAATGCTATGGAATATAAAGAAACAAAGTTTTTAAATTTTCTTCGTCAAAATGGGACTCTTTCTCAATATTCTTGTCCTGGCACATCTCAACAAAATGGAAGAGCTGAGCGAAAACACAGACATATTCTTAATACTGTTCGCACTCTCCTAATTTCTAGTTCTTGTCCTGAACGCTTTTGGGGTGAAGCAGCTCTTACAGCTATTTATACTATCAATCGTGTTCCTATGCCTATTATTCACAATCAATCCCCTTATGAGCGTCTCTATAGTACTTCTCCATCTTATGAACTGCTCAAAGTGTTTGGTTGTGCCTGTTTTGTTCTTCTTCACCCTCATGAACGCAATAAATTAGAACCTCGTGCTCGCCTTTGTTGTTTCTTAGGGTATGGAATAGAACACAAAGGCTATCGTTGTTGGGACCCTATCTCTAAACGATTGCGCATCTCTCGTCATGTCATCTTTTGGGAACATAAAATGTTTTCCTCTATTTCCTCATTTCATGTCTCATCTCCTAACTCACTCTCATTTTTTAATGACCCAACTATTGATTTATTTCCTCCTGACATTGCTCCATTACCCTCACCATCGTCTACTACGGCTTCTCCTGATGTGTCTGCTCCTTCTGCTGATCCTACCATTACATCTTCTGAAGACCAACTACCTGATTGTCCAGAGTCATCACTTCGTCGTTCTACTCGTGTAAGTAGTCTTCCTTTTCATCTTCGTGATTACCAATGTTTCTCTACTATTTTGTCTCATCATGAACCCCAAAACTATAGAGAAGCTATTTCTAACCCTCATTGGCAGCAAGCTATGACAGATGAATTACAGGCATTAACAAAAGCACATACATGGGATCTTGTTGATCTTCCATCTAATAAATCTTTGATTGGTTGTAAGTGGATTTTCAAAATCAAAACTCATTCAGATGGGTCTATGGAACGATATAAAGCTCGTCTGGTTGCAAAGGGTTTTACACAGGAATATGGAATCGACTATGAAGAAACTTTTGCACCTGTAGCTCGCCTCACTTCTGTTCGAAGTATCATTGCTGTTGCTGCTGCTCGAAATTGGAACATGTTTCAAATGGATGTCAAAAATGCTTTTCTCAATGGAGACATAACTGAGGAAGTTTATATGAAACCTCCTCCTGGATACACTCATTCACCTCATCAAGTATGCAGACTTCGTCGTGCTCTCTATGGCCTCAAACAAGCTCCTCGGGCTTGGTTTTCCAAATTCAGCTCTACACTTACTGACTTTGGTTTCACTTCCAGTTCTTATGACTCCGGTCTCTTTATTCGGAAGACTCCCACTGGTGTAACACTTTTACTCCTTTATGTAGATGATATGATCATAACAGGAAATGACTCTAATGGAATTGTTGATCTCAAGCAGTTTCTGAGCCATCAATTTGAAATGAAAGACCTTGGTCGTCTCCACTACTTCTTGGGCCTAGAAATCTCATCTGATTCTCAAGGATATTATCTCTCTCAAGCAAAGTACTCATCTGATATTCTTAATCGGGCTAGCCTTACTGATTGTAAAACTGCATCAACACCTCTAGAAACCAATGTCAAACTTACTCCATTAGATGGTACTATTCTCTCAGATGCCACATTATACAGACAACTAGTAGGCAGTCTTGTTTATCTCACAGTCACTCGTCCTGACATTGCCTATGCTGTTCATCTGGTTAGTCAATTCATGTCTGCTCCACGGTCTACCCATTATGCTGCGGTTCTTCGCATTCTCCGCTATATCAAAGGCACCATGTTTTACGGTCTCCACTTCTCCAACAAGTCTAATCTTCTTCTTTCTGCCTACTCTGATGCTGATTGGGCAGGTGACCCAACTGATCGTCGCTCTACTACTGGATATTGTTTCTTTCTTGGAAACTCTCTCATATCTTGGCGAAGCAAGAAACAATCCCTCACTTCTCGATCCAGCACTGAAGCTGAATATCGTGCTCTTGCTGACACCACTCAAGAACTTCTTTGGCTCCGTTGGTTACTTGCTGATATGGGTGTTCTCCAATCAACTACAACTATCCTATATTGTGACAATCAGAGTGCTATTCAGATTGCTCACAATAATGTATTTCATGAACGAACAAAACATATCGAGATTGATTGTCATTTTGTTCGTCAACATGTTCTTCAAGATACTGTTTGTCTCAAATCAATATCCTCCACAGATCAAACAGCTGACATCTTCACCAAATCTCATCTACCAAGCAGATTTCAAGAATTAGTTTCCAAACTCAAGTTGATTGTTTCTCTTCCTCCTTGAGTTTGAGGGGGGATGTTAAGTTATATTTATTTCACTTGTACTACACTTCCACTATTTCACTTGTACTACACTTGTACTATTTCACTTGTACTACACTTACTATTTCACTTGTACTACACTTACTATTTCACTTGTACTACACTTGTACCACACTTGTACTACACTTGTTACAACTCTATAAATAGAGTTCTCTATGTACATTCTAAGACACACCAATACAACATTAAATCATTCTTTCTTCTTATCTCTCTATACTCTTCACAGTATTAATGATTGACATGTACAGTTAGTAATTATATTATTGTTTCTCATGAAATTTTTAAAAAATAAGTTTTATTGATTTAAAATAAAAGTAAGATAATAACATTTAAATTAAAAAATTAAAAAAATTAAAAATACATAAAATTATTGTAGTAGTGTTAGCATTCTTATTTAACTATTTATGGTCTCTACGTAAACTTAGCTATTCTAATTAGGGATTGGCAAAAAAAAAACCACGTGTTCGGTTATCCGAATCGACAGTTCGGTTTTTAACTGGTAAATTTTGGGAATGGGGACGGTATTGGGTAAAAACCGTACCCGCTCGTAACCGAAATTAATTATATTTTAAATTATAAATAAAAAATTAATTATATATATTTAATAAATTAAATTATATATATATTTCAGGTTTTTTTCATAATCGTCCCGAACCATTACCCGCGGGTAAAAAACCGTCCCCGAACCGTAACGGTTTTCGGGCGATTTCGATTATAGGTTTTATAATTCGGTTCGGGGACGGTTATATCAAAAACCGTCCCCGTCCGTCCCGTGCCCATTCCTAATTCTAATTAATAATATGATAAAACTTCCACAAAATTTAACTTTTAATGGATTAAATCTTTTAACTTTTTAAGTGTAATGAAACTCCAAATAATAATATTAGATTTAAATTTTGATTTGAAAAAAATTAAAACTTGATAAAATATAACAAAAATGCCTAACGTTGGTATAAATTAAATATGTTGAAGAAATTATCACAAAGATCTAAATTTTTGTGTAATGAAAAAAATTACATAATAACTCTTAAAATATTTATTCAAAATGAAAAATAAAAAAAAAAGTTGGCTTCCAATAAAAAAGAACTAAGATGAAGGAAAAATAAAAAAGAAAAAAAAAGAGAGAGAACGACTATGATTTTTCAGAATAAAAAAAAGGAAATAGCCAACAAGATATTAGCTGGGGAAGATTTGCATAAGTTTCTTATCTAACAAATGCATAGTGTATATTCATACTTGTGAATACACAGCCGGATGTATCCTTAACAAGTTACAAATTATATATTGTTAAACATTTAACACTCCGTACTTTATCATGTCGATAAAAATAATTTATAAAATTAATATATATAGTAAGTAAAATTAATTTACATTTTTATGTAATTGGTTGTAAAGTGAGAACAAAAATATTAAATATAATAAAGTGTTACATAAATACCATATAAGTAATGTAAATATGTAATTATTATTAAAAAAAATACATCATTTAAGGTTAGATAAGGAATTTACGCTCATCTTTTTATGTATAAATAAATATAATACAACATTTTTTGACTTTGCCTCTTTTTTAGAAAATATAACTAATACGTCATTTTGTGAGGCTAGAATTCTAGGTAAGGACTTTGCCCTTTTTAAGAAAATATAAAATTATTAATTAAAAAAAAAATCAAATTAATAAATTGAAGATACATTTAACTTCATTCATAATCTTTATGGAAGTATTAGACACACCTTTTCTTTTGTTCCGCTAAACGTTGGACACGTTTTTCTTGTGATATGCATCTAACTTTTATAGGTCTTTTTCTTTTCTTTTTGTTTTTTTTTCATTCTTCCCTGGTGAGAAATGAAGAATACTCTTTTAGTTCTGGGGGTTGGTCTTTGTCTTTGCATGTTTCCCTACCATAAGTCCAATTGTTTGTATTCCATCCAATTGGGGATTTCTTTAAGTTAAGTCGTTTGATGGGATTAGCTCCCTTCTTCGACCCAAGCAAAGAAGTCCCGCGTGATATGAAAAAAGTGTTTCACTATGATGAAGTACTTGAGAAGCCTTGCAAGGGAGATTTTCAAGAGTAGAGGTGACTGTTATCTAGACTTTGTCCACTTCTTAAATCAGTAACATTATTCACCTTAAAGCTCTCCATAACTAGGTAGAGGTTTAGGTTGACTTTTCTTTGACAACATGATTTTAAGTTTAGTGAACTTCATTCTATAATCTACTGGTTAGTTTGGTGGTAGCATTGGATTACAGATTACTAGCTTTTTAGTAGCAATTAGAAGACGCAAGCTAAAGCTACTTTTAAGCTCACAGGCAAGGGTAGATGAGAACTAAATTGTCTTAATTTATATTTTCTTCACAAACCATTTAAAATCAAGATAAATATTGGCTCAATAATGATAAAAATGAGCAAAAACTTAAAATAAGTAAGCACAACAAATGGGCTCATATATTACATTGACTGGATATAAGAGGAAATGATGAGAAAGGTCAACATACAAATTTTGGGCAAACATATACAAGTAAACATACAAATTTCATTTTCTTAAAATATGAGATTATAGTTACATTTACTGAGAGTAAAAAAATAGCAGTTAACGAGCACCCTTCAAGCGCTTGGGTTCCCAATGACTAATCTTGTTCAGGACGAACAAGTGAAAAAATCTTAGCCTAAATCTCATTAACAAATAGGGTCAATTGCCCTTTATCTCATAAGGGCAGAAGTCAAAAATTTTGAGATACCTTTTGAGACCTTGAATGATTCTTATCACCTTTAAAAACATGACCTTCCCACACCTCAAATAAGTGTTGGCCCAGTGGATCTCATCTTTAACACATCTAATCACTGTATCGATTGTCCTATCACAAACGAGCTCCCTTTCTTCAAATCAAACTCGTAGAATGCTAACCTCATCCTTAAGGAGTTTGATAGATGCCTTGTGCTCGTCAACCTTAACACTTAACTTTTCTACCTCACTCTCAAGATTCGAGCTATCTTTTTTAAGTAAACAAACTCTAAGATGAGATTAATGATCTATTGTCATAATAAATGAGCAAAAAAGCATGAAAATTTATGAACAAAAGAAGAGAGTGTTTGAAAACCCATTTGCTAGGTTGAACACCCACCTTGTTTTATAGCCATTATTGGTCCCATGTTCCTCACTTTTTCCAAATTAGAAAAATTAGGAAAACTTTGTTATTTACTTATAGCATATATTTCAATTTTAAACATGAATGAAATAATATTAAATATATTCATTATATCACCAAAATGATTTTGATTGTTCCTTACAAATACTAGTATCTAAGGCTATTAGTTTTTCTAGGCTTAGAAGTATGGAAAGTTGTTCTATTCCTCATCACCACCTTCGGACTCTTGATCATCATCCTCTACTACTATCCCAAGAGATTCAAATCAAGAATCTTGTATTAGTCATCAACTCTCCCTTTAGCTACGGTATTCACTTTGAAAGATTCTATGGCCTTGTTCAAACCGATCTGGAGTACTTTCATTGATTGCATCTTTTTCCCATCCACCTCCTGGCGAGCCTTCTTCTCAACCACCTTCAACCTATTGAATTCTTCATGGAGTTTATGGAGTGATCTATTAGACTTCTCCTTGGCCTTTAAGGCATCTTTTCATTGGCATGCTAGCTCAAAATTTTGAGCATGTAGAGCTGTAACTTTGGAAAGTGTGGCCAAGTGATCATTCTTCTCCCTTTTTAGCTCCTTCTTCATCTACTCTGCTTCCCATAACATGTAAGCATATGAGGGACATCACTTGCAATTTCAAAAGAATAGTTTGAAAAATGCTGCAAAATAAATGACAAACTCCTTACACATGTTGATGAACTCATCTTGGGCAACAAGGTGACCCATTATAAGCTCATTGAAGCCAAGAAAGTTTGAAAAATTTACGAACTTCCCCTTGGTAGTGGAGGCTGGGGGAGAAGTAGTGGAAGAAACTAGAGTAGAGCTCGAAGTGGGCATCACCTCGATATAAATTAGCAAAGTAGATGGATCTTGAGAGCTTGTCCCTTTTTCACCCTTGCTCTTAGGAATAAATTTTCTCCTTTTAGTTTTGGAGACGTAGGCATGAGTTACTAGGATGGTTTCAAAATTGCTCAAAAGGTTGTCCAAAGATACTAATATGAGGTCTATGTCTACACAACATAAATAAGTTATGATTAGTTAAGCAATAACTTGAAAAGAAAATAGAATATCTAAAAAGTTTACGACCTTTAGGTATCAACTCAAAATTGAAGAAAAACTCAAGAGGACTCTCCTGTGCTTCAAACTTTTCTTCCTTGATGCTAATCGCAACCTGTGAACCACCACTCGGTTGTAACGTGCCCGACCGAAAGGTTATCATCCTAGTAGCAACCTATCTAGTCTTTAACAAAAAGTCATTCTAAAGGACTTGTTTAGGCAAACAATTTTTAGCTTGGACAATCTACGCTTTGCCTCATTGCTCAAAGCGGACACATGAAAACACAGACTCTTTAAAATGGATTTTACATTGCCCCAAACTGGAGATATCATATTACTTTCGTCCTTGAAATCCCAACTACCAAAAACATAAAAAAAAAAACTACTTCTAATTCCTATCATTATCTAGAAGCATGACATTCATATCCCAATCATGCTTAGATGGCATGTATGGAGGATGTGTATTTTAAAAGTTATTCTTTTTGATAAAGATTTATGTATTGTTCATGATTTTGAATATTATGTATTCTTGTTCCTTGAGATTAACATATTATATTTTGGAAGTGTTCAAGAAGATGCACTTGGTCTTGAACCATAGAACTTTTAAAATGAGAAACATGTAATCCTAAATATGTTCACAATTGTGACCATTAAGGAGGAACATTAATTACTCTGAAAGATTGTCATGTCGATTAAAAGTATATTGTAGTTTGATAACTGTATTTTATACAGTGATTTACGTCTATTTTATTAATTATAATTGCTAGTTTTTTACATTTTTAGTTCATTTTTAAATTAATTAAATTAATATTTAATATTAGTTTTTAATAAATATATTTTCAAGTAAATTAATAAATTTTAATAAAAAAAGGGTTTAATTGCAATTATAAAAAACTTACAATTTAATTTGAAATTAAGAATGGGTTAAATTGCAAATATCAAAAGATTAGAAATTAATTTAAATTAAATTTGTGGGTCAAATTATAATTAAAAAAGTTGAATTTTTGCGCAGAAGAAGAGCCACTCATGACATTCACAATGCCCAACACACACCGTTCGATCATCCAATCAACGGTCAAGATTGGGCGTGTGAAATCCAGACGCGACAAAAGCGATTAACCCAGTATTCCTGAAGCACACTGCTCGGAACGAGTGGGGCCTACCTGCCGCACAGGCTGGCGTGTAGGGTGGGGCCCACGTGTTGGCTGCGCAGATTTTCTCCCGAGGCACAACGTTGATCGTTGGATCTATTGAACGGTCCAGATTTAAAACGCGTGGAAGCAAGCTGTCACGCACCGAGCAGCTCGCTTACATTCCTGTGGGATGCGATTCATCCAAGTAGCATGCGCCCTCGTGTTTCACCGAATAAGAAGCAGCCACATGTCACCTCAATCTTCCATCCAATCACATGACGACACGTGGCATGTATTTGGTAAAATAAAAATGCAGAAATGGCGCCCACTTACCAGCTGTTAACGCATCGCCACGTGTCAAAGCCATCTGTCGCGCATTTCCAGCGCGATGAAATCGTGTGCGATGCGGTCCAAATGATCTCCATGCGCCCGTTCTTGTCACCGAATGAAAGGCTTCCACGTGTCTCGTTATATCTTGCAGCCAATCAAATGATGACACGTGACATGCGTAAAAGAAAAAAAATCATAAAAGCACAAAACATTTTCACGCGTGTGTTTATTTTAATTCTCCCAAGTTTTACATTTTTTCTCTCCTTAAAATTTTCTTTGGTTTTCCTCTCTGTGTGTTTTATACAACACGTAGAACGTTTATTTGACATTTTTATTAGGAAAAATATAGAGGAAAAAGACAATGAAGAAGAAGGAAAGGGAAAAAATTTATTTTTCATTGAGGAATTGTGAAAGAGTTTCTCCTAATCTATTTTCTTTTAATTTTTATTTCTCTGAAATGCTTTATTATTGTTGTGTTGTAATTTTAATTTTTGCTATGAACTAATTTATTTGTTCTAGGATTGCAGTGTAGCTTAAATTATGAAACTTGAATTAATTATTTTTGAATGATTTATGGAACTGTTTTAAGTTGTTTATTTTATCTGTGTTTAGTGCTTTTAATTATCGGAAGATTAATTAATTGATCTATGACACTTAAATAAACTTGAAAAAGGCATTTTTGTGTGTTGCTCATGATAAAATAACGTATATATATAAGAGATAGGAATATACTTTTATTGTATGTGTAACTTCTTGAGAACTTAGAACTTAATAAATCTGGTTGAATTTAATTCTCATAGAAATATAGTGAATTATTTTAGCGAGATGTGTCTGTATGGAGCTTGGAAGAGATATATGAATAAATTAGGAGTTCTTGGTTAACAACTTAAAATATGATAACATAAATCAATAGAAAATAAAATGTTCAAGTGGATTAATTTAGTGAAACTGCAATCCTAGAATTTCTTACAAACTGTTAAAAAAATTAGTTAAGTCAAACTGTATCAAATTATTGATTGTTTGGATAAAATCAGGTTTAAATAATTTTAGTAATTAACGAAAGCTAGTAACAAATCTCTGTGAGAACGATATTTTACTTATCATATTATTACTTGTGAGCGTGTATACTTACACGATTTTATGTTCTTTGATGAGTGCTCAAAAAACACTAAAATAACCATGATTTTATGCACATTAATTGATTAAAAATATATATATTTATAAGTTTTATCATATATTTATATAAATTTGTCTTTTTCGGAATCACGGGTATTTTTATTGTTTTTCAGGTATTTTGGCTTAAAAATGCAACTTAAAGACTCAAAGAGGAATACTGGAAGCAATACATCACAAATATATTAATAAATAAATGGAAAAAGGTTAAAAAATATGGAAAAATTGGACAAAATGGGTCAAAAAGGTCAAAAATGGGTCAAAAAGGAGAAAATCGCACCGCCGCGCCCCAGCGCCCAGCCGCGCGCGCTGCTACTGTTCATCCGCCCCAAGCTGCGCGCGCTGGTACTGTTCATCCACGAAAAGCTGCGCGCGCTGGTACTGTTCATCCGCCCCAAGCTGCGCGCGCTGGTACTGTTCATCCGCCCCAAGCTGCGCGCGCTGGTACTGTTCATCCGCCCCCAGCTGCGCGCGCTGGTACTGTTCATCCGCGCGCGCCCAGCTGCCTCTGCGCGCGCCGACGCCCGTTTCGCCCCATTTTTCACGTACAGCCGCCCCATGACATCATGCTGACGTCATCAATGACCTCAGCATTTCCATTACGCGTTTTTACATTGTTTTTACTCATTTTTTTTCTCTCCATCCTCACCTATAAATACCCCTCTTCCCTTCACTTCAAAACACACTTCTCTCTTAGTTTTAGAGTTCTTCCCTTTTTGGGAAGAACTAGTTATGTTTATGTAATTTTTTAGCTTTTTGATTCAATAAATGGGAGTGCAAATTCCGCTTGGAGTTTTTCCAGCAACGGGAATAGCGTCGAAGTTCTGTAAGGATTTTATTTTCTTTACAGTTATTTTTATGCTTTATTCTTACATGTTATATTTAATTTGTCTATGGTTAAATTTAACTGTGCTGACTGTTTAGTAAACATGATGTAATAATAACGTTGTTATGCTTGCAAAATATTAAATAGGTGAAAATCTCTAAAATGAATTGATTTTGTTTTTATTCAAGATTTTATATTAAGAATGTTAGAGAGAAATATATTATTTTTCATTACAAACTTAAACCTGAAAATTAGATTTTAAGGTTTAGTTATCCGGTCTGATTTAGAGTAGTGCTCTTTTATTTGATGGTACAATCGCCCGATAGTTAGAGTGAAGCTCTATTTCAAAAGTTTTTATAAGAATTATTATCTGAAAATGTATTGACAACATGTTTTCGGTAGTGGTTTTAAAACTTGAAAGTTAGTATTCGGATAACTAAATTCTTAGGTTTAATTTGGACACCTTGGATAAAGTTTAAACTGTCTAACCCCACCAAAGGTGGCATTTAAATGGTTCATTTTCAATCTCTGAGAAAAAGGAATTAATTTAATTAAGCATATTAGTTATCAACCCCACCCATAGGTGTTAATTGATTTGTTTAGTTAACAAAGAATATCTAACCCCACCAAAGGTGGTATTCATACAAAAAAGGGAGAATCAATAAATATCAATTCAAATCTTTAATAACCTAGATAATATGAGCAAGCATAATTAACTTAGTTATTATATCCATAAATACTCCGCCATTATAAATGATAAAATTTGCATAAATGTTTATTGAATCTATGTTTATTTTTATGTCAATAGATTAAAAACACAAAACCCCAAAATATCGTGACAAGATGTTTAGGATTTAATTTCGTCTTTAAAAGTTTGAATAATAAATTAAAAACCACATACATTCCTTCCTTAGATCGACCTTGGGAGTATACTTATCATTTTCTACGAAATGATTCATGCACTTGCGAGAGTTTTGTAAATATTAAAACCAAAGTATTGGCAAGAATCGACGATGTCGATTTTCGCTCATCATTCTTTAAAAGAGACAACATAGTTCTATAAATGTCGATAAGGGATTATCATTTAATGACATGAATATATAAAATGTGTATTTTATATATTGAACATGACCTAACTAGATGGAACATTATATCAATTGTGTTTTGTGTCATTAATGTTTCCATTGTGTCTTTAGAATCTTAGATATAAGATGTGTAGGTTTTCACATAAGAAGTGTATAATGTGATTTCTATTTAAATATTATCTCATGATAGGAATGAAATAGTAATTTGTTGTGTACAACCTATGTGAGAGAAATCTATATGTTAATTTTATCACTGTCCCTCGATTTTGAGTTATGATATTACTGGGTCCCTTGGTTAAGTGGAATTATATCGCACGCAATATAACTGATGTAGTTATAATTATAATTCACTTGAGAGACTAAGAAAATGAATATAATACAAAAGTGACGATCTTATTTTGCATATTATTCATAATATCATGTGACAAGGATAGACAGAAAATTAGTAGATCGAGTAAATAATTACTATGTCATTTGGAAAACTATAATGTAATGATAGAATCTCTTATAGTTAATAATATAAAGTTTTATATTATTACCAAGATAATATAGATCCTCTATACAGTCACACCAACTGAAGAGAAACAACAAGTATTTAACATTTCATAATGATATATAATACATGAGATGAAATGCTAAAATAAAATGTCATAATATGACATGTTTAGACCATAAATAGATTTGTGAACTTATGCAAATATTATTTGGTATAATGATTGAATGCATTATAAGAATAATAGAGACATTATATAATAGAATAATATTATTTGTTCATAAATTAATTTATTAAACTAATCACAAGTTGAGATTAAAGAGAGCATGAAATGGCTAAACAAGGCTAGTGACATTTGTGTAATTGATTCAAACCTGATACAAAGAGTTGCCCTAATCCTAGCCTATTTAAGGAGGCATAATTGAGGAAAATGTGATAAAAAAAAGTGCTGCCTCTAACCCTAGCCGAAATCCTCTACTTTCAGCAGCCACATTTTTTCTTCTAGGCCAAAACTTGGAAAGGCTTGCTTAAGGCTAAAAACCTAGGTGGTTCAACCCTAGGTCGAACGTCTCTTCTCTCATCTCTTCTTACTAGGTGGTTGGATCTAAGCCTTGAACTCTAAATCCATATATCTAAGAGATGTAGTAGTTTTTTATTTAGGTTCAAGGTGAACCAAGAGGTGATTCTGAAAGAAAGGTGGTTTCCAAGAGATCTAGAAGGGAAATCGACTTCCCTCTACTCAAGAAATTTGAAAATCTCTAACAATAAGGTAGATGAGATTTATTTATTTTATTTAGTGCACATTAGGTGTTTGTTAAAATGCTTAATAGAAAATATTGCTTGCAATTGTCATACAAATGAGGTACTTTGTGTATTGAGCCAAGTAGTGATAGAAATTTTTTTAATTTCTCACCATATGGGCATACACGTGAAATCCAAACAGTGGAATCATAGCTATATCTTGATTTTGTGACAATTAGATTATTTAATTTGTGCTTGATTATGTGTTGAAGTGTTTGGTTAACTATCTCTCTAAGTTAATGGTTCATAAATTTGTCATTTTGTGTCCTTAGGGCATTTGGTCACTTTTGTAATATTTGAATCACGATTTTTGTGGATCTAAGAATTCCTACATTAGTTTATGATGTATGGATGAAAATTATAAAATAAAAAGGGAGTTTAGGCCGTTTTATTAAGGTAAATCAAAAATGGAAAATGGGTACAACGTTGAAAATTGTTGTGTCTAGTTTTCTGTTTTGCCGATATTCAAAATAGCATAACTTGAGTTTGGATAAATGGATTTATGTAAGCCACCTATCATTGGAAATATAATGAAGTATAGTTTCTGAAAAACTACATTTTTTAATAGAAAAATGTTACATATTTTGTGTGAAAATTAAAATTACAGAAGTCCTACGATAATGTCTCCAGTATTGGAACCAACAATTCAAATGTAATTTTCTCACAACTGCTGAATATTTTTGTGATTTCTTTATATATCCAAAAATGTATTAAAGTATAGTTTTCATAAATATATGGCTTGAAGTTTTATTCGGAATACACACTCTTGGGCATAGAAAACATTGACTGGTGTGCAATAGACCAAAACTAGACAGTAAGCCAATTTTTGGTCTCACCACAATAAAAAATAATTTTTGAAAAAGGGTTTGTTTTTGTAAAACATTATTGTAAAAAGAGCTCATCCAAATTTGTTAAAAGTGATAAGTAGTTAAGATTAGTTTTACCTATGTGAATGTTAATTTTAATTAGTCATAATGACAATTAAGAAATAATTTTATGTTTTCTAAAAGTTTCATATAAGTTTCAAAATTTTGAAATGGGGTATATGAATATTAGAAATAGAAATCATTTTTGGGATTTAAAATTATTTAGATGGATTGAGAACTTGAGAGATATAGGTTTAACTAAATAAAATTGAATAGTGCGACAAGATTGCATATATGTAATAATTTTGTTATGCAAGAGGTTTGTGGGTTAGTATGGCTCAAGATTATCAATGCCTTGTTTGTTGTAATGAATGATGTGCATAAATGTTTGTAATGTGGCCTAAGGTGCCACTGAAAATTAATTAGAATGATTAAATTATGGCAAAAATGTTAGGTTGCCATTCATGCTTAATATTCATGGCTTGCATGCCACATAGGATTTAGGATTGGGTGATTCTAAATATAATTTTCATTTTATTTTAGCATATTTCTGAATATAGAATGGGAGTTGGGTGGGTACTTGTAGCTTAGAATTGTATCTTTCATGAAGGTGATCGATGAAGCTACAAGAATGCAAGCGGGAGTCATACAACCTATAAAGCTTAAGAATATATGAGATAATTTTAATGATTAGGATAAGGTATTATTGTATGAATGCATGACCTACCAAAATTGCCAAAATTATCATAATCATCATATATTTGCTATGTCCCTGAAAAAATTTCCTTCTTATTTTATCCATTTTAAGCTTGTAACTAGGAATAAGCATGAGTGTGATCTGAATTACTAGAAATTGTGAAACTTGCATGAATTTGTTGTTAAGCCATAAATGAGTGGGAGTTGTGTGTGGCACATCTTCTTATTCATTATGTGGGAATGACTTATTCATACTTGTTGACCAATAAAATGAGTTTTCTTATACAAATCACCAAGATCTAGGCTTGGGTTTTGGGAAAGAGTTTATTAAGAAATTGGATTATTCTTTCTTCATGAAAACGACAAGAGTGATAAAGTTAAGTTTTACTTAAAGGTTATGATTGGTAAATGATACCTACCTGAAAAAATATTTTAGATGAGTCTATTTATTTTAAAAAGGGTCTTGTGTGACTAAAAAAATGGAAATTTTTTAATGTTTAATTAGTACAAATTTTAAATACATAAACATTGACATATCCCTAAATGAATTTCGTAGTTATGTCTACACTTTTTAATTTTCTGCTTTCTATGGTCAAAAAACACCCCCTTGATAATGATGGGTTAAACTATTCTGATTGGATCCTTAAACTGAACATTGTGTTGTGCTTAGAGGATCTCTCACACATTCTGGATGGTAGTTTCCTAGAAGAGAAAGAGAAAGGCAAGCCAACTGATGGAGAAAAGGAGGAACAAAAGAAATGGAAAGATTAGCAGCGAGTTTTGTAGACACTGATCTTGGCCAGTGTTAGCCATCAGTTACAAAGAAGTTCCTTGATATACTCCAACCAAGGAAATTGTGGCACAACTGGAGAAGATGTTCATTGATAGTGCTCGCAAAGAGTGCTACAAGACCACCATCGCACTCACAAGGTGCAGATTATAGAGAGTGAATCTATCTCAATGTATTTTCTCAAAGTATAGGGTTATCTGGAGAAATTGAATTCTTTAATACTAGTGGACATTGCTGAGGATATCATTCTTGGGTCCCTTCCATATTCCTACAAGGATTTTATCATGCATTATCACATGCGTGAAAAGAAGATGACATTGAATAAGCTTCATAATGCATTCAAGACTGCTGAGGTTGACATAGGAAAGACAAAGAAGAAATCTATCCTTGCCATCACACCAAATAGCAAGAAGATTTCCAAGAATAAAGGCAAGGCAAAGAGCAAGAAATGTAAGGCGCATTCCTCGTTCAAGGGCAAGAGTGGAGGGGCTCATGTGAGCACCTTCAAGGGAAGAAAGAAAGGAAATGCTCCTAACTCTTACACGTACTACTTCTATTTCCACGAGAAGGGACAATTCAAAATGAATTTCCCCAAGTATAAGCGTGGCTTAGATGAAGGCAAGGTTGAACGCAAACGCCCTAAAGGTATACTTGTTATTAAACTAAATATAAATTTAGCCATAATTATCCAAGATTGGATAATGGATACTGGATCATATGCTCACTTAGTCTCTAATGTGTAGGCACTAAGGGATAGGAGACCTCTCTCGAAAGGAGAAGTTGTGTTGAAATTTGGAAATGGTGCAAGTGTCCCTACTGTCGTTGTTGGCACCATTAATCTTCACCTATCTAGTGGTTTATGTTTAAGTTTAAAGTATGTTTATCATGTTCCTTCTATATTTTGAATCATTATTTATGTATCATGCTTAAATGCATAAAGCTTTTGTTTTGTAATAGATAACGCATGTATGATTATTAAGAAGGATGGTCTATTTTATGCAAATGTTGTCATTTCAAATGGATTATATTTTCTTGATTTAGATGAGGATAAATATGTATTAAATATCAATAATAAGAGACTCAAGATGTATCGTACAAATAAGACACTCTTATGGCACTATCGCCTTGGTCATATAAGCGAGAAATGCATAAAGAAATTGTAGCAAGCAAATCTTCTAGATTCGCTTGATGGTAAAGGAATTGAAACATGTGAATCTTGTTTAACTGGAAAGATGACCAATTCACTATTCAAGAAGAAGGGTGAAAGAGCGAGTGACTTATTGGAATTGATACATTCCAATGTATGTGGTCCAATGAGTACGAGTGTAAGAGATGGTTATAGGTACTTCATTACCTTCATAGACGATTATAGTTGATATGGCTATGTATATCTTATGAAGAACAAGAGTGATTCTTTTGAGAAATTCAAAGAATAAAAGAATGAAGTAGAGAATCCACTTGAAAAGAGAATTAAGGCTCTACGAACTGATCGTGGAGAAGAATACTTGAGCAATGAGTTTAACACATACTTGAAAAAGTGTATCATCATACCATAACTCACTCCACCCGGGACACCACAATGGAATGGTGTTTCCGAGAGGAAAAATGGAACCTTTCTTGATATGGTTCATTCAACGATGTGTCAAGTGGAACTACCTTTATATTTTTGGGGTCATACACTCCAACCTACAGCTCACACACTAAACATTGTTCCACCAAAATCTATTGAGAAAACTTCACATGAGTTATGGATGTGTGGTGTTTCCGAGAGGAGAAATCGAACCTTGCTTGATATGGTTCGTTAAATGATGTGACAAACGGAACTACCTTTATATTTTTGGGGTCATGCACCCCAAACTGTGGCTCACTGATAAGTGCTCAAAAAGTATTAAAATTACCATGATTTTATGCACGTTAATTGATTAAAAATATATATATTTATATAAATTTGTCTTTTCGAAATCACGGGTATTTTTATTGTTTTTCAGGTATTTTTGCTTAAAAAAGTAACTTAAATACTAAGAGAAAAATACCGGAGGCAATACATATCAAATATATTCATAAATTAAATGAGTAAAAAGAAAAAAAAGATGAAAAAATTGAACAAAATGGGTCAAAAAGGTCAAAAAGGAGGAAATCGAGCACGCAGCCACGCCAGCCAACGCGCTCAGCAGTTGCACGCATCGCCCAGTCCACGCGTGGCCACGCCCGTGGCCACGCCCGGTCCCACGCGCAGCATTGTCCTATCTACGCACGTCTCTGCGCGCCCCTACTCCTTTCCGTGCACACCTCTGCTCATCTGCGCCTCATTCCGCGCGTGTCTTCGCCCCCACGCCAGTATGATATCAACAATGATGTCATCATTCACTACTCTGTGTTTCCTACATTTTTTCACCCATTTTTTTTTCCTTTCCTCGCCTATAAATACCCACATTCTCTTCATGACAAACCACATCTCAAAACACATCTTCTCTTCTCTTTCTTTCTCTCCAGCAATAGGAATAACATCAAAGTACTGTAAGGATTTTATTTTCTTTACAGTTATTTTTTATGTTTTATTCTTATATGTTATATTTAATTTGTCTATGATTAAATTTAACTTTGCTGGCTATTTGTAAACATGATATAATAATAACGTTGTTATGCTTGCGAAATATTAAATAGGTAAAAATCTCTAAAATGAATTGATTTTATTTTTATTCAAGATTTTATATTAAGAATGTTAGAGAGATATTATTTTTCATTACAAACTTAAATTTGAAAATTAGATTTTAAAGTTTAGTTATCCATCTGGTCTGATTTAGAGTAGTGCTCTTTTATTTGTTAGTACAATCGTCCGATGGTTAGAGTGAAGCTCTATTTCAAAAGTTTTTATAAGAATTATTATCTAAAAATGTATTGACAACATGTTTTCAGTAGTAGTTTTAAAACTTGAAAGTTAGTACTCGGATAATTAAATTCTTAGGTTTAATTTGGACACCTTAAATAAAGTTTAAACTATCTAACCCCACCAAAGGTGGTATTTAAATGGTTCATTTTCAATCTCTTAGAAATAGGAATTAATTTAATTAACCAAATTAGTTATCAACCTCACCCATAGGTGTTAATTGATTTGTTTAGTTAACAAAGAATATCTAACCCCACCAAAGTTGGTATTCATATAAAAAAGAGAGAATCAATAAATATCAATTTATATCTTTAATAACCTAAATAATATGAGCAAGCATAATCAACTTAATTGTTATATCCATAAATACTCCACTATTATAAAAGATAAAATTTGCATAAATGTTTATTGAATCTATATCTATGTTTATTTTTATGTTATTAGATTAAAAACACAAAACCTCAAAATATCGTGACAGGATGTTTATGATTAAATTTCGTTTTTTTTTAATTTTGAATAATAAATTAACAACCATATATATTCCCTCCTTAGATAAACCTTAGGAGTATACTTATCATTTTCTATGAAATGATTCGTGCACTTGCGAGAGTTTTATAAATATAAAACCAAAGTATTGGCAGGATCGGCGATGCCGATTCTGTTCATCACTCACATACTAAACATTGTTCCATCAAAATTCATTGAGAAAACTTCACATGAGTTGTGGATGGGTAAACCACCTAACATATCTTTTCTCAAAGTTTGGGGTTGTGATGAATACATCAAGCGTATGATATCAACAAAACTTGAACCTTTTGGCACGAGTCAATGAATACTATATTCGTTGAGAAGGGTGCAGTATTCTTAAAGAAGGAGTTTCTCAAAAGAATCAAAAGCAGTGGGAGTAGGGTGACACTTAAGGAAACTCAAGAGGACCTACTAGCAAGTGATCATGAGATGAATGATGACATTCAAGATGATAGTGAAATACCACATGAAGCTCCTTCAATCAGTGGGAGTACAAGTAGTCAAACTTCACAAAGAATTGTTAAAGAGACTCAAACTTCTCCACCTAGTGTTCATCTTACTTTAATTGAGCATGAATCTATTCCGCAAGAAATTGTGGAAGAAGTTCAGGAAGCTCAAGTTGAGTCACAAGAACAAAGAGAGCTTAGAAGGTCAACAAGGGAAAGAAGAACACTCAAATTTTACAGGGGTCCTCAAGAGGTCTTGGTAATGGATACCGATGACCCCTTGACCTACGAAGAAGCAATGAAAGAAAAGACTCCAAAGCATGGCAGGAAGCCATGGGATCCAAAATACAATCCATGTATGACAACCAAGTATGGAACTTGGTAGATCTTCCTGAAGGATCAAAAGCTATTCGAAATAAATGGGTTTTCAAGAGGAAGATGGATATGAATGATAACATGACAACCTACAAATGAATACTTGTAACAAAAAAATTTAGTCAAATCCAAAGGATTGACTATGATGAAACCTTTTCACCAATTGCTATGTTTAAATCTATTCGGATTATGCTAGCTATTACCGCATTTCATGATTATGAAATATGGCAATTGGATGTCAAAATTGCTTTCCTAAACATGAAGCTAGATGAGGATGTATACATGGTACAACCTCAAGGTTTTGAAGATCCAAAAAATAGCGGCAAAGTGTGCAAGCTTCAGAGAGCCATTTATGGCTTGAAGCAAGCATTAAGGAGTTGTAACAAGTGCTTTGATGAAGAGGTTAAAACCCTTGAATTCATTCAAAGCAAGGAAGAACCTTGTGTATACAAGAAGGTCGGTAGGAGCCATATTATGTTCTTGGTCTTATATGTCGATGAAATATTATTAATGGGTAATAAAAAATATTTGATGGAGTAAACAAAGAACTTATTGAAAGCGATCTTTTCAATGAAAGACATGGGAGAGGCTCAATATGTCTTAGGGAATAAGATATATAGAGATAGGTCTCATAGGCTCATTGGTCTAAGTCAAAATGTGTATATTGACAAAATCTTGGAAAGGTTCCATATGGAAAAGTCCAAGAAAGGAAATGTACCAATGAGTGTGTCTGTGCAACTTAGCAAGTCGTAGTGTGCCATAACACGTAAAGACATTGAATACATTAAGAATGTTCCCTATGCTTCAACTATAGGTTCCATTATGTATGCTATGAATAACACGAGACCCAATGTTGTGTATGCTCTGAGCATGACAAGTCATCATTAAGCTTTACCTAGTCTTGATCATTGGATTGTGGTCAAGAATATTCTTAGGTACCTGAAAAAGGACCAAAAACAAGTTTCTTGTCTATGGTGGTCAGAGATAGCTCATTGTAAAGGGCTACACTGATGCTAGTTTTATGATAGACCCGGACGATAGAAGATCTTAGTCTGGGTACGCCTTTCTTCTAAATGGTGGAGTTGTGAACTAAAATAGTTGGAAGCAATCAACTACGGTTGACTTAACCACCACATCAGAAGTCATGGTGGCCATAGAGGCATGCAAAGAGGGAGTCTGGATAAAGAAGTTCCTTGAGAAAATGGGCATCGTTTCATCCAGTGAAGGTCCCTTGGAGCTATTTTTTTTATAATAGTGCATCTATTTTGAAAATTAAGGAGCAAAAGTTACATAACAAGATAAAGTACATGGATAAAAAGTACTTTTTAACTCATGACTTTATCGAAGAAGGCAAAATTTCATTGTTTTAGGTTGACTCCAATAGCAACATAGTTTATCCTTTCACTAAGCCCTTATCGCAAGCCAAAAGTGAAATTCATTTCGAGTCCAATGGTCTACAAGACATATGAGTAGTGGCTTGAAGACTAAAAGGGAATTCTATTTTTAGAGTTTATGCATTTGTTATGAATATGAGAAAATTTAAAAACAAGTGGGAGACTAAAGGATGTGTGTTTTAAAAGTTATTCTTTTTGATAAAAATTTATGTATTGTTCATGATTTTGAATATTATGTATTCTTATTCCTTGAGATTAACATGTTGTATTTTGGAAGTGTTCAAGAAGAAGCACTTGGTCTTGAACCATAAAACTCTTAAAATGAGAAACATGTAATCTTAAATATGTTCACAATTGTGGTAATTAAGGAGAAACATTAATTACTATGAAAGATTATCATGTCAATTAAAGTACATTGTAGTTCTATAAATGTTGATAAAGGGTTATCATTTAATGACATGAGTATATAAAATGTGTATTTTATATATTGAACATGACCTAACTAGATGGAATATTATATGGATTGTGTTTTGTGTCATTAATGTTTCCATTGTGTCTTTAGAATCTTAGATATAAGATATGTAGGTTTTTTACATGAGAAGTATATAATGTGATTGCCATTTAAATACTCTCTTATGATAGGAATGAAATAGTAGTTCGTTATTTACAACCTCTGCGGGAGTCTATATGTTAATATTATCATTATCCCTCGATTTTGAGTTATGATATTACTAGGCTCTTTGGTAAAGTGGAATTATATCGTATGCAATATAACTAATGTAGTTATAATTATAATTCACTTGAGAGACCAAGAAAACGAATATAATGCAAAAGTGACACGATCTTATTTTGCATATTATTTATAATATCATGTGACAAGGATAGACACAAAATTAGTGGATCGAGTAAATAATTATTGTCATTTGAAAAACTATAATGTAATGATAGAACCTCTTATAGTTAATAATATAAAGTTTTATATTATTTCCAAGATGATATAGATCATCTATATGGTCACACCAACTAAAGAGAAACAACGAGTATTTTACATTTCATAATGATGTATAATACATGAGATGAAATGCTAAAATAAAATGTCATAATATGACATGCTTAGACCATAAATTAATTTGTGAAGTTATGCAAATATTATTTGGTATAATGTTTGAATGCATTATAAGAATAATATAGACATTGTATAATAGAATAATATGAATAATATTATTTGTTCATAAATTAATTTATTAAACCAATCACAAGTTGAGATTAAAGAGAGCATGAGATGGTTAAACATGGCTAGTGGCATTTGTGTAATTGATGAAAACCTTACACAAAGAGTTGCTCTAACCCTAGCCTATTTAAGGAGGTATAATTGAGGAAAATGTGATAAAAAATGTGCTGCCTCTAACCCTAGCCGAAACCTCCATTTTCAGCAGCCACATATTTCCTTCTTCTAGGCCAAAACTTAGAAAGGCTTGCTTAAGGCCAAAAACCTAGGTGGTTCAACCCTAGGTCGAAAGTCACTTCTCTCTTCTCTTCTTGCTAGGTGGTTGGATCTAAGCCTTGAACTCTACATCCATCTATCTAAGAGGTGTGGTAGTTTTTTGTTTAAGTTCAAGGTGAACCAAGAGGTTCTTTAAAAAAAAGGTGGTTTCCAAGAAATCTTTAAAGAAAATCGACTTCCCTCTACTCAAGAGATTTGACAATCTCTTTAGGTAAAGGTAATCTTCTTCATCTCTAGCAATAAGGTAGATGAGATTTGTTTATTTTATTTAGTGCACATTAGGTGGTTGTTGAAATGCTTAAGAGAAAATCTTGCTTGCAATTTTCATACAAATGAGGTCCTTTGTGTATTGAGCCAAGTAGTGATAGGAAAAATTTAAATTCTCACCATATAGGCATACACATGAAATCCAAACAATGGTATCAGAAGCTATGGCTTGATTTTGTGACAATTAGACTATTTAATTTGTGCTTGATTATGTGCTTAAATGTTTTGTTAACTATCTCTCAAGTTCGTGGTTCATAAATGTGTCATTTTGGGTCCTTAGGCATTTGATCACTTTAGTAATTTTTGAATCACGATTTGTGTGAATCTAAAATTTCCTACATTAGTTTATGATGTTTGGATGAAGATTCTAAAATAAAACAGGGAGTTTAGGCCGTTTTATTATGGTAAACCAAAAATGGAAAAACAGGTACAACGTTGGAAATTATTGTGTCCAGTTTTTTTATTTTGCTGAGATTCAAAATAGCATAACTTGATTTTGGATGAAAGTGAATTTGGGTTCTTTAAGAGTTAACAAGAAAGATGAAAACAGAATGAAAATTTGTTATAGTTTAACCTATCATTTTTTTAAAATTTTATTTTATTTTGGGTTAATAGGCGAGCCCAACCTTATTTGAAGCATATAGAACCCACTCTATGGTATGATATTATTATATCATAACTATGAGTTTAGTGAGTACATAATCATGACTCATCAGTTCAATAGGCCCTCACGACTTTGATTATAAGATAAACCCAAAACGTATCATACCATTAGAGAAAGGACACCCCATATAAGCATATCACCACTTAACTTCCTAAATAATGTGGAACATATGAAAACACACTACACCACACAACTCCCTCAGGAAGCCTTACTTCCTTATAAGGACGCAAACATACACAATCCAGTTGGATCATGGCTTTGATAACATCTTATGTAGGAAGACGTGATCGAACACGAATTGTGTTAAATGAATACGTAAGTATACATATTGCAACAAATAATATAATGATAATAAAAGACCGTTTCCACAGAGATTATGTTATTAGAAACTAATTTTTAAAACAAAAAAATAAAAATGAATTTTTTTTTTAAATTTTAAGAAAGTAAAATTAAAAAAAACTAAAAAGAAATAACAATAATTAATTAAATCAAATTTTGTAACTAAGAAAATATATAAGAAAATATCTAAGAATATTTAATCTCCGAATTTTTAAACTTGTGAATCACAAAAATCCTCCCAATATAATTATCATTCAATGACATGATCAATTGAATCTAATATAGCATCTATTCATCTCTCATGTAAACTACACACCATATAGTAATTAAACTAATCACACTCTCATTTTAATTAAATTGCATACTACTCATTAAGTTCATCAATTATAGATCACATACATAAGAATCATACATATTTGCCTAGAAACTATGCGTGTTATTTAATCAAGATAAACAATTAAATATTTTTTCAAATCTATTTAATTGCTTATATATATCAATTGTTGGCCAAATAATTAATAGCATAAAAATCAGCTTAAATAATATAATTAAATTAAAATCATAATTAGGGTAAATTATTAGATCAACACATGGTGAAAATTAGGCTCATAAGACCCGTAGATTAATAAATTAACTAGACATAATTTTATTCATAAAACTCATATTTTTCATAAATAAAGACATAAAGAAAAGAGAAGAAGAAGAAGTGCAATCAATCTATTAAATTTTAGTACCATTCTTCTCTTGAATCTCTACCAAAATTGTATCTCCTATTGAATTTTTTTGTGTTTTTTCTCCTTTTAGCTCCAAAAACTAATAAAAATTATGTTAATTACAACTCATTAGGTTTTATGGGGTAATTAGGGGGTTAAATATAGTTTAGGTGGAATTTGAACCATCAAATCAACTTTAGATCAAGGCTTGAGATCAAAAAAGGAAAAATTAGCACTGCTACTCAATAACAACATGACACGTGGCACGTAGGGGTTTATTAGGCGAATCAAAGCATGACGCATGGCACGGGAAGATTGGTCTCGGTTAATGAATGTTGATTTATCAACATGTGGTGCAACATGATTCATGGTTATGGATTATGTGTCACAATGATGGAAGGAGTAGATGAATCGCCTAAAGGCACGTGGTAGGACCTTTGACCGCGAGATGAAATTGGAATGAATGTCGTGCTGACACATGGCATAGTGCTTCATCACACTACACACAGGAGATCTGTGATTCAGTCTCTCTACTTGCATGGCATCTGTGTGGTTTGCCCAATCAGCTATTAAGCTTGCCCTTCTGATTGGTCCTACGTTAAGAATTCATAACAAAATCAATAAAAATTCCAAAAAATCCAATAAAATTTTAAAAATTATATTTTCATTCATTTTCACTATAAAGTTATATTTTAATATTTTTAACCCTAAAAATACTACTTATTGCATAGAAGAGCAAATATTAAGCAAAAAAGTGCACTGATAACTCTACTTTCATATTATCATCACACTCCTAAACTTAACTATTTGCTTGTCCTCAAGTAAAGCCAAGTCTAATTAAATAAAATAACATAGGTAGTATATTCATAAATATATATATCTATTAATACATATATATTTAGCAAAAACTATCCCTCTCAAAAGTCGTACAATTCTATGACAAGGACGTTCATATATTCATCAATCAACATTCCATCAATACAAGGATATGAAAGGTTTTTGATGAATTGATTTATGTGTGTGTGGCATATTATATCATCCAATGAATTCATGAAATCAACCTATATGAACATGCTAATCAATTCAATCTTAGAAAAACTCTCATGAGTCTATTTTTCACATCTCTCTCTCCACTAATATCTCTAAGCTAAAAATCAATAAGGACTATACATGCTTATATTGTAAGGCTTAAGTAAGGGTCAATAAATGAAGACATTTACGCTCTTTCCACACCTTAGATATCTTTTTATTCATAATGCATTTTTAACTATAATTGAGCTTTAACTTGATATTTTAGTGCACCATCTCTTATCATTATTTTCATACTCTTTTATTCCACATCTTTATTTTTGTTAACTTCATAATATCCTGAAACTTATTTGGAATTTTCTTTTCTTTTTTTTAGAGGAATAATTGTGTTGTGAGTTTTTTTTTCCTTTCATTTTTTATAGGGTGCATTACATTCCACCTTACTCTATATCATACTTGAAAGGCTCAATCAATCCAAATAAGGCCTAAATCATCTATTTTTCTAAATACTCTTTAGAATTTTTCCTCGATGATCAAATATATTCTAAAAGATGGTAGATCTCATCAACTCGCATAACTCACCACAAATTTTCTCTCGATAAGAACACCAAAATCAATCATGAATATGTGCATAAAAACTTGAATTAATCTAATCAAAAATAGCAAGCATATTACATGATTAATGTAAGTATCTTAATAAGAATGATTCATGGCATAGGAAAACTGGTCTTGATCAACCCATGTTGAGTCATTGACGCGTGGTAGGGGAAGATTGGTCTCGATTAATGCATGTTGAGTCATCGACATATGGCACAATGTGATTTGTGGTTACGGATTTCGTGTCATGACGGTGGAAGGAATGGATGAATCTCCAGAAGACACGTGGCAGAACCTTTGGCCACGAGACAAAGTCAGAATAAACAATGTACTGACACTTGGCATATCACTTCGTCACACTACATAACACACAATCTATGATTGGGCCTCTCTACTTACGTGGAGTCCATGTGGCTTGCCCAGTTAGCTTCTATGCTTGCATGGCATACACGTGATAGTTTCTAATTAGTCTTAAGTTAAAAATTCATTAAAAATTTCTAAAAATTATATTTTCACCCCTTTTCACCATAAAGTTTATATTTTAATATTTTTAACCCTAAAAATACTGCTTATTGAATAAAAAGAACAAATATTAAGTCAAAAAGTGCACTAATAACTTTACTTTCATAGAGTCATCAAGGCCCCACTCTACGATACAATAATGTCCACTTTAGACCATAACTATAAGTTTAGCAAACCCATGATCATGACTAACTGGTTTAGCATGCCTTCATGCCTTTTCTTCTTAAGTAGATCTAAAATGTGTCATACAATTAGAGAGAGAACATCCTTTATAAGCACATTATCAATTATCTTCCTAAGCAATGTAGGAAATGTACAGACACATTGCATTATGATGAGTCAAAAATTGAGGAGGAAGATCTTGAACTAGTTAAAGGTGATATTGGAAAGAGAGTAATACGAATTATTAAGAGGATGTTACTTACACCAATGCAAGCTTAGAATAATCAGAGGCATACTATATTCAAGACTCAGTGTACTATTATGAAGAAGGTGTGTGACTTAATCATATATTATGGATATAGTGAAAACTTGATATCAAATCTTTGTTGAAGACCTTAAACTTACCAACTGAGAAATATTGATAACTTAATAAAGTAGGTTGGATTAAGAAGTTGGCTGAGACTAAAATTATAGAAACCTATAGTTTGTCTTTCTCCATAAGCAAGTACTACTCTGATGAACTATTGTGTGATGTAATTGATATGGAAGCTTTCCATTTGTTATTAGGGAGGCCATGGAAATTTTAAAAAAATGTTATTCTTAAGGGCCATGAGAATAGCTACACATTCCAGTAGAAGGGAAAAAAGTGGTATTTTTACAACTCAAGGACAAACAATCTACAGAAGTATTAACCAAAGCACCTAAACTTGTGTTTGTTACTATGATAGAAGCAAAAATGAGTATGGAACTTCACCACTATTATACATGCTATTTGATATTAACAAAGCTAGCTGACAACAAATAATTACAAGCTCCATATTCATTAAAGCCTTTCCTAGAAGAATTTACATATTAGCTCATACTAAACTACCCAATGAGCTCCATCCAATGCGTGATATTTATCACCAAATTGACTTCATTCTAGGTACAAGTTTACTTAACCTATCTCATTTTGGTTCAGGTATGTAATAACAAGATAAGAACAATAATACCGATATACTGAAATATACTACTTGGATTGAGTCACAGATTAAGTTTCTCTTTAAGATGTTTCGCAGGTTTGCCCAAAATTGTGCAAGCAAACATAGCCTCGTCGTCCCCAGGATAAAACAACCTAGAATCTTTTTTTTTCTTTCTCAGAGTTTCACTACACTGATGAATTTCGGAATGCTACACCTCTAAAGTATTTATGTTTCTCAAAACAATTCAGAATTTTTTTTTTATTCTTTTCTTTGGTTAGCTACTAAGAGAAGTTTCTAAGTTAAATTTTGAAGTTGAGAGCTATGGCACTCTATTTATATTTTTAATAAAAGACGTGACACAATTATGAAAATAACAGTTACAAAATAATGGTCATAAAATAACGGTCATCTCTGGGAGGATAAATAACGGTCATCTCTGGGAGGATAAATAACGGTCATATTTGTTGAAAACATAGTTTTAATAATGAAGTTTTTTTTTTCAAAAAATAAAGTGCACTTCACCTTACACACATGCACATGCACTTGGACTCAGTTCAATACGGCATGGTCGGTCGGTTGGATAGACAACAATGTCAGTGGTGCACACGTGTGTGTGGAATCACAATTACCTATGTCATCTCCCCTTTCACAAAAGTGGATGCCCTTTGGGGCCCAATTCCAATTGTAAATTCTTTTCTATTTAAACATCTTCTAGGAGATGTAAACTAACAATGTGGGACGAAATTTTAAGAGAGTAAAATTTATCATTTATTCTCATCATTATTTTATTTAAATTAATTTTCAACAATCTCCCACTTGAATTTTATATAAAAATGGTTTTCATCAAGCAACTGATCAATTAAAAATTATAAGATTGCGCATTAGTAAAAGGTGTCTATCGACTTGAACCTTTACATAGTGTTTATGCTTTAGAATATACTAGAGTAACTCATAGTTTTAAACTTTATCTCTAACAACATTACACACACAACCTTTCCAAGGTATAGTCGAAAAGCTCGTGCTTTACGGCCATGCACGTGTATCCCAGTATAGTGAATGCTCTAGTAAATTTTGCCCAAATATTTCATAGGAAGTGGCCACATTTTCACATTCACATAAGTGAGTCTATCAAGAGTAATTTTGTAGTGATGTACTCCACTCCACATAGAGTATAGAGCTCATTAAGAGTTAATAATTAACTCATCCTTTCTGTTGCTTCAGGACTTCATGCTTCTAACAATATAAAATGGGATAGCATGATTCATCTCATATCACTTCATGATTTTTTATTACCAATTGAACTTATTTCTTGGGATCTCCAGTATATAAGTTAGGTTACCATCATGACTAACTCTTCATTCTAAGGACATCATCCTCATTCCTTTCGAGGTTTTGAAAACATTTTCTCTTGCTAATCCTTTCGTCAAAGCATCAGCCAAATTTTCATCAGTACATACATGATCCAATCTTATAGCTTTTGTAGAGAGAAATTCTCTAACAATACTATGCTTATGAAATATCTATCATCTCTTGTACTTGTAATAATGGTTCTGAATTTTGCGATAGCCGCGGTACTATCGCAATGGATCAAGATAGCTGGTATCGGTCTTTCCCATAAAGGGATCTCACTTAACTGACTTCTTAACTAGCTTGCTTCTTCACTAGAAATATCTAGTTCTTTCATTTCAGAATCCATCGTAGATTGAGCCAAAATTATTTGTTTCTTAGACTTCCAAGAAACAGCTCCACCAATAATGCTAAATATATAGCCACTATTTGTTTTGAAATCTTCTGATAGAGTACCCCAATTAGCATCATTGTATCCTTCTAGAACAACAGGAAACTTCTTATAATGTAATCCAAGGTTCATTGTTCTCTTAAGGTATCTCATTACCTTTTCAATTGCATTCCAATGCTCTATACTATGTTTACTGGTAAACCTACAAAGTAGTCCCACAACATAAGCTATATCTAGCCTAGTGCAGTCAGTAGCATAATGTAAGCTATCAATGATGCTAGCATATTTAGTTTGTCTAACACCATCTTCGGTGTTCTTGAACAACTTTACACTAGGATCAAAAGAAGTCCATGCAGGTTTGCAGTTAAAGTAATTATATTTCTTTAAGATCTTCTCAATGTAATGAGATTGATCTAGAGAAAGTCACTTTTCAGACCTAGTAATCTTTATACCAAGGATTACACTCGCTTCTCTGAGATTTTTCATATCAAAGTTAGCACATAACAAATTTTTCATGCTATCCATATATAAACATATAATAGTGCAAATGTCATTTTTCTAATTTATAATAAATGTATTTTTCACTTTCATTCATTTTGAATTCATGTGAAATAACTAGATTATCAAATTTTTCATGTCATTGCTTAGGTACTTGTTTTAGAGCATAAAAGGATTTATCTAGTTTACAAATATATTTTCTTGACCTGGGACAACAAAGCCCTCAGGTTGATCCATATAAATCTCTTCTCTTTTAGTATCCATTTACATCCTATGGTTTTGCAACCATGCGGTAAGTCAACTAAATGCCAAGTTCTATTATACTCAAGAGAATCCATTTCATCATCTATGGCTTCTTCCCACAAATTGACATCTAAAGAAGATAAGGATTCTTGAAGAGTTTGGGGATCTTCCTCTAAGGTATAAGCATAAAAATCAGAACCAAAATCTTCAGAGGTTCAAGCTCATTTACTTCTCCTAATTTTAGTGTTTAATTCTTCATTTTGTTCACTAGTTCTAGTTATGGGTAAACTACTAGAAGATGAGCCCTCAATATTCTTCAATTTAAAGGAAAATCTATGTTTATAGAAGTCAGCATCATTTGATTCTATAACTACATGATCATTTAAGTCATAAAATTTATTAAGCTCTACTATTCACAATATATCCTATGAACACATATTCATATGCTCTACTAGCAAGTTTATTTCTTTTAAGATTAGAGATCCTAACATAGGCTAAACAATCCCAAGTTTTAAAATAAGTTAAGTTAGGTTTCTTATTTTTCAAAATTTCATAAGGTGAAATTTTACAAGTAGATTTAGGCAATCTATTTAGCACATAGAAAAAAATTAATAAATTTTCTTCCCACCAATGGGAAGTAGCACTAGAGTTTAATAAAATTACAATAACTAATTTAGTAAAAGTTCTATTTTTTCATTAAGCTTTTCCATTCATTTTAGAAGAATAGGGTGTAGTTTTTTTATGAATGATTCCATGTGTTTTACAAAAAAATATTAAAAATATTGGAATTATTTTTATTGCCTCTATCACTTCGAAATCTTTTTATTTTTCTGTTAAGTTGATTTTCAATTTTAGTTATAAATATTTTAAACATGTCAACCGCTTTACTTTTATTTTTCATTAGATATACATAAGTATAGTCTGAATAGTCATCAATAAAAATTGTAAAATAACATTTTCCATTTCTTGTTAAATACCATCAAGTTCACATATGTTAGAGTGTATTAAGTCTAAACGTTCACATTCTCTAACTACTAATTTATGTGAAGTTTTAGTTATTTTAGCTTGACTACAAAAATCACATTTTTCAAAGTCATTCAAAGATAATTTAGAAAATAGTTCTAAAGTACTTATGTTCTTGGTTATGCGCTTATTAACACGACAAAGTCTAGCATGCCAAATATTAAAAGAACTCAACATATAACCAAAAGAAGAAGTTTTATTAGTTTCAACATTCAATTTAAAGATGCCCTCAATGGCGTACCATTTCCCAAAAAAAATGTTATTCTTAGTTATTGTATACAAATAAGCGCCTATAGTTTGAGTAAACCCAACTTTGTTAAGAAGATAGCCCAAAACTAAGTTTTTTCTCATCTTTGGAGTATATAGAACATCCTTCAAGATGACAATCTTTCCAGAGGTAAACGTCAATTCCACCTTACCAGTACCAGCAACTTTAGTGGAGTGGGAGTCACCCAGTAGCACTTTCTTATCCTCAGACGTAAAATAAGACTTGAACATGTCACGATCATAGTAAACATGGTGAGAAGCACCAGTGTCCACCCACCATTGCTCAGATCCACCAACAAAGTTGATTTAGATATCAAAGCAATAAGATGATCTTCGATAAGGTTTGCTTGTGGGGTAGGATGATTTTTGTTCTGGTAGTTCCTAGCCAAGTGGCGAGGCTTGTTACAACTATAACACATGAATGTGTTATTTCTTGAAGGGGTTGAGGTCTATTTCGTGGAGGATTATTTCTGCTTCTATTTTAGTTGTTACTATTCTGATTATTATTACGATTCTGAGTTTTCATGTTTCTTCCTTTAGGTTTCAGAATTATAGAGGATGATTTCTTATTAGCACTATTATTTGAGACAACAAATACTTCATCTTTTTTATTTTGTTTTCAAGCTTCTTCTTCTATTCTTAGACAGGTTATAAGACTTTCTAAAAAAAAATCCTTATTTTTATGTTATGTCTAAGTGTATTCTTAAAATCTTTCCATGTAGAGGGTAATTTATCTATAATAATAGCAACCTGAAATTGTTCATCTAAAGTCATACCTTCATAAGTTATTTCATGTTCTATCTTCTGCAGTTCATATGATTGAGCGTCCACAGATTTATCATCAATCATTTGGTACTTCATGTATCTACTAACAACATACTTTTTTGTTCCAACTTCCTCAGTGTCATACTTCTTTTGAAATGCATCCCAAATTTCCTTAGCAAACTTATCAGAATTATAATAGTCATACAAATTATTAGTTAAACCATTAAGAATAAACTTTTTGCATAGAAAATCATTTTCCATCCAAGTATCTAAGTCCTTAGTTGTAGCTTCAATAAGAGGATTAGGCAGTATTATTTTTTCAGCAGTAAGAATATTATCGACCTTTTCCATGGTTAAGAAAAATAGCATCTTTTGTCTCCATCTTTTAAAGTGTAATCCCTTCAAATGAAACAGTTTGTTTATATTAATAGTTAACATTTCTGTAGACATGGCAGATAGAAAACATCTTAAAATTGTTGGTTCAGGTATGTAATAACAAGATACGAACAATAATACTGATGTACTAAAATGTACTATTTAGGTTGACTCGTAGACTAGGTCGTTCTCTTTAAGACATTTCGTGGCTCTACCCAAACTTGTGCAAGCAAACACAACCTCGTTGTCCCAAGGATAAAATATCCCATAATCTTTTTCTGTCTCAAAGTTTCACTGCACTAATGAAGTCTGAAATACTACACCTCTAAAGTATTTATGTTGCTTGGAAAACTTCATAAAACAATTTTGTATATTATTTTCTTTGGTTAGCTACTAAGAGCAATTTTTAAGTTATATTTTGAAATTAAGAACTATGGCCCTCTATTTATAGCTTGAAAAAAGATGTGCAAAGTTCGCACAATTATGACAATAACGGTTATAAAATAATAGTTATATCTAAGTGGATAAATAATGGTCATATCTGTTGAAAAAAATAGTTTTAATAATGAATTGTGTTTTCAAAAAATAAAGTGTCACCTCACCCTCTCACGCACTCGTACTCGGTATGGCATGGTCGGCGGTGTGCGCGCGTGTGTGAAAACATAATATCCTTAGTCCTCTCCCTCTCCACAAAAATGGGTACCCCTTAGAGCGCAATCCCAATTGTAAATCCTTTCTATTTAAACATCTCTTAAGATATGTAAATTAGCAATGTGAAAAAAAATTTAAGAAAGTAAAATTTAGCACTTATTCTCATCATTTTTTTATTTTAATTCATTTCCAGCGCCTCCTTATCAAATGAGTCCATAGGAGCATGGTATCCTTCAAAAAATGGTGCATGGATTATTGAAAAGGAAGCTATTATGAATTAGTTTGAGCTCGTGTGCAATTCATACCCTCTTGGTTCCAAAAGAAGATCATACATAGAGGATGTGTGTTGATAGTCATGCCATCAAAAAGACAACAATCAAATACTGCTTCTGAATTCTAAGACTTGAAGATATGTTAGATAAACTAGAGGGTTCACACATATTTTCTAAGCTAAACTTGAAAAATGGTTATTACCAAATCAGTATTAAACCAAGAGACAAGTGGAAGACGGTCTTCAAGACTAGAAAAAGGATGGTATGAATGACTTGTTATGCCATTTGGCTTATGTAAAGCATCTCATGAATTAGGTATTGAAGCTTTTTATTGGAAAAAAAATTGTAATTTACTTTGATGACATATTGGTTTTTAGCAAAGGGAAAGATGAGCATTTGACAGGTAAATCTTTGAAGCTGTGAGATTAAATAAACTTTACCTCAATTAAAAAAATGTGAATTCTTAACTACTAAGCTCTTTTTTTCGATTCATTATTTCTACCTAAGGTATGTCAACTGATGATAGCAAAGTTAATGCTATAAAAGAGTGGTCCATTCCTAAAACTATTTAGGAAGGTACAAGCTTCCACGACCTTGCTTCCTTCTATATTCATACAAGGGTTTAATAACATCATGACTCCCATTACAAGTTGTCTCAACCAAACTAAACTTCAATGGGAGGAGGTAGAAGACAAGAGTTTCCCTATTATCAAGGAAAAGTCGACTTCTATGCCCATCTAACTCTTCTAAATTTTAACCAACCTTTTGAAGTATAAATTGATGCTTCCATGATTGGAATGGGAGCTATGCTTATCCAAGATAGTAGACCTATGGAATATTACTATTAAAATCTCAACGAGTCTAGGCAAAAATGGTCCACCATAGAACAGAAGTTTTATGCCGTTAAAAGGGCTCTCTTAAACATTAGGAGCATTATCTCATAAGTAAAGGGTTTATTTTACATAGTGACCACATTCATCGCAATTTGTCAATTTTTAGAAAAATTTAAGCCAAATGCGTGCTAGATGTGTAATGTTTCTACATAAATTTATATTTGTTTTCAAATAAAAAAGTGGAAAGAATAATCTAATGGCTTATGCTCTAACTAAAAGGCAACATATTGTTACTTCCCGCTCAAATTGTCCCTTAAAATCCAAATAAATGGTGGTTGCCTAAAGGATCTAGACTTTTCTACATGGGAAAGTTCTAGAGTGACCTAGAGATGTCTAGAAGGAGCTAGAGTTGGATGGATTCAACTCAAGCCTTGAAGACTCTAGAATATTTTAGAGTACACTGGAAGGTGCCGGAATATTCTAGAACGTACTGGATGGTTCATGAAGGATGTGGAAGTCTCTACAAGCTTACGGAACATCCTAGAACTTGCATGAAAGAACTAGACAATCCTAGAAGACTCTAGAGTTGGCTAGAATGTCCTAGAACCTTGTGGCATGGTGTAGATAAAACTAGAACACTCTTGTACATTCTAGACTTAGAAGAATCTAGAAAGTGGTGGCATAGCCTTAAGCTTGGAGCCACATTATAAATAGACCCATTGGTCTTCATTTGTATGCATCCTTGGAAATCTTGGGAAATTGTAAGATAATCTCTCTCTAGAGCAATACAAGCCATTCTTTACAAACTCTCTCTCTAGTTCTTGCTTTACTCTTGAATCCTCTCAATCTCTAAGTCTCTTTCTAATCTCTTTGGAGAATTTCGTTCGGATGAAAGACAGGCTTAGTGCAACGGACCGTGTTAAGTGCTGCACGATCGCTATTTAAAATTTAAGGTCGTGACAATATGCTCACAATTCTCAGGATTGAGATTATTAGCTTCGATGGAATTATCCTTTGAAGATGAAGATTTCTCTTCCATTTGGTTACTTTAACAACATGGTCCTACCAATGGGTTCCATATCCAGTAAGCATATCTATCCAAATATAATAAGCTTAATATTCCCAAGACATCCCTTAGAGATATGCTTACGAAGGATTTACATGAAAATGGCATGGCAGCACATACTGGCAGGGATAAAACAATTATTTCCTTGGAAGACAGGTACTGTTGGCCACATTTAAGAAGAGATGTTGAAAAATTTGTTCGACTATATGCCATGTGTCAAAAAGCTAAATGATAATACTCAAAACATTAGGCTACATTCTCCTTTGTCTGTTCCAGATTCAATATGGAAAGACCTTAGTATGTACTTTATCTTGGGATTGTCTAAGATTGAGGGGTATGTTGATTCTGTGCTAGTCATGATGGGTAGGTTTTTAAAAATGTCCCACTTTATTCCTTGTAAGAAAACTGTTAATGCTAACTTTATGGCCTCATTATTCTTTAAGGAAATTACTTGGCTCCACGTGGTGCCTAAGTATATGACATTTGATAGAAATGTTAAATTTATTAGTCACTTTTGACGAGAATTATAGAAACGATTCAATACAATTCTAATTCAAGAATGTTTATCACCCACAAATTGATGATCCAACTGAAGTCGTCAACAAAACATTAGGTAACATGATAAGGTGCTTGGTTGCCCAAAGAATGGGGCATGGTACTTCCTCGGGCAGAATTTGCTTATAAAAGCATACTCAACAAGTGCCCTTTTGCTATAGTTTATACTAAGATGTAATTATGTTGTTGATCTCTTTGTTGTGGATTGTTCTTCAAACAAAAATCGACTCCCTCTGGCTGCTAATTATCATAAATTGTTTGATCAAGTTAAATATTGAGCTCACTAATGCTAAATACAAGTATGATGTATGGAGGTCTCATTCTAAGTATAATATTATACGGACCATAATTATGAGTTTAGTGAACTCACGACTATGACTTCCCAGTTCAACGAATTGTCACTTATTTTTTATGAAGTAAATTTAAAACATGTTATACCATTATAGAGATGATATCCTTTATAAACACTTCATTACTTAGTTTCCTAAACAATGAGAGACATAGATAAACACATTACATCATATAATCTTTTTAGAGAGCCTTACATCCTTGTAAGGATGCAAGTTCACGTAACTCAATTGAGTTATCACTCTACTAATTTAGGGTAGAAGCCTTTAGATTAATGGAAATGGAGCTCTAAAAGTGGAAAGAACTCGTTCCAGCCTCAAAATTATTGACACAATATAATCCTCAAGATTACAAGATTGTCTAACAGAAATTACAAGTGCCAAAACTCATGCCTTACCTGTTGCTTTTAGTATTCAATAAGTAGTTCCAAAATGTATCGTTTTGGACAACTACCCTATATACGTGTGCAAAAAACCAACAAGTAGATTCTTAAAGGAGCTAAACGACAATTATTAAGGAAAAATAACATATTAATAAAATACTCTTCATAACTAATTTAATTACTAATCATGAGAGACAGCTCCTGCATCACTAATTATTTTTTCAAAGATATTTAAACTATTACAAATTTAACCCAAATTTAATTGATTTGATAATAGAATTACGATACAAATTATCACCCCTAATAAATAATAATAAAATAGAACAATATCTATTTTTTAACTTTTATCTATTTTACATTTGGGTTACTTAACTTCTTCTTTTTTTTGTAATATTGATCCAGGTTTTTAATTAAAAAAATTAATCCAAATTTACAGATTATATTGAAATTTTATTGTATCAATCATAATCAACGTGTTAAAAATGATGAACTAAATTTAGAGATTTTTTTTTTTGTCAAAATTGACTACATGTGTCATACATATTAAATTGAACAATAACATTTGTAAAAATTTAAAAATAATTAGAAAAGTACCAATAATTAAATTAAAGATATTAAAACAAAATATTATAATGACATAAAGCATAAAAACACTAGTAATTAATTAGTGTATAGAACCACATAAAAATAACTAAAATGATTTAAATTTATTGTTCATTTTTTGTGTCAATACATTGTTATTATCGTCAATTATCTGAGTTTAAAAAACTCGACAAAACGAAATAAAAATTTATAATAACATAATCATACTACAAAATTTTATCTTGCAAGAAATATAATCATAATTCTTTTTTCTTAAATTTTCATAAATACCCTCCTATTTGTCATAACACATGTGATCAACTTTAACCAAAAAGGAAGAAAACATTATTCAAAATGATTAAAAAGAAATATTAATACTTCAATTTTAGTATTAAAACTAAACATTTTAATAAGATAAGACAAAAAAATATAAATAAATTAACTTGGATACCTCTAAGTTACCAACCACACGTGTCTCTCGTCAATTCATAGCTCCTAATCCTATTCCTGCCGCAAATCCCATTTTTTCCAATATTTCATTAAAGCCAAACCTACATTATATTGTTTAATTACTCTCCATGGCCAACATAAACATCTTTCCTGGAAAAACCTCACAAAATCAGCAACAAAATAGGAATGCATATCCTACCATAAGGTGACTGATTTTGTAAAAAATGCTCCATTTTTGGTTTTCAACTGAAGCTTCATCGCGCTGATGGCCAATGGGTGTATTTGTAGACCCAAAAGGCCAAGTGGAGATCGATAGTTCCACATTTCCTAAAGAAAAGGTAGCAAGGGAATGATTTTTCCCAATTTTCTCAACAAGATGACAGTTTTCAGAAGCATAACCAATTTGTGCCTCCATGTTTTGATATGTAATTGTATTCTTGGTTTGACAAGAGTTTCAAGAGAAAAATTTAACATATACAGGCTCTGTGCATTAATTTGTGCTATAACTAGGAGCTGCTCATTCCAGGTCCACAAAATGCATCTGGCTCAAATAATCTGGCAGATTCATCATTATAAACTCCAGGTATAACTCTAATCTCAGCTTCTTCTGGAGCTGCATAATATATCTTCAGGATTTCATCCATATTCACAAGAAAAACAACAGATACCAGCAATGTTACTCCAAGACTAACAAGAGTGTATTTTAGACGGCTCAACACAGGCTTCACCTATAGAGAAACAAGAGACATTAATTACTATAAACAGATGTCGTTTTAGGAAATTACATAAAATAACAACCCAAAAAATTATAATAACAAAAACAACTCCTCATTCATATGAACGAGATCACGAGATCGAACTGGATGAAGTTCAATATTCAAAAAATTTAAATTATTGAAGTTCAACTTAATCAGTTTTTAATTGGAAGGCATTCAATATAAAATGTTTAAACCGAATTTTTTTTATTAAAAAAATATATATATATTGAACATAGGAGTGACAAATCATGTCAATCGTGTCAACCAATTTAACAAACGGGTCAACCATTAATAAAAACATTTTTATCGTGTCGAGTTGTCTAGGGTTAAATTATAATGAGGTCGATTTGAAAATATTCAATAAAAAAATATTATTTTAACCAGATATAACTTTATAAATTCATTTGAGTCGGTTTGTGTTCGGTCAAATTTAATGAATAAAATAATACTAGAATATTAATTTAACTGGTTAATTTCAGGTTATCGTATCATATTTGACTCATTTAACAAATTGGTTAAATAGATCGTGCCATATCGTATCAGGTTACTTCATATTCAGATCGACCTTGTATCGTATTATCGGGTTAAAAATTCTCAAATGTGTTATTTTTATGATTATAAGTTTTAAGGTGTGTTATAAATGTTGTTTTTTGTTATTTTTTAATACATTCTGGGTGGGGTTTCAAGAGCTCCCTGAAGATAGTGCCAAATCTTTACCAATTGTACAAGAAAGCAATTGGCGTTTATACGGATATATTCTAAAACTAACGTTTAAAAAAAAATCCATTTGTTTAACCTTCTTATATAGATTTTCCTGTTTACTTTAAATTCTGAAACAATATACTCCTAATCCTAGGCATATAGTAGAAGAGCAGCTCAAGGACCAATTGCAGTAATGCATTTCTTGGTAGATTATTCCAACTTTCCGAGTGCCATTAAAAAAGTCTTAATACTAATTCTATCTATTAAAGAATATAAATGAATTGTTAGGCCCACTTCCAACAAACTTAAACTTTTGAAAGAATTGATGTATGATGTTTTTACATAGTACCAAAGCTATAAAGTATTGGGATTGAATCCCTATGGTAATCCCCAATGTCCATTAAAATTCTCAAATATGATGGACTTTGTAAAAAGAAAAGAAAACCCACTATTGAAGAAAATTCAAGTGAGAAACTTTGCAAAGACAGCTACCCACTCGAGGGAGAATATTAAATAGTATAAATAAATTGTTAGACCCCCTCCCACAAGTTTTAGCTTTTAGGAGAATTAGTATCTGAAACATATATAATATAAACATAAACATTTCCAAATTTGGGTCCTTAATTAACTACTTTGAGTCTGCTCAACATTTATTACTTACAGAGAAGGAACCAAGTAGACGATCACGTGCCAACACTTCAGCACTCTTCACCCACATCTGCCGAAAAACCACTTAGATTTTAAAATGCAAACGCTCAAACTGGAAATGGGTATTGTGATCAGTAAAATGTAACAGAACTTATTAGATGAGTTGGCATCACAATATGACCTGTAAACAAAGTTTAGTATATATATGCGCGTACATACATATATATTTTTATATATTCTAATTATTCTAGGATATTCCTAGCTGTCATACCGTGTATATAATTAAGATTACTTATTACCTATCCTAATAAGTTATCCTAATTTAAATGACTTTTTTATGTGTATAAATACCCAATTGGGTCAATGAATAAATCAAGTTTTTCACCATCTAATTAACAAGGACCAATACTCAGTAAATTGACCCTAGTGAAAACAACCCGGATATGCTTGCCACTTGGTAAAATTTACTGAAGTTGTGTAAGAAATTCCAGAGAGGCATAGCTCGTTATTATGTACATCTGTAAATGTGACTAAGCTGTTATGCTTTCTAAATAGCAGGACTTGCTGAACTTCACACCTATTGTATATTATATTTCAAGCTCTTTACATATAGTGATTTGACAAAGGACTGTTATCATTGTTTTCCCCTTTATGTCAAGTTTAGTTGGTAGGAAAAGGAATAATTTTTTACAATTTTATGTTTAGTTATACTATAAATTGGAAATAGAATGGAACCAATTCCTAAAAGAGAAGGAATCAGAATTCCATCCCCATTAAGAATTATGATTCCATTCCTATGATAATTTTTGGTTCTAATTTTACCCTAACCTACAAATATAACCCTAAATCCTAAACCCTATATCCCAAAACCCCAAACCCCCAAACCCTCAAACCCCAAAACCTTAAACCCTAGACCATATTTAAAAATAATAATAATTTTAATAATATATTTTATTTTTAAGTAATTATTTAAAAAAATAATGATTTTAATAATTTATTTTATCTGACAAAAAAATAACAACTAAATGACATTATTTAACTTTATTGAGTATAAGGATATTGAGATAATATACAATGTTTTTCATTCTATTCCAATTGTAAATCAAACAATGTAATATTGATTTATTCTTTGATTATAGTGATCAAACCAAACAATGTAATAATAATATTGTTTCCTTTCCATTTAATTTCATTCCCATTTCTTTTCCATTTTGTGAACCAAATATCACCTTAAAGTTTCATCAATGAAAAGTTCCAATTTCCAGACTTCTATATTAAACAATTGCAATTACCATCTCTTATACAGATAAGAGTAATGTCATTTTATCATCTAATAGTGTAAATTTTATCTTTTATATGCTTTGCTTCCCTATTTTACTGACTATTGTATCATTTCCACACTTAAAGAACAGAATGCCCAAAGAATGTTTCTAGATTCTTACCTTATTTCAAATAAAGGCAAGTACATTAGCATGTCCTTAACAAGTTTCTTCATCTTCTAATGGTATCATAGTGTAGTAGTGATTATCAATTGCAATTACATCATTAACAAATGCAAAGATAAAGGTCATTAGGTCATATAACTTTATTTAGAACTACATGGAAAGCTTAAAATAAATTAACAGACAATAATGAAAACTTCTGAACAAAGAAAAAAATAACTTTTCAATTAAGGCTTGGTTTAGACATTATACTTCGATATAGCTCAACACTCTGCCTAACATGCCCGGACTAAGCCTAACCAGGCCTAAATGCCATAATCTCCAGCCAGTTTTAAGTTTCATTGAAGAAAGCAAAACCTTCCTCTGACACCCATTGGTCTCTTTTTAATTAAATTGTAGTATCTTAATTTGATTACTATAATTTGATGTGTTAAAATTGATAAAGAGATAAGTTTGATCAAATTCGACTTGAAAAGACGTGGTTTTTGTCCAAGTCTTCACCAACGTTTCTTCGAGTCTCATCATGGCTCGCCGTGCTCCACAAAGTTCTTACTAGGGTTCTTGCCAACCACTCACCAATCCTTTGTTGAGGTTCGCCGACTCCTCGCCGAGATACTCAATAAGACATTACTGTTGAGTTAGCGAGGACCCGGAAAAAGGCCTATAAATACCCATCTTTTTCACTCATCATTCTCTATATTAATTTTCGCACTCCTAAAAATTTGAGATTTATAATCAAGTGGGATATCAATCATTGATCTTTTTCCCTACATTATCAATAAGGTAATCCTTCCACCTATTTTAGTGTTTGCATGGTTTAAAAGCATTGATTACTACTGATGGAATGATGTTGATATTTTATGAATAGATTTGTCAATGGTGAAAGAAACAGTGTCAGGCTTAGAAGTAGGCGTACAAAATGAAGCATTTCCAAGTAGGAGAATCTCTACTTTTCTTACATGCATTATGATTTAAAAATGTATCATGCATATGCACTTATGATTATCGAGATTGATGCTCTGATTTAAATAAATAGCTATTACACCATGATTACTATTTAAGTATATATATTTATGTAAATATAAAAAGTATATGATATATATGTATTTATATGAATATTATTACAAAAGATGATAAATACATGGCATCAAAAATTTATTTGTGCATGCATCATGAACATTATGGAGAGAACATGTTTTGGGTAGTTTCTTGGGGTTTATTGAGATCTTGCAGATTGTTGTACCCAAGGGAAGCTAGTTTACTTGTGTGATTATATGTGAGTTGCAGACTTGGTTATTGTTATTGGCCGGTATTTGGATAAGAGTTATAAGTCGACATATTACTTTATGTTTTACATGTATCTTGGAACTGGACTAATACATGCAATTTTATTGTACGTCATTTATTTAAATATTGTATGATATGAGTCACTTCCTTGGAACAAACACTCAACCCTATATGGAAGGGAGTAATTACAAGGTATATATGGGGTGATCTATACAATATGCACACATCATTATGTTTAATATTATTATTATATTAAGATTTCCTATTGAGTTAGTCGTAGCTCACTCAACTACTCCTTAATTAATTTTTCAAAGTTTCTAGGTTGAATTAATTTTTCAAAGTTTCAAGGTTGAAATAGAGAAACGTAGGTTTAGCATGAGTACAAGAAGACTTTTAAGGTTCATATGAAACCGTACATTTTATTGGCTATTCTTATTGTAGAGTTGGCACACTAAGACCACTTTGTTGTAATACTTGGATTTGTAAAACAAAGACTTTTGTCTCTAATCTTTACCATATTGGTATTGTTTGTAATATAAATCAGAATTTATGTTTTAACTCGTTTTCAAAAAATAATCCTTTCAGGGTATACCCGCACTTTCTATTTTTGTTAGTTTTAAATAGCTTCCCAAAATTAACAACTTGTTTTAAATTTTTCTTTAAATTTATTTTCTTTTCTTCCATTTACATACCAACTTTTTTAGGCGTGATAATTTGATATTTAGAACACAATACCGAACTTCTTTGAATATAAAAATTGTCATAAGAACATAATCCTCTTTTTGTTTTCTCAAAGTTATTTTCTTTTGTCTTAGCATGCTTCCTCGTAGAAGAATAGCCAAGAATGTGGTGGGCGTAATATTTTACTTGCACTCCCTAGATTGGTAACTCATGATGAGCCCGAAGAGAAAGGTAGAGCTTACTATCTCAAAGAGTTTGAAAATATTTGTCCTCCTTTGACAGAACTCTGAACTCTGATATTGCTAAAGGATGATTTCTAGAGATAAAAAATGTTGGATTAATTAACTGTTATTTTTTTCTTTCAATAATTTCCAAGATGTCACCTTTCCTTAGTTAGATGTCAATTTTCCTTAATTGTTGTGGTTGTCCTTGATCTAAGGAGAAAGTTAAGGATATAGCTATCTATTAATCTTTATTCTCGACCCAATTTTTATAACAAGAAATAATAAAATTTTAACCGTCAGTTTTTCATGGTAATAGAGCCACCAGTTCTAGATAGATTACCAACAGGCCATGAATGGTAAGAAAAAGAAATCCTTTGCGCCAAGGGATAATTCAGGCAATAATTCTAGTGCAACCGGAGGAGGTGTCAGTGCAGCAAACACCCAGACTAGCACACCAGAACAGAAGACTGGCAAAGTATTTACACACAACGACAGCAGCAATTTGTTTGGCTCTTCTTCTTTTCAATTGAAGATTCGCAAATTGAATAGCCATAACTACTTAGAATGGGCTCAGCAATCTGGAGAATCAACAAAGCCACCAGTGGGAGATCCAACGATGGCGATATAGAGATCTGAAAATTCTCTAGTCAAGGCTTAGCTAATCAATTATACAGAACCGGCTATTGCAAAACCCCATATATTCTTACCTACAGCCAAGCACGTGTGGGATGCAGTACGTGAGATGTACTCGGATTTAGAAAATTCCTCTCAAATTTTCAAATTAAAAGCAATGATGTGGAAATCTAAGCAGGGAGATCATGATGTTACTACATATTACAACAAAAAATTTATGTTGTGGCAGGAATTGGATCTTTGCTATGAGGATAATTGGGATTGCACGGCTAATAGTTTTCGTCACAAAAAACGAAAAGAGAACGATAGAGTCTACGTTTTCCTTGCTGGACTTAATCAAGAGCTGGATGAAGTCAGAGATAGAATTCTGGGTAGGAAGCCACTGCCCTCCATCCGAGATATCTTCTCAGAAGTGCGAAGAGAAGAAACGAGAAGGAAGGTGATGTTTGGGAAACAAGAACCAAGAACTTACGACTCAACCCTTGTATCTAGAGGAGCAGACACCAAGGAAGAAAGAAGAAATTCCAAGCCAATGCCTTGGTGTGATCATTGCAAACATCCCTGGCATACTCAAGAGACACTCAAGAGACCTGCTAGAAACTCCATGAGAAACCACCTAATTGGAAAAAGAAGTCCACAGGAGAGAATCAAAATTCTCAAGCTCATGTCATTGAATCAGAGCATGAAACCTCTTCAAAAACGCAGCCATTCACAAAGGAACAAATAGAGGAAATTTGTAAAAATATTCAGTCCCAAAACCATATAAATTCAAACCCTTCTTGTTCTTTGGCTCAAAAAGGTAATCACCTAGTTTCATCATGTCTTGGCGTAGAGTCTAATGTGTCTTGGATCATTGATTCTAGGGCAACCGATCATATGACTGGATCCTCTCAACTGTTTTCTTCATATAATGCACGTGCAGGAAATCAAAGTGTAAAGATAGCAGATGGAACTTTCTCGATCGTAGAAGGAAAATGTTCAATTGTTATTTCCCCTAATTTCATACTTCACAACACTCTCTATGTTCCTAAAATATCCTGTAATCTGTTGTCAATAAGTAGCTTAACTCAATCACATTTGTCAAGCTAAATTTTCTTCTTTTGATTGTTACTTTCAGGATTTGACTACGGGGAAGATAATTCACAATACTAGGCAAGTTGGATGTCTTTATCTCTTCAAAGATACCCACAACTCAAAAAGGCAATCCTAGATGACTTGTCTCAATTATATTTCAATTCTTACTGATGATGACATTATTTTATGACATTTTAGATTAGAACATCCAAATTTTCATAATTTGAGACGTTTCTTTCCAAAGCTTTTCATCAATAAATATCCATCTTTATTCAAGTATGAAATTTGTGAACTTACAAAGCATCATCGGACCCATTTTCATGTTCAACACTACAAGGTCACAAAACCATTCACTAGGATCTATAGTGGTGTATGGGGCACTCACGAACTAAAACAACATTTGGGCAAAAATGATTCATAACCTTTATTGATGATCATGCTTGAATATCTCGAGTCTTTTTACTTCATGAAAAATCTAAGGCTACAAATGTATTTAAAAAAAAATTACATGGTTTAAACACGATTTCAAATATTTTGGAGTGATAATGGCAGACAATATTTTAACAAGATATTAGTAAAAACATTTGCTCAAAAAGACAATAGTCACCAAAGCCCTACCTAACACTCCACAACAAAGTGGAGTGACATAAAAGAAGAATGAACTTCTCTTGGAAGTTGCTAGATCCTTGTCAATGAAAATAGGGATCAAATATCTGTGCCATTGCAGTATGAAACTTAGAAAGAAAAAGAAATGTGTGAGAAGCAAGGTGGTATTCGTCACAAAGGGATAGCCTATGAGAGGAAATATCCAAAACAAGAAGAGGGAACCAAAAACAAAGAGCTTGGCCAAGAATCTGACTCAAGGACAAACCTGGAGGTTGAAAATCAATCAAGTAACCCTCAATTCAGCAATAGTCCTATGAATCTTGTTCCCAATTCAGATTCCACATTAGAATCAGATAAAACTCTAGAGATGCCTGGTTTTTTACCTGATTATCTTGTTTCTGAAAATGGCCAAAGTAATGAATCTGCAACTGCTTTTCATTAAAAAAATAATATGAAAAATAAAAAAACCAAGGAATCCAAACTTATAAAAGAGATGGATGATGTTCCCAACTCAACTAATGATGTCTCAAACAATGAACATAGGGATCAAATATCTGCGCCATGGCAGGATGAAACACAAAAAGAAAAAGAATCTGTCATTTGAATTCAAGATTAAAGATCTTGGACAACTTAGATATTTTCATAGGATGGAGATTTCCAAATCAAAGAAAGGGACAATAATGTCTCAACAAAAATATATTCAAGACCTCTTAAAAGAAGCAAGGATGACTGGATGCAAGCCATCAAATACTCAAGGAATTTAACTCCAAGCTAGGAAAGGCTAAGGAAAGGGTTCCTATGGACAAAGGTCAGTATCAACGTTTCGTGGGGAAGTTAATTTATCTATGTCACACTCGACCAAATATTTCATTTGTTGTTAGTATGATAAATCAGTTCATGCATGCTCTATATGAAAGATGCATGGAAGCTGTGTATAGAATTCTAAAATACTTAAAAGGAACTCTAGTGGAAGGTTTGTTTTCAAAAAGAATGATCAAAGAGGAAATTTAGTTTATACTAATGCAAATTGGCTGGATTCGATATTGACAGAAAATTCACTCCTGAATATTGTACCGTTTTATGGGAAAATTTAGTGACATGGAGAAATAAAAAAGCAAAATATGGTAGCTAGAAACAGTGCAAAAACATAATACAAGGCAATGGCTAATGGAATGTATGAAATAATTTGGTTAAAACAGGCTTTGCAAGAATTTGGTAAATCAATGGAATTCACCATGAAGCTATTTGGTGATAATAAGTTTGCAATGCAAACAATTTAGTTCAACATGACCGAAAAAAATATGTGAAGATTGATAGACATTTCATAAAAGAGAGGTTCAAAGATGGTGTCATCTACATACCATTCATGCCTTTTAACTCAACAAATTGCAAATGTATTTAACAAAGGATTACTTAAACAGAATTTTGAGTTCTTTGTAAGTAAGTTGGGCATGATCAACATCTATGTACCAACTTGAGGGGAAGTATCAGATTAATTAACTGTTATTTTTTCTTTCAATGATTTTCAAGAAGTCACCTTTCCTTGATTGTTGTGATTCTTCGAACTAAGGAGAAAGTCAAGGAAAGTTAAGGATGTAGCTATCTATTCAATCCTTGTCCTCCACACAATTTTTATAACAAGAAATAATAAAATTTTAGTCATTAGTTTTTCAAAAAAGAAGATAGACACATTATCCATACTCAAACGTTTCAGGACATAGACACATTATCCGTACTCAAAAGTTATAGGACTGGTTTAGCTTCGTATTGATTTTCTAGAGAAGTTGACTACTGGGAGAACTCAGTAAGTCAAGAAAGAGAGATTGAGGCCATTGGATGCGATGAATTTGAAATGATGTTTTATGAACGATTCTTCAACGAAACTACTGAAGCTAATAAGATGGTGGAATTCATGAATCTCATGCAAGGTGAAATGACAATGATTTAGTATGAGTTCAAATTCAACCAGTTGTCGAGATTCACTAAAAACATGATGGCTAGAGATGAGAATAAAGCTACCAAGTTTATCATGGGATTACGTGTTGACACTCATATTCAATTGATATATCAAGGGGTCAAGATCTACAGTGCAGCTACAACATCAACATATCGAGATGAACGAGTTAAATTCAAATAGCAAAGACCTTAGATTTGTTGTTAAAGTCCAAGGAAAATAAAAACTTATTCAAATTTTGCAAAAGAGATATCAGAGTGGATCTTTAGGAAGTAACTTGTTTGGTAGTCCTCATCTTTATCCTTATGTTTGCAATTATTGCCATGAATCAGGTCATGCCAAATAGAATTATCCTTTTGGACAATCGAATCAAAGCCATGGTAAAGGACTGCATTCAATGTTTAGTTTTGGAGATTCTTGACCTTAACAAAAGGTTTTTTTCAGGGCAAAGTCAATCATCTAACTGGCAACCAAAATAGTCATATCAACAACTCAGACTATCCTATCAAGCATCGTCTTCTCAATCTTACGAACAACTGAAACATTCATTTCAACAAGCATAGCATGCTTCTTCTCTTCAACCATTTCAAAGATCTCAATCCCTCAAAATCGAAAATAAAGACAAAGGAGTTGTTACTCATAGACAAGCTTATTCAGTTGCAGGATCACAGGCACAACCAGAACCTAATGATGTGGTAGAAGGTACTATACTTCTATCTAACTCTTGGGTATGTGTACTTTTTGATACTAGTGCTACGAATTCCTTTATCTCTTTGTTCTGCATGCAATTACTGTATTTAGAGTATAAATTGTTACATTATCCCTTGTTCTAACTACCTTTAAGAGTATCTTTAGAAACACAATACATTTGTAAGAACTACGTTATCATTTTTAGTGGTCATCTCCTCGTACCTAGAGATGAATCATTTTGATGTCATTCTAGATATGGATTGATTAACTAGATAACAAGTTATTGTTAACGATTTCGAAAGAAAAGTCACACTACAAACTTCCAAGGGAGTGAAGGTTCAATTTTTCGGAGAGAAGGATATTGTTCTTTCTAGTGCCTTTTTGAAGTCTTGCTTGAAAGGAAAAAGAAATAGCGACGGTGTAGCTTTACTAACTGCACTTGAGATAAATGATGCAAGTAAAAGTCTAAACATAATTCCTATTGTAAATGAATATTAACATGTATTTCCATAAGAACTACCCAATTTACCTCTGGTTAGAGAGATTGATTTCGTAATCAAATCATATCTAGGTACGAGTCCAATTTCGATGGCTCCTTATTGTATGGTGCCAAGTGAAAAGAACGAATTGAGGGAACAATTTGATGAATTGTTGAGGAAAGAATTTATTCAACCAAGTTCTTTTCATTGGGAGAACATGTTATGTTCGTCAAGAAGAAAAAGGAAGTTTCAAATTGTGTATTGCACCGTTAACTTAACATAGTGACAATCAAGAACAAGTAATCATTTACCTCGGATCTATGAATTATTTGATCGTGAAGTTTCTTTTTGAAAATCAATCAAAGATCAAGATGTCATTAGCTACGGGTTAAGGAATCGAACATACTCAAGATTTTTTCCAATTGCAGTACGGGCACTTTGAGTTTGTGTAATGCCATTTTGCTTGACAAACGTCGTTGTTACCTTTATGAATTTAATGAAACAAGTATTTTGACCTTATTTAGATCATTTTATCATCGTGTTCATTAATGATATATTGATTTATTCCAAGACTTGTGAAGTATAAGAGAAACACTAGAGAATTGTTTCACAAACGTTTAGAGAATACCATTTATATGTGAAGTTCAAAAATGTAATTTTTGGCTCACTGAAGTCAAACTTCTAGGGCATGTTATATCTGGAAATAGGATATCAGTTGATCCATCCAAATTTGTAGTATTGAATTGGAAAAAGACATAAGAACGTGATTGCGATACAAAGTTTCTTGAAATTAGTTAGATATTATCGACGTTTCATACAAGGTTTCTCGAAGATCACCGCACCTCTAACACAACTTACATGAAAAGGTGTTAAGTTTATTTGGAGTAAATAATGTGAAGCAACTTTTCAAGAGTTAAAGGTACGACTAACAACCGCATCAATTCTTGTAGTATTAGTCAACAACAAACCTTACATAGTGTTTACTGATGCATCATTGCAAAGACTTAGATGTGTTCTGATGCAAAATAATTGTGTTGTTCCTTATGGGTCTCGACAACTCATGACTCATGAATAGAAATATCCAACACATGATTTGGAGTTAGCAATTATTGTGTTCACTTTGAAGATGCGAAGATGTTATCCATACAGTGCCAAATTTCAAGTTTCTCAAATCGCATGAGTCTCAACTATCTTTTCACACAAAAGGAACTTAATGTGAGACAAAGAAAATAGGTAAAGTATCTTGAGGATTACAATTTTTCTCTGTAGCATCCTCCGGGAAAAGCAAATGTTGTAGCTAATGCTTCGAGTTGGAAATTAAGAACTAAGTTTGTACAATGAGGTAGACAAATGTTTCTATACAACATCATATCCAGTCTTACACTACTAGAAAGAGTAAAAGCAACTTAGTCCAACGATCTCGAGTTTTGTGAAGTTTGGTGTAGAATGTCAAAAGATAAAGTTCTTGAATAAGTTATATATCAAAGAAATTGTTCAACTTCATAGGTACCAAAGTCGATTGTGTTCAATCGAGATCCAAAGTTTATCTCACATTTATGAAGGCATGTACAAGAAGATTTGGGCACATAGTTGTTAAATAGTATGACGTATCATCCAAAAACAGACAAACAATCAAAAAGAGTCATTCAAATGCTAGAGGATATGTTACAAGTTTGTGGACTTCAAAGAAAATTAGGATGAACACTTGCCACTTGTGGAATTTGCATACAATAACACTTATTATGCGAGTATTAGTATAACAACTTCTAAAGCTCTGTATGGACAACCCTGTAGATTGTCGATGTGTTGGGTTGAAAGTGAAGAGTACAGCACAATGAGATCTAACCTTGTTCAAGAGACTACAGATAAGATAGGAATAGTACAAGACAAACTTAGCATAGCTCAGAGTCGTTACAAGAGTTACACTGATTATGAACGTCGATCTTTGAACTTTGAGGTAAAAGATTATGTTTTTTCAAAGTACAGCCTCGAAAAATTTACACCTCGATATATCAAACATTTTCATGTAATTAAGCGTATCGGAGATGTTGCCTATCAATTAGAGTTACCTCCGACGTTATCTTAAGTACACAATGTTTTTCATATATATGCTTTGTGAAACTGTCAAATAGATCAAAACAATATACTCGACGTATACTCGACTGGACGAAATTACCACTTCAAGAAGACAATTCGTCCAAAGAATAAATGGTGACGATAATTGATCGCAAAGTCAAAAATTTGTATAAGTGGGTAATATTGATGGTAAAGGTACAATGACAACATCATAGTGCGGAGAATGCTACTTAGAAGTTTGAATAAAAAATGCACTCGAAATATCCCTATTTGTTTGAAATGTAACTTATTTTAATTTAAAGGATGAAATCATTTTAAGGGGTAGGATTATAAGAACCCTAGACTCTTTTTAATTAAATTGTAGTATCTTAATTTGATTATTGTAATTAGAAGTGCTAAAATTATTAAAGAGACAAGGTTGATCGAATTCCACTCAAAAAGACGAGGTTTTTGTTGCAGAGGTCTCTCTGAGACTTCGTTGTGGGTCGCTCAGCCTTCGTTGAGTCTCGCTTACTAATCGAGCATTCTAGTGTATCAACAATGTTTCATCGAATCTCACTGTGCCTCACTATATTCTGTTGAGTTCTCGTTGAGGTTCTAGCCGACCTCTCTCCATGGCTCGCCAACCCTTTGCTGAGATTAGCTCGCCAAGCTACTCAACAAAACATTACTATTGAGTCAACAAGGACGCCAAAAAAGGCCTATAAATACCCTTTTTTCTTCTTTTTCACTCACCACTCTTCACTCTCTCTATATTAATATCTCCCCTGAAATTTAGAATTTCTAATTGAGTGGAATATTAATCATCAATCTTTTTTTTACATTATGAACAAGGTAATCCTTCTAGTTATTCTAATTTCATTGATTTAAAAGTATGGATTATTACTAATAGTGTGATATTAAAACTTTAGGAACATATTTGTCAATGCTTTAAGAGACAATATCAATTCTATATATAGGTGTACAAACTAGAAGTCTGAAATGTTTCCTAGTAAGAGAATGAATATCTATTTTTCTTACATGCATTATGATTTAAAATTGTATCATGCACATGCACTTATGATGGTGTTATCGAGATTGATGCCATGATTTTAATAAATAATTGGCATACCATGATTATCATATAAGTATAAATATATCTAAGTAAATATATAAAGTTTTTGGTATATATGTATGATATGAATATTATTACAAATAATGATAATACATGGTATCGAAAACTTATTCATGCATGCATCATGAAAATTATGGGGAAAAGGTGTTTTGGGTAGCTATTTGTGGTTTATTGAGGTCTTTTGGATTGTGGTAACTAAGTAAAGCTAATTTACATCCTGGTATATAAGGCGTGGTTGTATGTGAGATTGCAGACCTAATTGTTGTTACTCGTCCAGCATTTGAATGTGAGAGTTATAAGTATGCAGTTAAATGGTATTTCACATGAATCTCGGAGATGGATTGTATGGCATTTATTTATGATATTCCATGATATGGTCCCTGCCATGGAACAAACACTCCACCCTATATGGAAGCGAGGAATTACAAGGTATATCGATCGCATTCATGATTTGGGATCCCTGACTTGGAATGAACACTCCTCTTGGTATTTAGGAAGTGAGGAAGTACAAGCATACCCAGTTGATGCATATGATTTATGATTCTCCCCGGTGTTGAAATAAAGGAGCCTATGTTCAGTGTGAATACAAAAAGACTTATTATGTATATCTGAAACCTTATCTTTTATTGCCTATTCAAGGTGTAGTGTTGGTAGGCTCAGACCACTTTGTTGTAATACCTGGATTTGTAAAATAAAGACTATTGTTTGTAGTCTTTACTAGATTGATATTGTTTGTAATATAAACCAGAATTTATGTTTGAACTTATTTTCAAGAAAGAATCTTTTCAAAGTATGGCCACACTATCTATTTTTGTTAGATTAAACAGTTTCACAAAATTAACAGCTTTGCTTAAATTTTTCTTTAAATTTATTTCTTTTCTTCCATTTCATATACCCACTTTTCAAGACGTGACACATCTATAAGATTTCAAAGATACTACATAAGTACTGTTTGAAATAAAACAAAACTTCAAAAATAAAAGGACACATACAACATCATATTTGTAAAATTTGAATTTCTTATGCTTTCACACTAAGAGCATAAGGAATAAATAAAGGTGTACATACCTGACCATCATACCATCCTGTCTCTTCGTCTGCAATAAGGAAGAATGCTTAGAACACAATGTAATCACTAAAATAACTTTTTGAGAAGAACAAAGCACTATTTTTTTGCTTACAATGAACTATTAAGGAATAAATTCAATACAACATGGGATTTTTATTTCATTTCTTTCCCCTTCATAATAGGATTTTCATTTCTAGACTGTAAGTGAGAACAAGAACGCTTAAACCCACAAATTTTAACAAAAAACCTGGAATTAAGATTCATCCTCAAGCACAAATTAAAGTTTGATCTATGAAAAAATATAGGTAAGGTTGTCGTTTTGAGAGTCAAGACTTAGAGCCCTTTGCTAGGGTTTTGAATCCTTCCTACCCCACTCATCTTGTCTTCCGCTTTTATACCTGTTTCACCCTTATTCTCTCATTTTCCTTCTTTGTTTTCTAACTCAATAATGATTTAGGTTTCTTTTCTTTCCTATCTCGTTCCCAACCACTTAATTTTCTCTTTTTTATTCCATCACTTCAATATTCTATAGTTTTTTTTGCTTTTCTTTTCTTCCACGCATTCCATATTTCTGGAGAAGACTTAGAGAGACTAGATTTGGTTACTTGTGATTTTGCTCCAATCTAGTGATTTTGTTAGTAGTCTAATCCTTTTCCTCTTCTCTTTTCCCATATTACACACACTTTTTAAAAATATTGATAGTCGTAAATTTTGGATACGTACTCGAGTGTTAGACATGCTCATTTTTCAATTTTTTTTTTTTTGTAAATTTACATCAAAATAAAGTATCTAATTATCCACACTCATGTCCATGTCATGTCACTTAAATAAAGTGTCCAAGTAACATAGCCCTTCCCTCAATCCCCTAGCTTGTCCCTTTTGAATCTAGCCAATCTCCTCTGTTGTTCTGATTTTGGTTTTTATTTGGGTTGTTTTGATTTGTAACGACTCCTAAGATTTCCATGGGTTTATGGTTTCATTGTTTGATGGTTGGAGCATGGTTCAAATTTTGATTGGAGCTCTGTTATACTAATGGGTTCAAGCTGGTTAATAATTCACTCTTCTATTATGGTTGATGATGCTTTTCCTCTGTTATTTGAATATGAGATTGGAGAGAATATTGGTTTTGCTCATGTTGAAATGGTATATGGTGGAATTGGTGCTTATAGAAGCACAACAGATAGCAGAGTTCTCATTTTGTTTAATGCTGACTAAGTACTCTCCATTGCTAGGTTGTGTGGTCTGATTGGAAGCAACAGTATGTGATTCTTGGCTTTGCTATTGTCAATTGGAGAAAGGAAAATCCTAGATAAAAAGGAGTGTGGACAGTGTATAGCTGTTTTGATTTGAAGCCAAAAATAGCAAATATATATTTTACATAATCGAATTGGCCCCAAAATATCATGTTATCTTATACATAGCATGTACATTTGTACATTTCTAGTTCATGTACTCTTTACATAAATGAATGTATATTATATACAATATATACACATAATATATATGCATGTTATGTACAGCTTACATGCTATTTCGAGTCAAATTCAATTGTGTACAATCTGTACATGTTATTTAAGGCCTGGGTTCGTGCAAATTGTTTTGGTCGTCTTCTGTCGCGAATAAACTATTTTTGGCTCAAGAAGTACAAACAATTTTCACTTGTTCATGGTTTCTAGAGAACAATCACGGTCTCAATTGCTACAATCAAATATTAAGACGACCAGCAATATAAAGCTAATAATGTGTAATGCTCACATATATTATCCCGCAGAAATTTTTTGGGTACAAAACATTATATATATATAATTCTTCCCCAGCTAAAAGAAGAGACAACTTACATTCAACAGTGGCACTAAGCAATCGGTTGCCGACATATGCCCAACCCAGATACATTCTAAGAACGGCAAGAGTAACCACAAAAATCCCACTGGAAACAGCACATAAGGATCGCTTAAGAGGCTCTGAATTAGCCCCGGCAGCACCGAACCAGGCAACAGGAAGCCCAATAAACAAAGCAAAAGAGGCACCAATGACGAACAATCGAGAACAGTACTCAACAATATCAGCCGATGCCCATGAGAAGGGAAAAGAAGTTGAGAGAGTTTGGTATTCGTTTATTGGCTGTTGCTCAAATGGAACAGGGCACTCTGTTTCTGGCAAGTTGTTATTTCCATTTCTAGAGGAAGACGGAACTTTTGGTTTTGGGATTCTATTTCTAAGGTTGTGACGGTTTCGAAATGGAATTGAAGAGACGAGACTGGTATTCTTGGTGAGCGAGAAGAGAGATGTTATGTGAAGTATTGCACTTGCCATAGTCCTCTCCCCCAGATTCCACAATCTCACTGCGTTCATCTGCCCATTCCGTCACTTTGTTGGCTCCATCAAAATGAGAGGCTATGAACCAAATAAAATAAATAAATAAATATTTATGTATTTATTTGACAGATAACTCAAATTGGAAAATAGTTTTGGGAATTCCTTTTTTTTTTAATGCGTAATTTAATCATTATTTTTAAAATATATATATAATACAAGTTATATTAATAATATTTAAATTAAAAAATTAAAAATATATCAATTTATTAAATTGTTATAAAAACTCTAACAACAAAATCTATAACTAGAAGTTTCTTTAGCTTCTAATTGACAATATGATAAGATAAATATTTAATAAAAAATGAATACACAAAGAAACTTAATTTTTTTATTTTATTTTTTTAACTATATTATATAAAGATTATTTTAACTTGAATAATTTGTAAATAAAAGAATTAAAAAAAATAAGTACATTTGTCATATAAACGTAAAATAAATATTAACCTGCAACCACACAAGTTTATTTAAAATTAGGAGTAAATTGTAAAGGGTAAATGGTAAATGACTAAAGTAGCTCTTTCGTCGAACTGAAAGTTTCATATCCAAACGGGAAAAAAAAGAGGGTTTGAAGCACGAATTACTAACCTCTCATCCGAAAAGTTGAGTGACTAATAGTGAACCCAATGACTTTACCAATTGGAATGACTAAAGTTGGTAAAAAAAAGTTTTATACATTTTATTAAAGTCAATTTTTATTAGATCGCTTTCATGTATATCTACAAATTATTAGAAAATCATCAGTAATTGTCATATCTATGAGTTTAGGTGCTTATTCGTTATATAACGTAACTTTTCTCTTTATTAATACCTATTTGAAGGTTTTAACGGATGATATAATTATAAATAACTAATATCGAATAACTAATATTTAAATAATAAATTAATAAATATGTAATTACTTAGAATATTAATAATATGGATTCTATTGTTAATATTTATTTCAAATTTAAATAATAAAATATATAATTAAACCTATTTGATTTTCAAAATCGACGTGGACCAATAATATGAGACCACATATAGGTGTTAATTTTCCTTTAAGTGAAGAAAATTCCATTCGAATTCAAGGATAAAATTTTAATTAAAAATAAGGGTGAAGAATTTTATTGGTTTTTAAATTATGACTTAATTAACAAAAAGTTCTTTAAACAAAACAAAACAAAAAAATACTTTTTTCCATAAATTTTTAAAAATTAACATATAAATCTCATTTTATCTTTTCTATTTATCATGCCAGCATTTTAGTATTAAAATCAAAAAGCTTCATATTTTCTAAAATAGTGCATTAAATGGATAAGAATTCCTTTTGAATTCGAAGAAATTTTTTTGATTAAAAATAAGGGTGAATAATTTTACGGATTCTTAAGTTATGTCTTCATTAACAAAAAGGTCTTAAAAAAAGTTAACAACAATTTCACATATATGAATTAAACTTCTGACTCATATAAGCATCTAACACCTATAAGGGGAGTGAATATGTCAAACCAATAAATCTTTTCGCAACCTCTATTCAAACTCAACCAAGTTGGTCTCACAATATGAATTAAGCATATAGCACAATAGAAATAAAAAAACGTGCTTAATTCAATACACCATGAAATGAACTATCAGATAAGAAAGAAGATAGGTAGTAAATACACTAGTGACAGTGTGCCTCACAGGCTCCTGTTCAACTAGAAACATGCATTAAAATGGCAAACAATGCAGCATGTGAATGTTGATTTCTTAAAAGAACATCAACTTGCAAGTATATACGATCGCAAGTAATAAATAATAAATATGATATCGTCCTACGGAGATTTGTTACTAATTTTTGTTAAGTATTAAAATTGTTTTAACCTAATTTTATCCGAACAATCGATATTTGGATAGAGCTTAACTAAACTAATTTTAAATAACAATATATGAAATTAACACTTGAAGACAACTCTAAGATTGCAATTTTACAAATTAATCCACTTGAATCATATTATTTTCCCTTGATTTATTTTCTTGCATTTAATTTGTCAATCAAAAACTCCTAATTTACTACATGTCTCTTCCGATAACAAATAGACACATCTCACTAAATTAATTCACTATGTTCCTATGCGAATTAAATTTACCAAAGATTCATTAAGATCAAAGTTTTCAATAGCTACACATACAATAAAGGTATATTCATATCCCATATATATATATATATGTTATTCTATCCAAGAGCAAAACACAAAAATTTCTTTCCCAAGTTCTTTAGGATTCACAGATCAATTGATTAATCTTCCAACAATCAATGGCATTAAGCACAAATATAATAAACAAATTAAAAACATCCCACAAATAATTCAAAAATAATTAATTCAAGATTTATAATGTAAGCTACCTTGCAACCCTAGAACAAATAATTTAGTTCATAGCAAATATTAAAATTACAATCCAAAAATATTTAGACATTTTTTAAAATTAAATTCATAGAAAAAGAGATTAGAATAAACTTTTTGATGATTCTTCAAAAAAAAGTGGAGTTCCTCCCTTTTCCTTCTTCTTTGCTCTCAACGTTTTCTCTCTATTTTTCTCCTTAACAGAACAATAATAAAAACCAAAAAATGGCTTCTACCTGTTCTCTCTATATTTTCAACAAAAATATAACCACAAAACTCTTCCAAAATGTCTTCTGCGTGTTCTCTAAAAATATACTAAAACATTTCCCCCAATAGGTGTGCAAAAAAAAGGTAGAAAAATGTTGTCTCTTTTAAAGAACATAAAACGTGCAAGCATACACGGTCACAAGTAATAAAATTTGATAAGTTATCGTTCCCATGGAGATTTATCACTACAGTTTGTTGAGTACTAAAATTATCTCTCTCTGATTTTATCCAAAACGATCGTTGATTTGAACAAATTTAAGAAAAGAGTTTTTTAACAAAATAAAAGAAATCTAGGATTGCAATTTTTCACCAAATTAATCAACTCAAATCATATTATTTTCTCTTGATTTATATTTTTATAGTACATTTAATGTTTCAACGGAAAACTTCTAATTTTATCCATACATCTCTTCCGAGCTCCGTATAAACACACCTCGCTAAATTAATTCACTATATTCTTATGAGAATTAAATTCACCAAGAATCATTACGTTCAAAGTTTTCCAATAATTGCACATACAATAAAGAAAGCTTCTCTCCTTTAATCATACATGTTACCCTAAACACGAGCAATATACACAAAAATGCATCTTCCAAATTATTTTAAGTGTCATGGATCATTTGATAAAATTCGTAAATAATCAAAAGCATTAAGCACAAATAGAATAAACATATCGAACGTATTATAAATCGTTCAAAAATAATTAAAATCAAAGCTTCATAAATTTAGATAAAATGCAACCCTAAAAAAATTAAATTACTTCATAAATTAAAATTAAAATTACAGTAGTTAAGGAAAATGAGATGAAGAACAAAAGAAAATTAAATCATTTCGGATCGTAAATATTTGGCACACACAGAACACAACAGAAGCCAAAACTGGCTTCTGTGTGTTCCACAGTCTAGCCCAAAACACTACTAAAAATCTCAAACTCTAAACTCCAAAATTTTTTTAACTCTATCATAATATCCCCTATTTATAACATCAAATTTCTAAAAAAAAATACATTTAAATATTTTTTTTTAATACGCGGGGGACAAATATGTATGGGGAAAACAATTAAATATTACGCATGGGGGACAAATTTTATCGAAAATGAAAAACTCGTATCGAAAAACGCAAAATTGGGGACCGTACGTGTCGTTATTTCTTTTTTCAATTCATGATGCCATGTGTCGCGATATGCCACACAGGATTAGAGACGCGAGAACGTGGGGGACAGTGGCTGGAATACGTGTGTGATCCTGCGTTTTCGCCTCACCGAACCTTGCCACGTGTCAGCACATGATTGGCTTCAAAGAATTGTGGGACATGTGGCATCATTCTATTGGTTGTATAACCGGGTGCATGTGAATCGGCCGCACGGAATCATGCCTTGGGCTTCTATCATGCACCCAATCGCTTTGGTCGGGTTTGAATGACATGCGACAATCCTGACCGTTTCTTTTCTGATTTGATGGCTCACGTTGCGTGCGTGGGCTTCTTCTCCCCTACGCAGAAAATATAAATTTTCTTAATTGCATTTTGACCTACAAATTTAATTCAAATTACATTTTAAACTTTCTTTAATTATAATTAATCCCTTTTCTAATTTAAACTAAATTTTTAAACTTTTAATAATTAAAATTAAGCCCGATTTTAATTTCAATTATATTTTCGACTTTTGTAAATTGCAATTAAACACTCTTTTATTTGAAATTATATTTTTGGACATAATTTGAAATTAAGTACGTTGTCAATTCAAATTATTTAATTTTCTTAAAAATATATTCCTTAACAAATAAACAATAAATACTAATTTATTTAACTGAAATTAACTAAAAAGGTGAAGAATATAACAATTATAATTAATAAAATAGATGAAAATAACTTTATAAAATACAGTTATCAAAAAACCGTGCAAAATAAGCGTGCAAGAGAATTTTTTCTAAATTTTTATTATACACTATGCATGACACGAGGCGACCTCAAATTCGTTAGAAAAGGAATCAGACATGAGGGCGCATGCAGATTTAGTGGACCACATCACAGGGGAATTTCTCATCATGGGTTGTGCAGAACAGTTGGACTCGACTCGTGACTCTCTCGCATGGAGAGTCGAGAGCACGCACGATATGGACCATTTATCGTTTGAATAAATAGTGGATGACGCGAGGGTGCATCGCATGGAAAATCTAAGCGCTAGACTGTGCAGACAAATGGATCCCACTCTATGCGCCAAACTATGTATAGCAGCTGAATCCTCGTCCACTCGCCCACATAGTGTTTAAATTTCACTCTCCTGATCTGCACCACTAAATGTTTGATCCAACGGCTCGATACAAGCATGACTCCATCCGCGCGTGGAACTTCACTCTACGCCAAAAGAAATTTTTTGTTTAATTGCATTTAAGTCCTTTTTTAATTCAAATTGTTTCATTTTCTCTAAAAATATAATTTATTACAAAACTAACAACAAATAATAATTTAGAAACTTAAAATTAACTAAAAAACTTAAGAACATAGAAATTATAATTAATAAATTGGACAAAATAACTCTTAAACACAGAGTTATCACACTCCCAAACTTAAGATTTTGCTAGTCCTCGAGCAAAAGAAAAGAAATAATACAAGGATATATGCACTCAAAATAGTAATTTTCAAAACATTTCTCCTTGATCATATCAATAACATAACTCAAAGAAATACAAGAATTTTATCTAAGCATTGAAAGCAATTCAAAAGTATGTCACATTTTCACATTGAATTTTCTTGTGTGTGTGTGAAGTCTTTTTATAATTCATCACATGCAATCCGGATGAATTTATGCAAATACGGAAGCAAGTAATCTTAATGAAATCACAAATCTCATAAGTTTGTTTTTCAATTCTCTCTCTACTAATGTAGACAAATACAAAACCAAATATCAATAGGACTTTATTAAGCTTGTAATGTATGGCTTAGGTAAAGGTAGGATAAAAGACAATATTTAGCTCAATTTTTTCCTAAACACGTATCATTTTAGGATCATAATAAGGCACCTTCTAATATCTCAATGAACACTTCCAAAGTTGGTATTTAACTTTTCATGCCACAATCTCTTTTTGATTTTTTTGATTGATTTTTTTTTCGGTGCATCTTTAAAAGGTTCCTAACAATGGCCACATGTTAGTGGGATAAGGAATATATATATTACTAGGCATAGGTGACAAATAAAAGTCAACATAAAGGCTCAAACGATCCAAAAATGGCCTAAATCATTTCCTTAGCTAAGTGTTGTCAAGGATTTCTCCTTGAGAGAAAATCAAACAAATTCTAAGACATGTGAAATCAAAGGAGATCAATAGAATTTTATATTCACATAAACCTTCTCTAAATTAGTGATAAATGTATTTTATATAGTTATTTTCATCTATTTTATTAATTATAATTGCTATGTTCTTTACATTTTTAGTTAATTTTATTTGGAATAAATTAATATTTTCTGTTTATTTTTAAGGAATATATTTTTAAGAAAATTAAATAATTTGAATCGAAAAAAGTACTTAATTACAAATTTATGTCTAAAAATATAATTTAAAATAAAAGAGTGCTTAATTGTAATTAATAAAAGTCTAAAATATAATTTGAATTAAAATCGAGCTTAATTGTAATTAACAAAAGTTTAAAGTTAATTTAAATTAGTAAAGGGCTTAATTGCAATTAAAGAAAATTTAAAAGTTAATTTGAATTAAATTGGAGGGCTAAAATTCAATTAAGGAAATTTATTTTCTATGCAGGGAAAAGAGGTCGAGCTCGTCATCACCAACGCGCGACACCAACCGTTCGATCAGGAAATCAACGGATACGATGAGGCACGTGGATTGCAAATGCGACAAAAGAGAGTGGACGGGGGTCTACTGGATCACGCAGCTTGGTGCACCGTGTGGGGCCCACCTGCCGCACGGGTCGGCATGTAGGGTGGCACCCACGTGTCTCGCGTGCTTTGATCTCGTGCGGCGTAACCACGTGCAATCTCTCCCTCCAACCTCTTAACATCTGCCACGTGTCCCACCATTTCTTGCAACCAATCCCAGGATGACACGTGGCACATTTTGGTGAACGTAGAACCACGCACGCGTTCCCAGCAGCTGTCCCCCATGTCTCGACACCGCTTACCCCATGCGACACATGCGGCGTGCACTCGTTCCTCTCACCAATTAAAGGCTGCCACGTGTCCCACTATATTGCAGTGAATCATATTGCGACATGTGGCACACAGATTGAATTAAAAAAAATTAAAACGGTGCCCTCTGTTTTTATGTCTTCCACGTGTATGATAAAATAACAATTTCGATATCCTCATTTTCATACACGTGGCTGCGTAATTAAAGAAAAATGTCTCCCACGCTTAATATTTTTTTGATGTATTTTTTTGGAGCTATAAATAGGGCATTTTATGCCAGAAAGAAGAGTTCTAGTTTTGAAGCGTTTTTTTAGTGTCGGTTTGGGGTTGGATTGTGGAACACGCAGAAGCCATTTTTGGCTTCTGTTGTGTTCTGCGTGTACCAAATATGCTAAAAAATGTTTTAATTTTTTTTGTGTTCTTGAGCGAATATTCCTTATGTGTTGTAATTTAATTTTTTATATATGAAGTAATTGAGTTTTCCTAGGGTTGCATTTTATCTAAATTTATAAAGCTTTAATTTAATTATTTTTGAAAGATTTATAAGACTTTTAATTTGTTTATTCTATTTGTGCTTAATGCTTTTGATTATTGGAAAATTTATCAAATGATACGTGACACTTAAATAAACTTGAGAAAGGAAATTTTGTGTATATTGCTCATGTTTAGGGTAACATGTATGATGAAAGGAGAGGAACATTCTTTATTGTATGTGCAATTATTGGAAAACTTTGAAAATAATGAATCTTGGTGAATTTAATTCTCATAGGAATATAGTGAATTATTTCTACAAGGTGTGTTTATTTGTTATCGGAAGAGACATAAGGATAAAATTAGTAGTTCTCTGTTGACAAATTAAATGTACTAAAAATATATAAATGAAGAGAAAATAATATGATTCGAGTGGATTAATTTGGTGAAAAACTACAATCCTAGAGTTCTTTTATTTTGTTATAAAACTCTTTAGTTAACGTGTTCCAAATCAACGATTATTTTGGATAAAATCATAGTAAAATAATTTTAGTACTTAACAAACTATAGTAACAAATCTCCGTGGAACGATACTTTACTTATCAAATTTTATTACTTGTGACCGTGTATACTTGCACGTTTTATGTTCTCCTAAAAGAGACAACAATTAGCACAACTCAAAGATCAAGACTAATGCTCATAAATAGACATATTCTTATCAAAATGAAACTTACTCAAAAATTGTACATAAACTTAGACAATATTCACATTTTTCAAAGAGCAATACATCAATCCAACCAAATAAATAAAAATAAATCACTGCGAAAAGCACAATATATCCTCAAGTTTCAATCAACCAAACAAAAAAGCTACACAAGCAACAATACCAAGTAAATAATTCAAATAAGTTCAATCTCTCCACCCCTAAACTTAATATGTACATTGTCCTCGATGTGTGAAAATTAAAGAACAAAGGAGATGGGTTAAAAGAAACTTTCCTAGTTGATGAGTTGGCTTGTAAGATTGAAATCCAAAAAGAATAGCTTCACTTTCTCCAATTTTCACCTATCAAACAAAATAAAGGAATAGTCAAACTAATACGTGTGCAACTAAGTAATATAAATAAAAACTAAATACTTGGGTTGACTCCCAAGAAGCACTTGATTTAGATTCATCAACTTGACTTCCTATTTCTCTGCTTCAGGTAGGGCCAGATAACAAAACGGTGGACTTTTGAAGATCAATGTCACCTCCCCAATAATGTTTAAGTCTTTTCCCGTTCACATGGAAAATCCTTTGTGATTCTTCACCTTTAATCTCAACAACTCCATATGGGTGCACTTTGATAATAGTGAAAGGACTTGACTACCTAGATTTGAGTTTTCATGGGAAGAACTTCAAACGAGAATTGAAGAGTAAAACTTTTGTCCTAGTTCAAAGTGTCGATGCAAGATCTTGTTGTCATGCCATCTCTTTTTCTTCTTTTTATAAAGCTTAGCATTTTCATATGCTTGTAGACGGAACTCATCCATCTCATTGAGTTTGAGAAGACGCTTTTCATCAGTGGTTCTGAAGTCAAAATTCAGATTCTTGATTGCCCAATACGCATTATGCTCTAGTTCAACTGGGAGATGATAAGCTTTCCCAAAAACTAACTGATATGGAGACATCCTAATGGGTGTCTTATATGCTGTCCAGTATGCCCAAAGTGCATCCTCTAACCTCTTATAAAAATCCTTCCTAGAAGAATTTACTGTCTTCTCAAGGATCATTTCACCTCTCTGTTTGAAATCTCAACTTGCCCACTTATTTGAGGATGGTAAGCGGTTGCGATCTTATGAGTGACCCCATATTTAACAAGGAGGGCTTCAAAATATTTGTTGCAAAAATGAGTTCCCACATCGCTGATGATTGCCCTTGGAGTGCCAAAATGAGTAAAACAAAATTTCTTTAAGAAATTCAACACCACCTTGAAGTCATTGGTAGGAAAGGAAACTGCTTCCACCCACTTAGAAATATAATCCATAACAACAAGAATGTATAGGTTGTTGTAGGAAGAGATAAAAGGTCCCATGAAATCAATACCTCAAACATAAAATATTTCCACCTCAAGAATGTTGTTGAGAGGCATCTTATGTCTCTTTGAAATGTTGCCAACTCTTTGGCACCTATCACAGCGTGAGTCAAAGAAATGTGCATCTTTAAATATAGTTAGCCAGTAAAAAATTGATTGAAGAACCTTAGCCACTGTTCTTTCTCCTCCAAAGTGATCCATATAGGCTGAAGAATGACAATGCCTAAGTATGTCTTTAATTTCTTCCTTGGGAACACACCTTCTAATAATTTGATCTACATACTACTTAAACAAGAAAGGCTTATCCCATATATAGTACTTGACATCATGTAAGAATTTCTTCTTCTACTAGAAAGATAAATCAGGTGGAAGCACATTGCTCACAATATAATTAACATAATTAGCATACCATGGCATACTTCTGTGATCAAAGGAAAATAGTTGCCCATCTGGAAAAGTCTCGCCAATGATGGTCCTGTTTATGACACCATCACTATTCTCTAGTCTATATAGATGATCTGCCACTTGATTCTCAGTTCCCTTCTTATCCTTGATCTCCAAATCGAATTCTTGCAATAGGAGTACCCATCTAATCAATCTCAACTTTGCATCCTTTATAGCAATAAGTTACTTTAAGGCAAAATAATCAGTGTAAATTATCACTTTAGTACCAATTAGATAGAAGTGAAATTTTTCAAAAGCATATACAACAACATGTAACTCATTTTCTGTGGTAGCATAATTAAGTTGAGCATAGTAGATGGCTTGGAAAACTCTCTCTTTGTGTTGACCCAAAATAGCTCCAATTGTAAAGTCACTAGCATCACACATGAGCTCAAATGGTAGACTCTAATCTGGTGCAATAATGATGGGAGCAGTGATCAGCTTCTCTTTCAATGCCCGAAAAGCTTCTAGATAATCTTCATCAAAATTGAATTTCCTATCTTTCTCCAAAAGATTGCAAAGAGGCTTAGAGATCTTAGAAAAGTCTTTGATGAACCATCTGTAGAGTCCCACATGACCAAGAAAACTTCTAATTCCTTTGACAGATGTTGGACGCGGTAGCTTCTCAATGATCTCAATCTTTGCCCTATCCATTTCAATTCCTTTCGAAGAAATTAAATGGCCAAAAAAAACACCTTCTTGTACCATGAAATGACACTTATCCCAATTTAACACCAAATTTATCTCTTCACATCTTTATAGGATCAAAGAAAGGTTATGCAAACACATATAAAATGAATCATCAAAAACTAAGAAGTCATCCATAAATATCTCAATGAAATTCTCCACCATGTCTCAAAAGATAGCCATCATTAGAAGATATGTTTGCTCAATACATGGCTAAGAATGAGACTATTCTTCAAAATCAAGTGGTAACTATCAGAAATCTTAAAGTTCAATTGGGTCAACTTGCTATTACTATTAACAACCGTCCTCAATGAACTTTGCCTAGTGTTACCGAAACCAATCCTAAAAGGGAAGGAAAAAAGCATTGTAAGGCAATCACACTTAGAAGTGGAAAAGAGTTTAAAGAAATGCAAAAGCCTGTTTTTCCTCCAACTCCTATTGTTGAAGCTATTAGCCCAGAAAAACAAGATCATGGGGAATAGAAAGACAAAGAGAATGAAGTAATAGAAAAGTCGGTGATGAAACCAGGTTTAGATAGTCCCAATCCTTACACTTCACCAATTTTGTTTCCTCAGTGCTTCCATAAGCAAAAGCTTAATAAGTAGTTCTCCAATTTTCTTGAAGTATTTAAAAAGATTCATATTAACATTCTTTTTGTTGATGCTTTAGATAAAATGCCTAGCTATGTCAAATTTATGAAGGATATCTTGTCTTAGAAGAGAAGGTAATGTGATTTCGAGATAGTTGCTCTTATAGAGGAGTGTAGCGCCATTCTTCAAAAAAATCTACTACCTAAGCTTAAAGATCCAGGAAGTTTCACCATTCCTTGTACTATTTGTGAGAAATTATTTGGTAGAGCTCTATGTGATCTGGGTGCCAGCATTAATTTGATGCCACTTTCCATCTATCAAAGACTTGGGTTAGAAGAAGCACACCCGACCACTGTAACTCTTCAATTTGCATATAGGTCTTTGAAGCACACAAGAGGCATTATAGAGGATGTGCCTGTGAAGGTAGACAAGTTTATCTTTCTTGTAGATTTCATAATTCTCAATATGGAGGAAGACAAAGAGATCCCTATTATTCTCGGGAGGTCATTTTTAACAACAGGTAGGACTTTGATTGATGTTAAGAAAGGGGAGCTCACAATGAAAGCTCAAGAACAAGAGGTAACTTTCAATATTTTTAAAGCTATGAAATTTCCAAGTGAATCTGATGATTGCTTTAGAGTTGATGTGGTGAATAAGTTGGTCGAAAGTAGGTTCACAGAAAACTTTACTACGGATTCTTTGGAAGTTTCTCTTGTGAAGGCTAATGTTATTGATAACCTAGAATCTCTTGAGTATCTTAAGCTACTTGAAGCATCTCCACAACTCTCTAGTTTTCAGACTAAATTTGATGCATCATAAGTTGGGACACCTTCTAAATCTACTCATCTGAAGCCATTTGGGGAAGAACAACCATCATTAGAGCTTAAGCCATTTCCTAATCATCTACGGTATGCTTATTTGGGTTATATGTATACTCTTTCTATAATTATTTCATCCTCTCTAGATGAAGATCAAGAAAACAAGTTGTTAATAGTGTTGAGAAATTACAAGATAGCTTTGGGATGGTCTATAGCTGATATTAAAGGGATCAACCCTTCATTATGCATGCACAAGATCTTGTTTGAGGTAGATTGCAAGACTACCATTGAGAATCAAGAAAAGTGACAGGATGGAGATTCTACATGGATTATTGAAAGCTCAACAAGGCTACTCGAAAGGATCATTTTCCTCTTCCATTCATTGATCAGATGCTTGATAGATTGGCTGGACATTTGTTCTATTATTTCTTGGATGGATATTCGAGATACAACCAAATTGCTATAGCTTTCAACGATCAAGAGAATACCACTTTCACTTGTCCATATGGAACTTTTTCTTTTTGGAGAATGCCTTTTGGACTTTGCAATGCCTCAACTACTTTTCAAAGGTGTAACGGTGCAAATCAAGAAAGTGAGATTCAAATGCTACGTGGGAGAATGGATGAGGATTCAGCTACTCTACACAGTCCGGGGCATAGATTTCCCCGGCAATGGGCCAAAAACTTGTTAGTTTCTTAAAATAACATCAATGTGCAAGTATACACGGTCACAAGTAATAAGTGATAAATACAATATCATCCCAAGGAGATTTGTTATTAATCTTTGTTAAGTACTAAAATTGTTTCAACCTAATTTTATCCAAACAATCGATATTTAGATAGAGCTTAACTAAACTAATTTTAAATAACAATATATGAATAGCTGGACTCCACTCATGACTCTCTCGTGTGGAGAGTAGAGAGCACGTACGATCTGGACCATTCATCGTTTGATTTAATGGTGGATGACACGAGGGCGCATTGTTGGGAAATTTTAAGTGCTAGATTGTGCAGATAGTTAGACCCCACTCTACGTGTTGAACTATGCAAAGCAACTGAATCCTCGTCCATTTGCCCACATAGCATTTGAATCTCACTCTCCTGATCTACACCGTTAAATGTTTGATCTAATGGCTCGAGACACGCGTGATTCAATCCTAGCATGGAACTTCACTCTGAACCAAAAGAAATTTTTTGTTTAATTGCATTTAAGTCCTTTTTTAATTCAAATTGTTTCATTTTCTCTAAAAATATTTTTTTTACAAAACTAACAATAAATAATAATTTAGAAACTTAAAATTAATTAAAAATCTTAAGAACATAGCAATTATAATTAATAAATTGGACAAAATAACTCTTAAATATCGAGTTATTAGTAAATCATGCAAATATATTGAAAAACTATAAAGGATTTTAAATCGCTTCAAGACCTTCTATGGTCAAACATATTTGATAAATGGTAATTGTATTCTCATAATATGTGAGCGTACATAACACAACATGTAATGAGGTAAATCCACGTAGGATATAACTCCTAAGTGGTAACATCCTCGGGTTGCTTATGGTAACCACTTGACAACAAGCAATTCATTAATAAGTAAATCAATAGTATACAACTCAATAAAAGTATAAACATAAATACCTTTACTATCCAAGACATCTACCTTAACTATGCCTAAGCTACCCTTTCTTGTTATCAACACATCACCTAATCCAAGAAGATTTAAGCTCATCCTTAGATCTCTATAACCATATGATGTGATTGACTACTAATGTCTCAACCTCCTAACATGCACACTCGTTACGACCATGCAATACCCAAGGAACAAAAGACACACATACACTAAGGCTCATTATCTATGCAACATGTTGCAACCTCGTAATACGCAACCAACACATAACACCCTACCGTATGGGTTCCTCACCTATGATAATTGTTGCATCCTTACAACAACTAGCTATCATATGGCACACCACCATATAAGCTCATCACCTATTGGAATTTTTGTACTTTTCCAATTAATAGCCAACGCATGGAACTCAACTATGAAAGGAACTCCTAAAAATTATGTGGATCTTCACTAGTTAATCATTCATTTTTACTCTAAAAAAACCTCACTCAATCTCATAATTTTTACACTTAATGAGGTATTTAAGAAATACGAGAGAAACTCATCTCCGATGTTCTATGTTTTGCACATTTACATATTGTTTCTTAGACCCAACAATCATAAGGAAAATGGACCAAGAATTTACTAGGGAGGTCTGGTACCAAATAGGTAGAGCCATCTATGGATTATGGCCAACGAAACAAAAAAAGAGAAAAGAGGAATTTATAGAAAAATTACATGCCTCTTAAACCTTTGTTGGTCTTTTACTTCCCACCTTGTCATCCATAGCAATGAGCCTCACTACCTGTAGTGGAAAGGGTTGCTGAGTGATATTGAGCCATCAGTAACCTACCTTACAAAAGACAAACATAAATATCAAATAAAATATAGACACTATGTATTTCACACGAGAATACCAATACTAAAGCGACATAACTTACAAAAGGTTAACATTTAAATCTCATTGTATCTTCTTTTCTTTTTCTTAGGTCAGTATTTTAACATTAGAATCAAATGTACCACTCATATGAATGTTTTTTTTAAACCTAGTTAATTGTTAGCCACAATTAATCATTTTAGAAATTTATGTTTTTTATGACTTGAGTTAATGTTAGCAATGGATGTAACAAACTTATTTGGATAGGTTAAACTCTAATTAGGATTAAATTAAAATATATGTGAGTGACACGTTAGGTTTTAATGTTAAAAAAACTAACCTAATAAACATAAAAGATAAAATGAGATTTAAATGTTAACATTTAAAAGTTTTGGAATGAAAATGTTAACTTTTTTTGCTTTGGACCTTTCTGTAAATCAAGACATAGTTTGGAAACAAACAAAACCCTTACCCTAGAAATAAAGGACATTTAGGGTTTTAGCTACAACAAAATTATTTTCTTATAATTTTGGTTTACTAGCACCAGGATGTCAACATTCTCAATGGGTTCAAGTAATTGTATATAACAACTTCGTATTATGATCATCATTTTTTACCCATTATATTATAGACCAATCAAGTCAAATGATTGCTCAAAAACTATCAGAAGTGCTACAATCAATAGGATAAGAGCTTTCAATATGAGAAATATTTTACGTAAATCTTCAATTTTTATAGAAGAGTTTCCATACAAATCTTGTTTCCATTTTGTTAATTGCAACCAATAAGCATTGAGCCTTTTTTCCAGTCTAAATCAACATAAGCCATGTACTGGAGTTACCCAAGAACTTTAACTACCTCTTCACACCCAGGGTTGTCCAACCATTTTTTTTCAAAATATAATTAGGACTGAGGTTTATCATGTGCTTGATTATGAAGAGGATTGTTGTTTTGTGGTCATAGCTAAAACCTCCCCAAGAATAAACTCTAGAGGAAGGATGGAGAAGTTTCCATAATGTATTAGTTGTCACCTTATCCAGTGTGTCTTTAGTGTAACCATTTCCATTCCATTTGTCATGCCAAATGAAAATGTATATATTAAAGCCAAAGTAATAGAGTTAATTCAATGATGAAAAATTAGAAAAAATATCCATAATGGATAAAGTCTAAACTAATCCGCCATACTTTTCATCATTACCTAAAATGGCATTGAATCTCCCATATGAATATAATCAATATATAAGATCAGTCTAGAATCTAAAAGAACCCATTGTTAGACCCTTATAGCTTCGTCAGAAGAGAAATACATAATTTTTTTAAAAAAACCTACCTTTGATCAAAAGAATAGTCACAGATTTCAACATCAATACACAATTCACAATACTGCTTAATTGTAACAAAGTCATCGACATTCCAAAATAAGCCTAGACTACCACAAATATCACTTATATAGACTGACTCAAAACATGTTCTAGAAACTAATTTTATTGCAAAGTTTCTTCATGAAGGGAGTTTAAACTCTTAAGGATTTTTTTCCCTAGTTCATATTTAGTTGAGAGAGATGGATAAATTGAGAACTATGAGAAAAATTCACAATAAAAGAGCATGTAAAAAGAGAGTGAAATAGATTAAAAAGGAAAATGTATTTATATAAAAATATAAAAAGGGAAAGTTTAGGATGAAAAAAAGAATATAAAAATGAAATATATTCTTTTTGCTACAAAGAAGAATATAAAAATCAATTCTAAATTTACTCTTTGTGTAGAGTTTAGATATAAAAGTTGACAAAGAATGAATAAGGATGTTGTTTTCCAATCCTATATGCCTTGCCCAAGTAATAAGGTTATGAGCCTGCATGTTTAAGCCTCGAGGGATTCATCTCAAAGAAAGCATAGAAAACTCACCGAGTAGCATCATTGAGTTATGAAGAATGTTTTGAGTGTCCAGGTCTAATAACTTCCATTCTTCTATCTAGAAAGCATTAATGATATTTTTAGCATTATTTTCAATATAAATAACAATTCTTTTTCGGTTCAAAGCATGTGGTAATATTTTGTAAAAAGCAACAGTTTTTGCCTTTTCACTAAAGAAAGTGATAGTATATCTAATCCGTGAATGTATTTTCCAACATGATCTGTTACAACGAATCCCAAACCTACATTGTCTTGTGTCTATATAGCATCAAAATTTATTTTAATATCATTTTGTGGATGAGGTTTTCACTTATGTGGTATGATGTAACAATCTTCTATCAATGAGGTATCTTGTTATAGAATTTTCCTACGAAGTCGTTGAGAAAATTCCTCATCTCTTTTGAAAACTCTATTTATTTGTTGATATTGATCAAGTGTCTTATTATTATTGAATACTCCATTGCATAATCAACAAGTTTTTTCAATCATGATAACTGTAATGAGGGTGAAGGATTATTTTTCAATCCCTGTAGCTAACCATCTTTAAGAGGGCTTAGAATAAAGGATAAGTAAGATTTAATGTCCAATTTTTCATTAAAGTTCATAACGGAGATTGGGGTTCTGATCAAGTTGATGTTCCTATGTGTTGATCAAGTTGATATTTCCAAATATTCTCAAGATCTTTTGCAAGAAATTGATGGTCTAATGGCTAGGGATAGATTTAAAAGATCAAGTTGGGTGCAAGGGTTACTTTATGAAGCAATTTTTGTTTTAATTAATTATGGGCATTTTATGTTTAACAATTTTTATTTTAGTTAATTTTGGGATTTTTATTTTTAAGTTTTTTATTTTTTAAGGTTGGATTAGGCCCAATCCACCACTAAACAAATCTCATGTTGTCTATGGTTTTTCTATTAGGGTTTTTTTATTATTAAAGAGAATCTATGTAATTTGGAGATACCAACAAATATCATTAATGAAAATTATATTTCATAAAGCATTTGCTTTGCCTTCTTGTGTTCTTGATTGAATGCTTGAAATTGGTCTATCAAAGGTAGAGATCATCCTTTATAGCGTCTCAAGATTAGGGTTTTAAAAACTTTGTTTCCTTAGGTTCTAATCTAATCATCTTCAAAATGTTCTTACCAAATCAATTGTTCTTATTCCTTTTATTTCGTGGGTTCATAGGATTGTTCGCCTAGAGGGTTCACGTCATTTGGTATCAGAGCTCTAATTACTAGAAATAGGGTATCTATCTTTTTTTGAATTCTTGATTTCAAAAAAAAAATTATCTTGATCAGTCGTTTTCTACATTCTTGAGTTAAAAAAAATCTATCTCTCAAGTCTTTTTAGTTTTTTTCCAATTTCATTATCATTGTTTTTGTCTTTGGATTTTGTTTCATAGTTTTTTTTAATTCTCCACATATTTTTCTTGTTCTTTATTTTTGTGTTTAATCCATCTTTGTTCTTAAAAAAAAGGGTTGGGCTGCGTTGTTCACAGTTTCAAAAAATTGATAAATTGGAGTTACAACTTTAAACAACCATAACTTTTGACTCGGGTATTAGAATGACTATTATAATATATCAAATCGAAACTTGTTTTGATTCTTATAATTAGAGTGGGCTTTTCCTTCATTTTGTTCCTTTTTGGACCCCAAATTCCATCATTTACACTACTAACCGAGGGGTTAAACTTTTATTGCATCATTTTGCGTTGCTTTTGGTTCTTGTTCATTAGGGTTGTGAAATTTTTTTTTTGTGATTTTTTTATTCACAGCATCTACAATAGTAGTAAAAAAAAAAGAAGAAAAAAAGAAGAAGAAGAAGAAAAGGAGAACAAACTAGTAGGTTGTTTAATAATATAATTCTTGTTTTTCTTGCTGAGTTTTCTTAATCTTGTTGAAATTGGTTTTCTTTTCTTTTATTTTAGTTTTGTAAATTCTATTCTAGAGAATCATGAAACTTGCTGTCCAAATTTGATTAAAAAAGGGAGTCATATTGTGGTTAAGAGTCTTTCTTTAGAGTCTTCTTTAGATTTTTTTTTATCTTTAATTAAGTTCTTAAAATTCTGATTTTGAAGATCTTCAAAAGATTCCTTTTGGGTCTTTAGAGTCTTTTGAAGATCTTTAGAGTCCTATTTGGACTTTATTTTTTTCATCATTTGCAGTTAAGCTTTTAAAATTCTAATTTTTGAGATTGTCACCAATAAACCGGTTATTTCTTGAGATTAATTGAATTCTTTGATTTTGTTAAGAACACAAAAGAATGTTGGCTTGAACTTTGAGTGGAAAAAGGCAAGTGAGATAAAAAGAGAGAGGCTAAAATAGTGTAAAAAAGAGAGGCCCAAATAGTGGGAAAAAGAGTGATAACAATCTGATTTAAGAGTAAACATGTGAGGAAGTGGGTGAAGAATACTATCTTTTATTTTATTTTATTTTATTTTATAGATTGAAAACATGAGTAAGGAAGAAGGAGAACCACAAGAGGTTGACTTAAAATTCCTCTCCAAGACTTTTAATGATCGATTTAAGAAGTTAATACAAGGTTGGATGATTTAGTGTCCTCTTTTGGTTCTAAATTACATAGAATAATACATAGAAGACATGGGTTAGACAAAGAAGAAAATGATTCCAATATGGAAGAGAGAGTAAGTTATAAACAAGACAAAAAGTTTATGGTTGTACAGAAAAATGGAGAAATCAAAAGTGTCAGTTCTAATGTTGAAGTGGAAGAACCTGTGCATGGAGATTCACTTGTCACAAGGAGAGTCCTAAATATACTGCCTAAGGATGAAGGAGAAGAAAATCATCGTGATCATATTTTCCACACAAGATGCCACGTGAAGGATAAGGTATGCATGTTAATTATTGATAGTGGGATTTGAACTAATGTTGTTAGTACCTTGTTGGTAGTAAAGGTAAATTTGAAATGGTAGAAGAATCCCAAACCTTATAAGCTACCATGGATGAATGATTGTGAAGAAGTTGAGGTTAACAAACAAGTTTGGATTCCTTTTTCAATTGAAAAATATGAAGATGAGATTCTTTGTGATATGACACCAATGTATACTGGTTATATAATGCTAGGCCGAGAGTGTTAGTTTGATAGGAGAGTTTCACATGATAGGTACAAAAATCACTATTATTTTAAAAATGGACAACTGAAAAGTGGTATTAGTCATTCTCAAACCTTTGACAACTTATGAGGACCAAGTTAGAATAGCATAAGAGTGCAAGTTGAGAGAAAAAAAGGTGTGAGCAAGAGGAAAATAAAAAAAAGGATAGAAAAGTGAGCACAAAAGGGAGAAAAGTGAACACAAAAGAGAGAAAGTGAGCATAAAAGAGAGAAAAGTGAGTAAAAAGAAGAGAAAATCGAGCAAACATAAGAGAAAAATAAAAGAATGAGTGCATTTGCTGAAAAACATTATATTAAGAGTTCAATGATGGCAAGGCAACAAGTACATGTACTTATGTACAATAATGTTTATCTTTCTAGTAACGATTTTAACTCTTCTTTGCCTAGTGTTGTTATGTCTTTATGGCATGACTTTGAGGATCAACTTCTTGAAGAGATTCCCCATGGATTACCTCATTTGAGAGAAATTGAGCATCAAATAGACTTCACACATGGATTTATTATATCAAATCGACCTGCTTATAGAGGTAAGATTTTAGGAAAAATCTTTTCAAAAAGGAGGAGAATAATGGAGATTGAGGTGCTGATCAAGTTGATGTTTCTAAGTGCTGATCAAGTTAATGTTTCCAAATATTCTCAAGATCTTTTGCAAGGAATTTGGCAGTCCAATGACTAGGGATAGATTTAGAAGATCAAGTTAGGTGCAAAGTTTACTTTAGGAAGTAATTTTTGTTTTAATTAATTGTGGAATTTTTATTTTAATTTTTTTATTTTTTTATTTTTTAAGGTTGGATTAGGCCCAATCCACAACTAAACAAAGCCCATGTTGTCTAGGGTTTTTTATTAGAGTTTCTTACTTATTAAAGAGCAGCTATGTAATTTAGAGAGAACAATGAATATCATTAATGAAAAGAATATTTCAGAAATCTTTTTCTTTGCCTTCTCTTGTTCTTATTTGAATTCTTGAATTCGACTTATCAAAAAGAGTGATCATACTTTGTGGTGTCTTAAGATTGGGGTTTTAAGGACCTTGTTTCCTTAGGGTTCTAATATGATTATCTTCAACACGTTCTTAGCAAATCGATTGTTTATATTCCTTTGAATTCGTGGGTTCCTACGGGTTTTTTTGCCTAGAGGACTCGTATCAATTCTAAATGATGTTTCATTTGCAAATGAACCACCATGATCAAAGAATTTTGCATCTTATGAAAAGATGTTCCACGTCTTCAACTTCTTTCCCACACAAAGGAAAATTTAAATCTTTTGAAGGCATAAACATACTTAGTTTCTTTTTAGTGCATAAACAATTGTTAGCAACTTTATAAAGCAAAGTTTTGTGTCTTTCATAAATATGGGCTTTTCAAATTTTCTTCCAAAGGCTAGAATACCTATTTGGTACTCTATTCTGAATAAAAAATTCATAAGTACCTTTGACTGTAAAAAAAGGTTTTCCATTTTCATACCATTAAATGAATATGCCAATACCAATGATTATTCGAGAAGCAAAGATCAAATATAGAATGTACCTATTGTAAATGGATGTCAGAGTTTCTTCTATCAATCAGGAATTGGGGAAGTTTTTGTTGTGAGGGCCCAAGTATCCAAGTATCTTGCTAGATGTTAATGTGTTAGGTATCTATCTTCTAATAACTTCCTTAATGAATTAAATCTTGAGTCCAAAGTTGTCCTTTCCAGATGCTTAAGTCATTTGAATTCTTTGTAACATTAAGAAAAGAAGTCTACTTAAGATATTTTTGACTGAAAACTTTGACCCAAAGTTTGTCAGATTGGATAACCATATTCCATGCAGCTTTGTATAACAATGCTTTATTGAAATCTTCAGTTTTACAAAATCCCAATCCCCTAACAAGTTTGGGTTTTCATATAGAATCCCAATTCATAGGAATAAAGAAACTATGAGAATTTTGAGAGTTAGTGTTACCTTTCCACCGGAATTCTTGCATGCAAGAATTAACAACTTCATAGAAGCTAGTTGATATCTTGAAATTACTCACGGAATAAATTGGCATGATTTGTATAATAAGTTAATCATTATAAGTCTACTAACTTGTGGTAAAAGTTTGGATTTCCAGTTATCTAATCTACTTTAATTTTTTCAAGAAGGTGATTGAACTTCACTTTTTTTCTATCTACCAATGGGTAAAGAGTGACCTAGATATTTGATAGTTGTGGTAGATCTATTTATTTGAATTTTGGAGGAAATTTTATTTTGAAAAATTAGAGAGGTGTTTATGGAGAAGATGACTGCACATTTCTGTAAATTTATACTCTAACCTGACCAATTGCAATATTTATCCATAATATCATTAATTATCACTGGTTCTTGGATATTTTCTTTTAGAAACAAGATAATGTCATCTATATACAAAAATGAGAAATTGGGGGGCTTTTCTTGCCACTTTAATACCATGCAACTTATTAGAGTGTTATGCTTCGAAAATGAGGAAAGACATTCAGAAACTACTAAGAAAATATAATGGGATAAAAGATCATCTTGTCTTAATTCTTGTTGAGGACAAATTTTTCCAAAAGTGAACCATTTATCATTAGTGAGAAAGAAACAATAAGATGCATTGGTAGATGAGATTACAAACCTTTTGGGAGAAACCCATGAAATTAAAGATCTTTAATAGGAAATTCAATTCAACCATATCATAAGCATTTTTCATATCCAATTTAATACACATCAAACCACCTTTACCTTTTATTTTCTTGGAAATTTTCATAACAGTTTCTTGAGCAATAAGAGTATTTTTTGCAATCCATTTTCTAGGAGTGAACGATGTTTGATACAGAGAGATATGATATTTCAAGTAATTTCTTAACCTCTTGACCAATATTCTGAAAATAATATTATAACTTACATTACAAAGACTATTCGGTCTATAGTTGGAGACACCTTAGGTACTGTTAACTTTGGAAATCAAAGTGATGAATGTTTGGTTCTAACTAGATTGCAATTCCCTAATGATAAAGAAATTTTGAATTTCAAAAATTATTTGTTCCCTCATTATATGCTAGATTTTCTTGTAGAAGATGACAAGAATACCATATGGCCCTGAAACTTATAAAGGATGCATGTCCCAAAGTGCTTCTTTTATTTCAATAGGAAAAGGAATACTAGCAATGCGGGTATTCTGTTCTGAATGATTACTGAGGGAAGTAAGTCCTTAATTTTAGGATTGAGAATGGGGTTTCAAGATGAGAATAAGTTTGTATGGAAATACAAGAATTTTTTCCCAATGTTATCTCTATCCAAAATTGTCATACCATCATCAGTCTTTAGCATTTCAATGAAGTTTGTTCTTTTTCTCATAACAGTTGAAGTGTGAAAAAAACTTTGTTTTTTTATCACCTTGATGGAGCCATAATTCTTGAGATATTATTTTCCACATAATATCTTGTCTCTCAATTTGTTCATTAATTTGTTCTTGTACAAGATTTTCTAGATGAATTTGTTCGTTTCTTTTGATACAAGACTGAAAGAATTACAGCTGTGACTACAACTTTTTAGATTTTTATGTACGAACCCAAAATTGTTAATATTCCATGAGGTTAATTGCTTAGCTAAGAGTTTTAGATTGTGAATGAAGCTAAGCCCTTGCATATTTGATTCTTTTATTCAAAGAGCATGGATTAACTCTAGGCATGTGTTGTCTCTTAATCACATATGCATGAATCTAAATGGTCTTTGTTTGAAGGGCTCCTTGAAAACTATGGCTTTGGGGAAGGAAGATATATAGCTTGGTGAGGCAATTGCTCTATCAATTCATTGATAAATTCTGTCCAAATTAGTTGTATTATTACACCATATGAAATTTGGTCCAACACTTCCAAGATCATTGGCTTTTATTTGATTTATGAACGAGGTTAGTATGTTTCCAGAGGTACAAGTGAAAGGAACATCACCTTGCTTGTCTTTTGTGTAGTTATATCATTCTGATCCCCAATTAGAACCCAAGGCTTGTGAGAATTGTGTAGAATATTAAACAAAGAGAGCTAATTATTGTTTTTGTTAGGATAATAAGGAAGGATGTACACACAACTCAAAATGATTTTTTCATTAGAAACCATAGGATGATTAGTTTCACAAACCACATAGATAGTTCCAATGAACAAAAAATTTAAACTCAGAGAATTATTCCAAAACAAAGCAAAACCACCATGCCTATTTATCATAGAGGAAACAAAAGCATTATCAAAACCTGAGTAAATTTGTAGAGAATGAGAGGCACATGTGTCAATTTTAGTATCCATTAACCAAACCACCTTTGGTTTGTTTCTTTTGATTAGGTAACACAATTTCCTTTTAGCACAAGGTCTGGCTAGACCTCTCTTATTCCAACTAAAGAAAATTATGGATCTTTAAAGGGAAGTTTAGGGTCATCTTCCCACCCATTGGATTTTTACCAGGAACCATTGATTTAATTAGTGTCCTTATACCTTTAGAAGCCTCTAAATTTGCTTGAAATTGATTGTTCAAACAACTTAGAGAGTCAAAGTTAGAGATTGATCTTCTATTGTTAGCTTGCCCTACCATAAATTTTTTTAATTCCTCTAAAAAAATATGCGCTTAGCTTCCTTTTAGTCATGGAAGTAATACCTCTAAGAAAAGTGTGATCGTTTGGATTTTATGGCTGAGAAAATTGATTAAGTAGATTGGCTTGGTGAAAATTCATCTGTGCTTGAAAAATCCTACCCAGTACTTATATACCAACATCTTGTGATTCTACAAAAACTCCAATGTGATCCTCTTAGGCAACAACAAAAATAATGGTGGTTTCAAATAAGAAATTATCTTTCTCCATATGAAATGGAATTTCCATTCTAACAGCTTGCAACAACATCTTAAAATGTATGTTTCTATCCATTGTAGTGTTACTCCCTTGAAACACCAATTGTGAAAGAAATTTGCAAAGTTAACCAGGTCTAATATTTGGAACATTTGAATGATCTCTTGGACTTCGGAATGAATTCTCTTAGCTTTCTCAAAGAACTTTAAGAAAATTAGTGGAAGAAAATTAGAAGAAATCTTTTTATGTAAAATTATCATTGATTGTCATATGTGTAGTGGGAGCACCATAGGATAGTTCGTTAAGAAAAGGCCCAACAAGATTGTGATTTAAAGGAAGGTTTTGTTGGAGTGAAACCTAGAATTGTGATTCATACCTTCTATATGCTAGAAGAAAGTCATGGGGGATTAAACTTCTTAGTTGGCACGAAACCACCCTCTATAAATTGCTACCAAGTTTGGCTCATTTACTTGGTAGCACTTTGCAGAGTGGAGATTGCAATCTTTGGTGATATGGTCAAGGATTTCACAATTAAAGCAGAATTCAAGAAGTCTTTCATATTTGAATTTAACCCATAATTTAGATCCATTGGGTTTATTAGTTACAGGGACTTTACGAGGTACTTTACATCTAGGTATAAGAGCTTTGTGAACATTGAGTTTCACTTTGAAACAAAGGTAGTTTTTGCTAACAAATTGGTCTTTTCATTACTGTCTATTCGGAGAAAAGTGCCAATAAGATTTTCAAATTTTCCAACATTTGTAGCATGCATGCTAAGAAATGCATCCCATGGCATGAATCCAAAAAGTAGTTAAGTTAAACTTGATCTTTTGGATTGTTAAGTTATGGTCCCATTCTCTTATCATAAGCAAAGAGCCATTAATGTGTTATATGCGCTTGTCCTATACAGAATCACGCTCTTCAATAGAAGAAAAAGTGAAAGCAAATAAATTATTTTTATAGTCTTTGGTTACCATTAAAAGCTTCTCTTGGATGTTCCAAGCTTTGTGAACAACCATTGCAACTAGATGTTTTTTCACAATTTTAGTGGTAAGGACTTTGCCAATCAACATTGTTGAAAAAGCTCGAATAACTTCTACATGGTCTTCTTCTAATTCTATTTCTGAGAAGTTGTAGGTAAGGTGTTTGGTTTGTTGTACTAGGTCACCAATTTCCTTATCAGATATAAACTTTACTTTGGAAGCCATTAGTAAGCTCAAGGATTGCTGAGAATGATAGTAGTTTGGATTTTTCTTTCGAGTGGTTTTGAGATGATAAAAGGTAATGGAATAGTGTTTCATTGAAGCTTTATTTATACTAACCATATGAAGTTTCAAACGTATAGCATTCTTGAAAACTCCAAAGGTAATATGTAGAAGGAAATTACTTTTCATTTGCATGTGACGAAACTTTGGTCTTGTGAGGTTGGAATTGAAGAGATTTGCAAGATAAAAGATTTAGCAACTATCAGATATGCTAGAGCTTGGAAATGTATTGGTATGTTTAGTATGAAATTAAATGAAGTTTGGAATGATTAGAGCTAGTCTCATGCGTGCGAAAGTAATGATGATTAGGAGAAACTATGATGGTATCACATTTTCTTGAGAAGTCGAAATGTTGGTTTCCCTAATTTGCTAGAAAAAGATAGGGCTAAAATTGAGAAAACAAATGATGAGAGTTTACTTGAAACTCACCGAATTGGATTCGGATTGATAGATATTATAATTCAATATATCTGATTTGGACAGAATTACTATTAAATTATAAATAAATGCATATTTTATTTTATAATGTATACCATAATTACATTATATTACTATTTTAGTTTAAAAAATAAATATAAATATTTATAATAATATAATAACTATACAAACATATTTCTTATTATTTTGATTTTTTTAGTTGTGATTATAAATAATAAATTTTGCTACAAATATATAAATTTAAAATTTAAATATTGTGTATATCATGTTTTATATATGACAATAACTCATAAATAAATTTTAATATCAATTTGACCTTATTTGATCCAAGAATTCAATTTGTTTAAATTTACATTAGTTCTCATTGATGACCTCATTGTATCAAATTCAGATTAAAATCTATAAATCCAATTCGGATCAAATTGGATTCGAATTGATCAAAAATAAGCATTTTTTCTATCCGCTGCCCACCCCTACAAATATGCACAATTTATAGGAAACATTTCAATGATACTCCTAAAGTTTTGATTTTTTCACTAATGCCCTTAACTTTTTAAAATAGACTCTAATACCCTTAATGGCACAAGTTTTGATTGAGAAATATCTTTAATTATACTAAATTTAGACATATTATTAAAGATGATCTCAGATAATAATGACGTTAATTTTTCCATCCACATATTTTTTATTTTTTTCTAAATTACTAAAATACCCTTTAGAAATTATAAAGTAAAAATATATATGTATGTATGTATGTATATTTATTTATTTTGTTTACTATCATTCAAAATAAAAATTTATAATAGGTGAAGAAATATATATAAATTAAAAATAATTATAAAAATAATTTTATATTATTAATTTATTTCATAAATTAATGACATATCATTTAAAGTCTATGTTAATTTTTTAAAAAATAATTATTGTTTTTTCTATTATTGCTTACATTTATTGATTAAAAAATTAATTAATTAATTACTTATATTTAGAAGAAAAAAAATCAATTTTTTTGACAATAACTTGTGAAAAATTGTAAATTTTCTTTTAATTTATTTAGCTTAACTAAAAGTTATTTATCATTTATATAGTTAAAAATTACTTCTTGTTTTACAAATAAATTACGTATTTATAATAATTGAACTATTTATTATAAAATAAGATATAATTCATTTTAGATGTTTTTAATTTTTATAAATTTTTTTAATTTTTTAATTTTAGTTTTAATTTCGATTTTAAAGTTTTATTTTTGATTATTACATTTAGAACTATATTTGATTAATTTTAACTAAAATTGATCTTTAACATTTTTAGAAAATAAAAAATAATGAAAAAATATTGAACGGATTTAAATGATCGTAATTTTATTTGGACAAAATATAATTAGACGGTATTCATGTAAAATAATGGGATGAATTTTTTAATAGTAAAAATATATAAATTATGTTTCGCTAACTTAATAATACCATAATATTATTTTTAGTACCATTTTTAACCCATATTTTTAGATGATACCTTAGTGATACCTCAATTTAAAAAAAAGTATTAATTTGATACAATTTTTACATGTAATTAGCACATGTGTTTTTAATGAAGGGAATTTATGAATGTAATGATAATAGCTATCTTTTCATTCATTTTGGTTTCCTTAAATTCATAATAGACAATTTATTCACTCAATTTCATAATTATCAATATTATATAAGTTATTACTCGTCATGAATTTTAATTTCTTTAATATTGTATAATTTATACTTAAATTGTTTAAAAATAGAAACGACATATTGATAAAAATTAATGTATATATTTTATGATGAATATGCTTTAATAAAATTGTTCAAAAAACATAAACAACATATGTTTAAAGTTATTGCATTTTAATTTATATTTAAACTATTTAAGTTTAAAAAATAGGTTAAAAACCCCAAACTACATATTGAAATATAAAAATAAAAAAAAAACATAAATGTTTAAATACATATGTATCCAAGTATTCTTACGTGCATGATTGACTCTTTGCAGCTAGGGTGGAATTTTTGTTTTTAAATTTTTTTCTAACACAAAAATATCCTCCTAATATAACATGTGTACCACTACATATGTAAAAAATTTATAATTAAATAAAAAATTATATTAAATTAATACATTTTTTTAAATGAATATCATTAAGATATCACTTGAAAAATATAGATAAAAAATGATACTAAAAATAGAATGTGGTACTATTAAGATAACAAACCCTATAAATTAGATATAAGGGATTTTATGTTTTAGATACAAATTTGTGGAATGTTGTTATTCTTGTTGTTTTTTCAAAATTTAAAAATTAACAACTTTATTATATGTGATTATTTAGAATAAGTAATAAAAAATGGATTTATTGTATGCATTTTAATAAATGTCAAAACATTAAGTATTTTTAAAAAACTTAAAAGGAGATAATAATTGATATGATTTATTAATTTTGAAAAAAAATCAATAATATAAAATTATTTAATGGTTATTCTTAATTTAAATATACTTCCTTATTTATTATAAATTTTTATTTTGAATTATAATAAACATAATAAATAAAGACATTTCACTTTATAATTTTTAAAGGCTATTTTATTAATTTAAAAAACATTTAAAAAGTATTACAATGAAAAAGTTAAAACCGTTATTAATTAGGATTATTTTTGGTAATATGTCAAATTTTAGACATTTTTTCAAACGTTAAAGAACATTAGCGAAGAAAATGTAAAAAGTATTTTTGATTTTTTTTAAATATCACTAATACTTACGGTGACGTTCATTCTTAATGAAGAATATTTATGAATAATAATTAAAAAAAATTAAGGATATTAGTGTACAAAATGCGATATAATTGAAAATTTCCCCAATTTTACAAGCTGCTATAAACTTAGCCAATCCAAATTAGTGTTGGCATTTTACCAGAGTTATAGACAGAGTTACCGATAGGGTTACTCTCTAATGGAAGTTGAGAGCAAACCCTAAGCTAGAACCCATTTAAGCTAAAGTCTACTAAGTTCAGCAAAGATACACAGAGACCAATCTTTGAGACTTGTTCATCAACAAAAAAGCAATTGAGAAAGATCATTACTAACCATGGAAATCCAATTTCCTTTGTTCAAAGATCATAACATGAACAAGCACAATCTGTACACGATCGACAGGATCAGCAACCTACCTGATGAAATTCTGCTACTGATTTTGATTTGGTTGCCAGTTCGAGACGCAAAAAGAACGAGCGTGCTTTCTCGCAGATGGAAAAATCTATGGAGGTTAGCTTTACCTCGGATGACTAGTTTGGAATTCTCTGTAAGTCGATTTGATAAAAATTCTGAAATCAATTGGCCTAATTTCATAAGTAGGATGTTTGACTTTTTGAAATCACACCCAGCACCTGAGCTTGATATGTTGAGAGTCAATCTTGCTCTTTATTCAAAAGATTCACATCGTGTTGATAAATTGATTAAAATTGCTGAGAAGAAGAGTACTAAGAGACTTGAATTGGATTTTTCTAGTACTCTTGATTCAAAAGATTGTCCATTTCCATTTCTTTTTCCAAAGATTTCAAATATATACTCGTTGCGGCTAACAGAATTGCATCTACGATGTGTGAATATCAGTCAACGTGTTGTTGAATCGTTGCTATTGAATTCTTGTCTTCTTCAAAGTCTTTATTTGAAGGAAGCTACTGGCTTTACTAGTCTGACTGTTGGTGATGCATCGATTAAACTGAAGAAATTGGAAATTAATTTATGCTATGAATTGAAAAGGATTGAAATTGTTTCTGCCTCAAAACTTGAAACATTGGAGATGGACATTTCTGATGTTACCAAAGTTGATACCATGTTTGGGCCAAAGGGTAAGACCATTATTGTAATTAATCATAATGTATTTGTCACTTTAAACTTTTAATACATGTTACCTCATTTGTATAGTGTTAGTAATATGCTATTTGTGATGTTTTAATTGTATTAAATGACTCGTGTTAATTGACAATTAGTTAGAAGAAAAGTCTATTTATCAAATAAATCAGTTATATAGTTATATAGTATTATTAGTAAATACATTCAGGTCCACATAGTTATTCCCGATAAAAAAAACTTGTCATCTCAGTTGCTTTTGTGATTGTAATTGTAATATAGTTATATATACTTAGAAATCAATCAATTTTAAAACGAGTCGAGCTTGTATTGTGCACAATTTCACAACTTGTTGATCTAGATTGTTTTTTTCACTTGCATTTACTTATATTTTTGCCTCAACCACTTAATGAGAGTGCCACATCAAAGGATCGTAGGTTTGAATCTTCGTACGGGCAAAAAGTTTGATATTTGTTTTATCTTTCTTCAATAAAATAGTATGAACATGCACTTAAACATTTTATTGTCAGATCTCATATGTTAGATTACGTTTGATTTGGGGGAGTTTCTGATTTTGTTAGGAAAAAAAAAAACTTATTGATTTATATTATTATTTGCTACGTCAAGTGGGTTAAAACTCCTTTTTCTCACTTCTCAGTTCGCGCTGTTGAAAATCAATGATTTCTTCTTTAAAATGTAACTAGTTCAAGACAGATAAAGAATGAATATCAGTCATATAATTATGGAAAATAATTTTGATGCGTTCATCTAATAGCCAAGTTCCTTTTTATGACAAATACCATGGTTCTTTGCAGAGTTGGTCATGGAAAATGATTAGTAGATTACGTTTCTTTGTTTGTGTTTCCAACTTTGTAAAAGTGCTTTTAATAATAATAAAAGTATTTAGAAACAAATAGGGAAACAAAAAAAATTTGTCAGAAATGCTTTAAGAGTACAGAAAATACATTTTATACGTACTGATCCAAGATTAACATTGTTTTTATTTGAAACCATTTTTATTTAAAGTCACTTTTATCTTAAATCGCTTCTGATAGAAACACAAGTATATATATCCCAAGTATTTAAAAAAAAGTTGGGAAATTTCTTAACTAACGTCGAAAACCAAAAATTGTTTGCTCTAAATTATTATTACATGGACTCAAGTATTCATTGCTCGTACACCTGTACTTTCCAAATTATTTTACTAGAAACTTACGTAGCCAATATAGAAACCATTGATTACGAATATATTACAAGAAAGAAAAAGAGTAAGAAACGATTGCTAGCTAATGTTATTATTTTTCGCAAGGAGAAAAAAATTGCTAGCTAATTGCACGTACACCGATGAACATTGAAGTTTTTTGTTGTTGATAACGATGACCGTAGGAATCGTATCATGGTTTGACATGTACTGATATAGCTACCTCTAGTTAACACATAAAGGAAAGAAATCAATAGAGCGTAGAAGAATTGTATAATAGCATCTTAAAAATAAGCCCCTGCAAAGATCACAACGAATTGCATAAAACCTTTTTGTGCTTTTCATTCTCATTTTTAACTTTTTTCTTCGGAGGTAAAATTCACTATAAACTGCTGAGACCACAAATATGTTTACAATTTACGAACAAGACCTCTACAGATACATATATTTAAATTTTTTTTCCTTTCTTTTCCTGGAAAGTTCCTACGAGTAGCAGATTGATACCACTCGTTAATTCTAGAAAAGAGTAGTCTTTCATTAAGTAGCTGCCTCCAGTGCACTTGTGCAGCTATTCAGTTAGGATGACAACCACTCTGTACTGGATACTCTTGTGTTGAGGCCCCCACTTCGAATGAGCCAACACTCCCCATCCAGCATCCTCTCTTTTCTTTGAATTAAAGGTTAAAAAAAAACTATCAATGCCCTGGCTCTTTGAGCCAAGGGACAAGTTCAACTAATATTACAACGTTGATTCCTAGTAGTGTCATTAATTTGCAGTATTTGATCCCTCAACAAGAAGTTGTTGAAGATGACGAAGACGGAGCATGAGCTGTGAGAAAGATGGTCGTAAGTTTGGCTCCCTGCAAAAGAAGCAAGGCATAAGATCCTGAAAGGGTTACAAATGGTCATGAAGCCGGATAAATATGTTTTTTTGTCCCTAACTTTTGGTCCATCTAACTTTTTTGTCCCTAACGGTTCAAAAGTTACAATCGTATCCTCAACAATATGTAAGTTTAACGAAGTAGGATTTTAAGTTATTGCCGTCCCTAACATTTAGTTGTAATATTTTTTATCCTAACGTTTATTTAAGTGTAATAATTATGTCCCTATTAGAAACAATACCATCTACACTACTGTTAGGGTGAAGGGTACTAGGAGTCCTGTAACTTACACAAGTAAAATGCATAGTGACGTAGCCCAAAAAAAATTAGACAGAATTAGATCGTGCATGTTTTAATGTACTAAATATTAAATATAAAATCTACAAATTAGAGACTTGCGAGTTATAACTCAATAACATCGAGCTCATTTTAACATATTTAAGTTCTAAAGTTCAAGTCTTATTTATAGTTGTGAATTTGTTTTTTTTTTTTTTTGGAAAAAACTATATTTCATTCATTTAAAAAAATACAAAAATAATTACATCAATAAAATGAAAATAGTTAAACCATTCTATATTAAAAAAATAGTTTTGTTAGGAGAGTAGTCACTTCCTAATCCTCAAACATTACAAAAAAAACAAGTTATAATTGTTTCCTACATAAAGAATGAGTAGCATGACATTTTGTTAATTTTACTTTCATAAATTAGATACATTATTCACATTTCTTAAAATTAGTATACTTTAATCACATTTCTTAAAAATTAATATGCTTTAGTCATATTCCTGTTGCAGTGATCCTACTAATAGATGTTTGAAGAGAAATATCTCAAAAAGTTAAAAAAAAAAAATGTGAAAAATAAAGTAAATTAAAATCACCAAATTTTGTCTAAAATAACTAAAGTGTCTACAAATGTAAAAGTAAGATGACTAAAGTGCATTAATTTAAAGTAAAGTTATCAATGTATTCAATTTGTGAAATTAAAGTGACCTTTAAGTGTAATTTTTTTTTACTAAATCACATTTAAATTTTATTGAAAATAAAGGAAAAAAAATTAATTTATGGGAGCACATAAGTCATGTAGCCCATATATGTCCTGTTGCTTCCATAAAATTATAACTAAAGTTCTATTTTGACCGTTCACCAAGAAATTAGACTATATTCTAATCATTTACCATCATTTTAATAAGCTCAATAAAATTGTTATTCTTAAAATACCCTCATAAATTTGATAACATGATCAACAAATGAAAAAAATATGACCCAATTTCCTACTAAACAGTTAAAATAGGACTTTAATGTTAATTTTATGAAAGCAACAATACTTACTTGATCCACTAAAAAGCTACATGGTCTCTAACACTATTTTAACTTAAGATTTATTTGATAACGATTTTGATTTTCAATTTTTTCCAAGTAATTTTTCTATCAGGTATGTTTTATAACAATTTCTGATTTTGATTTGCACCTTTATAAGGAATCACTACCAAAATATAAAATGATTCATAAATCTATAAAACTAATATTTTTGAATTAGATTTTTTATTTTTTTTCATTTTCATCAAACATTTTTTTAGAGAATAAATCAAGTCTTATGGCTTTTGTATTTATAAGTATTTGAAAATAATGAAAGCATAAAATTTGTAAATAATAACCAAAAACATTTCTTTATTTTTTAAGTTTTTGAAAAAAACATAAAACATTACCAAACAACTTGTAAATGATTTTTGTTTTTTTCCTTAAAAATCAGTACGTAAATATTATTACCAAACATATTGATGATTATTTTTATAAAAAATCAAAAATCAAAAATCTAATTATTTAATCATAAATCAAAATCATTATCAAACAAAACCTTACCTAACAAAAATCACTAAAGTCCAATTAGGGGCATGCAAAGTAGAATAAGTTTGGTTTGAATTAAAATTCGAACAAACCCAAATTATCAATTCTTGAAAAATAAAAACAAAACCAACTAGAGGTGTAAAACCAATTTAAATCAATAAAAAAAAAGGATAAAATCCCTAAGAATTACTTTGATCGTCACCAAGACATTTAGTCACTTTGCTTCCATAAAAAGATACTTATGCCACTCTTAGTAAAAATGAGACATGTTAGTTACTTTTTGAATATTTGAATATTATTTTATTAATAAAAAATTTTGATAGAATAATAAAGTATATTTAAAGAGGACAAAATTTTCATTTTCAAGTTTTTTCTCCTTTATACCCTTCCTTTTTTGGTTCAATTTTAGCCCCATTTTTTAACCATAAAGCTGAAAACGTCATCATTTTTTAGCTATATTTTCTCAAATTTTTCATAGAATTTTTTATCAATCTTCTATATTCTCTCCATAGCTGGAAAAAATTAACTATAATATGCTAGCCATTATGATGGTTGATACATTGTGGTCCATTTTTTTAAGAATGGAGAATATAGATGATTGTCAAAATATATCTATGAAAAAATCGAGAATGTAGCTGAAAAAATGACATCAAAATTGATCCAGAAAATGAGAGAATAATATAAAGAAGAAAAAACTTTAAAATAACAATTTCATCCCTATTAAATATATTTTATTAAAAATTTATTACTAAATAATATTATACTATTCAAAAAGTGACTAATTTATCCCAAGTTTACTGAGTAGCCTAAGTGTCCCTTGTAAAAGTACAAGTAAAGTAATTGAAGTGTACTTGACACAAGCAAAATGACTTCGAGAGCCATCCACCCAAAAAAAATTGGGTTGGTTTGGTTTGGGTGGATCGATTATTAAATTTTTATTTCATTTTTTATTTAGATTGTGCCATATTTTTTTTCCTTTTAAAAAATTTGTTTATACAAACTTTAAGCTCTACAATTTATGTCACGTATGTCATGATTGATGTTGTTTAAATATTATTGGTAGCCTAGGCTGTGAACTCACATATATACTAATTTAAACATTTCTTTTATATCATACATATAAATATAAGAAAAAATACTTTTGATTATAGAGAACTAAGATGATATGTTAAGATTTTGAATTTTTTTAAGAAATGAATAATTAAAAATAAATTATATATACACACAGATTGATTCAGTTATGTTTATTTCTTAGCATTTGAAAACTAAACCGACCTATACTTGATTAGCTTTTCAAAAATTAAAAACTAAACCAAACCAATAATATTTTGAAACCGACAAAACTATGTTGCAAGAGGCACGGATTGATTAGTTCGAGTAATTTTTGCACACCCTAGTGTCACGTCCCGCTCCGAATGTCCCGAAAAATCCAAAAGAAAGCCTAAGAGATCTAGACTATTCTACAAGGAAAGTTCTAGAGTTGCCTAGAGATGTCTAAAAAGAGCTAGAGTTGGATGGACTCAACTCAAGCTAGAAGACCCTAGAATGTTCTAGAGCACGCTGGATAGTGCTAGAATAGGCTGGAATGTTCTAGAACGTGCCGGATGGTTCGGGAAGGATGTAGAAGCTGCTGGAAGCTTGCGGAACATCCCGGAAGGCGCATGAAGGAACTAGACAAACCTAGAAGATTCTAGAGTTGGCTAGAAGGTCCTAGACCCTTGTGGCATATTGTACATAGTTCTAGAATTCTCTTGTACATTCTAGACTAGGAATACTCTAGAAAGTTGTGGCATACTCTTAAGCTTAGAAGCCACACTATAAATAGACCACTTGGTCTTCATTTGCATTCATCCTTGGGAAATTGTAAGATAATCTCTCTCTAGAGCAATACAAAGCATTCTTTGCAAACTCTCTCTCTATTCTCTTTGGAGTTTCATTCGGTTTCAAAGGCAGGCTTAGTGCAACGGACGGTGCTAAGTGCCGCACGATCGCTACTTGAAAAATAAGGTCGTGACACTAGGCTCTGCATTGTTATACTCACTTGAGGACACGATTGTAACTTTGAAAAACTAAGGGACAAAAACATTATACAAGCCAAACGTAAGGACAATGCAGTTACATTTTAGTTATATTGTCAAAGAATGGAATTTAGTTATATTTTAGCACCTTTAATTACTAGAGATAATACTACATTACTATGGAAACAAATAATCTTTTTCCAACCAAAAATTTCGGCAAAAATTCACATTCAAATTTCAACATCTACTTTTGGTTTAAGGCAGCTATAGTCTTCTTTCCATTACATGCAAAGCCAATATTTTGTCATGTTCTTTATCAAAATCCCATCTAAGGAGGAATCAAACATTTGAATTAAGATTAACATTATTGCCTAATGACTAAGTTGCATCATGCAGTTCAATTCACCTTGCCTGGTATGAACATAAGTATAAACAAGATAACTCACCTTTGCCAACAATCACGAATTATCTGGGCTACCACAGGATCAGTCTCTTCAGGAATCTCAAGACGCCGATTCTGAAATCCAACAGCTCCAACAACCTGCATTGGGTTCAACCCTTTCCATGGGATACGGCAAGTAGTCAATTCCCATAATATCACCCCAAAACTGTACACATCACACCTGCAAGAGAGATTGACCTGATGGTTACTAATGCCCATGTGTTATTTATTGACAAGCATCATCCCTGCATTAACTTACTTCTCATTGGCTGGTTCGTTCCTCAAAACCTCAGGTGCCATCCATTCCGGCTGCAGTCAAGATCAATTTTTAGTAATTTATAATTCTGCTGGTTAATAAACCAAAATAACCATCAGATATTGATTTGAAATTTGAATATATGAATAGAACAAGTATTACCGTTCCAGCAGTAGATTTTGAAGAAAGAAAAGTATGGTGCTTCATGCGAGACAAACCAAAATCACAAACCTGCAGAGAAAAGTAACACATTTTTTAAATGATAAAATGTATTTTCTCTGCAACAGACCAATTAGTCAATCCAAAAAGAGAAAATAACAAAGAACAATATTTTGAAAGAAATGAAGTGCTGGAAATTTGATTGGACATGACCTTCACAACCCAGTTTTTATCAACTAGGAGATTAGGAGACTTTAGATCTCGATGCACAATTGTGGGGTGGCTAGTGTGCAGGTAATTCATTCCTTTGGCCTAAAAAATTTATGAACATTTATCTGAGAAAATAAGCTTAACAGAGAGAGAGAAACAAATATACAAATAAATATTTTACCACATCAAGAGCCATTCTCATTCGTCTCTTTTCATCAAGTTGTATATTGGGTCGGTGTAGTAATCTATATAAACTTCCCCTGCATACCGGTGTAAGTTTGAGAAACACAAAATGATCAATAAGGTACAGCAAAAAGTTTGTTGACTCAGTGACCTTCAATATAACTCTAGATTAGAACTAGGACATGTTAATCGACATAAATGTCTAGTCTAATCACCAGATAACCATGGTCTTTTTATCATACATATCAGAATACAAGGTTACACAATCGTATACTCTCATGGGAATTTTTCTGTGCAAAAATAAATTAAGACATCAAGGGCTACTCCTGAAGAGCTCAGTGGAAGAAAAAAAATAGTCACAAAACAAAATCAAGATTACATCTAATATTTGATACAAGACAAATAACCAACCTCGGAAGAAATTCTGTCAATATTGAGAAATGTGGGTGGCAAGTAACAGCTCCCATGAAAAGTACAACATTTGGATGTCTCATTCTTAACATAATTTCAACCTGTGTCAACCAACAAGCAGCAATTAATTTATTTCAAGAAAAAATCATGCAAGGTGGTATTTATTACAATATAAATACAGGATAATCATGTTTGATTTTGCTACTTACTTCATATTTAAACTGGACCAATGCATCGCCAGAAAAATCTTGATCTAAGAACTTCTTCACAGCAACTTCCTGTCATGAAAAAAGTCAACATAAATTTAAAAAAAAAATTTGAAAATGAAAAAATTTTAACTTCCCAAGTTGGGATAAACCCCAACCCACATAGCAAATTCAATTGGCCCCTGTATTAATAAGTAGGTCCATCCAAACTTGTAGGCCCCATTTATAATATAGAAAAAAGTGTCACCCAAGTCCTTGAGATTAAGCCTTAGTGTACATTTAGTCCCTCAGTTTCAAAAAGGTGTTCTCTAGTCTTTGACTTTGAAAAAAAAGGACAAATCAAAGACAAATAATATTATTATAATGATTTTCCTATTAAAATATTATTCCTTCTTATCAAGTGATTAAAATACAATTAAAACTTGATCTTTTAACAATGGTAAAATAACAGTTGATATGAAAAAATAATTCACAAAATATTCATTTTAATATTAAGTTATTATCAATATTTTATTTTAATATTTTCTTATTTTTTATTTTTTTAAAATAAAAATATATCATTTAAATAATTTTTTGTTAGAATATTTATTGATTTTTTTCTTAAATAATTTCATACTAAATTTCACCTTTTTTCTTGTTAATGGCTCATATTTTAGAGTGTTGTAATCACTAGATAATAAAAAATAATATTTTAATAGTAAAATCATTAAAATAAAACTATTTATCCTTAATTAGCTCATTGTGACTACAAAAACACCTTTTAATATCTCAGGGACTAAGCAACACTAACTTCATAATCTTGGGAACTTCTACGCTCCTCTCCTTATAATATATTAACAAATGATATTTGGCCAAATATGATTACGATTTATCCCAAACTGGGGCAGATAGAACTACTCATTGAAAACAGAATTCTCAGAGCCCAAAAGAAAAACGAAAAACGATTACTGGAAAAAAATGACAAACCATTGTTCATTTTTCCTTTTATGTTGTTTCTTTTGTATAATTTATTAATATTTTTAATTAATTCACAAAAATTGTAGACATTATCCAAATTAATACAAGGAATTGGTAGGAAAAGCTGAGAGAAATTAACAACAATGCAAAATAATGAATAAAAAATTTATTGAAAAAAAATTAAAAATAAATACAATGTCACTACAAAGTTTTATTATCTGTCAACCGTTGACATTATATATGGAGTGCCATTATATTACTAATAACATCTCTGATCAAATAAAGATTCCACATATTCAAAACCAGGGACGCTTTTAGGGGAAATTGTTACATAGGTGTTTCGAAAAAATGCTTTAATCATGAACAATAACTATTGATTTAGATTACAATGCAAGAGATGTATCAATTGACAAGGAACAAGAAAAATTATTAATATGTAGGAAAATAACTTACAGTGCCATTCCAATCTGCCCGATAAACCTCACCACATGAACCTGCAGATAAAAATTAAGATAAAAATGTCATTGAAATCAACACCATCTAATAAAATCAAGAACAGCACTACAGCAGTCCTCTGGCAAAGCCAACTTAAACTTGAGAACTTTCACACATAAAATCATTCCTATGATTTTGATGACGCAAAAATGAAGGGAGTGGCTGCATTTTGATCTATTGGCAAGTTCAAGCATATTAAATTGGCTGATTGTCCAATGTTACAGAAACTTATCATGGAAGCACTGTTTCCCCATAGGAAAGCCAATCAAGATATGCCAGGTGATATCATAGACTAGAAATTTAATATACAAATAGATAACAAGTCCTTATGACATTCCTAATCTCATGGAAAGGAGAACACACATGTGCAATGTCACTGCCTTTTGTTTTTCTTTTTGAAATGTTCAAATCAACTTTTTGGCTATGGAAAAGCGAAATAAAGCAACCTTAGTTTCCTTCGAATAGAAAAGAAAAAGCAAAAGCTTGCCACAGGTCTAATCATGAAGGAAATTCCTTTCTATAGCAAAACTTATAGATCATATAATACACATATATGATAATATGCATGCAAAGACACATAACATATGTTGCGTTTATGTACACTCCATTTCAAAGACTATGTTTTGTCCAAAGTTGAGAAAGCAGAGAGCTAATTTTATTATTTCATGCCACTGCAAAGGTTCTTACCAATACCGATGCGCTCACCAATCCGAAGGTCTTCCCATGGTATTTCCCACTCTGCCACTTCTCCAAACATTGGGTCAAGTTTCTCACTTTGACCATTACAACCAATATGTGAGTTGCTGCTAGCTGTTTCCATCCACTTGACAGGAGATTCTTTACCAACTTCAAAAGTAAGCTCATCTTTAAAGCAATTCTTATCATCAGTACGGTTATAAATTTCGAGATTTCTATGACTAGAAGCGACTTCGTAGGGGGCATCTGCATGAACTTCCTCCTCATTGAACCTGCTTTGTTCCATTTTTGATTGATTAGCAGGATTTCTATCTACATCTACAGGATTGCTCCACGATATTTCACTAGTTCTACTAGCAACAAGGACGAATCCACCACTAGTAGCATCATACGTTGGAGAACATTTAGAGTTGATGCAACACGTCTCCAACCCACTTTGTTTCCCATCTAAGTTACCAGCAATTTGTTTTTGCAGACTATCCATATTAAAATAATCTGAATAATCCCCTCCAGCAAAGTTTACGAAAGAGTGCTCATTTCTTGACAATGATTTGTCCGATTGACAATAGGCATTATGAGCTGCATTTTGATCTTCTACGACCTGCTGAAGCACTTTCTCTTCATCAAGCTCTTGGGTAGTAATATCTGAAAATAAATCAAGTGGAGGTGATGCGCCACTCTCTAACAAGACAGCATGTAGCTTCTGTGCGAATTCTGGGTCCTTTGCTGCACTAATAACATATTTTGATACATTTTTAACTTTCTTTTTCTGCTCAGATGATGATTTTCCGCACCTGCCCAGTGAACTTTCATATGGTCTATGTAATGATGGAAGGGGTTGGTCAAACTCAATTCCAGATATCTCAATCTGATTTTGCTTAGCAATATTTCTTTCATCACCCTTTGCTGAAGTGTTTGCAAGTGATGATGGTTCAAAGAATGAACTTCCAAATTTGGAAATTGCCAGGGTGCCGATTCCCCCATCATACAGCAATCTGGGACCTGTGGGAACCACAGTAACATCCGGAAAGCTCCTCGTACCAAGGAAAGAACTTGGGAGCTGACTGCTGGGTACCTCAGCAGGAATTAGCGTTCCAGGGGCACCCATTAAATCTATTATATATTCACTGCAGGATTTACAAATCAACGCATCACAAGTAGTCGAAAAAAATTAGTTCAATTTGAATGCAAACATGCAAAATATATGCACCTAAACATGCGGAGAACTAAAAGTAAACTAAACAACTCAGAAAAGATGCACTTATAACACCAAATTAACAAAGTAAATGCATGTGAAACAGATGAATTTACATTGGAGTTCAAGAAAAAGAGATGGGATTAACTTCCACATGTTGCTTACTGCAGATTCTCATAGTTTCATATATAGATATTTTAAGGGTTTGTTTTGCAGACAAAGAAAGACATTTTAAGTTCTCTCTGAATTAGTTTTAGAATATCACAAATATCTTTAATTTGGGTTGGGGTTAAAGTCAAACTGGACTAAAAGAAACCTTTATATCTTTCACACTGACTTTAATCGTGTATAAGTTCTAAGCATGATTTTTTTTTTAAATATATGATTTAGGTGTTTGAATATGGTTGCCTCTTCCATGATGCAATCAAAATATTTCCTCTTCAAAATTTGTTTTCAATTAACATCTGAATATCTTCAGAGTAGAGAAATTTGCCAACATAATAAATAATGATTACTTTACTTCATCAACTTTCTAATTGAAACCAAGTATAAAACATAGCGAGTTCCAACAAACTAGAAATCTATAAAAAAATAAAAATAAAAATGACAATGAACATAAGACCATCCCAAAAATTTAGATGTGATGAGATGGCTATGAATCTATATGAATATTTAATGTCTTTCAAGTGTTCATACAACAAATTCTAAATCAGACATTTCCAACATATAAAATAGAAATAGGAAGTGGTTTCCCTTAAACCAAACACCTATTTCTCAGGCATGATTCAAAGTCCCTCATACAATATGTAGCCAGTATGGGTTTTACCAGGGCACTGAACTTGGCATTCTTTTTTTGATAAATTGGTAGCTTTTTCAATCAAATGACACTAAATAAAGAGAATTGTGGATAAAAGAAGCATAAAACATTAAAATTTTAGCTAATAAGTAATAATTATTTATAGAAGCACCAGAAAAGTCCTAGCTGTAGACCCTTACCTTCCATTATCAACCTTAATCAAGTTCACTGCTCCATCATCAGTACCAGTATAGTAACTTCCTTTTACCAGCATACATGGAAGATTAATTCTATCAGCTAGTACCTAGCATCAAAAATATGACTTGATTACCTACAGCCGATATATCTACAGAATACAAAAAATATCCACCAAAATTGTTCCGAAACATGAAGAGATGATACTGAATATTATTTAACTTGCATAAAATAGATTTTTTTTTTGGGAGGGTAGGAGTCAAGACAAGGAAAGCTAAGCATTAGGCTCATGATTTTGTTTGGCCTATAAGTTTAAATTTTTGGCACAACCTTGAATAGCAAGGCTCTATGACGTGAAAGTCCAACATCAAGACATCCAAGGGGAAATATGATAGATTTCAGCAAGCCCTGTAACTCAAACCTCCTATTGGCCCACGCCTTTGACATTTCATCAGCATCACTAACTGGACCACCCATTCTATCAACAACAACTTTAGCAATATTCTGGATTAAACCACACAAAACTGAACCATGTCCAGAATCCTGGGACTCTAAATATATAGCATATGCTCGTTCTTCAAGCTGTTGTAGTTTGGAATCAACCAAGCGATTAACCAAAATCACTTCATAATCAACATTATTTGAAACAGATTCCGATTGAAGATCAACCAACAATGGAAGCTTCCCTTGTACGAGTGAATTTGAGGTGATACAATATACATCATAAAATCCATCCACAACTGCTTCGTCATAACTTACAAAGCTATAGTTCTGCACATGATAGGCAAATAAAATAGTCAAACAAATAATCTTTCATACAAATGTAAATCAAAAGTACAACAAATGCATTCTTCATTTCCTGAACAATGCATTATTCCACGATTACAAAAATGCAGTGTACTATTCACTAGTAATTTAGTATATACAGTTATGTGACTGAACAACCAGTCACTTGATTACAGAAATGGGTGGATCAGAACAAAAAACAACATCTTTATAAAGTACACAATAAACCACTTCTATTTTTATTAGCCAAACTCTATAGGTAATTCAAATTCACAAAAAATATAAAGTATACAAGAAACCAGTTTTATTTTATTAGCCAAAATCTATCAGCAATTCAACTCACAAAAAATGACATCTTTATGAAGTAAACAAGAAACCACTTCTAATTTTATTAGCCAAACTCTATCGGGAATTAAATTGAGTAAACTTCTTTTTAACCAAAATTAAGAAGCAACGACAATTTGAGTTAAGTTGACATCGAATTACAATGATAAAGGCTTGGTATTACACCATAGTTTGATTATCCACCACAATTGTCCTTTGGTTAAAAAAAACAGTAGACAACCGAATTACAAGGAAATACCCAACCACCACAACTAGCAATGCAATTCAAGCCTAACAAATAAAATAAACAACGACAATCATCTAAGATGCAAATCCAAAAGATTAAACTATTACATTCAGTTCAAATAATCGGGAAAAATGAAACTCCCACCAAAACAACAATAATCCCTAACACTGAACCCTATAAAGAGACAAGGAATCATAAGTGCAATGCAAATGTACTTAACAAAACAATAACATTCATAGTTCCACTATCAACACCAATACAATCTAACCAAAACTTGAAAGTGATTCAAAACCCAAAATGATACTTCCCGACCAAATAGAAAACTTACCCAGTAACGAAGTGAAAGGTCGTCCACAAGCGCTGGCGTGTTGACCACAGAAGGCGAACATCCCAAGCTAATCCGCTTAGCCGCATCGATCTGAGCGGATTCCGGATCTTCTCGTGATTTAGGATCGGAGGCACTGATCGCTAGGGCTAATTGTACCTGAAACTCCTCCTCCAAGAAATTGAAATCCATACACCTTCCACCACCAACACTATCCCCAGCCGTCCGATCACCACCGACAGAGTCAACGGCTCCGATTCTCCCCATTGTAGCCGAGCCAGACGTCGAAGCTGCTGATGGCGACAAAGAACTTGGCGTCGAAGAAGATGCGGGCGGGTTTGAATTCGAATTGGGGCTCGTAACGGGACGGGTCTCGGCCAATCTTTGGTGGTCATTGATACCACCGCCGATGTGAAGTTTTCTCAGAAGATGTCTCATCCTCGACATGGATCATCAAGAGATTGATTGGATGAATCTCAACTTTCTTTAGTCTTTTCCCTCTCTCTATTCTCTTTCTTAATTCTTTCTCTGTCTATCTGTACTAAAGAAGGAGTAGAACAATTTTCTTTGTCCTAACGTGCGCACTATTAACAAAGCAGATTCGCTTAACCTGCGCACTCTTCTCCGTCAAGCAACCACCACTTTAGAAACTTAAATTAACCGCTCAACCATTCCCTCCAATAACTCTCTCCTATAACCAAAAAAATAATTTATTTTATTATTATTTTGAAAAGATAAACAATTTAAAACATTTTTGCCCACCACAATTTTTTTATTTTTTTATTTAACATTTATACATTTTCATATACATAAACACGATGATGGGGTTGAATTCATGCTTTTTACATCAAATATTATTATAATTATCTACATTTAATATCATCACAATTTTAAATTCTAAAGTAATTAGAAAACTTTACCCACGTACAGATGTTTATCGAAATTTTGATGTTGTCTAGTCTATTCTCTTATTCACATCTTATTTTTTTTAAAATAATGTTATATACATCTATTTATTATTAAATTACGAAGATAGAATATTAAAATAATTATCATATTATTTACTAATAAAAATTAATTATATTAACATATGTAAATTAATATATATATATATATATATATATTTATTTTTTTCTTTTCAAAAATATCAAAAAATTCTTCCATAAATAATTGTTATTGACTCAAGCTAAGTCTACAACAATGAGTCAATACGCCAATGGCAAATTAAATACATATCTGATTTTAGGGTATTAATTTGAGTTGGATCTAAATAAGTGATATTGTTTGATTTAAATTTTTATTTATGATGATTTTAAAATTACATATTTAAAATAATATTATAATGAATGATAAATTAAATTTTAAATAACTTAAAATTAAAATTTAAAAGGTATTGATTAAATATCCTTCCATCAATTTATTACAATACATTTGCTGAATTATTTCTGAGCAAATGTTATACTTGAGAAAACTTTTTCCAAGTTAAAGGAGATAATAAGTTGAATTGTTTAATAACTATTTTAATTCTAATTTTTAATGTTTTTAAGAAAAAGATTTTTATTTTTTAAGAAATTATTAATAAAATATAGGATGATTTATAATTATGATTTTTTTTCATCAAACAATTTACAATTTTTTAGAAAATAAATCTTGTAACTTTTATATTTATAAGTATTTGAAGAAAATGATTAAAAACATAAAATTTGTAAATAATAACAAAAAAAAGTTATTTATTTTTAAGTTATCAAAATAAAATAAACATAAAATATTACCAAATAATTTGTATATGATTTTTGATTTCTTTCTCAAAAATCACTAAATTTAAATTGTTATTAAATATATTGGTGATTATTTTTATAAAAGAATTATAAATCATAAAACTAATAACTTAATAATAAATCATAAATCATAAATCGTTACCTATCAATCATTTTCTAAATGTTTTGAAAACATGCCTTTGTATACATGGAACTCCTTAATTTTGTTTGAAAATACAAAAAAAAAAAAAATTCAAGAAAAAAGCTGTCATTTATTTTTTTATTTTTTTGGATTCTATCTTAGTCCTGAGACTTATATAGCTAAGTCTTAGAGTCATAGAATTTATGCACTCAATAATTAGCCAAAATTGGTTTATTTGATATTTATTTTTGGATATAATTTTATAACATTTTAAATATTTGAGTAAAAAATTATCGTAAAATATATTATATATAAGAGTCCATCTCTCTCTAAATACTTATTATTTTAATACTTCTTGTAATTTTGAGTTTTATAATCTTTTTATTTTATTTCACTTACGTTACTTTCTTTCTCGTTTTTATCTTTATCACAATTTTTAAGATAATATTTTTTTTATCATAACTTTTCTCGGACAAACCGTTTTAGTTCTGTTTTCTTACTGAACTGGATTATTTTTCCTGCTCCTTATTCTTTAATTGGCTCAGTAGCATTGTTTTCTTCGATTCGGTTTTAATGCTTAGTACCTCTGCTGCTTTTACTTACAATAATTATTTTTTACCTACAACATATTTTTATAAGTAATGTTGTTTCATGTTTTAATCTAATGATATAATTTCATGTTATTACTTCTTTTCTTTCTAATTTTATTTTGCATGAATTATTTCCTAAAATCTTCTTGTTAATAAGGTGTAAATTCATGTAAAGTGGATTAGTTCGAACTAGTTTAAACTAATTCAATCTAAATTGATCCAATTTTAATTCAATTCAAATCAACAAGGTGAATTTGAATTCAAACAAAATTCAAATAAAACACAAATGAATTGTCCCAAATTAAATTATTACTTGCATATTTTCAATTAATTGAATTTTTTTTATAAGTAAAAAAAATGTGTTAATAATTAAAGCTTCTTAACTCAAACAATAATACATTAAACACCAAAAATGAAAAAAAAATATTATACTAACTATTTTTTGAAAAAAAATGATAAATTAATACCGTGTAAACAACTCACGCACATAACTAAATCAACGAAAATAATATAACTCCTCACATACACCTGTTATATTACAATAACTAGTTAATAAATATCTGATTAACATCGCGTGTGTTTCTCATAACACTCTATGTGAAAGTACTTGTTTCATTTTCATATCTATTTTGATATATTTGATGCACTCTTATTACATTAGTATGTGAAAGTGTCTATTTCATTTTCATATCTATTTTGATATATTTGATCACAATACTTACATTTCTTTCGTGAAATATTATGAGAAGTCAAATGAAGAGTCTAAAGTGTTCCCACATTCATGATATATTTTATCACAATACTTACACTTCTTTTGTGGAATATTATGAGAAGTCAAATGAAGAGTCTCAAAGTGTTCCCATATTCATGATCTTTTTGATATCGTTGATCGCCACACAAATTGTATGTGCAATGAATACACAAGTATACATATCGTAACGAGTAATAATGATAAGTAAATATCGTTCCCAAGGATATTATTTTTTTTAAAATTAATTTTTAAAACTAAAAATAATAAAAATCAATTTTTTTGGTATTTTTATATCTTAAGAAAGCAAAATTAAAATAACTAAAAGTAAATATCAATAATTAATTAAATCAGATTTTGTGACTAAAAAGATATATGAGAAAATATCTAGGAATACTTAATCCCCTAATTTTCTAAACATGTGAATCACTAAAATTCCTTCAATATAATATCAATTAATTACATGATCAATTGAATCTAACCTACCATGTATTCTTCTCTCAAGTAAACTACACACCATATAGTAATTAATTTAATCACACTCTCATGCCAATTAAATTACATACTACTCATTAAGTTCATCAATTATGGATCACATACATAAGAATAATACATCTCAGCCTAGAAACTATGCATGTTATTTAATCAAGACAAACAATTAAATAATTTTCTCAAATCTATTTAATTGCCTGATAAATTATTGGCCAAACAATTAATAGCATAAAAATCAGATTAAATAATATAATTAAATTAATATTATAATTGAGAAAAAATATTAGATCATCACATGGTGAAAATTGGGTTCATAAGATCACTAGATTAATAAATTAATTACACATAATTATGTCCATAAATCTCATATTTTTCATAAAGAAAGACATAAAATTAATAAAAAAAAAGAGTAGAAAAAGAAATACAATCAATCTCTTGAATTTTAGAATTAATTTCCTCTTGAATCTCCACCAAAATTGTGTTGTTTCTTCAATTTTTTTGTATTTTTCTCTCTTTTTAGCTCTAAAAATTGACCAAAATTATGCTAATAGAGGTTAATTAGGGTTTATAAAGTGATTATGGGCTTAAATAAAGCTCAAGTGCGATCTGGACCATCCGATCAGCTTCAGATCAAGGGCTATGATCAAAACAAGCAAAACTAACAGTTTCGGTCAATCACAACGTGACACGTGGCATCAGAAAAATCATTGAACGAATCAGGGAGAGACACGTGGTAGAGGAGACCGATCAGATTCAACGCTCGTTGAATCAGCAACACGTGGCGTGATGTGATTCGTGTGAATGGATGGCATGGTGCATGGGTGGAACGCGCAGAGCAATGGAGTGGTGACTCGTGGCATGGTGCGTTAATCGATTTCCGAACTCGGATTGAACGTCGTGTTGACATTTGGCAAGTGTTTCATCCTCCTCCCATGCAACGCGACATGATTCACTATCCATGCTAGTATGGCGTCTGTGTGGCTTGCCCAGTCAGCTCCTCAGCTTGCGTGGCATGCCATGTGGAAACTTCTGATTAGTCTTGCGTTAAAAATTCATAAAAATTCCAAAAATTATATTTTCACCCTTTTTCACTAAAAAGTTTATATTTTAATCTTTTTAGCCATAAAAATACTATTTATTAAATAAAACAAGTAAATATTAAGTAAAAAAGTGCGCTAATGACTCTATTTTGGTAGAGTCATCAATCGTATTTTAATTATTTGAATTTGGAATAACATCAATGATTGTTTTTGTTGAATAATTGGCCTTAATTCAAGGAGCAAATCATGACTTAATTCAAGGAACCCTTTGAAATTCAAGGAACCCTTTGAAATTCAAGGAGTGAATCTCCGTATAAGTAGATGTATAATTGTAATGAATTCATTAATCAAATGTTCATTCCAATTAAGAGAAAAACTTTAGTGAGAGAAAATTGAGAGTAATTTTCTTCGGTGTAATTGGGTTGTGAATTGTGAGTGTTGTAAACACCTTGTATAATTTCTCCAATTTTCAATAAAAAGATCTACAGTAGGTCGGAGATGTAAGCAAGATTGGTCGAACTCCGTTATCAATTTTTTTTGTTAATTTGTCTATTTTTCTTTCTCATAAATATGTCTTATCGAGAATTTGCATAATTTTCCAACAACTAGTATTAGAGCTTTTAGTGATGATTTCTATCAATTTTCTATAAGGTTACTAATCACATGAATAGTGAATTATGTGAATAGTAAAATTTTGTTGACGATATTTATTTATTGACAGAGGTGTTCTAATACACGGTGGTTTATAGAAATAGTGAGAAACGATTCAGAGAAAGTCAGATTTAAGTGGGAGCAATGGCCACAGATGAAGGAAAGGTGAAACTCGAGAAATTTGATGGCACAGATTTTTGGTTTTGGAAAATGCAGATAGAGGATTATCTGTATCAAGGAAATCTATATCAATCTCTCTCATGAAAGAAGCTAGAGGCTATGAAGGAAACATATTGGAATCTTCTAGACAGATAAGCCCTCATTGATATTCAATTGACATCATCCCATAATGTTGCTTTCAACATAGCAAAGGAAAAGACCACGGTGGGTCTTATGGCAGCTCTCTCCAATATGTATGAGAAGCCATCGGCCTCAAACAAAGTGCACCTAATGAGGAATTTGTTCAACTTGCGGATGACGGAAGGCGCATCGGTAGCTCAACATCTCAATGAACACAACATAGTCACAACCTAATTGAGTTCATTTGAAATTGAATTCGATACGAGCATTGATACTTTTGTCTTATCTACCAAAAAGCTGGAATGCTACTGTCATGGTTGTGAATAGCTCATCAGGAAGCAATAAGTTGAAATATGAAGATGTTCGTGATCTGGTTCTCAATGAAGAGATTCGAAGTAGAGAGTTGGGTGAATCGTCAACCTCTTCAGTTTTGCATACAAAGTTAAGAGGAAGAAATTCAACTAGAGGAAATGGACGTGGTAGGGTAGACTACCTAGATAAATCAAAGGATAGGAGATCCAAATACAGGAATCCTAATAATTCCCATAACTCGAAGACTATCGAGTGTTGGAATTGTGGGAGAACCGAGCACTACAAAAATTAGTGCAAAAGTGCACTGGAGGACAAACAAGTGAAGGCAGAGACAAATGTTACTTTCACCTCAAGAGGAGATGATACATTGATATGCTCTTTGGAGAGTAAGGAAGAATCTTGGGTGCTAGACTCTGGAGCATCGTTCCATGCTATTTCATAGAAAGAATTCTTTGAGAAATATGACCCCAGAAACCTTGTAAAGGTATATCTTGGTGATGATCAACCGTTTGCTATTATTGGCAAAGGTGTAGTGAAGATTAAGTCAAACGGGTCTGTTTGGGAGTTGAAGGATGTCATGCATATTCCCGATCTAAGAAGGAACTTAATCTCAGTAAGGCAATTGGCTAGTGAAGGCTACACTATGATTTTTCATGGTGACGATTGGAAGATTTCAAAGGATGCAATGACGGTTGCTCGAAGCAAGAAGAATGACACTATTTACATAATAGTAGGGGCACGTTGTTCAATTGCAGTTGCAGCAAGCAATGAAACACCAAATTTATGGCACTAGAGACTAGGCCACATGAGTGAGAAGAGGACAAAGATTATGCACTCAAAGGGAAAACTTTCAGATCTATAGTCTACAGAGATAGACATATGCAAAGATTGCATACTTGGAAAGCAAAAGAGAGTCAACTTTCAGACAAGTGGCAAAACCTCAAATAAGGAAAGGCTAAAACTCATTCACTCTAATGTTTGGGGACTAACGACCATCTCATCCATTGGTGGGAAACACTAATTTGTGACTTTCATTGATGATCACTCTTGGAAGGTATGAGTTTACTTTCTAAAGCATAAGTTTGAAGTATTTGAGGCTTTCAGAATATGGAAAGTTATGGTTGAAAATGAGATAGGTTTGAAGATCAAAAAGCTCTTAACCGAAAATGGTGGTGAATATGAAGACATTAGATTCAAAAATATATGATATGAGCACGGGATCATAATGGAAATAACTATGTCAGGCACGCCTCAACACAATGGTGTAGTTGAGCATATGGACCGAATGTTGATAGAAAGAGCCAGAAGCATTCGTATACAATTAGGTCTACCGAAGCAATTATGGGCAGAAGTAGTCAACATGGCAGCTTATTTGATTAATCGAGGCCCATCTTCTCTATTGGAGCACATAATACCAGAAGAGGTATGGAATGGAAAAGAGGTAAAACTATCACATCTAAAAGTTTTCAATTGTGTAGCATTTGTGTATATTAGTGATTAAGGCAAGAATAAGCTTGATTCCAAATCCAATAAATGCACCTTTATTGGCTATGGTGAGGATGAGTTTGGCTACCGCATTTGGGATGACGAAAACAAGAAAGTTATCTATAGTAGAGATGTGATTTTCAATGAAAGCGTGATGTATAAGAACATGCATAAAATAGATGCCAACGACTCAGAGCATAATGAGTCAATATTTACAGATGTAGATGATGACCTAGATAGTTCTGTAACGGAACTAATTGTAACAAGTCCTCAGCCAGAGGAACTCGTTGGATAGAGTAGTACGTAGTAGTCCGACACACCACAGCCTCATACTCCAACTCCTGTATTGAGAAGGTCTTCTCGACCTTATGTGCCTAACAAGAGATACATGAACTATATGTTACTGACTGATGGAGGAAAGCCTGAATGCTATGATGAATCTTATCAGACTCGAGATTCTAGAAAGTGGGAACTTGCTATGAAAGAAGAAATGAAATCTCTCATCTCCAACCAAACATGGGAACTAGTTGAGTTACCCATGGGGAAGAAGACACTTCACAACAAATGGGGTGTACCGGGTGAAATAGGAGTATGATGGTTCCAAGAGATACAAAACCTGACTAGTTATCAAAGGATTTTAGTAGAAGGAAGGAGTTGACTACACTGACATTTTTGCTCCCAATGTGAAGCTCAATACTATCATAATAATGTTGAGTATTGTAGCCATTGAAGATCTCCATCTTGAACAGTTGGATGTGAAAAATACATTCCTTCATGGAGACTTAGATAAGGAGATATACATGTACCAACCAGAAGGTTTCTCAAAAAAGGGGAAGAGGAACATGCAAACTTAAAAAGAGTTTGTATGGCCTAAAATAAGCCTCGAGACAATGGTATAAAAAGTTAGATAACTTCATGCACAAGGAAGGTTATCAGAAGTGCAATGTCGACCATTGTTGCTACTTCAAGAGATATAGGTCCAGTTATATCATTTTACTACTTTATGTTGATGATATGTTAGTAGCAGGTTCAGATATGGATGATATCAAAAGGTTGAAGCAACAATTGTCAAAGGAGTTTGACATGAAAGACTTGGATCTAGAAAAGAAGATTCTTGGAATGCAAATCACAAGAAATAAGAAAAGAGGATCCTTACAGTTATCCCAGGTAGAGTATATCAACCGTGTTTTGCAGAGATTCAATATGAGTGATGCCAAGCCAGTTAGCACACCCTTGGCTAGTCACTTTCATCTATCCAAGGATTAGTCCCCTCAGATGGATGAAGAGAGAGAATTCATGGCTAAGGTTCTTTATGCCTCATCCATTAGAAGTTTGATGTACGCGATGGTTTATATGAGACCAGACATTGGCCATGTAATGGAAGTTGTTAGTAGATTTATGTTAAACCCAAGGAAAACTCATTGGGAAGTAGTCAAGTGGATTTTAAGGTATCTACGAGGCACCACAGAAAAGTGTTTGTACTTTAGTAAAGGAAAGTTAAAAGTACAAGGCTACGTAGACGTAGACTTTGGAGGTGAAGTTGATCACCGAAGAAGCACCACCGGTTATATATTTATTATTGGAACTACAAATATTAGTTAGATGTCCAGATACAGAATATTGTCACTCTATCCGCTATAAAGGTTGAGTATGTAGTAGTGACTGAAGCTAGTAAAGAGATGATATCACTTCAAGGTTTGTTAACTAAGTTGGGATTCAAATAAGAGAAGAATGTTCTACAAATTGATAGTCAAAGTGCAATACACTTGGCGAAGAAATCAACATTTCATTCTAGAACCAAGCATATTGGACTTCATTATCACTTCATCAAATCTCTATTGGAAGATGATGTGTTAATACTGGAGAAGATTCAAGGAAGCAAAAAATCAGCGGAAATGTTAACAAAGGTGGTGACTATTGACAAACTGAAGTTGTGCTCAACTTCAGTTGGTCTGCTAGAATAACAAGACTAGAAATGTTGTTGCATTGATCGAGATGTGAAGATAGATTGGAATTAGTCTTCAAGTGGGAGATTGTTGAATAATTGACCTTAATTCAATGAATAAATTAAGGAGAAAATTAAGGAGTAAATCAAAAGAGCAAATTAAGGAGCAAATCATGGCTTAATTCAAGGAGCAATTCAAAGAACCCTATGAAATTCAAGGAGTGAATCTCCCTATAAATAGATGTATAATTATAATGAATTCATTCCAATTGAGAGAAAAACTTAGAGAAAAAATTTTTAGTGAGAGAAAATTAAGAGTAATTTTCTTGGGTGTAATTAGGTTGTGAGTTGTGAGTGTTGTAAACACCTTGTATAATTTCTCCATTTTTCAGTAAAAATATCTACAACATGTCCAGAGACGTAAACAAAATTGGCCGAACTCCGTTATCAAATTTTTGTGTTATTTTGTCTATTTTTTCCTCATAAATCTGGCTTATCGAGAATTTGCATAATTTTCCAACAGTTTCATCTCTTTAATATGTTTTTCATTACATTAGTTATATCATCCTCATCCACCTCTATATTTCTTCTTAATTGAAATTGAATCATGTTTATAAGTTAATAACCAAAAGCTAAAACAATGAAAAAATTAATTAACCAAAAGTTATAACCACAATACAGATTTATCATATATAATATGATACTTTTGCTCTAGGTGCATAACAACTAGCTCTCTCTTAGGGACTACAGATTTACTAACACCAACTCACAAGTTATGAATATAATATAGTAGTTACCAATATACTCTTTTTTATATCATAATCTACTTAATACTTTTACATTACTTCTTTCCTTTTTGAAATTTTATTTGTGGTTGAGTTTGTTAATATGAACATAACAAAATGAACAATATATGACCTTTTATTTTATTTTGAAAGAAAAAATGTTCCTAGTAAAAATTGCAATATGATATGGGAAGAAATGTGTTTATCCAATTTTAAGTTTTTAACCTATGGTGTAAGTTGTAATGTATTATAGCTTATTTTTTTTATTTTTTATTTTAGGCTAACAAGCTAGCTTGAATCCAACTCAAACTCAGCTCAATTATTTTCAAATTCTTTGAGTTACCCTAAATTTAGCCCAAATTTAATTCGATTTGAGTTCTACAATTCAAATTCGATTCGGTCAATTGAGTTACAATACAAATTGCGACCCCTAAATATCAGTCTTTACAAATTTCTGAGAATTTACTATTTTATTTCATTTTTGTTCTCGTTGATTATTGCTTTCAAATTGTTTTAATGATTGGTATATTTAGAATACCCTATTCTTATTTTAATACATTTTTTTATCTTTATTCTCAATTGTAACATATCAAATACTCCTATTTAGATTACTAATACCCATTTTTGTTTGTTAATTTTAACAATAAATTGTATATATGAGATACCTAATTCTTTAAGATTATTGATGAATTTAATCAAAATAGGTACTCATGACCTAAATAAAAGTATTTGATATGTCTTAGTTGATAACAAGAGTTAAAAATATCAAAATAAGAATAAAAATAATTCGGAATTACAAACCCTACTCCCTTATTTTATATGCTTGTTATATTATAAATGCTATATATTCTTCTCCTTTATTTTTAGTTTTAATTTTTTTTTATTTTATCTCTTATTCCATTCTACTTTATAGTACTAATACTTTTTTGATATTACTTCTACTTTTTTTTTTCTTTTCAGATCATATAATGTTATATGTGAGATTATTTGGTACAATCTTTAATCTGAATATTTTGTAATTACGTGTTTTGATAATAATTATTTATGAACTTTTTTACTTATCAATTTTATGCTTGGTTTGATGTTGTTTGTGTTGAGACTTATATTGCATAATTGATACTAGACTGATTTAGAGAATTGCATGAATATCATTATAACCGATAAATTTAAAGAAATAATTATTTATAATTATGTCAAAACCATTCTGCTTAATAGTTTTTTTCTATCAAAAGAGAGATGATATTATTAACATTGTAGTAAAAATACAAACCAAAACATCACATTCCTGTACCAACCAAAAACTAGAACAAACACATAGCAATCAAAGAAAAAATTGTTATCCCAAATCTAGACCTAGTTCTACGTACCAAAGGAGCATTTAAATTCCCACGAAAGAACAACCAAGTCAAGCACATCACTCATATGATAAACATGAATGTCCATCTAGGCTAAAAAGATTATAATCTTAACTCTAAACGGAAAGGTTGGTGTCTATCGCCATAACAAACCAAAAAGAAAATAGAACACCACTAATAAACCAAATTCAATACAATAAAGAGGATAAAATAAAACTCAAATGAAATCAAACAATATCACCAAAAGATGGGTGCTATAATTCCAACTTTCAGGATCGAAATTCATCTAAAATCATCGTTTTCATCTTCGTCGCTGGTCTCTTTCAATGTGAATATAGACAAAACTTAAACCAAGATAAACAAATTTAAAGTCCATTAGGGATGGATTTTACCTCTAGTAATACTTAGAGAAAATATGAAAAATACAATACTTTAAAAATTTATGGGTTAAAAAGTAGTTTAGGAACCAAATTTGGACTACCGCATGAACAATGGCAAGACTTGATAGGGAAAACTCTAGTTGATGAAGATGCAACAGAGATGCAACAGAGGTGGTACTAATGAAATGCAGTAGTCAGGGATAGGCTGGAAGGCAAGCTGAAACGTACAACAGTGATGTTGATGAAAGGCTACTCCAAAACATGAGCTAACGACTGGAAGGCACAAAACAAAACTCTATACCTGGGTGTAAAGGGGGTGGGATGGATGTGGGTGTAGTTGGGTATAGGGGAGGTGAAGGTGGAGGTAGAATGGAGGAGGTGATGGTTAGAAGGCATAAAAAACTCTTCCAATCCAAAAGAATAAAAAGTTTTCTATAAGCAATATTCTCTCTAATATGGTGAATGTTTAATTAATTTGATATATATGTTACTTATCTTGATGCATTTTTTATTCATTAGTTACTTTGGTGATTGATATATAATGCAATTAAAAGGATTTAATTATTTTTTGGTTAAATGGATAAAAAGTGTGTTTTTTGAAATTTTTTGGGACTTCAAAAGTTTTTTTGGAAAATTTATTTATAAAAGAATTTGTACTTTACAAATTGTGTTTTTGCAATTGACGAAATGTTATAATTTTATTTATGGTGAAATTGAATGAATTGATAAATGATGAATTTGGTATTTTAAAATTGATAGATTATTTGATTCTGTTATATGAAATAAGTGAATTCGTATTTTTGAAATAGTGGAATTTTGTATGTAACCAATTGCTTGATTTTGAGTTTTGAAATAAATAAATTTTATATTTGCAAAGTTAGTGAGTTTTTTGTTTTTCAAAAATAATGAACTCTATAATTGCTAGTTTCGTAGTTTATGAAATAAGTGAATTTTGCATTTAAGAAATACTTAGTTTTCAAAATAACAAAAGTGTTTAATTTTGTCACAAAATAAGTAAATTTATATTTGCAAAGTTTGTGAATTTTTGTTTTCACTAAAAGTGAATATTTATATTTGAAAAATAGTGAATTTGTATTTGTTAGTTTTATAGTTTACGAAGTAAGTGAATTTTGCATTTACAAAAATACTTGACTTTTAAAATAAATAAATTTTGTATTTTAAAAATAACGAATTATTAATTGATTTTAAAATACTTAATTTTATAATCAATGGATAATTAGGTTTCACATATGTTGAAATGCAAATTGGAACTAGGTTCCAAGAAAATTAATTTTTTAGTTTTAAGAAAATTAATTTTAAATTAATTATATTGATTTAAAATCTTATAATTATTTCGTATTTTAAAATTTAATTTTGGTTTATTTGGATATCAATGCATCTATAAGCATTAATTTATTTTTTGAGATGACACCAAATGTGATGGATGACATCGTCATGTTGGTTCTTATATGAATATGTTGGTGGGTTTTTTGCTAATGTGAATTTCATCAATTCTAACTCGAAATAGTGATATATGGACATTGGTAATATTAGGCACATATTTTTAGGTAATGTGTTATTCATTTGTTTCAAACCATTTAAAATTAGAAGAGATTATGAATAATGAACTATGCAACCTCTGTCATTAAGGATGAGGCAAAGTGATCATAAAGATGACATTTGAAAATGAGATGACTCTAACCAACGTACTATACGTGATAGAGATCCTAAAGAACCATGAGAAGTTTGTTGCTTGAGATGCATTGATTCTAGATGGATGTTGAGTCCAATAAGGTTATATTAACCAAGAATAAAACAATTGTATTATAGAGATATGTAATTGAGGGGCTCTCCAAGTTTAATGTAATGACCTTGAAGTCAGAGATTAATTATGCTATTAACTCATTTACATATTTATCTATCTTTCAAATTGTCTCATGAAAGGCTAAAATCATCTGTGAAGTTAATTGATATAAATTATATACCCTTTTATAAATTAGTTCTAAACATAAGTGTAAGACTTGAGAATTCTATACGTAGGAACAATTACACGAAGGTTGATTATTCTTCCGACTCAAATAAGTAATTGGGACCTAAATCAGGTGAAAGCGCTAACCCATGGAATTCTTTTAGCGAGCTATATACCAATTCGGTTAAGCTTGCCCTTACAAAGATGAATTAAGCAAACAACAAATCAAAATTACAAGACAACATGCTCAATTCAATACACAATAAAAACAACTAGTAATAAGAAAGAATAAACTATTATAAACATACTAGTCACGGTGTGTCTCACGGGCTCCTATCTAGGCTAGTAGTATGTATAAACATAGTAAACATCACACAACATTCGAAACAGTCATACATACTGAAAAGATATAAAGAATTTTTAATCACTTTAAGACATTACATGTGTGAACATATTCGACAAATGATGATTGTACTTTCCCAACATGCAATCATACATAACATAACATATCATAAGAAAGAATCTGACACTCGGTATGCAACTAGGGTAAGGAGATATGAACTTTTTAGATACTTACACTAAAAATGCATGATCATAAAGTATAAGTAATAATTAAAAAGCTATAGGCATGCTACAAGAAAAGAAAAGAAAGCATGCAACTACACAAATCAAATAAGTTTTCTAATTGGAGTCTAAATCTAGTATGTGGTACGTACACGATACAAAATCGAATTATACTAATACAATAACAGATCATGTATAACAACATATATAACAATGTAAACCCATATAGAATCGTGGTAACATCATCGGATTACTTACGGAAACCATTAGGCTGTAAATAAATCCACTAAACAATAAAATAATTACAACTCTTACAGAAATAAAACCCCCGTTACTTTTATCAGTAGGAATCACTATTCAAACTCCCTATTTCTAGTCTTGCTTGCTGCTTCTACAATAACCTAGTTCAACACATAAGCCCATCTCTCCTCCAAAATCAACACCACACTATATGGTATAATCAAAATCGTAGATTAGTAATTAGTAATTTGAATAATCAATTGAACCACCCCCAAACACAAACACCCAATAATCTCTGTAGGATACACAGTCAAGCCATGAACCATAAATTGTATACTAAGACACACAGTTAATCCATGTATTACACAAAGCCAAATCTATAATAACTCAAACAATTCAGCTCAATCCACTCAGAGATTTGTTCTCACATATAAAAGGTTGCATGAAGGTAATAACCAACCGAAACACGGCTCATTACCGCACAGGCTCTTCACAAAATACTAACTCATAAAAATTGTCTTAAGTACTCACCACTCAATATAATGATTTTTATCGCTCAGTCATGAATTCCTAATACCGAACAACACCCAAGGTAATAATGATCCAAAAATAGAAAAAACAAGATGCCAATTTGATAGAGGTCTGTAATATTTCTTTGGGTGAAAACACAAAGAGAGTGGGTATTTATAAAACTCACCCAACCTCACCAAGGGTTCTCGTCGACCACCTCACCTGACGAGGGCCTTCTCGAAGACGTCATCGAGGTGCCAAAAATCACATTTTTATCCAAAAAATAATGAGTAATTTTTATAAATATCTGCACATTTATTGAACCAAAAACATGAGCGATAACGTCTACTAGCTTGTACACTCACTCATCGAGAACCACAATGCTCAACCTAGCATGCACACTATAAAAACTAACCTCGCAGTGTGTGTAAACATATTTTTATACAAGTGTACCTAACTATGTGTGTGTACATTACTGATCATCAGTAACCAACCATACACAGAGGGAGACAAATGCATTAAGTAAAAAAAAAAGACTTTGTCTTTGCACATAGGAAGCCAACACAAACACAAAGGACTACAGGACTTACAATCTTCCATTTTGGGTTTCTATGGAAAAACACTATACAACTAAGTACAGATGCCCATCAATCATAAGATGATCATGAATATGACTTAAAGATGTTTGTTCCCATGAACAACATTTCGATGCACACCCAACACCCAGAAACACACCTAGTTTAAGTGCATTCATCTTATACACTCCATCCATCCTCAATGATCAACCCATCCATACTCTGCCAGTTTGAAACGTGAGGGTCTTAACACATTTGCACATTTTCACACATGAAACAAACACATACCCTATAAACGTATCATACAGAAATAGCACATAGTCTATCCAAATTCTATCGTGTTACCTACACATGTACACACTGATGGGCTAAGCACAACCAACATGCAGCACAAAAAAACACAATCTATATGCAACATAAATAAGCAAACTTTCCCTAAACATATCAATACTTCCCCTAATGTATGCATATCAAGTAACCATGATGCAGTACAAACTATACTCACCATCCCATGGAATAAATAACATGTTAACATATAAACACAAATTGTGCATATTCCCCCCCCCCTTTTGACATGGAAAGTCAAACAAAGCACTCACATAGTATGCAACGTATCATACCCCTATATGAAGGAGAAAAGTCAGAAAAAATACAATAATCCTAACATTCATGTAACATAATAGAGAAGATTAAAGCAAACACAATAAAAAGCAACATAAGAAGTCATATAAAATAGAAAAAGAATAACACTGAGGCAATACCAAGGTAAAAACATGTAACATATGACAAACTGAATGCACAAACAAACCAAGAGAAGTACATACAAAAAAATCTCCCTAATACGATACATAGCATAGAGCCTCACGTCTATACGTGTTGTGGGAGGGCATTAGGGACTTCACAATGTGCTTATTACACATTGACAAGACCTACAATCAAACACCAATGCCACATAAATGTGTTAGTAAATCCGTAAGAAGAAGTTAAATGGGAGTCTAGCTATCTTCCAAGTTGACACATTCCTAATGACTTAACTATCTTCCCCTAAACATCAACGCCAGATAAATGTGTTAATGAATCCTTAAGAAGAAGTTGACTAAGAGTCCAACTATTTTCCAAGTTAACACACTCCTAATGACTCAACTATCTTCCCCCACCAACACTTAGGTGTATTAAATCTTACAACCTCACCTCATACTATGCACATACATACAAAAAGACATCCCAATCTATAAAAGAAAACACATGGCATGCATTCCAAAAAAAACCAAGCAAACAACTACATGCAAGAAACATGAATTAGAGCACATCAAAGCAGAAGAGCTAATAAACACATAGGATGACGTATGAAACAAGAGAATGCAAACTATGCAGCAAACATGCCATACCAATAGTCCTATTTATGCATGATTTATGCAAAGTAATGTTAAGAAGAATGAAACATTACAGGAACATACATCATAACATAAACTCATAAAGGAGAAATGTCAAAGATGTAAAATAAACATAGAAATCCCCCTAACAACATGTAATTGACATACACTTCTCCCCTTAAGTGCATGCACGTTAGGCAATAAAGACGTTTATGCATCCTACACTCTTAAAATTCCCTTAAAACAACATCTACATATAGTAAAAAACAAGCAAAATAGAAGTAGGGAAGCATACTAAGCATGTTAAGAAAAACTCACAAATGAGAAAAAAATTAACATAGAGTAAAATTGTCGATCTCACGAAATACAATAATAACAAAAAAGTGAGATTATAATAATGGCCTTAAAGGAGATCATAAGCCAAAAAGACAAGAATGTGCCTAAAGAGAGATCCTCATCACAAAACCTACAAAAACCTATTGAATTATTACTTTTATTTTGTTCATATCATCGAATAATTTTTTCATTTTGTTTATATCATCGAATTCATAAAAGTTTCATTTCTAGTTTTAATCTAGCGTTCTCGTGGTAGGTTTAGATCAATTTATATAATTAAGTATTATATTTTAAATAACAATTTATATGATGATTTATGATGACATTAGATAGAGACTATCATAATAATATAAATGAATTTTTTTATAAGTTAAGTGTTATAAACGTGATAAAACATAATGTAATAATATTCAATAGTATTTTTTTTAATTTACCCTGTAAGTGTAGGCGGCGAGTAGGACTAATAGTCTTCGCCACTCTTATAATATAAGAGTAGGTGCTGTAATATAAATTCACAAGAACGTTAATTATAATAGGACACATAGTATAATCTTTTTTAAAAATAAATATTTTTTATTTGTAAAATTATTTAACCCCACATCGTATCAATATAAACAGTACTCTTAAGAATTTACTGTTGGTGTGTGTTAGTAGTGTGGCAGACAACAATACAACAAGTGTGGCAAACAACAAGCAGCATTGTGGGAGACAAGAATGTTAATGGTAGATAACAATTTTTTAGTTTTTTTTCTTTCTGATTCTTAGTATACAAATACGGATACTCTTATATAGGAAATGAAAGAATAAAAAAATATATTTTTGAAATGGTATCAGAGCAGATTATGGCTGGCCTAAAGAAAATAAAAACATTGTGTTGCTACCTGTTACACTATTTTCTATTCTCCTCAACATTGGTTTGATTTGGTGTATTGGTGTGGTTGTTGGGATACAAATCTTTCTCATTCTATTGTGAATGGGGACCCTAGACTTCGAGTTTCCAATTTAGATTCTTGTGGTCTGAATCTAAATCAAAGACTGTTTCTGTTGAACCCATAGATCAGATTAATAATCAATTCAAAATTATTTAGTGAGGAAATATAGCTGATGTTTACAAATAATCAATATGAGGCATATGAAATACCTTACTAGTAGTTGTCAACAGCTATTTTCTTGATGCTTTGGATTCTTAACCTTTTAGATCTTTGATCTTCGTTTATGCAAAAACAGTTGGGTTTGGCAGATCAGTTTTTTTACTAGGATCAGGAGTGGTTGATCTAGCTTACTCTGTTTACTTCGTTCATCTTTTTAGCAACATTTTTTTGTGGTTTTTTTTGTCTCTGTGCATGTGGTGGAGCCATACTGATCTAGTTGCTCGTTGGAGCCGTTGTAACTTCCTTGTGTTTCAGGTCTATCTGTTTGTTGGAGTCGTCGTAGTTTCCCAACGTCGCTTGCTCGTTGGGGCCGTTGTAGTCTCTCTATGTACCAGTCTAGTTGCCATTGTGGGCAGCCATGGAGAAACTTGAAACACAACAGAAGAAGAGTACTACTCCATAAGAGGGCTGGACAAATAGGAAAAAAAATAAATTGGGGTTACAGTTCTGAGTTATATATATATATATATATATATATTGGCTCGTGTAAAAAAAATGAGTTGACTTCAAAAATAACTGAACTTCTAACTAGAGCTCAGATCACTTCACAACCTTCGCTAACTGAAGCATCGACTACTCCCATTAGTATCAAGTTGGGAGGATCCAATTATGTCTTGTGGTCCCAGGTGGTGGAGATGTATATCTCTAGCAAAGACAAACTGGGATATATTAATGGGGATTTTTCTCAACCTATTGAAACCGACCCCTCATTCAGGAGATGACGCACTGAAAATTCCATTGTCAAAGGATGGTTGATCAATTTGATGGACCCTTCCTTGATTGCAAATTTTATCTGATTCCTAACTGCAAAACATGTTTGAGATTCTGCTGCTACCATCTACTATGATGGGACAGACACGTCTCAAGTGCATGATCTCTGCCGTCGAGTTACTCGTATGAAGTAGGCGAGTGGATCCATTGAAAAATACTACAATGACCTTTAAGGGTTGTGGCGAGAAATTGATTTCTATCATCCTAACCTAATGGAGTGTGCGACTGACATACAAAAATACAACTCCATTGTACAGGAAGATCGAGTGTATACCTTTCTCGATGGACTTGATGACAGTCTAGATAAAACTCAAAGCGATGTGCTTCAAATCAAACCATTCCCTACAGTGGAACAAGCCTATGGATTCATCCGTAGGGAAGAAGTCAGGCAGACCGTGATGATCACGGGTGTATATACAACACCCGGAGCAGTTATGGCTTTCAAAGGGATCAAGGGACATCATAATCTGATGCCACCAAAACCAGGAACTTCTTTTTTGGGTAGCAAGAAATCTATGGGAAATCCACCGTCTGTTGTCATGAAATGTGGCCATTGCGGAAACTCCAAACACACCCATGAAAACTGCTTCAAACTACATGGGTATCTAGAGTGGTGGAATGATCTTCAAGCAAGGAAGAAACGGGAAACCATTGGGAAAGTTGCTGTGGCTACCAATAATGCATCACTATCCCTTATTCCTCAAGCCGAATCTTCCCAAGATCTAGGTATTTCAAGTAAAGCATTTCACATCTCTACTCATAGTGATAATGAGGATTGGATTCTAGACTCTAGAGCTACAGATCATATGACATTTGACCCAAAAGATCTCTCCAATACAACCCAATCGAGACGGAGCCATGTTGCCAATGCCAATGGGGTAACTTATCCAGTTACAAGGGCTGGAACAGTGAATTTATCTCCTTCATTATCATTATCTAATACATTACTTGTACCCTCTCTTTCAAACAGACTACTATCTATAAGTCAAGTCATTTTAGATCTTAACTGTGTAGTATTGATGTATTCTACCTTTTGTCTTCTACATGATATTCTCACCAAGGAGATCATTGGGCGTGGTACTAAGAAAGGAGGTTTATATTATGTGGATGACCTCAGTTAAGGAAGAGCCAATCACATGCAACACATGGTTAGTAACAAGGAACGATAGATTTGGTTATTTCATCGTCAATTTGGGCCTCCATCATTTGGGTATTTAAGGCATTTTGCTAGCTAGTTTATTTTCAAATGTTACACACTCAGATTTCAAATGTGATACTTGTATCTTAGCAAAGAGTCCTAAAACATCTTATCATATGAGCATGCGTAAAAGTGTGATTCCTTTTGCTTTAGTACATTCTGATGTTTGGGGACCTTCCCCGGTCACTATGTCGTCGGGTCATCGTTGGTTTGTAATTTTTTTTATGATTGTACACGAATGACATGGCTTTACCTTCTCAAACATAAAGATGAAGTATTTTCTACATTTTACTTGTTTCACACTATGATTTAGACACAATTTTCTAAATAAATTAAGATCCTTAGGTCTGATAATGGGGGGGAGTATATTAATCAACAATTTCGAACATACTTGGAAAACCATGGTATTCTCCATGAAATCTTGTGCTCACAAACTCCACAACAAAATGGGACTACAGAGAGTAAGAATAGGCATATTTTAGAAACTGCTCAGGCCTTACTAATCAGTGCACATATGCCTAGTAGATACTAGAGTGATGTTGTTACTACAGTTGTGTATCTACTGAATCGCATGCTCACAAAGACCTAACAATTTCAGACTCCATTACAGGTATTATCCGATCATGTTCCTCTTCCTACTATTTTGATGCTTCCGCCCCAAATTTTTAGATGTGTTGTTTTTGTCCACCTCCACAAAATCAACAAACTAAGTTGGATCCATGTGATATCCGATGTGTATTCTTGGGGTATGGCGTACAAAAAAAGGGGCTACCGATGCTACGATCTGATTACTAAAAGAACCTATATTACTATGGATGTCACTTTCCTAGAATCTGAATATTTTTTCCCATCACCAGTATCTAATTACACTCTTTAGAGGGAAAGTTATGGTGAAGGTGAAGAATGAAATTGTCTTGATATTGAAATATTAGACACTAGTAACAATCTAGCATACTCGGATCATGCCAACAATATGGAGGAGCCAGTTCTAGACCCGAACTTGAACTTCCAAAAACTGAAGCTGAAGTAGTAACTGAATCTCCAGAAGATGAAGTGGTTGATGCACCCCTTCACTCTCTAGTACCCAATGATCCTCCTGCTGAGAATACTCCTGAGGTAAGCTATCCTATCACACCTTTACAAACTTATGCTATAGATACATCTATTGGTTATGTTTTACCTTTCAGACATAATCGAGGAAAACCTCCAAATCGATACTCTTCAGAAAGAGAAGAACGACAATCCAAGTATCCAATAGCCAATTATGTATCTACTTAAGGGTTATCAGAACCTATCAGGGCGTTTGCATAAACACTCTCCTCATGTCAAATTCCAAGTAGCGTTGAAGAAGCCTTATCTGATCCAAAATGGGCTCAAGCTATAAAAGAAGAATTTGAGGCATTGTAGAAGAATAACACATGAGTGTTAAGCAAGTTGCCTCAAGGGAGGAAGATGGTAGGATGCAAGTGGATTTTCTCCATTAAGTATAAAGCAGATGAGTTAGTTGATCGATACAAGGCGAGACTAGTAGTAAAAGGGTATACACAGAAATATGGGATAGATTATCAGGAAACCTTCTCACCTATGGTTAAACTAAAAACTGTTAGAGTTTTGTTATCTCTTGCAGCAAATTTAGATTGGTCATTGCACCAACTTGACGTAAAAAATGCCTTCCTTCGTGATGATCTTGAAGAAGAGATTTACGTGGATATTCCACCAAGATATACTGTTACATCAGGAAAAGAAACTGCATGTAGATTACAACGAGCATTGTATGGACTAAAATAATCACCTTGAGCATGGTTTGGTAGGTTGAGTTCAGCAATAAGGAAATATGGGTTTCAACAAAGCAACTCTGACCACACTCTGTTCCTAAAACATCGACGAGGAAAAATAACAGCCCTTATAGTCTATGTAGACGACATGATCATTATAGGGGATGATAAAGAAGAAATCTCTAGGCTTTAAGAATAACTGTCAAATGAGTTTGAAATGAAGAACTTAAGAGGGCTCAAATACTTCTTAGGCATTGAGGTAACAAGATCAAAACATGGCATATTTCTTTTTCAAAGGAAATATACTCTAAACCTACTAACAGAGACAAGATTACTCGATTGTAAACCTGTCGATATTCCAATGGTCCAAAATCATAAACTTGGAGAATATGTGGACCAAGTACCAACAGATAAACAAAGATATCAACGGTTAGTAGGTAAACTCATATATTTATCTCATACTCGACCTGATATTGCTTATGCTGTGAATGTCGTGAGTCAGTTCATACACTGCCCCAGTGAAGACCATATGGATGTCGTCATGCGAATACTTCGTTATTTAAAATCTTCCCCTGGGAAAGGACTTATGTTTTCAAAGAATGGTCAATTGGAAGTCGTTGGATATACAGATTCGGACTGGGCAGAGAATATCAAGGATAGGAAATCTACTGTTGGGTACTTTACTTTTGTGGGGGCAATCTTGTTATATGAAGGAGCAAGAAACATAAGGTAGTTGCCTTGTCTAGTGCTGAAGCTGAATTTCGAGGAATGGTCAAGGGAATATGTGAGCTTGTTTGGTTGAAAAAACTTCTAACTAAGATTGATGTTGCTCTTAACTCTGAAATGAACTTATTTTGTAATAACAAAGCAGTCATTGCCATCTCACACAATCCAATCCAACATGATCGCACAAAGCATGTTGCAGTGGATCAGAACTTCATCAAACAAAATCTTGAAGAAAAAACTATTCAACTTTCATTTGTTAAATCAGAAGATCAATTGGCTGATATACTCACAAAATCTGTGTCTACAAAGAACGTCTACAACTCATTTAATAAGTTGGGCATAAGAGATATATATGCACCACCTTGAGGAGAGTGTTGGCGTGTGTTGATAGTGTGACAGACAACAAGCAGACAACAATGCAGCAAGTATGACAGACAACAAATAACATTATGATAGACAAGAATATTAGTGGCAGATAACAATGTTTTAGTTTTTTTTCTTTTCGATTCTTAGTATACAAATACTAATACTATCGTACATAAAATGAAATAACAAAAAAAATATTTTTACATTTACCTTCAAATTTCTTGATTTGCGAATTTGAGCTTGTATATAACACGTGTTCCGAAAGAGAATTCGAGTTAATGATCTGTTTTTGCTCCCGTGAGTGCATCCCATGATTGAACGCAAGAGTTATTTATTTATTTTTTATTAATTTTTTTTTAAAATTTTTTTATTAAATAATTATTTTTCTAAAAAAATTATATTAATTTTAAATTTCATTATTTAGAAATAACACTTAATCCTATCATTTTAAAAATAATGAATAACTATTCTTAAACATAAATCAGTCCATTCATTTCTGTTCATAATTAGTTGCATAGTAGTGTTAACAACACTTTTAATTACTCTTATTTTTGCTTACATTATTTTTAAATGATAAGTGTAAATTAAATTTTATTTGTATACTTTATCGCGTGTTTTTTAGAAAAATTAAAAATGATACAAATAAAAATAATAATATAATTAAGAGTAACTATCATTGCTATTGATTGCAAATAGGAACTGATATGGGTTTTATTACGGTGATCCTGGATATTTAATTCAATAAAATAATGATACTGATATTATCATAATATATTTTTTTTATTAAGATAAAAATAATTTATTAATAATAACTTTATCAAATAGTAGCAACATTAAGGTATAAAACATACTAAAATAAAATAAATATTTATACATTTTTATTATTACAATAACAAAAATTACTGTAGATTACTGTTACCCTGAAACAATTATTTCCAAAAATAAATAAATAAATAATATATATTTCTCTTTCAACTGTTACCAAAAACCAAACTACACTATCATTTTTAGATGTTAACATCTATATTTTAACGCATCATTTTAAAAAATACCCAAAGTTCTAAGATCTCCACTTAAGAATATTAATTTAAATTACGTGTAATGTCTTATTTTATTAATAATAAAGATTATTACATAATTTATGATTCATGTGAGGGTCATAGAAACGAAAATCAAAAGTGTGTAACAAAGGCTCCAATCACACTTGAGTTTTTGCAGGATAATTAACAAGATAAAAATAACAAGCTCATTAGGAAGAAAAAAAAGTATATTTTTCATAGATATGATTAAAGTATTAAGCAATTTATTCTTCTTTGGGAGGAGAGGGGAGATTATTGTATACTTCAAATCAGACAAGACCAAAAAGGAGAGAAGAAAGCAATTATAATTAAGAAGTTTTTGAGTTGCAACTAACAACAATAGCAACTGATCAGCATTATGGAATGAAGACAGGGAATAATAATGTATAAGGATAGAACTTTTATGATACAAAGGGAGGAAGAAGATGAAAGAGGAGAAGAGGTTTTATATCCATGCCAAGCTTTGCTGTCAGAAGAATGATACTGAAGACTACGCACTGGCAGCAGCCTGTTCTTCTGCAGCTTGTGAAGCTGGAAGAAGTGTGCTTACTAGGTTGCGGTCACCATAAACATTGTCAACACGTCCTGATGTAACAGTTAACAGGCATTTTCAATTATCAGTTAAATGGAATGCTGGGGTATAGATTTAAAAAATCATTAAACTAGACTACATAAAATGCCAAAAACATTACAAAAGGATGATCCTATGATTTTATAAAGGATTCTGGGTTATTCTGATCGAAATCCATGAGTGGCAATGTGATTGTACTAAAACTATTTAGAGGGTGATTCTGAATGACAGACTGATTTGTACACAGAAATTATGGAAGAAATGTAAAGCTAATAAGAGTGATGATATATTCACAATGATTTTTAGTCATTTAATTGCATATGACTTACCAGTAGTAGGCCAGAACTTGGATGCACGGAGCCAGGGAGCTGGGAAGGCTGCATATTCCCGGGTATATGGTTTTGTCCATACATCTCCCATGAGCACCGATGGTGGATGAGGAGCTCCCTGTAATTACAGTTGTTTTTGGCATTCAATCAACTCACATCCTAGTATGCTACTAGACCAACAAAAATCAAAATATTCTTTTATAATGTAACTGAGAACTGATGATGATTGTTTCACCTTAAGAACATTATTGTTAATATCGGCATTTCCTCTCTCAATCTGAGCAATTTCTTTTCTGATGGAAATAAGCGCATCACAGAACCTGTCTAATTCAGCCTGCAATGAACATGGATTTCGCATTTAACATATGGAAGAGAAAGGAAAGGATATGAAAGAGAGAAAATATTGTCTTCACAACTAGACCAAGATAAGAGAACGTGGTCTCTTTGTAGGACATACTTTGCTTTCACTCTCAGTGGGCTCAATCATGAGTGTGCCTGGAACTGGCCAAGACATTGTCGGTGCATGGAATCCATAGTCCATCAAACGTTTGGCGACATCTTCAGCCTCTATACCAGCTGTGTTCTGTTAAAAAAAAAAAAAAACTAGCAAGACAATGAACATGAGATGGAAAATAGAAGTCATCAATAAAGAAGGGGGGAATAAAAAAACTCTACCTTGAAGCCTCTCAAGTCAACTATGAATTCATGAGCAACTGTGCCATTGACACCACGGAAGAGAATTGGAAAATGGCTCTGTAACAAATAATGTTAAAAAAAATGAGGAAAATCAAAATTAAGACCAGCGTTTAACAAGTGGGAGTTAATTATTTAACAAGGAAATGGATGACATTTTTTTGTTTGTTTATTACTGTAACCTCTAAGATATTGTGTCAATTTATGATTGGTCACTAATTTTTTTTAATTAGATTAAACATAAAAAAACTAATTTGTTAAATTCATAAGCTATTTTACTAAGAGTCATCAGATGATCACTTATGCTCCCAATACAATTAAAGTAAGAGTAAATAGTATGGAAGTAACAAAAAAATACGATGGTATTTTTATAATATTTATGAAATTTAATGGTATAGAAATAAGAAATCAAAATTCGATGGTATTTTTGTAACAACCCCCAAAGTTTAGTGGTAAAAATATTTATTTACTTTTAAATTAATTTGGATAACTTAGATATCATTCAATACAAAATTAGATTCTACCAAATTTTGAGATTATTTGCCTTTCAAATTAAACACTAAACCTTTTAATGTCAAAATAAGTTCTTATTAATTGGCAAGTAGTAATGGTACATAATTTTAGAGTCTATCTATAAAAATGCTTATATAATCTTAGAGAAACAAAATGGAAATAGAAAGTAATCTTGTAGGATTATGATCCTATGTCTCTTAAAAGTAATGTGTGTCTCATCAATCTTTTTACCTTTATTTTTTTTTCTTTTTTCCTCCAATTTTATTTCATTTATTACTTTCTTGATTCTTCTTTATCATTTATGTATCCAGTAATAAATTATACTTTTCAAAATGAAAATTCCTTTTGTTTTCTTGCTTACTAATTGAATAGGTTGTTAATCACGTGCAAAGCATGTAAGCCTTGCTAGTTAAGAAGATGAAACAAGTGACTCTAAAGTCTATTCTATGATCCCTTTATCCTAAAATCTTATGTGCATGCTCATATTATTTAGAAGACTTTAAAAACTAAAAACTATAAAGCAAAAAGGTCAAGTAAGCACAAACCTCCAACCGTTTTGCCATGTAGTTTGCATTGAGAATTGCTATCTTTGATGCTTCAGTTAACCCTTTAGACCCCATCATGGCTATGTAAGTGTAAGATATGGGCAAAATAAGAGCAGAGCCCCAAGGTGCAGCAGAAATAGTACCCAGCGGCTGAGACTGGTCTGAGGCAGGTATGCCACAAGTAGGTATCTACATATGACATTAGTGGCAACGCTCAATATTGTGAATTTTTTTTATAGGGAAGGCTGTCAATTCAATCGGAATTTATAAGGCTTGCATGAGAAATCAAAGAGAGATACCTTCTCCATCTAGATATTTCATGCACTGTGAATCTTTGAATCTTTTGATTTTGTTTTATGCATGCAAAAGATCTAAAAATATGAAATGGGGAGGTTAAAAATATTTTACCACGGGGTGCGAGGGCAAAAATGGTGCTAAGTGCTTCTTCACACCAATAGGACCCATCCCAGGACCACCTCCTCCATGGGGAATGCAAAATGTTTTGTGGAGATTGAGATGGCAAACATCAGCTCCAATGCAACCTGGGCTTGTAAGACCAACCTGTATTGATCAGGAGTTACTTCAGCATTCATCACAGAAATACAAATAGACAGATGTAGCATATGCGAAGAGCTGAAAATAAAGTCTTGCCAACCAACTTTCCCTGAACTAAACCACTTTAGACAGTTAAAAACGTAATGCCCATGCTGAGGAATGACCATTAAACTAAGATCATAATCATCGGCAAAGAAATATAAACAGTTCATAATACAAAACTGCCAAGGTTTTCCGAAATCTCCCATCCACTTGAACTATGAGAAGAAGTTGGCCTAACACAAACCATATGACAATTATTTCCTCATAAAAATCTCTTAAAACTGTTTTTTAAGGCCTAATTATTGAATGGAAATTTTCTAAACTCTATAATATCCAGAAGATTTCCATTAACCCCTTCCAGGCAAAGAAGAAAACAATTCAATAATAGAAGCTCAATCACTAAGATCATTTGAAGAAGCATAATTTTGTAATGTCAGATGGATTCACAAGCATATAAAGCTTGGACATTGTTTTAAGAAAGAAGGATGAAATGACAGACCTGGGCATTCATGTTGGCACCATCCATGTATACCTGACCTCCGTTGTCATGAATTATTTTACATATCTCATCAATGCCTTCTTCATACACACCATGTGTTGAAGGATATGTCACCTGTAATTTAAATCATAATCAGCTTACTTTTGACATCACATGAGTTTTCTTTTTTCCTTCTATAATATTTTTCGTTTTCGGGTGATTACAAGCTATAACTCGCAAAAATTTAAGCTTACCATGAGTGCTGAGAGGCTGTCCTTGTTCGTTTCAGCCGCCTTCCTCAACTCTTCAATGTTGATGTTTCCCTTTGCATCAGTTCCAACAGGGACAATTTTCATACCGCACATTGCAGCACTAGCAGGATTTGTCCCATGTGCTGAAACAGGAATAATACACACATTGCGATGGTGGTCCCCTCTAGCCTACAATGTTCATTCAGTGGACAGGTTAATATAACAAGTTTATGCCTAATAAAGCTTTAGTAGTAAACGAATGAGATTAGTATGTGGAAAGGGGGAGTTGATACAAGTTGAGGACCTTCTAGAAAAGCTGCAGATTAATGCAACCAAACTTGCAGCTGTAACATCCCTTATAACTAATATTTTTAGGGACAAAAGACACCACGGACAACTAGCTATTATAGTTAAAGCATTTAAGTCCACTAATTATTTTTATGAACATTTTAGTTTGTTTAGAAAGAGTGACATTACAAGAACCAAAATAAATTGTTGTTTTTATGTTTTTTTTCCAATTTTTAAAAAAAATTGCTTCAACAATTATTCATGTTAATACTTTATTTGTCAGATGCAGTTGGAAAATTTTTAAAATAGCTATTGGACCTGAATTTTTGTTACCGGTACCTCTTGACCCATATCAATACCTGTAGTAACTTTTTAAAACAAATGGATTAAATTTATCACAAAAATAGCTAATGAACCTAGGTGTTCTAGTTGCAATAGCCAAGTGACAATTTGTTATTTTTAGGGACAAAAGTCACCACGGTTAACTAGCTATAATAGTTGGAGCACTTAAGTCCACTGATTATTTTTATGAGTATTTTAGTCTACTTGCTTTAGAGAGTGACATTACGAGAACCAATAACAAATTGTCATTTTTATTTATTTTTTCCATTTTTTTCTACTTTTCAAAAAAAATTACTTCAACAATTATTCATATTAATACTTTCTTTATCAAATGTAGTTGAAAAAAATTTAAAATAGCTATTGGACCTAAATTACACTACTTTGTCCCTGTAGTGACTTTTTAAAACAAGTGGATTAAATTTATCACAAAAATAGCTAATGAACCTGCGTGTTCCAATTGCAATAGGTGAACCTGTGCAGCCGCCATCCATATTTTTAAAAATAACATGACATGACATAGTAACTTTGCTTTGTTAGCTTAAAAAACCTATGACATGTTGCTGGAAAAGATAAAAAAGGCAATTTATCAAAAAGATAATTATAGTCATACCTTATGATATGCACGAATAACCATTAGTCCAGCATACTCTCCAGCAGCTCCAGCATTGGGTTGCAAGGAGAAAGAGTCAAACCCAGTGATGGTACATAATAAGTCACCCAAAATTTTGAACATTTCCTGGAAAGGACAGTTTAAAAGAGAGAAATCATAAATGCCAATTTCGCTGCTCTGACACAGAATAGAGAAACACATATCTTCAAGCAATGAAAACACTTTGCAGTTCATTTGACCTTAATTGGTAAACCAACATGTTTACGTACCTGGTAACCCTGAGCTTGTTCAGGGGGGGCAAAAGGATGAATGTTAGTAAAAGTGGGCCATGTCACTGGCATCATCTCTGTTGTTGCATTCAATTTCATTGTACAAGATCCCAATGGAATCATACTGTGGCATAGAGAAAGGTCCTTTGTTTGTAACTTGTGAATGTATCTGAGCAACTCATGTTCTGTATGATACCTATTAGCGAGCAAAGAAAACTCAAAGTCAGATTCACTTTTAAATTGTCACATTTTTTTCTCTTTTTACTGTATGATAAAGATGAAATAATCCATAAGGTTTAAGATTGCTGAAAAGAAAACATACGAGTTAAAGATTGGATGTGTAAGGTAGGCGCTTTCCCTTGCCAGCCCAGAAGGAATTGCATTCTGCACTTCTGGTGCAAGAGATGCAGCTGTGAATGGGACCTGAGGATTAAACAACAATTTAGTTGGTTGAACAGATTCATTATTGTGCAGATCATCTCATCATAAGGGTATAGTATGACTCACCGACTTTCCAGAAGCAAAAACTTTGAAAAGTTTATCAACATCCTCCAAGGTGGTGGTTTCATCGAAGGAAACAGTGATCTGGAAGGTAACAATATCATGAAATAGCATCATACTCAACTCTCTCTGTCTATTACTTTCTCCAAACAGATAGGAAACTAGTTGATGCAGCATGAAAATGCAAACTTACAGTGTTTGAGTCCACAACTCGCAAATTTATCTCACTCTTGTAAGCAGCGTTAGCAACTGCACGTGCATCAGCACACTTAACCTTCACCGTGTCAAAGAAGGGAAGGCCCTGAACTTCAACGGTCCCAAGTTTCTTTAATCCAAGTGCAAATGTCCCTGCAAGACCATGAGCCCGTTGGGCAATAATCTTAAGGCCTTCAGGTCCATGATAAACAGCATACATAGCAGCCATGTTTGCAAGAAGTGCCTGCACAAGAAAAAGAAAACATATGTTCATTCAAACAAAGCAGAAGGAAAAGAAGTATACCAAATCCCTATTCTGGAAGTTTAAACTTGAGGAAAAACGTATAGGTAGAGCAGCCAGCCCAAAAATAGCATATACAAATTATATATAATCAAATTGGTCCAAAAACAATATGTTATTTGTACATAGCATGTATACATGTTATATGTACAAACTGTACATTATGTATATTCATTTATATACAAAATGTACATAAACTAAATATTTATACATGTATATGCATGCTAACATGTTATTTTGATGTCAATTCAATTATATACAATATATACATACTATTTTGGGATTTAAGTCCAAGCCGAGCTAAATGAGAGTTCAAGGATTACAAGATGTAAGTATGAATCAGTACCTGAGCAGTGCAGATGTTACTTGTAGCCTTGTCCCTTCGGATATGTTGCTCCCTTGTTTGCATTGCCATACGCAGAGCTTGCTTCCCTGAAGAATCAACACTCAAACCAATAATTCTTCCTGGCATCATCCTCTTGTACTCTTGGGAAGTTGCTAAGAAAGCTGCATGAGGACCTCCATAGCCCATTGGAACACCAAATCTCTGAGCAGAACCAACAACAATATCTGCCCCCAATTCACCAGGTGGTTTCAGCACTGTCAATGCCAAAAGATCACTTGCCATCACAACCTTAACGCCATTGGCATGAGCTTTCTTAATGAACTCCCCATAATCCAAAACTTCACCTTCAGTACCCGGATACTGAACAAGAACCCCGCACACATCACCAGAACTATAATCAATATCCATAAGATCTGATACAACAACTTTAATTTCAAAACCATCAGCTCTAGTCTTGCAAACGTCAATAGTCTGTGGGTGGCAGTTGCTGGCAATAGTAAAAGTCTTCTTCTTCCCCTTCTGTATGTTATTACACATAGCCATTGCCTCAGCAGCAGCAGTTCCTTCATCGAGCAATGAGGCATTTGACATGGGTAGGCCGGTAAGATCCGTCACCACAGTTTGAAAATTGAGCAAAGATTCAAGACGTCCCTGAGAAATCTCTGCTTGATAAGGAGTATACTGAGTATACCAAGCAGGATTCTCCATAATGTTCCTCAAAATCACAGGAGGAACATAAGTGTCATAGTAACCCATACCTATATAAGACTTAAAAATCTTATTTTGAGATGCCAAACTTTGCATATGCTCAATCATTTGACTCTCAGTCAAACCTTCATCAAACTTAGAAAACTTCATATCATGAATTCTAATAGATTTAGGCACAGTTGCATCAATAAGCGAATCAAGTTTATCAAACCCACACAACTCAGCCATTTTGGTTTGATCTTCTGGGGTAGCTGAGTTATGTCGGCGTGGAAAAGAGTCGCTGGGTTTCAAAGCCTCAACTGAAATAGATCGAGTTTGTGATCCATTACCACATCCAACATTTTGGGAAACATTTCTATGTTGAAACAAATCTGATCTACAACTTTTGCGCGTGAAAGAACAAGGAGATAATGATGAGACATACCTTGAAGGCGTGAATATCGCTGGAAAACAAGAGTTCAATTGATGAGACGAATCGTTTTGACGGAACTGCTTGGCTTCTGAAACCAAGCGTTTCAGAACAGCCCGGTTAGCCAGACGCCGAGCACGTTCCATTGAATACAAACACACTAAATTTATTTGCTTTGAAGCAAAAGTAGAAGAAAATGAGAAGCTAAATAAGAAATGGGGTTTGGTGAAACTACAAATTACAATACAATGGCCTTTTTAAAGTTGAGATTTTGTTATTCGGTTGGAGTGAGTGACTTGGGTGGGATGGTGGGTAGCTTCTGATAACACCAGACTTAGAGGATTTGTCTATATATTTATAAATAACAATAAATATTCGAATGTGTGATAACAAAACTTCCTACGGTTAAAAAGAATGGATAAATTTATTATTATTATTTGTTAATTTATATAACATTTTAATCATTTTATTTATAATAAAATAAATATAAATGATTAATTTTTATTTTTATTAAAATATAAATTTTATAGATTATCTTTAATAATAAAACAACAATAAATAAAAAATAAATAAATAAATTTATATTTGATTATTTATCTTTTTTTGAGAAAATTTAATTTAATAACAAAAGGTAAAATCTAGATAAAAAATAATTAATCTAAATATATTAACAATTAAAATTGTTAAATCAAAAGTATAATTTTTTTTATCTTAAATCTTAAATACAAACAATGTTTTAATGATTCAATTGATATATTGATCGTTTTTTAAGAAAAATAAAAATTTGATATTATATTGAATATTTTGTGATTTTTGACACTATAGATCTAGATAAAGATTTAAATTAATAATAAAACACAAATTTTATCTGCATAAATATGACATAGACTATCATAGATAAATACACAGATGAGAAAAATTACCTTATAATCAAATATAAGTGAACAAAAAGTATAAATATGGGTTTTTGTATAAATATAAGCAAAATAATTCTAAAGGAGAGGTATTATTGTACAAGAAGATGACTCTCAAACAAAAAATAAATTAACTTTTTGAAGAATTTATAGAAAAAGGGAAGAACAAGAGTGCTTAGGGTTTTCTATAGATTTTGTATTTAATTATTTATCATTGTAAAGTAATTTTTTTATAATAAAAAATTAGATTATTGAAAAATAAAAAACATATTAAACTTTTTTAACTTACATAGATAATTTGTGAAATTTTTGGAAAGAAAAAAAAAAGAGTTAGATTTTTGAGTCGGATACCAAGTTGGTGAAGGTGGGTGGTGGTGACTGAACACCTTCTGAATAAAAAGACAACTATTTTGGAAGATATGGTTATACTATCGTTTCTATCAAAAACTTAAAAAAAAAAAAAAAGTTAAAAAATGTATGGAAGGGAATTGAGTAAATGGGATTGAGATTCAATGGATCTAAATGAATCCCAATTTCAATTTTCATTCCCCTTGCAAAAAAAAAAAATTTGTGTGTCAAATGTTAATCTTCTATTTGTTGGCACACTCTCTTTCACAATCTTCTTATCTATTAAATCACAAGAGTTTTTAAGGCCTATTTCTTGAATCAAATGGGCTCACTGAGATCTAATCTAATGGGTGAAGGAGAGAGGATGATGATATAGTGTATGCTTTGTAATAATTATAGAAAAGAGGAATGATATCTCACACAATTTTGAAAGGAAGAGATTATTCACACTTGTATGGACGAACCAGAATTTAAGTTTAAGGAGCAATTATAATATTTTTTTTAATGATTTAGTATTATTAATATTATGAATCATAAATCAAATCTTATACACCATATTTTATTTTAATTATTTTATCATATTCTAAAATTCAATATATTATTATAGAAGTATAAGGTACGTTTAATTAATGAAAAATTTCAATAAATTAGTGAAAAAAATTCATTTTCTAAAAAATATACTTAATTTATATTTTCTTTCTATAACCAATTCAAATTAAATAAAATTAATTATTTCAGTAATTAATATTTAGTTTTAATGAATGGAAGGTAATATTACATAAATTTATTAAAGTTTAATTACTTAGTAAACCGTGTTGTTTCACATTTTACGGTAAATAGAAGAATAAATATAAAGATGAGAAGCCACTTCATCTTATAATATTAAATCATTTAGCTAAGTTTTATTCCGGTTATTACGGTGTGTAAGGTTCCGTACAATTTTAAGTAAATTTTTTTAATTAAATTAGATCATTCATATTACTCAAATCGGATCTAATTGGACTGATTGACTATCCAAAATGTTGTAGTTGAAAAGTTTGATTTGATTTAATTAACGATTTTTAATGATTTGATCTGATTAATAATACATATATATATAATACAATTTAATAGAATATAATCTAATAAAATATAGTTAAATGTCATGCTCATCGTACATAAATAAATATTATTGTAAAATACATAAGCATATGTTAGCATTGCCAAATAGGGATCGGGTTTTTTAGTCATCAACTTGAGAAAGATACTCTCCCCTTTAACCACTTGTTCACCCAACCAATAGTTTGTTATCGAAATCCAAAAGTAAAACATATTAGACATGAAGAAATCCTTAACACAGTAGCAACAAAAAGACATGAAACAATAATGATCGAAAAACCTTTTATCGAAATCTTTTTATTCTTAACCTAATTGGAGTAATAGCAACTAGACAAGAAAATAAGAATATATGTTATCGAAATCCAACCAATAGTCTGTTGCACAAATATACTAGCTTCTGGGAAAATAAACAAAACAAAAATACAAAAGTAAAACAGATTAGATATGAAGAAATGAAGTCTCAATATCACATTTATACAGAATTCTTAAACAGATATAAATACAAACATTCAAACTCATAATCAACAATATATCATTAGATAATAATATTTAAAACTTACCCATTATTAATCATCAATGATCAATGTAGTGTCTTTAATGAACTCTACAATCAAATAAAATCATATAAATTATATAATAATATTTAAAAAATAAAGTTAGAAATAATTTTTAAGTCTTACAATTACTTAAATCAACATTTTCCTAAATTTCGTGGTCATCATTGTATTTGGGTAAGGTAACATAGTCATTATTAATGGAGGAATAGAACCAATTTTGACTACATACTAATGTCTCTACTAGTTTAGGATTCAAAGAACTTCTAAATGGATCAAGAATACGCCATCCTGTGCTAAAACTTGATTTTAATGCAACAGTTGAAACTTGAACTACTAACACATCACGTGTAATGAGAAAGATTATAGGAAACCTAAAAGATTTTTCCTTCCACCATTTCAAAATATCAACCTTATCAAACATGACATTTTCACATGGGGTGTTCAAATATTTCCCAACCTCAATTTTCAACTCCAAAGTATTTTTCTCTTCTAAGCGTTTAAGAAGTTTCATCTTTCTTGCTTCCTCAGATGAGGAAATCTTTCCTATTACATCTTGTGGTTGAGTCATATTACATTGAAAATCCTTTCCATGCACTAACTTATAGTAAGTTTTGAACATATCCATGAAAATATTTTTGACATTATCTCTCAATTTTTTTAACAATTTCTAAATCATAAATATTTTCAAATAGAAATTCTAAATACTTCAACTTATACCTTGAATCGAGTATAAATGCAACATACAACATCATTAGTCTTATCTACATTTCCCCAATACTTCTCAAAATTTGTTTTCATGCTAAGCAACAATTCCATCAAAATTTCAGTAGGTTTCTAGTTAATATTTCAGCATTAAGTTGAAGAACCAGTATACTTAGGTTCATATAATAAAATAACTTTATCGTGGTAAAATTTATCAATCACATTATTGCCGCTAAAAAAACTAAGAATTTATAGCAAGATCACGTACAATTGTACATGATTACCAATAGAGAATAGAGATTATCAACTATTTCGTCCATAAACTCAAACATATATTAACTCATCACATACCTATTTTGTCCATGGATGATAGGACTAGAGGCGAGGTTTGTTGGTTGGTGGTGGGGACGACGTGAAGATGGTTGGCTAGCTGTTGTTGAAGGCGACGCGATAGAGATGAATGATAAATGCTTCTGATTTTTTTATATACATCGATTAAATTAAGTTTTTAATATATTATTAAAATAGATCTGATTCGGTTCGATCAATTTAAAAATTAGTATAACCAGATTGGACCGTTTGAAAATCATTTTTAGTTAATACAAACTGGAACATGCCGTTTTATTTATAAAATTATTTGGATCAAATCGATTAGATCTAATTTTTTGATTTAATTTGATTCGGTTTGATTTTTGGACACCCCTCATAGTCATGACCTCTTCAATACATGCAATAGGTTTATCCATCCATACTAGTTATACCATAAACAATAAATATATAAATTTATGGATATTTAACGATATTCTTTAATTTTCATATGAAATAATTCTTTATTCATTTTACTTTTAATTTTTTAAAATAATATTCTTTATGTATCGAAAAAAATGTATATTTTTATTTTTGAATATGTATAAAAATATTTTTATTAAGTTATAATATATCATGAAGCGTTAAAAATGAAGCCTATAAACGTAGAGGAGGGATGGGCAAAAAAACCGCGGGTTCGGTTATCCGCGGATAATCGCACCGATGGTTCAGTTTTTAACCGTTTAATTTCAAAGATGGGTTCGGTTTCGGGTAAAAATCGAAGATAAAGGAGCGGGTACGGTTCGATTACGATTATACTCAAAACCGTACCCGTCTGTACCTGAAATTAATTATATTTATTTAAATAAATTATATATTAATTAGAATTTACTTATTTTTAACCTAATATATAAACCTAATTTATGAGATTTCTCTCAACGTCTCCATTTTTTTAATCTCACTCTTAGACTGCCCATCCCTACTCTCATTTTCTCTCATTTTCTTCCATCTACAAATCTGCTCAATTCTTTCATAGCGTTGCGTCATCGCCATCCGCAGTCGTCAGTCGTTAGCTGCAGTCGCTAGTCACTGCGTCTTCGCCAGTCATCACCACTCATTGCGTCTTTGCCAGTCGCCAGTTCTTGCGCCGTGTCGTCGCCATTCCCTCTGTCTTTTCGCCATTCACAGCACCAACCATCGTCGTTCACAGTGCTAGTCGTCGCCACTCACAGCGCCATCCATCGCCATTCACAGCGCCGTTTAGTAACTATGATGTTGACCTTATTCAGGTTCATTGATTTTTACTACTTTTACCTATGATTTTAAGATTGAAATCTTGTGCAGATTACTTTGAACAAGGTTTTGCTAATTGGAACAGACGAGTTTCTAGTGACATTATTTTTAATTGAAGGTCCTTATCCATTTAACTTTCTTTTCTTGACAGAATAGGACATCTAACAAGGTTTGAATAACAAAATGTTTATCTTTTATAAATGTTGGCAAGTATTTTCAACATTCTTCAACTTTCTTCTGGTACCTATGCTTATTTGCATAATGACACACACAAAAAAGGGAGGCAGAGCAAAGAGGGAAAAATACGAGCATTTAACTTTATTTATTTTTTATCCAAAAATATGATAATATAATATGTTTTTAGGGACAAAAATGAATAGGAAAGCTTTATGTAATCATCAACTTTCTAATATTGCTTTTCCATTGATAATCAATTTATTGATATTCATTTTCTTTTATATATTATGCACCATCATATATTTTAGAATTTGAGCTTGTTCGGTAGCTTTACTCGCTGCATGGTAACATTCTCTTTCTTCGGTAGGTTCAAAAAAGGGCTTGTGAGTTGTGACAAATTTGATCCATTTGTGCCATATGTTAGAAAAAAATGAAAAAACATGTTGATAAAAAACAATATTACGATGGAGCATGCCTTTCGTCCTGTCATTCAAAAATTTGGCTAAAAGAGGATAAAAACTTGGTTCATCTTTTTTCATGGAGTACTTCTTTTACAGAATGCATATTTTACAAAACAAAACTTATAACTTTTAACATAAAACATGAAAAACTGTAATTTACAGTTAGCTGTGTATCATCGTAGTAATGGAGGTTCGAGGTTTTAGCTTTAAACATCTCTGTATATGTCGTTAGTCATGCTCTTTATGATTTGGTTTGATTATGATTATGATACAATCATGCAACCACATACCAGGATAAGGATCACTGGCATTAGAGGTTATCATATCAAGACTATCCAGCGACACACTTGAATCATAATCTTAATTAGATAAAAGTGATTTTACATGTTTGATTTACATTATTGATTAATCAATTTATTATTTTGGTTTATAAAAGTGATTTTATATGTTTTATTTTTGCAGGATACACGTACAATTGATGAATAATTAGAAGAAAGAAATTTTCTTAAATTTATTTAATTAATTTTTAATATTTGTATTAGTTTATAATATTTTATTTATATCTTGTGTTTCTTGTTTATATGTATTTAATCTTATCTAGATTTATATAAATATATATTATTAAATGTTAATTTTTTTTCTTCATAAACTCAAAATAACAAATTGAGATAACAAATTCAATATCAGTCATTTATTTTAGGTAGATTGCATCGCTAAAAGGAGCTCAATTGAATAGGATTTTGAAAAATAATTTTTATTTTATTTTATTTATAATTCAGTTTAAGGACATTATATTCAAATAAGTCTAGTTTGCATCCTTAAGAAAAGTTATGATATTTAATTAAAATTTATCTCGGAAAGAATAGCGTAGACGGTTCAAGGGACCATCATTGTCAGAAACTATTAGAACCTTTCCTTTTATTTGGATGACACCTGTGATTTTGGCGGATTTTTCTGGGACCTACTGATTTGGTAGAAGGGTAATTTCGGAACTTCATACGAAATTATCTTAGAAGATAGGTGTCTCTGGCTGACATTGTACGTAGGATGAACAGTGGTTCGATTCGATTCGATTTTCTAAGAGTTTATTATAACGACGAAAGTTCGCAATATTTAATGTATTTTAGATCGGTGGTATAAAGCATATTATTATTTTTAAAAGAATTATATTTTATAAATACAGAAGCTTTGTATTTATTATTTATTTATAGAAGTAGTACAGTGTAAATCTATTTTATTATTGTTTAAAATAATTTTTTATGATATTTTTAAAAAAATTATCGTTAATATCTATAATCTTTAACATATTTTCACATATTTACTTGATTTTTATAATAATATTTATGATATCCTCATGGTTTATACATAATATCAATAATATTTTTGAATAGTTAACAATATTAATTTTTTTATCTAGTGCTAGTATTTTCTTTTATATGATTCTAATACAAAATTGTGATTAGTTGTTTTGAAACATTAGTTGTTATTTTCGAAATATTATTATTTAAAGGTAAATCTTTAAATTGTTTATCAAAACATTAATTTAACTTTATAGTTTCTTTACGTTTATTTTTATACAAATTTTAGTCTAGTTTTTTTGTTTTCATTTTCTTATTTTTTTTAATTTTATAAATATTATAAATAAGTATTTAAATTATTTAGGATCCTTAATTAACTTACAATTATAATTATCATACATGATTTAATAGATCCACCACAAACTTTATTTTCTTCTTTTGTTATACTTAATATGCATCCGTTTGTTTTAGCCATAATATCCTCCTGATAATGGTGAATCTCTTGCATTCGTACATAATATAGTATCCAAAATAAACTTATTAATGAATAGAAAAAGAGTAATTGTACTTCATTTTATTCATAATATTAATAATTTTTATAATTCTTAAAATCAACTAAAAATCTTTAAGAGATTTTTAACCGTTCATAATCTCTAAAGACATAGTTACTAGATGAATAATTTCTTAACGTAGAGAAGCTATTGTTGAAGCTATGTATCCAACTAAATGAAATAATGTTTCATTTTATAGGGTAATGAATCTTTATTTACAATAGTAAAAAAATCACTATTCATCTTACTTTAATAATTTTCATATAACTTTCTGCTTTTGGCATTTGAATTTACATCTTATATTTCTTTGTCATGATCAGTCAACTAAAGGTGTGGATTATACATCTTTATTTTTATTTGTCATTTTCTACTAACAGTCTTTTTGATGATTTAGCTGATGACGCATAATCTTCTTCTCGATCTTTAATGTAGTAAATGCATATATGCTCTTTAGTGGTTTTCTTGAGGTAAAAACAAAACATTTTTCTTATTTCTTGATAGATTTTTAAATTATTATTGTTGAAATTTGTTTCAAAGTTATTGATTTTTTCATCATCTTTTTCAGTAAGAGTCATCTCACTATAAGAAATGATTATAACTTTACTAGTAGAGTAATTTATTAGAAAAGTTATTAATTTTTTCGAATTCATGATGAATTTGACTTAGTATTTGTCCTCTTAGAATATTGAGTTAATTTAGATTGAAATCCTTTTCTAAAAGCGCCCTTGTTTGGAACTTTTTTTTATTAGTGTTAGAAATCCCTAATTTGATAAAATAGTAGGGACTAATACAACTTTATTCATTCCAATCCATGAGTGAATTAAAAAATCTGAGATATAGACAGGCTTTTCACTTGCTCTAATATTCTTCCTAAAGTTTTTGATTGTCTTTTAGAAATTTTTAGTAAAATAGTTTAGCTCATTTAAATTAATTCTCTATTAAACATGCATGGATAGCTTTATAAATGAAAATTGGATCATCTCATTCAAGAATAATAAATTTACTACCTATAGGGAATTCTTTTTCTACAATGTGAAATTTCATATCATTGTTATGTTTCTAAGTAGATTTTTTACTAAATTATAAAGACTCAATCACTGTGATTTACTTAAGTTCCTATATTGATCTTTTTCTTCTTTAACAACCAATGATGTTTCCCTAAATAGTACAAGTGGTCGTATTATCTTTATTGTCTCTATGGGAGATGTTTCTTTGAATAATACTGGTAGTCATGCCATCTTTCCTAGGGTCTTCAACTTACTTGGTGGCTATGATTGTTGTTGCAATACTGTAGAGTAATTTTTAACTATATCTTCTAGAGTTAATAGTTTTGGTATTTTAAAGTTTGCATAACTGCATTCATTTTATATTCTATTTGTGAAAACTCTATGAATTATTCCACTAAATTGGATAATAGATTTGCTTATTTCAGGCCCGTTGTTGTAAATTTTTAGTTTTGGACCATTATAGATCATATCTTTTTCTTACCTTCTTTTTCTACTTCTTCAGCCTAATGCAACTTTTCTTTTTTTCTTTTCAAAGATATTACTCACTTTTGGTTTTGAATTCTTTCTTTAGAAGTTTTACCTTCCTTAGAATGAATTTGTGAGGTGAATTATTCTTTCGAGTATTTGGATTCTAATGTTGATTTTGAGTTGTTAAGCTCTTCCTATTTAATTATTGTCTCTAAAAGAGACTTTTTTAGGTATAAAATCTCAAGTTATTCCTAAAGCATTTTTATATATTTTCCTTTATCTTGATCTTGATATCAAGATATTCCATTCCAATAAGAACAACAATAGTTAAATGTGTTAATTATCTTATAAGGGCATTGCTAAACTATTTTTTTTTTGGAAAATGTTCAACATCAAAATTGTAGTGATTAAATCACTATTTCCAATGGACTAATCTACATTGCTTATGATCACCTGCAATATTAGTTATTAAAAAATAACTAAAATTCTTATTATCAGTTCTGATAATAAATTTGAAACTTATTACATATATAGTAAATTTTTTAATAGTTTTTGACAGTTAAGTATTATTTTTTATTATCGTGATAATTTAATATTGGGCCATGGAAAATTCTTGAAATGTATCTGTAAATATATTCATCTTTGTCATCTACTTTTACTTATAAAATTGCTCCTCAATATTTAGGTGAAACATCTGCTTCAATATCATTTTATCATTTGGATCTAGATGGTATAAAGTTGAAACATTCTTTACATGTGCTTTTTACCTTGTATATGTATAAATTATTTTGTTATGTCCATTTTTAAACATGATTTTTTTCAATTTTGTTTGTAAAGGATTTCACATTTTTACAAGTTTCTCTATATATGTTTCAAAGCATTCTTAGAATCTTTGTAATTGATTTTTGTCTCTTAATTCACTAGAAAATCCTTAAATGTTATTTAGTATATAGAGATGTAAATAATGTTTTTCATCATTTATTTCTAACTCTAAATACTTATTTTTTTGCTAAGTAATTATTGTTTTTTTCTCAGAAAGTACAACACATTCTTTCCTGCATTATAATAGAATATTAATAACATCCAAATAATGTTTATTTAATTCATTACTAAAAAATAGAATATTATCTACGTAAACACAATAAATATTTTGTAATTTCTTAAAAATCTTGTCCATATATCTTTGAAAGATACCTAAAGCTTGTTTTAATCCGAATAATACAACATTTCATTGAAATCGTCATTGGGGGAAACTAAATGCCATTAGTTTTTGAGACTCCCCATCTAGTCTTATTTATTAAATCTATTTTTGCAATAAAAAGTTGAGAAATATTTCCTCATTTTTATTAATGATAACAATTTTTTTCTTTAGAATAAAGTATCTATCATCAATTTTTTCTTTATTCAATGTTTTTAAGTGTATTATCACTCTTTTTTTTTAATCTTCTTTTTCCACTAAGAATGATGAACTAGAGTGATGTGAATTACTTGGTATTATGACTTTTAGTTATAAAAGTTCATGAATTTGTTTTTTAGACACAATCATGTCTTCTAAAGTATAAATCATGGATTTTTCTCCAATGACTTTATTAAGGTGTTTAAGTTTTATATTATTAATCATTTTAGATTTATTTACTTTTGGATTTAAAGGATTTTTTGAGTTATTATTTTTAATAATTTTATGATACCTATCAAGGCTTTATCTTCTTGGATTTCATTAAGAAATGTTTTTTGTTTATCTTCTATATCTAATGAAATGTTTTCTAAATATGATTTTCATTGTTGCTTTCTGTCTATTGAACCATTAAATTTAAAATTCTAATTTTCTAAATTCATATTATAAATTTAAGAGTATTGTATTATCATTGTGTACAAAATCATACTTTAAAAATATAATTTTTGAAATTTAAGAGTATTTTTGGTAGTTTTTCAGCAACAAAATTAACATTAAAGTTCTCTAAGGATTCTTTTGAAGTATAATTTTAAAATAATTTTTTTACAGTTTTTTTTATGTTTTATTCTTATATGTTATGTTTAATTTGTCTGTGATTGAATTTAACATAGCTGATTATTTGTAAATATGATATAATAATAATGTTGTTATGCTTACGAAATATTAAATAGGTAAAACATTTTTATAAAATAAAGTGATTTTGTTTTTATTCAAGATTTTATATTAAGAATGTTAGAGAGAAATATATTATTTTTCATTACAAATTTAAATATGAAAATTAGATTATAAGGTTTAATTATCTAGTTTGATTTAGAGTAGTGCTATTTTATTTGTCAATATAATCACTCGGTAGTTAGAGTGAAACTCTATTTCAATTTTTTTATAAGAATTATTATTCGAAAATGTATTGAGGACATATTTTCAATAATGGTTTTAAAACTTGAAAGTTAGTACTCAGATAATTAAATTCTTATGTTTAATTTGGACACCTTAAATAAAGTCTAAATGATTGATTCTACCTAAAGTTGTGATTAGATAGTTTGTTATTTTCTTAAAAATAAAGTTGAAATTTAATATTTAATTAATTAATAGGACTTACCTAAGGATATTAGTTAATTAATATTAAACAAAAGAATTTGGGTCTCGCCTAAGCACACTTTCATACCAAAAAAAATCATAAATATCAATTTATATCTTTAATAATCTTAATAATATGAGCAAGTACAATTAATTTAATTATTATATCAATAAATACTCCACTATTATGAATGATAGAAATTTGTATTATTGTTTATCCATATATATGTTTATTTTTTATGTCATTAGATTAGGAAACAAAAATTAAAATATCGTGACAAGATGTTTAGGATTTAATTTTGTTTTTAAATGTTTGAATAATAAATTAAAACCACATATATTCCTTCCTTAGATCGATCTTAGGAGTATACTTGTCATTTTATATAAAATGATTCATGCACTTGTGATAGTTTTACAAATATAAAACCAAAGTATCTGCAAGATCGGTATTGCTAACCCGATGCCAATTTTGTCTCATCAGGTTGCATTCAATGTAACATTTTAAACCTAAAGTCAATTTATTCAAGAAATAATCAAATGATGTTCCAAAAATAGAAAAATTATATATAAATACCTCAATGAATTTTTCATCCATGTTTGAGAAGATTGATATCATGCATCTATGAAATGTAGCGGGGGTATTTCATAACCGAAATGACATCCTTCTAAAAGTAAATGTCCTAAAAGAACATGTAAAAGTGGTCTTATTTTGATCTTGTAGAGACTATGATGAAATCAATAGCTTGTAAGTAGGTTACTAGGTGGTATTACCTGGATGGGTAGTTTGAGTCCTGGCCTTGTGAATAGATACTTATTTTTCATAGTGGATAATTAGGTGGTCTAGTGGACTAGTTGTTTTCCTCTTAGGTCATTGGTGTGACTTAGGTTGGTCTCACCTAAAAATCTTGTGTTTTGATATTTTTATTTTTGCTTTACTTTACATGCACGTGATTGGTTGTTTGGTCACTTATAGAATTTTATTTTACCATACTTTCACTAATTAGATCCATAACTAAATGACTTTTCACTTGGTATTAGAGGCATCACTAAATACACTTAGTATTCCTAAGACCTTATCATGGATCACTTGAGAGAAGGTTCATCACAACCCTTACAACTTACTTTGATGGGTCAAATTATCCCTATTAGAAGGCTCGTATGAGAGCCTTTCTATAGTCTATTGATGAGAGTGTCTGGAACTATGTTCTTTATGGTTGGGAACCACCTACGATTACCAAAGATGATTTCATTACTCTTAAACCTAGGAAATATTGGATTGCTAAAGGTAGTAACCGTAACCAAAAAGGTATAAATGCTATATTCAGTGTTGCGTCTGTTGATGAGCTTGATCGTATTTCTCTTATTGAAATAACTAAGTATGCTTGATATATTTTAGAGGTTGCCCATGAGAGTACCTCATAAGTTAAAAGAACAAAACTTTGCATGCTTAGTACTCAATTTGAGAATATTAGGATGAAAGAAGATGAGATGTTTTTTGAATTCTTATCTTGATTATATGGCATTATTGACACATTTTCCAATCTTGTAGAGAAAATTGATGATTGTAGGATAGTTTGAAAGATTATTTACTCATTACTAGATTTATTCCATGCAAAGGATCAAATTCAGAGAGAATTCAAACCTATGACTTCTGATGGTAAGAAATCTAAACCCACTGAACCTCAATGTTTTGAATGTATGGGTTTTAGTCATTTTTCAATAGATTGTGCAAATAAGAAGAAAAACACTGGAAGAGCTTTCAATACCACATTTGTTGACTCTAAAAGTGATAACAAAAATCCAGTTGATCCATAAAATAATGACACAAACTTCCTAGCATTTGCTGTAAATGCTGGTGGGAGCTCTAGTAAGCCAGATATTGATTCTGATAATGAGGAAAGTAACACTAAATATTTTAATGTCAGTAATATTAACAATATGTTTAGAGAGTTCATAATATGCAAAAAATATGAAGACAAGTTGATTGTAGAAGTAACTAAACTTAATGACAAACTTAAATCCTTTGAAGTAAACTCATCACTACTTGAGTAGGATAATATTGATCTATTAGAACATTCTAATGTTTTAAATTCAAGTCTTGAAAATGTTAAATAAGAAAATAAGAGTCTTATATAGGAACTTGAATAGTCAAAGGAAGTTGTAAAAATATTAACAATTAGAGCTAAAAGGTTGAACAAAGTTCTGGATTATGGAAAGCTTGCTAAAGACAAGAGAGGGCTAGGATATGTAGACGAGCACACTATGCCATATTCGTCAAAATCAACTGAATTTGTCAAACCTACAAACATGTCCTTCTCACATGATACATATGACATTGATTATAAAAATCTTTTGAATACACAAAAAGAAAGAGCCCCAATTGGTTATAAAAATTGAAAATAAATAACCAATCTCTCACAAAAAAAAAAAGAGGGGAATACAAAAAAAAAAAAGATTAAAGTTCTCTCTTGGTAGGTAATTTTTATTTTGTGTATGTATGAGTTCAATTACAATTTTTTTATGATACGTGATACTCCTTATTTTGAGTCTTTCATAACTAATTATAAATGAATAAATTGACATCCTATTACAGTTCCAACATATATTTTATTTTTTATGATTGTCTAAACTTATATGCAGTTGAAAACATTGAGGATGATATTTAGTTTAGGTTTAGCTTGTGGAAATAGACCCAATAAGATTTTTTATACAAAATTATCATGCTTTTATCAAATTTAAGGTGATTAATTGAACATCTATGTATTTTTTGTTTGATTTCTTAAACATATTCAAGGATTATTGTAAAACCTAGCTATATTCATAATTTATGTTTCATGCTTGGGTGTTGAAATTGAGATGAACCCAAATTTGGTATACACTACTACAAAATGGACTATTAAAGTCGGTTAAAAACTAACTTAAAATTTAAAATTAGTTCACGCATTGAACCGACTTTACGAAAGTCGGTTCAACTAGTGAACCGACCTTACGTGTATTGATTTTTTTATTCTCATTTTTCACTCCACTAACCTGTATTCAATATAGTATAAAAAACCAAAATATAAATAATAATAATAATAATACAAATAATTGAAAATTTAAATATAATTAATTACTTGATAATTAAATTTATTACAAAAACAAATAATGTATATATAATACATATATATATATATATAGTTAACTTAAATTACAAATAAAATAATGTCGTTAAAATGTAATTGGATTGTGTGAGCAAACTTGGTTGGCTTAGAATCACCGGCATAGTGACAAAGAAACTGAAGAAAAAAAAACAACTGGTCCATATAACAATTCATTCCCTTACATATATGAGCACGTAAACATTAATTAAACAAGCAGTCTAAACTTCAGAGACATACGAATGGAGAAATTAAATTATTATAAATATTACCATTTTTTTGTCCTATATTATCCAAGATTATATTCTTCTCCTGATGTTTGAACAAAGTGTTCTCTCCATTCTTCTTGTAAATTATCTAAAAGAGATTACCACAACGACATCCGAGTGATATAATAATAACCTTATCCCTTTGAACTCATATTAGCACTTTATTAATATTTTGTCTATAAATATGAAGCTATATGGAATCAAGTTGGTATTTTTAATGCTATAATGAGCTCTAAATATGAAATCAAGTGTAACTTTGATTTGTTACTTGGCTTGTATGAGTTTTGGTACCCTTAAACGTATGGAACAATTTTGTAATACGTTTATGGGCACCAAAACTCATACAAGCCAGTAACAAAATAAGAGTTACACCTGACTTCATATTTAGAGCTCATTATAGCATTAAAAATACCAACAGAGATTCGAGATAGCTTCATATTTATAGACAAATGATAAATAAAGTGCTACCATGATATTGTCATAAGGAAAGTAGGAAAGAGAGATGAGATGAAGTTTGAGCAAAAAATAGGTCCATAAAACAATGCATTCCCATAAATACATGAGTACATAACCATCCATCAAACAAAATATCCCTCAAACAAGGGACTTCAGACACAGGAATAGAGAACTTAAATCATTATAAAAATTACCGTTATGTTTTCATATGCTATTCAAGATCATCTGAATCTTCTCCTGATTCTTCTTGTGATGATATAATTTGAACCATGTGTTCTGCCCATTCCTCTCCTAAATCATCAAAACATTGCTAGTCATAGCCCGTTTTGTTTCAACCAAAAAACTACATGTATTTAAAATCAAAATAAGAATGTAATTTCATGAATTCATAAAAAATAACCCATATATGTTAAAAACTTTTCTGTATATGGGTAAAAGATATTACCACATCATCAATTGCAATTTTTATATTTGTGATGATTTCGCTCATAAACTTTATGACATAATAACCACACATGACTCTATTATTTTGTTCTGGAACCTACAAAAAACAAGTGTACATGATTTTCCATATTCAAACATCTTTATTATTCAATAGTAAAATTAATGAAATTATTAATATTCATTTGTACATACCATAACTTTTTTTCATATAAGCTTATGAGATTTTTTAAGGGCAATGTCCCTAAACTTGTTCCACAGCTTCCATGCCTTATCAAGGTTTAAAACGGTTAGTTATTTATTAAATATTACAAAAAATAGAAGAAACCAATAGCTAGCTATAACTCTTACATTTTAACAACTGTTTTTGTATCTTTACTCAGTTCTATGGAAGCTAAGTCACAGTACCAAACATGATTATTGAACAGATCAAGGATTACCAACATCCAATGATCTTGGCCTTCTTCAAACCTTAGTGGCTAAGGGATTATGAAATTTTGATTTTTGTTAAGCGTTAATTCCCTATCATATAATTGTTTGGCTATGATGCTAACATCCTTCTCTTGATATTGATTAACATATGAAGAATCATAGAACATTGCTAAATGTGATGAGTGATTATGTTGAAGTCAATAATAACATGCCCTATATAAAAGATATATATATATATATATATATATATATATATATATATATATATATATAAGTAATTAGATAATATAAATATAATTATATATGTTCTACATAAATGAAAGAAAATTAAATAGATTGAGGACTCACCTTGTTCACACTTGAATTATACTTAAATCGATCATTTGATATTCAAATTATGCACTCGATCAATATATAAGTTTGGCTGAGGTATACACCAAAAATTTCTATAGGAAGTGGCACAATCCATCCATAATTTATGCTAGATGCCCTCCTAACAATAGTTATCAAAGCGCCAAGATTTTTGTTGAAGTTTAATGCATAATTATAACTATACTTTTTCCTAGGCTTCTTCTTGAATGACTTAGTGCACGATGATTGGCCACTAGAAATAGATTTAGCACAAGATACTTGCTTCGTATCTCTTAAATATGCCACATTTAAGAGTTATGGTATAATAGACTAAAGAAAAGTATTATGTGTGTTAGTAACATTAAAAGATATAATAAAATAATAGTAGTAAACAAGTGTTATCTTTTAAGTTAAAAAATAGTAGCACATCAAAATTTAGAAAAAATTGAATCGACGGCCAAGCCATATACTGTCCAATCGCCTCTTGGGCTATGGTAGCATCAGAAGGCACATGTAGTGGAAAATCATGGAGAAATGATTGATCAATTACTATTAGTCAATGATTAGGCAAATATTGATTATGAATCATTAGATCATTGCTCAATTGTTGTACCGTTCCAATAGCAACAAAGTCTGCTGATGAAGGATGTTTCAACAAACATTTCATATTATGTAAAAAAATTAAATGTTATATATAATAAATAAAACATATAATAAGAAATAAAAATAATGGATTATCTACACCAGAAATTAAAATCTTACCACATATGATTCATCAAATAGAGGAGGACTCCCATGTGGGATAGCTATTGGGTGTACATTCTCACCAAAACCTTCATTGTGATGTGATTGATGGTAAGAATGTGCAGATTGCATTAGATAAAATGAACCACTACTTGATTGCATATGCATTCTTGGCATAAATAGAGGACCAATAGGATGACTATATCCCATATTAGATATAGTTTGAGCACCATAAGATTACATGAGTGGCATGCCTGGTATGGATGTTACATGCTTGGCCAATATGGCATGCCCTAATTGTAGAATGATCTCATGCCTGACATGTGTTGTGCTTGATATTCTTTTATAATGTCAATCTCACTTAACATTGAGGCCTAAAAAGAGTTGAGTTTTGCTTTAATTTTAGTGTACTTCTCCTTACTGACCATCTGAGGCTTTTGTTTTGGAATGTTAAAATACTCCATATAACCATCATATTGGCTACCTCCACTAACACGACCAAGATGCTCGCATCCGAATGCATGATATATAGCATCTCTCTCAGGATCTTCAATTATTTCACCCGTGGATATTTGTTCTTGAACAACTCTCTGCAAATAATAAAGCACACAAACATATCATGCATTATTACACCAATTATTAAAAATCATATAGACTTTGTGTCAACCAAAATTACTAACCAACTTATTTAGTTGTTCTTCTCCTCGCTTAGTCATCGGTCTTGACTTCTTCGTTTTGGGAGTCTTTGTTTCTATGTACAATTCAGATCGGGTAATCAGTCCACCCAATTCAGTTTCCTACATAAATTATGAAAAATTTATTAACCATGAAATGAAATTAAATTGAGAAAAATAAATATAAAAATATTTATAAATTAACACAAATTAATAATACCATTCTATATCTAACTTCAGGATTTGAAGACCTCCCGATAAGGTTAGGAATAATGTTATGCATTTGTTTATTCTGATGTTCTTCCCTAATAATTTGAAATTCATCTGTATGTCTATAATCCATGAAGTCTTTCCAAACTTGAGGTGTAATCCAGGGGTGTCCTTCAGGGATTTTGTAGAGATATACTTCATCAAGTGATTCCAAATATGGAAACACATAATTTCTTTCCAATATGGAAGTCTTGTATTCCTCACACGCCTTATTTGCAATCTTATAACACTTGTTTTTCTAAGTGTTATCGACTTTGTAACGATTCTGTAAAAACATACTACAAAAGATTAGATATAATACAAAAAAGATATAATATATGTAATTGATTATAAATTATAAAAGACTTACACAAATGGATTTCCATATTTTAAACTTTTTTTCTTCGTCAACCTGAGTCCAATCATTTACATTGATTGGTATACTGGACTTTACAAGTCTACCAATAGAGGATTTCAATTGTTGGCCATTTCCTCTTATTGGATTACCAGTAGCATCAAATAGAACATGTATTCTATCATTTGAGTTAAGTGGAGCATCAAGTATATTAGCTCAACCCTTTATTTTCAAATTCCCCAATGGATCATTTGGATCTACAAGCTCTATTACCCGAGGATCCATGAAATATATGCAAACAATGAAGAAATATAAATTAATTGACAATTTTAGGAAAATAAATATATATAAACATCCAAGAGTTATTACAAAAATATAGAACATACGTTATGTTTAATTAGGTTGTTGATCGTATACATATATTCTTTCACAATCACTTCGAGCCCATGACGAAGAATCATCGTCATCAACTAGATCATCACATACCTTAGGCAATTTGTTTGAGAAATTACTAATATTGGTTAATGTAACAAGTATAGGGTCGTTATCTTCTAAAGCATCACAATGGTAAAACTCTTTTTATGGAGGCGTTAACACAACAGATCATCTTGTGTCAATTTGATCGCACACGTAAAATACTTGACCTTTTTGACCCATTTTGTCCAATTTTTCCATATTTGTTGACCTTTCCCCATTTATTTATTAATATATTTGTGATGTATTGCTTCCAGTATTCCTCTTTGAGTCTTTAAGTTGCGTTTTTAAGCCAAAATACCTGAAAAACAATAAAAATACCCGTGATTCCGAAAAAGACAAATTTATATAAATATATGATAAAACATATAAATATATAAATTTTTAATCAATTAATATGCATAAAATCATGGTTATTTTAGTGCTTTTTGAACACTCATCACAACCCCCAACCAGCTTCTTGCTAGTCCCTTAGCAAGAGAAGCGATAAAAACTAAAAATTAAACTATCCTAAATCACTTTCGTGGATTGAAACGGTTGCATTTAGCGTATGCAACAAGCCTTTAAACCCCTAGGTTACCCTAGTGGACGAGTTTGAGTCTCGTGAGGGTTTTCAGTAATGATACCCACAAACATTGAACTAAATGTAAAAATCAAAAGAAACAATAAAAACAATTAAATCAAAAACTAAAATAACAAAAAAAATTAATTTAAAAATATCACAAAAATGTCTCATACTTTTTAATCTCCTTTAAGATCATAATTAAAATCTCAAGCATAAGTTATTTTAATCTCTTTAAACAATCATGATTTATTATAATAATTAGTCGAAAATCATTTTCATATTTCATATAAAAAATGTATCAATTTAATTTTACCCAATTTCAGTGTCATGAATCAGAATTCGCTTCGACTCTATTCCTCACAAGTCAATACTCTCAAAACACTAAATCCTATGGGTTCAAACACTCATACTAGTTTATATGCGAAAGAGTTGATGTATAGAAATGAACTAATATGTTCGCATATGTATAAAGAATAAAGGCTCAAAGTGTTATTTTAACATTGATCTCATGAAAGGAATCGAATGTATAAATTATAAAGATATCATATATAAAAATTATTTTCATGCATAAATCAAACTCATTAAGAAAGAATTTCAAGATATATGCTTTTTACAAATGAAGAAATTGCAATGACTTTTTAGGGAATTACTTCCTATATCTTTCTTTTGTAATTAACCTGTACTCACAACTTTATAGGCAACGTGGGTCATAGTATGTAGATGATACTATATATATTTTTTTATCTCTCTCTATTTTTTTTTCTGTAGATATTTTTCAATATATGTATTTTTTTAGAGAGTCAACCCATGTACAGATTGTACATTTTTTAGGATTTTGGTGAGTGGTTAATTTTGTGGCTTTTCTGTTTGATCTTGGTTTAGGTAACCTCAGATATGTCTTTTTGTTTTTGTAGCAGTCATGCATAAATGAGATATAAGCATATACTATCAATTTCTACTCAAATCATTTAATCTAAGCAAAAATAAAAAAAAATATATGATACTCTATTAAGATGAGAAAAAATTCATACATTCAATGCTAATACCTATAGAGATCATCTAAAAATTTGAATAAATAAGAAATGTGTTTGGAGTAGAAAAAAATATATATTTCACTCTGAATAAAAGATATTAGGCTCAAATTATATCTCACAAGGATAGTCTCTACTAAAAAAAATTCATAAACATCGATTTTGGGTTTAATATAATTTCCACATTTTATCAAGAAATACTAGTTATGACAAAAACTAACTAATTATCAAAAATAATTACAAAATATTTCATGATATGTTTTCAAAAATTAATATAACAGTACAAAAGATTTAACTATTTAATTAAATTTGATTTAAAGAAATGATAAATTTTTGTGAGGAATTTTTTTTTTCGTTTTTTTTAATTAAGCATGGTAACTTTTCACCACCCCCAACCTAGAACTTACATTGTCCTCAATGTAACAACTGCAAATTAAAGATAATGAGAAAAGAGGAGAAAGATTACCTATTTCTTGAGAATGTGTAAGTAGTAATGAAGAAATGCAGGTGCATCCATCATATTCATCATTAAAGTGTATACAGACAGATCGTTGTGAACTTCTAACATCTCAACAAATATTTTTAGTTTTAACAATTTAAAAATTATTCACATATAATTAAACTAAAATAAACAATAAAATTAAGTAAATAAAACAAATAACAAAAAATTACCTAAAATGATGGGTTGCCTCCCATCCAGCGCTTAGTTTAACGTCTTAGCAAGACGTATCTTTTTGGTGCTAAGGGTTACTCAGCCAAATGCAATCCATTTCAGCAATGTTGTTTGGTTCTTCTAAATAAGGCTTGACATGATGGCCATTGACTTTGAACGTTTTTTGTGTCTTGGAGTCCAATAGTTCTACTACTCCATGTTCAAATACCTGAACTATTTTGAATGGTCCATCCCATCTTGATCTCAGCTTTCCTGGAAACAATCTCAAACGAGAGTTAAATAAAAGAACTTTCATTCCAGGGTGAAGAGTCTTAGGAACTAGCCTCTTGTCATGATAGCCCTTAGTATGCTCTTTGTATAATTTGGCATTCTCATAGGCTTCATTCCTAATTTCTTCCAACTCATGAAGCTGGAGTAATCGTTTTTCACCTACTTTATCTAAATCCATGTTTAACTCTTTAATTGCCCAGTAAGCTTTGTGTTCAAGTTCAACTGGAAGGTGGCACGCTTTCCCAAAGATTAACCGGTAAGGGCTCATCCCAATAGGTGTTTTGTAAGCGGTGCGGTATGCCCATAAGGCATCATTTAACTTAAATGCCCAATCCTTCCTTGAAGGACGCACAGTGCGTTCCAATATTCCCTTAATTTGCCTATTACTTACTTCCACTAAACCGGAAGTTTGAGGATGATATGGAGTAGCTACTTTATGTGTGATGTTGTACTTGTTTAGTACTCCATCAAAGAGTTTGTTACAAAAATGGCTACCTCCATCACTTATTATAGCTCTAGGCGTTCCGAACCTGCTGAATATTAAATCTTTCAAGAATTTCACAACAACATTAGCATCATTGGTTTTGGTGGGGATAGCTTCTACCCACTTGGATACATAATCCACAGCAACCAAAATATATTGAAAACCATTAGATGAGGGAAAAAGACCCATAAAGTCAATCCCCCATACATCGAAGAGTTCAACAACTAAATTAGATGTCAAAGGCATTTCATCTCTTTTTCTTATGTTTCCTGTTCTTTGACATCTATCACATTGTGCACAAAACATATGAGCATCTTTAAAAAGAGTGGGCCAAAAGAATCCAGACTGTAATACCTTACGGGCTGTCTTTTCACCACCAAAATGACCCCCACAATGAAGTTCATGACAAAAAGTTAGAATGCTCTTATGTTCTTCTTCAGGTACACATCTCCGGATGACTTGATCTTGACCAATCTTGTATAAATAAGGGTCATCCTAGAAATAGTCCTTAATAGTTTTAAAAAACCTTTTCTTGTCCTGATATGAAGTTTTAGCTCGCAAAACACCAATGGCGAGATAGTTTACAATATCAGCATACCATGGGTTTGGACCTATGAAAAATAAATGTTCATCAGGAAAGGTTTCAACTATATCTCCATTACTCTCATCTTTAAGAGAATTGAAGTCAAAAATCAACCTAGACAAATGACCAACTACTAAGTTTTCACTGCCTTTCTTATCCTTGATTTCTAAATCAAATTTTTGTAAGAGTAAGACCCACCTGATTAATCTTGGCTTGGCATTTGGTTTACTTAATAGGTATCTTAAAACAGCATGATCAGAATGCACAATCACTTTAGATCCTACTAAATAAGATCGAAATTTGTCTAAAGAAAACACTATAGCCAATAATTCCTTTTCAGTGGTGGTATAATTCATTTGGGCATCATTGAGTGTTTTTCTAGCATAGTAGATGACATGCAAACGCTTATCCACTCTTTGTCCCAGGACTGCTCCTATAGCATAATCAGAAGTGTCACACATTATTTCAAAAGGTAAAGACCAGTATGGTGCCATAATAACATGGGTAGATGTGAGTTTATCTTTCAAGGTATTAAAGGAAATAAGGCAGTCATTGTTGAAATCAAAATAAGCATATTTGGATAGCAAGTTACATAAGGGACGACTTATTTTTATAGAAATCTTTAATAAATCGTCTGTAAAATTCTGCATGTCCTAAGAAGCTTCTTATCCCCTTCACAGATGTAGGGGGAGGTAGTTTGGATATCAATTCAACCTTTTCCTTATCAACTTCAATACCCTTGATTGAAATTATATGTCCTAAAACTATCCCTTGTTGAACCATAAAATGACTTTTCTCCCAACTAAGGGTGAGATTGCATTCAATGCATCTTTCTAAAACCAAAGTCAATTTATGTAAGCAATCATCAAATGAGTTCCCAAAGACAGAGAAATTGTCCATGAAAATCTCAATGAATTTTTCCACCATGTACGAGAAAATAGATATCATGCATCTCTGGAAAGTGGCAGGGGCATTGCATAATCCAAATGGCATTCTACGAAAAGCAAATGTCCCAAAAGGACATGTAAATGTGGTCTTTTCCTGATCTTCTGGTGCTATGGGTACTTGATAATATCCAGACAATCCATCCAAAAAACAGTAAAATTCGTGCCCAGCTAATCTTTCCAACATTTGATCAATGAATGGAAGAGGAAAGTGATCCTTTTGCGTATATAAATTTAGTTTCCTAAAATCTATACACATTCTCCATCCAGTGATTATTCTAGTGGACACTAATTCACTTTTGTCATTTTTAACGACTGTTATCCCAGATTTCTTTGGTACCACATGCACTGGACTAACCCACTTACTATCAGCAATAGGATAGATAATCCCTTCTTCTAATAATTTAAGAATTTCTTTTTTAACTACCTCTTGCATATTTGGGTTTAGTCTTCTTTGGGCCTCTCGTACAAGTTTAGCACCATCCTCCAAGTTGATCTTGTGCATACACATTGTTGGACTAATGCCTCTTATATCCCCTATTCTCCAACCTATAGATTTCTTAAACTGTTTAAGCACTTTGATGAGTTCCTTTTCTTGTGGTTTGGTCAAGGTTGAAGAAATTATCACTGGATAAGTTTCTCCTTCTCCCAAAAACACATATTTTAAGTACTCAGGTAAGTCTTTGAGTTCAAGTTCAGGTGGATTGGCTTCTTTACTAGATGAAGAACTGGGTAGATTTAAAAGTGTACTAGATTTTGTCATTACTTCATCATTGTCTAGTTGTTCAAGGTACCCCTTAATTTCCTCATCTAAATCTTCTTCAACCTCTTCAAGTGTAAGAACAGTTTCAAGCTTGTCTTCTATTCTGGTTTGGAAAAAGGTGCTTTGGACAAGATTATCCAAAGGGTCAACATCGAATATTTCATCGATGGCAGAAATAGAAGGAAAATGTGATGAATCAAAAACTTTAAAATGAACAGTCTCTCCTAAGACTGTCATTGTCAAATTTCCATCTTGGACATCAATAATAGTTTTAGTAGTTGCCATAAATGGTCTACCAAGCAATATTGTGTGCTCTCTGTCCAATGCTGGATTTTCTTGCATATCCAGAACCACAAAGTCAACAGGTATTATCAGTTTGTCTACCTGCACCAACACATCCTCAACTATTCCCTCTGGATATTTAAGAGATCTATTTGCAAGTTGAAGGGAGATAGTTGTGGGTTTTAAATCCCCTAGATTGAGCTGTAAGAATATAGAGTAGGGCATCAAATTTATACTAGCACCTAAATCAAGCATTGCTTTAGCAACCTTCCTATCCTCCATAGTTATGTTTATAATAAAACTTCCAGGGTCTTTCAACTTAGGGGGTAGTTTGTGCTGAAGTACAGTGCTAGAAATTTCTGATACTACTACTCGTTCATTCAGTTCATACCTCCTTTTCTTAGTGTTCAACTCTTTGAAAAACTTAGCATATGAGAGAACATTCATGATCACTTCTAATAATGGTAAATTGATATTTACTTTAGAGAGCATATTAAAAAGATCATAGAATTGCTTATCTTGTTTGGATTCTTTTAACCGGTGGGGAAAAGGTACTTGCATCTGGTGTGGTTCTGTTGTCTTTTGAATTTTGGGGGTGTCAGATGACCCCCCAATGAGTTTTTCAGAAGGCTTGTTAAGTTTAACACTTGTTTCTCCTTTTTGCGAGATTAGAATATCGCCTTCTTTGTTACCTGAACTACAAGGTAGATTGTTAGAGATTTCAGGTAAACTGGTATTGACTAGCTTACCACTTCGAAGGGTTCTTACATCCTTTGCTTGTTCTGGTTGACTGGGCAACTTTCCTGGTTCTTTCTTTTGCATTTGTTCAGCCAGTTGCCCAACTTTAGATTCAATCCTTTTAACCGAAGCCTCTATGGTGTTCAACCTTTGATTAGTCATCAATTGGTTGTCACGACTAACTTGAATAAAAGCATTCAAACTATCTTCTAAGGTTGGCTTAAAAGATTGGCTTGGTGGGTAAGGGTGGTTGTTATCCGACCTTAGTGTTGGATATTGGGTGTAGGCTGGGTGATTATAGGTATTTGGATGATACCTTTGAAAAGATTGGACTTCCTCTATGGTATCGACACTAGAATCACAAGTATTTGAACAATTATGAGTACCATGCCCAATTGAACAACACACTTCACATACCTCTTGATTTGAAATTTGGTGGGTAGTGAGAAATTGCACTTGTTTAGTCAATTCAGCAAGTTGCAAGGTTATCTCATTATCAGAGCCAACTTCATTGACCCTTGCTTTTCTTCTACCACCTCTTTGTTGGGAATTAGAACCCAATAGCTCATAAAGATTATAGGTTTCCTCTACGGTTTTTTCTCCTACAGCACCTCCAGTAGCATTATCAACCATGTATTGACTCTACAGTGTCAATCCATCATAAAAGAATTGGTTTTGTAGCTGTAATGGAAAGCTATGATTTTGACATTGAATGAAAAGGAGTTTGAATCGTTCCCAAGCTTCATGAAAGGGCTTTTCATACATTTGAGAAAATGTTGCTATCTTTGTTCTTAGATCAACAGTCTTTTGATGGGAATAGAACCTACCCATAAAAATTTCATAGATTGCCTCCCAAGTTTTAAGAGAACCTGACTGTAGAGTAATGAACCATGACCAAGCTTTATCTTTGAGGGTGTAAGGAAAACACCTCATCCTAAGTTGATCTTCATTAATTTCATATAGTGGAAAGGTTTGGACAATAGCATAGAATTCTCGAATGAAATGCAAAGGGTCTTCATTAGGGATACCGTAAAAGGAAGGCAACAAAGAATAATGAATCTTTTTCATTTCATAATTCCTTGCAGCCTCTTGTAATTGGATGCCGGAAGTTACATTTCCAATGATTGGCATTGTATAGTCTTTCATCTTTTTCTGCCTATCTTCAGCATCTCCCATGGTTGTTTGTAGTTGAAAATGATCCTCCTTCTATTGTGTATCAACATTTTGCTCTTAAAAAAACAATAGTAGATATCTCTAAGAAATATTTATAACTTGATAAAACGTATAGGCTTAAAGCAAAAAGGTGCAAGGAACCTAATTTTTGTTTTTTAAACAAATGGACACAATTTTTTTGAAACAAACGAATTTATTTCATTTGAATTTTATTACACATAAAATAAAAATAAAACAAAGGAAAATACAATAATGGGTGACCTCCCATGTAGGACTAAAATTTATCGTCTTCTAGTAAGACGTTGCTTGGAGATTGCAGAATGACAAACTCAATGTCTCCTCTTCATTGAATTCATTTGACTATCAAATTAGTCTTTGCTTTGTTTTTGCAAATGTTCAACTAACTGTTCTACTTGAACTTCCACATTTTTGATAGAAGCTTCCATAGAGTCCAATCGTTGATTGGTTTTAGATTGGTTATCCCTACAAACTTGAATAAAAGAATTCAAGTTATCCTCCAGGGTTGGTTTATTGGGAATGCTTCTTGGAATAGGGGGTGGAATTGCTGGCTTGGCTGGTTTGAGCTTTGAGTGAAAGGAGGGTTGTTTTGCCTCCAGGAGAAATTTGGATGATTTCTCCACCCAGGATTATAGGTATTTGAATTGGGGTCAAACCTTGGTCTCTGTTGATATGCTCCCAACACATTAACCTGTTCAGGTCAAGTTGTTGTTTCTCCTTGATATGGACAAGCTTCAGTACCATGTTCCATGTTGCTATACAAACCATATTGTTCATTAGTGGTGTTGGTTTGTGTAGTGAGAAGGGCAACTTGCTTGGTCAGTTGAACAAGTTGTTGTTGAACTTCATTACTGGAATCGATTTCATGAACTCCAGCTTTTCTCACTCGTGAGCTTTTTTGTTGGGAATTAGCACCCAACATCTCAAAGAGGTTGTACGTCTCTGAGGCAGTCTTTTCTCCCATTGCTTCTCCTGCAGCATTGTCGACAATGACCTGACATTGTTGTGTAAGTCCATCGTAAAAGAATTGGTTCTGCAACTGCAGGGGAAAGCTATGATGGGGACATTGAGTGAGAAACATTTTGAACCTATCCCATGAATTTATTGTAAATGTTCTCCCATGTCATCAGAGAACCTGGGGGAAGTGACATTAACCAAGCTTTGGCCTTATCCTTTAAGGTGTAGGGGAAACATCTCATTCTAAGTTGATCCTCGTTTAGAATACCGAGGGGGAATGTTTGGACCGTAGCATAGAAATCTCTCATGAAGGAAAGAGAATCTTCATTAGGTATCCCATAAAAGGAAGGAAGCATAGAAAAATGAATATTTTTTAGGTCATAATTCCGAGCAGCCTCACCCAACTGGATAGCGGCAGTTGCCGTGCCAATCATCGGTCTTGCAAACTCCTTCATAGTGGTTTCCCTAACATGTTGGTTTTCTTCCATTTCTTTCGGTTCTAGTAAAGGATTAAGACTTGGTTCTATGTTTGGCTCAAAAACAGGTTGATGGGTGGAATCCAGTTTTGTTGACACTTGTTTAAATTTATGAATATTATTTACATATGGTGTAAGGGGGTTTCCTAAGGATCTCCTACCACGCATAGACTATTGTAAACGTAAATTTAAAACTCCTATCAACAAAATAAAAAAAATTTAGAGAAAATTTACATGGTATTTAATACAAAACACTAAACAAAACTAGTTAAACCCTAAATCAAATTTTTTTGTTGTTGTTATATATATATATATATATATTTAAATAAAATAATATAATCAGTATTAACCAAGAGTGCTCCCAGGAAAGAATGGTGGTGCAACGGCTCCTTAAAAACCATTCTCCTAGCCAGAACAACGTTCCCAGGAAAGACTAGTGGCACACAGGCTTCCAACAACTAGTCTCTTAGACAGAACTCCCTTAGATTTTTACTTTTTATACTATTAAGTTAATTAAGTTAAGTTAGTTATAAAATTAATTAAGTTAACAAAATATATGTTTATGTAATATAAGTTAATCAAAATCAAAGTTAAATTTTTTTATTTTTTACTATTCATGAACGGTAAATTTTTTTACTTCAAATTTCAAATTTCTAAATTATTTTACTATTAATTTTTTTTTTATTATTTTTTATGAAATTTGGAATTTGATTATTATTTTTATTAAAAAAAAATCACAATTATTTACAGCACAAAAAATGTTTTTTAAAATTTTGATAAATAATTTAAAAACGCTATTCCGTCCCCGACAACGGCGCCAAAAACTTGATGAGCAAAAACCGGCATCACCGATTCTTGTCAATACTTTGGTTTTAATATTTATAAAACTCTCGCAAGTGCACGAATCATTTCGTAGAAAATTATAAGTATACTCCCAAGGTCGATCTAAGGAAGAAATGTATGTGGTTTTTAATTTATTATTCAAACTTTTAAAAACGAAATTAAATCCTAAACATCCTTTCACGATAGTTTGGTTTTTGTGTTTCTAATCTAATAACATAAAAATAAACATAGATACATATTCAATAAATATAATCTAATAACATAAAAATAAACATATATACATGTTCAATAAATATAATCTAATAACATAAAAATAAACATAGATACAGATTCAATAAATATTTATGCAAATTTTATCATTTATAATAGTGGAGTATTTATGGATATAATAACTAAATTAATTATGCTTGCTCATATTATCTAGGTTATTAAAGATATAAATTGATATTTTATTGATTCTCTCTTTTTTATATGAATACTACCTTTGGTGGGGTTAGATATTCTTTGTTAACTAAACAAATCAATTAACACCTATGGGTGGAGTTGATAACTAATTTGGTTAATTAAATTAATTCCTTTTTTCTAAGAGATTGAAAATAAACCATTTAAATACCACCTTTGGTGGGGTTAGACAGTTTAAACTTTATTCAAGGTGTCCAAATTAAACATAAGAATTTAATTATCCGAGTACTAACTTTCAAGTTTTAAACCACTACTGAAAACATGTTGTCAATACATTTTCACATAATAATTCTTATAAAAACTTTTGAAATAGAGTTTCACTCTAACTACCGGGCGATTGTACCAACAAATAAAAGAGCACTACTCTAAATTAGACCGGATAACTAAACCTTAAAATCTAATTTTCAGATTTAAGTTTGTAATGAAAAATAATATATTTCTCTCTAACATTCTTAATATAAAATCTTAAATAAAATTAATATCAATTCATTTTAGAAATTTTCACATATTTAATATTTCGTAAGCATAACAACGTTATTATTATATCATGTTTACAAACAGCCAGCAGAGTTAAATTTAATCACAGACAAATTAAATATAACATGTAAGAATAAAGCATAAAAAATAACTGTAAAGAAAATAAAATCCTTATAGAACTTCGACGCTATTTCCGTTGCTGAAAAACCTCCAAGCGGAATTTGCACTCCCATTTATTGAATCAAAAAGCTAATAAATTACAAAAACATTACAAGTTCCTCTCAAAAAGAGAAGAACTCTAAAATTAAGAGAATTTAACTAAAAACTAAGAAAGAAACTAAGAAAAGCTTAAAAACTAAGAAAGAAACTAAGAAAAGCTTAAAAACTAAGAAATGAGAGAAAGAAAGAGAAGAGAAGAATGGTTTTGAGGTGTGTTTAGAAGTGAAGAGAAGGGGGGTATTTATAGGTGAGGATGGAGAGAAAAAGTAGAGGAAAAAACGTTAAAAAAATGTAAAAACACGGATTAGTGATTGCTGACATCATTTGATGACGTCAGCATGACGTGGGGCGGCTGCACGTGAAAAATGGGGCGAAATGGGAGTGGGCGTGCGCGGAATGGCTGTCGCTGTGCGCAAGGGTGTGCGCGGATTGGTAGGCAGGCGCGCGCGGGATGGGGCTTAGGCGCGCGCGGTTGGGCAGCTTCGCGACGCGGCGGCAAGTTTTTCTCCTTTTTGACCCATTTTGTCCAATTTTTCCATATTTGTTGACCTTTCCCCATTTATTTATTAATATATTTGTGATGTATTGCTTCCTGTATTCCTCTTTGAGTCTTTAAGTTGCGTTTTTAAGCCAAAATAACTGAAAAACAATAAAAATACCCGTGATTCCGAAAATGACAAATTTATATAAATATATGATAAAACATATAAATATATATATTTTTAATCAATTAATGTGCATAAAATCATGGTTATTTTAGTACTTTTTGAGCACTCATCAATGATGATGATCTTCTTCACCATCGAACAGTTTCTTTTGGTATCTAAACTTGTGTTCAGATGGAAAAAATCTTCTATGTCTTCTTTAAGACATCTTTCGTCCGTGAACAAGATAAGTTGTAGAATCCCATGACTACATATAGGGAATCCCTTGTAACCTTTTGTTGCATGTTCTGATAAGTTTCCATAGGCTGGAAAATCATTAATTGTTCATAAAAGAACCCCTTCTCAAGTTAAAGTGTTCTTATTTATGTTCATTGTAAACATTTACACCATCATTTCACAACGTCTTTAAATCATCTATCAGAGGCTGCAAATATACATCAATATCAACACTAGGTTGTTTCGGTCCTAAGATCAATAATGTTAACATCGTGAATTTTCTTTTCATACACAACCAAAGAGGAAGGTTGTATGTTACCATAATTATTGGCCAATAGTTATATCTACTACTAAGGGAACTATGTGGATTAATTCCATCAACAGTAATGGTAAGACGAAGATTGCACAGATCAGATGCAAATTGAGAAGATAAATTATCTACTACTTTCCAATTTGGAGAATCACAAGGATGGCGTAGCACTCCATCATCATATCGATTTTCTGAATGCCAAGTCAACATATTTGATGTCTATTTACTTTTGAACAACCTTTGAAAGCGAGGAATCGGAGGAAAGAACCAAAGAACCTTTGTAGGCATGTCTTTCTTATGTGTTGTCTCATTTGTACCATGCTTCCATCTCGATTATTTACACATCGAACAATAATCTAATGTCTCATATTCTTTTCTATAAAGAATGCATTCATTTGGACAAGCATGAATCTTATGATATTCCATGCCAAATCGACTAAGAGATTTCTTCACTTCATACATTGAAGATGGAAATACAATACCCTCAGGAAATATATCGACTAGTAGATTTAGTAATTTTGTGAATCCCTTGTCAAAGTTTTGCCTTCACATTATACAAATGAACAAATCCCGACATTTTAGTGCATTTCTTGCATTTTGGATACAACGATTTTAAGCATCTTCTAGAAGTTTTTTAAAGGTTTCGGGATCATCCTCACGTAGTTCATCTTCAATACCATGAAACATATTTTTTGTCTGTACATTATGATAAGATGTATGTAATCCACTCACATTCTTATTTATCTCTTCCCCATGAGTATTATCAATATTTTCTCCATGATAATACCAATATTTATAGCTCAAAAGAATACCACTATGGATAAGGTGATACTTAACCTCGTCAACTTCATGAAATTTCTCATTTTTACATTTAACACACGAGCATCGAATCATACTAATTCCATTATTACTATTTCTACAAGCAAATTCCACGAAACTTTCAACTCTAGAAATGTAATCCTGGTCAATTCTACACTTTGACATCCAAGATTTGTCCATTTTTTTTATAAATAACATTAATTAAGCATATTAATTATGTATCCAATCAATATATTTCAAGTATTATTATATATAAATTCCCTAATTATTAGAATATATACCAAAATATACATAATACAAAAAATTATCATTTTAATCATTTTTACAATTGTATTACTTTTACTTAGTAAAATATAATTATTTATATGTAAATAAATTTATCCACGTATGGTAAATATTATAATCCCTCAAACCCACAACATCTAGATATTATTTTCATAGAAAATAAGCCAAACATATAATAACAAACATAATACAAAAAATACATAAATAAAAAATTTATACAAATAATAAAGCAAACTGAATAATAAATGCGTAGGATTAATAGAAATACTTACAAGAGTAAATGGAGTGACTAAATGAAGGAAATGAAGAAAAAATGGGTATTTTGTAAGTGAAAATAAGTGAGAAAATGGGTATAAAAAATTTGATTATTTTTCTCAAAAAAATAGGGGATCTGAAAGATAATAAGAAGAGGAATATAACCCACAAAACGGTGTTGGAAATGGTGGTCGTAAGTGGCCAAAAAATAAGAAAGAATGGAGGAGGTAAGCTCGGTTTTGAAGTTTATTGTTGCTACACAAATTGAAAAAGACGTTCTAATGAAGAAGAGAAAATAGAAATGGATTAATACGTGTGGATAGTGTCGGTTCAACACATCAACCGACGCTACGTCCTATGTGTATTTTTTATTTAAAAAATGCAGTTTAAAATTGAAATTTTTTTAGTCAATTATTATTTTATTTGAACTCTTTAAAACTTAATTGGGATATATATATATAGTATAATTTTTTTTAGACAATTGGTTTTTAAAATTATATAATTTTGTGTATTTTTTTGGATACTTAATTTTATGTACGTATGTACATGTTTATAGTTAAAATCAAATAAAATAATAATTGACCAAAAAAGAAAATTGGACTATATTATTTCAATTTTAAACTACATTTTTTAAATAAAGAAATACACGTAGGACGTAGCGTCGATTGACGTGGTGAACCTACTCTATCCACATGTGTAGCATCGGTTCATCACGTCAATCGATGCTACGTTCACGTGTAACGTCGGTTCTACACCGAACCGACTTTAAATTCATTATAATTTAGTTTTTTCCAAAAACTGACTTTACATATCGACTTAAATACCCTATTTTGTAGTAGTGATATAGGAATTAAATGGTGGAGACTATTTTGTGAGATAATTATTGAGCTAATAATGTTTTAGTCTAATTGATAATCTTTCTTATACTCTTTTAAACATTTTTCTCTTTTAAAAAAAAATATCAAATGATCTCTATAGATTTTGTATTGATTGTTGGGATCTTAAATAATCTGATGAAATTTCATTTTTTTTATTTTCATCCCTTATAAATATATATATATACACACACGTATATATATGTATGCATATATACATGATAGTATTTTAATTTTTTATAGGTTACAGTGCTTTTATAATTATAATGGGCAAACACGAATAAAAAGAATGAACACATGGTAAATAATGACAATTCACACAAGTCAGAACGAACTAGATTGTCAAATTCCAAAAATTCAATACCCTCTATGGAAAGACATTACTCATTCTATGATGAGATGCTCTTGGGTTCAAACTAGACATTTTGAGATTTCAATGTGCACCATAGCGAGACATTATTCATGCCATGGCATAAGGCTCTTGGGTCCAGTTTATGTTTTCTAAAGTTTTGTGCATGTCGCGGTCCAACTTATTCCATACTGTGGCACAGTCCCATCAAGTTGTAATTGAAGAAATGAAAAATCAATGTGCACCATGGATCACAATAAATCATGCCATGGCTTGAGTATAAAAATTTACTAAAAACCCTAATACACATTCCAAAAGTGTTTAACCCTAATTTTAGACGACAAATATAACCCTAACTCCTCTTAAATAGATATCAATTAAACCACATTACTAGCCAAATTCTCCCATTGTTGTTCCCCCATCCATATATAGATACATAGAGAAAATCTCACAGTTGTAACGAAGATCCAAGGATTTGAAGAGGGTAGTGAAAGCTTATTCAGATATCTTGAATCATCTTTATTAATAAGGGATATTTTTTTTATTATATCCTATTTTTCTCTTTGTAATCTTGTGTCTTTTGTAGTTAAATTAATATTTGTTAATTTAACTATAATTAGCCAATTTTGTAATATGAGATTTTCAGATTGCTTCAAATAATTAAAAGAACAAATTTATGATTTAAGTAAATAAAAGCTTTATTTATTTCTTGTTCATATTCTTTAAATCTTTAGTTATTAATTAATGTGGACCAAGTCTTGATTTATAATTTAAGAAAATATTTTAGAATCAATCATTAGACACATCATCTGTGATTAGTTGTGCATTAATAAATGAGAGTTTAATTTAATTTAATTGATCAATTGCAAGTCCAACAAAGGATGTTGTTGATAATTTGATATCAAATTAGATGGTTAAAAATATCTTTTATTATGAATTAATAATGGACCAAATCTTGATTTATATTTAAAAAATATATTTACATTATGTTTACTAATTAATTAATTAATTTCAAGCTCGACTAAGAAAGTTATTAATTAATTAGGATCTTGGTTTATAAATTTTCTTTAGTTTGTCTAATCAATTTCAAGTCTGACCTAGAAAGTTATTGATTAAATGATGATTGTGGGGGTACACCATAACCGTGGGAGTTTGCTTATTTAAAAAGAAAAAAACTTAGTAAATGAAACTTGTTTTTAAATCATTTATTTTTTTCTTTCTAAGAACGGACATGCAAACTAATTTCTTATATTAATTCATTATCCTTAGTTCAAATAAAATTTAATTTAGTTAAGAGTTTTAGATATTAATTTAATTTAGAATTTATAGTCTTTTTCTATCAAACGATAACTAATAGAATGTTTAGCATTATTTTTTTTTAACTAATTTAAGAGATAACTTAACTTTTTAAAAAAAATTGAAAGATGACCTTAAGTTAATTTATCATTAGTGTACTAGTAATTCATTCACTTGCAAGTAATTAAAATTTGTGCAACAATGATCCCCACTTCCTAGACTTCCTTAAGGTGCCTAACCTTTTATATCACCACATCACTTCATTCAAATGAGTAATGGTAGTGCACAAGTTAAGAAAAGAGTTACAAAAGAAGAGTCCAAATGTTAGAGAATAGAGGACCCACAAAAGAAAATATCCGAGCTCCTTGTACTTATGCAAATCCTTTTGGAAAGAAGAAAGTCATCTCATTAATAGATCTTGTCAAGATCCTAGATTTATCTTCATAGATATAGCCAAAAATATTTCATTATGTGGAATGACCATACTTAGGAATCCATTTGGACCTCCATGACTTGAACATTACAAGCCAAGTGACTATCGGTCAATAATGGGCCAACTAGAATGTCATCACCTATGATGTCATCAATTAGGATGTCACCAACTAGAACATTTCCAGTTAAAACTTCGTAGGCCATAATTTTGTTGGCCAAGACTTCACTAGCCCAAGGGCTACCACCTAAGAGATTGCAAGTTAGGGAGCTACTGCACAGTAGATCACTAGCCTAGGGGGATATGGTTAGGATGCCACCAACCAAAGCATTGTTGGCTAAGGCACCACCATCCATACCTCCACTTGACCTCCAATGCATTTTATCCACACCAATCCTTATCTACATCAATATGCACCCATGGTGGCCAAACCCAATCCTATCCATTCACGGATCTAGTATCCATCTTTTCCTGTGCAAGAAAGTGTACTATGAATATCGTGGGGTGTAAAGTGTTTGGATGATGAAAAAACAATTATCCTACACTACATGAAGAAAAATAAATTGCTTAGATCGCTTAGCTAATCCTAGAGGGATTAAGTTTTGGATTTGAATTTCTTGATAAAAATGTTGACTTTGACGTAACTTTCTAATTGAAAGTACAATTGGAAATCTGAAGACATCGCCAACAACAAAATGTCTTCATGCACATTTCGAATGGCCAGACATGGTATAAATATTTTCACTTTGGTAGGTAAAAAATCACTCAAAGGTAAGTTTAATATCGTCAGTATAATTGGAAGAAATATTTAACACACTTTTTGATAGAAATTATAGTCAAACCTTCCAGCCCAATGGATAGAATGTCTGGGGGACTAATGTTAGGGTAGTTTCATACATCCCACATGATAGTCAAAGAGTGGTTCTAGTAAGGAAAGAGTCTTATGTGCCAAGCCTAATAAGTGCCTAATCATCATAGAAGTGTGAATACAATATAATTATCTTAAGCGGATACAAACCCAATATTTATCCTTTAATTAACTTAAAGAGATAAAGGTCAAAATATTTTCATTTAATCATCTAAAAGGTTAATTGAGTATATAATAAAGGAAGATGTCTACAAATTATAGATGTTCACAAAAGATAATTGTCTACAACAAACAAGTATCTACAAAGTTACAACAACTCAATCCTAATAAGACAATGATAACTATTAGGTTTATTCTTTCATCTATATATTTTCACATATGCTTAACACAATATTAACTTATATCATCTTGAAATTACTAGATCTTATAATAGAGAATCATAGTTAAACACTCCTTTTCATATATTTACTAGAGCGAGACTGAGATCTTCTCTATCCTTCATTTTATAGTTATCGAATTAAGGATCGTAAGGCCAAAGACTACCCCTTATAAAGTGGTCCAATGTCTTAATAGTTTGTTCATGTCATAGATTTCAGGGAGAATAGTCCTACTTGGTGTTGACAAAAATCAATATTAATAGGCTCTAGATCACTTTCATAATTTAAAACTTTTCTTGAATTCTTATCTTTAGCTTTAAAATTCTAAGTCCACTTAATCTTTTGCACATTTTCTTACTATGTATTGATTTATAATACAATTATAAATCAAATTAAATCCTAAGAAACCTAGATGAACACTTACTAGATTTAATTCATTCATTGGAATAATATTCAAAAGAGTGACAACAAAACTAGGCAAGATTAGAACAATTATTTAACATTTAAGCATTCAACCCTACTTATGATAGTAGCCTAAAGGTACAAATTTGAATAAGAATATTAGCAATCACATACTAACATCTTAGATTAGATATAAACATATTCATGCAATAAACTAGTTGACCATTCTGAGTAATACATGTATAGTTTTGACATTTAAATATAGAATTGAAAAATAAGACTTAAAACTAAAACTATCATGACATTAAATTAATTAACCATAGTCTAAGGGTTGAAAATTTTCCACAATCACATTATTAGTTCAGCTAGACATGAATTTTACAAGAATCATCATTATAATAATGGACAACTAAATAGAGGATGATCTAGAAAAGTTTATGAAATTCTTCAATCTTTTCTTCAAAATCTCCTACAAAAGTTGTCCTAGATGTGCTATTTAATATTTCTTGTTCTCTGTCATAATTGTTATGTTTAGAAGACCTATTAGGTTGTTTGAATAGTGTATTTTCAAGCCTAATTCGAGTTGGATTAGAATTGCATGATTCAATGGCTAGGATTAAAAGTTGGTGCTGAAAAACTTTAGATTTCCATGCTAACTATATGTCTTGATTGATCTAACCATTGCAAGTGATTCTCGATCGATTGACATATGGCTCGATTGATCAATACCCTTCTTGATCGATCCATAAACTCTTGTTGTCCTTACCTTTATTTTTCAATCAATCTCGATCAAAACTTGATTGATCGATTATTCTATTTTTGCTATAATTACACGCTCATTTTATCCCTAAACATCTATATAACACAGAATAAACACATAAAATACATATGTAATAATAATTTATTATAAATATGCAAAAATTAGTGCATAAATATATGTATAAAATGATGCCCATCAATTTAATCATTTAGTTTTGAAAAAATGGATAATTAAAGACAAATTATATTATTTTATATTAAAATATTTTTTTTGTTAAGTGATTAAAACACAATTAAAACCAAGTATTTGACAATAGTAAGGTCAAAATTAATATGAAAAAATTCACATATAATCCAAGAGATTAAGCGATACTAAAGATCCAATAGAACAAACATTTACGACCCCACATTTACGACCCCAATTTCTTAAAAATTACACAAATTATAGTGTTTTGTTTTTATATAAATAATTTTGAACAATTTTCTCCATGATATTATTTTTATTTTGGACCTTCTAATCGATTTATTCTTAATATTAACACATGTTAAAGTTTGAAACTCATTTAAATATATGTTAAGGAGTGGTATTCATAATCTAAAACTTTTGTTTAAGACATAGCACGATTAGTGGGTGCTCTAGTGGTCGTCTATTGTCATAGTTGTTAAAGTTCTAACAACTTCTATATTTTTGAACACATGTATAAAAAAAAATATTTTTGATTATGTTTTCAAAAATTAACTAGGGATAAAAAAATAAAACAACCCTTTAAAGAGGTCATCTCATGTAATATTATTCTCAACAATATTTTAAAAATTTACAAATCACATCCATTCTCTAGATTAATTATTAGGGTAAATAACTTTTAAGGTATCCAAACTTTAATTCATTTCACATAAATATAGTTGAATTTTTTTCTCTAGAGAAAAATACCCATATTTGTTTTTTATATACACATAAGTATATTTTTGTTTAATCATAAAAAAGTAATTATATGTAAACAAAATAAGAATATTGATACATTTATGTAGAAAAAATTCATATATCTTTATATAAAACAAGCTAAAATTTAAGTATTTTAAAAACTATTTACCCTAATTATTATTAGAGTAATTTTTTCTTTTGAGCATGTGCAATATTTTGAACTTTTGAATTCATAATTAACTTATATTTAAAATTAAACAAGCATTCAGAAATTAAACTTATTTAACATATGTTTCGAGTATCTACAGTGGTTATCCATTATTAGAGTTGCTAGTTAAAATCTGGCAACTTTTATACTTTTTTTATGCATGCGAAAGATATATTACTAAACATACATTTAAAGAAATTAGAAGGTTTAAAATGAGAACTATTCCAAAGGGATGGCAGAGGGTTCGATACTTTACAAGTATTTAAATTAATATATTAGTATTATTTATATTTTATATTATTAAAATATTTTATTTTAATAACCAAAATTGAAACTAGAAATATATTTTGAGGAGAATTAAATGCAAATTTTTTATATAAAATATAATTATATTTAAATATTTATGAGTAAAAATATATTATGATATAGATTTAATAAAAAACTAAAAATTGCTATAAAATCTTAATAATTAAAGAATTTTTTTTCATATTATGTTACAAAAAAGATATATAGTTAATAAATTATAACTATAATAAAAAAATTATCTAACATAAATAAAAATATAATAATTTAATAAGTATTAATATCATAAATATATAAATTTTAAAAACAAAAACTAAAATAAATATATTCAAATATAAAGAAAATGATATTTAAAATTTTAAGTTTGAGAGTATATTTAAAAAAAATAAAAAATTAATAAATACAAATATTTTTTAATGTGAGTTTGTTCATTTGTATTTCTGAACCAAAAAATGAGTTAGTTTTGTAATAGTAATAAAAATGAATGAAAAAATATTGAAAAATATTAAAATTTTCATATTAAAAAAATTCAAATAAATTAAAAATATGAAAAATATAGTATTAGAACATTAAAATTTAGAGTTAAATAAAATATGAAATGTTTTAACCATATGAATGAAAAACATTAAAATCTTTAGTTTTAAGTTTCTCATCATGCTTTTTCAAAAAAAATTATAATATTCAATAATGTATTTTATTATCATGAATTAAATTTAAATATATGAAATATTGTTAAATTACACGATATTTACATAAGAAATATTTTTTTATATAATATATGTTATTATAATTCTATGTGTACAATTAACTAATGATTTCCCAAAAAGTGAACTAAAATGCCTCTATTTAAACATCTTATTGACATTCATTTATATCATTTTTGTGTACATATATGCTAAATATTATTCATAAATATAATACTATATCAAAATATGCATACAAAAATTTAGACAATATATATTTTTACAAATATAACATTTATTTAATGTTAAAAATATACATGTGAATAATTGTTTGTAAATTTTTTGAGTGAAGCTACATGTAGACCCAATGATGTTTAGCCTATGTTAATTAGTATCTCAATTAAAATATTGATATATTTTTTAATTATTTTAAATAATATTTGATTTTTTTTTGTCAAAGTTGGTAATGTGTATTACATGTCAAATTGGACAAGAGTATTTGTAGAAATTTAAGAAAAAGAAAAAAATAGTAAAAAATAATAATTTAATTGTTAAAAGAGGTATTAATAATTAAATTAGATGCTAAGATAGAACATTTTAATAACATAAAGAATGAAAAATACTAATATATTAACTAGGGTATTCAATTTCACATCACCATAATTAAAATAGTTAAAATTTAATATTCATTTTTCATGTCACCAAATTATTATTATCATTAATAATTTGAGTTAAACAATTTAACAAAATAATATAAAAATTTAAAATAATAATTAATATCATTAATTTTTTTATTTTATAGTAAATGTAATCATAATTCTTATTTCTATTGTGTTTTTTCTTAAATTTTGACGAAAAAAATGTACTCTAAATTATAAAAATATTAAAATAAAATGAATACATTAAATAAGGTAACTTTATCTCATACAATATTTTCTTATTATTAGTTGTTTCATGTACAGAGCAGCCTACCTAAACTCAAAACCAAGGATCAATCTCAATCGTTGGCCAACTCATAATTCTTGCCAGCCATTCATCATTAACCTCCTCTCCATCATAGCCGTTCATTTCCTCTACCACCACAACCTCTTCTGCATTTCCAATCTCCGACGATGCCACGTTCCCGCCGTCAAATACTACAGTGGGTCCGAAGAGCTCAATACCGGCCATAACCGTCGACTCCAAGTCCGACACCGAAGCTCCACAACTCTCAGCACTTTTGTCATTTCCAACAACAAACGAAGCCGACAAATATGGAAATGGCGCTGGAAAAGTCTCCAATTCGATTTGGTTGGTGGGTTCAGAATTATTGCAAGTAATTTCCCTGTACAGCTCTTGCATGACCTCTTCCACAAGTTCTTCTTTGATGGGTATCTCTGGAAAAAGCTCAAGAAAGTCATATTCGTCGATTTGAAGGGACTCACCCAGAAAATGCAGCTCCGGTGAATATTTTGGGAATGTTGTTTCCATTGATTTGATTTTGAAGTTTGAAGTTTGAAGTTTAAAGTTTGAAGAATGCAGAGGAGTTGAGAGTTTAGAGAGTACGTCAGAGACAGAGCAAGTGTGTGTTTCAAAAGAGTAACGCTAGCTCTCTCTTTAAGAACGAGAAGTGGGTTCAAAAGTGGACACCACGTTTGCAGAAAAGTCCTGCCACGTAGGATGGTTGGTTATTAGGTGTTTGCATGGCAACTTAAATTAACTTTTTGCAACCAAATAATCTAAAAACAAAAATCATATATCCTTGTTAAAATTATATTTATTTTATATCTTTATTTAAAAATAAACTACATTATTTATAAATATTATTTGATTTAATAGTAAAATCTAAGTGATAACTAGTATACATATTTTTGACTCATTGAATATATATAAATTTATTCATAAATAATGGAAAGGAAAATTCTTTATTTTCCACTATTTTTTTTTATCCCCACTATTCTACAACATACACTCTTAGAGTTAAACAAAAAAATTTATTAATAATTGAGGGAAATATTTGATATATATATATATCTTAATAATTATGCATTAAATTTTGTTTTCATTCATTTAATTACATACATTAAAAATTAAATTATGTGATAATTTATTATTAATAATTAATTATATTATAATATATGAATTTATGTATGCATAATTTATAATAGAAAAATATTTCTCAAATAAAAGAAGAAAATTTCAGCCTACATCTTCCATAACTCTTTTTTGTTTTTTTGACAAAAAATCTTTATTAAGTTATTTCCCTAATATCTATGAATTTTTAGGTAATTATAAAATACATATATATTTTTTAAAATTTATGATCGAAATTGCCCTCAGAAATTTTACTACTACAAAACATTCATATGGTCTCGATTTTTAACCGTGATCGTAAGCCTATGGCTACGATTGTAAGAACCGAAGCCTAAGTGAGAGAGACCATAGACTGTTACATATAGTCTCGGTTATTGAAAGACTAAGACCATAAGACATGTCTATGGCCTCGGCTATTCAACAATCGAGGTCATAGGGTATGCATAAATTAAAAAAAATACAATTAATGATTATAATATTAAAAATCATATTATATTAAAATTAAAAGTATAATTACATTTGAGAGTTTATTATACAATAAAACATAATAAAATCTCACTATTACAAACTGAATTTTTAATATTATTTACAAGCATTTATAAATATACTTAAAATCAACATAACCAAGTCCACAAAGACTTTTTAGTATTAATTATAAGTGTCAATGTGGTGGTGCGCTTCTGCACCTGATGCTATAACATTTAAATGAGAACATACCCTGCTATTGAATCACAAAGCTCTACTTGGTGATTGCATTTAATACAATTAAGAAAAAATATTAATAAAGCTGAACCCTTTTGCAGAGGAACAAACAAAGAAATGTTGAAATCTATGTACAACTTCTGTAACAAATCAAGATGAGAAATTTAAAAAAACATGATTATGTATCTGGAATTTCTAATATTGGAAATAAAATTAACATTTATTAATTACTTGTGTTAAACTATACAATTTAAAATTGTATAATGGTGTTAACATAAACTGTTGAAGTCCCTGAACATAATTACAAAAGTGTTTGATTATACAATTTCAGGTGAGTAATGGTGCTGGCACAGATGAAAAGCACACTAAAAGACCAAATTTTTATAATTCATAATTATCTTTATAATATGTACTTCCATTAAACAAGCCATACTCGAAAATTTTACCTGTTCACATTACTACACCACATAGACATGACATAAATAATCTAAAAAAAGAAAGCTGTAAGTTAAAGAAGTCCCTAAAACTGTTGAAAGTATAATGTTTACAATATGCTTGGTTACATACATCAAAATATTTGCATGTGGACATTGCTATCTAATGTACTTGAAGCAATATTGTCAAATTTTTAGCATTAGATACAAATGTTTTCAAAAGTAGAAGAGAGATAACACCTGACCTGATTTGGATGCAGTACAACAGTATTAATAGCTGCATGACTCTCATATTCCCTTTGACAACCTGGAGCTCTCTATTCGAATTATAAAGAATCAACATGGTAATCAAGTAATAACTCAAATATGTTATAATCACACACTTTTTGACAAGTATAAAAACAATTATGTAATTGTTAAAGGGTCTACCTCAAATCCCAAATTTTTAGAGTGCCATCCTTAGAACTAGAATACATCCAGTTCCCATCACACTGAAACCCCACTGCTATCACATTATTTGTATGTGAGTCATAGCTCATCACCTAGCAAAGCCCAACAACTGATTGTTAGAAAAAGATGCTATTTCAATACTTATATTTTACTAATTATTCAGCATTAGAACAAATTTATTTGCATTAAATAAGTATCAAAGAAGATGGGAAAAAGAGGCTCTAATCACATTTGTCATATTTGCAAGTAAAATCCAAATTTATTTATAGTATACTTCTTAATTCTACTTTAAAAATATTTCCACACTTGATTTAGGTAGATCATATAACTTTATTCTCAGTACATTTTTTTTATCTTTTAAGTAATGTAGTCCAACATTAAGTATCAATCAAAAGTAGGCCTACCATGTAGTTTATTTTTTAAAGGTTGCTTACTCACGAAAACAGAGTAAGCACCCATTGCATGTTTTATTTAAGTAAACTTGATTTATGTCACCAAGTCCACCCTCAGCATATCCAAACAAAAGATACTCAGCTACTTCGCCTGCCAGGGCTATACATGAGAATTTGTTCATACTCACTATACCGTTGTTGTTACTTTTCCTCTATTGATCTGACCAACACCAACTTTAGATGGTACTTATAGGAAAAGAAAATGATCATCTTCGTTTTAGTTTAATGAAAAGAAATAGAATGAGAGGTTTTAATTAAACATAAGCATTAAAACAGAAAGCACATCCAAAAAAATTTCATTCTAAAGAAAGATAGAACATGTCAAGAGCTCCAACTTATGAGCACACATTTAAATATTTCAGAGTATGATAAACCCAAATATGACTAACCATGATATCCATATAAAAGTCCTGATTTGATTATAGACTATATAGTTCTAACATAACATTTGTTACAAGATTCAGAAAACAGAACATAGCATCTATAAAAGACTAACGATGAAGTATAGCAATCAAATGGAGGGGGAATATTGATGCTTCATTATTTTCATAGTTTATGCAGGAGAAAAATTATTAGTACCACAAAAGACCTTAACTAAAAAAAGAAAAACCCTTATTTGTTCACAAAATAGAGCCAAAACCACGCACCAATGCACTAGCGTACCACCCTAATGAACCAGTACCAGCGCACCACCCCAACGAACCAACTCTAGCGCACCACCTTAGCACACTAACACCATCGCACCACCCCAATGTACCAGCACCAGGCGACCACACGTTCCATAAACCATACCAAGAGTCATTTATAAAAGAAAAGATGAGTTGATGTTACCATAAAGATTCAAGCGGTGGCCAAGGAACTACTATGGTGAGAGTGGAACAGAGGCTGGAACACATTGTGAGAGTGGAACAAAGGTTAGAACGCGGCGCGAGGATTGCAAGCAGAGAAGAGTATACACGGTGATAGGTTTTCACTAGAGTAGGGGGAGGGATAATGAGATATTTTTATACGGGAAAAAAGAAAAAAAATTGGGAAAAAATATGGAAAAAGGAAAAAAAAAGAGGAAATTAAAAGAGAAAAATTGATAATTTTTTTTTGGTGTTTGGTGTAAATCAAGGAGAGAAAATTGATAAGGTATGACTATAGTCTCGGTTTTAAAATAATCGAGATCATAGGGTATGTCCATGGTCTCGATTTTTGAAAAAATTGAGACTAAATGTCTGAGACTATACGTATATATTGTAGTAATGTTTAAAAGTTTATATAGGTTGAATATACTTCACAAAATAGATAAGGTAGAACAACTTTAAAAATTATTGATATTTTTAGACATAAGGACAAGTAAATTTGAACATAGATCAATTATGTTGTCATAAATAATTTTGAAAATGATGAAATAATTCAATTTTTAATAAAATTTTATCACATAATATAATATAATTAAGAATAACGATATTATCATAATATAAATTATTATTATTATAAAAATATTTCTTTATTAAAAATTTTATTTAATAATAATAGTACTAAAATGTAATTAGTACTAGGAAAAATATCTTAAAAATATCATTACTTATAATTAATATAAATATAAATACAAATATAAGTAAAAATAGCTATCCATTTAGAATGTCTCACCGTTAATGCAACTTGAGAAATTAGGTTATCTTACTCCCTAGTTCTTTTGTTTCGGGTTCATTCCCTTAGCTGCTGCTTTTTTTTCTTCTACTTTTTTAAGTTTCATGCCGTTGTTTTGAAAAATAAAAGTATCTTTTATCACAAATATAAATTTATATTATATAAGTTAATAATGTTTGTTAATAAACAATTCCACGATCATTTTATTATCTTATATTATTAATTTTATGTTCGATTAATACATTATATATATATATATATATATATATATATATATATATATATATATATATCTAACTTAAAAAAAAACTATAATAACAGACGCTACTCATCTGAGATAAATTGTTGGATAATTTAAAAAAGAAATTATATATATATATATATTAATTGGATTATTCACAAACTCAGAATAATGATATATATATATTAAATAAATATAATTAGCAAAGACGTACCAAATGCTTTTGAATGAATGAAAAATTGAAAATATAAGATGATAAAATAATTATGAAATAATTTATTAATAGAAACTTAATGAACCGATCACAAGACAGTTCAATTGATTTTGGCTCAACACTAAGAGTACTCATATTTTGTATGACTATAAAATATGTACTTCGAATATAAAAGTTGTGTATTTTTATATCGAATCAACAATCAGTAATTTCTTTACTAATTTGTGATTGATAATTTTTTAAAATTATAAATGATTCAGAAAATATAATGTGTTATATCTTTTCATAAGAATTTTTTCCTTAACCAAGCAAATAATAATAATAATAATAATAATGTTATGCGCATTACTATATGTATTAATTGTAATAAAAATGTTTTTTGAAAAACTAAATACTTTAGTTGCGGTACATTCGAACTCAAGTACCTTCCATAGGTTCAAATTTTATTATTATTATTTAGGGATATGAGTCTTAGAAGCTTTCTAAATTTTAAAGTTGATATATTTCAGTACGTTAAGTTTAAGAAAAGTTTTTTAAGGTATACCTTCAAAAAATATCAATTAAAAAAATATTATATTATTATTATAATTTTTTATTAAAATATTTACTTTTTACTATTAATTTATTAAAATATGAGATATTAATATATGTAAAAATAATATTTAATATAAAATTATATAAAAAAAATCAACAATAAAAAGATTAAAATAAAACAAGTATTTTGTGAATTTTTTTATAATAGTTATCACTTCATTATTATTAAATAATCAAGTTTTAATTACGTTTTAATATTTTAATAAAAAATTAAAATAATATTATTTATTTTTAATTGATATTTTTTTATCAAAGTTATAAAAATGAAAAGATATTTTTTATAATATAAAGAATTAAATGTTCAATAAATTATTTATTTTGAAGAAATTGAGTGACTTTCTCTATATTATTTATGCTGTATATCTCCTCCATATAGAAAGGCCTCCATCGGTGCTAATAGGGTATGAGTTCGAAATTGATATAAATATTATTTATAATCAATAATAAGATGAAGAAAAATAGGAGGTGTCTATATTTAAATAAAAATATTGACTTATCAATAATACTCTTTTATTGATAGCTAAACCTAGGGTTAATAATTTGTGTCATAACTTGATTAATCGAATCAAACTCGAATCAAATATGAATTGAATTAAAGTTGGGCCAGGCGCAAGTAGCTTAAAAATATTGAGTTGGGTTTGAGCCACCTCGTTAGCCAGAAATCAAATTAAAAATATTGTGATTTTATGATGCATATCTAAATTTTTAGATGATATTATGGCTTGAAATTGATGAAGTTTGAAATGTAATATATATTGTTTTAAATTTTAATTTTTGAATGGTAATGTAATAAGATATTAATAATGTGTGGATTGACTAGCTATTATAACATTATTTTTCAATTTTTTCTTATTTTATGTAATGATGTTTGATATGCTTAAAAATACACAAATATACGTGATCAAATTTTACAAATGATGAGTAATTTAAGAATAAAGGTTATTGAACCCATGATGATTGTTGCAATAATTACCACTATTTATTAACTTGTTAGTAAATTAGCAAAGAGGGTTTTGAAATTAAAAAAAAACAATAAATAAAATATGTGAGCACACAGATTAAGAGAAACATGTGATTATTATACTATCCTTACCAATGGCCTATAATCTAACCAATTATATCATACATCAATGTTAGAATTATTCTTGAAAATTGCTCACAATCACATAAATAAACTAACTAGGTATGGATTTTGAAAGAATCATAATTAAAATAATAGAAAACTAAAAAGAAAAATAAGAAATACTCTTCAATTATCTAGCCTTTAAATTCTCTACAAGCCTACCTATTATCTTTAAATTTGTGTGTCTACAGGATGTAGCTTAATTTGTGGCTGCTTTTATTGTTACCCCTAGCTACATATTTATGGTAAAAGAGTTATAATGTAATAATGATTAGTGTTGTAGATGTTAAAAAGAATTAAAATACTAATATAACAAATTTGGAATAGTTTGGATAAAGATGTGTTAAAAATATGGCGGTTGGGTGAAAATCTAAGTAAGCGGGCTATGGTGCTCGTCAACTCATACCATGACACGAGATGTTTCCAGTTCTATGCAATTTATCCTGAGAGCGCTATGCCGCGATGCACGTATAGCCATGTTGTGTTGCACCCTTAATTTTTTCAATTTAATGTTTTGACCCTTCATTGATGTATCTTGTATAAATATTTACATTTAGGTCCTCTATTGAATGAAAATTATGCCCCTATTATGAGGATTTTTTGGGTCCTTTGTCACTTGTATCTTTAAACATCAAACAATACCTAAAATACATCAAAACATACACAATGATTCCAAAAATATAATTTATAAAATATTCAAGTTAAAATACAATATTAAAACCTAATTCATTTTAATTACTTACCAAAAATTACAATATATGCATGTATGTATCATTGTTTGTAGTAATGAGCTTTAATATCATTTAAATATTTTTTTATTTATAAAAAAAAGCCCAATTAACTAAAAGTAAACATGCAATTAATAATTCGGGTTAATTTAGGTCAACCTATTTGTGTTTGGTTTAGTTTTAGGTTCACTTTTACTATCTCGAACTAAATTCAATTTGAGCTAGGGTTGGACCAATTTGGACTGGGCTAATTCAGGCTAGCTCAAATTGGCCCACCCATAATGAATGATTACCCCTAGGATGAAACTCTAAACCCTAAATCTTTAATCTTAAATCTTAAATATTTAATTCTAAGTCATATACCCTAAATCTTAAACCGATTAAATTTAGGGTCATTTTAATCTTTATAATATATATATGTTTTTATTTTTTAAACAATGCATTTTTATTATTATTATTATTATATATATATATATATATGTTTTTTTTTAAATTATGCATTTTAATTATTAAACATGATATTTTTTTTTTTACGATTAGGTATAAATACCCACTATATTGGGTCTTTTATTCAATATAATATTACATGGAATTCTTCATTTTTGCCTACAAATTTATATATACATATGGTTAACCATTTAGAAGTACTAGCATACAATATGTGATTATATATGAGGATTATAAGTGTCATCAATAATATTTAATAATTCTAGCAAATAAGATATTAAACTTAACAAATATTCATTAAATTTAAACATTCTTTTTTATCCATAGTATACCCCATTTGAGCATTTATGTTGAATTTTATTGGTCACTCACATATTAGCCTAGTAAAAAAAAATCAAAAAGAGATTGTGGCATTAGAAGTTAAATACCAACTTTGGAAGTGTTTATTGAGATGTTGGAAGGTGCATCTATTTTTTCAATCCTACAATGATATGTGTTTAGGGAAAATTGAGCCAAATATTGTCCTTTATCCAACCTTTACCTAAGCCATACATTACAAGCTTAATAAAGTCCTATTGATCTTTGGTTTTGTGTTTGTATAGATTAGTGGAGAGAGAATTGAAAAACAAACTTATGAGATTTGTGATTTCATTAAGATTAATTGCTTCCATATTTGCATAAACTCATCCTGATTGCATGTGATGAATTATGAAAAGAATTCACACACACATAAGAAAGTTCAATGTGAAAATGTGACATACTCTTGAATTGCTTTCAATTCTTAGAAAATATTCTTGTATTTCTTTGAGTTATGTTATTCATATGACGAATGAGAAATGTTTTGAAAATCACTATTTTGAGTGCATATATCCTTGTTTTATTTCTTTTCTTTTGCTCGAGGACTAGCAAAATCTTAATTTTGGGAGTATGATAACTCTATGTTTTAGAGTTATTTTTTTCAATTTATTAATTATAATTGCTTTTTTTAAGGTTTTTAGTTAATTTTAAGTTTCTAAATTATTATTTGGTTTTAGTTTTGTAAGAAATTATATTTTTAGAGAAAATGAAACAATTTGAATTAAAAAAGGACTTAAATGAAAATAAAAAAAAGTTGAAAATTTAATTTGAATTAAAAAGAGGACTTAAAATGCAAATAGCAAAAGTTTACAATTTAAACCTTTTTGGCACAGAATGCAGTTCTAACTACCACTCAAAAAGATAATTCGCTTGTTTCATTCCAACCACTTTTCTCTAGCAAGGTGAACATTTCATTTAAAGCTAGTTCTTCCTTCGCTCTAGTAATGATCTATTGCCCATACCTACTATTACTCCTATATAACACCATGATGGTGAACTTGGGCATTTGAGATCCTACTATATGAAGTTGAATTCTCATCCTCGTATGAAAGTTAATATGAACACTTATTTTTCTTCTCATTTGCATGCTAATCCTTTGAGTTAGAGACCCAAATTCTCTAACTCCATCGTTCGTTTTGTTATCATTGTGGCACTGCTGGCCATCTTGCTTGCTATTTTCCTAGATACTTGGGGAGTACATCTCAAAGTTCTCTACCCCGCTTTCTCTTATTTCTTATGTCAGGATGTAGCTATTGTGGCTCATCTAAGCATCATTGATAACTATGTGGTTTAGAGTTATTTTGTCCAATTTATTTATAATTGCTATGTTCTTAAGGTTTGTAGTTAATTTTAAGTTTCTAAATTATTATTTGGTGTTAGTTTTGTAAGAAATTATATTTTTAGAGAAAAGGAAACAATTTGAATTAAAAAAGGAATTAAATGCAAATAACAAAAGTTGAAAGTTTAATTTGAATTAAAAAGAGGACTTAAATGTAAATAACAAAAGTTGACAATTTAAACCTTTTTGGTGCATAATGCAGTTCCACACGCGGAATGAGTCACACGTGTCTCGAGTTGTTGGATAAAAAATTCAATGGTGTTGGATAAAAAAAGACTTAAAAAAAATTCAAATTGCAAATTTCATAATAAATTAATAATAACTATAACGTTAATAGTAAAATAATTTTGCAATTTAAAATTTGAAATAATAAAAAAAAATTCAAATTTTAAATTTCATAATAAATTAATAATAATTATAGCATTAATAGTAAAATAATTTTGCAATTTGAAATTTGAAGTAAAAAAAACTTACCGTTCCAAAAACTTGATGAACGAAAACCAGCATCGCCGATTCTGCCAATACTTTGGTTTTATATTTATAAAACTCTCGCAAGTGCACGAATCATTTCGTAGAAAATGATAAATATACTCCCAAGGTCGATCTAAGGAAGGAATATATGTGGTTTTTAATTTATTATTCAAACTTTTAAAAACGAAATTAAATCCTAAACATCCTGTCACGATAGTTTGGTTTTTGTGTTTCTAATCTAATAACATAAAAATAAACATAGATACAGATTCAATAAATGTTTATACAAATTTTATTATTTATAATAGTGGAGTATTTATGGATATAATAACTAAGTTAATTATGCTTGCTCATATTATTTAGGTTATTAAAGATATAAATTGATATTTATTGATTCTCTCTTTTTTATATGAATACCACCTTTGGTGGGGTTAGATATTCTTTGTTAACTAAACAAATCAATTAACACCTATGGGTAGGGTTGATAACTAATTTGGTTTTTTTTAAATTAATTCCTTTTTCTAAGAGATTGAAAATGAAACATTTAAATGCCACCTTTGGTAGGGTTAGACAGTTTAAACTTTATTCAAGGTGTCCAAATTAAACCTAAGAATTTAATTATCCGAGTACTAACTTTTAAATTTTAAAACCACTACTGAAAACATGTTGTCAATACATTTCACATAATAATTCTTATAAAGGGTATTGAAATAGAGCTTCACTCTAACTACCGGGCGATTGTACCAAAAAATAAAAGAGCACTACTATAAATGAGACCGGATAACTAAACCTTAAAATCTAATTTTCAGATTTAAGTTTGTAATGAAAAATAATATATTTCTCTCTAACATTCTTAATATAAAATCTTGAATAAAAATAAAATTAATTCATTTTAGAGATTTTTACCTATTTAATATTTCGCAAGCATAACAACGTTATTATTATATCATGTTTACAAATAGTCAGCAAAGTTAAATTTAATCACAGAAAAATTAAATATAACATGTAAGAATAAAGCATAAAAAATAACTACAAAGAAAATAAAATCGTTACAGTACTTCGATGCTATTCCCGTTGCTGGAAAACCTCCAAACGGAATTTGCACTCCCATTTATTGAATCAAAAAACAAATAAATTACAAAAACATAACTAGTTCTTCTCAAAAAGAGAAGAACTCTAAAACTAAGAGACACTAACTAAGAAAAACTAAAAACTAAGAAAGAAACTAAGAAAAAACTAAGAAAAAACTAAAAAAAAACTAAGAAATGAGAGAAAGAAAGAGAAGAGAAGATGTGTTTTGAGGTGTGTTTGATTGTGAAGAGAACGGGGTATTTATAGGTGAGAATTGGAAGAAAAAGTGGGTGAAAAAATGGTGGAAACTCGGAGTGGTGAATGATGATATCATTTGATGATGTCAGCATGATGTGGGGGGCGGCTGCGCGCAGATTGGGGCGCAGAAGCAGCGGCGTGCATGGAAGGCACTAGTGGCGTGCACAGGCGCACGCGGAAGGCACCAGTGGTGTGCACGGAAAGGAGCAAGGCGCGTGCGGGAGTGGGGCAAGGCACGCACGGAACTGGAGCAAGGCGCACGCGAGACTGTGCGGCACGGTGGCACGATTTCCTCCTTTTTGACATTTTTGACCCATTTTGTCCAATTTTTTCATATTTGTTGACCTTTCCTCATTTATTTATTAATATATTTGTGATGTATTGCCTTCAGTATTTCTCTTTGAGTATTTAAGTTACGTTTTTAAGCGAAAATATCTAAAAAACAATAAAAACACCTGTGATTCCAAAAAAGATAAATTTATATAAATATATGATAAAATCATATAAATAGATATATTTTTAATCAATTAATGTGTATAAAATCCTGGTAATTTTATTTCTTTTTTAGCACTCATCAGTAGCTATTGTGGCTCATCTAAGCATCTTCAACTTGGTTACGTTATTGATAACTATGTGGTTTAGAGTTATTTTGTCCAATTTATTTATAATTTCTATGTTCTTAAGGTTTGTAGTTAATTTTAAGTTTCTAAATTATTATTTGGTGTTAGTTTTGTAAGAAATTATATTTTTAGAGAAAAGGAAATAATTTGAATTAAAAAAGGAATTAAATGCAAATAACAAAAGTTGAAAATTTAATCGAATTAAAAAGAGGACTTAAATGTAAATAACAAAAGTTGACAATTTAAACCTTTTTAGTGCATAATCCAGTTCCACACGCGGAATGAGTCACGTGTGTCTCGAGTTGTTGGATAAAAAAATCAATGGTATAGATTCAAAGAGTGGGCCTACACATTATGTGGGTGAGTAGATGAATATTTTCAACTGTTCTGCACAACCAGCGTGTAGAGTAGGGCCCAATTATCTGCACAACCAGCACTTAGAATGGGGCCTAAATTTCTTCACAACGAGTGTGCATAGTGGGTTCGAGTTGTCTACACACCACAACACACAGAAAAATGAATCTCACATTCGGATGGAACAACGCACATCACCCACCGTCAGATCAAATGATGAACGGTACATATCGTGCGAGATTTCCACTTTCCATGCGAGAGAGTCACAGAGTCGAGTCTAGTTGTTATGCACAACCCAACTCACGAAACTCCCTTCAAGTGCCCTCGTGTCTTGCGTCTCACCCAGTCTACATGTGCCATATGTCGGATTCTCCTACTAGCAAATCAAAGCTCGCCACATGTCATGCGTAGTGTAAAAAAAATTCAGAAAATTTCTCCAACTTTCTAGCTTCGTTTGCACGCTTTTTTTACCCCTTTTGTATGCCTCTTTTGAGGAATATTTTGGTGTATTTTTAGAGAACACGCAGAAGCCATTTTTTTGGGTTTTTTAGTTGGTTTTTTTACTTTAGAAAATACAGAGAACAAGGCAAAGAGAAAAGAAGGAGGCAAGGGAGGAACTCTATTTTTTCATTGAGGAATCATCAAAGAGTTTCTTCTATTCCATTTTTATTTTAATTTAATTATCCTTAAATGTCTAAATATTTTTGGATTGTGATTTCAATATTTTCTATGAACTAAATTATTTTTTCTAGGGTTGCAATATAGCTTATATTATGAAGCTTGAATTAATTATTTTTGAATGATTTATGAGATATTTCTTTTAATTTGTTTATTCTATTTGTGCTTAATGCTTTTGATTGTTGGAAGATTAATCAATTGATTTGTGAACCCTAATGAACTTGAAAATAATATTTTTTGTGTTTTTCTCTTAGATAGAATAACACACACACATACATATATATATGTATATATATATGGGATAGGAATATACCTTTATTGTATGTGTATCTATTGAGAACTTTGAGCTTAATAAATTTTTGGTAAATTTAATTCTTATAGGAATGTAGTGAATTAATTTAATGAGATGTGTCTATTTGTTATTGGAAGAGACATGTGGATAAATTAGGAGTTCTTGGTTTACAAATTAAATGCGAGAACATAATTCAAGAGAAAATAATATGATTCAAGTGGATTAATTTGGTAAAATTGCAATCCTAGAGTTTTCTTCAAGTGTTAATCTCATATATTGTTATTTAGAATTAGTTTAGTTTAACTCTATTCAAATATTGATTATTTGGATAAAATTAGGTTGAGACAATTTTAGTAATTAACAAAGATTAGCAACAAATCTCCGTGGAAACGATATCATAATTATCACTTACTACGTGTGACTGTGTATTCTTGCACGTTGATGTTCTTTTAAGAACCAACAATCATGCACCTTAGGCACACTGTGGAAAGAAATAAAATTTCATAAAAAGTCCACTTGGCCCAGTTTATATGGATAACTTGATAGGATTTTCTAGAATTTATGAACAAAGCAACCTCAAGTTCCATATACTCCCTTGACACAGAATTACTCCCTTGACACAGAAACTACCTCCTCACTCAGTTGCCCTTCACAAATTTTTTAAATGGAGGGATGTTGTTTGATCACTATTTTTTGGTGATCTGTGTTTGGGTGAGCTATTTGTTTCTTTTCTCACTTATGATTGTATTCCTTCTGTATATTTGTATTTGGAAATTTAGTACTCTCTTTCTTTCTTCTCAAACTTTCTACACATTTTTTGATGTTTTTCACCATACTCCTCTCTTAGGTGGCTCACTGAACCTATTTTACATGCTCATTAAGGTGGCTTGTCAAGCACTCTGATGAGGACCATAGAGAGGTGTACCTACTCCTAAATTAAACCCTTTAGTACCTTGGCTTTCACAAATTAGAATTATATCCTTATCTTCTTGCTAGACGAGTACGCCTTACCCTTTTTTCCTATAAAAAATATCCCTAAAAAAATACTAAGAGTGCAAAGAAGTCAAAGCATTTTGAGCTTGCTAGTCCTTTTAATAGTGTACCCATTCTTTACAAGCATCATGTTTACATCCATGACTTTCCTGTTATTAGAAAAAGGCTTACTTACTTTTCTTGGATTTCTTTCTACTCCCTTACTTATTCTTATAATAATGAGTTTGTTAGGGAGTTCTATATTGCCTTACCTTTTTTTGTCTGTACTTGTTTTTCTACCTCTTTTGTCCTCAGAGGGTTAGAGTCACTTTTTCTATAGATGATATTATTAGTTTACTATCTCTTTCAGATGTTACGTTCCATTCTTTTCCCATCATTCCTTACGAATTTGAAAATATTGCTTCTACTCTCCTTTATGAATTTGATCTTGTGAATAAATGCAACATGGTTGAGATGGAAAACCAGCTGATCGGGCCTACCCCTTTCACAATGGTAGCCTTCTCATTGTAAACAAAGATGCCCTTTTTTGTCGTCTTAATGATGTTGTTAGTGCTATCATTAATCCCCATTCTCATCATCATAATGTTCTACCATGCAGAGGACACTTCTTTTGTGCTCTTCTAGATGGTGAAACTATAGATCTGTCTGGCATGATTTATAAGACCATTGTTTTTTGTACTATTGCACCTCTTAATTCTACATTCCAATATTCCTCTTTGATTTCTATGTGGGGTTCTATTAATTTTTGTAATACCTCGTTTTCTTTTCTTAGAGAGTTGCTTTTTCATTTTCACATTATCCTTCTAATCGTGGCTCTCAACATTCATAACGTACCCCTTCATCTTCTTCTCTCGAAACACTGATCATTCTATGTGTTTTTAATCCATTCCAATTTCTTCTACTCTATCTACTTTCATCTCTTTCAGTGATGTATCTCTTAGTCTTATGAATAATATCCTATAAAATCCATGGTTGTTAAATTAGAATGTCATGGATATGTAAAGATTTCAAGCTTTTGCTTAAGGTATGAAGACTTCTTATCATTCTATTGTATTATCTTCTATTCATGGCTCTCCCATATCTTTTTCCTAAGTTAGACCTCAACCTATAGGTTTTATAGGTCATTCTTCTCGTTCTGGTGTTGCTTCCCTTAGCACTTTGACTTCCATATTTAGAATATTTGGTAGAGATGAACCCAATGTTTCTTTTGAGCCTGCCTTTCTTTTGACCAGTTTTCTACCTCTATTCTCTATACATAGCCTATTTCACCACCTTCTGCACCACCTTCAGATCCTATTAGAATTGGCCGGTCTTCACACAGTGGTATTCATAAAGATGATGTTATAGAAGCGGGCAATGATGAGTACTGAACTTGTTTTTCTTGTTGTGTTCGTTTATTTCATTTTATTACTTTATGTTTTTGCAAAATTAATTTTATTTAATTTGAATAGGTTTGATGTATTCCTTGATCTCTATTTCTATTGTGTGTAGCTTGTTTGTTTACTTTAATCTTATTTGACATGTTGTATAAATATTAGGATTATTTCATATTTGTATGCCTTCTCTCCTTTATATAGGGGTGTTTCTTTGACTTTCTGTGTTAGAAAAGGGAGATGATTGTGTGCATATCTATGTGTTTGTTTCCGTGCTGTGTGTTCCATGGGTGGTGAGTGTAGGATTGCACTACATCTTATTTTTAGACTAACACGGAGAGTGTTGCATGATTTTATATGTCTTGCTTATTAGTGTGTACCTATATAAGGTGATATGATAGTATTTGGATAGACTACACAATATTTCTATATGATACATTCACAGGGTATTTGCTTATTTTTTGTTGCAAGTTACAAGTGTAGACTGAAGTCATCGAGCTTTAGATGTGTTATGTATAGTATTGTTAAAACACTTGTATTTTAGATTGATAGAGTGTGAATGAGTTGATCCATGAAGCTAGATGGACTACACAAGATAGATGCACTTAGAGTAGGTATGTTTTCAGGGTTTGGTGTGCATCATTCTTTTGTTCATGGGAACAAACAACTTTAGGTCATCTTCATGAACATCTCATGATTAATGTGCATTTTTACTTAGTTATATAGTGTTTTGACACAGAAAGCCAAAGAGGGAGATTGTAAGTCATGTTGTACTTTGTGTCTGTATGTTGGCTTCCTGTGTACATAATATGCATTTTTTAATTTTACAAGTCTTATATTTTCCTCTATGGAAGGTTGGTTACCGTAGATCAGTAATGCATACATGCACATAGTTAGGTTTACTATGATTGCAAGCCTGTTTTACACATACCATATAATTGGTTGTTTAGTATTCACGCTTGGTCGTGAGTGGCAGATTTTGGCTTGGTTTGAGTATGGGTACTTTTGGAAATTACTCAATAGTTTTTGGATCAAAAAATTGGAATTTTTAACACTTTGACAAGGTCCTCAAAAAGGGCCTTATTGGATCCCTTGATGGACTCTCGACGAGGTGGTCAACAAGGAATTTTGCAAGGCCATGGTAAGGTTGGCTATTAGTGGCTGATCTTTTCTATAAATAATCCCTTGTTTGTCTCTCTACATCCTTCTTTATATACTAGAACTTTGCTAAAGTTTACTTTGAAAATTACATTTGATTCATAAATTACTTTGAGAATGTTCTAGTGTTTGTGCTACTTTGTTATGGGTAAAATAGATTGATTGAGTGCAAAGCTCTTGACTATTTTACTTTCTATGTGAGACACAAAATTGTGAGATTAGGTTGGGTTGTTTTGGATCTTTCTTAAATTGTTAGTTGTGTGTAGTTGGTTGACTATGTGTCACACGTAGATGATTTGTAATTCATGGTTGAAATTGGTTCTCATGGTGGTTATTGATTGTTTGTGATTGAGGGTAGTCCTCACATTTGATTGTTCACTTTACATTACTGATCTACAATTACTGATCACACCATATCAAGTGCTATTGGCTTTGGAGGAAACCATGTTTGTGTCTCAGACTAGATTGTTGCGGAGGTAGCAATAGACAGTTTAGACAAAAGTCCTAGCTGATAGAGATATTGGTAGTTTTATGTATGTTAGGGTTATAATTTTTTTATTGCTTAGGAAATTATTTACTACCAAGTAGTTGGCCAAAGCAACTTGAGGATGTTATCATATAGATAGAATTTCTATAGGGGTTAACTCGTTACATCGTGTATTGTGCATGCTTTACTATTCTACTAGTATAGTCTAAGTTTAAATTGTGCATGTGATGATACAAAATTTAGTGAGTTTTTGATGCTATTACTTGTTCCCTAACAACGTTGCCAAAAACTTGATTTAGAAAATGTTACTTATGAATTTTGTTTGATTTATAAAATAGCATGCAAGTGCACGTATCACTTATATAAAATGATAAGTATAGTTCCACAGTTGGTTTGAAGAGGAATCATGTATTTTTTTTAAATAATTCAACAAATTCTTAAACAACAAAAATAATAACCTAAATGTGGTATCACGATTGTTTTGGTTTGAAGATCTAATCTAATGACAACAAAATAAACATAGATTCAATAAACATTTAGGTAAATAAATATTTATCATGCAATGAGAATTCATGGTATACATTAGCTAGTTAATCATACTTACTCATTATTAATTATGATAATAAAGACATATATATATATATATATATAAGTCCAATTGCACTTGTGTTTATGTGTTGGTTTCCCGTATACAAAACATTGTGTCTGTTATTGTGTCTCACAATTATGAAGAAATGGATATTCAACTTATAGGACTTGACCACTCTTTTACTAGTAATGCCCTTGTTATTGGCGCATCTACCCTAGGTCATTCTCTTAACATTGTTGTCAGTGTTGTTATTCATCCTCGATCCCATCTTTCCTCTACTCTTCCATACTGAGGACACTTCCTATGTGTGATTCTAAATAGTGATGATATAGATCTTAATGGTATGATCTATAGAACTATCCATACTGTTACTTTACCTTCCTCTACTCTTAATTATCCTTCTTTGATTTCCAGGTGGTCTTCCACTATTTTTCATAGCATTCCTTTCAATTGTCTAAGTAGAACTATTCTTTCATGTATTATTTTGTCTAATAGTCATGATTCTCGGCATTCATCTACTCCACTTCTTCCTCTTCTTCTATACTTCTCAGTCCACTTCTATTTCCTCTTTCCTCTACTCATTCCACTTCCATCTCCCTTGATGTAGAGTCTAAAACTCTCTAATATTCTGTTATGTCTGAGTTGCAAACTTTGAACAAGAATGTTCTTGATATGCATCATCTTTAAGCTTTTCCTCAGGATGTTGTAGCTTCTTATTGTCCCGTTGTACCACATTTTCATCGTCCAATTGTTTCTTTTGCCTCTATTAGACCTTAATATACCCTAACTAGACCTTCACACTTTGGTATTTTGTCACTTGGGTCCTTTTTTAGCATGTTTACTATGTATAGTGGTAATGAGTTCAATTTTCCCTTTAAGCCTAACCAGTCTTTTAATGATTTCATAAACACCTTTCTCAACCTTTAAACTACTTCACCTCCTTCCACTACTCCTTCTGATGCTGGATAGTCTTCTCACAATTGTGTTTAAGGAAATAATGTTACTAGAGAAGGAGATAGAGAGTATTGATCTCATTTTGGTTATCCTCTTACATTTATTTTTAGTTTATTGCTTTAGTTTGTCTTGGAACTTCCTTATGTGAAATAAAGTTTGTTTAATGAATTTAAGTTTATTGGTGTTATTTTAATATATTAATGATTCTTTTTTTTTGCCTTAACTCTATCTGACTCAATGCATTGTTATTAGAATTATTGCACATTAGTTTTGATTCTTTTCCTTATACAAGGGTGTACCTTTAACCTTTTTGTGTCAAAAGGGGGGAAAGTTTCTACACACAACTATATGATTGTTGCCATATTGTGTACTGCATGGGCTACGAGTGTAGGATTGCACTACATATTGTTGTCTAACTTGCATGCATTTAGGATAAGTGTTTCATGAAGTTAGGGGGAGTTGTGCAGTTAGCCAACATGCTGTTTCTATATGATAAGTTTCATTTGGTATGTGTTTGTTGCATATGTGTAGGCTACATGTGTAAAGTGAAACCTTTAAGCTTCAAATGCTTTGTGTATAGTGGTGTTTAGACCCTTGTGTTTCAGAGTGTCAAAATCCTTGAGTTGATTCATAAAGTTGGATGGAGCACTTAGGATGGATGCACTTGGAGTTGGCATGTCTTTTGAGTTTTGTGTGCGTGTTGTTGTGTTGTTCATGAGAACAAACAATGTTACGACATATTCGTGATATTTTCATGGTTGATGAGTGTCAATACCTAGTTGTGCAATGTTTTGACATGGAATTCGAAAGAGGATATTGTAATTCCTATTGTACTTGTGTATGTATTTTGGCTTCCAACAAAATACGATGTCTATTATTTTACTTAGTGTTTTTATCTTCCTCTAAGTAAGGTTGGTTACTATAGATTGGTAATTCATACAAACATATAGTTAGGTACACTTTGTATGTAAGTATGCTTACACATATCATGAGGTTGGTTTTCATAGTTTGTATACAAATGAGGGTGTAGGTTTTTGGTGAGCAAGCGTGCATGCAAGTTGATGGTTTTACTTGTGGTTTTTCACTTGTTTTGAGTGTGGGTATTCATAGCTAGTACTCGAAATTTTTGGAAATATATAATGCAACATTTTAACACATCACGACCTAACTTTCCAGCAAGCTCACCACCACCCTTGGTGAGGTGGTTGGCAAGGTGGAAATTCTGAGTGCTATAAATACCCCACTCATTTCTCTCTTCTTTACCCCTTGTTCAAGAGTTGAATTTTTGCCAACATACACACTAAGAATTATATATGATTTCAAAATTATTTTGGAGAGCTTATATTTGAGAGTGGCTTGCTTTGTGAATTTAGTCATCAAATTATAGGTTGTACGCATACATGGTTTGACTGTGTGACTCCAATACATGATTTGATATTAGTATTGGACTGTGTGTCCTTTAAAATTGTGAGTATTTACACTTCCAATTTCTTAATCTATTGTTGTCAATCAGATCACATTGGGTGGTGTTTGTTCTGGTGGACAACCAGGTTCATGTGTTCAACCAAGTTCTTGCAAAAGTAGTAAGTTAAGAGTAGCAGTGGGAAGTTTGGACGGAGCTCCTAAATGATAAAGGTAATTATGGTTTTACTGTCTATTAGTATTGTGACTTGTTTATTGTTTTGTTAATTATCTACTACTGAGTGGTTGCTTTAACACGAGGATGTTACCATATAGATATGGGTTTTCTGCATTACATCGCCTATTATGCATGATTTGATGTTGTGTTGGTATAATCTAAGTTTAAGGCATGTATGTTACAACATACTATAAGCTTAAACTAGGATTAGAAATCCTTTATATTCTTCCCTATTTCTTATTAAGTTTACATAATATCGTTTGTTCAAAGCTATTTACTTAACAGAGATTATATTGTTTGTGCTTTAGCAATGTATACTGCACAAGTGTTTGTTTTTCTTTTCTTTGCGAGTTAGGGCTAAGTTTTAAGGAGTCTGCATCACCTTATCATGATTGTGTACCGAATCGTGGAATTTTTCAATATGAATTAAGATTATTGACTCTCTCTTTTTTATAAGAAAATATCCTAAGATAGTGATAAAATTATTTATTAATTAAACCTTAACTTTCCACTTTTGGTAGGGTTTACACGTTAATTATTAATAAAATTATGCTCATTTTATAAAAGATTAACAAATCATTTGATTACAACCTTTGGTGGGGCCAACTGATTAGCGAAAACTGGCATCGCCGATTCTGCCAATACTTTGGTTTTATATTTATAAAACTCTCACAAGTGCACGTACATTTCGAAGAAAATGATAAGTATACTCCCAAGGTCGATCTAAGGAAGGAATGTATGTGGTTTTTAATTTATTATTCAAACTTTTAAAAACGAAATTAAATCCTAAACATCCTGTCACGATATTTTGGGTTTTTGTATTTTTAATCTACTTACATAAAATTGAACATAGATTCAATAAACATTTATGCAAATTTTATCTTTTATAATAGTGGAGTATTTATGGATATAATAACTAAGTTAATTATGGTTGCTTATATTATTTAGGTTATTAAAAATATGAATTGATAATTATTGATTCTTTCTTTTTTGTATGAATACCACCTTTGGTGGGGTTAGATATTCTTTGTTAACTAAACAAATCAATTAACACATATGAGTGGGGTTGATAACTAATTTGCTTAATTAAATTAATTCATTTTTCTAAGAGATTGAAAATGAACCATTTAAATGCCACCTTTGGTGGGGTTAGACAGTTTAAACTTTATTTAAGGTGTCCAAATTAAACCTAAGAATTTAGTTATCCAAGTACTAACTTTTAAGTTTCAAAACCACTACTGAAAACATGTTGTCAATACATTTTCAGATAATAATTCTTATAAAAATTTTTGAAATAGAGCTTTACTCTAACTACCGGGCGATTTTACCAACAAATAAAAGAGCACTACTCTAAATCAGACCGGATAACTAAACCTTAAAATCTAATTTTTAGGTTTAAGTTTGTAATGAAAAATAATATATTTCTCTCTAACATTCTTAGTATAAAATCTTGAATAAAAACAAAATCAATTCATTTTAGAGATTTTCACCTATTTAATATTTCGCAAGCATAACAACGTTATTATTACATCATGTTTACTAAGAGCCAGCAGAGTTAAATTTAATCACAGACAAATTAAATATAACATATAAGAATAAAGCATAAAAAATAACTGTAAAGAAAATAAAATCCTTACAGAACTTCGATGCTATTCCCGTTGCTGGAAAACCTCAAAGCGGAATTTGCACTCCCATTTATTGAATCAAAAAGCTAATAAATTACAAAAACATAACTAGTTCTTCCCAAAAAGGGAAGAAGTCTAAAACTAAGAGGGGTATTTATAGGTGACGATGGGGAGAAAAAGTGAGTGAAAAAATCTTTAAAAATTATGAAAACGCGGAGTGGAATTGCTGACGTCATAGGGGCGGATGCGCGCAAAAATGGGCAGTGGTGCGCGCAGATGGGTAACAGCTTGGCATAGAAGGGAGCGGGCTGCGCGTAGAAGGGGGCATGCTGCGCGAGCGGCGCGCGCGAAAGGAAAGGCTGGTGCACGCGCTGGGCGGCGTGGCTGGGCAGTTGGGCGGTACGTTTTCCTCCTTTTTGATATTTTTGACCTTTTTCGACCCATTTTGTCCAATTTTTCCATTTTTGACCTTTTTGACTCATTTTGTCCAATTTTTCCATATTTGTTGACCTTTCTCCATTTATTTATTAATATATTTGTGATGTATTGCTTCCAGTATTCCTCTTTGAGTCTTTAAGTTACGTTTTTAAGCGAAAATACCTAAAAAAATAAAAATACCCGTGATTCCGAAAAAGACAATTTATATAAATATATGATAAAACATATAAATATATATATTTTTAATCAATTAATGTGCATAAAATCATGGTAATTTTAGTGCTTTTTGAGCACTCATCACCAACACATTAAGCTTTCATTAAAATATCTAAACCACATTAATGATTTAAGTATTTAAAAACTAATTTTTAGATTTTAAAACTACTACAAAGGATATGTCATTAATATATCTTTTAATAATAATTCTTATAAAAGTTCTTGAAATAGTGTTCTCTAACCATCTGAATAAATAAATCAAAAACCTAAGTGTTGAATCATTTAATTAAATCCTAAATGTAAGTCTCATTTTTTTCAGGAAAAATACTAAGCTATATAGTTTTATTTTTTAAATTTTATTTTAATCTTGATGAAGAATTAAACCTTAATTAATTTTATAAAAATGTTACATGCTTTAATATTTTACAAGCATAATAAAATTACTAATATTCCATACTATTTATAGCCAAATATACATATTTTTAATAAATTAAACATATTACATGAAAAAACAAATAAATATAATATAAAAATAATACATTTAAATATACCTCAATTGTATCTTTACAAAATCTTAGTATCGTTTATGTTTAAGGAAACCTCCAAACATAATTACCAACATAGTTTATTAAATTGAAACTAAAGTTACTACATAAACAAGAATTATTCAACTCTCAAATGAGAGAAGAACATTGAAACTACTAAAAAGAAAGGCTAAGAAAGTTTAAAAGAAAACTAAGAAGCTGAAAAGATGAGGATCTAAGGGATATATTTTAAAATGCATTTAGGGTCCAATTTATAGGTGTTGAAAAGGAGAAAAATATGGATTAGAAGATTGGTATCATGGCACACATTTCTTTCATACCATGACATACACAGGCTTTATACGGTTGGAATTCGATCCATTTTGCTTGCACCATGGGACACAATATTTTCATGCTATGGCCCAAAAAACTTTATAGGACTTGTGATTCTCACTCCTTTAGCCTTGCACAATGGTATAATAAACTTTGAACCCATATTTTCTTATATATCCTTTTTCATGGTTTAGAATATATTTAATGCTTTACATATGTTATCTTCTAAGCCTTAAAGTTATAATGAAGTTCTTTCAAATATATTCTTAAAGTGTTTATTAATTATATCTTTTTGAAACTAAAAGACCAAAAAAATAATAAAACATGCATGTGATATGAAAAGGATAGATTTGTTTATAATAATAGTAAGAATAAACAAATGCAAATCTATTTGATCTTTTAACATGCATAAAATCATGACATATTAAGTGCTTTTGAGCACTTATCACAACCGCCAACCAACTTCTTAGTAGTCTCTTAGTAAGAAAAGTGAAAAGTTAAAAACAAAAACTAGAATAAAATTGAAATATCCTAAATCATTTTTGTAAATTGATATGATTTCATTTAACATATAGAACAAGCCTTTAAATCCCTAGGCTACTCTAGTAGACACGTTTAAGTCTCGTGAGGGCTTTCAGATATGATACCCACAAACATGAATTTTTAAATTGCAAAAATTAAAAATAAATAATAAAAACAAACAAATAACGCATAAACAAATAAAATTTAAAACAAAGTAAAAATGAAAATGAAAAATAACAAAGTAAAAAGAATATCAAAACTTCTTATGCTTTTAATTTTTTTTAAGTTCACAACTAAAATCTAATAGCACAAGTTATTTAACCTTCTAAGCATTCATGGTTTACTATAATTATTAGTGAAAAATCATATTGATATTCACATAAAAAATGTATCAATATTAATTATCTCAAATTTAGTGTAAGGAATCTTAATTCGCTTCGAATCTAGATCTCACAAGTCATACTCTCAAAATAACACATATCCTATTGGTTCAAGTACTTATTTAAAGATATATATGAATATAGTTTATGTAAAAAAATGAACTAATAAGTTTATATATAATTAAAGAAGAAAATGTTCAAATGCATAATATTGATCTCATGAAATGAATCGAATAAAAAGATTTATAAAAAAATAACACATTATTCTCGTGCATCAATTAAAATAATTAAATAAAAAATTCAAGTTATATGCCTTTAAAAGATGAAGAAAATGCAATGACATATTGGGGATTTTTTCCTATATTTTCTTTTCTATTTAGCCATTTCACATAACTTTGTAAGATATTTTAGGTCATAGATTTAGTTTATATTATTTATTTTTCCTCTTTTTTTCTTTTATCTCTCTTATTTTTTTTTTCCATTTTTAAGAGATATTCTTTTCTTTCTTTCTCTTTTAGAGAGAGAGAACACATGTATAGTTTATACATATTTTGGTATGATTTAGGTGAGTGGCTAATTTTTTTCTTTTCTCTTTATATGGCCTTAGGTAACCCTATATATGTCTCCTTTTTAGAAGTCATGCATGAACGAAGAAAATGGCATATACTTTTAATTTCTACTTAAGTCATTCAATTTAAGCAATAAAAATAAATATATGATACTTTATTATATGTAAGAATCCTAACATTTAATAAAAAAACCTATAGAGATCATCTAGTAATTAGAAATTGATAAGAAGAGTGTTTAAAAGAGTAGAAAAAAATATTATCACTCAAAATGGGAAAATAATGGCTCAAAATATTCTCACAAGGTAATCTCTACAATTTGATTCTTAAATACCGATTTTGGGTTTATTACAATTTCAACATTTTATCATGAAATACAAATTATGAAAAATGATCTAATTATCACATTTCTCTTTGATATGTTTAAGAAATTAACCTAACAGTGCAAAGGCTTAATCATTTACTTAAAATTAAATAAAAGACATGATAATTTTGTGAACACATGTTTAATAAAAAATTTAAATTAGTTGAATTTATAAAGATGAAACCTTTTCCAACTTCCAACCTAGAAATTACGTTGCATTCAATGTAACAATTATAAATTAAAGAAAATGAATAAAGAATAAAAAAGTAACCCATTTGTTGAAGCCGCTCAAGTATTGATGTGGAATTGCAAGTGCATCTATCATTCCATACATTTAAATTTACATAGAATACTGTGTTTTTCTCACAAATTTCAACAAACAGTTATAAAATTAACAATTCTAAACAATGTTCACATGACAGGAAACAAAAATAAATAACATAAATACTTTCATGCCGACTAGATTGCATACTACTTATTAAGTTCATTAATTACAAAACACACACATGATAATCATACATCTCTACCAAGAAAACTATGCATGTTATTTAATTAAGAAAAACAACTAAATAGTTCTATCAAATCTATTTAATTACCTATATAGATTAATTGTTGGTCGAACAATTAATAACATAAAAATCAGATTAAATAATATACTTGAATTGAAATCACAATTGAGGTAAAATATTAGATTATCACATGTAGAAAATTGGGTTCATAAGACGCATAAGTTAATAAATTATCTTGACATAATTAAGTTCATAAAGCTTAGATTTTCCATAAAGAAATACAAAAACTAATAATTAATGGAGAAGAATAAAAGATACATTCAATCTCTTGATTTGTGGCACTAATATTCTCTTGATTCTCACAAAATTGTGTCTTGTTTAATCTTCTTTTGAACTTTTTCTCTCTTTTATCTCTTAGAAACTTCTAGGGTTTTTTATTCTTAATTGTATGTTTTATTCTTGAAGGAATGGTGTTTATTTAAAGGAAAAATGACCTGATATGGACTATTGGATTACCTCTTAATATGATCCAAGGGTTGAGGATTAAAGTTGAGAATCAATAATATTTGATTAGGAATAGGATTTTTGCCCAACTACGAATGTGTTTCGTAGCATGGAGCTTTGTGCACCATGGCATGGTCTTCGATGCTTAATTTTCCTCTATGCGTACCACAATATGGTGCTAGTTTTTCTCATTTTGACTTTTTTGGACTCCATATGCCTTCATTCCACCTACATTGAAATAATTAAAGACAAATTAAAATTTTTCATCATATTTTAACTCATAGCAAGGAAAAAAAGTGGTTTAGAAGTGAAAAAATAACTATACTTTCATAGATTTATCACATCGACAAACTTAACTTTTTACTTGTCTTCAAACAAAGCCAAGTCTATCTAGCTAGAATGATATGGAAAGTATTTTCATAAATACATATATATTAATACATGCATGTTCAGTAAGAACTAACCCCTCAAAAGTTGTACAATTCTATGACAATGAGGTTCATATATCCATTAATCAAAGTTCCATTAATCAAGGATAAGCAAGATGTTTGACAAATTTATTCATGTTTGTTTTGCACTTGATGTCATCCAATGCACTCATGAAATCAACTTGTATGAGCATACTAATCAACTAAATTTTAGAACATGTTTCATAGGTGTATTTTTCACACTCCTCTCCCTTAACGTAAATAAGCACTTAGCTAAAGATCAATAGGACTTTAAATATGTGTAGTGTAAGGCTTAAGTAGGGGTAGGTAAATAGATATTTAGGCTTTTCCACACCTTAGCTCTCTCTTTTTTCATCGTGCAATATTTAGCTATAATTGAGCTTTCATTTGATATTCATGTGCACCCTATCTTACCATTCTTTTCATTCTTTTATTCCACATATATTCTTCTCTTTCTTTGTTTCTTTTTTTGCTTTTTTTAATTGCCTCACAATAATCCCAAACTTATCTTTAATTTTATTTGTTTCTTTTTTTTAATAATTATGTTGTGAGATTTTTCTTATGTGGATGTGAAGAAATATAGTGTATTACGTTGCACCTCACTCTATAGCATAGCACATGATTGCATTTTTCATACAAGCTAAAGGTGTAAGGGTAGGTGTAAGGCTTATTGGTTATGCTAAAAATGTGGCTTAAAGATATGAATAGTTCTTAGTTAGGCTCAAAATGGTGACTAAGGATATAAACAATAATTAGCTTGTAAGGCTCAATCAATCCAATTAAGGCTAAAATCATTTCTCAAGCCAAATAATATTTAGGATTTTTCCTTAAGGGATGATCAAATAGATTCTAAAGGATGGTAAAGCTTATCAATTAGCATGACTCACCCTAGATTTTCTTCCAATAAGAGCACCAAAATCAATCATGAGCATATGCATAAAAAATTGAATCATTCAATCAACACTAGCAAGCATATCATATGATTAATGTAAGTATCTTAATGAGCATGTTACGGTCCTTATCCCAGTCATGACAACCAATTATATTACTGGGTTCATATATTTCATATCAAATATACATGCATTTATAGAATGAAGTTCCCTCCATCACACTTAAATTGCACAGTCCCCAATGTGCACATATGAATATGAAAGAATAAAAGGAGCCTTGGCACACCACATTTCCTTGTCAAAATCGTGTAATTATTTTTGCCATTTCCCTCCACATTTATTCATCTACAAAAAAAAATATTAGTAAAATAATGTTGGCTTGCCTCCCAATAAGCATCACATTTAACATCCTTAGCTAGACAGTATTGTTAGCTCCTTTGGTGCATCCACCAATGTCATCACAACCTTTTCATTTGGTAATTGATCTCCAAGATAGTGCTTTACTCTATGCCTATATTTTTGTTTTCTCTTTCTAAAGCTTAGTATTCTCATAATCATTCCACTGTAGCTCATCTAAATCATTTATTTGTAGCATCCTTTTCTCAATAGTTACCACCATACACATGTTCAATTGTTTCAATGCCTAATATGCTTTATGCTCCAATTCTATTAGGAGGTCACATGCCTTTCCATAGATTAGCCTATATGGGGTAGTACCAATTGGTGTTTTAAGTTCTATATGCCTATAAAGCGTCATCTAAATTAGAGGCCTAATCCTTTATAGAATTATTAATTGTTTTTCTCCAAGATTCTTTTCACCTCTCTATTGAACACCTTTGCTTGCTCATTTGTTTGGGGATGATAGGGGTAGATTCCTTATGCTTAATTCCATTCGTAGACAATAAACAACTAAAGGCTCTACTGCAAAAGTGACTACCTCTATCACTAATTCCAAACCTAGGAGTTCAAAACCAAGCAAAAATGTTTTCTTCAAAACTTTCGTGACAACTTTGGCATCACATTTGTTGCTGGCTATAGCTTCTACTCACTTTGACACATAATTCACACCTACTAGTTTGTATTGGTTACCAAATAATTAAGGGAATGGTCATATAAAGTCAATACCCTAAACATCAAACAATTCCATTCAAGTATAATATTTAGGGGCATCTCATCTCTTTTGAAAATATTACATATTCTTTAGCATCTATCACGTGTATTTACATAAAGGTAGGCATCTCTAAATAGTGTAGGCCAAAAAAACCAAATTTAAGTACCTTAGTTGATGTTTTTTTGCTTCGAAAGTGACCTCCATAGTTTGAGTTGTGGCAATGGTGATGAATGCTTCCAACTTCATCATAAGGGACACATTTTCTCAAAATACCATCACCACATTCTTTGTAGAGATATGGGTCATCCCAAAAGTATTGTTTTACATCATAGAAAAATTTCTTCTTTTGTTTCCATATGAAGTCAGGTGGAATGATGTTGTGAACTAGGAAGTTTGCAATGTTTGCATATCATGGGATGTCCATTTGAGCCACTAAAAGAAGTTTCTCATATGGGAAAGATTCCCCAATCACCATATTATCATCCATATTAGGTTCCTTATCCAATCTAGATAGATGATCTTCCACCTAATTTTCTGTCACTCTTTTATCAAGGATTTCCAAGCCAAACTCTTGTAGAAAGAGATCCCATCTGATCAATCTTGGTTTGGCATCCATAATTTTCATGAGATACTTTATTGCATAATGGCCCATGTAGATAGTCACCTTAGTTCCAACCAAATAATATCTAAATTTCTCAAAGGCATATACATTGGCTAGGAGTTCCTTCTCTATATTGGCATAATTTAGTTGCGCATAATTGAGCATTTTTCTTGCATAATATATGGCATGGAACATCTTGTCTCTTTTCTACCCCAAAACAACCCCAATAGCATAATCACTTGCATCACACATGAACTCAAAGGGCTTTGTTCAGTCTGGTGCTAACACTAATGTCTCTAGCTCTCTAAATGCCTCTAAACATTTATCATCAAATCTAAGAGGTACGTCTTTTCCTAATAAATTGCACAAGGGTTTAGAAACTTTGGAAAAATGTTTGATAAATTTATGGTAAAATCTTGCATGCCCTAGAAAACTCCTAACTCCTCTTACACTAGTAGGTGGTTATAGCTTCTCAATAACTTCTATCTTAGCTCTATCTACCTCAATACCCTTAGCTGAGATTTTATGGCCTAAGATAATATCCTTATGTACCATGGTGTGAGACTTCTCTCAATTTAAAACCAAGCTAATTTCTTCACATCTTTGTAACACTGGGGAGAGATAGTGTAAACACTCTTCAAATGTGTTCCCAAAAACTAAGAAGTCATCCATAAAGATCTCTAAATGCTTCATCATCATGCAATATTGAAAGCAAAATTTTCATAAGGACATGTGAAGATAGTCTTTTCTTGGTCTTCGGGTGCCACAATGAACTGATTATTGTCGAAATATCCATCTAAAAGGAAAATGAAGGAATACCAACCTAATCTGTCAAGAATTTGATCTATGAATATGATAGAGAAATGGTCCATCCTTTTAGCTATACACACCTTATGAAAATCCATATAGACTCTCCATCCTATGGTAGTCCTTATGGGTATTAACACATTCGACTCATTTATCACCAGTGTGATTCTTCGTTTTTTCAGTACATATTGGATTGGACTTACCCATTCACTATCTGATACTGGGTAAATAATTCTCATGTTTAACCATTACAATTTATTTCTTCATCACCTCTTTCATAATAGGGTTTAATCAACATTATTCATCCTTAGTGGCTTTGTTCCATCCTTTAATAATTTTATGCATCTATATGGATGGGCTTATGCCTTTAATGTTGGCAATAGACCAACCCATAGCTCTTTTGAATTTATTGAGAACCTTAAGTAGTGAATTTTGTTGCTCCATACTTAAACTAGTATAAATTATGACTGGAAGTGTTTCGTTTGCACCCAAAAATGCATAACGGAGATGGTTTGGTAACAGTTTAAACTCTAACTTAGGTGGCTCTTAATGGATGGTTTAAGCCTAGATCGTGTCTCAAGATACTCCAAAACCATATTACAATCACAAATTCCATAGCTTCATAATTAAAGTAAGTTAAGTTGTTTTCTGATGAGTTTATTTTATTGTTCATAACATCATGTGTTAAATTCTCAAGTATAGGTGGTTATATAGATTTAGTTAAATTATCATTACGAGTGTGTGTGCATAAGTGATTTTCATGCTAATCATCAACAAGTGTGTTTATAGAATTAATAAGCATATATTCTAAAGCATCACTAGAGCACATGTAACGAAGCATATCAGTGTATAGCTCATTAGTAATATTTACATTAAATATATCACTAATATTATCAGTATTAGAAAATTTAATTGCTTTAAAAAAATTAAATGTTACCTATTCATCATGTACTCTCATTGTAAGCTCGCCTTTTTGTACAATAATGAGGGTTTTTCTAGTTGCTAAAAATGGATGACCAAGTATGATAGAAAAGTCTTCTATGTCTAGTATAATAAAATCTGTTGGAAAGATAATTTTTTCCCACTTTTACTAGCACACCTTCTACCACACCCCAAGGTCACTTGATTGACCTATCCACCATTTCCAATTTTCCTGAAGTGGGTTTGGCTTCAACAACCCTTAATCTCTTGAAAAATGATAATGGTATAAGTTTAATGCTTGTACCCAAGTCACATAGTGCATTGCCAAATTATGTATTCCCAATTGTGCAAGGGATGTCAACACTACCAAATATTTCATTTTTTGTGGTATTTTTCTATTAAGGATGACACTACAACCTTCAGTCAAGGTTATTGTCTCATTATTTTGAAGCCTTATTTTCTTTAGATTGGATGTCCTTTATGAATTTGGTATATGAAGGAATTTATTCAAGTCCATCTGCAAATTGTATATTTATGTGTAGCTTCTTAAATACATCCAAGAATTTTGAAAACTACGTGTCTAACTTTTTCTTTCGGAGTCTTTGAGAGAAAGGTGCGTTGGACCTTTGAATTTTCTTCTAAAGTTTTACCACTTATCGAGGCTATTACTTTACAATGATTTTTACCCTCTTGGATTTACTTCTATGTTGCTTGGAAGGTTACCTTGGGACCTTTGACTTATGGTTTAGGCAAGTTTCCTATTGTCTTTTTAAGAGAACATAAAAACGTGCAAGTATACACGGTCACAAGTAATAAAATTGAGAAGTAAAATTATTGTTCCCACGGAGATTAGTCACTGTAGCTTGCCAAGTACTAAAATTATTTCACTATGATTTTATCCAAATAAACGAAAATTGATTGGAGTTTAACAAATTAAGAGTTTTACAACAATAGATAAGAAAATTCTAGGATTATAGTTTTTACCAAATTAATCCACTCGAATCATATTATTTTCTCTTGATTTATATTTTTTGTAAATTTAATTTGTCAACCAAGAACTTCTAATTTTATCCATACATCTCTTATGAGCTCCATATAGACACATCTTGTTAAAATAATTCACTATATTACTATGAGAATTAAATTCACCAAGATTCATTAAGTTCAAAGTTCTCAAATAGTCACACGTAAAATAAAGGTATATTCCTATCACTTATATATATATGTTATTCTATCCATGACCAATACACAAAAATGCCTCTTCCAAGTTTATTTAAGTGCCACGGATCAATTGATAAACATTTCAATAATCAAAAGTATTAAGCACAAATAGAATAAACAAATTAAAAATCTCATAAATCTTTCAAAAATAATTTATTCAAGCTTCATAAATTTAGCTAAAACGCAACCCTATAAAAATTAAATTACTTCATAAACAAAATTAAAATTACAGAATTTAAGGAATATTAACCGAAGAACAACAAAAGAAAATTAGAATTTTATCATCTCTACTCTCTAAATTTTTGGCACACGTAGAACACAATAGAAGCCAAAAATGGCTTATGCGTGTTCCATAGTCCAAGTCTCCAACCTCCTTAATTTTTCGCAATAATATTCTATTTATAGCCCAAACACTCTAAAAAATACATCATAAAATATATATTTTTACACACGCGATTACATCGAAAATCATAATTAATACACGCGTGGGAGACACAATTCTTGAGACACGTAGACATGCGTGTAAAATGTTGTGACAATTGGTGCAAATCCCGTGGACATCGTGCACATTTCTAGATTTTTTATTTCAAACCATGCATGCCATGTGTCAGCATCTGATTGGCTGCAAGAGACAACGAGACACGTGGTAGCCTTTCATACGCTGTGAAGAGAGGGCACACGAGGACCGCGTCACAGGGGATAAATGCTTTCGTAGACACGTGGGGGACGTAGACACAGTTGGAAATATGCACTGTTTCCGTGTTTTTATTTTACAAACTTATGCCACGTGTCATCATCTGATTTGTTGAAATAATAATAGAGGTATGTGGCATATTCCTATTCGGTATACTAGGAGGGCACATGAATTTTACATGGAACGCATCGCACAGGAAATTGCCTATGTAGTAGACACGTGGGCCCCACTCAGTCCACTCACCTATGTCACATGTGCATCTCACGTGCCTGATCGTCACCGTTGATTTCTGATCTGACGGTGCATGGAGAATAGGTGCGCGTGATCTTCTTTCCTATGCAAAAAAAAAATTTCATTTAATTACTTTTTAGCCCTCAAATTTAATTCAAATTAATTTTTAAACTTTTGTTAATTGTAATTAAGCCCTTTTCTAATTTAAATTAACTTTTAAACTTTCGTTAATTGCAATTAAGCCCTATTTTAATTCAAATTATATTTTCAAACATTTATTAATTGCAATTAAGTCCTTTTTCGATTCACATTTTTTAATTTTCTTAAAAAATAAATAGTAAATATTAATTTAATTAATTAAAATTTATTAAATATATCAAGAACATAGCAATTATAATTAATAAAATGGACAAAATAACTGTATAATATACAATTATCATTTCCTCATTTAGATCTCCAAATTTTGGATAGAAGCCTTATTGTTGGACTCTATGCGATCCACTTTTGTATTTATTGAATGGATGAAGTCTTTCATCATTACCATTAAAGAACTTGTGTTGTTCTCACTAGGTTTCTTTTTCACCTGGGCTTGTAGCTGTTGAAAACCTTTTGGTGGGAAGGGTTGATGATTGAATTGATTATCACCCTCATTGTTGTTATTTTTCCATGATAAATTTGGGTCGTTTCTCTATTCTGGATTGTATGTGCTTGGGTATGGATTTCTTTTATGGTTTTGATTGTTGAGATAACTTACTACTTCAGGAAAGTTTCCATATGCCTCACTAGAGCGAGGTCCATTGCAATAATCACACACTATAAATGGACTTTGTACTATATACACTTGCACTGCCACCATCTACCTTCTTAGTTAAACCTAACAATATAGCATTTTTTAAGCTTACAATGCTAATATGATACCTACATCTACTAATTTAACCATTCTTTTTGGGTTGAGCCTATCAATAGGCCATTGGTAATTATTGGAAGTAGTGTAAAGGCTTCTGATGGGCGAAAACCGGCATCGCCAATTCTTGCCAATACTTTAGTTTTAATATTTATAAAACTCTCGCAAGTGCACGAATCATTTCATAGAAAATGATAAGTATACTCCCAAGGTCGATCTAAGGAAGGAATATGTGTGGTTTTTAATTTATTATTCAAACTTTTAAAAACGAAATTAAATCCTAAACATCCTGTCACTATATTTTGGGTTTTGTATTTTAATCTACTTACATAAAAATAAACATAGATTCAATAAACATTTATGCAAATTTTATCTTTTATAATGGTGGAGTATTTATGGATATAATAACTAAGTTAATTATGCTTGCTCATATTATCTAGGTTATTAAAGATATGAATTGATATTTATTGATTCTCCCTTTTTTGTATGAATACCACCTTTGGTGGGGTTAGATATTCTTTGTTAACTAAACAAATCAATTAACACCTATGGGTGGGGTTGATAACTAATTTTCTTAATTAAATTAATTCCTTTTTCTAAGAGATTGAAAATGAACCATTTAAAGGCCACTTTTGGTGGGGTTAGACAGTTTAAACTTTATTCAAGGTGTCCAAATTAAACCTAAGAATTTAGTTATCCGAGTACTAACTTTCAAGTTTTAAAACCACTACCGAAAACATGTTGTCAATACATTTTCAGATAATAATTCTTATAAAAACTTTTGAAATAGAGCTTCACTCTAACTACCGGGCGATTATACCATCAAATAAAAGAGCACTTCTCTAAATCAGACCGGATAACTAAACCTTAAAATCTAATTTTCAGGTTTAAGTTTGTAATGAAAAATAATATATTTCTCTCTAACATTCTTAATATAAAATCTTGAATAAATACAAAATCAATTCATTTTAGAGATTTTCACCTATTTAATATTTCTCAAGCATAGCAACGTTATTATTACATCATGTTTACTAAACAACCAACACAGTTAAATTTAATCACAGACAAATTAAATATAACATGTAAGAATAAAGCATAAAAAATAACTGTAAAGAAAATAAAATCCTTATAGAACTTCGACGCTATTCCCGTTGCTGGAAAACCTCCAAGCAGAATTTGCACTTCCATTTATTGAATCAAAAAGCTAAAAAATTACATAAACATAACTAGTTCTTCCCAAAAAGGGAAGAACTCTAAAACTAAGAGAAATTAACTAAAAACTAAGAAAAACTAAAAATCTAAGAAAAGAGAGAAAGAAAGAAGAGAGAAGTGTGTTTTTGAGGTGTTGAAGGTGTCTTTTGAAGTGAAGGGAAGAGGGGTATTTATAGATGAGGATGGAGAGAAAAAATGAGTAAAAAAAATGTTAAAAAAATGTAAAAACGCGTAATAGAAATGCTAAGGTCATTGATGACGTCAGCATGACGTCATGGGGGCGGCTGCACGTGAAAAATGGGGCGAAACGGTCGTCGGCGTGCGCGGATGAACAGTAGCCGCGCGCAGTTTGGCGCAGATGAACAGTAGCCGTGCGCAGCTTGGCGCAGAGGAACAGTAGCCGCGCGCAGCTTGGTGCATATGCACAGTAGCCGCGTGCAGCTTGGTGCGGGATTGCGCGGCTGGGAGGCGCTGCTGTGCACGCGGCTCGGCGCGGCTGGGAGGTGTGGCGGCGCGTTTTCTCCTTTTTGACATTTTTGACCTTTTTGACCCATTTTGTCCAATTTTCGCATATTTGTTGACCTTTCCTCATTTATTTATTAATATATTTGTGATGTATTGCTTCCAGTATTTCTCTTTGAGTCTTTAAGTTACGTTTTTAAGCCAAAATTCCTGAAAAACAATAAAAATACCTGTGATTCCGAAAAAGACAAATATATATAAATATATGATAAAACATATAAATATATATTTTTAATCAATTAATGTGCATAAAATCATGGTTATTTTAGTACTTTTTGAGCACTCATCAGCTTCCTCTTTAGTTTTACTCATTAAAGCTCCTCTAGCTGCAACATCAACTATGGTCTGTGGTTTCTTCATTAATCCATTATAAAATGTTTGCACTTACAACCTAGTAGGAAGACCATGGTGTGGGAATCTTCTTAAAAACTATTTGTAGTACTCACAAGATTCATAAAGTGATTACCCTTCAAATTGTTGAAAAGATGTGATGTCGTTTATTAGCTTAACTATCTTTGAATGTGGGAAGTACTTTGCTAAAGAATTCTGAGCCAATTGACCCCATGTAGCGATTGACTAAGTAGATAGTGCTTGTAAACAAGCCTTAGCCTTATCTCTTAGAAATAAAGGAAACAAGCGAAGAAAAATTGTATCATTTAATACATTTTTCATCTTGAAGGTGTCATATATTTCCAAGAATGAAGTCAAGTGAAGATTTAGGTCATTGTCCACTAACCTTCCAAATTGATTTTCCTATTTGAATGACACCTGGCTTAAGTTCAAATTTGTTAGCATTGGTTCACGATCTATTAACAAATCATTGAGCTTCATCTACTTATGAGACTATAAAATCCCTTAAAGGTTTAAGAACCACAGTACCACATTTATCCCTTATTCTGCCATAACCCTTGATCGATCTTATGCTAACCATTCCTTTCTAAAGTGGAGTAAGGTTCTCTTTATTTTTGTATCAAAAGGTACATGATTTTCACCTGTCAATCACTAAAACAAAAACTAAAAGCTCCAAACTAGTATAATAATAATCGTTATCGATATTTGTTACAAGTACCAAACTCCCCGACAATGGCACCAAAAACTTAACACGTTAACTGCAAGTATATGGGTCGTGTGAGTAATATAATGTACCTAAGTATGTATATCAATCCCATAAGGAGTTGTGTAACTTAAAATCGAGTAGTATTATAATTATTATGAATACCATTTGGACAATAGAAAATTATAAAAACTGAAAAAATAAATGAGAAGTAATTTTAAGTAACAAGACTCAACAACTACGAAGATGTATGAGAAAATGACCTAGAAATCTTACCAAACAATTAAATGATTCTATTAAATCTATTTAATTTCCTCTATATATTAATTGTTGGCCAGACAATTAATAGCATAAAAATCAGATTAAATAATATACTTAAATTGAAATCAAAATTTATATAAAATATTAGATCATTACCTATATAAAATTGGGTTCACAAGACCCCTATATTAATAAATTAGCTAGACATAATTAAGCTCATAAAGCTTCAATTTTCCATAAAGAAAGATAAAAACTACTAAAGAATGGAGAAGCATAAGAGATACACTCACTCTCTTGATTTGTGGCACTAATGTTCTCTTGAATCTTCACAAAATTGGTTCGGTGGACTGGTGGTTTTTCTCTTTAGGTCATTGGGATGTCCTAGGTTGTTTCCACTAAAAAAATCTTTTGTGTTGATATTTTTATTTCTACATTACTTTACGTACATGTGATTGGTTATTTGGCCACTTATGAAATTTTAATTTACCATACTTTTCTAACTATATATTTAGATTCATAACTAAAGGAACTCTCATTTGGTATCAATGCAATCACTATATACACTTAGTGTGACTAGGACCTTATTATGGATCACTTGAGAAAGGGCTGCTCTACAACCCATGCTTCTTACTTTGATGGGTCAAATTACCCATACTAGAAGGCTCGTAGAAGAACCTTGCTAGAGTCTATAGATGAAAGCATCTGGAACTTTGTTCTTTATGGTTGGGAACCACTTACGATTACCTATGAGAACATAGTCACTCCTAAGCCTAGTAATGAATGGACCAATCAGGATAAAATTGTTAGTAACTGGAATCAAGAAGGTATTAATGTTATTTTTAGTGTTGTGTTTACTAATGAGTTTTATCGTATTTCATATGTTGAAACTACTAAGCATACTTGGGATGTTTTGAAGGTTACCTATGAAGGTACTTGACAAGTTAAACGAAAAAACCTTTGCATGCTTAGTACTCAATTTGAGAATATTATGATGAAAGAAGATGAAACTTTATCTAAATATTTTATTAGATTATGTGATATTACTAATACCTTTGTCAATCTTGGATAGAAAATTGATGATTTCAGGATGGTTTGAAAAGTTCTCTACTCATTACTATATCACTTCCATGCAAAAGTCATTGCTATTAACTAAAGCAAGGATGTGAACACCATCAAAATAGAGGAACTTGTTGATTCACTTCTAATCTTTGAGATGATCTTTTGAAAACATCCAAAGAATAAAGGTGTCACTTTCAAAATTGCTATAAGTGAAGATAGTGATAATGATGATGAAGAACTGGCACTCTTGACTAGAAGATTGGACAAAATCCTCAACAACAATAATCCTCGCAACAAAAGACAATCAAGTTGTCAAAATGATCAGAATCTGAGAGAATTCAAATATGTAATTTCTGATGGTAAGAAATCTAAAACCGTAGGACCTCAATGTTTTGAATGTATGGGTTTTGGTCACTTCGTAGTTGATTGTGTAGATAAGAAGAACCAAACTAGAAGAGCTTTTAATGCTACACTTTCTAACTATGAAAGTGATAAGGATAATCCAATTGAATTTGGCACCAACTACTTAGCATTTACTATAACTACTAGTGGAAAATCTACTAAGTTTGACATTGATTCAGATGATAAGAAAAGTGATGTTGAATTTCTACTCAATAAATTTAATTTCACTAGTATTAATGAAGTGTTCATAGATTATGTAAGATGCATAAAGAAATTAGCTAAACTAAATGACAAACTTAAATCTATTGACATAAATTCCTTAATTATAGAAAAAGAAAAAAATGAACTGTCTATATATGCTAATGCCTTGAATTAAAGTCTTGTAGATGTTAAACAAGAAAATAAGATTCTCACATAGGAACTTGAACAATCAAAAGAAACTATGAAGAGATTAATTATTAGAGCTAAAAGGCTAAACAAAAATCTAAATTATGGAAAATCTGTTGGAGACAATAGAGGATTAGACCATATAGGTGAGAATTCTACGACATCATCTTCAAAAACAATTGATTTGTAAAACCCTCCAACTCACCTTCTTCACAGGCTACAAATACAATTTAAATAGTAAAGACTACTATGGTAAGGCTTTCTAACACTACTCCTAATGTTACTCATTATACATAAAGAATAGTTGCATCTATGATCGAAAAATCTATTAAGTTTATGCATGTCTGTCATCATTATGGTAGAAAAAGTCATATTAAGCCCAAGTGTAGATTTTTGATGAATATTCCTAAATCTAATAATAATTTCCATACTTATTATAGTAGGACTCATAACTATCATCCATCTATTCATATTGCATCATATTCTAGGATGAACAAAAATTATGGTAACATGTTCAAAAATCCTTCTAGAAAGCATAAAGTTGTTGGCTCAAAGAGGCAAGTGAAATTCAATATATTTAATTCTAGAACTAATTTTCATCATCCTATCATGAATGCTACATCTTAATTTAGGATGAATGTAAGATCTAAAGGTAAGTCCAAGAATATGCCAATGAAAACTAATGTAGTTATTTCCAACCCAAAGATATAAAGAAAACAAAATTAGAGAAATTTTGGGTTAGGAATGGTTGTCTCTTTCCAATCATTGGACCATCATTTATTGTTTACCTAGATACTTTTGTTTTAGTGCTTAGTTGACCTTATGTGAACATCTTTAGTTTGATTATTTGTTTTCATTTTTATTGATGTTTCTTAGTTTAAAAAAAGAGAGGGAAGAAGCATGCTTTAACATTAACATGATCATTACATACTCTACTCATATTTATTTTGATTGGCTACACATTATACAATGGATATTTTGACTTGTGTATTTACATATTTTTCACACCTGTGATCGATGTTGACATGAACATACTCACTAGACACATAATTATGTCATGCTAGAAGTTTACCATTACTTATGAGAGATTTTAGGGCATGAGATAACCTTGACTATGAAAATTATGGTTGAACTTTGTCTTTCATTGTATAAAATGCTGCTATAAGAGAGACACCTAGTTTTGAGAGGGCTACCTACTATGATGTGTAAAACCTACAATAGTGAGAAAAATTGCAATTGCTTTTCCATACACACTCCCTAACAAACTTGCAATTGCTTTTCCATACACACTCACTAACAAAATGCACATTTAGCTCAACATGTTTTATTTTTGAATGTAAAATAGGGTTAGCTGCCAAACTAATAGCACCAAGGTTATCATACCATAAAATTGGTGCAGATTTGATTAAAATGTGAAGCTTATTGAGCAATACTTTTACTTAACAAACTTCAGAGGCTGCATTGGCTAAAGAACAATATTAAGTCTCTATGCTTGATCTTAAGACTGATGTTTGCTTGCAAGAGAACCAGCCAACAATGTCAACACCTAGAAAACAAAAATACTATAAATACACCTTCAATTATCCATATCTACCTCCAATCAGTATCTGCAAATCCTTACACTACCAGTTGGCTACAAGCCATAAGCACTAGACCATGCATGAGAGTGCCACGTAAATAACGTAGAACCCTTTTTTTTATATAGAAAACCAATGACTAACCTTTGATGTAGGCATAAACTAATAGCACTTATTAAAACCAAAGGATAAATCATGCCTAGTAAGAGAAATGTATTGTAAAGCTCCCACAATACTCTTATACAATCTAGGATTATCAAATGCAACATCACTTGAGGCATTAAGAGAAACATTAGACACCATAGGTGTTGAACTTGACTTGAAACCTTCCATTTTTGCTTTGACAAGAATGTTCTTGATATACTTGCTTTAAGCAACCAATAAATCTCTATTTTCCAAATGATGAACCTCAATTCCTATAAAATAACTAAGTTGTCCCAAATATTTTAAGGACAATTGAGTACTGAGTCTTAATCAAACCCTAAACCTCTAATTCAATACTATCAGTGACAACATCCACATACGTAAGAAGAAATATTATAGAACTAAAATGGTTTTAAAAAATGGAAGAATCTGCCCTTGTGTTTTGAAATCCTAGACAAATAAGAAAGCTTATAAAAGTGTCAAACCATGCCCTTGGAGCCTGTTTAAGACCATAAATGATTTTGTTTAACTTGCAAACATATTGTGGGAACACTAAATCCTCGAATCCTTGAGATTTTTGCATATACATGATCAACCCATGAATTGTATTCAATGACTACGCAAGTATACGTACCACAATAAGTAATATAATGATAAGAAACGATCATTCTCATGAAGATTATGTTATTAGAAATCAATTTTTTATGTTTTTATATTTTAAGAAAGTAAAATTAAAATAACTACAAATAAATAACAATAATTAATTAAATCAAATTTGGAAATTAAGAAGATATATGAGAAAATATCTAGGAATACTTACTCCTCCAATTTTCTAAACATGTGAATCACTAAAACCCCCCAATATAATTATCAATTAATAACATGATCAATTGAATCTAACATAGCTAGCCTATATTCCTCTCTCAAGTAAAATACACACCATTTAGTAATTAACTTAATCCCAATCTCATGCAAATTAAATTGCATACAACCCATTAAGTTCATCAATTATGAATCACATACATAAGAATCATATATCTCTACCTAGAAACTATGAATGTTATTTAATCAAGACAAATAATTAAATAATTCTTACAAATATATTTAATTACCTCTATAGATCAATTGTTGGCTAAACAATTAATAGTATAAAACTCATATTAAATAATATAATTAAATTAAAATCATAATTGAGGTAAAATATTAGATTATCATTGTAGAAAATTGGATTCATAATACCCCTAGATTAATAAATTGAGATGACATAATTTAGTTCATAAAGAAAGACATAAAAATTGATAAAAAAAAGGAGAGGAAAAAGAAATACAATCAATCTCTTGAATTATAACACCAATCTCCTCTTGAATCTCTACCAAAATTGTATCTTCTTTTGAATTTTTCTGTGTCTTTCTCTATTCTTGGCTCCAAAAACTGATAAAAGTTATGTTAATTTTGGCTTCTTAGGGTTTATGAAGAAAATAGGGGGTTAAATATAGCTCAGGTGGAATTTGGACCGTCAGATTAGCTTCAGATCAGCTTCAGATCAAGGGCTGAGATGAAAAAGAGGAAAATTAATAACTCTAACCAATAAGAATGCGACATATGGAACACGATATTCACTAGATGAATCAACAAACGACGTGTGACATGAGAGACTCATCTCGGTCAAACCATGCTGAGTCACCAAAACATGGTAGGACATGGTTCATGGTTATGTACTACATGGTGCCCAGGTGGGATGAATGGATGAATAAGGTGGTGACGCATGGCAAGAGCATTGAAAAAGCGATGAACATGTAATGAACACGATGTTGACCAATGGCGAGGCATTGTGTCATTCTATACAAATGGATTTGCGTGATTCTCCTAGTCCAATTATGTGTCATCCATGTGGCTTGCTCGTCAGGTCCCATTCTTGTGGCAAATTTTGATTAGTCTTACATTAAAAATTTATAAATAATCCATAAAAATTCAAAGCAAATCCCAAAAAATTCCAAAAATTATATTTTCACCTCTTTTCACTGGATAGTTTATATTTGAACATTTTTAACCCCAAAAATACTACTTATTAGATAAAATAAGCAAATATTAAGTAAAAAAATACACTAATGACTCTACTTTCATAGTATCATCAATACACTTCCTCATGTAACTGTCCATTAAAAAAGGTATTGTTTATATCTAGACAATGCAATTTCCACTAGAAATAAAATGCAAGAGTTAAAAAAATTCTCACAATCACTTGTTTAACAACTAGACTAAAAGTTTCTAAAAAATCAAAACTAGATGTATGCTTGAATCCTTGTGCTACAACTCGATATTTTCTTTTATCTAGCTTAACAACTTTTTTACTTTGAAAATACACTTGGTACATATAAATTTCTTATCTTTTGGAGCTGGAACTAACATGTAAGTGTCATTTTTAACCGATGCATCAAATTATACCTACATTGAGGCCTTACATTCCAAAGTACACAAATTATGTTTCAAAAATGATGGTTCAAGTAGATTGAAATCAAGTAAAATGGAGACAAAAACCTTTAGTTGAAAAATGCCCATTTTGGAGCTAGTATACATAGAATGAGTGTTGTTAGGAACAACAACTCGTGACTCTAAAAGAGGAAGAGAAATAGACTCAACATAGTGATCTGTGACAATAGGAACAACACTATTAGGAAACCAATATAGGTAAAGACAACTGTGAAGAACTCATACAGTTTGACTATAAAGAGGGCATAAACTAAGCTGATTTTGACACATGCTTAGTACTAAAATCAGGTGACAAAGACATAACAATTGACTAAAGAAATAAGACAAAGAAGCATTAGTCGGTACACTAGTTGATGATGACTTAATAAGAACAAGTATGATAGTATTTACAAGTTTTGAACCTGTCACAAAGGATGAAAGAACTAAAGAATTAGCAAAAGAAAATTTAAACTCATCAAAAACCACATCCATGCTGATATACATTCCAAAAAAGTGTAAGGAAGTGATCAAGCCTCTAGCTTATTAGCTGCATAAAGTCTTAAACCAGGAAATGATAGTTTGGTTTTTGAAAAAAATAACTTTTCCAGAGGACTGGTATCACTAAGAATAGGAATGGGTAATTTTTTTATGATAGAAATACTTGAGAAGAAAGCTTCATCCCAAAATTGCACAGGCATGGAAGCATGAGAGATTATAGACGTTTCTAGCATCATAATGGTCCTATGTTTTCTTTCAGCTAAACCATTCTATATATGAGAATAAGGACAAGACTTGGTGTTTGAAACCATATTGAGCAAGAATAGATATCAAACCTTGATATTCACCAGCCTAATATAATTGCAAAACCTTAATTTTGTGATTAGTTTATAATTCAGGTTGTGCTTTAAACTAAATAAAAGTTTGAGTTGCTCCAGATTTAGTTTTTAAAAAATAAATCCAAATATATTGAGTATACTCATTAATAAAATGAATATAATAATGAAAATCATTCATAGATTCAGAATGCACTACCTCTAAAGGACTAGATGCTTGAGAATAAGATAAAGAAAAAGGTAAGGTGTGACTTTCCCATTTGATACAAAACACAAATAGCTTTTAAATTGATTGAATCATTACAATATGGAATATAAGTTTTTGTAAGGATTGAAGCATGGCCTAGACAACAATGCATACAGAAATGTTAGTATACTAACTTACAAAAGAAATTTTATTCAAAGGAACTTTAACCAAAATCAAAACTAAAAGGAATAGAAGAAGAAACAATAGACTGTAACTTTTGAAGTTTGAGATTAAACATGTAAAGACCTTGATAAACTTTTCTTTCAAGAAGCACCTCCTTACTAACCAAATCCTTCACATAACTTGAATAAGGATAAAGCTCAAAGAATACACATTTATCTTGAGAAAATGTAGAAAAGCTTAATAGATTTTTAGCTATTTGTGGAATATGTAAAATATTTTTAAGAATAAGACTTTTCTTATGTAAAATTCAATTTCAAAATAATTAAAACCAACATTAGTGATAGTTAGACCCTTACTACTTCCAACAAGCAATTGATCATTACTTGTGTAATTCTCTGAGATAGCTGGATTAGCTGGATTAGAAGTCACATGGTGACTAGCTCCTAAATCTAGATACCGCACAGGTTCAGGAGACATATCCCAAGGTAACTGAATAATTCTTATTTATTGTATATTTTTTAGAGCATTTGTACAATGATACTTGTTTACATTCTACCTTTCATACTACAACTAATTTGTACAACACATTTAGTAAATTATACTACATTAATGAGACTTGCTTTACACACTTGTAACTAAATTACAGCTATACAAATTGTATTTAACATGCTACAATGAAGGCTATTGATCATAGTGTAGATGTGCACTATAAGTACACCATAACAACTATACTTTTACTACACTAGCACACCACATAACCCTTCGTGCCTTTGCATTTGTTATTCTACAATTCCAATGCACACCATATAAGCTTTCATTGCATTCCTTCTATGTACATGCACCATGCCAACCTTGCATTATAATACTCGATCCCCATGCATTATACTAGATTTTACAAACACTTTTGCAATATAAATTATTTCACATATATGCTAGAACTAGCATTTGGTATATTTTACATCTATACTAATTAGGATGACAATTTAACTACATAAAAAAAATCTATTTCTCTTAACTTATTGTCTCATAACAACCTAGGTGGCAATCATTTATTGGTCAAGAAAAGTAGGTCCAGCTATCTTTCTAATAAATGATATGTGTTGTTGTGAGACACTAAGTTAATATAAATAAAAGTGATTTTAACTATAATATAATATTATTAATTATGTATAATTTGGAACAATTAACAATTAATATTTATGTGCTATGAGTTATTTTCTTAGTTGAGAATGAAAAGCTTTCTAATTTACTCAACTTGGCACACCTTATCAATAAATTTTATCAAATAAATTTGTAACTTTCTCAATACTCTCAATATCTAAATCCCAATCCAATATAAAATGCTTGCAACATATTTGACACATTGTGTTGGATAAGTTAAGTATAATTGATTGGACTGAATTGTATTATAATTAATCTGCATAATCTTACTTCTGTGAACAACCTATGTAATGAAAACAATGTCGTTATTGAATTTCATCCTACTAGGTTTTTTGTGAAGAACATCAATACTTGCTAGCTCAAGAAGTAGCTAAGGGTGGTATACACAAGATAAAAGGTTGGGTATCATCACCATGCACATATATATCCACATTTTCTACCATTAATAAGACTTCTAGTATTGTTTTTGTTTTTTCTACATTATCAAGAATTTTATGTTTATGGTTGATGAATATTCTTGATATATATGGATATTTTTCCTTAATACTAAAAATGAAGTACATGGTCTGTTTAAAAAATTTATGGCTATGGTGGATAAAAACTTTCCACACAAGGTGAAGGCAGTGCAGTCAAATGATTGTGGAGGAGTTTCAGTTTTTGACTTCTCAAATGAGGAATAAGGGTCTTATTCATAGAAATTCTTGCCTAGTGGTCTTTGAATAAAATAGTGTAGTAGGAAAGGGATGGCTTTGTTGCTACAGAGTAGTTTGAACCTAAAGTACTATTATATGCATTTACGATTGTTGTTTATGTGCTAAACAGATCACCAATAAATATTTTGCATGACAAGAACCCTTTTGAGGTTTTGTACCACAAGCAATATGATTATGATTTTCTGATATCATTTGGCTCTCTATGTTATCCTTGCATCCTTTTAATCAACATATACTCGAACCATGCTTAGTGATTTTTGTGTTCTTGGGGTATGCTACCCAATAGTATGGTTATCTATGTTGGGATAAAGCTAGTGGTAAATTTATTACTAATAGGCATATGAGGTTTGATGAACACATTTTTCCCTATCTATTTGGTTTAGATGTGTCTATAGCCATAAAATAAGAAGTTAAGAACTTTTATTCACTACTTTTTCCACCTTCTATTCTAAGGCCTTCAAAAAACACTCACATTCCATAGTCCCCTAATGTATTATCATCTTTACACACTAGACCTAGTTCTCAGTCATCTCTCAGTATGCCTCACGCTTTACATGATTTGTCACCTATTCCTACACCCAATGAGTTGTATTCTTCTTCTTCTCATTCACTAGCATCTTTAGCTGAAGTGCCTAAGCTCTCAAGTGAACTATTTCTATAGTTGCTACCTTTATCTTCTATTCCTCTTCTCAACGATTTAGTTTCAATTCCTTCAAATTTTATTCATCCAAGGGCAAACACATTCTAGAACTGGTTGATAAGAGTCAAATTATTGCATTTTTGTTATGATTTAAATGTTGATATTTGTGTGAAAATTGCGTTTATTTTATTATTTAATCCACAAATGTCATTTCACGGGTATTTCGTGTTTAAAGTGCAATTTCAGGTAAAATCATGATTTTGGAGAAGTTTGGGACAAAGTTCAATGATTGGGATTGAGTGAAAATAAAAAGAAAACAAAGTTTAAAAATTTAGAACTCCCGCCGACGGCTAGATTAATCTCGCCGCCGGTGAAAATCCTACAGAAAGCTGGGCGAAAATCTTCCTGAGAGCACAAATTTTGGCAAATTCATCTCGCTGCCGGCCAAATGCATCTAGCCGCCGGCCACATTAATTTGGCCGCCGACCAAAATCGGAAAACCAAAAAAATTATTTTCTAGAAATGTCGCCGTCAACGAGTTTCGTCCGAAAACACATTTTTTTTCTTGTTTTGTTCCAAAATTACCCCCAAAACCCTAGATCTATATATACAATATGATGGAGAAAGGGGACACGGTAGAAAGAGGAGTTCAAAGACATTTTTGGAGGAGAAAAGGCAATTTTGGAGAGAAAGTTTGGAGAAGCTTTAAGGATCATAACCATTGTTGCTACCTAGTCTTCATCTTCAAGAGTTCTTCATCTCTTCTCCTTAGCCTTCATATTCTGCATTTTATTAAGATTTTTTATTCATGGATTCAATTGAGATAATGGTTGTTCTTATTTCCTTTATGAACTAATTCGTTTTTGCTAAGGCTATGATGTAGTTAAATCAAGGAAATCTGATTTCTTTTGTTATTGTTATATGAATTCATTTTTTTCAAGTTGAGTATTTATTTCCATGCTTAATGCTTTTAAATTTCTGATCAAGATTTAGATGATTTGTTGCATTATATTGAGACCGAGAGGAGATGTGTAATGAATGCTTCTTGTGATAAATACTGTATGTTGAATGTGAGTTTGACACCTAATGCATGATGTATGTGGTTATTCTAGAAATTCCATAAATCGTAATGTGCTTATTTGTGATTAAATCTTCATAGAAATATAGTTGGTTTTCATAGATAAGTAATTATAATATAACTTGAGAGAGAGTATTAGATAAGTTTGGGTTTTTCAACCATCACTTTTAGCTTTGATTCTCATATAACATGACTTAAAATCGGATTGAATTGATTTAGCGAAATCAAATGCCTTAGCATTTTTAATCATTTGTGAACAACATTAAATTTTGTTATTTGCATTTAGTTTTATGTTAATTTGCTTTTAAAACAATTTCAACAATTCGATTTTCAAATAAAATTAGGGTTAGTCAATTTCGGTACTTAGTAACACCATTCCTTGTGAGTTCGATATCCGTACTTTTTGTACACTTGCGAAAATAAGCATCACTGGTTCTCAAGCCAAAAGTTTTCACAGTCACATCCTCAGTTACTTTTCTACATCATCCTAGCTGTTATGTAGAATCTAAGGTGTACTCAAGTGGGAGGAAGCTATGAAAAAAGGAATTTTTGGCATTGATAGCAAACAACACATAGGAACTAGTGACTTTTCCAGATAATGTTGATCCCATTGGTAACAAATAGGTGTATGAAACCAAAGTAAAGAGTGATTGTTTGCTTGAAAAATATAAAGAACATAATGGCCAAAGGGTATGACATTTATGAGATTTATTAGTTAGTTAACTATGTTTGTTCAAAATTAATTAGGTTATTAAAGATATAAATTAAGGTTATTGATTTTTCCCTTTTTGTATGAAAATATTCTTAAGTAGTGATCAAATTATTTGTTAATAAAATTAATTAATATCCATAGACGGGAATCGCCAACTAATTAAATGAAATTATTTTTTGTTTCTAAGGAAATAACAAACCATCTACATCACTACTTTAGGTGGAGCACTTAATTTAAATTCTTATTCAAGGTATTAAAAGTAAATCCTAAAGCTTAGGTTTCAAATTTTAAATCTATAACAAAAAATATGTCAATCAACATATTTTCATTAATAAACTTTGTAGAAATATTTAATGAAATATAAAATTAATTTATTTTATAAAAAAACATGATAACTAATATCCCATAATAATATTTTGTCAAACATGCTTAAATTTATTGAGTGATAAACAAGTTAAAAATAGCATTCAAAAAAGAAACATAAAAATTGGATATGTAAATAATAGAACATAGTTAAAATTAATACATTAATGTATTCTTTGGTTTATATAACTATTGTAATAATATGTGATATGAAAAAATCACCAAAAAGATCTGCCTATATTGTTTATTGAATTAAAAGTATTATAGAAAAACTAAGAAAAATAAAACTATACAGCTACTACAAATTTCTATCTAAACATTTTCCTATATGATTCTATTATCTTATGCATTTGTAAATAGAAAACACGAGTAAATTTATAGCTAAAATTTGGCGAGAAAATGGATTGTGAAGAATTAATCATCGTGCTCTATGGCCCATGATACATTTTGGTTCATCATGTTCTAAACCGAAAGAATCGTGCTACGACACAACATTTCTCCATCGTGGCATAACTCAAGCTACTTGAATTTCATGTTTAATAGAGTGGAGTGTGCCACGACTCACAATACTTCATGTTGTGGCTAGTATTTCTTTAGTTCACTTTCTTATTTCACCCTTTACAAATTGGTTGGATTACATATATGCTTTACTCGTATTATTATTTTAATCTTCTTGAAAGTTTATTTAGCTACAAATCTAATTCGCTAGAGAGGATGAATAGATAATTAGCAAAAATATGAAAAATTAAAATTTTCGCAACAATTAGTCAAGTAATCGCGTGTAAATAAACTAATTTAAAAAAATTATAATAACGCATGATATTTTTAGGTGGAAACAACCTAGGCCACAATAATTACCAAAGAGAAAAACCATCGGTCCACCAGACCACTTAACTATCCACTATGAAAATAATGTTCAATTACAAGGTTAAGACTCAAACTACCTAGCAAGGTACTATACACATGTAACCTACTTACAAGCCTCTACTTTATTTCATAGTATCCATAAGCAAGGTGTTGGGATACAGACCAACGTTCTGATTCAGTTGGCACCTAAAAGGTTAGAACAATAATACAAGTGCAAGGTATGTCCTAGTATGGATTAAACAATGAAAAAACCTAACTAGATGATTTAATAGAATAATAGATAAATCAAAATAACTACCAACATTAGAACAAATGTTTAAGCACAATAATTCAAATATTATAGGCTTTTTAATCAATTAAACACAACAACAAAATGTTTGATAAACTGACCAATGAGAAAATCCTGATAGAAAGATTTTTGTAGAATAGTTTAAAGAGAAATCTTAGAATGCAAAAGTCGATTCAAGTATGATTAATTAAGATATAGAGCATTAAGTTCTTTATATATGAATATTGAATCCCTAATGCTTCGTTATAGTCTAATTACAATTATGTCCATTAAAACATTTATATACTAGTAAATAATAGAGATAAAATAGTAATTGACATATTTGGCTTGAGTAAAAGTTAGGTTAAAGTTAAAAACCTGGCTGCTCGATCAATCTAATCAATCCTCGATCAATCTTGGGTAATAGATTTTTTTTAAACAAGTAGATTGATGTACTCAATTTTTGATCGATCTAATCAATCCTCGATTGATCTTGGGTAATAAAATTGTTTTTGAAACAAGTGGATTGATGTACTCAATTTTTCATCGATCTAATGCTCAATCTATTGAACATTAGTATCTCGATCGACCTATCTCAATTTAAAATTAACTTGGTGCCTTTTTATCAAGGTAGATCGATTATTGATCGATCTAGACATGTCTCGAGGGATTGAGTGACCAATAAGAAAAATATTCCTATATGCCTAATATGAAATCAAACATGCATAAAAACAAATATAAACCTCAAATGTATTTGTTGGACCCTCATAGTTTCTTTGGCTTGAAAAATCTTCTTAAAAGACTTACATAGAAACTAAAATTAAATTTAACTATTTTCTTCACGATTATAGCCAACGCTCATAAACCTTACATAGTGAAAATATACTATGATCTAATGAAACCATCTTCGCTTGTATCTCGACAGCTCATGTTTACATTGAAAGAAAAAAAAACATAAACAACCAAAAAAACTTGTCCCGAAAGACTCATTATTCATTAGTTTAGTGTATATATAAATAGAAAAGTAAAGAATATTTATAAGAGTGAGTAATAAACATATAGAAATTAAAAACACAATTCTCCCTATGTGTAATATCTCTAAAAAAGATTTTCAAAGTAATTCTACCCCTAAAATGGTTCTCCACTTTTTGTAGATTTTTTAATTACAGTTCTTATTTTTCTCCCCTTATTTGTCATATGAATAAAGAACTAAAAAAAATACAAGCATGGATATTGCATTTTCATTTAAGATGAATCTAAAATCTAAAAACAATCAAGAAAATAAACAATAAACAGAAAAAGTACACATTAATAGGTGAAACAAATGTAGTGTATTGATTGATATGATCCATGTATAGCAATAAATAGATATCAAATGCACTTCAAAACATAAAACGTCAAAAAAATGACATTGAAACAACCAATATAATAGTATAAAACAAAAAAAACAAGATAAAGATAAATCATTGTCTTGGAGATTGAAACACATACTATGAGTGGATATCCTTGATCATGGAATGCATTGACTCTTGTCGTTCGTCTATGGAAATCATCCTTTGTTCTATACCATCCACTTTGGTTAACAATGCTTCCATTCTCATATATACTTCATTTTCAAACAAGTCCTGACGAGAAGGCATAAAAGCAAGCATATTTTCCATATCTTTATACCCAAATATAACATTTGGAACTCTACCACTAGTTCTAATAGTAGCAAATCCTCCTCCACCAGTATCGACATTAGTGGATGTCTATCTCTTTGAAGTTTGGTCAGATAATCTTAAGATTGTTGACTTTCCAATGTCACCTATCAAGCACACGAAATTAGAATCCCATATTAGTGGTACACCCATAGCTAGAATCAATTGGGTGTTGAGATAACCATAAGGAAGACTGATCCTCGGTTTAACATTCTAAGATTGGTTTATGATTTTGTTATAAATGATTGTACCTATATTTAATGCAATTCCTTTTCTAACAAAGTATAATATCTTGCCATGTAGGTAGCAAATCTTAGATGAGTACTTGGATGGAAATAGATTTTCACATACCATCTTGTTCAAAACTTCATAGAAAAGAATGAATCCACCTTAAATGCATATTTGTCTAGCATTGAGATCAACATGATGTGAAAAAGAAATTTTGGTCAAAAAAATTGCATTGGTGATGTTATACCATTCCAAGTGAAATCAGAATCCCTGGTGTTCGTGATAGATAAAAATGTGTTGATTCTCTGGGTCGAGATGTCAACTATTTTATTTTGAACAAAAACTTTATAACTCATTGGCCTAAGGTGATGAGTTTTGGGTCAATATTGGCATAAAATTCATGAAATACAGTAGGTAACATAATTTTATGGGTTTGAATAAGTATTGCTAACCTAGAGCCCTAATGGCTCATGTGATTCCTATTCGTGAAAATCAATCCAAGTTATTCCACACTCATAAAAAATTGGATGTTTTGCAAAATCAGTTTGATACATTAATTCAAATTCGTCATCCCACCATTAATATGAATGTGGAGCAAGATCACCACGAGGAAGTTCACGTTTCCTAATAGACATAAAAAACTAAGCATAAACCTAAAAAGTCAAAAATACCCCTTGAACTAAAAAATAGCTAAATTGATGGAATTTTTTCAAATATTTGCAAAATCAAGGTCAATAAACTAATGTTGGAGTATAGAAAATGAATATATGACAATTATTGAATAAACAAATGTGTTTGTTTGGAAGGAAAATGGAGAAAAAGGATTGAAGTGACTTTTGCTTAAATGTGATTTTTTTTGTAGAGATTGATGCTAGAAAAGTGAATAAAAATCAATTGTAAGTGAAATAGGAGCAAAAATAAGTGCATTTGATGGAGTTTTGAGTGTAAATTGAGAGGGGCATAAGAAAAGGAGGCAAGGGTTCATAAGGCGGAGGGAAAAAGAAGATGAGTATATAAATTGAACCTATTCGATTGATCGAGATTAATGTCGATCGATCAACATTCATATTTCAATCAATCGATAATACTGCCGATCAATCAACAATCATAATTCTTGAAAATTACAAAACTATCCCTAAGTCTTATATCTACTCAAATATTTCACGTAAACACTCAAAAAATAAATAAATAATTCAGAAAAAGATTTAATAAAAATACAATGTTTTTAATCAAGATAGTAGATTTATTTAAATATAAACTTCACTCAAATAATCAATTTTAAAATAAAAATTATAATTTAACAAAATTGAATTATTTGCAGTATGCATAAGCATTCTGATAAAGCATATATACATTTTTAAATACATGGTGACATAGTGACAATTGCTCAAAATATTAAAAATATTGAAATTGCAATAGTATGTTCATTAGTCATTCATGATTAATTGTGAGAGATTTAAAGAAAATGAGTATCACCTATCATGAAAAACTGTAGTTAAATTCAAACATGTATAAAATAAATTTTACTTGCTAAGAGAGAACTTAATTAAATTTTTTTAATTTTTTCTCATTATTTATGATAATTTTTTATATGAAGGATTGATTATTTATTTTTCTTTTTGTATAACCATCTGTCACTCTTTATTTTTGTGCATGCAAATTGCTTTTTATCTATTTCCTTTATCATATTAATTTTTGAAAGAGATATACACGAACCAATATACCTAGTATGGTGAATTTTACACTATTTATGAAGTAGACCTCTCTACTAACTACGTTACCTTCACACATCACAATAGATAGCCCCCTTAAAACTAAGTGTCTATCTATAACATCATTTTATAAAGTGAAAAAATAGAGTTCAAACATAATTTTTGCAATCAAGTTTATCTCAAGCCCTTAAATCTCACACAATTAATTACAAACTTCAAGCATGACATACTTATGTATTCAATGAGTGTGTGAGTGGCTTCTTTGTTAACATCGATCAGTTGATGTAAGGAAAAATATAAATGCATAGAACACAATACTTAATTATACAATTAATAATTAATCAAAATAAATTAAGTTATGTAAAATATTTATTTTCTTGATCCAAAATAATATTTGAAGTTTATGTCAATATTAGAACAATTATACTCCTTTGAAAGTTTTTTTTTAAATAATATTTTTTAAATAAACTAAAACAAAATTAAGAATCAAACAACTAAGTTCAAACTTAGAAATAAACAATTAAACTAGTCAAACTAACATGTTCAGGTAGAGTCAATCAACCACAAAATAAAACATTTTAGATGAAAAAGAAAGATAATTAGTTGTCCAAAAAAATGCAATCTTTTCTAACCCAAGTTTTCTTGAATTTTGTTTCGTAATGTTCTTGGGTTTTGATTCAGCTAACTTAGTTATTTTTGACATGTTCTTGGATTTACCCATATTTTTGCATTTCTTTTTCTTTTTCATCATTTGGTAAAGATATAGCATTGATGTATGAGTGATGAAAATTAATTTCAGAATATTAAGCATGAAAGACATTGTTAAAATATGGATATGTCACAAGAAATCTACAATTATTCTAATATGACCTTTTCTACCACAGTTATGAAAAGTAGGCACAAATTTAACATGTTTTTTAATCACAGGTGCAACTATTCTTTATGTGTAGTAGAATACAATAGGAGTAGAGTTAGAAGGTCTTACCAATTGAGTTTTTGATGTTGAAAGTATACCAAACTCAGTTGATTTTGAAAAATATGGTGTAGTATGCTCATCTACATATCCTTGCCCTCTCTTGTCTCTAGGAGGTTTTCCATACTCTAAAATTTTGTTCAACCTTTCAGTTCCAATGGTTAGCCTTTTTACAGCTTCTTTCAATTGTTCAAGTTCATATACCAAATTTTGTTTTTTCTAATCTAAACCTACAAGACTTGAATTCAAACCATTAATACACTCAAAAAATTCAAGTTTTTTTTCTTTTTTTAGTACTAATGAATTTATTTTATAGGATTTTAGTTAAGTCTAGTCAATTTTACAAGTAATCTATCCTTTTTCTTTTTACATCCTATTAAAACTATGAATAATTTAGTAATACTAGTGACATTAAATTTATTAAGTAAGAACCTAGAGTCACTTTTCTTATTGTTTGAATTAATAATAGATTTATTGGAGTATCCACCAATTTTTGTATTAAATACCAGAAAGTTGGTGTTACTATTTTCTAATTCAACTGGAGTTTCGTTGCCACTATTAGAGTCAGTAAGTGTAGTATTGAAAGCTCTTCCAATTTTATTTGTCTTATTTGCACAATCAGTTGTAAAATGACCATAACCCATACATTTAAAATATTGAGGTCTAGTGGGTTTAGATTTCTTACAATCGGAACTCATAGATTTGAGTTTTTTTAGATTCTGATCCTTTTGATGACTTGATTGTCCTTTGCTCTGATGGTTCTTTTTATTGAAAATTTTTTATCTTCTAGTTATGATACCAGTTCTTCATCATCATTATCACCATCCTTAATCATTGTTGTTTTGAAAGCAACAACTTTGTTATTTGTAGGAGTTCAAAAGGTAATGTCAAAAGTGAGAAGTGAGTCAACTAGCTCCTCAATTTTAATGGTGTCCACATCTTTGCTTTCATCTATTATGGTGACTTTTTCATAGAAGTGATTTGGTAAGGAGCACAATATTTTTCTAACCGACCTAAATTCCTCAATTTTCTCACCAAGATTAGCAAAAGAGTTAGCAATATCACTTGATTTAGTATAGAATTCAAAAAATGTTTCATCTTTTTTTATTCTGAGATTTTCAAATTGAATACCAAGCATGGAAAGTTTAGTTCATTTAAATTGTATGGTGCCCTCATAGGCAACCTCTAAAATATCCCAAACATGCTTAGTAGTATCAATATGTGAAATACGATGGAACTCATCAGCAAACACAATGCTAAAGATAGTATTAATACCTTTCTGATTTCAGTTACTACCAATTTTATCTTCAATGGATCAATCTTTCTTAGGCTTAAGAATGACTACATTATCTTTGGTAATCGTATGTGGTTTCCAACCATAAAGCACAGAGTTCTAGACACTCTTATCTATAGATCATAGAAAGGCTTTTATACAAGCCTTCCAATAAGGGTAATTAGACCTATCAAATTAAGGTGCACAAGTTATAGAAGAACTCTCTCTCAAATGATCCATAACAAGGTCCTAGGAAAACACTAAGTAAATATAGTGACCTGCTCTGATAGTAATTGAAAGTTTATCTAGTTATAGATCTAATTAGCTAAAGGGGGTGAATAGATAATTAGTAAAAATATGACAAATTAATTTTTTTGTAGACAGGTAGATATGCAATCATGTGTAAAAAAAATAATGTAAAAAATTAAAACAACACACAAGATTTTTAGGTGAAAACAACCTATACCACAATAATGACCCAAGACAAAAACCACCGATCTATTGGAGTACCTAACTATCCACTATGAAAATAATGTTCGATTAAAAGGCTAGAGCTCAAACTGTCCACCAAGGTAATGTCCCCAAGTAACCCACTTATAAGCCTCCACTTTCTTTAATAGTCTCCATAAGCAAGCTATTCAGATCTGGACCAATATTCTGATAAACTCAGTCACACAAGTTATTAAACCTATTCAGCTGGCACTTGAAAAGTTAGCATAATAACACAAAAACTCAAATATTGTAGGTTTGTTAATCAATCAAACACAATCAAAAAATGTTTGATAAATTAACTAATGAAAAAGACTAATAGAAAGATTTTTACAAAACAAATTTAGAGAGAGAGCTTATAATGCAAAAGTTAATTCAAGTATGGTTAATTAAAATATGGAGCATTAGGTTCTTTATATAGAAAAGCCCTAATGCTAGGTTAAAGTCTACTTAAAATTCTATTCATTAAACAATTCATAACAATAAATAATATGGACAAAATAGTAATTACAATATTTGGCTTGAGTAAAAATTAAATTAAAGTTGAAAACTTGTCCGGTCAATCGATCTTAGTCAAGCTCGATCAATCGAGGCAAAAAGTTCGAACGATTTAATCAATCCTCGTTTGATCTAAGATAATAAAAAAATAAATTCTAAAACAGGTAGATTAATGTACTCAATTTTTGATCGATCAAACATTAATATCTTGATCAATCTACTTCAATTGAAAATTAACTTGGTGAATTTTTGTTCAAGGTAGATCGATTCTCGATCGATTTATTCATCTCGATCGATTTAGACATGTCTCGATCGAGAGAGTAACCTATATACAAAATGTTCATATGTATCTAATATGAAATCTAACGTGCATAAAAACATACATATATTATAAATGTGTTCGTTGGAGCTCGATAGTTTTTTTTTACTTAAAAAATATTCTTGAAAAACTCACTTAAAAACTAAAATTAAATTTGGATGTTTTGTTCACGAATATTGTCAACACTTATTAACCTTACACTTTTAATTTGCAAATGAGTGTTTTCATGCATAAACCTTCAAGTGTTTTCAATTTAATCAATTTGAAGCAAAAATATTTGAAAAATAACAGAACATACTCGTTATTCCAAAAACATAGATTTGTTTAGATAATGATAAAATCATGCATATTCAAATCTTTTCATAATATTTAAGTGCAAATAAATCACAAAATAATATTGTTTTTTAAGCACTCATCACTCAGCTTTTTTTTTAATGCAAGATCAGACACTTAAATATTCATTTAACACACAAGTGATCACCTCACTGCTTATGCTTATCTACGTAGATGATATTATACTTACTAGAAGTAACACTATCTATAATGAGAAACTATTGGGAGTAACACTATCTATATTGAGAAACTAGTTGGGCTATTGAATGGTAATTTTCTTTGAAAGACCTTAGCCATTTACATTTTTCCTTGGAACAATGTTGCAATTATATGATGAAAAACTGCACTTGCACTTGAATCGCTGGAAGTACATCAATAATTGGATCACCAAGGCAAGGCTTGCTAGCATTAAACCTTTGAAAGCCCCTATGTGTTCTAAGTCAGTTTTGGCAAAGTTTGAATGCCTGATGTTAAAGGATCCATGTACTTATAAGTGTATTGTTAGAGCTCTACAATAGGTTTGGCCAATTCCTACGCAATTCCACGAAGGCCCATTGGCAAGCTACTAAACGTATCCTATGTTATCTCAAAGGGACAATCACTTATGGTTTGGTGCTTCAAAAGTCGTGTGTTTGGCTCATAAGTTTCGCTGACTCAAATTGAGCTTCCTATCAAGATGACATGAAGAGTACTTTGAGATATCGAATATATTTTGGAGATAATCTTGTATCACGGACGACTTCAAAACAAAAGGTTGTAGCAAAGTCAAGCACCGAAGCCCAGTACAGATCATTAGCACCTGGTTTTATAGAGATTGTGTGATTGCAATCTATTCCAAGTGAATTAACGGTTAAGGAAGTTCATATGCCAATTTTTTTCTCTGATAACATCAGTGCCAAGCATCTATCAACCAACCCTGTAATGCATGCAAAGATTGATTTACACTCATTATAGATCTTGTTGAAGAGAAATTGGATATTAGATTTATATCTTCCAAAGAGCAAGCAGTCGATGTCTTCACCAAGCGTTTGGGAGAGACAAAGTTCAACTCCAACAAGACCAAACTAATGGTGCTTCTAGATCTACGAATTTTAAAAATCAAATTTCCTAAGCAACATTTTGGTCAACTGAAAAGAATATTTATCTCTTATAACAATTGACGTAGTCTACAACATCTGAATTCCTCTATTGCTGTTACCCATTCTTTCTTCGAGATCAACAATTTCAAATTCCGCAACATATTCCATCCAAACAAATGAAGAAAAATGGTACTAAAAAATTATTACCCATTCTTTCTTCGAGATCAACAATTTCAAATTCCGCAACATATTCCATCCAAACAAATGAAGAAAAATGGTACTAAAAAATTAAGAATAAAAATCATGCCCAAATTGCAAGAGTAGACATCATTCCAGCCCCAAGGAAAAGCATCAAGTAAGAAACTACTTGGAGCCTAAAGTTACTGCTCATCCTTTTACTCAGAAAATCAGCAGCAATTAGGTCAACTAATGCCATGTACACCAGAATTCCAGCAGATAGAGAATCCAATATACCTTCAGCAACCAGAGCTCCCGGACTGTAAGGGTTGTAGAATGAACTAACACAAGTCCCAATGCCAATCCCCAGTGGAGTAGTAATGGCAAAAAAGCAAGCCATTACTGTAGATGAAAAATTGTTGAATTGAGCCTGAGAGATGCACCCTCCGAGTGCAAATCCTTCGAAGAACTGATGGAAGGATAGTGCAGCAATCAACGGTCTTATGGTACATGGACTTTGTGAAACTCCAAGTGATAGCCCAATTATCACAGAATGTGATACAATTCCAAGTTCCAGAATCTGTGCATAAGCAGGAATTCTCAAATTAACATTCAGTAAATAGAAATCCAGGCTAACAGTCCTTGCTACTTAAACACTGAAGTTGATCATAACATGAATCACTCGCTGATAGGACTAAAGCGCTCATTGATCACAACTATAGGATTGCTAGCATCTTTCTCTCTCCTCAAATCAATAACTAAAGAGTATGAGAGGCAATCCAACATCAAAATTATGGAAACTGTATTTAGACCAACAAGAGCTAATTGATATTGGCATACAAACAAACAAACAGGAAGTACTGAAAAGATCAAAGAGAAAATCAAAATCAAAAGTATCTTAATTGCCAACACTTTACTTGAAGCTTTAAATTTCTATAATGAAAAAGTGTTCAAACAAGTTTTGTAAACAACATTTCGAAGCAAGTTATGAAACAACTCAATAGCATATATGCAGTTTCTATTCGTCAATTGGATCCTTTTCCAACCAAGAGCTTCTGAGCAGCAAAGTCCAAGATATGAGTTTCTTTAAATTGAGGATAAAGGGTATTAAGTATATGCTATCTATTCGAACTCCATTGCTTCTTGAAAAAGGGTCATTGAAGTCTATTTGACAATTTTAGGCTAAATTTTCAAGAGGTAAAATTAGTATTTCTGAACTTATTTTTTTTAGCGAAAACGACAACAAATATTTAAATAATTATTATTTGTTTGTACCTAGATGGTTTTCGATACTTGGTTTGATGAATAATTTCAGTTTCTCTATTATTATTTTTTTTACTCCTTTTATGCCTTCAATGGCATTTTATCATGAATTTTCTTTCATTTATAATTCTAATATAGATTTCTTTTTTTCACATTGAATCTTGAAAATAGTTATAATTTATTTTTCAATTAGAAACTAGACAGTACAAAATGTTGCACCATTTATTGATGCTGCCAAGACCTTAATAAGAAAAATCATGCGATTCACAATTGTTTGTTATATATTTCAATTAGGGTAAATGTTCGATTACATTGACTAATATTTGGTTAAAGTATTTAATTGAAAGATATTTCAATAATAAAAATAATGAATTAAAATAAAAAATATTTAAAATAGTAAATTAAAAAATTTCCCATAACATTAGTAATTAAATGAACGTTTTTCCTTTCAATTATGTTTCTAATTGGTTTTTTAATTTGATTTTATTTTCTCTTCAAATTTGAGCAATAATACACAATGAATCCAATTGGAAGAATGAGTAATGCAAATGATAACATTGTCAATTATGTAAATAAAAAATGAATACTTTGTAATTACATTATTTTATGTAAATTTTTTATCAATAATACAATAAAATATTAAGTAATTTTTACTAAAAATGAATCATTAGTAATTTTAAATAATATGTACTTAAAAAGTTAATATTAAAATTTTTGCTAAGAGTATTTGTTGTAAAGAAGATGAAATACCTAGTAAAAAATAATATTTAAATTACTGCATCATTTTTGGTGAAAAGAATATTTTTAAAATACCAATTTTATCCCTTGAAAAGTTGACCTAAAATTGTCAAATAGACTTTAGTGAGTTTTATAAAAAAATAACGGAATTGTACTGTTTCACCTAATAAAAACGGATCTAAAGTACACTCGTGAACTCCTACTATCCTTTATCCTTAAAAGTATAAAAATTTACGCGTGAATTTTGTTACCCAAAGCAATAATTAGCAAAGAAACAACACGAACAAGACAAAGCGCAAAAAAAATACCTGTGAAACTACGACATGTCGTACAACCGCATCTTCTTCCCCATCTCCAAACCCATGAGAGTGTCCATGCCCTTGAGCACCAACTTGCTCACTCACTTGACCAGCACATGCACCTCGTTCATGAGGATGGTTGTGTCTATGGTGCGCCGCATGCGCACGCATTCCTACAATGTGCATTCCTCCACTTTCCTCTTCGCCAAACACTTTCTCACCTTTCCCCTCCTTTCCTTGAACAGGAACAATAACCGACTCCAAATTCGTATCTTCCGACCCAACCCGAACTCTTTCCTCACTAGTCCTATTCAATCCTTGTTTCCTCTCGTAGTACTGAGTGCCCAAAAAGTCAACCAGAAGAGTTGCAAGCGCTGCCATCATTGCAAAGAAGCCTGAGAATGGGAATTTGGTCCACGGGTTTTCCGGTAAACACGAGCTGGATAGAGCATGCGATCCACTTGGTAACATGTGAACGAACCCGGTTGCTAGAATTACGCCGGCGGCGAAAGCTTTGAGAGCAAAGAAGAGACTGCCATCGGTCTGAAGGAACCGTCTTTGTCTTCCAACAAGTGGGATTGCGACTCCGATTGCTCCGGCTACAAGGATTGAAGCTATGGCGACGAATTTGAGAATGAATGCTGCTGATTCGTCTCGGCAAGCTTCTAAATCAGCGCTTTCACAACTTGTGCTGTTCATTGAGTCTGAGATTGTCTGCAAAATGGAGTCTTTGTGCAGGAAAAGAGAATGCCCAAGTTCAGATAAATCGTTGAAGATGAACAATCAACATATATTTTGTCAATGCAAAATCTGAAAAATAATCGAATTATAATCAATTTGGATAAATACCCAAAATAGAAAAATCCCAAATTTGGTAGAAAACTTCGAGAAATACCTGATAAAAGACGAGTCTTGGCGGCCAAACCTTGAACAGAGAGCATAGCCGAAATATCCTGAAAATTGAAAACAAATAAACAGCCCACAATCAAGAAAATTCTACAAGATTTTGCAAGAATGGAACATCATAGAATGGCACGAAAAGCAAACCTCGAGGAATGACATAGGAAGATTGATGGTTTTGAAGATGTTGTTTCAAAAGGGTTGTTGATAAGAGAACAACAGGAATATGAATATGAATGCATATATATACAAAGAGAGCAAGAGAGACGATTAGTTAAAGACTTTAAGTGATGGCGTTTGCCGATGAATACAGAGCTTATGATCTTTTGTATACGCAAACCATCTAAGTTTCCCACACGCTGAAAGAAATAGAAGACAAGAGAATTAAGAGAGAGTGTCGACATTTTTTCAAGAAACAGAGTGCGAGTGCGTAACAGAGGAAGTTTGATGCTATAGTTGCGACTTTTTGCCACCGAATGAGCGCAAAATGTCGACACCTTCTTTTCCCATTTCCTTATAAAACTATTTTTTTTATTCAAAAACTCCTATTAAGACGGGCGACTTCACAAACCTCATTTAAATACTGTAAAATAATTTATGGGTATAAGTCGTAGAAGTTAATTGTATATTTTATTTTAATGTTTTATTTATGTGTAATTTTTATTAAAAAATATATTTAAATAAATTTTTATTTAAATATTATTATTGTTGATTTTCTTCTTAAAAAAACTTATACTATATTTTACTTTTTTATATTGTTAAAAACTGGTAATTTAATCGCGTTTTAATCATTTCGTATGAATTAATAAAATATTATTAAAATAATATAATTTATTTTTAATTGATCATCTTTTTTTAGATAAGAAACTAAATGATATTATATTTAATTTAAGTGACTAAACAATATAAATTACTTAATCTATAATATCTACATATCACATTTTCTTATAATATTTAACAAAGTATGGATTCCACGTAAAAATTCAATATATCCAAATCCAACAAATACCATGTATATGCACAAAATCTTGATTGTTAAATTTTATATTTATAAAAAGTTTATAAATACACGAATTATTTTTAATAAGGAAAAAGTATACTCTGAAAGTTGATTTCTCAAAAAATTGAAATTGTTTTTTAAAGTTAAATTATTTTCGAATTTAGTTAAAAAAAAGTCCTAAATACTATAACAATTTGTTGATTTTAGAAACAAAAAGCAAAAAAATTAAAGTAGTAAATGAAAACAATAAATTAATTATAGTTGAACCTAACATGATAGATGAATATGCAATTTTAGCGATTATAACCCTTCATAGACATAACGAATTAAATGATTCAAATAACAAATTATATTTACTAGTTTTTTATTTTTATTTAAAAAGTGAACTCCCACGATTATGGTGAGTCCAAACAAACTGACAAACCGACGAAAATATATAAATTAAGGTTCTCATTTAATTAATAACTTTCTTGGTATGATTTAAAATTAATTAATTAGTAAACCTAAATTAAATATGTTCTTTAATTGTAAATCAAGATTTGATCAATTATTAATTTATAATTAAATATATTTTTAACTATCAAATTTAATCTTATTTAATGAATAACTTTTTTGATTTAGCTTGAAATTGATAAATAAAATTAAGTTGAGCTCTTATTTATTATGCACAAATAAACACAAAATGATGTTTCTAATACTTGGTTCTAAAATATTTTCTTTAATTATAAATCAAGATTTTGTCTATGATTGATTTATAATTAAAAAATTTAAGAACATGAACAATAAATAAATAAAACTCATATTTATTCAAATCATAAAATTGTTCTTCCAATTATTAGAAACCAAACAACTAAAACTTCATATTACAAAATTAGCCAATTATAACTAAATTAACAAGCGTTAGTTCAACTATGAAAGTCATCAAATTACAGAAAAAGATAAAAGATACAATAACTAAAAATACCCTTTTTTGTTCAAAATGATTCTAGATCTCTAAACAAGTTGTTATTTGCTTCTCTAAATCCTTAGATCTTCTTCACAATAAGGAAGTTATCTTTTGTATTTGTATATGGTGGTGAAATGGCTTTAGAATTTAGATTTAAAAACTAATGTAACCTATGGCTATTGAAATTATATTGTGAAAAACTATATCAAACTTAATGTTTAGGTTTGTATTTATAGGGAAAAGCATATGCAAAAGACTCAAAGTCAAAATTCAGTGTTATGCACCGTGACATGATTTTTTCCCTGTTGTGGCACAAGGTTCATTTGGTTCACACAATTCCTTCCCAAGAGGTTCGCGCTATGGAACACATTATTCCATGCCACAACACACAAAACTCAATGTGCCCAGTCATTCCTACCGAATAGTGTGCATTATGGCTCACTATATTTTTCGTTGCAACACGCTTTACTTTTCTTGAAATATCCCTTGTATACCTTATAGAATGGTTGATTCTTAATGTAAGTCTTACTTGCCTTAATCTTTTAAGCTCTTAAGATGCAAAATAAGTACTCCAAGTATTGTTCTTTGTATGTTGATAATTTTTTTCTATTTTGAAGCAAAAAATACTTGAAATAGAACAAATATACCCATGATTATAAATATATAGATTGCTATAAATAATGATATAAATATTCTATATTTAAATCTATTTATTACAATTAAGTACAATAAAATCACAAAATATAACTGTTTTTCAAATACTTATCAAAACCCTCAATTAGCTTCTTGCTAGTTTCTAGCAAGAAAAGAAATCTAAAATCTTAAAAAAAAAATAAACTAAACTATACCGACCTAAATCATTTCCAGATTAACCCGGTTGCATTTAACATATGCAACAAGTCTTTAAACCCTTAGGTGGCCCTAGTAGACGAGCTTAAGTCTCGTGTAGGCTTTTAATGATGATACCTACAAACATCCTAAATTTCAAAAAATAAAAACTAAAAAGAATAAGTAAAATAAAAAAATGCTACAAATAACAAAATAAAAGCTAATGTAACAAAACTTCTCATGCTATAGTTTTTTTTAATTCATAATCAAAATCTTAAGCACAAGTTAATTGAACATCCAAACATTCACAAGCTATTATTAAAATCAAAACACATCACAAATTCATGTCCCATTACATAAACATATCAACTTTGACTTACCTAGTCCTAGTGTTAGGAATCCAAATTCTCTTTGACACTAATCCTTACAAGATATACTCTTAATTTCACATTGATCATATAGATTCAAGCATTCAACAAGATATATATGAATATAAGTTATGTAAAGATTAAAGCAAAAAAAGTTGGCATATGATAAACAAGAAAGGCTCAAATGTGCATAATATTGATCTCATAAAAGGAATCAATTGCTAGGATTCATGAATATATCATATTACTAATCTCATGCTTCAATCAAAATCATCAAACAAAAACAAAGGTTTTAAGTATGTGCCTTAAGATGAATGAAAATGCAATTGACTTCAAAGGGATTTTTTTTTTTTGTAATAACTATCTCATTTCTTTGAATAACTTTAGAGTCATAGTATTTAGTTATACTATTTGTATTTTTATCTTTTTTATTTCTCTCTCTTTTTCCCCTATGAAGAATGGACCCATATACATATATACTTTGATGAACGGTTATTTTGACTCTTTTTATTATTCTTAGGGATCCTATATATATCTTTTAAAAGTCAAGCATGAATGAAATAAGCATACACTTTAAATTTTACTCAAATTATTCAATCTAAGCAATGAAAATAAGTACATAATTCTTCATTAGATATTAAAAATCTTAACATTAAATGTAAAACCAATAGAGATCATCTAATAATTTGAAATAATAAGAAAAGTATTTAAATGAGTAAAACAAATCATCACACAAAATAAAATGTTTTTTGCTCAAAATTATCTTACAAGGTAGCATCCCATATTTGATTCCTAAACACTAATTTTTGAGTTTAACTCAATCTCAATATCTAAGCACGAAACATAAATTATGAATAGAACTAATTCTTACAATAATGTTTAAGGCATAAAAAAAAACAACACATAAACTCAATTATTCAATTTAAATTAACTAAAAGCATGATAATTTTGAATCAAAAATTTCCTATTAGGTCTATTTACACCACCAAACTTAAACTAAACATTGTCCTTGGTGTTTTCAACTACACATATGTTTAGAAAAGCAGAGGGCCAAATAGAAAATTAACTAATAATAAAATGAAAGAAAATAACTAAATTAAAATAAAAGAAATTAATATTACCTAAAATGGTAGGTTTCCTCCTACCAAGCGCTAGTTTAATGTCTTAGCTAAACACTACTGGAGGTTATAGCTCATGCACTTCAAAACATTCAATTCCCTTATTTGTGTAAACTCTTTCCAAGTAAGGTTTTACATGTTGTTCATTCGCTTTGAATGACATTTGAGCCTTAGAGTTCATTAATTCTATAACTCCATATAGAAATACTTGAACAACTAGAGATGGTCGACTCCATCTTGAATTTAGCTTTCCTAGAAATTAAAATGAGGATTAAATAAGAGAACTTTCACTCCAGGATAAAAGAGACTTATGAATTATTCCATTGTCACGGTAATGCTTAGTACGTTGTTGCAAATTTTTACATTTTCAATTGGCTTCATTCCTAATATCTTTTGGCTCATCAAGTTGAAGTAAATGTTTTTTTCCTTCTTGTTCAAGGTCCATATTTTACTACTTTATTGCCCAATATACCCTATGCTTAAACTTAATTGGAAAATGGCATGTCTCTCCAAAAATCAACCGATAAGGACTCATACCAATGGATGCCTAGTAAGCAATGTAGTATGCCCATAATGCACCATTTAACTTGGCTGCCTAATCCTTTCTTGAAGGTTGCACTATCCATTCCAAGATATCCTTGTTTATATATTACTTACATCTACTTGATCGAAGGATTGTGGATGGTATAGAGTAGCCATCTTGTGTGTGATATTTTATTTTTTTAGTAAGCCATCAAAGAGCTTATTGCAAAAGTGGCTCCTTTCATTAATAATTATTACCCTTGGTGTCATAAATCTGCTAAATATTACATCCTTCAAAAAATTTATGACACATTTAGCATCATTGGATTTAGTGGGTATAGCTTTATCCCACGTGGGCACATAATTCACTACAATCAATATATATATTCATACCCAAAAGTAAAGAAAAAAAGACTTATAAATACAATCTCACAAACATCAAAAAGTTCAACAACTATATTATATGTCAAAATAATTTCATCATGTTTTTCTACTTTATAAGTTCTTTAGCATCTATTACAATACATGCAAAAATTACAAGCATCTTTAAACAATATTGGCCAGTAAAAACTAGATTATAATACCTTCAGGGTCATTTTCTTACCTCCAAAATGACCCTCACAATGAAGCTCATGGAAAAAGGCCAAAATGCTTTCATGCTCCTCCTCAAGCACACATATCCTAATGATTTGATCATGGCAAAATAATGCATGCAATCCTGGAAAAATCTTTTCTTTTCTTGAAAGTAATGTTAGGCCTCAAAATACCACTACCAAGATAATTTACTATGTCAACATACCATAGATTTGGGCTTATTGTAAATAATTGTTCATTAGGAAAAGTTTCAACAATTTCCATTTCCTTATCACTCTCAATAGTGTTAAAATCATAAATTAACCTTAACAAATAATTAGCTACTATATTTTTAGTTCCTTTATTATCTCTGATCCCTAAGTTAAATTCTTACAAAAGTAAACCCACCTAATTAGTTTTGTAGGACCGAGATGGAGACATAATACTTGGATCAACAATCACATGGTAACTTGTACCAAAATTTGGAAACCAAACAAGATCATGATGAAAAGGGAGCTGATGCTTGTGATTGAAAAGAAGTTTGATAAGGCATAGATCAAGAGGCTTGATTGGCCAATAAAGAAGGATAAGAAAAAGAAGTCATAGGAGTAGGCAACATTTCAAGTGTATTAGTGATAGGTGGCATGACTGGTAGGCTAGTACCATTAGTAGTAGCAATTATAGCATGAAACTGTTGTTGTAGAGGTCGTGGTGGTTTATTAAGGCTAAGAACTGACCAAGATTGTTGTATCTAGCTATGTTGTTATTGTTGTTCTAATTTGGTTGAAATTTCTATCATACCTAAACCTACAATTAAAGGCCATATGCCCTAATTTTCCACACACTTGACACTAAGGTCTATTTTTTATTCAACCTCTTCCATAGCCACCTTCTCTACCACTTGATTGAAATTTATTACTTCCATTATAGTTTTGTGAGTTTTCAGCTATTTGTTGATAATGCTTTCCATTTTGTTGACTTGATCTCCAACATTGAGTTGTTGTAGTTGTGATATTGTATCATCACTGGTTGAACAAATTTTAGTTACTGGCTCATTTCTTACTGTAACATTTACACTAGGTAGAGGTGAGATGATTGTTGATCTCCTCACATTGAGCCTACTTTCATGACTAAGCAGCAATGCTTTTGCATCATCAATTATTGTTTTCTCAATTAGCATCTTTTCTGTAAGTTTCAGTGATTACACAACTTACTACTTCCAATTCATCATAAAGTCTCTGCAACATCTTTCTATAAAGAGTTTAACTCACCAATTGATATCGATTTCTTGCATATTGTATTGAAGAATGAACAAAGACGAATTATTGATAATCAGACATGTTTTGGAAGAATTGATCTAATAGAAATTGGTAATAACTATTGCATTAAGATATGTCAGTCATGTGATTTCAATTCATAAAGTTTCTTATTGGTGATAGACACAAAATTTCTTAAGTTGGATGAGTAACCATCAGGAACTTTCATACCCTCCAAACATTTAAAAAACACATCCTTCTCTTTTGTTGACATTATATATGATGTTAGTGGCAAGTATGATCGATTCTTATCATTTTTCACCCTTGGTGCCAATTCAAGTCATATGCCTAGTTTCTTTAAATCCAATCTTGCTTTAATTTCATCCTTTTTTTCAGGTATATTAAGTAAAGTATCAATCAAGCTCTCACATAAATATTTCTCAATGTGCATGACATCTAAGATGTGACGAATTATATATAGGTCTTTCCGATAAGGTAATTCCCAAAATATTGTTTTTTTTTATTCCAACAACCATGGTATACTGATTCAAACTCTTTTTCATTTTCACCCATTTCATTAGTTGACTTCTTTCATTTCCCTACCTTAGTGAGTTTTTTTTCATCTTTCCATATTGTTTGAATGTCATACCATTTAATTACCTTAATATCTCAACACCTCGCAAAGGTCAGAGTGCATGATCATGATCTTCTTCACCATCGAACGGTTTCTTTTGGTATCTAAAATTGAGTCCAGATGGCAAAAATCTTCTAGGTCTTCTATAAGACATATTTCGTACGTGAACAAGATAAGTTACAGAAGTTCCATCACTACATATAGGGCATCCCTTGTAACCTTTTGTTGCATGTCCTGATAAGTTTCCATAGGTAGGAAAATAATTAATTGTTCATCATTCCACAACGTTTTTAAACCATCTATCAGAGGCTGCAAATATACATCAATATCAACACCGGGTTGTTTCGGTCTTGAGATCAATAATGTTAACATCATGAATTTTCTTTTCATACACAACCAGGGAGGAAGGTTGAATGTTACCATAATTACTGGCCAATAGCTATATCTACTACTAAGGGAACTATGTGGATTAATTCCATCAACAGCAATGGCAAGACAAAGATTGCGCAGATTAGATGAAAATTAAGGATATAAATTATCTACTACTTTCCAATTTGGAGAATCACAAGGATGACGTAGCACCCCATCATCAGATCGATTATCTGAATGCCAAGTCAACATATTTGATGTCTCTTACGTTTGAAAAACCTTTGAAAACGAGGAATCGGAAGAAAGTATCAAAGAATCTTTGCAGGCACGCCTTTCTTATGTGTTGTCTCATTTGTACCATGCTTCCATCTTAATTATTTACACATAGTAAAATCATATAATGTCTCATATTCTTTTCTATAAAGAATGCAATCATTTGGACAAGCATGAATTTTATGATATTCCATGACAAATCGACTAAGAGATTTTTTCACTTCATATATTGAAGATGGAAATTCAATACCCTCAGGAAACATATCGACTAGTAGATTTAGTAATTCTGTGAATCCCTTATTAGAAAAACCATGTTTTCCTGCACATTGTACAAATCAACCAATCCTGACATTTTAGTGTATTTTGTGCATTTTGGATACAACGGTTTTTTGGCATCTTCTAGAAGTTTTTTAAAGGATTTGGGATCATCCTCACATAGTCCATCTTCAACACCATGAAACATATTTTCTATCTGTACATTATGATAAGATGTATGTAATCCACTCACATTCTTATTTATCTCTTCCCCATGAGTATTATTAATATTTTCTCCATGATAATACCAACATTTATAGCTCAAAAGAATACCACTACGGATAAGGTGATACTTAACCTCGTCAAATTCATGAAATCACTCATTTTTACATTTAACACATGGACATCGAATCATACTAGTTCCAATATAGCTATTTCTACAAGCAAATTCTATGAAACTTTCAACTCCAGAAATGTAGTCCTACTCAATTCTACACTTTGACATCCAAGATTTGTCAATTTTCTATTAATGACATGAAATAAGTATATTAATTAATTATGTATCCAATGAATATATTTGAAGTTTTTTATATATAAATTAAGAGATGCTATAATTAAGAGATATATTTTTTATACAAATAATATATACATTGTTTTAATAATCTTAAAACAAAATAGATATTAAATAAATAAATAGTTCAAAATTATAAAACTAATTATAAATCATAGTTTTTTATTAAATGAATCCTTTAATTATGTTATTTTTAACCTAAACATTTCAACCCCGACCATGACTAAAAAATTATACAATTAAATCTTAAAAATTCAAAATAATAAGTATTACTTTAAAATTTTAAAATTAAATATATCTTTTTTTAAACTAAAACACAATTATTTTAAATTATAAAAATAAAATACTTCAATCGCTATACTAGTACCCACTATTCCTTTAAAGCTGCAATATAGTAATAGAAAAGCTCATAATAATATTGTAATTTTTACAGAACAATTGAACGGTCACTCGTTTGAATGTATATATTATTTCCATAGAAAATAAGTCAAACATATAATAACAAGCATAATACAAAACATACATAAATCAAAAATTTATACAAAAAATAAAGAAAACTGAATAATAAGTACAAAAATTAATAGAAATACTTATAAGAGTAAATGAAGTGACTAAATGAAGGAAATGAAGAAGACATGTGTGTTTTGTAAGTTAAAATAGGTGAGAAAATACGTATAAATTTTTTGAGTATTTCGCTAAAAAAATAGGGGATCTAAAAGATAATGAGAAGAGGAATATAACCCATAAAATGGCATTGGAAATGGTGGTCAGAGGTGGTCAGAAATTGAGAAAGAGTGGGTGAACTCGGTTTTGGGAGAAGGGGGAAGAGAAATGAATTTTTTTTAGATTTTGTGGTGAAGAAGACAGCAAAACGGTAATATTATATGGATAGCGTCAGTTCTACACCAAACCGACTTTACATAGCGACTTAAATACCCCTTTTTGTAGTAGTGTGTCCAAGGAATTTAAATTCGGTAAGCTAGAAGTAACACTTTTTAAACTTTGTATACAATTGGTGTTCCCTTAGAGCTTGTAAAGTAATCCAAAGATGATGTTCATGTTCTTCATGGGTCCTTCAACAAATCAATATATCGCCAATAAATATAAATTGATCTAACTTCAAAATACCCAGTTCATTAAATCCCTAAAGGCAATATGAGCACTTGTTAGACCAAACAATATGACACCAAATTCAAAATGCTCATACCGTGTATGGAAAGAAGTTTTGGGTATATCTGACTCTTTGACTCTCAATTGGTGATATCCAATATGAGATCATTCTTTGAAAAGAAACTTGGTCTTCCAAGTTGATTGAACAATTTATCAATCCAAGGTAACAAATATATGTCTTGATTGGTTACAATTGTGGAAGGTAAAAGGGTGATATGGAAGACTTCCAAATGAATTATTATTTGACAATCCATTGTGTTGTCTCCTTTTTGAAAATTTATTTTTCTTCTATCATTTATCCTTGATATTTCGAGATGGTGTGGCCACCTTTAACGGTTTCGTATTGACTTGTTCGACTCTATAAGTTGCAACAAGTATTATAGTGTAGGTCTATCCTTGATACATTAATTATACATGGATATCATCCTATAAGCCCATTAGAAATTTTCCAAGCTTTTCACAGTCTCTTGCTATCATATTTTCTACAAATATTGAAAATGGATTGAAAGAATTCTTGTACTGTGTGACAATCATGTCTTTCCTAAGATTAATAAATTTGACCAGTTGTAGCTTTTGCAGTCTCATTGAAGAATCTTTCATAAAACAACTCCTTGAATTCTTCCCATGTGACTATCTCTACATCACTTCATCTACTGATAAAGTCCTACAACTAGTATGTTTCATCAATTAGTTTGTATACAGCTAAACTAGCTCCAAAATGCATCAAAATGTTTAGAACATTCATCTTCTTCTTAATTTCCTTAATCTATCCTTCTAGGATGTCGGAGTTGGGAGTACCATCATAGATTGATGGACTCGTCTTCGCGAACTCCTTAAGGTAATAAGCTCTACCCTTTTCCTTTGGTTTTCCATCCCCAAGTAATTAATCTTCACAATGAATGAAATCGTCTCAACGTCCCTACTTGTAAATTATAACGGCCAAATAAATAAGGTTTTAAGTCAAACTTTGTAATTTCAAAATCATCCTTTCATTATCATCCTATCTTCACTATAATTATCTCAAGCAACGTAACTGAAAAGTGATGCAAGAGAGGAGGTGAGCTACACATAGCTCGGTAAGAGTCTACTTTAAAGTTTTATCATAACAAACAAATATTCAAGATGAATTCCTATAATTGCTCAAAAGTACTTAATATATTTTGTGATTATGCAGATTTGTATTTGCTTGTTTTGATATCATTTTACTCAAATCTATCTTTTCGAAATCATGAATATATTTTGATATTTTTTAGGTATTTCTTATATTAAAATATTCAACTTGAAAGAATTATACTTGAAGCATCAATTACAACTTGGAGGTTTAAGGAAACATTTGTAAAACATTAATTATGTTTTAATAATTTGAACAAAATAAATTACATGAAATTTAGGGTTCCATTGATGAAATTTTTTAAATGTTGTAACATGAAATTTTTTGTAAGCCACAATGCAAGGACAAAAGGAAGAATTAATACGCTCTAGATGTGATGTAGGCCATGAAGTGAAAACTTTGCGTGTCATAGGGCGAAAAGAGTAGATCGTGCTCAAATTGGGCACAAGCTATGTATGCCATGGCTTGAATAAAATGTGTGTTGTGGCTCCAAGTTAAAATTCCATTTTATTCCTCCTTTCCTCACCTTAAAAAGGAGACCATATTTCTTTTGTAAAAAAATATTCTAGAATCCCATAGCACTTTTAGTAGTTGATTTCTTAGCTTTTTTTAGTCTTTCTATTTATTTTAGTAATTTAAATATTTTCTCTCATTTAAGAGTTGAACAAATTTAGTTCATATAATAGGTTTTGGTTTCAAATCATTAAAAATCACAATAATTCTGTGAGGAGATTTTGCAGAAGTAATTCTAAGATATCTATTAAGGAATATTTAAATGTATTCTTTTTAGAATATTTCTAAGTGTTGTTTTACATGCAATATGTTTAATTTATTGATAATTTATTAAACTATGTATGTATGACTATAAATAATATGGGATATTAGTAATGTTATTATGGTTGTTAAATATTAAAATAGGTAAACATTTTTATAAAATGAATTAAGTTTTATTTCCTCGTCAAGATTTAAACAAAATTTGTAAAAAAAATATTGACGAAATATTTTTCATAATAAAAAATAGAGTTACATTTAAAATTTAATTATCTAAATCTGATTTAAAGTTAACTCTTCGATTTTGGATTTGATTATTCGGATCTTTAGAGAACTCTATTTCAAAGATTTTTGTAAGAATTATTATTAAAAATAGATTGGTGACATATTTTTTATAGTAGTTTTAAAATCTAAAAGTTAGTTTTCATATACTTAAATCCTAAACCTAACTTTAACATCTTGATAAGAGTTTCAGTTATCAGTATGACAAAAGGTGACAATGAAATGATTTGTTAATTTCTTAGAAAAGAAGCACAATTTAATTAAAGTTTAAATTTTAATTAATAAAAAAAATGATCCCTACCTTAGGATATTTTCATACATATAAGAAAGAATCATTAATCTTAATTCATATATTTAATATATTACTTAATATTGAATAAGCATGATTAATTAACTAATATATTCCATAAATTTCTCACTACATGATAAATGTTTATTGAATCTATCTTTATTTTTATGTTATTAGTTTGAAAACTCAACATAAAATAGGATGTTTATGTTATTTAATTTCATTTTTAAAGAATTTATTGAAAGATTTAAAAATCACATGAGTTTTCTTTACACCAACCTTAAAAGTATACTTGTCATTTTCTATAAGTAATTTGTGCAATTGGGGGCTATTTTATAAATTATACAAAATTTATATGCCTAATTTTGACGCATTAATTTTTTTGTGCAATTACTAGGTAAACTAGTAATAGCTCTGCAAAATAATTAACTTTTACAAGCATATAGTTTTAGTAACGTTGCGAGAGATGAATTGCATTTTTAAATTGTTATTATCAAAATCTTAAAAACTTCTTGTGAAGTAAATATTGTGATTTTTATTTAAAATGATAAAATATCTAGATTATTAATAAAATTTTTATATTTAAAATTTTTAAATTTTCTCTTATTCATAAATAAAAGATAAAAAAAATATAAAATCCAAAAATATAAAATCCAAAAAAAATCTAAAAATAAATTTTCTTTTTATTTCTTTTTTTTTTAAATTAGTTCAATTTTATTTTCTTTTAAACAATTCTTTATTATTTATTGTTTATTTTTAATTTAAGTTATTTAATTAATTCTTTTCTTCTTTTCTTCTACATTTTTTTTGTATTTAATTTGCACAAATTTTCATCTCAAGTTAATCATTAATTAGTGCACTTAATTTGCATATGTTTCTTATCGGCTATTATATGTTTACATAGTTGAGGCAAAAATAACTTTTAAAAAGAAATTTTATTCTCGGGAGATCAAAACCATGCTCTGATACCAATATATCACGTCCCAAAAAATGAGTACGTGAAATATAAAGAGGGTAAATTGTAAATTATGTTTGGTAGAAATTTCTTAAATATTCATAAAAAAATCAGTTATTTATAAATCAATGTTATAAGCAATTTAGGTACCCTTTAGAAGTTTTATATTTCAAATGAAAATTCAATTATAAAATCATAAAATTCATAAGAGTAGTCTTAACATCCCTAATTGTAAATTATAATGGCTAAAAGAAATAAGGTTTTAAGTAAAACCATGTAACATTGAAATCCTTCGTTCACGATCATCTTATCTTCACTGTAATTTTCTTGAACAATGCAAATAGGAATTGAGGAAAGAGTAGTAGTGAGCTACACATAGCTCAATAGGAGTCTACTCTTAAGTTTTATCATAATAAATAGATATTCATGATGCATGCTCATTTTAATAAATTTTCTTGAGTTTAAGTAATCATCAATTTGTTCAAAATATGGGGAGATTTCAGTCATAAACCTGTGTATACGTGTACTTAGTTGCTTTTGAGGAACCAGAGGAGTGTATAGTCCGAGTATCCCAATGCATGCTTATACAATACAAAATATTCCATGTGGCACAAATCCAATGCATGATATGCAACCCCATATGTATTCTTCATCTAAAAATATGCATTGGATTTGTACCGCATGACATATTTTGTATTGTATAAGAATGCATTGGGATACTCGGGCTATACACTCCTCTAGTTCCCCAAAAGCAAGTAAGTACATGTATACCCATGTTATGCAACCCTTATATGTATTCTTCATCCAAAAATATGGGCATATACTCGGTCCAATTTTGAGATGCATGTAGGTCCAACTCCGACCCCATGTACTATCACAATACATAAGGCATATATACCTATCAAACAACTTTATGTGAGCCCTTGCCTATAGATAGGTTGACTACAAACACAATGGGGATCCAACTCCGTGGCTCATGAATAGTCAAAAAATCCAAACTAAATGAAAAACACAAAGGAAGGTCCAACTCTGATGCCCTTATGCAACCACAATAATCCATGGTCATATATAAACACCATAGATGGAAAACTCCAAAGATACATATGTATACAATGCGTACTTATAGTCTATCAAAAATTATCTACCGCAATCAATAGCCCATGGGTACCATACTCTGCAAGACAACACATGTATAAAACTATTCTCATGATACATGTATAAAAATCTCGGATGCCATATAACATTTTCCATTCTCATTTCATGTTAACATCTGATACTTGTTTATTTATACAAAAATATTTCAATGTATTCATAGTAAAACATCTATGATTATTATCTCATTTACATAACATTTGTAACATTATAAAATTAATTATAAAATAATGGCATCTGATTTTTCACTTCTATCCATAATATATTATGCATGACAATTCGTTTATAAAAGCAATGCATGAATTTAAAAGTTAAATGAAGAACACTTACCTGAAACGTTATTTGGTCATCAAGCTTCCAAACTCAAACTCCTTGATATTTCATCCATGAAATGCCCTCCAAAATTTTCCAAAAAACTCAAACATCTTAAAGAGACGAAGTTCTAGTGAAAGAGGGTGAGAAGAAGGGAAATTTTGTGGGAAATGGTGGAGCTCGCCCCTTTTTATAGGCAATCCGAGAAGCTCACCAAGGAGCTTGGTAGCAATAATAATGAAGTGGTATCAAGGTATGGAGAGGTAGTGTCAAGGTGTAGCAAGGTGTTGGGGAGGTGTCGGTGAGGTACATAGAGATTTCCCAATTTTACCCGTTCAATTCTATTTTTCACACGAAAATTTCTTGATATATCCCTACACTTCAATATATTGTCCAAAATTATTTTTAAGGAACTTTAAGTATTATAATAAATTAACAGGTTTTACAATTATTTTCATCTATATCCTGAGTGGGTTGCTTTCTAGCTTCCCGTGCAATCTTAGTTACCTTCCATTTTGAAGGCATGTTGAGACAAAATTAGTTCAAAAATATTTTAAGATTATGGATGAATATTATTTCAGAAATATCATAACCATGCTCTGATACCAAACTATCTTGCCTTGAAAAATGGGTATGTAAAATAGAAAAGGGGTAAATTTTTAAGTTATCTTCAAAAGATTTACTTAATAAAACTTCAATTCAATTTGGAATATCCCTATTTAAAAACATAATTTAACAAAATTATTTAAATTAAAAAATAAAAAATGCATATATATATATATATTAGAAAAAATATTCACTTTACAACATGTCTAACATTTTCTCCAAATAAAGGATACAAATGAAATGCAAATTATCACCTAAAGTTTTCTTCTTTTTCCTCGTCTCCTAGTCGTGCACCACTTTGTCAAACCCAAGTCTGGAGATAAGAGGAAAATGGGGTGAGCTACACATAATTTAGTAGGAGCTACAAAAAATTATCATTCATGATGCATGCTATTTATTAATAAAATTTCATGAATGGTAATCATTATTAATATACGGAGTGGGGAGATTTTTAACACAAAAATTCAAGTATACATGTACCTCTTCGCTTTCAAGGAAACCAAGGGATAGTTCAATATAGGTATCCTATTGCATGCTCATACATTGTAATATAAATTCAATGCTTGAAATGCAACCCCATATGTATTGGTCATCCAAATACATAGTCACATGCACAGTCTAACTTTGAGACACATGTGAGTCCTCCTCTGACATATGTATAACCACAATACATAAAGCACATGTATCTGTCAAATCATAACATATGGGCCCCCATCTACAGGTAAGTCAACTCCAAAACACCATAGGGGTCCAACTCTAAGGCCCATATGTAGTAAATGATTCCACAATAAATTGCAAGATCCAAACACAATATGGAGATTCGAGGCCCATACGTAGTCAATGATTCCATAATAAATGGTAAGATCCAAATACAATATGGGGATCTGAGGCTTGTGTATGAGAAATAAGCCGACAGTCACATGTATAGACCATAATAATCTATAGTCATATATAGACAATATATATGGAAAATAGATGCGTACTTGAAGTTTATGAAAAATAGTCTATTGCAACTAGTAGCCCATGGGTACCATACTCCGCAAGATAATGTATAGGTGTACTCCCCACATATAAAACATTCTTATGATACATGTATCAAATTCTCGGATGTCATATCACATTTTTAATATTAATTTTATATCAACATTTGATACTCATTTTATATCCAAAAAAATTTCAATGTATGCACAATAAAATATTTATAACGAATATCTCATTTAAAATAACCTTATAGTACGACTTATAAAATTATAGCATCTAGATTTTTACTTTTATTCATAACATGTGATGCATGACATTTCATTTAAACAAAATGCATGTATTAAAAAAATTAGAGTAAAAAACCTTACCTCGAATCCTTCACTTGAATACTCAGATATTTTATCCCTAAAATGTGCCAAAAAAACCTAAACAAATTAAGGAGAGAAAGTCTTAGAGAGAGAGAGAAGATGGACGTGGTTTAGCCCCTTTTCATAATCAAACTGAGGATTTCTCAAGGAGCTTGCTACAATACACAAGCCCACCAATTTCCCCTACACAAGAGCATTAGTATTTATTTTGATCACAATAGCTTAAGGCTTTTCCCACCTAACACCCAACTTATTACTATGATTATCACCACCTTGCTTAGTCATCACCCTTAGGAAATCATCAGCCAATCTATAAACCCATTTCGATATTTCCACCATTGATCTCCCTAACTTACCATGCAACACCCCATTCTTGTTGTACCAAACAACCCAATATAGATAAGAAAATGGAGCCAACTCCTCACTAATACACCAAATCAGCATCCCATTAAAGATATAAAAAAAATACCCCTACAAGCCTAGCCTACTCAATTTCTTATTAAAATTTGAGCTTTGCCATATCATTCCAAGCACAGAGCAATTCCATAAGCAATGACATACATCTTCCTACATGCCATTACAAACCATGCATCAAGCCTCTCCAACCACCTTTCATCTAGCCAAATTGGTCATCATCGACAAGATATTTTTGCAGGCCCTCCATATAAAGATCTTTACCTTATTAGGCACACTTATTTCCCACACTCTTGACCATCAAGCCTATCTATTTGTATTGCTAGATTCAGAACCATAGTCACCTCTTAAATTCAATAACTTGTGTTCTTTTGCACACTAGTACCTACTCTTAACATTATACCTCCTATCAAAGCATCTAGACCACATTAGTTTATTCACATTAGAACCACTACATTTACGGGGTCCAATACCCTACAAGTACCACAAATATCCAATGTTATTAAAAAGTTTCATTTTAATATCTCAATTCAAGTATTAATACTTTCTATCGTTTTTGAATTGTAACCAAAAAGTTTTTAACCAAAATAGCCTTTTGGAATTTTTATGAAGGATTTTTTCATTTTGGCAATTAAATAAAGTTAAAAGAAAATGAAAAAAAATTGTTAATTTTTTAAAAGCTCTTTTTTCTAACAACATTAATAATACAAAGATTTTCAATTAATTGTTTCATGAAAAATATTTTTATCATTATCCCTATCAATTAGTCATGAAAAATATTTTCATCGCGTCCAAAAATTGTTGGAATGATAAGGTTTTTAGTATTTATTTATATTACTTGTTTTTTAAAGATAGAAATTTATCATTTTTATTTTTTTCGTAAGTTTTAGTAGAAAGTGTTAAACCCAACCTTTAACAAAACAAAATCATTTTTCAGCTCCAATTAATTTCCATAAAGAAAAAAATAAAAATTCTTCACCAAAAAGCCAAAAAAAACATTTTGGGTAAAACAAAATTGATTATTATTGAAAAAAGATAAAAAGATACCAAAATTTAAATTAATGTACTAAACCTTTTAATAACATGAGATATTTGAGGTAACAATGTATTAATTAAGGTACTCTAACTTACCATTCACACATGCATGGATACTTAGAATCAAAGCAGCTTCACTTTTCTCAAATTGGCCACCACAGCATCCTCACTTAAAACCCTAAAATATAAAGCCTAAGGGAGAAGCCTAAGTAACCCTTATCCTTGTGCACTCTTATATCTTTCCCATTACCCATACGCCATCTAGCACCACTTTTAACCGATTCCATCCCCACATTAGGATTTCCCTTATGAATGAAGAGTAATTGGGATTATTGACTTCAATTAGGAATTAGGTCATAATAAGGAAAATGTTTTCCTTTTAACACCTTAGCTATTAATGATGTGGATTATCAAGCGACCTCCAAGCCTACTTTGCAAGCAAAGCTTTATTGAAAGAAGTCAAATTTCTGAACCCCAGGACACCCAATTCTTTCGACCTATATAATATATCCCATGAAAGCCAATGCAAAGTTGTTTTACCAAGGTCACTACCCCACCAAAACATTGCCATAACTCCTTGTATATCCTAACACAAACCTACACATAATGTAAAATAACTTTAGGGTATAGGAACTACTTTACCTACTTTAGATAGTGTTTTCTCTTTCCAAGTTTCCTTCAGATTTTCAAACATTTTTTTCTTTTCTTTTTTCTAATAGCCAAAATGGACAAATCCATATACTTTTTATGACATGGAACTAAAATAATCAAAATGATCATTAGTATTGGGACTAAAATAAACAGTAGATTTCTCCAAATTCACCTTCTATCCAGAAGCCCCCATACACTTCTAACACCTACTTGAGTTTGTTACAAGCTCTCTGATTCACCTCTATGAAAATGAAACTGTCATATATAAAAAAATAAGTGTGATAGTCTTGGGCTTCTTCGAGCCATAACCACACCTTTTATAAACCCATCAGCTTCATCCCTTCGTATTGATCCTGAAAGACCTTTTGCACACAAAATAAATAGGTAAGTATCCCCTTACCTTAAACCCCTCAAAGATCTAAATTTCTCAATTTGGCATCCATTCACCTACAATGCATATGAAACAGATGCCACACATTTAAAATCAAAATGTCCCACTTTTCATCAAAAGCAAGCTTCTTCATAATACATTCCAAAAAACCCCATTCAATCCTACCGTATGCTTTACATATGTCAAGCTTTACAGCAGCCTTAAAACATTTTCCCATCAGAGATTCTTTCATGGAGTGTGTAGTCTCAAAAGCAATAAAAATGTTAGTCTACATTATGCCTAACAGACACAAAAGCACTTTGAGACTCAGAGATAATTTCAGACAACACTCTTTTCACTCTATTGGTCATGCAGCTAGCCACCATTTTATATAGCACATTACATATAATAATGGGCCTAAACTAAGAGACATCCTTAGGCTCAACTACTTTTGGTAAGTAAGAGATAAGAGTATGGTTTTACCTTCCAAAGAGGCATTATTGTTGAGAACATCTAGCACAGCCTTTGACACCTCATCACCTACCATATTCCAGAATTTCTGAAAAATTAGTACTGGCATCCCTTATATCTGTGTTGCCTTGACATGATGTATCGTCTCAAAGCATCCTCAACACCGAGCTTAGTAAAAGGACACAGTAACTCTATATTCATTTCCTTAGTAACCTGAACATCCACATTTCGTTATTAACTCCTCCAAACCTAAGGTATCTCCACTTGTGAACAACCTTTTATAGAAATTTAAGGACAGATCTTGAATCTCACTTTGAGATGTGATCCAATTCTTCTCATCATCCATTAAACCATGCACATGATTTCTTCTTCTTCCATAAGCTTTACTATGAAAAACGTCCTGAACTCTGATCTCCATTTTCAAACCAAACTTGCTTCGATCTGTCTTCGAAGTATTTCCTCTCATTCAAGAAGTGAATTTATCTCCCTTTCAGTTTTAAGCAACAACCTCCAAGTTAATTTCACTTGGCCCTTTACTCTTACAGTCATTCAAGACCCCTTTAAGCTTCTCTAATCTCCTTTGTATATAGCCTGCATTGTTCCAATTCCACTTCTTCAGTTTATTAGCACATTGTGCAACTCTACCCATAGCAGCTTCAAAGGGTGACACACCATGTACTCCAACCCATCCACAAGCGCCTTCCATATGCTCCTTACACCCATTCACCCCCAACTAGAATTCCTCAAATCTAAACACCCTCATCTTCTTATTTCTAGTCATGCAAATCACCAATGCAGTATGGTCTATTCTAGACAATTCTTCATGTAAAACTGTCATAGAAGAAAGAGATTGCATCCATATCGATTTGATATATGCCTTGTCCAACCTTACTTGTGTATTTTATCCTTTTCTGTTATTTCACGTGTAACTATGGTTAAAATTTGAATAGCTACGTGGCCAATTTCTAACCACATAAAGAATAAACAATTGTTTGCCTTAGAGACACACACCAAAGAATAGAAGCAACGCAAAGCTAAAGGAACAATTTTCTTTGATGAAAAATAGTGTTGTGTGTGTGAGAGAGTGGAGAGAATGTTTTAGAAAAATATTTGGGATATTTTTCTAAAAAGGGAGTGACAAAATAGTGAGTTTGAAAAACACTTGTGTGTCGATATTTTGGATTTATCTCAATTTGTTGTATTGCCTCTCATTTTGTACCCATTAAATTTATTAGTGGAAGAAATATTTTTCGGAGTTTGTCTTGTGGAAGTAGCTCAAACTAAAAGGTGAAGAATCACGTTAAATTGTCGGTGTCATTATTTTACTCTATTGAATTTATTTTATTTTTACCCACTATGCTACTCTCACATGAAAAGTTGCCTAAAACTTTTTGGGGTGGAGTCATACTCACAGTTGCACACATGTTGAATCTTTCACCCTAAACTCCTCTCAAGATGAATGTTTTAGATAAAGTGTGGTCAAGAAAGAATGTTTACTGTGATCATCTGCAGGTGTTTGGCTACAAAGCATTTGTTCATATATCCCCAAGAATGAGAGATGCAAACTTGATGCCAAGACAAGACAATGTATTTTTATTGGCTATGGTCAAGATCAATTTGGCTATAGATTTTATGATCCGATTGCAAAGAGACTTGTCAGGAGCCATGATGTTGTATTTGTTGAAGATGAGACCATTGAATATATTGTCAAAATGAAGAAGGATGTGCCTAATTCCAATGGTGACTCATTAGATTTGGAATTAATTCCTCCAACATCAATGCCAAGACAAGTTGGATATGAAGACTAGGTTTATCCACCCGATGAAGATGATGCTCCCATAGAAATTAGTTCTGAAGATGACCAAGATGATGATGTTCATTATCCAGCACCAACACCTTCGGCTTCTCCTCTTCCACTGAGAAGAAGCGGTAGACTAAGATGACCATCTACCGCAAATCCTCTATATGAGTATGTAACTTTCACTAATGAGGGAGAACCTAGAGTTATGAAGAAGCCATAGATGATGAATACAAACAAAAATGGATTAAAGCCATGCAAGATGAGATGAAATCCTTGCATAAGAACAAAGTTTTTGAGCTGATGAAGCTACTCAAAGGAAAAAGGGCTTTAAAAAATAAATCGGTATTCAGGATTAAGCATGATGAACACAATTCCAGTTTGCGATACAAATCCAGACTGGTTGTCAAGGAATTTAGCCAAAGAAGAGAAGTCGACTTTGACAAGATTTTCTCACCAATTATGAAAATGACATCTATCTGTACTATGTTAGGGTTAGCACCAAGTCTTAATCTGGTGGTTGAACAAATAGATGTCAAAACTACCTTTCTACATATTGACTTGGAAGAATAGATATACATGGAGTAGCCAGAGGGTTTCAAGCCAAAAGGGAAAAGAGGATTATGTTTACAAATTGAAGAAAGCCTCTACGGTTTAAAACAGGCACCGAGACAATGGTACAAGAAGTTTGAGTCTGTTATGGGATAACAAAGCTACAAAAAGGCTACTTCAGACCATTGTGTTTTTGTGAAAAAAATTCTCTAATGATGATTTCATTATTCTTTTGCTCTATGTGGATGTTATGTTGATTTTTGGCAGGAATATTTCCAAAATCAACAACTTGAAAAAGCAGTTGAGTAAGTCTTTTGTCATGACAAAATTGAGGCCAATAAAGAATATTCTTGGCATAAGTATTATAAGAGATAGAGGCACCAATAAATTATAGTTGTCACAAGAGAAGTACATTGAGAAAGTACTTCAGATATTTCATATGGATAAGGCTAAAGTGATTAGTGTCCTCTTGCTAATCACTTGAAGCTAAATTCTAAGTAGATCCCTTCTATAGACAATAAGAAGAAAGAGATGGAAAAAGTACCATATGCTTCTGCAGTTGGAAGTCTGATGTATACCATGGTTTGTACATGACCAGATATCGCTCATAAAGTTAGAGTTATGAGTAGAGTTCTTTCAAATTTTGGAAAGAAATATTGAGCTACAGTGAAATGGATTTTCAGATATACTTGAGGTTCTTCTAAAATAAGCCTATGTTTTGGAAATGACAAACCTATATTAGTTAGATACACACATGTAGATGTGGCCTATGATGTGGATTCCAAAAAATCCACTTCAGGTTACTTAATTACATTTGTAGTGGGAGTTGTGTCATGGCATTCAAAGTTACAAAAATGTATTGCACTGTCCACCATAGAAGTATAATTTATAGTAGTAACGGAACCATGTAAAGAATTACTATAGATGAAAACGTTCTTGAAAGAACTTAGGTTACAGCAAGACAATTACCAATTATTTTGTGATAGTCAGAGTGTTATCCACATTGGAAAGAATGTCTCATTTCATTCGAGATCAAAACATATTGATGTGAGATCTCTAGATTAGGGATGTAATGGGGAAGAAGTTATTATAGCTTGAGAAGATCCATATAGAGGAACATGGATCAGAAATGTTGAAGAAAATTCTTCCAATACAGAATTTTGAATACTATCGTTTAGCTATTGGATTGGTAAAGCCCTCTATGTAGTTGGGAGGGGGATATTTATAGATCTTTCCCACATGGAAAGGGAAGAAATTTTTTTTATGTGCAACCACATGTGATAAATCCAACAAATAAAAAACTATTTTCGTGCCTAAAATTTGGCCAATTACGTGGCCAATTTCTAGCCACATAAGGGATAGACAATGTTTTTGCCTTAGAGAGACACTAAAGAAGAAAAGAAAAGGCAAAGTCAAATGAACAATTTCCTTTGATGAAAAATAGTGTTGTGTGTATGAGAGAGTAGGAGAAAATATTTTAGAAAAATATTTAGGATAATTTTCTAAAAAGGGAGTGACAAAATAGTAAGTTTGGGAAATACTTGTATGTTACTATTTTGGATTTATCTCAATTTGTTGTATTGCCTCTCAATTTTTTGTATTGCCTTTCATTTTGTACTCATTAATTTTATTAGTGTAAGAAATATTTTTCAGATTTTTTCTCATGGACGTAACCCAAATAAAAGATGAACCATGTTAAATTATTGGTGTCATTATTTTATTCTATTAAATATATTTTATTTTTACCCGTTATGCCCTAACACCCCAAGATGATCCTCATAACTTGTAATTTCATTAAGATCTCAAAATATTATCCAAGGTACAACACAATTCTCAACTAGCCTTCCCAGAAAATCCCAAGAACGACCACGATCAACCTTCTTGGGGTTACATATAAGCTTGTTACAATAGTGATAAAATAATTAGGAATGATTAACATAATATCAATATGGCCCATGTTATAATACCTTATAGACACATTTATGAGTGCTTAAAATCAATTAATATATTGTAATTTTATGCATGTTAAACGATTAAATAAATTTTTATTTGTCTAGTTTTATTATTATTTTAAACAAATCTATCTTTTTGGAATCACTTGTATGTTTTCTTATTTTTCATGTATTTTAACTTCAATAAGATATAATTGATCAATACTTGAAGAATATATTTGAAAGCACTCCATTACAACTTTAAAGCTTGAAAGATAACATATGTAAAACATTATATATGTTCCAAACAATGAAAAAGGATATTGATAACTGTATTTTATATAGTTATTTTCATTTATTTTATTAATTATAATTACTAGTTTCTTGACATTTTTAGTTAATTTTAGTTGAATAAATTAATAATTACTGTTTATTTGTTAAGAAAGATATTTTTAAGAAAATTAAAGAATTTGAATCGAAAATGTACTTAATTGCAAATTTATGTCCGAAAATATAATTTAAAATGAAAGAGTGTTTAATTGCAATTAATAAAAGTTAAAATATAATTTGAATTAAAATCGGGCTTAATTTTAATTATTAAAAGTTTAAAATTTAATTTAAATTAGAAAAGGGCTGAATTGTAATTAAAGAAAGTTTAAAATTTAATTTGAATTAAATTAGAGGGCTAAAATGCAATTAAAAAAAGTTTATTTTTCTACGCAGGAGAGAAGTCCACGCGCATCTATTGTCCGCGTGCCACGTGAACCGTCAAATCAGAAAAGCAACGGTGGGGATGAGCGAGTGTCATTCAAACCCGACCTACCGCGCAGGCCGGCGTGCAGGGTGGGACCCAAGTGTCTACTGCGCAAGCCATTTCCCCTATGACCCGGTCCCCTGAAGCTTCGTGCGCCCTCCTATTCCAACGAGTAATAACCCGCCACGTTCCCAAATATTATTTCATCAAATAAAAAGATGACATGTGGTATCTATTTCGTTAAGAGAAAAACACAAAAACGGCACCCGATGCCAGCATATTCTACGTACGCCATGTTTCTTCGATTGCAATAATCCTGTGTGACGCGTCTTCGTTCGCTCTCTCTTCACAACGAATAATTTCCTACCATGTGTGCCATTATATCTTTCAACCAATCAGATGGCAACACGTGGTAGCGTGAATTGAAATGAAAAAATGCAGCGGCACATGCTCCCCTGTTTTGCGATATTTATATTTTAAATGCATGAGTGCGTGTTTCAAGCATCTTGTCTCCCACGCAGAATTTAATATTATTTTGGATACGTTATTTTGTCTCCCGCGTGTCTAAAAAAATGTATTTTTTAGATGTATTTTTTAGCTATAAATAGAGAATTTATTGCTAAAGAAGAAACTTTTTGTTTTTGAGTTTGGTTTTTAGGTTCGTGGTGTGGACAATGGTACACGCAGAAGCCATTTTTGGCTTCTATTGTGTTCTGCGTGTGCCAAATATTTTAAGAACAGATGAATTTTTAATTTTCTTAATGTTCTGTAACTGATATTTCTTAAGTTTTGTAATTTTAATTTTTATTTATGAAGTAATTTAATTTTTCTAGGGTTTCATTTTATCTAAATTTATTAAGCTTTAATTTAATTATTTTTGAAATATTTATAAGATTTTTAATTTGTTTATTCTATTTGTGCTTAATGCTTTTGATTATTGGAAAATTTATCAAATGATTTATGACACTTAAATAAACTTGGAAGAGGCATTTTTGTGTATATTGCTCGTGTTACGGTAACATGTATGATGAAAGGAGAGGAACATTCTTTATTGTATCTGCAATTATTGGAGAATTTTGAATGTAATGAATATTGGTGAATTTAATTCTCATAGGAATATAGTGAATTATTTTAGCAAGGTGTGTCTATTTGTTATCGGAAGAGACATATGGATAAAATTAGTAGTTCTCTGTTGACAAATTAAATTTACTAAAAATATATAAATTAAGAGAAAATAATATGATTTGAGTGGATTAATTTGGTTTAAAACTACAATCCTAGAGTTCTTTTATTTTTTTATAAAATTCTTTTCTTAAACTTGTTCCAATCAATGATTATTTTGGATAAAATCAGAGTGAAATAATTTTAGTACTCAACAAACTATAGTAACAAATCTCTGTGGGAACGATACTTTACTTATCATATTATTACTTGTGATCTTGCATACTTGCACGTTTTATGTTCTCCTAAAAGAGACAACAAGTTTTTGGCGCCATTGCCGGGGATTTGTTTTACTATTTTCATTATTGATATTAATACCAATCAATCTGATTTTAATTCAAAAAATAAAAAAAATTATACTTATTGTTGCTTGCTTAATTTATTTTTCAATTTTATCGTAAGTTGAGATTTTGTTTGACACACAAATCTTAACTCACAAAAAAAGAAAACAAAATTGAGAAGTCAAGCTGACAACTATAAATCAAGCGCTTCTTGGGAGGCAACCCATGTGTATTATTTTCTTTATTTAAGCATGTATCTATATTTCTTTATGTTGTTATTTTATTTTATTTTATTTTTCGTAGGTGCAAATTGGAGGAAATGAAGTTATTTTGGATTTTAACCATTCAAACCAAATCAGGAAGTTTCTTTAAACTCATCGCATATGTTCTTTAACGTTCACACATTGAGGACAATATGTATATTAAGTTTGGGGGTGGTAAAGATATTGAACTTAATTGAAATATTTTCTGGGTATCCTTGCTTGTGAAATTTTATTTGTTTGGTTGATTGAAGATATTTTGCTTTGAATGGTGATTTATTTTTATTTCTTCGGTTTAAATGATGCATAACTCCTTCAAAAAATTGAATATTGTCTAAGCGATGAATAATTTTTACGTATGTTTCATTTTTAAAGAATAAATATTTATGAGCACTAGTCTTGATTTTTGAGTTGCTATGATAATTTAGAAAATGTTTATGAGAGTATGAAATTCGATTGATATTTGTGGTGTCACACTTCTTAGAATTTGTTTGATTTTCTCTCGAGGCGAAATTATAGATAACATTTAACTAAGAAAATGATTTAGGTCATCTTTGGATCGTTTGAGCCTTTCTATCTACCTACACATGCTTTATCTGTAGTACCCCTTTTGAGTTTCAAATTATATATATATATATATATATATTTTTTTTATCTCATTTCAAAAGCCTACTAAAAAAATATATATGTGCAGATATATCTATTTTTCTTATCTCACTAGCATGTGACAATTTTTAGTAAATATTTTAAGATGTATTGAAAAAAAAAGGATACTAAAAAAAATAGATTCTGAAAAAAAAGGAGGATACTGAAAAAAAAATTATTGTATGTGATGTTAAATCCCAAATTGGGAAGTATTTATTGTGATAATAGATTGTATCTTGCTTCAATCCTAAAATGATGTGTTTAGGAAAAGTTTTGAGCTAAATATTATCCTTTATCCTACATTTATCTAAGCCATACATTACAAGCTTAATAAAGTCCTATTGATTTTGTGTTTTGTGTTTGTCTACATTAGTGGAGAGAGAAATGAAAAATAAAATTATGAGCTTTGTGATTTCATTAAAAATTAATTCCGTTTTTATTTGTATAAACTTATTCGGATTACATGTGATGAAATATGAAAAGACTTCACACACACACTAAAATTAATTGTGAAAATGTAATATATTTTTAAATTGATTTTGATGCTTAGATTAAATTCTTTTATTTCTTTGAGTTATGTTATGTGAAATGACTAAAAAAATATTTTGAAAATCACTATTTTAAATGCATTTATCTTTGTTTTATTTCTTGCCTTTTGCTCGAAGACTAGCAAAAAAACTTAAGTTTGGGGTGTGAAACTGTATTTTATATAATTATTTTCATCTATTTTATAAATTATAATTGCTAGTTTGTTGACATTTTTAGTTAATTTTAGTTGAATAAATTAAAAATTATTGTTTATTTGTTAAGAAAGATATTTTTAAGAAAATTAAAGAATTTGAATCGAAAACGTACTTAATTTCAAATTTATGTCCGAAAATATAATTTAAAATAAAAGAGTTTTTAATTGCAATTAATAAAACTCTAAAATATAATTTGAATTAAAATCGGGCTTAATTTTAATTATTAAAAGTTTAAAATTTAATTTAAATTAGAAAAGGGCTGAATTGTAATTAAAGAAAGTTTAAAATTTAATTTGAATTAAATTAGAGGGCTAAAATGCAATTAAGAAAAATTTATTTTTTTGCGCAGGAGCGAAGTCCACGTGCATCTATTGTCCGCGCGCCACGTAAACCGTCAGATCAGAAAAGCAACAGTGGGGATGAGCGAGTGTCTATCAAACCTGACCAAAGCGAATGGACACAGGTTTTCCAGTTCACGTGGCTCGGCGCACCGCATGGGGCCCACCTTCCATGCATGCTGGTGTGTAAGGTGGGACCCACGTGTCTACTGTGCAAGCCATTTCCCTTATGACCCGGTCCACTGAAGCTTCGTGCGCCCTCCTGTTCCAACGAGTAATACAATGCCACGTTCCCAAATATTATTTCATCAAATAAAAAGATGACACGTGGTATCTGTTTCGTTAAGAGAAAAACACAAAAACGGTGCACGATGCCAGCATATTCTGCATGCGCCACGTGTCCTCGATCACAATAATCCCGTGTGACGCGTCTTCGTTCACTCTCTCTTCACAGCGAATAATTTCCTACCACGTGTCCCATTATATCTTTCAGCCAATCAGATGGCAACATGTGGTAGCATGAATTGAAACGGAAAAAGCAGCAGTCCACGTTCCCCTGTTTTGCGATATTTATATTTTAAACGCATGAGTGTGTGTTTCAAGCGTCTTGTCCCCCACGCGGAATTTATTATTATTTTGGATACGTTATTTTGTCACCCGCATGTCTCAAAAAATGTATTTTTTTAGATGTATTTTTTTAGCTATAAATAGGGCATTTATTGCTAAAGAAGAGAGTTTTAGTTTTTGAGTTTGATTTTTAGATTCGTGGTCTGGACAGTGGTACACGCAGAAGCCATTTTTGGCTTCTGTTGTGTTCTACGTGTGCCAAATATTTTAAGAACATATGAATTTTTAATTTTCTTAATGTTCTGTAACTGATATTCCTTAAGTTTTGTAATTTTTATTTTTATTTATGAAATAATTTAATTTTTCTAGGGTTGCATTTTATCTAAATTTATGAAGCTTTAATTTAATTATTTTTGAAAGATTTATAAGATTTTTAATTTGTTTATTCTATTTGTGCTTAATGCTTTTGATTATTGGAAAATTTATCAAATGATCTGTGGAACTTAAATAAACTTAGAAAAGGTATTTTTGTGTATATTGCTCGTGTTTAGGGTAACATGTATGATGAAAGGAGAGGAACATTCTTTATTGTATGTGCAATTATTGGAAAACTTTGAACGTAATGAATCTTGGTGAATTTAATGCTCATAGGAATATAGTGAATTATTTTAGCAAGGTGTGTCTATTTGTTATCGAAAGAGACATATGGATAAAATTAGTAGTTCTCTTTTGACAAATTAAATTTACTAAAAATATATAAATCAAGAAAAAATAATATGATTTGAGTAGATTAATTTGGTGAAAAACTACAATCCTAGAGTTCTTTTATTTTGTTATAAAATTATTTTCTTAAACTTGTTCCAATCAACGATTATTTTGGATAAAATCAGAGTGAAATAATTTTAGTACTCAACTAGTCAATGATAGTTGAAGGTGCTACTTCTCTTTTGGAAGAAATAGCCTCAAAATAACTATCAATGGCCAACTAAAAGATTTATGGCTAAGAAAAATGCTGGGATTTATGATTTGGAGCCGTTTGTTGCCCTTTCAACTCAAGTTGCTTTTCTATCTCATCAAATTTTAGCCTTAATGACCCAAAGAATACCACAAAGTGCACAATATGTTGTAGATTCAAGTATGACAGTTTCGATGAATGAAGCAAATCAAGAACAGGTTCAATACATCAACAATTATAACTACAACTATTGTGGTAATCCTATGCCAAATTACTACCATCCAAGGCTTCGAAATCATAAGAATTTTTCTTATGGAAACACAAAGAATGTGCTACAACCTTTTCTAGAGTTTGATAGTCGACCAAGCGAGAAGAAGATGTCACTTGAGGATGCCATGGTTTCCTTTGTTGAGGAAACCAAAGCAAGGTTTAAAAAGAGTGATTCACGGTTGGATAACATTGAGATTCATTGTAGCAATATGGGAGCCACTATGAAAAATATTAAAGTGAAAATTGGGCAACTAGCCACGACCATCAATGCCCAATAAAAAGGATTTTTTTCCTAGTAACACATAAGTGAATCTAAAGGAACAATACAAGGCCATTACACTTAAGAATTGAAGAGAAATTGAGAGGGTACCATAAAAGGAAACTGAGTCCACCCTTATAGCTCCAAACAATCACCAAAGTAATAATAAAGTAGAAGAAGAGGATATTGTTGATAATACTATAAGAGAGACTGATATGCCTCCATCAATTTCATTTTCTAACAATCCTCACATTCTCTCTACTCCACTTCCTTACCCTTAATGCTTTTAAAAACCAAAATTAGATAAGAAATTTTCTAAGTTTTTGGATATTTTTAAGAAAATCCACATAAACATTTCTTTTGCAGATGCCTTGGAACAAATTCCAAATTCTTATGCCACTATCTATTTATAGGAATATGGGACTTGTAGAGATGAAACAAACATCAATTTCTTTGCAACGAGTAGATTGATCCATCAAGTATCCACATAGAATCATAGAAGATGTATTGGTAAAGGTGGATAAATGTATTTTTCCAACTGATTTTGTGGTGTTATATATGGATGAAGACCAAGATGTCCCACTATTTATTGGCCAAACATTCTTGGCTACAGGAAGGGCTTTAATGGATGTTCAAAAGGGTGAATTAACATTGAGAGTGAACAAGGAAAATGTTACATTCAACATCTACGAAGCCATGAGATTTCCAGAAGATCCAAGCACTTGCTTTCGGGTATATATCATTGAGCAATTTGAAGTAGAATCCTTTCAAGAGGATATGCTCGTCGATCACCTAGAACGATATATCGCCACTTCATCTCATGCTTATGATTTAAAGAACTTTGCTATTTGTGAATTTGATTTACCTTTTGTTAATGAATAATTTCTCCACTATGTATTTTCCTTGGAAGCATTGCAGTAGGTTACATCATTTAGCAAAGAAGTGGAGAGGCTAAATCCAATGGTAGCAAAGATGGATTCTGTAATCTTTATAGAAAAAGTGCAGCAAACTACAACTCCATAGTTGAAGGAATTTCCTGAGCATCTTTGCCATGCATTCTTAGGTGATAGTTACACCATTCTAGTGATTGTTTCGGCATCACTTACACTCGAAGAAGAGGAAAAGTTGATACGTGTGTTAAGGGAGCATATAAAATCCTTGGGATGGACTATGACATAAAAGGTATAAAATCCATCCATTTGCATGCATAAGATTCTAATGGAGGAACTTTACAAACCATCATTTGAGCCTCAAAGAAGATTAAATCCAGCAATGAAGGAAGTTGTGAGAGCTAAAATTTTGAAGCTTCTCAATACTAGAATTATTTATGCTATTTCAAACAATTCATGGGTAAGTCGAGTGTAGGATGTATCAAAAAAGGGTGGAATAATTGTGGTGAAAATGAAAACAATGAGCTTATTCCTACAAGAACAATCACTGGTTGGTATGTATGTATAGATTATCGCAAGTTGAACAAAGCAATAAGAAATTATCATTTTCCACTTCCATTTATTGATAAAATGTTAGATCGATTGGCTGGATATCCATATTATTACTTCTTAGATGGTTATTCGGGATATAACCAGATTTCCATAGCCCCCAAAGATCAAGAGAAAACTATATTCACATGCCCCTACAAAACATTTTATTTTAAAAGGATCCTCTTTGAATTGTGCAATGACCCAACAACATTTCAACATTACATGATTGCTATCTTTTTAGATATGATGGAAGATATAATGGAAATTTTCGTGGATGACTTTTCATTTTTTGGTACATCTTTTGATCATTGTTTCCATAATTTAGCTCTTGTTTTGTAAATATGTGAAGATAAAAATCTTATCTTAAACTGGGAGAAGTGTAATTTCATGGTTCAAGAATGGATCGTGCTTGGCCATAGAGTGTCACCTAAAGGAATTGAGGTTGATCGAGCTAAAATTGCCCCCATAGAAAAACTACCACCTCCAAAGAATGTGAAGGGAATTAGAAGCTTTTTGGGACATGTGGGAATTTATAAAAGATTTATAAGGGATTTTTTAAAGCTTACTAAACCTTTATGTAATCTTCTTGAAAAAAAGTTGCATTTGACTTTGATGATGTTTTTTTGCAAACCTTTAATGCAATCAAAGAGAAATTGATTTTAGCACTAATAATGACTGTACCTAATTGGAGTCAACCTTTTGAAGTAATGTGTGATGTAAGTGAATATGCAATTGGAGTATATTTAGTACATAAGCAAGAAATTATTTAGGGCTATATACAATGCAAGTCGGACATTGAATGAAGCCCAATTGAATTATATAACAAACAAGAAGGAGATGCTTGTTGTGGTTTTTGCATGTGACAAATTTTGGTCCTACCACATTGGTACAAAGGTGATAATGTTCACTGATCATGCATCACATTTTTATTTGTTTGGCAAGAAGAATTCCAAGCCTAGGTTGATTCGTTGGATCCTTCTTCTTCAAGAATTTGATTTGGAAGTTCGAGATAAGAAATGAAGTGAAAATTCAATTGCTAACCATCTTTCTCGATTGGAGCAAGAGGAAGTAAAACCAGATTTTTAGATCCAAGAAGCATTCCCTAATGAGCAGTTTTTTACATGTGAGATCAAGCTTCCTTGGTATGCTGATATTGTAAACTACCTAGCTTGTAGGGTATTGTCACCACATCTTACATACCACCAACGTAACAAGTTTTTGCATTATGTGAAATATTATTTTTAGGATGAGCTTTTGCTTTTCAAAATATGCCTTAATCAAATCATCTGAAGATGTGTGCCTTAAGAGGAGATGCAATCCATTCTCCATCATTTCCATTCCTCATCATATGGAGGACATTTTGGAGTAACACGAACATTAGCTAAGGTACTTCAAAGTGGTTTCTTTTGGCCGTATCTTTTTTGTGATAGTTATATTTTGGTAAAGACTTGTGATCGGTGCCAACATATGGGAAATATTTTAAGGCGTCAGAGGTACCATCAAAAAATATCTTAGAGGTTGAGTTATTTGATGTTTGGGGAATTAATTTTATGGGTCTTTTTCCTCCTTCTTTTTTCTTTGTTTATATCATGTTATCACTTGATTATGTGTCAAAGTGGGTGGAGGGAATTGCTGCAACAACAAATGATGCAAAGGTAGTGCTCAAATTTTTTCATAAGAACATATTCACAAGATTTGGCACTCCATGAGCTATTATTAGTGATGAAGGGACCCACTTTTACAACAAGTTGTTCGAGAACCTTATCTCTAAATATGGTGTGAAGCACAAGATAGCAGTTTCCTACCATCCTCCAACTAATGACCAAGCTAAAATTTCAAATCGAGAAATCAATAATATCCTTGAGAAGGCGATCAACACCAATAGAAAGGATTGGGCAATGAAGCTTGATAATGCTTTGTGGGTACGTACAAATTTTAAAATACCTAGCGTGATGTCTCCTTATCGATTAGTGTTTGCAAAAGCATGTCATCTCTTTGGAGCATAATGCTTATTGAGTTGTAAAGAAGTTTAATTTTGATTTGAAAGAAGTAGGGGAAAAAGGACTTCTTCCATTGAATAAGATGGATGAGTTTCGGAATGGTGCTTATGAAAATGCAAAGATCTACAAAGAATGGACAAAGAAGTGGCATAATAAAATGATTCTTAGGCGTGAGTTTGCTCCAAGATAACAGGTTTTGCTTTTCAATTCACGGCTAAAACTCTTCTCGGGTAAGTTAAGATCAAGATGGATAGGTCCTTATACAATTGACAAAATTTCCCCTTTTGGAGAAATAGACTTGAAGGAAAAGGCAGGGCATATATTCAGAGTTAACGGTCACAGATTGAAGCACTATTATGGTAAATAAGTGGAGGAATTGTGCCTTTACTCCTCTTCGAAATTCTAATTGATGACTATTGAAATGTATGGCTGTAGACTATAAAACAAGCGCTTATGGGAGGAAACCCATAAAACTTTCTCTTATTTTATTTTATTCCATTCGATTTTTTATTATTTATTTGAATAATTTGGATTTTGATGCTGGTTTATTTTGTAGGAATAAAGAGCTAAAAATTACAAACTAAGGTGGATCCACCATAAAACCAAGGAAGTTCCTTTCATTTCTTTAATCTACCTCACTTTGAATTACATTGAAGATATTGTTTAGTTTAATTTTGGGGGTGCCAACTTCTATAGTCTCAAGTTTTTAGATTCTCTTATCAAGCATGTGTTTTAGTATAATTGAATTCGTTATAACTCGGAAATTTGTGATTAAGGATGGTTTTGAGAAAATTTATTTCAAAATCTACTATTATGTTAGTTAGAGTTTAATGGGTACTATGATTTAAATCCTTGTCCTTGAAAATAATTGAGCATATAGTAAAAAACATTTCTACTCCATTTTGCCTATGAAGAGAAGGAGTTGAATTAATTGAGTCAGAAAAGTTCAATCTTTCTTTGCTCTAGAATCCGTTGATGGATCCTTGAGGTGAAATCTTAGCTGATACCAAATATTAGAGAAATGATCTAGGAAATTTTTTGTCACAACCAAAAAGCTTTCCCAACAATCCTAATTATCACTCCATTATGGCATGGTCAACCCCTTGAGCCTTATTTTACATAAACTTTTATTTATTCTTTTAACTACAAAAACTTTTCCATTCTAAGCTGAAAAAACCATGAACTTACTTTAAATTTTGAGAAAATACTTTTGTGGAAATTTGCATGTAAAGAGAAAGTTAGTTCAAATTAAATAATCCACGTTATGTTTGCTCTATTTTATCAAAGTTTGAAAAGAAAATAAAGTGAAAGGAAATAATCGAAAAAAGGATTAAAGTGGTTGAAAATCAAAAAAAGCTTTGAGTATAAAGGTGGAAAAAAATAAGAAAACACTCCACTTATTAAGTATGGCAACAATATTCTCATTAGTATGTGCATATTGTCGAGAAAGAGATATAGTATGAATCATGTGGATATTTTTTTATTGTTTTTTTTACCAAGTATTTTCCTAGTTTGCTTTGATTTTTCATATACATTTCTTTCTTAGCCCTCACTATGTGGCCTGTCATTACAAACTTGATTAAATACACTTTGATCTCTAATTTTGATGTTTGATTACATTAATCGAGATGATTTTTGAAAATTGGACTTATGGGGGTAAGTTTTGAGAGATTTCTTCTAATTTAAGTTTTTCTACTTTTATATAATTTAATGGTGGTTGGAGTTAAATTGAGTATTTCACACACATAATCAAGGACGTAGTTTTAGGTTGAAGTAAATGCTTAACTCTTGCTTGACAAATTGCTGAATTTTTTATAGATGTTTTTGCTATCTTCAATGTCAAAAGATTAAGTTATTAGAGATGAAATCTAAATTCAAATTATAACTTGGTGAGTTATGGTAGTTCTCTATTAGGTCTAGTTTATATTATCAATAGTTTCTTTTATTTTATTTTATTTTTTCTTCAGGACAAACAATGTTCTAAGTTAAGAGGTGTTTGATGACTTGCATAATTTAGCATAATTTATTACTTCTTGACTTTAACTTTAGTCAATTTTATTTATATTTATTGATTTTAGACTTCATTATCATTTTTTAAATTTTATTGCAGATTAGAAGAAAATGAAGATTTATTGAAATCAAATATAAATGAATATTTGATGAAACAAAAGGAAAGTTAAAATAAAAAAAATAAAGACAAAAGCGCTAAAATAAAAAAAGAAAAGGAAACACTAACTACTAGGGTAAAATTATATATATGTGATAGAAAAGCTGAGGAATAAAGGGAGAACATACGAAAAATATAAAAAAGGGGGAAAAGGCGACTAGAACAAAGAAAGAAACAAGAATAGAGAAAAAAAGTATAAAGGCGATGATGAACCAAAAAAGAGAAACAAACATGGAAACTGATGAGTGCTTAAAAAACATTAACATTGTCATGATTTAATATACTTTAATTTATTAAATACATTTATATTTGTATGATTTTATCATATTTTTATATAAATTTGTTTTTTCGAAATCAAGAGTATTTTTTATTATTTTTTAGGTATTTTAGTTCCAAAATAACTTAAAGACACGAAGAAGGCAATACAACACAAATATATTGAGAAAAGAAATGAGAAAAAGTCAAAAATATGGAAAAACAATTGGACAAAATATGTCAAAATGGTCAAAAATATCAAAAAAGCTGAAATCCCACTCGTAGTAGCCCATCTATGCCGAGTCCCTTGCATACATGCCCAACACACACTGGAACACGCCACACCGATTTCCACACATACACGTGCCAACTTGTCCAAACACACTCCTCATTGTATCTCACGCACACTAAACGCCCATCTACTGCGTCAACCGCCTGTCTACCAAAATTTTCCAACAACAGAATTAACATCAAACTGTTGTAAAGATTCTTTTAGGGTATAATTTTAATGAATTCTTTACAATTATCTTTTTGTGTTTTATTCTTATAAGTTATATTTAATTCATCTGTGATTAAATTGGATGATTGTTTGTAAATATGATATAATAATAACATTGTTATGCTTGCGAAATATTATGTAGGTAAAACATCTCTATAAAATAAATTTATTTTGTTTTTATTCAAGATTTTATATTAAGGATGTTAGAGAGAAATATATTATTTTTTATTACAAATTTAAATCTGAAAGTTAGATTTTAAGGTTTAATTATCCAATCTGATTTAGAGTAGTGTTTTTTTATTTGTTGGTACAATCACCGAGTAGTTAGAGTGAAGCTCTATTTTAATTTTATAAGAACTATTATTCGGAAAAGTATTGACGACATTTTCAGTAATGATATTAAAACTTGAAAGTTAGTACTCGGATAATTAAATTCTTAGGTTTAATTTAGACATCTTGAATAAAGTCTAATTAATTGACTCCGCTTAAAGTTATGATTAGATGGTTTTCTATTTTCTTAAAAATAAAGCTAAAATTTAATACTTAATTAATTAATAGGTCTCGCCTAAGAATATTAGTTAATTAATATTAAAAAAAGAATTTAGGCCCCGCCTAAGGATACTTTCATACCAAAAAGAAAAAAATCAACAAATATCAATTTATATCTTTATTAATCTAAATAATATGAGTAAATATAATTAAATTAATTATTATATTCTTAAATACTTTACTGTTATGAATGATAAAAAAATTGCATTATTGTTTATTAAATCTATATCTATGTTTACTTTTACGTTATTAGATTACGAAACAAACAAACAAATATTTGTGACATGATGTTTAGGATTTAATTTCATTTTTAAGATTATGAATAATAAATTAAAAATCACATATATTTCTTCATTAGATCGACCTAGGGAATATATTTATCATTTTCTATAAAATGTTTTGTGCACTTGCGAGAGTTTTACAAATAATAAAACCAAAAGATTTCACAAGATCGATATTTGTACCGTCGGTCTTATGACTCATCAATTTTTTGGCACCATTACCGGGGACATGATGTTGTCTCATCAGAAACGCAGAAGAGAAGAAAAATCTCGAATATATTAACGCAAAAGAAAATTCCTTTTGTAATTCATTTTCCTTTCAATTCCTCTCAACAAAGTTATGGTGAATTCGTTTATGTTAAATTTAATTTTTAGCATGAACTAAATTTTATTTATTCTAAGAAAAAGATGTAATCTAATTCCAAATTATGCTTGCTTTTTCATGTTAATTTGAATTATTTTTTTTCATGTTTGTCTGATTTATTCTGATTTTATTGTTTTTAATTAACTAGCCATTAATTATATGATTTTAATCTTATGATTTATTATCAAATGAAGGAATTATAGAATAGATTTGGAATATTACCACGTAAGGAAATATAGAGATAAAAAAACTTGTACGAATCTGTGTAGTTTTAAAATCATTGGTCTTAATGTTTTCTTGCTTTATTAAATTGCAGACTCTTGTGTAAATTGATGAACAAGAATATTTCCAACTGATTGTCGAAAGAGGCTTTTGGATGTTTTTTAGAGATTGCTAACAAACAGAGAGAATTAAATTCAATTAGCTATATAAGTAAAACATAGTAAGGGATTAGGCGAAATCGATTTCCTAGAAGTTTTTTCCCCATTAATTTGATCTTTGAACAACATCTTTATTTTCTTTTGTGCATTTTCTTTAAATTGATTTTATTTTAAATTCCAATTACAACAATCTTAGTGACTTCTCTAGATAAAATTGAGATTAGTATAATTTTGGTATTTGTCAAAAAGAAGTTACCAATCTCTGAAAATGATACTCTTCTTATCATTTTACTATAAAACTATGATATTGTGCACTTATAGTTTTGTACTCATTAACTATCTGAGATAGTGACCTCAACTTTCATTGTACGTTTGTTTGTGTATTTTAGTTTCTAAAAACTCTGTAATATGTCTTTGTTTTCCAAATTCAAAGCATCTTATTTTATTTAAGTGACCTTTACTCAGTTTCTCAAAACCATTTTCTAAGTCTTCATCATCGGATTTTGAGGTTTTGGAACTAGAAGTATCTCTTCCAATCGTCCCAAAAGAATGTTTCTTTTACCTAAAAAAATGGTAAATCTCTGAGCAAGGAATGTCATTTTCTCCTTAATAGGGTTAGAATCTTCATTATCACAACCTTTTATGCATACACACTTGATTGGTTCACTTTCCTAGTAGGTGATGCAGTTTGAAGACTGTAAATCATTAATAGTAAGTTCACTCAAACATATTAACTTTGGCATGAAATTGATAGGGTAGGCTAGAGATGATTTTCTCAATCTACTTTTCCTCGCTAATAGGTCTACTCAAGTTGTAGATACAATTGACATTGTTTGAAAAGCAAGCATAGAATTTGTCAAATATTTTATCTTGTTGCATGATATAGAGTTCAAAATCTCTGTTCAACTTTAGAATTCTGGATCTTTTTACTACTAAAATATCTTTATAAGTAGTCTCTAAGATGTCCTATGCTTGTTTTAAAGAAATACAACTCTGAATTCTTTGGTATTCATCTATTAAAATAGCTCTGATGATTGCATAAACACCCTTGCTATTCCATTCAAATTCCTTACTCTCATCTTTGGTCCAAGCAATCATGGGTTTAGGAATCACAATGCTATCAAGTAGGGTTTTGGTAGGATACATCTAGCCATTCTCGACAAGCAACCATACATGTCACCTTGGGACCACAAAAGGCCTTCATTTGTGACTTTTAATAGGCATAGTTCAATCCATTGAAAAGTGGAGGTCTACCTACATTATATATTTCTTCTGAATCCATTAGATATAAAGTGTGTATGTGTGTATATGTGTATGCAATTGTGAGTTAAAACTATCAATACCAGAGCGGTTAAGCCCAAAAGGGTGCAACTGCTCTAATATCAATTGAAAAGGTCCATAACCCCGTATACGACCAGAGTAAGAAGATATAGACTCCTAAATAACTCGTCCCTAACTCATAAGAAACAGAACAATAAAACATTGATTACAGTTCATATAGCATAAGCACAAACTGTATAATATCAAAAGCAAAAAACTTTAATAATAGATATTTTATGTCAAACAAAAAGCATTTACATAACAAATGCTTTCTAATCAAAGTTTAAAGCTAATAGTATGTTGAAATATACACACATTAAACTTGGATCATGTTAACATAAAATCAGATCATGCATAACAATTGATATAACATAAACCTGTATAGAGACTATATCTATATGATAACATCCTCGGGTTACTTAAGACAACCAATCAGTAGTAAACATTTACTAAACAATAAATAATTTACAACACTAATAAACAATAAAACCACTATTGCCTCTATCAGTCATGACATCTATCCAAAATTCCTATTGCTACTTCTACAACTTTTTCGTTTAACACTTAAACCCAACTATACTCCATAGCCGACACCACCCAATGTGATGTGATTGGAAACCAATGATCAGTAACAATAAGTGTATCAACTTACAATCTCATAGGACACACAAACCACTACTAATATTAAATCGTATACGGGAGACACACAGTCAAACTACATACTTACAAAGATTACAATTTTATTATTAAACTTCAAAAATGACCCACTCTTAAATATAAACTCTCCAAAATAATTTCAAAATTAGATAGAAATCTTAGTGTGTATTTTGGAAAAAAATTAGCTCTTGAATAAGGGGTAAAAAAGAAAGAAATGAATGGGGTATTTATAAGGCTCAATTTTGGCACCACGCCGACTAGCTTTCCCACTACCTCATGTGGTGGAAAGGGTGGTAGCAAGCTAGTTTGTGACGTGCTAAAAAGTCCCATTTTTTCTCCAAAAATTATCAAGTAGACTCTATAAATACCCTCACTTGAAACGAATCAAACACGTCACAATGTTGGCTCGTTCGCAAGCTCACTTGTTGAAAACCAACACTCTCAACCTAGCATGCATAGGAAACCAACCACGTGGTAAGTGTAAATATACTTATTTAGAAAGTGCTCTTAAGTATATATGTGTGAATTATTGATCTACAATAACCAATCTTACATAGAGAAAGATAGAAACACTAAGTAAAATAGCAGCCACATGTTTGTACATGAGATGCCAACACACAAACACAAGAACAACGAGACTTATAATGCAAATATTCGATGAATCTTTATGTAAAAATAAATGTATTGGACATGTACGTACATTTGTTTGAATAATACATGTCCCGTATTTGGCTAACTATGCACTTTGGGATCTTTTAGGCTCCTTCTGTTACAGAAGACCTTGCACAAACTCCATTACAAGTAATCTATAGATGGATGCTATGTTAATTAATTTTGGGATATGGGTTAGTAATTTATGAACTATGAGTACAGTACATTCCATGACGAGCTCTCAAGATTATAGAGGTGAAAGCTTCGAATTTGAGTTGGTTAAAAGTAAACACAAATGGTACTACTTTTGGATAATTGGGTTGGTTGGCTATTCGAGGGTGTTCAAGACTTTACTTTCGAAGCTAATCTAATTGGGATATCTTTATACATCTATCGATTCATGTCACTTACAACCTTCGTTAAAAAAGGCCATGAATGTGACTTTCAAAATGGATGTTACATTGAAATGTTTTGAACCGTTTTAGATGAAAAACAAAATACGCAGATATCAAAAGAATATAAATTTACTTTTCTAAGGAGAACAATTACTACCAACAATTTTCTATCTTAATTAATTGTAACTTTTAAGATTCAATTTTTCATTGACTATGATGTCACTTTAGCTTATAAATATATTATTTTCAAGCTCTCAAACCACTCACTTTGTATTGTCATGCTCAAAATAATGTCCCAAAAAAAATCGCATGGTTATGAAGGTAATCATATTACATATTATGATTAGTTTTTATACTAATTCATTTACATTTCCATTCAATTTGATTTTCGTTATAAACTAATAAACATGCCGTAGGTACATTTCATTCAAGTCCCATTCAAATTCAACATTTGTATGAACTTTATCCAGTAATACATGCTCCTATGAAGTTATTAAATTGTTCCTCCCTATGGCTGCTAAGGATCATGAATTTGATATACTAATGCACCATGAATATTAAATATTATGAAGTTACAAATTGGATTATAGTGCATAATTGCAATGATATATAATTAATCTTGAGCACATGAAACTCTTGTAGTATGTAACAGAGCATATTCTAAGAGAAATTATTTTTTAGTTATATATTACGTGATAATGTGATATTTAATGTAAATAAAATTTAAGATTAATATATTTTTATATTTAAATAATCTAAAAACTCTAATTACAATTTTAAAATTAGCATACTAAGAAAATAAGAACTTTAAAATTTTTGTTATATAATAGAGATTACTTATTATTTTTAAAATATATAATGATGTAATATTTTAAATTAATAAAATTTAAGATTAATATATATTATTTTAAAAAATAAATATTCAATAGAAAATTAACAAAAGAAAATAATATAATTAATGAATAATATATTATTAAAGTAATAAATTACACTCCATTATCAAACGAAAAATGAAAGAAAAACAACCTAAATATTGATGAATATACTTAACGAATATCATAGATTAATGAATATATATATATATCCCTTAGCCCTTAGGGCTTACTTACCATTTTATTCAAGCTCAACTAGAAGTCAACATTAAGCCATTAATTCACACTCCATACCCAACTCTTCTTTGTCTGTTTCTCACACACCAATCACATGCCACTACTACGTGCCCGGTATCCCTCGATATTCTGAAACAAGGATTTTATATTCCACAACCCTAACCAAATAATAAATACAAAATATTACTGTTTTGTATGACTTTCAACCATCATAATTTTTTTATTTAATAAAAAATATTTAAATATTATTTTAAAAAGTAATAAACGGAACAGTAATAATATATTTATGAGTTGTGTTAACATTGAATTAAATGTTAAAATTTCAAAAATATTTTTTATGTAATTTTGAAATTAATTACTAGCCTGTGATATGAGATCTGTACGTTGTAGCAATAAATTGTTATAAAAAGTATTTTTCAATTATAAAGCTTAAATTAAATTCTTAAATAAAAAATACTTAAAAAAAATACAGATTTGTACTTTCATATAACTCTTTGTAGGTGACATTTTCATTTTAAATGTACAAAAGTATTGTTTTCTTTTATATTAGTAAAAACATTTAATGATATTATAAAGGTATATAATGGAATAAGTTCTGTAAAAAAGACTGTATAATAATTTGAAAGTAATCTTTAAATTTTAAAAAATAATTTTGAAGTTTTAAAATAAATATTTAATATGTCTTATAATTTTAAAAAAGATAAAATATTCAATTTGTAAATATATAAAAATATTTTTTTCTAAATTTTAACTTATTATAAAAATATAATTAAATTTTAATTTCTTACTTATTATTAATTTTTATAATCGTTAAAAAATGTTATTAAATTTTTATCATTAAATTTTATAAATTTTTATAAAACATTATAGATTAATTAACAACAAATTACATTAAATTTTAATGATGCAAAACAAACATAATATTTATATATATATATATATATATAGTTTAATAATATAAAAATCAAAATTAAAAATTTAATAATACATTTATAATAACTTACAAAACTAATAGTAAAAAAATCTATCCGATCTATAAAGTAATTAACTGAGATAAAAAAAAATCCCCCACAAATAATAAAAAAAAAACATCATCCTCTATTTGTATCGTCCTTTGTCCATTGTAGCATATTTTCCTTTTATAATCCCAACTATATCCTACCATTTCTCTACCTCCATTCTTTTTCCTTATCTTTCAGCCATTAGCACCATGCTTGAAGACTCTGTATCTTCTTCTATACCTTCAATCTGGTCTTTTATGAGCAACTGGTTAACACCCACTGTTCTCTTTGTTCTACTCAATCTTATGATTGGTACCATTGTCATTACTTCAAGCTTTGGTACACACAAACACCATGAACAACATGAAAATCATGAACATCACTCACAAACCAGACAACTAGCTAGATCTCCTTCTTTGTTACACAGGCTGAAATCCATCAATTTTTACTCCTATAGATACCAAGAACCAACCACTGCCTATCATAGAACCCCAGAAACAGAAACCCATTACACATTTGGGTATACACAAGAGCCAGAGCAACTAAAAATCACCAGATCTCCATCTATTTTACAGAGACTCAAGTCCTTCAATCCCTACAGTTACATTCCTCATGAACTCACTCCTTCACAATTCTCCACAACCACTGTTACAACTTTGCAAGGCAACCAAGAACCGGATACCCATTACGATTTTCAACAAACCCGTGTACGAGAACAACCCAGAAAAGAGAAACCTGAGGAAGAAGATGAAATTGATGAGCATTTTGAAGAGGACCATTTTCCAGATGAAGATGAGGAACAAACACAAACCATTGATGAGATTTACAGTCAGCTAAAGGGAGAACAAATGAGTCGAAGCAAGTCCGATACTCAACCGACGGCTGGTCAGGTGCCCAAAAAGTTACCAAAGAAGATGAAGAAGTCGGCAAGCTCCAAATCGGCGTTTGGCCATTTTAAGGAGGAAGACATTGTCGAACGTCGCCGTCCGGCGACCGTGAGGGAGGGTAAGGAGTCCAAAGCCACTGAAGCTGACGAAGAGGTCGATGCCAGAGCTGATGACTTCATCAACAAATTTAAGCATCAATTGAAAATGCAGAGGCTCGATTCTATAGTTAGGTACAAAGAGATGATCAATAGAGGAAGTGCAAAGTAAAGTACTAAGGTCTAAGCTTTATTATCATTATTGTGTGATTTTTTTTTAATTTTTTATTTAGTTTCGGCTAATTCAAATCTAAACGCTTTATTTTTGTGTTCAAGTATTACGCTCTTGTGTTCATGTAATTATTTATTTCTAATTACAAATTCAAAACACATAAATATTATTTTATCCAAAAAATATATATATATATTCCTCCCTTATTTCAAAATTCAATAGTAACAACTTGACCAAATTTGGGAGAAATTGTGTTTTCCCATTTTGGGATTCCTAGCAATTTTCTTTTGGTAATTTCTAAAAAGTGTATAATATTAGCAATATTTCTTTAATTTCTTATGAGTCTTTGGAAGTTGAGAAAACCCTAATTCCCACTAGTTATGGTGGTGTGGGTTGGCAAATCAGTTCTAATTAGTTGATAAGAACAAGTTAAGGTCGTTGAAAAACTTATACATGGAGTCGTTTACCCTTAGAAATGTTGGCTGGTAGCTTAGATGATGATGTCATTTACAATATTACCCTCTGGAATTATGGATTAAGTTATGAGGGAGAGGGGTTGGTTGGTCAGATCAGATTGGCTTTGTACAAAATGCATTGATGCTTTATCCGGATGTTAAGGTGATAGGTTGTGTTTGCACGTGGTAGATAAGTTTCAAAAAAGCAAAAATTATAGTAAACATCCGCTCAAGTTTTATAAAATTGTTTAAAAAAAAAAACTAAGTTATTGGTATATTATATTATTCTTCTTTAAATATATGGACTTTTATTATTTTGCTTTCAAATACATCTCTAATAGTCACTACAACGAAATCATTTTTTTTTCAATTTTTTTGTTATTTTAATAAACTTGAAGGGATATATATATATAATTGACCCTTTAAAAACGTTTACTTAACACAAATTGTGGGATTATTTATTGTAGGATTATTAGTTAATTATAGATTGAAAAAATAAATTTAATTATTTTAATTAATAATTATCTAATAAATCAATTGTGATTATAACTTGTGGTATAAAAAAGTGATATAAGTTTTATAGATAACAAAGATACAATGATATTTTAGTCTTTTTATATAAATTAAATATATTATTCACATTTTTTAAAATTCGTACATGTTCGTAATTTTATTGTTGCATTTTTAAATATTCTAATAATTTGTTGTTGATAAAAAAACTTAAGTTAGATCAAATTTAAGAAATTGTTAAATTTAAAAAAAATGTCTAAAATTGTTAGAAGAAAATGAAAAGTAGAGTTATTAAAATCATTAAAATACACATAAAATGACTAAATATAGTAGTTGAGTGATAAATTACACAAATTTAAAATAAAATAATAAATATACTTAATTTATAACAATATAGTAATTCAAAATAAGCATATTTTTTATATCATATGTTAAAAAATTTAAATAATATTAACAAGCGATATAATATAAAAAATATAAATATAAAAATATGTATTCTTTAAATTAGTATGAGAATTAAGAGAGAGAGAGACAATTAGTGTTATTCAAAATTAAATTTACACCTAATTCTCTTAAGTAAGTCACATATTTATATTATTTAAAAATAAATTATCTTAATTTTTAAAATAATTTTGAAATTAAAATATAAAAACAAAATTGACTGCAAAAGTCTACTATGTGTTTATTTGTCATTAGTATATTCTTTAATTTATTATATGGATAACCTTATGATTAAGCTAATGGTAAAGAAATTCGAAGATTATTAATGAATAAAAAGGGTTGCATCGAATGTTAAAAGGGACTGAGAAAGTTTAGTTGGATTAAAAATGGAAAAATAAAGAAATGTAGAAAGGGGAAAAGAAAAAAAAAAGACAGTTTGATGTGGTAAATAATATGTATGTTAGATTTGTCAAAATATTATCTACTATAATATGAAAACATCTAATTCTTCATTTTGAAAAACACAGCGATGTTTAGATGAATTTTTTTCACTACTTTCTATCTTTACTTGTAATTATTAGATAAGTATCAAGAATTTATAATCAAACAACACATGTTATTGTTAAATAGATTTTAAATGATCGTTGAAGAATTTTTTTTAAATTTATTATCTCTCACAAAATATCTTCAATTTAATCACTTATAAATCCAATTATGTTTAATGTATTTTTTTTTAATGTATAAATATATGAATTTTTTTAGCAAAATAAAAATAAAATAAAATAAAAGTCATCACAAAATGATAATTAAGAAGCATAACAACATTTAAAGATCTAATTCTTAATATATTTTTCTCTCATTTTAAGTCATAAGTTGATATCATATTAAAATATTGATTGATAAAAAAAATACTCATGAATTGAAAGGTAGGTAAAATAAAAGGATTATATTTGATCAATAAATCTTTAGAAAAAAAAATTAAATTATCTTAATTAATTATTCTTTTACAATAACTTAATATATATATATATATATATATATATATATATATATATATATAAATATCATAAATTAGTACTAACATCTTAATGGCAAATATTTGACTCAAACTTTGAATAACGTGAATCTAGTTAATTACTCATTTCTTTACCCCACTCTCATTGTATGATTTAAATTAACCCATGTCTTCTATTAATGAACGATCAATGAATCTGATTTTTTCCTTTATAAAAAAATGAATTTAATTATTTGACAAGATGATTATTACACTTTTATATTGGAATTAATATCATCCCTAAAAATAACATTTCAAGTACTGATTAATCTATTATACCTATCAATTTATTTTTAATATAAATTAATTTGTATGAAATATATCTTACATTTTAATATTATTTAATATATAATTAATATATTTTCTCTTATTCTTTAATTTAACTATTATAAATAATTTCAATAATATAAATTGTTTTGAATTTAGTACTCAATTTATTTTGAATTTTCTTATCCATAACTTTTCAGTGTTTGTATTCCTTTTATATTCTTATCATTTGTCCACAATATTTAATTATTTTTTATTCTTTTATTACGAAAATAATTATATTTGATATTGATCTTATAAGTATTATATATATATATATATATATATATATATATATATATATATATATATGAGTTTTCATGTTCATTATAAATATACTACGATGTTCTTAAAATTTCTATGGACTTTCTTAAACCTTAAAATTAATGTATCATAAAATAATTTATGGATTTTTATTTTAGATTTTTATTCTAAATTTTGCATTTATATATTTTATTGGTCTTAATTCTTCTAAATTTTTATGTTTTTAATGAGAAAATATTCTTTATGAAATAATCAATAACAAATATAATTAAGGTTAAGAAATATTATAAAAGTAAATCTTTTATTATATCAACATCAAAAAATCACATTATTATAAATTTATTTATAATATCATCCTTGCATTATATTCATTAAAAAATGTCCTGTAAAAGTTAGACATCTTGGGAAGATTAACTCATATCGCTATTGAACTTAGTGAGTTTAATATATATTTTAGACTATGTCCAACCATTAAAGGACAAGTTGTGGCCGATTTTGTAGCGGATTGGACAGGGAAAGAAGAGACATACAAGTAGTGAAAGTCTAAGAAGCTAAGAGAAGAAAAAGTGTTAAGAAATATATATGGATATGGCCAATAATGCTATAGATGCTGGCATAGGAATTGTAATTTTCAACACAAAAGCGAACATGATTGAACAAAGTGTAAGAATAACATTCCTAGCAACCAACAATGTGGTTGAATATGAAACAGTTTTGCTAGCTTTGAAAGAACTGAAGGGTTTAGGAGCTAAACATGAGAGTATTTGTAGTGATTCATGGTTGTTGGTTAATCAAATTAGTAAAGCCTTTGAGCTCAAGGAAAAGGAGATGAAGAAATACTTAAGTGAAATCAAAGAATGGGAAGCACAATTCAAGGCATTCAAAATTATACAGATATTGTGCAATAACAATGCTCACGCAAACACCCTAGCCACCTTGTCCTCAATTGTTCCCAAAAACATGAAGAGAGTCGTGCATATCTGAACCATCATAAAGCCTAGTATCAAAAAGAAAGAATCAATAAATGAACTAGTATAACCCAAGTAAGAGAAGAGTCATAAATGCATGTCTTCTTGAATTATTTAAAAGAGGGAGTGCTACCAACGAATAAAAGAGAAGTGCATAAGTTAGAAGTCAAGTTCGAAAAGCTACACCATCATGCAAGACTAGCTATACAAGAAGAATGTTAGCGACCTATGGTTAAAGTGTCAAGTTGAATGTTGTCATCAATGAGATTCATAGAGGAGAGTGTGAAGCTCATTCTAGAGAGAGGAGCTTGTGCCATACAATGATTAAATAAGGTTATTTTTGGCCGACAGTGCCGATCTATTATACTTTCAAGCCTAAAAAAGAGGTTGGACTTTTGAATCAATTTGAAGTATCTTTCATTATTCATATGAGAACTAATACAAATTTTGGGTTCCTCTTTTAGGAAAAAATGTCTTGACGACATGTTTAAACTAGTGTAAACCCCTCACTTAGGAGCAAGGTGGTTTAACCCTTTCCCATTTAAGATGCATGCATAAGAGACATAAAAGATTGATCTATCTATGAAAGGAGTCAAATTCCCAAATTTTGGGTTCCTCCTTTCAGAAAAAAATGTTATAGTGATAAGTTTAAACCAAGCTAAAGATAATCATTCTTGCGAATAAATTAACGTAAAATCCTCACTTAGAAGCAAGAAGGTTTAACCCGTGTCCACTTTGAGATACAAGCATAAGAGGCATAAAAGATTTCCTAGCCTATAGACTATCCTGCTTGTGAATAAACCAAAGAAAAACCAACCAAGTATGGGGATGTATCCCACATGTACTCTGTTTATGGCTACAATTGACATTTTGAGGTATGTGTAACCTACCTACAAAAATTTTACTTCACGCACCTAGTATGTCGATAAAGCTCGTAGGTACTCCATTTATGGCTATAATCTACATTTTGGTATACATAAGGCTTCACTACAAAAACTTTACTTCACGTACTAAGTATGTAGATGAAGCCCGCATGTACTCCATTTATGGTTATAGTCAGAATTTCAAAGTATATAAGATCTAACTACAACAAGTTTGCTTCACACATTATGTTGACGAAGCTAACATGTACTCCGTTTATGGCTATAGCCCGTATTTTGGAGTATATATGACATGATTACAAAAAGTATGCTTCATAAGCAAAGTATGTGGATAAAGCTTGTAAAACTTTATTTATGGCCATAACCCACATTTCAAAGTACATATGACCCGACTACAAAAGTTTTCTTCATGCACTAAGTATGGATGCAGTCCATATGTACTCCGTTTATGGCTATAACATGAATTTTGAGGTACATATGAACTAATTACAAAAAGTTTGCTTCACTCACCGTATGGATGAAGCATACATGTACTCCATTTATGGCTATAGCCTTTATTTCAGAGTACATACGGCTAATTACAAAAAAGTTTATTTCACACACCAAGTATGTGGATGAAGCCCATATATACTCCATTTATGGCTATAGCTCGCATTTTGGAGTATATATGACCTACTTACAAAAGGTTTGTTTCATGCACAAAGTATGTGACATTAACCCACATGTACTCCATTTATGGTTATAACTTACACTTCGTGGTACATACAACATGACTACAAAAGTTTATTTCACGCATAAAGTATAAGGATGAAACCCACATGTACTATGCTTATGGTTATAACCAACATTTTGGATTATACATGACCTAACTATAAAAAGTCTATGAGTTACGCACCAAGCTCATGTGTACTTCCTATATAGTTGTGGCCAACATTTCAAAGTATATACAACTTGACTACACATATTTTTTGTGAATAGAATCAAATATATAATTATAGAATACATGATTTAATGATAGGATTAAACATAAAAAAAGTAACAAAATGTAGAATAAAATTAACTTAAATATGAAGATGTTAGCCCGAAATAACTTCTAGGCAAATATTGTTTTGTTTTTAAATTACAACACCATAAGGGGAGGTATACACCTTATATATAATAAAATAACCATCAATCCACACTCTTGTACACACATTTGTAGTGGCCGCAGAACCTTTACCAGTTTGGCCACATAAGGAATCATCTCTAGTCCAAGCATCGATGTACATAATCTTAGAAAATGAGGGTATCAGGTTGTTTGTCTCTACGGCCTTAAGAAATTTGTTTGAAGTTAGCTCGTTTAGAATGGACTCATGATTAAGAGCTTTGATGGCTCCCTTTAAGTCACATAAGGCTCTATTAACCCCTTCAAAGAATCCCAATGTGGCATCTTTAATGAGCTATTGGTTGGTCTTCTCGAGACCAACCAACTTCTCTGTGAACTCATCAACTTGTTTCTTCTTAGCATAATACCCTTTTGAAAATGATTCTTCTTACGCCAAACATTGTCAAGTTTAATGGATTGGGACTCAACTTTGCTTGTAAGTCTCTCCAACTTGGAAAACAGTTTCTCGTTATTGACCTCAAGTTGGGAAGTCTTTTAAGTTAGTACTTGAATCCTTTCTTTTCGGGATCAACTAATCAAATCCCTAGTAAGGAAAGTGACAAGCTCTACATAATGCTAGAATTCATAAACTTACAAGTTATATCAAAAATTAAGAAGAATGAGAAAGAAAAATTTCACATCCATAGTATGTATAGCCCATAAGGTAAATGAAACTAGGCTCTTCAGGCCAAGCTTGGTTGACTTTAGTCTTATCATCTACACCATCGAAGTAATTGTACAGCTAATCTTGCTTGTCCCTCTTACTAAAAATGCCACCTTTAAAAGGATTTACCAAAGGCTAAAAAAAAGTAACCCTTATCCATTGAGTAGTACCTTTTCCATTATCCACCATGCCAATGGTCTCATTAGGAGCGGCCTAACTGGTGGAAGTAGAAGACTTTCATTTTGCTTGAATGGGCTACTTTAGTAGGCTATACATCCTTTTTTGGGGTTTTCTAACAATGGTGGCCTTATTTGCAACGACCTTCCATTTCTCTATAGAATTAGCCGACATGGTCTAGCTAGGAGCAGATTTAGGAAAGGGAATGAAACTGGGCTGAGATGCATTTAGCCCAATGACTTATTGGTATAGGTTCTTCATATTCGATGTGGAAAAATCCATACATGAAACAAAGAAAAAGAAAGAAAAGAAAAAAAGAATGGGTATACTTGTAAAGAGTAAAACAATTTAACCAAAGAAAAAAAAGGTTCATGACTTATTTGATAGGGCTTTTTCCATACTCTGAAATCCCATAGATGGGTTAGTGTCAGTATATGGTGACCAATTTGCTCTTTAGTGTTATACTTATGAATAAGGTTGACTCTATTTTTCTTTAAGGTGGTTAAAAAATTGGCACTAAAACCTGAGTATAGATTCCTAGTATCTAACTTCCAATGAATGGGTAGAGTTTTCAAACCTTCATCATAACCCAAGTTTCCAAAAACATATAATAATCTATCTTTTTTGCTCGAATTTAACTTAGGAAGCTAGAGTACTAGCCTGTGACCAAAACGGGCTGACACATACACTCTACCCTTATCCACTCTATTGTTCTTAATGATATACATGTTCTTCAATTCAAGAATACCCAGTTCAATTCCAAGTTCAACACCCACCATTGATAAGCATAAAATTATCCTCCACGAGTTTGGATTTAGTTGACTAGATGTCAAACTAGTGGAACTTATAAACATTTGAATCAATTCGGGTAGCGAAAATCTTAGCCCAACTTCGAATGCCTCCTCGTGGAAAGTAACAAACTTGTGGGAAGGATTATGGTGGTCAAGTTTTGTAGTAGGGATTGGAATTATAGAAATATTACGAGGAAAAGAATATTTAGTTTGAATTCTCTCAACATCCTTGAATGTTAAAAGACTAGTGTCCTAACGCACTGGAATTTTGTCTCTTTTGTATAGCTAGTGGAAGGCTATGGATTTTTTGGAGTCTTTATCCTTATGTTTCTTTGAATGATATATACTTTGGGTAGTCTAATAACATTTTGGCGAGAAGTGACTAGAATAACCAAAGCAGCCTCGCAGACACCACTCCATATGAGAGTTTGTTGAATAGCCTGTTCATCTCCATTATCACTTTCTCTATGGCTAGGACAACCCACGACAGAGCTACAAGTGCCCTTTACTAAGGTAATTTATTCATTGAGAAAGCAAGTTAAATATCATTAAAATCATCCATTTAATAAGCGAACAGGTTGACAAATTCAATGACAAATTATTGAAAATGAAAGACCAAATAAAAGGAAGAACATGTTCATTGGTAAAATAAGAGTTCCATGCTAAAATTTGAGACAAACTTGGTTTTGGACTCTAGTTTCCCAACTTGCTTACAAATATTTGCTAAAAAATCTATTAGGGAGATAAAATTATTTGTAGGTTACGTTAGAAGTTATTAGAATTGTCTAGAATGCATGACATAAACTAAACTCCCAAGCAATGGAGTAAAATTTTCCTTGTGTGGATTGAAATCCAAAGCAATGGTATGAAATTTCTCTTATGCGGACGGATTTCCAAAATAATGGCATGCTTTTAGTTCTACGAGATCTGATTTTTTCTGAAGAAGAGAGCTCTCTAAAAATGTAAAATAAAAAGAAATGGACCCTTCTGTTATATATATATGTGTGTATGTCAAAAAAATTATGAATGAATAGTAATTAATGTGTAGTAATTAATAATGTTGATAGGATACAATGGTAGATGAAAGGAAAATAATAGTTATAAAAGATACATAAGAGTAGTAAATGGGCAACAAAAAATATTGAAAAGTCATGAGTGCTTAAGAAAGTACAATTTATCATTAAAAGAAGTATGTAGCAATTACCATCTACTCTTCTAGTTTGATACAAACTAGATGAGTGCACAAGCACACCTTAAGTCCTAAGATAACAGTAACGTCCAATTAAAGGCTCGAAGACCCAGTCCAAGGTTAGCCCAAAGGGCCAGCCCAAGATCAACCCATCTGTAGCCTGAATAGCCAATCCACGACCAGCTCGTCGACAGCCTGAAGGGCCAATCGAAGACTAGACCATCTATAGATCGAAGAGCTAATATAAGTCCAGCCCATAATTAGCTTGTATGTATAAATTTACTTGAATGCACCTAACTTTAAGGGGCTAGGCCTACCCTCAAGCTATACCTGTGGTTCAATGCACACCCTAATTTAATACTTACCAAGTAAAATTTAGCCATGTGGCTCAACTTTGTTGTATAAATAGACAAGCAATAGGATCTTAGAAGGACCTTTGGACTATCATATATTGTAACCCTTTTAGTAGGACTCTCTTAAACAATATGCATGTTAATATTTAAATCATAAACAAATCACAACAATCAAACATTCAAGACATCTAAGTAAATTATCATATTATTTATAACCAAGTTCATTTGGGCTAAACTAACTAAACTATGTAATTTTTACATCTTTTACTTTATTGGGAAACATCCAAAAATTTCATACAGCAGCAATGTGACCCTTCCCAATTGAGTTGGAAAGAAAAAATATTTTTTCATAACTAATTATCATAAAATGAACAAACATCAAATTAGGATCAAGATAGAGTGATGGTGGTGCATTAAATGCAGCCACCATAGATGAAAGAAGGGATAAGCGTTGATCAGCAAGTAGCGTTGCGGAGGTGCAGCTGCAATGGTAAAGGTGGCACAGTGGCTGATCGTGATGTTATTGAGTCTACAACTGGTGCTTGGGCAACTCCAAGTGCCTGTTTGGCATTTGCTGTAATGACTTTGGCTACTCAAACACTTGATAGGGTGCTCACACACCAATGAATTCCTAATACTATGCAATCTCATTTTTTATATAAATTGTATCACATTTTGACTTATTTTAATACATAATTTACATGAAAATTATAGAAAATATAGAAAATAACAAAACAAAAATTCAAAATTTCCTATACCCTTAAATTAGTTCTAAGATTATCGAAGAAAACTTATAATTAACAATAACTAATAATCAAATTCATCAATATGAACATAACCATTCAAAAGCTAAATTTCATCACATGCAATTTGTGGCTACCTAAATAAACTTACAGATTTAATTACATCTAATAATATGATAAAGATTATGATGTCAATTATAGGTTTTCAAAATGTTTTTGAAGATAAAAATAAAATCTTTATCTTTTTTTAAATAGTTGCTATAAGGGTACAATAAATTTTTTACCTTTATGATTATTATAATATTATTAATTTAATTACTACTAGATATATAAAACCTAACTTCTTGTAATGTAAATTTCTAAAACAATGGGAAAATTTTGGAGTTCTTGTAAGTTTCAAGTTGATAAAAAATTGAGCATTTATCCTAAAAATAGAAAGTTATGCAAATAGTAAGTTTTTTTGCAAGAACCTGATGAGAAAAAAATATTGTCACCCCCAAATTTATTGCTCACTCACTAATTCTTGTATGACACTTTTATCTCACAAATGTTTGACTTTTCTATTGAGTGCAAAAATTTCTCCCAAATTATTTTTGTGAGTAATTTACATGGTTTGTAGTCTATGTATAGTGTATTATTGGTTTACATTTAATGAGAATCGCATTCTCATTATAATTAGTCTAAGAATTGAGAAAACATTTTCCTCTTATACATTCAATGTGTCGCATGGGAGATAATGATAAAGTTCAAATCTTAACTATTAAGAATTAATTTATGACATCAAACTTAATTTAACTTTTTAATTCAAATTGCATTTGATTTTAAATTAAATCAAATTTAGTTTAATTTTACCAAAATATACTTCCTTGTCATGCAAGGGCCATATGCCTATCATTAAATTTTGACATTTTATTTTCTATTATTTAATTGTATAATTATTTAAGACAATTTAATTAATTCATTAAATGAGATATAAATATCATAATTACATAAATATCTTTATTTTTAATATTTATGATAATCATAAAATGTCTACAAATAAATATACATCTTGATCATTCAATTGATCATAATTAATAATATATATGTATTAAAATTTAACATCATTTGGTTATTGTTATGAAGTAGATTTGGGACCAATAAAACTATAAGTTTAAGTTTCAATAAAATTTAATAATTTAATTAAATATCCTAGATTTATTCCACTAAAAACCTACAAATATATTTTTTAAACCTTTAATATTGATTCAATGGTCAATATTAAATATAAAGATTTTTCATAAGTTTTTGCATATAAAACCTTAGAAACATCCTCCTTCTTCCAAGCTTGCACCCTTATTCAATACCAATAATCTTTTCTAAATGATACTTGGGGATCCTCACTTGGAAATCTCACTCTTTACTACGCGTAAAAACATAAAAAAAAAACAATATCTCACTCTTTAGAAAAAAATCCTAATCTACCAATATAAATAAGTATTGTAGATCCTAAATTTCTCTCCCTTTTTGTCATGAAAAAATAACAAAATAACAACACAAGCTATGCAAAATAAAACAACCTAATCACAATAATACGTAGGATAGATAATCTATATCATGAAATAACAACCCAATCAACATACACCAAAAAAAATAATCAAAATAAACACATGTTGAAAGATATGAACACATTCTCTAAACAATTAACACAAACTATCTAAAACATGAAGCACAGAGTTGAAAAAATACTCTACTTAGATACAATACAGTGAAAACACATAGGTAAAGAAACATATCAAAGCCAACTAAAATGCACATCAAATGACAAAAACCATAGCAAAAAATAACATCTTAGCCAAGTAATCAATAAATGCATTAATACAAAACAAAACAAAATTTCTAGCTAGCAATAAACAAAAGGAAAACTATGTGAAAAAAATTCAATATGTCATAAGAAGTGTCCTAATTATGCATGACTTGCATCAAGTGATGTCAATGACAAGAAAAAAAATCCTAAAAACATCACTATAAGCATATAATCATAAACACATCATAAACCGAATTAAGAAAATACCACCTACTTACAACCATGCCTATAAGTTTCCAACTCATGCAATCTCACACAATGCATGGATACAAGGGAATATCTCATCCATAAACACTCAAATTGAAAGACAAAATATTCAATCAAAATAGAATGCATATGTATAAAAAATAAGCACATTAAAAGGGCATAAAAATCAAGTTCATCGATTAAACACTCTAATAAGAGTCATACCTATTACAAATTATTAGAATATCATATTACATTGCTCTACTCCCCCATGAAAGAATCATATAACCTAGTTGAAAACGTGATGAATCACAATTCAAAACATTAATGTAATAAGAAATAATTTCTTATGCAAATTGAAAAATAATTTTTTTAAAGAGTTACAAAAAATAGATGTGAAAATAATACTTTCATTCATTCAAGAATGTACTAGACATGTATGCATATATGTCTAATCATCACACCTTATATAATCTCCAATCATAATAGTACCAAATAATCATAAAAGAAAGATGAATATTTTATTTTAAAATTATCAATTCTAAATTCAAAACTTAATCACAGTGATCAAACATGTAATCACGAATAAGCAATAAAGTAAGAAAATTAAAAAAAATCAACATAGAGATTCTTAGATAGAAACAACCTAGGCCATAATAATTACTTAAAAGGAAAATTACCAATCTAATTGACCATATAATATATCCATTATGAAAATTAAATATTCAAGTATAAACTCGATCTTATATTACTTATACATGGATAAGTTTTATGTACTTTACTTATGAGTCTTTATTCTATTTTCACAGAATACAAAATTAGTGTGTACAGATCCTAATTGACGATCTAATTAGTTCATCACCAATTATACATGTTTATGGAACAACCTGTAAAAATGGTTAGCATATAAACACAAGTACTTATGTATGATCTAGATAGATTTCAATAATGAATAAATCCTAATCCTAATCCTCGTTTTAAATATATCAATAACCATAGAACTAAGAATTATAGAATAAAAGATTCAATTCAAGATTAATAACAATAACTTCTTTAAATCTTGAAAATTAATTCAATAAATCATAACTACATATATGATAAATTGATGCAAGCATGAAAGAACCTAAGAAAAAAAGCTATATAATTATAGAAATTAATGAATAAAAACTGTGAAATGCGTGGCTATGAAAGCATGCAGTTTTTGTGTGCTTATGAGTTGTGTAGGTTGTGTTGTGTGTGTAACAAGAAGCCATATGCTTGTATTTATGTAAAAGCTTCAAACCCTAAACCTAGATCATTATGGAAAGAAAAAATTACTTCAAATAGCATGTTTCATCGAGTAGTTGTCACCATCATTACCAAATGTTTCTCATTCGAAATCTAGTTGAGATGAATCAAAGTGTGTTGTAAAGCTAACTTAATGTTACATAATATTTAATGAAATGCATTATTTTCAATTCGGATGATTCTTAGGCAAAAAAGGACTCGCAATCTGTGCCTAAAAATCTAGGATTTTAGGCAACATTTTAGCTTATATTTAGGCCTGAGGGCACCCCTAAATTGATCTCGATCGATCTTCCCCCTTGATGATTAATTGAGCAATAATAATTTGAATGATGCAAATAATTTTAAATATTGTGCAATATGTTTGTGACTGTATGAATTCAATTTTAAATGTGATAATTATAAAGATTATACCTAAATTATGATCATTGAAACTCTAGCATTTCTTTAGCTTTACTTGAAATATGTGACAACGAGATTAGAAATTAATTCATAAAGAAATATGTTATTTATAAAAATCGTTGATACTCATAATGTCTTATACATGATAAATAATAGGCTTAACTACTCCATTAGTCTCCAAAATTTAAGTAATTTTACACATAAGTTCGAAAACTTTTAAAAATTATGATTTAGTTCTTAAATTATTAAAATTTTACATATAGATCCCTAAACTTTTAAATATTGTGATTTAGTTTCCAAACTTTTAAAAATCTACACATAGATCCTAATTTAGTTACTAAAATATATATTTGTAATTCAAAATTTTGAGATATATGTGTGAAATTTTAAAAATTTGAGAATCAAATTAAATGTCTTAAAAAACATGAGAGCCTTTATGTGAATCTAGTTAAATTTTGAGGACTAATAATATATTTTAGCCTAAAAAATAAGGAATTTTGGCCCAATACTGTTAAAGTAGATATTAGTGATATATCAAAACTAACACATTAGTTTATTCCCTATTAGTGAAAATATAATTAATCACTCGATGAAAATGTGATGCTTAACCAATCCAAAAACATAACCCTTCCATAAAATAAGGAAAAAATTCAGATGGTGCATTGGCAACAACAATTTAAAAAGGGGTCATCAGAAAACAGAAGTCACAGTTACGCTTTCAGCTACATAGGCAATATGTCCAACATGTTAGAAAAGGCCCTAAAAACATATCAATAATATATGTTCAATTAGATAATTATGTTTCTTGAAAATTCTTAATTTAATGCTTTTAATATTTTTGTTTCAATTAGTTATTTTTATTTTTTAAATATCTATCCATCAATTATTTTAATAAAAAATTAATCAATTTAAAATAACTATTAAATTACATAAGTGATATGTATATGTTGTTAAACTACAAGTACATGTTTGATAATCAAGTTATAACGTACATATAACTTTCTATCAAATTTATCAATTTTTGATAGAGTAACATTAATTCCCGAAAAATTATTTACCTAACAAAAAAAAAAATCTTCATATGATATGACAATAAAACACATACAGATGTTATAATAACAAACAATAATGCATGACAAGCGAGAAGTTCCCTGTGACCATATGCATAACAAAAAAGACCTCTTCAATTACATGTATGGACATAAGATATCAAATGTTATTTATTATTATTATTATTATTTTATTTTATTTTAAAAAAATTCAATATCAACTAACCCAACAATTAGTTAAAAAAATAGGAGGTGAATAAATAACTTAAATATTTTATTATATACAACTTTCAACGACATATGCATAATCACACCGATATGATTAATTTCTCCAAGATCAACTAACATAACAAATCAATCAATAACTGTAATTCGTAAAAGAAATTAAAAAGTTTATTATAATACATACAATGAAGGAGGAATATTGCACACAATGATAACCGTATGTTATTTACTATGCGCTCCCAAATACACTCCTAAACATATTCATACACACATAACAGATACAATCGCATTAAAAAACAGGAAAACACACTAAGCAGTTAAAGAAAAGTTTATAATGTATACAAGGTTTAGTAAACTTTTGTATACATCACACGAAGAGAGAGGATGGCTAAAATTTAACTATTCTACAAAAGAGCCCAAATTTTCCGCTAAAAGGTTGAGTCCTCTTGCAAGTACCATTGGGTCCCCTGTTTTTAAAAAATTAAATTTCAGAGATTCGTGATTGATAGGCTTCCCTTAAAAGTGAAACATAATTTATACAGGAGTGAATTCAAAAGGAGAGAAGAAAAGGGGCAAACGTACATTAAAGGAGAGAGCAGAGCGTTTTGCATAAACACTTCCCAGGGAAAGCTCGAGTTTAAACAGCGATAAGACACCTAAATGGTTTGGTTGGCTAACCATCAGCTTCCTAGGTGGAAGCTAACTCGTAATCTTGGGTTTGGATTTCTTCTTTGGATCTTGCTTATGTTGGCAACCCTCAAGATTGCACACTCACCTGAACGTCATCTGTTTGTTGATATGCGCAATTTTCTCGGTACACAACTTTTCCAACTTTCTCTCTATGTATTTACGCACGTTTATTGCTTTGTGGGTTTGATATTGTCCTGATTTTGTTATGTGTGTAATTGACAGGAGTGCCTAACACTTTGAACGTGATCACCAATTTCCCATTTTTAGTCGTGGGCGTTCTGGGTTTCTTTCTGTGTATAAAAGGAGATATTTTCAATATAAGGTTTTCATTGCTAAGCGTCCTTATATATATATATATTTCTTTTTTTTTCTTTTTTTTCTTTTAGTATTGAAGTTGAGTTTCATAAGAATTACTTGTTGGGTCAAATTTGGAAATGTACTACTTCTAGCTTGCAAGGAGAAGTTTGGGGTTGGGCACTTTTTTATGCAGGAATGGCTGGTGTGGCTTTTGGTTCTGCTCATTATCATTTGAAGCCCGGTGACGGTAGAGTAATATGGGATACATTGCCGGTAAGCATCACATGCGATGTGCGTAATCTGTTTAGATACTTGTGTGTTTAATTTGCTCTCTTTGTTTTATGAGGGAATTTCCAAGAAACCTCCATTCTCTACGCCCTTGTTCAAATTGAAGCTTAAAGGAATTTTCAATCCTTCCTTCTTCAGTTATTGTTAGTTTTGTATATTAACATATACACTGTTGAAGTAATGTATGAACTGCAGATGATGATAGCATACTCCTCCCTTTTCTCTAGTTTCTTAGTTGAGAGATTGGGTGAGAGGATTGGATTGAGTTCTTTGTTTGCACTTCTTTCTTCTGCTTTTCTTAGTAGCGTTTATGAAAGGTTGGTTAGTTTTCCAGTTTGTATATGTGTTTTCATTGCCTGTTCCCGAGTTTTCTGCTGAATGCTGTGTATTAGTTTCTTGCAGAACATATAATGATCTCAGATTGTGCATTATGTTCCAGTGGATTCCAGTGATAACAATACCTGTTATTACATTTTTATTTCGACCCAAATACACCCACTCAAGATATTGGCTTTTGGTCACAGGTATGATTTTTTTGTTTTTTCATATCTTCCACCTCCAAAATTTTCTAATTTATGTGCACACTATTATTTCATTTAAAACCTATTTTTTTTCTTCAAGTTGGCAAGAAGTGATTGGAATTAGTTATGGATACCTGTACTTTATAACTCCTCAAATTGCTCATACATGTTGCGTGCTACCTTAAGGTTAGAATTGTAAATAGTAAAGCAAATAAAAAAAAGCCATATTATGAACATACTGGGTGGACATGGAATAGAAATAGGTTTCCGTTGAAGTGGTTATTAATGCTTAAAGTAAGTAGATTGAATGACTGCTTTAATCTAAAACGATGGGATAGGATTTGCGTCATGTTGTCCATCTGTTTTATAATGTGTTTTGGTGCTCTACATAGATCAGAAATTACTTCAATTTCCTTTAGTCTGTGTTTGCATGCATCATGCATGTATCACATCCCATGATGTTGAATTTTCTTGAAGACTATACCTATGCGAGACCCTTTACATTAATCCATATTGAAGAATTGTAGAATCATTTATTTGACTTTGGATCTCAAAAGTAAAAACTTAACCAAAGGGGTAAGTTTGCTACTTTTATGGTTTTTTGTATTGTTTATCAGATTGTCTCCTGAAATGGAATTCAAAATTGGTAACATAGTGTCTCAATGCTTAGTGGTGCTTCCTAATTTAAATGGATAATAAACTAATGAATTAGATAGAATAATAACTTTACGCTAGACTTAGCTTGTTAGAACTCTAGAGTGAAGTTCGATATTTCGAAAGTCCTGAGATTTTTATTATAGTTTGACAATCGTGACCTTTCTGATGCTTTATTCCTTCTATTATGTGTCTTTTTGATTATAGGTTGCTCGATTATCCGTGTCCAACCTGTTCATTTAATAATTTCCACCTGACAGAGAATTTATTTTTGAAGCTTATTATTTTTGGATTCTGAAGTATGACTAGTTTGTGCTGGTGTAAAGACATTGGGTAGAACTATTAATAATTTTGAGGTGAAATTACTTGAGATTTGATAATGCACCTAGTGTTAGAGTCATAGAGTGTAATATGATATTTGATAATGTACCTAGCGTCCCACATTTTAAAACATATTACATTAAAGTAGGCTTTATAAGCGCTTGAGTCTCCCCTTTCCCATTTGGTATCTTTGACACCAAAGACAACTTAACAATCTTCCCATCTAACAAGGATTTCACTTTTCCGGTCTGATGCTTCAATCAACTAACGTAATCCTAAAAGTTTTGCTTCTGATAGGGGATTTCAGTGCATAGTTATTAACTTATTTACTTGGCATTTTTCTTGGTATGCAAAACACGAAGTGATTCAACAGATCCGCTACAATTAGTTTGGAGTGCGTTACTACTTTTTTTTTTCCATTCAATATTTCCAGCTTGGAAGACATTTGTTTATTCTGAAACTTTGAAACCACTCCCTGCAGGTGTTTACCTTCTAGCTAAATTCGAAGCACATGCTGACAGGAAAATATACCGTGCAAATCATTACATTATCAGTGGACATTCTTTGGGGCATTTGTGTTTAGCAGTGATACCTGTTCTGCTCAGTACCATGCTTATTTATAGAAACACAAAATGTCAAAGGTATTGTATTTCTTGATCGAAGTAAATTCTACATTGTCTCTTCGATATAGCTTTGAGAAAGGATAGAAGTGTTTTAATCTTATAAGTATGTTTTAGTGGGCTTGATTACAGATTAGGCGATCTCAAGGAGCGGCCATGAAGTAGGCAAGATACGATAACTGACATTTTTATGTTATTAAATGAGTCCTCGGAGTTGAAGGTGGGGAGAGTGATTTTGCTAGAATCTAGCAAGTCAAAAACTGTTTGTTTTCTTGAGAAACCGAAGAAGCTGTTTTCAGCTTCAATACATAAAATTGAATCTCTAACCTGGAAGAAACATAAGAAGCTCCTTCTTCTCTACTTTGTTATTATTGGCTTTGTATTTGTAGCATCTCGGAATTGTAACTTCTTTTGCGTGTAGGAGTACTAAATGTAGCATCCGTTTCTTTAATCCATTTTGTCCATATATAAATAGTTCATCTAATTTTTGTCTATACTTTCAAATCTTAATGTATTTAGTTTTATTATTGTCTATTTTTTGGAAGTGTAGCCCTATTTTTTAGTGCAGTTTTCGGAATCATCAAAGTTTCAAAGAGGTTTTCAATGGCATTGAGAGCAACAAACTATGTTGATCATGTGCACTTTTGAAGGTCATGAACTTAGATAGATGTCTAGGAGATTATCCAACTATTCTTCGAACCATTTTGTATAATTTCAAGTTTAATATTTCTTTTTCTAGGAGTGATTCTTATTATCATGGTTTAATTATTAGTACTCGAAGAAATTGATGAACATTTGCATGTACCAAACCAGTTTTTGACACGTGTGGGGATAATCTGATTACATTACTAACATACCCATGTTTTCACATGCATCTTGTAGCTTCTTCGTACTCTGTCTTATATATACAATACCTGAATGTCTACATAGCTTTCCCAAGATGCACATGCCAGACCGTAATAAGTGGTAATTTTCTTTTAAAAAAATAACATTTATAATATAATCAAAACTAGTAACTATCATAATAGTATTATTAAGCGTAGTTAATATATTTTTATTATAAAGAAAAATCTCATCTCAAATATTTTATATTAAACTTTAGTAAATTAAACTTGTTCAAAATTATTAGATCCGTTTAATATTATTGGAGTGATATTTTTAATATTATAAGTTTTAAGAGTGTTATTTGAGATTTTTTTTTAATTTTTTTAGACTAAGTATCAAATTGTAACATATTTTTTGGGGAAAAATGCTGAATTAGTGTAAAATTATGCTTGAAAATACATTTGAGTCCTAAAATTGTTGTTTAGGCTGTATAAATCCCATTATTTTCTTTAATGGATCAAATTAGTCCTAAGAGGCCAAGTGTATTAGAATATTTCGTTAATTATAATGGTGACCCTATGAAAAATAAAAAATGTGAGATAACTAAATGATTTTTATTCCTTTTTTATGGCTAATATTTTTTTATTCTTTACAAATTAACACATTAAATAAAACCAAATATATATATATATATATATTGAAATAAAATATATGATAAATCATTTTTTTTGTCTAAAATTTCTTATAGTATTTTTGACTATTCATTATATTGTTTTAATTTAATTAGCATATTCATAATATTTTCTCAAAAATTGAAAATATAAAATTTACAATAAATTACCTTAAAAAATCAACATAATCAATTTCATTTCTTAGAACTAAATTATCAAAGTATGAGAGAAAATTATTATGAAATATTGAAAGAGCATAAAATTTATTATCTCATAAATACCCTTTGAGAAGAAGATCACATTCTTATCACAAATTGTTAAATGTTAGTTTTTTTAAAGTTAAAGAATTTTAAAATAAGAGTAACTCTATATTTCTTATTTTTTTTTTAAATAATTATAAGGCTCATAGTTACATGTATTTTTTTCCCAAAATTAATATAGGTCTTATGCAATATTTTTCCTTTTTAAGAGACTTTCATTTTTATTTTTTATTTTTATGTGAAAATGTAATTTTAGCTGTTTTTACCCACTAATTTAAGGGAAAATGATATATTCTTTGAGGATAGTTGTCTAATTTCATTACTTTTAACAAATGTATACTTTAAATTTATATTTATTAGGTGGGATGACACAAGTTCACTATTTTTACAAAAAGTCCTAAAAATATATTTTGTAAATATAATGAACTTATGTTGTCCCACTTTTAAAGCGAAATTGGAACATTATAAGTCCACTATCTTTTTCAAATGGAATTATGTGATCTTTTTATATATAAACATAATAGTTTTGTGATATTTCACCTAATAGGTAAGGGTAAAATATATTTTCTTTAAAGGTATCGAACTTAAATTACCTTTTTCTATTTTTTAGCTAAAAATAATAGCCCAAATCCATTACTTTTAATGAAAGTGCACTTTAGGTTTTTAATTATTAGATGTGGCAGCACAATTCCGTTATTTTTACAAAAATGATCGTAGAAATTTATTTTGTAAAATAATATATTTATGTTTTTCTAGTTTCAAAGTGGATAGATGAGACAACAAAAATTCATTACTTTACAAAATAGACTTCTGCGATCTTTTTTTTATAAAGATATTAGACTTATTCTAACCCCACATAATATGTACGTATCTAAAATGTACTTTCATTAAAAGTAAAAATATGATATTCATAATGACTCAATAGAATAAAAGAAGAAGATTTAAAAGAAAATTACATAAATTAACATCCTTAAAATTTATAATAATAAAATTAGTTTGAACCATGTATTTTATTAAATAGATCTAAATAATTATAGTTTAATTTAAATAATATTTAATTTGACGATATTTAATGTAAAATGATATGTTATATTTTTTTAAAATAGTAAAAATATATAAATTTGATATAATATGATGCTATTTTTATAGTTATAAATATTAGAGATAGTATTTTTGTTATTTTCTAATTTTAAACTTGAACTTAATCGAGCATATTTTTTTTTATATAGTAGAAATGAACTAATTTACTACACTACATAATTTAATTTTAACACCCATAAATTAAAATTGAAAGAAATACTAGTGCTCAATCATCCTTCACGATCTTTTGATGCTAGTGTTGATAATATTATTAGTCTATTGAAGGAGTTTCTATTTGTTTGACGATGTGCAAATTTTAGTAAGATTGTTTTAACTTTGAGTTAATATTGGAACTAAATTAATATGATTGATTTTTAAAATTTAAGAAACAATACCACCAATAAAAGTGACAAAATAACCAACCTGAATCTAATGTTTTCCATTTGATTTTTATTATTATTATTTTTTTATTTAGTTTGGGTTGGATTGAGTTAAAGTTAGATACCTTAATGGTATGAGTTTTTTACTTTGCTAATATTTTATTTGATTGTTTATTAATCTAAATGTGAAATTATTCGATCTACTCGCTAAACTTAAAAATTTGACCCTTCAATATTCTATATGTAATAATGTGCTCTAGTTATTGTTTGTATCTTTCTAAGGTTGTGTGCATACCCTTCTTTTATTTCTAAAATTTTATTAATAAGGAAATGATAACAACTTAGTATATATTATTGATTTTTTTTTATTTTTTTAATTCTTACTAATAGTGATTTGCACGGTCAGTTAATGAATAGAAAAATAAGTCATTATATTCAAAATTATTCTAATTTTAACACGTTGAACATAGAATTAAAAATAAAATTCGATTTATAAATAACTAAGTTATTAAATATGATTTTACTTTTAATTTATTCAGTAAATAAAATATATATTGATTTTCGTACAACGTTAACCACATATTTATTTACGTTGTAAAAAATAAATATATATTTTTTTATTAAATAAAATTAAAAATGAAACTATATATATATGAAAAAGATAATATTATGCTACTCAATTTGAAAATAATGAATTTAAAATAAATATAAAAATAATTGTACACTGACTGATAGCATACTAATATAAAAGTAATAATAATAAATAACATATTTTTATATGTATAAATTATTTTTATTTCACTTATTAAAATTAAAGATATAAACATTATTTAATTACAAAATCAATAATGATGTACATATTATAGTTTGAGCAACCTTATGGCAATATTTAACATATTTAATAATTTTTTATTTGTCTTAACTGTTACGATAAATATATCAATATCTTAAACTAATTTTATTAATTCTAAAAAATTTAACCTTTAAAATATCATTATTTTTAACAAATAAAATAAGAGATCTACATCTAAGATTAGATCCAAATAAAAATATATCCATAAACAATGACAAAAACATGCCATTAAACCATACCAATAAAATCTATGGAAATAAATGTCATCATAGATGTAGATATAATAAAAAATTCCATAAATCATTGTTAATTTTACTTAACTTAAATAAAAATAAATAAAATTTATTCCAAAATAGAGCCAATTTTGGTTGAAAAATAGCTATCCGCTTTGGTAGTTAAAACTTAAAAAAGAAGAAGGTAAAAATGGACATAGAAAAGAGTTAAAAGTTAACCAATTCTTTATTGTTAAGAAACAACCCAACTCAATATTAAATTTTTAAGATAAAATAAAAAAAATAACATTTTTAATATTTATAACCATAAAATAGTATCATTTATATCTATTTTATATACTTTTACTATTAAAAAAATGTAACACATTATTTTATTTTTAACGCGTTCAAGTTAAATTATAATTATTTAAATAAGTTCAATATTAAATAACATTTAATTTATACCTTTCAATATTATTATGATACTATTTTTATTATTATAAATTATTTTTTTCACACTTTTAATAAAGTATGACAATTCAAATAAAATAAGAGATTATAAAATTAAGTTTTACCTATCTAATTTAAGATATTATAATTTGATCCATACTATTTTAATTCACATAATTTGGCTACTAATATTTTAAAATTTGATAAATTTAATCTAAAATTTGAATTATGTTAAATTGATGTAAGGATGTTACACTGAAGTATGACATAACTCAACTTTTTAATTCATTTGTTCTCAACTTATTTCAAAAAACATATCTTAGTCTCTAATCTATGATAAAATTTATAATTAATTCTCAATATTTTAATTATTTAATTGTTAAGTGTCGTTAAATTAGTTTGATGAAAATTGAAATTTTAAATTAAATTTGTAAAATTTATAAATATTGGGAAATAAATTATGTAAATTAAAAAGTTAGTGATTAAATTTTAATATCTTATATTAGTTAGGAACCAAATGCATGAATAAAGCTAAAAATAATGCCATAAATTTATGAAATGTATATATATCTTATAAAATTTAAATTTAAATTGAATTTTAAATAGAATTTTGACCAAGTTCATAGTAAAAATATATGGCTCTCATTCTGACCCTATAATTATTCGGTAGGATACGATCAAACTTATCTGAACCTAATTGGGGATTTAAGTTAAGTCGAATAAAACTAAATAATTAAAATTTTGATGAGATTGGACTAAATTTACATGCATATTAGTAAATAAAATTATTCCTGCAGGGTAGAGAAAAGTCCCAAAGATTAGTAATTATCTAAATATTTTTTACATTTAATTGATAGCTATTAAGAAAATACAAAAGCTCGTTTAAATCGATCCTATATACTTTAGAATCATTTCATATTTATTATCTAAGTATTCTAAACTATGCGTCTAAAATAGTTAATTGTTAAATGAATTGTTAAAAATATCAATATACTTAATTTTGTTCTCTTTCTTATTTATTTGTCATGAGTAACTCTACTTATGGAATATTTGGGATTCTAGAGTTCATCAACCATTATCAAAAAACCACCACATATAATATGTTATATTTATATGTAACTTAAATATATCGTAATTTCAATGACTCACCGAACATAATATGTTATATTTATTTGTATCTTTGCACATAATTAGTTACATCCACATATATCTATATCTACCTTTGTATGTAATATTTTATATTCACCTATATATTTTTATGTAATATGTTAATTATATTTTAGATGAGACTACTAACAATGATTATCCAAGCATCGATGGGTCATGAGTTGAGATCGAGTAAGATTGTTTGGCTGCCAAATATGCATTGGGATATTATTTTTTTGAATTTTAAATTTACTTAAAGAAAGGAAATGAAGGTATTTTTGTATTTATATTGAGTAATTTATTATAAAGTTGTGAATTTTAGAATGATTATCATTAATTATAAAACAATGATTAATTTATTAAAAATAAAGCTACTTATGTCAAAAATTACTACTATTGTTTTAATTAAAGTTTACCTATTATTCAAATAGGGATTTAAATTCGAGGGTATTGAGCTAGCCCAAGCCCAAAATTTTGGGTTTAATCGAATGGAGTATTGTCGTGTCACGTATATTTTTGGGCTAACATAAATCAAACTTTTCAATTTAAATACAAGCCCAAAACGTAATTCTAAAATATTTGGGTAGGTTCGGGTATAACTTTTTGAATTTTGAATTTTGAATTGACTTGAGTCATTGACCGAGTTTAATGATGCAAAAATTATAAAATAATGATATAAAATATTCAAATGTACATATATTTTATAAAAATAAACTTAATTCGTATTTTAATCAGATTCAATCTTAAAATCGTTTGGATATGTCTAGACCAGACTCATTCAAGCTTTGAGCTTGATTGGATCAAGCTCATTCATTTGAAATCTATTACACATGTAACAGTTTCATATGTTATATTAATGGTTTTTATTTAATAATTACTCTACTTTAATATAAAGGTTGTTATTGAATACTATTATAAAGACTGAATAATTGTATTCTATTTTATATCTTAAGGAATATATATGGTGATTTTATATAGGAAGTATAAATAAGTAAACTAGATGTGCCTAAAGCCTATAACATGATATACATTAACATATATGATATATATTAACAGTCCCCCTCAAACTTAAGGTGTATGTGAGACCAACTTGAGGTTGTCAACCAAATTACAAGTGTGTCCCTTAGGAAGTGCATTGGTGAAGATATCTGCAAGTTGATTGTTGAAGGAGACGGGAAAAGCTTGAGAGCACCATGGACAAGATGAGAATGAATAAAGTGAAAATCAATCTCGATGTATTTAGTCTGTTCATGGAAGACATCATTGTGAGCAATATGAATGACACACTAATTGTCACAACAAAATGGGAGTAGTAGAGGATGTGGATACACTCAAATCCTTAAGAATTCATCATAGCCAAAGAAGCTTAGATGTGGTATCAACAAGAGCATGATATTCTACTTCAGTACTGAAGTATACAGCAAAAGTTTCTTTCTTACTTTGCCAAGAAATCAAGAATAACCAAAGAGAAAGCAATAACCTGTAGTGGACCTACGATCAGTGGGATCTCTTGCCCAATCAGTATCAGATAATACATAGAGTACAAGAGAAGACTGAGTTGAGTAGAAAAGGCCATAGAATAGAGTGCCATTTAAGTATCATAAAATGCACAGAACACCAATATAGTGAGTAGATCATAGAGCAGACAAATACTGGCTCACTTGATAAACAACATAAGAAATGTCTAGAGGAGTAACTATGAGATAAAATAGGCTTCCAGCCAATCGTCTGTAAAGAAAGGGATTAGATAACGCCCCCTCCCCCCCCAGAGTGTCAGATGCTTATTAAGTTCAATTGGAGTGTCAACAATATTACTATCATTGAGTCCAGCTCGAGATAAAAGGTTAGATGCATACTTGGCTTGAGTAATATAAAGACCATATGTGGAATGAGTGATCTCAAGACCCAAGAAATAGTTGAGATGTCCAAAGTCTTTTATCTCAAACTGTTGACTAAGAAAATCCTTGAGTTCTTGAATGCCACTGAGGTCATCACCAGTTATGATCATATCATCCACATATAGGAGAAGAAAAATGGTAGAGCTGAACTTGGAAAACTATGCTCATGGAGCTTGTTTAAGGCCATAAAGTGTACGTCGAAGGAGACAAAATTTGTTTGTTTTAACAGAAAGACCAGGAGGAGGTTACATATAGACTTCTTCATGTAGATTCCTATTAAGGAAGGAATTTTTAAATCCATATGAAAAAGGTCTCATTTACTAGCAGCGGCAACAACTAAGAGGGTACGAACGGAGGAAATATAGGCAACTGGAGCCAAAGTCTCTTCATAATCAATCCCATACTCTTGTGTAAAAAAATTTACAACAAGAAGAGCCTTGTAGTACTTGATGGACCTATCAGAGCGAGTCTTGATCTTATAGATCCATTTACAACCAACCACAGAATGACTAGAAGGGAGAATAACCAGAACCCAAGTATAGTTTTTGGTTAATGCATCAATTTTCTCTTTCATTGCAATCTTCCATAAAGGGTCAGTCGATGTCTCACAATAGGTGTAAGGCACATGGAGTGTAGCAAGGGTAGTGTAACGATGATATTTGAGTAAATGTGTAGGAATGGATCTTACTCAGGTTGAGTGGGGAGGTGGAATGTCTTGTAGAGGATCTTCAGGTGGCGCATGAGCAAGGGACCTAGGCTCAAGGTGGGGTAGCTCGTCATCAACCTGTTTATCTGCAACCTGTCTAGGAGAATCATAAAAAATATATAAAGATTGAATAAAGAATTCCAAAGGAGGATCAAGAGTATCTGTAGAAGGAACATGAGACTCATCTGAAAAAGATTTCTAAAATAGAAGAGTTAGTTAGGGAAGAACGAACGTGAGAAAGTTCAATAAATAAGTAGTGTTCCCAAAAGACAACATTATAGGAAACATAAAGACGATGATAGACATGATCATAATATTGATACCCTTTTTGAGTTTCACCGTAACCAAGAAAACAACAAAGTCTAGATTGAGGCTCAAGTTTGTTGTACTCATGAGGGTATAGAAGAACGAAACAGGTAGATTCGAAGAAGCGAAGGTAATGATAGTCAGGGGATGACCCAAAAAGGCGCTCATACAGAGTCTGATTATGAATGACAGCACTTGGAATGCGATTAATGGCATGAACAACATAAAAAGCAGCTTCACCCTAAAATGAGGTAGGAAATTTAGAACAAAGAAGAAGATCATGGACAATGTCAAGAATATAACGAAGTTTTCTTTCGGCTCGACCATTTTTTTGAGAGGTGCCTAGACAGATTAGATGATATATAGTGCCATAGGAATGTAACAGAGCTTGAAAAGAATATTGTATATTCAAGAGCATTATCAGATCGAAAAGTTTTGATATGTTTGGAGAATTGTGTTTCAACCAGTTTTGCAAAGTTATTGTATATTCGTAAGATTTCAGAACGAGATTTCATAAGAAAGATCCAACTATAATGATAATAATCATCAATTAAAATAACAAAATAACGAGATCCACTAATGCTAATAACAAGAGAAGGTCCCTAAACATCATAATGAATTAACTCAAAAATACTATTAGAGATAGATTCATTATTATTGAAACGGAAAGTTTGATGTTTTCCTAACTGGCATAAAGTACAATCAAAATTGTCTTTGGACACAGAACCCAATAGACCTTTAGAATCTAACTATTGTACCCGATTGGATGGGGCATAACCGAGACGAGAATGCCAAAGTGTGAGAGAAGGTGAGGAAGAAAATGCAGCAATAGAGGCAGGAGTAATAGGTGGAAGATGAAGATTGTCTACAGGAAACATACGCCTAACTCTAGGACTAGTCCCAAGCTCTTTTCCCATCCTCGGATCCTACATAATACACCCAGAATAATAAAAAATAAAGGGATACAAATAGCCTGAGTTATGATCTTTTGTAGTTCAGTGGGGGAGAGGTTGACAATGGATCCAAAAGAATAGGGCTCTCTTGAAATGGAAGGAATCAGTGGAGTAGGCTCAGTATTAGCAACAACAGTAGTAGATTTACTACAACGGTAAAAATTCTCAATGGTGTGGCCAGGACACTTACAATAATTGCAGAACTTCTTGTTGGTCAGCTTACAACGATTATTAGAGCCAAAGGAATCACTTGATTGTTGAGGTTGCTCAGTGGTAGGAGCAGAAGGAGTAATAGCCAAAACATTAAACTTATTCTGGGCTTGAAGGATTGCAAGCTAAGATTTTTCTCTAACCAACTCGTTTACAACAGTATTAAGAGAGGGAGGAGGACTACGATTAAGAAGCTAAACTCGAATGGGCTCAAAGTCCTTGTGAAGTGATATCAGGAACTCATAGAGACGAAATTCATCTCTACCTATAGCATATTGTTGAGCATTATTTGAGCATGCCCAAATTGGATCACAAAGGTCAATTTGGTCCCAAAGAAAGCAAAACTGATCACAGTAGTCATTGATGGATTGCCTTGGTTCTTGTTGAAGTTGATAATGCTTGCTATCTAAGAATTGCTCCATGGATCTCATCGGAAATGTTTGATGCTTCTTGGGGCTTCTTTGGAGACCGTGAAGTCACCGAATGAATTGCCGAGTAGATAGATCAGATGCGGCAAACACTCGAACGTGAGAGCAAGGGATCACCCAACGAATGGATGAGCTCCAATACAATTAAACTACTAATTAATATTTCATGGATCCGTGAGTGGTGGAGTACATTTTGGCCAATATATCCCATGCTGATTTTGCATCATCAAAGCTGCCCAATAGATTGGAGATGGAAGGAATAGAAGTATTCTGAATCCATGTGAGGATCATGTGGTTGTGACTATCCCATTCAGTCATGCGACCAAGTAAGGTAACATTTTCTTCACTTGCTCCTTTGATATGAATGGTAATTGCACCAGTATAGTAATGTCAGAGCATACGACCCTTAAGAAAACTACGCATAGCTTAAAACCAAGATAAGTAATTCTTGGTCCCTTCCAATACAGTATTGATGGGGTGAGGGAGAACCTGGTCTACAAAAGTCAACCCTAGAAAAAGTCAACGGTTAAATTCAACGATTATCAACTCTGGTAAACTGTTGTCAACTATGGTCAACAGTGGTCAACGATGATGTCAACTGCACGTGATGGATGATGTCAATAGATAGGGATGATGACATCATACTTAAGTGATGTAACAATATGACATCATATGACTTAAGTTTAGCGTGTAAGGCGTGACTTCTGTTAGCGGTGCATGCAGGCTCCGATACTTGCAAGACTTCTATGATTATGTAGATCGGGGCGAGCCGATCATAATGGTACCTGTAAAAAGATTATTGGATCAAAATGCATGATAAAGATGATGATTGAAGTGTGGTGCGAGACTCTTCAACGATGAAGGCTACAGACCTGAAACCCAAGGAAAATTATTGAGAGACGTTGGAGGGTAAACAGTGAGTTACTGCATCGATTGTTGTGACAGCTGAAATGATAAGGGTGGAGTAATATCATAAGAGACAAGGTTGCTAAAAAAAAAAGGTGAGAGCAGTGACTCTGATACCATGTTAGAAAGATTGAATAATTGTATTGTATTCTATATATATATTAACAAATACAATATTATATTGTGGTACTAGTACAATTATTGTAGAATCACCCACGAAGAAAACCAAAAATGTATTGTAGAATCATCTTAACTAAAATAGTAACCAAGGAAGAAAGCCAAAAATGTTTTGAAAGAGGACAAATGGTAATATCATTTGATTGTTTACGTACTTTTTATTTTTTTATATTCTGTAACGTGTAATGTGTTATAGTTATTTTGAAAATTAAAGAAATAATTTAATATTTTAGACACGTTATAAAATTTAAATAGTATGAATATAAAAATAACTTTCAATTTATATGATTTTAACATTCTATTTTAAAAAAGAGCATATTACACAAACATTTACATTAAATGCAAATGTTTGTGCAAATTAACATTTCTCGCTTATACCTAAATCACATTTTTATGAGAATAAGAGTATATGCCTCATAACATTGGATTTTTTGTATTTTTTTTAATTTATGTTATTATTAGGCTTTCTATTACATTTGTTCTTATATGGCTTTCTAGAGTTATTAGTTAGACGTTTATTGTATATTATTAGAGTTATTTGTTTTTTTAATTCAAATTTTAAAGTTACTTGTTATCTCCATATTACACTACTATTTTCTCAACTTTTTTTTAACAGGAACTACTGTTTCACACTTGATTAAAAAAGATGTTAATAGTTTTTTTCCTTGAAAAATATGTTACTAGTTTTTCATTTTTTTTTTTTTGACAAAACGTGTTACAAGTTAAGGATAAGTTCTATTTCACAAAAAAAAAAAAATTAGTGATTTTCCTTGTATTTTCATATATTCATATTATTTTCAAATAAATAAAAAACAACAAAATTGAATATAATTAGCAATTTCTATTCCATGTAAAACCCTTAAATTTTTCATAGATTCTTATATTTTTAAATAAAGAAAGAAAAAAATTAAATATAACTAACAATTTTAATATTTTATAAAATTAATTGTTTCCTGTCTTATTAGATAGTCTTAGTTGTAGTTATAAATGACATGTTATACAAATCTACAAATGACATGTTATCTTCTTCTTCTTCTACTACATATTACAAATTATATTTTATACAAATCTACAAATGACATGTTATACTTCTTCTACATATTACAAATGACATGTCATGTTATACTTCTTCTTCTTCTACATATTACAAATGACATGTCATGTTATACTTCTTCTTCTTCTTCTACATATTACAAATGACATGTCATGTTATACTTCTTCTTCTTCTTCTACATATTACAAATGACATGTCATGTTATACTTCTTCTTCTTCTTCTACATATTACAAATGACATGTTATACAAACCTACAAATTAAAACTTATGTTATACACAAATTCAAACTCAGATGCTGTAATCTATATAACATTATTTTTCGGAAGGTATGCAAATTTTTTCGCTAATCCAACCGAACTTTAATTTAGCAAAATGGAAATTTGGAAATGCGTAGTATGGATGAAAAGTGATCATTTTTTAGCAAAAAAATTGAGCATTTATTTTCATCCATCAACATGTTTTCTTTTTTTTTTGTATTAATATCAATTTTAATTGATCTATCTTACTAATCATCACATATTTTAAAAATAATAAATAATTCTCTTACAAATATATATCTATATATATATATATATATATGTAAATTTATGCATCATTAATATTATGCTAGAAAGTAATGTGAATGATTGACTTTATAAAAAAATAATGAATTGTGGAGAAAAATAATGGTGAGGAAATAGTAGAACCATTTTTCTTTTGAAATACGCTTTAATTGTATAATTTTTAATTTAGGTATTATTAATTATTTTATTATAAAAAATGAGTGTATCTATTATTATAATTATTAAAAATGAGCATGGCCCAATTTTTCCACTAAAATACCTAGTTTTAATAATAATAGGATAAGTAGTGCCTAATCCAAAAATTATAAGAATAAAGTTCATTTTTGTACATAATAACATTACTTAGGGCCTTTTGAATAAGAAATTATTTATTACTTAAAATAAGTTACAATGTGTGAATGGATAACATATATTTGTATCCAAAAATATAAAACACTAATACTAACTAATAAAGGAATAACAAAATTCTATAAATAAAAAAGATTTTAAAAAATAATACAAATCTAACTAGATTTTGTGGTAGAAATTGTGATGTCGTTTTGGCTTAGTAAAAGTGAGAATTATGAAAATATTATATCAAATTGTGGAATTAGAGTAGTAGAAAAATTGAAACTTAAGATCAACAATATTTATACAATCAACAAGAATTAATTTGATAGTTAAATTCATATTGTTGGATGAATCAAAAATCCCAATTCGATCTAACTCATTTTTTTAGCCTCTCTTTTCTTTTTTTCTTTTGTTCGGCCTTTTTTTTTTTTACTCTAACACCAACTAATCAAGAATAAAAGGATTGGACTCAAGAACAAGAACTAAAAATCAAGAACAAAAAGGAAAAAATGGAAAACAAAGGGATATGAATTTGAATTTGTAGAGCCTAATTTTACGTCCCGCAAAATCCAAATAAATGGTGCTTGTCTAAAGGATCTAGACTTTTCTACATGAGAAGGTTCTAGAGTGGCCTAGAGATGTTTAGAATAAGCTAGAGCTGGATGGACTCAACTCAAGCTTTGAAGACCCTACAATGTTCTAGAGCACGTTGGAGGGTTCTAGAACGGGCTGGAATATTCTAGAACATGCCGGATAGTTCATGAAGGATGTAGAAGCTGCTGGAAGCTTACAGAACATCTCGGAACGTGCATGAATGAGCTACAAAAACCTAGAAGACTCTAGAGTTGACTAGAAGGTCCTAAAACCTTGTGGCATATTGTACATAAAACTAGAACTCTCTTGTACATTCTAGAATTAGAATGATCTAGAAAGTTGTGACATAGCCTTAAGCTTTGAGCCACACTATAAATAGACCCATTGGTCTCCATTTGTAATCATCCTTGGGAATTCTTAGCATCTTGTAAGATAAACTCTCTCTAGAGCAATACAAAACATTCTTTACAAACTCTCTTTCTAATCTCTTTGGAGTTTCATTCGGATTCAAAGACAGACTTAGTGCAACGGACGGTGCTAAGTACCGCACAATCGCTACTTGAAAAATAAGATCGTGACACTAAGCTCTTATATAACTAGATGTGAATCCTATAAAACAAGTCTTAAAATCCATAAAAAATCTGAGTTTGAAAACCTCAAGAAATTGTCTAAAAATCCAACAAAAATATAGGTGATCCAACCCAAGAAAGTAAAATTTTAGATTGTATGTAACAAGGAACTTGACCCATTGTTTATAGAAGAGTCAAGAATTAAAAATATCACTATGGAATAGGAAGTATCAAAAGGTTTTCAAAATCTAGATGAGTTATTTTAAACGTCACAAGGTTTTCTAAGTCTTGATAAGTTCTAATTCGTGTTAGGAATACAAGAAAGACTTAAAGCTCCAACTTTTCTAAATTATGTTTTATAGTAAATTGATTATATATGGATGGATAACATATATTTATAGTAAAAAATTATAATTCAATAATCCTAATCGGTAAAGGAATAAAAAATCCTAAGAAAAACATATTCTAAAAGATGATACAAATATGCTCAAATTTCTTATTACATATTGTAAGGTTGTTTTGGCATATAAAAGTAAGAATCGGGAAATTTTATATTTCTATATGAATTATAGGCCACTAAGTAACATTTTTAAATGATTCGTCTTAATTGCGTATTTACATAAAGATATAGCATCAATAGTGACATTTGTTCCAGATAACTTCCAAATTGAAGATTTTTTCAAATTGTTTCTTAGTTACTTCAAGCTCAAACACTCCATCATAGCCACTGTTTGATCAAATGTTTGACATTTATTGGCCTCATTTTTGACACACTTAGAAAATCTTACATTTGCATATTTCTTTTACGGTTTCAAATTGATTAGTTTCGTTGTTTCCTTCTTCAATAAAGAGCTTTTAAATTCTTCGATTCTGCTTGAAATCACTTCGAAAATGTGTTCAAAGTTTAAACTTTTCCCTTGGAATAGAACCTGGCTGCGTAGCCATCAAATGGCTTCTAACATGATCATTACAATTAAAGTAAATTCAGCAGGCAAAATCCTACTAGGCAAGAGATTTTTTGGAGGAGATATAATATAATTAATATAAGTCTGAATGTTTAATTGTTGCATAAACTTTCATAACATATTCCATTTCTAATGGAACCACCATGACTGTAAAATTTCAAACTTATGAAAAGGTGTTCGAGGGAATATGTCTACCAGTTTTTTTTTTTTACAGCAATTGCATGGCTGAAAATTTTCTAGAGAAGAAAATTGTGACGTTCAAGCAAATTTAATTTCCAGAATTTCTTCCGGAAATCTTCTTGTAAAAAAGTGCATATATACTTAATGATAACCATGTATACATCTTGTTGAATTAGATTTCTGCATTCACCGCTTGGATTGCTACTTAGGATCCTAAAAGTGATGAGCAAATAAGGAGAAGAAAAAGTACCTAAGGTATCATATCCACTCTGATATTTAAATAAATTCTTTGTAGAATTTAACTAAAAATTGGGAGAGAATTTGTAATTATGCTTAGACTAATGATATATCGTAATATTGTATTAATTTATTAATATAAAATAATAAATTTTTTATATTAATTAATATATTTATGATTTTTTAAATAAAGAGATATCAAATTATAAATATTATATTTAAATTAAAGATATTTTGGTTTTTTATTTGAAATTAAAACCCTAATTGACTATACCTATTTCACTATTCAAAGGTAATATATATCAATCAAATGGTGTTACTCGTATTTGGTAAAATTTATCCAAAACATTAGCCCTTTATGCCACCTGTGACATTTTTGGTGGGCGAGGTGGTCTAGTTACATCACATGGTTACATTGGGCTAGTTAGGTCTATGTGTGGAACATCTTGATTGAAATGTTAAGCTACTATTCTAATTTTATTTATACAATAATGAGCTTGATGTTTTGAGCTTTTCCACTGCTATTTTTGTATCTCAATTAGAATCTTAATTAGAGAGTTGTGGCTAGTCAAATATTAACATAAAAAGTGAACGTGGATCTAATTCATTCCTAATCTTGAGTGCTATATGAGTAGACTCTTAAGTATCTCCTCCTATTTAAGCTCTTGTATCATGGGTTAGATGAATAGTTAAGATTGAGTTTTGAACCCATATATAGGTCAAGCCTTTATCAGTCTCATTTATTCCCAAGTCCATTCAATCAATTTTCGAAACAAGATCTGGTAGGATTTGGCTGGATAATGAGGATCTTAGGATGACCAAGATCTCTGGATATAAAATCTCAAAATAGCTAGATCTTTGATCTTCTTGATAACAAGGATGCACTAGCTGCACAAATGGTTGTCTAAACTAAATGTTCGAGAAAGACCAAGTGAAACAACTTCTACAACTTCAATCAAACTAGAAAACCAAGCGAAATAGTTGGTGTAGCTTTGAAGAAACCAAAATCCATAAATGACTTAGTGATTTTTTGGTGTGATGCTCGTGCTTTCCTAGTTTCTACCTAGAAATTGTATTTTGTCGTGGAAGTTGTCTCGCCAAAAAAGGATTCTAAAGACTCTCAAGGAATTCAGGGATGCTTAGAAGAAGTCTGAGATTATTGCTAAGTTGTCTTGAGTTATAAGAGATTGTTTCTAGAAATAGATAGATCTGACATATTAGAAGGCAGAAGTTTAAAAGTTAAGTGTCAGCTTCATAACTACCAAGAAATAAGTAGTGCATGAGTATGCAAAGTCCAAAAATATTACGACTAACAAACATCAATGCCTCTTGGGTATACAAGCTTAAGTTTTCCACGATAAATTATGGAGTCATAAATCCAGACTTGGACATTCCTCTCGGCCAATTCTCAATCTTTGTGGTGGCACTCTTATGTTACATGGCGTCTAGAGTGACACTTAGGATCCAACTTTATAGCTCACCTTTAACTCGATGCTTTGGTAAAGCAGTAGTTACTTGTACATTGTTACTTTTGTTGCACTTTTTCTTCTGAATCAATCTTGGTGCTTCATACAATTTTTCGTTAATTATGTTTGTGCTTAAGGCCTTAGTAGACAAGAAAAGAATTGTCTTTTTTTTGTGTAATATTCTTTACGGTTATGCATCACTATTTACACTTGGAAGTTTATTTGGATACTAGTAACTTGTGATGCTAATGCATTAGGGTTCCAACTTTAGCTTGATGTTATTGCCAGCATCTATTTTGAGGAGTGTACTCTTTCTTACTCTTCTGATTTTCTTTGTCTAGGTTTGAAAGTTTGTACTTGATTTTAACACAATTGTTATTGACTTATTCTTGAATTTAATTTCTAGGTCTCAAAAGAATGCTATAAATCTTTAATAGAAGCAAAATCTTGGAACTTCCTTATTGAACTTATACTCTCTATTTGACCCATCTTTTTGTAAGGATAGCGAAAACAAGACTTATTTGAATATCCCAATTCTAAGAAAGTTCCCAAGAAAGTCAAGAGAGTCACAATGGACCACTTAAGTTCTAATCTACTAGACATATTTTTCCTAAATAGCTAAAAATCAACTGAATAACAACTATTTTCTTGGTTCCAAAGGCCCATTCAAATACCACTATTTTGAAAAAGCTCTTAGGCAAGGGTGGAGAGTCATAATGGACCACTTAAAGTTCTAGTATCCTTAGACAAAACTCTTCTAAATAGTAAGTATCTAATTGTATAACATCATGGGTTATTGGATGCCCGGTTTATTGATTCCCTAAGTCTGAACATAAGACTGGCTAAATTTCTTATTTTCTTTTTTTTTATTTTCTAATTTTGTTTTCTTTTTTCTAGTTTTAGCTCTTCTAATAAGTTTGGATGCTAGTGTTGATGTTATCACACATGGCCTTATCGAATACTTTATTGAAAATAAATATTACAAAAGAAAAGGTTTAAGTAAAACTTACATTCTTAAATATTTCAATAGTTATTGGTAATATTTTTTGAGATAAATGCATTCGAAGCATTCATGGCTTCTATTCCACTCAAGTGCTGCATTATGTATGTTCCTTTTCTCAATATTTTGTACTAATTCATGAATATGACTAAGACTTTTCTGCTGGCATAACCTGTCCTGGATCAAACATTCTAAGTGTTGTCATTTGTGGATGTTCAAATCACATTTTGGATGCAATATCTTTTTGAATATTTTCCTTTTTTGTAAAAATTTATTGCCAACTTTATTTTCGGTGAAACAAGCCTGGAAGAGGCTTTTGAATTCCTAGGTCTGGGTGAAGAACTAGATAACTAATGCGGCTTTTCAGAGTTCCTCAATGTCGACTTGTATGAATTTTCTAAATACACACATGTTGTACCATGTACTTCTTTCATTCATTTGTATGTCTTATGATAGTATAGCTAAACTTTGGTAGTTGAACTTTGGGTAGGTTGGCTCTTCTTAGGTACCTTCTAGGTAATTTGTGCTAACGTTTTGAATACATCTGACTTGGAATTGAAGGTTAAGTTATGCTCATTTAGAACTGAAGTGGCTTCCAATCCCCAAAATGGGATATGGTAGCTTGAAAAGTGATTATCTTAAGTTTTTGTTGCACTTCAACCTTCTTGAGTTTATCCTTGCAAGGTTTTCTGTAAGTGATGAGATTCTAGATCTCTATATTCCAAGAATGTCTCGAATAAGTTATGTAGTAAACATGTATTTCTGGATTCCACTTTTATTTGTGTAGTTATATGTGAAGTTCTACCCTGCTTGAGGGTGGTTGTTTTTGAGTGTGAGTGTACTTTAATTCTGGGGAAACTTTGGTTGCCAAGGACACTAATGTGATGTACTCATGAGGCAATACTTGTTCATGTTTATAAGGTGAATACTTTTGGATCCCAAATATACTTTGGTGAAGTACTTTTTTCATTTTACATGTCCTTGGGAAATGAGTAGCTTTGATCTATGCAAAGATGAAGCTTAATAGTTTATTATCCACATTTTAATCACCATTTAATTTCTAGGAGGATTGCTCAACCATTTCTTAAGAAATTAATGTGAAGAAATTAAGGGATAGATGAACCCTTAGGAAATTTCTTCATCCTTTATTTTTGTAACGATTTATGTTTTGAATGCAATGTTGGTCACATTTCTAGAGTCCCAGTAACAAGTTGCTTCTAGTTTGGCATAGCTTAGATGCCTACAACCTAGAATACTCATTTTAGAAATGATGATTTTGGATGTTATTTATGAGTAATCGACAATCTAGATTTGAAATCTTGAGAGCAACAAGCTTAGTGGGGTGACCAAGGAGGAAGCTATTTATATAGCACACCCTAGAGTATAGAAATCCATCAAGTCTGGTATGACCTGAGTAGAAATAGCCTAGACTACATAGCCTAAAAAGCATCATTTTGGAATGCACAACCTTGGAGTGATAATCTAGACAGTATATCTTTTTGGCGTATGACCTATTCTTCTAAGGCTTGATCTCATGTGAATATCTACTTTTCATGAAAAAGGTTGTTTACCTAGCTTGTTCGTATGACAACTCTACTTGGATTGTCTCTCTAGCTGAATCCTCTTTTTAGGATGTTGGTATACCTATTTGCTTTACTTGGTTGGTCTACTTAGTTGCTTGACTTGAATAGTTATGCAATTGTATTTTATACTTGAGTGTATCTTATAGGTGGATGATGAGATACCTATTATTATATCAATATTTTTCTAATATTTTGTTATATTATTAGACTTTATTTTTAAAATTATTTAACAATCTTACTATATTGAAGATATTTTTGTCATTTTATAAATTAATAAATATTATAGGATTTTCTATAATATTTTAGTATTTTTATATAATATATTTTGGATTTTTTATTAATTTTTAGAGCTAATGGTTAGATCTAGTAATTATTTGGGTTGTATTTAGAAGAAAAACGGCACAGAAACATAAAAATGGGCCAGGTGGATCTACATAGTAGACACATGGATAACCTTAACATATTGAAATAGAACGAAGAAGAAGTAGGCCGCGTGGATCCACTTAGTAAACATTGAGATCAATTTAGAACGAGCAAGAAAAAATGACGCCATTTTGCATCTGGTTCCAGCACACTTAGCCCTATAAATAATGTCGTTTCACCTGTGACCAGAATGATATCGTTTCAGCACCATTTTCGCGCCCAGTTCTCATTTTTTACACAAATTAATCCCAACTATTAGACTTTTATGATCCAATGGTCTAGAATGTTCTAAGGTTAATATGTGACCTATTTATATCATTTAAAACCTCAGTTTAACCCATTTTTTGTAAGAAAATAAGTGAAAAAAACTCTTAAATTACAATAGCAACTAAGAGGAAAAAATTAAACAATTATTTCAAGCTTTTAGAGAAAGAAGATTAACCAATTTAAGAGTTTGGGTATTTGTATCATCAAGAGTATTTTATTTTGATTTAGGATGTAAAGATGATCCCTTTAATAATTTTTTCATGATTTTGAGTTAATTATGTTTGGATAACTATATTTATAGGAATTTAATTATACTACCATGATTACTTTGGATTGGGAGGTTAATTATTTTTTAATAAAATTTTGAAATTATTTCTTCTCATTGGTTCTAGATATCTTTAATTTTGAATTAATAATGGATTAAAGAGAATATATTCAAATTAAGTTATTAGAATCATCATCTAGGTTTAATTGTGAATCTAAATTAATTATAGATCATTGGGTTAGTTTAGATGATTTTATAATTTCCTTGTATTTGTTCCAATTGATTAATTAATTATCTAGATCAAAGAAATTGATTAGTTTATTGTAAGTGAAAATTGTATGTTCATTGAAATTTTCTAGCTTTCGTGAAAAAATCAATAATATCAACTTAGGATTAATTATTAAATTAACCTAAATAATCCAAAGTATGATTATTTAGATAGTTATAATTCTAATTAATTGTCTCATCTTTTTAATTAAATTTCTCTCATTGTTAACTTAATTGTTTAATTAGTTATTTTATTTTATTTTCTACTTTTTTAATAATTTGTCTATAGTGTTTAGATTTAATTAAATTTATTTGATTAATTTATTAGTTTAGAGAAAATAAGTAAAGATTTTAAAACCTCTATAATTCTACGATAAATCAATATTGACATAAATTTATCGTTAGATTATTAGCGATTCGTACACTTACGAATATTTATAATTTGCTCATCACCTATTTTGAGTGACCTCTTCCAAGGTAGGTTAATCAAGCTCTTCCTAGATGGCCATGTCATCCTAGTTCCCAACAAGTGCATGTCTATTTATAGGCTTCATCCAACTCCTTCCCATGGAGAGGAGGTGGGACGTCCCTGGAATAGTCTTATGAGATTCCTCTTCTGATAAGACGAGAAATCTAATCTTCTTTGTTGGCTCAACCACTGAAACATTCATCATTCTAGGGTCAAGCTCTTGCCAGGTGCTTCGGAGTGTCTTGTAAGAACATTTTTATTATCTCTTGATCTAGTAGGCCATAGTTTGGTGGTCCAAAAGCTGAGAGGTTGGGATCTTTTCGAGGGACATCATCTTCCTAGAGCATGTAGAAAATTAGTATTGGTTCTTAAAATTGTCAGAAATATGTTGAGAACTCATCTTTGAATTTGAGACAATCAAATTTAATCTATAGGAGAAATAGGTGATAAACATCAATGAATGTGACGAAGAACATGATGAATGATCTTTATTCGAGTCGGTTATAACACAAAATTTCATTTCCATAGACGGTGTGAGATGTTGAATTCAATTTCTATGCTCACTCACTTGGATTATTGATTAAGATCCTAAAATAAATGAGCAAATAATCATAAGAAAGACATACGAGGATATCATATCCATTTTGATTTTAAGTTAATTTTTTGTAGGATTTAATTGAAAATTCTTGAGGAATTTATAATTATGACTTAGAAAACCTATCTTGAACGGTGAATATGAGGTCTATTTGTAAATTTGGATCAATTGCAATATAATAATATTGCATTGATTTATTAATATCACATAATATATTATTTTGATATTAATTAATATATTTATGATTTTTTATATCGGAAGATATTAAATCATAAATATTATCTGTAAATTTAAATTAAATATAATTATCGTATTTAAATTTTCATTTAAAATTCAAACTTAAGGTTATGTATTGGTTGTGTGACGAACATATCCATTTTATTATACAAATTTGACTTGAATCAATCAAATACCATATTCATTTCACTATTCAAAGTTTACTTGAACCAATCAAATAGTGATACTCACGCAGATTTTCTCAAGACATCTTGTAGAAAAACTGTCCTGATCCTATTTCAAACCATCTTACTGAGGTGCTATGTAATGGGATGAGGTTCTTACATTCATGATATGGGCAGCAATATTAGGACTAATTAAATTTTTTATTTTAGGAAAATCTCATTCCCATCTACCAGTCCACCGACGAAGATTTTGAACTATCTTGGATCCAAGAATCGTTCCATATATCAATTTGACTACCATCTCCTATGTGATAACAAATACCCTTTAAAAGAGAGTCTTTGCCCACATCACACTTTTCCAATCATAAGAGTCATTGCCATTGAGCTTAACCCTCATAAAATCAATGTTATTTGGATATTTACTTCGAAATACCCGAATCCACAGTTTTAAAGGTTCTATCACTAGATCCCATGATGTCTTGGCCCGTATTGCCTAGTTAAACTCCTTAAATTTCCTATAACCCAACCCTACAAAGGATTTTGGAGTGCATAATTTATCCCAGTAGACTGTTTACGAAGCTATCTGCAACATCATATATAACAATAGGGAGTTTAAAAGTACTCATTGTATATATATTGAAATATTCTGAAGAGTTGAGCAAATTAAAGTGATTCTTTCAGCACTAAACAGAAGCTTAACTTGCTATCTTGACAATGGTTCTCTTAGATTGGTAAGAATATTTTGAAAATCTGCCTTATTCTTCCTATTCAACAAAAGAGAATTGCCTAAATATTTAAATCTGTTTGATATTTTTACGATAATTATGTTTCATCAAAAAATTTATAAATTGATAATGTTTTAAAAGGATTCTTATTTAATACTATGAAGAAAAAAATTATAATTTAGTACAAATTCTAACTCTATTTAATTATTTTAATCCCCTTTCATTTAATTAATTTTTTATTCTCATTTTCTGTGATAGCCAGAGCGAGGAAAGTAATGCATAAAAACGACAGGGTGATTTGTGCATCTAGAGTTCATTTCTATCTTCGATTTTCTGCTAGAGTAGGGAAATTTGAGAGAAGAAGGTAAAATTTGTTGTGTTGTGATGTAAAATTTGAAAGAAAACACAAATTTATTGTGTTGTGCGAGACTGGTATTGCACAAGATAACAAAAGCAGAAGAGTTGGATCGTTAGGATTTGTGAAATTGTAATGGAAGAAAACGAAATAACCCCAATGAAAGGGTTTATAGTGAAACACATTGGTAGAGGACAGCCATCATACTGTAAGTATTTTGTATTATTCTATGCTGATCTTTACTTATGCGTTTTGGGTTTGGATTTTTGGAATTTTATGATTCTTTGTAGCATTTTGTAGTCACTGAAGCATGGGTAAGGAACATTATGGGTATTAGGGTAAGTTGTTTTTGTTGTCATTGAAGCATAGGGAGGGAACGTATAACCAGTAAGCATAAGTAGTTTGTTATGGTCCATGCTTGATAACACAAACTGCTCTGATATGTAATAGTCCCCTGATTGAAATTTTGTTGTCATTGATTCCATGCAAATATGTTATGGTTCCTTGCACAGGTTCAAATAGGGTATTTTATGCTTTTCTTTGGTCCTCTGCTTAGAAGATTACCCAAATGGCCAAAAAACAATCAAATTAGCAAATTAAGAAAAGAATTTCATACTAATTTTGGTTTGCTTTTAAATATTTTAATATACCTATGCTTTTTTTAAGAAAAAAAAAATAGTAAAAAAGCTTTCTTCGTGTGTTTTTCCTTCTAAACAACCAGATTATAAATTTGTATATGTATTAGAACTTAAAACCCTATTTTTCATTTATACTATGAATCTACATTTATTGAATTGTTAGTATTTTACTAACTATTTTGTTTGAATTGAATTGGTCAGTCTCATTGAATAATTACTTCACCATACAAATACACATAGGAGAAGGTTTTGGTATAGAAATTAATAATAAGTATTATAGAGAAGGTTATACGCAGTTTTGATAATTGAAGATAAATTAAGTCTCATATAAGAAACCAAGGTTTATTATATTCCCTTCACTTTTGTTCGTATTGTATCGTCACACACAAAGTATGTGCAATGAATATGTAAGTATACGTATCGCAACAAGTAATATAATGATAAGATAATGTCGTTCACAGATATTATTTTATTAGAAACTAATTTTTAAAACTAAAAAAAATAAATTTTTTTTTGTTTTTATATTTTAAGAAAGCAAAATTAAAATAACTACAAATAAATAGTAATAATTAATTAAATCAGATTTGATAACTAAGAAAATATCTAGAAACACTTAATCCCTTAATTTTGTAAACATGTGAATCGCTAAAATCCCTCCAATAGTAGACTATACATCATATAGTAATTAATTTAATCACACTCTCATGTCAATAAATTGCATACTACTTATTAAGTTTATCAATTATGAATCACATACATAAGAATCATATATCGCTGCATAGTTCGTGAGAGAAATTTTTTACCTTTATATCTTGAAATTGAGTGTACTTGGAGATCAATTAGTAAACAACAAGTCACCCAAGAGGAAGAAATGACTAATCCATTAGAAATAAACAATAATGAGCTAAACTTGAGTAATCAAATATTTTTGATAGATTATAGAGATAGAGATAGAGCTATGAATGAATATGCAATACCTACATTGGAAGGGTTGAATCCAAGTATTACAAGGCCAAACATTCAAGCTAATCAGTTTGAATTAAAGCCACTGATGTTTCAAATGCTACAAACAGTTGGACAATTCAGTGGATTACCAACAGAGAATCCTCATCTTCATCTCAGATTGTTTATTGAAGTTGTAGATTCATTTAAGTTCAATGATGTGACAGAGGAGGCATTTTGGCTTGGATTATTCTCTTACTCTTTGCGAGATCGTGCTCGAGCTTGGCTAAACTCTTTGCCACTTGATTCCATTACAACTTGGAATGGTTTGGTGGAGAAATTCTTGATGAAATACTTTCCACCAACAAATAATGCCAAGCTTAGGAATGAAATTACTTCTTACCAAAAATACGAAGGAGAATCTCTATATGAAGCATGGGAAAGATTCAAGGAATTTTCAAGGAAGTGTCCTCATCATGGTATTCCTTCTTGGATTCAAATGGAGAATTTTTATAATGGTCCCAATGCTCACACAAGAACTATTGTTGATGCATATGCTATTAGAGCTTTGCTAGCCAAATCTTACAATCAATCTTATGATTTACTTGAGAAAATGGCTAGCAATAATTATCAATGGCCAATGGACAGAACGACAACCACGAGAAAAGTAACCAGAATGCATAAGGTAAATGATATCACAACACTTACAGCTCAAGTTTCATCTTTGGTTAATGTTTTGAAGGTACAAAACTCGCCAACGAGTATAAACCAAGTCCAAAATTCATGAGTGTCATGTGTGTCTTATGGATGAGCTCATTTGTTTGATAATTGTGCAAATAATCCTAAATCCATTTGCTATGTGGGTAATGTGAATCGAAACAATAATCCATACTCAAACACATATAACCGAGGATGGAGACAACATCCAAATTTCTCTTAGAGCAATAACAACAGTCAAGGTAGTAATCAATTCAACCATCAATCATTTTCACCACCTGGATTTCAACAACCACATCAATCACAAGCCTAAGAGAAGAAGCCATATACTGTGGATAATACAAATGTTTACCCAGGCCATAAGCCAAAGGCCTCAAGGTAGCCTTCCAAGTGACATAATTATAAACCTAAGAAGAGAAGGTAAGGACCAATGCAACGCTATAGCCGTAAGGAGTGGTAAAACTTTAGAACAAGAAAGTAAGACAGAAAATGATGAGAAGAAACAGGAAATTAAAAAGGATAAAGAGGACTATCAAACTAAAAAGGATAGGGAGGAACCAGAAACTAAAAATGAGGAGGAATTAGATTATAAAGAGAGTAATGGAAAGGAAATAATTCATCCAAAAAAGAGCAGTCTCTACAAACCCACTATTCCTTTCCCTCAAAGACTGCAAAAGCAAAAGTTAGATACGCAGTTTTCAAAATTTCTAGAAGTCTTCAAGAAGCTACACATAAACATACCATTTGTAGAGGCACTTGAACAAATGCCATCTTATGACAAATTCATGAAGGATATACTATCAAATAAAATGAGGCTTGAAGATCATGAAACAATAACCTTGACTGAAGATTGTAGTGCCATCCTCAATAGAAAAATACCACAAAAAATGAAAGATCCAGGTAGTTTTGACATCCCTTGCATTATTGGGAACATCCGTTTTGGCAAGGCACTATGTGACTTGGGTTCTAGTATTAACCTCATGCCATTATCGATCTTCAAGAGATTGGGGGTTGGTAAAGCAAAACCCACTTTGGTAACATTACTAATGGCAGATAGATCGATTAAGAGACCTCGGGGTGTGGTAGAGGATTTGTTAGTAAAAGTAGACAAATTCATATTTCTGACGGACTTCATTGTGCTAGACATTGATGAGTACCATGACATTCCTATCATACTTGGTCGTCCATTCTTAGCAATTGGGAGGGCACTCATTGGTGTACAAAAAGGTGAACTTACAATGAGAGTGCAAGATGAACAAGTAATATTTAAAGTTTTTAAAGAATCTGAACCCCCTAATATTGATAATGCTAATGAATGTTTAAGGATAAATGTTACTGATTATGGGAATGGCTCAAAAGAATATGTTGAGTCACCCAAACTTAAGACTTTAACACATGTTGCTGCAAACATGGACATAAACTCACCAAAAAACAACTCAACCTATTATAACTTTGAAAGTATGGCATTGAAGGTTGATATTGTAGATTGTGTGAAATATTTAGGACGCATCTCTCATGTATGTATCATAGGCGATAATGGAAAATTTTGAGATAGGATCTAAACTCAAACCATCAATGGAAGAGCAACCAAATTTATACCTCGCACTTCTACCCTAATATCCTCAACCAAGTATGAAAGAGAAATAGTCCAATGGAGAGGTGAAAAAGCTATTAGAATACATAAATTGGATGTGTAATAGTGGATTGCTTATAAGAATGCCAATAAGTTCAAAAGGAAAACAAAAATATGGCATGAGAATAGAATTGAGCCTAACAAAGCCTCAAGCTAACCATTGTTAATATCTTTAGTCACCCATTTGAGCCTAACACAGAACCTTTCATATCTGTAAGCCATATTTAATGCCTAACTTATAAATATTACCTCTACCCTTGCACCTTTAGCTTGTATGAAAAAAATGTAATCATGTGTATGCTTTAGAGTAAGGTGAAATGTAATGCACCCCATAAAAAAGAAGAAGAAAAACTCACAACACAAGTATCCCTCTAAAGAAAAATAAAATAGAATTGAAAATAAGTTAAAGGGTGTTGTGAAGTAACAAAAAAAGAAGAAGAATAAGAGAAAAGAGATATGGAATAAAAAAAATGAAAAGAATCTCAAACGATGGTGCACTAAAATATTAAGTAAAAGCTCAATTGCAGTTAAAAAGTACATGATGAAACAAAAAGCTAAGGTGTGGAAAGACCCTAAAATGTTTTCATCTATCGACCCCCCACCTAACCCTTACATTACAACTATGTAAAGTCCTTATTGATCTTGAGCTAAGTGTATATTTATATTAGTGGAGAGGGATGTGAAAAATTGACTTATGAGACTTGTTCTAAGATTGAATTGATTAGCATGCTCATATATGTTGATTTCATGAGTGCATTGGATGATATCATGTGCAGCACACACACACGAATCAATTTTTCAAAAACCTTGCATCTCTTTGTATTGATGGAATGTTGATTGATGAATATGTGAACCTCTTTACCATAGACTTGTACGACCTTTGAAAGAGATAGTTTTCGTGAAATATGCATGTACTAATAGAAGTAAATTTATGAATATACTACCCAAGTTATTTTATTTAGTTATACTTAGCTTTACTTGAGGACAAGCAAATATTTAAGTTTGAGGGTATGATGACTCTATGAAAATAGAGTCATTAGAATACCTTTTTTACTTAATATTTACTTCTTTTTATTTAATAAATAGTATTTTTATGGTTAAAAAATTAAAATATAAATTTTTTAGTGAAAAGGGGCGAAAATATAATTTTTGAAATTTTTATGGATTTTTAAAGTAGGACCAATTAGAAGCTGCCACGTCGCATACCATGCAAGTAGAGGAGCTAACTGGGCAAGCCATGTTGAGGCCACACAAGCACGAAGAGAAAATCACGTCGCGCTGCGTGTGAGGAGGACGAAACACTCGCCATGTGTCAACACGACGTTCAATCCAAGTTCAAAAATCTGTCAACGCATCATGCCATGTGTCACCACGCCATTGCTCGACGCGTTTCACCTGTCCGCCACGCCATCTATTCTCGCAAATCACGTCGTGCCACATGTTGCTAACTCGGTAAGCGTTGACTCTGACCGGTCTCCCTTGCCACGTATCGCTCCCTGATTCGCCCAATGAATTTCTGATGCCACAGTGCCAACAATCTTTACTTATCAAGTTTTGGCATTGTTATCGAGGATTATAAATAGTAGAAATTAATAATATTTTTTTAATTTTTAATAGTTTAATTTTCTCAATCTTATGCTGGTAAGACCCTTGTAATTATATTTACATCCATACGTATTTTTTTAAAAATAAGGTTAAATATTTGATAGTTTAATTTAGAATATTAGTTAACAAAGAAAAAGACACCAATTACAATCAGATGCAATGTTAGATCTGTACGAAAATGGGCATAGTGCTTCTTGGTGCAATGTTTGTTATTCGTAGCCCAAAAATATTGGTTCTCCATCTACGCAAAATTCTAAGTAGTTATAACAACTTTAAACCTTAAAACTTTGGTTCCTCTAAGGAACACCAAGCACATTTATCTCATGTTTCAAGTGACAATGTTCAAGATCTGCATTGTGAGTTCACTTCTTATCCTCACGATTTGCCTTCTATTGATTCTCAAAGTTTTCCTCAAAATGTACAAACATTTTTGACAACTATTGCTCCTGCATCTCACCATCTGACATTAGATCTCTCTCATCTTCAAGTGGCTACTCGCTACAATGGTGATGCCTCAATCATGCCAGGTAATGTTATTGCCATATCTATCACTCAAGTAGATTTTGCATCTCTATCTTCTGGATCACATGCACTCAATTTAAAACAATTACTCTATGCACCTCAGTTAGAGAAAAATCTTATTCCAGTAAGGAAACTGTGTGATGATAATGATGCATGTGTGGAGTTCTATCCTAACTATTTCCTTATAAAGGATATCCTGGCCAGGAGTACCATTTTAACAGGAGAAGTTGAAAATGGACTCTAGAAATTCTGCACTTAGAAGAATGGAAAGCAATCTCAAACTGGATGTTTACTCCGAAGAAAAAATATTCAGTGTCATAATACAGTAATAGATGTTGTTTTGCTTCATGAGAGGCTTGATCATCTTCACTTGTCTACTGTTAAAATAGTAGCTAGTAGTATGCATAAAACTTTAACACCATAAGGAATCCTGATGTGTGTAATGCTTGTTAATTAGGCAAGTTAGACTGTTTGCCTTTAAAGCATGTTCATAGTAGATCACTTACACACCCTTTGAGATTGTGCACGTTGATCTTTGGGGTCTTTCTCCTATATTGTCTGACATGGAATGAAATATTTTCTATTATTTGTTTTATGGTTGCACACATTTTCAATGGATTTTTGTTCAAAGCAATAAGTCATAGGCTGAATATTTTTGCATTTTGATGCTCTAATCAATAGGAAATTTAATACTAAGATCAAGCAGCGTCATAGTACTGGTGGTACTAAGTTTAAGGCTTTGGAATCTCACTTATTTCAAGGAGGTTATCCTAGAAGGATTTCATGTCCTTGCATCCCACTCCTAATGGGGTTGTTGTAAGAAAAAATAGACATGTGGTGAAAACTGATTAACTATTATGTTGAGAGCTAGTGTACCGATGCGTTTTTGGGATTATGGTTTCAAAACTACTTTACATCTGCCAACTAAGGTTCTTGATAAATTTAGTCCATTTGAAGCCTTGTTTCACAAGAACCGGATTATGATTACCTTAGGATATATAGTTACCTATGCTATCCTTACGGACAACCATATAATAAAAGCAAATTGGAACCTCGTTCCCTTGTGTGTTTCTTGGTTATGTTGAGTATTAGAAAGGTTTTTGGTGCTATGAAATGTCCTCTCAGAAAATGTATGTTTCACCTTGTGTGATTTTCAAAGAAACCTCATGTCCTTTTCTAGTGACTAGTCACTTTGACATGTCTTAGTCCTCATCTCAGTCACCTTTTGATACTGTTTTTCATGGCGTACCTTTCTTTTGTCCTCTAGTCCCAACGTCTCAACTATTTACAGCCTGACCTTCAGTTTCTTTAATGCCTAGTCCCCAATCCATGCTTGCTACTTCTGATACAAATATGCCCTCTGCTACTACACCTCTTACTTTTCGCTCTATTGACCCTACTCTTTTTCACCAAAGTTCATAGTCTGTCGTTTCTACACCAAATATTATTTTCTAGCCCTCTATTTTACCTCCTAACCCTTATGCTAAGACACATTCTCATCCTCTTCCTCATATTCCCTTTAGTCCTAATGGCTCTTTTGGGTCTTTTCATTCATTATCTAGTTCTTAGCCTAATACTACTTCCTCAAATGTTGTTTTCTATCCTGAAGGTATTGAGCTTCAAGTTGAACTGCCTTTTCCTTCTTTTTCTGATCTTTATAGACCACCTTCATCTACTACCAATAAGCATCTCATGACTACCAGAAGCAAACAAGGGTCCTTAAACCTAGTTTGTATGTATTAGCGGTAATTTTTCCTAAAGCAAAATTTGCTAAGGAATCCATTGCCATTCTTGAGTGGAAGTAATCAATGCAGTCAAAGTTTGATTCTCTACTTCAAAATAGAACTTGGGAGCTTGTCCCTCCACCCAAAATGGAAAATTGATCAACAAAAAATGGGTGTTTTGAACTAAAATAAGAGTATATTGGTCTCTTAATAAGTCTAGAGTAGTGGCCAAAGTTTTCCAACGGACTAAAGACATTGAACTTTTAGACGAGTGGTGAAACCCACTACCATCAGAATAGTTTTGACCTTACCTTGTCCTAGGGATATTATACAGCCCAAATGGCGCTCTAGCATGGTACCCTTTATGTTGGAACTGATTCATGTAGAACTATGTGCTACCTGAGCATCGCTGATGTAAAATGGATTGCCAATTTTCCATTAGCGCTGCGACATATTATGATTGGCAGTATAGCCCGCGTGCATTAATTTGTAATGTTTCCCTGCATACGCCTATTTCCTAGTTATTTATTTTCCTCTTTTTAGTGCTTCTTTGTATATATATATATATATATATATATATATATATATATATATATATATATATATATATACATGAATACTCGCCACTGAACAATTAACTTAGTTTTATGTATTTGATACAATATCTAATTTGAGAGTTTTTATTAAGCTTATTCCTCTCAAACTAAGGGATAGATAATCTTGTGGTGTCTTATCATCTTTGTATTTTATTGAGTAAATGTGAGTACTATAATTTGTCTATTTATTTTCTGAGATCTATTTCAATTTCATTATTGGGTCTTTTATTTCTTTTATAATTTTTAAACCAAAATATTATGTTTATTATAATTTTTATTTTGTCAATGTGAGTACTAGAATTATGTCTATTATAATTCTTAAACCAAAATATTGTGTTTGTGGGCTATAAGGTCCGTGATAATGGGTTCACATCATTTGGTATAAGAGCCCTAGGTTCTAATTTTCAGGTTCCTATCCATTCATTCTCGTTTTTTTATTTTTGTTTTCTTGCATTTAATTTCTTGATATATATAAAAATTCTATTGGTACTGTTTCTGCAAAAAAATTTAGAATATGTCTGTTATGTTCAGTAATTTTATGCTATTTTTGTGTTCAATTTTGTATCCTAATTTTCAGAACTTATATCGTAATTTCTATGAGTTTTTGAGGTTTCCTGTGTTAGTTTCATATCAAAATATTTTAGATTTTGTTATTGAAAAAAATTAATAAGAATGAAAAGATTATCTTATTCAAAACCTCAATTATGAAATCTCCTCTCTCCCACTTCACACCTTGGAACGCACTGTTCGTATATAGAGAGAGGCGCTTTCACATCTTCTTAACCTGAAACGACGGGGGAGAGGAAGGGTTCCTTTTCTTAGGGTACTCCCCGGAAAAGATCCAATGGAGACGGGGTAGGGCCTGTAGCTCAAAGGATTAGAGCACGTGGCTACGAACCACGGTGTCGGGGGTTCGAATCCCTCCTCGCCCACAACCGGCCAAAAAGGGAAGGACCTTTCCCTTTGGGGGTAGGAAAATAATGATCGGGATTACGAACCCCAAGCTATGGAATTTGGGTTTGCTTATTATTGATAGTTTTTTGAAACTTTTTGTGTGCCTTTTCGTATCATAATTTGTAGATTAAAATATTGTAATTTTTGTGCCAGTTTTTGATATTTTTTATGTTATTTTCATATAAAAAATTTCTAGATTTGATTCAAAAAATTTTGTGCTAGTTTCTGAAATTATCTGTGAATTTTTGTATTTTAAATTTTCCATATATGTATCGTAAATTCTATGTTAGTTTCATAAAAAAAATTGGATTAGAAAAAAAATTAAATCAATTTTGTCTATTCTAGCCTAGGATTCAAAACATCTTGAGTTGTTCCATTGTGCTTGACTTAATTGGATATTGCAAACAATCATTGGTGATAGTGAATTGTACCTTGTTTGGAATACTTCAACGATTTGGTTTGTGTTAATTGTTTTACAATGTCCATCATAAACATGAACAATCCAGAAGAAAGATAGAATACACATTCATGATGAGGTCTTTACAACAATTAATTGATAGAATGAATATAGTGATGGTGAACTTGAATAAGAAAATGGAGGGACAAGATGCCTCAATAGGCACCTTACTATAAGAAGCACCACAAGGAGTTCCCAAAAGAATCCCTACTCTAATAGATACTATGATTGATGTAGTGGAGAATTCAAACATGGTGGTTGATTTATTTATAAAAAGAGAGGGTGAGCGAAAGAAAAGATGGAGTTGGAAAGGAAAAGTGAAGAGGAAAAAAGAAAAGTTAAATAAAAAAGAAAGAAAAGAAGAAAAGAGTGTGAAAGAAGGTGAAGAAAAAGACATGCTTGAAATAAACAATAAAAAAAAGTGAAAATGAAGGGAAAGTTTTTGTTAGTATGGAGAGAAAAGTGTATTATTTTGTTACTAACAAGAATTTAATTCTATTATATAGTGTTGCCTTTTTTATGTTGTAGGTCTTAGATTTCATACAACAAGTGGATTTTATTAGAGTTGAGCAACTAGCTACTATGATAAACAACAAACATTTATTGTATGCTATAACTACTCAAAACAATCCAAATAGAGCAGCCAAAAGGGTTATGAATGGTGCACTCGAATCATCCTTTGTGACACATACTATTCCTAATATTATGGTCAAGATTCTAGGATGATTGATGCAATCTAAAGAGTGCTTTTGCATGGAACCCTCTATTTTCAAACTAATTCATGCAAAACTATACATGCTATGATAGAGAATAAGTGGTGTCGTGGTCTAACCCTCGCCGATGTCAAATGAATTGCCATTTTTCCATCAATGTTGTGGCATGGTATGATTGGTGTCGTATCCTACGTAGATTAATTTGTAATATTTCCACGCGTATTCCTATTTCCTCGTTATTTCTTTTTCCCTTTTAAGGGTTTGTTTGTATCCTATATATAAGTAAGTTTTATGTATTTGATACAATATAAAATTTGGGAGCTTTTATTGCTCTTGTTCCTCTCAAACGAATTATCAAGGGAATTGCATAACCTTATGGCATCATACCATCTTTACATTTTGGTGAGTAATATCCATTTTGCCAAGGTGAGTGCTATAATCTGTTTATTAGTTTTCTGAGATCCATTTCAATTTCATAGTTGGGTCTTTGGCCATGTCTCTTATAGTTTTCAAACCAAAATATCACGTTTGTGGGTTATAAGGTCTATGATCATGGGTTTGCATTAGGATGGAAAGTTCAACAAGTTGATGTTAATACAACCTTCTAAATGGTAATATTTAGGAAGAGGTGTACATGGTCCAACATAAGGGATTTGTAGCAGCTTCCAAATTATGTGTGCAAGCTAAGGAAGGATATTTATGGGCTTAAGCAAGCTCCAAGAGCTTGGTTTCTCAAGCTTAGTGGTTATTTTCAATCTATGGGGTTCGATAGTTGAAACTCATATGCTTCTATGATTCTTTATATTATGAATGGTGACACTGTGATTTTCTTGATTTATGTTGATGATATTCTGTTAACTGTCAACAATCCTCAACTTATCAAGGAAGATGTCACTAAACTCAATGATGAATTCTTACATAAGGAACTTGATGAACTTGGCTACTTCTTAGGTGTTGAAGTTGTACATAAGTAATGGTATGTACTTATGCCAATCCAAATATATTAAGGATTTACTTGATAGAATTCAACTCAATGAGTCTAAGCATGTTTCTACACTTATAGTTGTGAGGAAAATGATTTCTAAAAATGATGTTGTTATTCTAATTAATGTTGTTCAAAATAAGATTGTGGCAAGTGCATTACAACATTGCGCTCTCACTAGACCTGATTTAAGTTTCATAGTTAACAAGTTGTGCTAGTTACTTCATAATCCAACCAGTGTGCATTAGATTGCTACAAAATGTTTGTTGGGGTATTTTAATGGTACATCAGATCATGGTATCATGCTATATAAGTCTAAAGCTCTTGATATAACAAGATACACTAATGCACACTAATGTATACTATGTTAACATGGGAAATTCGTTGATTTTATGGAGCTCTAGCAAACAAAAAGTAGTGTCATGTTCTTCTACTGAAACTAAGTTTAGAGCCTTTGCTCACTTAGTTGCTCAAGTTATATGGGTATGAAAAGTTCTTAAAGAACTACATGTATTAATCAATCCTCCATTGATCTTTTGTGATAATGTTAGTACTGGTTATCTTGACAAGCATCCTATTTTACATTGAAAGAACTAAGCATGTTGAGATTGACTTTAACTTTGTGCATGGGAAAGTTATACCTAGTTATTTATGTCTTGAATACACAACCATTCATGAACATGTTACCAATACCCTTTTTGAGCCTTACTCTAGCCAAAGCTTTAGTGAGTTAAAAACCAAGCTCAATGTCTTGTGTAGGCCATGAGCTTGTGGGGAATGTTAAAGTGTGAGTTTTTTATCATGTTAAGTGTAAGTTTGTTATACACTGTCAGTAAGTGGTTATTGTAACAAACTTCGATAGCCTTAGTAAGGCTTACACTAGTACTATAAATAGAATTGTAATGCTCTCTTTTCAATATGAATAATATATAGAATATTTAATCCTTCGTTATTCCTATCTTATTCTTCATCTTTCATATTAGTAAATGATAGATGTTTATATTTGTTCATGATATGGTTCTTTCATTTGAAAAAAATAATAATTTTAGTCTAATGAGTTAATTTATAGGATCCTAGGTTATGCTTCCGTTGGTTAAGACTTGAAGTGTATACATTCTTTGCACATTTTGTTTTATAAGTAGAGTTTTTCATCAAATATAGAAAAATTGGCTTGGACAAGAACTATGAACCATGTTGCTTTTTGATTCTACAAGGTCTTCACTTTCATTTAATGGAGTTATATGAGAATTAAAACTTGAACGCCTTTTTAAATCTACCTATATTATCTTGTCTTTCTAGGTAGAAAATTTTCTCCATCTTCAGAATGTCATGGAAGTTCTTTAGTGTCTAGTTATAGTTGTCATTGTATTTGTAAGCCTTGGTGTTTTGGTATTAGTATTCTTGTGTGCAAAATTCAAATTCTATATTTTTATTTAGTGTCATCCTTCATGTAAGGTCTATTATTAAGGATTTAGTATTTTACACATTCACATGGATAACATTTCATATGTTTGCATGTTACACACACTGCATGTGATTTTAGAGCATGTAATTGGCATGTTTAGGTTGTGTGTTTGCACTATTATTTTGTGGGTAACTGTGGAATATTACTTAGTATTTTTCAAACAAAAAATGGCTATTTTTGTGAGCTTACTGTTGTGCTTTTTAAGAAATTATGGCCGGCAAAACCTGTTGAAGCTAAGTAGTTTTGAGAAATTAAAAAAAATAATACCTTCTAAAATTTATAAAAATAAAACCTCAATAATATTGAATGGATACTATTTGGAAGGTGTTCAATATTGAACGAGTCTAAATAATATAGTTCAATTTGAATGACATCTAATTAGATGGGTTTCAAAGTGAAATGATGTGCTAGAATTTTATTAATAGTGAAAATGTACAAGGTAGACACAAAGGGTTCTATTTTTTTAGTTATAAGAGTTAAGGGTGATATTTTTGTGTTTTTCCCAAATATTTTCTATAAATACCCCTCATTTTGTATGTTTTGAATTAATTAGAAAATATGGGAAAACTACTATATTTTGAAAACTCGTGTTCTATGAAAAGTGGGTTTCTAGTTTTGTATCAGTGATAGGTTAAGTGTGGCTTTATACCATTTATATTGGAGTGATTTTTTGAAAACTTGTTTTTGGATGAGTTTAATTAAAATGGATTAAATACCAAGATATAGTTGTATTTAGGTTCATATGCATGGGAGTTGACATATCATAGGTTTTTAACTGTATGAGCTATTGGTGATTGTGCCACATCACATGGTGATAGAGCTCCAGAGGAGTACTTTGATACACCCTAATAGAACACATCAAAATTTTAACCTTTATTTTGTTAAAATTGTGTTACTATTATTATAGTTAAAGTAAAGATCGAACTCTTAGAGAGTGGTAACAATTTCAACTTCTAATTACTAGTTTGTTAGTAGGTTAATTAAAGTTAGCAAAATGGGGGTTTTAGTTGATTGTGGAGAAAACAAAAATAACATAAACAATAAAGATAAATTGTACTAGAATGGTGAGAGATATGTAATCATAAGACTATCATGATTTCTAATCTACAATTTTAAACTTGTCACAAATAAAAGTTAGTTTCTTAAGTTTTGAATCCCTTTCATAATTTAAAATCCTTCTTGAATTCTTAACTTTAACTTTAGAAATATAGGTACACTTAAGATTTCTTACATTTTCATACTTTGTAATTGATTAACAATACGGTCATTAACCAAACTAAATCTTGAATAACCTAGAGGTACGCTTACTAGATTTAATTCATTCATTGCATTAAGATCTAAAAAGGTAATAACTAAACAAGGCATCATTAAATTACTTGATAAATTTAACCTAATCATTCAATCCTTCTTGTAATAGAGCTCATAAGGGACTACATCAAATAAGAACATTAGCAATTATGAACTAATATGTTAAACTAGCGACATACACATCCATTTAATAAACTAGTTGATTACTCTAATTCATACATGCATAGTTTTGGCATTTAAACATAGAATTGAAAACATCAAGGATCAAGAATTGAAACTAAAATTTATCACATTTGCTAAACATTGATTCGTCAAGAATCAACATTATTTTTCATGAAAAACTATTAAGAAGAGGATTAAAAAAACCTTATGAAAAGTAGACGATGAAGCCAATGTAACCCCAATATTCTTTCTTCTCTTTAGAATCTCATCCAAAAGTTGACCTTGGTATGCTCTCTTATTCCTTGTATCAATTTTTGTGTTTTGATGACCTAATAGGTTGAATATATAGTGTGTTTCCCATCCCTAATTGGTATTGGATTAGAATTTATTTTATCCAATGGTTAGGATCGAAAAATGCCAAATTTGGTGCTAAATGGACTTCTTGAATAATTGAGAGTACGCTTGATTGAAATAACCTTGCAAATTTATAGTCTAAGAGCTCTTGAGCCATCCTCAATTGAGTCCATGTTGGATCAATCTAATAATGATGGACATCATCTGTAGCTTTTTGATCGATCAAGTTATGCCTTGATTGATAAAGTGCCAAGCCTTTGCTCGAAACATGTTTTTTTTCTTATTTTTTTGTTCTTTTCATACCCAAACACTTATGTAAAATAAACAAATGAAGTGCATAGGGAACAATAACTCATTATAAATATATGAGTATTGATGCAAAAATATGTATGTAAAATGATATTGATCAACCATGATCTACCCAAATTGTAGTTATTATGGAGACAATAATAGAGTTAGCTAAGTCTTAGTTGATTGTGGTGCTCGAATTGATAGAGATATAGGTTTTACATTTCTTAGTTTTGAACTATTGATTTTTATTTTCATAGTGCATTGTTTGTTGTTGGTAGTTGCCCTAGCAACCCATGGATGTTACCATATGGAAGTTTGCTCCTATATGAATTTACTAGATTATATTATTATTTCATGCATACTCATATATATTGTTACTTTAAATAGAGTGATCAACAAATATGTTCACACATAGGAGGCACTGATTGTAATTGAAAATCATTTTATTTCTTTACTTCTTTCTTTACGTATCCAATTTGTGATATTCTAGCTATATTCTTTATTATGTTTCTTTAATGGTTTATTGTTGTTGTCAATTGTTTTCACCGTGTATAAGAGTCATTGAGTCCTTGAGGTGTTTGCATCACCTCTCTCTTGGTTATAAATTGAGTGTGGACTTTTAGTTGCCATTATAGTGGGTACCTTTGGTTAGGCTTAACCTTTTTGATGTTGTTTCTTCTTTTTCCCTTGCTTGTATTGTTCTCAGGTTAAATTAGAATGACTTTTGGTGAAATAGGAGTTGTCTCTATGCCTTCTCAATTGAATGAAATTTGTTATATGTATTAGAGATGTAAGATATGTTCTTATTTGAGATTGTATGTTGATTATGTTTGGTTCTTGATTGAGATAGGATGAAAATTTCCTTCTCACATCATTTACAATGAGAAAGTGTGTCTTGAATCCTATTTGGATGACATAAAAGTTGAAATTAATGATCTCAAGGCCAAAGTAAAGGTTGAGTTGCACAAATTAGACTTATGGAATCTTTCTTAGTGGAGAAAGCAAAGATGGTTCAAACTTTTTCAATTAAAAAACATGACATTGAAAGAAAGATTGCTAAACTTAAAGAGACTATTAGGAAGTTGTTGCTTGAAGCTCAACGTCTAGTTAAGATGTTAAAAATTGGGAAATCTCATGGTAATATGGTAGGTCTTGATTACACTTATGAGCATGTTATGCCTTCTCAGTCTCCCTCTAAATTCATTCGTGCGATTGCTATTAAAGTTGATCTTCATCATGTTAGTTTTTCTAAAGATATGAGTGTGGGTTATATGTCTTCATCTCATTCTTCTAAAGGTGACTCTTGTGAATTTCACCCTCTTCTTCACTCTCATTCTAAGAGTAGAAATTATCAAGTTGATCAAGACTTGTTGATGTACATTGAATATTTATTAAATCATTCAATTTGTTTCTTGAATAAAGCCTTGGTGTTAAAAGATTAGGCAAGTCATTATTTGGATCTCAACTCTAATGTCGTTCATATAACTTTGAAAGCTGTGTGTTTGTATATTGGTACTTTTACAGTGATTGCTCCTTACAAATAACATGAGATAATTCATTCTTCACTAGCATTGAAAAATTAAGTGAAGGCTCGGTTACCTTTGGATATGGTAGAGGGGCAAAGATATTAGGTAAAGGCACCATACATGCACTTGGGATTCCAAAACTTAAAGACATTATTTTTATTGGTGAACTTAAAGAAAATCTTATCAAAATTAGTTAAATATGTGGTGATACATGCCTTGTAAAATTTACTCATGAAGAGTGTAATGTCTTTGAGAACTCTAGAAAATTAGTTGTTAAGGGTATAATGTCAGGTGATAACTACTATTTTGTGGTTCTTCTCCTTAATTACAATAGTTTGAGTGTCGAAAAGCTATGGCATATTTTGAAGAAACTTTCTAAGTTTGAGATAATGAGAGAGCTTAAAAAGATCACCTCTTAGTTAGAACATTTTTGGGGACCTATTTAGTTGGGTAAGTAGTGTAAGAGTCATCATAAAATAAATCAATATTTGTTCACATCAAGATCATTGGTGTTATTGCACATGGATCATATGGGATCGATATGAGTTGTTAGCATTGGTGAAACAAAGTATATCATGGTTGTTGCTGATGAATTCTCTAGATATACTAGGGTTATGTTCCTTCGTGACCAGTTTAAAGCATATATGAAAGTTTCAAATCCTTATGCATCAAACTACATAATGAAAAAAAAGGTGAATCCATTGGAAATAATATAAGGATTAGGGGAAAAGGTAGGTAAGAGTTTAAGAACTCAGAGTTAAAGACCTTTTGTGATGATCATAGGATTTAACACAAGTTTTTAGCACCTAAGACTACTCAATAGAATGACATAGTTGAAAGAAAGAACATGGTTGTTCAAGAGATAGGAAGATTTATGATTTCTAGTAGAACCTGGCTAGGAAATTTTGGGTTGAGGCTATAAGTACAGTTTGCTACACCTTGACTTCTTAAGCTGTGATACTAGACAGTCTTCTTATGTATTTCCTGGAAAAAGATCAACCATAAATCATCTCAAAGAATTTGGGAGCATTTTTTATATTTTTAGAGATAGGGATAAGTTAGACAAGTTTGAAGTTAAGAGTGATTTATGAATCTTCTTACACACACTTACTCTCTTATATTACATATAATTTGCATTCTTCAGAGTTTGTTTTCTATTGTGTTGTCCCATTAAGGACTAGGAGTTTCTCTATGTTTGAAATTCCTTTTAATGTGGGTTTTAATGTGCTTATTGAGAGCTTATAGAGAGCTCACCTATGTTCTTATTGAGCTAGTGAACATGATTTGGTGGGATTACCCTTACTAAGGTGGCATTTACCCTCATTATGGTGGTCAAAAAGAGATTATTGAAGGTTCAAATGGCTAAAGTTTTCTATAAATTCCCCTATCATTATTTCTTTGGAAAGAATTTAGGGGGAAGCTCTTATCATTTTGCACCAAACTTCCTTGATCTTTCTTGTTCTTTTTTCTTTCTGAGTGTTGGCCCATGAAATATTATGTTCATCTATAGAACATAGAAATATTATAGATGAGTCTATCTTATATTTTTCAAACATCAAGTTGAGTGTAAATAAAGAAAGATTGAGTGAGGTTTTGTTGAGAGATAAAATTCATTATTGGGTACTGAAAATTCATGTCATTTCAAGGAGTTTTTCTCATTGTTGAGCTATTATGTGTTAGCTAGTAGTTGCAAGGATGCAATAGTTCCCATATGTAGAAGCTTATGCAATGGTATGTCATGTGTCAACTGAGAGTTATGGGGTCACAATGGAATTCATAGGTATGGAGCCTATGTGGTGGTAGCACTCTTAGTTGGTGTATCATGTTTCGATAGGTGATATGAGGTGGCAACTATTGTCATAGTTTAGGAGCCTATATTTTGATAACTCTAATAGTTCATTTAGACTCTATTAGTTGGGTGTTGTGAGGTCATAACATATTTGAATATTATAAGGTTGAGCCATCAGTGGTCAATCACATCATATGGTGATGGAACTTTAGGGATGATATTGGATTTTCTTGGATCCTGTGCTAAGTGAACAACGAGTGGATGCAAGTTAGGCCCAGTTGAGTGCGGTACTCTGAATGATAGAGATATAGGCATATACTATCTTTAGTTGTGAACTATTGATTTTATTTTATTAGTAAATTGCTCCTTGTCGAGTGGTTGCCTTAAGAAATCCAAGGATGTTACCACATAGGAGTAAGATCCTATATGGGTTGCCTCGTTACATGTTGTGTTATATATGATCACATGTTAAGAGAGAACAATCATCATTTACTGAATATGGTCACACATTGGAGGTCTTGAGGTGATTGAAAATCTTTTATATCTTTCCAGTATGTTTTTCTGATTCACATGCTATATGGTGTCTTCCTTGTTAATGCATATTGTTGGATAACATGTACAAGAACCTGTTAGACACACCATTACTAATGTGTTTATCGTTTATTATTATTTCTCATCTACTAATTGTTTTTGTGATTTTTTAAATTAAGCATGCATTTATTGTATATTTCATTGCATTATCTGCTTAATTCATGTTATGAGCATATTTGGCCAAGATGGAATAGAGCTTGAAAAAGTATTCAATGGGTTGGTATATCCATCCTTCATCAAGGTCTCATTTTCCTATTTATATTAGAAGTTCAATTCACTTATGTACAAGTGTTCCGATAGATGTACTTTTAGTTAGTATCAAAGATTTTTACCATTGTTTATGCTTAACTAGTTGGGTACTTGATTATAAAGCTTTATGTACACATACATACAACATTTTATGTTTCTGCCCTTTGTCTCAAGTGGAGTGGGTTGTTTTTGTTCAATGAGGTTGTTTATTTTTGTGATCATGTGTTGATAATATGAACCCTATTTTCATGTTGGTACATATTGCTTTGTGTATCTATCTTAAAGCATGCATTCTATTGCCACATTTGCATTCTAGGATTGATTGTAGATTGCATATTTGATTGTATGATAATGCTCTCTAGATGACTCTTCTATAAAGCATGTTTTGTGTGTTTATTGCATATCCATTTTTGTTGCTTCTTGCCATGCATAGTGTGTTAATTTCTTTATTTGTTGCTATGCCTAGCTATTTAATACTTTACTAGTATTCTCAACTCCATATACGAAGACCTTAATCACTTTAAGAAGAATGATTTTTGTTATCTTGTGCCAAGACTTGTTGAGAAACATTTTATTTGAACTAAGATGGTTGAAATAGAACAAAGAAGATGAGAATGGTCTTATTCAAAGTGAAGTACGCAATGAAATTAAAAAACGAGAGCAACAATAAGTCCATAAAACCTCAACCTTGAGACACCATAAATGATGATCACTCCCTTTGATAAGTCGAATTCAAGAATTCAATCAAGAACACCAGAAGGCAAAGCAAAACGCTTTCTAAAATAAATTTTCATTAATGATATTAATTCTACCTCCATTACAAGGCTCATATTTTCTTTTATAAGAAATAAAACCTTAGACTAAATTTATCCTAAAGAAAGGAACCCTAGACGTAATTCAACCTTAATGGGACTATTTACTTGTGAATTGTACATAATCCATCCATAAACAATAAAATACTAAAAATACTTACAATAAATAGGTAATATAAAATTCCACAATTCACTAAAAAGAAAATCACTAACCATAAAATTTCTATAATTAACTAAAAAAAATTGCTTCCAAAATTAAATAGCCATAACGTTTGGCTTGGGTATCGAAATGGCTATTAAAATATCTCAAATCGAAGCTTGTATTGATTCCTATAATCCAATTAGGCTTCACTTTAGAACCTCATTTTTCAACTCAAATTCCATCATTTACATCACCTAAAGAGTGTTTAAAGTTTTTGTTGCACCTATGCCATTTTTTTAGTTTCAGTTTTGTTTAATAGAGCTATAATGGAAATTTAGGTGCCGACCAAGAGTATGTTTATAAATATTCTAAAGGGTCTCAATATACAACAAATATTTTGAAGATCATACAAATATTCTCATGATCCTACACAAGAGATAGATTTGGAATATCAAATGCAAGGATTAATTTTGGAAGCAATTTCTTTGTTTTAGTAAATTATGGGCCTTTTATGGTTAGCTATTTTCTTTTTAGTGAATTGTAGAATTTTATGTCTTATTTATCATAATTATTTTTAGTCTTTTATTCTTTACGGATGGATTAGGCACAATCCACAAGTAAATAGGCGCACTAATGTTGAATTACTTCTAGGGTTTCTTCCTTTAAGATAAGTAGTAGGGAAAAAGAAGAAGAGTGTTTCTATTCACAGTTTAAAAAAATATTAGATAAATCAGAGTTGTAATATTAAACGGTGATAACTTTTGACTCGGGTATCAAAACAAATATTAAAATATCTCATATCAAAACTTGTATTGATTCCTATAATCCGAGCAGGCCTTGCTTTGGAACCTTATTTTTCTAACCCAAATTCCATCGTTTACATCACCTAAAGAGTATTTAAAGTTTTTGTTGCACCTTTTCCATTCTTTTGTTTCGATTTTGTTCAATAGAGCTATAATCAATATCAGGTGCCGACCAAGAGTATATTTACAAATATTCTAAATATTCTCAATATCCTACAATTATTCTCAAGATCATACAAATATTCTAATGATCCTACACAATGGATACATTTGGAATATTATCAAATGCATGGATTAATTTTGGAACAATTTTATTTGTTTTAGTTAATTATATGCCTTTTATGGTTATAAATTTTCTTTTTAGTGAATTATGGAATTTTATATGTCTTATTTATCATAAGTATCTTTAGTCTTTTATTCTTTACAGATGGATTAGGCATAATCCATAAGCAAATAGGCCACTAAGGTTGAATTTGGTCATGGGTTCCTTTCTTTAAGATAAATTTCGTCTAGGATTTTATTGCTAATAAAAGTAAAAACCAACCTCATAATAAAGGAAGAACTGATATCAGCAATGAAATTTTTTTTCAGAAAGATTTTTGCTTTGCCTTGTGGTGTTCTTGATTGAATGCACGAATTCGACTTATCAAAGGCAATGATCATCCTTTGTGGCATCTCAAGGTTGAGGTTTTATGGACTTATTGTTGTTTTTTCATCGTTAAATTTCATTTCATATTTCTCTTCGAAATCTTAGTATCTTTTTCTTGTTCTTTATTTTTGTGTTCAATCTATCTTTGGTCTTCAAAAAACAGAGAAGGAAAAAAAGTAGATTGCTACTATTCAGAGTAAAAAAAAACATTTTCTACATCGGAGTTGCAACTTTAAACGACCATAATTTTTGACTCAGGTATTAAAAAGACTATTATAATATATCAAATAGAAGCTCATATCTATTCCCATATTTGGATTAGACTTCGCTTTGGAACCTCATTTTTTGAACAAAAATTCCATTATTTACATCACCTACCAACAGTTTAAAGTTTTTGTCGCACATTTTCCGTTGTGTTTGCTTTTGATATTTTTTTAATAGAGCTATAATTGAAATTGAGGTAGCGACCAAGAGTATGTTAGCTAATATTTTAAATATTCTCAATATCCAACAAATATTCTCATTATTTTACAAAAGGGATAGATTTGAAATATCAAATGCAAGGATTAATTTTGGAAGCAATATTTTTAGTTTTAGTTAATATGGGCCTCTTATGGTTATCAATTTTCCTTTTATTGAATTGTATATGTCCTATTTATTATAATTAATTTTATTCTTTTAATATTTAAGGATAGATTAGGCATATTCCACAAGTAAATAGATCCACTTAGGTGGACTTATGTCTAGGGTTTTGTTACTTATAAAAGAAAACAACAGCCTTGTAATGGAGGGAGAATTGATATAATTAATGAAAACTATTTCAGAAAGCTTTTTACTTTGCCTTCGGATGTTTTTGATTGAATTCTTGAATTCAACTTGTCAAAGGGATTGAGGACCCTTTGTGACGTCTAAAGGTTAAGGTTTTATGGACTTAATGTTATTGTTTTAGTCTTTTGATTTCATTTTCATAGTTATCTTTGAAATCTTTGTATCTTTTTCTTGCTCTTTATTTTGTGTGTTCAATCAACCTTTTTTCTAAAAAAAAGTGTAACAAAAAAAGAAGAGTGTTGATGTTCATAGTTTAAAAAAAACATTTGAAAAATCAGAGTTGCAAATTTTAACGGCCATAACTTTTGACTCGGGTATCGAAACGACTATTATAATATATCAAATCAAAGCTAATTTTGATTCCCATAATCCAAGAAGGCCTCACTTAAGAACCTCATTTTTCGAACCCAAATTCCATTGTTTACATCACCTAAAGAGGGTTTAAAAATTTTGTCGCACCTTTCCCGTTTTGTTTGCTCTAGGTTTTGTTCAATAGAGCTATAATGGATATTGAGGTGCCGACCAAGAGTATGTTTACAAATATTCTAAATATTCTCATTATCCTACAAAAGGGATAGATTTGGAATATCAAATGTAAGGATTAATTTTGGAAGCAAATTTTTTAGTTTTAGTTAATATGGGCCTTTTATGGTTAGCAATTTTCCCTTTATTGAATTGTATATGTCTTATTTATTATAATTATTTTTATTCTTTTAATATTTAAGGATAGATTAGGTATATTCCATAACCAAATATGTCCACTATGGTTGACTTATGTCTAGGGTTTTGTTGCTTATAAAAGAAAACAATATACTTGCAATGGAGGGAGAATTGATATCGTTAATGAAAACTTGTTTCAAAAAGCTTTTTACTTTTCCTTATGGTGTTCTTAATTTAATTCTTGAATTTGACTTATAAAAGGGATTGATAACCCTTTGTGGTGTCTAAAGGTTAGGGTTTTATGGACTTGTTGTTATTGTTTTAGTTTTTTGATTTTGTTTGATAGTTCTCTTTGAAATATTCATATCCTTTTCATGTTCTTTATTTTGTGTGTTTAATAAACCTTTGTTCTTTAAAAAAAGTGTAGGAAAAAAGAAGAGTGCTGATGTTCACAGTTTAAAAAAAACATTTGATAAGTATGAGTTGCAAATTGTAATGACCATAACTTTTGATTCGGGTATCGAAACAATTATTATAATATATCACATTAGAACCTCATATTTTGAACCCAAATTTCATTATTTACATCACCTAAAGAGGGTTTAAAATTTGTTTGCTTTCAATTTTGTTCAATAGAGCTATAATGGAGATTAAGGTGCCGACCAAGAGTATGTTCACAAATATTCTAAATATTCTCCATATCCCACAAATATTTTCAAGATTCTACAAATATTCTCACAATCCTACACAAGGGGTATATTTGGAATATCAAATGCAAGGATTAATTTTGGAAGCAATTTGTTTTGTTTTAGTTAATTATGATCTTTTTATGGTTAGAGATTTTCTTTTTAATGAATTGTGGAATTTTATATGTCTTACTTATCATAAGTATTTTTATTCTTTTATTCTTTATGGGTGGATTAGGAATATTCCACAACTAAATAGGCCCACTAAAGTGGAATTAGGTTTAAGGTTTTGTTGGTTATAAAAGAAAACACCAGCTTTGTAATGGAGGGAGAATTGATATCATTAATAAAAAATTGATTCTGAAAGCTCATTGCTTTGCCCTTTGGTGTTCTTGATTTAATACTTGAAATCAACTTATCAAAGAGAGTGATTATCCTTTGTGGTTTCTCAAGGTTGCAGTTTTGTGGAGTTGTTGTTATTGTTTTCGTATTTGGATTTTGTTTCCTTGTTCTCTTTGAAATCTTTGTCTCATTTTCTTGTTCTTTATTTCTGTACACAATTAATCTTTGTTCTTCAAAAACAAAAATAGTAGGAAAAAAGAATTGTGTTGTTGGCCACAGTTTAAAAAAACATTTGATACATCGGAGTTGCAATATTAAATGGTGACACTTTTGACTTGGGTAGCGAAAAGAATATTACAATATCTTATATCAAAGCTTGTATTGATTCCTATAATCTAAACATGCCTCTCTTTAGAACCTCATTTTTCCAACCCAAATTCTATCGTTTACATCACCAAAAGAGTATTTATATTTTTTGTCACCCCTTTTTTTTATTTCGGTTTTATTCAATAGAGATATAATGGATATTTAGGTGCTAACCAAGAGTATGTTTACAAATATTCTCAAGATCATACAAATATTCTCATGATCCTACACAAGAGATAGATTTAGAATATCAAAATCAAGGATTAATTTTGGAAGCTATTTTTTGGTTTTAGTTAATTATAGGCCTTTTATGGTTAGCAATTTTCCTTTTAGTATATTGTCAAATTTTATATGTCTTATTTATCATAAGTATTTTTATTCTTTTATTCTTTATATGTCTAGGGTTTTGAAAGCTCATTTTTTGAAACCAAATTCTATCGTTTACATCACCTACCAAGGATTTAAAGTTTTTCTCGCACCTTTTACGTTTTATTTGCTTTCGGTTTTGTTCAATTGAGCTATAATGGAGATTGAGATGTTGACCAAGAGTATGTTTATAAATATTCTAAAGATTCTTAATGTCCTACAAATATTTTCAAGATCATACAAAATTTTCATTATCCTACACGAAGGATAGATTTGGAATATCAAATGCAATGATTAATTTTGAGAATTGTTTTTTGGTTTTAGTTAATTACGGGCCTTTTATTGTTAGTAATTTTCTTTTTAGTAAATTATGGATTAGGCATAATCTAAAAGTAAATAGGCCCACTAATGTTGAATTATGTCTAGGGTTCCTTTCTTTAAGATAAATTTCATCTAGGGTTTTTTGCTTATAAAAGAAAATAACAGCCTTCTAATGGAAAGAGAACTGATATTATTAACAAAAACTTATTTCAAAAATATTTTTGCATTGTCTTCTAGTGTTCTTCATTGAATGCTTGAATTCGACTTATCAAAAGGAGTGATCATCCTTTGTGGTGCTTCAAAGTTGGGATTTTATGGACTTGTTGTTTTTTTCATCTTTGGATTTCACTTTGTAGTTCTCTTTGAAATATTCCTATCTTTTTTCTTGTTTGTTATTTATATGTTCAATCAATCATTTTTCTTCAAAAAAAAGAGAAGGAAAAAAAAGAGTGTTGTTGTTCACAGTTTGAAAATAAACATTTGATAAATCAGAGTATTATGATATATCAAATCGTAGCTTGTATCAATTCCAATAATACAATTAGGCGTCACTTTGAAACCTCATTTTTCAAACTCAAATTTCATCGTTTACATCACTTAACGAGGGTTTAACGTTTTTCTCACACCTTTTTACATTTTGTTTGCTTTTGGTTATGTTTAATAAAGCTGTAATGGAGATTGAGGTGTCAAAAAGGAGTATGTTTACAAATATTCTAAAGATTCTCAATATCCTATCAAGATCATACAAATATTTTCATGATCCTACACAAGGGATAGATTTTGAATATTAAATGCAAGGATTAATTTGGAAGCATTTTTTTTTGTTTTAGTTAATTATGGGCCTTTTATGGTAAGAGATTTTAATTTTAATGAATTGTACAATTATATTTGTCTTTTTTGTTATAATTATTTTTATTCTTTTATTCTATATAGATAGATTAGGCATATTCCATAACCAAATAGGCTCACTAAGGTTGAATTATGTATGGAGTTTTATTGCTTATAAATGAAAACAATAGCCTTGTAATGGAGAGAGGGAACTGATGTCATTAATGAAAATTTGTTTCCAAAAGCTTTTGGCTTTGCCTTCTGTTGTTCTTGATTGAATGGTTAAATTTGACTTATGAAAGGGAGTTATCATCCTTTGTGGCCTCTAAAGGTTCGTGTTTTATGGACTTGTTGTTGTTGTTTTCGTCTTTTGATTTCGTTTCGTAGTTCTCTTTCAAATCTTTGTATCTTTTTCTTGTTCTTTATTTTTGTGTTCAATCAATCTTATTTCTTAAAAAAAGGGAGTAGGAAAAAAAAAGAACAGTGTTGTTGTTCACATTTAAAAAAACATTAGATAAATCGGAATTGCAGCTTTAAACGACCATAACTTTTGACTCATGTATCGAAATGACTATTATAATATATCAAATCAAAGTTTGTATCAATTCCAAAATTACATCATTTAAATCACCTAAAGAGGGTTTAAATTTTTTGTTGCACCTTTTCAATTTTGTTTGCTTTCAGTTTTCTTTAATAGAGCTATGATGGAGATTGTGGTGCGGAACAAGTGAATGTTTACAAATATTCTAAAGATTCTCAATATCCAATAGTTATTCGGAAGATCATGCAAATATTCTAATGATCCTACGCAAGGGATACATTTGAAATATCAAATGCATGGATTAATTTCGGAACAATTTTTTGTTTTAGTTAATTATATGCCTTTTATGGTTAGCAATTTTCTTTTTAGTGAATTATGGAATTTTATATGTCTTATTTACCATAAGTTTCTTTAGTCTTTTATTTTTTACGGATGGATTAGGCACAATCCATAAGTAAATAGGCCCACTAAGGTTGAATTAGGTCTTGGGTTCCTTTCTTTATGATAAATGTCCTCTAGGATTTTATTGCTTATAAAAGAAAAAACCAACCTTGTAATAGAGAGAGAACTGATATCATTAATGATTTTTTTTTCAAAAAACGATTTGTTTTTCCTTTTGGTGTTATTGATTGAATTCTTGTATTCGACTTAACAAAGGGAGTGATCATCTTTTTTGGCATCTCAAAGTTGAGATTTTACGAACTAGTTGTTGTTTTTTTGTTATTAAATTTCACTTCATATTTCTCCTTGATTTGGAATATCAAATGCAAGGATTAATTTCGCAAGAAATAATTTTTCGTTTAGTTAATTATGGGATTTTTATGGCTAGCAATTTTATTTTTAGTGAATTGTGGAATTTTATATGTCTTATTTATCATAATTATTTTTAGTATTTTATTATTTACGGATGGATTAGGAACAATCTACAAGTAAATAGGCCGACTAAGGTAGAATTACGTTTAGGGTTTTGTTGCTTATAAAAGAAAACAATAGCCTCGTAATGGAGGGAAAACTGATATCATTAATGAAAATTTATTTTAGATAGCTTTTTGCTTTGCCTTCTGGTGTTCTTGATTGAATGCATGAATTCAACTTATCAAAGGCAGTGATCATCCTTTGTGGCATCTCAAGGTTGGGGTTTTATGGACTTGTTGTTGTTGTTTTCGTCTTTTGATTTCATTTTATAGTTCTCTTTGAAATCTTGTATCTTTTTCTTGTTCTTTATTTCTGTGTTCAATTAATCTTTGTTCTTAAAAAAAAAAGAGAAGGACAAAAAAGAAGAGGGATGTTGTTAACAGTTAAAAAAACACATTTGATAAATCGGAGTTGCAATTTTCAACGGCCATAACTTTTGTCTTGGATATCAAAATGAATATTATAATATATCAAATCGAAGGTTGTGTCAATTTCCATAATTTAATCAAGGCTCGCTATGGAACCCCATCTGTTGAACCCAAATTCCATCTTTTACATCAACTACTCAAGGTTTAAAGTTTTTGTCGCATATTTTTCATTTTGTTGTTCAATATAGCTATAATGGAGATTGAGGTGCTGACTGAGAGTGTATTTACAAATATTGTAAAGATTATCCAAATCCAACAAATATTCTCATGATCCTACACAAGGGATAGATTTGGAATAACAAATGCAAGGAGTAATTTCAGAAGCAATATTTTTTGTATTAGTTAATTATGGGGCTTTTATGGTTAGCAATTTTCTTTTTAGTAAATTGTAGAATTTGATAAGCCTTATTTATCAAAAGTATTTGTATTCTTTTATTCTTTAGGGATGGATTAGGCAAATTCCACAACTAAATAAGCCCATTAAGGTTGAATTATGGCTAGGGTTTTGTAGTTATAAAGAAAAAAGCAGCCTTGTAATGGAGGGAGAAATGATATCAATAATGGAAATTTATTTCAGAAAGACTTTTTCTTTGTCCTCTGGTGTTATTGATTGAATGCTTGAATTTTACTTATCAAAAGGAGTTATCATTCTTTTGATTTTGTTTCGTAGTTCTTTTTGAAATCTTCATATATTTTTCTTATTCTTTATTTCTATGTTCAATCAATTTTTGTTCTTCAAAAAAAAAAGAGAAGAAAACAAAAGAAGAGTGCTATTGTTCATAGACGAAAAAAAAAACATTTGATAAATTAGAGTTATAGTTTTAAATAGTCATAAAGTTTTACCCAAGTGTTTAAACGACTATTATAATATATCAAAGGAAACCTCATATTGATTCCCATAATTCGAGCATGCCTCAATTTGGAACCAAATTTTTGAACCCAAATTCCATCATTTACATCACCTACTTAAGGTTTAAAGTTTTTGTCGCACCTTTTCCATTTTGTATGCTTCGGTTTTCTTCAATAGAGATATAATGGAGATTAAGGGGCGAGCCAAGAGTATGTTTACAAGAATTCTAAAGATTCTCAATATCCAACAAATATTCTCAAGATCATACAAATATTTTCATGATCCTACACAAGGGATAGATTTGGAATATCAAAAGCAAGGATTAATTTTGGAAGAAATGGCTTTGTTTTAGTTAATTATAGAACGTTTATTGTTAGAAATTTTATTTTTATTGAATTGTGGAATTTTATATATCTTATTTATCATAAGTATTGTTTTTATTTTATTTTTTATCAATGGATTAAGCATAATCCAAAATTAAATTGGCCCACTAAGGTTGAATTACATCTATGGTTCCTTTCTTTACGAAAAATATTGTATAAGGTTTTATAGCTTATAAAAGAAAACTACAGCCTTGTAATGGAGGAAGAAATGATATCATTAATGAAAATTTATTTCTAAAAGCTTTTTGCTTTGCCTTATGGTGTTCTTGATTAAATGCTTAAAATTGACTTATCAAAGGGAGTGATAAGACTTTGTAGGGTCTCAAAGTTGAGGTTTTATGAAATTTTTGTTGTTGTTCTTGTCTTTTGATTTCATTTCGTAGTCCTATATGAAATATTTGTATCTTTATCTTGTTATTTATTTTTGTATTCAATAAAACTTTATATGTCAAACAAAAAAAGTGATGAAAAAAAATAAAAGTATTGATGTTCGCTATTAAAAAAAACATTTGATAAATGAATGATGCAATTTTATATTTTGATCTTAAATTCTATCGTTTACATCACCTATCTAAGGTTTAAAGGTTTTGTTGTAGATTGAGGTGCTAACCAAGAGTATGTTTACAAATATTCTAAAGATTCTTAATATCCAGAAAATATTCTCAATATCATACAAATGATCTCATGATCCTACACAAGGGATAGATTTGGAATATCAAATGCAAGGATTAATTTTGGAAGTAATTTGTTTTTGTTTTAGTTAATTATAGGAATTTTATGGTTAGGAATTTTCTTTTTAGTGAATTGTGGAATTTTATACGTCTTATTTATCATAAGTATTATTATTCTTTAATTCTTTACTGATGGATTAGGCATATTCCATAACTAAATAGGCCCACTAAGGTTAAAATTCGTCTAGGGTTTTGTTCCTTATAAAAGAAAACAACAGCCTTGTAATGGAGGGAGAATTGATATCATTAATGAAAATTTATTTTTGAAAGCTTTTTGCTTTGCCTTATGGTGTTCTTGATTAAATTCTTGAAATTGACTTGTCAAAGGGAGTGATCATCCTTTATGGAGTCTCAACGTTGAGGTTTTATGGACTTTTTATTGTTATTCTCATCTTTTAATTTCGTTTCATAGTTCTCTTTGAAATCTTCGTATCTTTTTTTTGTTCTTTATTTCTGTATTCAATAATTCTTTATATGTCAAACAAAAAAAGTGATGAAAAAAAGAAGAGTACTGATGTTCGATGTTAAAAAAAACATTAGATAAATCAAAGATGCTTTAAATAGCCATAACTTCTTACTCGAGCATCGAAACAACTATTATAATATATCAAATCGAAATTCGTATCGATTCCCATAATCCGATTAACCTAGCTTTTAAACCTAATTTTTCAAACCCAAATTCCATTGTTTACATCACCTACTGAGTTTTTAAAGTTTTTGACGCACATTTTCTGTTTTGTTTGCCTTAGGCCCACTAAGGTTGACAATGGTATAGGTTTTTGTTCCTTATAAAAGAAAATAACAGCCTTGTAATAGAGGGATAACTGAAATCATTAATGAAAATTTATTTCATAAAGCTTTTTGCTATACCGTCTGGTGTTCTTTATTAAATGCTTGAATTCCACTTATCAAAGGGACTTGTCATCCTTTGTGGCGTCTCAATGTTGGGGTTTATGGACTTTTTGTTGTTATTTTCTTCATTTGATTTCATTTCGTAGTTCTCTTTGAGATATTTCTATCTTTTTCTTGTTCTTTATTTTTGTATTCAATCAATTTTTGTTCTTCAAAAAAATAAAGAGATAGAAAAAAGAAGAGTATTGTGGTTAAAAGTTAAAAAAACATTTGATAAATTGGGTTGCAGCTTTAATTGGCCATACATTTTACTCGAGTTTGGAAATAACTATTATAATATAGAAAATCGATTCCCGTATCGATTCCCATAATCCGAGCAAGCCAACCTTTGTAACATTACTTTTTAACCAAAATTCTATCATTTACATTACCTACCGACGGTTTAAATTTTTGTCACACTTTTTTCCTTTTTTTTGCCTTCGATTTTGTTCAGTAGAGCTATAATGGAGATTTAGGTGCTGACCAAAAGTATGTTCACAAATATTTTAAATATTCTCAATATCCAACAAATATTCTCAAGATCATACAAATGTTCTCATGATCCTACACAAGGGATATATTTGAAATATCAAATGAAAGGATTAATTTTGGAAGCAATTTTATTGTTTTGGTTAATTATAGAACTTTTATGATTAGCAATATTATTTTAGTGAATTGTGGAATTTTATATGTCTTATTTATCATAAGTATTTTTAGTCTTTTATACTTTACTCATGGATTAGGCATATTCAACAACTAAATAGGCCCACTAAGGTTGAAAATCGTCTAGGTTTTTGTACCTTAAAAAAGAAAATAATAGCCTTGTAATGAAGGAAAAACTGATATCATTAATGAAAATTAATTTCAGAAAGCTTTTTTTCTTTGCCGTCTATTGTTCTTGATTTAATGCTTGAATTTGACTTATCAAAGGGAGTGATAATCCTTTGTAACGTCTCAATACTAGGGTTTATGGACATTTTGTTGCTTTTTCTTTTTTTGATTTCATTTCGTTGTTCTCTTTGAAATCATTGTATCTTTTTCTTGTTTTTTATTGTTGTGTTTATCAATTTTTGTTCTTCAAAAGAAAAAGAGAAGTAAAAAAAGAAGCGTGTTGTTGTTCACAGTTAAAAAAAAAAGATAAATTAGAGTTGTAGCTTGAAACGGCCAAAAAAAGAAGCACGAATCAATTCCCATAATCTAAGAAAGCCTCGATTTGTAACAACATTTTTTGAACCCCAATTCTCTCGTTTACATCACCACCTGAGGGTTTAAGTTTTTGTCGCACATCTTTCGTTTTGTTTGCCTTCATTTTTATTCAATAGAGCTATAATGGAGATTGAGGTGCTTACCAAGAGTATGTTTACAAATATTATAAAAATTCTTAATATCCAACAAATATTCTCAAGATCATACAAATTTTCTCATGATTTTTGTCGCACATTTTCCATTTTGTTTGCCTTCATTTTTATTCAATAGAGCTATAATGGAGATTGAGGTGCTTACCAAGAGTATGTTTACAAATATTATAAAAATTCTTAATATCCAACAAATATTCTCAAGATCATACAAATGTTCTCATGATCCTACACAAGAGATAAATTTGGAATATCAAATGCAAGGATTAATTTTGAAAGGATTTTTTTGTTTTAGTTAATTATAGGACTTTTATGGTTAGTGATTTTCTTTTTAGTGAATTTTGGAATTTTATATGCCTTATTTATCATAAGTATTTTTATTTTTTATTCTTGACTGATGGATTTGGCATATTCCACAACTAAATAGGCCCACTAATGTTGAAAATCATCTAGGATTTGGTTCCTTATAAAAGAAATTAGCATCCTTGTAATGGAGAAAATACTGATATCATTGATGAGAATTTATTTCAGAAGGATTTTGGTTTTCTTTCTGGTATTCTTGATTGAATGCTTGAATTCGACTTATCAAAGGGAGTTATCATCCTTTGTGGGGTCTCAATGTTCGAGTTTATGGAATTTTTGTTGTTGTTTTCTTCTTTTGATTTCATTTCGTAATTCACTTTAAATTCTTCTTATCTTTTTCTTGTTCTTTATTTCTAATTTTCATCAATTTTTCTTCTTAAAAAAAAGAAGAGAAGGAAAAAAAAGAAGAAAAGTGTTGTTGTTAAGAGTTAAAAAAACATTTGATAAATCAAAGTTGCACCTTTAAATGGCTATAAATTTTTACTCGAGTACCCAAACGACTATTATAATATATCAAATCAATGCTCATATCCATTCCCATAATCCGAGCAGGCCTCACTTTGGAACCTTATTTTTTCAACCCAAATTCCTTGCTTTACATCACCTACTAAGGTTTTAAAGTTTTTGTCGCACTTTTCCATTTTGTTTACTTTCAGTTTTGTTCAATAGAGCTATAATGGAGATTAAGGTGCTATGCAAGAGTAAGGTTACAAATATTTTAAATATTCTCAATATCCATCAAATATTCTCAAGATCATACAAATGTTCTCATGATCCTACAAAGGGGATAAATTTGGAATATCAAATGCAACGATTAATTTCAGAAGCAATTTTTTTTGTTTTAGTTAATTATAGGACTTTATGTTTAGCAATTTTCTTTTTAGTGAATTTTGGATTTTTATATGTCTTATTTATCATAAGTATTTTTATTCTTTTATTCTTTACTAATGGATTAGGCATATTTTACAACTAAATAGGCCCACTAAGGTTGAAAATTATCAAGGTTTTTGTTCCTTAAAAAAGAAAACAACAACCTTGTAATGGAGGGAGAACCGATATCATTAATGAAAATTTATTTTAAAAATCTTTATGCTTTGCATATGTTTTTCTTGATTGAATGCTTGAATTTGACATTTTATTGTTTTTTCTTCTTTGGATTTTGTTTCTTAGTTCTCTTTGAAATGATTGTAACTTTTTCTTGATCTTTATTGATGTATTTATCAATTTTTTTTCTTCAAAAGAAAAAAAAAGAAGTAAAAAAAGAAGCGCGTTGTTGTTCATAGTTAAAAAAAACATTTGATAAATCGGAGTTGCAGCTTTAAACAACCATAAAGTTTTACTCAAGTATCCAAACGACTATTATAATATATCAAATCAAAGCTCGTATCGATTCCCATAATCCGAGTAGGATTCGCTTTGGAACCTCATTTTTTAAACCCAAATTCCATCATTTACGTCACCTACCGAGGGTTTAAAGTTTTTTCGCACCTTTTCCATTTTGTTTGATTTCAGTTTTGTTCAATAGAGTTATAACGGAGATTGAGGGGTAGACTAAGAGTAAGTTTACAAATATTTTAAATATTCTCAATTTCCAACAAATATTTTCAAGATCATACAAATGTTTTCATATACACAAGGTAAAGATTTGAAATATCAAATGAAAGGATTAATTTCGGAAGCAATATTTTGTGTTTTAGTTAATTATAGGACTTTTATGTTTAGCGATTTTCTTTTTAGTGAATTTTGGAATTTTATGTCTTATTTATCATAAGTATTTTCATTCATTTATTCTTTATTTAAGGATTAGGCATATTCCATAGGTAAATAGGCCCACTAAGGTTGAAATACGTCTAGGTTTTGTTCCCTATAAAAGAAAACAACAGCCTTGTAATGGAGGAAGAACCGATATCATTAATGAAAATTTATTTTATAAATATTTTTGCTTTGCCTTCTCGCGTTCTTGATTGAATGCTTTAATTCAACTTATCAAATGTAGTTATCATCCTTTGTGGCATCTCAATGTTGAGATTTATGAACTTTTTGTTGTTGTTTCTTCTTTTGATTTCGTTTCATAGTTGTCATTGAATTCTTTGTATATTTTTCTTGTTATTTATTTCTGTGTTTATCAATTTTTGTTCTTGAAAAAAATGAGAAGGAAAGAAAAGAATAGTGTTGTTGTTAATAGTTTAAGAAAAAAACATTTGATAAATCAGATTTGCATATTTTGTTCTTTTATTCTTAAAGAGATATTTGGCACATTCCACACCTAAATTGGCCCACGAAGGTCAAATTACGTTTACGATTTTTAATCCTTAGAAAAGAAAATATCAGCCTTGTAATAGAGGGATAACTAATATCATTAAAGAAAATTTTGTTTCAAAAAGATTTTTGCTTTGCCTTATGTTGTTCTTGATTAAGTGCTTGAATTCGACTTATCAATGGGTGAGATCATCTTTATTTGGGTCCTAGGGTTGAGGTTTCAACGACTTCTTGTTGTTGTATTCATATTTGGATTTCATTTCAATAAATCTTTGTTCTTAAAAAGAAGAGAGTAGGAAAAGAAAGAAGAGTGATGCTTTTCACAGTTTAAAAAAACATTTGATAAATTAGCGTTGCACCATTAAACGACCATAACTTTGGACTCGCGTATGAAAAAGACTATTATAATTTATCGAAACAAATCCCGTATTGATTCCCATTATCCAAGTATACCTCGCTTTTGAACTTTATTTTTCAAACACAAGTTTCATCGTTTAGATAAAATACCGAGGGTGTAAAGTTTTTGCCCCACCTAGCTTTTTCGTGTTGTTTGCTTTTAGTTTTGTTCAATAGAGCTATAATGGAGATTCAGGTGCTGACCCATAGTATGTTTTTAAATATTCCAAAGATTCTCAATATCCAAAAAATATAATTAAGATCATACAAATATTCTCCTGGTCCTACACAAGTGATTGATTTGGAATATCACTTCTAAGGATAAATTTTGGAAGCAATGTTTTTTTTTGTTTTATTTAATTATAGGTGTTGTCTCTTTTGGAGAACATAAAAGGTGCAAGCATACACAGTCACAAGTAATAAAATTTGATAATAAGTTATCGTTCCCACGAAGATTTGTTACTATAGTTTGTCGAGTACTAAAATTATCTCTATCTGATTTTATCCAAAACGATCGTTAATTAGAAGGCGTTAACTAAAAAGTTGTATAACAAAATAAAAGAAATCTAGGATTGCAGTTTTTCATCAAATTAATCCACTTGAATCATGTTATTTTCTTTTGATTTATATTTTTTTAGTACATTTAATTTGTCAACCGAAAACTTCTAATTTTATCCATACATCTCTTCCGAGCTCCGTATAAACACAACCCATTAAATTAATTCACTATATTCCTATGGGAATTAAATTCACCAAGATTCATTACGTTCTAAGTTCTCAAATGGCCACATATACAATTAGGGTATATTCCTAAACTTCATCATACATATCATTCTATCTATGAGCAATATACACAAAAATGCCTCTTCCAAGTTTATTTAAGTGCCACAGATCATTTGATAAAATTCGTAAATAATCAAAAGCATTAAGCACAAAATAGAATAAACAAATCAAACGTCTAATAAATCGTTCAAAAATAATTAAAATCAAAGCGTCATAAATTTATATAAAATGCAACCCTAGAAAAATTAAATTACTTCATAAATTAAAAATTAAAATTACAACAGTTAAGGAAAATGAGATGAAGTACAAAGAAAAATTAAATCATTTCGGATCCTAAATATTTGGCACATGTAGAACACAACAGAAGCCAAAAATGGCTTCTGTGTGTTCCACAGTCCACCCCCGAATATTACTAAAAATCTCAAACTCTAAACTCCCAAAAAAGTCTTTTACTCTATCATAATATCTCCTATTTATAACATCAAATTTCTAAAAAAATACATTTAAAAATATATTTTTTTAATACGCGTGGGGGGACAAAATATATCGAAAACGAAAAACTCGTATCGAAAACGCAAATTGGAAACATGTGCGTCGCTGTCTTTTTTTTTTAATTTCCTCTGCCATGTGTCGCGATATGATTCGCTGAAAGCTAAAGTGAGACACATGGTAGCATATCACTGGCTATCAAGGACGAGCACACGCGGAAATGCCGAACGGGATTAGAGGCGTACGGATATGGGAGACAACGGCTGCAACGCGTCCGTGATCCTATGCTTTCGTGCTCACCATAATATGCCACTTGTCAGAACATTATTGGCTGCAAGATAATATGGGACACGTGGAAGCTTGTGATTCGTAGTATAATCGGGCATATGTGGATCGACCGCACGAGAAAAGAGCCGCGCCAACGTGGGAGACAACGACTGCAACGTGTCAGACACGTGGGTCCCACCCTACACGCTAGCCTACGCAGTAGATGGGCCCCACTCGTGCACCGAGCCGCGTGATAGAAGAAACCCTGCTCCCACTCTCTTTGGTCGGGTTTGAATGACATGCACGCATACTAACCGTTTATTCTTTGATCTGACGGCTTAGATTGCGAGCGTGGATGATGGCGGGTGGTCTTCTTCTCTCCTGCGCAGAAAAATAACTTTAATTAATTGCATTTTGACCCACAAATTTAATTCAAATTACATTTTAAACTTTCTTTAATTACAATTAAGCCCTTTTCTAATTTAAATTAAATTTTAAACTTTTATTTTTCTCATTTATCGTAGGTATTTTTATTCTTTTATTCTTTAAGAATGGATTAGGCATATTCCATAACTAAATAGGCCCACTAAGGTTGAATTATGTGTAGTGTTTCGTTCCTTATAAAAGAAAACAACATCCTTGTATTCGGGGGAGAATTGATATCTTTATTGAAAATTTGTTTCATAGTGCTTTTTGCTTTGCCTTCTAGTGTTCTTGATTGAATGCGAATTCGACTTATTAAAAGGAGTGATCATTCTTTGTGGTATCTCAAGGTTAGGGTTTATTGTATTTGTTGACGTTGTTTTCATCTTTGCATTTCATATCGTAATTCTCATTGAAATCTTTGTTCTTAAAAAAAAGGATGAAAAAAAAGAATAGTGCTACAATTCACAATTAAAAAAAACATTTGATAAATCTGAGTTACAACTTTAAATGGTCATAACTTTTGACTTGAGTATGAGAATGATTGTTATAATATATGAAATCGAAGCTCGTATTGATTCCCATAATCCGATTTGGCCTCACTTTGGAAACACATTTTTTGAACCCAAATTCCATTATTTACATTACCTACCAAGGGTTTAAATTTTTTGTCGCACCTTTTCCTTTTTGTTTGCTTTCGGTTTTGTTCAATAGCCTATCATGGAGATTAATGTGCTGACCAAGAGTATATTTATAAAAATTCGAAAGATTGTCAATATTCAAAAAATATTCCCAAGATCATACAGACATTCACATGATCCTACACAAGGGATAGATTTGGAATATCAAATACAAGGATTAAATTTGGAAGTAATTTTTTTTGTTTTAGCAAATTATGAGCCTATTGATGGCTAGAGATTTTATTTTTAATGAATTTTTGTACTTTACATATCTTATTTATCATAAGCATTTTTATTGTTTTATTCTTTACGGATGGATTTTACACATTCCACAATTGAATTAGCTCACTAAGGTCGAATTACGTTTAGGTTTTTTAATCCTTAGAAAAGAAAATAGAAGCCTTGTAATAGAGGGAGAGCTAATATCACCAAAGAAAATTTTGTTTCAAAAAGCTTTTTGTTTTGCCTTCTATTGTTCTTGATTAAGTGCTTGTATTCGACTTATCAATGGGTGTGATCACCCTTTTTTGCATCCCAAGGTTGGGATTTTATCGACTTGTAGTTGTTGTATTCATCTTTTGATTTCGTTTCATAGTTCTTTTTGAAATAGTCATAACTTTTTCTTGTTATTTATTTCTATGTTCAATAAATCTTTGTTCTTAAAAAAGGGATTTGGAAAAGAAAGAAGAGAGCTGCTTTTCACAGTTTAAAAAAACATTGATAAATCAGAGTTGCAACTTTAAACGACCATAACTTTGGACTCGGGTATGAAAACGACTATTATAATATATCAAATCAAAGCCCTTATGGATTCCCATTGTCCAAGCATACCACGCTTTTGAACTTTATTTTTCGAACTCAAGTTTCATCGTTTACATAAAATACCTAGGATGTAAACGTTTTGCCCCACCTAGCTTTTACGTGTTGTTTGCTTTCAATTTTTTTATATAGAGCTATAATGGAGATTTAGGTGCTGACCTAGAGTATGTTTATAAATATTCCAAAGATTCTCAATATCCAACAAATATAATTAACAAATATTCTCCTGGTCCAACACAAGTCATTGATTTGGAATATAAATTGTAAGGATAAATTTTGGAAGCAATTTGTTTTTATTTTATTTAATTATAGGCCTCTTATGTTTTGCGATTTTTTGTTTAGTGAATTGTGGAATTTTATATGTCTCATTTATAGTCGGTATTTTTATTCTTTTATTCTTTAAGAAAGGATTTGGAATATTCCATAACTTAATAGGCCCACTAAGTTTGAATTACGACTAGTGTTTTGTTCCTTATAAAAGAAAACAACATCCTTGTATTGGAGGGAGAATTGATATCTTTAATGAAAATGTGTTTCATAATGCTTTTTTATTTTCCTTCTAGTGTTCTTGATTGAATGCGAATTCGACTTATCAAAAGGAGTGATCATTCTTTGTGGTATCTCAAGGTTGAGGTTTATTGGATTTTTCGATGTTGTTTTCATCTTTTCATTTCATTTCGTAATTTTCTTTGAAATTTTGTTCTTAAAAAAAGAGTGGTAAAAAAAAGAATAGTGCTTCTCTTCAAAATTAAAAAAAAATTGATAAATTTGAGTTTAGATTTTAAACGGTCATAACTTTTGACTCAGGTATGAGAAAAATTGTTATAATATATGAAATCGAAGCTCGTATTGATTCCCATAATCCGATTAGGCTTTACTTTGGAAACACATTTGTTGAACCCAAATTCCATTATTTACATTACCTACAAAGGGTTTAAAGTTTTTGTCGCACATTTTCCTTTTTGTTTGCTTTCGGTTTTGTTCAATAGACCTATAATGGAGATTAAGGTGCCGACCAAGAGTATGTTTATAAAAATTCGAAAGATTCTCAATATTCAAAAAATATTCCCAAGATCAAACAAATATTCTCATGATCATGCACAGGGGATAGATTTGGAATATCAAATGCAAGGATTAATTTTGGAAGTAATTCTTTTGTTTTATCTAATTATGGGCCTTTTGATGGCTAGGGATTTTATTTTTAGTGAAATTTTGAATTTTATATGTCTTATTTTTCATAAGTATTTTTATTCTTTTATTCTTTACTGATGGATTTTGCACATTCCACAATTGAATTGGCTCACTAAGGTTGAATTATGTTTCAGTTTTTTAATCCTTAGAAAAGAAAATAGTAGCCTTGTAATAGAGGGAGAGCTAATATCACCAAAGAAAATTTTGTTTCAAAAATATTTTTGCTTTGCCTTCTATTGTTCTTGATTAAGTGCTTGAATTTGACTTATCAATGGGTGTGATCACCCTTTTTTACGTCCCAAGGTTGGGATTTTATCGACTTGTAGTTGTTGTATTCATCTTTCTATTTCATTTTATATTTCTTTTTGAAATATTCGTATCTTTTTCTTGCTATTTATTTCTATTTTCAAAAAAATCTTTGTTCTTAAAAAAAAGGAGTACGAAAAGAAATAAGAGTGCTGCTTTTCATAGTTAAAAAATTGATAAATCGAAGTTGCAACTTTAAACGACCATAACTTTGTACTAGTGTAGGAAAATGACTATTACAATATATTAAGTCAAAGCCCATACTGATTCCCACTGTCCAAACATACCTCGCTTTTGAACTTTATTTTTCGAACTCAAGTTTCATCGTTTACATAAAATACCTAGGGTGTAATTTTTTGCCCCACCGAGCTTTTTCGTGTTGTTTGCTTTCAGTTTTGGTCATACCGCACCACTTACAAAACACATTTTGGGATGAGCCCTTACCGGTTAATCTTTGGGAAAACGTGCCACCTTCCAGTTGAACTTGAGCACAAGGCTTATTGGGCAATTAAAGAGTTAAACATGGATTTAGATAAAGCAGGAAAAAAATGGTTACTCCATCTTAATGATTTGGAAGAAATTAGGAACGAAGCCTATGAGAATGCCAAATTATACAAAGAGCGTACTAAGCGATATCATGACAAGAGGCTAGTTCCTAACAATTTTCACCCTGGAATGAAAGTTATTTTATTTAACTATCGTTTGAGATTGTTTCCAAGAAAGCTGAGATAAAGATGGGATGGACCATTCAAAATAGTTCAGGTATTTGCACATGGAGTAGTAGAACTATTGGATTCCAAGACATAAAAAACATTCAAAGTCAATGGGCATCGTGTGAAGCCTTATTTAGAAGAACCAAACAACATTGCTGAAATGGATTTCATTTGGCTGGGTAACCCTTAGCACCATAAAGTTTCGTCTTGCTAAGACGTTAAACTAAGCGCTGTATGGGAGGCAACCTATCTTTTAAGTAATTTTCTTTTATTTGTTTTATTTATTCATTTTCTATTGTTTATTTTAGTTTAATTACATGTGAATAATTTTAAAATTGTTAAAACTAAAAATATGTGTTGAGATATTAGAAGTTTACAGCGATCTATCTGTATGAATTTTATTGATGAATATGATGGATGCACCTGCATTTCTCCATTACTACTTGCACATTCTCAGGAAATAGGTAATATTTCTTCTCTTTTCTCTTTATCTTTAATTTACAGTTGTTACATTGAGGACAATGTAAGTTATAGGTTGGGGGTGGTGAAAAGTTACCATGCTTAAAAAAAAATTATTTTTTTATTTTATGGTGTTTGGTTTTATTTTGTGTACTTTAGTAATTTTTGTAATTTTAGAATTAATTTTTTTAAAAAAATTCTCACAAAAATTTATCATTTCTTTAAATCAAATTTAAGTAAATAGTTAAGTCTTTTGTACTGTTAGATTAATTTTTGAAAACATATCATGAAATATTTTGTAATTGTTTTTGGTAATTAGTTAGTTTTTTTTGTCATAACTAGTATTTCTTGATAAGATGTAGAAATTATATTAAACCCAAAATCGGTGTTTATGAATATTTTTTAGTGGAGACTACCTTTGTGAGATATAATTTGAGCCTAATTTCTTTTATTCAGAGTGAAATATATATTTTTTCTACTCCAAACACATTTCTTATTTTTTTTCAATTTTTTAGATGATCTCTATAGGTATTAGCATTGAATGTATGAATTTTTTCTCATCTTAATAGAGTATCATATATATATATATATTATTATTTTTTCTTAGATTAAATGATTTGAGTAGAAATTGATAGTATATGCTTATATCTCATTCATGCATGACTACTACAAAAAAAAAGACATATCTGGGGTTACCTAAACCAAGATCAAACAGAAAAGCCACAAAATTAACCACTCACCAAAATCCTAAAAAATGTACAATCTGTACATGGGTTGACTCTCTAAAAAATACATATATTGAAAAATATCTTCAAAAAAAAAATATATATATATATATATATATAGATAGATAAAAAAATATATAGTATCATCTACATATTATGACCCACGTTGCCTACAAAGTTGTGAGTACAGACTAATTACAAAAGAAAGATATAGAAAGTAATTCCCTAAAAAGTCATTGCAATTTCTTCATTTTTAAAAAGCATATATCTTGAAATTCTTTCTTAATGAGTTTGATTTATGCATGAAAATAATTTTTATATATGATATCTTTATAATTTATACATTTGATTCCTTTCATGAGATCAATGTCAAAATAATACTTTGAGTCTTTATTCTTTATACATATGCGAACATATTAGTTCATTTCTATACATCAACTCTTTCGCATATAAATTAGTATGAGTATTTCAACCCATAGGATTCAGTGTTTTGAGAGCATTGACTAGTGAGGAATAGAGTCAAAGCGAATTCGGATTCTAGACACTGAAATTGGGTGAAATTAAATTGATACATTTTTTGATATTAAATATGAAAATGATTTTCGAATAATTATTAGAATAAATCATGATTGTTTAAAGAGATTAAAATAACTTATACTTGACATTTTAATTATGATCTTAAAGCAGATTAAAAAGTATGAGACATTTTTGTGATATGTTGTTTTCTTTTATTCTTAAAAGTTAATTTTTGATTTTGTTGTAATTTTAGTTTTTGAGTTGGTTGTTTTAATTATTTCTTTTAAATTTTACATTTAGTTCAATGTTTGTGGGTATCATTACTGAAAACCCTCACGAGACTGAAACTCGTCCACTAGGGTAACCTAGGGGTTTAAAGCCTTGTTGCATAGGCTAAATGCAACTGTGTCAATCCATAGAAGTGATTTAGGATAGTTTATTATTTGGTTTTTATCACTTCTCTTGCTAAGGGACTAGTAAGAAGATGGTTGGGGGTTGTGATGAGTACTTAAAAAGCACTAAAATTACCATGATTTTATGCAAATTAATTGATTAAATATATATATATATATATATTTATATGATTTTTTTCATATATTTATATATATTTGTCTTTTCGAAATCACGCGTATTTTTATTGTTTTGTGGGTATTTTCACTTAAAAACGTAACTTAAAGACTCAAAGAGGAATACTGGAGGCAATACATCACAAATATATTCATAAAATAAATGAGGAAAAGTCAACAAATATGAAAAAACTGGACAAAATGGGTCAAAAAGGAGGAACTCGTGCCACCCACCAATGCCTCCCAAATGCGCGTAGCACATCTAGCAATGCACGCGCAGTGCTAGCAGCTGCCCCAGTTGCGCCCAACAATGTGCGTGCCAAATCTCCCTTCCGTGCGCGCCCTTGCTTTCGTCTGCGCGTGTCTGCGCCCAGCTTGCTACCATTTGTGCGCGCCTACGCCCAGCCTGCTGCCATCTGCGCGCGCCTGTACCCATCCTACTTCCATCTACGCTCATAGCTGGCCCCCACCTTATCATGACGTCATCAAATGATGTCATCATTCACTACTCCGCATTTCCACCATTTTTTATCATTTTTTCACCCACTTTTTCTTCCCATCCTCACCTATAAATACCCTCATTTTCTTCATAACTAAACACACCTCAAAACACATCTTCTCTTCTCTTTCTTTTTCTCAATTCTTAGTTTTTAAGTTTTTCTTAGTTTTTAGTTTTTCTTAGTTAGTTTTTCTTAGTTTTAGAGTTATTCTCTTTTTGAGAACAACTAGTTATGTTTTTGTAATTTATTTGCTTTTTTATTCAATAAATGGTAGTGCAAATTCCGTTTGTTGGTTTTCTAGCAACGGGAATAGCAACAAAATACTAAGGGTTTTATTTTCTTTACAGTTATTTTTTATGCTTTATTCTTACATGTTATATTTAATTTGTCTGTGATTAAATTTAACTTTACTCGCTGTTTGTAAACATGATATAATAATAACGTTGTTATGCTTGCGAAATATTAAATACGTAAAAATCTCTAAAATAAATTGATTTTATTTTTATTCAAGATTTTATATTAAGAATGTTAAAGAGAAATATATTATTTTTCATTACAAACTTAAATCTGAAAATTAGATTTTAAGGTTTAGTTATCCAGTCTGATTTAGAGTAGTGCTCTTTTATTTGTTGGTACAATCGCCCGGTAGTTAGAGTGAAGCTCTATTTCAAAAGGTTTTATAAGAATTGTTATCTGAAAATGTATTGACAACATGTTTTCAGTAGTGGTTTTAAAACTTGAATGTTAGTGCTCGGATAATTAAATTCTTAGGTTTAATTTGGACAGCTTGAATAAAGTTTAAACTTTCTAACCCTACCAAAGGTGGCATTTAAATGGTTCATTTTGAATCTCTTAGAAAAAGGAATTAATTTAACTAACCTAATTAGTTATCAACCCCAACTATAGGTGTTAATTGATTTGTTTAGTTAACAAAGAATATCTAACCCCACCAAAGGTGGTATTCATTTAAAAAGAGAGAATCAATAAATATCAATTTATATCTTTAATAACCTAAATAATATGAGCAAGCATAATTAACTTAGTTATTATATCCATATATACTCCACTATTATAAATGATAAAATTTGCATAAATGTTTATTGAATCTTTATCTATGTTTATTTTTTATGTTAGTAGATTAGAAACACAAAAACTAAAATATCGTGTCAGGATGTTTAGGATTTAATTTTGTTTTTAAAAGTTTGAATAATAAATTAATAACCACATACATTCCTTCCTTAGATCGACCTTGGGAGTATACTTATCATTTTCTACTAAATAATTCGTCCACTTGCGAGAGTTTATAAATATAAAACCAAAGTATTGACAGGATCAGCGATGCCGGTTTTTGCTCGTCACTACACTAGTCATAACATAGAATGTAGTGGACATGCACATCTTGTAGTTAGTGGATGTATACATGTAGTAGATGCATGCTTATTTTACATAGAAATACTGGGGATTCTGTTTAAATATCCTTGACATACGTCTTAACGTAATAGTTTGAGTCCTAGCCTTATAATTGGATAGTTATTTTTCATACTGGATAGTTAAGTGATCTGATGGATCGTTGGTTTTCCTCTTAAGTCATTAGTGTGGCCTAGGTTATTCATACATAAAAATCTCATTTACTGTTCTTTATTTTTTGCATTGCTTTATTTACAAATGATTGTATGCTTGGCCGCTTACGAATTTTTAATTTGTCATACTCCCACTAATATGTCGCTAATTAGATAATTAGATCCATAACTAAATAAATGGACTTTTTTTAATCTGAGCTAGTCAATAGATAAAGTTAGTATGCCTAAGACTTTTTTATGGATCATTTAAGAGAGTACTAATCCACAACCCATGTGCCTTACTTTGATGGGTCCAATTACTCATATTAGAAGGCTCATATGAGAGCCTTTCTACTGTCTTCAAATGAGAGTGTTTGGAAATCTATAATTTATTATTAGGAACCACCTATGGTTATAAAAGATCATTTAGTCACTCCTAAACCTAGGAACAAATGGACTGATCAAGATAAAACTACTAGCAACTAGAATCAAAAGGATATTAATGCTATTTTTAGTACCGTGTCTGCTAATGAGTTTCTTCATATTTCTCATGTTGATACTACTTAGCATGCTTGGGATATTTTAGAGGTTGCCCATGTGGGAACCACCCAAGATGAATGAACTAAAATTTTCATGCTTGGTAGTCAATTTGAAAATCATAGTATGAAAGAAGATGAAACGTTCTTGGAATTTTATGTTAGAATTTGAGATATTACTAACACCTTTGCCAATATTGGAGAGGAAACTAATTCTTTCAAGATAGTTTGAAACATTCTCTGATCATTACCAAATTTCTTTCATGCATAGGTCACTCCCATTGACAAAAGCAAGGATGTGGACACCATCAAAATAGAGGAACTTGTTGGCTCACTTCAAATCATTGAGATGAGCTTTTGAAAACCTCAAAACTACTTTTATTGATGGCAGTGTCAAAGATGATGAAGAGTACTCTTTTCTAGAAGAATGAATAAAATCCTCAACAAAAAGAATCCCTGAAACAAAAGACAAAAGTTTTCAAAAAGATCATAATCTGAGATAACTCAAATATGGGAGTTCTGATGGTAAGAAATCTAAACCCATTGGACTTTATTGTTTTAAATGTATAAGTTTTAGTTACTTTACAATTGACTGTGCATACAAGAAAAACCAAAATTGAAGAGCTTTCAACACTACACTTAATGACTCTGGAAGTGATAACAATAATCCAATTGTATCAAACAATAACTATTTGGCATTTACTACAACTATATGTAGACAATTCAGTAAATCTAACACTGATTCAAATGATGAGTAAAGTGATGTTGAATTTATACTCAAAAAATTTAATGTCACTATTATTAAAGAAATATTCATAGATTATGTAAGATGCAAGAGGGAAGTAGCTAAACTAAATGATAAACATAAATCCTATAACATAAACTCCTCGATTATAGAAAAAAAATTGAACTGTCTGAACGTGCTAATGTTTTGAATTCAAGTCTTACAAATGTTAAACAAGATTATAAAACTCGTATGCAGGATCTTTAACAATCAAAGGAAGTAGTAAGGAGGATAACAATTCGAGTTTAAATGCTAAACAAAGTTCTAGATTATAAAAAGCCAACAAGAGATAAAAATGCTAAGATATATCAACGAGCACACTACACCATCTTCTTTAAAATCAACTGAAATTGTGAAACTTTCCAACATATCCTACTCATATGATACACATGAAATTGGTTATAAGAATGAGAGCTCTACCATTTCAACATGAAAAACCACATTTGTAAGGCCTTCTAACCTTAATCCTTATATGTCCTATTATACACAAAGAATAGTTGCACTTGTGATTGACGAATCTATTTGATTTGTGGCTATCTTTCATCATAATGGTATGAAAAGTCATATTAAACCCAAGTTTATATTTTTGATAAATTCTCATAAATGTAATAATACTTTACATGGTTCACATAGTAGGACTTACAACTACCATCCACCTATGCATGTTGCATCATATTCTCGGATGAATTGAAATTATCGTAACATGTTCAAAAATCCTATTAGAAAGCATGACATCTTTGGCTCACAGATGCATGTGAAATTGATTGCCTTTAATTCTTGGACTAATTATCATTATCCTACCATGTATGTTGCATCTTCATTTTGGATGAATGAAAATTCTAAAGAAACAAAAATTTAAGAAATTTTGGGTTAGGAAATATTTTTTCTTTCCCGCGATCCGACTGTTGTTCTTTATTGTTTGACCTAGATACTTTTGTGTGAGTGCTTAATTGTCCCTAGGTGAATATATTTATTTATTTTTATTGATGTTTTTTTAGTTTCAAAAATAAAGAAGATAAAAAGATAGAAAAATAGAAAATGAGGGAAATAGACATGCTTTAACATTGACATAATCATTACATGCTATATTCATATTTACTTTTATTGGCTATAAATTATACAAAAGGATATTTTGACTTGTGCATTTACATATTTTTCAAAACCGGTGATCGATGTTCATATGAACTTACTCACACATTTATTGGACACATAAGTATGTCACGCTAGAAGTTTATAACTAATTATGTGAGATTTTAGGGCATGAGATAACCTTGAATGTGAAATTATGGTTGAAATTTTTCTTTCTCTCTATAAAATGTTGTTATAAAGAGATACCTAGTTTTGAGAAGGCTACAAATTGTAATGTGTGAAAGCTACTGCAGAGAGAGCAGAGAAAGCTACTAGTGTGAAAGTCATCATACTAGGTATACATACTTGTGCATATTTCCATATAAAAATAATAATAATGTTAAATCAAAAGGAAAAATACAAAAAGCTTTGCATGCACAAAAGAAAGAGCCACAATTGGTTACACAGAAAGAAAATAAATAATCAATCCCTCACAAAAGAATTTATTAATACAAGAGGGGAATATAAAAGAAAAAAATAGATCGAAGTTCTCTCTTGGTAAGTAAATTTTATTTTCCAAAAGTATGAATTCAACTAAAATTTATTTTATGATAGGTGACACTCCTTCTTTTGAATCCTTAATAACTAATCATAAATGAACAAATTGACATTCTATTACAATTTGAACACATATTTTACTTTTAGTGATTGTCTATCACCATATGTGTTAGTATGTTTGTGTGTCTTGTCTATATATGTTTATGTTTCCAATGGATATATAGTCAAACTTTGAGAAAAATTAATTTCATCATTTGTGTGTACTGTTGTAGTCATGTTAAGCTAAGTCTACTACCCTCAATTAAAAAAAACTTATATATATAGATATATAATTTTTATTCTAATTTATTTAGAGGAATTGTAGATCTTAGGGGGAATTGATTTACTTTTAAGGAACATATTGTTTTTAGTTCTCTATTTAGCTCTGTATTTTGAGCTTTCAAGAATGTCTACTTCTCTTTTTAGTCATTAAATACACTACTTTCTTACTTGATCTGTTGTCATTGCTTCATGATTATATTTTTTATTCGTGCGACAAATAAGGGGAGAAAATTTGGATGATTAATTGAAAATCTACAAAATTAGAGAGCTAAGTTTGGGGATAATTACTTCAAAAATGATTTTTGGAGATAATACACGTAAGGGAGGTGTGCTTTTAATTTCTATATGTTGATTACTCACTTGTAAATATTCTTCGTTTTCCTATTATTATATACACTAAACTAATGAGAAATGAGTCTTTTGGGACAAGTTGATTGGTTGTTTATTTTTATTGTTTTTCAGTGTAAACATGAGCTTTCGAGATTCAAGCAAAGATGGTTCCACCAAATCATAGGATAGTACCAGTATGTAAAATTTTAATCTTCCTATGAACATTATATAGTGAGAGAGAGGTTTTGTCACACCAATATGCCTAAGGGGGAGATTGTAAAGCTTATATTAGTGTTGGTGATATTCATGCAAAAAACATATAATTATAATTTTGGACATAACTTAGAAGAATATTTTCAAGATGAATAAACTATCAAGCCTCAATGATCACATCTCAGGTATATCTCTATTCCCATGCAATCACCAGTAGTAAAATTATAGTGGATAGTAAGGTGGTTCATTGGATCAGTGGTTATAGTGGATTGGTGGTTATTTACACGTGATTATAAGCTATGAATTTTTAATTTTTCATACTTTCCTTGATCATCTATTCACTTTCCCTCGACCTAATCTAATATATTTCTAAATAAAAATTAATCTCAGAATTAAAATATTATTCTAAGAAATGAAAATAGCATTTCAAAAATTCAAATATATAAATCATTACATCATCAATTTGCTACTTATGCATGCAATTTTTGAGCTAGATTATCACAAAGTATGCCTTCACTTAAGAATAATGTCAAGATTCTCCTAAAATTCATTATCATGGAAAACTTCATGTTTTTAATAATTTGTGATCAATTTTATTAGAAAAGAAGGATGCAACATATGATTGCAATTTCCAATCCCATCTATTCATTGTAGCCATCCTAAATATTGAAAAAAAAAATATGTTGTCTAGAGCAGATTAATCCTAAAACATACTAAACCTAATAAATCATGAAAAATAAAGATAGTGATGTGTTAACACTCCCCCACACATAATTCTTATATTGTTCTCAATGTAGGAACATGAATATATGTAATATAAAAATAAGTAAAAATAGAGTAGAAACAAAATCTTGGTGGGTTGCCTCCCACAAAGAACATAGTTTAACGTCTTTAGTTTGACGCTACCACTTTTATCATCCACCATCATCAAAGATATTGTAGTGTGTGATGTCAAACTTTTAAGCTAACAGTATATTATTTACATTCTCCTCCCCTAGTTACTTACCACTCTGGTTCCTTAGCATCTATTTCGAAAGGGAGTTAAACAACTACATGTTCTTCTATAGTGACTAGTTAGCCAATTTGAGTCTCAAGGTTTTGATTGAAGTTTAAGTTTCTTTGAATGATTTTTTGAGTGTTTTTCATGAAATCCTAAATATCCTGCTAAATTTTCTAAGTGTTAGCAATGATGATATTTACTAAATCTTCAAGATACATACCTTGAGCGGTTGGAGTAGGTTTTTATATTGGGAATGGAAAGTGGGGTGTAATGTTGAAATCCTCTGCTAAATTCCTAACTGAATAGCTTAGGTATTAATGATCCTGCAGTCCTAGATCGTTGATGAGTGCTCAAAAAGCACTAAAATAACCATGATTTTATGTACCTTAATTGATTAAAAATACATATATTTATATGTTTTATCATATATTTATATAAATTTGTCTTTTTCGGAATCACGGGTATTTTTATTGTTTTTCAGGTATTTTGGCTTAAAAACGCAATGTAAAGACTCAAAGAGGAATATTTGAAGCAATACATCACAAATATATCAATAAATAAGTGAGAAAAGGTCAACAAACATGGAAAAATCGGACGAAATGGGTCGAAAAGGTCAAAATTTTAATATTTTTTTAACATTTTTTTACTCATTTTTTCTCTCCATCCTCACCTATAAATACCCCCCTTCCCTTCACTTCAAATCACACCTTCAAAACTCACTTCTCTCTTCTTTCTTTCTCTCATTTCTTAGTTTTTAGTTTCTCTTAGTTTCTTTCTTAGTTTCTAAGCTTTTCTTAGTTTTTCTCTTAGTTTTTAGTTCAATTCTCTTAGGTTTAGAGTTCTTCTCTTTTTGAGAGGAACTTGTAATGTTTTTGTAATAATTTAGATTTTTGATTCAATATATGGAAGTGCAAATTCCGCTCGGAGGTTTTCCAGCTACGGGAATAGCATCAAAGTTCTCTAAGGGTTTTATTTTCTTTACAGTTATTTTTATGCTTTATTCTTACATGTTATATTCAACTTGTCTGTGGTTAAATTTAACTATGCTGGCTGTTTAGTAAATATGATGTAATAACGACGTTGTTATGCTTGCGAAATATTAAATAGGTAAAAATCTCTAAAATGAATTGATTTTGTTTTTATTCAAGATTTTATATTAAGAATGTTAGAGAGAAATATATTATTTTTCATTACAAACTTAAAACTGAAAATTAGATTTTAAGGTTTAGTTATCCGGTCTAATTTAGAGTAGTGCTCTTTTATTTGTTGGTACAATCGCCCGGTAGTTAGAGTGAAACTCTATTTCGAAAGTTTTTATAAGAATTATTATGTGAAAATATATTGACAACATGTTTTCAATAGTGGTTTTAAAACTTGAAAGTTAGTACTCGGATAATTAAATTCTTAAGTTTAATTTGGACACCTTGAATAATGTTTAAATTGTCTAACCCCACCAAAGGTGGCATTTAAATGGTTCATTTTCAATCTCTTAGAAAAAGGAATTAATTTAATTAAGCATATTAGTTATCAACCCCACCCATAGGTGTTAATTGATTTGTTTAAGTTAACAAAGAATATCTAACCCCACCAAAGGTGGTATTTATATAAAAAAGAGAGAATCAATAAAATATCAATTTATATCTTTAATAACCTAGTTAATATGAGCAAGCATAATTAATTTAGTTATTATATCCATAAATACTCCGCTAATATAAATGATAAAAATTTGCATGAATATTTATTGAATCCGTATATATGTTTATTTTTAGATAATTATATTTAATTAATCTGTATATATGTTTATTTTATGTTATTAGATTAGGAACACAAAAACCAAACTATCGTGACAGGATGTTTAGGATTTAATTTCATTTTTAAAAGTTTGAATAATAAATTAAAAACCACATACATTCCTTCCTTAGATCGACCTTGGGAGTATACTTATCATTTTCTTCGAAATGATTCGTGCACTTGCGAGAGTTTTATAAATATTAAAACCAAAGTATTTGCGAAGATCGGCGATGCCGGTTTTCGTTCATCAATCGTACTTGTTAGAATATAGATCATACATAGTGCTCTAATTTTGAAATCCATCCATAGCATTAATATGGTCCCAATTGTTTTGTTGATGATCAAAGTATAGTGAAGGAAATTCATTGTATGAAGGGTATGATGCATCTACTTGTGTACTTTTAACCTAACATTCCACACTTAAAGAGAAATAGTTTATATAAAAAGAAATAAATAAATAAATAAAATGAACAATAAAATAAGATAAAAATAATCCTAAACTCACAAATCAAAACAATAAACAAAATATAAAAAATTAAAAATTAAAGTTAGAAAAAACTAGCAATTATTAATAAAATTGTGAAATCGATCCTTAGCAACGACACCAAAAACTTGATACAATTGAGAACACACAAGTATGAGTGATTATGTATAAGTGATGAGTAATTTTAAGAAATAGAGTTGTGTACCCACAAGGATTAGTAATAATATATACTTCTAATCACCAGTTCGTTAGTAAGTTCATTAAAATTATTAAAAGGGGGTTTCAAATTATTTTTGAGAAAAAAAAAACACAAAGTAGTAAAATAAGTTGTGATAATCATATCATAAAAATAAATTTATTTCTTAAGCTCCAAGTTTTTTTCATAATTTCAAAATATTCTTAAATTCTTAAATTTAGCTTAAGAAGTTTAGGTCTGCTTAAGACTTTCCATCACTTCTTACCCTGTAATTAATTAATCATTTTTTCACCCACTTTTTCTTCCCCTCATCACCTATAAAAACCCCCATTTTCTTCATAACTAAACACATCTTCTTTCTCTTTCTTTCTCTCCATTTCTTAGTTTTTAATTTTTTCTTAGTTTTTAGCTTTTCTCTGTTAGTTTTTCTTAGTTTTAGAGTTCTTCTATTTTTGAGAAGAACTAGTTATGTTTTTGTAATTTATTTTATTTTCGTTTCAATAAATGGGAGTGCAAATTTCGTTTGAAGGTTTCCCAGCAACGGGAATAGCAACAAAGTACTGTAAGCATTTTATTTTCTTTACATTTATTTTTTATACTTTATTCTTACATGTTATATTTAATTTGTTTGTGATTAAATTTAACTTTGCTGGCTGTTTGTAAACATGGTATAATAATAACGTTGTTATGCTCGCGAAATATTAAATAGGTTAAAATATCTAAAATGAATTGATTTTATTTTTATTCAAGATTTTATATTAAGAATGTTAGAGAGAAATAAATTATTTTTCATTACAAACTTAAATCTGAAAATTAGATTTTAAGGTTTAGTTATCCAATCTGATTTAAAGTAGTGCTCTATTATTTTTTGGTACAATTGCTCGGTAGTTAAAGTGAAACTCTATTTCAAAAGTTTTTATAAGAATTATTATCTGAAAATATATTGACAACATGTTTTCAGTTGTGGTTTTAAAACTTGAAAGTTAGTACTCGGATAACTAAATTCTTAGGTTTAATTTGGACAACTTGAATAAAGTTTAAAGTGTCTAACCCCACCAAAGGTGACATTTAAATGGTTCATTTTCAATCTCTTAGAAAAACGAATTAATTTAATTAACCAAATTAGTGATAAACTCCACCCATAGGTGTTAGTTGATTTGTTTAGTTAACAAAGAATATCTAACCCCACTAAAGGTGGTATTCATATAAAAAAGAGAGAATCAATAAATATCAATTTATATCTTTAATAACCTAAATAATATGAGCAAGCATAATTAATTAATTATTATATTTATAAATATTTTACTATTATAAATGATAAAATTTGCATCAATATTTATTGAATCTTTATCTATGTTTATTTTTATGTTATTAGATTAAAAACACAAAAAAATCAAATATCGTGATAGGCTTTTTAGGATTTAATTTCATTTTTAAAAGTTTGAATAATAAATCAAAAACCACATATATATTCCTTCCTTGGATCGACTTTGGGAGTATACTTATCATTTTCTATGAAATGATTCGTGCACTTGCGAGAGTTTTATAAATATAAAACCAAAGTTTTGGCAGGATCGACGATGCTGGTTTTGCTCATCAAATTTTTGGCGCCGTTGCTAGGGAAGGAATAGTATTTTTAAATTATTTATCAAAATTTTAAAAACTTTTTTTGCTGTAAATAATTGTGATTTTTTTAGTTAAAAAAAATTTCAAATTTCATAAGAAATTAAATAATAATAATAATAATAATAATAATAATAATAAGAATGATAGCATGAATAATTAAATATTTTTCAAATTTGAAATTTGAAGTAAAAAAAATAAAAAACTTACCTTTCATAAATAGTAAAATAATAATAATAATAACCAAAACAAATTACCATTCGTGAATAGTAAAAAAAATAATAATAAAAACTTACCTTTCATGAATAAAAAAAATAATAATAATAAATTGTTGTTTGTAAATAGTAAAAATAAATAAATATTAAAAATTAAAATAATTTAAAAAAAATTAAATAAAAGTTAAAATAAATAATTTTTTTTACATAAAAAAACTAAAATTAAAAAATTAAAAAAAAATTAAAATTTTAAATTTCATAAAAAAAATTATAGCGTGAATAATAAAATAATTTTGAAATTTGAAGTAAAAAAAACTTAAATAAATTTTAAAATAAAATAAAAATTGAGACTTTATTTTATTATTTTCTTTTAAAAAATAAAATAAAATAACTTATGGTTTAACTAGTTTTTTTTAGTGTTTTATATTAAATAATATGTAAATGTTTTCTAGATTTTTGTCTCGTTATTTTTATTATTTTTCTTGAGAGGAGTTTTAAATTTACTCTTTCAATCTTGTATGCGTGATAGGAGAACCTTAAGGAACCTTTTTTCACCATATGTAAATAATATTCATAAATTTAAACAACTGTGAACAAGACTAGATTCCAACCATCAACCTATTTTTGAGCCAAACATAGAACCAAGCCTTAATCCTTTACTGGAACCTAAAGAAATTGAAGAAAAACAACATGTTAGGGAAACCACCATGAAGGAATTTGCAAGACCAGTGATTGGTACGGCAACTGCCGCTATCCAGCTGGGTGAGGCTGCTTGGAATTATGAACTGAAAAATATTCATTTTTCTATGCTTCCTTTCTTTTATGGGCTGCCTAATGAAGATTATCTTTCCTTCATTAGAGACTTCTATGCTACAGTCCAAATCTTCCCCCTCGATATTCTAAACGAAGATCAACTTAGAATGAGATGTTTTCCCTACACCTTAAAGGACAAATCTTGGTTGATGTCACTTCCCCCAAGTTATCTGATGCCATGGGAGAAAATTTATAATAAATTCATGGGAAAATTCTATTCCCACCAAAAAAATTAGAGTTGAGAGAAAAGATTGCTACTTTCTCTTAGATGGAAGGAGAACCATTCCATGAAGCTTGGGATAGGTTCAAAATGTTTCTCACTCAATGTCCTCATCACAGCTTTCCCCTGCAGTTGCAGAACCAATTCTTTTACGATGGACTTACACAACAATGTCAGTTCATTGTCGATAACGTTGGAGGAGGAGCAATGGGAGAAAAGATTGTCTCAGAGACATACAACCTCTTTAAGATGTTGGGTGCTAATTCCCAACAGAAAAGCTCATGGGTGAGAGAAGCTGGAGTTCATGAAATTGATTCCAGCAATGATGTTCAACAAAAACTTGTTTAATTGACCAAGCAAGTTGCCATTTTGTTGTATGTGAAATTCGCAATGGAAATCATGCCAGTGAGAGATGTCCTCACAACTCTGAATCTGTCAATTTTGTTTCCAACTATAATAGGAATCAAAACAATCCCTATGCTAACACTTACAATCCAGGGTGGAAGAATCATCCTAATTTATCCTAGAGTAACAATGAGGGACCATCATCTTCTATAAAGCCCACATATCCTCAGGACTTTCATTACCAAGCTCCACCATAAGAAAAGAAGCCATCATTGGAAGATATGTTTGCTCGATACATGGCTAATAATGAGACTATTCTTTAGAATCAAGCAGCTTCCATCAAAAATCTTGAAGTTCAATTGGGGCAACTTACTACTGCTGTCAACAACCGCCCTCAGGGAGCTTTGTCGAGTGATACTAAAACTAATCCTAATAGGGGAGGAAAAAAGCATTGTACGGAAATTACACTCAAAAGTGGAAAAGAGTTAAAAGAAATACCTAAGCTCATTTCTTTGCCAACCCCTAATGTTGAAGCTATTGGCCCAGAAAAAACAAGATTGTGGAGAAGAAAGAGCTAAAGAAAATGAAGCATCAACAAAACCCATGATGAAACCTATTTTAGAAAGTCTCAAGCCTTATAATCCACCAATTCCATTTCCTTAACGCTTCCATAAGAAAAAGCTTGATATGCAATTCTCCAAATTTCTTGAAGTTTTTAAAAAGCTTCATATTAACATTCTTTTTGCTGATGCCTTGGAGCAAATGACTAGCTATGTGAAATTTATGAAGGACATCTTGTCTAAAATGAGAATGTTAGGTTATTTTAAGACCGTTGCTCTCACAGAGGAGTGTAGCGCCATCCTTCAGAAGAAGCTACCACCTAAGCTTAAAGATCCAGGAAGTTTCACCATTCCTTGTACTATTGGTGAGAAATTCTTTGGTAGAGCTCTGTGCGATCTGGGTGCAAGCATTAATTTGATGCCACTTTCCATCTATCAGAGACATGCATTAGGAAAAGCACAACCGACCACTGTAACTCTTCAACTTACGGATAGGTCTTTGAAACACCCAAGAGGCATTATAGAGGATGTGCTTGTCAAGGTAGACAAGTTTATCTTTCCTGCAGATTTCATAATTCTTGACATGAAGGAAGATAAAGAGATCCCTATTATTATAGGGAGACCATTTTTAGCAACTGGTAGGAATTTGATTGATGTTCAAAAAGGGGAACTCACTATGAGAGTTTAAGACCAAGAGGTAACTTTCAAAGTGTTTAAAGCTATGAAATTTCCAGGTGATTCTGACGCTTGTTATAGAGTAAATGAGTTAGTTGATAGCAGATCTACAAAAAACTCTACAATTGATTCCTCTAAAATTTCTCCTGTGAAACTGAATAATGACTTAAGAGCCGCTTGTGAAAAGCATTATCTGCCAATCAATGAGATGGACCAGTTTCGTCTACAATCATATAAAAATGGTAAGCTCTATAAAGAGAAGACAAAGAAATGGCATGACAATAAGCCCTTGCATCGACATTCTGAACAAGGACAAAAAGTTTTGCTCTTCAAGTCTCGATTGAAATTCTTCCTAGAGAAACTAAAATCAAGGTGGTCAAGTCCTTTCACTATTTCCAAAATGCATCCATACGGTACTGTTAAGATTAAAGATGAAAAATCACATAGGAATCTCCAAGTGGATGGGAAAAAACTCAAACCTTGTTGGGGGCCCCGGCTTTGATCATCAAAAGCCAACCATCTTGTTATATGACCCAACCTGAAGCAAGGAAAAAGGAAGTCAAGCTAATGACTCTAAATCAAGCGCTTCTTGGGAGGCAACCCATGTATTTTAATTTTAATTTATTTATTTATTGTATTTTAGAACATGTATTAGTTGCATATTTCTTCATTCTATTATTTTGTTTTGATAGGTACAAATCGGAGGAGGTAAAACGATTTTTGGATTTCAATCTCACAAGCCCACTCACCATTCAGGGAAGTTTCTTTTAACACATCTCCTTTGTTCTTTAATTTCCACACATTGGGGACAATGTGCATATTAAGTTTGGGGGTGTAGAGATTAAACTTATTTGAAATATTGCTTGATATTGTTGCTTGTCTAGCTTTTTTTGTTTGGTTGATTAAAGATATTTTGCTTTTAATAGTGATTTATTTTTATTTCTTCATTTTAAATGATGCATAGCTCCTTGAAAAATTTGAATATTGTCTAAGCGATGAATAATTTTTACGTATGTTTCATTTTTACAAGAATAAATATTTATGAGTACTAGTCTTGATTTTTGAGTTGCTATGATAATTTAGAGAAGGTTTATGTGAGTATGCAATCCGATTGATATTTTTGGTGTCATAGTTCTTAGAATTTGTTTGATTTTCTCTCGAGGCAAAATTATTGATAACATTTAACTAAGAAAATGATTTAAGCCATCTTTGGATCGTTTGAGCCTTTCTATCTACCATCACCTCTCAACTTTCTCTCATTTCGTGTTTCCTAGTTTTTTCTTTTCTTAGTTTCAAAGTTCTTCTCTCGATTTGAGAGTTGAACAAAGTTTAGTTATGTAGTAGTTTTCTTTCAATAAATAATATTAGCAAATTTTCCTGGATATTTTTATGATACAGAAACATTACTGAAATTCTGTACTTGGAAGGATACGCTTGAGATATAAATTTTAAATGTATTCTTGTATTTTCAGATTAATTTTTATTTCTTTTCTGAATACTATGTTTAATTTACTAATCAATTATTAAATTAAACATGCATGACTAAAAATACTCTGAGATATTAGTAATATTATTATGCTTATGAAATATTAATGTAGGTAAAAATATTTTTATAAAATAAAATAAGTTTTATTTCTTTATGCAAGTTTTACAAATTTGTCATAGAAAATGTATTAACAAAATATGTCTCGTAAAAAATTTAAAATATGAGAGTTAGATTTAGGATTTGATTATATAAATCTAATTTAGAGTCAACTCTTTAATTTTAGATTTGATTCTTTGTATCTTTAGAGTACTCCATTTCAAAGACTTTTTTACAATAATTAGTATTTGAAAATATATTGAAGTCATATTTTTTGTAATAATTTTAAAATCTAAAAGTTAGTTCTTAGATATATCAATATTTTAACCTAACTTTGATACCTTGAATGAGAGTTTAAATTTTCATCTCAATCAATGGTGGAAATTAAATGGTTTGATAATTTCCTAGAAAGGAAGCATAATGATAACTGTATAAAAGTAAAGTCATCAATACACTTTTGGGTTAAAAGTATTTAAAATATGAATTCTAGTTAGAAAAGGACACGTGGATGCCACGTAAGCAAGGAGAGCCAATCTATGCACATTGCATGTAAAACTGACCAATCATCATCATGTGGATGCCATGTAAGCTAAGAAGAGCCTATCAGAGTGTGTCACATGTACATGTGATGTAAGCTCTATCATGTGTCGACATGACCTTAAGTTTTAGTTTTTTTAGCAATCAACGAGCATGCCATGCATCATTATAGGATTTGTCTATTCAATCCACTAAAAGGAAATGCAATCCAGATAAGCAAATTATAGCACTCAACGTGGCACTAACTCAACATGTGTTAATCACGACCAGTTTGCCCTAACATGCATCACGTGTTGATTTGTCCAATGTTTCTCCCGTGCCGTGTGTCATGATCCCATTAGCAAATTTTGTTTAATTGTTTTTTCATCTTAGCCCTTAATCTAAAGCTAATATGATGGTTTAGATTCCATCTTAATTTAATCCACTAATTGTACCAAAAATTCTAATAAGCTAAAATTAAAAAAAAATTATCAGTTTTTGGAAACAATAAAAGAGAAAAATAAAAAAAATTCAAAATGAGATACAATTTTGGTGAAGATTTAAAAGGAGGTTGGTGCTACAATTCAAAAGATTGATTGTATTTATTCTTATTTTGCTTTCTTTATCAATTTTAATGTCTTTCTTTATGAAAATAAGATATTTATGAAAAACAATCATGTGTAGCTATTAATTATTTTGTCAACAATTGATCTATAGAGGCAATTAAATATATTTGAGAGAATTATTTAATTGTTTGTCTTGATTAAATAACATGTATAGTTTCTTGGCAAATATTTATACAATTTAATTGACATGATTGTGATTAGGTTAATTACTATATGGTGTGTAGTTTACTTGAGAGAGGAATACATGTAAAATTAGATTCTTTTGATCATGTAATCAATTGGTAATTATATTGGAGAGATTTTAGTTATTCATATTTTTAGAAAATTAGGGAATGAAGTTTTCCTAGATATTTTCTTATATATGATCTTAGTTGCCAGTTTTGAATTAATTAATTACTACTATTTATTCTTATTTATTTTAATTTTTTTTTCTCAAAACACAACAAACAAACAAAATTGACCTTATCATTGTATTACTCATTTACAATATATATATTACACAATTCGTGTCTATCACATAATTTAATTAAAGTTTAAATTTTTAGCCCAACCTACAAGTTGAAATTTAATTATAAATAATTTGATCTCTATCTTAGGATATTTTCTTATTAAAAAGGAATAATCAATAATCCTAATTTATATATTTAATAACCTAATTAATATTGAACATGCATGATTAACTAATTAATTTTTCCTATAAATTATACATTGAGTTTGAAATATTATTTGCCTAATGTTTGTTGAATCTATCTTTTATTTTATCTCATTAGTTTAGATATTTCAAACCCAAATTTTGTGACAAAAGTTTGAAGTTTAATTTTCATTTTCAAAAAATTGTTAAATTATTTAAAAATCACGTAGTTTCTCTCTAGACCAACCTTAGAAGTATATTTATTGTCTCCTACAAAGCAATTCATGCACTTACAAATTATTTTAAAATATACAAAATTTATATATCAAGTTTTTATGCATCAAGCTTTTAATACTATTGCAGGGGAGAAGTAGTATTTTTAAATTTTTATTATCAAAATTTTTAAAAAAAAACTGTACTATGAATATCATGAATTTTATTTCAAATCTTAAAATATCTAGGTTATTAACTTTTGATATTTTAAATTTTAAATTTTCAAATAAAAAAAATCAAAATTTACTCAAAATAAAAAAAAATTATGTTTCATTTATGAGTTAACTTTAAAAAAATTCAAGAACATTTAAATTTTAAAAAAATGAAAAACAAAATTAAATTTTAAGTTAATTTTCTTTTCTTTTATTTATTTACTTTATATACTAATTCTTTTATTTTATTTCTTTTAATTATTTATGTTTAGTATTTCTATATAATAACTTATTTCATGTATAATTTGTTTCCATTAACTTGTGTGTAGTATGTATTTTTTATTTCTATTTTCATTTATACTTCTAACAATACTTATATATAATAGTATTAAGTTTTCTAATAATTTTATTTTTTATTTTATGCTATTAAAAAACCAAAAAAATGTAAAGAGATTTTTGAGCAAAGAACTCATACTTTTTATTGTTAGCACCTACAGGGTAAAAAACAATTTTCAAAGAAGATGGAAAATTATCATAAGGAGGAGGAACACCTCTTAGTGCAAGTAGATATGGGTGATGTTGGGTATAAATTGAAAATGATAAAATCATATATACATTTCCAATCATTGTCAATACTAGCTCTTGGATACAATTGGGAGAGACTACTAGGAATTATGAATTGAAAAATATTCCTTATTACCTTCATTTCACGGTATCTCTAGTAAAGATCCTATAAATTTTATTAGAGAATTTTATGCTACTACGCAAACAATTCCATTGTAGAGACTTGATAAAGACCAACTTAAGTTGAGGTGTTTTTCTTACATACTGAAGGATAAAGTTAAGTCTTTGTTCATGACTCTTCAACTAGGTTCATTAACTACTTGGGAGGCAATCTACAAAATATTTATAGGTATGTACTATTCCCATCAAAAACTATCAATTTGAGGGGCAAAAAAAAACAACATTCTTATAAATGAATAGAGATCTCTTTCATGAAGCTTGGGATAGATTCTAACTCATCTTAATTCAATGCCCACACCATAGTGTTCAACTATAGTTATAGATACAATTCTTTTCTGATAGACGACACAATAATGTCAGCGCACTGTTGATAATGTTGTAGACTGAGCTATGGGAGAAAAGATAGTAGAACAAAATTGTGTGCTTTATGAGATATAAGGTACTAATTCCAAACAAAATAGTGCTAGAGGAAGAACAACAAGATTCAATGAAGTTGACTTCAGGAATGAAATGGCCTTGAAACTTGTAGAATTAAATTAGCAAGTGTAACACATCACTACCCATCAAGTGTCAAATCAAGAGACATATGGAGTTTTTTTATACAATTAGGCATAGTTTTGTTGATTGTTCAATTGTAGGTGATTCTTGTGTGGATACATTGGAAGAAGCTAATTTTATGCAAATGTATCATTCTAATCACCCTAACCATATCTGGAAATCAAATAATTACCTAGCATATGTCCAAAACCAAACATAAATACCATATATAAGCTAATGTTAGCCACTAGGTCAACCTAATAGGCTAACTTTAGAAGATAACTTGAATACATAATTAGTAGAGACAACTAGAAGATGAATAATCAGAGGTTGAATTTCATAGAGTCTTCGGTAAAAAAGGTTAATGTCAAAGTTGGGAAGCTAGTAGAGCATATGCAAAAGCAAAAAAACAAGAAAAAGGTAACACAATCCTTTGAAGTGGTAAGGTACTTAACAAAATATTACCCAATATTTCTAATGATTTATCATCTTGTGTAGGAAATAAAGAAGGTGATATTATAATCTCCCAATGTGAGAAGACAAGTTCTAATAATGATAAACCTTCTGAGAAAAGAATTGGGTAGTCAACTAACATTCTCAAAATTCAAAAGACATCAAAACCACACTAGCAACCAATACCCATTGCCACACCTGCTAAAAGAAACAAAACAAGATAAGCAATTCTCTGATTTTTTTAAATGTGGTTCATAAAGTAAATGTTAATTTAACTTTATTAGAAGTGATCAAGAATATACACTCCTATGCTAAGTTCTTCAAGGAATTGAACACTAAGAAAAGGAGGTATGAGCTTAATGAAAGAGTTATGGTATTAGAGGTATCTAGTACTATAATTTAGCATCAACTACTCCCAAAGTTGAAAGACCCAAGAAATTTTATTATTAACATCACTATAGAGGATAGGAAGGTAGCTAAAGAAATTTGTGGTATAGGTGCTAATATAAATTTGATGTCATACTCTATTTTCTTACAACTAGGTTTAGAAGATCTAAAACCTACACCTATCCCTTTAGATTGTTGATAGATCTATTAAATATTTGAAGAGACTAGTTGAGGATGTGTGGGTACATGTAGACAAACTAATAATACCTATTGATTTTGTGATATACGAAAAAAAACTCAGCCTTGGATAAAGAACATACAATACTTCTTAGTAGACCATTCATGGCCACTACCAAGACTATTATTGATGTCCAAGACGGGAATTTAATAATGACAGTCTTGGAAAAGATTGTCCATTTAAATTTTTTTAACTCTTCAACTTTTCCTTTTATTTCTACCATTGATGAATGCTTTAATGTTGATTCAATAGATAGATTTATTAATGGAGATCAAGGTGTTGATCACGTTGATGCTCCCAAATATTCTTAAGATCCTTTGCAAGGAATTGGCACTCCAATGACTAGTGCAAAGACTAAGAGGATGAAAGAAGGTTTTCAAGGCTTGATCATGGAAGTGCAATACAAAAAGGTTGTGTTAGAAGAATCAAAAACTAAATTTGAAGATTCTAAAGCTTCACCAAGGATGGTCTATTACCTTTTTATGTAAGGGATAAATTTGGAAGATCAAGTTGGGAGCAAAGATTGATTTAGGAACAAATATTCATTAATGAAAAGAAAATTTCCTAAAGCTTCTTGCTTTGCCTTCTTGTGTTCTTGATTTAATACTTGAATCCAACTTATCAAAGGGAGTAATCATCCTTTGTGGAGTCTCAAGGTTAGGGTTTTAAGGACTTTGTTTCCTTAGGATTTTAATCTGATCATCTTCAGCATATTCTTAGCAAATAAATCATTTCTATTCCTTTGAGTTCGTGGGTTCCTAGGTTGTTTTTCTAATGGGTCCGCATCATTTGGCTAACCTATTTTTTTCTTAACAAAATCAAAAAAAGAGAACGAAAATAGTGTGAAAAAAGGAGTATTAACAATCTTATTTGAGAGCAAACATGTGAGGGTATACATGGATTATCTCATTTTGTTTTACAAGTTGATAACATGAGTAAAGGTGGAAGAGAACCACAAGAGGTTGACTTGAAATTCTTCATCAAAACTATTCATGACCAATTTAAGAGGATGAATGCAAGGTTGGATGATTTAGAATCCTCTTTCGATTCTCAATCACATAGAAGAAGACATAGAAGACATGAGTTTGTGGAAGAAGAAGTTGATTCTAATATGGAAGAGAGAACCAGTTATAAATGGGACAAAAAGACTAACTACAAAGAAGATAGCAATATAAGCAGTATAAAGATGACAATTCTACCCTTTCAAGGAAAGAATGATCATAAGTTATACTTGGAGTGGGAAAGAAAGGTTAAGAATATGTTTTATTGTCATAATTACTCTGAGGAGAATAAAGTAAAGCTAGTAGCCATAGAATTTATAGATTATGCTGGTATATGGTGGGATCAATTGGTGGTCAATAGGCGAAGTATTGATGAGAGACCTATTCAGTCATGGGAAGAGATGAAATTGGTGATGCGTAAGAGGTTCATACCTAGCCATTACTATAGGTATCTATATAGAAAGTTGCAAGGGCTGGTCCAAGGTTCCATGAGTGTAGAAGATTATTATAAGCAGATGGAATTCGCCATGATTAGAGCAAACATAGAGGAAGATAAGGAAGTGACAATGGTCAGATTCATTTCCGAGTTAAACAAGGAAATTGTTGATGTGGTTGAATTGCAACATTACATAATAATGGAAGAAGTAGTGCACAAAGTCATTAAAGTGGAGAAGCAAATCATGTCCAAAAGGTTCAGATCTACTTCATCCTCTAGTTCTCTGTGGAAATCAACTTGGAAGGACAACAAAGCTACCTTTAGAACAAAAGGTGAAGCAAAGTCAAACAATTTAGTTATTGTTCCTAAAGGTAAACCTAAAACAAAAAATACTACTAAGTCACATGATATTAAGTGTTTTAGGTGCCAAGTACTCGGATATATTACTTCAGAATGCCTAAACAAAAGGGTTATAGTTGTACATGATAACAAAAAAATTGAGAGTGCTAGTTCAAGTGATGATGAAATTCCACCATTGGAGGATTGTTCTGATGTAGAATTGGAAGAACTTGTGCATGTGGAATTACTTGTCACAAGGATAGCCCTCAATATACAGCCTAAGAGTGAAAGAGATGAAAAGCAATGTGAGCATAATTTTCACACAAGATGCCATGTGAAAGATAAGGTATACACGATTATTATTGATAGTGGGAGCTGTACTAATGTAGCTAGTATTTGTTTGGTAGAAAATTTGAATTTGAAATGGAAAAAGCATCCCAAACTGTACAAGCTATAATGGCTGAATGATAGTGGAGAAGTGAATGTCAACAAACAAGTTTGGGTTCCTTTTCAATTGGAAAGTATGAGGATGAGGTTCTTTGTGATGTGGCATCAATGTATGCTACTCATATTTTGCTTGGGCGACCATGGCAGTTTCATAGAAGGGTGATTCATGATGGGTATAAAAATCCGTACTCTTTTGAAATGAACAGCAGAAAATTTGTATTAGCCCTATCAAACCTTTACAAGATTATAAGAACCAAATTTGTATAGAAATAGAGTGCAAGTTGAGAGAAAAACAAAAGTGTGAGTAAGAGGAAAATCAAAAGAGAGAGAAAAGTGAGCACAAAAGAGAGAAAAGTGAGCACAAAAGAGGTAAAAGTGAGCAAAAAAGTGAGCAAAAAAGAGAGAAAAGTGAGCAAGGAGAGGAAAATAAAAGAATGAGTAAATTTACTAAAAAAACATGAGATTAAGAGTGTACTAGTGGCAAGGCAACAAGTATTTGTACTTATGTACATGGATATTTATTTTTCTACTAACGATCTTAACTCATCTTTTCTAGTGTTGTTGTGTCTTTATTGTAGGACTTTGAGGATCTATTTTTTGAAGAAATTCCCTAAGGATTACCTCCTTTGAAAGGAATTAAGCATCAAATAGACTGAACACCCCAATCTGCAATACCAAACCAACCTAATTACATAAGTAATCCTGAGGTAACGAAGGAGATACAAAGGCAAGTGGATGAGTTGTTGCAAAAACGATTTGTAAGGGAGAGTCTCAACTCATGTTTGGTTCCTATCATATTAGTCCTAAAGAAAGATGGAACATGGCACATGTGTATGGATTGTCACGCTATTAAGAAGATAACCAAAAAGTATAGACATCCTATCCCCAGGTTAAATGATATGCCTAATGATTTTGCATTTCTCTCATTTGTTTTCTAAAAATGACTTAAATAATGGCTATTATTAGATTTGCATGAAAGAAGGGGATGAATGGAAAACTACATTTAAGACTAAATATGGATTGTATGAATGGCTAGTAATGCCTTTTGGTTTGACTAATGCACCTAGTACATTCATAAGGTTAATGAACCGTCTTGCATGCTTTCATGGGAAAATTTATGGTAGTTTACTTTGATGAAATTTCAGTCTATAGCAAAAATTTAGAGGAACGTGTGGAATATTTGCATGCAGTTTTTAGCATGTTGAGAAAGAACAAGTTGTATGCTAATCTTAAAAAGTGCACATTTTGCATGAAATATGTTGTGTTTCTTGGATTTTTTGTGATTTCACGAGGTATTAGTGTTGATGAAGAAAAGGTAAGGGCAATAAGGGATTAGCCTACACCTAAGAATGCGACTGAGGTAAGAAGTTTTCATGGTTTAGATAGTTTTTATCGAAGGTTTCTTAAAGATTTTAGTTCTATTGCTTCACCTTTGAATGAACTTGTTAAAAATAATGTTATTTTTAAGTGGGATGATGTGCATGATCGAACGTTTAACACTTTAAAAGATAAACTAACAACTGCACCTTTGTTGTGTTTGCCAAACTTTGATAAAGCTTTTGAGATAGAATGTGATCCATCGGGGATTGGCATAGGAGCTATTTCAATGCAAGATTCCAAACCAATTTCATATTTTAGCAAAAAGCTAAGTAGGGTAGTGTTGAATTATCCTACTTATGACAAGGAGCTTTATGCATTAGTGAGAACTTTTCAAACATGGCATCATTACTTATGGCGAAAGGAATTCATCATTCATTTCGATCATAAGAGTTTGATGTTTTTGAAGACCCAAGGTAAGCTTAATAAAAGACATGCTAAGTGGTTGGAGTTTATAGAAATGTTTCCTTATGTAATAAAATACAAGCATAGGAAGGGCAACGTTGTGGCTGATGCATTGTCTAGGAGGTACGTATTACTTAGTTCATTGCAAACTAAATTACTTGGTTTTGAATTGCTTAAGGAATTTTATGATAATGATTCTGATTTGTGCCAAGTATAGAATGCATGTGATAAGTGTGCATTTGGTGATTTTTATTGGCACAAGGATTTCTATTCAAGAAAGATAAATTTTGTGTGTCTATTTGTTCTTTTGGTGAGTTTCTTGTTAGGGAAAGTCATAGGGGAAGTTTGATGGGTCACTTTGTCATCTACTGTTGCTTTCAAAACTGCTCCTTAATGTTCTTGTGAAACATTTGTTTCAATTATCATTTTATTATTGGATCTTAGATGATATAAACTTGGTAAATATTTTACCTATGTTTTTACTTTATTCATATATAGAGTATCTATTCTATCCATTTCCAAATATGGCATTTTTTCAATCTTGCTTGTAAGGGTTTTTGTATTTTTGGAAGTTTTTTGATATATGCTTCATCATATGTTAAAAACATCTTAGAAATAATTGTAATTGGTTTTTGTCCTTTAATTCACTAGGAAAACCGTGAGTTTTATTTAATATATAGGGTTATAGGTTACGTTTTTCATCTTCAATTTAACTCTTAATACTTAATTTTCTGCTAAGCAATTACTATTATCCTTTCAAAGAGTACAATGTTTTCCCATGCATTCTTGTTCAATATTATTAATATCCATGTAATGCTTATTTAATTCCTTATTGAAAACCAAAATATCTATATAGACATAGTAATCTTTTTATAATTATTTAAAGATGTTTTTAATACACCTTTGAAAAATACATGGAGTTTGTTTTATTTCAGACGGTACAACAGTTCATTAGAATTGTCCTTAGGACATCTAAATAATTTTTGAGAATTTTCATTCAGTCTTATTTTCAAAAGTCATTTTTGCTATCAAAACTTAAGTATTTATTTCATTTTATTAATGAAAATAATTCATATTTATTTGGAATAAAGTATTCATTGATTTCTTTATTAAATGTTTGGAATTTTATTTCGATTTTCTTTTTTTAGCTTCTTTTTTGACTAAGAATATTGGATTAAAGCAAGGTGAAGTAGTTGGTATTATAACTTTTAGTTTCAAAAGTTCCTGAATTTGTTTTCCAAATTTAATCATATCTTCTGGAATATAAATCATTGGTTTTACTATAATAATCTTGTTAGGGTCTCTTAATTTTATGTTGGAAATCGTTTTAGATTTATTAATCTTTGGATCTAAAAGATTTTTTGAGCTTATTATTTTTAATAATTTTCTTATACTTTTTAGGATTTTATCTTCCTATATTTATTAAGAAAAAAGTTTTGTTTCTCTTCTATATCTAATGAATTTTTTTTAATACAGTTTTTATTGCCCTTTGTCTATCTCACAATGTTATCACTTTTTATGTTGCATAAAAATATGGTTTGATAAAATTAAATCTATTCTTATTTCTAATATGCAAATAGTTTTACCATTTAATATTGTTATACTTATTATGTTTAAATATTGTGTAAAAGGTTGAAATAAGTTTAGGAAATTATTTTCTATTAATAAATCAATTCCTGTTTTTTGTTGATATATGATAGGAATATGAAAATTTTCTCCTATCATTATATTTGTATCTTTTACAACCTTATTAAGATTTATTATGGTATTATTAACAAATTTTACAATTAAATCATTTGATGCTTGTTTTCAATGTTCTTTTGAGAATACATATTTAGTTGCTATACACATGCTAGTTCCTGTATCTATATATGTATGTAAATGATAACTGATGTAACCTTTAAATTTCAGTCCTACCTTAAAGAAGAGTACTCATCTAAATGTTCATATTTTAAGTAGGTTATTTTTTTCTTAGTTTCTACTAATAGATAAATACTATAAGTATCACTTATATTTAATTTATCAATTGGTTCTAATTCCATCTTAAATGCTTCTTTTCATATTTTTGCTTTCTATGAAATTTCTTTTTTAATTTTTTTCTTATATTGAAGCTTGGCATAATGTCATTCTTCATTACAGATCCAACATCTGCATTTCTCTTTTTTTAAATGTAATAACTCTTATTTTTAGTAGGTTTATACTTTTTAAAAATATCTTTTTTTATGGGTTTCTCCTTTAAATTTTTTTTATTTTTTAAAATCTTGTTTCTTGAATTTGTATCTTTTAAATTTATTCTATTTTTTTTATATTTCTGTTTGTAGGATTTTATATTACATTAATATAATATTTCTCTAGTATTTTAAAATATTTTGTATTACAATAGAATTTTTTATTTCCTCTTATTGTTTATATTACTTTCTTTATTGACATTTAATGATTATCTAGCTTTTATGGTTTCTTTTTCTTCCTCTTAAGGTGTCTAGTATTTTTTTCTTATTTGTTTTTATTCCAACTTTCTGTTAAGATCTTATGTAATATTTCAGGTAATTTTTTAAAATTAATTCCTTATAAGTTGTATGCATAGAGGGTAGTAATTTATGGTAATATCTTTCATATTCATAAATAAAAGATTTTATGTAGCACATGTTACTAATTCTTCTTATTTATTAAATGTTATTTGGCTTCATTGATTTCATTTTCACTGGATTTAGTTATATTTATTCATTTATCTTCTCTAATAAATTTATTATATATTTCAATATTACTATATCTAAATATCCTTTTCCTATAAGAGCATTAATTTGTATTAATAAATATTGGTAAGTTAAATTTGAAAACTAAACTTTAATATTTTCTATCATTTTATAAACTACTAATACTGTACAAATTAAGGGGTTTGTGTAGTTTGAGAAGTTTTTATGAGTACACTCATACCATTAATCCATTCATCTAAGGCGTTTTCCATCTTTTATACAATCTTGATCTAAGAGATTTAATTTTCATGGAGCTTGAATTCTAATGGGATTTTATTGTTAGTTTCCCAATGTGACATTTCTTCCATTTTAGGTGGTTGTCCTTTTCTATTAGAAGTATCAAGTTCTTTTGACTTTTACCTATTTATTTCTTCCTTATGTGGGCTTGATGTTTCTTTTTAGTAAGAAACTGATAATGAAATTGATTTCATATGATCTTTTGGGGTCATGATTTTTGGTTTAGAATTAGTCTCACTAATTATTATTATATATTCTTTTTTAATTGTACAAAGGTTTTTACCATAATGTGTTTTTAATTCTTCATTAGTTAGTGTTGACAAACTAATTAATTTTTCTATACACTTAGTTTTAAGATTCATGAATTATTCTTCTAATTTGTTTTCTATATTTTGTTAAATTGGAATTATATCTTTTTCTTTATATGTTTCATCATTTTTTCTTTAGATTTTTCTTCATTTTTTCCTCTTTCGTTTCTAGGTATTAGGCCATTTGATCTTCTAGGTGGTTATACTTTTAATCCTTCTAAGGGATAGTAATATCATTATTTTCATGTATATTTTATAACTCTTTTCTTATTTCTGTAAATTTCATATATATATATATATATCTTGTTGTAATTTATTATAACCATATTGTTTTATTTCTTTTAATAATTCTTTTTGTATTTCGATTATATCTTATAGATACTTCATCTTTGATTTTTGGATTAAGTCTATTTCCTTTGTTAGAAGTCTTCAAACTTTTATTAATGTTTGATTTTTTGATATGTCTATTAGGCCCCATCTATATTGAAGTGTATAGTTTTTAATTTATCTTTAAACATTATTATCTTCATAATATGGTATCATGAACTAATGCTTTCATTACTTGAATTTCTTTTTTTAGTTTTTTCAACTTCTTCTCTCCTTCATGTTCTATAAAAGTAAATCTTGATATATTATTATTTTTAACTATATTATTCTTTCTTCTTAGTATAAGAGATTTTTCCTTAATATCTATGTATCATTCATCTGATATTTCAAAGTTGCTTAATATTTTTGGTTTTATTATTTTACCAAATTCGTGAAAGATTTTATCTATTTCTATAAATTATTTTTTTTGTTATTGAACTATGTACTATGACTATATGTTAATAAATACTCTACTATGTAGTCTATTAAAATTGAATGATTTTATTTTTTTATTAAATCTCTTCTTTCAAATTCATAAATCAAACATTATATTTAGTTTAAATTTTTATTATGAATATTAATAGCAAACTTAGGATATGTTTGAATTTTAGTTTCTAATAACCCAAATTATCAAAGATCATTCTTAGTAGAGCATATATGTTGTTTATTATTCTATTATTTAGCGATGTTCTTTTTATTCGTGTATATATTTCTTCTTTTAAATAAACTTGTATTAATATTTGGATTCCTCATAAATGAATGTATCCAATTTTTTCTTTATTCTTTTGGGAGATTTTTGATAATTTATTCATTATAGTTTCTTTGTCAATTAATAGTATATTATACGTTCCTTTTGTATATGTAATATTAATGCTCATTTTTTATTACCTATTTGATAATAAATTATGTATTTTCGTGAGAATAATTTCCTTAATGATGAAAATGATAGATTTTTTAAATCCCATATTTTTTTAAGATTTAATTTTACCTTTTGAATCTCTTCAAATTTCTTTTTCATTACTTGGTTCTTTATTTTTTCTTCTTTAATTTTTATTTATAAAATATTATTATTCACTTCTATTATATTTAACTTCCTTTATGTTTGAGGGGTATTTTTTAATATTTTGAAACTTTAGGATATTTTTGGAGAAACCTTAAAGTTAATGGGTATTTTTGATGTTATTTTCATGTTTTTCACACTTCATAGGGCTATTTTAGTATGCATACTAGGTCATAAGTGCGGATTTTTTTTAGGTGTAGGCATTTATGAAAATTACTCTACAATTTTTGGAACGGAGAAAATATTATTTTTAGTACCTCGATAAGGCAACTCGCCAAGAGCCTTGCCACACCCCTCAACTTTGTTGTGGTGAGGTGGTTGGCGAGTGGGGTATGATGGTTGATAATGTGCAATAAATATCCCTTGTCACTTGCTTTAATTAATTCAAAAAATCTACAAAAGCTCTCCCAAATTTCTATCTTTTCAAATTCCAAGTTCATTAATTATCTTGAAAGTATTTCAATAAATGTGATACGTTTGTGTGAGCTTAGAATAATATGAGTTACTATTTGCACAAATTTTGTGAGATTATCTTTGCGTGAGTGTTTCTCAAAGTTGAGGTATTTTACTCTACACGTTATTGATCTATAGTTTTTATCATACCACATTTGGATGGTGTTGGCTTTGGAGAAGAGTCAGGTTTGTGAGTTGATCCAAGTCATTGCAGAGACAACAAGCAAAGGTAGTAATAGGAAATTCAGATAAAGTTCCTTCTTTATAAAGATATTGGTGGTTTTATTTCTTTTAGAGTTGTAATTGTTTTATTGTTTAGTGAATTATTTACCGTCGAATGGTTGTAATATGCAATCCAAGGATGTTACCACATAAATAGGAGTTCTATATGGGTTTATCTCGTTATTTGATTGTGTTTGTATGAATTGTTGTGTTGCGAGTACAATGTAAGTCTTTATTGTATGCTTACACATATTGAGACAAGACTCTAATTGGAAAACAATTTATTACTGTTTTTGTATGTTACTTTTACTTTACATATGATTAATTTTTCTATATCGTGCTTTTATGCATGTTTAATAATTATATATATTTATATTTGTTTGATTTACTATCATTTTTAACCAATCTATATATTTAGAATTACGAGTCTATTTTGTTGTTTTCAAGGCATTTCTTGCATTAAAATAAATCAATTTAAGAATTATACTTGAATCATTTCATTATAACTTGGAAGATTAAATGAAAACATTTGTAAGACATTTCATATGTTTAAAAATTAGAAAAAAAAATTACACCTAAATTAGGGTTTCAAAGTTATGTAGTTTGAAGTACGTCGTGGTATGAATTTTTTGTGAGCCATGGTGCAAGGCCAAAGGAAAAGATTTAATGCATTCAAGATATGATATGGGTCATGGTGTTAAAAAATTGTGCACCACGACATGAAAAGGGTGATGAGCAGAACAAGGATCACCGATCCTGCCAATACTTTGGTTTTATATTTATAAAACTCTCGCAAGTGCACGAATCATTTCAAAGAAAATGATAAGTATACTCCCAATGTCGATCTAAGGAAGGAATGTATGTGGTTTTTAATTTATTATTCAAACTTTTAAAAACGAAATTAAATCCTAAACATCCTGTCATGATATTTTGGGTTTTGTGTTTTTAATCTACTGCCATAAAAATAAACATAGATTCAATAAACATTTATGCAAATTTTATCATTTATAATAGTTAAGTATTTATGGATATAGTAACTAAGTTAATTATGCTTGCTCATATTATTTAGGTTATTAAAGATATGAATTGATATTTATTGATTCTCCCTTTTTTATATGAATACCACTTTTGGTGGGGTTAGATATTCTTTGTTAATTAAACAAATCAATTAACACCTATGGGTGGGGTTGATAACTAATTTGGTTAATTAAATTAATTCCTTTTTCTAAGAGATTGAAAATGAACCATTTAAATGACACCTTTGGTGGGGTTAGATAGTTTCAAATTTATTGAAGGTGTCCAAATTAAACCTAAGAATTTAATTATCCGAGTATTAACTTTCAAGTTTTAAAACCACTACTAAAAACATGTTGTCAATACATTTTCAGATAATAATTCTTATAAAAACTTTTGAAATAGAGCTTCACTTTAACTACCGGGCGATTGTACCAATAAATAAAAGAGTACTACTCTAAATCAGACCGGATAACTAAACCTTAAAATCTAATTTTCAGATTTAAGTTTGTAGTGAAAAATAATATATTTCTCTCTAACATTCTTAATATAAAATCTTGAATAAAAATAAAATCAATTCATTTTAGAGTGTTTTACCTATTAAATATTTCGCAAGCATAACAACGTTATTATTATATAATGTTTACAAACAGCCAGCAAAGTTAAATTTAATCACAGACAAATTAAATATAACATGTAAGAATAAAGCATAAAAAATAACTGTAAAGAAAATAAAAAACTTACAGTACTTTTTTGCTATTCCCTTTGCTGGAAAATCTCCAAACGGAATTTGCACTCCATTTATTGAATCAAAAAGAAAATAAAATAAAATAAACATAATTAGTTCTTCTCAAAAAGAGAAGAACTCTAAAACTAAGAAAATATAAAAACCTAGAAAAAACTAGAAAAACTAAAAAAACTAAGAAATGAGAGAAAGAAAGAGAAGAGAAGATGTGTTTTGAGGTGTGGTATGAAGTGAAGAGAATGGGGGTATTTATAGGTGAGGAAAGAAATAAAAAGTGGGTGAAAAAATGATTAAAATGGAGGAAATGCATAGTAGGTGAAGATGATTTCAACTGATGTAAGCGGGTAGGTGGCGTGCACGGATTGGAGCGCAAATGGGTAGCGGCGTGCGCGGAAAGCAGCAGGGATGCGCAGAGGTGAGCGCGCGAAGCAGCAGGGGTGTGTGTGCCGCGCGGGGACAGGGAGTGCAGCGTGCATGGAATGGGCGTGATGCGGTGGCTGCTCGGCACGACTGGGCGGCTACGTGCACGATTTCCTCCTTTTTGACATTTTTGACCCATTTTGTCCAATTTTTCCATATTTGTTGACTTTTACTCATTTATTTTTGAATATATTTTTGATGTATTGCCTCCAGTATTCCTCTTTGAGTCTTTAAGTTACGTTTTTAAGCGAAAATACCTAAAAAATAATAAAAATACCCGTGATTCCGAAAATGACAAATTTATATAAATATATGATAAAACCATATAAATATATATATTTTTAATCAATTAATGTGCATAAAATCATGGTAATTTTAGTGCTTTTTGAGCACTCATCAAAGAGTAGATCATATCAAACTTTGTACAATTTTGTATGTCGCGACGTGAAGAAAAGTATGTTAAGTCGCCAAGTTAAAAATTTCAGTTTTTTCTCATTTCCTCACCTTATAAATAAGACCTTTTTTCTCACCTTATAAATAAGACCTCTTTAGTATTTTTTATTTCTTTAGTAGTTTAAAATTCTTCTCTTGTTCGGAGTTGAACAAGTTTAGTAAATTTAATAGCTTTTACTTTCAATTCAATAAACAACATACTAATTCTATTTGAAGGTTTTCAAGAAGCAATATTAAGGATTTAGTTGAGATATATTTAAAATGTATTCTTTTTAGAATCTTTCAAAAAAAAATTTACTTGTTATATGTTTTATTTATTGATCATTTATTGAACTATGCATGTCTCGTTATAAATAGTATGGGATATTAGTAATGTTATTATGCTGGTGAAGTAGTAAGTTAAATTAAACATTTTTATAAAATGAATTAGGTTTTATTTCATTATCAATATTAAACAAAAGTTTGTAAATGAAAAACATATTGACGAAGTGTTCTTCATAATAAACAAGAGAGTTAAATTTAAAATTTAAATTATTTGAATTTGATTTAAAGTTACTCTTAAATCTTTTGGTCTTTATTAACTGTATAGGTAGAAGGAGTTCTATTTCAAAGATTTTTATGAGTATTATTGAAAATATATTGATGATATATACTTTATAATAGTTTTAAAATTTGAAAGTTAGTTCCAGATACATAAATCATAAAAGAAAATAATTAATTCGTTAAACACAAACAGTCAAAAATAAGAAGCGGATAAGTTATATAATAATTAGACAACTGACAATAAATAACAAAGCTTTATAATCAGAGTTTAAACTTCAAGATGTAGAAACATACATAACTTAAACTCTAATTGTACTAACCAAAAATTAGAGCATGCATAACACTAGAATAACAAGGTAAACCCTAATAGAATACTTGTCTCTGTGGTAACATCAAGTAACCACTCAGCATCAAATAATCTACTAAATAATAAATTAGTTACAACTCTGAAAGAAATAAAACCATATTACCTCTATTAGTCAGGATCTTTGTCCAAGTTACCTATTGTGGCTTTTTATTACTACTTCGATAATGACCCAGTTTGACACATGAACCTGGCTCTTCTCCAAAGAGAACACCATCCAACCTGGTGTGATCAGTAACTAAAGACCAGTAATGTGTAGTGTAATGGACTAAAAACCTCGAGGACCACACTTAACCTCTAATAACTAATAATCTTTATGGGACACATAGCTTACCATATAACACCAAGGGACACACAGTCCTAGATGTGAGAACTCAATGAATTTGACTTAACTCACTTTCACAATGAGGTTCTTATAAAATAAGATAGGTTAAATGATGGAAATTACCTTCCAACACAGCTATACTTAACAACATATAAGATATTAGTGATCTAGAAACAAAAATATATATATATCAACTTGACAGAGCTTTGCTACATATTTTTTGAATACTAAAACAAAATAAAATGGGGTATTTATAGAAACAAGCCAAGCCACAAACAATCCCGTCACGACATTATTATAAAAATTTCCAACCACCTAGCCAAAGAGAGATGGCAAGGGATATGGAAGGTGCTAAAAAAATCCCATTTTTGTTTCCAAAATTTTCAAGTAATTTTCATAAATACCCATAGCCAAAATGAATAAAAAACCCACTCACTCCTCGAAAACTACAAAACTCCACCTAGCATGCACGCTACGAAAACCAACCTCGTAGTGTGTGTAAACATACTTGCATATAAAGTGTTTCCATGTGCATGTGTGCATTACTGATCTATAGTAACAAACCTTATATAGAGGAAGATAGAACAATAAGTAAAAAAAAAAGACAACATGTTTTTCACATGGGACGCTGATAACTATATTTTATATAGTTATTTTCATCTATTTTATTAATTATAATTGCTATGTTTTTGACATTTTTAGTTAATTTTAGTTGAATAAATTAATATTTAGTGTTTATTTTTAAGGAATATATTTTTAGGAAAATTAAATAATTTGAATCGAAAAAGTACTTAATTGCAAATTTATGTCTAAAAATATAATTTAAATTAAAAGAGTAATTAATTGCAATTAATAAAAGTCTAAAATATAATTTGAATTAAAATCAGGCTTAATTGTAATTAAAAAAAGTTTAAAAGTTATTTTAAATTAGAAAAAGGCTTAATTGCAATTAAAGAAAGTTTAAAAGTTAATTTGAATAAAATTGGAAGGCTAAAATGCAATTAAGGAAAGTTATTTTCTACACAGGAACCAAGAGGCCACGCGCACAATCAAACACGCAAAACCAACCATGCGATCAGGCAACGGATGGCTACGATAAGACGCGTAAGACCAAACGCGAAAAAAGAGATTGGACGCTGGATTTCAGGTGCACTACTCAGCACACCACGTGGGGACCCCCTGCTGTGTAGGCTGGCGTGTAGGGTGGGACCCACCTATCGACTGTGTATAATTTTCTCTCGATGCGCATTGCTCACCGTTGGATCAAGTGAATGGCCTAGATTTACGCGCGTGGAATCAAGCTGTCGTGCAACGACCAACTCGCCTACACTCCCGTGCGACGCGGTTCATCGCATCAAAAACTTTTATTTAACTATTTTTATGTTGTATTTTCTTAGGAAATAGAGAGAAAGAAGACAAAGAAGAAGAAGGAAAGGGAAGAAATTTATTTTTCATTGAGTAATCATGAAAGAATTTCTCCTAATATTTTTTTTCTTTTAAATTTTATTTCTCTGAAATGTTTGATTGTTGTTGTGTTGTAATTTTAATTTCTGATATGAACTAATTTATTTGTTCTAGGGTTGCAGTGTAGCCTAAATTATGAAACTTGAATTAATTATTTTTGAATGATTTATGGAACGGTTTTAAGTTGTTTATTTTATCTGTGCTTAATGCTTTTAATTATTGAAAGACTAATTAATTGATCTGTGACACTTAAATAAACTTGGAAAATGCACTTTTGTGTGTTACTCGTGATAAAATAACGTATATATATAAGGGATACGAATATACTTTTATTGTATGTGTAACTATTTGAGAACTTAGAACTTAATAAATCTGGTTGAATTTAATTCTCATAGGAATATAGTGAATTATTTTAGCGAGATGTGTCTGTATGAAGCTCGGAAGAGATATATGGATAAATTAGGAGTTCTTGATTAACAACTTAAAATACGAGAACATATATCAAGAGAAAATAAAATGTTCAAGTGGATTAATTTGGTGAAACTACAATCCTAGAATTTTCTTACAAACTGTTATAAAAATTAGTTAGTCAAACTGCATCAAATTATCGAATATTTGGATAAACTCAGGTTGAAATAATTTTAGTAATTAACGAACACTAGTAACAAATCTCGGTGGGAACGATATTTTACTTATCATATTATTACTTGTTACCGTCAAAAGAGACAACAGAAGCCAACACAAAGACACAGAGTACAATAAGACTTATAGAATAAATCTTGGTAGTCTTAAGTTTTGTCTTATATGTGTAAGGTTTACATTCAAGTTTTTATTATATAGAATGTGTACATGTATTGCAATGCAAATAATATATTAGAAAAACTATGTCTCCATTTTCAATCCCTTTGTGTAATAGTAGCTGGAATGTCTTGTATGTACTATATTTGAGTTCTTATTTTATTTTATAATTGTAATTCATTTGTGTTTTGTTGGCTTTTCGTGTACAAAACAAGGAGTCTGTTTATTTTACTTAGTGTATCTACCTTCCTTTATGTAAGGTTGGTTACTGATGATTAGTAATGAACGCACATATAATTAGGTATACTTTATATGCAGGCATGTTTACACACACTCAAGGTTGGTTTTCATAGTGTGCATGCTAGGTTGAGCTTGCTCACCGATGTTGTTTTTCATGCTTTTGTCTCAATTTAGGTGCAAATATATATGGAAGTTACTAGCAATTTTAGAAACAATAAATGGGATTTTATGGAACCTCAATGAGGCACTTGTCAGACCCTTGGTGAGGTGGTTGGGGAAGGCCCTTAGTGAGGTCTTAAGAGGGTTATTGTGAGCTTAGGTGACTTCTATAAATACCTTCCTTTTCTTCTCATTTCTTATCCAAAAAACTTATAGCGAAGTTCTATCAAATTGACATCTCACTTTCTATTTTTGGATCACTCTTACCTTGAGTGTTACTCGATATTAGTGATTCGTGATGGTGTGAGAAAAACCATGCTCTTGAGTGTTGAGTACTCAAGGTTATTTTCAAGTGGGATTTATGTGAGGAGTCTATGTGGCTGTGAGTTGTGGGTCTACTGGTAGTTATAAGGATGCAACTTTTTCTTAGGTGAGAAGCCTAGGTGGCGATTATTCATGTAAGTCGATAGTTACTATGATAAAAAATTCTCAAATCATTGGCTATATGCAGTATATAGTTGACTGTGTGTCCCACATGGATAATTTGTGGTTCATGATTCGATGTGTTGATGGTGGTTGTTGGTAGTTCATGATTGAGGGTGTTCTTCACGTTCAATTGTTCACTTTACTGATCATCAGTTACTGATCATACCACACCGAGTGGTGTAGGCTTAGGAGGAAAGATGGGTTCATGTGTCGAACAAGGTTGTTCCAAAGACAACAAGCGAGGACATCAATATTTATTTTCAAACAGAGGTCCTGACTAGTAAAGGTAATGGTGGTTTTATTTCTGTCAGGATTGTAAATTTTTATTGCTTAGTGGATTTGTTTGCTACCAAATGGTTGCTATAAACAACTCGAGGATGTTACCACAAAGATAGAAGTTCTATGTGGATTTACCTCGTTATATCTAGTTTCGTGCTTGCTCCATTATTTGGCTAGTACAATTACAATTTAAACTTGGAAGAGGAATTTTTGTGTATATTGCTCATAGATAGAATGACATGTATGATGAAGGATAGGAATATACCCTAATTGTATTTGTGGCCATTTGAGAACTTAGAACGTAATGAGTCTTGGTGAATTTAATTCTCATAGGAATATAGTGAATTAATTTAGCGAGGTGTGTCTATATGGAGCTCGGAAGAGATGTATGAATAAATTAGAAGTTTTCAATTGACAAATTACATGTACTAAAAAAATATAAATCAATAAAAAATAACATGATTCGAGTGGATTAATTTGGTGAAAAACTGCAATCCTAGATTTCTTTTATTTTGTTATTAAACTTTTTTCTTAAACTTTTTTCCAAATCAACGATCGTTTTGGATAAAATCAGAGAGAGATAATTTTAGTACTCAACAAACTGTAGTAACAAATCTCCGTGGGAGCGATAACTTACTTATCAAATTTTATTACTTGTGACCATGTATGCTTGCACATTTTATGTTCTCCAAAAGAGACAACAGAGACCCTAATTTGTTTTTGTGAAATTTAATTACATAAATTAGTTTTATATATAATTATTTTTTATTAATTTTTTCTTACAATTATAATTAAATATTAATATTTTTAAATTAAGGATATCGGACTAAAAAAATTTCTTTTAAAATTAATAATGTTAATATTAATTATTTAGTCTAAAATTAAATTGATAATTTGTTAGGTTTATATATATATACCTTATTTTTGTCGATAAAAAAAAATAGGGACCCCAGCCACCACGCACATGTGGGTTTTAATTATGGAGCTTAATGTCACTAAGGCCATTTGGCCAAACAAAGAAAAACAGAACAGATCCTTTAGGCAACTTCATTTTTTTCTCATCATTTTCTCACAAAATCATCACTCATTTTTCACCTTTGTAACATTGGAGTTACTAAATTAAAGTTCTCTTCTTACTCTTTATTTATTTATAATTTTTTCTTTTTACTATTCATTATTTTAAGAATGGTTTAAATGATTCTTTAAACTCATGTAAAAAATAACACTTTTTAATAGTTTTAATTCATGAATGAGTATAGATTTAATGTTGTCATCACTATATTAATGTCTCCTATGATTTGTTTGTGTGTATTAAATATTTTAGAGAAAAACTGAAATTTAAAAACCTTAGATTTTTAGATTTCTTAACAAATATGACTAGTAATTAAATAATTTTTTTTAACTATCTTTAATTAAACTAATTTTTTTAGTAATTAGTAAATATGATATTAGTTTAAATATACTAGGAATTTAGAAAGAGAGTATGAAACTTTATTTTAGAACTTAGGTTTTAGTGTGAATTGTAGTTAAGTTGTCTGTAAATTGTAAAATTATGTGGTTTTATAAATGTGAATTAATAAAAGGTGGTACTTCTGCGGAGCCTATTGATGGTTCTTGAACCTTCAAGCTGGTTTGGTTCACTAAGTAAACACATTTTATTCAAATTTTATAAGTACTTATTTATTGTGTTAATAATAATTAAGTTTAATAAGTTTTCACAAGTTTATTTTTATCTTATTAGCATGAGTATTTTATGTTGAGAAAGTAAATAATTGACTTTTATGTAAATTTAGAAGTTTTATTCATATTTATGAAATAAATACAGATTTTGATTAGAAACATAAAATATTATATTTTACTTTTACTAGTAATATTCAAGAATATTATTATTATGTCCATTCAAAATCATTTACTCATATTTATATCTTAATATAAACAACAATATTTTGGTATATTTTATATACTAGTGAGCATTATTGTTATTTTTAAACCATCAAGCAAGCATTGTCCCTCAAATTCAATAGTAATAGAATAAATAAATAATGGGTAATTGTGTGCACGTGTATGTCTATCACACATGTAATTAAGACAGAAATTCCCTCAAATTCAAAAGTAATAGAATAAATAAATAATGGGTCATTGTGTGCACGTGTATGTCTATCACACATGTAATTAAGACTTTTCTGTCTGCTTATGCAAAGAACTCTACATAGGTATGACTAGTTTTTCCCCAAGTGTAAGTTTTGTGAGGTTTTTTTTTAGTAAGTTATGACATGTAAACTATTTACATATATTTTACATGCATAAATATACTACTTACATTTATATATTCAAATTTCTAATAAAGTTTATGTATAATTTTTCTAAACTTGTCAACGTATTTTTACTTATCCTATTTTCTTTTAATTTTTTTCCCTCAAATAACAATAGTTTTCATTGAAGCCTTCGGTATCATTTTAGAAGGATATCAACATCAATTTACTGATTTTATTTTGTATGATTTCTCTTCCTTTTTGGAGTTATTTGGAGTTTAATAAGTTCCTTAATAACTTCGTTATGTTATAAATTGTTTTGTGATATGTTAATAACAATGTATTATATGATAGATATCACCTTACTTGTATAACTAGTTATTTGAGCGGTCGGGTTTGGATGTTGTAAAATGAATGGATTTCATGTTTTATTTTTTAAAGGTGGGTTTAAAGTAGAAAAGCAAGAAAAATCATGTCGAATTTTTAATAGATTCTTAAATGTATTAGGACTTCTTTATGTATATATTAGTGAACTTGGGACGGGTACTAACATTTTGTATACTAATTTTAATTGTTTTATTTTAACTTAATTAATTTTATTTTATTTATTTATTTAATTACTAACTCAATTCTTTTTATTTTATTATATTTTTTATCTTTATTTTACTTTATTTTATTTTAATTTCTTTTTATTAATATTTTATTCTGTATTTCAATATATTAACATATTTCCTGTATAATATATTTTCTTTTCTTTTACTAACTTCGATGCTTATTTAACTTCTATTATCTAACCAATTGCTTGTATGATATATATTGTCTTTTTATTATTTATTCACTTTTCTTTTTATTTTATTAATTCTTTTTATTTCTTTTGTTATTTATTTTTGTTTCTTGTTTACTTTTTGTTTCATTTCTTTATTTTTCTTTTGTTATTTGATTTCAACTTTTTATTATGTACTTACTTTTTTTATTTTTGATATTTCTTTTTATTTTTCTAATCTGTTAGTTATTTTTGTTTGTTTTAGTTGCATTTCTTTATTGTATATATTTTTTTTATTTTCTCTTATTTGTTTATTTTATTTTATTTTTACTTATTTTGTTATTTATTTGTTTTCTTTCATTTTTATTTTTTTCTTATCATAATTGTTTAGTATTATTTTAATTTAGTAGTTAGTATTATGTTTGTTATATTACAAAAAACAAATATGAACTTATCTCTAAAGATTATGAAAGTTTTAATATCAATATCATCATTGGTGATTAAAAAGAGATAAATGCTAAGTTTACCAAGGTATAAACATTAATTTAATGCCTAATTCATTATACTTGTAGTTAGGAGTGAGTGATTTAAAACTAACAACCATGTCTACAGGATAAATCTCAAATATATCCAAAGAGATACGGTAAAAGATTTAATGGTATAGGTAGATAATCTTATCATATCTACAGATTTTGTAATTACAGATGTGTAAGAATCCTAAATTTGGACAAGAAGCCCAATGTATTTCTTGGTAGGCCATTCATGGCCTATGTTGTGTGTTTTACAACACACAAAAAACGTGCAAGCATACACGGTCACAAGTAATAAATTTGATAAGTAAGTTATCGTTTCCACGGAGATTTGTTACGATAGTTTGTTGAGTACTAAAATTATCTCTCTCTGATTTTATTCAAAACGATCGTTGATTGTCACAAATTTAAGAAAAGAGTCTAAAAACAAAATAAAAGAAATCTAGGATTATAATTTTTAACCAAATTAATCAACTCAAATCATTTTATTTTCTTTTGATTTATATTTCTTAGTACATTTAATTTGTCAACCGAAAACTTCTAATTTTATTCATACATCTCTTCCGAGCTCCGTACAAACACACCTCGTTAAATTAATTCACTATATCTCTATGAGAATTAAATTCACCGAGATTCATTACGTTCTAAGTTTTCAAATGGCCACACATATAATTAGGGTATATTCCTATCCTTCATCATACATGTCATTCTATTTACGAGCAATATACACACAAATGCCTCTTCCAAGTTTATTTATGTGCCACAGATCGTTTTGATAAGATTCGTAAATAATCAAAAAACATTAAGCACAAAATAGAACGAAAAAAATCGAACGTCTTATAAATCTATCAAAAATAATTAAAATAACAGCTTCATAAATTAAGATCAAATGCAACCCTAGAAAATATAAATTACTTCATAAAATTAAATTAAAAATTACAACAGATTCAGAAAAATAAGATGAAGAAGATAGAAAATTAAAGCATCAATTAAAACAAATATTTGGCACACGTAGAACACAACAAAAGCCAAAAAATGGCTTCTGCATGTTCTGCAGTCCAAAACCAAGCAACACAAAATAATCTCCAAAACTAAACTCTCCAAAACTCCCAAAAAACTTCTTTACTCTATCATCTTCTCTCCTATTTATAGCTAAAAATAATACATAAAATATTACATTTTTTATTTTATTTTTTTATAAAAACGTGTAAAAAATTCGTATCGAAAAATAAAAATCACGCGTATCGATTTTTCGATATCGAAAATATTAATTAATTCACGCGTGAGATAGGGCGCCGATTCTGCATTTTTTTAATTCATTATGCATGCCACGTGTCAGCGTCTGATTCGCTGAAAGGAATTAATGCGGACACGTGGCAGCTTCTGTTGGCTACGGGAACGGGCGCACGATGGATTGTCGCGCGGGGGGAAACGGCTACACATGGGCTTGATCCTATGCTTTCGCGCTCATCGTAACATGCCACGTGTCATAATATTATTGGCTTAAAAATAAAGTGTGACACGTGGCATTTTTTGATTCGCGGAAGGATCCAGAAGGACACGTGGCAGCTTATGATTCGTTGAAAATCCGGTTGTACGCAGAGATTAGCGCACGGGATCAGAGGCACACATAAGTGGGGGACAGCGGCTGGACGCGGCGCCCGAGTGGGTCCCACTGCACGCCGGCCTGCGCAGCAGGTGGGCCCCACTCGGGCGCCGAGCCGCGTGAAACAGAATCTGCACACACGCGATTTGGTCGGGCGTGATCTGGACGCACGCATCGTAGCCGTTTCTTCTTTGATCATATGGTCCACGTTTGGTGCGTGGTGTATGGTGCGTGGTTCTTCTTATCTCTGCAAAAAATTAAACTTTCTTAATTGCATTTTGACCCACAAATTTATTTCAAATTACATTTTCAACTTTTTTTAATTACAGTTTAGCCCTTATCTAATTTAAATTTAATTTTTAAACTTTTAATAATTAAAATTAAGCCCGATTTAACTTTAAATTATATTTTTGACTTTTATAAATTGCAATTAAACACTCTTTTATTTGAAATTATATTTTTGGACACAAATTTGTAAGTAAGTACATTTTCGATACAAATTATTTAATTTTCATAAAAAACATAAAAAACAGTAAATACTAATTTATTCATCGAAAATTAAATAAAAACATTAAGAACATAGCAATTATAATTAATAAAATAGGTGAAAATAACTATATAAAATACAGTTATCAGCCTAAACCACATATTATTTAATATTTATAAAGTTAGTTTATCACAAACTCAATGACAAATGTGACATTGAATGAATTAAATTATACAACTTATAATCCCACTAAGAAGTGTCTTGTTAAGATGTTAAACTAGGGCTTGATAGGTGGCAGCACATCATTTTTGGCAATGTTCTTTTCTTTTAATTAACTTGCTTTTGGATTTTACCTTGTTTTATGTCATCTTATATTTTATTTAATTTATTTTATTTTAGTTTATTTTTTCGATTTATGTGAACCTCATGTTTATTTCATTTATAATTTTTAAATTTAGAATTGTTTATTGAGATGCGATATATGAGAAGTACACAACATTATGTTAGTGCGATAAAATTGTTTAAGATAATGGATATATGATGCGGACCCTTTAGGCAATCAACCCTAGGAACCCACGAACTCAAAAGAATAGGAATAATCAATTTGTTAGAAATGTGTTGAAGATGATTGGATTAGAACCCTAAAGAAACAAGGTCCTTTGAGACGCCACAAAGGATGATCAGTCCCTTTGATAAGTTAAATTCAAGTATTCAATCAAGAAAACAAGAAGGGAAATAAAAAAAGCTTTCTAAAATAAACATGATAAATGATAAAAGTTCTACCTCCAAATTACATAGTTGCTCCTTTCTATAAGCAACAAACCCTATAAGAAAACCCTAAACGAAATGAGCCTATTTAGTTATGGATTGAGCCTAATCAATCCTTAAAAAATAAAAGACTAAAAAGACTTATGATAAATAAAACATAAAAGGCCCATAATTCATTAAAACAAAAATTGATTCCTAAATTAATCCTTGCATCCAACTTGATCTTCCAAATCAATCTCTTGTATAAAAAGATAATTGACTATCCTTGTTGAAGCTTTGAAATATTCGAATTTAGTTTTAGAATCTTCTAGCACAGCCTCTTCGTATTGTACTCCCATGATTAAGCCTTGCAAAGCTTCTTTAATCCTCTTTGTCTTTTCCCTAACCATTGGACTGCCAATTTCTTACAAAGGATCTTGAGAATATTTTGGAACATCAACTTGGTTAGAACCTCGATCTCCATTATTCCCCTCCTCTTAGAAAAGCTTCATCCTTGAATCTTAATTAAACATAATGGCATTACTAACCACTCATACCATCCATATTTAGTCTTAAATGTAGTTTTCCATTCATCTCCATCTCTTATGCGAATTGTTATCTTGTTAATAGCTCGATAATCCACACACATGTGGCATGATCTATATTTCTTTGGGACTAAGATGACAGGAAATAAACATGAGCTGAGACTCTTCCTTACAAATCCCTTTTGCAGTAACTCATCCACTTGCCTTTGTATCTCCTTCATTTCCCTGGGATTATCTAGTGTAGAACCTTTAGGTAAACAACCTAGGAACACACGAACTCAAAGGAATAGGAATAGAAATAATTGATTTGCTAAGAATGTGTTGAAGATGATCAGATTAGAACCCTAAGGAAATGAAGTCCTTAAAACTAAATATTGAGATGCCACAAAGGATAATCACTCCCTTTGATAAGTTGGATTCAAGTATTCGATCAAGAACACAAGAAGACAAAGCAAGAAGCTTTCTGAATTATTTTTTTTTCATTAATGAATATTCGCTCTTGCATCCACATTATATAGTTGTTCATATTAATAAGCAAGAAACCCTAAAATAAAAAACCCTAGATGGAACTAGCCTAATGGACCTATTTAGTTGTGGATTGAGCTTAATCCAACCTTAAAAATAAAAGACTAAAAGACTTAAAATAAAAAATCCCACAATTCACTAAAATAAAAATTACTAAACATAAAAGACCCATAATTAAATAAAAGACTAAGACTTAAAATAAAAGCCCACAATTAACTAAAATAAAATTACTAAACATAAAAAGCCCATAATTAGCTAAAATAAAAATATTACTTCCTAAATCAATCTTTGCTCCCAAATTGATCTTCCAAATCTATCCCTTGCATAAAAAGGTGATAGACCATCCTTGGTGAAGCTTTAGAATCTTCAAATTTCGTTTTTCATTCTACTAACATAGCCTCTTTATATTACACTTCCATGATCAAGCCTTGCATAGCTTCCTTCATTCTCTTAGTCTTTGCCCTAATCATTGGAGCGCCAATTCCTTGTAAAGAATCTTAAAAATATTTGGGAACATCAACTTGATCAGCACCTTGATCTCCATTATTCCCCTCGTCTTTGAAAATATTCATCCTAGAATAATCTACATCAATCAAAGATAAATCAGTGACATTAAAATTTGCGCTAACATTACCATAGTCACTTGGAAAATGTATCTTGTAGGCATTATTATTGATCCGTTCCAAGACTTGAAAAGGTCCATCTCCTTGAGGCTACAATATTGTTTTTCGTTGTGTGGAAAACCTCTCCTTATACATGTGCACCCAAACCCAATCTCCAAATTGGAAAAAAAAACTTCAAACGCCCCTTATTGGCTTTCTTAGCATATTGCTCATTCTTCCTTTCAATGTTGGCTCAAACTCAACCATGTAAATCCTTCACAAAATCTGCCTTTTTCTTACCATCAAGATTAGCATGCTCATTAGTAGGCAAAGGTAAAATATCAATAGGTGTTAAAGGATTAAAGCCATAAAAAAATTCAAAAGGAGAAAATGAAGAAGTAGAATGAACAGTCCTATTATATGCAAACTCAATGTGTGGCAAACACTTCTCCTACTCCCTTATATTCTTTTAAATGATAGAACACATCAAAGTAGTGAGTGTCCTATTAACTACTTCAGTTTGACCATCCATTTGAGCTTGTGCAACAATGGAAAATAATAGTTTAGTTTCTAGTTTATTTCATAATGTGCACCAAAAATGAATTAGGAACTTAACATCTCTATCACTAACAATTTTCTTAGGCAGCCCATGCAAACAAACCACTTTAAAGAAAAAATCAGCAATATGTGTTGCATCATTGGTTTTAGAACATGCAATAAAATGAGTCGTTTTACTAAACCTATCAACAATAACAAAGATGCTATCCTTACCACTTTGAGACCTTGGTAATCCTAAAACAAAATACATAGATATATCAATCCAAGGTTGATTAGGTACAAGTAAAGGGGTATACAAGCCATGTGGTTTAGCTTTAGATTTTGCTTGCCTACATGTAATGCACTTTTCGCAAATAGATTGCACATCATGCTTCCTATTAGGCCAATAAAAATGCTCATGTAAAATATCTAAAGTCTTTAGAACACCAAGGTGACCCATCAAACCTCCTTCATGACTTTCCCTAACAAGAAACTCACGAAAAGAACAAATAGGCACACATAATTTATCTTTCATGAATAGAAATCCTTCATTTTTATAAAAATCACCAAACGCATACTTATCACATGTATTCCATACTTGGAAAAAATTAGAATCATTAGCATACAATTCCTTAAGCAATTCAAAACCAAGTAATTTAGTTTACAATGAAGTAAGTAATACGTACCTCCTCGACAATGCATCAGCCACAACGTTGTCCTTCCTATGATTGTATTTGATTATGTAAGGAAACATTTCTATAAACTCCAATCACTTAGCATGTCTTTTATTAAGCTTACCTTGGGTCTTCAAAAACATCAATCTCTCATGATCGGAATGAATGATGAATTCCCTTGGACATAAGTAATGCTGCCATGTTTGAAGAGTTTTCACTAATGCATAAAGCTCCATGTCGTAAGTAGGATAATTCAACAATGCCCCACTTTTATTTTCGCTAAATATGAAATTGGTTTGGAATCCTGCATTAAATAGCTTCTATGCCAATCCTTGATGCATTACATTATATCTCAAAAGCTTTATCAAAGTTAGGGAAACAAAATAAATGTGCAATTGTTAGTTTATGTTTTAAAGTGTTAAACATTCTATCAGGCACATCATCCCACTTAAAAATAATATTCTTTTTAACAAGTTCATTTAAAGGTGAAGTAATAGAACTAAAATCTTTAACAAACTTTCGATAAAAACTTGCTAAACCATGGAAACTTCTTACCTCATTTGCATTCTTAGGCGTAAGTCAATCTCTTATTTCCCTTACCTTTTCTTCATCAACACTAATACGCTATGAACTAAAAACAAATCTAAGAAACATAACAGATTCCATGCAAAATTTGCACTTTTTAAGATTAGTATACAACTTGTTCTCTCTCAGCACACTAAAAACTGCTTGTAAGTGGTTCCTGTAAATTTTTTCTATAGATTAAAATATCATCAAATTAAACTACCACAAATTTCCTTATGAAATCATGCAAGATATGGTTCATTAACCTTATGACTGTACTAGGTGAATTAGTTAAACCAAAAGGAATTACTAACCATTTATACAATCCATATTTAGTCTTTAATGCAGTTTTCCATTCATCCCCTTCTTTCATGCAAATTTGATAATAGTCATTCTTTAAGTCAATTTTGGAAAACAAATGAGAGCCATGCAACTCATCAAGCATATAATATAACCTGGGGATAAGATGTCTATACTTTACCATTATCATGTTAATAGGGCGACAATCTACACGTATGTTCCATGTTCCATATTTCTTTTGGACTAAGATGATAGGAAATGAACATGGGCTGAGACTATCCCTTATAAATCCCTTTTGCAGCAACTCATCCACTTGCCTTTGTATCTCCTTCGTTTCCTGAGGATTATCTCTGTAAGCAATTCGATTTGGTATTGTAGATTCGGGTGTGAAGTCTATTTGATGCTCAATTCCTCTCAAAGAAGATAATCCATGGGGAATTTCTTCAGAAAATAGATCCTCAAAGTCTTGCAATAAAGACACAACATTAGAAAAAGATGAGTTAAGATCATTATTAGAAAGATAAATATCCTTGTACATAAGTATGTACTTGTGACCATGCCACAATTACACTCTTAATCTCATGTTTCTCAGCAAATGCACTCTCTTTTGTGCTCACTTTTTTCTCAGTTTTGATTTTCCTCTTTCTCACACCTTTATTTTTTCTCAATTTTCACTCTCTTTCTATCCTAATTTGATCTTCATAAGCTTGCATAGGTTTGAGAGGAGCTAATACAACTTTTTTATTTTCCATTTCAAAAGAATAACTATTTTTGTAACCATCCTATGACACCTTCCTATCAGACTGCCATAGTCAGTCGAGCAATATATGAGTATCATACATTGGTGCCACATCACAAAGAACCTCATCTTCATATTTTTCAATTGAGAAAGGAACCCAAACTTGTTTATTAACCTCCACTTCTCCACAATCATTCATCCATGGTAGCTTGTATAGTTTGGGATGCTTCTGCCACTTCAAATTTAAATTTTCTACCAACAAGATACTAGCAACATCAGTACATCTTGCACTATCAATAATTAATGCACATACTTTATCCTTTACATGGAATCTTGTGAGGAAAATATGATCATAGTGCTTGTCTTCTTGCTTTGCCTTCTAGTGTTCTTGATTTAATACTTGAATTTGACTTATTAAAGGGAGTGATCACCCTTTTTGGCATCTCAATATTTGGATTTTGAGGACCTTTTTTCCATAGGGTTCTAATACGATCATCTTCAACATGTTCTTAGAAAATCAATCGTTTCTATTCCTTTGAGTTCGTGGGTTCCTAGGTTGTTTGCCTAAAGGGTCCGCATCAATCTTTATTTATTGTACTCTTTAGTCAAGAGTCATTTTTAGAGTCCTCTTTGGGTCAAGATTCTTTCTTTAGAGTCCTCTTTGGACCTTATTTCTTTAGAGTCCTTTTTGGACTTTCCTTATGTGATACTTTGTTATTAAGTTTTTAGAATTCTGAATTTGAGATTGTCACCATTAAATGGTTACTTCTTGAGATTAATTGGATTATTTGATGTTGTTAAGAGCACAAAGGAGGTTGCCGTGAGCTTTGAGTAGTAAACAAAACAGAGCAGAAATAATGTTTAAAAAAGAAAGGCGAAAATAGTGAAGAAAAAAAGAGGCCAAAATAGTAAAAAAAAAAAAAAAGGTCAAAATAGTGAGAGAAAAAATGAGTGATAACAATCTAATTTCAGAGCGAACATGTGAGAGAATCTGTGAGTTATCTCATTTTTTTCTACAGTTTGAAAACATGAGTAAGGAAGGAAGATAACATAAGAATTTGGATGATTTATAATCCTCTTATTATTAATAAGCAAGAAACCCTAAAAGAAAAAAAAATCCTAGATGGAATGAGCCTAATGGGCCTATTTAGTTTTGGATTGAGCCGAGTCCAACCTTAAAAATAAAAGACTAACAGACTTCAAATAAAAACCCCACAATTAACTCAAATAAAAATTTCTAAACATAAAAGGCTCATAATTAAATAAAAGACTAAAAGACTTAAAATAAAAATCCCACAATTCACTAAAATAAAATTAGCTAAACAAAAAAGGCCCATAATTAATTAAAGCAAGAATATTGCTTTCTAAATTAATCCTTGAATCCAATTTATTATTTCAAATCTATCCCTTGTGTAGGATCTTGAAAATATTTGTAGATTTTGAGAATATTTGGAATATATGTAAACATAAACTTGGTTGGCACCTCAATCTCCATTATTCCTCTCCTTTTCGAAAAGATTTGTTCTTGAATCTTAGCTTTATAGGCAGGTCGATTTGGTAATGCCAATTCTGGTATAAAGTCTATTTGATATTGTATGCCTCACAAAGGATCTAATCTATGGGGAATCTCTTTAGGAAGTTCATCCTCAAAGTCCTGCAATAAAGATACAACAACATAAGACAAATATGAGTTAAGATCGTTAGTAGAAAGATAAATATCATTGTACATAAGTACAAGTACTTGTTGCCTTGCCACCATTACACTCTTAATCTCATGTTTTTTCAGAAAATCCACTCATTCTTTTATTTCCTCTCCTTGCACACTTTTTTCTCTTTTTTGCTCACTTTTCTCCCTTTTGTGATCTCTTTTCTCTCTTCTATACTCACTTTTCTCTCCTTTTTTTATTTTTCTATTGCTCACTCTTTTGTTTTTATCTCAATGTGTACTCTCTTTCTATCCTAATCTGGTCCTTATAAGCATGCAAAGGTTTGAGAGGGGCTAATACAACTTTTCGATTGTTCATTTCAAAAGAGTAACGATTTATATACCCATCATGCATCATCCTCCTATCAAACTGCCATGGTCGGCCAAGCAAAATTAGAGTAGCATACATTGGTCCCACGTCACAAAGAACCTCATCCTCATACTTGCCAATTGAAAAAGGAACCCAAACATTTTTGTTGACATCACTTCTCCACATTAGTGTAGGTCCCACTATCAATAATAACCATGCAAACCTTATCCTTCACATGGCATCTTGTGTGAAAAATATTCTCACATTACTCCTCATCTCCTTCACTCTTAGGCTATATATTGAAGGCTCTCCTTATGATTATTAATTCCCCATGAATAGGTTCTTCTAATTCTACATTAAAACAATCCTCCAATTGTGGGATTTCATCATCAGTTGAACTAGCACTCTAAATTTCTCTATTATCATGTACAACCATAACCCTTTTGTTTGGGCATTCTGAAGCAATATGTATGATTACTTGGCAAGTAAAACACTTAATATCACATAACCTAGTAGGAGTTTTTGTTTCAGGTTTACCTTTAGGAACAATGTTGTCTCTTTAAGAGAACATGAATGTGCAAGTATACACGATCACAAGTAATACTGATAAGTAAGATATCATTCCCACAAAGATTTGTTACTAATCTTTGTTAAGTACTAAAATTGTTTCAATCTGATTTTATCCAAACAGTTGATAGTTTGATGCAGTTTAACTAACTAATTTGTATAACAGTTTATAAGAAAATTCTAGAATTACAGTTTCACCAAATTAATCCACTTGAATCTTATTATTTTCTCTTGATTTATGTTCTTGCATTTAATTTGTCAACCAAGAACTCCTAATTTATCCATATGTCAATTAATTAATCTTCTAACAATCAAAAGCATTAAGCACAGATAAAATAAACAACATAAAAACGTTCCATAAATCATTCAAAAATAATTAATTCAAGTTTCATAATTTAAGCAACACTGAAACCCTAGAACAAATAAATTACTTCATAGCAAAAATAGATATTACAATACAAAAATATTTATACATTTTAGAGAAATAAAATTAAAAGAAAAAGATTAGAAGAAACTCTTTCACGATTTCTCAATGAAAAATAAAATTCCATCCCTTTTCTTCTTCTTTGTTGTCTCCTTTCTCTGTATTTTTCCCTAATAAAATAACAACATCATCCAAAAATGTAGCTTCTACGTGTTCTATCTATCTTTTCAAACACGTAGGGAAAACTAAAAAAACACAAAAACTAAAAACTAAAAACTCAAAAACTCAAAAACTAAAAAAACTCTCTTCTTCTTCCCCCGCATCTCCAAAATATACATCCCCTCCTCAAAACACACGTGCAGTGGGAGACAAAGCGTGAAAAACGCAACTGGTGAGAGAAATATTCTGCGATTTTTATTTTACAATACGCGTGACACGTGGCGAGATATGACTCGCTGGAAAAACAATAAGACATGTGGCAGCTTCGTATTAGGCAGGATGAGATGGTGCACACGGCTTTGGTAGAGTGCGTCACACGAGGTACATACACGCTGGTCTGTGCACAACAGCTGGCCTCCACTCATGTGGAGCATGGGACTCACGCACGATCTGACCCATTCGTGATTTGATCTAACGGTGGGTGAGGGAGACACGTCTAAGGGAATCATCTATGCAGGCAGGTGGGCCTTATTCTATGTATTGGACTGCGTAGGCAGGTGGACCCTACTCTATACGCACAGTAGTGTGCCATAACTAGAAACGTGTACAATCGCATGTGTAGCGCATGCATCTCACTCGCCTCATCCTCACCATTGATTTTCTGATCTGACAGTGCATGTGGCGCATTGACAATGATGCGTGTGGTAGTCCTTCTCTACGCAGAAAAACAAAAGTTTTGTTTAATTGCATTTAAGCCTTTAATTTAATTCAAATTAAATTTCCAACTTTTGTTATTTGTAATTAAGTCTTTTTTTTTACTTAAAATTCTTTAATTTTCCCTAAAAATATATTCACTAAAAAATAACAATAAATATTAATTTAAGAACTTAAAATTAATTAAAAACATTAAAAACCTAGTAATTATAATTAATAAATTGGACAAAAATAACTCTAAAACATAGAGTTATCACACCCTCAAACTTAAGATTTTGCTAGTCCTCGAGCAAAAGGAATGAAATAAAACTAGGATACATTCACTTAAAATAGTGATTTTCAAAACATTTCTCATTGGTCATATAAATAACATAACTCAAAAAAATACAAAATATTTATATAAGCTTCGAAGGTAATTCAAAAGTATGTTACATTTTCACATTGAATTTTCTTCTGTATGTGAAGTCTTTTCATAATTCATCACATGAAATCCATATGAGTTTATGCAAATATGTAACGAATTAATTTTAATGAAATCACAAATCTCATAAGTTTGTTTTTCACTTCTCTCTACACTAATATAAACAAACACAAAACGAAAAATTAATAGGACTCTATTAAGCTTGTAATGTAAGACTTAGGTAAAGGTAGGATAAAAGATAATATTTTGCTCAAAATTTTCCTAAACACATCATTTTAGGATTGAAACAAGATACCTTCTAACATCTCAATGAATACATCCCAATTTGGGATTTAACTTCACATGCAACAATCATTTTTTTCTTTTCTTTTCTCTTTTTTTTTCTTCTCTTTTTTTTTCTTTTTCGATATATATTTAACAAATTACTAACAATGGTCACATTTTAGGGAGATAAGGAATATCGATATATATCTATATATATCTTTGAATAGGCTTTGAGAGGAGACAAAAATATATCAATAAACATAAAAGCTCAAAAGGGGATAGAAAGGCTCAAACGATCCAAAGATGACCTAAATCATTTCCTTAGTTAAGTGTTGTCTAGGATTTCACCTCGAGAGAAAATTAAACAAATTCTAAAACTTGTGACACCAAAGAATATCAATCAAATTTCATATTCACATAAACCTTCTCTAAATTAGCATAACAACTCAAAGATCAAGACTAGTGCTCATAAATAGATATTTCGGTAAAAATGAAACTTACTCAAAAATTACACCCAAACTTAGACAATATTCAAATTTTTCAAAGAGTTATGCATTACTTCAACCGAAGAAATAAAAAAAATACATCACTATGAAAAGCATAACATATTCTCGTGTTTTGATCAACCAAAACAAACAAAGTAACACAAACAACAATATCAAGAAAATATTTCAATTAAGTTTATTCTCTCCACCCCCAAACTTAATATGCACATTGTCCTCAAAGTGTGAAAATAAGAGAACAAAGGAGATGGGTTAAAAGAAACTTCCCTGGTTGGTGAGTTGGCTTCTGAGATTGAAATCCCCCAATAGCTTTACTTCTTCCAATTTGCACCTATCAAACAAAATAGAGAAATAGAGAAATATTCAAACTAATATGTGTTCAACTAAGTAAAATAAAAAAACTCAAACACATGGGTTGCCTCCTAAGAAGCTCTTGATCTAAAGTCATCAGCTTGACTTCCTGTTTCTTTGCTTCTGATCGGGTCAGATAAAAAAATGGTGGACTTTTGACGATCAATGTCACCTCCCCAATAATGTTTGAGTCTTTTCCCATTCACTTGGAAAGTATTTTGTGATTCTTCACCTTTAATCTCAATAGCTCCATATGGGTGCACTTTGGTAATAATGAAAGGCCCTGACCACTTAGATTTAAGTTTTCCTAAGAAGAACTTCAAACGAGAGTTGAAGAGCAATACTTTCTGTCCTATTTCAAAGTGTCGATGCAAGATCTTAATGTCATGCCATCTCTTCGTCTTCTCCTTATAAATCATAGAATTTTCATATGCTTGTAGACGAATCTCATCCATCTCATTGAGTTATAGAAGATGTTTTTTGCTTGTGGCTCTGCACTCAAAATTCAAATTCTTGATTGCCCAATACGAATGGTGCTCTAATTCAACTGGGAGATGACAAGATTTCCCAAAAACTAACCGATATGGGGACATCCCAATGGGTGTCTTGTATGCTGTCCGATATGCCTAAAGTGCATCCTCCAACCTCTTAGACCAATCCTTCCTAGAAGGATTTACTATCTTCTCAAGAATCCTATTCACCTCTCTATTTCATATCTCAACTTTCCCACTTGTTTGAGGATGGTAAGCAGTTGCGATCTTGTGAGTGACCCGATATTTGGCAAGGAGGGCTTCAAAATATTTGTTGCAGAAATGAGTAAAAATGTTTTTTTAAGAAATTCAACACCACCTTGGAGTCATTGGTAGGCAAGGAAACTACTTCTACCCACTTAGAAATATAATCCACAGCAACAAGAATGTAGAGGTTGTTGTAGGAAGAGATAAAAGGTCCCATGAAATCAATACCTTAAACATAAAATATTTCCACCTCAAGAATGTTGTTTAGAGGCATCTCATTTTTCTTGGAAATGTTACCAATTATTTGGCACCTATCACAGTGTGAGACAAAGAAATGTGCATATTTAAATAGATTTGTCCAGTAAAAACTGGATTGAAGAACCTTAGCCACTGTTCTTTCTCCTCCAAAATGACCCCCATAGGCTGAAGAATGACAATGCCTAACTATGTCTTCAATTTCTTCCTTTGGAACACACCTTCTAATAATTTGATCTGCACATTGCTTAAACAAGAAAGGCTCATTCCATAAATAGTACTTGACATCGTGTAAGAATTTCTTCTTCTGTTGGAAAGATAAATAAGGTGGAAGCATATTGCTTACAATATAATTAACATAGTCTGCGTACCATGGCACACTTCTATAATCAAAGGAAAATAGTTACTCATCTGGAAAGGTCTCACCAATGATAGTCTTGTCCAAGACACCATAGTTATTCTCCAATCTAGATAGATGATCTGCCACTTGATTCTAGGTTCCCTTCTTATCCTTGATCTCCAAATCAAATTCTCGCAGTAGGAGTATCCATCTAATCAATCTCGGTTTTGCATCTCTCTTAGCAATAAGATATTTTATGGTAGAATGATCAGTGTAAACTATCACCTTAGTACCAATTAGATAGGATCAGAACTTTTCAAAAGCATATACAACAACAAGTAATTCTTTTTCTATGGTAGTATAAGTAAGTTGAGCATCGGTCAAATTTTTGTTGGCATAGTAAATGGCATGGAAAACTCTCTCTTTTCGTTGTCCCAAAATAGCTACAACTGCAAAGTCACTAGTATAACACATGAGCTTAAAAGGTAGATTCCAATTTGGTGTAATAATGATGGGAGCAATGATCAGTTTATCTTTCAATTCCCGAAAAGCTTCTAGAAAATTTTCATCAAACGTGAATTTCGTATCTTTCTCCAAAAAATTGCAAAGAGGCTTAGAGATCTTGGAAAAATCCTTGATGAACCGCCTGTAGAATCCCACATGACCAAGAAAACTTCTAATTCCTTTGACAAATGTTGGAGGTGGTAGCTTCTCAATAGTCTCAATCTTTTCCCTATCCACTTCAATTCCTTTCGAAGAAATTAGATGGCCGAGAACAACACCTTCTTGTACCATGAAATGACACTTTTTCCAAGTTAACACCAAGTTTGTCTCTTCATATCTTTGTAGGACCAAAGAAAGGTTATGCAGGCACATATCAAATAAATCACCAAACACTGAGAAGTCATCCATAAATACCTCAATAAAATTTTCCACTATGTTTGAAAAGTTAGCCATCATACACCTTTGCAAAGTAGCTGGGGCATTGCAAAGTCCAAAAGGCATTCTCTGAAAAAATAAAAAGTTCCATATGGACAAGTGAAAGTGGTCTTCTCTTGATCCTCATGAGCGATAGAAATTTGGTTGTATCCAGAATATCCATCCATGAAACAATAGAACGAATTTCCTGCCAATAGTAGGCTTGTAATCTTCCTCAAACAAGATCTTGTGCATGCATAATGAAGGGCTAATCCCTTTAATATCCGCTATAGACCACCCCAAAGCTATCTTGTAATTTCTCAACACTCTTAACAACTTTTCTTGATCTTCATCTAGAGAGGATGAAATAATCACAAGCAGAGTAGAAATTTCACCCAAATAAGCATATCGTAGATGGTTAGGCAATGGCTTAAACTCTAATAATGGTTATTTTCCATAGATGGCTGCAAATGAGTAGATTTAAATGGTGTTACAACTTATGATGCATCTACTTTAGTTTGCGAACTAAAGAGTGGTGGAGATTCTTTAAGTAACTTAAGATACTCAGGAGATTCAAGGTTATCAATAACATTAGCATTCATAAGCGCAACTTCCAAAGAATTAGTAGTCAAGTTTTCCATGAAGTTTCTTTCAACTCATTCACCATGTCAACTCTAAAACAATCATTAGATTCACCTGGAAATTTCATAGCTTTATAAACATTGAAAGTTACCTCTTGGTCTTGAACTCTCATGGTGAGCTCCCATTTTTGAACATCAATCAAAGTCCTACCTGTTGCTAAAAATGATCTCCCAAGAATGATATGGATCTCTTTGTCTTCCTCCATATCAAGGATTATGAAATCTGTAGGAAAGATAAATTGTCTACCTTCACAAGCACATCCTCTATAATGCCTCTTGGGTACTTCAAATACCTATCTGTAAGCTGAAAAGTTACAGTGGTTGGGTGTGCTTCTCCTAGTCCAAGTCTCTTATAGATCGAAAGTGGCATCAAATTAATGTTGGCATCCAAATCACATAGAGCTCTACCAAATAATTTCTCACCAATAGTACAAGGAATGGTGAAACTTCTTGGATCTTTAAGCTTAGGTAGTAGCTTCTTCTGAAGGATGGCGCTACACTCCTCTATAAGAGCAACTGTCTCAAAATCACCTAACCTACTCTTTTTAGACAAGATATCCTTCATAAATTTTACATAGCTAAGCATTTGCTCCAAAGCATCAGCAAAAAGGAATGTTAATATGAAGCTTTTTAAATACTTCAAGAAACATAGAAAACTACTTATCAAGCTTTTGCTTATGGAAGCGTTGAGGAAATGGAATTGGTGGAGTGTAAGGCTTGAGATTTTCTAAAACTGGTTTCATCATAGGCTTTTCTATTGCTTCATTCTCTTTGGCTCTCTCTTCTTTTTCTGGGTCAATAGCTTCAGCAATAGGAGTTGGTAGAGAAATGGGCTTTTGTATTTCTTTCAACTCTTTTCCACTTCTGAGTGTAACTACCTTACAATGCTCTTTTCCTTCCCTCTTTGGATTGGTTTCAATATCACTAGGCAAAGCTCCCTGAGGGCGGTTGTTGATAGTAGTAGCAAGTTGACCCAATTGAACTTCAAGATTTCTGATGGATACTGCTTGATTCTGAAGAATAGTCTCATTCTTGGCCATGTATTGAGCAAACATATCTTCCAGTGATGTCTTCTTCTCCGGTGGTGGAGCTTGGTTATGAAAACTTGGAGGGTATGTAGGCTTCATAGAAGATTATTGACCTTGATTATTACTCCAAGAAAAATTAGGGTGATTCTTCCACCCTGGATTGTAAGTGTTGGCATAAGGGTTGTTTTAATTCCTATTGTAGTTGGAAACAAAATTAACAAATTTAGAGTTGTGAGGACATCTCTCATTGGCATGGCTTCCATTACAAATTTCACATGCAACAAAAAGACTCTGAATAGAATGGACACCCAGAGTATCCATCTTCTTCACCAAAGCGGTTACTTGAGCAATTAAAGCAGACAGAGCATCAATCTCGTGAATTTCAGCCACTCTCTTACACATCATCCTCTCTAATGGCCACTCGTAGTTATTGGAAGGCATTTCCTCTAATAAGTTATAGGCTTCATCAATAGATTTTCCCATAAAAGCATGACCTACTGCAACGTCAATCATGTTTTTAGTTGGACCCATCAAACTATTATAAAATGTTTGAACTTGAAGCCACTTTGGTAAACCATGGTGAGGGAATCTTCGAAGTAGCTCCTTATACCTCTCCCAAGCTTCATATAATGATTTTGAGTTGAACTGTGCAAAGGTGGTGATTTCATTCCTCATCCTTGCAGTCTTTACTGGTGGAAAAAAATTGGCTAAGAATTTTTTATCCAAATCATCCCAAGTAGTGATAGAACCACATGGCAATGAACTCAACTAACTCTTTGCCTTATCCATAAGTGAAAAATAAAAAAGTCCCAACCAGATAGCATCATCAGTGACTCCATTATGCCTAAAGGTGTCACAAATCTCTAAAAAATTGGCTATATGAGAATTTGGGTCATCGTGGGGTAGGCTTCCAAACTGAACTGACGTTTGAATCATATGAGTGATCGCATGCTTAATTTCAAAATTAATGGTCTTTTAATGCTCAAATGAATCCCACCAACCATAGGTACTGTATAGTCTCTTAAAGATCTTGGTTCTTCCACTTCAGGAATTTCCTCATCCATAATTCAATGTTTTGAAGTTTATTTCTTGTCTTTTTTAATTTTAAAATAGTTCTCTCAATTTCTAGATCCAATGGCATACAAAGTCCCAATTTATCCAAAAATGAGAAAAATAAATCTATCAAATTAAAAATAAAAGTAAACACATAAATAAAAGGTTTGAACTAAAATTAGATTGATTGGTATTAATATCAACAAAAATAGTAAAACAAATCCCTGGTAATGGCACCAAAAACTCGTTGTCTCTTTAAGAGAACATGAACATGCAAGTATATACAGTCACAAGTAATAAATGATAAGTAAGATATCGTTCCCATAGAGATTTGTTACTAATCTTCGTTAAGTACTAAAATTGTTTCAATATGATTTTATCCAAACAGTCGATAATTTGATGCAATTTAACTAACTATTTTTTATAACAGTTTATAAGAAAATTCTATGATTGTAGTTTCACCAAATTAATCCACTTGAATCATATTATTTTCTCTTGATTTATGTTCTCGTATTTTATTTGTCAACCAAGAACTCCTAATTTATTCATATGTCTCTTCCGATAACAAATAGACACATCTCGCTAAAATAATTCACTATATTTATATGAAAATTAAATTCACCAAGATTCTTTAAGTTCAAAGTTCTGAAATAGCTACACATACAATAAAGGTATATTCCTATCCCTTATATATATATATATATGTTATTCTATCCACTAGAAACACACAAAAATTTCCATTCCAAGTTCATTTAAGTGTCATATATTAATTAATTAATCTTCTAACAATCAAAACATTAAGCACAAATAAAATAAACAACTTAAAAACATTCCATAAATCATTCAACAATAATTAATTCAAGTTTCATAATTTAAGCTACACTACAACCCAAGAACAAATAAATTAGTTCATAGCAAAAATAGATATTAGAATACAAAAATATATATACATTTCAGAGAAATAAAATTAAAAGAAAAAGAATAGAAGAAACTCTTTCACGATTCCTCAATGAAAAATAAAATTCCTTCCTTTTTTTCTTCTTTGCTATCTCCTTTCTCTGTATTATTCCCTACCAAAATAAAAACATCAATCAAAAATATAGCTTCTGTGTGTTCTATCTATCTTTTCAAACACTCAGAAAAAACTAAAAAAACACAAAAACTCAAAACTCAAAACTCAAAAATTAAAAAAATATCTTCTTCTTTCCCCGCTTCTCCAAAATATACATCCCCTCCTCAAAATACGCATGTAGTGGGAAACAAAGCGTGAAAAACACAATTGGTGAGAGAAATATTCTGCATTTTTTATTTTACAATACACATGACACGTGGCGAGATATGACTCGATGGAAAAACAACAAGACACGTGGCAGCTTCGTATTTCACGGGATGAGAGGGACACGCGGCTTTGGTGGACCGCGTCACATGAGATACATACGCACTACTCTGTGCACAATAGTTGCCCTACACTCGCGTGGAGCATGGGGTTTATACATGATCTGAGCCGTTTGTGACTTGATCTAACGGTGGGTGAGGGAAACGTGTTTAAGGGAATCATCTGCGTAGACTGTTGGGCCCCATTCTACGCACTGGACTGGTGGACCCTACTCTGTGCGCCGAGTAATGTGCCATAACTGGAAATTTGTACAATCGCCTATGTAGCACGTGCATCTCACTCGCCTGATCCTCACCGTTGATTTTCTGATCTGACGGTGCGTGTGGCGTGTTGACAATGATGCGCGTGGAAGTCCTTCTTTACGTAGAAAAACAAAAGTTTTGTTTAATTGTATTTAAGCCCTCTAATTTAATTCAAATTAAATTTCCAACTTTTTTTATTTGCAATTAAGTCCTCTTTAACTTCAGATTAAATTTTAAATTTTTGTTATTTGCAATTAAGTCTTTTTTTTTTTTACTCAAAATTCTTTAAATTTCTCTAAAAATATATTCCTTAAAAAATAACAGTAAATATTAATTTAAGAACTTAAAATTAATTAAAAATATTAAGAACCTAGCAATTATAATTAATAAATTGGACAAAAATAACTCTAAAACATAGAGTTATCAAAGAACAACTGAATTGTTTAACTTCGCTTCACCTTTTGTCCTAAAGGTGGCTTTGTTATCCTTCCAAGTTGATTTCCACAAAGAACTAGAGGACAAACTAGATCTAAACCTTTTGGACTTAATTTGCTTCTCCACTTTAATGGTTTTGTACAGTAGTTCTTCCATTTCTATGTAATGTTGCAATTCAACCACATCAGCAATTTTGCCTGTTTAACCTAGCAATGAATCTGGCCATTGTCGTTTCTCTATCTTCCTCTATGTTTGCTCTAATCATGGTGATTTCCATCTCCTTAAAATAATATTCTACACTTATGGAACATTGGACCAGCCCTTGTAACTTTCTATATAGATCCCTATAGTAATGGCTAGGTATGAACTTCTTACACATCACCAATTTCATCTCTTCCCATGATCGAATAGATCTTCCACCATTTCTTTGCCTATTGACCACCAATTTATCTCACCATATACCAACATAATCTGTAAATTCTATGGCTCCTACCTTTACATTCTTCTCCTTGGAGTAATTATGACAATCAAACACATGCTCAACCTTTCTTTCCCATTCCACGTATAACTCCAAATTATTTTTTCCTTGAAAGGATGGAATTTTCATCTTTATATTGCCTATATTTATATCTTCTTTGTAGTTAGTCTTTTTTTTCATTTATAATTGGTTCTCTCTTCCATATTGGAATCAACATCTTCTTCCTCGAACTCATATCTTCTATGTATTCTTCTATATGATTGAGACTCGGAAGAGGATTCTAAATCATCCAACCTTGCATTCATCCTCTTAAATTGGTCATGAACATATTTGATGAAGAATTTCATGTCAACCTCTTGTGGTTCTCCTCCATCCTTACTCATGTTATCAACTTGTAAAATAAAATGAGATAATTCACGCACACGCTTACATGTTTGCTCTCAAATAAGATTGTTAATACTCCTTTTTTCACACTATTTTTGCTTTCTCTTTTTTGCACTATTTTTGCTTTTTTTTTATGATTCAAAGCTCACACTAGCCTCCTTTCTATTCTTAGCAAAATAAAAGAAACCAATTAATCTCAAGAAGTAACCATTTTATGGGTAACAATCTCAAAATTCAGAATTTTGAAAGAACATAGTGGCAAAGTATGACAAAAAGAAAGTCCAAAGAGGACTCTAAAGAAAGACTCTTGACCAAAGAGGACTCTAAAGAAAGACTCTTGACCAAAGAGGACTCTAAAGAAAGACTCTTGAACAAGGAAGACTTTATAGAAAGACTCTTGAACAAGGAAGACTTTATAGAAAGACTCTTGACCAAGGAGGATTCTAAAAAAAGACTCTTTACCAAAGAGGACTGTATAGAAAGACTCTTGACCAAAGAATACTCTAAAGAAATACTCTTGAATAAGGACTCCATAGAAAGACTCTTGGGCAGCAATAAGAAAATAAAGGAAACCCAGTTTCAACAAGAATAAGAAAACAAGAATTAGATTCTTGAACAATCTAATCTATGTTCTTCTTCTTTTTCTTTTTATTTCTGTTGCTGCTTCTATGAATATAAAATTCACAAAATAAATTCACAACCCTAATAAGAAAGAACCAAAAGCAACACAAAAAGTTGCAACAAATCTTTATCCCCTTGGTAAGTAGTCTAAACGACATATTTTGGGTCAAAATCTGTATGGAACGCACTCAATTTTTTTGTGAGGTATATGAATCAAAACGAGCTTCGATTTGATATATTATAATAGTCGTTTCGTTACTCGATTCAAAAGGTATGACTGTTTAAAGTTGCAATTCCGATTTATCAAAAAAATATTTTTACTGCGAAGAATAACCCTCTTCTCCTTTTTTCGTTTTTTTATAGAACAAACAAAGATTATTGAACACAGAAAATAAGGAATCAAGAAAAATATACGAATAATTCAAGAAAATTATGAAACAAAATGAAAATATGAAAATATTGACAACAAAATTGAAAGAAAACATAGACTCAAAAGGATGATTTTTTTTTTTTGTGATTTGTGATTGAAGAAAGGAGAAAACAATCCCTTGGTGGGCACAAAGTAGATATTTGTGCCCACCAAGGGATTCTTATTTATGTTATCAATAAATCTCTATTCTTCCAAAAAATTTAAGAGAAGATAATAGGAAAGGTGTTACTGTTCAATTGTTCAAAAATAACAAAACATTTTATATGTCGAATTTAGACCTTTAATCGACTATAACTCTTGACTGAGGTATCGTAACGACTAATATAATACATCAAATCAAAGCTCGTATCGATTCACACAATGTGTTTTGGCCTCGCTAAGAAACCTGATTTCTGTAACCAAATTCTATCGTTTACATCACTTATTAAGGGTTTTAGGTTTTTGTCACAAATTTCAGTTTTACTTACTTTCGATTTTATTTAATAGAGCTATAAAGGAGATATTTATGCCCACCAAGGGATTCTTATTTATGTTATCAATAAATCTTTATTCTTCCAAAAACAATTAAGAGAAGATAATAGGAAAGGTGTTAGTTTTCAATTTTTCAAAAATAAGGATAAAAAATTAAATAATTCTCTCAAATATATTTAATTACCCCTATAGATAAATTATTGGTCAAACAAATAATAGCATAAATATCAGATTAAATAATATAATTAAATTAAAATTATAATTGGCGTAAAATATTAGATCATTAAATAGTGAAAAATGGGTTCATAAGATCCCAGATTAATAAATTAACTAAACATAATTGTGTTCATAAAGCTCATACATTTTATAAAAAAAATACATAAAAATTGATAAAGAAAAGAGTGGAAGAAGAAATATAATCAATCTCTTGAATTTTAGTACTTATTTTCTCTTGAATTTTCACCAAAATTGTATCTCCTTTTGAATTTTTCTATAATTTTTTTTTTCTGTTTTTAGCTCCAAAAACTTATCAAAATTATGCTAATGGTGACTTATGTGGGTTTATGGGGGTGATTAGGGGCTTAAATATAGCTTAGGTGCAATCTGAACAGTCAGATCAACTTCATATCAAGGGCTGAAATCAAAACAAGCAAAATCAATAGCACCATCCAATCATAACGCGACACATGACACATAGAATTCACTGGGCGAATCAGAGTGCAAAGTGTGAAAGAGGAGATAGGTCTAAGTCAATGCCATGCAACAAAACATGATTTTCTTTAAGGTAAAGGATGGTGTGACGTACGGGTGGAACAGTTGGATGAGTAGAGTAGTGACATGTGACATGAAGGTTTGACCACCCTCCGAACTTGGATTGAATGTCGTACTGACACATGGCATGCGGTTTGGTTCTCCTCACACGTGGGGATCTATGATTCGTTGTCCTTGTTTGCGTGGCATCCACGTGGCTTGCCTAATCCGCTCATTTGCTTGCGTGGTAGGCCATGTGGTAGCTTTTGATTGGCTTTGTGTTAAAAAATCCCAAAAATTATATATTTACCCATTTTCACTAAAAAGTTTATATTTTAAAAAATTTAGTCCCAAAAATACTATTTATTGAATAAAAAAGTAAATATTAATTAAAAAAGTATGTTAATAACTACTTTCATAGAGTTATCAGTATTAAACCAAGTGTGTTGTTTAGCTCTATAATAAGGGGGAATATAACATAAGCACAAATTCCAACTTTTATTTTCATAATTTAAGATTCTACTTCAACCATTACAAAAGATTCACCAATAAAAAAAATAGTAAGATCTAAGTTATCCATCCAAAACAAACAAAACCCACCTTTAAAACCATAATACCCGAGTGTACTTTTTGCTCGAGGCCTAACAATACCTCGAGCATTCCAGCTTATTGCCTTCTCACTTATAACAATCATTATCAAAGGTCTTGCTTTATAATTTCAAGATAAATTTTCTTTTAAACCATGATTGATAGCAGCTTGAAGTTGATCATTTAGACAGATGATAAATGTGGTGTTAGGAATGTCTTCTTAAGTCAAAGATTGATGCTTGGATATAACAGGCCTATGCCCACCTACTTTCCTTTTCAGCCATGTATTTCAAATCCTTTTCAATAGTCTCATTTTCCATCATAAAAAGGAACTTAGGAACAATGGATGCAAGAGAGTAAAATGGACCAGCTTCAGGTGCAACCAAGGCATTTCTTGGTATCCACGACTCTGTAGGAATTGGAATATGTTCTCTTTGCCTTTCCTGTCCTAACTCTCATTGTCTTTCATTCTCAATTTTTATTGTAGGGTTTGCATTTTTGGTAAGCAAAGCAACGTAATATTGTTTTTGAAAAATAAATAATTCCAAGATCATTTGAGCAGTATAACCAGTTGGGTGAATAAGTCCATTGTTTAGGACTGTCATCATAATAGCATTCAGTTGAGATCCTGTAAGTGTGTGCTCCGAATTAAAATCTCCAGTGGAGATTCTTGTTCCTATGGATTGAGCTATTATTTTTTGTCTCAAAAGAATCTCAACTTCATCATCACTAGCCAGTTTGTACCAACCATAGAAGAAAGTCATGAATTGTTTAGAATTGAGCACCTGAACCATCTGAAGTACCTTTACTTCTTGATAACCCTTGTAGCTTTTGAGTGAAATTTTTATTCTTTATGCATTGAGAAAGACTGTCCACTTTCTTGATCTTCCAAAGGAGTGGTAGGAGTTGGTGGTTTTGTTCTTATTTCTGAGATAAACATTTTGAAAGACCAGCTCTGTGAAAATGAAATTGTTATTGAGGTGTAACAGAGCTAACAGAGCAATTGTTCAGAGCATCAGAAAGCCAAAATAAAAGGATAATAGTGAAGGATAATAGTAACTTGCTTTAAGTTATTCCCCATAGATAAATACATATCTACATGTACCTTATATTTTAAAGTTCCATGCATTAGAACAATTGTACATATGTGAATTGAACTTTCAACTCAAATAAACTTTCGAGATCTACAAGAGGTGGATACGCCAACATATGAAATCTTTTAGTGATCTATATTCTAACTTTTTCAAAACTCACAACGTGAATTAAGCAAATAACATATAAAAAATACAATAAAAATAATATGCATAATTCAACACATCATAAAAATAACTAATAGATAGAAATAATAGTATACGATAAACACATTAGTAACGATGTGTCTTATAGGCTTCTGTCCAAGCTAACAACATGCATTAATATGACAAATAACACATCATGTGAATCAGGAAAATATATTATAAATGCTTTAAAGTATTTGCAATCACTTCAAGAGCTTCTATGTATGAACTTATTCGTTAAATGATTGTACTTTTACAACATACGATCATACTTAACACAACATGTAACTAAGTAAACTCATTTATGATCAAACTCCTATGTGGTAACATCTTTAGGTTGTTCAAAGAAACTACGTGTCAGCAAGTAATGCACTAAAAAACATCAACATTAATGGAGATTAAGATGCCAACCAAGTTTGTGTTTACAAATATTCTAAAGATTTTCAAGATCTTAAACAAAGGATAGATTTGGAATATTAAATTAGATGCAAGGATTAATTTAGGAAGCAATTTTTTTAAATTAATTATGAGTCTTTTATGTTTAGCAATTTTTATTTTAGTGAATTATGGACTTTTATTTTAAATTTTTTAGTCTTTTATTTTTAAGGTTAGATTATGCCTAATCCATAACTAAATAGGCCCATTAGGCCCATTCCTTCTATAGTTATTCTTTTAGGGTTTCTTGCTTATATAGAAGAATAGTTATGTAATTTGGAGGCAAGAATGAATATAATTAATGAAAAGTATATTTTAGAAAGCTTTTCTTTTGCTTTATTGTGTTCTTGATTGAATGCTTGAATTCAACTTATCAAAGGAAGTGATCAACCTTTATGGCTTGTGATTTTAAGGATTTTGTTTCCTTAGGGTTCTAATATGATCATCTTTAACAAGTTCTTAACAATTCAATTGTTCCTATTCATTTAATTTCGTTGGTTCCTAGGGTTTTTTTCCTAGAGGGTTCTCATTATTTGGTATCAGAGCCTTAGTTGTTGAAAATATGTTATCTATCTTCATCTATCTTTATTTTGAATTCTAGATTTCAAAAAAAAAATCTCGGTTATCAGAATAACTATTATAATATATCAAATCAAAGCTTGTTTTGATTCATAATATTGTATATAGAATTTTCCTTATTTAGTGCCGTTTTCGACCCCAAATTCCATCGTTTAGACTAATTACCAAAGGGTTAAAGTTTTGTTGCACTTTTTTGTGTTATTTTCGGTTCACATTCATTAGGGTTGTGAATTTTATATTCATAGTATTTTCAGTAGCAATAAAAAAACAAGAACAAAGAAAAAAGAAAAAAAGAAGAAAAAGAGAACAAAGTAGTATATTGTTCAAGAATCTAATTTTTCTTTTCTTGGTAAGTGTTGTCTCTTTTAGAGAACATAAAATGTGCAATCCGGATCAGTTTATGCAAATATGAAATAAAATAAATTTTAATGAAATCACAAATCTCATAAGTTTATTTTTCATTTCTCTCTACACTAATGTAGAAAAACACAACCAAAAATCAATAGGACTTTATTAAGCTTGTAATGTATGACTTAGGTAAAGGTAAGATAAAAGATAATATTTAGCACAAATTTTTCCTAAACACATCATTTTAGGATTGAAACAAGTTTTTAGTATCCTCTCTTTTTTTCGATATATCTTAATATATTTACTAACAATTGTTACATGTTAGTGAGATAAGAAAATAGATATATCTACACATATATATTTTTTTTGTAGGCTTTTGAAATGAGAAAAATATATATATAAAAACTCTGAAGCTCAAAAATGGGTATACTACGGATAAAGCATGTGAAGGTAGATAGAAAGGCTCAAACGATCCAAAGATGACCTAAATCATTTTCTTAGTTAAATGTTATCTATAATTTTTCCTCGAGAGAAAATCAAACAAATTCTAAGAACTGTGACACCACAAATATCAATCGAATTTTATACTCACATAAACTTTCTCTAAATTATCATAGCAACTAAAAAATCAAGACTAGTGCTCATTAATATTTATTCTTGTAAAAATGAAACATATGTAAATATTATTCATTGCTTAGACAATATTACAATTTTTCAAAGCAAAATAAATCACTATTCAAAGCAAAATATCTTCAATCAACCAAACAAACAAAGCTAGACAAGCAACAATACCAAGCAATATTTCAAATAAGTTTAATCTCAAAACCCCCAAACTTAATATGCACATTGTCCCCAATGTGTGGAAATTAAAGAATAAAGGAGATGTGTTAAAAGAAACTTCCCTGAATGGTAAGTTGGCTTGTGAGATTGAAATCCAAAATCGGTTTACCTCATCCGATTTCCACCTATCAAAACAAAATAACAGAATGAAGAAATATGCAACTAATACATGTTCTAAAATACAATAAATAAATAAATAAAAACTAAAACACATGGGTTGCCTCCCAAGAAGCGCTTGATTTAGAGTCATTAGCCTGACTTTTTTTCCTTGCTTCAGGTTGGGTCATATAACAAGATGGTTGGCTTTTGATGATCAAAGTCACCTACCCAACAAGGTTTGAGTTTTTTCCCATTAATTTGGAGATTCCTATGTGATTTTTCATATTTAATCTTAACAGTGCCGTATGGATGCATTTTGGAAATAGTGAAAGGACCTGACCACCTTGATTTTAGTTTCTCTAGGAAGAATTTCAACCGAGACTTGAAGAGCAAAACTTTTTGTCCTTGTTTAGAATGTCGATGCAAGAGCTTATTGTCATGCCATCTCTTTGTATTCTCTTTATAGAGCTTAACATTTTTATATGCTTGTAGACGGAACTGGTCCATTTCCTTGATTGGTAGACAACGCTTTTCACAAGCGGCTCTTAAGTCATTATTCAGATTCATAGGAGAAATTGTAGAGGAATCAATAGTAGAGGTTTTTGTAGACCTGTTATCAACTAACTCATTTACTCTATAACAAGCGTCAGAATCACCTGGAAATTTCATAGTTTTAAACACTTTGAAAGTTACCTCTTGGTCTTGAACTCTCATAGTGAGTTCCTTTTTTTGAACATCAATCAAAGTCCTACCAGTTGCTAAAAATGGTCTCCCCAGAATAATAGGGATCTCTTTATCTTCCTCCATGTCAAGAATTATGAAATCTGCAGGAAAGATAAACTTGTCTACCTTGACAAGCACATCCTCTATAATGCCTCTTGGGTGTTTCAAATACCTATCTGCAAATGGAAGAGTTACAGTGGTCGGTTTTGCTTCTCCTAATCCAAGTCTCTGATAGATGGAAAGTGGCATCAAATTAATGCTTTCACCCAGATCGCACAAAGCTCTACCAAAGAATTTCTCACCAATAGTACAAGGAATGGTGAAACTTCCTGGATCTTTAAGCTTAGGTGGTAGCTTCTTCTAAAGGATGGCGCTACACTCCTCTGTGAGAGAAACGGTCTCAAAATAACCTAGCCTTCTCTTTTTAAACAAGATGTCCTTCATAAATTTCACATAGCTAGGCATTTGCTCCAAGGCATCAGCAAAAGGAATGTTAATATGAAGCTTTTTAAAAACTTCAAGAAATTTGGAGAATTGCTTATCAAGCTTTTGCTTATGGAAGCATTGAGGAAATGGAATTGGTGGATTATACGACTTGAGACTTTCTAAAACTGGTTTCATCATGGGTTTTATTGATGCTTCATTTTCTTCAGCTCTTTCTTCTCCGCAATCTTGTTTTTCTGGGCCAAAAGCTTCAACATTAGGGGTTGGCAAAGAAATGGGCCTAGGTATTTCTTTTAACTCTTTTCCACTTCTGAGTGTAATTACCTTACAATGCTCTTTTACTCCCCTATTAGGTTAGTTTTAGTATCATTCGGCAAAGCTTCATAAGGGCGGTTGTTGACAGTAGTAGCAAGTTACCCCAATTGAACTTCAAGATTTCTGATGGAAGTTGCTTTATTATGAAGAATAGTCTCATTATTAGCCATGTATCGAGCAAACATATCTTCCAATGATGGCTTCTTTTCTTGTGGTGGAGCTTGGTTATGAATTGCCTGAGGATGTGTGGGCTTTATAGAAGATGATGGTCCCTCATTGTTACTCCAAGATAAATTAGGATGATTCTTCCACCCTGGATTGTAAGTGTTAGCATAGGGATTGTTTTGATTGTTTTGATTCCTATTATAGTTGGAAACAAAATTGACAGATTCAGAGTTGTGAGGACATCTCTCGCTGGCATGATTACCATTGCAAATTTCACATGAAACAAAAGGGCTTTGAATAGAATTGACACCCAAAGTATCCATCTTCTTCACCAAAGCAGATACTTGTGCAGTTAAAGCGGTCATAGCATCAATCTCATGAATTCTAGCCACTCTCTTAGGCATTTTGATGGCCACTTGTAGCAATTGGAAGCCATTTCCTCTAATAAGTTGTAGGCTTTATCAATTGATTTTCCCATTAGAGCACCACCTGTTGCAGCGTCAATCATGTTTCTAGTTTGACCCATCAAACTATTATAAAATGTTTGAACTTAAAGCCACTTCGGTAAACTGTGGTGAGGACATCTTCGAAGTAGCTCCTTGTACCTCTCCCAAGCTTCATATAATGATTCTGAGTCGAACTGCATAAAAGTGGTGATTTCATTCCTCATCCTTACAGTCTTTGCCGATGGAAAATATTTGGCTAAATTATTTTTAGCCAAATCATCCCAAGTAGTGATAGAACCACATGGTAATGAATTCAACCAACTCTTTGCCTTATCCCTAAGTGAAAAGGAAAAAGTCTCAACCGAATAGCATCATCAGTGACTCCATTATGCCTAAAGATGTCACAAATCTCTAAAAAAATTGTTATATGAGAGTTTGGATCATCGTGGGGTAAACCACCAAATTGAACCGATGTTTGAATCATATGAATGATTGCAGGCTTAATTTCAAAATTATTCGCTTGAATTAATGGTCTTTTAATGCTTGCATGAATGCCACCAACCATAGGCACTGCATAACCTCTTAGAGATCTTGGTTCCTCCACTTTAGGAATTCACTCATCCATAATTAGATGTTTTGAGGTTTCTTGTTTATTATTATTATTTTTATTTTAAAATAGTTCTCTCAATTTCTAGATCTAACGGAACTATATCAAGATTTCTTATGCGTCGCATACAAAGTCCCAATTTATCCAAAAATAAGAAAAATAAATCTAATAAAGTAAAAATAAAAATAAAAAAAATAAAAACAAAAATAAACACACAAATCTAAGCAAATAAGAGTAAGTAATAAAATATATATATAACTAAAATCAGATTAATTGGTATTAATATCAACAAAAATTAGTAAAACAAATCCCCGGCAACAGCGCCAAAAACTTATTTTCTCTATTAGAGAACATAAAACGTGCAAGTATACACGATCACAAGTAATAATATGATAAGTAAAATATCGTTCCTACGGAGATTTTTTACTAGTGTTTGTTAATTACTAAAATTATCACAACCTAATTTTATTCAAACAGTCGATAATTTGAAGCAATTTGACTAACTAATTTTTATAACAGTTTGTAAGAAATTTCTAGGATTGTAGTTTCACCAAATTAATCCACTTGAATCATTATATTTTCTCTTGATTTATGTTCTCGTATTTTAAGTTATTACCCAAGAACTCCTAATTTATCCATATATCTCTTATGAGCTCCATACACACACATCTCGTTAAAATAATTCACTATATTCCTATGAGAATTAAATTCAACCAGATTGATTAAGTTCTAAGTACTCAAATAGTTATACATACAATAAAAGTACATTCCTATCCCTTATATATATACGTTATTTTATCACGAGAAACACACAAAAATGTCTTTTCCAAGTTTATTTAAGTGTCACAGATCAATTAATTATTCTTCCGATAATTAACAGTATTAAGCACAGATAAAATAAACAACTTAAAACCGTTCCATAAATCATTCAAAAATAGTTAATTCAAGTTTCATAATTTAAGCTACACTACAACCCTAGAACAAATAAATTAGTTCATAGTAGAAATTAAAATTACAACACAACAATAATCAAACATTTCAGAGAAATAAAATTTAAAAGAAAAAAGATTAGGAGAAACTCTTTCACGATTCCTCAATGAAAAATAAATTTCTTTCCTTTCCTTCTTCTTCATTGTCTTCTTTCTCTCTACTTCCTAATAAAATACAACATAAAAATGTTAAATAAACGTTTCTGCGTGTTGTAGAAAACACACAGAGAGAAAACTAAAAATTGAAGAGAGAAAAATGGAAAATGAAAACTGAAAGAGAAAAGAAATGTAAACTAAAAAACTCAAACTCCAAAACTCTCTTTTTTCTCTCGTCCGAATATATCCCCCCCTACAATTAATATTTTTTATTTATCAAAATACATGTATTAGGGGACAAAAATATGTATAAAGAGTTAAAAGAAATAACACGCGTGAAGACCATTCTGCGCTTTTCTGATTTTTTTCTTTAAATGCATGCCACGTGTCATCATTTAATTGGCTACGAGATATAAAGATACACGTGGCAGCCTTTCATTCGGTGGAAAGAACGGGAACATGGAGAGCAACTGGACCGCGTCGCACAAGATCCTATAGCGCTGGAAGTGCGCGACAGTTGACTTCGACACGTGGGGACGCCGAAAGAGCTGGTGAGTGGGTGTCGTTTCTGTGTTTTTATTTTACCAAATATATGCCACGTGTTATCATATTATTGGCTGGAAGATTGAGGAAACACGTGGCTACTTCTTATTCGGTGGAACAAAATGGCGCACTCTAATGCGATGAACTGCATCGCACGGGAGTGCAGGCGAGCTGCTCGGTGCGCGACATCTTTGTTCCACGCGCTTAAATCTGGACCGTTCAACTGATCCAACGGTGAACGATGCGCCTCAGGCAAAATTCTGCACAGACGACACGTGGTTCCCACCCTGCACGCCAACCTGCGCGGCAGGTGGGCCCCACTCGGGGCCGAGCCGCGTGTTTCAAGAATACCAGGTCCACTCTCTTTTGTCGCATCTGGAATGCACGCGCCATATCTTGACCGTTGATTGGACGATCGAATGGTGCGTGTTGGGCGTTGTGAATGGCGCGAGTGGATCCTTCTCATGCGTAGAAAATTCAACTTTCGTTAATTGCATTTTCACCCACTAATTTAATTCAAATTAACTTCTAATCTTTTGATATTTGCAAATTCATCCACTTTTAATTAAAATTAAATTTTAAGCTTTTTATAATTGCAATTGAGTCCTTTTTTATTAACATTAATTAATTTTCCTGAAAATATATTTATTAAAAATTAATACTAAATATTAATTTAATTAATTAAAAATTAACTAAAAATGTAAAGAACTAGCAATTATAATTAATAAAATAGATGAAAATAATTATATAAAATACAGTTATCACACCCCCAAACTTATGTTTTTGTTAGTCCTCGAGCAAAAAACTTACTTTAAATCCCGACTTAATTGCTCCTTTTTCTAGTAGTGTTGGAGTTTTCTTTGGACTTTATTTTTGTCATACTTTGCCATTAAGTTTTCAGAATTCTAAATTTTGAGATTGTCACCAATAAAATGGTTACTTCTTGAGATTATTTGGATTCTTTGATTTTGTTAAGAACACAAAGAAGGTTGGTGTGAGCTTTGAGTGGTAAAAGAGAGAATGTGTGTGAAAATAGTGTTAAAAAAAGAGAAACAATAGTTTTAAAAAATAGGAGAGTGATAACAATCTTATTTGAGAGAAAATACGTGAGAGAGTGTGTGGGTTATCTCATTTTATTTTACAAGTTGACAACATGAGTAAGGAAAGAGGAGAACCATAAGAGGTTAAATTTAAATTCTTCATCAAATCTATTCATGAACAATTTAAGAGAATGAATGCAAGGTTGGATGATTTAGAATTCTCTTTCGATTCTAAATTACATAAAATAAGATATAGAAGACATGAGCTACATAAAGAAAAATTGATTCCAATGTGGAAGAGAGAGAAAGTTGTAAACGTCATAAAAAGATCTTGGTTGTATAAACAAATGGAGAAATCGAAAGTGCTAGTTCATGTGATGAATTGATACCACCATTGAAGGAAAATAAAAAGAGAGTAAGTAAGGTCGAGCGAAAAAAGGGAGAGAAAAGTGAGTACAAAGTGGAGAAAAGTGAACAAAAGAGAGAGAAGTGAGAGAATGAAGTAAGCAAATAGGAGAAAAAAGTAAGCAAAAAAGAGGAAAAAGTAAGCAAATAGGAGGGAAAAAAGTAAGCAAATAGGAGAGAAAAGTGAGCAAACAAGATAGGAAAATAAAAAAAAATAAGTGTAATTGCTGAAAAACATGAGATTAAGAGTACAATGATGACAACGCAATAGTACTTGTACTTATGTACAAGGATGTTTATCTTTCTACTAACGATCTTAACTCATCTTTACCTAGAGTTATTGTATCTTTATTGCAGGACTTTGAGGATCAACTTCTTAAAGAGACTCCCCATGCATTACATCCTTTGCGAGGTATACAACATACAATAGACTTCATACTCTACATTACCAAATAGAACTGCTTACAAAGCTAAGATTTGAGTATGAATCTTTTGAAATAGGAGGGGACTAATGGAGATTGAGGTGCCAACCAAGTATATATTTACAAATATTTTAAAGATTCTCAAGATCCTAAACAAGGGATAGATTTTGAATATTAAATTGGATGCAAGGATTAATTGAGGAAGCAATATTTTTGTTTTAATTAATTATTGGTCTTTTATGTTTAACAATTTTTATTTTAGTGAATTGTAGGCTTTTTATTTTAGTGAATTGTGGGCTTTTTATTTTAAGTCTTTTAGTCTTTTATTTTTAAGGTTGGATTAGGCCCATTCCATCTAGAGTTTTTTCTTTTAGGATTTCTTGCTTATATAGAAGAAGAGTTATGTAATTTGGAGACAAGAACGAATATAATTAATGAAATTATATTTCATAAAGCTTTTCCTTTTCCTTTTTCTTTTCCTTTTCCTTCTTATATTCTTGATTGAATGCTTGAATTTGACTTATTAAAAAGAGTGATCAACCTTTGTGGCATCTCAAGATTGGATTTTTAAGGACTTTGTTTCCTTAGGGTTCTAATATGATCATCTTCAACACATTCTTGGAAATTCAATCGTTCTAATTCCTTTCAGTTTGTGGATTCCTAGGGTTGTTTGCCTAAAGGGTCCGCATAAAATATCACAACTCAATAAAAGTATAAATATAAATAACTCTACTAGTCGGATCATCTACCATGACTATGGATAAACTACCCTTATCTATTGTCTCTATAGCACCTAATCCAAGTAGATCTAAGCTTATCCCCAAAGCACCATCACCAAGTGATGCCAACAAGTAATGATGGCTCAACCTCCTAACATTCATACACATTTTGACCTTACAATACTTATCCAACACACACCACACTAACATATAGGCTCCTCACTTATCGTTGTGACCTCACAACACCTAATCAACACATGGCACACTATTGCATAGTCTCATCACCTATGAAACTTTTGTATTCTTACAACTAACAGCTAACATATGGCATAAACGCATAGCCTCATCACATATAAACCTCATTTTGACCTTGCAACACCCATCTTATGCAGCACCGTACATAAATGTTCCTCACCTATGAGAAATATTACATCCTTGAAACTACCAGCCAACACATGATTACTCGACATTAAGAGATACTCCTTGAAATGATATGACAATTTAGTAGACAAAGAGCATTTTACCACCTAGCTGACCACCTGGCCAACCACATAAATGAGAATGTCAATGAGCTCTCAAAGAGCTCACCAAAAAATCACACAAAAGCATTTTAGACATCGAGAAACACCAAGTTTCCAATAGGGAACCACAATAATAAATAAAGTCCACAACTGGACAACATTATACATAACAAACACCCAACATTATAAATTATATGCAATATAAGAGAGTATAAGAGAGTGAGTTTATGTAAAGGAAAACACAAAACTGTATCCTAATTTGTACTGAGCCATCAGTAATTAACCTCATAAAGGATAGACAAAAACAACAAATAAAATACAAACACCGTTTTTGCATACAAAATACATATGCAATTGACATTCATTAGTAAAATGATTTGATATGCCACAATGATGATAGAAATCTGGGAGCCTTTTATATCTAAAGTTAATACAGGTTGTAAATGAGTTCTCTTGATTATTTATCATCAACTTTTATGCAATTTTGCAACTAAGTACAAGAGGATTATTGACATCAAATCTGACTAGAAATCTGAGAAAATTGTGTTCCATATGAGTTTCATCCTCTACATGATCAATAGTCAATAGATTCCCAATTTCTCTTACTAACTTGGGAATGTTCGACAGTTTCATTCCTACAAAATGGAGACACATTTCTTACACCCAAAAAGTAGTAGTTGAAAAGTCTAATTCTTGGGTTGTCAGATTGGGATCCCACTCTTATAGCAATAACATAGATACTTTGACATGCCATATTATGGTGTTCCATATTGAATCACCATCTTCTAGGTTTGTGAAATTATAAGAAAATATGTTTTTGCTTGAGTCAAGAATAGTAATAAACATGTCAATGCCTTCTCAATGATAGTCAACACTTGGATAATACATGGACAAACAAGTTTAAGAATAAAATTATTTTATTAAAATTTAAAATACATAAATATAAATATAAATATATTTCAAATACAAAATTTAAATAACATAAAATTTAAATAAAGTAAAAAATCGAAGCCAGTGTATCACACAATATCCTTAAAATAATTTCTCAAGATACAAAGATTAAATAATAATAAACTTACACCACAGTTTATTATTTCACGAATTTTCAAGTGTTTGAACTTTATTGGAGGAACCTAACTCTAAATAAAAAATATACAAAAAAATATTTTTTCTTACCTTTATGGAGTGTCTCTTTCTTTCTTTTTTCTTTCTTTTCTTTTTCCTTTTTTCTTTCTTCCTTTCCTCTTCTTTCTCAACTCCTCTGTTTCTCTTCCTTGTTTTCTTTTTTTTTCTCTCTGTTTTTCTTCTATATATATATATATATATATATATATACCCATGAGAAACAGAAGAATCAATTCTTCAATTTGGAAACGGAAAAGAGAATGATGGAATTAGTTTACAAAATGAATTTTTTTTTTCAAAAACAGAAAAGTTAATTAAAAAATGAATTAAGACATTTTGAATTAAAACAAAAACATTTTTTTTTATTTTAAAGAAATTTTAATTCAAATATTCCAACAATCTCTCACATGAATAAAATTGACATAGATTTTAAATCAAATTTTGACACAAAAATATAGTTCGACAGATCGAAACCTACATTGGCTATATAGGTGTTCCCTTTGAACCTTCCTTTGTGAAAGTATGTTTATCTTACTGACTGACAAGTAAACATAATGTCCTTGATTCTACCGTTTATGTAAGCGATGACATACTTCCCACAAGAGTCTCTCCTGACATAATTCTGTTCTCATTATTATGTTCGTTTTGGCCATAAACATATGCCTGGTTCTATAAGAGTCTTTAAAGAATTGAAACCTATACAATTTTATTTCGAAGCGGACCCACTCCACTCTCACATAGGTGATCTCTTATCTTTAAAAGTAATCCACAAATAGTAACCCACATACTCCACTTGGTATTCTTTTCTTAAGAATCATTAAAAGCCTTAATGTACCCTATATTTTACGGGTATCATTGTTTTCATCATAGGAATGGACTTGAGGGATATAATTATGTCTTTACAATTAGGTTATCCCTTTGAACCTAGATCTTGGGATCTCCAGTCAAATATGTTGGGTTTTCTTTGCAAATCTTTATTCATTCATGGGCTTTTGTCTCATCTCTCTCGATGACTTATCAATTAACTCTCGATTTAACCCTTTAGTTAAAGGATCTGCTATATTATCCTTTGACTTCATATAGTCAATATAAATAAGCCCAATTGAGAGTAGTTTCCTAATGGTATCATGTCTACGACGTATATGTCGAGACTTACCATTATAGATATTGCTCTATGCCCTGCCAATAGTAGATTGACTATCACAATGGATGCATATTATAGGTATAGGCCTCACCCACTTAAGAATATCCTCTAAAAATTGCATAGCCATTCGCCTTCATATTCCATTATGGATCTAGCAATGCATGTTTGTTTAGAGGACTTCCATGAAACAATTACACCACCCAGTATAAACACATATCCACTAGTAGACTTTGAATCTTTCATGTAAGATATCTAATTTGCATCATTGTATCCTTTTAATACAACGTGATATCTTGTGTAGTACAGTTCATAGCTACGTGTATATGTTAAGTATTTAAATGGTCTTACAATACATTTCCAGTGATCAGATCTTGGATTACTAATATACCTACTTAGTTTGCTTACAACATAAGTTATGTCTAATCTTATACAACTTATCAAGTACATAAGACTTCCTATCACTCTACAATATTCTAGTTGAGACACACTCTCACTTTTATTCTTAGATAGGTGTAGATTTACATCTAGTGGTGTTCTCACAATTCTAGAATCACCCTCGTTGAATTTCTCAAGTATTTTTTCAACATAATGACATTGACATAGAATACGATCGCTTGATATCCTTGATATCTTAATTCCCAAAATTACATCAGTATGCTCCATATCTTTCATATCAAACCTTAAATTCAATATAGTCTTAGTAGATTTGATCATTTGATCATTACTACCCACAATTAGCATGTCATCAACATATAGACACAAGATAACATAACCATCTTATTTTTCCTTGACATATACACATTTGTCACATTCGTTGATTTTAAAGCCATTTTTCCTCATAATATTATCAAACTTTTCATGCCAATGTTTTAGTGCTTGTTTCAAGCCATATAAAGACTTCACCAACTTATAGAACTTTCCTTCTTGCCTTAGGAATGAAAAACTATTTGGTCAATGTAGATTTTTTCATCTAATTCTTCATTTAGAAAGGCTATCTTTACATCCATTTGATGTATTTTAAGATTTGGTAAAGCGACGATAACAATTATCATCCTTATGGATGTTATTCTCGTCACAAAAAATAAGTATCAAAGTAAGCAAGGCCATATCATTATTTTTATCTTTTAATTACAAGCCTGGCCTTATACTTATCAATTGATTCATCTGATTTACATTTTCTCTTGAAAATCCACTTAGATCCTAGTGTTTTACTAATTGGAGATCAATCAACTAGTTCCCAAATGTGATTTTGTAGAATGGACTAAATTTCACTATTAATGGCTTCTTTCCATTGAGGACTTTCAAAAGAATTCACAACCTCTTCATAGGTTTGAGGTTCGCTTTATAGCAAGTAGGTCAAAAATATGGACCATAGGACGTTTCTGTCCTAACCCTCTTGTTATATCTAAGTTTAATCTCAACTTCATCCTCAACCTTTTCTTCAGGTTTTTTTTTACTATCTTCATTCATAGTCTCATACGTTCGTTTAGATGAATTTTATTTTCCTTGAGATTTACCTAAAAATACATGTTCAAAGAATGATGCATTCCTTGATTCCATTATCATGTTCTTGTGTATGTTTGAGATCTTTGACTCATGCACAAGAAACTGATAAGCACTACTAATATGTGTATATCCAATAAAAAAGAAATCTATCATTTTTAGACCTATTTTCACCTTCTTAGGTATAGGTACAATTACTTTAACAAGACACCCCCACACTCGTAAATATTTATAGGAAGGTAGCATTCCCTTAAATAATTCATATGGTGTCTTTTGTGTCTTTTTCTTAGGTACCTTATTTAAAAGGTAGTTAGCTGACAAAATAGCTTCCCCCAAAAGTTCTGTGGAAACCTAGAACTTAATAGCATTACATTCATCATTTATTTCAAGGTACGATTCTTACGTTCAACAACTCCATTTTTCTGAGGTGAATAAGGGCACTATGGTTTCATGAATAACTCTATGTTGTGTACAGAATTCACAAAAATGGTGCTTCATATTCACCACAACGATCACTACACAATACCTTAATCTTCTTGTTGAGTTGATTCTCAACTTTTGTTTCATAAAGGATAAATTTCTCTATAGGTTCATCTTTGATTTTATGCAAATACACATAGCAATATTCTATGCTTTCATCAACAAAAGTAATAAAATATTTATTACCACCCCTTGTTTAAAGAAATTTCAAATCACATAGATCACTATGGATTAAGTTAAGGGGTTTAGTGTTCCTTTGAATCAAATGAAACAATGAACTAGTCATTTTTTCCTCAACACAAGTCTTACACTTATGCTTTGAATCTATTTGTAATGCGAGTATTTGTTCCATGTTAATTAGTCTTCATAATGTATCGCAATTAACATGACCTAGTCTACCATATCACAAGTTAGAAGACTCAAGAAAATAAGTAGAAGAAATAATATTATTAATATTCTTAGCTTTTACATTCATTATATTGAGCTTAAATAGGCCATCAGATACATATCCCTTTCCCACAAACATCCCATTTTTGGTCATAATGACCTTATCAGATTCAAATACTATCCAAAATCCATGCTTGTTTAGCAATGATCTAGAAATAAGATTCTTACGAATGTTTGACACATAAAGTACATTTTATAATGTAAGCTCTTTCCTAGAGGTCATCTTCAGTTTGATCTGGCCTTGCCCTTGAATAGATGATATGGTCAAATTTTCCATGAAAAGCTTCTCTCCATTTTTCACTACTTCAAAAGTAGTGAATAACTCTTTATTTGAGCATATGTGCCTTGTTGCACCAATATCAATCCATCACTCATTTGGGTTTGATCCCGCCAAGTTTGCCTCAGAAATGACTACACATATATCAATATCGGAGACATCATGAGTGATGTCAACAACCATGTTTACCTCACATTTTTTGTTTCTTTTTGGAAACTTGTAGTTTAGGGGTTTACGCCCTATCCTCTGACAGTTAAAGAAAATCTCTCTAAAGTTGGACTTTTTAAAAGTTTCTTCTTTAGGTCCCAACTTAGACCATTTACTCAACTTGCCCATGCTCTTATTCTTATTGTGTTTGGAACTTTGATCACGTTCCATCACATTAGCCTTGGGTGTTGATAGGATATACCCTCTTTTAGAAGAAGCCTTGTTGTCTTCTTCCATCTTAATCTTATCTTCAAGTCTTTTAAAGACAATTCCATTTGCTTATGCTTAAGGTAAGCATTAAACCCAATCCATGAAGGAAGTAACTTTTCAATAATAGCTGCAACTTGGAAGATTTCACTAAGTACCATCCCTTCATCATACGTCTCTATTATGATATCTTGGATTTCATGTGCTTGACTGCATATAGATTTAGAGTCCACCATCTTATAATCAAGAAAGTGATCAACCAAAAATTTCTTGGCACTGACATTTTCATTTTCATACTTCTGGTCCAATGAGTCCCACAAATCTTTAGTCGTATTTTCCTTATTGTACTCATTATATAAGGAATCCTTTAGACTATTCAGAATGTAGTTCCACGTAGATAATCAGAATGCTTACATGTTTCAATATTACCATTATACTAAAAATCTTGTTCACCCTTAGATTGATAAGAAGCTTCTTTAGTCAAGAACCTTACCAAATTCAAGGTGATGACATATAATAAATTATGAAGTAATAAAAGCAATATCAATAAATGATGAAAGGAATTAATAAAGAAATAAAAACTAAACGATTATTATAATATAATATATAAAAAAATAAAGAAATATAACAAATTATTCTGTTCATTCCAAAATATTTGTGGAAAACAAATTCTGTATTTGTTTGTCCATAAAATGATAAAGCAAAAAAATAAAAATTATCTTAAGATTATTAGAAATAATACATAGATAAATAAATTTAAGAATAAAATTATTTTATTATAATTAGAAATACACAAATATAAATAAATAAATATATATTAAATAATACAAAATTTAAATAAAATAAAAAAATCGAGTTATATTGTAACCTATAATATCTTTAAGATAAATATTTTTGATCATCGTACGTATTTAAATAATTACAAAAACTTATTCACTGCGATACAATTACGTGTGGATTCTAATGGAAGAAATAACTTTAGATATAAAATATTAAAAAAAAAATTCTTAACTTTCTAAGCTCTCTCTTTCTTTTTGTTCTTTTCTCTTTTTTTTTTCATTTTCTCTTTCTTCCTTTCCTCTTCTTTCTCAGCTCCTCTGTTTCTCTTCTTCGTTTTCTTTCTCTGTTTTTCTTCTACCCTCATCTTCCTTCTCTGAGCATATATATATATATATATACCCATGAGAAACGGAAGAATCAATTCTTCAATTCAGAAACGGAAAAGAGAAGAACGAAAGAAACTGGTACGGAAAGAAATGGAAATTTTTCATAAATGAATTAAGAAACTGAAAATTTTCAAAAATGAATTAAGACGTTTCCAATTAAAATAGAAACGTTTTTTTTTATTTCAAAGCAAATTTAATTCAAATATTCCAACACTTTATACTTAAGCAACTGAGCACTTTATCCACTAGTTTAACTTATGCAACTATGATAGCATCTTTAGGATTATCATCTATTTCAATTATTGGCATATTTTCAGTTAGTTCCATCAATTTATCTATTTTTACATAAGTTATTAGTTGAGGTTTGTTTTTCATTTTAATAAGGGTGAATGAACACACAATTTTGGTTCTTTGAGGTAGGGAAGAGAAGTTTAAACTCTAAGATACTAGGAGGTGGTGATAGATTGAAGGGTCATAAGTGTACATGGTATATTTATAAAGGTGGTACGTGATATGAAATTTTTTATAATTTTTTTAATGATTTAAAACAAAAATATATAAGTGTCTTGCTACCAGACAAACCCCATAAAAATATGAAAAACCTTATTGTATATGTAGGGAATACAAGCAATCAAAAACCTCACTGCGCGTGCATGCGCTGTCAAAAGAAAACCTTCTTGAAATTTTTAGATAATCATTTCTGTACCAGGAAGGTATTATATAGGCTCAACATTTTTGCGAAACACCAAACCGTAGAGGAATGCCAAGTGTTCTCGTTAATCTAATCATTATATACCTTTTTTTTCTTTAATATCTAAAGAGACTTTTATAGCCAATTATTACTATGATTAGGGCTTAACTCTAGAACATAAGAAATACTAAACCCTTAAGAAAGCGTGCTGATTAGAGGATGATTAGACAGGCTTTAACTAATTCTTCCACTACAACTACCCGATGTAGCTTCAGCTTCCAGCATAGAGTTGATGCCAATTGTTACCCAGATGTACGAGCAACGAAAACCTTCCCACTTAATCCAAGAAAACAGAGAAGATTATTAATCATTATTAATTATACTTTTTTATCGATCATATTACTTTCTCTTTCAAATTTTTATTGGATTTTTTTAAAAAAAATTATATTGATCTTAAATTTTATTAGTATTAAGAATCAAATAACCACGTACTCTAAAAATAATAAATAATTTCGCAAAAATTTAACAAAATCTCAATTCATGAATACCGACTCCAAAACCCCATAGACAAGAGGGTTTGAACGGTGGAAAAAAAATTAATTTTGAAAATTTTGATTCAATTATTTATATTTTTAAATTATATAACTAAATAAATTTATCTTAATAATTACAAAATAAAAATATATAAAAACTACTATTATATAAAGTAAATGAGTTCTGACCCATGATTATTAGATTTTTTAACACTTTAATAAGTTACCATCACCAAATCTTTATTATTATTATTATTATTATTATTATTATTATTATTATTATAATTATTATTATTATTATTATTATTGTTTTCTATTGCCTACTTTTTGTGTTGCCTTTGCAGTACCTTGCCCTTTTGTCGGTGCTTATTCATGAAAGAGCGAGTTTTTCATTCTTTTGTGAAGCCAAACCATAAATGGTGCCCCTGATATACGGAAACAACAATAATAACGGAGGCTATTACTACTTATAATTATCATTTTATCATAATTGACTTTAAAGTCAAGTAAATGGAACAAAAGGCTTGCATTATACTTAACTAGTTTGCTATCACACCATGAGCTAATAAAACACGGATCTACACCATTAATAGCTAAGTCGGTGGGTTACTCGATTTTGCAATTTTTAATATTCAAAATTTTAGTATTCTACCGTATTTAAAATTAGATTTAATTTCTAAAATTCAAACTAATTTAACTCACATTATTTGATTTTTTTTTATTGTTTTGAATTAGTTTGGATTTATAAATTATAAAATTGATAGAAAATTAAATAATAAATATTTGTGTTAATGTTTTTTACGATTTATAATATAATTTAGAATTACAACACATCATCTTTGATTATTTATTATTTGTAGAAAAATAAAAATAAAAATTGATGATCGGAAAAATAAGAAAAATATGTCCCATCCAATACAATTAAATTTAAATTGATTTTATAGTTTTTATTATATCAAATTAATACTTATTTTTTAATAATTAATTTTAATTTATATCCCATCTAATACATGATGTATACACCCCTGACTACAAATCTATGCTTGCTATATGCCTACACAACCTTTAGTAGTGTTTTGTAATTCAAACTTTGACCGGATATACTGCTATTCTTTTTGGAAAAAATAATGGTAATTATGTTTTTTTTTAATATTAAGTTATATTTAAGATTTTAACTTGTAATTTAGGATATATTATATTACTAAATATATATAAAAAATATTTATATTTATTATAATTTATAATTATAAAAATAAATTTTTTTTTTAATCTCCAAACTCCAAAACAGACTTTATTTACAAATTAATTCCCTTTCACTGCAACGTTTTAGTGAAACATTTATCAAACAAATAATTATAAAGCGGCTTCCAAAAGAAGGATCCATCTCCTATAGTACGATCCATCTACATAACTAATTCTCAATGGGCGAGCCAAGGATGGAAAATAATTTATCCCCTTTTCACACTTGAAATCTTTATAGAGACCTATCGGAGATATCAGATGGAGATTTAAAACCTCCATATTATATATTAAATATTTTTATTATTATTATTTAAAAAATATATAAAAAATTAAACCAATAATAAATATTTTATCATGGATCGAAAAAAAATTTGAACCAATAAATATTTTAAATAAATGTTAATATAATTCTTAGTTTATTATATTATTTAAAATATTAATTTATTTTTTAACTATTTTATACGTGTTTTTAAGTAAAATATAAAAGTAAGACATTAAAATTCAATCTATTATTTAAATTATTATGTGTTTTATTATTGAAATTATATTTTTATATTTAATTATATACGTATAAAATAATAATATTAGTATATATTTAGTTTCAATTAATCACAATTTTGATATCGTAATAACTACTTAATTAACAATTGTAGTTATTTTCGAACAAAAAAAAAATCATTAAAATTTTATCAATAACTAAAGTTTGAGTTATTCATAACATCCCTTCTCTCATGAATGAGAAATGTCTATGTAAATCTCTCGTTCAAAATCGATTCTAAGTCACCGACTCTCTCTTGATCAGTACTCTCCTCACGAAACATTATGTTTGTATAACTTTGGTCAACACTCTTATTAATAAGATGCTACCCCTTGACGTTCAATGTTTGCTTTTGACACATTTAATATACAGACATAGAGTAGCATTTAGATTGGTTACATTTTTCCCAACAAAATCCAAGAGCAACTCTAAACCAATTAAATCCATAATTCAGTATTTACCCATCCATAACTTACCAATTTCTATTTAAGTAGAATATAAATAAACTACACATGTATGTAAATATGCTAAAAAGAAGCAGTAGTTTCGAAAGAGTTTCCCGATGCACAAAAAAATAGATATTTACGTCAATTGTTTTACACCAAAAATACGTAAATCGGAGCATAGCAAAAACCGACACTAATTTGCTTCGATTATGTGTAAAAATTGACGCAAAATTTACAGTTCCAATCGCTAAAACTATTGTTTTCGTTATATATCTTACGTGCATTCATAGAAAATTCAACATCCCATGCAAATTTAGAAAATACACAAAAAATTTAAAATTATTACTAAATTCAAAATGTTTTAAAATACAAAAATAATTCAATATATATAAATATACATAACTAAATAATTTAAGAAAATGTAAGTAGACTTAATCTTCGTTATCAACCATGAACAATAACATATATTTTGATCATGTTTCTTGTAGTTTATCTAAAGATATACACTAGTATAGAATATCAATTTTATTCTATTTCAAATGAGAAAAAAATAATATTCAATATATATTGATATAATTTACAAAATATTATTAAAATGAATATATGTAAATTAAAAACTTACATGTAAATCTATAATACACGTTTATAAATTGTGTATGATTTCATTCGTAAACTTCATAACATAAAACATGTACAGTTTGCCATTAACTTCCTTTACACATTATTAAAATTAAATTATGTTAGCTAAATATAAAATAGTATTTAATATAATAATAAAATGTGAAATTATAAACTTACATTCGGTTATAACTGTACTAATAGTTATTTTTTTAATAGTTCAAACTTTGGCACACCAAATTTTATGAGCCCTATACAATTCATATGTAACATTAGTAAATATGTATAATAATTTAATATATTTGAGTTATAATGCTTAATCAATTCAACTCACATGTTTAGTACATTTTGAACCTATTATATAGGAGAGTCTTCCAAAGAATCTAAATAATAGCATGTATGAATGTATGGTTCATAGACAATCAAAACACAATGATGACTATAATAGTTAAAAAATCAAAGTTATATACATTAAAATTATAACTCTGTTATAATTAAGTTAAAATATAAATTAATTACTTGTAGATTATGGAATAAGCAACTATTACTTGTAGGGGTATCCGCGGTCCGATTTTGAGTAAAAAAAAATTTAATCAAATCAGATCAAACTATTTGACTATCCAAAATGTTGTATGATTTCATTCGTAAACTTTATCACATAAAACATGTACAGTTTGCCACCAACTTACTTTGCACATTATTAAAATTTAATTATGTTAGCTAAATATTAAATAGTATTTAATACAATAATAAAATGTGAAATCTATAAACTTACATTCAGATATAACCGTACTAATAATTTTTTTTTAATAGTTCAAACTTTGACACACAAAATTTTATGAACCCTATACAATTCATATGTAATATTAGTAAATATGTATGATAATTTAATAGATTTGGGTTATAATACTTAATCAATTCAACTTGAGTACATTTTGAACATATTATATACGAGAGTCTTTCAAAGAATTCAAATAATAGCATGTATGAATATATGGTTCATAGACAATCAAAACACAATGATGACTATAATAATTAAACAAGAAAATTTATATACATTAAAATTATAACTATGTTATAATTAAGTCAAAATATAACTATGTTATAATTAAGTCAAAATATAAATTAATTAACTTATAGAATATAAGCAACTATTGTTTGTTCTATGGCTCTAAAGACCCATTGCATACTCTAATAGTTTGGTATAATATCAATTGATCTCTAATTTGATCAACCAATGATGGGTCAAGGAACTTACATAGTTGAGTTTCATCCGCTAAAATCAAATCATTATACAACTTCCTACATTGAATATAAGCAAAATATAATTATAATAAGATATGATTGTTTATTAAAATCATATATAGATAAATGTTTTAAATGTTATCTTATCAACACTTTTATATCTTGACCAATACAATCCATTTCTAAGAAAGATATCACGCTTTCAACCGTCACATTTATGGATTGAAAGTCAAACCCTCTAATGTGTGACTCGAATGACATCTTCCAACTATTGTAAGTTAAGAGAATAACTTACCATGACCATTAAAGCCAACAAGTTTTGACTATAATTACGTGCATATACAATATTATCCTTTTTCTAGGGTTTCTTTTTTCTTAACCTTGTCATCCCTATACTACTTTGGGAGGTTGACAGCTGTTTAGCACGAGCCATTTTAGTATCCTTTTGAAGGCTTAATTCTTCAACGAGCGCATACATATAAAATGATAAAAACTTTAAAAATAATTTATTAAATAATTTTTATGAATATTTTAATAAATTAAATACAAAACTTATTGGATCGCGATATAAATGAACTAGAAGAGGAGGCCAAGCTACAAATGAACCATATATCTCTCATAATATTTCGTGACAGTAATTTGAACTGGCAATATCCACTCAGGTTCTTAAGTCTTCTCAATTGAGATCATATAATTATTACCACTAGGCACTTGATGTAAGAAAGCTCATTGAGTTGGTGGTTGGTGGTATGGATCTCATAGCAATATATATCTCATTTATTATATCTTTCATCAGACACCTTTTACCCTAAAATTATGACCAACATTAATTAGTTATTAATTATAAGTAAAATATAATATATAGTTTGAATATTATAAATTAACTTACCAAAATATTAGAAATATCAAATAGATGTTCGGTGGACTAAAAAGTAGCAATTGATACCATATTGAAGATAGAGGGTCAAACATCCACAGGTTGGAAGTTAGTTTTTTGATTCACTTGAGAAAGAATAGCATCCATAGGATGGAAGTTGGCAATTTGATTGGAATAATTACATACAGATTGGTCTTCAAGCGTCTCATCAACTTTTTGTGTTAGTTGTGAACTTATCTTCCAATCGTTAATACATATTTATCAAGCTCATATGTATTTTCATTAGCACATTTTTGGAATTTTGTTTATGAATAATATGATATTATATTGGACTCACATATTGTGAAGCTCATTCACTTGTTTTGGGTGATCTGGACCAAATGTATAATACAACGCATCATTTCCAAGTTTATTTGAAAGTTCACCTTTATATATTTTTCTCTTGATTTGTTTTCTAAATAAAAATAAATATTTTTGTTAATATTTGTTAGAAATACTTAATAATTGTATTGTATTTTGTATCTTAAGGAATATACATAGTTCCTTTGTAAAAGAGTTGCAAGTAAACTAGATATGTCTAAAGCCCATAACATTATATACATTAGCATATATGATATACATTAATAGATATACATTAATTTGTTAATAGATATACTTTAACAGATTCTCTCAAACTCAAGGTGAATGTGAGACCAACTTGAGGTTATTAACCAAATTACGAGTGTCTCCCTTAGGAAGTACCTTGGTAAAGATATCTGCAAGTTGATCGTTGGAGGAGACGGGAAAAAGTTTGAGAGCACCATGGACAAGATGAGAACGAATAAAGTGACATCATTGTGAGCAATATGAATGATACTCTGATTATCACAATAAAGGGGAGTATCAAAGGATGTGGACATACCCAAATCCTTAAGAAGTCATCATAGCCAAAGGAACTCAGATGTGGTATTAGTAAAAGCATGATATTCTACCAGTATCTCTTCTGGTGTTTCTTACTTTACCAAGAAATCAAAGAAGAACCAAGGAGAAAGCAATAACCTATAGTGGACTTGTGATCAGTAGGATCTCCTACCCAATCAACATCAGAGAATGCATGAAGTACAAGAGGAGACTGAGTTGAGTAGAAAAAGCCATGGAAGAGAGTGTCCTTCAAGTATCGTAGAATGCGTAGAACAACATCATAGTGAGTCGATCATGGAGCAAATAGATACTGGCTCACTTGATGAACAAAATAAGAAATGTCTGGACGAGTAATTGTAAGATAAACCAGGTTTCCAACCAATCGTCTATAAAGAGAGAGATTAGACAATGGTTTCCCCCTCGAGGGTGTTAGATGCGTATTAAGTTCAAATGGAGTGTCAATAGTCTTGTTGTCAGTGAGTCTAGCTCAAGATAAAAGGTCATATGCATACTTGACTTGAGTAATATAAAGACCATCTGTGGAACGAGTGATCTCAAGACCCAAGAAATAGCTTAGATGTCCAAGGTCTTTCATCTCAAACTACTGACTAAGAAAATCCTTGAGTTCTTGAATGTCACTAAGGTCATCACCAGTTATGATCATATCATCCACATCTAGGAGAAGCAAAATGGTGTCTTTATCATTACGACAAAGAAATAAGGTAGAATTATAAGGACTGGCAATGTAACCCAAGCGAAGGATGGTGGAGCTGAACTTGGAAAACCACGCTCGTAGAGCTTGTTTAAAGCCATAAAGTGCACGTCGAAGGCGACAAACCTTGTTTGTTTCAACAGAAAGACCAAGATGAGGTTACATATAGACTTCTTCAAGCATATCCCTATTAAGGAAAGCATTTTTAACATACATATAAAAAAAGGTCCCATTTACTAGCAACGACAATAGCTAAGAGGGCTTGAATAGATGAGATACGAGCAACTAGAGAAAAAGTCTATTCATAATCAATCCCATACTATTGTGTAAAATTTTTGCAATAACATGAACCTTGTAGCGCTCAATGGACCCATCAGAATGACTCTTGATCTTATAGATTTACTTATAACTAACCACAAAATGACCATGAGGGAGAGTACCAGATCCTAAGTATGATTTTTGGTTAATGCATCAATTTCCTATTTCATTGCAATTTTCCATAAAGGGTCAGTAAATGCCTCACAATAGGTGTAAGGCTCATTGAGTGTAGTAATGGTAGTCAAGTAAATGTATAAGAATGGATTTACCCAGGTTGAGTGGCAAGGTGGAATGTCTTGTGGATGACCTTCAAGTGAAGTAGGAGTAGGAGCAGAGGACCTATGCTCAAGGTTGGGTAGCTCATCATCAACATGTTCATCTACAACCTATCTAGGAGAATCATAAAAAATATCTAAAGGTTGAATAGAGAAGTCCAAAGGAGGATCAAGAGTATCAGTAAAAGGAACAGGAGACTCATCTAGAAAGATTTCTAAAACAGAAGAGTTAGTTAGGTGATAACTGTATTTTATATAGTTATTTTCACCTATTTTATTAATTATAATTGCTATGTTTTCAATGTTTTTAGTTAATTTTAGTTTAATAAATTAGTATTTACTGTTTTTTATATATTTTAATAAAATTAAATAATTTGTATCGAAAAACTTAATTAATTGCAAATTTGGGTCCAAAAATATAATTTCAAATAATATAGTATTTAATTGCAATTTATAAAAGTCAAAAATATAATTTAAATTAAATTCGGTCTTGATTTTAATTATTAAAAGTTTAAAAATTTAATTTAAATTAGAAAAGGGCTAAACTGTAATTAAAGAAAGTTGAAAATGTAATTTGAAATAAATTTGTGGGCAAAAATCCAATTAATGAAAGTTTAATTTTCTGCGCAGGTAAGAAAAACCACGCGCCAATATACACACGCGAAACGTGGATCGTCCGATCAAAGAAGAAACGGCTGAGATTCGCGCGTGCCATCATGCCCGACCAGATCGCGTGGGTGCAGATTCTTTTATGTGGCTCGGTGCCCGAGTGGGGCCCACCTGCCGCACAGGCCGGCGTGCAGGTGGGACCCACTTCTCTGACGCGTCAGCCGCTGTCCCCCACATACGCGCCTCTGATCCCGTGCGGCGATCTCTGCGTGCAACCGGTTTTTCCTCGAATCATAAGCTGCCACGTGTTCACTCTGAATCCGTTCATCGAATCAGAAACTGCCACGTGTCCTGCTCTATTTTTCAGCGAATCAGATCGCGACACGTGGTAGCGTGAATTTAAAAAAAATGAGCAGCGACACGCATGATTCCAGTTTGCATTTTCGATACCGTTTGCGTTTTCGATACAATTTTGTCCCCCACGCATTTTTATTTATTATTTTTCCCACACTCCTCTGTCCCCCGCGTTTATTAAATATTAATATTTTTGATGTATTATTTTGGGTATAAATAGGAGATAAGATGATAGTGTTAAGAAGTTTTTTTGGAGTTTGTAATTTTTGGGGTGTTTGTGTGTTGACTGTGAAACACGCAGAAGCCATTTTTGGCTTTTGTTGTGTTCTGCGTGTGCCAAATATTGGTTCTAATTTATGTTTTAATTTTCCTTCTTCTTCATCTTAATTTTCTGTATATGTTGTAATTTTTAATTTAATTTTATGAAGTAATTTAATTTTTCTAGGGTTGCATTTGATCTAAATTTATGATGCTTTTATTCTAATTATTTTTTATAGATTTATATGACGTTCGATTTGTTCGTTCTATTTTGTGCTTAATGCTTTTTGATTATTTACGAATCTTATCGAAATGATCTGTGGCACATGAATAAACTTGGAAAAGGCATTCGTGTGTATATTGCTCGTAAATAGGATGACATGTATGATGAAGGATAGGAATATACCCGAATTGTATGTGTGGCCATTTGAAAACTTAAAACGTAATGAATTTCTGTGAATTTAATTCTCATAGAGATATAGTGAATTAATTTAACGAGGTGTGTTTGTACGATGCTCGGAAGAGATGTATGAATAAAATTAGAAGTTTTCGGTTGACAAATTAAATGTACTAAAAAAATATAAATCAAAAGAAAATAAAATGATTTGAGTTGATTAATTTGGTGAAAAATTGCAATCCTAGATTTCTTTTATTTTGTTTTAACTCTTTTCTTACATTTATTCGAATCAACGATCGTTTTGAATAAAATCAGATTGAGATAATTTTAGTAATCAACAAATTATAGTAACAAATCTCCATGGGAACGATACTTTACTTACAAATTTTATTACTTGAGACCGTGTATACTTGCACGTTTTTTGTTTGTTGTAAAACACACAACATTAGGGAAGAGCGAAAGTGAGAGAGTTCAACAAATAAGCGGTGTTCCCAAAATACAACATTACGGGAAACACGAAGACGATGCTAGACAGGATCATAACATCGATACCCTTTTTGAGTTTCACCGTAACCAAGAAAATAACAAAGTCTAGATCAAGGCTCAAGTTTGTTGTGCTCATGATCTTGAAGAAGAACGAAACAAGCAGATCTGAATGAGCAAAGGTAATGATAGTAAAAGGATAACCCAAAAAGGAACTCATACGGAGTCTGATTATGAATGAGAGTGCTTGGAATGCAATTAATGGCATGAAGAGCAACGTCACCCTAAAATGGGGTAGGAACTTTGGCAGAAAGAAGAAGAGCACGAACAGTGTTAAGAATATGACAAAGTTTTCTTTCGACTCGACCATTTTGTTGAAAGGTGCCTGGATAGGTTAGATGATGTATAGTGTCATAGGAATGTAATAGATCTTGAAAAGCATATTGAGTATATTCAAGAGCATTATCAAATCAAAAAGTTTTGATATGTTTGAGAATTATCTTTCAACCATTTTTGCAAAGTTACTGTATATTGGTAAGATTTTAGAACGAGATTTCATAGGAAAGATCCAACTATAACGAGAATAATCATCAATAAAAAAAACAAAATAATGATATCCACCAATACTAGTAACAAGATAAGGTCACCAAATATCAAAATGAATTAACTCAAAAATATTATTAGAGATAGATTCACTATTATTGAAAGGTAAAGTTGGTTATTTTCCTAACTGGCATGAAGTACAATCAAAATTATCTTTGGACACAGAACCCAATCGACCCTTAGAAGCTAACTACTATACCCGAGTGGATGAGGTCATGACCAAGACGAGAATGCCAAAGTGTGAAAGAAGGTAAGGAAGAAACTACAGCAGCTGCAGTAGCAATAGAGACCGGACCAATAGGTGGAAGATGAAGATTGTCCACGGGAAACATACGCCCAACCTTAGGACCGGTCCCAAGCTCTTGGCCCGTCCTCGGATCCTACACAATACACCTAGAATAGTAAAAAATAAGGCCATATCCTAGTTCAGCTAATTTTTGAACATAACATAAATTATAGGATAGATCAGGTACATGGAAGACCCTAGGAACAAAGAGGTTAGAGGTTGAAATAAAACCTAGACTATTCCCATGCATGGTGGAACCATCATCTATATGAATATTAAGAGGATGTGGTGCAGGGTCAAGCTTGGAGAATAAATATGAGTGAGGTTTCATATGATTACAACATATAGAATAAAAAAGCAAAGTTTGAGACTTTCCAGGCAGAACTGACAGAGTAGTGGAAAGAGATACATTACCAGCCATACGAATAACCTGAGTTATGATCTTCTGTAGTTCAGTGAGAGAGAGGATGATAATGAATCCAGAAGATTGGTACTCTACTAAAATGGAAGGCATCAATGAAGTAGGCTCAGTATTAGCAACAACAGTAGTAGATTTGTTACGACGGTAACAAGTCTTAATGGTGTGACTAGGATGCTTGTAATAATTGTAGAACTTCTTGTTGGTCTACTTGCGATGATTGCTAGAGCCAGAGGAATCACCTGATTGCTGAGGTTGCTTAATGGCAAGAGCAGGAGGAGTAATAGCCAAAAAATTGAGCTTATTCTGGGCTTGAAGGGTTACAATCTAAGCTTCTTCACTAACTAAATCATTTACAGTAGTATCAAGAGAGAAAGGAGGACTGTGATTGAGAAGCTGACCTCAGAAGGGCTCAAACTCCTTGTGAAGTGACATTAGGAACTCATAGAGACGAAACTTATCTCTAACTACAACATATTGCTAAGCATCTTTTGAGCATGCCCAAATTGGATCACAAAGGTCAATTTGGTCCCAAAGAAAGCGAAGCTGATCATAGTAGTCATTAATGGATTTTCCTGGTTCTTGTCGAAGTTGATACAATTCAACTACTAACTGATATTTCATAGATCTTTGAGTAGTGGAGTACCTTTTGGCCAACATATCCCATGCTGATTTTGCATCATCAAAGTTGCCCAATAGATTGGAGATGGAGGGAACGAAAGTATTCTGAATCCATGTGAGGATTATATGATTATGACTATCCCATTCAATCATGCGACCAAGGTAGGTAGCATCTTCTTCACTTGCTCCTTTGACAGGAATGATAATTTCACTTGTATAGTAATTCCATAGCATATGACCCTTAAGAAAACTGCACATATCTTGAGACCAAGATAAGTAATGCTTGGTCCCCTTCAATATAGTATTGATGGGGTGAGGAAGAAAAACATCCTTTTATCCATTTAGAAAAACAATATGCAAACAAAAAAAAATAGACTACAAAAATGAGGTCTATGCAAAAAAAATGGATAGGGAGAACCTGATATGCAAAAAGTCAATCATGTAGAAAAGTCAATGATCAACTACAATCAATGGTCAATGATAGTCGACAGTCAATGGTGGTCGGTGATATCAGTAGAAGGTGATGATGACGTCAACCCTAGGGGGACGTGTCACTAATGATGTCATAGGACCTGAGTGTGGCATGTGAGGCACGTGAATCTAATGCATGGTTTCTATTTGCGATGCATGAGGGCACATGTCAATCACAGTGGTACCTGCAAAAAGGTTATCGGAGCAAGATGCACGGCAAAGAAGGTGATTAAAGTGGTCTGTGTGGTGCGAGACTCCTTAACGAAGGCAGTTGTAGCCCTGAAACCCAAGGACAACGGTTGAAAGGCATGAGAGGTTCAATAGTAAGTGGCTGCAGCGGTTGTTGTAATGGTAGAAGCGATAAGGGTAGAGTAACACCAGAAGAGACAAGACTCCTAAAAGAAAGGTGAGAGTAGTGGTTCTGATACCATGTTAAAAATACTTAATAATTGTATTATATTATGTATCTTAAGGAATATATATGGTTCCTTTATATAGGAGTTACAAGTAAACTAGATATGCCTAAAACTCATAATATGATATACATTAACATATATACTTTAACAATATTTATTAAATATAAATAAAAATTTAACTTTTATAATATTTAACTTACCACTAAATCAATTAATGTTTTTTTACTTATCAATTAATGTACTGTAAGATCCTTTTTTTAGGCACCTTTGTCACCACAAACAAGTCCGCTCTGGTGACTTCATGACTTAGTTTTTTCTCATATTCATTCATTAAAATATACTCAATATATATATATATATATATATATATATATATATATATATATTAATTTAAAAAGTTGCAATAACATTTAGATGCAAAATGTCATAATCATTTTAGCTTTGGTCTTAGAGATGCTTGTTATCTCACCTTGCAAATTTATTAGCATATGCCTTCCTCGATTATTCACTTCTTACTTACAAGAGATTTATTGAAAAACAAAAATTAATTATATTAATTGAATATATTACAAGACATTATGAAAAATGATAAATATATTAACAATATACCTTAAATTTTTTTAATCATCTATGATAGACAAAGTCTTTCCAATGAGCATCTTTGATCCAAGTCATGTTTGATGGTTTTGTGTAAAGATGTTCTTTGTTTAATGGGTTTAAGAAAAGCCTTAGATAATAAATGTTAGGATCCTTTGTTTTATATTCCTTCCATATCGAACCTATTATACTATAGTAATGTCTTTCTCAGTTCTCAAGAATGTTATATTTAACTTGAAAAAGTCATAATAAAATTATTAGTACCAATATTTTTCATAAATTAATATGTTGATTGTAATTTTAAAATATCCTTTAAATTTTTCGCTCCACATATTTTTGAACTTTTCTCCGGTCTAGAATATTAATTGATATTATGGTTCTCACCAATTTATAGACCATTCTCTTACATTATTCCTCTATATCATTTATAGGATCTTCAATTTGATCAAGTATATTGTACAACTCTTCCCTTTGTATATTAATGTATATATCTTTTGTATCCCCTATCTTTACTTCGTTAGATTTATTGATCTGATCATTCATGTTGACATCAAACTCGTTTTCTATGATGCTAAACAAAGAAGATAAAAAAATATTAGTTATAAAAAACTCATATGTTAGACAATAAACATGAATAAGGTTCATAAGAACTATTAAGTAAACACATTGTATATACCTTATATATACAGTTTACTAAGTCATTCTATTTTTTATTTTTATATGTAAGTACCATTAATTTCTTTACGTAGACACATTGATAAATCATGATCCTCGTTATTAGAATCTTGGTTCAAATTTGAAACATAAGTAGTGAAATGTTTAAGGTTAGAAAATGAGTCAAGTACATCATTATCTTTTATGGTACTAATTTCATGCTAAAATCCTTTTGGAGGAGGTGTCAATTTAATTGATTATCTTGTGTCAATTGGATCATGCACATAAAATATTTGTTTTGCATGACAGTCCAAGATAAAACGATCATCTTTGGGACCTATTCTTGATAGGTTAACAAGGGCTAGACCTCATTCCTCTACTTTATATCCAATATTGATTGTGGCATGCACACAATCATATAAGAACACCATTTTCTTAAGCACCTCGTAATCAATCCCCCAAATTTCTTGAATTATCCCATAATATATCATATCACATAGTACATGTTATCGTCTTTAGCACTCGCAAATTGCCAAGTTTTTGCTACCAATTCTAGTCTACTATTTTTATTTACACACAAGTCCTACCTTCATTTAGTGGTAAGTTTACACCCGTTGATGAGAATACTAGTGCACTTCTTCACTAAATATTTTGAACCATGTGTGAGACATTACAAATATTCGATTATCGAATAATTAAGATCTTTAATTTTATCAACAATCTATCATTCAGAAAATATACAATGATAAATCAATATTCATGTTCATAAAATCAAATCAAATTGATTTACATGCTCTTAAACACTTACATATTCACACAACCAATTGATAAATTTTTTCTTGTGCTTACTTGCAACCATTTTTCTCCTACTATTCACTTATAGTGCGAGTCTCTTTTTAAGATATTCATATGCATTCTGATAATGATAAATCTTTATATATTATTATTATTATTATTATTATTATTATTATTATTATTATTATTATTATGTTTAAAGAATAAAGAAATATCAATTAAACAATGTGAAATTTTTTGGGATGCTTACTCCATATATGGTTCAACCTCTATGTTATTTTTTAGGATTATTCGGGGACTGATGAGTAAAACCAGCATCGAATTAGCAATATTGATTCTACAATATTTTGGTTTTATATTTGTAAAACTCTCGCAAGTGCACAAATATTTTTTTTATAGAAAATGATAAGTATACTCCCAAGGTTAATCTATGGAAATAATATATGTGATTTTTAATTTATTATTCAAAACTTTTAAAAATGAAATGAAATCCTAAAAATCCTGTCACAATATTTTGGATTTTGTGTTTGCTAATCTAATAACATATAAATAAATATAGATATAGATTCAATAAACATCTATGCAAATTTTTATCATTTATAACTGTGGCGTATTTATGGATATAATAATTAAGTTAATTATGCTTGCTCATACTATTTAGGTTATTAAATATATAAATTAATATTTATTGATTCCCACTTTTTTATATGAATAACACCTTTGATGGGGTTAGATATTCTTTCTTAATTAAAAAAATTGATGACTCTATGAAAATAGAGTCATTAGCGCACTTTTTTACTTAATATTTACTTGTTTTATTTAATAAATAGTATTTTTATGGCTAAAAAAATTAAAATATAAAAATTTTAGTGAAAAGGTGTGAAAATATAATTTTTGGAATTTTTTATGAATTTTTAACGCAGGACCAATCAAAAGTTGTCATGTGGCATGCCACGTAGTAGAGAAGCTGATTGGGCATGCCACATGAATGCCATGCAAGCATAGAGAGCGAATCACGTTGCACCACATGTGAGGAGAACGAAACACGCACCACATGTTAGCACAACGTTCAATATGAGTTCAGAAATCGATCAACGTGCCATGACACGTGTTACCACGCCATTGCTCTATGTGTTTCACCCGTGCGCTACACCATCCATTCTCATAAATCACATCGTGCCACGTGTTGCTGACTTGGTAAGTGTTGAATCTGACCAGTGTCCCCTACCACGCATCGCTCCCTGATTCGCCCAATGAATTTCTGAAGCCACATGTCGCGCTATGATTGGCAGAAAGTGTCAATTTTGTTTGTTTTGATTGTAGCCCTTGATTTGAAGCTGATTGGATTGTTCATATCGCACCTGAGCTTTATTTAAGCCCTTAATCACTCCATAAACCCTAATTAGCCTCCATTAGCATAATTTTGATCAATTTTTAGAGCTAAAAAGAGAGAAAAATTCAAGAAATGACACATTTTTGGTAGAGATTCAAGAGGGAATTAATACTACAATTTAAGAGATTGATTGTATTTCTTTTTCTACTATTTTCTTTATTAATTTTATGTCTTTCTTTATGAAAAATATGTGCTTTATGAACACAATAATGTGTAATTAATTTATTAATCTAGGGATCTTATGAACCTAATTTTCACCATGTGATGATCTAATATTTTTTCTCAATTATAATATTAATTTAATTATATTATTTAATCTGATTTTTATGCTATTAATTGTTTGACCAAAAATTTATCTATAGAGGTAATTAAATAGATTTGAGAGAATTATTTAATTGTTTATCTTGATTAAATATATGCATAGTTTCTAGGCAGAGATGTATGATTCTTATGTATGTGATCCATAATTGATGAACTTAATGAGTAGTATGAAGATTAATTGGCATGAGAGTGTGATTAAATTAATTATTATATGATGTGTAGTTTACTTGAGAGAGGAATACATGCTAGGTTAGATTCAATTGATCATGTAATTAATTGATATTATATTTGGGGGATTAAGTATTCCTAGATATTTTCTCATATATCTTTTTGGTTACCAAATTTGATTCAATTAATTATTGCTATTTAATTTTAGTTATTTTAATTTTGCTTCATTAAAATATAAAAACACCAAAAAAATTGATTTTTATTATTTTTAGTTTTAAAAATTAGTTTCTAATAAAATAATCTCCGTGGGAATGATATTTTCTTATCATTATATCACTTGTTGCGATACGTATACTTGCATATTCATTGCACACACAATTTGTGTGGAGATCACAAATCAATTAACACTTATAAGTGAGATCGATAATCAATTTAGTTAATTAAATTAGTTCTTTTTTTCTAAGAGATTGAAAATGAACCATTTAAATGCTACATTTGATGGGGTTAGACATTTTAAACTTTATTCAAGGTGTTCAAATGAAACCTAAGATTTAATTATCCGAGTACTAAATTTCAAATTTTAAAACCATTAATGAAAATATGTTATCAATACATTTTTGAATAATAGTTCTTATAAAAAATTTTGAAATAGAGTTTTATTCTAAATACTGGGCGATTATACCGACAAATAAAATAACATTACTCTAAATCAGACCAGATAATTATATCTTCAAATCTAATTTTCATATTTAAGATTGAAATGAAAAATAATATATTTCTTTCTAGCATCCTTAATATAAAATCTTAAATAAAAAAATAAATTTATTTTATAGAAATATTTTACGTATTTAATATTTCGCAAGCATAACAACGTTATTATTATATCATGTTTACAAACAACCAATCATGTTAATTTTAATCAAATAAAAATCAAATATAACATATAATAATCAAACATAAAAAATAACTGTAAAGAATTAATTTTAAAATTTATACCTTAAAAGAATCCTTATAGCACTTTGATGTTAAATCTGTTGGTGGAAAACCTCCAAACGGATTTACATTTCCGTTTATTGAATCAAAAGCTAGAAATTTACAAAAATATAGCTAGTTCTTCTCAAAAAGAGAAGAACTTTAAAACTAGAAATTAAAAAAAAAAATTCTAGAGAGAGAAAGATAGAGAGAGAAATTGCTAAGAAAATTGTTTTTAAGGTGTGTTTTTTACAATGGGAGAGAAGGGATTTTTATAAGTGAGAAAAAGACTAAAAAAATGAAAAAAAAAATATCTTAAAAAATATGAAATACATGTATTGGATAGGCTAGCATGAGTTTGGCGCATTGACACGTGCGATTGGGTGAGATTCGCAACCAAAAATCTGTTGTCACCTACGGAATTCATGACGTGATTGGGTGCTAACGCGTATAGAAATTTGGCATGATACACGCACTACTGCGCGCTGATTTGCGGCGTGAATGGGTGCGGCTTCGCACATTCTTTTGATGTGATTAGGCATGATTGCGAGCATTGTGAGAAAAAGACTAAAAAAATGAAAAAATATCTTTAAAAAGATGATATACATGTATTGGACAGGTTAGCATGAGTTTGGGGCATTGACACGTGCGATTGGGTGGGATTCGCGACCAAAAATGCGTTGTCGCCCGCGGAATTCACGACATGATTGGGTACTAACGCGCGTAGAAATTTGGCATGATACACGCACTGCTACGCACGGATTTGTGGCGTGAATGGGTGCGGCTTCACACATTCTTTTAGTGTGATTAGGCATGATTGTGAGCGTTGTTCCGGCATGATACGCGTGGCTGCACGCATACTTTCAGCGTGGTGCATGCACAATTGGGCAGTTTTGTCAATTTTGTCAGTTTTTCTATTTTTCTATTTTTTGACTTTTCCTCAATTATTTCTCAACATATTTGTGATGTATTGCATCCAATATTATTCTTTGAGTCTTTAAATTATTTTTGAAGTGAAAATACCCGAAAAACAATAAAAATACATGTGATTCCAAAAAGATAAATTTATTTAAAAATATAATAAAATCATATAAATATAATACTTTTTAATAAATTAAAATGCATTAAATCATGATAATTTTAGTGTTTTTTAAGCACTCATCAATGACATTGCTCACAGTCAAACTCATTGATAGGAATTTTATGACTAATAGATATTCGAACACCGACAATTAATCAACAATTTACTTTTTTTTCAATTTGTTTTTCTTTTTTTTTCATTTTCTTTTGTTGTATCTTCTCCAATGAATATTATGGAAACAAATTAATAATATATATTTGTATTATATTTTTCATATCTTGAAATATATATATATATATATATAACAAATTTAGAATATATTAAAAAAATATAACATATAAAAAATTTAAAATATTACAACAATAATAAAATTCAACTATAGCCAAGTGATTTATAATAGGATAGCAACAGGCAATAGAGGCACATAACTGGGTCAACAATAGGATAGCAACATGAGGGAATGACTATGAATAGGAACGGGGATGGGCGAAAATGGTTATACTAATAATCATAACGATCTTGCACGAGTTTCAGGTACATTTGGTTAATAACCATCGATTATAAGTCGATAGCAGTTTCTCTACTGTTTAATCACATTTCTTATTTTGTAACATTTAGCACATGTTTTTAAGTAAAATAAAAAAATATAAAGTAAGAATAAATAAAATTTATTCTAATTATATTTTTAATGTAATTATATGTATATAAAATAATAATATTAATATATGTTCAGTTTTGATTAACCACCATTTTGGTATTATAATAACCATGCCTGCCTTACGTCTTATCGTTTACAATTATTTTTAAGAAAAATCGTTGAATTTATATAGATAACTACAGTTTTAAGTTATCTATGATTAAAATCCCCATTCCTATAAGTGACAGTGATGGCAAACATGTTAGGCAAGTAGGTAGGCAACACAGGTTGGGTAGGGGAAAAAATCAGGGAGAGAGAAATTGAATCTAAAGAATGGATGTTGCAAAATGTATTGCATTATGCGTTGATTTTTCTCTCAAAATAATGCAAATAATTTTTTAAAAATTCACTCATTATGCATTGGTTGTATTTGAAAGTTTATAAGATATGTACCCAATTAATCTAAAAATGGGTGAATAGGTTATTTTTAATTTTTATCAATTTATAATTTAATAACCTAAACAAAACGGTCAGGTATGCAATCGTGTGTAAAAATAAAGTATGAAAATAAAAGAATAAAACACAATGTTTTAAGGTGGAAACAACCTAGGCCACAACAATGACCTAAGAGAAAAACCACTGGTCCACCAGACCACCTAAATTTCCACTACGAAAATTAAATGCTTGAGTACAAATCTGGTCTTATGCTACCCTCCCTAGGATACTGCCCCAACATACTTTACTTACGGGACCCTTCTCTATTTTCAGTTTCCAATATTAGCGTGAGCGATTTCCAAACCAACGTTTCAATATATTTCATGCCAATCAGATACAATCCCGAATTAACTGTAAAATGGTTAGCACAAAAACATAAGTGCCCGTATGTGTTCTAGAATAGATTTAATAATGAATAATCCTAACTAGATGATTCAAAATATATGTCATTTAAATCAAATCAACTAGTAAATCCTAAAGCAAAAAGATTAAGCACAAGTTTAATAAAAATAGTTTCTTTAAAGATTAATAATCAAATCAAATAACTATGATATGATAAAAACAATTATTTGATCTAACAATTTAAGAAAAAAAATAAAGAAGAAGCCATAAGAATATATTATCAAAATATCATAAACTGATTAGGCTTATTAATCAATCAAACATAACCACCAATATTTGATATATTAACTAAATAAAGAAGCCTAAAGAATTATGATCTTATATTTGTAAAACAAAAAATAGAAATTAAGAAGAATAAAATAATGGTTTTATGTGGTTGATTGAAACAATGAGCAATGGTTTTTATTTATAGGAAAAATTAAAACCCTTAATCCTATGTAATTGATATATATATCTTTTCTATTACAAATAGAATTAGTAATACTCATTAATTAAGAAGACTCATATATGATTGATAAATATCTTTTATATTATAAATATGATTAGTAATACTTACTAATTATGAAAACTCCTATTTAAATAAGAGTTTTTTTTAAATAGACCCATTAATCATGAAGATTCCTATTTAAAAAAGAGTTTGTTAAAATATATTTTATGCTATCTATCAGGCTAAAGATTTAAGCTATAATTTAGAGTATATCTTATCTAATATTTTAGCATATATCTTATTTTATATTTTATCATAAATATTTTAGCAACAAAAATAATTCCAGATTTATAAATATGTGTTATTAAATGTGTGAGTGCAATCCTATGTGTTATAGTTATAACATATATACTTGAAGTACGATTATCTGAAATTCTAATGTTTCTTCAATTTTGTTTGATAGACTTGATAACGAGCTTAAAAATAAATTTACAGATAAATATTTTGTCTATAAAAATAGCTACCATTTATAATCCTTACAATATTGAATAAACGGTGCAAATAATAATTCATTTTGCATCGATTATTCTATGCAATCAATACAAATAAGTTTTTAAATTTTTTAATATAATTTTGCATTTTTTATTAAATAAAATTGATGCAAATATTTTTCATTTTTTTATAATTTATGCATTAGCTTTTAATAAAAACCGACACAAATTGTAAAAAATTTGAATTTACGATGGTTTTTACAAAAAATTGACTCATAAATTAATTCTACCTACTTTGCATCTTAAAACAAAACAAGCAAAAAAGCATTCCTCAAAGTGACAAGTTTCATGTAAAAAATAACATGTAAATATTTATGGTTTTCATGATCTCAACATATAAGGAACAAAAGCATCAATATCTTTTGTCTAATACACTAATATGGTATTACTAGACATATATGTACAATGAAAGTATGGAGTTTGCACAAAAAAAAATTTCTCTCGTAGTGAAATTTTTGCTTTGTAATTTGCAAGTTGAGGAGCAAAAAACATAGAAGATTAGATTTCCTTTTGTTTGTTCATTAAAAAAATCCCTTAAAAAGGGAGATTCCATCTTAAAAAAGAGAAACCTTAATGGAACTCAAAACTACGGATATTATACGTATTGCCGAATTTGATCTAAGTCTCTTTTGGATATTACATAGGGAACATATCTTTTCTTCATATATCATAACCAAGTAGGGAAATGAATTCGTAGTTTTGAAGCTCTGCATGCTTGTCGTAGAGTTATGTGAGGAATACGGAGCAACTTTCCCCTATTTTAAAATCTACTCAAAGTGCAGAAAAACTTTGAATTTTTTGGAAAATAGTTAATAAACATTAATTTTAAGTTCATAAACTTACATATTATTTTGATTGAGTTAGATAAATAATCAAACACATATATATGAATTGTCTGTTTTGAATTCTATTCGATTTCAAAAACAAAATAAGGTAGAATAGATAGTGAGATAGACGAAATGGGTGAAAATATCAATGAAATTACATATTTCAAATGAATTAGGGTTAGGAATTTAAAGACTATAAATTAGGGGAAAGACAAAGCAAAAATAATGGAGAATAATCATTTTCAAATCATATTTCAAGTACGAGGAATAAGTACAAAGTTAGGTCCCATTTATATGACTAAAATAACAAACTAGATAATTAAATATAAAATAGCTAATAATAATCTAAACAACTGAATGATAAATCTAAATTCAAATACTAGATAGATAATAACTATTAAATTTCAACTAATCTATTATTGGATTTGTATCAATTCTTCCTAGGTGAGAAAGACTCAACTCTTAATGAATAATTGAAACTTCAAAAAAGACTATAAATACAAGCAGTTGTGATCTACCATATTGAGATGACTACGAAGTTGCAAGCTTGACAAAAGTGGTGCAAAAAATTTTAAAAAGAAAAAAATTCTTTCAATGAAGCTCGAGAACTGATTTATATTTGGACATATATTATCAAAAAGTGATGATGGCTAAGGCATTTTTTTTTCTGAATAAGAAGCCTCATCATATATAAACAAAATTTTTCCATAGTTTTTTCATGATCGTAATCTTCGAACATGTTTTCTCATTCTATTGTTGTTTTTGTATCAGAATTGTAATCTCCAAATAAGTATTTTTTTTTCTTTTCTTGTTTTTGTGCTAGAATCATAATATTTGAAAAATTATTCTCATTCTCCTTTTGTGAAGCGGAAGTCCATACCCTCTATTTGTTCCTTAAGTGAATGATATTAATGTTTGAGTTCTTGAACCTTTGTAGAGGTGAATTTAACAATGCAAAACAAAAAATAATAGTGTAAAATATAGATAAATTGGGGGAAATTTCAAATGAATTAGGATCATGATTTGAATAATAGAAATTAGGGTAAATACAAACATAAATAACCGAGGAGAAATAGATATTCATTTAATATTTTAAATTTAAGGAATAAATATCAAGATAAGTTATATTTATAGAATTAAAACAACTAATAATAATCTTAATAATTAAATGATAAGTTTAAATTTAAATTTTGAATAAATAATAACTATTAGATTTCAACTAATTTATTATTAAGTATTTAATTTTAATATTTTAATTGCATGTTATAACTTCTTTTCTTAATAAAAAAAAATATATGTTCACTTTTATTATATTATAGTGTAAATAAATATATATTTTTGAGTGTTATAAGAGAATAAACATAATTTTTTTAATAAGAATGTTTAAAAATCAAAATAAATTAAATAAGTGGATTGTTTTTGCATCGTAGGAAAACAAATATACCTATGGTGCTGACTCTGGGCGTTGTAGTCACGTGTGATGGCTGGGTTTTTTTTGGTAGGGATGCTGATGAATGCGAATTGAGAGAGGACATGGGTATAATGTGAGAGATGGGGAATTAATGTAGTTAAGTAAAAATATTCAGCCGCTATGAATCGGCCGTCAACACTTTTTAAGCTAATTTTAAACTCATTATTTTTTTCCAATAAACTAAATAGGTCGATACAATTTTTTTCCCTTTTTAAATAGTCTAAACTTTTTAAACACAGTTTTTGTAGTAGTGTCACCCTATTTATAACTTATAGGAAAATTAAAAAAAAAAACTAAAATTTATAATAATATGATATATTTTTTTAATTAATAAAAATATAAGAAATTGGTATAAAAATTCTACTTTTAATTACAAGTTGTGTTTTCTTAACTTATTTTGTAAACTGATTTCTAAATAGCAGTTTTGTTGTATGCCTTGTACATACCGAGTTTTCAAACAAAGTCATATAAAAAGCTGTATGGTCAATAATAATCTCCCTCAAAAACTAATTAGTTTTTGTTTTAAAATAATTTTCATTAATACATTACAATTGAGAATATATGAAATAATCAAAATAAATAATCAAATATAATAGATAGATATACTACGATATAAATATTATTTTAATTCGTTACTATGTTGATAATATATGTTTATTAATAAATTTTTCTTGATTTATATTTACTTAAATAAGTATGATTATATAAAAATCTTTATTAATTTATTATAATATGTTATCTTTAATTAATTAACTAAAAATATATTAAAACAAAATAAATATATGACTAAATTACACTATATGCATGAGAAAATATGGTTTTTTATTTAAGAGTTAGATGAAAAATATTATAATTATGATTGATTTTATTAAACTATGGTAAAAAAAATAATTACTAGAAGAAAGAGTCAACTTTTATATAGAAAGATTAGAAGAGATCTAAACGAGAAAAACAATGAAAAATGATTAGGTTTAAGGAAAAAGAAAAAGAGCAACTAATCCACTTATGTATATAAAAATAAAGATTCTATATATTTTAATGAAATTTAGTTGCCATGTATTTTAATAAAATGGTTAAGTTTAGAGAGAAAGAAAAAAAAAACTAATATTATGTATAATTATTTTGTGGTTAAAATGCGTTAAGCACGATTAAAGGGACTAAAATATATGAAACTTAAAAAATAAAAAGATTAAATTATAAGAAAAAAACAAGGGATTAAATTTTAAAAATTAAACAATAAATAGATTAAATTATAAGAAAATTAACTTGTAAAATGTGAAAAAAAATTAAGAACTAAGAAATAAATTTAGAATTATTTGGATTAGATGAAGAAAAAAAACATTTATAATTCTCTTAAAAATTAAGAAATAAATAAAATAAAGAAGCAATGAATAAATTTATAATTATTTGGCTTCACATCGCAGCCTAAGAAAGTTGAGAAAGAGTTTAAAGAAAGGCAAACAGATTCCATTTCTGGTGCTCGGTGGTGAGGTGTAAACATCTGTACTCTATACTCATTCCTCCATTTGGTTACTCCGTCCCTTTCATATTCTTCTTCGTTTTCTTCAAAAGCCTCACACTAATTCTCAGAGTCGATCTACCTCTACCTCTCAGATCTTCCACCAAAACTCCTAAATCTCACTTATTCATTTCCCAAAATGACAGATAGAGTCCACCCTTCTTCAAAACCAGCCTTTAACGGTACTACAACCACCACCGGAGCTCCGGTGGCCGTCAATGGAACTACCACAGCAAATCCAACTGCCATCAAACTTCAACCACCGCGTCCTCCTTATCGCCCACAACCTCAATACCACCACCGTCGTTACCGTCGAAGCCATCGAAATCTCTGTTGTTGCTGTTGTTTTTGGTCTATACTCATCCTCTTGCTCTTATCTCTCATCGCTGCCATAGCCGGAGCTGCTGTATATGTTCTGTATCGCCCACATCGCCCCGAGTTCACCGTATCGTCTCTTCGCATTAGCAAGCTCAATCTCACCACCGATTCCGACTTGTCAACTTCACACATCACTACTCTCTTCAATCTCACTCTGTTATCGAAGAACCCGAACAATCACTTCACTTTTATCTACGAAGGCTTCACAGTGAAGATGGTGGCTAGCTCAGTTGAGATTGGTAACGGTTCGATACCGGCGTTTGTGAGTGAGCACAAGAATCAGACGGTGTTCAAAGGGGTAAAAGTGTCGATGACACAGCAATATCTAGATGCCGATTCAGTGACGGGGTTGAGATCGGATCTGAAGAAAAAGAGTGGAGTTCCATTGAAGCTCATTCTAGATACAAAAGTGAAGGTGAAGATGGGGAAATTGAAGAGCAAGAAGATTGGGATAAGGGTTACGTGTGAAGATATCAAAGGGGTTTCACCAAAAGGTAAGTCACCGTCGGTGGCTAATGTTTCAAACTCCAAATGTAAGGTTGATCTTCGGATCAAGATCTGGAAATGGACTTTCTAAATTGGTTTTTTTCTGGTATAATTAAATGTTCGTTTTAATTTTTGAGGGGGATTATTATTGACCTGAACTGAAAGGTTAATGTTTGTAGGTTCATGAAAAAATTGAGTTTAAGAAATTAATGTTTTTTTTTATATTATATATAATATTTATGTTTAATTTTTCCTACTTATTAGTGATGTAAGTGAATTTAATGTTTGATGGTAATGCACAATTGTATTGATACTTTAGTTTTGTTTTGATTATTGATTGATTTTGGTTGATTTTGTTTTAGTATTCGAATGTTTATGCAATGGTTACATGTAAAACAGTTTTGTGATGCTCTTACTGGTATTACCAAAATTCTAAGTCACGTTTACTATGAAAATCAATTAGAATCTGGTTCGGTGTTCACCGGTCCGATTTTGGGGAAAAAGTTTTAACCGGATCGTTTATATTATTTGGATTGGATCACATTGTTTGAAACGGTTTTAATTAATATAAATTAGATCATACCGTTTCATTTATAAAACCGTTCGATTCGGTCCGATCTAATTTTATTTTCGGTTTAATTCGGTTTTTGGATACATTTAATGAGAAATAATATAAAAAAATTAATATATTATTAAATCGCTCCGGTTCGATTCAAATGGTTTAAAAATTAATACAAATGAGACCAAAATACACTGATAGTTACTTAGTTTGGTTTGATTAGTTTAATTCTTTTTGTTTAATATATTTTTATAACATCTTACCTCAGATAATACCTATAATATCTTTAAATTTTCACGAGTTAATAATAACTTTTATACATACAAAACAAACAAATTGACAAAAATCAAAAATCAAAAAATAACATAAATAAAAATACAAAGCATCTATATTTTTAAAAAAAATGGTATTTAGCAAAAATAAGTTTGAAAAAATATAAAAAATAAGATTAATTTTTTAAGAAATAGATAGATTTAAAGATTAATTGTTCTTAACAATAAATAAAATACTTCTAAATAAAGATATAGTTTATTATGAAATAAATAATAAAAAAATAAATATTAATATTATATACGTAAAAATATATATAATATATCATTACTTCACAAAAAAATATAAAAAATCCATTAGAAGAATAAAAGAAAATTTTGATACATTTATTTAGCAGAAATCCAAATACTAATAAAATCACATTTATAAAATGAATTAATATATCAATAAAATTAGAATTACTAGATAATATAATAATAAATAGGAAATATGTTTTATTAGAAATAATTCATAGAAATTTAAGATACTAAAAATGAAAATTCATAGCATATCTTAAGTTTTTTTATTAAATTAATGATAAAAACTAAATCAAGTATTAACTTTAGACCATGAATTTGAAATAAAATATTTAATAAAATAAAAAAATCATCAATTTTCAATAAATTAGTAGAATATCCACTCACAAACAACAATAATAGTTCATTATATGTTCAAAATAAATTCATATAAATAAATATAAATTTTAAAGAAATTGAGTAAATAATAAAACAAGAAATATTAATAGACTTTAAAATATTTGAAGAATAGAATTTAGATATTAAAAAAAAACATCTGATATAAGGAAGAAAACGTAAAATATCAAGATTTATGTTTATAAATACTCAAGAAGAAACCTCTAACAAAGAAAGAGATATGACATAACTAAACGCAAGAAATTAAACAAATGAAAGAATTAGTCTATGACGTAATATTATAAATAAAATAATATCACTATTATCTCAATAATGTTCAAAAACAAATTACATGATGTAGAATTAGATTATAATGGAAGCTTAACAAACATATTAAAAAAACTAAATAGTAATAATAAAAGCTTTAATTCATTAAACAAAAAAATATAACAAAAATCAAATATCAAGTTCTTACAATATATAAATGAAACACAAAAAATAAGTTTTAAAATAAATAAGAAAATATGGTTATAATAAAAAATTACAAAAATACATACATAAAGAGTTTATAGAATTAAGAAAATATGTAAATAACATACCTAAAGATAATAAAATTATATATTATAAGTTTGATTCATTTGTAAGATTAGAAAGAGAATCATCTAAAATATCATATGTATTGATACCTAGGAATGAGAAAAAAAATCAAAACTAAAAAAAAGCTACAATCCTAGTTTAATGAAATATATAAAAAAAATTAAAAGAATAATTTATGAATCTTAAGAATATGGACATAAAAAAATTAGTTAGTCTTTAACTCTAATAGACGAAGAAATAAAAAGATATTATAATGAAAAAAATTGTACAATAATCAATGAGACTAATTCTGAACCAGAAAATATGATTACAAAAAATCATATGGAACTTATTTCATTACCAGTTTCTCATCAAAAAGGAAGATCTGACTCACATATAGAAGAAAGAAACCTTAGATGAATGGTCTAGTGGTATGAGTATAATCATACAAAACTTCTCCAACTATACAATGTAACCCTTCAAGTTCTAAAGTCTTAGTAGCTCACAAAATGACAAAAAATGTTAAAATTTGATTTACAAATTTAACAGAATAACAACATTTACAAATCCAAGTGAATGCTACCATAGGTGGGCAATACTTAGATAAATTAGTAAATGAAATATACAATGAATTTATTGAAGAAGACAAGGATAGACATATCACTTAATCTAATGAATATGAAATTGAGGCAACCAAATGATATTTAACAAATATAAAATATGTGACATGTGTTATATAAGAAACTTATAAGAATTTTTTTTCTTCAAAAATTACCTAAAATATTACAAAACATTATAACAGAATAATGAAATAAAAAAAAGGGTGAAGTGCCTAAATGGTCACTTTTTTAGTCAAATGTGTTATTTTGTCACTTTGTTTAGAAAAAAAGTGCTTTTATATTCATTTTCTTGTAAAACATGTCATTGAAGTCCCTTTGTTGGTGAAAAAGATACTAGGTAAGAACAAAGTTAACTTTTGATTACATTTTTTATTAAATATAACGAAATAGCACAAGTGTTACATATATGTTTATATTTTTTATAGGTATATATGTAAAAAATTAATATCTAATTAAAAAATTGCTCGAACTTTTTAAGAATTTTTTTTTCAAAATTAAACGAACGTTTCAATAAATCTTAAACAAAATTTTCATTATCTAATATCCAAAGTCACACATTGGACAATAAAATTTTAATTTTAATTTGATCGAAAGATTTGTTAAAAAAATTGACTAAGTTTTTTAATTAAAAATTACTTCATAAAATATATGTCTATTGAAAAATAATAATATGTATGTGCCATTCTATTATATTTAATAAAAAAATTGGATAAAAAGATAATTTTGTCTTTGTCTAGCACATTTTTCACAAACAAAAAGATTTAAAAAACACATTTTTTTTAAACAAAGGGATTGAACAACTCTTGCGGCCTAAACAAAATTAAGGACCTCCAGAACTCTTTCTACATAAAATAAAGGGATAAACTATACCAAATATCTTAGGAGTAAGACTAAGAACTATTAAAAATTAAATAATGATTAAATGTTAAGAAAAATAGGAATATAAATACATAAGATAAAATGATAAAATTTATTATGATACAAGAGATTTTAAGATACTAGGAAAAAAATTGAATATAGCATAAATATTACAAGTAATAAAAATATAAAAAAATGAAAATATATAAATTTAAAAAACAAGACTTTTAAAAATATAAGAGAAAAGAATTTTATAAAAAATATATTTTAGGAGAAAAAGATACAAGTCATTAGAAGAGAAAAATTAATGCCCATTAGGAAAAAAGAAATACAAATGTTGGATTTGTAACGAGGAAAGTCATTATGCTAATGAATAATCTAACATGATTAAACGTAAAAAAGAGTTTTCATATAAAGTAAAAATCTTAAAATAATCTTTTAAGATTAATTATAACCAATAGATGATTTGGATATAGATAACATTTTTAGTATTTATCTATTAGAAGAAAATAAAAAAATAACTCACTCAAAATATAAATATGAATATGAATATTCTTTATCAGAAGATGAGTGATTTTTATAGTATTATAAATCAAAACAATACTTATATTAAAGTATGATTAAAATTTAAAGGCTATAGAAGTTACCATTTATATACATGTATAGATACACAATCCTCAAAAGATTTAATTGTAAGAATTGTTAAAAATATTACAATAAATCTTAATAAAATGTTCAAAGATACATGTATAATGATAAGAAGAGAAAATTTATATAAACAAGAAATAAGAATTGATTTATTAACATGATATAACTTCCTAAACTTATAACCTTCTACACAATATTTAGATAAAATAAATATAGTAATAATAGATGGTGAAACCATTTATGTGTCATAAGTAAGAAAGATTTGATTGTATCAAACCCAACATTTATGTAACAATATAAAAAGAAAATATGTGGTAAGATGTACACAAAGCATCAACAAAAATCTTATTTAAAAAATATTTCATGAAGATAAAGCCTTAGCAATTATTATAAAATTATTAAAAATAGTAAACTAAAAAAAATCCTTTTGATCCAAAAGTAAATAAATCTAAAATGATTATTAACATAAACTTAGAGATCCTAACAAAGTCATTAGAATAAAACTCATAATTTATACTTTAAAGGACATGTTTAAGTTTGAAAAACAAGTTCAAGAACTTTTGAAACTAAAAGTCATAATACCATATAACACATCTCACTCTAGTCAGAATTTTTAGTCGAAAAAAAGAGGAAAAAATAATGGTAATAAACTTCAAAGCATTGAATAAAGAATCCATTGATGATGGATGTTTTATTCCAAAGAAAGAAGAAATACTATCATTAATAAAAGGGAATAAATACTCATCAAGTTTTGATTGCAAAAGTGGATTTTGACAAATAAGACTAGATAAGGAATCTCAAAAATTGATGCCACTTAGTTGCCCCTTAGGACAATTCCAATTAATTGTTGTACCATTCGGATTAAAACAACCTTTGGGTATCTTTCAAATGTATATGGACACCATATTTAAGAAATTATAAAATATTTTTTGTATTTATATAGATGATATTTTAGTTTTCAATAATGAACTAAATAAATATTATTAATATTCTACGAGAGTGCATGAAAAAAGGTATTGTACATTTTGAGAAGAAATTAAAAATTACTTAGTAAAAAATTAAGTATTTAGGAGTAGAAATTGAAGATGAAAAACATAATATATAGTAACATTCAAGGATTTTCTAATGAATTACAAAATAAAAATCATTTACAAATATTCTCAAGATGTTTAACATATGCTGAAACATATATAAAAAAATGCAGAAATGCAAAACGCTTTACAAATAAAATTGAAAAAAAGATCATGTTTGAAAATGAGCCAAACAAGGTATTTTATACATGGATAAGGTAAAAAAATGTACTAATTTTATATCATCTAGGTCCAAATGATAAAATAATAATTAAAATAAATATTTTACATGAATATTGGAGAGTAGTTTTAATAGCAAAAGTATATGATAAAGAGGAATATCTTTATAGATACACATCAAAATATTTCCATGGTAACCACTATGTAAGTTCCATTGTACTTGTGTCTATGTATTGAATTTCCATGTATAATACACAAAGTTTGTTTTCTTTTACTTAGTTTAGTTGTCTTCCTCTATGTAAGGTTAGTTACTGTAGATCAGGTTCATATACACATAGTTAGGTATACTTTGTATGCAAACATGTTTACACACCACAACGTTGGTTTTTATAGTATGCATTCTAGGTAGAGTGTTGGTTTTCGATGAGCGAGTGAGCCTATGTTTCTACTTGTTATTTTTTTTTGTGTTTCAAGTGTTGGTATTTATGGGTAGTACTGGTATTTTTGGAAACTAAAAATGTAAATTTTTAACACCTCACCACCACCATCGCCATAGACCTTACTGCCACCACCCTTACCATAGACTTTGCTACCACATTTACTACCACCCTTGGTGAGGTGGTTGGCGAGGTCACTAATGAGATGGCTGGCCGTTGGCTATAACTATCCTCCCTCTTTAATTGCATTTTAATTCAAAAACCTGTCAAATTATATATTCACTAATTATTTATGTAATTGTGATATGTTCATATGAGCAAAGAATAGTGTGAGTTTCTTTTTTATGTGATGGGTGAATACTTTTATATGTGAATAGTATTCAAAGGTTATGTTAGTTTATTCTACACATTACTGTTATGTTGTATCTAATCACATCACATCAAGTGGTGTTGGCTATGGAGGATAGCCGGGTTCGTGTGTCGAACCAAGTCATTATGGAAGCAACAAGCATAAGCAACAATAGGAATTTAGGATAGAAGTCCCAATTGATAAAGGTAATATTTGTTTTATTTCTTTCAGAGTGGTAACTATTATATTGACTAGGGAATTGTTCGCTGCTGAATGGTTGCCTTAAACAATCCAAGGATGTTACCATATAAATATGATTTTTATGTGGGTTTATCTCGTTATATCTTGTGTTATGTATGCTTAGTTGTGGAGCTAATATAATTTGAATTTAAATTGTGTATGTTAAAACATATGATTATTTAAACTCTATTTAGAACCCTTTTTTTATCTCTCTATCTCACTTTTAATTTACTTATAATTTCTTACTATGAATGCTACTTACTATTTGGATATTATACTGGTACTACTTCTATTAAGTGTACTGCTTTCATTCTATTATTTTGTTCACTACTTGTGGGGTGATAAGTGCTTAAAAGCACTAAAATTACCATGATTTAATATACTTTAATTGATTAAATAAATATATATTTATATGATTTTATCATATTTTTATATAAATTTGTCTTTTTCGAAATCACGTGTATATTTATTTATTTTTCAGGCATTTTCATTCAAAAATAATTTAGAAACTTGAAGAAAAATACTAGATATAATACATCACAAATATGTTGAAACAAAATGAGAAAAATTCAAAAAAATGGGTCAAAAAGCTCAAAAATGTTGAGTCTCGTGCGTGTAGTCGTGTGCATGCCTAGCTTGTCCCACGCGTAGTGCCTAAAGGTGGCATTTAAATGGTTTATTTTCAATTTCTTAGAAAAAATAAATTAATTTAATTAACCAAATTAATTATCAATCTCACCCGTAGGTGTTAATTGGTTTGTTTAATTAACAAAGAATATATAACCCCACCAAAAGTGGTATTTATATAAAAAGAGAGAATCAATAAATATCAATTTATATATTTAAGAACCTAAATAATATGAGCAAATATAATTAACTTAATTATTATATCCATACTTACTCCATTGTTATGAATGATAAAAATTTGCATAATTATTTATTGAATCTATATTTTTGTTTATTTTTTTATGTTATTAGATTAGGAAACACAAAAAAAATCAAAATATTGTGACAAGATGTTTAGAATTTAATTTTGTTTTTAAGAGTTTGAATAATAAATTAAATACCATATATATTCCTTCCTTAGATAGACCTTGGGAGTATATTTTTTATTTTCTATAAAATGATTTGTGCACTTGCGAGAGTTTTACAAATATAAACCATAGTATTTGCAAAATCGGTATTGCTAACCCGATACCGATTTTGTTCATTAAGTTTTTGGTACCATTGCCGGAGATATCATTAGGAAGAGTCCATTAGGAAGAATCCATTAGGAGTCTGTATTTCCTTACCTATGTGTGTATCAGTTATGTATGGTAGGGTCAAAGTGTAAGGTCTAACCTTGATGGCCCTTCAATAGAAGGCGTGAGTTTAAATCCTATCTTAAAACTCTCCAAAACCACATTAGGTATACATATAGAAAGTGTAGCCTCTATATAGTTCATACAATAAACAATATCAATAATTGATTCCATACTTTCAAAATTAAAATAGATTGAGTGGTTTCTTGTTGAGTTTACTTCATTGTTCACAACATCATGTGTAACAGTCATAAGTGTGGGTGAATCAACAACTTTTTTAAGTTATCATCATGATCAATGAAATTTATCCTAAAGCATTCATCAACATTATCAATATCAGGGGGGTTCAAATGCTTTGAAAACTTTAAATGTTTCTTGATCATCTTGCACTCTTATTATAATTATAAGTTCACTTTTTTGTATATAAATAAGTGCTCTTCTAATTGCTAAGAATGGATAATCAAGTATGATAGGAATATTACGATCCTCTTTCATGTCCATTACAATGAAATCCACTGAAAAGATAAATTTGTCTTTTTTTACTACACCTCAAGGTTGCTTAATTGATCTATCTTCCATTTGTAATGTTATTGAAGTGGGGTTGGCTTTACAAATCCCTAGTCTCTTGAAGATTGATTATGGCATAAGGTTAATGCTTAAACCTAAGTCACATAGTGCTTTCTCAAAGTTCATGTTCCCTATTGGTGCAAGGAATGTCAAAGCTACCAAGATCTTTCAATTTTTAGGGTAGTTTTCTAGAAGGATGGAACTACAACCTTCATTCATTGTTATATTTTCATTATGTCCAAGCCTCCTTTTCTTAGACAGGAAGTCTTTCAAAAATTTGGCATAAGAAGGAATTTTTTCAAGTGCATCAACAAATGGTATATTTATGTGCAGCCTTTTGAAGACATCTAGAAATTTTGAAAACTGCATATCTAAATTTTTATTTTGCTGTCTTTGAGGGAAAGTAATAATGGGTTTGTAGAGGTTGATATTTTTTGGTTGAATTATTGCCTTTCCATTGCTTTATTTATCCACTTGTTCCTCTTCATCCGTTTTAGGTTCATATTCTCCCTTATCCTTTTGAGTCTCATATTCGTCCTCTAAAGTTTTATCACTTCTTAGAGCTATAGAATTTCCATGCTTATTACCTTGTCTTATTGGGTTTATAAATATGTCACTTTAGAGGTTACCTTTAGGCTTTGACTTATGGGCTCGGTAAGTTTCCCCATTTGGGTCTCTAAATTTCAAATTAAAGCCTCTTGAGTTGACACTTTTGTATTTACTAACTGGATGAAGTTTTTATTATCCCTATTAAAGCATTTGTATTGTACTTAATAGATGGCTTCTATTCTTAGGCTTGTGATTGTTTTTGTTGTTGAAAACTAAGTGGTGGAAATTATTGAAGGTTGAATTGATTACCACCTTGATTATTGTTATCACTCCAAGATAAATTTGGACGTTGTCTCCTTCCTAGGTTATATGTGTTTGAGTATGGATTATTGTTTTGGTTTACATTTCCCATATAGCATGATGATTTAAGATTATTTGGATAATTATCCAACAAATGAGCTCTAGCACAAAAGAAACAGGACATCCTTGAATCTTGGACCTGGTTTATACTCGTTGGTGAGTTTTGATACTTTAAAAGATTCACCAAAGATGACACTTGAGCTGTAAGTACCGTGATATCATTTACCACATACACTCTGACAACTCTTCTTATGGCTGCCATTCTATCCATTGGCCATTGATAATTACTACTAGCCATTTTTCTCAAGTAAGTCATAAGCTTGATTGTAAGATTTGGCTAGTAAAGCTCCAGTAATGGATGCATGAAAAATGGTTCTTGTTTGGGCATTAAGACTATTGTAGAAAGTCTCCATTTGGACCGAACAAGGGATACCATGGTGAAGACACTTCCTTACCAATTTTTTTGAAAGTTTCCCATGCTTCATATAAGGATTTCCCTTCAATTTGTTGGAAGGAGATAATGTCATTCCTAAGCTTAGAATTCTTTATTGGTGGGAAATATTTCATCAAGAATTTTTTCATCAAATTATTCCAAGTTGTAATAGAATTAAGTGGCAAAGAATTTATTCAAGCTCGAGCATGGTCTTGCAAATAATAAGGGAACAATCTAAGCCTTAATGCCTCATCGTTTACACCACTGAATTTGAACGAATCTCCAACTTCAATAAACAATCTAAGATGTAAATAAGGATCTTTTTTTGGTAATCCGTTGAATTTTCTAATTATTTGTAACATTTGAAACATCACTATCTTTAGTTCAAACTAATTAGCTTGAATGTTTGGCCTTGTAATACTTGGAGTCAACCTTTTCAACATAGGTAATATATATTCATTCATAGTTTTGTCCCTATCATTCATTATAGGTATCTAGTTGTTCAATTTTAGCTCATTATTGTTTATTTCTAATAGATTAGTCATTTCTTCGACTTGGGTGACAAGTTGTTTTTTTATTGATCTCAAAATACACACGATTTTGGGATCTAAAGGCAAAATTTTCTCCTTACGAACTTTGCTTATGCAATAGAGCCAAATATATTTTTAACAGCACTAAAAGAGATGTTAAAATTAAAAATAAATAAATAAAATTAAAATTATGAAAAATAAATAAAGAAAAATAACTAAAATAAAATAAAAATTAATTTCAAATATTTATAATTCAACAATGGTGCCAAAAACTTAATCGACATGAATTATGTGCAATAGGTACGCAAATATATGTATTCGTAAACAAGTAATATAATAATAAGAAAAAGAACATTTTCACAGAGATTATTTTATGAGAAATTAATTTTTAATACTAAAAAGTAAAGATCAATTTTATGTGTTTTGAGAAAGCAAAATAAAAAGAGTTAAAAAATAAACAACAGTAATTAATTAACTCAAAGTTAAGAGCTAAGAATATATGTGAGAAAATATATAGGATTATTTAATCCCCAATTACATGAATCTAACCTAGTATGTATTCTTATCTCAATTAAACTACACACTATATAATAATTAACTTAATCATATTCTCATGTCAATTAAATTACATATTACTTATTAAATTCATTAATTATGGACCACATACATAAAAATTATATATATATATATATGTCTAGAAACTAGGCATATTATTTAATCAAGATAAATAATTAAATAATTATCTCAAATATATTTAACTTATCTATAGGTCAATTATGACTAAACAATTAATAACATAAAAATTAGATTTAATGATATAATTAAATTGATATTATATTTGGTTTAAAATATTAAATCATCACATGTAGAAAATTGGTTTATAAGACCCCTAGATTAATAAATTAGCTAGACATAATTATTTTCATAAAGAAAGACATAAAATTTGATAAAAAAGAAAAAGAAGAAGAATAAATACAATTAACACCAATATCCTCTTAAATCTCTTCCAAAATTTTATTTTCTTTTAAACTTTTATCTCTTTCTCTCTCTCTCTCTGTGGCATCAAAAAGTGATAAAAAAAATTAAAATTTGTCCATGTAGGGTTTTTGGTGCAATTAAGGGGTTAAATTAGGCTCAGATGGAATTTGGACTGTCAGATCAAATTCTAATCAAAGGTTGAGATGGGTGAATCATGTGACAATGCATGGCACGCTCATTGAATGCTTAGTCAAACTTGGAATGAACATTGTGTTGACACATGGAAAAGCCTGCATCAGTTGGCACATGAGATGCGATCTGATTGGCACACCTTTGCTTATGTAGCATCCAAGTGGAAATTACTAGCCATCTGTACAAGCAGTATTCTCTGATTGGTTCCCCCTTTTCTTGCGTTGCATCCATATGTCCTATTCTAATTAGTCCTACATTAAAAAATTCTAAAAAAATCCATAAAATTCCAAAATATTTCAAAAAATTCCCAAAAAATATATTTTCATCCCTTTTCATAAGAAAGTTCATATTTTGATATTTTTAAACCTAAAAGTACTACTTATTGAATAAAATGAATAAATATTAAGTAAAACATTGCACTGATAACTCTAATTTTATAGAGTTATCATGTATCTAATCACATCATATCAAGTGGCGATGGTCGTGCAGGACAACTAGGTTTGTGTGTCGAAACAAGTCATTGCGAAAGCAACAAGCATAAGTAGTGATAGGTAGTTAGGATAGAGGTCTAAGTTGATAGAGGTAATATTGTTTTTATTTCTTTCAGAGTTGTAACTATTATATTGATTAGTGAATTATTTCTGCTAAGTGGATGCCTAAAGCAATCTAAGGATGTTACCACTTAGATATAGTCTCTATGTGGGTTTATCTCATTAAATATTATGTTATGCATGCTTAGCTGTAAAGTTAGTATAATTTGAGTTTAAATTGTGTATTTTAAAACATATGATTATTTCAACTCTAATTAGAATGTTTTTTATCTCTCAATCTAACTTTTAATTTACTTATATTTTCTTACTCTAAATGTTATATGCTATTTTGATATTATATTGGTACTACTTCTATTGAGGGTATTGCTTTCATTCTATTATTATTTTTGCTATTTATGGGAGGAGTCCAATATAATATCAAAATAGCTCTATCAGGTTGTGGAATTTTCACACTATAATTTTGATGTCAAACATCTTCCAAAAAATAATAATAGTTTAGCAAATACTATAACAAGAAAATTAGCACCTTTAACTATTTTTGTTATCAAAGGAATGGAACCTCTTGATATGAAGATCAAGATAATAGAAAATGAGATAAAAATCCTTTAGAAATAACTAAAGGAATTAAACCTAAAGAATTCTCTTTTGGAGGGAGGAATTAAATATGAAGGACTTAACAATTCAAAATAGGCATTAGAATCTAAAAGCTCTAAAGATGAATTGACCTTATAGATTCATTCTAAGTAAGATAAAACTTCTAAGGAGTGAATTCAAAATAAAAAGAAATAGATCAAGATCATCATATTCAAAAAAGAGTAACACCTATGAAAAGAAAAAAAAAGGAAAAGTCCAATTAGATAAAAGAATCATAAAAAGAAGACTAAAAAGAGACTTGGTCTATAATAGTCCAAAATTAGGAATTTAGCGAAATAACACAAAAATCTTTCACTAATAGAATAGAAGCTGAAGACATGAGAACTATAAAGCACCAAAACTATTAACTCTAGAAGATATAGTTAAAGATTAGTTTGTAGCATTACAAAAATTATTGCTATCAAACAGGTTGAAGACCGTAGGAAAGATAGTATGACCACCTATTCTATTTAGAGAAATGTCTCCCATATAGTATAGGTGCTAATAAAGTTAGTATGATCACGAGTACTATTTAGGGGAACATCCCTTAGGAACACATTGGTCATTGAAGACAAAAACAATACCTATAAAGGAATTTAAGTAAACAACGATGGTTGAGTCTTTATAATTTATCCAAAAAATCTACTCAGAAACATATTAAATATATGAAATTTTAAATGATAGAAAAAGAAATCCATGTTAGCAATAAATTTAATATTCTTGAATGAATCGATCCAATTTTGTTTATAAAGTTTTCAGTATAGGTTTAATCGAGAGCCTATATTCATGAATTAATTTAAATGAGTTAAACTATTTCTTGAAAAAATTTAGAAGGTTATCAAAAACTTCAAGAAAAAGATCACAGCAGGTGACAAGCCTATCTATCTCAGATTTTTCTGTTTACTAATGGATTGGAATGAAGAAAGTTGTACTAATCCCTATCATTTTATCAAATTATGGATTTCTAACACTGAAGAAAATTTTCAAAACCAAAGGTGCTTCTAGAAAAAGAATTCAATATAGATGAATTATGTATTCTAAGAGAATAGATACTAATTCAAATTTATCATGAACTCAAAAAAATTGATAATTCTTCTAAAATTAAGGTAAATTACTCGACTAATAAAGTATAATAACTTCCCATAGAAATATGGCCTTTACTGAAAAAGATTGTGAGAAAATTAGTGAGTTTGAAACAAATTTTAATAGTAAAAATCTAAAAATTTGTTAAGAAACAAGAAATGTGTTGTTTTTAAGCTAAGAAAATCATTAAGGTTCGTAAATGCACTTACTGCATTAGAGATTGAGACAATGAAGATGCATCATCATCTATGTCATCAAAAGGACTATTAGCATAAAACAATAAAAATGAATAAAGATGAACCCATATCTTGAATGAAAAAATCATGCCAAGGAAATGAAAGACTTAAATTCAAAAGCTAAAAGTTAAAAATTTAGTGAAAATTATTAAAATAAAGGTGAATAGTGATTTCCTATTGTTGTAAATATGGATTCTTTGTCCTATAAAAGAAACCTCATTTTCATTAGTCACACACAGCTTCAGCAATAACAAATTTTTTACTATAAAAATTATTCATCTAGTAATTATATATCTAAAAACTATGAGTGGTTAAGAATCTCTTCAACGCTCCTAGTTGGCTTTTAGAATTATAATAATTATTAATATTATGAATAAAATGGAGTGCAGTTACTCCTTTTCTATTCTCTAATAAGTTTAATTTACACATTATATCATGTATGGATATAAGAGGTTCACCATTAGTAAAAGGGTATTAAGGCTTGAACAAATTGAGGTATATCATGTGTAACAAAAGAAGACAAACAATGGAAGTAAAGATTGTGGTGGACACTTTAAATTCATGTATGATAATTATAATTCTAAATCAATTAAGGATCTTAAATGATTAAATATTTGTTTATAACATTTATAAAACTAATAAATAAGAAAATGAGGACAAAGAAACTAGACTTAAGCCTGTATAAATATAAACATAAGAAAATTATAAAATTAGATTAATATTTTGATAAGAAAATTAAAGGTTTTTCCTTAAATAATAATATAGAACAACTAACATTTCAAAACAGATGGCCACAATTTGGTATCAAAAGCATATGAAAGAAAATATATCATTGGATGGAAAATTAACATTGTTAACTATTTAAAGATATCTTTGATATTAAGTATAAAAGTCAAAGGTATTAGTGATATTAATTGTAAAAGTTGAGAACATTGTAACTATTTTTATGTGAAGATATGCTAAATGTTAAGGGCATTAATGATAATTTTCCTAAAAAGGTGATATAAAAAAATAATAAACTTTTAAAACTTTTTTATTTGTATTTATTTTTTATTAATTTTATAGTTAATATTGTATATTGTTAAAAATAACTTATAAAAAAAATATCTCATCAAAAAATATAATAAATAAATAAAAATAAAATGAAAAAAATTGATCATTTATATATATATATATATTTAAAATGACTAAACTTTTAACAAAATAAAAAAATAGGTAAAGTGTTCTTCTTGATATAATTAAAGAAATTGTATTATTAGCCGCATAGAATCTAAATGAAAATGAATTAGAAGGAAGGAAGAAAATGAAAAATCATTCGTTTTTTGTGTTTATAAAAATTATATAATAAAGAAAAATCATTCGTTTTTTATGTGTTTATTAAAAACTATATAATAAATTGGAATGAAAAGATTAATTTAATGTGATATCTTTTTTAAAAGCAAAATTTATATATGCAGTAAAATATTAAAATAAGATAATTTTGTAGAGTAATTTTCACAAATACTCTGAGATTTATCGAAATGACTGAAAACAATATAAGGTTTTGTCAAATGACATGAATATAATCAATGATATGAGGACGTTAGAAAATCTGTCAACACTTCTATATCATCTTTTACAATGGACATATTAAATAAAGAATAATTTTTATTAAGTGACCGTAGCTCTCCAACTAAGGGTGGATAAAATCCCAAGAAATATGTCCAATTCATTAAAACTAACCTGATCCATCTACATTGGAGGGTTTCCTTGGATCATAACTCGTTAAATCCAATCTTATATTGTTCAAATACTAAAAATTACAACCCATGCAATCAACCTAACAGCAATATATAACTTTAAAATTTATATTTAAAAAAAATTATAATTTTATATAGAGATTTAATTATTCATATTCAAATCTCACTAGTTTGAAATAATAAATAACTTTACTTAATATTTGTTTAATAAATTGTCTAATAGTTATTTTATATAAATGATATAGCTTATTGATTTTATTTAAAAGTTACATAAATTTTAACTTTTTAAAATTAGTATTTTAATATCACATTTAAATATTGCTCATTACATTTTTTTAAATCTCAAAGTGTTTTTCAAATAATTCATTTTTAAATAAAAGATAAAGAAATATTGCATAAATATTTTTTCATTTTTTTAAAAATTAAATAAACTTAATTAAAAAAATTTAATCTAACCCGATGAACCTAATCCAAACCGACCAGTGTATAATGAATTGGATTGGGTTAGGTTGAGATCTATATTGACCTGTATCACTTAGAGATTTCTTAATCAGATAACATCGAACTAGGTTGAACCTTTTGTAGAGCCCGACCCACCCGACCGATGTCCACCCTTATTTCCAATAATTATGTTTAAAAAACTTAATATCATGAATACACTTCAAACAATTTATAAGTACACACATTTGCAAGGAATAAAAAAATTATCCAAGCTAATAACACAAATTTAAAGATATATTCAACAAACATCAGACAAATAAATATTTAACACGTAACGCAAAATATATAGGATAGATTAGTTAGTTAATCATATTTGCTCAATATTAATTAGGTTCTTTAAGATATTTATTGATATTACTGATTTTTTTATTTTTTGTATGAAAATATTCTAAAGTCGAGATCTGACTCATTTTTAATAAAAACCAATTAATATCCTAAGGTTGGGTCACCAATTGATTATTATTTATTTATAAGAAAATAGCAAATCATCTAAATCACTGCTTAAGATCGTGCACATAATTTAGACTCTTATACAAGGTGTCAAATTATGTTTTAACGTTGATATATATGAGAACTAACTTTCATATTTTAAATTTATTACGTGAAATATGTCATTAATTTCAATAATAAGTTTTGTAAAATTCTTGAATGAAGAAATAAAAATCAATTTATTTTATAAAAATATTTACCCAAATTAATATTTAACAAGCATAAAAATATAGCTAATATCTCATAGTATTTTCAACCATACATGCTTAGACTTAATAAATGATCAATAAATAAAATACAACATTTAAAAATATGCATAAATTAATTATGAAATAAAGACTACATTTAAAATTTATACTTCGAGTGTATTTTTCAAAATAAAGAGTTTTAGTATCAATTTGTATCTAAAAAACTCCAAACAAATATACACATACTATTTATTCGATCAAAACTTGCTACATCAAAATTACAGCTAAACTAAATCCAAAACTGCTAAATAAAATTGAAAGTAAAAAATTTAAAGAATAATCAAACTTATGCAGATTGAGAGACGATGAATATGAAAGTGGAATGAGGGTTTTTATTGGTGATAAAATGCCACAAAAAGGAGATAAATATGGATCGTATTGTCGCGTTCCATTGCATACATTTTTCACCACCACGACCTGCATTAATCTAGCATGCATTTCAATTATAATCCGAAGAACTTATGTAGTGGTACGAGTCAAACTACATTTCTTTAACTTCTTTTTTTCACCCTTTACAAGCTTGTTTAGTTCATAAGTAAAGCTTATATATATTATTACTGTATTCTTCTTAGTTGTAATTAAAAACGTTTAATTACAATTCTTCAAATATTTATCAATTGAATCACTTGGAAGCCAAAAATACCTAAAAATCAACAAAACATATCCTGATTTTGAAAAACATAGATTTGTTAAAATAATAATAAAAATGTATAAATATAAATCTATTTTGACATTAAAGTGCATATAAATCAAGTAATGTTTAATTATTTTCAAGCACTTATCATAACTCTCAACTAGCTTCTTATTGGTCTCTAGCAAGGAAAACAAAAAGATAAAAACAAAAACTAAATAAATTAAACTATCCTAAATCATTTCCATAGATTCATATGGTTGCATTTAGTGAATGCAACAAGATTTTAAACTTCTAGCTTGTTTGAGTGGATGATTTGAAGTCTCGTTAGGGCTTTTAGAGATGATACTCATAAGCATCAAACTAAAATGCAAAAATTTAAAAAATAACAAAAACAACAACAAACAAACAAACAAAAAATAAAAACTAAAACACAAAATAACAAAATAACAAAATAAAAGGTAAAATAGAAAAACTTATCATGCTTCGGGTTCTTTTAAGTTCATAATTAAAATTTAAAACATAAGTTAAACTAATATCCCGAAGAATTATAGTTTGTTATATAAACTAGCTGAAAATCACAAATTCATATTCCATATAAAAAATATATTAATATTGATTTATCCAATTTTTGCATTAAGAATCCCAATTTTCTTTGATTTTAATCCTTACAAGTCATACTCTCAAGCAATCAATCAAATGTATATGCTAATAGAGTTTATGTAAAGAAATAGACTAATAAGTTCGCATATGTTTAAAGAAGAAAAGCTCAAAATAGTGTGTAACATTTAATATCATGAAAGGAATCAAATGAAAGGATTTATAAAGAAATCACATACTATTTTCATGCATAAATTAAAGTCGTCAAATAAAAATATCAAGTATATGCCTTGAGATATGAATAAAAATACAATGATTACTAAGGGATTTATTTCCTATCTTTCTTTTGTAATAGCCATTTTCCATAACTTTGAAGTATTTTTTGGGCTATAATATTTAGTTTATATTGTTTATTTTTCTTTATATTTTCTATAGAGTGGACCATTGTACAGTTTGTCCATATTTTGTATGATTTGATGAATTATTAATTTGGCTATTTTGTATTTGCTTTAAGTAACCCCGCATATATAGCACTTTTTGGAAGTCATGCATGAATGAAGAAGGCATACACTTTCAATTTATACTTAATTCATTCAATTTAAGCAATAAAGAATAAGTATATGCCAATTTATCAAATATAAAAATCCTAGGATTCAATGCAAAATCTCTAAAGATCATCTAACAGTTTAAATAATTAAAAAAAAGTGTTTAAAGGAGTAGAAAATATTATCTCTCGGAATGGAATGATAATAGGCTCAAGATATTCTCATAAGGTAGTCTTCACTATTTGATTCCCAAACACCAATTTTGGGTTTATCTCAATTTCAATATTTTATCATGAAACACAAACTATGACAAAAAAACAAAAAAAATAATTATCACATTACTTCATGATATGCTCAATATTAATCTAACAATACAAAAACTTAATCATTTGCTTAAAATCAATTAAAAACATGATAGTTTTACAAGAAAGTTTTTTAAAATAAACCTAACTTTCCATAGACTAATAAATAAACTAAATAAAAGAAAATAAATGAAAATAAAAATTGTAAACATATGTTTAATAAAAAAATTTAAAACTGCTCAAGTTTATGTAATGTAACCTTTTTCACCCCAACCTAAAATTTACATTGCCCTCAATGTAACAGATGTAAATTAAAGATAAAAAAGAAGAAGAGATAAGTTACCCATTTGCTAAATGTGTTCAATTATTAATGTGAAAATTCAAGTTCAACTATTACTTCAAACATTTTAATCCACACAAATAAAATGTTGTGTACTTCTTATACATCTCAACAAACAGTTATAATTTCAACAATTTTCAAATAAAATAAACATTTTTCACATAACATGAAATAAAATAAAATAAATAACATGAAGCAAACATAATATCCCAAAACAAAAAACACTATTAAACTACAGTTCACAAAAACAAACTTAAACAAAATAAAAATGTTTTGAGCTTAATCCTCCATGTCATTTGGTCTTTTTTATTTATGATTTGGTTATGATAATTGAAAGTTTATAAATTATGGACCTCATTAACCTAGAGGGGGGTGAATAGGTTATTTTTAATTTTTACCAATTTATAATTTAATAACCTAAACAAACCAGCCAGGCATGCAATCGCGTGTAAATATAAGTGCGGAAATAAAATAATAACATAATATTTTTAGGTGGAAACAACCTAGGCCACAACCATGACCTAAGAGGAAAACCACCGGTCCACCGGACCACCTAACTTTCCACTATGAAAATCAAATGTTCAAATACAAACTCGGTCTTATGCTACCCTCCCTAGGATACTGCCCCAATGTACTTTACTTACGAGCCCCTGCTCTGTTTTCACAGTTTCCAATATTAACGTGAGCGGTTTCCAGACCAACGTTCCAATAAGCTCCCCGCAAATCAGATACGTTTCCGAAGTAACTGCAAAATAGTTAGCACAAAAAAAAACACAAGTGCCCGTGTGTGTTCTAGAGCGGATTTAACAATGAATAATCCTAACTAGATGATTCAAAATATATGTCATTTAAATCAAATCAACTAGAAAATTCTAAAACAAAAGATTAAGTACAGATTCAATAAAAATAACTTCCTTAAAATTTAATACTCAAATTAAATAATCATAATTACATATAAAATTATTTAATCTAAATATCTAAATATCTAATCCAAAAGAATTAAATTAATTAAGAAAATCAATATATATTAATATCCTTCCTTTTCAACTTACTACGCAACTTTCAAAATATTTTAATTACTTTCTCCAATTACTTTCTCCAACATTCTGTATAACTTTTTCAATATATTTAAATTAATTTCTCTAACATTCTGTATAACTTTTTCAATATATATTAAATTAACTTCTCCATGTATAACTTTTTTAATATATATTAATTACCTTCGATGTTGCTGTTGTTCCTCTTTTTTCTTTTCACCAGATTTTGATTATTCAATCGGCAGCTCCCTTTTTTTTCACCACATATGTTTTTGTTCTACCCACCCATCAACCCTAATGTATATTTATTTATAGATAATTATAATACCTAATAGTATTAGGGTTAAATGAGTTTTGGGCTTAATTTTTCAAAGCCCATTCAAAGCCTTAAAAAATATTTTTTTAAATCACATCTTAAAAATATTAAGACACATAAAAAATATTTAAACACCAAAAATAATTTTAGATTTATGAACGTGTATTATTAAATGTATAAATGAAATTCTATGTGTCGTAATTATAAAAGACATACCTGAAGTACGAATATTTGGAACTTGAACATTTGTTCGGCTGTTCTTGATAAACTTGATAGTAGGCATAACAACAAATTTACAAATAAATATTTTGTCCACGAAAATAGCCAACACTCATAGTCCTTACAAACTCCCCCTTTGGCATTTTCGTGTGGCAAAACCTCTCACTTACTACATGACACTTATAGGAATAAGATAAAAATACAATGATGTCCCAGACTTCATAGTGGAACTATCCTATGGTCCGGTGAATCCATCTTCGCTACAACTTGATAAGCTTATAAGTAACTGAAAAGACAAAGGTAAAGCAAACAACAACTTGGCTTGAAAGCCTCATTGTACATTAGTTCAGTTTTCATAAAAATAAGCGAAGTGTAAAGAATAGTCATGTAGTATGCATTCATACCAATCAAGCTTAATAAAAATAGTTTTCCCCTTATATGCATAACAAAATAAAAACATGGAAGTAAATATTCTCTCCCCCTTTTTGACATACGAGAAGGACAAAGCATTGGACAAAGAATTGAAGCTAAACTCCTCCTAAAGATATAAGAGTGTAAAATCAAAGTAATGCAAAAGTGCAATGTGCTTTAAACTCTCCCTAAGTTCTATGACTCTCTAACTTAGAAACCAATTAAAAAAGTAATAAATGAAAAAGACCTCTTTTTTTTATTTTTTTATTTTTTCAAATTTGCATACATAGCCACATAAGGTATTAAACTCATTTAATTACAAACAAGCACACAACCAATTGAGAACTCATCATTTTTTTAACTCTAATTTTGATTATTTATCATATAAATAAATAAGTAGAATAAAATAGGTGCACACGCACACTTCGCACATATAATGACATATTGACATTTACTTAAAATAGTATACATGTTTAAACTCCATAAATATGTCAATTAATTCATTTATGATCTATCAAGAGAAAAAATATCACCTATCATATAAAAATATAATCGAGTCTTCAATCTTACAAAATAAAATATATTTACTAAAAGAAGACTTAATTTTTTTTCTTATAAATGAGGTAAATGATATATATATATATATATATATATTTTTAACCTCTATTAGCTCTTTCTTTTTGTGCATTCCAAGTACAAGATTCATAAGCAATCAGTTTTTGCATAATCTTTCCCCCCCCCCCTTTTTTTTGCACGAGCCATAAACATAGCACGATGACTTTCACACTAGTTGTGAGGTAGCCCTCTCCGTTCATTGCGGTAGCTTCACACATCACAGTAGGTAGCCCTCTCAATACTAGGTGCCTCCATACGATAAAATTTTAATAAGCAAAAGTAGAACTCAACACAATTTTACAATCAAGATTAGTGAAAGTCCTAGAGTCTTTCAAGAAAATTCATAAACTTCAAACATAACATATATGTGTGTTCGTGAGTGTGTGAAGAAGTTTATGTCAACATTGATCATCACATGTATAAGAATATATGTGTATGCATAAGCCAAAATTGTAGCATAATTTATACAATAAATATCAAAATGAGTTGAGTCACTAAAAATGAGATCATGTGTATGGAAGTATTAAATAAGTTGAATACTGTGTTGGCCAAACAAGGATTTTTTTTTTGGTAATAAAATTTGAAATTCAATTTGAGGGAGAAATTCCCAAGGCACTTCTGAGATACTCAAATCTTTGCGTGTCTATGGCTTTAGTGAATATATCAGCTAGTTGTCTCTCAGTAGGTACAAACTCAAGTGTTACTATTTTCTCTTCAACTAGTTCTCGAATAAAGTGATGCCTTATGTCAATGTGCTTAGTTCTAGAATGTTGAACTGGGTTCTTAGAAATACATATAGCACTAGTGTTAGCACAATATAAGGGCATCATACCTTGTGGTTGACCGTAGTCCTTGAGCATGTTTTTCATCCAAAGCATTTGTGTGCAAGAGCTTCCTGCAGCAATGTATTCCGCTTCAGCTGTAGAGAGTGAGATAGAGTTCTGCTTTTTACTATGCCATGATACTAAGTTGTTTCCAATATAGAAACAACCACCTGATGTGCTCTTCCTATCATCCTGGTTGCCTGTCCAGTCGGCATCTGTAAAACCACTTACTTCACAAGTAGTGTCAGTATTAAAATATAAACCATAATTACTTGTTCCTGAGATATACCTAATGATTCTCTTTACATTCTCTAAGTGTGATTCCTTAGGGTCAGCTTGATAACGGGCACACACACCAACACTAAAACATATATCAGGTCTACTTGCAGTGAGGTAAAGTAAACTACCTATCATACTCCTATAAAGGGTTTGATCAACACTTTTACCTTGAGTGTCCTTTGTAATTTTTGTGCTGGTACCTAAAGGAGTTCGTAATGGCTTTCTAGTTTCAAGACCAAATCTTTTAACAAGGTTACAAGCGTACTTGGTTTGAGAAATAAATATATTATCATGAGATTGTTTGATTTGTAAACCAAGGAAGAAATTCATTTCACCTACCATGGACATTTCAAATTCATTTGTCATAACATGCACAAAATCATCCACTAGTGTACTAGATGTGGATCCAAAAACTATGTCATCCACATAAATTTGAGCAATAAAGATCTCGTCACTACTCCTTTTAATGAATAAAATCTTATCAACTCCACCTCGAATAAATCCCTTGTTCAAAAGATAGTTGGTAAGTCTCTCATACCATGCTCGTGGAGCTTGTTTTAAACCATACAGAGCCTTTTGGAGTTTGTAAACATGATTTGGAAATTTCGGATCAACAAATCCTTTTGGTTGTTCCACGTACACCTCCTCATTCAAAAATACATTCAAAAAGGCAGACTTAACATCCATTTGATATAATTTGAACTTCATATGACAGGAAATGGCAAGTAAAATTGTAATTGACTCTAGTCTAGCTACAAGTGCAAATGTTTCATCAAAATCAACTCCTTCTACTTACGTGTAGCCTTGAGCTACTAACCTAGCCTTATTTCTAACAACAATGTCATGCTCATCAGATTTATTTTTGAACACCCATTTTGTTCCAATAACATTTTTGTTTTTAGGCTTAGGTACTAATACCCACACATGATTTCTTTCAAATTGAGCTAACTCATCCTGCATGGCATTTATCCAAAATTCATCCCTAAGAGCTTCATTCACATTTTTTGGTTCAAATTGAGAAATATAGCATAAATGAGTTACCTCACTTATTTGTCTTCTTCTTGTTACCATGCTAGCATGAGGATCTCCAATTATATTCTTAATAGGATGATTTTTTGAAGTTCGAGTTGGATTTATCATTGATGAGGTTGATGCTTCTTCCTTCTTTTGTTCACTTTCCTTCAACTCCTCTTCTTTTATTCCAATTGTGTCATTGGTTATTGTTAATTGAGGTGTTGTGAAATTTTCTTCATTTCCAACTTCTTCACTTGTAATCTTCTTACCCCTATCATCTATAACGACATTTATGGATTCCATAACTACATTAGTTCTACAGTTGAAGACTCTATAAGCTCTACTATTTAGGGAATAACCGAGAAATATACCTTCATCACTTCTTGAATCAAACTTACCCAACTGTTCTCGATCTCTAAGTATGTAGCACTTACTTCCAAAAATATGCATAAATTTTAGATTGGGTTTTTTACCTCTCCATATCTCATAGGGAGTTTGGTTTGTACCCGGGCGAAGATATACACGATTTATAATGTGACATGCAGTGTTTATAGCTTCAGCCCAAAACCTTTTGGAGACTCCCTTGGCATGCATCATTACTCTTGCCATCTCTTGAAGTATCCTATTTTTCCTTTCAACTACCCCATTTTGTTGAGGTGTGATAGGAGCAGAGAATTCATGAAAGATACCATGTTCTTTACAGAAGTCAGCATACTTGGTATTTTCAAACTCTTTTCCATGGTCTGTTCTCAGTCTCTTGATGGTTACTATTTTGTCACCTGTTTCAACCTGGACTCTTGTACAATATGAGATGAAAAACTCAAAAGCATCTGACTTGTCTCTAAGAAATTCTACCCACGTGTAGCGAGAAAAGTCATCTACTACAGCTATGATATATTTCCTACCTTCAATACTTTCTGTTCTCATAGGACCCATAAGGTCAATATGTATCAATTCCAATACTCTGTTTGTATTTATACTCTTGATCTTCTTATGAGCAATCCTAGTTTGTTTACCCAATTGACATGGTCCATATACAGGTGTTTCAATTTTTGAAAGAATAGGTAAACCACGCACAGTCTCAATTTTGCTTAATCTAACCAGATCTTTAAAATTCATATGACCTAGCTTTTCATGCCACAAGATAGTTGAGTCATTGCTAGCTAGGTTACATGTTACTGTGGGTGATGTATCAATACAATAACAATTGTCATGTGATCTGATTCCCTTAATCACACATTCACCATTTTGATCTGTTACAAAATAGTGATTGTTTGTAAATTGCACATTAAAATCACTATCACATATTTGACTTATGCTAATCAAGTTTGCCTTAAGTCCTTCCACATATAAAAATTCATCAAGTTTAGGGATACCCTCTATTTGAACAGAGCCTTTTCCAATAATTCTAGATGTTTTACCATCACCAAAGGTAACTGTCCCTTCATTGTATTCCTTAAAGGTTTTAAACAAAGAACGATTCCCTGTCATGTGTCTAGAGCATCCACTATCAAAATACCCAGCGGTATTTGATTTAACCTTAAATGCTATATGGGCCACAAAACAGTGCAACTCAGATTTCTTAACCCATCCTTTTTTAATTTTGGACATTTGAGTTACTGGTTTCTTATATTCCTCTTTTTGTGTAGTTCTTGTAGTAAAAACTTTACATTTTGAAATTTTTTGAGGTGTTTTAGAAACATTTGTATTCGTGATAGAATCATAAGCATAAAGAAATCTACACTTAGGTCTAATATGTCCTTTCCTACCACAATGATGACAGATGGGAACAAACTGAATTTTCTTAGAATGATAAGGTGCAAAAACTACCTTCCCTGCCTGAGCAATAGTGGGTTTTACAAATTGAGCTTTGGATGATGAAGGTGTTGATTGTTCATATATGTATCCAAGACCTCTCTTATCTCCATGTGGCTTTCCATAGTCTAGGACTTTGGTTAATTTTTTAGCACCAATGGTCAAATTCTTCATCGTTTCTTTAGCAATACTAAGTTCTTGCTTGAGATTTTTGTTTTCCTCAATGGTTTCTGCAAGTCTCAAATTCAAAGCATTAATATGATCAGACAATTCCTTTTTATCTTTCTCTAGGTTAGAGGAATTTGTTTTGTGAACATTGATGATATCATTAAGTTTAGTTACTTCCACAAGCAATTTATCTCTCTCTTCCCTGGCACCTAGACAATCCATGAATAGTTCCTCATAATCCGATACATTAAACTTAGACAGTAAGAGAGAAGAGTTTACTTCCTCATTTTCTTCATCTGAGCTAAGGTCGGAGTCATTGTGATGTGCATTGGCAGTTGCAGTGAAGGCACAATAATTAGTGTCATCATCCTCTGAGTTACTAGCATTGTCCTTCTCACTTTCTGTGTCACTAAGTATAGCATTAAAGGCTTTTCCAAATTTCTTTTTATTGTTAGCATAATCTGTAGAAATATGACCAAATCCCCCACAAGTAAAGCATTGAGGATTAGTGGGCTTAATTTTCTTACCATCAAGGCTAGGAGACTTGATTTCCCTTGACTTTCGGTCATTCGAACGACTGGATTGTCCTTTGTTGGAATGATTATTCTGTTGACCCTTCTTCTTCATGATCTTCTTAAATTTTCGTGCTAACAAGACTAGTGACTCATCATTCATATCATCATCACTATCAGAGATGTCCTTTTTGGAGCTTTTGAATGCCACATCCTTATTTTTCTTAGGTGGATCAAGAGAAAGCTCATAGGTTTGGATTGACCCGACAAGTTCATCAATTTTTAGTGTGTCTACATTCTTGCTTTTCTCTATCACTGTAACTTTCATCTTATAGTCAGCTGTTAAAGAGCTAAGGAGTTTGCGCACTTGTATAGGTTGTGGAATTTTCTCACCAAGGTTAGAACAAGCATTAGTGATATCACAGAAGCGAGCATAGAATTGACCAAAAGTTTCATTTTTTCTCATTTTAATAGAATCAAACTCAGATATTAGCAATCTCAATTTTGTTTGTTTTACTTGGGAAGTTCCTTCATGAGCAAGAGCAAGCGCATTCCATGCATCTTTAGCAGTCTCACAGTCGGAGATGCGACGAAACTCATCCATCGACACTGTAGCGAATATTGAGCTTAGACCTTTTTGGTTTGCCCCACTAAGGGTGCGTTCTTCAGTGGTCCAGTCTCTTCTTGGCTTTATAATTGTTACACCATCTTTCGTTATAGAGGGTGGTTCCCAACCATCAAGAATAGCATCCCAGACTTTTTCATCTTGTCTGAGAAAGACTTGCATGCGCGCCTTCCAGTAAGGGTAATTAAACCCATCAAAGAGTGGGGGTCTAACAGATGACCCACCTTCTTTCATTTGGTCCATAAGTAAATGTGTGTGTCCCTAAAGATCAATCTCACTAAGTGTGTTTAGTGTTGGCTTTGATACCAATTGAAAGCTTATAAATTATGGACCTGATTAACCTAGAGAAGGGTGAATAGGTTATTTTTAATTTTTACCACTTTATAATTTAATAACCTAAACAAACCAGCCAGGCATGCAATCGCGTGTAAATATAAGTGCAGAAATAAAATAATAACACGATATTTTTAGGTAGAAACAACCTAGGCCACAACCATGACCTAAGAGGAAAACCACCGGTCCACCGGACCACCTAACTTTCCACTATGAAAATCAAATGTTCAAATACAAACTCGGTCTTATGCTACCCTCCCTAGGATACTGCCCCAATGTACTTTACTTACGAGCCCCTGCTCTGTTTTCACAGTTTCCAATATTAACGTGAGCGGTTTCCAGACCAACGTTCCAATAAGCTCCCCGCAAATCAGATACGTTTCCGAAGTAACTGCAAAATAGTTAGCACAAAAAAAAACACAAGTGCCCGTGTGTGTTCTAGAGCGGATTTAACAATGAATAATCCTAACTAGATGATTCAAAATATATGTCATTTAAATCAAATCAACTAGAAAATTCTAAAACAAAAGATTAAGTACAGATTCAATAAAAATAACTTCCTTAAAATTTAATACTCAAATTAAATAATCATGATTACATATAAAATTATTTAATCTAAATATCTAATCCAAAAGAATTAAATTAATTAAGAAAATCAATATATATTAATATCCTTCCTTTTCAACTTACTACGCAACTTTCAAAATATTTTAATTACTTTCTCCAATTACTTTCTCCAACATTCTGTATAACTTTTTCAATATATTTAAATTAATTTCTCTAACATTCTGTATAACTTTTTCAATATATATTAAATTAACTTCTCCATGTATAACTTTTTCAATATATATTAATTACCTTCGATGTTGTTGTTGTTCCTCTTTTTTCTTTTCACCAGATTTTGATTATTCAATCGGCAGCTCCCTTTTTTTTCAGCACATATGTTTTTGTTCTACCCACCCATCAACCCTAATGTATCTTTATTTATAGATAATTATAATACCTAATAGTATTAGGGTTAAATGAGTTTTGGGCTTAATTTTTCAAAGCCCATTCAAAGCCTTAAAAAAATATTTTTTTAAATCACATCTTAAAAATATTAAGACACATAAAAAATATTTAAACACCAAAAATAATTTTAGATTTATGAACGTGTATTATTAAATGTATAAATGAAATTCTATGTGTCGTAATTATAAAAGACATACCTGAAGTACGAATATTTGGAACTTGAACATTTGTTCGGCTGTTCTTGATAAACTTGATAGTAGGCATAAAAACAAATTTACAAATAAATATTTTGTCCACGAAAATAGCCAACACTCATAGTCCTTACAATAATTCAGGTGGTGTATAGATGAAATCATAATCTTGATTCTCAAGTTCTCTTAAATGGCTTAAATCCATCCTAAGATGGTTAAGTTATAGCCGAGGCATTTCATAAAACAAATGGTTATAATCCACCTAATCACGGTGCTATTGATTTGCAAATGTAACATGTTGGGATGTATAAGCTTGGACATAATTTTTATGTAAGTCATTCTTTCACTTAAATGATTAATTTTATCCTTCATTGTTATTCTTGATTAAGAAGTGATTATTCTATCCCCTTTAGCAATATTCATACTAGAAGTGAGTTCATTATAGTATACCAGATTTAATAATTCACCAAGTTTAATTTACACTTCACCTTTTGGGTAATTGAATACCGATCTACCACATAGAGATTTAGAAAGTTAGGAAAGAAGTAACTCAAATGGTGGTTGTTCGCAGATAATTTAATCTTAGGAATCATGTTTCCAATATCCATAAACATTTTGGTTACTACAGCATAAAGTAATATAGCTTTTTCTCTATCTATAGAGCTATAGTGAGTAGTGGGCATAAGTCTTAAACAAACAAAATATTACTAGATATGAGGAACCTTACCCAAATTTTAACTTCAAATCCTCATAGTTTTCGATTAGTATAACTCCACTCAGCATTTTATATTACTAGGTTCTCTATTGCTTCACTATAGTCAATATTACTCAAATAATTCTCATACTCACCCTTTCCCACATCCATCAATCCATAATAAGCATTTATATTAGATGGTTCAAACGGGACTTGAACACCATGTACCATTACTTGGTTATCAACAACATTAGGAACATTGGTATAAAATTTTCAAATAACATATTCTACAGCAGTTGTCGGTTCTTCAACAAACCATCTCCATCCTAGAGCTTCTATTACATTACTAATACCCTTAAATTGACAATTTTCCCCATTTCAAAATATCAACCTCTTTCCATTACAATTTTTTTATTTATCTCAACAGCCTTATTAAATCTGAGTTTGGCCTCTGCATTTGTAAATTTTGTCCTATTATATTCTAAGGAGGTTTTTACATTTTTTAACTTATGTCTCCTACTACTTTTATGTGCCATTTTTACTCAATTAAATTTCAAAAACTCGTTCATAGATAAACCAAATATATATTTCAAACAATACAATACTAAAATTTAATCCTAACATTTTCCTTACCTTTACTTTGTCCAAATAGGATTTGGAACTCTTTTTAATCCAAATATTTATATAAACAATCCATAAAATTCAAAGAAATTATTTTAAGACTTAAATTCTAAAAATATTTGGTTACTTATTTATGTTGTTGAAGAAGATAAAACTTGAAGAGCACCTATTTGAAGAAGATAGAGATTTGAAGATTTCTTGATATATTTTTCAAAACTATTTCAATGGAATTGTAAGAAAATGGATAGGAATAGGATTTCTGTAAAGAAATTTGAAAGATTGTAAGAAAAAGATGGGATTTTTAAGAGTTATTGGGTGTTTGGTAGGAGAGAAAAGTTAGGGTTTATGAAGAAGATGAGAGAAAATAAGAGAAAAATATGTATAAACGCATTAAGGTTGGAACTTTTATGAAAAATTTACACACGAGACATGGCATAAGTGAAAGCATGCCGTAGCACGAGCTTTTGAATTTCCATAAAAAATGTGTAGAACCACTAGTGCTATGGCAAAGTAAAATTCGTGCCCGGTGCACATAACTATTCTTCACACTAATTTTTCAATCCTAGACCCCTTTTTATTTTATTTTATTTTTATCTAATACTAATAAATTAAATCTAAGTAATGTATAAAAATAATTATAACTACATATATATATATATATATTAAAAGTAGTTAATAATTAAAAAATAACAAATAGATACAACTATAATTAAAAAATAAAATTAAATAAAAGAGAATAATAGATTACCTTCCATCCAATACTATCGTTATCATCTTTAGTAAGATGTTGCTTGAGGACTTCATTCTTTAGTACACTGAATATCCCTACATTATTAAGTTAAATTGTTGCTTTGACCAGGTAAGTATTCTTTCCCTTGCTTTTGCAAATACTTAACCAGTTGCTCAACTTGTACTTCCGCTTTTGGATAGAAACCTCCATAGAGTCCAACCTTTTATTTCTTATGGATTGGTTTTCCTTACTTACTTGAATGAAAGCATTCAAGTTATTCTTAAGAGTTGGTTTTCTATGAGGGTTCTAAGGCATTTATTGGTAGTATTGTTGGCCTTATTGATTGGAGCTCTCGGCAAAAGAAGGGTGTTCAGCCTTTAGGAGAAATTTGGATGATTTCTCCACCAAGATTATAGCTGTTTGCATTGAGGTCATACCTTGGTCTTGGTTGGTACCACTCTATTGCATTAACCTACTCATGTCCAACAACTTATTCTTTTTGGTAGAGACAAGTATCAGCACCATGTCCCAACGTACTACCCACTATTCTTTGTTAGAAGTGCCAAGTGTAGTGAGAAGGGTAACTTGTTTGGTCAGATGTGCAAGTTACATTTGTACTTTCGTATTGGAATCTATTTCATCGACTTTAACATTTCTCACTCATGAGCTTTTCTACTACGAATTAGAACCTATATGTCAGAGATTATAAGTCGTTATACCAATATTTTTCTCCCATAGCTCCTCCAACAACATTATCGATGATGAACTGACATTGTTATGTCAAACCTATTGTACAAAATTTGATTCTATAGTTGCAGTGGGTAGCTATAATGAGAGCATTAAGTAGGAATAGTTTGAACATATCCTAAGCTTTATGGAAAATTACTCCCTCCATCTGCGAGAAAATAACTATTTTAGCTCTCAAATTTGATGTTTTCTAATTGAAATAGAATTTTATCATGAATCTGTTATACATATCCTTCTAGGTTATTAAGGAACTTAAGGGGAGTGACATAAGCCAAGCCTTACCCCTGTCCTTGAGTCAACTTGTACAATGAGAGGGAAAATCTAGACTGTTGAATAAAAGTCCCTAATAAAAGATAGAGAGTCTTTACTAGGCAGTATGTGAAAAGAAGGTAGCATGAACAAATGAATTTTTCTCAATTCATAATTCCTTATAATCTCACCCAACGGGATGGAAGCAGTAACAATGTCAATGACTGACCATGCATACTTCTTTATGAAAGTTTCCCTAGGTTGTGGATTTTTTACCATATTTATATGTTCAAAAGGAGGGTTTAGATTTGGTTCTAGAGTTTGCTCAATTAAAGAATATTGGATATGAATGTCCAGCCTTCTTGATAGTTCTTTAGATATATTAATGTTATTTATGTATAATGTAATAAGATATCCTAATGATCTTTTACCTTGCATAAATTATGAAAATAAAAATTAATATCACCTATAAAGTAAAAATATTAAAAGATAAATAAATATACAATTATGCTACAATCAATTTATTATAAAATAATACAAGTTATATAAATAATTATATCAAGTCAATAAAGTATATAACAAAAATTATATATTTATACATAGAAATACTAAATAAAATATTTAATAAAAAATAATCAAAATTTAAAATAAAATAAAAATAATTTATTTAATAATTAAATAAATAAAAGAACATAAAATTGAAAATTTAATTTTTATAATCTAATTTTGAAATTAATTTTATTTATTTATTTTTTAATTTAAAGATTGTTTTAATTTTTCATTTTTTTAAATATCTTAGTCAATTAATAAATAAGATATATTTTTTATTTTAAAAATTTAAAATTTAAAATATATAAATTCAATTAATAATCTAGATAGTTTTATATTTCAAATATTTTTTTAATAAAAACAAATCATGATTAATAAAAATTTAAAAATACTATTCCTCTGTCACAACGATGTTAAAAACTTAATAATGTATAAATTTTATATTTGATAAATAACTCGCAAATGCATGAATCACTTTATAAGAAATGTTAAATGTACTTCTAAGGTCGGTCTAAAATTGAATGCATGATTTTTTTAATAATTCAACAAAATTCTTAAAAAACAAAAAAAATCTAGACATCCTTGCATAATTGTTTGGGTTTTAAAATATCCAAACTAATAACATAAATTTAAAGATAGATTTAACAAATATTAGAACAATAAACATTTACACTTAATGGAGAAAATATGGGATAGATTAGTTAGTTAATCATAATTTCTCAATATTAATTAGGTTCTTAAAGATATATATATATATATATAGTGATATGATTTTTTCTTTTCTGTATGAAAATATTCTAAAGTCGAGATCTGACTTGTTTTAGTAAAATTAATTAATATCCTAAAGTCGGGTTGACCAATTGATTATTATTAAATTATGATTTATTTATAAAGAAATAGTAAATCATCTAAATCACTGCTTAAGATCGTGCACATAATTTAGACTCTTATTCAAGGTGTCAACGTATGTTTTAAGGTTGATGTATATGAGAACTAACTTTCAGTTTTTAAATTTATTACGTGAATATGTTCTCAATATATTCATGAACAATAAATCTTTGAAATAGAATAATGATTCCTAATCAGATCTAGACACTTAGATCCTAAATCTAACTTTCATATTTTAAACTTACTACAAAAAATATGTTGTTTAAATATTTTTGAATAATAAGCATTGTAAAATTCTTGAATGAAGAAATAAAAATCAATTTATTTTATAATTATTTTTACCCAAATTAATATTTAACAAGCATAACAACATAACTAATATCTCGTAGTATTTTCAGCCACACATGCTTAGACTTAATAAATACTCAGTAGATAAAATACATCATTTATAAAAGATACATAAATTAATTATGAAATAAATAATACATTTAAAATTTATGCTTCAAGTACATTCTTTAAAATATAGAATTTTAGTACCAATCTGTATCTAAAAAACTCCAAACAAATATGCGTATACTATTTATTCGATCAAAAATTACTACATCGAAATTTTAGCTAAACTAAATCCTAAGCTGCTAAAGAAAATTGAAACTAAAAAAATTTCAAGAAGAATAAGACTTATGCTGATCGAGGAATGATGAATATGAAAGGGAATGAGAATTTTTATAGGTGAGAAAATGCTGCAAAAAGGAGAAAAATATGGATCAAGTAGCCATAAGACGTGACACATTTTGCATCACCGCAGCTTGCATCAATATGGTATGTTTCAATTACAATATGAAGCACTCACACTATGACAAACATTAATCACCACTACAGTATGCATTAAACTGCGTTTCTTCAACTTCTTTTTATTTCATCCCCTTACATGCTTGGTTAGTTCATATGTGAGGCTTACATATGTTATCATTGTATTCTTCTTGGATGTAATTAAGTTCGTTCATGTATAATTCTTCAAGTGTTTATCAATTAAATCATTTTGAAGCCAAAAATACTTGAAAAATAACAAAATATACTTGTAATTTAAAAAAGATATGAATTTGCTAAAATAATAATAAAGTTAGGCAAATATAAATCTATTTTGATATTAAAGTGCTTATAAATCACATAATATTTAGTGCTTTTCAAGTACCCATGAAGGAGTTTGTTCGGGACCATTTTATATATTTATTTGTGCATTAATTCCCATATATTTTCAATGAATTATTATTTCATATGCATTTTATGTACTTATTTTGTGCTATATAAGCATTAAGGGGAAAAATGATAAAAAAAGAAGTAAAAACATGTATTTAAAACAAAAATAGAACACTTGATTGATCGCTTCGATCAAGGTTGATTGTAGAGTTAAGACAAGAACAACAAGCATTGTTCCAGCCATAAGTCAATCAAACCTTGCTTTCCATTCTTTCCATAAACCTTAATGCCTATATAACATAAAATAAATACATAAAACATATAGGGAATAATAATTCATTGTAAATACGTGGGAATTGATGCACAAATTTATGTACAAAATAGTCCCTATCACAATTAAGTAAGCATGTTGAGTTATGTCTACACTTTTGTATTTAGTAAATGTTTTCGTGGTATTTTTAGTGTTAGAATTGAAAAACTTGAGTAGGAAATTGATAATGCTAGTTACAGATAATATAGTTTATCTATTTTTAATAAATTATTTGAAAGTTCAAATGTAATTGTTAAGAAATTTGTAATCGTAGAGAGTCAACTCTTAACAACATGGAGGAGTTCTTTTTATGAGACTCTCTTAGAATGTTAAAATAAAGTGGAGAAAAAAGTAATTTGATTAATTAATTGTGTCATGGTTTTTCTTATTAGAGTAATTATTTTTAAAACTAATGTTTATTGATATCTTTATTTTTTATTTATTAGGTTTATTAATAGATGATATCTCCATTGTATTTGCATGTTATGGTCAGTGAAGTATATACTTATAATTCTATGTGTGAATTATGATACATTATTGTCTAAGATATTTGAAAAATTAGATAGTTACCAAACACAACTCATACAATCACACACACAACTTGTAGGTATAACTCATCCATGCCTACACAATGTTCTTCTCAAAAGAAACATACTTCAATTTCATGTAATTATTTTAATATCAAATTTATGCCATTTAAAAATCAAAATAGAGTAATTTTTAAATATTGCTCTAATGGTTATGTCTACGATAGTAGTGGCATTGCTAATCTTCTTAGGTATATCACTTCATGCCTTAATAGAAAATCTGATTTGGTTACAAAATAAGGCACTACACATTCTTTTAAGTATAACCAATTGAAAATGAGAGAAGGTTTGTCTAGTTTTGTGGCTAGTGTTGAGCAACCGTTCACTTTTACAGATGATATTATATATGAGCACTTTATGAAAACATATGTCCAATCTAATGGAGTTGCGTCTCTAGAAATACGACTCAAATTGACATTTTGAAACAATATAAAGTAATGAAAGATGAATTAATTAAAAATCTTACTAGTCTTAAGAATGTTCTTTTACTATTACTTCTGACATGTTGATTGGTTTTAATAATCATGGATGTATGTGTGTAATTTTCCATTATATTGATTTTGATTGGAGATTGTAAAAGAAAATAATTGCATTTAGAATGACAGAATATCTATTATAGATTTTGATGAGGGATGAATTTAATGAATATGACATTAGTGATATGATCTTTTATGTTACTATAGATAATGGAATTGTGACTAAAAATATTTATGATAGTTTCAAAAATTGTAGCATTTCATCATCACATGGTAGTTGGGACTCTCTTTTTTACATGTGTTGCATGTGTCATATCATCAATTAATTTATACAAGATTGCATGAAATTGATTTCACCAAATTTGAACAAAGTGAAAGTTGCTATCACATTTATTCATCTTCCTCAAAGGAGCAGGATTGCTTACAACATTATCAATCATTTGGCTCGAAACCAAAAAAGTCAAAAACTAACATTTATACTAGATGGAATTATACATGTCTTATGTTACAACCTTTAGTTAGATATTTTCAAGTTATTACTATATTTTATAATGATAAAAGAGTGTCAAATTTTCCAATACAGAGTCAAAATGATTGGAATGTATCATTTTTATTTATGGACTTTTTGGAAGTGTTTTACAATGTAACTAGAGATTTATTTAAAATATTTTACCCCATTATTCTTCTTACATTATCAAACTTGTATTCCATATCTAATATTTTTACATCTTATAGAGATAAGTCATTATTTGCTCATATTTGGTTTACAATGAAATTAAAGTTTTAAAAATACTAAGTCATTTCCTTTTATTTTTATTTTGACTGCATGCTTGGCCAATACTTAAGCCAAAAATTGTTGTATCTGATATTGAAGCATTTTTTCAAAATTTTAAAATTCAATATATTTGGACTTATGATAAAATTATTAAAATTTTGTGTGACGATATTTATGAAATTTATGAATCCTAGTTTGGGTCTCATATATCTTCCAGCACTATCACTTATTTTATCAAACTTTCTTCACATATGAAATTTGCAAGGTTTGAGAAACAAAAATTTGTTGGTGAAATTTCATCTAGTCGATCTAAGCTGAGCATATATTTCTCTAGTGATATGATTGTTCAAAGAGGTCTTTCACAAGATGATGAATCTTTTAAAATTTTATAATGGTGGAAAGCACGTGAGAGTAACTTTCATGTGCTTTCTATCATGGTTTGTAATATACTGTATCTACAATATCTTTTGAGTTTGCTTTCATCGCAAGTGGTAGGACTTTAGATAGTTTAGAAATCAGGTTTATCAAAGATATAATTGACTGTTGTATATATGTGAAAGATTGATACGATGCTTTCCTTAAAGATGGAGTGGTGAACAAGTATCCATTTTTTAATGACATTGAAGATGATGTGGATTTATTTGTATAAATGCTAACTAGATGCAATGATTTTTGTTATATGATATTATTCATGTGATTTTTATCATGGCATGTAATATATTAACTCTTTTTGTATCTACGACTTCTAAGTCTTCTTTCATTGCAAGTGATAGGAATTTAGTAGTTTAGAAAGTAGGCTTACCAAATATATATATGATTGTTGTATATATGTGAAAGATTTGTATGATACTTTTCTTAGAGATGGAATGTCGAGCAAGTATATATTTTTAAATGAAATTGAAGATGATGTGGAGTTATTTTTATAGATGATAATTAGATGCAATGATTTTGGATCCATGAAATTATTTATTATTGTAGGTTAAAATTACATGGCTTATTTTCTTACATTTTATTTTGATATATGTGACTTATATAATGTGATGTTTATAAAGTTTTGATATCAATTGTTAATAAATACTTTAAGTATGTGCCAACCTAGTTGAAATATACCTAATCATTTATTAATATAAATACAAATGCTAGATAGTATGAATAAATGTCAACTTATTAAGAATTTCTTTTTTTTAGATGGGAAACTTAATTACAATTTATACATATTATAGTAATGATTTATTCACGTCTTATTATTAATAAAATAATTTTCATAAATATTCTAATATATTTTAATTCCAATATATATATATTCAGTCGCTTACATTGTACAAATGAAAAAAATTGATTGATGGGGCATTAATAAGCTAGAAATAACTCATGAGCTTTTTAGAAGAAAAAGACTAATGGGCCGACCCACTTATAAACCGACCAGACTCAGTTTATATACATAATGAGCTGGGCTGAATCTGACACACCAACAAAGTGTACCTTTTGTTACTCTGGCCCATTTTATACCATTTCTTGGCTGTTTACTCGGGTCTATATTTGTTTTTTGGGCGTATTAATATAGAATTTGTTTTTGAGGGAGAGACGGAGAAGGTTAGATAGAACATAAAAGGGATATACCTCTAGTTTTGATAATTTGATTCTTGTTCAGCCAATCTAAGTCCTCCATCAACAAAACTCTAATCTCTCCTTATTTCGTTCTGAATCAGATAGAAGAAACCCATCTCCATTTTCTTCTAAGTTCTAACCCATGCTTCCATTTTTCTTTTCAGGTAACATCGACTGCTATTTTTAGCTATGTAAATTACTAGTAATTTCTCTTCAATTTTCATGATTAGCTGAAGTTTTAAATTTGAAAGTTGCATCTTTTAGTGGTTTATTTGATATATGAAGGGTTGGGTTAGGGGAATCAAACTTCCAAGTGTTGGGAACTTTTAGGTGCTTCAAGATCTGTGCTTTTTTATTTTTGCACTTTCTCTTTGCTTAGCTTATAGGCATTCTTTATGGATTTTTAAACAGGAAAAAATTTGAAACACACAAATACTATGGTCAAAGTCTCAGTTTTTTTTTAATTATTGTTGCTTTTACCTTTTTTTCTCTTTGGCTATTCGTTTAGTTTCTCTGATGGGCTTATTCGTTTGTTCCAAAATTTCTAGATTAAGTTTGGAGATCTTGTACTTTTTCTTAGCAACGTTGTTGAATTGTAAATAACCCCTCATTTTACTTATGATATGAGTGATTGGCTTGTGTGAAAAAGCATCAAATGATGATTTTCACTTTCAAAAGAGAAAATCAGTGGCAACCACACAATTTGGAGTATTTTCATATGTGTAGTTGTGGTGGTGTGCTTAGACTTATTGAATGTCCTATGTTACACGGACTGTTTTTTGGACACCAAGATTTGTAATTTTTTAATATGTATTTGGATGTTAGACATTCATTCTTCTAAATTCTCTGTACATTTACACTAAATTCGTCTATCCAACTACTCACATTTATGTTCATATTGTCTCATTTGGACACGGGTACTGCGTGAAAAATGAAGAGTTTAAGTAATATAGGGAATATCTCTTTGATTATATTCTAGGGTTATTTATTTAGAGGTTTTTTTATAGCAAATTTATGTCATCCTAATTCCCAAAATGTTTCAGTCTATTGTCATCAAGTGTTTGGATCCAATCATCCTTGCTTAGCTTTCTTTTTCTCTAATTTAATGCAGTTACCAAGAAATTGAAGCTCGTAACTTTAGCATTTGTATAAATTCTTTGCAGGTATATATGTGTAACTGTTGAAGCATATTGATATGGCTCATTTGCTTTCAACTTCTTACTCTCTTAAAATTTCAACTGGTCATAAACTTTACCCGAAATCTTTCACCCAGGACCTATCTCCACTGTCTTCCTCATTTTTTCCGCAAACTTCCATATTCCCATCTGGAAAGCTTGTATGGAAAAGGGAGAAATCACAGAGAAACTATAGTGTTCAAACTACTGCTGTTTCTACAACTAGGGAAGGCTCAACTCAAGGCATCTCTGGTTTCCATCGGAGCTCAAATGAATCCTTTAAACCACGAGTCATGGTCATTGGTGGTGATGGCTATTGTGGTTGGGCTACAGCCCTCCATCTTTCCAATAAAGGTTATGAAGTTGCCATTGTTGACAATCTTGTTCGTCGACTCTTTGATCACCAACTTGGTTCTGACTCTCTGACACCAATTGCCTCCATCCATAACCGCATACGGTGCTGGAAATCACTCACTGGAAAATCTATTGAACTTTATATTGGTGACATTTGTGACTTTGAATTCTTATCAGTAGCCTTCAATTCATTTGAGCCTGATGCTGTTGTTCATTTTGGGGAACAACGTTCTGCTCCTTACTCCATGATTGATCGGTCAAGAGCTGTGTTTACACAAAACAACAATGTGATTGGAACACTTAATGTTCTATTTGCTATAAAAGAATTTAGAGAACAATGTCATTTAGTCAAGCTTGGGACCATGGGAGAATATGGAACCCCAAATATTGACATTGAGGAGGGTTACATTACCATTACTCATAATGGGAGAACGGATACTTTACCGTATCCAAAGCAAGCAAGTTCGTTCTACCATTTGAGTAAGGTACATGATTCAAATAACATAGCCTTCACTTGCAAGGCTTGGGGCATTAGAGCTACTGACCTAAATCAAGGAGTGGTTTATGGGGTGAGAACAGATGAAACTGAAATGCATGAAGAACTCTTAAACAGGTTTGATTATGATGGAGTTTTTGGAACTGCATTGAACCGATTCTGTGTTCAAGCTGCCGTTGGTCATCCACTTACAGTGTATGGCAAAGGGGGCCAGGTAAATAAATATTTCAACTTTGAAACATTCCTGCACCCCAACATTTTATTTATTAAGTAACTCTGCTCAATATTATCTACTCCAATGGAAAATTAACACGAAATTTTGACATCAAAACAACATTCTATGAAATGTATTTGTGTTTATGAAGTAACAAATATATCCAGAATAGGGGTAATTTTATAGGATATCAGGACATTTTCATCACTTTACTTTCACAAATTAGGTTTATTAGTCATTTTTTTAAAATTGGTGCAATTTATTCACCTTATTGATGCATTTTTTAGACACTATAAGCATTTCTTACTTATTTTTTTTTGGGGATTATTTTTTGTGGAAAAACTTAAGTTGCAGCTGGTAGAGATTTGAAGGGAAAAATGTCTATAAAAGGTGAAAAAAGGTGGAAAATAAAGTGATTAGAATCGTCAAAATTGGCCTAAAATGACTAAAGTGTACAGATATAACAATAAATATAACAATAAAGTGATCAAAGTGTATCAATTTAAAACAAGGTGACTAATGTATCTAGTTTTTAAAAATAAAATGACCTCAAATGCATTTTTTTTAAGTTTATATACTTCCTTTTTTTGGGGGGATAATTTTGTGAAATTTGCTCCTTAATGATCATGGATCCATGTATCAATTGTGGACTGTATTGACTAATATTTTCCATCTATTACTTATCCAGACCAGGGGTTACCTTGATATCCGAGATACAGTTCAGTGTGTTGAACTTGCCATTGCAAACCCTGCAAATCCCGGTGAATTTCGAGTCTTCAATCAATTTACAGAACAGTTTTCTGTCAATGAACTTGCAGCCCTTGTAACAAAAGCGGGAGAGAAACTTGGTCTGAATGTTGAAACCATTTCTGTGCCAAACCCTAGAGTAGAGGCAGAGGAGCACTACTACAATGCCAAACACACTAAACTTATTCAGTTAGGATTGAAGCCGCATCTTCTTTCTGACTCTCTTATTGATTCTTTGCTCAACTTTGCTGTGAAGTACGAGGATCGTGTTGACAAAAAGCAGATCATGCCCAGTGTCTCCTGGAAAAAGATTGGAGTTAAACCAAAGACAGTTACTGCCTAGGATGAATGTTAAGTATGTATCATCACTACTTTATGCTGCTGTCAACGATAAGTTTTCTTTGGGATTGCTCTACTGCAATTTCAGGATGGCTAATCAGTTATAGAGTGCTCTCCAACACTTTAATATTTATATGCAAGTCTTGCCTAACAAAATATAGCATGTCTTAGAAGTGTTTGACAATATCAGGCGTTATTAGTAGTGTCAAATGATTAATTTAACTCAGTTTATTTAAAAAAAATAGCACACTTGCTCACGTGTTCAAAGGAGCTAGCTCATGACCAGTTTGCAATCATATTTGACATTATCCAATATAATAGGTACGCGTCATTTAATGCGTACAATTTTTTACAGAGGAAAAAAATGCAACTCTAATATGAGCTGTCGAAACACTAAATAACAGCCTTATTGAACAAAAGGAAAAAAAAACATTAATTTGAAGTATTATTTTATCTTTTTTTTTTCTATCTATTCTAATGTATATACAACACTATAAATAAGAATAAGAAATTAGACAAATGACCATTAATATAGAAATATAATAGTCAGTATCAATAACTAAATTTTAGTTTGTTTTACATTAATTTACAATACAATATTAATACAGATTAATATTCTTAGAAAGTCTACACTCTTTGGATAATAAATATTAATCATTTTTAACTTGTAATTCAATTCTTTGAAGATTGTTCGAGGTAACGTTTTGGTAAGGATATCTGCAATTAGATGATGAGTAGATGTATATAGTAAGTTCATGATTTTTCTATCTAACTTTTCTTTAATGAAATGACGATCAATTTCTACATGTTTGATTCGGTCACGATGAACTGGATTTTTTGCAATTCTTATTGCAACTTGATTTCACAATGCATGTTGATAGGTTCAAGAGTTGTGAAGTCTAATTCATTGAGTAGTCTTCTTAACCACATTCATTCACAAATCCCATGAGTCATAGTTCTAAATTCAGCTTTTGCACTACTTCGATCGACTATTGACTGTTTCTTACTTCACCAAGTTACAAGATTTTCCCATACGAATGTACAATATCCAGTGGTAGATCTCCGATCCACTATAGAGCCTGCCCAGTCAGCATCTGGAAAGACTTCAATTTTTCTGGTGGGATTCTTCAAGTATAATCCTTTTCCTGGTGTCATCTTGAGATACCTGAGTATACGATAGATCGCTTCCATGTGTTCTTCAGTGGGACTGTTCATAAATTGACTTACCACACTTACTAAAAAACTAATATTTGATCTAGTGTGGGATAGGTAAATGAGTTTTCCCACTAATATTTGATAACGACATTTGTCCACAGGTGTACTATTTTCTTTGATTTCGAGTTTTACTGTAGAGTCCATCAGAGTTTCTGTCGGTTTATACTCCATCATTCCAATTTCCTTGAGAAGATCAAGTACATATTTCCTTTGAGATATAGATATGCCCTTTTTTATTCGTGCTACTTCCATTCCTAGGAAATATTTGAGATTGCCTAGATCTTTGATCTTAAATTCCTTGGCAAGGAATTCTTTGAGTTTATTCATCTCAATTATAGAATTACCTGTTAGAATAATATCATCTACGTACATAATTAGGATAACTATTATGTCATTGGAGAAGTGTTTAACGAATAGTGTGTGATCTGATTGACATTGATTGTACCCATATCTCTTTAGAACTTTAGAGAACCTATCAAACCAGGCACGTGGAGATTGTTTTAATCCATATAAGGATTTCTTAAGTTTGTAGACTCTATTGGTTGGAACAGGAGATTCAATTCCAGTAGGAATGTCCATGTAGACTTCTCTTTTGAGATCACCATTAAGGAATGCATTATTGACATCTAATTGGTAGAGAGGCCAATCGAAGTTAGATGCTAGGGAGAGAAGAACACGAATAGTGTTGAGCTTTGCTACAAGTGCAAAAGTCTCATGATAGTCAATCTCATATGTCTGAGTGAATCCTATAGCCACAAGGCGAGTTTTGAGTCTTTCTACACTACCGTCTGTTTTGTGTTTGATTGTAAAGTTCCATTTACACCCAACAACTTGTTTTCCCGATGGTAGTTTTGTGATCTCCCAAGTCTTGTTTTTCTCTAAGACACTGAGTTCTTCAAGAATAGTTGTCTTCCATTCAGGTACCTAAAATGCTTCATGAACGGAATTTGGAACCTGTATTTGATCAAGGTTGTTGATAAATGCCTTATAACCCGGTGATAGATTTTTATAGGAAACAAAGTTGTAGATGGGGTGGTTTGTGCAAGATCTTACACCTTTCCTTATAGCAATTGGAAAATTCAAATCATTACGAGGTAACTCAATAATAGAAGGTTCAGTGATGTTACCTTATGAATTGTTAGAATGGCATGTACTCGGGTTGGATTCTTGGACTGGCTCTAGATATTCTCGGTTCTTCGCTCTTTCTTAAGTTGTTTTCCTCCTAGAGTAGATAAGAAGATCATTGTTTGTGACAGGAAAGTTTGGATCTGTTGGTAGAGAAGTTGAGGGTTCATTGGGATTATTAAGAGTATTTATTTGAGACACTGGTTCACTCTCTGGAATTTGCGAGATAGGATTTGTGGGATACTGAGTGGTTATGCTATTTCAAAGTTGGTATTCATTGCCTATGTTCTCCCCTTGAATGGAAGGTTTGGAATAGTATGGATATTGTTCAAAGAATGTGACATCCATTGTATTATAGATTCATTTTGTGATAGGAGAAAAGCATTTTTATCCTTTTTGGTACGATGAATACCCTAGGAATATGCATTTGATGGCTAGGGGATTAAGTTTACCTCTATGATGTACATGGACATAAATAGAACATCCGAAAATTTTAAAGGGAATGTGGGACACAATTTTGATGTGTGGGTATGACTCAAGTAGAGTATTGATAGGTGTTTTAAACATGAGGACACGAGAGAGCATCCTATTGATAAGATAGGTAGTTGTAAGAATAGCTTCCTCCTAGAAATGTTGAGGGCATGAGTTGTGAACATGAGGGATCTAACTACCTCGAGAAGATGCCTATTCTTCCTTTCAGCCACCCTATTTTGTTGAGGTGTGTCAACACAAGAGCTTAGATGGACAATCCCTTGACTTAACAGATAATCAATAAGGGTGGAAGCAAAGTATTCTTTAGCATTGTCAGATTTCAATACTTGGATTTTTGTTCGAAATTAGGTTTGAATCATGGTATTGAAATTTTAAAAAAAATTGACCTGCTTTAGATTTTTCTTTCATTAAAAATAACCAAGTGATTCGAGTATGATTATCTACAAATGAAATAAACCAACATGTTCTTGTGATGTTTTTGATTCAAGAAGGTCCCAAAATATCAATTTGAATTAATGAAAAAGGATGTGATTTTTTTATGTGGAAGATGAGGATATGAATTTTTAACATGTTTTAAAAATTGAAATACTTCACATTGAAAAACCTTTGAATTTTTATTTCTAAAGGATGAAGGGAAAAGTTTTTGTAAATATAGGAAATTAGGATGACCTAAGCGATTGTGATTCAACATGATTTCACCATCATTATTGGACTTAAGATTTAACAAAGCTTTATTCTGATAAGAAACTTCGGATATAGCTTGAAGGTCTTGTCTTGTTGGAGGGCCTTCACTTTGGAGGAGATAGAGTCCTGAGCATTCTTTAGCATTGCCAATCATCTTCCTCGAATCTAAGTCCTGAAATTCACATAGGTTATGAACAAATTTAGCCATACAATTTTTTATCACGGATGAGTTTAGTAATTGATACAAGATTACAATGAAGTGTGGGAACAAGAATGACAGGATCTAGAATAAAGGAGTTTGAAATTTTGGCTGAACCAATTCCTGTCACTTTGGATACTGAACCATCAGAAATTCTGAAAGTGTGTCTGTTTTGGTATATTTTAAGATTTATGAGAAAAGAAGCATCACCCGCCATGTGGTCTGAAGCACCTGAATCAACAATCCATGGTCTCATAACCTGTTTCACACTAAGAGCGTTAAGGGTGTTACCTGATTAAGCTATAGTGACAGATGATGTGGGCAAAGACTATCCAAATATTATCTAGAGGAGATCAATATGTTCCTTGGCCCTTGCTAAACAGAGCAGATTTAGGTGATGCAGTTCCATGAGATTTGGAGACAGTTTTTCCTTAACTTTCTTTGTTGATGTGCAGTGCGGAGGGTGGTTTCCAATTAGTTGAATTTTTATGAATTTTCCAACAGGTTTCCTTAATGTGACCAGGTTATACCAAGGTTTTCCTCTACGAGGACGGTTGTCTACATTATGAGAGTGTTGGTGTCCTTGAATAGCAAGTACAAATCCTTCTCCAATCACAAAAATGGTATATTGAGGACCCATCATCACCTTTTTCCGACTCTCCTCTTGATGAACTTCAGAGAAGGCTTCACCAATGTTGGGCAAGATTTTTGTTCCTAGAATTCTACCGTGCACATCATCAAGATCTTTATGGAGTCCCAGTAAAAATTTGAAAACTCGCTTCTTGTCAATAATCTGTTTGTACAAGATGTTGTCTGCTGGACATGTCCATTCGTGAACCTCAAAGAGGTCTAATTGTTGCCAACATCGAGTGTGAGAGTTAAAGTATTGGGTAAATGATAACTCTCCATGATGAAGATCATGGAGGATGCTTGCAATCTCAAATAGTTTAGACATATTATCAGAACTGGAATAAGTCTCTAGCATCATCCCATATTCCTTTGGCAGTTTTGTAGAGAAGAAAGTTCTCTCCAATCTCGTGTGTCATGGAATTTATTAACCAAGACATCACCATATTGTTTTCAAATTTTCATGTTCTGTATTACAGATTGTCTTGTTTGGGGTTGCTGCATCTCCAATAAGGTAGTCATCTTTCATCCTTCTACATATAAACATCATGACGGATTGGGACCACTAAAGGTAATTGTGCCCATTTAATTTGTGATTGGTGATGGGCATAAGATTATTTTCTATGGAACCAGTAATTACAGGTTTTCCTATAGCCATTGGTGTTATTTCAATTAGGACTTGTGGGTTGATATGGGTTGAAATTTGTTATTGGGCTTAAATTTATTAAGTGTATTGTAAACAGAATGCAAATGAAGGAACAGATTGCAGAACTTACTGACTGAACCAGATGGCGATGATGATGAACCAGATGATCGGCGACGATGATGGACCAGATGATCGGCGACGACGATGGACCAGATGGTCGGTGACAACGATGAACCATATGGTCGGTGACGACAATGAACCAGATGGCTGATGGTGCCTGAGTTTCGCGAGATTTGATGACTAATGTCTTGCAATTTTGGATGGTCGGTGATGATGACAGATTTGGTAGTTATGAGAGCTATGGGAAATGGCTCGTGATGATGAATGGTCTGAGCAGAGATGGACGACGATGCATGATAGTCTGTTGTTTCTTAGACAAATAATGACTTCTGCTGAAATAGAGAACCACCAACGATTGACGCCGGAGAACAGTGCCTGAAATGATTCAATTTGTTACCACCGTTTGAGACGAGAGATAGGAGAACATCACCTGAAGAATTGAATTTCAGGAAAAACTTCCTTGGACAGAATTGGTGAGGAAAAAAATTGGATTTCAAAAATGCTATGATACCATGAAGAAAATATTATGAGAGATGATGGAGAAAATTTGAAGTATTATTCTATCTTTTTTTTCTCTGTCTATTCTAATGTATATACAACAGTATAAATAAGAATAAAAAATTAGACAAATGACCACTAATTTAGAAATATAACAGTTAGTATCAACAACTAAATTTCAATTTGTTTTAAACTAATTTACAGTCTGTAAAACACTAATACAACCTAATATTTTCAAAAAATCTACACAAACATAACATGTAGTTGCATTTGTAGTTTTGATGTAATGCTCCATCAAACCATGTAAAATGGCTTAAAACTCTTCCAACCATGTCAGTACACTTTGTGCACTAAAAATCAAGAAAAATCTACATATTCTGAGTTTTAACCGCATCTCCACTAAAAAAAAATAAACTAAAATGTTCCATAATGTAAGTCCTACCTAATTTGATTGAAAGACGTTTGAAAACCCAACCAAAGACCACATTGACTCTATCTGCCACATGAAATGATATTAACTATTTAAATAAGTGACACCACACCAATAGTATGCATAGATTTAGAATAAAGAAGAACAATTTTCAAGGAAAATATTGAGTGCACAATTAAGGATAAATATTTAACCGTAGCTAGTTAAATCTGTGATTATTTAAAAAAATCTAACGACTTTTATCGGAAAGTATTATAACTGACAAGGCATACGCCGAAATGCTTATTATAATTCAGAAATTAAATATATAATATTATTTTTTATATACATATAATTATATAAAAAAATATACATTTAATAATAAAACATATCATAATTGAAATAATTAAGTTAAACTTTATTTATTTTACTTTTATAATTTTCTTATTTTACTTAAACACGTGTATTAAATAATTAAAAAATAAAAAATTAATGTTAATATTTTGAATAATGTGAATTTTTTAAAATTAAATATATTTTTAAATAAAGCTAAAAAAACATAATTAAACCGCAAAGAAATTATTACCCACACAACCAAAAACTATTGTCCAATGCATCCAAAACTAATACATAATAAATATACTTATTAAAATAATAGTTATCGTCAATCTTAAGTACATTCCAATGTACAATGCTTGCTATTTACTGGGAGAAAATACATAAGCTTACTTACCGTGGAGTAACAAATACAATCTCAAGAATAAGGATAATCCTAAAAAGTGCCTGAAGAGCCAATTAAGAACTTCAAAGCCGAAGAATGCACAGGAACATTACTTCCAAATGTAACAAGTTATGGGAAAATGGAAGAAAGAATAATAAGAGCATGAGGCAACTGAAATGTTTCCTAATGAAACTTGATTAGTACTGCTACATTCTCTGTTTGTCATCTTGTAAAGTGAATTTCGCTAGCAATGAATTAACAAGAACTGAAGAACCTCATTTTTTTTTAACGGATAACAAGAACCTCATTCATTGTTGCAATCAAACAATAGCATCAAACGAGGCTGATAAACTAATTTGCACATGGTCCTAAAGAGTAGGCATCTAATAGGGCAGTTCACCAACTTCTTTATTGCTAAGATCCAACAGGAGCAACACCTTTAGCCTTAACTGCAGCAGTTGCAGAAGCAGCTGCTTCAGCTGTAACTGCTGCAGCTGTGGCAGCTGGATTTGGAGTTGAGGGGGGGACAGTGGAAGACTGTGAGCTACTCTGTGCTGCGGGTACTTGTGTCTGCTGTTGTAGCGGTTGAGAACTCACTTGAGCCAGCAATGCCTTGATCTGACTCCCCGTGAGTGTCTCGTGCTCCAACAATGCATTAGCAAGAGCATGGAGCTCCTTGCTATGAGTGGTGAGAATGGTTTTTGCATTGTTATAAGCCCTTTCCAAAAAGTGTCTCTCTTCCTTCTCTATAAGAAGCCTAGTTTCTGTGCTCATACTCTTACCATTGTCATCATAATTATGAGTGACAAGCCCTACTTCTTTGCTCATACCATACTTTGTAACCATTGCTCTTGCAAGTTTGGTTGCTTGCTGAAGATCAGAGGATGCACCTGAGGTAACCTCATTTTCTCCAAATATGAGTTCTTCTGCAACCCTCCCTCCCATACAAACATCAAGTCTTGCAAGCATCTGCTTGCGTGAAATACTTGTTTCATCCTTGTCAGGTAATTGTGAAACCATGCCGAGAGACATACCTCTTGGTACTATAGTGGCTTTGTGAACTGAAAGAGCACCATCAGTATGGATAGCCACAAGTGCATGACCACCCTCATGGAATGCTGTTAACCTTCGTGATTCATCAGATATGACAGCTGACTTGCGCTCACTTCCCATCATAATCTTGTCCTTGGCATATTCTAGATCAGTCATACTTACTGCTTTAGCACCATCCATTGCAGCTTTCAGTGCAGCAATGTTGACCAAGTTGGCCAGATCAGCACCAGAGAACCCTGGTGTTCCTCTAGCAATAATCATTAAATGCACATCATCTGCCTTGAGCACCTGCGAAGAGTAAGTTATCTTAGTCTTAGAACGCTTACTAACTTAAGGAATGGTGAGATGAACTTGAAGCATGACATGACAAAAGTGATACAAACTGCAGCACAAAACTATTCTATGCCCCAGATGGCAATATCTAATTTACAAATACGATGAAGTCAAAACACATTGAATTGTTCCCTTAAATATCAATATATTTAATCAAGCATCAAAATTGTCATAATATTAATATTAAATGTAATATATCGCAAGCTGGGCATAAAAAATGGGTTGAATCTGATAAAATTGTTATTCGGGTTTATGTCCCATCATTAAAGAGGCAAAGAAACAAGTGAAGCTATCATCAAGGCAGACTTCAAAAAAGACAGCATAACCATTCAAGAAAATGCAAGAGTCAAAATTAGATATCATGTTAATCCAATGCTTATGACAAAACCTACCATGGAACATGAAGATCAGGTAACCATATACCAGCATTGCACGAGAAAATTAAGAGTCATACATATCACCCAAATAGACAACTGTTTCACATTTCCAGACTATGTATACAAAGACAATATAGATTTAAAAACAATCAAAAGGACAAACCATCATGACCAATCCTAAAAAACGTGTAACTTCAAGATAGGACAGTTTACCTTTGACATGTGGGATTCCAAAATCTGCCTCCGACCTTCAACATCTGGATTAGGAACAACAATATGGCGATCAAACCGTCCAGGTCTCACCAAAGCTTTATCTAGTGACTCGGGGAAATTAGTTGCAGCAATCACAATAATTCCATCATTTTGCTTGAAACCATCCAGTTCAACAAGCAACTGATTCAGAGTCATCTTCATGTACTGCTGATCCTTGGGGTTACGGCTACCACCAATAGCATCTATCTCATCAATAAATATTATACAAGGTGACCGTTTCTTGGCAGCTGCAAACAAATCTCTCACCCTCCGAGCACCAACACCAACAAACATCTCTTCAAACTCACTCCCACTACATGAGAAGAAAGGTACCCCTGCTTCTCCAGCAATAGCTCTTGCTAACATTGTCTTTCCAGTGCCAGGTGGACCAACAAGCAGGACACCTTTAGGGAGTCTGCCACCCAAACGCGTAAAGCGCTGCAACAATGGGGAAGAAGCTAATAGAGTTTCATATCTATCCTAGTATTTAACATAAGGCTTAATTATATTTGGCAGGGATATAAAATATAAGAGAGATTTGAAGGGAAGCAACATAAAAAGGACCTGCTAGGTACAACATATCAACAAGATACCAAATAACAAGAAAAGGCTATAATCAAGCATCCTACAGAATGTGCCACAAAGATTGTCAAATTATTTCACTACAAATGAGTTGGTAAGAAGATACTAGTGTCATGACCATAACATCATTTTAGTTTTTCCAGAGCTCAATACATGCCAAGGTAAAAGGCAAGCATATAACCACAAAATATTCTAGCATGGAAAGGCTCCAGGAGGTTTGCAAGTCTTCATCTATTATTGCAAAATCAGAAAACTTAACACATAAGACACTACAGACAATGAATGCAAAAGCTGCTTAATTACAACCACGTTAAATTCCAGAGATATCTATGCTACCTTGACAGAAATTATTACCGCTAACAATTACACAGATGTCAGTCATAAGAAATATATCTGACCAGACCTGTTCTACAGTTCTCTATCCCTCGATAAGATTGTTTGACAAATATTCCAATCCAGACCTGTCCCAAGTTGTCTCAAGACTCAAATATGACTCGTTCAAATTTCAAAAGTTCAAAAACTAGTTTGTCAACAAAAGCACAGATCTTAGATAGAGAGAGAGAAGAGAGGCAAACAAGAAAGAGATTGGGTAATAATTTTGCCTTGGGATCTCGAAGATAGTGAACTATTTCTTCTAGTTCTGCCTTTGCCTCATCAACACCTTTCACGTCACTAAATTTAGTATTTGACTCCATGTTAGGCTGCACTTCTTCATTCAGACCAAGCCCTGATGGTAAAGACATAGAAGGAAAATTCAATAATAGTGTCATTTTAAAATTTTCAGGAAATATTAATACCTTTACTTATTCCTCTATCCTCAATTAGTGCTCCAATTCCAGAAATGAGTAGAAAGGCCACTGCAACACTACGAATGGTACGCCACAACTGCTCTTTAAATTGCCCTCCTTCTGCAGCCACCATATGAATAGGTGCAACTGCAGTACCAAGAATACCATCTTTAGTACGCTTTCCAACATTTCTAAGAGCTGCAAGGCCCCCAATACTTTTTTCTGCCATTGCAGAGTTGCCAATGCCTGCAAAGTTGCAGATGCATTTGCTTGTCTTAAGAAAAAGATTATTAAAAAAAAATTGTAGATGAAGGGCTAAGTGCACTTTAGACCCCAAATAGCATATATATATATATGTTATACATAATTGAATTGATTCCAAAATAACATTATACATATCGAGTTATGTGTACGCACACTACACAAACTAATACACAATTCGTACATATAACTTAATATATACATATGTACAAGTTGACATGTTATTATGTAGCTAATTCGATTATGAAGGCCTCAAATGGAAGAGAGGAATTATAGTTTATAAGGATTGCTAGCACATTTTCTATTACCCTTAATAAATAAGTATATTAAAGTGACATATGGAAATCAAAAGAAAGACACATAAAGAAATAAAGTACATTTGACCCTTCAATGGTAAAATCATGAGGAAAATGGAGCAATGTATGCTTCATACCCACCTCTATCAAGTGTCTTTAGTAACTCACTTTCATCCAATCGGTCAACCTTAACTAATGCTTTAACATACTCAGACAAAGCTGAAGTGTTAGAGTGTAATGAAGGTTGACTTTCAAATAATCTTATCACTGCTTCGGGATCATTACGATGGTTAAGTTCTTTAAGATGTGCAACTTCACTGACTTCATCAACATCATGTACTCTGCAAGCTAAACTCCCCACATAGCTTGACCGGAACCTCAGTTGAGAATTTAAAATTCTGTTCCCTGCATAAAAGCCAGTGTCTTGATATAAGTTATGAACATTATATTTTTTTCCCTCTCATAAAAGAATAGAACTTAGTTCAAACAATGTTTCCAGTAGTATTTTTAATGCCGTAATAAAGGTGAAAGAGAGCAAGGATCCAAGGTTAAAAAATAGGCATAATGTGGCATACTTTTGTTAACTCCATGTTGGACAGAAAAATAAGTTCTGAAACTTCTAAGCTGCCCCAACACTGAACTATTCCTCGAAACCTGTTGCAATTCATATATACTATTAAGAAATTAATGAGTGTCTTATACACTACAATGTTGAGATTTAAATCATGAACAACAACAATGAGTATAACTTTTAAAAGCTACTCCCTACAAAATCTGAAACATTTTAACAATATTACTCAAGTCCTTTACCAAATACATAACCAATAACTTTAAACACAGCAATTTCACTAAAAATCCTAAACAGATATTATAAACATTTTTTTTACCACACAGCTATAATTGAATTATATATATATATATATATATATATATATATATATATATATAAAAGAAAAAAAAAGCAGCAATCCCAAGGCAGCCCATAAGAAAGCAAATTGAGCTTTTTGTGAACACCATTGATGGAGAGAGACAATAACATTAGCTTTGCATCATGGTTTTATTCTTGTTCAAAGAAGTTTTCAAATCCCCGATAAACCATAGAAAATATTTTCAGGCGAACATGTTTCAATTTCAATTCCAAGATAAAACTATCAAATACATACTACACACAAACTTTCACCAACCTCTCCCAACAGCCGATGACACAAAACAAATAAGCAATACCAAATTTAAAATTCTTGAATGACTCAATAGACCTTCTCTTCTATGCCGGAAATAAATCTACCATGCTAGTTTCCTATACCTACCCATACTTGACACCAATATGGCAATAGTTTTCATTTTCTTATTAACAACGCAAATTTCTCTCATTTAAATGCATGACTCAAGAAAAATAAAAGAACCACAGATAATACACCACTTAAACTCAAAGTACTATCGAAAATACTAAATTGCCCTTAAGGTTTAAAACAATAATTAATTGATTGAAGATGCGAAATTAGGGTTCTCAAAATCAATGCAAAAAACAAAACCTTAAAAAAAGAAAAAAGAAACCCTCAATCATTAGAAATTCATCCAAAATCGCAGGTAATTGAAAAGATTGGAGTGGTCAACTAACCTCTGTAATCAATCGCCTCAAAGCCATCTCCTGTTCGAATAGACCCTTAAGGTCCAGTTACGCCCTCTACCTCTCCGACTCTAGTCTCTTCCCACCTCTTTCAATAATATAAGTAATGCAAGGTGATGAGAGGTCCACGTGGTGGTGCGTTTGCTTCAAAAGAAAATGAAAAGGAAAGTGAGGGAAAAAAAAGGCGAGAGAGAAAAACAAGCAATTCGGAATAATATCTGCAGTAACGAAATCCAAACTTGGTCAAATATTTGATATTTGGTGGCAATTCGCGCATACCATATATCCGTAGAGCTTCGGTCTATCTATGAGTCAAATATTAGCCAAATGTCATGATTTTCGTTTACCTTTAAAAACGTAATTTACGTCCATAACGTTGCAGAATTACAAAACAACAAAAACTACTCATACTAAGTAATAACAAACTACAATAAACAACACACGAGTAACACAGCATGCATAAACAAATAAAAATTATGCATGTATAGGATATTAATCTTTAATTCAAAGAATAAAACAAGGAGTTTAATTCAATGAGTAAAATAAATAATTCTTAATTCAATAAGTAAATCAAAGAATTATTAATTTAAAAAATAATTAAAGAAGTAAAATTTCCTTATAAATAACTATATAATTGTAATGAAAATATGAAAAAAATAATACAAATTATAGAACTCTTTTGTATAGAGTTATTTCTTATTTTTTTCAACATGATATCAAAGCAGAAAAATTAACTTGTTTCTGCTTTATTATTATCTTAGCATCTTCAATCTTTGAAATGACTGAAGACAAACCGTTAGGATCAGAAACTGAAAATTCATCGGTGCTTTCCTTCATGAATATGCATGAAGTGGATGTCAACCCAAATCAAAGATTAAGCTCAGTCTTGTTGAATGAGTTTAATTACTTGCCTTGGTCAAGAAGAGTGTCTCTGGCTCTAGGTGGAAGATCCAAGTTGGGGTTCATAAATGGAAGCATCGAAGTACATGATGTTTCCTCACCAACCTATGAATCCTGGCTTAGTAAGGATCAGCTGGTTATGTCATGGCTCCTAAATTCCATGGAACGTCAATTAGCTGAAATATTCAGTTACTCTGAATCTGCATACCAACTATGGGAGACCGTTAAGGAAATGTATGGAAGTCAAAACAATGTTGCACGAGTTTTTAATTAAAGAAGGACATCTCATATCTGCAACAAGATGGAAAGCCTTTTGTACAACTCTTAGGAAGCATGAAAAGCATGTGGAATGAGTTGGAAATATATCGTCCTCATACAACCGATGTAGCTCTGCTACGAAGGAGAGCGGAAGAAGATAAGATATTTCAACTTCTATCCAGTCTCGATTCAACATATAAAGATATACCATGCCACATACTCATGAATACTGAACTTCCTTCCTTCACCAATGTATGTGCGACAATTCAACCTGAAGAAGTAAGGAGGAAAGTCATGAACAAGGGTACAATGGCTAGTGCACATGAGGTAAGAGCCTATCTAACCAATAAGAGGAAGTACAAAGGGAAGCATCCAAACTTGAAGTGTCAACATTGCAACTATACGGGCCATGTTAAGGACACATGTTGGATTTTACATCCAAAATTAAAACCTGATTTTATAAAGGATAAGGGTTTACAGAAACTGAATCGTACTGCACACCGTGCAAATCATGTTTTTGCCTCTATCTCTAATAGGTCTGATCCATTCAAGAACTTCACAACGAATCCAGTTGAACTCATGAATGAGTTTATGTTGTATCTTCAAAGCAAGACAAGATAAGCTAGAATTGATTGTATGGATAGCATAGAAGAAGGAAACTCAACAACATTGCTAGGCAAGTTTGCGGGTTTCTTGGCAGATACAAAACTCATACCACAAGAGAACATGCAAGGTATCATAAAAGCCTTTAAAACTACTCTTAAAATAAATATGTTGCATGATTTTTGGGTTGTAGATTCAGGTGCCACAGATCATATGACAAACCATGTGTCAAAGTCTCATTAGTTTGAAAAATTAGCAAATCCTTCTCAAGTTTCAATTGTAAATGGTGAGAATGTAAAGTTTTTAGGAAAGGAAAAAATAAAATTAATGTCAGATGAAATCGAATCGGTGGTTTTATATGTACCTTCATTTCCCTTCCAACTTTTGTCTGTAGGGAAAATCACAAATACTTTGAATTGCTTAGCCATTTTTTCTCCTCATAATGTCATTTTTCAGGATTGTGCCACCAAAAAGACAATTGGTGAAGGGTTTTACTTAGATGGTCTCTATTACATATCTAAGAGCAATCCAAGAGGGTTTCAAGCCAAGTTTAACCCTATCCAAGATAATCAATTGTGGCATCAACGTTTAGCTCGCCCTTTTTCCACCAATTTTGTCAACTTTATTTCCAAACTTAGGAAATGATGCAATTGCATGTGAAACTTGCTACTTGTCTAAGGCCACTAGATTGCCTTTTAATTCTTCCTTGTCTAGGGCTAATAAGTGTTTTGAACTAGTTTATTCAGATGTATGGGGACCAACTAATGAATCTTTTGATGGTTATAAGTATTTTGTGATTTTTGTTGATGATTTCTCTCGAGTCACATTGTTATATCTTTTAAAGTCTAAGAATGAAGTTATGGAAGTATTTAAGGACTTTCATAACCTTGTTAAAAATCACTTCTCCTCTAAAATTCAAACCTTAAGGTCTGACAATGGAACCGAATACATGTCTCATATCATGAAACAATATTTGAGCATTCATGGCATTATGCATCAAACAATTTGTGTTGGCACACCTTAACAAAATGATGTAGTTGAATGTAAAAATCGGGACTTACTTGAAAAAACTAGAGCATTAATGCTACAAATGAATGTACCAAAGAGATTATGGTCCAAGGGGTTATGGCAGCTACTTACATCATCAATAGATTACTCAGCCAAGTCTTGGATTTCAAGTCTCCCCTAGAGGTCATGAAAGGAAGGAAAATTAACCTCTCACACCTTAGAGTTTTTGGCTGCATCTATTTTGTACATATTTAATCTCATCATCGAGATAAATTGGATCCTAGAGCTATTAAATGTATTTTTCTTGGTTATTCATCTACACAAAAGGGATATAAGTGTTATGATCCCCAACTTAGGAGATTAATTGTATCTAAAGATGTTAGATTTTATGAAACTAACCTTTTTTTCAATAAGTCACATGAAATCACAAGTCAAGGGGATGGCATCTTGGATGTCTTTCCATTATCAAGAATCAAACTTGAGGCTCCACAACAACAAGATCCCAGTCATGTCAACATTGATGCATCTGTCACTGAAAGTAACAATGAAGGGTCTCATCTTAATGGTACACTGCATGAAGATGGTGATAATCAAGATGATCCTCACAATATGGTACAAGATGTGAACGAGTGTGAGATAACTTCTCCTACTCCACGACATAATCCAATGCATGTTAGGCAACCTACCACAAGACTTCAAGACTTTGTCACCTACAAACCCACACATCCCATCTCAAATTATGTGTCATATAAGAGAGTGACACCAGCTCATGCCACATTCCTCAACACTATATCGAGTTATAGTAAGCCTCAAAACTTTCATGAGGCTAACAACCAAGAGGTGTGGAAGGAAGTCATGCAAGAAGAACTTAAAGCCCTAGATCAACACAACATATGGAGCATCACCAAACTTCCAAAAGACAGGAAAGTCGTGGGTTACAAATGGATCTATAAGCTCAAATTCAAGTTAGATGGATCAATTGAGAGGTATAAAGCAAGATTGGTGGCTCGGGGATTCACTCAAACATTCGAGGTGGATTACAAAGAAAAATTTGCACCTGTTGCAAAAATGAACACAGTAAGAGTGCTACTATCCATGGCTGTAAACAAGGGGTGGTCCATGTACCAAATGGATGTGAAGAATGTATTATTACATGGTGATCTCAAAGAAGAAGTCTATATGAAATTGCCACCCGGGCATCCTCAAAGCAATGAACTGGATTTAGTGTGCAAATTGCACAAATCCATTTATGGTTTGAAACAGTCCCCACGAGCTTGGTATGCCAAGCTAAGCTCTGTTCTCACTAGTGTTGGTTTCAAAAGCAGCAATGCCGATTCCTCACTATTTTTTCACACAGGAGCTATGGGCAAATTGGTTGTGTTGATTTATGTAGATGATCTGATAATTATAGGTGATAATGCTGACGAGATTTTCAACCTCAAATAGTACCTTAGACAGGTTTGCAATCAAAGACCTTGGGATATTGAAATACTTTCTTGGTATAGAAATGGCAACCTCGCACAAGGGACTCTGTCTTAACCAAAGGAAATATGTCCTAGATTTGCTCAAGGAAGCCAACATAGGCGATGCTAAACCATTCATTACCCCTCTTGACAGCAAGCTCAAACCTAGCTTGAAGGGCATGCCACTCACAGATATAAGTTATTACCAACGACTGGTTGGTAAGTTGATCTACCTAACAATCACCAGATCTGACATCACATATTCTGTAAGTATTGTGAGCCAATTCATGCACTCCCCGACACTTGAGCATTTGACCCTTGTTAAAAGGATCTTACGCTACTTAAAAGGATCAGTGGGTCATGGTATCATCATGAAAAAGAATGACAACACACAAATCATGAGGTATTGTGATGCTGATTGGGTAGGGAATGCAATCGATCACAAGTCCATCACTGGCTATTGTACATTTATCGGTGGAAACTTGGTCACATGGAAGAGTAAGAAGTAAACTGTCATCGCCAGATCAAATGTCGAAACTGAGTATCGTGCAATGGCTTCAATTGCGTGTGAGTTGATATGGCTTAAAGGTCTTCTGTGTGATTTAGGTGTTCCCACAACTCTTCCTATGTTCTTATTTTGTGACAATCAAGCAGCCATGAATATAGCATCAAACCCAGTGTTTCACGAGAGGACGAAACACATTGAAGTTGATTGTCATTACGTTCGTGAACAAGTTCAATCTTAGGTGATTCAGACACATTATACAAGAAGTTTCGACCAACTGGTTGACATCTTCACCAAGCCCTTGGCTTCTCATTAGTTTCAATGACTTTTGTCCAAGCTTGGATCCATAAACCTTCTAGATCCAGCTTGAAGGGGAGTATTGGATATTAGTCTTTAATTCAAGGAATAAAACAAGGACCTTAATTCAAGGAATAAAACAAGGAGCTTTATTCAAGGAATAAACGCAAGAAGCTTAATTCAAGGAGTAAAACAAGAAATCCTTAATTCAAGGAGTAAATCAAGGAATGCTTAATTTAAAGAGTAATTAAAGGAGTAAAATTTCCTTATAAATAGCTATACAATTGTAATGAAAATATGAAGAAAATAATACAAACTATAGAACTCTTTTGTATAGAGTTATTTCTTGTTTTTTCAACAATAGGAAATAATCATACATACTAAAAAGAAAAAAAGTATGTGACAATATTTGATAAATGATAATTGTACTCTCACTACATACAATCAAACAAAACACACCTTAACAAGAGTTTCCATAATCAAAGGAGAGATTGACTCCTTAGAGACTCACCTCAAACTCACATGATATGATGCATATAGATTAATTCAATATAGAAAAAGTAATGAATATAAAGATATATGTGTGCAATACAGAAAGGAAAGAAAACATGTGACAATATATAACAAATATATTTTCTAATTGGAGTCTACATCTATTATGTCAGTATATATATGATAGAAACTCATATTATACTAATAAACAATATGATCAAGTATAACTACATTGAAAGAGTTCAAGACTCAATACACAATCATGTTTTAAAAGATACAGACTCCTTAAAAACTCGTCCTAAAAGAAAAAAAAACTTGACAGAAAGCAATGAATGTATTAATCACAAACAATCAGAAATAAGCAACATAGAAATTATATGGAACTTAGAAAACAAGCAATAAACAACAATAGCTTTCTAATCATGGTTTAAACTTTAGTATGTAGAGCATGCATAATATCATATATAAAGAGGTAAACTCATATAGAATCATTGCCTATATGATAACATCCTCGGTTTTTTATGAAAACCACTCGATAGTAAACAAATCCACTAAGCAATAAAACAATTACCACCATTATTTCTATTATTCGGGACCTATGTTCGAAATGCCTATTGTTACCCTTCACTTAACAAACTGATTAGACACATAAACATGCCTATCCTCCAAAGCTAAATCCATTTGATATGGTGTGATCAGTAAACTTAGATCAGTAATGTAAAGTGAAGAATCAAACATGATGATCCCTTCAATCACAAACACCCAACAACCATCGTGGAACCATTTTCAACCACAAATCACAAATTGTCTATATGGGACACATAGTCAACCATGTATCGTACACATTCAATGATTTGAGAATACTAATATGAAAAATCAATTAATTCAGCCCAACTTACCCTAGTAAAGTAGTTCTCACACAAGACAAAATGCATTCTAGCAACAACCAACCAACACACGGCTCACAGCTATACAAGCTCTTCACATAAAACCATTTGCAAATACCACCTTGAGTATTCACCATTCAAGAGCATGATTTTTCCCACACAGCTATGAATCACTAATACCAAACAACACTATATGTAATAGTGATCCGAAAATAGAAAATGAGATGTCAATTTGAAAGAGCTCCACTACATTTTTTGGTTACCAAATGCAAAAAGAAGGGGTATTTATAGAAGTTTCCTAAGCTCAAGATCACCTTTTTTGAGGCCTCACCAATCAACTCACCTGGGGTCCATGGAGGCCTTTGCCAAGGACCTCATCGAGGTGCCAAAAAGTCCAATTTTTTCATCCAAAAAAATGTTTAGTAATTTTCATAAATATCAGTACCTAAACCAAGCCAAAAAAAAGGAGCGACAACGTCAACTGACTTGTACGCTCACTCGTTGAAAATCATAATGCTTAACCTAGCATGCATACTATGAAAACCAACTTCGTGGTATGTGTAAACATGCTCGCATATAAAGTGTATCTAAATATGTGCGTGATACATTGTTGATCAACAATAACCAACCTTGTATAGAGAAAGACAGATACACTAAGTAAAATAAATAGATTCCGTGTTTTGCATACGAGAAGCCAACACAGACACAAAGGAATACATGACTTACACATTTACTTGACAACCATTACATAGCTTGAGCTTGCAAGTAAGTGTTAATCATTAATTATACATAATATAGAGATAAGGAATGTTATATACGCAGATACTCTTTCCAAAAAGAAACATTATGCATGCAATATTACATGCATAAGGCAGTGGAAGAGTCATTCAGTATCTTTGTCAGGTGCTTTTTTCCTTCACTCTCAGTTTTGCATGCCATCTTTCTATCCATTTAACTCCTTGTTTTATACCTATTTTTAGCCACTTCTTTCTCTTAAACTCATTCAAGTCTTTAATTTCTTTTTCTGTTGGTGTGTAAGAAGTTTTTCTTCACCTATGCCTCTGTAGTTTATGTGTCCTTTAATAGTCTTTATTTGAGTTGTTAAAGAAGGTACCTTTCTCCTTTTTCATTTATTACTAATGATTAGTTTCATTTATTAACATTGTTTCTGCTTATATCCTCCTTTCTTTTTCTGATTGATAGATCCCAATCAGAGAAGAATAATGAAGTTAAAAGAAGGTTGTTTTATCTCTCTTTTTCATACCCTTCCCTCTTTATTTGCTTTTGTTTAAATACAGAAGTAGTAGCGCGTGTAGCGTGCACAGCAATGGCACCAAAAAATATAGCATAGTGACATCCTTCTCGTGCGCAGCAACTGACAAAGACGATTTGTATCGTGCCAAAAGAAGTATGCATGTTTATGCATGCTTATGTTTCATGGAAATACTTGGGATTTCTCTTAGGAGTTCTTGATGAACGTCTAACATTACCCTTCTTTTTTGCATGAACCTTGTCCTCAAGGTTCAAGAACCTTTCCTTGATCTATTGATAGTCTTCCCACGAGGCTTCTTCTTAAGACAATTTTTCCCATTTACTGTGGCTTTCTTCTATAAACTTGGATCCCTTTTTTTACCCATCGGAATCTAAGATTGCGTATGGTTCAATGATGAGTTGCCCATCATCAGAAATTGGTGGTAATTTTGAGCTTGAAACTTTTCCTATGCATTTATTGAGTATGGATACATGGAAAATTGGATGTATTTGAGAATTTGAGTGTAATTTCAGTTTGTAAGCAACTTGACGAATTCGTTCCTTAACTTCATAGGATTAATAATAGTGGTTGGCAAGTTTCTGAGAGGGTCTTTTAAAAACTAAATGTTGACGATACTGGTGTAGTTTGAGAAAGACAAGATCACCAATGTTGAATTCAATTTCCCTTCTCCTTACGTCTACTTGTTGTTTCATTCTATTATTGGCAAAAGAAAAATTCTCTTTAAGCTGTTTAAGAACTATATCTATGGAATTCAATTTCTGATCTACTTCATTAATAAGACAAGTACCTTCATTATAGCGTGGAATTATAGGAGGAATATGTCCATAAAGGGCCTTAAAAGATGTCATTTTGATGGAAGCATGATAGGTAGTGTTATACCATAATTCAACCCATGGAAGAAAAAAGGACCATTTACGAGGTTGTTGATACACAAAGTAACAAAGGTATTGTTTTACACATATATTCACAACTTCTGATTGGCCATCTATTTGAGGATGATATGTTGAGCTTATTTTTAGTTTAGTTTTAAAAAGTTTGAAGAAATCTTGCCAAAAATGGATGATAAAGATTGGATCACGATCACTGATAATTGATTATGTTATGCATTGGAGTTTCACCACCTCTGCAACAAATTTTTCAGCAATCATCTTGGGCGATGTATGGGTGGTATAATGCTATGAAATGAGAAGATTTACTAAGTCGGTCCACGACAACTAAGATAACATTGTTTCCTTGGGATGAGGGAAGATTGTGAATGAAATCCATTGTTATATCATCCCAAATTTGACATGGAATAGGTAGTGGTTGAAGAAGTCATGCAGGAGATAAAGTCTTAGCTTTGATTCTCTAGTACACTTGACAAGAAGATACATAATTCTTTATAGTATTATACATTGAAGGCCAATATAATTGTTGAGCCATTCGCTTGTAGAATTTGAGCACCCCTGAGTGTCCTCTTAGGATAGATTCGTGAAACTCTTGTAATAGTTTATGAATGACTGGTGAGTTAGGAGCAAGAACCACTCTATCTTTGTAGAACACCATGTCATTTTTCCATTCGTAAGAAGCTCTTAGTTTGTCAAGGGCTTGTCTGCAAATGTTTTGCATATAAGGATCAATCTTTACTTCATATTTAATAGTGTCCCATAATTGAGTTTGTGCAATGACCATGGTGTTAAGAGTAGGGTTGTTTGTAAGCTAAGATAGAGCATCAACTGCATTATTTTGTTTGCCAGGCTTATAAGTGATTTCATAGTCATACCCTAGCAGTTTAGAGACCCACTTTTGTTGTTCTAGTGTTGTGATGTGTTGGTCTAGCAAAACTTTTGGACTCTTTGGTCTATTTGAATATAGAATTTATGTCCTATCAAATATGGCCGCTAAGTCTAGATAGCATGTACAATGGCCATCATTTCCTTAATATAGGTGGACCATGTTCTCTTAGATGGTCCTAATGACTTACTCATGAATGCAATGGGTTTACCTTATTGAGAAAGGACTACTTCTATGCCATCACCAGAAGCATCTGTTTCAATGATAAATGACACTTTGAAATTTGGCATGGCAAGAGTTGGTGTTGTAGTCATTGCTTGTTTGAGTTTCTAGAAGGCATCGTTGGCTTCATCCATCCAAAGTTCCCCTTTTGGAGGAGATTTATTAGAGGTTGAGCGATGATGCCATAGTCACAAACAAACTTCCAGTAGTATCCTATAAGGCCTAAAAATCCCCTTAATTCAGAAATGTTAGTAGGTCTAGGCCAATCAAGCATTGCTCTAACCTTGCCTTGGTCCACTTTTACACCTTGTGGTGTGATTATGTGATCGAGATACTCTAACTCCTAGTGACGGAATACACATTTGCTTAACTTGAGAAAGAACTTATGTTGTCTTAATATTTCAAAGGCTATTTTAACATGATTAATATGTGTTTTCCAATCGGGACTATAGACCAATATGTCATTAAAGAAAACTAAGACAAACTTTCGAAGATAAGAGTGAAAGATAGAGTTTATAAGAGCTTGAAATATAGAGGGAGCATTGCAAAAACCAAATGGTATAACCAAATATTCATAATGACCATTATGAGTACAAAATGCAATTTTATGCACACGTAAGGGGAGCACTCGTACCTGATGAAAACTAGCTTTCAAATCTAGCTTTGTGAAGTAGGAAGCTTCGTGAAGTTTGTCGAGCATATCATCAACAATTGGAATGGGAAATCTGTCCTTGATGGTCACTTTATAAAGAGTTGTATAATCTGTATAAAATCGATATGTATCATCTTTTTTCTTAACCAATAACATTGGTGAAAAATGTTCTAGTATTAGGCTATATAAACTTTGATTTCAGCATTTCATGTACTAGTTTTTCAATTTTAGCCTTTTGAAAATAAGCATACCTATAACATCTAACATTAACAGGTTGAGTTCCTTCCTTTAGATTGATGTGATGGTCTATCTCTCGGACGGGAGGTAATTTCTTAGATTCTTGGAATATGTCTCCAAAGTCATGTAGTAATTGTTGGATGTCATGTTAAGTTGTTGTGGAGACGATTTTGTGAAAGATTTGAGGCATATAGAAAAGGTTGTATCCCCTTGTCTCATATCTTTAGAAACATATTTCACTGAGGCTATTCCTATTTCCCTATTATCAACTCCCTGAGGCTTATTACTTTGGTTTTCCCATATGAACTCCATGGTTGATTGTTTCCAGTTGCAAGAAATTGTTCCTAACCATTCTAACCATTGGACTCTTAACACTACATCTAAGCCATTTAATGGTAAAGCATATATTGTGAAGATAAATGAGATACCTTTGATTAGGATTGGAACATTTTCAAATCTTCCCACGCATATCAATGAGCCATCATTTTCTATCTTTACATTAAAAGGTTCGGTAGGTTACACTGGAAGTGGAAGGATTTTAGCTACTATTTCACTGATGAATTGTGAGTAGAACCACTATTGATGAGGAAAATTACTTCATGATTACTGATCACTACTTTTACTCTCATAGTTCGATTGGTAGACCATCCCCCTAAAGCATATAGGGATATTTCAGGCTCAATATTTTTTGAATCATCACTACATTCTTCTAAGATCAGTAGCCTAGGACTTCTACATTTATAACCTGGTGTAAACTTTTTATCTCAATTGAAACGAAGCCCTTGAGCCCTTTTTTGCTACATTTCATCCCACATCAATCGTTTTATTGGTGTGACTTTCTAAATGTTGTTATAGGAGTTGGTTTAGTTGAAGCTTAACCATGTTATTTACTGAATTTGCATTGACGAACCAACTGATCATCTTGCATTCTAGCTAGGGTAATAGCGTTTAATGTTCTTGGTTTAAACATGCGAATTTCATCTTCTACTTTGTCTTGAGTCCTCCCATGAATGTCCCTACTAAAGCCTTTTATGTCCAACCATATACTTGGTTGCCTAATCTTTCAAACTATTTTTGGTACTCTCTCAAGGAGCCAACTTGCATGATCTTTGATAGGGCTTCATTAGAGTCTTCACAGTCAGTAGGTCCAAAACGTGCCCATAGCTCTTCGATGAACACTTCCCATTTCACCTCTTTACCTTCCACTTTGTAAGTACGATTTAGCCACTACTACCTCTGGTTTGCTTCACCTTCAAGATGGAAAGAAGTTAATGAAACCTTTTACAGCTCTATTGTGCTTTGATACTCGAAGAATTGCTCCACTCTAGTAAGCCATTCAGTAGGATCATTTCCTGAGAATCGAGGAAACTCCAATTTGGATAACTTAGAAACAAATGGTGGCCTTACTCCCTCATTATTTCCTAGAATATCCTCTCATGGCTCACGGTTTCTACCATTGGAAAAATGACTCCCATGGTGTTCTTTTGTAGTTCTTAAAGCAGAATCTTGTTTTTGTATCAAGACATTCTAAATATATTTGATGGTTTCCTCAAATTGATGCACTTTTCATTGATTCTTAATTCCATTCGTGCGAAGTTGTCTTGCACTCCTCCCAACCTAGCTTCCAAACTTTCTATTCTTTCTCGGTTTATCACCATTTACTTAAGATCTGATACCAATTTATATGTCCCAATCAGAAAAGAAGAATGGAGTTAAAATGAGGTTGTTTATTTCTCTTTTTCATACCTTTCCCTCTTAATCTACGTCTGTTTAAATACAGAAGCAGTTTTACAAAATTTGTCATGCAATAACTCTATGGTTGTTCATGACACACGACCACTTGCATGCATGGCATATAGAGCATGCACAAGACACATGGATACAATATATTACTACACTTGTCTTTATATACATTATATTATGACACTTGTCAAGACACATGGCCTAAAATGAGATTTCTACTACATAAACATTTATGAGATGATTTCACAAAAGTAGCATCCTACTCCCTAATAGTAGTGCGTGCAGAATGCACAGTAATGGTACCAAAGCAATAGCACACAACGATCAAGAAATTATGTGCGCAACGACATCCTTATCATGCACAACAGTCAACGAAGACGGTTTGTGCCATACCAAAAAAATCATAAATATTTATGCATGTTTATGTTTCATGGAAATACTTGGGATTTCTCTTGGGAGTTCTTGATGAATGTCTTACACTGATCCTCATGTTATTTTCCTTTCTACCTTTCTTATATCTTTTCACTTCTTTCCATTTCTTAACCTTTTATGTTCTCTTTTTAAAAAATCTAAACTTTGTGATCTTTTTCTTATCACTAGTTTGTATGATATTTTTTTATCCTTTCTTTTAAAGGTGTCTTTAAATCTCATGTGTTTTATTAAAATGCAATCAAATCCTTGGTATATTTTTCCCTCATCATCTTTCAGGTCCTTTTTCTCTTGCAAGACTAATCCATATACCCTTGCATACAAAATACAAGGATATTAAATTTTATTTGGTGGTATTACTCATGGACAGACTTCTAAAAACTTGAAACAAGATGGTGTATGTACAAGAAGCAAAACCTCTAATATAAGGATTTTGAAGTTGAACTAACATGAACCAAGCTATCCTTAGAACTTGTGCTGATAATTTTTTTATCAGAAAAATATGGAGCCATGTAAGAATCAGCAGATCACATGTTTACAATTCTTACAAAACATTATGGAGTCCAATGGGTAGACTACATGTTAAAAAAAGTGAATTTTTATAAAAGAAATTATGCCAATTTTTTACCTTGTCTCACATTTCTATTTTACTTAGAAGATGTATAAATAGAAAATAATTGGATATTGCGTTTACGCCCCAAAGGACACCCATTTTTGTGGAAGGGGAGAGGACCTAGGCAAATGTGAGGTGAGGTAGCATTTTATTTTTTGGGAATTGTTTTTTATTAAAATACTTTTCCGTTCAAAAAAATGGTCATTACCTTTTTACTCAAAAAAATAGCCGTTATTTTATTTACTCAGAAAATGGCCTTTAAATGGTCGTTATTCTTCTTTACTTAGAAAATGATCGTTACTTTTCTTTACTCAGAAAATGACCGTTATTTTTTTTAATCAGACATGACCATTATTGTCATAATGGCCACAAGTTTTCTCAAACCTATAAATAGAAGGCCTCAACTCTTAATTTGATCACAACAATTTTCAAACATCTCTTACCAAGAAACACCTCTCAGAATGAAAAAGAAAAAGATCCTAAATTGTTTTGAGTTTTCCGAGCAACAAAATTTTATAGGTGTAGCGTTCTAGTCTTCATTAGTGTAGTGAAGTTTCGAGACAGACAATAAAGATTCTGGGTTATTTTATCCTGGGGACGACGAAGCTGTGTTTGCTTGCACAATTTTGGGCAGAGCCGCGAAATATCTTAAAGAGTGACCTAGTCTGTGACTCAACCTAAGTAGTTCATTGCGGGTTATCGATAATATTGTTCCTACATTGTTTTCATGTACTTGTTTCAAAAAATTTAAGACGTTTTTCTATCTGTCATATCTACTAAAATGTTAACTATTGATCTCAACAAACTGTTCCATTTTGAAGGACTACACTTTAAAAGATGGAGAAAAAAAATTTATTTTTCTTAACCATGAAAAAGGTCACTTCTACCGTTACTATTAAAAACCAACACTGTCTAAGCCTCCTACTGAAGCTACAACTAAGGATTTAGACACTTGGATGAAAACTGATTTTCTATGCAAAAAATTTATTCTTAATGGATTAGCTGATGACTTGTATGATTATTATAATTCTGATAAGTCAGCTAAGGAAATTTGGGATGCTCTTCAAAAGAAGTACAACACTGAGAAAGCTGGAACTAAGAAGTATAGTGTCAGTAGATATATGAACATAGGTTTTCCTTTAAATTAAAAAATAGTGAGGGCTCGTCTTCTAGTAGTTTACCCATAACTAGAACTAGTGAACAAAATGAGGAATTAAACATTGAAATCAAGAGAAGTAAACGAGCTTGAACCCTTAAGGATTTTGGGTATGATTTTTATGCTTATACCTCAGAGGAAGATCCCCAAACTCCTAAAGAAGCATTATCTTCTTTAGATGCCAACTTATGGGAAGAATCCATACATGATGAAATGGACTTTCTTGAATATAATAGAACTTGGCATTTAGTTGACTTACCTTCTGGTTTCAAAACTATAGGATGTAAATGGATACTAAAGAAGAAATTAAAACTCGATGGTACTATTGAAAAATACAAAGCTTGTCTTCTAGTCAAATGGTATAGGCAAAGAGAAAATGTAGATTTCTTTGATACCTTTTCACCAGTCACACAAATAATTTTCATACGTGTACTTTTCTCTCTTGTTGCTATCCATGATCTAGTAGTGCACCAAATGGATGTCAAAACGGCTTTCTTAAATGGTGACTTAGAAGAAGAAATTTATATGGACCAACCCGAAGGTTTTGTTATCCCATGTCAAGAAAATAAAGTTTGTAAACTAGATAAATATATTTATGGTCTAAAACAAGCACCTAAGCAATGACATGAAAAATTTGATAATCTAGTTATCTCATATGGATTCAAAATAAATGAAAGTGACAAATGCATTTATTATAAATTAGAAAATGACATCTACAGTATTATATGTTTATATATGGATGACATGCTTATTTTTGGATCAAATATTCATGTTGTCAATAATGTGAAAACTCTGTTGTTAAGTGCTAACTTTGATATGAAAGATCTCGAAGAAGTGAGTGTAATCCTTGATATAAAGATTATTAGGTTTGAAAAGGGAATTTCTCTATATCAATCTCATTACATTGAGAAGATCTTAAAGAAATATAATTACTTTAACTGCAAACCTGCATGTACTCCTTATGATCCTAGTGTAAATTTGTTCAAGAACACTGTAGATAGTGTTAAACAAACTGAGTATGCGAGCATCATTGATAGCTTACGTTATGCTACTGTTTGCACTAGACTAGACATAGCTTATGTTATGAGACTAATATATAGGTTTACCAATAGACCTAGTATAGAGCATTGGAATGCTATTGAAAGGGTTATGAGATAGCTTAAGAGAACTATGAACCTTGGATTACTTTATAAAAAGTTTCCCACTATTCTAGAAGGATATATCTATGCTGATTGGAACATTTTATCATAAGACTCCAAAGCAACTAGCTGCTATATATTTAGCATAGCTGGTGGAGCCATTTATTAGAATTCTAAGAAACAGACAATATTGGCTCAGTCTACAATAGAGTCTAAAATGATAGCACTAACTACTATTAGTGAAGAAGCAAGCTGGTTAAGAAGTCTATTAGTTGAGATCCCTTTATGGGAAAGACCGATACCAACTGTCTTGATCCACTACGATAGTACCGCAACTATTGCAAAGATTCAGAACTGTTACTACAATGGCAAGAGACGACAGATAGGTCATAAGCATAGTATTGTTAGGGAATTTCTCTCTACAGGAGCTGTAAGAGCGGATCATGTACGTTCTGATCAAAATTTGGCTAATCCTTTAACGAAAGGATTACCAAGAGAGAAAGTTTTCAAACCCTTCAAAGGAATGGGATTGATGCCCTTAGAATACAGAGTCACTCGTGGTGGTAACCCAATTTATAGACTGGAGATCCCAAGAAATAAGTTCAATGGGTAATAACAAGTCATGAAGTGATATGAGAAGAATCATGCTATTTTGAAATCTCATTCTATATTGTTAGAAGCATGAAGTCCTGAAGCGATAGAAAAGGATGAGTTAATTATTAAACTCTTAATGAGTTCTATACTCTATATGGAGTGGAGTATATAGCTACAAGATTGCTCTTGATAGACTCACCTATGTGAATGTGGAAGTGTTGCCGCTTCTTATGAAAATTTCTTGGGCAAAATTTACTAGAGCATTCACTATACTAGGATACACGTGCATGGCCGTAAAGCACGAGCTTTTCAAACTACACCTTGGAAAGATTGTGTGTGTAATGTTGTTAGAGATAGAGTTAAAAACTACGAGTTACTCTAGTATATTCTAAAGCATCAACACTATACAAAGGTTCAAGTCGATAGACACCTTTTACTTATGCACAATCTTATATTGTTAATTGATCGCTTTCTCGATGAAAACTATTTTTATATAAAATTCAAGTGGGGGATTGTTGAAAAAAAGTGAATTTTTATAAAAAAAAATGATGCCAATTTTTTGTCTTGTCCTACATTGCTATTTTACATCATTTAGAAGATGTATAAATAGAAAAAGATTGGCTATTGGGTTTAGGTCCCAAGGGGCACCCACTTTTTTTGGAAGGGGAGGGGACCTAAGCAAATGTAATACCATATGCACACGCGTGCCGCCTCTGTCTCCCATTCGTCCGACCGACTGTGTCGAGCTGAGTTCGAGTGCATGTGTGTATGTGAGGTGAAGTGGCATTTTATTTTTTGGAAAATTATTTTTTATTAAAAAAAATTTCCACTCAAAAAATGGTCGTTACCTTTTTACTCAAAAATATCCGTTATTTTTTCTTTACTCAAAAAATGGCCATTATATTTTCTTTACTCAGAAAATGACCATTATTTTTCTTTACTCAGACATGACTGTTATTACCATAATGGCTACAAGTGTTCTCAAAATTATAAATAGAGGGCCTCAGCTTTCAGTTTGATCACAACAATTTTCAAACATCTCTTACTAAGAAAAACCTATCAAAAAGAAAAAGAAAAAGATCTTAAATTGTTTTGAGTTTTTCGAGCAATGAAATATTATAGGTGTAGCATTTTGGTCTTCATTAGTGTAGTGAAGTTCCAAGACAGACAGTAAAGATTTTGGGTTGTTTTATCCTTGGGACAACAAGGCTATGTTTGCTTGCACAATTTTGGACAGAGCCGTGAAACGTCTTAAAGAGAGTGATCTAGTCCGCGACTCAACCTAAGCAATTCATTTAAGGTTATTGGTAATATTGTTCCTACATTGTTTTCACGTACTTGTTTCAACACTGCATGTATCAGAACATGAAGATGGACTAAATGTCTTTATATTTACCTTCCAAGTGGTGGAAGAGAAAATCAAAGATTGGAATAAATATATTTGGAATGTTGATGGATCATTGATGGTGTTAGATAACTATTAACCTGACTTCTCTTTGGACATGTATAATTTTACTTATGTTCCTTTTTGGATTCAAAGGCATGGCATTCCTAGGAATCTTATGTTTGCACAAAACATAACCAAAGTGGCAAGAAGCATTAGTCATATAGTTGAGTCTGAAAGAATGTCTGAGATTGAACTTTTAAATTGGAAAATTGCAAGAGCTAGAATTGAAGTTTAGGTTTCTTAAGCCATTACCTCTAGGAAACTCATTAAAAAATTACCCCTAATGATCCTATTACCTGGATTTAAATACGGTACAAAAGGATATCTTAATTTTGCCACATCTATGGACTTATTACCTATGTCATAACTTAGTGTCAATCTAGTGATGTTGTATTTGGTAAAGATGGATGATTGAAGTCATCTTAGATTATATGGAAGCTGGTTAAAGGTAAGTCTAAGATTGATAGCTCCTATTGAAGAACACATCAACAAAAATTACAATCACAACTCTCAATTACCACAATTGTCTCTTAGAATAGAAGCTCACTCGGAAAATTCTCAACATATATAAAACTTCTAGAATATACAGATTGCAAGTGGTAAATCTGAGATAGGCTCTACAAATAAATCTAATGCAGTCATACCCTACAAGGTGAATCAACAAATCAATGCAACTGAAGCTCATACTTTAAAAAATCAGCAAATCAATGCAACTGAAGCTCATACTTTAAAAAATCTATTAGAAAACTTGCAAGACCAAGCTTAGATTCAAGCTCTTACAAGCACCTTTGATAGAGATTTGGCGGAGAACAAAAAAAAAGTGGATCTTGATTTACCTAAGTCTCATATTATCAATAAAGGTAAACAAGTTATTGCTGAAAATGATTTTAACCCTGATAGCTTCTAAACTGTTACAATAATATAAATTTGCATGGGTTTTAAATGCACGTAAATGTTTATTTCTAGCCCAGCAATTTTTGTGTGGGTTTTTAACATTGCATGGATTTTAAAAACCCACGCAAAGCTAGCCTAACAAGTTTTGTGTGGGTTTCTCCCAACAACCCAAGCAAAATCCACAAAAAAACTCATGTATGTAAATTTATTAGGTGAGATGCAAATTTCCGTGTAAGTTTCAAACAAAAAAACATGAATACTTGGGCAACAAAGAAGGTGTGATAACATACCTTCCTACCATGTTGAAGATACTTTGCATATGTATCGTCACTACAAATTAGACACGCTTTATATCCATGAGTTACTTGTCCTAACAAATTACCATACACTAGAAAATCATTAATCATCCATAACAGTACTCTTTTCATGGTGAATTTCTCATCTCTATAAGCATTATATACTTTGAGATCTTCATTCCATAATATCTTCAAGTCATTCACCAAAGGTTCCAAATACGCATCAATATCAACACATGGTTGTTTTGGCTTAGATATCAATAATGTTAACATCATGAATATTTTTCGTGTAAACCCAAGGAGGAAGATTATAAGTGACCATAATGATGGGCCAACAACTATATCTACTACTTAAGGAATTATGAGGATTGATTTCAACTACAACTATGACAAGTCAAAGGTTTCTATGTTTATTTGAAAATTTAAGGCGTAAATCATTAACTAATTTCCAAGTAGGAGAATCACAAGGATGATGTAAAGACCCATCCTTAGACTTATTCTCTATATGCCATGTCAACATCTTTGATGTTTCCTTGCTTTGATAAATCCTTCGAAAATGAGAAATAGGAGGAAAATACCATAGAACCTTGACAAACACTCTTTCTTTCACTGTTGTCCCTTGAAAAGTTCTCTTCCATCTTGAATTATCATACACTAGACAACTTTTGACATTCATATATTCCTTCCTATATAGAATTCAATCATTTAGAAATGAATAAATCTTCTCAAATTTTATTCCAAATTGACTTAAAGTTATCTTAACTTTACACATATATGAAGGAAATTCATTTTGATGAGATAGCATATCCATAAAAATCCTACAACATCTCAGTGAATCCTGTATCAATAATCCCATTTCTTGTTTGAACATTATATAACTTTACCAATGTAGACAACTTTGTGTATTTTTTCACTTTGGATACAATGATTTCTTCGCATCCTCCTTGAAAGTCTTAAAACTTTCGTGTTTGACAGTAAGATCATTTTCTACCACATGAACCATTTCAATTGTTTTATTCTCTCCAACCACCTTATTAATCTTCTCTACATGAAAATATCAATTAACTTTTTAAAATACCCTCTCAAACTAAATGATCCCTTATATCTTTTGTAGAAAAAATCTCACATTATTGCACTTAACACGAGGACATTGAATGACATCTTCACCATTTGTATTTTCATGTATGAATTTCATAAAAAAATTCACTCCATCTAAATATCTTTTAGAAAGCATAGGTTGTCCTATCCAAGACTTGTTCATTTTAAAAACGTGAACACATATCTATTGTTTATATAAGATTGATTTAATTAAATAATTATGTTAATTTATAGAATAATTATATCATATCTATGATTAGATTTTTTTTTAATTATATTTATAAAATTACATGTAATTAAAAGTCATCGTATTATTATAGCAATATTTTGTAAAAATAAAATCAAATATGGTATATATCTACTTGGTATCTATTTAAAGAATTATCTAGTTAGAACATCATTATTCAATTATTATTTCATTTAAAAATATGGTATATAAATATGATTTGAAAATATATATTTTACTTCTTTAAGAATATATTATTATTAATATTATATTAAAATTTTAGTTCTATTTTTATTTTCTTCTTTTTCTTCAAACATCACTATGTTTTTTTTTTGTTTTTTTTTAGAACTTGTATATACGCAAATCTATTAAATAAGTGATGATTTGTATAATTTGATATAATTTATCACTTTTCAATTTTAAAAATTTATTGAAATCAAACTTAAATGAAGATTTGCTCCAAAAAAAAAGAAAGAAAGAGAAAGCTGAAACGCATAACAGTTGGAGAAAAATGTGGGGCACTAGCTGAAACAAAAAAAAAAAAAAAAGGATGCGGTTTATATATAGGTGGAAAAGAAGAAAAATAAAAAAACAGCTCAGGAACTGAAACAGAAAAAAAAAAAAAAAAGCATAAGACGGCGCTGGGGAACCAAAAAAAAAGCACAACAGAGGAAGAAAAGAAAAAGAACGAAGCAGAAAAAAAATAGAAAACGCTGATAGAGAAAAACAATGGAAGGGTGGAAAGCGAAGTAGATTATTTTTTTGTAATGATCAATTTTCCTTTTGATTCTTCTCAAAGACAATTACTGTGAATTCGTTAATGTTAATTTAATTTTCAACATGAATTAAATTTTCTTTATTTCAAGAACGAGACGTAATCTAATTTTAAATTATGTTTAATTTTTTACGTTAATTTAAATTATTTTTCTTTATGTTTGTGTGATATATTATGAGTTTATTGTTTCTAACTAACCGTCTATTAATTAGATGATTTTGTTCTTGTGATTTACTATCGAAAGAAGAGATTATATAGGATAGATTTAGAATATTTCAGCGTAGATAAATGTAGAGATCGAAACACTTGTATGAACTTTTGTAGTATTAAAATCATTAGTCTTCATGTTTTCTTGTTTTCTTAAATTGTATAATCTTATACAAGTAATTGTGTACCAAAAGTAAATACAAAACTAGGTAATGACACATGATATTTTTAGGTAGAAACAACATATGTCATAACTATGTTATAAGAGAAAAACCAATGGTTTATCAAACCACCTAACCTTTTCATTATGACAATCAAATGTATAAGTACAAACTCCATTTTGTGCTACCCTTATTAGAATATTGTCCCAATATATCTTATCAATGAGCTCTAACTCTATTTTCACAGTTTCTAAGACTAGCATGAGTGGTATTCATACAAACGTTCTAATTAGCTAGTATAATGAAAACTATAATATTGCTAATACATGAAACACACTTAAATCCAATTATGATGCTAATCTCTTTCTCTTTTTCAGCAGCTACTTCTAATTAATACCTAATATGTATATATGGGTGATAATGATAACCTAGTAACATTAGGGTTAATTCTTTTTTTGGCTTAATAACCCAATGCCTATTAAAAGTCTTAATAAGTTAAAAAATCATTTTTAGGACACATTTTAAGGATATTAAAGCACATTAAAGAAAAGGCGATATGATAGTTTTAAGTGTTGTAAACATTGCTATTGAATGCATTAGTTCAATACATGTGTGCTAGTTATAAAAGACATACCTGAATTATGACTATTCAAAACGCAAGCATTTCTTCGGCTTTTCTTAATAGACTTGATAGCGAGCATAAAAAAACATTTACAGGTAAACGTTTCATCCACAAAAATAGCTAACACTTATAATCCTTACAAACTTCTCCTTTGGTATTTTCGTGTGACAAAACCTCTCTCTCGCTATATGAGAAACATGATATCACGTCAATCCAACTCTCAAGCAAACATAATAATACTAGGCAAAACTTCTATCCCAATATACAATCTCTTTCCCTATATGCATAACAATATGAAACATGATAATGAAACAATGTGATTCACTCTATTTCTTTTTGACATACGAAAAGAACTAAGTTGTTAGGAAATTACAAATTTAAATATAGTGTAAAAAATAGATCAATGCAAAGTGCAAAGTAGTATAACATTCTCCTAAGTTATATAACTCCCTAACTGTAATCAATTAAATAATTAATAAATAAGGAAAATATGTAAATAAAAAAATTAAAACCTAAACATTTTTTCATAAATAGCCACATAATATAATAAACTCGTTTAATCAAAAATAAGCACAAAACTAATTGAAAATTCATTTTTGCTCAAATTATGATTATCTATTATAAATAAGGAAGTAGAGTAGAAGAGACATACAAGCACACTTAGCATATATAATGACATGATGAAATTTACTTAAAAATAGTATGCATGTTTGAACTTCACTATTGTGCCTCAATCATGAAGGACTCAAAAGAAATAAAGTATCACCCATCATGTAAAAATGTAATTGAGTTTTTAATCTCACAAAATAAAATATATCAACCAAGAAAGGACTTAAAATTTTTATTTCCTTCTATTTTATAAATGAGGCACATTATTATTTATTTAATTTAAACCTCTTTGGGAGCTTTCTTTTTGTGCATGCAAAGTACATTTTTTATAAGCATCTTTTTGTACAATCTTTTTAATTTATTTTTTCACATGCACTAGCCATAAACTTAAAATTATTACTTTCACACTAGTTATGGGGTAACCCTTTCTATTCATTACGGTAGCTTCACACATCATAGTAGGTATCACTCTTATTACTAGATGCCTCTTTATACTAAAATTTTAGAAAGTAAGAAATAGATTCAATACAATTTTGTAGTCAATATCAGTTGAAATTTTAGAGTCTTTCAAGAAAAATCATAAGCTTCAAGCATAACATACATATGTGTTAATAATTATATGAATAAGTTTATGTCAACATCGATCATCATATGTAAAACTATATGTGTGTGCATAAGTCAAAATTGTAGAATCATTTATATAATAAAAATCAAAACAAGTTAAACTACTAAAGACAAGTTTGTATGTGTATAAATGTTGCTAAAGGCCATTACCTTTTTGGCCTAAAAAGATTCTACTCATCAATTTTTTTAAACAAATTAATAAATAAAAAAATAAAATAGATACAATCCTATGAAATTTCTAACCTATGATTATTTAAACAGTTTAACAAAAGTTCCTAGGTAAAAATAAAAAACAATCAAGTGACCTAAAAAAGATAATATTTCTTAACCCAAATTTTCTTGAATTTTGATTTGTCTATATCTTTGGGTTGGGACTCAACTATCGTAGTCTTCATTGAAATGTTCTTGGACTTACCCTTACTTTTCACATTCATCCTAAATCAAGATGTAACATGCATGATAGGATGATAGTGATAATTAGTTAAGAAATAATAGCGTGGAAACAATTATTAAAATAGGTAGTTATCAACAAGAATCAAAATTTGAGCCTAATATGACCTTACATACCACAATAATGATAGACAGGTATAGATTTAATAATTTTTCCTACCATAGGTGCAATGGTTCTTTGTACAGAATTAGGAGTAGAATTAGAAGGCCTTACAAATGTGATCCTTGATGTTGAAAGTATGAAACTCTCATCTTTATAACCAAGACCACTACTATGTGATTTACCAATGCTCAAAGTTTTATCCAAGCTTTGAGCTCCAACGATAAGTCTCTTAAATACTTCATATGATTCTTTGAGCTCTTGAACCAATTTATTATTCTTTGTAACAAGCTTATCATTTTTCTTTCAAATGTGCAAGATTCAAATTTAAAGTATTATTTTGTTCCTGCAAAATATTCTCTCTTCTTTTATTTTATTAGAAAAGCTTTCGAATGTCTCAAGTTGTTCATTTAACTTTTCTATTTTTATATTTAAACTAGTATTCTCTTCTATAGCTCTAAGAAATTTTAGAAAATAATTCTTTAGAATTTTCAACATTAAATTTAGAGAGAAAAGAATATCCAAGTTCCTCATCATCAGAGCTACCATATTCAATAAAATTATCCATAAAAAACCTTTAAAAGACTAATTGTATCTAGTATTGGCTCTGATACTAATTAAATTTTTTAAAATGGAGACCTAAAATGAGAGGATAAATAGGTTATTTTTAATTTTATCAAATTATAATTTCATAACCTAATACCAATGGCCAAACAAGTAATCACATAACAAAAGTAAATACAAAAATAGGTAAATGACACACAATATTTTTAGATGAAAACAACATAAGCCAAAACTATGACCTAAGAGGAAAATCACTGATCCACCAAACCATCTAATCTTTTCACTATGAAAATCAAATGTATAAGTAAAAATTTTGTCTTATGCTACCCTCTCTAGGAACGAGCCCATGTTTTATTTTCACAATTTTCAAGACTAACTTGAGCGATATCTAAACTAACATTTTAGTTAGCTCCTTTAATGAAAACTATAATATTGCTAATATATGAAACACACTTAAAATCCAATTATAAGGCTAATCTTTTTCTCTTGTTTTGCTGTTGCTACCATTTAATACCTAATATGTATATATAAGTGATAATGATAACTTTATAACATTAGGGTTAATTATTTTTGGACTTAATTACCCAAAGCCCATTAAAAAAAGTCATTTTTGGACATATCTTAAAGACAATAAAGCACATTAAAGAAAAGGCTAAATAGGAATTTGAAGTATGGTGAACATGTTCTATTGAATACATGAATTTAATATATATGTGATAGTTATAAAAAATATACTTGAATTATGACTATCTGAAACCTAAGCATTTTTTCGACTTTTCTATATAGATTTGATCGCAAGCTTAAAAACAATTTACAAGAAAACGTTTTGTTCACGAAATCCCCATATTCTTTTGACCTTATTTACTATGATATATGGGGAAATATCATCATGTTTCTCTCATCGATGCACATTATTTTTTATCTATTGTTGATGATTTCTCAAGATCCACTTGGGTTTTTTTAATGAAAAATAAAAGCGAGATTCAATCAATATTTCAATCTTTTTATTTTTACATTGAAACCTATTTTGTTTACAAAATAAATAGTGTTCATTTTAATAGTGACTCTGAATTTAACATGTGAGATTTTTTTCATGAAAAAGGAATTGTTCATCAACAAAGTTGCATCGACACCATAACAAAATGGATTTGTCGAAAGAAAATGTAGACACATATTAAATGTGGCTCATTCTTTGCATTTTAAAGCATTTTTACCTATTAATTATTGGGGAGAGTATGCTCTTACTACTACTTCTCTTATTAGTTGCCTCCTAAGCCTATTCTAAATGATAAGACTCTATATGAAATTAATTTTAGGACCATCCTTTCTTACTGAAAAGTTTTTGGTTGTCTATGTTTTGCTTCCAATACATGTGCACCAAAAAGAAATTATAAGAGAGCCATTCGTTGCATTTTTTTGGGCTATCCTTTTGCACAAAAAAGATATATAACATAAAAAATATTTGTTTCTAGAGATGTTCGATTTCATGAATATATTTTTTCCTTTTTCCATCCAAAACCAAAGATCTCTTAACCCTTATAGCTCATATATCATTCCAAACCCATTCCTTGATTTACCATTCAATAGGGATATGAACCCAAATCCAAATAAAAAATTTACACAATCTGAAATCATACATTTAGAAAATCCAACTAAAAGAACCAAAGCTACATCTTTATAAAATCAAACACAAGGATCAAAACTTCGTCACTTTGAGCATGTATCTAAACCACCTCTTATTTACAAGATTATCGTTATAAATTAGCCATATATGATTTACCCTATTCAAAATCTTCTTCTACTATGATAAGTATCTATTACCCACTATGTAATAATATATCATATGGAATTTTTTCTTATTCACATGCATTATTTTTCGTTAACATTTCTATTGTGGTAGAACCAAAAATTTTTAAACATGTTGTAGAAGATCCTAATTGGATGCAAGATATGGCTGAAGAAATTCAAGCTCTAGAAAAAAATGAAACTTGGGAGCTCATAGTATTTCCACTTGATGACGAAACCATTGGATTTGAATGGGTTTATAAAATCAAACACAAACCTAATGGTAATATTAAGCGATATAAAGCTAGAGTTGCAGAAAAAGGCTATAACCAACAAGAAGGATTAGACAATCATAATAATTTTGCACCAGATGCAAAATTAATACAAGTTCGTTACTTTTTGGCTTTTGCTACAATTAAAAATTGGCATCTTTATCAGTTGGGTATTAGTAATGCTTTCCTACATGGGGACCTTGATGAAGAAATTTATATGAAACTCCTACTATGATTTTCAAAAAATGGCAATAGAAATTTGGTATGTCATCTTAAAAAAATCACTTTACGAGCTTAAGCAAGTTTCTCGTCAATGGTTTTCCAAATTGTCTTTAGAATTACTAAATGTAGGATACTCTCAATCAAAAGAAAATTATTCTCTATTCGTCAGGTGTGAAATAACTCTATCACTGTGATCCATTTATATGTTGAAAATTTTATTATTATAGGCAATGATAAAGATGGAATTGAGGTAACCAAAGAGGTTTGGGGAAAAAATTCATTAAAGATTTAGGACTTCAAATGTCCTTGGAATTGAAGTGGCTCACTAAAAGAAAGGCATTATCCTTCACCAAAGAAAATTCACCTTAGAGCTACGTGAAGAAGCATGACTTCTTGGTTCAAAACCTTTTAAAATGCCATTGACCATCACCTCATGTTGGAAAAATCTAATGGAGAGCTGTTGGAAAATCCTTCAAGTTATCAACATTTGATGATCGTATATTTTATCTCACAGTCACTTGACCCAACATTGTTAATAGTGTCCAACTCTTAAGTTAATTTTTGAACAAACCTAGACAACCATATTTTAGTGGCGCCATTGATATTCTTCATTATCTCAAAAGTAATCTTAGTCAAGGAATTGTTTTTCTCTTCTTCTAGAAAAATTGAACTAAATGTTATTGTGATTTCAATTGGGCAAGTTACATTGATACCCGCCAATCCACAACAGAATATTGTATTTTACTTGGACAATCATCAATCTCATGGAAGTCTAAGAAGCAAAATGTTATACCCTATTCTTTAGTAGAGGCAGAATACTAAGCCATGGCAATCATTTGTTGTGAAATTACTTGGCTTACTTATTCGCTCAACGACCTTGGAGTTCATGATATTAAACTAGCACAATCTATTATGACAATAAAATAGCATTACACATAGAAACCAATCCCATTTTCCATGAACAAACTAAGTATATATTGTTGAGCCAATTGAAGAATATGAGGTACATAATGATTGTTAGTGAATGTAATTGTGTGAGGAAATGCATGTACACCTTATGAGGGAATATAATTGTGTACAAGGAAGTGTATGTAATGTTAGTATATGTTGGAACAAATATGTGACAAACTATGTAAGAACAATATTACCGATATACTAAAATATACTACTTGGGTTGAGTCACAGACTAGGTCTCTCTCTTTAAAGCATTTTGCGGCTCTGCCCAAACTTGTGCAAGCAAACACAACGTCGTCATCCCCAGGATAAAATAACTCATAATATTTTTTTATCTTAGAGCTTCACTACACTGATGAAGTCCATAATATTACACCTCTCAAATATTTATGTTGCTCAGAAATCTGAGAAAACAATTCTGAATTTTCTTTTCTTTCATTTTGCTATGAAAAATCGTAGAACTATTTTTGAGTAGTTAAGTTGTGTCTTAAAATGAGGGATATATCCCTCTATTTATAGTTGACAAAAGATGTGTAACGATCATATAATTATGAAAATAACGGTAAAAAATAACGGACATATAATTATGAAAATAACGGTTATAAAAGTAACGGTCACATAATTATGAAAATAATGGTCACATAATTATGAAAATAACTGCCACATAATTATAAAAATAACGGTTATATAATTATGAAATAATGGTCATAAAATAATAAAAATATTTTTATTTAAATTTATTTCCAACAATCTCCCACTTGAATTTACATAAAAATAGTTTCATCGAGCAAATGATCAATTAAAAGTATAAGATTATGGATAAGTAAAAGGTGTCTATCGACTTGAACCTTTACATAGTATTGATGCTTTAGAATATACTAAAGTAACTCGTAGTTTGAACTCTATCTCTAACAACATTACACACAACCTTTACAAGGTGTAGTTTGAAAAGCCTGTGCTTTACGGTCATGCACGTGTATCCCAGTATAGTGAATGTTATAGTAAATTTTGCCCAAAAAGTTTCATAGGAAGCGGCCATACTTCCACATTCACATAGGTGAGTCTATCAAGAGCACTCATGTAGCTATATACTCCACTCCACATAAAGTATAGAACTCATTAAGAGTTTAATAATTAGCTCATCCTTTTCTATCGCTTCAGGACTTCATGCTTCTAAAAATATAGAATGATATTTCAAAATAGCATGATTCATCTCATATCACTTTATGACTTGTTATTACCCTTTGAACTTATTTCTTGGGATCTCTAGTCTATAAGTTGGGTTATCATCACGAGTGACTCTTCATTCTAAGGGCATTAGTCCCATTATTTTTAAGGTTTTGAAAACCTTCTCTCTCGATAATCCTTTCATCAAAGGATCTACCAAATTTTCATCAAAACATACATGATCCACTCTTACAGCTCCTATAGAGAGAAATTCTCTAACTGTACTATGCTTACGATGTATTTGTCATCTCTTGACGTTGTAGTAACGGTATTGAATCTTTGTAATAGCCGCAGTACTATTGCATTGGATGAAGATAACTGGTATCGGTCTTTCCCATAAAGGGATCTCAGCTAATAGGCTTCTTAACTAGCCTACTTCTTCACTAGCAGTAGCTAGTACTATCATTTCAGACTACATTGTAGATTGAGCCAATATTGTCTATTTCTTAGACTTCCAAGAAACATCTCCACCAACAATGCTAAATATATATCCACTAGTTGCTTTGGAGTCTTATGATAGAGTGTTCCAATTAGCATCGTTGTATCCTTCTAGAAAAGCAGAAAACTTCTTATAATGTAATCCAAGGTTCATAGTTCTCTTAAGGTATCTCATGACCCTTTCAATAGCATTCCAATGCTATATACTAGGTCTACTAGTAAACCTAAATAGTAGTCCTACAACATAACATATGTCTGGTCTAGTGTAGTTAGTAGCATAACGTATGCTACCAATGATGCTCGCATACTCATTTTGTCTAACACTATCTCCGTTGTTCTTGAAAAACTTTACACTAGGATCATAAGGAGTACATGCAATTTTGTAGTTAAAGTAATTATATTTCTTTAAGATCTTCTCAATATAAAGAGATTGATCTAGAGAAAGTCCTTTTTAAGACCTAGTAATCTTCATACCAAGGATTACACTCCCTTCTCCAAAGTCTTTCATTTCAAAGTTAGTACAAAACAAGATTTTCAAATTAACATGAATATTTGACCCAAAAATAATCATGTCATCCATATATAAGCATATAATAGTTCAAATGTCATTTTTTGATTTATAAAAAATGCATTTGTCAGTTTCATTCATTTTGAATTCATGTGGGATAACTAGATTATTAAATTTTTTATGTCATTGCTTAGGTGCTTATTTTAGATCATTATCTAGTTTACAAACTTTATTTTTCTTGATCTGGGACAATAAATCCCTTAGGTTGGTCCATATAAATCTCTTATTCTAAATCACCATTTAAGAAGGCAGTCTAAACATCCATTTGGTGCACTACTAAATCATGGATAACACCAAGAGAGAAAAGTACATGTATGGAAGTTATTCTTGTGACTGGGGAAAAGGTATCAAGGAAATCTACATTTTATCTTTACCTATACCCTTTGACTATAAGACAAGCTTTGTATTTTTCAATAGTACCATCGAGTTTTAATTTCTTCTTTAGTATCCATTTACATCTATGGTTTTGCAACCAGTAGGTAAGTCAACTAAATGCCAAGTTCTATTATACTCAAGAGAGTCCACTTCATCATTTATGGCTTCTTTCCATAAGTTGGCATCTAAAGAAGATAAGGCTTCATTAAGAGTTTGTGGATCCTCATCTAAGGTATAAGTATAAAAATCAGACCCAAAATCCTTAAGGGTTCGAGCTCGTTTACTTCTCCTAATTTCAGTGTTTAATTCCTCATTTTGTTCACTAGTTTTAGTTATGGGTAAACTACTAGAAGATGAGCCCCTACTATTTTTCAATTTAAAGGAAAATTTATGTTCATAAAAGTGAGCATCATTTGATTATATAACTACATGATCATTTAAGTCATAGAATTTATAAGTTTTACTATTCATAGTATATCCTATGAATACACATCCATATGCTCTACTAACAAGTTTATTTTTTTAAGATAAGAGATTCTAACATAGACTAAACAACCCCAAGTTTTAAAATAAGTTAATAAAATTTCTTATTTTTCAAAATTTCATATGGTGAAATTTTATTACTAGATTTAGGCACTCTATATAGAACATATCAAACAGTCAATAAAATTTCTCCCCACCAAAGTTTAATAAAATTGCAACAATTGATTCAGTAAAAGTTCTATTTTTTTCTTTCAGCTTTGCCAATCATTTAAGGAGAATAAGGTGCATTTTTTTTCAAAAATGATTCCATGAGTTTTATAAAAATCATTGAAAATATTGAAATCATATTCAGTGCCTCTATCACTTGAAAATCTTTTTATTTTCCTATTAAATTGATTTTCAATTTCAGTCATGAATATTTTAAACACGTCAAACACTTCACTTTTATTTAGATATACATAAGTATAATCTAAACAATCATCAATAAAATTTATAAAATAGTGTTTTCCATTTCTTGTTAAATTTCTCTAACTATTGACTCATGTGAAGTTTTTGTTATTTTAGCTTGACTACAAAAGTCACATTTTTCAAAATCATTCAAAGATTGTTTAGGAATTAGTTCTAAGCTACTAATGTTCTTGATTATGCATTTATTAACATGACAAAGTCTAGCATGCCAAATATTAAAAGAACTCAACATTCAATTTAAACATGTCATTAGTGGCGTACCCTTTCCCAACAAAAAAAATTATTTTTAGTTATTGTATATAAATCAGCCCCTATAGTTTGAGTAAACCTAGCTTTGTAAAGAAGATAGCTCGAAACTAAGTTCTTTCTCATCTCTGGAGTATGCAAGACATCCTTCAATATGACAGTCTTTCTAGAGGTAAACTTTAATTCCACATCGCTAGTACCAACAACTTTAGTAGAGTGGGAGTCACCCAGTAACACTTTCTTATCCTCAGACTCATAATAGGACTTGAACATGTCTCGATCATAGCAAACATGGCGAGAAGCACTAGTGTCCACCCACCATCCCTTAGATCCACTAAAAAAATTGATTTCAGATATCATAGTTTTAAGTTGATATTTGGTAAGGTTTGCCTACGGGGCAAGACGATTCCTGTTCCGACAGTTCCTGGCCAAATGGCCAGGTCTGTTGCAACTATAACACATGAATGTGTTATTTCTTAGGGGGGTTGAGGTCCATTCTAGGGAGGATAATTTCTAATTCTATTTTGGTAGTTATGGTTCTGGTTAATATTGCGATTCTGAGTTTTCATGTTTCTTTCTTTAGGTTTCAGAATTGCAAAAGAGGATTTTTTATTGGTATTGTTATTTGAGACAACAAGTATTTCATCTCTTTGATCTTGTTTTAGGGCTTCTTCTTCCATTCTTAAATGGCTAATAAAACTTTCTAAAGAAAATTCCTTAGTTTTATGTCTAAATGCATTCTTAAAAGCTTTACATGCATGGGTAATTTATCTATAATAATAGTAACTTAAAATTGTTCATCTAAAGTCATACCTTCAAAAGTTATTTCATGTGCTATCTTATACAGTTCGTGTGATTGAGCTTCCACAGATTTGCCATCAATCATTTGGTACTTCATGCATCTACTGGTAGCATACTTCTTTGTTCCAACTTTCTCAGTGTCGTACTTCTTTTGAAGTGCATCCCAAATTTTCTTAGCAGACTTATCAAAATTATAATAGTCATACAAGTCATTAGCTAATCCATTAATCCAATAAGAATAAAATTTGTGCATAGAAAATGATTTTCTATCCATGTGTTTAAATCATTTGTTGTAGCTTCAGTATGATAATTACGCAGTGTTGGTTTTTAAATAATAAGAACAAAAGCGACAGTTTACATGGTTAAGAAAAATAATATTTTTTGTCTCCATTTTTTAAAGTGTAGTTCCTCAAAACAAAATGGTTTGTTGAGATCAGCAGTTAACATTTTAGTAGACATGGCAAATAGAAAACGTCTTAAAATTGTTGGAACAAATATGTGAGAAACTATGTAAGAACAATATTACCAATATATTGAAATATACTAGTTGGGTTGAGTCACAGACTAGGTCTGTCCAAACTTGTATAAGCAAACACAGCCTCGTCGTTCCCAGGATAAAACAACCCAAAATCTTTTTTCTGTCTCGAAGCTTCACTGCACTAATGAAGTCTGAAATACTAGACCTCTCAAATATTTATGTTGCTTGGAAATCTGAGAAAATAATTCTAAATTTTCTTTTCTTTGATTTTGCTATGAAAAATCGTAGAACTGTTTTTGAGTTATTAAGTTGTGTCTTAAAATGAGGGCTATATCTCTCTATTTATAGTTGACAAAAGATGTGTAACAGTCATATAATTATGAAAATAATGGTAAAAAAATAACTGACACATAATTATGAAAATAAAAGTTATAAAAGTAACGGTCACATAATTATGAAAATAACGGTCATAAAAATAACGACCACATAATTATGAAAATAACAATCATAAAATAACGGCTACATAATTATAAAAATAACGGTTATATAATTATGAAATAATGGTCATAAAATGTAAAAATATTTTTATTTAAATTCATTTCCAACAGTATATAGATCATTTGTAAAAAAGGAACATAGTAAGCTAGCAAGTATTAATGTAGAAAATAAATGCTAGGAGTTTGTTACAAACTAAAACTAACAGTTTCTTAAACAAGCTGAGTTTTGCAGTTACACTATAAGTAGCAACATAACACCTGTTAGAATCACGTTTTCCATTCATTTGCACTATAAGTAGCAACATAACATCTGTTAGAATCATGTTTTCCATTCATTTGCAGCAAGATTTACATTACAATGCTTAATGAGAAATTAAATGAATTCTTGAAATCAAAGGTTAAAAAATTTACAAAGAATTGTTCATCTATCAGTCTTCATCTTCCAATCTACAATAGTACCTTCTTCCTTACACGCTGTTTGACTAGCACACTAAACACTTTTTCACTAAAATGTTCTAACCTTCTATGTCATAACATTCCACTATTTAAGGAATGAGCTACATTAACACCACTATCACTACTAAGTGCAGTACCTTCAAGAAAATAAAGACTATTGGTACTAACAGCTTTAAACACAAATAATGACCTTTTAACTACTCTCATCACTCCATTATCTATTTTAATTTAAAAACCTAGTAAAATCAAATTTCTTCTTAATTCAGGAACCAACCTGATATCATTTAGACTTCTAATAATCTCATCTAATAAGAAGAGTTTAATAGAGCCTATACCCTTAACTTTGCATTCATGATCATCACCTAGGAGAACTCTACCACCATCAAATTTCTTATGACCACAAAACAAATACTTAAAGGGAGACATATGAAAGGAATATTCTGAATCTAAGACCTACCTTTTAGAACTCGTAGCTAGGATCTTAGAGCTTTCATGACCTTCAAAAATAAATTTGAATCACTATCAGTGCTAGACTCACATTCATTCCTATAATGACTTTTTTTAACAAAAGTAACAAGTAACATGTTTCAATGATACAGACTTATACCTATCCACAGATTTACCTTAGACCCTTTAAGTATAGACTTAGACCTAAATTTTCAGACCTTTCTCTAGCCATAAGGCTATTACTAACACTACGTACTCTTATTAGAGACTTTAATCTCTAAAACCTTAGACCTAAGACTTGAGGCAACAAGATCAAAAATTAAAGTATCAGTACCATACATAATACCAGATTTCATATCCTTATATTTATCAGACAAAGAATTTAGTAAAATAATAGCTTAAGACTCATCCTCAATTTCAGGACCAATGCTATCCAGATCTAAGTTCATTCTTTTGAATTCATCAAGATTTTATTCAAGATCTTTGAATGCGTCCATTTTAAAAAAGTAAAAACAATGTTTTAAATAGACTTTTTCAGATAAATATTTCTGTAAATATAAAGATTCAAGTTTAGAAAATACTAACTCAAAGTTAGTTTCTTTCGAAACTTCCCTGAGAATATTATCTGAAAGATTCAACAATATTGATGCAAAATCTTTTTTCTCTATTTTTTTCTTACCCCTCCCTTAGAGGCTTTTTCAGGCTAATCATTAGAGTCAATCCATGTACCTCTTGTTGTAACAAGAGAGTTTTCATTTTATATTTTCACAATACATAATCATTTGTGACATCAAACATGGTTATTTTATAAGTAATGGACATTAAGATATTGAAATAACAATAACAATAATAATAATCAAAGAGAGAAAATGAGAAAAGAAAAAGAAGAAAACTCCCTCAGTGTGTCGAAGAACCTCAAAGGTTAAGATTTCCAAGGAACCCAAGAAACCCTAATTTCTGAGTCACCAAAGAAATCAACACAGAGGGTTCAATGTGGATCTTTTGAGAGTTCAGACAACTTCTATGAACACTCAAAGGCCAAATAACATAAAATCATGCTATGATACCACTTTGTTTAGATTTTTCACCCACGATTATATTATAAACCCACATGAAAATAAAAATTCAACAAACCATTGAACAAATCTAGTACCAAGATTGTAGAAAAAGTAAAGAACATAATGAGCATAGGGATTTAAGTGGTTTGACTCTTATATCTACATGGCCTAATCTACTGGAAATGAAACACACACACATATATATATATATATATATATCTACTTGAAAAATCATAGTATAAGAACACAAGAACTAGGTTATAGAGGAAACCCTAAGAGAACCAATTCTTGCTCAAGGAAATAGAGAGAACAAAGAAGAAGAGAGAGGAATGCTCAAGGCATAAAAGGAAACAATGAAAAGGTATAGCACAAAACCCTAAGAGGTTGTATAAATACATCCAAGTGAAATGACGACACTACCCCTGTGTTTAGTAAACATCAACCAGTTTTCAACCCACGGATCCACTTCACAAATTGGGTTAAAAAAATTATAAGACTAAAGAACTGATACACATTAAAAAACCAATTAATTAATAATGTATCATATCATTTAACTAATATATTTACACATGCATACAACAATAAATCATGGGTTTTTGTTTATAATGGACATATCTCATTCAAAAGTTTAAAAAGAGACTCTTTGTTAATTTAGTTTTAAAAAAGGTTCTTTCTAACCTCTCAATCAAATAGCAAGTCATTTTTTTTCTCTCTCCTCTTTCAATTTCGAGCCCAGTTTTTTTTTCTCTTCTTATTTTAAAAACAAGACAAAAAAATATTTTAATTACTCTTTGTAACTTTAAAGTGTCGAATACAAAAATTATAAATTTTTAATAAATAAATTTTTGAGTGAATAAAAAATAATAAAAATAATTTATATTTATAAAATACAAAAATATATTTAATAATAAATATATAATTTGTTATAATAAATAAATTATCAAAATTTTATTATAAATTAACTTAAAATAATAATAATAAATTATAAAATAATTACAAAATTAATAATAATTATTATTATTAAATAAATTATAAAAACTAGGCTAATAATTATAATAATATTATATTAGATAATGTTTTCACACAAATTTTACGATATAATGTTTTATGTTTGTATTGTATATTGTAAAAAGTTGGATAGAGAGGTTTCACAATTTTTTTTAATAATTTAATTATTTTTATGAATATTATTTTTTATATCATAATTATAATTAATATTATAATTATTTATAAATTATCAAAATATTTAGCATATGATTTTCAATATATGTATAAATTTATATTTATTTTATTGTAAAATAAATTATTTTTTATTTTTTAATATATGATATGATAAAAAATATTTATGTATTTAAAATTAATTATAAATTTATAAAATGTTAATATTTTTTTTATGTTTATAATAATTATTTTTTTGTAAAATAGAGCTAATATATTTTTTTTTAAATAAAATTGATTAAAAATTTTGCTTTCAAGTTTAAGGTAAGATCTTGTCTATTTTTTAAAAAAATCCTACTTATATTCATTTTTAAACTATTGTCTAAAAGTTGACTCTTATAGACAAAACCCCATAAATCATGTTCAACTTACATCTCCTTAATACTCCATATATTAAAATAGTGGAATACAAAATTAATAATAAAAAATATTCTTACATAAATTTCATCTTTACAATCTTGTAAACTTAACAGAATAAAGGATGATTCTGATACCATTTTAATTTTGAGAGTTTCATATACCATGAGTAGTTGGAATATATTTTCCATATATAGATTGAATAAAATGATAATGGGTTGTTAGAAGTATATATCACATGAATAGGCTTTCAAGAGAAATTAGAAAATGTTACAAAGTAACATTGCTTGGCGTTGATTGAAGTGGGAGATTATAAGTTTTATATTAAAGAGACATATGTAGCATATATGTAATTGTTGGAGGTTATATATCTTTTTCAATATCTATCAAAATATGGAGATTTAAATTAGGAATATATCCGTGATATTTTCGATATTAATGAAAATTTTGAAAAAAAAAATCACGAAAAATATAAACTAATAAAATTATAATTTTTTTAATAAAGTGGTCTTCTAAATATCAAAACAATCAATACAATAATTTTTTTTTTGTATGTATAACTATAAATGCATGTAATATTTGGTTTAACCAATAAATCAAAAATCAAAAATTTATAAAATAAATAGTTAAAATATTTTAAATAATCATTTGAATTAATAAATAAAAATACATAATTGTATAAATATTTAAATATAATAAATTTATTGACAAAATAAAAAAATTATAAAACTAAATACAATTTTTTTTCTTTCTATTTTTAAAGAAATGATATAAAAATTTAAATTATTTTAAAAAAATAAACGAAGTTAACTATAAACATGTGATTGATATGTATTATTCGACATTTCATAGATAATGATAATATATATAGTATTAACTAATATACAATATTTTACTGATAATAATAATATGTATTTATTAATTGACATATATTTTATTAATATTTCTTTAACATTTATATTTTTTCAATATTATTGTAGATAATATGCATCAAAGTTGAGAACTCTAAAACATAAATATTATCAAGACATTATTGACAATGTCTAAGATACTTCCATACTTAATTTCTACTAAAATAATGTATATATTTCTCATTTAATAATCTAAAATATCCTTCAATATATGCTTTTCTACGGTTCTAATTTTTTTTTATCGTTTAATAAATTTAATTATTGTTTATAGAAAATTTATAGCTTGATTGAAACATTATTTACATTTTTTAATATCTATTTTTTAAGTTTTCTAGAGTGTGTCTAACATTTTTAAACCTTAAACAGAGATAACAAAAGAAAGATGAAAAAATTAAGTACTCAAATCTATCTGGGCACATGCATACACAATTAAGTAATTAACACACTTCTCTCTTCTAAGGGGGAGAAATTAAAATTAAAAATGAAATTATTAATAAAGAAAGTAATATTATGTGTAAAATTTTACACTCATAATATTTATATTTTATCAAATATTATAATTATTTTAAAAAAATTTAAAAACGATTTATTTTTTTAAATAATATTAATATTGATAAAATTTAAGGTAATTACAAAAATAGATAGAAATATGCCTCATTATTGTTGCGGCCAATTGGGCATCGTTTGGTTATGATGATTCTGATCCCCGTAATTATTTGATGATAATGAAGAACTCATATGTTCCATCCCAACCATGTTGTACAAATCTCTATCAGAAAATGATCTGAGACCCAAAAAATCTCTTGTCAACCCATCGTTCGCACCACCACCAACTCCAACATTTATTCTCCTCTGTTGATAATATTGATCATCATCATCAGCTTCTGAAATCGCTTGACTACATATTAAATTCATTCCACTGGGTATGTTTCCATACGATGAATCTGAAAACCCACTTACAGAAGGCAGAGAAACCATCATCATATCATTGAAATTAAGTGAAGAATTGCCTATTTCTGATCTTTGAACAGCCATGGAAGCTTTATTCCCGAACTGGTTTTCCATTAAACCTGAACTATTGAATATACTCATGGGTTCTGAGATTTGAGCACCATATGTTTGATGAAATGCTGAAACTGATTTTCTCTCTGTTACTCCCATTATTTGTTCTGCTTTTTGCAGTAATGTAGTGGCAGAACTATAAGGATCAGAAGCTCCATGAAGTGTAGAGTTAAGGCTGGGGTTTTGATAATTCATGAGTGGTTGGTCTATAGTGTTGGAGAACAAGGGATGTATTTTAAATGATGTTGAAGTATTAAAATGTTGGTTATGTTGAGAACTTGAAGGTGATAATAACCCAATCGAGTTACAAGCAAACCATGATGGATTTTGATTAATATCTTCTTCTATTTTCATAATTGGTAAGCCATATTGGTTATGGAGTACTTGGGGAAGTGTAGCTGAGTGGATTGTGTTTATTGATTTAGCAGTATTTTCATGGGATAGAGTGTCACAGAAAGCCCTGTGAGTCATGAAACTGTCCCTTCTGCATTTTACAGTGAAAAAGCACAAACACAAACAAACAAAAAGAGCAAACCCATCAAAATGCATCATAATTATATTATACAGTTTAATCATTATCTTTAGTTCACATGCATGTCTTCTTTTTGTTCGTTTTCTAAGGACAAAAGGCATTTGTAAATGCCAGATGCAACCACAAAAGGTTTCTCAAGTAAACAATTCCATTAAATTTAAAAGTACTACAATGATAAATAAAAATGACATTAATATTGCATATATGTTTTAATTGGATGTAGCTTTAGGTGTTTTAAGTACTATATTCAAAATGGCATACTTGCACATTTATCCGTGATATATAATATCACAAGAGGAATGATTAGGTACCCATCATGGGGCATAATACTAATATGGCACCGACTAGGTGACGTGGCAAACAATCAATGGTGTCATGTCACCTTGTTAGTGTCATAGTGTGCCAGATGGTGGACACCAGATCATTTCTTATGATTTAGTTTAGGGTAGTGAGTATAGTCTCATACATTATTGAAGGAAAAACATGTAAAAAAATTGTGAATTTTTTTTTATGATTAATGCAGGCATAATGTATTTGTATATTAGAGTTGTTTGCGTTCAATGTGCAACGTGAAATTCTATTGGTGAAGTTGAAACTGATTACTTAAATGGGCATTAATTTTTATTTTGTTATCTTTTTAATTATCATAGAAAACCGATATATATGGTATTCGACGCCAGGTATGATATGACACCTAACAGCTAGTTACATAATTATCATGTAACTCATTGTTACATGATGGTGTAGCTAACTATCTGGTGCCATAATATAACTGGTATCATTTTTAGGTTAGTATAATTATGTTTTGAAGAAGATCAGTACCTAGAGAAAAGGGTTCCACAGTTACATCTGTAGTCCCTTGTGCCACAGATCTTGGAGTGAGCCTTCCAATCTGATTGAACTGCATAACGCTTTGAACATTTTTCACACTTCCACTTTTTCTCACTATGTTTTCTACAAAAGTGCTTTCTGATCCCAGTGAGGTCCCCAAGAGCCCTTGAAGGTTCATGATGTACGCATGTTGGCTCTGGGCACACGTATACTTTCTTCCTTATCACATCTTTGTTAGTTCTTTGTTTCAGCTTCCATGGCAAATTATGACCTCTTCTATGAAGTTGAAGATTTTGATCTCTCTTGAAACCTTTGTTGCAGATCTCACACATAAATCTATTGCTCGTCAGCAGGCTTTTTGGAGACAAGGCTATTACTTCAGCCTCTGGGTCTACATATATATTCAAAACATAACTAAGAAATATTCAATAATAATAATTTATAAAGAATATAAAAAAGAGTTTGGATTGTGAGACCTGGATTTCCTGGAAGATTTCTCTTCTTCTTATTAGATGGTTGAATTATTACTTGCTCTTGATTAGTTGAAGCATAGGTTTGTTGAGGGTACAAGTAGTTTCCAGATTCATTTCTAGCACTTATCTTGGAAGCACTTATTTCAGCAGAAGTAGAAGTTAGATTTGACATAATATGATCCACCATCAAATCCTTCACCATCATCTATATATGACTTGCTACTCTCCTACCTTTGATGTCCTCATATATAAGATCTGAACACAAACCCTAATACTAGAAAGAACTAATTGCTAGCTCTCTCTCACTATATATACTATATGTATCACTGGCTTGGCTTCTTGTTTTTGGATTCTTCAGTAGCTAGCCAGCCTTACTCTATTTGATTTTCCTTATGAGCTAAAACATAGAATTTGGAAGATATAATTTGAAAATATGTAAACAAATAATTGACTTCGATATTAGTTAATATGTTTGAACAATAAATCTTTATATATAATCAACAATCTATTTTTCAATTCCTAGAAATTCAAAAAAAAAAAAAAAGCATAGAAACCAATTCAATTTCTGTTTGTCTACAGATGCTATCTAGAGAGAGAAAGAGATGAGGAAGACATATCTTGGGAGCTGTCTATCCATCCTAAGCCACAGGCTAAATGAACAAGCTTTGTTTTCTGTACTTACTGTCTTTTCCTTTGTTTTCTCTCCTCCCCCTCAAAACTATTTTATTTTTTATTTTTTCATATTAATTATGAGGTATTTTCTAACTATCAATACATTTCTTGGTATAATATAATTTAATTATTTATTTATTAAATATATTATACCTTTTAATATTCTATAAACTTCTAATTAATTATAAAAACTTACTTAATTACGTAATCGGTATGAGAGAAGAAGAAGAAGAGCAAGGATTTTTACTGTAATATCATCTTTAAAATTTCATAATTTGATAATATATAATAACATCACAAAAATAAAGGTGTATAGGATATTTAATGCTCGTAACCATAACCAATTATATTTTTTATAATTAATTAAAAATTAAGATAATACAAAAATACAATATATGTTTAATACATAGAATTCCCTACTTACTCCACCCTTTAAAAATTTAATACAATCTTAAATCTGTTGTGAAAAGGAAAACATCAAAATTTATTTACTGAATTTTTGCTATAGTTTCATTTTTTTTTCTTTCTTTTTAATGGTACATACTTCAATAATAGAGTGTGACATGCAGTAGTTAATTAGTGACTAATGTTTTCAATTCCAATAAATTATAGAATTTTTTTTAATAATATTAACTTAATATTATTAAGAAGATGTGAATAAAGTCAAAAATATAGTGATCTAGGAAATTAAATGCATGTAAACATAACTAATTGGATTTTTACAATTAATTAAAAGTTTAGAAAATACCAAAATGTATGATATGTTTAATATATATAAAGTTGAATTAGATTATGCGAGAAAATATATTAACAGTTGGAATAAAATAATTTAGTAATTATCTTATAATTAACGGTTACATTTTATTTATTATTTCACAAATTTTAAAATTTAAATTACAATTCTTTACATTTATATAACTTAAACATTATCACGTGAAACACAAGTAATATTGTCTCAACTTTTTAAGCTTTTATATTTTAACCTTGAGAAGTCCAAAAAGTTGGGTAAAAAGTTGGGGATATTGGCTCAACTTTTTATATAATTGTTTTTACACTGATCCATTATATTAATGGTTGAGATTAAATTTTGACAATTAAGATAAGAAAGTTTAAAAAATTGTGATATTTTTTACCCATCATCATATTCTATATAATTGATTAATATATATATATAATTTTCCTTGAGTCACTTATAAGTATAACCCTTTTAGATATGCGAGCTTTAAAAAATTGGTAAAATGTTGGGGTATTCATCCTATCCTTAATATATATAAGGAAGACCAAGTGAGAAAGAGTGTTGGCCTCTCTAAAGTGTCAAAACAGTCACTCACTTAAATTAAGTTGTTTGGATTCAATTTGTAAAGTTTTAACATGTTAGTGTTTAGATTTTAACATTAGTATAATATTTTTCATACAAGAAATTTGATGAACTATATAACTTAGAATTTATAAGTCATAACATACAAAAACTTAATTTTCTAGGAGAAGCAAAATTAATTTAAATCATGATCACTAATGAATTAAAAAAAAAGGAGCTTGCAGACATTAATTTTTGAGTTAATGCATTATGGATTTTTCTTATAATGAGCAGTTGATTACAGTTAGCAACTTATTTTTAAAACATTTCATAGTAAAATTGAAAGATAATTTTTTTTAAAAAAATACTACATATCCCAAAGCATGTGTCCATGATAGTGTACTTTATAAGTCACGGGGCTTGTCAAGAATATATTGTATTTGCCTAAAAAAATAAGTTCTTTTTAAATATTTGAACCCTTTAATTTTGTTAAATGTTTTTTTTTCTTTTTTAATGTGGCATTAAAGTTAATTTTCTGTATTAAACAAATTATATTAATGAGATTCGAGTCTTAGTACCAGACAGGAATCTCAATTGATTTTGATAAATATCTATTTCTAAGTAAAATTAACAATTTAAGTGATTAGAAGAAACCAACTTGATAATATGTAATAGAAGAGATAGGTATAAATAGTATATGATATTAAAAGAATTATGGGTCGTAGTCTCAATATAATAAAATATATTTATATCGGTGAGTATTGGAAGTAATCGGGAAATAATTAACTCGTATGAATTTAAAATACTATAAAAATCATCATTAATATTTTTATATATTTATCATTTATCAAAAAATAAACTCACACAAACTTAAAATACTAGAAAAATTATTATTAATATTTTTATACATTTATTATTCTTTAAACATTCATTTTATATATAACATGTACCATTTATTAATAATTTAATAATTAATGATTTTATGGATTTTGAAGACATAATATATAACTTTGATATTACTTTAAAAATAATAAAACTTTTGAGAGTAAGATAAATCATAATTTCATAGGTTCTTTTTTAAAAAGATTTGCTTTGAGGGGGAAAAAATGTTAATATATTCTTTTAAAAATTAATGCTGCTAAAACTTATAACACTTCTTTTTAAAAATTTGTTGTTTCGAATTTTCTCTCATGGCATATTAAAAACAAAAAAGATCTTATGCTATTAAACTGGATATATCAAAAATATATATAATGAATGTTTATACTTAACTTAAACTATTTAAAAAAATAATAATAATGTAATGAAATTAAACATTCATTCATACGTACACGTCTCTTCGTTAAAGTGCCTTTGTCGAGAGCCCTACTTTCACAATACTAGGGTTATATTTAGATCTTTTTTCTGTTTAGTTGGAAAAGAAACCTTATTTGTTCCTAATTGATTCCATTTCCAGCAGAGACGTACTTTTTGTTAGTTTTCTTTATATATATATATATATATATATATATTAAAATTTGATAACTTCATTTGCCATAATTTTTATTTATAATAATAAGGATTAGTATAAATTATAATTGCATGTATATATAAAAGAATTAATAATTAGTTGCTATATATCCCTAGTTTTTGTTAAGAGTTTCTTTCATTTTATTAATTATAAATATTAATTATTATTTTTATATATTTATTTTAAGCATCTATTTTTTATTAAATAATACTCCATCTGATTTGAAATAGATGAGATAAAAAAAGACATGGTTGAACAATTATTTTAAAACAAAAACAGATTATTCCAAAAATATTCTTGGCAATATTGTATTGGTTAATTTGTCAAAAAAGGCAACGGAGAAATAGGTAGGGAGGTCCCAAATGCTTTCTAACCCATCATCAATTATTTTATGGTGTCACGTGTGTATCAAAGATGAGGAGAAAAGAAAAACAACAAAATTACAGAGTGAAAGAAAGAGGAATAAATGTTATTTTCTACCTCTTTGTTTTATACGGTTTTTGGGTGTACTATTAAGTTGGGATTAATAATTATTATAATATCAAAATTATATTTAATATAAATCAAAAATAAACTAACATTATATATATATATATATATATATATATATTTAATAATAAAACAAATAATATTTAAAATAATTAAATTAAATTTTATTTATTCTTATTTTTATATTTTTATGTGTTAAATAATTAAAAAGTAAAAATTAATGTTAATATTTTAAATAATAGAGTAACACATTGTATTAAAATTTAATTTTTTTAAAACTAAATATATTTTTAAATAACTATTAAAAATTAATAATTATGTGAAAACTATTACAGTTCATAACCGATTGTTATTATTCAAATATATCTAAAATTAGTATGAAATAATTATAATTATTAACATAAGTTACGTAACTACTATCAAGTCCAATTATCATGTATTATTTTTCAATATATTGCTATATATATCACAAATATGTGGACAAATTTGTTAGAAGTGTGGGCACCCTTATTACATAAAATGTAAATTTTTTGTCTACCTATTTATCAACTATCAGTGTCATACAAAATAGCACACTAAAAATAAGATAGATAAATTTCTTCCATTATTGTTAATTTATTATTAGGGTAATAAAGTTAGAGCACCTTCTTTTAATATAACATTTAGAATTCTTAGTATTTGTAGTGTAATTTGATAGATAAATGCCTAACTATTTGTTAGCCCTTTTATTCGAATACTACAATAAGTTGAATTATAAGTTTTATTAAAATTTAATTTTTATATCATTTTCTCTGTTATTAATTGTTGCAGTTGAGGTGTTAAATAAAGAAAATATTAATGAAGTATTAACTTATTTGGGATATCTTAATACAACTATTAAGACCTATTACTTATGACTTTTCATTAAAAAAAAATAGAGCAACTTATCATTTAATAAGTTTTTTATTGGATATGTGAAATCATTTTAACTTTTAATTAAAATATTTTATATTGAATAATGATATTATCATTATTTATTTTATTATTGTTATAAATTAATTTGAATAGTATTTTTTAATCAATTAAGAATTTTTCATCAAATTGATAGCAATTAATCAGTTTTAAAATATATTTTTTTGTCCAATCACATTTTTATTATTTTTAGAAATAATATTTCTTTAAAAATTCTTTTAAGTCGGCTTCCCATCTTTAGGTTTTTCTCACAAACTACATATCTGTCACTTTCACATAAAATTCGTGTTTTCTTTTCACGAATCTCGCGTCTTCATTTAAAATTTGTGAGATATAAGTTATAAAAATCATTGGTTTGAATTTCTTTTAAATGTATATTTTTGAATAATTAATATTGCATTTTGGGAAAGAAATATTATTTTTAATAAAATAATAAAGAAACCTAAGATGCGTGGGTGGATAAAAATACTCATTTAATATTAATCAAATGCTACATATTTTGTAAGAGTTGTCAATTAATTAAAAAAAATACCATTCAATTTAATTCAAAAAATCAAAGTAAATTAAATTTGAGTACTTGAATGATGAAAGTTAAAAAATGTGGTGACTTAGAATACGAAAGTAATTATACTCAATTTATGAAAGAAGGTTTGTGGAGTGCTGTAATTAATTGGGAAAAAATAATGAATACTCATTTATGGTAAAAAAATTAATTAAAAAAATCAATAATTATATTAGTATTAAACATATATTATAACGAAGATATCTTGTGTAAATCAAAGCAATATATTTTTCAGTATGTTAATAGTAAAATACCATTTAAAAATATTTATTTATGTAGTATTTGTTTTACAAGAATAGAAGAAAAAATAGTACAAAATTAAATAATTTAAAGAACACACCATCTTTGTACATAGGGCTCTGACCTGTATGTAAATAGCAATTGGAACAGGTGATGGTGATGGTCATTCGTGGTTGGCGATAGTTGTTGGTCGTCGTCGGCAATAGAGTTTAGGACTTCATAGATCAGTGGATAAGACTATGATTTTTTTTTTCTTTTACTTTAATTGTATGACATTAAGACTATGTTTATTTTTTTTTTTAAAATGTAAATAGGTTACGCTATTCAAGAGGCAAAAAGTCTTAATGTCATTCGTACCGCTCTGGGGAGCCTGGAGGACCAGCTTGAATTTTTCTAAGTATTAAATGTTCGGTAGGATTAGCCCTTTGTCTTCTATTGATTTAATCAATTTTTGTTGGCTTAGATTTGTTCATACACTAGTATGCTAACAAGGAAGAAGCTAACGATGATGGATGAACAGCCGCAAATGTATAAAGGGATATATTGCTCTGCAATGTGCGCTCTGCTCTCTGTATTAAATGTGCTTGAAAGGCAACTCAAATACCCCAAAAAGTATAAAACTTCCTAATATAAAAAGTGTAGTAATTCGATGTGTGCTATTCGGAATTATTTACCGGGAAATAAGTTGATATTATTACAAGTTAGACAGTTTTAAGTTATTATTAATTAGATATATGTTAAATTTTACTTCACAAATAAGATGAAATACTACGAATTAGACACTTATCTTATTGATTTAAGACGAGTTAGTCAGTTGTCTAATTCGATTCTTATCACGATGGTTATTAGTCGATTAAATATGATAAGTTGGATAATTATCTATTTTTATTCGATATTTGTCCGATTCAACCATGATTAGTAGGATTAACGATTTATCAATATTTTGCTAATGTTAAAAATAAGTTAAAAATATTGTATGAAAATGATCGAATGATTTAGTCTTGTGATTTCTTTTTATTTATAAACTTTATAAAATACAACAAAGTTACGAAATACAACAAAACTATCTATGGATAGCTATAGACTAGTGTAGACCGTTGTTTATGGACAATTGTGGACAACCATAGACTGTTGTCTATGGATAGTTATTTATAGCTAAAATGACTATGGATAGTCGTTGTGGACAACTAAAAAACGAATATGGACAGTAAATCACAACAAAGTTGTTATGGACAGCTACGTTGTCCATTGATAGCGCCCTCAAATTGATACGGGTTAATCAATAAGCATCAATTTACAACTTAGGAAACAATGTCGATGAGGAGTGAGAGCCTTGATGAAAATATCAACAATTTGTAGTTTAGTAGAAATATGTGGAAGAGTAATAACACGAGCATCAAAGGCTTTACGAATAGAATGACAGTCGACTTTGTTATGCTTTGTGCACTCATGATAGACAAGATTGACCATAATCTGAATAACACTTGTATTATCGACATATAAAAGGTGTAGGATCGATCTTAGAGAAGTCTAAATCAACTAGCAAACCTTGAAGCCAAATAATTTTGAAACAAGCGAGAGATATTGCTCGGTACTCAGATTCTGTAAATGACTTAGAAACTCTATCTTGCTTCTTACTCTTCCAAGAGATTAATGCATTACCTAAGAACATGCACCAACTAGTGATAGAACAATGTGTATCAGCACAACCAACTCAATCAGCATCGCTATAAGTAACAAGACGAAGAGAATTTACTGTAGGAAAGAATAAGCCACAGGTAGAATTGCCTTGAACATAGCATATGATCTGACATATAGCAACCAAATGAACATGACGAGGAGTTTGAAGAAATTGGTTGACTTGCTATAAGAAATAGTTGGTCTAGTTATGGTGAGATAGACAAGGCTACCCACAAATTTTGGGATTAAGAAATAAGTCACGCTTCTCTTTATGAAGCTTGATATTTAATTCCATGGTAGTATTGACAATGGTAGCTTCCTGTAGTTCAACTATAGCCACCAAATCATTAGCATACTTGTGTTGATTGAGTGAAATACCATAGGGGCTACGATACACCTCAAAACCAAGAAAATGTGTAAGAGACCTAAGATCTTTCATATGAAAGGATTGTAAGAGATGAGTCTTGAGCTAGACAAGTAAAGTAGAATCAAAATTAGTGATCATAATATCATTAACATAAACCAAAAGGATAACAATACCAATGTCTGATTTTTGAAGGAATAATGAAGTATCATACTTGCTCTATGTGAAATAAAATTGTAATTAAGTGGTTTGAAATATTTAAAACCATGCCCATAGAGCTTGTTTGAGACCATAAAGAAAGCAACAAAATTTACACATATTAGAGGTTGGAGAGGAAAACAATCCCGAAGATGGTTTCATATAAATACATTATTTAAGATTTCCGTGAAGGAAAGCATTCTTAACATTCATCTGATGTAGTGGCCAATCATTAGAAACAATACGAGCTAGAATCGTTCGTTTAGTAGTCATCTTAGCCACAGGAGCAAAGGTCTCTTCATAATTAACACCATATTATTGTTTGTTCCCAAGGACAAAAAGCCGAGCTTTATAACAATCCAAAATTCTATCAGAGCAAACTTTGACTGAGTAAACTCATTTTCAATCCAAAGGAACTATAGTAGAAGGACAAGACTTAATGTCCCAGGTATGATTGGCCTCTAGAGCAACAATTTCTTCATGCATAGTTTGGCACCAACAATCATGTTTGACAGCATGTGAGTAACATGTGGGAATATCTAAATTGGACAATGTAGTAGTAAAAGCTTAAATAGAATTTCTAGTAGAAAAACCATACCTTTTCCTAGGGTATAGACACTTGAGAAGAGTGACGTACCAAAGCCTCTAGAGGTTCTACAACTGATTGACTCTGGTGCATGGTAGGATCAAAAATTGGGTGAGCCACCGGAAGGGACTGTGGGTGACATTGTCTTGTATACACCATTTCTAGTTTGAAGTGAGAACTATTTTAAGGAAAAGCTAAGAACTTGTGCTCAAAGGATGGAAGGACTACAATAGAAGGAGAGGGCACAAAAGATACCAGAAAAAAATATTGATTTTCAAAGAAAATAATATTCTTAGAAATGTGTGTTCAATGTAATGTAGGATCATAGCAAACAAATCCCTTTTGACACACATTATATCCTAAAATACACATATAATAGATTGAGTAGATAATTTATATCGCTCATGAAGTGGTAAATGAACAAAAAAATATACAAGCAAAGATATGAAGATTATCATAACTAGGTTGTTTAGCAAACAACCAAAAATAGGGAGACTCCATGTGTAAAACTTGGGAAGGTAAGCAATTAATCTAGTGAGTAGCAATCTTTAGAGCCTCAACCCAAAACATGGATGAAACAGAAGATTCTAACAAGAGAGTACGTACCATATCAAGAAGATGATGTTTTTTGCGCTCGGCTACTCCATTTTGTTGAGGAGTAGCAGGACATGAACGTTGATGGATAATACCTTTAGAAGCCAAGAATACCTAAAACTCAATGGAAAAATATTCACCACCAAAATATGTATGTAATGTCTTAATATTTATAGAAAATTGATTTTCAACGTATGCTAAAAACTCGATGAAAGTACGAAAAACCTTAGATTTAGAGCAAAGAAAATAAACCCAAGTGAATATGCTATAATCATCAATGAAAGTCATATATTATTTAAATTTTTCATGTGAAGTAATTGAGGAAGGTCCTCAAACATCATTATGAATAAGATCAAAGCAGTGAGAAGCATTACTAGTATGCAAAGGAAATGGTCGAGTTTTGCTTTTACCAAGTTTACAAGAATCACACTCAAGAGGTAAAGAAGAACATTCTTTATTACCAAGAAAGCCTGAGTTCAATATATGAGATAAGATTTAAGTATTAGGATTGCCTAAACGATGATGCCACATCATACTCAGATCAGGAATATTATTACAAGAAAAAGACTTAATAAAAGGAACTAGATAAAGTGTTGGAATAGGTAAAAGTAGTGGAAACAAGCGTCCCACTTTAGGTCCCTTCATAATCGGCTCCCCTGTTACTTGGTCCTGCACAACACAACCATCGCCAGAAAAGTTAACAGGATAATTGTTTTCAACTAATTGACCAAAAAAAGTGAGATTTGTAGAAAGTTGAGGAGTAAGAAACATATCGATAAATGTAGAAAAATTATTTCCAAAAGAATTGATTGGCAAAAAATTGCCATTGGAAGTTTGAATGGTAGATTGGCCAACATAAGTCCAAACATGACACAAAGTTGTGGGAGTATTCGTCATATGATTAGAAGCCCCCGAGACAAAGTTATGGGAGTATTCATCATATGATTAGAAGCCTCCGAGTCTATATACCAAAGTGTAGTAGAATTTTTACCTTGAAATCTCATTTGTAGATAATGCTAAAATTAGCATCTGTTGCACCATTTTAGAAGTGCAATAAGTTATTGCAGGAGGTGAAAGATTAGGATAAGCACTTGAGGAAGACCTATGTGCTACAATAGTCGTTATTAAAACAATAGCAATAGAAGTCTGAAATGCTTGGGCCTGACGATTCTGAGGGAAAATATGGCATTCTTTGATAATATGACCATTTTTCTTGCAATAAGAACAATATTTTTTAGGACAATTGGTAGCAAGATGCCCATATTATTTGTCGTAGAAACATTGCAGATTTTTAGAAGGCATAGGTGATCCACGTCCTTGGGCAACATAAGCCATAGTTTCTGTCATGGAACTACCATGAGATTGTTCCAAAATAGCTTGAGTACTAATATGTTGTTCTTTGTGAAGTAACTCATTAAAACAAATATCAAGAGAGGGAACAAGAGATCTGTTCAATAAAGAAGAGCGAACTGATTCATATTCCGAGTATAATTTCATAAAAAATTGATCATGTTGGCTAGTCTTGTGAAGATTCCAAATAGTTTATACAACAGCAACAGAACATCTGTTGTAACTAAATTAGCATATTCATGCCAAAATGCCAAAAATATCGAGTAATAGTCCTAGATGGAAAGACTACCATGTTGACATTAGTCATGAATTTAGTTACTAACTTAATTTTATTTTTAGTAGTTTATTCCGTAACTAACTTAATTTCCTTTTCTTTTAAGTTTTTTTATGTACTAAATTTAATTCTTATTTTAACTTTATTTTATTTTTAGTTATTAATTTACTAACTTAATTTCTTTTTGTTATTTGTTTTTGTTTAGAATTTCTTTATACTAACTTTTAACTCTTATATAATATATTTACTTTTATTTTATTTTATTTTATTAACTTATCTATAGTTATTTATTTATGTATTTGCTTATATCTATTTTCTATATTATTATTATTTATTTATTCTGACTTTTATAATTATTTTTAGTTTTTAGTTTTTAATTCAATAATATTATGTTATATATATAATTGAAATAATAAAAATAATTGAAACTCATGAATGTTGGGTCTCTAGAATTCCTTGTTATCAAAAAGGGATTAGGATGAATGCTTAGTAATAATAAAAATTGGAAGTTAATACCTATTATAATAAGATAACTAAGGGAGTGAGTTTAGGTGTGTGTGTATATATAGCCGTGACATAACCTTTTTCTAGCATGATATCGGACTCTCGTGATAAAATTGGATTGAAAATTTTATTTTGAGTTACGACGTGAACATTTTGTACGTTGTTATAGATGGGTACTTATTTAAATACGCTAAGTTATATTATTGTTCGCGTCACTTTTGTCTCGTGATGAATTTATGATCGGCATATAAATTATGTGCGTAATGAATACACAAGTATACGTATAGTAACAAGTAATATAATAATAAGTAAAGATCGTTCCTCCGGACATTATTTTATTATAAATTAATTTTTAAAACTAAAAATAATAAAAATCAATTTTTTTAGTGTTTTTATATTTTAGGAAAGCAAAATTAAAAATAACTAAAAATAAATATCAATAATTAGTTAAATCATATTTGTGACTAAAAAGATATATGAGAAAATATCTAGGAATACTTAATCCCTCAATTTTCTAAACATACGAATCTCTAAAATCCCTCCAATATAATTATCAATTAATTACATGATCAATTGAATCTAATATAGCATGTATTCTTCTCTCAAGTAAACTACACATCATATAGTAATTAATTTAATCACTCTCTCATGCTAATTAAATTGTATATTACTCATTAAATTTATCAATTATATATTACATACATAAGAATCATACATCTCTACCTAGAAACTATGCATGTTATTTAATCAAGACAAACAATTAAATAATTCTCTCAAATCTATTTAATTATCTCTATAGATAAATTGTTGGCCAAAAAATTAATAGCAAGAAAATCATATTAAATAATATAAATAAATTAATATTATAATTGAGAAAAAAAATTATATCATCACATGGTGAAAATTGAGTGCATAAAATCCCTAGATTAATAAATTAATTACACATAATTGTGTTCATAAAACTCATATTTTTCATAAAAAAAGACATAAAATTGATAAAGAAAAGAGTAGAAGAAGAAAAACAATAAATCTCTTGAATTGTGGAATTAATTTCCTCTTGAATCTCCACCAAAATTATGAGGTTTCTTAAATTTTTCTGTATTTTTCTCTCTTTTTAGATGTAAAAACTGACCTAACTTATTCTAATGGAGGCTAATTAGGGTTTATGGAGTGATTATGGGCTTAAATAAAGCTCAGGTAAAATTTGAACCATCTGATCAACTTTAGATCAAGGGCTACAATCAAAACAAACAAAACTAACAGTTTTAGCCAATCACAGCATGACATGTGCCATTAGAAATTCATTGGGAGACCAGTCATAGTCAACGCTCGTTGAGTCAAAAACATGTGGCGTGACATGATTCGCGGAAATAGATGGCGTGGTGCACGAGTGGAACGTATAGAGTAATGGCCTGGTAACACGTGCCATGACGTTGACCAATTTCCAAACTTAGATTGAATGTCGTGCTGACACATGGCGCGTGTTTCATCCTCTTCACATACGGTGCAATGTGATTCTCTCTTCGTGCTTATGTGGCTTGTCCAGTCAGCTCCTCTGCTTGCGTGGTATGCCACAGGGTAGCTTTTGATTGGTCATGCGTTAAAATTTATAAAAAATACAAAAAATTCCAGAAAACTTCCAAAAATTATATTTTCACTCATCTTCACTAAAAAGTTTATATTTTAATTTTTTTTACCATAAAAATACTATTTATTAAATAAAACAAGTAAATATTAAGTAAAAAAAGTGCACTAATGACTCTAATTTCATAGAGTCGTCAATTTCTACACTAAAAATCCCAAAAAATGTGTTTCAAATCAAATATACACAAATTTTCTCTTCTTCTTCTACAAACCTTATTTTCTTACGTCCCAAATACAAATAATTCTAAAGCTATCTTCAACTAGAAGTTTTAAAATCAATATCACTATTGGTGATAAAAATGAGGTAAATGTTAAATTAGACCTAGGTGTAGGTGTTAATTTAATGTCTTATTCATTATGCTTGAAGTAAGTGGTGGGTGAACTAAAACCCACAACCATGTCCTTAAAATTAACAGATAAATCTCAAATATATCTAAAGGGCATGGTAAAGGATTTAACTATACAAGTAGATAATATTATTGTGTCTATTGATTTTGTAATTGTAGATGTGCAACAAACTCAATGCCCCCAAACTCCATGACTTGGGGGCATTAAGTTTACTAAAATGGAAGTATCCTAAGCAACATCTTGATAAGATGTTAAAATAGCTCTTGATGGAAGTAAACTTAACGCTTTTGGTAATATTATTTCTTTTATTTTAATTTAGTTGTTTTTATTTCTTATTTTTATTTTGTTTTATTTTTGTATTATGTTACATTTATTGTAATTTATTTTATTTTATTTCCTATGAATATGAAACAATATTTATTTTATTTAGAAATGTTAAATTTACAATTGTTTGTTAAGATATGATTTATAAGAAGTACACAACATTCTATTTGTATGGTAAAACCAAATTAGATGATGGATACACCTAACCAACCACATTATTACTTGATCATATTGAGCTAAGATAAATGGGTAAATTTTTTTATCTTTATCTTTAATTTACATTTAATCCATCGAGGACAATATAGATTTTAGGTTGGGTGGTGGAAGAAAAGTTATACATGGATTTAAGTATTTTTAAATTTTTTTATTAAACATGTGTGTGTATTTATTTGCTTTTTATTTAGATTCATTTTTAGTTATTTAGGGATATTTATGTTCAATATTACTTTTTTTATAAAATTATCATACTTTTAGTTGATTTAAAGCTAATGATAGAGTCTTTTACACTGTTGAACTAGTATCATAAATACATAATGGAATATTATGATAATTAATTTTTTTGTCATAGTTTGTGTTTTATGCTTAAATGTTTATAATAAGAATTAGTGTATAGGAATTAAATAGTGAAGATTGCCTTGTGAGAATATTTTGAGCCTATAATCGTTTTATTCTAAGTGATCATATTTTTTTTACTCCTTTAAATACCCTTCTTATTAATTCAAATTGTTAGATGATTTCTATGAATTTTGCATTGAATGTTAGAATTTTTTAACATATGATGAATTTCCATGTACTTATTTGTATTGTTTAAATTGAATGACTTAAGTAGAAATTGAAAGTGTATGTTTATTTCATTTATGTATGACTTTCAAGAAAAAGAGATATATCTAGGATTTCCTAAAGCCAATACAAAATAGTTAAAAATTAACCACTAACTAAATACACATTTGTACATGGGTCTATTCTCTAAAAAAAGAAGAAAAAAGAGAGTATGTAAAAAAGATAGAAAAATAAATAGTAAAACTAAATAGTATGGCCCAAAAGTTCTTCGAAGTTGTGAGAATGGTTATTACAAAAGAAAAATAGAAAATAAATCCCCTTGAAGTCATTGCATAATTCATCTTAAAGGCACATATTTGAAATTATTTCTTAATGATTTTAATTGACGTATGAGAATAGCATTTGATTTATGTAGAAAATAATACATAGATAAACAAGTTAATAATAAAAATATTTAATTAGAAATTAGAAATACATAAATACAAATATGTATAAATTCTAAATACAACATTTAAATAACATAAAACAAAAATAGTATAGAAATAATCAAGATCAGTGTATCACACAGTATCCTTAAGATAATTTTTTTGACTCACCATGAATATTTGAGAATTATGAAAAAAAATATAATTCAGGATACAACTATCAACTAGCAGCAAATAACAGTATTTACTACTCCAATAAATTTTGATGTGTATGAATTTTATATAAAGACATATAACTCTAGAATAATAACACAAAAATTGAAAATGATTTTTTTTACTCATCGTGAGTATTTGAGAATTCTGAAAAATATTTTTCTAGATACAACGGTCAACTAGCAGTAAATATATACCATCATTTACTACTCCAATGAATTTTGATGTGTCTCGATTCTATAGGAAGGAAATCAACTCTAGAATGATAACGCAAAAATTGAAAATGATTTTTTTTCCTTCCCAGATTTTCCTTATTGTCTCTTCTTTTTATGTTTTTTCTTCCTTCTCTTTTTGTGTATCTTTCTTTCAATATATATATATAATCATAGAAAAAAAAGGAAACAGATTTGTAAGAAACCGAAAAAAGGAATTAAGAAATAAAAGAAATAGATATAAACATTTAAAAGAGTTAAAAGGTAAATGGAATAAATTTTCATTCATCGGAAAATTACCTCTTTTTTTCATTTGTTGGAAATTTTTTCCAACAATCCCCCATATGAATGAAAAAATGAAAGATTTTTTAAAAGGAACGACTCAAATTAAATTTGATACTAATATAGAGTTCAATGGTTCGAAAACTGCATAGGATAGATAGGTGTTACCCTTTGAATCTTCCCTTGTAAAAATATATTTAACTTATAGGATGACCAATAGATGCAATATTCTTGAACTGTTTTACCATTTATATAAACAATGACATACTTTACACAGTAATCTTTCCTAACACAATTTATTTATCACTATTATGTTTGTTTTGTCCATAAATATACATATGGTTCTATGAGAGTTTCTAAAGAATTTAGCCCTACATAATTCTCTTTTAAAATGGCCACACTTCTCTCTCACATAGGTGATCTCTTATTTATAAGAGTAATCTGCAAAGAGTAAGCTATATATTTTGTTCGATTTTCTCTTCATAAGACTCATTAAAAGCTTTAGTTTACCCTGTATCATATGGGTATCATTATTTTCATCATAGGAATAGACTTGAGGGTAAACCCTCATAGTGATCTCACAAAGTATTTACAAGTAGGTTATCCCTTTGAATTTAGATATCAGGATCTCTAGTCAATTAGGTTCGATTTCCTTCTCAAATCCTTATTCATTCAAGGCCTTCAGTCCCATTCTCGGTGACTTATTAACTAGTTCTCGATTTACAAACCTTTGGTTAATGGATCCATTATATTATACTTTTGACTTCACATTTTCAATTAAGATAACCTCAATTGAGAGTAGTTGTCTAATGGTATTATGTCTACGATGTATATGTTGGGACTTACCATCATACATATTTCTATGTGCCCTACCAATAGCATATTAAATATCACAATGGATGCATATTACAAGCATAGACCTCACCCACTTGGGAATATCCTCTAAAAAATTCTTTTTCCATTCAAATTATTTACCACATTTATCCAAAGTAATGAACTTAGATTCCATTGTAGACCTAACAATGCATGTCTTTTTAGAGTATTTCCATGAAACAACTGCACCACCCAGTGTGAATACATATCTACTAGTAGAATTTGAGTCTTTCATGTCATATATCCAATTTGAATCACTATACCCTTCTAATAAAGTGATATATCTTGTATAATACAGTCTATAGCCAAGTGTGTATCTAATCTTAAGTATCTAAGTAATAACTTTCCATTGATTAAATCCTGGATTGTTGGCATATGTACTTAGTTTACTTACATCGTAAGTTATATTTGGTCTTTGTACAACTCATCAAGTACATAAGACTTCCTATCACTTTAGAATATTGTATGGACATGCTCCAGCTCAACCCTTCATAAATAATCATACTTATCTTAGAAGATTAATAACATCTTAGCTTGATTATTCAATTCAAATTGAAAGGCATTCTAATACTTACAAAATAGGGGATCACTAATAGTTCAAGTAAGACAGGTCAAAGGAAAAGTAACTTTGAATAAATCCTTAACAAAACAATGGTAGTATTTGGTTAACCCAAGAAAACAACATATTTCTGTTATATTTTTAGGTCTTTCCCAATTTACAATTGCTTCCACCATTTGTGGATCAACGTATATGCCTTCATTCAAAAATACATGTCCGAGAAAAACTACACTATCAATCCAAAATTGGCACCAACTAAATTTTGCATATAATTTCTTGTCTTAAAATTTCTAAGACAGTTTAAAGGTGTTCTTCATGTTCCCTCTCATTACGAGAGCACACCAAAATTTCATCAATAAAGACTAACAAATTTATCTAAGAAATGTTGGAACATAAGATTTATTAAAAATCCATGATTGCTACTGGAGCAATGGGAAGTCCAAATGGCATGATAAGAAACTCATAATGCCCATAACAGTTTCTAACTACAGCAATTAGTACATCAAAATTATTGATGCGGAATTGGTGATGCCCTAACCTTAGATAATTTTTAGAAAATACCTTTACACCTTTCAATTGATCAAACAACTTATCGATACTAGTTAAGAGGTACTTGTTATGTATAGTCACCTTATTAAGCTGCCTGAAATCAATATACAATCTCATGGTGTCGTGTTTTTTCTTCACAAAGAGAATAGGAACACCCCAATGTGATACACTGGGTTTAATGAAACCTTTCTCCATCAACTCTTGTAATTGAGTTTTCAATTCTTTTAACTCTTTTGAGGCATACTATATAGGGCTTGAAATATTGGGGTCTTTTCTGGTATTAGGTCGATGGTGAACTCAGTCTCACGATCCGGTGGTAACCATGAAAGTTTGTCTAGAAGGACATCTAGAAATTCATGAATTATTGGAATATCTTCCAACTTTATTTCACTTACTTGAGTATCATTGACATAAGCTAAATAAGCTTTGAGACTCTTTCTAAGCAATTTGGAGAATTTTACTTTCTTTAAGAAAGGTTATTTCTACCTTTTATTCTATAATAGGGTAGTGAGAACATGAGCTAATTCATAGATAGGGTATGTTATCTCTTATACATTATTTTGAACAAGAGTAACATTTTCTACATGTGGTAAATCTTCTTCAATACTTGGGTGTTGTGACACCCTAAATGGGTCGGTATTCACTGGTTTTGCATTAACATGTGCCTCTACTATGGATTCTACATGTGTGCCAGTGTCACTATCATCTCTCCAAATAGCAGCTAGTTTATTACAGAGAGGTCTCTTAAGACATGTATGACCTCAGCCACTTGGAGGAATACTTCTATCTAACCTGTAAAATAAAGAAAAAAAACATCAATAAAAGAGTATTGGTGAACTTATTACCAATCTAACCATAATAGACTCAAGCAACTCTAATACCGAATTATTAGGACTTTTCCCAGCTCAACTCTTCCTAAATAATCATATTTATGTTAGAAGATTAATAATGTCATAACTTACTTATTTAATTCAAATTGAAAGGCACTCTAACACTTCTGAAATAGGGTTGCTAATAGTTGATTGTTGCATTTTTAATAGTTTAGGGTACTTCTAAACCTATTATTGTAATTTCAAATGTTAGTTTTGGTAGAAATGTCTAAATTCATTTATATAAAAAATATACAAAAACTAGACATTTAAATATTGAAAATAACATATCAAACACTTAAATATCACATGGAAAACCCTCTCAATCCATAGAATATCGATTAGTTTTAAAATGATTTTTTCGCACAATTTCAACAGAACATACCTTTAATTACAACTACATCAAACCACAACTAGGTTCAAAAATAAAAGTACAAGTAATAGATAAAGTGCATAAACTGATACAATAGCCAAGGAAATAGTTCAAACATACTCATGCCCATAATGTTTATACAAAAAGTCAAGTTTGAGAAGAAAAGTAAAGCCACTAAGTATATACACTTTAGTGGGAAAATACATCAAGTCCAGAACTTATTTTGACTCCTCATAGCTATAGACATTCACACAATTCCCAGAAGTCTAGAACGTATTTTGACTCATCCTAAGCTATGAAGATTCACATAATTCCCAGAAGGCACACACCCAGGAGGTGAATGTGGTCCAAGAATGGCCTACAACAGAAGTTTAGAAAGGTCATTTATATACACAGCTAGGGTTTTCGTCTGTATATATCATCTCATTCTAAGGATCCAAATATAATGATAATCATATATAGACAAAAATTAGCATATGATGCTATACATGAAGAATCTACATAGGCCACAAACAACACCCTACTATGATAGAAGGATAAATAGCGATTCACTAACACTTTTATTCTAATAAGAATTGTGTTTGTAGGTACTTAGGCCACGTATGGCCATATTTGGAAGATTTGATAAGCTAGAAAGTCTGATATCAAATCAACAATCATGTTTGATCCATCTTGACTATAACAAGTCTAGGGTCCTCAATATGAAATCACTAGAGGATAAGCATAAAAAAATCCTTAGTACGACACCACTTGGCGTTGAACATAATAAAATCCTCAGTGCCCAACTAGGGCATACACCCCTATTAAAGCAATTAATAAGAGGCATCCTGCTAGGTGAGATATGTGCTTAGAGCCCAAACTATCAAATGTTCCACAAAAGCTGAGGCACATTAAGTTATAGATAAGACACACCCTAATCATAGGCTATGTAGTACAAATTACAAACAATACAAAGAATAACTTAACTTGATCTAATTGCCTCTTAATTGACCATAGACCTTGAAAATGGGCCATGGCTTGAGAGCTAGGACACCTAAGGACTAAGTGAAATAAAATCCTTAGTAACTAGCTAAGGTATACACCCCTATTAAAGTAATGAATAAGAAGCATCCTGATAGTAGAGTTCTACGTTTTTAATACAAGGCCACCAAATAGTCCACAAAAGCTGGGCGCATTAAGTTACAGATTAGATGCACCATAACCATAAGCTCTGCATTCTAGACGACAACTAACATGAAAAACAACTTAATGTGGTTCCTATCGCCCTTTAATTGGCCATAAATTAGGGGTGGATAAATAAACTAGTAAACCAGACCGAATTGAAAAAATGGATTGCACTCGAAAATTCGATCCCTTGTTTTTACTAATTTTGGTTTGATCATGTTTACAATATTTAGGATTAAACTTGATAGGATCGTTATGATTAATATATACATAAAATGATTATTATTTGACATAATATGTGATATAACTCATTGGAAAGAGGAAGCACATATGATCTTGGTCTCTAGTTTGAGTATTACGCATTACTTTTACTTTTATAATTATTTCATTGAAGTAAAAATATAAAACAAAAAACAAAATACCAAATTGCACATGATAAGTGTTGAACCCAAGGTGCATCTGATGTAAGAAAATAAAATCAACTAACAAGCTACAAAGTCAATGATGTAGTTGTTGAACATTTAATTATAACTATATATTTAACTATTTAACTGTAAACGAACTGGACTATGTCGATTTTATCTGTCTAGTCTGGTTTGGTAAGCATAAAAACTTTGGTGTGATTTTAATAAATTTTTAAAAAATTAGACCGGAATCTACCCTTGCCGTAGATCTTAAAAAAGGGTCATGGCTTGAAATCCATGCCGCCCTAGGTCTAGGAATCATTTAAGATTCCTACACCATGTCAAAAATGTATATTTAGGTTTATGGGATTTCAACAATTCATGCACCCTTTCCAAGGTAGTGAGTAAGAACCATCTTGACAAGTGAGCTTTGGGCTTTAGGGCCCATGTTACAAAACATGTCACAAAGCCCTATTCGTTACCTTTCTAGGTCATGCTATAGTATGTGTCCTCCTTGAGAATGGGCATCCATTGAGATGTATCTTAGTGCACCCTTCTTCGTCAAGTACCTTCATAAAGGTTCGAGGGCATAATTTATTACAGTATATCAGAATACTAGTCATACTAGAACTCAAGGCGATCAAGATATGATCTCCACTTCCTAGAGTCTTCTCTAAATTCAATTCATTTCATTCCAATGAGAAATGGGAGTGAAAGAGTTAGAAAAAAGGTTACAAAAAAAGCTCAAATGTTAGAGAATATGGATACCTATAAGAACAATACCAACACTCCCTACATTTATACAAATCCTTCTAGAAAGAAGGAAGTCATATCGCCAAAAGATCCTAGAACTATAATTGTAGACATAACCAAATGGATCAAATCAAATAGAACGACTAGATCCATAAATCGATTTTGACCTCCTCGATTGAAAATTCACCAATAAAAAAGTTGTAGGCCAAAGGACTACTAACCAGGAATGGGTCAGCCAAGATGTCACCGACAAGGACATCACTACCGAGGACTTTCCTAACCACGACTTTGTCGGCCAGGACTTTGTTGGCCATAAACTTGTGCTACACACACAAACCCATATCTACCTTGACATTCATCCATGGCTAAAAACTTTACCCTTGGTGGTAGGAAAGTAATCCAAGTACAACTTCCATTTTTTGGGAAGATAGAATGTAGTTAAGGATGAGACTTCAAAAGCTCAGATAAGTCTTTTCACTCACATATTTTCTACCCAGATCTGAAGAGTCTAGTCAACATAATCGACAAGATATAAGGTGAAAGACATCATGAAACCCCAAGGTTGTCTTCATAAGTGCCAACATTGACTTCAACAAACTCTCTAACTAGGAGCCTAATTGAAAATATGGAAACTTTGCCAATAATAGGAGGTTGTCATGCTCTTTTTGAGTAGCTAGACATGGCATAAAGTCCCTCGCTTAGGCAAGTAAAAATCACACAAGATTGTAAAGGGTCATAAACTCGAGTATCGACAGAAATTATAAGTAGACTTTCTCACATAAGGGGTTGATGTTAGGTATAATTTTGTAAACCCTACATGGTAAGTAAAGATTGGTACAATCAACAAATAGATTTAATGGCCAAACCTAATAAGCATTGAGTCATCAGATAAGTATGACTATGATATAATTATCCTAAAGTGATAAAAGCCAAATAATTATCCATTAATTATCATAAAGAGATAATTAAGAATATATGTATACAATTCGACAACAAGTCAATCTTATTTATGCAAGGTTTAACAATCAAGTTAATTATTTCCTCTATATATACTCATATATATACATAATCTCAAGGAGCTAGATATAGATCCTTTCACGTAATAGAGAATTACAACCAAATACTTTTTTTCCTCATAATCACATAACGAGATCGTAGATCTCCTCTAGAGTTCATCATTTTGTTCTTGGTTTAAGTATTTGAAGGCCAAAAACCATCCCTATACATGGTGATCCGATGTCTTAATGATTTATTTATCTCACAGATCCATGAATAATAATTCGACCAAATTTTGACAAAAATTGACATCAATAAAAGATTTATGAAAATATGACATAAATAAAAATATATAAATTTCATAAAATGAATATAATATAAAAAAAATAACCTTAGAAAACCATGGTTAAAATGCTCATTTTTCACGCCATAATCACTTTTCACAAACAACAACCTATCTTAAAAACAAAATTAAACTCGAATGTTCAATATATTTCTTATATTAAGTTAAAGGGATTATTTAGTTTCTTTCAAAAAAAAAACATAATTTGTTACTTTTATTTTTGTAAGAATTATTTTTATTAATATTTTAAATAAAATAATATTATTTTCTCAATGTTTTATTTTATTGATAAATAAAAAAAGAATAAAAATAACTTTTGGCTATAATATTTTAACATGAAAACTATTAAATATTAAATGAATAATTAAATTTTTATTATAAAATTATTAAAATATTAAATAAATAGTCAATTTTTTACTTATTAGATATTTTTTACAAAATACTAAATACTAAATAATAATTTTATAAAGTAGGAGAATAATTGACATAATCTATTAATATAAGAGATTTTTATGAACCTAACATTATATTATATAATTTTTTTGTTTTCCTAACTTCAAAATTATAAGAAATTATAGATAGGTGATGGAATGAGTTAATTTTGTGATCTATGACCAATTAATATTGCAGATAGACATTGTAAATTATACACGAGGATGCAAATAACACTCTTTTATGTAATACTTCATGCACTTAACTCTTTCAATGACACGTATTATTTTAATTTGATTTCATATTCTGTAGGAAAGTAATTTCAGATGAAAATAACAAACGTCTATTTAAGAAAAGTAATTTTAGGAAAGTGGCCGAAGTAGTATAAAGGAGAGTTACGTTAAGTACGAAGTACCAACCATTACTTCACTACAACCGATAATTTAAATAAAATTAATTATATTTTATGTTATAATATAAAAAAAAAATATTTAAAACATTTATAGCATCAATAATTATATTTATATATTATAGACATAATTATAACTTTAAAATATATAATTATATATTTTTATTGTTATTTATATGTTATATCTATAATTATAATAAAATAAATATTTTTATGAATTATTTCATTTAATGTTTTATCGGGAAAAATTTAATTTACTCATTTAAATAATTATAAGTTAGTAAAGTGTAAATTTTATTATTTAATTGATTTGGTATACAACTACAATTTTCTGACATAAATAATTGTTTTTTAACAAATGTGTATTCGTGATATTCAGCCAATCAGCATTTACCACCATTTGTAAACAAATAAACATAAAAATTCCAAAGAGAAAAGGGTTTGAAAGAATGAACAAAGATGACGAAAACCCAGAAAAGGGAAGGTCCGAATCAAGGAGAGCACCCTCATGGAAGCAAAATTGTTTGGCGAGCTTTCACCGTGATCTGATGGCTGGAGCATTTATGGGTGGTGTGGTGCACACGATTGTTGCCCCAATTGAAAGAGCCAAGCTTTTGTTGCAGACCCAAGAAAGCAATCTTGCTTTCAATATTAGTGGTGGTGGTCATAGGAAATTCAAGGGAATGATTGATTGTATTCTTCGTATAGTTAGAGAAGAAGGCGTTCTTTCTCTCTGGAGAGGCAATGGTAGCAGTGTTATCCGATATTATCCTTCAGTTGCTCTCAATTTTTCTCTCAAGGTACACCCTCGTCACTTTTTTTTATGTTTATTCTTTGTATTTTTTTTCCTCAATATTTCTTCTTTGAATTTCTATTTCTTGACTTTGCATTTTCTCTATTTGTATTGTGTTGGGTTCTTGAACATTTTTTTATATATGGGATTTGAATTGTTATGCATATGCCTATTTCTCTTCTGAGAATATTTGCTGGTGTTTTTTTTTCTTTTATATCGCAAAAAAAATTAATGACGAAGTATTTCAGCGGGCTAGACTGATAATAAAATATCCTGTTATTTACATGTAACAGTAAAAAAAAATGATAGGTTAGCATGCTTTGTAACTTAAAGTCACAGTTTAATTCTTAGTATACCCAATGTCATCCCCTTTGACGGAAAAGACAGAGAGAAAGACAAAGATTGCCATTAGCTGAAAGTGAGTCTATAAGCACTAAAACAACTGTAAATCTAATTGATTTAGTGTTTAGAGCTTAGTGTCTAGTATTTAAAGTTTAACGTTTAGCGACTAATTAAGGAATATTATTGGTATGTAAATGTTTTTCTTCTTATATGTTTTCTACTTAATGATCCCTATTTTTATCTATTTTATTCTTTGTTGTAAATAACTTCTATATAATCTCAAACTCGCTAGAGAGAGCTACATTCAAATATACATAGTAATAGTATTTTAGTTTTATGTAGGTCACCCTTTATAAATCTTAGCCCATACTTTATACCATATTTATGTAAGGAAAAAGGTAACAAAATCTGATACCTTTAATAAAAGTACAATTTAGTCCTATATTTATTAGCTACCACAACACAAGTCTAAAAATGATAACATAAGTCTATTTTTGCCAAAAACATAGGAGATTATAAGTCTCATTACCTTTACAAAATAGACTTCCGTCACTCTTTTTGTAAAAGTAGTGGACTTGTACAATCACACCTAATAGATACGGGTTTAAAGTACACTTTCGTTAAAGGTAACGAACTTAGTTAACCCTTCATCCTTTATATAGTTTATGTTCAATCGCATAATATAACCTTTTTTACAAATGAATTCATTGAAGTAACGGAGTTAGGTAATCCTTCATTTTTTTTATAATTTATGTTTAATTGACCTAATATAACCCTTTTATAAATAAAGTTTCATTTTTAATTCCCCCTGTTATAATTAAATGCACCTCTCTTATATCAGTAACCCTACATCTAAGTGATTTTTCGTCTAAAATGAGTGGTACTCCCTATGTCTACTTCAAAGCACAAAATATCATATCTTTATATTGTTTTCTTCTTCTTTTTATTCTTTTTCACAGATAACAATAACATAAAGTATTTTATATATCTACCTTATTTGTAATATTTAATGTAATCTTTATTTCTCCTTTTGAAGTAAAAGCAATCTCATTTTTAAATAAATTTAATTTATTTTTCAATTCTTTAAAAAATTGAATTATAGAAATCAACATGTTGGTTATTCTCTCACACTTGATATGTACATTTATATTATATATAAAATGATTCTTTGGTATTCCAACAATGACTTGCCACTCACCTTCAAACCACACCTCATATGGAGAAAAGGCTTAAACACCCATGAAGCATCACCCCCTTTCAAGTCATATATCTGTTGAAATTCGATATATGGATACATAAAATGTAACATTACTGTACAGTATTCATTATGCAATTATTAATGACTGCTTTTGTTAGATGCTAAATCCACCGTTAAATGTTGAATGCTTTTGGCATTACATTGATTGGTAAGCCAAATTTGAGCTCTTAATATGGTAGTTCTGGGCCCTTTTGATGGTTAAGGGCTAAGAACTCTTATTAACTGCTCCACCTTATTAAATATCATCAAAAAGGTAACTGCTGTGGAGAATAAATTAGGAGAAACGTAACTGTCAGAATCGAGAATGATTGCTGGTATGAAAATGTATATTTTGATCTCAAAATGTTTTGTCTATCAGTTCCTCTCGTTCCTATCCCACTAGTTAACCCTTAAGAGAACCTTTTGAATTGAGTTTGAGAAGGAGTTAACATGCTTCAATGGATCAATCACCTTCATGCAAATAATTAATCATAAAGTACAGGTATCTTGCAGCCTCTATTTAAGATGGTTACTCAGAATTTTTAAACTATTTAGCGCCTAGGTCAAAGATATATTGCAACATTTATTTAAGAGAACCATATTACAAGTATAGAATGTTTTGAGCTCAAAATTTAGGGGTAAATTTGATTACTTTTTAATAAAATCCAATAAATTTGTAACAAACACCACATTTTGATTCTTCTTTCCTCAAAAAATTTCATTTTCAAAATTTTGCTCTAATGTTTTATTTATTATTTATTTGTAAATTTTTTGTGCAAAATTTTTATTATTGATTATTGAGTTGAGCTGTGTCCCCTTTGAGTTTTAGCTCTAATGCAATTTTTCTTTGCGACTTAATGTTCATGTGAATAATTGTGATGCTATATTACTCATATTTGGTTGGTTGGCATTGATCCTTTAAATATATAAGAAAATATTGCCTCGTCTTTGAGGACATTTTTGTTTTGGGAAAATTTGTGTATCGAGTTGAGGAGAAAGATAATACGACCTCATCCGTCCCAGTTCATTTTTCATTTCTAATGATTTTGTGCATAATTGTGGTGATTAAGTTGATGTAATGATTTGTAATTGCTTGTCTTGCCGAGTACCAAGTTAGAGTAAAATAGATCATTCAGAGCATAATAAGATGGCAACATATGGACCAAAGCTCTAAAGTCATATCAAAGGATATCTATATAGACTGATATTATTAATGATTTTGGAGAGTAGCTGTAGGCTGTAGCTGTTTAGATTACTGAAGACAGGTCAGGGAATAGGGATGTTATGAGGGGAGTTAATTTGTCTTTGTGAAATATAAGGAAGAAACGAGTTCATAGGTCCTATGCAAATGTGGAAAACGTTCTTGTATTTTGGGTTTTGCCTAAAAGCCAAGTCTAGGAACTAGGTCAAAAATTCTTGGTGAGGATAGCTTAAATCTGAACACATATTTTATACTTTGCATCACTGTCAATTGTAATAAAAAAAACAATTACCAAAATAGTATTATTTGTTGCTCACCCTGATGCTGATGAGAGATCTTTGTGAGGTTATGTATGTTGCTCTGGAGTATATGGTTGGGTAGGAACAAATGCCTATATAAGAAATTAGCTCCTAATCCTATAGAGGCTTCTTTTTTGTCAAGGAAGTTTGCTGCAGAATATATGGATGTGCATAGAAAGAATAATGGGATGGCAGATAGTGATGTGCACGAGATTGCTGGTCCTACTCATTGGGTTGCTCCTTATATTAGGTAGAGGTATAAATTGAAAGAAAAAAATGTTAATAAGATTCATGATACAATTCATTAATTTTCAAAAAAATTCTCATCTTGACTCACTTAATTTCTATTGAGATGAGATAGTAATGAAACGATACTAATTAAGATATTTTATTTGTCTCTAATATGACTAAATGAGATAAGTAAAAATACAAAAACAATAGAAAATATGATATATGATTATTTGTAATATAAGTTTAATAAGAAAAAATGATACAATATATGTTTAAAGTTAGGCTCATTAGGGTTACAATCTAAATGAGATAAGATTGTATTTAAATGAATTAAGACAATATTACACTATGAGCCTAGAAACATTAAATGAGACATGAGATGAGATAAGATAGTTCACTTTATATCTCTACTGTTGGGTGTGTCAAGATCAGTTGTGATGGTTAGGAATGCTAATGGGGATGCTTTGAAGGTTGATGCAGAGAGAGCATGTGCTCTAACAGTGGATCGTGTAGAATTGGTTGCTGTTCTTCGAGGGTTAGAAATTGCATTGATAGAAGGATGGCCGAGAGGAATGTTTGAAATTGATTGCTTAAAAGTCTTTAGCTGGATAGCTGGATAGCTGGAGAGGGCCAAACTGATTTATGGATGATACAACTTGTTTTGCAGGATATTTTAAGACTTATTCTTCTGTGCTGGATACTGTGGGTTGGAAGAGAGCTTAATAAGGTTGCGGACCTATTAGCTAAATTTTGTATAAATAGTGAGGTTGAGGTGTGTCATGTGGTAGATGTGCCTAATTCTGTGTGGCAGGTAGTTATGTGCGAGCGAGCTGCTTTGTATATATCTACTGTTTCTGTTTGAATGAAGTTTGATGTACTTTTATGACCCAAAAAAAAAATAGCATAACTTTTGACAATCCACAAAATTGAGAAAGATTGATAACAAATTAAAATTGTGTGATTGTGTCACATCAATACAAACATACAACAAAGGAGAAGGTTATATTAAACTAAAAGACAAAAAAAATGAGAACTTAAAAAAAAATCAACAATCTACACAAGAACTTCAATTTGAGAAGAAACAACAGAAACAAAACAATTGGGGATAAATAATATTCAATTCATAATTTAAGTTTCCTCTTAGATTACAATACTATATCTGCTTTACAGACATTGCTATAACAAAATACAGTAATTCAAAAATTAGATATATGATTTAAATTCAAAACATAATCAAATATCCTAATTATCTTAACTAAACATCCTAATGCATCCTAACTAGATAAATTCTAAAATGTTCATGCAATGCTGAGTTGTTTGTCATAATTCATCAAGTTATTTTTCTTCCACAGGATCTTTATCGAAATATGTTGAGAAGCAATAAACAACTGGAAGGACATTTTGTGTCAGGTGCACCTGCTAACTTTATTGCTGGGGCTGCAGCTGGCTGTACAACATTGATCTTAATATACCCACTTGATATTGCCCATACCCGCCTTGCTGCTGACATTGGAAGAACTGAAGCACGTCAATTTCGTGGGATCTACCACTTCTTGGTCACTATATGCAAAAAAGATGGCGTACGAGGGATCTACAGAGGGCTTCCAGCCTCTCTACACGGTATGATCGTTCACCGTGGCCTTTACTTTGGTGGCTTCGATACAATGAAAGATATTTTGTCAGAAAAGTCTAGTCCTGAGCTAGCATTGTGGAAACGTTGGATAGTTGCTCAGGCAGTCACAACCTCTGCTGGACTGTTGTCATATCCATTGGATACAGTTCGTAGGCGTATGATGATGCAATCTGGCATGGAACAGCCAGTGTACCGTAATACTTTGGACTGCTGGAGGAATATATACAGAACAGAGGGAATAACTTCATTTTATCGTGGCACAGTCTCAAACATGTTTAGAAGTACTGGAGCTGCTGCCATCTTGGTTTTGTACGACGAGGTGAAAAATTTCATGAATTGGGATGCATTATAGCACATAATTGTTTTGTTGGGTTGTTATCACTTACAACATAACACAGGTGGATTAGATAGACAAGCTAGACACGAGGACAGATTTAACATCAGGAGGATTTTTGTAAAGTGCTAATGAATTCATTTTGTATGCTGCTTACTGACGATCTGTTATAAACATACAACTGATTTTTGTTTTTTAATGAAATAAAGAAAGTAGAATGTTTTTTGTTAAATTCGGGCGTGAAGGAGACCTAAAAGAATGATATTATGTCCCTTACCTTACTTTTTATGTAAGGTAGTACGTAAGTCATGTAAAAAACCTTTACCTGTGCAGCTTTGAGGCATTTTATATCGTATCTTCAAAACTCATCTATTTAGTGCTCGTAGTGCTGGACATCCGTCATAAATAAGTAATAAAAGAGTCAAATTCTCATGTGTTATTTTTGGTGCATAAATGCTTGCATGCGCACAGGGAGGTAAAGCACATAACTAAATTTGTTTGTCACAAGTTTAATATCAAAGTAGTGTTTTGGACGAGAGCAGAATGTTTACATCAAACCGAATCAAAAGGCAATTTCGCATTGTTTCTTTTTAGTTCTTTTATAAGTTACTTTAAACATATACCTAACCAATCAAACAGAAAGTGGTAATATATAGGGTGCTAGCCAGTGGTACCACAAGAGAGATTTTAAAGTGGTAACCTCAATAAAGGAACAAAAGAAGACATGACTTCATCACTTGGAGTATTAAAGAGAGAATAAATTAGAGAAATTAAAGTAATACAAAATTGATAAAGTATCTAGCTAGGAAAAAAAAACCTAAAGAGACTTTTGGAACTTTAGACATCATCAAGGCGAAACGCAAACTAAAAACACTGGAAAATAAAAATTTAAGCCGCATATGTTATGGCAAAATTTCATTAAATATATTAAACTTTGATTAGACGTTATAATTTACAAGTCGTTCCTAAAACCGTAGGGATATGTAACAAGACGGACGTCTTAATTAGATACTTATGTCAAGTTACCGTTAATTAAAACAATTTAGTAGTATTTTTGTTGTTTTTTTATTATAAAAATAACTATAAAAGAGTAAAAGGAAAAAATTCTTTGAGGTTAAGTAATTTTTATCAAATATTAATTTTTCAAAAAGAGTACTTTAGTTTTTAATTTATGAGTTAAGTACTTTTGATTTGATGTACCTATTTGATAAAAATATTAAAAATAACATGATTATAACTATCCAATTTAAAAATTATAAAAAAAAATTAATTTACACATAATAACAGAATTATTGTAATATTTTTCAAAAAATATGAGACTTTTAGTATCAAATACAATAAATATAAGACTAAATTAATTAAATTAAATAATTATATAACTTTTGATGCCTAGCTTCCAAATAACAAATGATCTATTTTTTATTTTATTTTTAAATTTTTGTAATTATTATTGATATATTAATTGTATAAATTGTTTTTAGCATAGACAAAATTTATTATAAAATTAATAAAAAATAAAAATTGATGATTTGTTATTAGGTTGAAACATTTTCATAACAAAAATATTAAACTGATACAAAAAAATATATAAACGGATTAAATTAGTCTGATTGGGATAACTAAATTATTGTGTTGAAACAGGTATCATGTTATGCAAATAGTGTTTGTTATTGAATAAGTGCTAAAAAAAATACTGTAAATACACCATTAAGGAACTTCCACCGGCGGCAAATGAGTTGCACAAATTCAGACTTGTTTTCATTAATAAAAGCAGATTTTAAAAATTTATTTTATTTCATGATTAGCACTTTCATGTATTATATATATATATATATGTGTGTGTGTGTGGGCGCGGGTGCGGGTGCGGGTACGGGTGGGCGGGCGGGCGGGCGGGCGGGCGCTTTAATAATTTATAAGAGTATGTATGGACGAGTATTAATTATATTCTAGTTTACTAGAGAATCATGGGTAGATTCTTCTAACGTTAGGCAGTAAAAGATTCTATGTGAAGGCTCCACCAAATGCAGTAAATCAAAGTCCACTAATGTCTGCCACGTATGATTCACGATTAAAGAGAAAGAAATTTAAAGTTGAATACGCACTCTTTGATTATGGTTTGTGGTGGTTGATGTTGATGTGCTTTTTAGCTGTTGTCATCAGATGCATCACTAAAGTCTCCTTTTCCAAACCCAAAGGAAAAAATAAAAATAAAAATTATAAAACTTGATTGGGTCCCACTTATTTGAAAATTGGGGTTTAGTTTTTTAGTCTTACCCTCCTCCTCCTCCTCCTCCTACTCCATCCACTTCATTTATCAACTCTCTTCTCACTTTGTTTTTGCTTCTTTCCTTAATTGGGTAAAACGTATCCTTGTTAATATATATATATAGCTTCTTCTTCTTCTCTCTTAATTTCCTGCCCTTCATTTTTTTCTCCCCTTTTATTAATAAATCGAAGATATATTTTAGCTTGCTATAATTTTTATTTTTCCCCAACATATATACTACTTTTAAAAATCACCATCCATTTAAACTAGCTATTTACATGCATGAAACTCGATCGAATCAACGACTTCGATCTTTAGGAGCTTTAACTTCCTATGATCTTTAGAAAGTAGGAAACAACTCAGATTATTAGATTCTAAGCTTCAAACATGTATATATAATATTTATATGCACTTTCGGGTGGCTGATGGAGTACCATAAATTATGACGTACCTTAATATATATTATGCATGTTGCGGTCGATTTAGTATTGTAATTCAGGATTTGCCCTATATATACAACCAAGAAAATATAGTATTATATATATATCTAATTTTAATTTTATTATAAACATGTTCAAATTATTTATAACGATTTTTTTAGTACTAAAAGTCTCAAATTTAAAAATATATAGATAAATATTTTAATTATAAATAATTAAAGTTATAATTATTTACGATAATTTTACTCTAAAAATAATAATAACTGATTAAGAAAGAGTCGAAATGATTATTAAATCGTAAGATACATATTTATAATGATGATTATTACTTAAATATATCATAAATTAATACAAAAAAATTATAATTATTAACATAATTATCTACAATTATCCCTAAACATAGTTTTATTTTCTTTAGAAATTTATAGATACAACGTTTATAGATATTCCCTTAGTAGATCCTTTCTGTGTCTCATGGCTTCATGACAAATTTAGGTTTGTCATTCACCTTCATATATATATATATATATATAGGTGTAAGCCACCCTGTCACTCTTTAATCAAACAAGTTCGTTATAGTTAAAGTGTCAGTTCATAAAAAAGAAAAAAAAAATCATAAATAAAAAAACTACGAAAATCGCATTAAATAGGTTGTAGTGTTAACTAAATTTAAAAACGAGGTTAAATTAGATGAATTTTAGGATGTAGTTTCGCTTTCATATAAGACGTAAATTTCATGATGGGTGAAAATTGGAAAATAAAATAATTTATGAAATGTGTAAATTTTTTACAAATTTACACTTTTGTACATTGTATAACTTTTTTGTATAATGTAAAAATATATATTTTATATATTTAAAAACCAGTAAACATTTTTCAATAATATATTACATAATTTATTTTTTTTACTAAAAATTATAAATAATGATAATCATATAAAAATGAGAGGATTCTATACTTAAGAATATACCATTTTCTTTCCCTTTTTAATTTTCGATGGTTTACAAGAGAGCCGTGTGTGATCGTTAGATATTTGTAATAATTAGAGGAAACTTTTCTTTTCTAATTATTCTTTTTATAGTCAAATTAAAGAATTTTTTGAATAAAAATTATAATTATTATTAATATTTGATAATATAATATTTTAAGTTAATAAAATTTAAGATTAATATAATTTTATTTTAAAAAATAAATAAATAATAATATTAATGAAGAATAAATTCTAAAAATAATGAGTAATATCTAATTCAGAATATATCTAACATATCGTTTCTTTTACACGGTACTATTCTCAAACTTTTGAGAACATTTATTGCAAATATATTTCTTGATTCTATAAAAAAGAATATAGTTCAATTTCCTTGACTACTTTTGGTACTAACTCTATACCTCAGCATATAAATTAACAAAAATAATTAAAAAAATAGATTATTATGGTATAAAATAAAAATATTATATCAAAATAAACTTAAAAATATCATTAAATTATTATATTTATTTTATTTAATTATTTTTTATCTCATTTATATTATCATTTATTTCATTTATATTATTATTTTGTTAATTTTCATCTAAAGAGTTATATCTACGAGACTTAAAATAATTAATTTAATTAAATATTAGATTTTAAATGATTCATATAATTAAATCTCGAAAACAATATTATACTTAAATGGTATAAATAGATAAAAAATAATAATTCGATAATATGAATAAAAATATATATAATAATTTGATAATATTTTTGTATTTTGACTTTTTATTCATCTATTTACTAATTATTAAGTACAGATGAAATATCATAAAACTTAAAAGGGTATGGATTTCATTAAAAAAAAAGCAATAGAATTAATGATAAAGTTATCTTCTAATATATTATTTTAGTTCAATTACACGTTCATCTAGCTGAAATAAAAATGATATAACATATCTTAAACTAATAAATTGTGAAAAGGAAAGAAGGAGGGAGGGAGGGAGGGAGGGAGAAGAGAAAGTTATAGTGATAAAGATCTCACACTTGATTTATAAAATTCCTTTTAAATATTTGATTTCTATAATAATAAACCTATTTGGAGAATAAGGAATTCACAAATACAAGGGCAAGGGCTTTAATTCCTCAATAATTGCAAGTAGGACGTCCCTAAGTACATTAATTATTTTACTCAAAATTATCAACAAAACACACGGAAAGTTCCAATACATTTACAAATTAAGCTTCAAATACCATAATATATCAAACGCAGACAAAACAAGAACCTGAACCTTACATAGAATAATAATTTTTGTTTTTTTTTTTTTTGGTTTTTAAAAAAAAAGTCTACGAATCTAATGGTTGTGATTGCTAAATTATAATTACAAAGACCCAGCTTCTCTTACCCTTAATGGGACCCAATCCACTGACCATTCAAACCAGATCGAGTTCCATACACGTCAAACGCAAGCTACGTATACCACGTGCCCCATCTACTACAGCGCGTATCCAAACTCATCGATTACATAACTCATCATCATCCCTCCGGTGCCTGATCGTATCAATCCAAGAACGATAACACCAAATAAGGAACCAAACAGGTTATTTTCTTTTTTTAATTTAATTTATTTCCTTTTTCATAAAAAAAACATAAAAATTATGCTCTAGTTAGGTTGAATCTTTTTAATAAATAACTATATTATATGAGAAATTAAATAAACCAAAAATTAATAAGAGAAAGAGTAATCATACCCAAAGAACACCAACTTGGACAAGTTTAGGAACGAGCTGGCTACTGAGATGGAGAGCAACGAGAGATTCTAAGCCACCGACACAAGTACCACCAATGAAAACAGAAGGGGCATTATTATCGGGATGGTTGCTATCGTGCGCAGGGGGTGGAGGAAGAGCATCGATCTCGTGGTCATCTAATTCAATAACGGTAGGGTTAACACCAATAGTAGCTAGAAGTTTTTTCATGACGTGGCACATGCAACAAGAGTTACGACTGAAGATGATAACTGGATGCTCCGAGATCAGTCTTTGGATTCGGGTCTCGGCCGATTCGGCTTCATCGAAGGATAAAGAGGAGGAGGTCATTGTGGATGATGGAGTAGAAGAAGGAACAAGTTCTAGATGAACGACGTCGTTTGAGCAAAGTCGTATGCCTTGCATCTCCGTAGAGGAAGCCAGAGCGATTAAGAGAGAGAGAGAGAGAGAGATTGAAATGGTGAGAAATTGACGTCAACGAAGGCAAGTGGGTTAAAGGGGTAGCAGATTATATATAAATAAATAAACAAGATGAGTCTTGGAAAGTTAAAACAAATAAATAATGGAAAAGGAGTGGTGTGAGAAGAGATGGGAGAGAAGGGGGACTTTTGTTGCTTACATCACAACCTACTATCGCCTTTTACTTGGCTGCTTTTGCCAATTCAGGGTTTTCGAATTTTTTTTTTCTCATCCCACGCGCCTATCTACTTAACGGAATTTTCTTTATATTAAAATAATATTATGAAATCTTATAATAATAAAAATAAAATAATATTATTATTACAATAAAATTATTATAAATATAAAAATATTTCTTATAATTTTATCATAATATCTAAAAATAATACACAAATAATATTTTATATTTTTATATAATTATCTTCGAATTGAATTATAAAATCTATATACGAAGTTATTCAGAAATCGTTACAATTTGAGGATAGTTATTAAAAAATATCAAAAAAAATAATTTTTTTCTAAATATATTAATTTAAATCTTAATTAATTCAAAACATATTAATTTAATAAATATATAATTTAATTAAGTAAATATAATTAATTTCGAGTACAAACGGATATAGTTATCATTATAATTGTATCTTTTTTTTTAAATTTATAGGATAAAATTTGAATCAATGGCACTGATAACCACATTTAATCAAATTCGTAGTTTTTTTTATCCATTTTTAAATATTATTAACATTAAATTAATTATAATTATTTTACTATTTTTTAATAATAAAAATATATAAATTTAACAAAAATATTAATTTTATTATTAAAAAAAGTTTTGAGGTTGTTTAAAAATATAATTTTTTATAATAAATCTAGTTAACGAAATTAGAACTGCTAAATTGTATTTATTTATATGAATATGTAAAATATTAGTTATTCTATTCCATTACTGTTTTATAAATTTGAGTTGTGTATAAAAATTAAATTATAATATAATAGTATTAGCTTATTTAAATATTACAAATATAATTTTAAAACTTTTAATTATATTTATGTATATATTTTTATTATTAATTTTTTTTAACCTATTACTGGGTCGGTGCAATCAATGTTCTAGCCTAAGCGGGGCTCAATTCATGCCCCTATATATTACACTTACATCTTTACGAAAATTTAAATTTTAAATGTATTATATTTATTAATTTAAAAAATAAACATTACAATATTAAATAGAAAATATAAAAACACATGTGTATTCATTTTTAATTAGATTATTTTATTTATAAAAATTATAAAAATAAATAATATTTTATACTTTTTAAAATTCGATAAATAAATCTATTATTAAATTAATTAGCCAATTACTCGTAAAATTAATGAATTTAATATGGTTTAAAAATTTAATTTAAGAAGATTATAATATAGTTTTTTTTTTCACAAATATTCAATTAATGTATTCTTAATTTAAAGTGAATCTCTTTTTCAACTGCTTTAAACTTAAAAGATAGTTATATCATAATCTAAAGAAGATAATTATATTTTATTTAAAGATTTAAATTCCATAGAAAATTGGTGCTTATTTAAATTTATTCAAAGTAAATAAGTGATAATTACAAGAAAAAAAAAATCTCAAGAATAAGAACATGTATGTTAATAAGAAAAAGGAATCCAGAGTGAAGACAAATTATTTCAAAATAACTCATATATTTTTTATTTATATCTTCTTTAAAATAGTTTTACATCATTTTAATACAATGTTGTCTCGGGACTTAGAGATAATCTTAATCATATACAGGCTTTTTGTTTTGTTGTGTAAGCTCTAATCGACCACTCAAGTAATTTGAGTTTGAATCCTCTTAATAAAAAATGTGTGTGCAATCGTTTATTTATAAAAACGGTCATTTAATGGATTTCATAGATTTAATGATAAAGTATATATCTTAAAGCTTTAATTAAATTTATACAAAAAAAAAGTTAAAATTTTAAAATTCATAATTTGATTTTGAAATTTTTAAATTTTTTTATATAAATACTTAAATTTTTTATATCGTATTATTTTATCCTTTAATTTTTAAAATTTTAATTTAAAAATATATTTTAACAATTAACATTTATGTTAAATTTTTAAAAATTAAAGATTAAATTATAATATTTAAAAATTTAAAAGTATATTTATAAAATTTATAAAACAATGAGTAAATTTATACAAAATTCAGATATTAACGAATCACTTAACATTTAACCATAAAGTGATCACTTCACAAGATTGCGTGTATTTCTGGGGGGGGGGGGGGGGGGGGGGGAGAACATTTATGTCTAATTGTGGTACAAAAAGGTCAATCCGAGTCTTTTTTACATCATTGTACGCATTATATTACATACATATTTTATTAAAAATTTAAATTTTAAAATAAATCGTTTAATAATTCAAAATATACCTATAAAAATTATATTATAACTATAAATGAATATAATAATATTTTATAATATTATTATGAATTTCATTTTTAATTTACAATTTTGATTAATAATAAAACGTTTCCTTGCCGATTACGTTATAGTGCATCAAAATTTGCATAAGCTAAGAGCATGTGAATTCGAATCCATTCTACTATTATCAAATATGTGAGTATATAATATTTTATTTAAAAAATTAAAAAATTCTCTTACTGTCTCAGTTGAAACGACGAAAAAAATTTTGAACGCCACAAAAAGAAGAAGTATTTTGATAAATAAATTAAACTTTAATTTTGAAAATTTTGATTAAGGATTCAAACTCATTAACTTTAAAAAAGAGTTTGATATTTACCGCATCAATTGATAATAGAAATGATTATTATATTTAAAAAATTAAAAATTAAATTTTAGAAATTATTATTATATTTAAAAAATTAAAAATTAAATTTTAGGAGCGATTTTTAGATTGATAATCTCCTCAACATGTACATATCAGTTGATGGTATAAGAATTTAGTAAAAATTAAAGTTTTTAATTTTCTGGAGTTTTTCAAACTTTTATAGATTTTTTTGAAACTTTTTCTATATTGATTTTGTAATTTGTATAGTAACTGTTGTTGAAAATAAATTTATTTTTTATTTTTTAATTAAATATATGTATCACTTGCACATAAATGCAAATTAAATTTTATGAAATATTTTTTACACAAAATACCTTAACATGCATTAGATTAATTTAATATAATTAAATTAATAAACGTATAAAATTTTAATATTTGTTTGACTAAACATAATTATAAATGTTATAATTTAAAGGGTGTTTGTATTAAATGGAATGTTGTTTATAAATTTAGACAACTTTTAATTCAATAAGTTTTTATTATATTGAGTTAAGTTTGATTTTTTAACATAGTATCAAAATTGGGTCTGATTTTATTGATAATTTAAACGTTGTTATTAACAGTCTTACCGTGACTTTATGAGACTACTTATATTCATGTGGAAAAGAATTATTAAGTTTTCTTTCAGTTTTACATCGATCATGAGTTTCGCAGCAATATTGTTAATAAATTTATATAATTTTTAACTTGATAAAATCTTATTGTATTTAGTTAGTTTGAGTTTTTAACAAGTAAAATTAATTTATTTTGAAATATATTAATAATTTAAATGATTTACATTCCTAAATAACAAAAATAAAATGTTTATTTGAAAATTAATTAATATATTAAGTGTGATCGGAGAAGTGTGACAAATTTTCTAGGTCTCGGCACACCTTCAAATCTATATTGGGAACTCGTGATATTATAGAGCGTCATTATCGAGAGAGGGTTCTAATAGGGTTCAATTAGAGTTAGTTGGATAGGAAAACACTGTAGAAGCTAAACGTTGACACCTAGTAGTTCTTAGAAGAAGTAGAGGGATTCCAAATGTTACATTACACCCCCGTAAATATAATTAAAGAGTTAATTATATTTAGATTAAAATATAAAGATTATAAATAATTTATTAATATAAAAATATTGATTAATTTCATGAATTGTTAAAGTCTTATCCAATTAGAAGATTTAATTATTATATTCAAATTTTGTGAAAATTGAATAATTGAAATCATAGTAACATAAACATCATGCATGCATGTATAATTTCTTATATATTAATTAATAGCAAGGAAAAACATATATATATTTAATTTTCTTTATTTATTATTTTGATAAAAATGCCTTATCCTATTATAATTTTACTCAAAAATGAGAAATTAATTGGTAATAATTTTTACATCAAGTTAAACTTAATTTTAATCAGCAAAAAATATTATTTTTCAACTTATTAAAGAATGTCTTCTAACACATCAAAATTGAGATTATATAGGTTAAATTTAACTCAAATCAACATTATTTATTTGTTTAATATATAAGATGAAATACTATTTTCGTCCTTTGCATCTACATTTGGTATTAATTTATTAATTAATTCTTTTAATGGTATAAAAAAGTGTAAAAAAAGGGATAATTTATTATTTTAATAATTTTTAAATTTATTTATAGGAATATTTTTATCATTTTAATGTATGGATATTAATGAGAATTAATACCGTCATTAATAATGATAATTAATCTAACCTAATTATATGATTCAAAAAAACAAAATTGGGTTCTCATAACCATTCGAAAGCCTAACCATACGTTCGAAACCTTCCTTCGTCTTCCTCTGTCACCCTTCATATTCCTCTGTCAGTCTTCGTCTTCCTCTGTCACCCTTCATATTCCTCTGTTGTAAAAATATCATAATTTTGTACCTTGCTCCTTCACAATATCGATACATCATCACATTGCACCACCTTTTTTAAGTATTTATTTGTAGGTCTTGGTGAATCGGTTTGCCTTAAAAGCAAAGTTTTTATTTTTTCCCTTTTTTTTAATACAGAAAATAGAATTCTACAAAAGCATCAAACAATTCAAGCCATATTATTAGGAAACTTGCACATCAACATTGTACTGAATACAAGTTTCAACCTTTGCTATTATGAGTAGAAAAATCTCTCTCTCTCTCTCTCTCATTCTACCAGTGACTGAAAGATGAATCAAGAAATAAGCAGTAATATAACACAACCAATAATGGGGGTTTTCGGGATTTAGGTTTAGGCTGGTTTTCAAGACAAACACCGATAATGGGGATTTAGTTAGGCTAATGGGGATGTGTTATTACTGTTTATTTAAAAACAAAACATAAATGAGTTGTATTAGAGATAATGGATATTTCAGTGTTATTTAGTTAAGGTAACGGGGATTGGATATTAATGTTCTTTTTTTAAATTAAAAAAATCGAAAAATCTATAACATTGAACAAGAATAATGAGTATATATCATTTATTGATGATACATATATTATAATATCCAAATTGGATGGAAGAGTTGTAATTTATTTTTAAATAATATCTAATACAAACATGTTATTTTTGATAAAATTAGACTTTAATTTATTAGTTATTTGTGTGTTATAGTACAAATTCGTTATTTCTATTGAAAGGAACAATGAAATACATCTAAAAGATTTAAGTCAAAATTTTAAAGATAAAATTGATATTTTATAAAATATTTCAACATAAAATTGATATTTTGTAAAACTGTTTTCTTTTAATAAAAATAATAAAAAATAAATATTAAAATATATTTTTTATAAACTTAATCAACCTTTTTATTATGATCTCGATGATATTTTATATTTATTATTTTAAATCATAAATTATTTATTTTTAAAGAATAATTTTTAAATATTTATTCTTGTTATTTTTGATAAAAGAAAATAAATCTTTTACAAAATATTAATTTCATTCTTAAAAGTTTGATTTAAATCTTTTGGATAAACTTTTGCTATTTAATAAATAATAAATGAAAATATATTTTCTTTAAAATTATTAGACTTTAAGTAACTTTATTCTTAAAGAAATGATTAATAACTCAAATGGAGTCTAACTCTACTAAAAGTAGAATTTAATAAAATAATTATTTAGTTATATAAAATAAATACACTAATTTCATACAAATTTCGAAAAGTTATGTTTAAACCATGTATCTCGCTCATGATATCTATAAAGCAATTTTTACATTTTAAAATTTTAAATTAAAAAACAAAATATCAAAAATATAAAACTCAGCTCACCTTCAACGAACCCCAAACCTCAACACACCTCAAAGCCAAGCACCACCTCATTGCACTCGCATCTTTTCAGTTTTTTTATTTTTTTAATTTAAATTTTTAAAATGATAAAATTACTTTCAAAAAAATACAATAAGGGTCAAATACATGATTTAAATATGAATTTTTAGACTTATTTATTAAGGACTTTGAATGTATAATTCTTATAACAGTAATATATTTATTTGTAAAATCAAATCATATCATATAATATAAAAATAATATATTTATGTAAAAAATTTAATACAATTAAAATATATAAGTCTAAAATATATTTTGACTTAATTTAATCTATCTAAAATTATAATTATAAAATTAAATATCTTGATTTTTCTTTCATCTCAAATTAAAAATAATATTTTTATTTTAAAATATAAAAATAAACTAAATATTTGTTTAAATAAACTTTATAAAATAAAATTATTTTAAATATAAATTATTTATTAAAATATTTATAATTAATTTTATTTGATTATATTATATATTTTATCACCAAATATTATACATATTAATTTAATATAATTATATTTAATTTATTTAATAATATATATTAAATATGTTTTTATAGTATTATTTTATCCTTTAAAAAAATATGTCGTCTTAGACGACTTTAATTTGTTTTTATTTTTTATTTTTAAACTTTAGGTTGTTAAGAAAGGCTAATTAATAATATGTTTTTGTTTCCTTTTTTTTCTTTCTAAAAGGCTGAATAATATGTCTTGTTTCGAGTAGTCGTGAAATAAAGGTAACGACGTGGTCAATTATGAAAGATTTAAATAAGATAAGAACAAGGAGACAAATTGGACTAAATTATTGGAGGTGAATCATAATTTAAAATAATATTAAATAAAAAATAAAAAATAAATAGAAGGAGGGATAAGAATCAGACGGCATGATGAAGCGCGTAAAATATGAGTATCTTCAGCGAGAAATTATTCAAATATGTGATATGATAATTAGTATAATTTTTTTAAATAAAAAATAATAATATGAATAATAATACTTATTTTTTTTTTACTCAGAATAAATGATATAGAAAGAGAAAGAAAGACTGAGACAGAAGTCACATGGGAGAAGAGTGTGCTGGGTCCGCAGTTAATGAACCTGACGTCACATTGACTTTGACGTTGATCCGTCGCTATATAACCCTGACGTAAGCCCCCCCCCCAAAAAAACAAAAACTTCAAGTCCCTATAAAATAAACTTGAAAGAGATTTAACACACAAATTTAATACTCTTTTTTATAATAAATATAAAAAAATTATTTAATTATAAATAAAAAATAAAATACGATATAAAGTTTATTTTTACATTAAAATTATAATTAAAAAAAAGCTGGCCAGCGACTATGTTAAGGAAAAACTGTTAAACATTCTTCATTTCTTTTAGCGCTTGTGTGAGTGAATTGATACAAAGATTTTCAAAAAAAACCTTTAACTAAAATATTTAATTATGTTTATTTTAAATAAACTAAAAATATTTTTTAAAAAAATATAAATTATCATCAAAACAATGATGATAATTTTAAAAATAATTTTATCATCAAAATTATAAAAAATTCAAAAAACAAATTATTTAAAAAAAAATTAAAGATAATTTAAACTTCCGTGCAAATCCTTAAAGTCTTCACCATGGAGGAAACTTTAAAAATTTCTACAAATCTTATTACTCCCTCTCCTTCTTCCTCTTTCTATTTTCTCTCACTTCAGTCACTACCATTTTACTACTTAACCAAAAACAAAGCCATAAAATGTTTTCAAAAGAGTTTAGTAGCATATTATAAAACATATAAACTAAAATTATTAGTAAATGTAATTAGAATATTTTTATTAAAGTAAAATTAAAATTAAAATTTTATGATCTATATTTTATTAGTTTTAAATAAAGATATATATATATATTTGTTATTAAATAATAATAATATAGCATACAATTATAGGTGATAATGTACAAACAATATATAAGTAATTTTAAAACAAGAATTGTGATATCTGGAGTATTGATAATAATCTATACTCTTAATTATTATTAAATTATTAATAATTTAGTTAAAATTAATAAAAAGGAGTTTTTTTATTGTTTAAGAAGAAAATAATATACAATAATAAAAAGTGAATTGCATAAGAATATTAAAATATATGTGATTATAAGAATATTCTCACAATTAGTCTACAATTTTATTAATCATATCATAAATGTAAATTAATTTATTAAGTTATAAATTATTTTCATAATTAAAAACTATTTTTGAATTTTTAACTTTGGTTTTAGGAGTTTAAGTCTACTTAAAACTTCTCACATTTTCTTATTTTGTAATTGATTTAGAATATACTATTATACAACATAAATCCTGAACAACTTAAAATTATCTAAAAAAATGATAACTAAACTGGATAAAGTTAGAATAATCATTTAATCTTTAACGAAGATATTTAATCCTACTTGTGACAGGAGCCACAAGATACCACATTAATCGAATAAGAATATTAATGATACATATTAACATCTTCGACTAGATATAAGTATATTCATTCAACAAATTAATTTTACATCTAATTCATAACATATATAGTTAAGACATTCAAATATAGAATTAAACATATTAATAATTAAGAATTAAAATTAAAATTGCTCATAATACTAAATTAATCAAACCACTGGGATAGAAATTACCCACAATCATAATGAATATTTAGCTAGATATGAAATTTATCAATCCATAAAAGTAACTAAATATTTCATATTAAAGAAAAAATTGTAGAAAAAAGAATATGATTTGGATGAATTATTGGACCCAAATGAACCAAAAATATCAATCTTAAACTTATTTTTCAATCTTAAATATATATATATATATATATATATATATATATATATATATATTTGTTATTAAATAATAATAATATAGCATAAATAAAATAGATAATTTTGATCATAAATTATTGTTGAATTTTATTTTAATGTTTATTGTATTCATTAGGAAGCTTATTGATCTTTATCCAAAAGTAGATGAAAAAACAAACCAAAGGTACAACACAAGGGGTATTTACACGATAAATTACATATAATTATAAGTGATAATATACAAGTGATAAATAATTTTAAAAACAAAAATTATCGTATCCACGAGAATTGATGATATATATAGATACTATTAGTTTGTTAATAATTAGTTAAAATTAATAAAATGGGTTTTTTTTTGTTGTTTATGAAGAAAATAATATACAATAATAAAAAGTGAATTACACAAAAATATTGAAATATATGTAATTATAAGAATATTCTTACAATTAGCTTACAACTTTATTAACCATATCATAAATGTAAATTAATTTATTAAGTTTTAATTTATTTTCATAATTAAAAATTATTCTTGAATTCTTAACTTTGACTTTAGAAGTTTAGGTATACTTAAAAATTCTCACATTTTTTTTTATTTTGTAATTGATTTAGAATAATATTATACAACATAAATCATGAACAAGTTAAAAGTAACCTTATTAGATTTAGTTCATTAATTGCATTAGGATCTAAAAAAGTGATAACTAAACTGGGTAAAATTAGAACAATTATTTAATCTTTAGCGAATGTACTTAATCCTACATGTGACAGGAGCCACAAGATACCACATCGAATAAGAATATTAACAAGTACATACTAACATCTTAGACTAGATGTAAGTGTATTTATTATATAAACTAATTGTACACCTAATTCATAACATGCCTAGTAAGGATATTCAAACATAGAATTAAACATATTAATAATCAAGAATTAAAATTAAAATTTCTTGTGATATTAAATTAATCAAACCATAGATTGGGGATAGAAATTACCCATAATTATAATGAATATTTAGCTAGACATAAAATTTATCAATCCATAACAATAACTAAAGAAGAAAATAGGGAAAAAATATGATTTGGATGAATTATTGGGGCCAAATGAACCAAAAATATCAATATTCAACTTGTTTTTCAATATATCTTAAGGATCTTGCAATATGCACCAAATTTGAAGCTTTTCTAATTTTCTCTCATTTTTTGTCTAATTCTGATACTAGTTTTATTTTAAGGGATGTTGTTCTATATTTATAAGAGAAAAAAATTGAACTCCTAAGGTACATCCTTCTGTGTCCATTTACTATTAAGTTTGCTCGAAAACAATTTTATTTTTGAATTATTCAATAATACTTTATGTTCTAGTCTAAACACATGGTGCTCAATTCTTTTATCATGTCATATTTTCATTTTCTTTTTATACTTTTTGGCATTTTTATAAGTATTCTACCTTAGCTCGTCTAATTTATGTATTTGAAACATCATTTTCATCTCTTTATTGGTCTCTTCTGCTTGCCCACTTGATTTGGAGTGGTAGAGTAAAGGTGTGAGATCTAATCTTGGTGGCTTTTCAATAGATGATTTGAGTTTAAATCCTATCTCAAAACTCTCCATAATAACATTAGGTATACACATGAGAGATGTAGCCTTCAAATAGTTCACACAATTAATAATATCAATCATAGATTGGGTTATTTCTTGATTATTTTACTTTATTGTTCGTAGTCTCATGTGTAATAGTCTTAAGTGTGGTTGACTCAATATATTCATTTAAGTTATCATCATGATCAGAAACATCTATCCTTAAGAATTCATTAACATTATCAATATTAGGCAATTCAAATGCTTTAAAAACTTTAAGTGTTACTTGTTTATCTTGCACTCTCATTGTCAACTCACCTTTTTGTACATCAATGAGTGCTCTTCTGGTTATTAAGAATGGACGACCAAGTATGATAGGAATATTATGGTCCTCTTTCATGTCTAGTATAATGAAATCTGTTAGAAAGATGAACTTCTTTACTTTTACTAACACATCTTCTACCATACCCTAGGGTTACTTAATTGAACTATCTGTTATTTGTAATGTTACTGAAACGAGTTTGACTTTACTAACCCCCAATTTCTTAAAGATTGATAATGGCATAAGGTCAATGCTTGAACCTAAGTCACATAATGTTTTCTCAAGGTTCATGTTCCTAATTGTGCAAGGAATGTCAAAGCTATCCAGATATTTCAATTTTTAGGGTAATTTCTTAGTAAGGATGACACTACAACATTCGATCAAGGTTATTGTTTCATTATATCCAAGAACAACTACAAAATGTGGTATTTAAGTCGAGATTTAAAGTCAATTTTTGGAGAAAACTGACTTATAATAAATTTAAAGCTAGTTCACTGAAAAACTTACTTAAACCACATAGTTTGTAGCATCGGTTGACGTGTTGAACCGATGTTACACGTATAATCAATGTTACGTACTATGTGTAACATCAAGTCAACACGTCAATCAAAACTACACACGTGGATATTTTCCTTTTCTCTCCTTTCCCCATTAGACAGAATTCCAACTATAAGTAAACACTCAAAAACCCAAAACCGATTGACACTCTTCCTCCACTCTTTCTCATTTTCTGAAAATTTATGACTACCAATTCCAGCGTTTTTTAGTGAGTTTTATTCCTCTCCAAATTATCTTCTAGATCCCCTATTTTTTGAGCGAAATACTCAAATTCTTTATACTCATTTTCTCACTTACAAAACACATTTTTTTCTTCATTTCTTTCATTTGGTCACTTCATTTACTCTTGTTAGTATTTCTATTAATCTTACGCACTTATTATTCATATTTATTTATTTATTGTATATTATATGTTATTATTTATATGTATAATTTTTTGTATTATGAAGATTTTGTATTATGTATGTTATTATTTTATTATGTAGGTTTTTTATAAATTTTTGTAATAAAATAAATTTATATATTTATGACTGTGATTTAAGGTTAGTTTTTAATTAATTTATTTTTGTTAATATGAAATAAGAAAGACATGATTCAACAATATGCTTCTCATTAAAATATCTATGATTTGAAGTAATGTAGTTATTTAAAAAAATCTTAATCATCACAAAATTATTATATAAATTTTGTTTTATATATCTTAAATTTTAAATAAAATCAAATGATGTGGCATATTATTATTAGTAATTACAATCAATCTCATATAATTATATTTATGTGTATATATTTGTTATGTTTGGTTTTTATGTATTTATTTTTATACGATGTTTTGATAAATATTCTAATAATTAGGGAATTTATATATAATAATATCTTAAATATATTGGTTGGATACATATTTAATATGCTTAATGTCATTCATAGAAAATGAACAAATCTTGGATGTCAAAGTGTAGAATTAAGTAGCACTACATTTGTGGAGTTGAAAGTTTCTTGGAATTTGTTTATAAAAATAGTAATAATGAAATTAGTATGATTCAATGCCCATGTGTTAAATGTAAAAATAAGTGATTTTATGATGTTGACGAGTTTAAGTATCACCTTATCCGTAGTGATATTCTTTTGAGTTATAAATTTTGGTATTATTTTGGAGAAAATATTGATAATACTCATGGGAAAAAGATAAATAAGAATGTGAGTATATTATATAGATCTTATCATAATGTACATACATAAAATATGTTTCATGATGTTGAAGATGAACTACATGAGGATGATCCCAAAACCTTTAAAAAAATTCTAGAAGATGCCAAAAAAATGTTTTATCCAGAACGCAAGAAATACACTAAAATATTAGGATTGGTTCATTTATACAATGTGAAGGCAAAAAATGGTTTTTCTTACAAGGGATTCAAAAAATTAATAAATGTACTAACAGATATGTTTCTTGAGGGTATTGAATTGTCAACTTCAATGTATGAAGTAAAGAAATCTCTTAGTTGATTGGCACGGAATATCATAAGATTCATGCTTGTCCAAATGATTACATTTTTTATAAAAAAGAATATGAGACATTAGATAATTTTTCGATGTGTAAAGAATTGAGATGGAAGCATGCTACAAATGAGAGAACACCTAAGAAAGGTGTGCCCGCAAAGGTTCTTTGGTACTTTCCTCCGATTCCTCGCGTTCAAATGTTGTTCAAAAGTAAAGAGACATAAAAAATGTTGACTTGGCATTCAGATAATCAATCTGATGATAGGGTGCTACGTCATCATTATGATTCTCCAAATTGAAAAATAGTAGATAATTTATCCCCTCAATTTGCATGTGATCTGCACAATATTCATCTTTCCATTACTGTTGATGGAATTAATCTACATAGTTCCCTTAGTAGTAGATATAGTTGTTGGCCAGTAATTATGGTAACATACAACCTTCCTCCTTGGTTATGTATGAAAAGAAAATTCATGATGTTAACATTATTGATCTCAGGATCGAAACAACCCGATGTTGATATTGATGTATATTTGTAGCCTCCGATAGATGATTTAAATATGTTGTGTAATTATGGTGTAAATGTTTACGATGCATATAAAGAAGAACACTTTAATTTGAGGGGGGTCCTTTTATAGACAATTAATGATTTTCTTGCCTATGGGAACTTATCAGGACATACAACAAAAGGTTATATGGGATGCCCTATATATAGTGATGACACTTCTATAACTTATCTTGCTCACAGATGAAAGATGTCTTATATAAGACATAGAAGATTTTTTTCATCTAGATACAAGTTTAGATACTAAAAGAAATCATTCTATGGTGAAGAAGATCATGATCCTACACCCCGACCTTTGCGAGGTGTTGAGATATTAAGGCAATTGAATGGTATGACATTCAAATGATATGAAAAGATGAAAATAATAATACTCACTAATGGAGGGAAGCAAAAGAGATCAACTAATAAAAGGGGTGAAAATGAAAATGTTACTGAATCAGTAGAACATGTTTATTGGAATAAAAAATCAATATTTTGGGAATTACTTTATTGGAAAGACCTATATATTCATCACATATTAGATGTCATACACATTGAGAAAAATGTATGTTAGAGCTTGATTGATACATTACTTAATATACCTAGAAAAATGAAGAATGGAATTAAAGCAAAACTGGATTTAAAGAAACTAGGCATACGACCTGAATTGGCATCAAGGGTGGAAAATGATAAGAATCAAACATACTTGCCACCAACATCATATATAATTTCTAAAAAGAGAAGGATGTGTTTTGTAAATGTTTGGCGGGTGTGAAAGTTCTTGATGGTTACTCACATGACTGTGTCTATCACTCATAAGAAAATTTATGGATTGAAATCACATTAATATAATATCTTAATGCAACAGTTATTACCAGTTTCTATTAGATCAATTCTTGCAAAACATGTTCGATTATCAATAATTTGTCTTTGTTCATTCTTCAATACAATATGATAGAAATCTATATCAATTGGCAATTTAAACTCTTTATAGAAAGATGTTGTAGAGACTTTGTGTCTAATTTAAAAATATTTTCCTCCTCTCTTCAATATAATGATTCACTTATGTGTTCATTTAGTTCGAGAGGTTCAATTGTGTGGTCCTACTTACTTAAGGTGGATGTATCCTTTTGAGAGATACATGTAAGTCCTTAAAGGATATGTAAATAATAGAAATCAACCCAAAGAATGCATAGTGAAATGTTACATTGTTGAAGAGGCCATTGAGTTTTGTATGGACTTAAAATTGTCAATTAATTTCTATTTCATCATTGTTTGCAGATATTTCATTTATCCTAGGGTACTAGAGCTTATAGATCCAAATGATCCATTGGGGTATTTGAAAAGAAGAGGTTGGGAGAATATACCTGATGTTCCACTTAGTCCAGATGATAGAGTACTTCTTCTATTTGATACTACTGGTAATCAATTAGGGAAAAATGGCCAAAAATTGAAATATTTTATTGGTAGACTTATGAATTCAAGTATACCAATCAATATAAATGATTGGACTAAGGTTGACGAACTAAAAAGTTCAAAATATGGAAAATTTGTGTAAGTCTCTTTTATTGTATAACTAATTACTTATATTATATCTTTTTTACATTATATCTCATCTTTTGCAGTGTGTTTTTACAAAATCTTTATAAAGTCTCTGACACTTGGATGAGCAAGTATTATAAGATTGCAAAAAAGGCATGGAAGGAATACAAAACTTCTAGATTGGTCCGAAATTGTGTTTTATATTTGGAATCACTTGTATAGTGGACACCCATGGATTAAATCCCAATTTTGGAAAGACTTCATGGATTATAGACGTACATATGAATTTCAAATTATTAGAGAATAACATTAGAATATACAAATGCAGAATATTCTTCCTAACCGTACTACGTGATCTTTAAATCCTGACGTTAGACATAGAATGGTATTATTAATTTGTGTTAATTTATAAATATTTTTATATTTATTTTCCTCAAATTTAAGTTAATGTCATGGTTAATAAATTTATTTAATTTATGTAGGAAGCTGAATTGTACATAGAAACAAAGACCCTCAAAACAAAAAAGTCAAGACTAATGACTAAACGAGGAGAAGAACAACTAAATAAGTTGGTTAGTAATTTAAATTGATACAAATTTCTTATGCTTTTTCTAATTGATGTAATAATGTATGATATGTGATGGTGGATAATGAAATCGCAAAACCGGCAATACAAATACCGATCTTGCAAAATTTTCCCTTTTGTGGTTTTATTATTTATAAAACTCTCGCAAGTGCACGAATTATTTTATAGAAAATGATAAATATACTTTCTAGGTCGATCTAAGAAAAGAATTTATGTAGTTTTTAATTTATTATTCAAAATCTTAAAAATAAAATTAAATCATAAACATCCTGTCATGATATTTTGGTTCGTTTGTTTCCTAATCTAATAACATAAATATAAATATAAACATAAATATAGATTCAATAAACAATAATGCAAATTTTATCATTTATAAGAGTTGAGTATTTATTGATATAATAATTAAGTTAATTATATTTTCTCGTATTATTTAGGTTATTAAAGATATAAATTAATATTTGTTGATTTTTTTTTTGTATGAAAGTGTCTTTAGGCGGGACCCAAATTGTTTTGTTTAATATTAACTAACTAATATCCTTACGCCTATTAATTAATTAAATATTAATATTTCAATTTTATTTCTAAGAAAATAGCAAACCATCTAATCACAGCTTTAGGTAGAGTCAAATAATTAGACTTTATTCAAGGTGTTCAAATTAAACCTAAGAATTTAATTTTTCAAGTACTAATTTTCAAGTTTTAAAACTAATACTGAAAATAAGTCGTCAATACATTTTCGAATAATAGTTCTTAAAAAAAACCTTTTTAAATAGAGTTTCATTTTAACTACCGGACGATTGTACCAACAAATAAAAGAACACTACTCTAAATTAGACCGAATAAGTAAACCTTAAAATTTAATTTTCAGATTTAAGTTTGTAATGAAAAATAGTGTATTTCTCTCTAACATCCTTAATATAAAATCTTGAATAAAAACAAAATCAATTTTTTTTATAAAAATGTTTTACTATTTAATATTTTTCAAGCATAACAACGTTATAATTATATCATATTTATAAACAGTCAATCATGTTAAATTTAATCACACATAAATTAAATATAAGATATTAGAATAAAGCATAAAATGATAACTCTAAATAATCCATTAAAATAATACCTTAAAATAATCCTTACAATAGTTTGATGTTAATTCTGTTACTGGAAAACCTCCAAATGAATTTGCATATTTGCTTATTGAATCAAAACTAAAAATTTATAAAAAATAACTAATTTCTCTCAAAAAGAGAAGAACTTAAAAACAAACTTTCTAGAGATAGAAAGAGCTCAGAAAATTATGTGTTTTGGAATGGGGGAAAATAGTCCATTTTATAGATGAGGAAAAAAACAAAAAAAGGGGGGAAAATATTTCAAAATTCAAATTTGGACATGTTTGGACAGGTTTGCGCATATATAAGTCCCAAAAATCTTGATAGACGGGCGGTTGGCACGGTAGATGAGCAGTTGGCGCGTGCGTGGCACGGAGTGGGCGAGATGCTCTGCGCGGGACTCAGTGTGGAAGGATTTGTGTGTGCGCGGAACTTGGTGCATTGGATGAATGCACGCACGGGATTGGGCGTGTTTCTCGGCGCGGTTGGAATCTATGCACGCAATTTTGTCCTTTTTGACATTTTTGATCAATTTTTCTATCCTTTTGACTTTTCCTCAATATATTTGTGATGTATTGCCTCTAGTATTTTTTTTCTTCGAGTCTTTAAGTTATTTTTGAACTAAAATACTTGAAAAATAATAAAAAATACCTATGATTTTGAAAAGACAAATTTATATATAAAAATATGATAAAATCATACAAATATAAATCTATTTAATCAATTAAAGTACATTAAATCAGGGTAATTTTAGTGCTTTTTAAGCACTCATCAATATGTTAGTTTGCTTTATTATTAGTAGAGAGTTATTCAAGAATAAATAACCAAGGGTGAAAAAATCGAACAACTAGAGAAAGATGCTATATATCATGCATTCGAACGCGAGCATCCTGGTCGTATTTGGGGAAGAAGACAATATGATGGTTATATGGAGTTTTTAAACATTCCAAAACAAAAGCCTTAGATGGTGAGTAAGGAGAAGTACTGTAAAATTGAAGAAGAACTCATCTTCTTTAAGGCCTCAATGTTAAGTGAGATTGCCACTTTAAGCACATGTAAGGCATGACAGCATACTACAATCAGGGCATGCCCTATTGGCCAGGCATGTAACCATCTATATCAGGCATACAACCATCCATGCCAAACATGCCACCCATTCAATCTCATGGTGCCCAACCTATATCATGTATAAGATATAGTCATCCTATTGGTCCTCTCTTTATGTTAGGAATGCAGATGCAGTCATATATTGGTTCATTTTTTCTGATGCAATCTATGCATTCTTACCATTCATCACATCACGATGAATGTTTTGATGAGAATGTTCTTCCAATAGCTACCCTACATGGGAGTCATCCTCTATTTAATGATTCATTTGGGCTAAGATTTAAAGTTTATGTAAATAGTCTATTATTTTTATTTTTTATTATATATTTTATTTATTATATAACGCTTAAATTGTTTATAGAATATGAAATGTTTATTATAATATCCTTCATCAACGGACTTTGTTGCTATTGGAATGATACAATAATTTAGCGATAATCGAATGATTCATAATCAATATTTGCCAAATTATTGGAGAATAGTAATTGATCAATCATTGCTTCATGATTGTCCAATACTTGTCCCTTCTGATGCTACCACAGTTCAAGAAGTGGTTGGACAATATATGACTTGGCTGTCGAGTCAAGTTGTGATTATTTTTGACATAGTACTATTATTTTACTTAAGATAACACTTTTTTACTACTATTATATTATTATTATTTTATTATTACTAACAAATATAATACTTCTTATTTAGTCTATTATACTAGAATTAGTAAGTATGACATATTTAAGAGATACAAAGAAAATATTTTGTGGTAAATCTATGTCTAGTGGGCAATCATCGCGCACTAAGTCATTCAAGAAGAAACCATGAAAAAAGTATAGTTGTGATTATGCTATAAACTTCAGTAGAAATCTTGGCACTTTGATGACTATTGTTGTAAAGGCATCTAGTATAAATGATGGATGGACTGTGCCAATTTCTATAGAAATTTCTGGTGTAGACATTGGTCAAACCTATATATCCATGGAGTGCATATTGTAGCTATTTGAATATCAAATCGATTTAAGTATAATTCAAGTATGGACAAGGTGAGTCCTTAATTAATAAATAAATTTCATTTATGTATAACATATATAACTATATTTATATTATCTAATTATTTATATATATTTCTTTTATATAGGACATGTTATTATCGACTTCAAGCTAATCACTCATCATATTTAGAAATGTTCTATGATTCTTCATTTGTCAATCAATATCAAGATAAGGATGTTAGCATCAAAGCTAAACAATTATGTGATAGGGTATTAACACTTAATAGAAATCAAAAATTGATAATCTCTTGGCCACTAAAGTTTGAACAAGACCAAAATCATTGGATGTTGGTAATCCTTAATCTATATGACAATCATGTTTGGTACTGTGACTCAACTTCCATAGAATTGAGTAAATATACAAACGCAGTTGTTGAAATGTAAGAGTTATAGCTAGCTATTTTTCTTTTATTGTTCTTTGTAATATTTAATAAAAAACTAACCGTTTTAAACTTTAATAGGGCATGGAAGCTGTGGAACAAGAGTAGAGCCATTGCTCTTAAAAAATCTCATAAGCTTATATGGGAAAAAATATGGTATGTACAAGCGAATATTAATAATTTAATTAATTTTACTATTGAATAATAAAGATGTTCGAATATGGAAAATCATGTACACTTATTTTTTGTAGGTTTCACAAAAAAATAATGGATTCATGTGTGGTTACTATGTCATGGAGTTTATGATCAAAATCATCACAAATATCAACATTTTAATTAAAATGTGGTAATCTCGTTGGTTGGAATAAGTCGGGCTATAGCCCATAATTTTTTTTATGATTTACGAGAGGAATAAGAAAAACACATAGTTCAAATTATATCATCACAAGAAGAATCACGAGAAGATTCTAATGATATTGAATAACATATGACAACATCATGATAATTTTTATAATGCTTTAATTTATCTATTCTTGTGTTTGAAGTTTAGGCAGCTTATTTGATGGATATTTATGTGTGCTCATGTATTTTGGGGGAATGAATTGTTATATGGATCTATTTTTTGCCCAAACTTCATCTCATCTCTCTTTCCTAGTTCTATGGTATGACAACATCATGGTATACTTGACTTCATATTTAGATCTCATTATAGCATTAAAAATACTAGCTTGATTCCAGATAGCTTCATATTTATAGACAAAAGATTAATACATTGCTAATATGATTTCGAAGGGATATGGTTATTATTATATCACTCTGGTGTCGATGTTGTAATCTCTTTTACTAATCTTTTAACAGATATAAGTTATTTTTTGTGAATTCATGATATTACATTCTTATTTTAAATTTATTTACATATAATTTTTTGGTTGGAACAAGTCGGGCTATGTGAGTTATTATTATATCACTTTGGTGTTGATATGATAATCTTTTTTACTAATATTTTAACATATATAAATTATTTTTTGTGAGTTCATGATATTATATTCTTATTTTGAATTTAATTACATATAGTTCTTTTGTTGGAACATGTCGGGCTATGATATGTAATTTTTTGATGATTTATGAAAAGAATGGACAGAATACATGGTTCAAATTATAACATCATAAGAAGAATCAAGAAAAGAATCTAATGATCTTGAATAACATAGGACAACAACATGGTAATTTTTATAATGCTTTAATTTCTCTATTCATGTGTATCTGAAGTTTGGGCTACTTGTTTGATGGATGTTTATGTGCTCATATATTTAGGGGAATGAATTGTTATATGGACCAGCTCTTTTCCCAAAATCCATCTCATCTCTCTTGCCTAGTTTCCTGCTCACTATGTTGGTGATTCTAAGTAAACCAAGCTTTCTTTCCTTGAAATAAAGTGGAAATATCACAAAATTCATGACAAAAGAGACATCATTTTATTTGTAATTTATGTTATATATATATATATATATATGTGTATTGTATATAAATTATTTTTGTAATAAATTTAATTCTTGAGTAATTAATTAATATTTAATTTTTCAATTATTTGTACTATTTAAACTTTGTTAAATAGATTTTGGTTTTTTTTCCTGATATTATGTGATTGAATATAGGTTCTGAGTAGAGTAGAAAATGAGTAAAATATGTAAAAAAAAAAATACAGAATTTAAAGTCGGTTCAACGCATGCATCAACTTTAAATTTTAAGTCTGACCATTTAACGTCGGTTCACTCAATCGACTTTAAAGCTCGATTTTGGTGTAGTGAAGCCACCTTTTTTTAGATAGCATGTCTTTCAGAAATTTGGCATAAGACAACATCTATTTAAGTACATCTACAAATGGTATATTTATGTGCAGCTTCTTGAAGACATCCAGAAATTTTAAAAACCGCGTATCTAACTTTTGCTTTTGTAATATTTGAGAGAAATGAATAGTGGGTTTATAGAGGTTTCTCTTTTTTGGTTGAATTATTTCTTTTCCAATACTATGTTTATCCATTTGTTCCTCCTCATGTGTTTTGAGTCTCATGCTCCTCTAGAGTTATAATTGTATCACTTGGAAGGTTACCTTGAGGCCTTTTACTTATCAGTTGGGCAAGTCACCCCATTTAGGTTTCTAAATTTTGAATTGAAGCCTCTTGAGTGGACAATTTTGTACTTACTAATGGGATGAAGTCTTTCATCGTTCCTATTAAATCATATATGTTGTTCATAATAGGTGGTTTATTCTCTTGAGGTTGTGATTGTTGTAGTTGTTAAAAACTAGGTTATGGAAATGATTAATGGTTGAATTGATTACTATCTTGATTGTTATTATTCCTTCAAGAGAAATTTGGATGTTATCTCCATCCTGGATTATAGGTGTTCGAGCATGGATTATTATTTTGGTTCACATTACAGAGATAGAATGTTAATTCAGGATTATTTGGACAATTATCAAACAAATGAGCTCTCTCATAAAAGATACAAGACACCCTTGAATTTCGAACCTGGTTTATACTCGCTAGCGAGTTTTGAGCCTTTAAAAGATTCACCAAAGATGACACTTAAGCTGTAAGTGTCATGATATCATTTATCTCATGCACTATGGGTACTCTCCTTGTGGTTTCCATTTTTTCCATTGGTCATTGATAATTATTGCTAGCCATTTTTTCAACTAAATCATAAGCTTGATTGTAATATTTGGCTAGCAAAGCTCCATTAGTAGATGCATCAACAATGGTTCTTGTTTGAGCATCAAGACCATTGTATAAGGTCTCTATTTGAATCCAATGAGGGATACCATAATGATGACACTTTCTTAGTAATTTTTTGAATTTTTCTCATGCTTTATATAAGGATTCCCCTTTATATTGTTAGTAAGAGGTAATATCATTCCTAAGCTTAGCATTCTTTGTTAGTGATAAATAATTCATCAAGATTTTCTTTGCCAAATCATTCCAAGTTGTAATGGAATTAGATGGCAAAGAGTATAACCAAGCTCAAGCATGGTCTTGTAAATAGTATGGGAACACTCAAACCTAAATGCCTCCTCGATAACACCATTAAATTTGAATGAATCTCCAACTTCAATAAAAAAATTGTGATGTAGATGAGGATCCTTTGTTGGTAATTTGATAAATTGTCCAAATATTTGTAACATTTGAAACATCATTTGCTTTAGTTCAAACTAATTAGCTTGAATATTTGGCCATGTTGTACTTGGATTTAACTCTTTCAACATAAGTATTGCATATTCATTCATAGCTCTATCCATATCATCCATTAACGAAATCTAATCGTTCAAATTTAGCCCATTATTGTTTATTTCTAATAGATTAACCATTTTTTCACTTTGGTGACAACTTTTTGTTTTCTTATTGATCTCAAAGTATGCTCGATTTCGGAATATGAAGGCAAAAACATTTCTTTATGAACTTTACTCATGGAATAGAGTCAAATATGTTTCTAATAGCACTAAGGAGATGTGAAATAAATAAATAAATTAAAATTACAAAAAATAATTAAAGTAAAATAAAATAAAATAAATTAATTTTTCTAAGCATGTAAATCACTAAAATTCCCCCAATATAATTATTAATCAATTACATTATCAATTAAATCTAACCTAGCACGTAATCCTCTCTCAAGTAAACTATACATTATATAGTAATTAATTTAATTACACTCTCATGCCAATTAAATTACATATTACTCATTAAGTTCATCAATTTTTGATCACATCCATAAGAATCATACATTTCTGTCTAGAAACTATACATGTTATTTAATTAAGATAAATAATTAAATAATTCTCTCAAATCTATTTAATTATCCATATAGATCAATTGTTGGTCACATAATTAATAATATAAAAATCAAATTAAATAATATAATTAAATTGAAATCATAATTATGATAAAATATTATATCATCACATGTAAAAAAATTGGGTTTATATGACCCCTAGATTGATAAATTAGCTATACATGATTTTGTTCACAAAACTCATATTTTTCATAAAAAAATACATAAAAATTGATACATAAAGGAGAAGAAAATAAATATAATCAATCTCTTGAATTGTATCACTAATCTTCTCTTGAATATCCACTAAAATTATATATCTTTTGAATTTTTTTATATTTTTCTCTTCTTGGTACCAAAAACTGATAAAAATATATTAATTTTGACTCATTTAGATTTTTGGAATAATTAAGGGGTTAAATTTAGCTCAAATGAAATTCATATAGTCAATGATGGCCTATGCAATTTCGACACATGGAAAAAGGGAAATCATTCAATGAATCAATACAGAATGTATAATGGGGTGGACTGGCCATGGTCAACGAGTGTTGAGTGAGTGTCACGTGAGATACTGTGATTTACGGATACAAATTACGTGGCATTCAAGTGGAAGGAATGGACAAAACACACGACGACAAGTGGCATTCCCGTTAATTGCTCGACAAAACTTGGAACGAATGCCATGTCAACAAATGGTAAGGCCTATGTCACATGGCATCCATGTGGCAACATCTAGTCAACTCCCTTGTTTGCGTGGTATCCACATGTCGTGTTTTAATTGGTTATACATTATAAATTCATAAAAAATCTATAATTTTTTTAAAAAAGATTGAAAAATATATTTTCATCGTTTTCACTAAAATGTTCATAATATGATATTTTAATCACAAAAATATTGTTTATTAAATAAAATAAAAAAATATTAAGTAAAAAAATTGAACAGATAACTATAATTTCATAAAGTATAAAAAAAATATATCTTTAATGTTAAATATGATGAATTATTTGTAGGTTTGATAATATCATGGGTGAAATTTTTTCAACCATTATGTAGCAAAAAACATTATACAAGAGATTAAAAATTATAAAGTATTTTTGAAAAGATGAAAACATACACCATAAGTTGTTACATTTTTATTAACTTTCGTATAATGATGAATGGCTTTATTACTAACCAAAGTTTTTTTTTTTTCATATAAAGTGTATTAAATAATAAAATAATTATACATAAAGAGTGCATTATTGCCCATCCCTCTCACTTACTCTCTCAGCCTTTGATATAAAATTATTTATATAAAAACAATTGTATTAAGTGGGTCCACACATACATGGACCTTGATAAGTTTTTCAAAAAAATTATTTATAATTAAAATAAAATAAATTTAATTATATGTAAATAAATATATGCCTATCTCATCTAATTTATTTTTAATAACAATCTCATCAATAAGTCAAGCTCGTGTAAGTAGATGCAAATCTATAAAATTAATGTTTATTGCTAAAAATGTTAACAATGTGGGTAGGAATGGAGTGGGACAGTGGTGATAGCAACGTCAATGATTATAATAATTTTATATTAATTTAGATAATTATGTGGATAGTAATTTTATTAGGGTTAAGTATAATTTTTATAAAAAATTAAATATTAATATAATTTTACACTATTATATATTTAAAGTATTCACATTAATTTTTATCTTTTAATTATTTATTATATATTTTTAAATAAAATTATTAATATATAAAAAAATTTAATATAATTCAATATAATTATTATAAATATTATGTATTTTATTATTAAAAGTATATTTTTTATATAATTATATGTATATAAAAAATAATATTAATATATATTTAATTTTTATTAATTATTATTTCGATATTGTAATAAACATTATTATTTCATGTCTTATTAATTAAAGTTATTTTTGAAAAAATAATTAAATTTTTAAAAATAACCCTTATTTAATTAATTATAATAAAAAATCAAACCTATAAATTACGGATCCAATTTTTTACTTAATAAATAATTAATGCGACCTTTTTACTCCTACTAGCATTTTAATAACCTCAAAATAACGTTACATGTTTCTTTTTAATAACTAAAAATTAAAATAATTATATATTATATTAATAAAATTATATATTTGTAAAATATAAAACCTACTATATAATATAGAGATACATGTTTATTTTTTATAACATTAAAAAACATATCTATTTATATTATAAAAAAATATTTTTTTAAAAAAATTAAAATATATAAAATTTTACTATCACATGCGATTAAATCAATATAAAATCAAATCAAATCAAATTCCCTCATGTTATTTAAAACATGATTGATTTGTTCTCGTATAAACTAAGCTTAGGTAAAAAATAATTAATGAGGAGAGAATATATTTTTGTTGAGGAAGAGGAGAAAATATTATTAGGGGAAAAAGTGGCAATAGTTTTACTGTTACAATTATTATTGGTATAATTATTTAAATTTAATTATAAATTAATTCAAAAATTAATTATATTAAAATGTAATGAATTATATAAAATAATATTTTTAAATTTTTAAACTATAAAATTAATATTAAAAGGATATAATGGCATTGGCTTGAACAAGTTTAACACTTGATGTAAACTAGATATAAAATATATTATTTTTATTTTATAAATTTTAAAATATGTTATATTTTTTAATTTTTCTCGAAATCAATTCATATAAACAAAAATAATTATAAAAGTATCATTATTTTTAAAAACAAATCATACTGCTTTTGTCCTATCTACTTAATTTCTTCTATATATATTAATTTATCTATAACTTTACATTAATTTAATACATAATTAATAATTTTATACAATAATTTAATACAGAAGAAATGGCAGCTACGTTGAATTTAACTAATTGATATTATTTTTCAAGATAATAGACATGGAAAGATATTTATTATTTTTAAAATAATTGATAATTTGTGTAATAAAATATACAATTAACATAATATTTTTTTTAAATTCATAAATACTTAATATTTGATTAAAAATAAATAATATAATTTTTTTATATATATGTAATTTTATTTTTAGTCTTTTTTGAAAATTATTTATTTATTATTTTTTTATAGTAAATAAATGTATAATTTTTTTAACGTTTTAAGAAAATTAATATATATATATATATATTGAAAATTAAAAATAAAATCAATTATATAATTAAATTAATAAAGAATACAACCTAGCTTTCGAAATCAATAAATAATTATCAAATTGACGTAGGCATCGGAAGAAAAAAGTATCACACTTTCCTCGTCATTATGACGCTTCTATTGAGACAAGTGGCAATGTGATTTACTTTCCTTGAGGCATGGAGGTTATGTAGAGTGGGACCGGATTACTTTAGGTCTGCTCTCTCCCGCCAATGATAGTGGGACATTTGGTTTGTCAGCGTGCTTCTTTATGCAAGTGAATTTGATTGAATCCGACCCCACACATCACATTTTAAAGTGGATTTGTTTTCTTTCTAAGAGTGGGCCCTTACCACCTTCCTTAAAGCTGCACCGTTGATGGTGGGTAAATATGGTGTCTGTGCTATATGCTGCGAGATTGCATCATGCCCCCTTAGGTCATGGCCCACCGCCACTCCATTTTCAACTTCTCCTTTATCAATATAATTTTTGGAAAATATTTAATTCAAGTGTAAGCATTATTATTAAATGCCTTGTCGATAAATAAAAAAAGGAGATTTAATATAAATATGTTAATGAAATTGATATTTTTATACAATTTAATTATTTATATAATGTATATAAATGAGTTAATGTATATTTTGTACGTTGAGGATGAGAAGCCAAAAAGACATTCTGTGTAGTATATATATATACCCATTTTCTGACGAGCTTTAAAAGAGAAGATAGAGATATATCCGTATGTTAAAAGAAGAAGAAGAAGGGTGCTATGTGTATGTAATTTTGCTATATAAATTAAAATAGTGAAAATGATTATATGGATTTGAGTTTATTTATTCATTATATTTTATTTGGGAGAATGATATTAGATTCATTGGAATTTTGGGTTAGAAAGCTAATGTTAAGTATTGGAAAATAAGATATTGGGTGATTGGAAAAATATTCTATATTTAAGAATTAGTATTAGTAAAATATAGAAAATTATTTTCATGATGATTAGACAATTGTTCAACTATTTTAATTTGTAGTGTCTTATTTGTTTTTCATTCGCTTATTTGATAATTATTCGTTGTACACAATTAATAGTATCAGAGCAAGATTTGAGGTCTTAATTAAAAAAAATATGGCAACAATAAAGTTTGAGATAGAGAAATTTGATACTAAAATTGACTTCAACATTTGATAAAACAATGTGAAGGATACATTAGTGCAACAAGGTCTTATCGAGGCATTATAGGGAACGAAGCCAAAAGACATAAAAAAGGATTATGAGGAAGAAATGGAAGCAAAGATGATCAATATTACTTGCTTGAGTTTGGTTTATGAAATAAAATATAGTGTGTTGAATGAGAGTTCTTCGTTGAAGTTGTAGAAAAAATTAAAAAAAATATAGATGTCAAAGTCTATTACAAATAGACTATACTTGAAAAAAATAATTATATGCCCTCGGGATGGAAGAAGGCGATGATATTAGAAGTCATATGAACAAGTCCGATAGATGTATTTTTTAATTTTTGAATGTTGATGTGAAGGCGATGATATGTATGATTACATGGAATGCTCTTTGAGTGATTGAATTTTGGATTCTACATGTTGTTTCCATATGTGTGCAAACAAAAAATTGTTTGATAGTTACAAGTCTTGTACTAATAGTGATGTTGTAATGACCAATGGATCAAGGAGTAAGGTTATCGAAAAAAAAGCATTGTTAAGATGAAGATGTATGATAAAGCTATCCGAACAGTGAGTGATGTAAGATTTGTTCTAGGCTTGAATTTTTTTTTAATTTTGTTGAGCAAATTGGATTCTCTTTGCTATGATTTTTATGCAAAGAACAAATCTCTAAAAGTGAGTAAAGTTTCCTTGGTCATAATAAAAGAAAAGAATAAGATAAGCTTATATAAGTTGATTGGGAATCCTATTCGATGGAGCTACATCATTTATTAAGAGTAAGGTGAATATTGACTTAAAGTTTAAATCTTACAATAATATTAGTAATATGAGGCAATAAAAATGAGTCAAATTCAATGAATAGTTATCATTTGTGGTGATAAAAATACGGTGTTAAAAGTTACTCTAAAGATAAAGTAAACCTAAATATAGTTGTTTTTGGTTAATTATTAAATGAAATGGTAAGTGCATCCTACCCATAAATGAGATGTATTGATGAAGTGTATGAACATATCATGATGTGGTATTTGATACAGATAAATTTTTTATTTTATTATTAAAGTGGAGATTGTTGGTATTAATGGTTAAAAAAAGAAAAAAAGTGTTGTATATGTATGCGATTATGGTACATAAATTAAAAGAGAAAATGATTTGGTGTATTTAATTTTTTTATTTATTATATTGTGGTCGTGAAAGGGTATGTTGGATTTTTTGTTTGAGAGTTAATTTTAATTATTGAAATATTGAACATATTGAATTGTTTAGAAAATACTATATATTCAATATTTAATATTAGTGAAATGAATTAAGTAATTGGTCAAACCGTTTTAATTTATTATGTCTTATTTGTTTTTGGTTAACTTAATTTTATAATTATTTTCGTTGTGTACAACAGGAATGAGATACAAGAAATTCTTTATATTAAATTATTAAATATGATATGGTTTGGATCAAATAAATTAGTTAAAAATAAAACATATTATTTTAATATAAAAATATAAAAGTGATATAATTTATTTTTTAAAATTAAAAAAATTAAATAATGTTATTTATAATTTATCAGATTAAATGAAATAAATAATTTGATATAAAAGATGGTATTTTTCTTCCTATAATATAGCTTACACGTATTTGTATACATACAATTCCATAATATACCAAATAGAAAACACGTTAACATAAAATGGGTTTGTCCAGCATGCGATCCACTTTTATGGATACAAATGTGTATTATATTTTTTTTCTTAATTTCTGATGCAAATTTTACATATGAACTATTGTTACTTATAATGAATAGAAAATTAAGAAAAATATTATTCAATTATATAGTTTGTATAAATTTATTACTAAATTCATTAAAGTTTTAATTAATATTACAAATCCATAACGAATTAATACTTTTATCATTCAAAAGACAAGTGCTTTAAGTTTTAAGTAGCTATATACCTTTCACGTTATGATACCTTTTACGTGATCAAAAATATTAATCTACATTAAATAGATAATATAATAGTAAATTTATAATATAAATTATGAATTTTATGTAGTTAGATTTATCATTATTTAAAGTTTATCAATAAATTTGTACAAATATTTATTAATTATATTTGATAAAATTTTAATTGCTTCAGAGAGTTGATAATTGTACATATTTTAACTATCTCCTACACCTTTGTTTAAATTTTGTAGTAAATGGTAGGGATTTTTTTTTTGTTTTTCAAAAACTGCAAATCGATAAGAACAAAGCTATATTGAACCTACACAAATTTTTATAGATTAGTGAGATCAAGTCAAGGTAAAAAATAAAATAAAAATTGGGAGGTCGGTTTAGGTTTTTAATAATTAAAAACCAACAAAAATCTACTGACCATTTATATTAATATATGTATTTAATTTTAATTATGATATTATACATTTTTATTACTTTTAAAATTGCTTTTATTTTCAAACTCTAAATCATATTAAGCTTTTTGGTATCAAAATAAAGTACTTTTTTTTTTTTTTACCCAATAAACCCAAAGGTATCAATATTTTGGTTTTGGTATTAAAATCACTCATATATATTTTCAATTGATACATGACTTATACCAAGGTTTAAGTTTTGGTACATATATAACTAAACAAAATTTAACAATGATCTCATTTAATTGCATATTATACATTTTAATTGAAGCCAGGTATTGCTTCCTGCCGGACAAAAACACAATGAGATTCGTCTATTCCTGTAAACAGAATATTGCTCCAATTCAGTCTAAATTCTTTTAGGATGTCCATTGGATTGGTGTGTTAGATTTATTCCAGGTTAAAGTTATGGATTAATTTAAATCCGACCCAGCATCTTATTTTAATTTTAATTTTTTTTTATCTTCATTTAAAATACTAACTTTAATGTGTAAAATATATGATTTAAAATTTTAACTGTTTTAAAGAAGAAAATAAAAATTAAGATAAAGAAGTAATTTATTTATTTATTGATTATCTTTTTTTATTAATGTATTTATAAGAAAATAAAAAATCATCATTTAAATATCATTTTTAAGAAGATAAAAAATCATATTAATAAAAACGAAGGGAATTTAAATTATTAAAAAAATATGATAAATTATTTATTTTTAAACATCATTACAAATTTATTTTAATATTAAAACATAAATAAAAATATATCTACATAATTATTTTATTAAAAAAATCTATTGAGAAGCTTATTTATTTCATTATCTAAAGTCATTTATAAGAAAAAAATTAAATGTAATATAACATCATTAATTTATTTCATTGTTAATTTATTAAAAAAATATTGAAATTAAGAATTTACTACTTTCAATATATTAAAACAATTATTATAAAAAAATAAAAAATCTTCATATCTTTATGATTTATGAGAAGATAAAATTTTATATCAAAAATTAAAATAAATTTGTATATAAAATGAATAGATTTGAACATAATCAATAAAAAATAGTATATTATTAATTATATTTAAAAACAATATATATATAAAGTCTGGTTTACTCGAGCACAATAAGTCACATGAGTTAATGGACAGGGTTTGGAGAAACTATGTCTTAGTTACATCCATTTCATAAAAGTTCATAAAAGTTCATTGATATCTTTTTTTTTATAAAATAAATCGACTTTAATTCTTGAATAATTCGTGTCACTTTTACTTAATTCTAATGAACTCCGATCTCAAAAGTTTTAAATTCATCAATTATGAATTTGGCGTTTTAACCATATCGAAAATTCAAGTGGTTGAACGTCAATGACATTATCTAAACCTCTCAATCTCTATTTTATAGTAGTTTAATTTTATACGTGTATAGTAGGGTTATATCTTTATCAATAAGTTTATTTTTTATTAATTGTTATAAATAGAATTCGTTTTTAAATTTGATAGGAATTATAATAATCAATGAATGATAATTTAATTTATTTTTAAATAATAACGGAGTGAACGTGATATAATAGTAATAACATTTAGAATTTTCATTCTTTATCTGACATGTATCCTAACATGTCTAATCTCAGTGTAGAAGATGTGTTATAATTAACGTTTTTATTTTATGGAGTTTTTAATACCAATATCTTCATGGATGACGAGCAATGTAGAAAGACATTTTAATGTATGCTTTGATCAGGTGGGTTAATGAGAGTGCCACCATGCACAAATAGCATCTTATTAAGATTTTTGAGAAAATTTGACAGAATCTCTGCATGCAGGTTTAATTTTATAAAACCCAATCAAGGTCTCAAGGCCCGATGATCAATTTTCTTCTACAAATTCAATGATATGCATTAAGTTTAAACAAATGCATAATCTAGAATATATACAATGGAGATTTTATATATTGATTGCAATTAATATATATATATATATATGTTGACGAAGACAGTCTTAAACACCTTGAACTTTAAGAGTACGTAATTAAGATTTAACATTGTCCTCCTAATGAGCCTATGAGCTAGCCGTTACTGATACCTTAGAATTTTGTGATCGAAAATGCTTATAATGAATTGAGAGCATATTTTGTGGAACAAAATACTTTACACAATTTCTAGAGTGAGAAAGTGAAAATATATGTTGAAAGATCAAAGTTTCCAATTGATTGTTGAATTTCACACAGCTATATAGCAAAATATATGTTTTACTTATCCCATAAACTAGACTGACTAATAATATTATAAATAAGGATATACAAAGTATGAGTTTTCTGTTATATCTATCTATCTATCGTTACCAACCATGTTTTCCTGTTAGATGAATTATATTTAGTGTATAAACAAATTGCATATGATGTAAGTAGATTTTGAATGCTTATAATTATGTTCGAATTAAATGTTTGAATATGATTATCATTGGTCGTTAATGATATATGGTTCCTTGGACTTGAATGTTTAGACAAATTTGTAAACCCAATTTAAAGGTATAGAAAATTTAGAAATTTTATATATATTTTTGAATTTTTTTTTATGTAATTTTGTATCTATGAGAGTACGAAGGGGACAAAATATATACTGAAAAACCAAACTGTACACTATGCTAACATACTACCGGCACCCAAGTGCCACCAATAACAACCCAAGCGCCTCATAGCAGTCGTTCGAGCGATATCCATAGTTCTTGTGTCACTGTGCGCCAACCATTGTGTCGTGTACCGACGTTGCCACTAGTATTGTTTATCGATCAATTATATTGTTTTCTTTTGTCAATAAAATTACATGGGATGTTCCACCAAATTTATTTGAGCTATTAGGAAATTAAATAAATTTGGTGAAACTACCAATAAATCAAGAATTATAATATGTGTACAATAAATCAAACGATGCAATTCCTCACATGCTTTGTTTATTTTATCTAAAAAAACCCATTCCCAAATAATTAACGTGATGTTTAATTTTATGCATGTCTTGCATAGTGGCGTATTGTGAATGGCAATGACATTTAGAAATGATACGTATAATAATTTTTTTGGCTCATATGTTATAATTATTGGCATGAGCTGTAAATGAAAAGTGTAGCAATGCAACATGTTTACAAAGAGCATGTGTGCCATAATAATTTGAGTGGAGCAACAATAATATGTTTTCTTATTATAAATATATTATGTATTTGTAAATTAAAAAAAAGAATTATGAAAAATTAATGAGAAATACGAAAAGTTGTCATGGTATCAGAGCTATGGTTAATTCTAACCTAATGGAATAAAAATAGCTACCTGCTCATTGACGCACGCTGGGTTACTGGTTTGCTCCGGTGTGGCTGCTGAGATCCGAGCCCAGGTCGCCACGGTTGAAGAGATCTGGCGTGGCTGATCTGGTTACTCTGTTGTCTTCTGGTTGTCTCCTCGACAAGTTTGTATGAGTTTATGATCTCTATACGTGTGTTGTTGTCATCGGTTTTTGTATGAGTTTTTGGTCTCCTCGTCGTCGTAGTCGGTTCCGTCGCAGTCTCTCAGCGCTCCAATTCTAGCGGTCGTAGCTATTGGGTCTAACATCGCAGAGAAGAACAGTGCCGCACCATCGTAGCTGAGGGGTCCAACATCGTAGAGAAGAACAACGCCATGCATGGAAGCAGCTCTCGTAGAGATGAACAACATTGTGCCATGGAAGCAGTTCTCGCAGCTCTCGAAGAGATGAACAATGCCAGTTTTTTTAGACGAGGCAGGCGAGAGGCTCTCTTGAACAACACCGTGCATCTATCTGTGTGCGTATTTGGCTGATTGAAAAAGCCTCTATTTGTGTGCATATTTGGCGGAAGGAAAAAAAAGCAGATAAGTCGTAATATTAAAACCACAGAACTAATAGATTTTATGAAGGAATCTGGAAACCTAACCACCAATTCTATCCTTAATGATCTGACTACAAAAATGACTGAGGTTCTGACTAGAGCTCAAATCGCCTCACAACCACCGCTAACTAAAGCGTCGACTACTCTCATTAATATCAAGTTGGGAGGATCCAACTATGCCTTGTGGTCCCAGGTGGTAGAGATGTATATCTCTGGCAAAGACAAACTGGGATATATTAATGAGGATTTTCCTCAATCTACCGAAATCGACTCCTCATTCAGGAGATGACGTACTGAAATTGTCATTGTCAAGGGATGGTTGATCAATTCGATGGACCCCTACTTGATTGCAAATTTTATCTGATTCCCAACTGCAAAACAGGTTTGGGATTCTACTGCTACAACCTACTATGATGGGACAAACACTTCTCAAGTGTATGATCTTCACCGTCGAGTTACTCGTATGAAGTAAGCGGGTGGATCCATTGAAAAATACTACAATGACCTTCAAGGGTTATGGTGGGAAATTGATTTTCATCGTCCTAACCCAATGGATTATGCGACTGACATACAAAAATACAACTCTATCGTACAGAAAGATCGAGTGTATACCTTCCTCGATGGACTTGATGACCGACTAGATAAATCTCGAAGTGATGTCCTTTAAATCAAACCATTCCCTACGGTGGAACAAGCCTATGGATTCATTCGTAGGAAAGAGATCAGACAGACTGTGATGATCACGGGTGCAGATACGACTCCTAGAGCAGTTATGACTTTCAAAGGGATCAAGGGACACTATAATCTGATGCCACCAAAACCAGGAACTCTTGTTTTGGGTAGCAAGAAACCCATAGGAAATCCACCTTCTGTTGACATAAAATGTGGCCATTGTGAAAACTCCAAACACACTCGTGAAAACTGCTTCAAACTACATGGGTATCTAGAATGGTGGAATGATCTTCAAGCACAGAAGAAACAGGAAACCACTAGGAGAGCCGTTATGGCTACCAATAATGCATCACTATCCCTTATTCCTCAGGCTATATCTTCCCAGGATCTAGGTATTTCAAGTAAAGCATTTCACATTTCTACTCGTAGTGATAATGAGGATTGGATTCTAGACTCTGGAGCTACAGATCATATGACATTTGATCCAAAAGATCTCTCCAATACAACCCAAATGAGACGGAGCCGTGTTGGAAATACCAATGGGGTCACTTATCCAGTTACATAGGCTGGAATAGTGACTTTATCTCCTTCATTATCATTATCTAATACATTACTTGTACCCTCTCTTTCAAACAGACTAATGTCTGTAAGTCAAGTTACTTCAGATCTTAACTGTGTAGTATTGATGTATTCTACCTTTTGTCTTCTTCAGGATATTCTCACCAAGAAGATCATTGGGCGTGGTACTAAGAGAGGAGGCTTATATTACGTGGATGACCTCAGTTTAGGAAGAGCCAATCACATGCAACACACAGTTAGTAACAAGGAGCGACAAATTTGGTTATGTCATCGTCGATTTGGGTATCCATCATTTGGGTATTTAAAGCACCTACTACCTAGTTTATTTTCAAATGTCACACACTCGGATATCAAATGTGATACTTGTATCTTAGTAAAAAGTCATAGGGCGTCTTATCCTATGAGCATGCATAAAAGTATGATTTCTTTTGCTTTAGTACATTCTGATGTTTGGGGACCTTCCCCGGTCACTACATTGTCGGGTCATCGTTGGTTTGTAATTTTTGTTGATGATTGTACACAAATGACATGGCTTTACCTTCTCAAACATAAAGATGAAATATTTTCTACGTTTCACTTGTTTCACACCATGATTCAGACACAATTTTCTGAAAAAATTAAGATCCTTAGGTCTGATAATGGGGGGAATATATTAATTAATAATTTCGGACATACTTGGACAACAATGGGATTCTCCATGAAACCTCATGTTCATAAACACCACAACAGAATGGTACTATAGAGAGGAAGAATAGGCATATTTTAGAAATCGTACGTGCCTTACTCATCAATGTACATATGCCTAGTAGATACTAGAGTGCTGCTGTTACTATAGCTGTGTATCTACTGAACCGTATGCCCACAAAACCTTACAATTTCAAACTCACTAAAGAAACCTATATTTCTATGGATATCACTTTCCTAGAATCTGAATGTTTTTTCCCAACACCAGTATCCAATTCCCCTCCTCAAGGGGAGACTTATGGTGAAGAACGAAATTGATCTGATGTTGAAGTGTTAGATGTGAGTAACAATCCAACATATTCAGATGATGCCAAAAATATGGCAGAGCCAGTACCTAGACCTGAACTTGAACTCTTAAGAACTCAAGTTGAACTAGTGACTGAATCTCCAGAAGATACAGTGGTTGATGCACCACTACACTCTTTAGTACCCAATGATCCTCTTGTCGAGAATACTCCTGATATAAGCTATCCTATCACACCTTTACAAACTAATACATTTACTGGTTATGTTCTACCTTTCAGACACAATTGAGGCAAACCTCCAAATCGATACTCTCCAGACAAAGAAGAACGAAAATCCAAGTATCCAATAACCAATTATGTATCTACTCCAGGGTTATCAGAACCTATCAGGGCATTTGCACAAACACTCTCCTTGTGTCCAATACCAAGTAGTATTGAAGAAGCCTTATCTGAACCAAACTGGGCTCAAGCTATAAAGGAAGAATTTGAGGCATTGCAAATGAATAATACTTGGGTGTTGAGCGTGTTGCCTCAAGGGAGGAAGACAATGAGGTGCAAGTGGATTTTCTCCATTAAGTATAAAGTAGATGGGTCAATTGATCGATACAAGGCGAGACTAGTAGCAAAAGGGTACACCCAGAAACATGGTATAGATTATTAGGAAACTTTCTCACTTGTGGCTAAACTAAAAACTGTTAGAGTCTTGTTATCTCTTGCAGCAAATTTAGACTGGCCATTGCACCAACTTGACGTAAAAAATTCCTTCCTCCATGGTGATCTAGAAGAGGAGGTTTACATGGATATCCCACCAGGATATATTGTTACATTAGGAAAAGAAACTACATGTAGGTTACAACGAGCATTGTATGGACTAAAACAATCATCTCGAGCATGGTTTTACAAGTTGAGTTCAGCAATGAGGAAATATGGGTTTCGAAAAAGCAACTCTGATCACACTCTCTTCCTAAAACATCAATTGGGAAAGATAACAGCTCTCATAGTCTATGTAGATGACATGATTATTACAGGGGATGATGAAGAAGAGATTTTTAGGCTTCAAGAACAACTGTCAAATGAGTTTGAAATAAAGAACTTAGGAAGGCTTAAATACTTCTCGAGCATTGAGGTAATAAGATTAAGACATGGTATAATTCTTTCCCAAAGGAAATATATTCTAGACTTGTTGGTAGAGGTAGGATTACTAGAATGTAAACATGTTGATATCCCAATTGTCCAAAATCACAAACTTGGAGAATATGTGGACCAGGTACCAGCAGACAAACAGAGATATCAATGATTAGTGAGTAAACTCATTTATTTATCTCATACTCGGCCATATATTGTTTATGTTATGAGTATAGTAAGCCAGTTCATGCACTGCCCAATTGAAGACCATATGGATACTATCATGCAAATACTTCGATATTTAAAATCCTCCATTGGGAAAGGACTTATGTTTTCAAAGAATGGTCAATTGAAAGTTGCTGAATATACAGATGCAGACTGGGCAGGGAATATCAAGGATAGGAAATCTACTGCTGGGTACTTTACTTTTGTGGGAGGTAATCTTATTACATGGAGAAGCAAGAAACATAAGGTAGTTTCCTTGTCTAGCGATGAAGTAGAATTTTGAGGGATGATCAAGGGAATATGTGAGCTTCTTTGGTTGAAAAAACTTCTAACTGAGATTGGTGTTACTCCCAACTCTGAAATGAACTTGTTCTGTGATAACAAGGCAGCCATTTCCATCTCCCACAATCCAGTTCAACATGATCGTACAAAACACGTTGAAGTGGATCAGAACTTCATCAAACAGAACCTTGAAGAAAAGATTATTCAACTTCCAATTGTTAAATCAGAAGATCAATTGGTTGATATGCTCACAAAATCCGTGTCTGTAAGAAACTTCTATAACTCACTTGACAAGTTGGGCATGAGAGATATCTATGCACCAGTTGAAAATAATCAACAACAGAATTATGGGAAACAAGAGGCTGTCTAAGAACATGGTTTATCAGAATTATGTCTATTCTAATTATTATATTTTTTCCTTTTCTCTTGTATAAATTAGATTATAAACATTCATTTATACATATAATAAAATCATTTCTTACATGGTATCAGAGTTCAGGAAGTAGTTCTCTGAAAAACCAACTCACATAGAAATTTTTTCTTCCTTCCAAATTTTGTTTCTTTTCACAAAAATAATTTCAAATTCATTCCATTATAATCTCCAGAAATTTCTGAGCAATCTGCAATTTTTTTCAAGCCAATACAATAACCCACACGCCCACATACGTCTTTCCTGAGTTCGCCGGAGTTACATGCGCCCACACGCGCTCGCGCTGAAGAAGATGACTCAAACGATACGTCGTTTAGCCAGTTCAGTCTTCCGGTCGTCGGATCAATCACTCCAGACGCCAATTCACCCACTTTCTGACCAATTTTTGAGCTGAAATTTCCGATTCTGTAGTCCTTGATACATTTCCTATAAAATATAGCTCATTTCAGTTTATTATTTGTTTCATAAATAGTCATTATTATCTAAATCACACTAAAACTTATCCCGTTTTTGATTTTTTCACTCAACAATCATATCTATAACTACCAATACCAGCCCCACTTTACCAAAATGGTATGATGATCTTAGCCATTCATTATATTTACACCACTTAGACCAACCAGGCATGGTTCTAGTGGCTAAATCTTTAAATCAAGAAAACTATCACATTTGGAGTCATGAAATGCTCATGACTCTCATCACCAAAAACAAAGATGAATTTATTGACGACACAATCACGAGATCATCAATAAAATCTGAGGTAGAAATCAAACAATAGACTTGCTACAACATTCTTGTCAAATGATGGATTCTTAATACCATATCGCCTAAAATTGTTGAAAGTGTCATGAATAATGATACCGTATATGAGCTATGAGAAGAATTAAAGGAATATTTTTCACACACTAACAATGTGCACCTATTTCAAATTGAGTAAGAGATCCATGACTGCATACAAGAAGGTATGAACATTGGAGAATACTACACCAAGTTGAAAATCCTATGGGATACTCGAGATGCACTATGTCCTCTTCCACATTGTGGAGGAAATGCCAGAAGGGAACTATAGGAATACCAACAAAAGCAGTGAACCATAAAGTTCCTGATGAGGCTTAACATAGTTTACACAATAGCATGTGAAAAAATCTTGCTTATGAAACCTTTACCTATAGTAAATAAGGTATACTAACTCATTGTTCAAGATGAAAAGCAGAGAGTTGTCTCCACACAAACCATAGGAAGGATGCCAGAAGTTGCCGCACTTGTCGCCAAGGATAGTCATCCACAATATCGTACAAGAATTACCCACCAAGGAAGTCACATCTCAAGTGCAATCGATGCAACAATATCGGCCACAATTCTGAAAGATACCGAAATCACCTCAAATGTAATTTTTGTGGTCTCAATGGACACAATTCTGAAAACTATCGAAAATGCCTCAAATGTGATTTCTGTGGTTTGAATGGACACGACATCAACATGTGTTGGAAGAAAAGAGTAGTTCAAGACAAGAGAAATGCAATTTATGGCTTCCTCTCCAAAGCTCAACATACTAACTTTCAGGAAAGCAGCTCCGACACAAGAATACCATCCCATAACCTTACATCCGCCCAATATCACGAGCTTCTTACACTTCTCAATGAAGCCAAATCAGGTAGCATGGAAAGTCAAGTGACTACTTATTTAGGTAACACATCATGTGCGAATGTTTTCCATTCAAAAACTCGTTGGATTTTTGATACAGGAGCAACTGATCACATGGTATGTTCCCAAAACCTTATGAACTCCATCATTCTAGTCACTAATCGACATGTGCATTTCCTTGATCATTCCCTTGCACGTGTCACACATATCAATACTGTCCATTTCTCCAATAATTTCATACTCCATAATGTCTTATGTTTTCCCTCATTCAAATTAAACTTGGTTTTAGTAGCCAAACTAACTCAAACTATATTTTGTCATGTCACTTTCACTAAAAATATGTGCTTTGTGCAGGACAAACGCTCGGGGAAGACGATTGAAATAGGAACTGAGAAAGCATGACTCTACTACCTGACTATTTCGGAAAAGGTGGATGTTTCTCCATTTCAAATACTACTTCAACCAACCTTTATCTTTGACATCAACGACTTAGTCATTTATCTAATAACAGTTTGTGTGTATTTTCTCTTTCCATCAATACACCATTTTGTTCCATTAGTGATTGATCTATTTTTTCACTAGCTAAACAAACTCGTAATCAATTTCCTTTAAGTTCCATTAATACAAAAGCACATTTTCAATTGATTGATGTTGATATTTGGGGTGACTGTCACATTCTAGCACTTAATGGAGCACGTTATTTCCTCACTATTGTTGATGACTACTCAAGATGCACATGGGTCTATCTCTTAAATACTAAATCCGATACACACATATTTCTCATCACCTTCATTAACCTTGTTGAAACACAATTTTCATCCAAAGTTAAAATCATTCATAGCGATAATGGACCAGAATTCTCTATGATCTAGTTGTTTTCTACCAAAGCTAAAGGAATCATGCATCATACCAATTGTATCTCTACCCCTCAAAAAAATGGTGTTGTTAAACGTAAACACCACCATCTTCTCAATGTAGCTCATGCATTGCTCTTCCAAGCCAATCTCCCTAAACAATTCTGGGGAGATGCCATTCTTATAGCCACATACCTCATAAATCGTACTCCAACACCTGTTCTTAAAGATAAAACACCATTTGAAATCCTTTTTCACAAAGTTCCTAGGTACGAACATCTTCTTGTCTTTGGTTCTCTTTGCTTTGTGTCTGCACATCATGATCGACCCACCAAGTTTGATGCTAGATCACATCGATGCATATTCATTGGGTATCCATATGGGATACAAGGTTACCGAGTCTACAATCTGGAAACATGTAAAACTTTAGTGTCTCATGATGTTATCTTTCATAAACATGTGTTTCTTTATTCCACTTCCGCTGTCAACACTCCAACTTTATTCACTCTATCAAGGTTTCCTTATTCCACTACATAAATCTTTGTATGGACTTAAAAAATCCTCACGACATTGGTTCATCAAGTTATCAACAACACTTAAGCTAACTGGTTTTAACCAATCCAAGTATGATCACTCACTATTCGTCCGAACCCGTAGTAGTTTCTTCTTTGCTCTTCTTGTCTATGTAGATGATATAATCATAACATGAAACAATCTACAAGAAATTGAAGAAACTAAGAATCATCTCATACGACAATTCAAGATAAATGATCTCAGTGAATTAAAGTATTTTTTGGGCATAGAAATTTCACAAACAAAGAAGAGAATTTTTCTATCACAATGTAAGTACGCACTTGAAATATTGGAGGACATGGGTTATCTTGGTGCTAAATATGTTAATTCACCTATGAAATAGAATTTATCCCTCAGCAAAGTTGAAAGGGGAATTCATCAGTGACCCTACATCCTATTGAAGACTTATTGGGAGATTAATATACTTGACCATTACACGACCCAACTTAGTGTATGCTGTGCACATTCTCAGTCAATATATGGACAAACCATGACAACCACATTTGGAAGCAGCTCAATGAGTGCTATGATATGTCAAGAACACACCAAGACAAGGTCTCTTTTTCTCAGCAACTAGTTCATTACAACTAAATGTTTTATGTGATACAGATTGAGCTAGATGCACAGATAAACGACGATCAACCACGAGATATTGTATATTTCTTGAAAACTCACTAATTTTTTGGAAGACTAAGAAGCAAAACACGGTCTCACGATAGAGTGCAGAAGTATAATACCATTTTATGGCGGCAACTTGTTGCAAAGTAACTTTGTTACGATAAATTTTGGATGATTTAGGTATCAAACACTCCCAACTGACCAAGTTATATTGCGACAATAAAAAAGCCCTTCACATTGCATCAAATCCATCGTTTCATGAACAAACCAAACACATAGAGATCGAATGCTATCTAGTGAGAGAAAAGATTCAAGCTGGGATGATTAAGACTTATCATATCTCTATATCGGACCAGGAGATATCTTTATCAAATTCCTAAGTTTTCCACAGTTCTTGAGCTTACTTAATAAGTTAGGAATAATTAATATATATTACAACTTAAGGGACAATGTTAAAGAACTTGAGATACAGCTGGTAGCAACCAATACACCAGTTGGAAACAATCAACAACATGTGGAAAGCAACAAGCTGTCCAAGAACATGGTTTCTCATAATTAGTTTATTTTTAATTATTATATTTTTTCTTTTTCTCTTGTATTAAATTAGATTGTAAACATTCGTTTATGCATACAATAAAACCATTTCTTACACAAAAATGAATGAATATTAACCTCAAAAAGTTGAATTTGAAAGATTTATGAGTAGCAAATAACAGAACACTAGCTTACATTATCATGCAATCATCATAAGTGTTAAGTCCTACATCGGTCAAGAGTTAGGCAACAATGCAGTTTATAAGTCTATGCAACTCTTAACTCAATGAGATCGTATTGAGTTGAGTTAGACATGAATTTCTAAATTGGTATCAGAGCTAGACTCTTGGCTTCTTCACCCCCATCGATGCTCAAGTGTTTGGCGGCACACTTAGGGCTAAGGCCCACTCACCCTGTGCTGATCAGGACTCATCCTAACCGATGTGGAGAAAAGATGTTAAGTCTCACATTAGTTAAGAGTTAGGCAACAATATTACTTATAAATTTGGATAAATTTCTAACTCATAAGTTAACTTTTATGTTTAGAGTTGTAACAGTTTCTAAAGATAAGCATAAACTAAGAGAATCGTATCATTAAGAAATTAAGTTTGTAATGGCTCAGATATATTAATGTTTGGCTGGTTTATTCTGTTTTCAAAAGGTCGAGAATCATTGTTTCTACAAATAACTAACTAACTTACTAATCATTTTAATTTTTTTGTCTTCAGGATTCTTTTATCAATGACTATGGGTGTATCAAAAATTTATTATTCTGATTAATTTACAAAATCTATATGCATCCGTGAAATTGTAGACGGTTTGGAAACAAATGTTGATTGGATTTAGATAAAAAAAATTCATATGGGATTATAGATTTTTATTTTTAAATTTATTTAAATTTGATCCGTATCTATTAAAATATTTATTAAATATCTATAAATATTTATTAATTTTAAAATATTTTTTACTACATTCAACCACAACTTTTTAAATCAACTATTTTGATTATTCTTAATTTTCCATCTACAATACAATTCTCTATTTTAAAAATTATAGAACTTTTTAATTAATACGAATAAAATTAGAAAAGTTGTAAATAAATCCTAATAATATATTGTGCGGATCGATTCATCCCATCCAACCAATAATACAATAATCAAATTAAATTACAGATGGATAAAAAGTATGCTATTTATATATATATATATATACCCTCACAGAGATGAAAACTTTGTACCAAAATAAAACTTAGACCATTTTATTTTATATAAATTAATTTATCCATCACCGATAAAGATTCCCCAAAACTTCTTAAAGTTACTGTTTAACTATATTGTTGTAGTATATGGTGAAACTTCTTAAAGTTACTGTTTCCATACTAACACTAAAACGTTTCTTTTGAAATTATTTTGAACTAAATCGAACGTTTTCAAATTACTCTCTTTAAAACTTAGAATAAGCAGATACAAGCAACCCAAATACAACTCTCAAAACAAAATATTACTCAATGTTTTTTTTTTATCAAAAGTAAGATTTAAGATTTATATTCACCAAGAAATCATAAATTGGATAAAAAATAATTTTTAATTTTAAAAAAAATATTATATATATATATATATATATTTATTTATTTTAGTAGAAATACATTTAAAAATTGATTTGATATAGTTATATTATGTATTAATTTATTACATCGGAAGAAGAGAAGACTTGTAACACATTCAGTGACCTCGTATATTGCATATAGAGATAACCGACAGGTGGTTCTTATTTCTTGAAAATATTAGATTATTGAAAGCCATTAGATTTCCTATTGGCTTATAGTCATTTTGAATACATTAAAGTCTCTTTCGTTTCTCTTTTTCCTATTTGGATGGCTGGAATCTATAGCTTGTGGAACGAGCATATTCCAAAACAAAAAAAAATTAATAAACTTTAATGGTGAGATCCAAATTGATTTTTTATTGCATATTTTCTTTTTCTTTGCTGAATTTGGGGTATAGTCACGGTCACGATCCGTGTAAGTGAATTTGTTAGAATAATAGTGCTACTCATCCTTGTTTTATTTTCTCGTTATTGACCTTTTAATTTCATTTAATCTTGAATTTACTTCATATTGTGTGGATGTTGGATCATATTTCTATCTTAATTTATGTTTCATGTCAACTCAAAGGGTGAGGGATGGTTGTGATAGTAGTTCAAGATTATATATGCTTATCAAGTTTCAATTCTTAGTGCACCTTACCCATTAGTTTAGGGATGGTTGTAATTGTCCTCCAAAATGTTACTCTTTTTTTTCTTTAAAAAAAATAATTTTTTATTAAAAATCAAATTTAAATATATTAACAATCAAGGTTGTGAAATCAAAATAAATAATTTTTATCATTCGTTCTATTATAAGGTTATTTAATAGATTATTTGATTCTTACAATTGATATATGAATCATTTTAAAAAAAAAATTGATATTATATTATAATTTTCATGATTTTTGACATTATAGATTTAGATAAAAATTGAGATTGATAATAAAAAATAAACTTTACAAGCATAAACATGACATTATTATCCTAGATAAATACTTAGAGGAGAAAAAATTACTTTAAAGTAAGATCTAGGTGAATAAATAACACAAATATGTGTTTTTATTCAAAAATAACTAATAAAAAAATATAAATAAAATCACTCTTAAGGAGAAATTAAATTAACTTCTTGAAAGATTCAAAGAAAAAATAAAACAAACATAGAGTATTTATAACTATATAAACGAGTTTAACACTTTTAGTCATGAGATCCCCAATATCCCCAATAAAGAATCTTTCTTCTTCATATATGGACTCCAAACTTGAGCCACGATCAAGTTAAGGCATAGAAGTGTACAATATTTTGCCACTATTATCCCCATAGTTGGGACCTTAATCGATTACTCTAAAGATTCGTCAAAATCCAAGTAAAAAAGAATTGGTCCTAACAAAGGTGGGGTAATAAAGGTATAACTCACCAGGTTTCATTAAAGAGTTGATATATGATGATGTAGTGTTTAATGGAATCCAAACTAATGTTTTTTTTTATAATTTAATAGTCATTGAGGAAGCTCAAAAACTTAACACAAAAGCTAACGAGATAGGTTAACGAGGTAGGTTCCATTAAAGTAGTAAGCTCTATTACCAAACCAATATAATGTAAGGATGGAAATGGATTGGATTTTGATCTAATTCGTTGTTTAAGAGATCTAGTATTATTTAATTTATTTTTATTCATAGTTTAGATAGAACTAATAAGATGTTAAACAAGGGATCAATAAATATCCATGACATGATCCAAATTATTCTAAAAAATCATTTTTTTAAACTAAAACATTATTTAATATAGTACATTATATATTTTAGAAAAATAATTTGTTACCTATTTTAGAGACTTTTTAAATTATTTATAATGAATATATTATTTAATTTTTAATTAATGTAATAATTATATAAATTCCATAAAAATTTAATCCTTATAATAATTTTTTTAAATTATTAACTTGATTTTATCTAAAATTTTAAATTGAACATAATTTACAAAATTCATTCAATAAAACCTATGATAATTTCTTTTTTTCTTTTTTTTAAATATGAGTTAATTACTCAAAATTTAGAAAGAATAATATCGTTTAACTATAGAAGAACTATAAAAAAATAACTATAAATATGATGAATTTAAATTTAAATTTAATAAATTTTAAATAATATTATATATATTTATGAAAATTATAAGAAATAAAAAGTTAGATTTATAAAAATATAAGAGAAATTTTTAAAATATTTATTCATAACATAAATTTTTCAAATAAATAGTGATACGTTTAGATGAATAATCAATATAAACTTTAATTATTTTAAATTAATTAAGATGTTATTTAATATATAGCAAGTAAAGGTCCTTTCACTTAAAATTTTGAAAACTAACTTCTATTTATTAAATTGGGGATTTTTGTTGTTTGTGAAACAAAAAGCAAATCTATCAACTAAAAACTAATAAAGATAAAAATAAAATATAAAAATTATGATAAAGATATGAATAAAAGAACGATAGTAGATCATTCATCATCACTAATATGTATTGTAAATCAATAAAAACATATCATAATATAATATTCTTTTAGCTATATCAACTTAGAAAAATTCACAAATGTAAATTTTTTTTTTTACTTTTTTACCTATTTGTTGAATTAAAAAAAACTCTTAATCCAAACACTTTTTAATAGGAAACTTAGAATAAGTTTTTTAAATTTAATGTATTAAAAATATTCAATTTTAAGAATCAAATTAGATCAAAGTTAAACACATAAACTCTGTTTAATTATCTTGATGATTAATTCTTATTGTAAATAATTTATCACTAATTATTTAATTTAATCAAAATATTACATACCTAATCACTTATATTGATTAAGAATGAATTAATCTGATTATTTAATTGTATATTTAAATAATCAAGAAAATTTATATATAATCAATAATAATATATTAATAGAATATTGTAGATATTATTAAATATTGTAATCTATATATAAGATTTTGAAATCAACTATAATCAAATATAAAATTAACTATTTATGAAAAATAATAAATTTAAAATATTATTAATGATAACAATAAAAATGAGGAAAATAAATATTAGGATTGTTATCTTTAATTTTAATATTCAATTCTTTTAATTGGTTTTTGAATCTTATTTCTATTGTAGTTTTAATTTTATATTTTTTTAATTTTTATACAATCGATTCTATTTTATATGGTGTTCTTTGATTATTTTTATTGAGAAAAATTTGAAAAAAGATATACATTGGCGAAAATCTCGCTGCACAAAGGTAAAGGCGTGAAACTTTTAATATAATACTAATCTATTTAAATGACACTCGGCTACCTACGATATAGGAAGATATGTATTTGATGACAGTTGGTTGCTAAAGAGATAGACGTAAGGAATTTTTCTTTTTAATTTGGATGGCCTTACTAAGTAAGTCCACCTATTTTATGAATACATCCGACTATTAAATAATAATAAAAAATAAAATAAAAATTCTAAAATAAATATTTTTTTCAATAAATACAAAATAAATAATTTTAGATGGTTATAATGTATATATATATATATATATATATAGAAAAGAATTAATTTTTAAAAATTTATATAAAATAACACTTATTAAACTCCTCTCCACTAACTATTTGTTAGTCATGTAACAAAATCAACACCTATAATTAAGAGAATAAATTTTATCTCAAGGGTTTAACTATATTATAGTTTTAAATTATAATAAATTTTAGATATTAGCTTTAGTTATCTCTTTGTTATAGCTATTGTATAATAATAATGCTCAAATTATCTATGTGATGTAACATCAATTTGCAATTATCAAATCATATGATATAAATAAATTAGAATATTATTTCTCTTTTTAAAAATCAGTATTCTTTTAGAGTTAAATTAGATATCATAGATTTTTTTTTAAATTGCATCTCCATGTATCAAAAGTATTCCTTAAAATTTAAAAAAAATGTTTCAATTTGGTTATAATATAACTATGTTTGTTGGTTCAGTCAAATGAAAGAAAACAAATGAGAAACAAAAGTTCACGAGTCTATGGAGTAAAAAAAAAGAGATTTATAAATAATATCATCATAATACCAATTATGTCAATAAAATTGGATCAAATTTCATTACTTTATACCTAATTATTATTATTATTATTAGCTTATTTTCTGTTATTTTTACCACTTTTTTATACATAACCATTTTTGTAATTCTTTTTCAGCTTTTCCTTATAGATATACACACTTTTTTTTTGTTTTTTTGTGGGATACATATTGTATCGTAGACTGTTTTCTATATGTTAGACATTTAATCAATTATAGAACAATTAATACATTTAAATCTTATTCTAATATTGTCATAAAATCTATTCTTTTTTTGTGTAACTCCACCTTTCTGAACTATATGAAATGGTTAATATGTTTGGTTCAAAGGGTAATCAATTGTTAGGCTCAAATTGATTTTCTAAAAGGGTTATTCTTGAAATAACAATAACATTAAGGGTAGAATAATTTGACTAAATAATTTAATCTTATTACCTTAATCATTTTTCAAGAAATATGTTTAGCATTCGGCTTAATAAACTTAAAGAAAAAATACAACAACATACTCTTATTCATTGAATGTATAGCAAAGTTCCAAGGGATTCAAAACATTTTTTGCAAGTTTATGTATATAGATTATTTTATCACCAATTTAGTTATTGTGTACGCAAGGTTAAGCAAATTTATCATAAAGTTACATTCACTTAGGAATAAGATCAAGATTCTATCAACATTCATTATCCTTTTTGACCTAACATTGTTTAGGTAATTTCATCATCAATGCCAACAAATAAATAGAGAATATGTGATTGTTTTGAAGGTCGTCTATTAATCCTAACTATTTTCAAGAATGCAATAAATAAGTACTAAAAACGAAAAAAATTATGCTACCTAAAGTATGCTAATCCTAAAACATGTATCCTAAACACATACTGAACTAATAAAGCATAAAAAAATAAAGATAGTGATATGTTAACACTCTCCCACACCTAATCTTATATTGTTCTCGATATAAGCACATGCATATATGTAATGTAAAAAAGATAAGAAATGAGTAGAAAACAAATATAGTGGATTGTCTCTCACAAAGCATTGGTTTAACATTTTTAGCCTGACTTTGCCCCATATGTTTCTTTAATCGTCACTGTAGAGTTACCTTGTCTATATTGATTGGTGCAAATTTTTTGTAATATGACTTTAATTTGTGTCCATTAACTTTAAATTATTTATTGGTACTTGGGCTTCGTACTTCAATTGCACTATGAAAGAAAACATTAGTAATAATAAATGGACCAACCTAATGAGAATATAACTTACTTGGAAAAACTTTAAGGTGTGAATGGAATAAGAGGACTTTATTGTCAATGGAAAACTCTTTCCTCTACATCATATTGTCATGAAATGCCTTTGCATTGTTTTTGTAAACTTTTGAGCTTTCATAGGCATCATTTCTAATTTTCTCTAGCTTATTCATTGGAAAATTTCAGTGTCCTCTAACTTCATCTAAGTCTATATTGCATTATTTCACCACCTAAAATGCTCGATGCTCTAACTCAACTAGTAGATTACAAGATTTACCATACACCAGCCATAATGATGACATTTAAATTGGTGTTTTGTATGTAGTTCTATATACCGACAGTGCATTATCCAATTTCAAGCTCTAATCCATTCTGTTGGGTTTTATTATCTTTTCAAAGATGTACTTGACCTCTCTGTTAGACACTTCAGCTTGTCCACTCGTCTGTGGGTGATATGAGGTAGTGACTCTATGGTTGACATTGCACTTTTTAAGTAAGGCCCAAAAATTCATATTGCAAAAATGTAGCCTACCATCGCTGATGATAGATCTTGGTGTTTAAAACCTTAAAAAGATGTTAAACTTCATAAAATCCACAATAACCTTAGAGTCATTAGTTCTGGTGGCTTTAGCTTCCACCTATTTAAACATGTAATACAAAACAATATATATAAAACTGTAAGAAGATGGAAAAGATCCTATGAAATCAATACCCCAAGCATCAAAGATTTCAACAATAAGAATTAAAGTTTATTACATTTGACTCATAGGGCTTAAGTTACCCATTCGTTAACAACATTCATATGGTTTGCAAAATGTGAAGGCATCCTTCAATAATGTTGGCCAATAATATCCGTTCTCTAAGACTTTAAGAGTGGTTCGTTTTACTCCAAAACATCCATCACATGCATAAAAATGATAAAAAGTTAGAATAGAAGTAAATTTAGTGTCACATACCCACCTTCTTATCAATAGGTCTAGGAAATGTTCCAAAGGTAGGGGTCATCCTATATATATTGTTTAGCAACCTTCTTGAGTTTGAATTTTCTAGCTTGTGATAGGTTTTATGGGAACTTTTTAGTGATCAAGTAGTTTGCTATATTTGCATGTCAAAGAGTAAACAATATAGTCTCAAGTAGTCGTTCATGTGGAAAGTCCTATCTTATTAGAAGTGATTCCTCATTTTGAATTAAACTACTACAATGATCTGTTACTACATTTTCACTTCCTTTTTTGTCTTTGATATTTCAAGGTCAAATTATTGTAAAAGAAGAATCCACCTTATTAGTATTGGCTTGGCATCTTTCTTTATGAGTAAGTAGCCAAAAAGCTCCATGATTAGAGAAAACAATTAATTAGTTCCAATTGGATATAATCAGAATTTTTCTAAAGCAAAAATCGAAACTAAAAGATCTTTCTTCATTATGAACTAGTCGAGTTGGGCATCATTTAGGATTTGTGATGCATAATATATAGCATTTTGTTGAGATTAAACTTATTGGAAATATTGCTTGATATTGTTGCTTATCTAGTTTTGTTTGTTTGGTTGATCTAACATTAGAAGATATTTTGCGTTTAATGGTGATCTAATTTTTGTTATGTTATTTCTTCATTTTAAGTGATACATAACTCTTTGAAAAATTCGAATATTGTCTAAGCGATGAATAATTTTTACACATGTTTCATTTTTACAAAAAAAAAAATATTCATGATCACTTGTCTTGAATTTTGAGTTGCTATGGTAATTTAGAAAATGTTTATGTGAGTATGGAATTTGACCGATATTTGTGGTATCATAGTTCTTCGAATTTGTTTGATTTTCTCTCGAGACGAAATTATAGATAACATTTAACTAAGAAAATGATTTAGGCCATCTTTGGATCGTTTAAGCCTTTCTATCTACCTTCATATGCTTTATCCATAGTACCCCCTTTTGAGCTTCAAAGTTCTATACATATTTTTATTTCATTTCAAAAGCCTACTAATATATATATATATATATATATTTATGTATGCAAATATATCTATTTTTCTCATCGAACTAACATTTGACAGATGTTAGTAAATATTTAATGATATATCAGAAAAAAGAGGATACTGAAAAAAAAAAAAAAAAAAAAAAAAAGCGTTATTGTATGTGATGTTAAATCCCAAATTGGGAAGTATCTATTGTGATGATAGAAGATCTCTTGTTTCAATCCTAAAATGTTGTTTAGAAATAATTGAGCTAAATATATCTTTTATCTTAACTTTACCTAAGCCATACATTACAAGCTTAATAAAGTCCTATTGATTTTTGGTTGTGTTTGTCTACATTAGTGGAGAGAGAAATGAAAAATAAACGTATGAGATTTATGATTTCATTAAAATCGGTTTGATTTTATATTTGTATAAACTGATCCGGATTGCATGCGACTAAAAATGAAAAGACTTCACACACACACTAGAATTCATTGTGAAAATGGAATATATTTTTAAATTGATTTTGATACTTAGATTAAATTCTTTTATTTCTTTGAGTTATGTAATTTGAAATTAATAAAAAGAAATGTTTTGTAAATCACTATTTTAAATACAGTTATCTTTGTTTTATTTCTTTTCCTTTTGCTCGAGTACTAGCAAAAACTTAAGTTTGGGGGTGTTGATAACTATATTTTATATAGTTATTTTCACATATTTTATTAATTATAATTGCTATGTTCTTAATGGTTTTAGTTAATTTTCGATGAATAAATTAGTATTTACTGTTTTTTATATTTTTTAATAAAAATTAAATAATTTGTATCTAAAACGTACTTAATTGCAAATTTGTGTCCAAAAATATAATTTCAAATAAAAGAGTGTTTAATTGCAATTTTTAAAAGTCGAAAATATAATTTAAATTTAAATCGGGATTAATTTTAATTATTAAAAGTTTAAAATTTTAATTTAAATTAGAAAAGGGCTAAACTATAATTAAAGAAAGTTGAAAATGTAATTTGAAATAAATTTGTGGGTCAAAATGCAATTAAAAAAGTATATTTTTCTGCGGAGGTGAGAAAAACCACGCGCCGTACACCACGTGCGAAACGTGGACCGTCCGATCAAAGAAGAAACGGCTGAGATTCGCGCGTCCAGATCACACCCGACAAAATCGCGTGGGCGCACGAATCTCAGCCGTTTCTTCTTTGATCGGACGGTCCACGTTTCGCACGTGGTGTATGGCGCGTGGTTTTTCTCACTTACGTAGAAAAATATACTTTCTTAATTGAATTTTGACCCACAAATTTATTTCAAATTACATTTTCAACTTTCTTTAATTATAGTTTAACCCTTTTCTAATTTAAATTAAATTTTTAAACTTTTAATAATTAAAATTAAGCCCGATTTAAATTTAAATTATATTTTCGACTTTTATAAATTGCAATTAAACACTCTTTTATTTGAAATTATATTTTTGGACACAAATTTGCAATTAAGTACGTTTTAGATACAAATTATTTAATTTTTATTAAAAAATATAAAAAACAGTAAATACTAATTTATTCATCGAAAATTAACTAAAATCATTAAGAAAATAGCAATTATAATTAATAAAATAGGTGAAAATAACTATATAAAATACAGTTATCACATTTGGTAGCTTGCCAATCCTTTATTCCAAGACAACTTCGATTGTATAGCCACTCGCGTTACACATAAGCTCAAATGGTAAACTCCAGTCAGGTGGCTTTATGATAGGTGTTGTGGTTAAAAGTTCTTTCAATCTATTAAATTCTTTCAGGCACTCTTTAATGAACACAAATACCACCTCTTTTTGGATCAACTATCGTAGAAGTCTTGCTATTTTTGAAAAATCATGTATAAATCTTCAATAGAATCCTGCATGATCAAGAAAAAAATGAACATCTCTCACACAAGTAGGAGGTTGTAAGGAATGAATAAAATCTATCTTAGATTTATCAACCTCTATTCCTTTATATGATATTATATGCCAGAAAACTATACCTTGATATACCATAAAATGACATTTTTTCTAATTAAGTACAAGGTTAGTTTCTACACATCTCTCTAAAATTAATGCAATGTTACTGAGGTAATTATCAAATCATTCTCCATCTACAGTAAAATCATCCATAAACACTTATATAATGGTCTCTATAAAATCAAAAAATACACTTATCATACACCTCTAAAAGGTGGCTGGAGCATTACAAAGGCGAAATGACACGCGTTTATTAGAAAAAGTTCTAAAAGGGCAGGTAAATATTGTCTTCTCTTGGTCTTCCGGTGCAATGAAATCTGATTATAACCTAAAAATCATCAAGAAAATAATAGTGAGTATGACATGATAAACGTTCAAGTATTTGATCAATAAAAGGTAAAGGAAAATTATCTTTACAAGTTATAGAGTTGAGCTTTCAAAAATCAATGCAAATTCACCACTTGGATTGAAGTCGAGTAAGAACTAAATCATTATTCACATTCTTGACCATTGTAACTCTTGAAATCTTTGGAACCACTTAGACTGTGCTAACCCACTACTATATGAAATTGAAAAAATTACATAAACTTTCAATAGCTTGATAACTTCTATCCTAACCACTTCCATCAATGATGGATTTAATCATCTTTGTGATTCTTTCATTGGTTTGGTCTCATCTTCAAGTAATATTTGGTGCATACACATAGAGGCGTTAATTTGCTTAATGTCGACAATTGTCTACCCAATCATTGATTTGTATTTTCTTATAACACACATTAAGCCATCTCTTGAATAACTGAAAGTTAAGATACTATAATCACAAAAAGTGTGTTCTAAGTATACATATTTGAAATGTTATGGGAAAGGTTTGAGCTCTAAGGTGCATACATAATGGAATGCAAAAGTTTCTCATAAGACATAGGAAGAGAAATATAGGAAGGATTGTACCTTAGGTTTATCTCTAAAGAAGATTCAAGAGAGGTGACAATTTCATTCAATTCCTTTACTCTATCAATATCCCCTTCTTCATCACTTAAATATTCGGTTATCATACTATCTCTTATGGTATCCTCTAATAGGTATATACTTTTGACATCAACCATTTGTTTTTACTTTCAACATCAATCATTTGTTGCACTAAATATTCAAGTATATCAGCAAAAATACAATAATTATGATAATTAGGGTACCCTCACTTCAAAAATATTGAAGCGAATAACCTTTCTACCAAAGTCCATAGTTAGAGTTTCGATATGCACATCTTTGTCCAGATGGTTCTTATGAATGGTTTACCCAAAATAAGGGTTGTGGACTTACTAGTGGAGTCATCTCTTATATCAAGTACATAAAAATCAACTAGAAAGATAATCTCATTACATTGCGCTAAAACATCTTCCAAAACTCCCTTTGGATAAGTATTAGATCAATCGACGAGTTAAATAACTGCAATAACTTCTTCAAGATGACTAAGATTTAAAGTAGCATAAATTAAGGCATAACATAAATTAAAGATCCTAGATCTATCATAGCCCTTTCAAATTTAGTGTTACTTATAATGCAAGTTATCGTGAAACTACCTGAATCTTTGTTTTTTTGGGGAAGTTTCTTTTGTAAGAATGTCGACACATTCTCTCACATGTTCACCACTTCATTTCCTTTGAGCGTACTCTTCTTGGTGCACAATTTCTTGAGAAATTTAACATAGCTTGGCACTTGCTTGATTGCATACAACTATGGAATGTCAACTTGTACTTTTCAAAAAGTTTCCAAGACTTCTTACTCATGTATCTCCTTCTTAGATTTTGCAAACTTGCTAAGAAAAAGAATAAGGGGTTCACACGTAGAAATTGGAACTTTAGATTGTACCTTGGGTGGTTGTTTTGCTTCCTTTTTATCGATTGTCTTGTTTTTCACTTTGTGAAAATTTATTGTTTATTCTTGAATTAGCCCATCCTTAGTCTCATTTTCTTTGGTTTGTTTATTATGAGTTTCTTCAAGATGTTTACTACTTCTCAACAATATAGTATTGGCATTTCCTTGGGGATTGACATTACTTGTTGAGAGGAAAACTTAATAGATTCTTGTGCTTCTAATTTTCCAACAATAATAACTAGCTGACTAAATCCATTTTCAAGGTTCTTGGTAGCAGATTTTGTGTCTTGTTGAAACCTAATTGAGTTTTGTTGGACCTTGATAGTATCTTGTTGGAACTGAGCAGTGTTGGATGCTATCGTTATCAAATTCTCTAAATTTACCTTGATGTAGAGGATTTTATGGCCTTACTTGATAAGTTTGTTAGCCTTTTGGAAAAAGGGAAACCTAGTGGATTACTCGGGATAACTGCTTGATTTTTTCCATAACAGTTAAAGTTTGGATTATTCCTCCAACTAGGATTGTAAGTGTTAGAGAATGGATCATATATTTGCCTTTGTTGTCCTTGAAATCCCTCTATAGTATTTTATTGTTCAGATATTAAGATCTTGAATATTAGGAATTTGTATGATTTCTAATTGTTGCATAATTGAAGTGAAGGTGCTTAGTTGTTGTTGAGTATTACTAGGATCTCCCACTTCATTAACCTTCTATGGTGAGTTGGAATGGGTGCCAAACTCTTGAGCATTTGTAACCATAGTGACAATCAAATTCCTTGCAGTTTCAGAAGTCTTATTAATCAAAGCTTCACTATTTACTATATCTATCATGCTTCTCTCTATGAGTATCAATCCATCATAGAAGTATTGGATTAAGGATTGATCACTTATTTGATGATGAGGGTAACTTGCACAGAGTTTTTGAACGGGTCCCAATACTCATATAGATTTTTCCCATTGTACTATTGAATACCACAATTGTTTTTAATTAGAATGGCCCTAGAAGTAGGAAAATATTTCTCTAAGAAGAGCTATTTCATATCATGTCAACTATTTACAATCCTAAATGGTAAGTAATATAACCACTCTATCCGCTAAAAAGAATGAGAAGGCTCTAAGTTTTCTTGTTCTTTAGTAGTCCCATTAGGCTTCATGCTAGAATAGGACAAATGAAATTTCTTTAGATGCTTATTTGGATCCTCACCAGCTATACCTTGAAAAGAAAGAAAGAGATGAATCATGATAGACTTCAATTCAAGAGCATCGCTGTTGTCATTGTATTGAATGCATAATAGTTGTTGATATAAAGCCAGTGTAGTAATCTTTTTAAGAGTTTGATTGAGATTATTCACAACCATCTCTATATAGATGACATGATCCAAATCATCAGATAAGTTGCTTGAACTTGGACGATCTGTTTGAATTACTTGCTCAAGAAATTGTGCAATATGTGAATTTGATCTCAGCTTGTTGTGTGAGTTCATTCACTATGACTCTAAAAAGAAAATAAAGATTAGAATCAAATTAAGTAAAAAATGAAACAAAAACAAATATACATAAATCAAAAGGAAAAATATATATTTTTTAAATATAAAGTATTTAAAAAAATAATGTAAGCAAGAGTAAATTTAACGAAAATTTCTGGCAGTACCAAAAATTAATGTGTTCAGATGAACAATTAATTTAAATATTACTTTAAATTGCTTAAGATGTCGTTATTTAGTATTTAGCAAGTAAGGATATTTTTCATAAAGGATTTAGAAACTAACTCCTATTTATTAAAATGTGGGGTTTTTTGTTGTTTGTGAAACGATAATTAAATCTATTAACTAAAAATTAATAAAGATAAAAAATATAAAGATTACGATAAAGATATGAATAAAGAATGATTGTAGGATCATTCTCTACCATTAGCATATATTATAAATCAACAAAAATATATTCTAATATTCTATTCTTTTGATTATACCAACTTAAAGAAATTTATAAGTCTGTAAGTCTCCACATCTTCTTACATATTAATTGAATTAAACAAGCTCTTAATCCAAACTCTTTCTAATAGACAACCTCAAATAAGCTCTCTAAATTTAGTATATCAAAAGTATTCAATTTTAAGAACCAAATTAGATCAAGGTTAAACACATAAACTAGTTATTTAAATTGATTAAACGATTATGTAGCCAATCAACTAAATTGATAAACGATGAATTAATTTGATGATTTAATTGTATATTTAAATAATCAAAAAAATTCATACAAAGATTAAATTCGAGAATTAATACATAATCAAGAAGAATAGATAAATAAAATGTTACATATTTTATTAAATATTACAATCTATGTTTATGGCTTTGAAATCATCGATATTAAAATATAAAATTAGCTACTCTTGAAGAACAATAAATTCAGAATATTGTTCATGATAGCAATAAAAGAATGGAGATGAAATCTTAAGAATGTTGTCTTTAATTCTGATATTCAATTCCTATAATTACCTCTTGAAACTTCTTCTTAATTTTTACCTCTAGTTTTAATTCTATATTTTTCTAATTTTCTCTTACTTTTTGTACAATTTTGATACTGATTCTATTTTATAGGGTGTTATTTGAATATTCATATTGAGAAAAGCTTATCTGTTTTAGAGTTAAAGTAGGATTAGTACGCAAAAAAGAATACATAGTCGCAAAAAATTTACTACACAAATGAAAAAGCGTGAAGCTTTTGAGATAGTGTTAATCCATTTAAATGAAACTTGGTAAATTCATGTACTCTTCTGAATACATCCATCTGTTAAATAAAAATCATAAAAAATCCATAAAAATCTATTTTTTTTTAAAAAATCCATAAAAATCTATTTTTTTTTAAAAAAATCCATAAAAATCTATTTTTTTTTAAAAAAATCTAAAAAATTAATATTTTTTCAATAATACAATATAAATAATTTTAGCTCATTATAATAATACAATACATATATGTAAATTAATTGATATTTAAAATGTGTATAAAATAATAGTTATCAAATAGTTGTAAATTTTAGGAAAGTATGTTGGAAATGTGCGATTCTTTTAGTTTTAAAATTATAATTTTAAAAGAATTTAAATTTGGATTGATCCGATATGATCCACAGATCGATCTATCCTGATCCATCTTAATCAGATCAAATATGTTGATATTGTATGTTGACTATGATCTGATTTGATCCAAAATTGATCAATTTTGATTCGATCAGGAGCAGATCACATATAGTAAATATTTGTGGAGCTTTAATCTAGTAAAAAAAATTCCATTCCTAACCCAAGGTATCGTCCATGGAGCAAAGGCAAAAATTGAGGAATGGAATTGTACCTTAAACCTATCTATATTACCAATTGACAACTTTAAGATAATATTTGAGGTGAATTACTTTGAATAAATAAATGAATTTCTACTTTTTTCCAATTCAATGTGTATTCTTGGAGAAAGAAAAACATGCTTTGTAGTTGGTACTCACAACAAGATCTAGTAAGGATCAAATCAAGACTTTGTCTACCATAGCAATTCAAGAAAATAGTATATAAAAAGGATGAAGTAAGCTACTCTACCTTGATGATGAAAACTCATGGGATACAATTTTAAAAGAAGTGAAAAATGTTGTTGAAGAATTCAATGAATTACTGTTAGTTAAGTTGCCAAAGGAACCCTCACCTAGAAGAGAGGTAGATCAAAAGGCTAAATTAGAACATGGAGCATATAAGACTGCCAAATCATTGAACAAGCAAGCTGAAATTATAAATGCATACTTGGATAGCCATCAATAAGACGATAAAGTTTATTGATACAAAGATAAGAGAGATCATATTCAATGAATATGAGCATGAAGTTGCACTATGACAATTTCAAGACCATATAATGCTTTTAGAAGCAAGATTTGATGAGGGAATTATGAGCTTAAATGAGAAAGAATGTTATGATTCAAATTAAAATGGTCCCAATAAATTGTTTTCTTATGGGCTTGGCAAATAATTTGAACATTTGAGGTTAAGTTTACAACTCAACAAAAGAAAAGTCCATTTTTATAGGCAAATATCTAGAATATTCCATTAAAATATATAGATCTTTGTCTTGGATATTCACCTAATTATTAGAAATTTTTGGGATATTTATTACGATTATTTATTAGATATATTTTAGGATGATTCTAAATCATTATTAGATTAATGATACATGTAATAATATCAAGCATTGGCAAGGAAAATGATTTCTATCTACTAGAGTCTAAAGTAATATTATGAGGGTGATAAGAGAAAATTTGTAGCATGTGAGGATTCATTAAAAGTTGATGTACAATGATATAATGCTTAATAGAATTCGATCTAAGATGTTTATTAATACAGGTCCTTCTAAAAATTTCATAACCATAGAGTAAACTCAAAAACTTAACATAAAAGCTTTCCAGGGTGGTTTTATCAAAGTAGTGAGCTCTGCTGCCAAACTCGTCCAAGGTTCGTCTGTGAGACGTAGACAAAAATAGAGGAATGAAGTGATACTTTGAACCCATCTGTAGTACCAATTGACGACTTCAAGGTAATGTTTGAGGTGAATTTCTTTGAATAAGTAAACAGATTCTTACTTCCTTTTTGCCAATTCAATGTATATTCTTGTAAGAAGCAAAACATACTTGGACCCATAACAAGATTTAGCAATTGTCAAATCAAGACTTTGTTTACCGAATAAATCAAGAAATAAGTATAGAAAAAAATAAGGTAAGTTACTCTACCTCTTTCAAACAACTAAATGAGATGATAAAAACTCAAATGGGAAGTGTAAAAAGTTTTTGAAGAATCCAATGACTTACTGCTAGTTAAGTTGCCAAAAACACCCTTACTTAGGAAGGGAGGTAGATAAAAAGAGTAGAACATAGAGCATACAAGATTGTCAAAACAAGTAACGATCAAGCTAAAATTATAAATGCATAAAATTACAAATGCATATGTGGATAGCCTCCAATAAGATGAAAACATTTGTTGATACAAAGATAAATAAGATGTCTTCAATGAATTTCATGTGAGCATGGAGATGCACTATGTTAGTTTTGAGACCACATTTAGTACTTAAAAGGGTAAGATAGAACGAGAGCATCGCGATCTTTAGTGGAAAAGAATCTCATGATTCGAATTAAAATGAGACAAATAAATTGTATTTTTACGATCAAATGTTTGAGATTTGGTTTACAACTCAACAAAATAAAAGTTAATTCTCATAGACAAATGTCTACAAGATCCCATAAAAATATCAAGTTATTTGTGTTGGATATTCACCTAATTACTATAAATATATAAGATATTTACTATAATTCTTTATTAGATATATTTTATGATAACTATGGTGAATTCTTATAAATAATTATAAACAACTCATTTGTAGCACATACGAGAATCAAGCAACAAACAAATAAGTTATAACATTTTCTCCATATTTGTAATATAAATTCTATATACCATATTTTTTTTCTCAAGTGGTATCTTATTTACTTTCACTAATTTTAAAAATCTATTCAAATTGCTTGTTAGTTAGATTATTTAGTATTTGAATTGTTAATTACCTTACGTGACCTTAAAGAAAGTAAGCCAGTGACAGTATGTTTGAGTGTGGAATCCGCTTCTTTAATAAAAATCATGTGTATAATAAATAAGGTCGCACTTTGATAAAATGTAGACAGATTTATTAGCATTCCATTTAAAGGGAATTTTTTTTTTTTAACCTTACACGTTAGTTTATTTTTATTTTTAAGTGATATAATATAACTCTTTAGGAAGGTTTAAATGTTATATATATATATATATATATAACGTGATAGTATTTTATTTAAGATATCGTAATAAATCTAATTATATTTACTTTACATCTCAAATTTAAATTATATAATATTTTTCTAATTATTATGGGTCAATAAAGGTCTACCAAAAATATTTTGTTGGTTTGATAAAGCTTATTAGAAATCAAAATTTTTGTAAGGCAACAAAGATTTAGGTTTTTGTATTTGTGAATTTGTAATAGGGTTTGTAATTTACATGGGCTGAAACAGATCCAAAAATAGTGGTACAGTTTGGGCTTTGTGTGTCTCCAATATCAAACTTAAAGGATAATATCAATACGTAGCTACTCTGAAAGCCATGGAATCTTCCTGATCGAACACGATCGGCCTTGAAGAATCTGGAACGATAAAGGAAAAATGCCTAAATGGACCCCTATGTCGCGTCCTTATTCTCGCTTCTTTTTATGGTCTCAACTCTCAACATGCTTACTTTTCTATTCCACTTCACACCGAAAATTATTCTTCGACTAAATCGAAATGTATGTAATAGTCGTTCAAAATAAACGGTGGTTATTAGATTAAATTATTTAAGTTATTTAATATTTTAAATTAAAAATAATATTATTTATTTTTTATTTATAAAAAAAGTTGTCAAAAAAATTATTATTTTAACGATTTTATATTAAAATATTATTATTTTTATCAAATAATTAAAACGTGATTAAAGTATAAATATTTAATAAAAAGAAGCAAAATTTTATGTTAAATTATTTAAGAAAAATCAACAATAATAATATTTAAATAAAAAATTAATTAAATATATATCTTAATTAAAAAATAAAATATTAAAACAAATAAAATATAATCTACAAAAATATTATTAAACTATTACATTTATTTCTTTTATACCATTAAATTATTTTGTCTCATTTATACTACCCATATTTGTTCCATTTATATCATTTTTTTAATTTTCATTTAACTTAGTGGCTTTAAAATAACTCAAATAATTAAGTGTTATTATTGTTCTAAATATATCACTTAATTATTTAAGTTATTCTAAATCTATTTAACATGTAAACTTCAAAATGATATAAGTTAAACAATGAAATAATTAATGATATAAATGAGATGAAAAATAGTTCAATAATACAAATGAAACAAATGCGATAAGTTGTTGGTATCTTTATAAGTTTACTCAAACAAATACTTTGTATAACTTTTTTTCATATTAATTTTTATTGTATTATGGTTAAAAAATTGTCGTATTTTAATCGTAATTAATTACTTAATAAAAAAATTATAATAGAAAAATTATTAAAATAATAAAATTTATTTTTAATTGACATTTTTTATTAAGGAAAAGATTAAAATGCTACTATTTTTAATCTAAATAATTAATCGAAATAAATAATCTAATCTAAGAAATTTTTACCAAATTTTTCTATAGAAATAAAATATGAACATTTCTCCCGGCTCATCTCACTCTTACTCATGTTCATTACTCATGTTCATTAGCCTAGATCATGTCAATTTAGACCATCAACGATCAATAATGAGTAATACTATGGACACCAAATACCTGTGGATAAGATGGTTCTCATTAATTGTATTTTATGAAGAAATCACTTTATATCATTTAGATGCTATAAATTTAATGCTATTTTACATTTTAATAAAATAAAATTAAAAAAAATTATACATAAAATCACTTAGTTATATCATTTAGAATATTTCAATCCCTTGGTTATATTTTTAATAATTTAATCTTTTTGTTAATAACATAACACAAATTATCAAATTTTAAAATTTTTATTTTATTTTTATCAATTTTATAATTATTTATTATTATTAAAAATTCTATAAAATTAATGCGTTAATAATAATTAAAAAATATAAAATAATTATTATCATTTTTTTAAAACAAAAGAATTAAATTTATATATATATAATGGTTTAATGGCGATCGAAAGTTTCAAATCTAATAATAAATATCTGTATACGTGTCAATAATGTAATTAATTAAAAAAATGCAACACGTGTGTAATAAGGTGGTGTAATGTAAATACCCACGAATAATTCCTCCTAAATCGATCTTTCTAGAAAATAAGGTGCTACCCACCTCATAGTTCTCTCATACATGGCAGAAGCTTCTAACATATTTGAGAAAGAAGCTAACTATCACATTTTAAAATATCTCATGGTCTCTAGAACCCTCTTCACCGCCTTAAATTTTCACTCTCTCTACCTTGACACTAAACAACCATTGCCCAAATCGTTAATTTAACCGTAGACTGCTAAGTTGCTTCCAGTAACTAATCCAAAGTATTGCGAATCCCAGATTATAACTTAAAACGACACAAGGCTGCTATATAATTCTGATTTTCTCTGTTTTCATAACAGAGAAATTGATAAGTGAATTGAAGCAAAGCAGAAGAAGCATTCAACCATTGAAGGTATGACAGTCAAGGAAGAAATGGAACCGCTAGCGTCAACAGCTGGTTTGTCGTCTTCATCTTCTTCCAGCTTCTCACCTCAACCAATGGAGGGTTTACATGAAATGGGTCCACCTCCATTTCTAACAAAGACCTATGAAATGGTGGAAGATCCATCAACAGACTCCATTGTTTCTTGGAGCAGAGCTCGCAACAGCTTCATTGTTTGGGATTCTCACAAATTCTCTACCCTTCTTCTTCCTCGCTTCTTCAAGCATGGTAACTTTTCCAGTTTCATTCGACAGCTCAATACATATGTAAGTAGTTGTCAAACTTTGATCATCATTTCTTGCTTCTTCTTCTTCATGTACATATTCCCTTTGAATTGCTTTCTCATCATCTTTGTAACAGGGTTTCAGAAAAGTAGATCCTGACAAATGGGAATTTGCAAACGAAGGGTTCTTAGGAGGGCAGAGGCATTTACTTAAGACGATCAAGAGAAGAAGAAATGTGACACAGAGTTTACAGCAACAGGGAGGAGGGGTTTGTGTTGAAGTGGGTCAATTTGGATTTGAAGGTGATATAGAAAGACTGAAAAGAGATCGAAATGTGTTGATGACAGAAATTGTACGGCTGAGACAACAGCAGCACAATTCAAGAGAACAAATTATATCAATGGAGGGTCGTTTACAAGCTACAGAAAAGAAACAACAACGGTTAATGACTTTCCTTGCTAAGGCACTAACTAATCCAACATTTGTCCAGCAGTTAGTTCAGAAAAATAATCAAGGGATAAACTTACAAGGAGTCGAAATTGGGCGAAAGAGAAGACTCACTACAAGCACAAGTGTTGAGGACTTGCAAGAGGAAGTGACTGTTGATGTGGATAGTAACCAAATTGTGGACTTCTCTACAACTTATGAACAGCAGGAAGAGTTGGTTTCCATGGAATCAGAAATCGAAACATTTTTCTCAGTTGTCATGGACAATGAGTCTAGCAGTGATATTAAAAATCATGGTTCAGGTTCTATGTCCACAAGAAGTAGTGGCAATTTGGGCTCTGCTAATGAGTTAATATGGGAGGAACTCTTGAACGAGGATTTGATTACTGGGAATCCAGAGGAAGAAGTTATGGTGGGTGGGGAACAATCTGAGCTTGATTTGGAAGTTGAAGATGTGGTTGCAAAACAAGATGAATGGGTTGAAGATTTGCAGAATCTAGTGGATCAATTGGGTTTTTCTCAGGTCAATGCCCTAAGTGATTTTGATGATATTATTGACTTATAGTTGGTCTCTGCAACTCGATTTGGACCATTCCTGCTGCTTTTCACATATTGGTATGGTTCACTTTAAGCTCTGGTTTGATTGTTCCGTAAAGCAAATATTTGTTTTTTAAGTTTTGTGGAGTATAAGAATGTTTTGTTTGTTTGATACATGTAACAGGGAATGGTGAAAGTTGTAACGAGGCCAACAGATGTTGCTATTCCTACGAATCCTTATAAGAATTACCTAACTTAGTCTATTGGTTTTCTTGTTATTTTGATTTTGTTTGTTTGTTTATGATTCTTTGCTTCTTTTGTATTTGTTTGCAGGCGCAATCGCCAAAGGAGATAACCGATGAAGAGGTTTATTTAGGTCTACAACAATCACATTGTCGTAAAAGAGAGAGCTTGAAAAGAGAGTATAGGGCTTGAAGGAATATCTCTGGGTTATATGATATATACTAAATTTAATTTATTTCATGTATATAGAGCTGCTAAGGACGTAGGGTAGTAGTGTGCTTGTAAATGGCAGAAACTGGATTCAATTTTCAGTTGTTTAGGAGAGGACGATTTACACAAAAAGTATTAGGGATGTGTGATCTTGAATACCTTATTTGGTTACATGACGAATTATGTTACGGAAAACCAACTAAAATTATAGATTGATAATGAAGAAATAGATAGGATTCAAAATAATATAGCAAAAATGAGAAATTATTCATTATTCTTCAAGCCCTTCACACCGTAATCTCTCTCTCTCTCTCTCTCTCTCTCTGTGTGTGTGTGTGTTGAGTGTTGGTAAAAAGCCAGGAGTATACACAAGCAATAAATAATTCCTCAAGCAAACACTAATTATGCCAACAAATTACTTAATCAAGTTCCTTAAATTGTTGCAATTTGTGGATCTTGTTTTATCAAGGGAACTTCATCACAAATTTATTTTTTTTCAGTCCAGAACGTACAAGTTGGGCATTGATTTTTCAAAAACACATGAAGAGAGATGTCCAAAGAATAATAATTCGAAGAATTGAAACCGGAAAGAACAAAGAAAACTATTAAGAGATACGCACCTGATTTCAAAGAGTATCTCTAGTTCAGATTGCCATATGATCCGCGACTTGGAATAAAATCACCGTTAGATCAAATGAGTCCCATATCGTAATTTCAAAATCCAAACAAGTTTCCATAGTTCAATCACAAAAAATATGAAACAAACATTAGTTAATTTTATTGAACCAACCAAAGAAAACAAAAGAAAGGTAATCATCCCACATTCGGATGCGTATTACCAATTTATTTCTCTTGTTGTAAGTTGAGCTTCTGGCAATATCTATGAACCTTCACCAACATGAACTACCACGGACTAGTCTTCACCAATTGCAAGCCATGTTGTTAGATAAACCTGCATGACATCATGGTTTGGCTTGTGATTTGATTGTGACATTCGCATTTGAGTATCATAGTCCTGCAATCTTGGATATAATGGTTCATAAGATTCTGCGGAACACAGAGTGCAAACACAGATCGTTAAATTCTCCAGGATAAAGCTCATCAGACCAACGAAGAGAGTGGAAACTCATAGACAACAAACCCCCTGCTTATCAAATTTACTTCCATAATAAGCGTCTGAACAAGCTCCGCAGATGATTTCTCAAACGATGCAATGGAAGATAATACAAATATTGGGATTCCACCACCATCACCTAAATCATTTTTATCAACGGACCAATCAGAAAATTGAGTAAGAGGGCTACAGCTTGTACCTTTGAGATAACGTCTCATAGATTTACTAGATTTGACCATGTGAGTTTCAACAGCCACCATGCCTTTGTATGATGATAGAAGACATGCCTGTACAATTTCTGGCACGCTTTCTCTATAATACCATATATGTCACCTAGAACACCCAGTTCCATTGATGGTATGTATGTCTGAGAAATATAGGTGTTGACAAGAGAAGTGGCATGTGATTTCCCAGCAGAAGAATAAGAATTCCACTGTTGGCAATAACAAGCTAGCTTAGACCATTGATTCCTGGGATTCCATTGCGCAGCTGGTCTCATTAATCTGGCTACTGATGGCGCCAATGGTAAGGGATTCCTACCAGAGTTCTGGAAATCTGAACTTGCCGATTTTGAGGATAATGACGGTGTTAGTGGGTCTAGAGTTTCCATTGCTTGAGTTTGAGCTCTTTTTCACCACTGCTAAGCAATGGCCGACATTGAATATTGAATGCGATTTGGTAAAACAGTCCCTATGTGCATAAACGTTGTCAATGAATTGCTGGTAAAACCTGTTCATGCATATATCCTAGTCAAAAAATTCATAAAAAAGCGATGATAAAAAGAAAACAATAATTTCCAATAAGATTCATAAACTGCAGTGGATCCTAATCAACTTGAAAGGAAGATTTAATTTATCACCTCGGCTTACTATCTCCTATGTGCCATACAGGTCACAAAGTGTAGAGACCCAATGTCCTGACAAAATTACCACAATACTAGAATATAGAATCTTAACAAGGAATATAGCATCACAACGAACAATGCTAATCCTTTTCTTTTTTTCCCAATATTCCTTTGCTGCATCTTAAGTACTAAAATAGCCCAAGGTCCAAATTTAAGGGCAAACACTTAGAAATTTGTTAACAGGAATAACAAGGAGATTTTTCTTGGTTGTCATAGACAGATATTTTATCTAAAGTACAAGATGAGGCTTGAGCTAGCTTCTGAGTGATACATGAGTTGAGGAAAAAAAAAAAAGCAACTTCCCATAGGGGTTCAAATCAAACTTATTAACCAGCAGAAAAATATCATATTTGATTTCTCGAGCATAATACATTTGCATTGGCATTAGCAGACACTTCAATGGTAATGTAAACAGCGAACACACAAGCCAAATAGTCTGAGCACCTAACTCAGTCCGGCATTTGCAAAGAGAGAGTCAACATGAATAGAACCTAAATCACTCGAAAAAACAAAAGATGCTTGTTTGGTTTCTTTGAAGGTTGAAAATGGGTCAACAGTACAACAGAGAGGACAGGAAAGGAGGAGAGAAAGGGAGAAATAGGAATTGTAATCTGTCGGGCAGAATTCTTAGCATCTAATCACTACTGAAGAACATCAGCTATCTGTTGCCCTTTTTGACAGAAAAGAGACGTGTTTGTATCTCTGTGTCAAGAAAATAAAAAAAATGTAAGTATAATCCCATTAATTATATTCGAAGAAAATAAAAAAAAATAGGTGCAGTCTATTAATTATATTTGAATTTATTGTACCTATAAATAGATAATGTTTTTACTTTAGAAAGACAGTAAAGAAGAGAATCAAAGTAAAACCAAAGAAACAATTTTCTTTGATGAAAAATAGTGTTGTGTTTGTGAGAGATTGTAAGAGAATATTTTAAAAAAATATTTCAAATATTTTTCCAAAAAAGGAGTGATAAAATAGTAATTTTTGGAAAACACTTATATATCATTATTTTGAGTTTATTTTAATTTGTTGTAGTACCTCACTTTATACCCACAAGTAACCAGGACGCATCCACAAGACACCTACTCTTAGTGGCAATAACTTATGATGGTTACCGTATCTGTATATCAGAAATAAATATGACTGGATCTCTGCCACAAGATTATTTAAGTGACTGGATCTCTGCCACAAGATGATAGAAAACGATGAATTCAAGTAGCACTAACCTTATTCAAATTCAAACTGAGATATTATTTCGCACTTGGGATTAAAGGAAATCTGAAAGCAAATTAATGAGTTAAAAATAGTGTATAAGCAACATAAGAAATCATCATACGGAAGTTGCACATTTGTATACGAGAAAATGTCTGCCAGTTCAAAAGATTTGGAACAAAATTACATGCCGCAAATTTCTCTTCTTGTGTTGAGGAAAAGGTAAAAATCTTCATTATCAAAATAAAAGCTAGTCCTTAGATTTTCTTTTAATTGCAGTAACTTATTGCTAATAAGAACACATTGGGGCATTTAATCAAACATATGATGTGCATGCAAAAGTCAATAATAAACCCAAAGAGAGAACTCTCTCTATAATCATTGAAGCTGAAATCAAAATAAAGGTTTGATAAGGTATCTATTAGCTTACCTAAACAAACCAGCAACTTCAACAGAAGCATCAGAAAAGTAATCAAAGGCAACCACAAGTATAAGACCAGCAAGATTACAACTGACTGACTGTCCTCAAGGTAGGTGACTTTGGGGTTTTGTCAAAAAGCAACTTATTTTGGGTTACACGCAATAAAATAGAACTCTTTCAATGCAATCAAATAGTAATTTAGGTGTGTGTACAGTCGGTTTGACTGGTTTTTAATATACTCTACCCCAAATTGGGTGGTGAATATTGAAACTGAAACCGACCTGCTTACTTCATTCAACCAAACTGCAATGCTTTCTCCCAGGCATATGCAAGTTACAAGATGTAAAATGAGATTTTACTGAGAATAGAGGAACAAAATGGAACACATCAATTATAAAAAGACATGTTTCTAACACCCTTTTACCTTGTCAACGTCAGGATGAACACAAGGACAGGACTTGATGAGTGTTCACTTTCACCAAAGTTCTCTTCAGCTTCTGCAACCCTAGCATACGTATGCTTGCGTATTCGTCCATAGGTTAAATTGGATATGTAATTATTGGAATAATTGTTGGAGACTCAAATAGGGGATATGCAAGCATGATAACTTATATGCTGTTCTATATCTCCATGAATCTAGGAACTTTTGTTTGCATTGTATCATTTGGTCTACGTATCGGAATTGATAATATTTGAGATTATACAAGATTATACACGAAAGATCCCTTTTTGGCTCTCTCTTTAGCCCTATGTCTCTTATCCTTAGGAGGTCTTCCTCCACTAGCAGTACGATTTTTTCCCTTTTAAGGAAGAGACTAATCTTAGGGAAAATAGAATTTCCATAATGACTACAAATCCCTCTGATATTATTTGAGAATACAAATTCTTGTTCTACCCCCAAAAAGTTTTTAGATTCGAATCATTAGCGGAAATAATTAAATGATTCTGGTGATACATTCGATTAATTAAACGTTTTACAATTAAAAAACTCGATTTATTGTCATAACTCATATTTTCCAACAAACTTAATCTATTTAAAACATGATAGTAGATATATCTTTATTTATTGTTTTTAACATGATAGTAGATATATCTTTAGATTGTTTATGAATCATAGCACCCGAAGTATTATAAGACCCATAATTATATTATTGAAATTTGAACGAAATCTATTCAATTAATTAGTAGATTGTTTATGTCTTAAGTATATGCCTTTCATAATTCATAAATATTGAATAATTCAGAAAAAAAATAAACAACTATTGATTCTAACAACTGATTGAAAAATTAACAAAAATAAAAAATAACATCCTTAAAACTTATGATAACAAAAATAATACCCTAATAATATTGAACGAGATTCAATGATATAGTATATATATTTTTTAAAGATTGAAAATATATGTTTTTTTATAAGAGGTGTTATTTTTTTATAGTTACAAGTTTAAGGGTGTCATTTTTATTGTTTTCCCAACTAATTTTTGTATGCTATTTTAGCAATGCAATCATGAAAAGCTATTCTCTCTCTAGTGCATCTGGAAAATTACATTTTTCATTTTATCTGCAACTTAATAATTCAATCTCACATGCGAGAAAGAAGGTAAATAAAGAGTTGTTTAATATTGCATACTATGGCTATAAATAATGTAAATAAAAAGTTGTTCCATTTCTTTAGGTAACTTTTATTCGCATATATCTTTAATTGAGTGCTTGAATTATAGGATTAATGTAATATTGAGAATATGATTTGTGAGGATTAGAGTCGAAGCGAATTCAAATTCTTAGCACTAAAATTGAGTGAGTCAATACTTAAGAAATATAAATTTGTGATTTTTAACTAATTTTTTACAATAAATGTGAATCTTTGGGAAGTTAATTTAACTTATGACTTAGATTTAGATTATAAATTTCAAAGAGAAGCATGATAAATGTTTTTTATTTTATTTTGTTATTTATTTTAACTTTTGCATTTAATTGGATGTCTGTGGATATCAACACTAAAAGTCCTCGCAAACTTAAACTCATTCACTAAATCAACTTAGGGGTTTAAAAGCTTGTGACATAAGCTAAATGCAACCTTATCAATCTACTTAAGTGATTCAGGTTAATTTAATTCATTTATTTTAGTTTTAGTTTTTAATTTTTTGCTTTTTTTGCTAAGAAATTAGCAAGAAATTGGTTGGGAGTTGTAATAATTGCTTGAAAAGCACTAGAATTATATCATTTATTTGTAGTTTAATGCTAAAAATAGATTTAAAATTGCATAATTTTATCTTACCTAAACAAACCAGCAACTTCAACCGAAGCATCAGACAAGTAATCAAAGGGAACCATAAGTATAAGACCAGCGAGATTACAACTACTGATTGACTGTCCTCAAGGTAGGTGACTTTGGGATTTTGTCAAAAAACAACTTATTTTGGGTTATAACACGGAATAAAATAGAACTCTTTCAATGCAATCAAATAGTAATTTAGGTGTGTGAACAGTCGGTTTGATTGGTTTTTAATACACTCTACCCCAAATTGGGTGGTGAATATTGAAACTGAAACCGACCTGCGTACTTCATTCAACCAAACTGCAATGCTTTCTCCCAGGCATATGCAAGTTAGAAGCTGTAAAATGAGATTTTACCGAGAATAGAGGAACAAAATGGAACACATCAATTATAAAAAGACATGTTTCCAACACCTTTTTACCTTGTCACCCGTCAGGATGAACACAAGGACAGGACTTGATAAGAGTTCACTTTCACCAAAGTTCTCTTCAGCTTCTGCAATCCTGGCATCAATGTAGAATCACTTTATGCAAATTAAGACCAAGACTAATTACATAAGAATCCAACAAACTAATTTGGGAAAATAAAAAAAAAAGTAATCGTTAAAACTTATAATAACAAAAATAATACCCCAATAATATTAAACGAGATCTAATTGGATGACATTTAACATTGAACGAGTTTAAATAGCTATAGTTTAATTTAAACGGAATCAATTGGATGATATTTAATGTAAAATGATGTAGTATATTTTTTTTAAGGGTGAAAATATATGATTTTTTTATAAGGGGTGTTATTTTACTTATGATTACAAGTTTTATGGGTGTAGTTTTTATTGTTTTCCCAACTAAATTTTGTATGCTATTTCAGCAATGCAATCATGAAAAGCTATTCTCTCTCTTGTGCATGTGGAAAACTACATGTTTCATTTTATCTGCAACTTAATAATTCAATCTCACAGGCCACAAAGATGGGCTAATGGAAATATTACACAATATGGCTATAAAGAATGTAAATAAAGAGTTGTTTATTTCAAGCATTAAAGAACTAGTAAGTACTGGAAACACTTAAAAATACGAGTATTCACCTTAAACTTGCTTTGTAATTGACAAATACTCAATTCTGATTTAAAACCTCAACAAAGTAGAACATTAAAATTGATGTACAAGAATCAATTAAGTTGTCAAACAACTCACGGAAATTGCGTTCAAAAATTGCATCTAAGATAACAGGAAAATTATTTAGAAAAAAAAAATTATTCCAGTTTGGGAATAACCATAAAGCTGTCCGCTGTAGAGCTAAGCTGTTGAGGGATTGAACCACCTGAAGCTCCGACTGGTTGTACCTACAAGAGACCACAAGCAAAGAGAGGCGGGGCCGATTGGTGTGAGCGCTGGGAGGAGCAGACAATGAGCCACTCTTAAGGGAAAGATGGACCACCGGCGACGGGAGAGGATATGAGAAGATCTATCTATGTCGACGGTCGAGGATGAGGAGAGGGGACTGGGTCTGACGGTAGTGGTGGCAGCTCAGCTACCAATTTTTTTTATAAAAAAATTATATATTTTATTATTAAAAAAATCTAACATATTATTTTACATCATGTATAATTTCAATTAATTTAATATTAAATATCATTTATTTAAATATTATTTAATATTTTTAAAATATTTTTTATCATTATAAATTTAAATACACATATTTGGTACAGTGTTTTAAATATGTTATATATAAATTATTTAGATTATAATTAGTTTTTTATTGTTTTCTAAAAAATGGTATACTATTGAAAATAATTATAAAAAAATTAAGATACTTAATTTTATAATTAAAAATTCAAACATTTTAAGTTAGATTTTCAATATAATTTAGACATATATCAATCAAATATTAAAATTTTATATATAATCATATAGTTTTTATTTTATGTAATACAATTTATTTTACTATCAAACATAAAAATGTAAAAAAAGAACAAAAAAATAAAAAAAATGTATATATAATTATCAATTTTAATTAAATATCTAATATGATATATAATGAGTATTTAAACCCTTAATTATCTAACAATAATATAATTATCAATAGTTATGTTTTTTCTTATAAATATTTACCACTGCTTACCATTAAACACAATTATTACTTTTACACACAATTTCTTCTCTTAACTATAGACATTAAGATGTATATTTTCTAGTTAAATATCTCTATGTACTTTCAATATCACAAGGAAAGACACTAGTCTACTTACTTAAGTATCAAAGGACTAACGATCAACACATCTTGTAGTGGTCTAAGGTCTCAACGGTGTATTCTATGTTCTTAGGTACACAGAAAACAAGAGGTGCACCAATCATTGATGTTGATAAAAAAGGCATCAACATCTGGTGTCATTTATGGAGACGAGTGTGTTCTACTAGTTGAATCACAACTAGAGAGAAAGATTGATAGTGTTCTTTGACATTCTAAACTAGGTGATCCTTAAAAAAAGGCTTGGAAGTTTAGAAGAAAATTGTTATACAAGAAGTTAACTCTGCACGGTCTCTAAAGGCCACACCTTTATGTTTTTTTTAAGACGAACCAACTTCTTGAATCGAATAGCCAAGTTTCTGCAAGGGAGATTGAGGTCTCACCTCAGCTCCAATAAGTTGTGCAACCACTTATATAGGTTTCCAACTCCACACCACCATGACTATAGTGGACTTGAATGGAGCGTCGAAAAAAGGCATAGATGAAAGTCCATCTAAATACAATGGAGAACATGCTCTAGACTATCTTGGAATGTCTACCAGGGCCACAAGCCCCTGAAATAGAGGACATCCCTACAATACCTTCTAGTGCACATAGTACATCAAATCTAGCTCACAACCATACAGGCTCAGACCAGAGATCTAATCCACCCTGCGAGGTCAAAGTTCACAAGTTGGACTGACAATATCAACCCATATATTCTAGAGTTGCCCACTCACTAAGGCTCGGATCCCGTCCAGTTGTCAGTCCCCTTGGATCGGTTGTGACTTGTTCATCCTAACTTGCATGAGCTTCTTGAATCTCGCAGGCAAGATCACTCTATCCAGGTCTATCAAGGAGACAATGCATCCTTAGTGGCTAGTGGTCACCACAAGGACAATCAACCCAGGGACGTAGCTAAAGTCCTCAATCTCACCATCGATAGATTAATTGTCCAATTGCAAGAGCTACTCTAAAGACTAAATAGAGGTACACTCTTAGCATCTGTCTTCAATAGGTCCTCATTCATCCCTAAAGTCATGGCCATCCCATTCATAGAAAAATTCAAGATGCCTAATAGAGCTCTTATAATGGTAACAAGGACCCACTAGAGCATCTTAAGAACTTTAAAGGTTGGATGGATCTTAATACTTATAATGACACAATTAGGTGTTGAGCCTTCCAACTCACACTGACAGAGAAAGCACGAGTTTGGTATCATACCTTTAAGCCTTACAATTGGTACGTTCATCAAATTTGAAAAGCAAAATTCTTTCCCACTTTTCTGTAAAAAGAAGAAGATCGAAAATAAAACTCATTTGATGACTCTGCATCAAGGGAAAGATAAGAGCCTGAAATAATTCTTTGACAAGTTCAATAGCAAAAAAATCCAAGTGACCAACAATTCTAATTCAATGGTTGTAAGTGCATTATACCAAGCTATTTGCCAAGGACCTTTTTGGAGTGATATATTGAAAGGCTTTCCAACAACATATGTAGAGGTCATTCATTTAGTGAACACATACCTCAACATTAAAGAGATGGTCAATAATAGGAGAGTCAATGACTTTCCCACTGATGAAAACACAAGATCACCACCCAAGGTTATGGATGGGCCCATAACACCAAGTAATAAAACACCCTATTAGGACTACAAAGATGAGAAAGATAGGGAATGAGGTTCAGGCTACACTGGCTCAAACTTTTCGTACCTATGCATCCTTAACTGTTCCCCCAAGAAAACACTCCTTAAACAAGTTGAAAACTAACGCATAATACGGTGGCCCATAAACTTAAGAATGTTGGCTAAAACAATGATTGGTACTACAGGTTCCATATGGACTCAGGGCACTCAACTAAGGAATGTAGAGATTTGAAAAATGAAATTGAGCATCTCATCATGAGGTGATAACTGAGAGAGTTTATCTGAAATGAAAGACTTGAATGTACCATGAGACCTTGCATATTGTTTCTATGCATGGCCCAATCAAAGATCTTAAGCTGATGAGCTCATAAATAACTTTTTTGGATAAGGAAGCTTGTAGGCTACGTCACCCTCACATTCATGCATTAGTGGTCACACCTCTAGTGGTAAATATAAAGCTAAAATTAATTCTAATGACATTGGCAACTTAGCTATCATTCTGTTCTCTGAGGCATTGAAAGCTACAAAGCTCACTTATCCATTGAGTTCAATGACCACCCTATTAGTGGGATTCTCCAAAGCTTCAATGACCCAATGACCCTAGAAGGATATGTGACCTATAATTCACAATGAGGTAGGGCATTGATATGAAAACATTCAGAGTGGACTTCCTTATAGTAAACTACCCATCATTATACAATAGGATTTTGGGACGACCATTCCTACATGTAACACTAGCTATGGCCCCCACTTACCACCTTGTCTTAAAGTTCCTCACAAAAAAATGGAATAGGGATAGTGCTAGGAGAAAATAAAGTAGAATAGGAATGTTATGCTTAAGGGGTTTTGTATAGGACAAAAATAAGAACCCAAGAGACAAAAGCAGAGTGTACCCTACTAGTCCTTTTTTTTCTTCCTTCATTTAAAATTGTCACATTTTAAATTCATAGACTTAGGTTTTATTTCAGTTTTGTACTTTGAAAATCATAAATAAAGGGGATACTTCTATATTGAATGGCTAAAAATTGCACTTGATCTATATTCATGCAATTAGACAAGGATGGGAAAGTGGAAAGTCTAAACTATAAAGGGATTGAGAGGTGTAGTCTATGAAAGGTCACATGTCAGTAGCCTCCGGTTTGGAAGTTACTACAACTTATGTACCCCACCTCTACTGGCCATATTAGACCTTTAAATGGGAAGTAACTACACTAAAGAGTCAGAAGTTTCTACAACTTCTGTACCCCACCTCTATATGCCACATTGGACCCTTGAATAGGAAACATGTATCTACCATAATATTCATTACCTCTATCTGATCTCACAACCTTTATTTGCTTTCCATATTGTTTCTCTACTTCAACCTTAAAGTTCTTAAAGGCATCTAATGATTCGCTCTTATTATGAAGCATGTAGAGATATATATATTGAGAAAAATCATCAATAAAGGTGATAAAATATTTCTAACCTTGAATGTCCATGTCTGGACAACATATATCCATATGTATGATTTCTAATATGCTTGAATTCCTATTGACACCTTTCTTTGACTTGCTAGTCTGCTTTCCCTTAATGTAGTGCATACATGTCTCAAAATTAGTAAAATATAGAGTACTAAGTACTCTATCCTTCACTTATCTTTTAACTCTTTCTATGGAGATATGTCATTATTTTCTATGCCAAAAAATAGAAGAGTCCTCGTTAATAATTCACCTTTTAGTGCCAACTTGAACATGCATAGCGTTATGAGTGGCATTATTTTGTAAATTAATGCAGTAAAGACCATTCGACAAAATATCATTCCCAACACAATCATATTTACTAAATAAACTAAAAGATGTTTCTAAAAATTCAAAGGAATAACCAAAATGTACAAGTCTTGAAATCGAAATCAAGTTTCTAGAGAAGCTTGGGACATAAAAGGTCTTTTCTAATTCTAAAATCAAACAACATGCCCTACAGCTTCCACATGTGAGCCCATCTTGTTATCGGATAAGATGTATTGCTCACTTCCCACTGGCTTCCTTAGATTTCGCATACCCTATAAGAATTTTGCAACATGGATTGTAGATACAGAATCAATCCACTAGGTGTTAATATTAACATTAACCATAACTAGATTCATGACAAACAAACGAGGTTAGATTACCTTTATTCTCAAGCCATTTCTAAACTTTGATACATTCCTTCTTCATGTATCCCTTCTTTTTGCAGAAGAAACACTTGGCTTCTTCCTTAATATTAGCCTGAGGTGGAACTATCCCTTTATTCTTGTATTGAGATTTTCCTTTCCCGTATGTTGTAGCAAACATTACACTTTCACCAAATTCCATAACAAGCCTCCCTTCCTCTTGAACACACATTGTCATTAGTTCATTGATTGACCATTTATCCTTATGTGTATTGTATGAGATTTTGAATGACCCGTACTGATGTGGGAGAGTGTTAAGGATATAGTGCACCATGAAGGATTCTGACATCTCAACCTCGAGATTCTTAAGTTAAGCCACAATGTCCCTCGTTTTCATAATGTGCTCACACACACCTTTCACACTGGTAAGTCTTACACAAGAGAACTTCATAATAAGGGTGTTTGCTAATGCCTTATTTGAAGTAACAAACTGATCATCAATGGCTTTTAGCAAGTCCTGGACATTGTTATGTTGGTCAATAGAACAATGAATACTAGTATATATATATCTTAGTCTTAATGAACATCATGCTATGGTGATTAGATTGCTCCCCTTGTTCATAAATCATGATATTCTCTAGAGTGTTGGGTTGAGTAGTTTTAGGTGGTTTGTTTTTCCTAATAGTATAATCAATATCCATCCACCCTAGATGAAGGAGAATTATTTGCTTCCATATTTTATAATTATCCCCTTTCAGATTAGGAATGTTACACCAGATATTAAAAAAAATACATGTTAAAAAGTTACAATTAAAGATTATATGCTTATTAAAATTTGAGACCTAAATTAAAGTCATTCTTTATCAATGTAAATCATGAAAAATATGAATCTAGTGACATAAAACTTGTTTGTGGACTAAAATTCTAATTCAATTAGATTCATCTTAACTTTATGATAAAACTATCAAATTATGTTTCTTTTCTTAATCTCTATAGGTAAATTAGAAAATATAATTTGATATTTTATCATAATTAATCACAAAAATATAATAAAAATTCCAGTGGAATAAGATTTATTATATCACATATGATTAATTACAATTAGTATTTATTTTATAAATGTGATCCTAAATAAATTTTATTATAGTTTTAATTAATTAAAGATACTATAGCTATTCTATAATTAATTAAAATATATGAGCCACTTAAATATTAGTTAAATCATTAGGTTCAATTATTGCATAAAACCATAAGGAATATCAATTTAATTTCAAATGTGCAAATATTATCTATCTTAAGATTGCATGTATGACAATAAATTATACAAGCAAAAAATAAATAATATAAACACTAATTAAATCTATAAAGATCTATTAATAATTAATTCCATTATGCATAAACTATTTAACCAAATTTTCATATGTATAATTAATTACAAAATTTATACATACAAATACCAAAACAAATCATTTAAGCATAATCTTTTTAAATAAATTTTAATGTGCCCAAAAATTATTTAAATAAATGTCACATGTATAATATTATTCTACACATGACACACTTAAGTTAAATAATTAATCACATTAATTTTTTTTCATATGTCCCCACGTGTCTCGACGTCGTTGATCCCATGCAACACATTCCGCATGCACACGTTCTTGACACTCTATGAGCTGCTGCCATGTGTCCCATTATTTCCTGCAGCGAATCATATGCTGACACGTGGCACACAGTTTGAATTAAAAAGAAATCAGAAATTGCACACGCTGTTGCACGATAAATATTCTTCCACACGTGTCTTTTCGTTGTCCCCCACTATTCACGCATTGGTGTAATAAAAAATATTTTTTTAATGTATTTTTTAGCTATAAATAGGGAATTTATTGCTAGGAAAAAAGTTTTTTTATTTTAGGTTCATTTTGGGGTTGGATTGTGGAACACACAGAAGCCATTTTTGGCTTCTGTTGTGTTCTACGTGTGCCAAAAATTTAAGAGTAGAAATGTTTTAATTTTCTTTGTATTCTTCATCTAATATTCCTTAAATTCTGTAATTTTAATTTTTATTATGAACTAATTTAATTTTTCTAGGGTTTCATTTTATCTAAATTTATGAAGCTTGAGCTTAATTATTTTTGAATGATTTATTAGATTTTTAATTTGTTTATTCTATTTGTGCTTAATGCTTTTGATTATTGGAAAATTTATCAATTGATCTGTGGCACTCAAATAAACTTGGAAGAGAAATTTTTGTGTATATTGCTCATAGATAGAATAACATGTATACATGAAGGATAAGAATAAACCTTTATCGTATGTGTGGTCATTTGAGAACTTAGAACGTAATGAATCTTGGTGAATTTAATTATCATAGGAATATAGTGAATTGATTTAACGAGGTGTGTCTATACGGAGCTCGGGAGAGATGTATGGATAAAATTAGAATTTTTTGGTTGGCAAATTAAATTTACAAAAAATATAAATCAAGAGAAAATGATATAATTCGAGTGGACACATTTGGTGAAAACTGCAATCCTAGAATTTTCTTTTATTTTTTTATAAAACTTTTTAGTTAGTTAAATCATCTTCCAATTAACGATTGTTTTGGATAAAATAAGAGTGAAATAATTTTAGTACTTAACAAACTATAGTAACAAATCTACGTGGGAACGATACTTTACTTATCAAATTTTATTACTTGTGACCGTGTATACTTGCATGATTTTATGTTCTCCAAAAGAGATAACACCCTTTATCTAGATAATTGTCTATTTTATTATCATTGTAGTTTTATAAAGTCAACCAAAATTGTGGAGTTTTCCATATTGATCATAGGTCTAAGATGGAATTTTCTATTTATTCTAGTGCAATTAAGGCATGTTTTTAGTTAATTTGTTAAAGATGGTGGTAAAATACATGAAATCAATGAAGCTTCTTATCATGACTACATTTAATCAAACAATCAAGGCAAAGAAAGCACCATGGAAAATATTGTTAATACTAACACCGAAATGATCCAAAATAATACTTGTGTCATAATATGTTTATCTCTTATATTTGATTATACATTTTGATTATTTATATACTTCAATCTTAATGAACTAATCAAATTTATTATTATTCTTAAAAATAGGTATGTAATTTTATGCTTCTATAGTAACATAATAAGTTATTTATAATTACTACATAAGCATGTTAATGAATATAGATTCCCTTACTAAAGTTTTGGCTTTTATATGTATTGAGTGCACGTTTCAAGTGAATAAAAACTATTTTTTGTTGTATTAAATGTGCAAGAGCTCAATAATATTATATTTTATTATATTTTTGTACACAAGATTGATACAAATCCAGGATTACTACAACTTTCAAGTAGGCTCGTGACTAGATCAAAGAGCAAGCAACTTAAGGATGCACTGAATGGGCTAATTTAAAAGTTGATTCAAGACTAAAGAGTGCCACAAAAAAGCACAACTCATTGCAAGTTTATGTCAATGAATACGAGTACTGATTCCATAAAGTCAAGGCATGTCATGGCATAGATAAAGCACAATGTGACACGGTTCCCTCAAATGATTTCAGAAAAAGAAGGCACCTCGTGGCATGAATAAATGTGCATCATGGTTTCTGATGAGTGCTTGAAAAACACTAATATTACATGATTTATTTGAACTATAATGTTAAAAAATATTTGAAATTGTATAATTTTTTTATTTTAGCAAATCTATGTTTTTGAAATTACGGATATGTTTTGCTATTTTTCACGATTGTTTTGTATTTCTAGCATCAAATTGATTAAAATGACAAACATTTGAAGAATTGTACCTAAAAGAACTCATTTTCAACTTAGCAAAATAAAAGAATAAAATATGTAAGGCTTCCATGTAAATCTAACCAAATATAAGAGGTGAAAGAATACAAAAATTGGATAAAAATAGTTCAACATGGGCCACGACGAAGAAATAGTTGTGTTATGGTGTGAACTTCTTGGATCATGATTTAACGCATACCAAAATAGATGCTAGTCATGGCGTGGATAAAAGTGGGTCACAATGCATGGTGATAATTACCTCAAGACTAATTTTTGTCCCTTTTTTCTTTAGCATTCCTTACCTACAAATAAAGCTTTCTCTTCTCTTGTAAAAGAATACCATCACAGTTAGTGCTTCACCTTAATATTTGCATAATAATAGTTTTTCTTTCAATTTCTCTCAAGTTTTTGAGAGTTACATATTTTATTTCTATATTTAGTTTATAAAAAATTTAGATACCTTATCACAAATAAGAAGCAATAAAAAGAAGTTATTTCATATCAAACAATACGAAATTGTTACTAAAATTTAGGAAATATTGTGAAGTTTAATGCCTTTTTTTTAGAGTAAGACACATCTGTCAATCTATTTATTGGGTATAAATCTAAGCTGCATTCTTATTTTTTTCAGCAAATAATGTTGTATTGATATATGAGTGTAAATTATTTAGACAAATATTTTTAATAGTAATTAAACACATTATTTTTGTTTCAAGATTTTTACAAAATTTATTATTGAAAATATATTTTCTAGATGTTTTTTTTAACAGATTTTAAATATGAAAGTTATGTTTTAGATATATCAATTTAGATGTAATTTAAAATTATTTTCTATTTCAAGATTTTTACAAGATATATTGATAACTGTATTTTATATAGTTATTTTCACCTATTTTATTAATTATAATTGCTATTTTCTTAATGTTTTTAGTTAATTTTCGATGAATAAATTAGTATTTACTGTTTTTTATATTTTTTTATGAAAATTAAATAATTTGTATCGAAAACGTACTTAATTGCAAATTTGGTTCCAAAAATATAATTTCAAATAAAAGAGTGTTTAATTCCAATTTATAAAAGTCAAAAATATAATTTAATTTTAAATCGGGCTTAATTTTAATTATTAAAAGTTTAAAAATTTAATTTAAATTAGAAAAGGGCTAAATTGTAATTAAAGAAAGTTGAAAATGTAATTTGAAATAAATTTGTGGGTCAAAATGCAATTAAGAAAGTTTAATTTTCTGCGCAGATGAGAAGAACCACACACCATACACCACGCGCCAAACGTGGACCGTCCGATCAAAGAAGAAACGGCTACGATGCGCGCGTCGAGATCACGCCCGCTGTCCCCCACTTACGCGCGCCTCTGATCCCATGTGCTGATCTCTGCATGCAACTAGATTTTCAGCGAATGAAATGCAGCTACGTGTCCACCTGAATCCCAACCTCGAATCAGAAAATGCCACGTGTCCCACTCTATTTTTCAGCTAATCATGTGATGACACGTGGCATGTTACAATGAGCACGCAAAGCGCAGGATCAAGCCCGTGTGTAGCCGTTGTCTCCCGTGCTCTAATGTCTCCTGTGCCCGTTTCCCGTAGCCAATCAGAAGCTGCCACGTGTCCGCTTTAAATCCTTGCAGCGAATCATACGCTGACACGTGGCATGCATTTTGAATTAAAAAAAAAAGCCGAACGGCTCTCTGTCACTACGCGTGATTTTAATTAATATTTTCGATATCGAAAATAGATACGCGTTTTTATAAAAAAATAAAATAAAAAATGTAATATTTTAGATGTATTATTCTTAGCTATAAATAGGAGATAAGATGATAGTTTTTGGAGTTTTGAAGTTTTGGGTAGAGTTTAGTTTTTGTGTTGCTCAGTTTTGGACGACAGAATACGCAGAAGCCATTTTTTGGCTTTTGTTGTGTTCTGCGTGTGCCAAATATTTGTTCTAAGTGATGTTTTAATTTTCCTTCTTCTTCATCTTATTTTTCTGTATCTGTTGTAATTTTTATTTTAATTTTATGAAGTAATTTAATTTTTCGAGGATTGCATTTGATCTTAATTTATGAAGCTTTTATTTTAATTATTTTTGATAGATTTATAAGACTTTCGATTTGTTCGTTTTATTTTGTGCTTAATGATTTTTGATTATTTACGAATCTTATCAAAACGATCCGTGACACATGAATAAACTTGGAAGAAGCATTTATGTGTATATTGCTCGTAAATAGAATGACATGTATGATGAAGGATAGGAATATACCCTAATTGTATGTGTGGCCATTTGAAAACTTAAAACGTAATGAATCTCGGTGAATTTAATTCTCATAGGAATATAGTGAATTAATTTAACGATGTGTGTTTGTACGGAGCTCGGAAGAGATGTATGAATAAAATTAGAAGTTTTCGGTTGACAAATTAAATGTATTAAAAAATATAAATCAAAAGAAAATAAAATGATTTGAGTTGATTAGTTTGGTGAAAAATTGCTTATCAAATCTCCGTGGGAACGATAACTTACTTATCAAATATTATTACTTGTGACCGTGTATGCTTGCACGCTTTTTGTGTGTTGTAAAACACACAACATATATTATTAGGTTCAACTAACACATTATATATATATATATATATATATATATATATATATATATATATATATATATATATATATATATATATATATATATATATTAATCTAAAATCTAATTTAGACAAATTGAATAAGAATTTAAATTGCTAGCCCGATCGAAGGTGGCAACTTAAATAATTTGTTAATTTCTTACAAAATAAGCATAATTTAATTAAATTAACTGATGATCCCATCAAATGCACTAAGTGATTTAATTAATAATAAATGGTGACTTGACCGAATGTGCTATTTATACATTTAAAAAAAGAATCATTAACTTGGGTTTATATTTTATTAACCTAATTAATTATACTAAACATAATCAACTAGTTAAATCTCATTAATTCTCATTGATCGCATATCTTTTTGTAATTTGTGTGAACTAATCTATCTTTTATTCTTATATTATTTTATTTTATTAGTTTATACTATTAAATCCCAAACAATTGTAACAGAATTTAAAGATTTATTTTTTCATTTTTAAGAGTTTTGTTGAATTATTTAAAACTATGTAGTTCCAATTTAGTCTAACATTGGAAGTATATTTATCATTTACTATAAATGATTCTTTCAATTAAAAGCTATTATAAACACACAAAATATGTCTATTAAGTTATTAGCGCCATTGTGGGGGATTATTTTTGCAATTTCAAATTGATAAGTTAGCATTATAATGTTTTTACCGCCGTTGTCGGGAAGAAATAATGTTTTAAATTTTTATTATCAAAAATATTAAAATAATTTCTTTTGTAAATATTCATGATTTTTTTATTTAAAAAAATAGATAAAAGGAAAAATTAACAAATAAAAGAAAATATAAAAAATTCTAATAAGATCTTAAATTATAAATAAAATAAAAAATAATATTTTTTTTCGTTTTAATTTTTTAATTTTACATTAGTTTAACATAATCTCTTTTCATAAATTATTTTGTTTATTATTTTTGTGTAATAAATAATTGTTGTATGATATACTTTACTAAATTATTGTAGTTATTTATTCAACTTGTATTATTGTATAATAAATTACTTGTATAATATATATTATACATTTTATTTACTTTAACTCTTTATAAGTTGTTTATTTAACTTATAATATCTAACCAATTGTTATATCATATATATTGTATTGTTATTATTTATTTATTTTATTTTATTTTCTTTTCCTTTTTATTATTTCTTTTATTATTTATTTTTGTTTCTTTTTTATTTATTTTATTTTATTTCTTTTCTTTTATATTTGTTTATTTTATTTTTTTTCTTTTTTTATTTGATTTAATCTCTTTATTTCAATTTTATTATTTATTTACTTTAATTTTTTTCTTTTTTTCGTTATTTTTTTTATTTTTGTAATATGACCTATCATTTTTGTTTGTGTTAATTATTTTTTTGGTTTTTGTTTATTTTTATTTATTTTATTTTACTTTATTTTTACTCTATTATAATTGTTTAGTATTTAGCTTTTAAATAGTACTTAGTATTATAATAGATATAGAATAAAAATAATATGGATCGCAACATAGTTTTTTTACTCGTCGCGATATGGTACTCATGAGATACATTTGGGTTGAAGGAAAACATATATATACAAGGGTCCATATTTGAATATGATGGATTATATTTTTGTTATGAATTTTTAAACTAAAATTCTAGAAACCATGTTTCAAATGAGACCACATAAATTTCCCCCCTTTCTTCTTCTAAAATCCTTTTTATCCACGCCTCAAACATAAATAATTCTAAAGTTATATCCAAAGATTCTAAAAGTTTTAACATCGATATCACCATTGGTGATAAAACGGGATAAATGCTAAATTAGGTGCAAGCGTTAATTTAATGTCTTATTCAATATATTTACAATTAAGAGTAGGTAATCTAAAACCCACAACTATTTCCCTACAATAAGAGAATAAATCTTAAATATATCCAAATGGTATGGTAAAACATTTTATGCTTAGAAAATAATTAGTTCTTTCTTATTAAAAAATCAAAATTTTATGCTTAGAAAATAATTAATTGATTTTTATGCAGAAGTTTTATTCAAATTAATAACATAAGTACATATTTTAATTGGAAAATCTATGTTTATATATTAAATTTTAGCAACAACATTTCAGAATTTTATTATTTTGTCAGTTTAGAAGCTTTAACTCAGTTTTATATCTTGATTTAATTTTTAGAATATTACGCATATTAGTAAGTATTATTATTATTTTTAAATCATCAAAGAAGCACCATCCCCCAGAATCAACAGTAACATAAGAAATTAAAAAATTAATCAATGGACCTTTGTTTGCATGTCTATGATTAACAAAAACGTAATTAAATGTTTTTTGTATACGTGTGCAAAGAGCTACGTACATGTGTTACCAACTTTCCCTTAGATTTCGTAGTAATATAAGAAATAAATAACTAATTAATGGATCCATGCCTGAGTGCGTATGACCAACATACATGTAATTAAAACTTTTTCGTCTGCGTGTGTAAATCGTTTTATACACGTGTGACCAACTTTCTCTTAAGTGTGAGTTTGGTGAGATTTTTCCTAATTTTTACAATTTATTTCATGTAAGCTATTCATCTTTTTTTTACTTATATAGATGTATTTGCAATTATTTCTATTACTCCAAATTATTAATACTATTTGCAAATACTTTCGTATTATAATTTGTATTAGTTTTACGACTGAATCACTAAAGGCTCCATAGATATATTAATATTTATTATTTTCTTAAGTTTGTCCACTCACTGAGTATATTTCTTACTCACCTTAATTTCTTTTAATTTTTTCTCTTTCAGGCATCATTAGTTTTTATCTTAAAGATTTGAGTAATATCTTTGAATGAGACTTAAATTGGTTCACTGTAATATCTTGTATGATTTATCCTTCTTTTAGAGATATTAAGAACCTTTTTTTTCAGTATCCTTTTTTCTGATATATCTTTAAATATTTACTAACAATTGTAACATGTTAGTGAGATAAAAAAAAATAAATATATATGCACACACACACACATATATATATTAAGTAGGCTTTTGAAATGAGATAAATATATATATATATATATATAAACTTTGAAGCTCAAAAAGGGTATATTATGGATAAAACATGTGAAGGTAGATAGAAAGGCTCAAACGATCCACAGCTGGCCTAAATCATTTTCTTAGTTAAATGTTATCTATAATTTCGCCTCGAGAGAAAATCAAATAAATTCTAAAAACTGTGAGACCACAAATATCAATCGAATTCCATACTCACATAAACATTTTCTAAATTACCATAGCAAATCAAAAATCAAGACTAGTGCTCATAAATATTTAATCTTGTAAAAATGAAACATATGTAAAAATTATTCATCGCTTAGACAATATTCAAATTTTTCAAGGAGTTATGCATTATTTAAACTAAAGAAATAAAATAACAAAAATTATATCACCATTAAACGCAAAATATCTTCTAATGTTCAATCGACCAAACAAACAAAGCTAGACAAGCAACAATATCAAGCAATATTTCAAATAAGTTTAATCTTAACACCCCCAAACTTAATATGCACATTGTCCCCAATGTGTAGAAATTAAAGAAAAAGGAGATGTGTTAAAAGAAACTTCCCTTCATGGTGAGTTGGCTCGTGAGATTGAAATCCAAAAACATCGGTGTACCTCATCCGATTTGCACCTATCAAAACAAAATAACAGAATGAAGAAATATGCAACTAATACATGTTCTAAAATAAATAAATAAATAAAAACTAAAACACATGGGTTGCCTCCCAAGAAGCGCTTGATTTAGAGTCATTAGCTTGACTTCCTTTTTCCTTGCTTCAGGTTGGGTCATATAACAAGATGGTTGGCTTTTGATGATCAAAGTCACCTCCCCAACAAGGTTTAAGTTTTTGCCCATTCACTTGGAGATTCCTACGTGATTTTTCATATTTAATCTTAACAGTACCGTATGGATGCATTTTGGAAATAGTGAAAGGACCTGACCACCTTGATTTTAGTTTCTCTAGGAAGAATTTCAACCGAGACTTGAAGAGCAAAACTTTCTGTCCTTGTTCAGAATGTCGATGCAATAGCTTATTGTCATGCCATCTCTTTGTCTTCTCTTTATAGAGCTTAACATTTTTATATGCTTGTAGACAGAACTGGTCCATCTCCTTGATTGGCAGACAACGCTTTTCGCAAGTGGCTCTTAAGTCATTATTTAGATTCACAGGAGAAATTGTAGAGGAATCAATAGTAGAGTTTTTTGTAGACCTGCTATCAACTAACTCATTTACTCTATAACAAGCGTTAGAATCACCTGAAAATTTCATAGCTTTAAACACTTTGAAAGTTACCTCTTGGTCTTGAACTCTCATAGTGAGTTCCCCTTTTTGAACATCAATCAAAGTCCTACCAGTTGCTAAAAATGGTCTCCCTAGAATAATAGGGATCTCTTTATCTTCCTCCATGTCAAGAATTATGAAATCTGCAGGAAAGATAAACTTGTCTACCTTGACAAGCACATCCTCTATAATGCCTCTTGGGTGTTTCAAAGACCTATCTGCAAGTTGAAGAGTTATAGTGGTCGGTTGTGCTTCTCCTAATCCAAGTCTCTGAAGAATGGTGCTACATTCCTCTGTGAGAGGAACGGTCTCAAAATCACCTAACCTTCTCTTTTTAGACAAGATGTCCTTCATAAATTTCACATAGCTAGGCATTTGCTCCAAGACATCAGCAAAAGGAATGTTGATATGAAGCTTTTTAAAAACTTTAAGAAATTTGGAGAATTTCTTATCAAGCTTTTGCTTATGGAAGCATTGAGGAAATGGAATTGGTGGATTATACGGCTTGAGACTTTCTAAAACTGGTTTCATCATGGGTTTTTTTGAAGCTTCATTTTCTTCAGCTCTTTCTTCTCTACAATCTTGTTTTTCTAGGCCAAAAGCTTCAACATTAGGGGTTGGCAAAGAAATGGGCTTAGGTATTTCTTTTAACTCTTTTCCACTTCTGAGTGTAATTGCCTTACAATGCTCTTTTCCTCCTCTATTAGGATTAGTTTCAATATCACTCGACAAAGCTTCATGAGGGCGGTTGTTGACAGCAGTAGCAAGTTGCCCCAATTGAACTTCAAGATTTCTGATGGAAGCTGCTTGATTTTGAAGAATAGTCTCATTATTGGTCATGTATCGAGCAAACATATCTTCCAATGATGGCTTCTTTTCTTATGGTGGAGCTTGGTTATGAAATGCTTGAGGATATGTGGGCTTTATAGAGGATGATGGTCCCTCATTGTTACTCCAGGATAAATTAGGATGATTCTTCCACCCTGGGTTGTAAGTGTTAGCATAGGGATTGTTTTGATTCCTATTATAGTTGGAAACAAAATTGATAGATTCATAGTTGTGAGGACATCTCTCACTGACATGATTTACATTACAAATTTCACATGCAACAAAAGGGCTTTGAATAGAATGGACACCCAAAGTATCCATCTTCTTCACCAAAGCGGATACTTGTGCAGTTAAAGCGGTCATAGCATCAATCTCGTGAATTCCAGCCACTCTCTTAGGCATCATCCTCTCTGATGGTTACTCGTAGCTATTGGAAGCTATTTCCTCTAATAAGTTGTAGGCTTCGTCAATTGATTTTCCCATTAGAGCACCACATGTTGCAGCGTCAATCATGTTTCTAGTTTGACCCATCAAACTATTATAAAATGTTTGAACTTGAAGCCACTTCGGTAAACCATGGTGAGGACATCTTCAAAGTAGTTCCTTGTACCTCTCCCAAGCTTCATATAATGATTCTGAGTCGAACTGCATAAAAGTGGTGATTTCATTCCTCATTCTTGCAGTCTTTGCCAGTGGAAAATATTTGGCTAAAAGTTTTTGAGCCAATTCCTCCCAAGTAGTGATAGAACCACATGGCAATGAATTCAACCAACTCTTGCATTATCCCTAAGTGAAAAAGGAAATAGTCTCAACCGAATAGCATCATCAGTGACTCCATTATGCCTAAAGGTGTTTGCTATATGGGAGTTTGGATCATCGTGAGGTAAACCACCAAATTGCACCGATGTTTGAATCATATGAATAATTGCATGCTTAATTTCAAAATCATTGGCTTGAATTAATGGTCTTCTAATGCTTACATGAATGCCACCAACCATAGGCACTACATAGTCTCTTAAAGATCTTGGTTCCTCCACTTCAGGAATTTCCTCATCCATAATTAGATGTTTTGATGTTTCTTGTTTATTATTATTTTTAAATTTTAAAATAGTTCTCTCAATTTCTAGATCTAACGGAACTATGTCAAGATTTCTTATGCATCGCATACAACGTCCCACTCTATCCAAAAATCTGAAAAAATAAATCTAATATAGTAAAAATGAAAATAAAAACATAAATAAACACACAAATCTAAGCAAATAACAGTAAGCCATAAAACAAAATATTTTTTTAACTAAAATCAGATTAATTGGTATTAATATCAACAAAAATTAGTAAAACAAATCCCCGGCAACGACGCCAAAAACTTGTTGTCTCTTTTGAGGAACATAAAATCGTGCAAGTATACACGATCACAAGTAATAATATGATAAGTAAAATATCTTTCCCACATAGATTTGTTACTAGTTTTCGTTAATTACTAAAATTATTTAAACTTGATTTTATCCAAACATTTTATGTTTTCATATTTTAAGTTGTTAATCAAGAACTCTTAATTTATCCATATATCTCTTCCGAGCTCCAGACAGACACATCTCGCTAAAATAATTCACTATATTCCTATGAAAATTAAATTCAATCAGATTTATTAAGTTCTGAGTTCTCAAACAGTTACATATACAATAAAAGTATATTTCTATCCCTTATATATATATGTTATTTTATCACGAGCTACACACAAAAATGCATTTTCTAAGTTTATTTAAATGTCACATATCAATTAATTAATCTTCCGATAAATCACGAGTTTCATAAATCACTCAAAAATAATTAATTCAAGTTTCATAATTTAAGTTACACTGCAACCCTAGAATGAATAAATTAGTTCATAGCAGAAATTAAAATTACAACACCACAATAATAAAGCATTTCAGAGAAATAAAAATTAAAAGAAAATATATTAGGAAAAACTCTTTCACGATTCCTCAATGAAAAATAAATTTCTTCCCTTTCCTTCTTCTTCGTTGTCTTCTTTATCTATAATTTTCCTAAGAAAATACAACACAAAAACTGTCAAATAAACATTCTGCGTGTTGTAGAAAACATGAAGAAAGGAAAGAAAAAGAAAACTTGAAGAGAAAAAAATGGAAAACTGAACGCTGAAAACGAAAACAAAACTAAACTAAAAAAACTCTCATTTTTTCTCGCGTACAAAATATATCCCCCTTCTCCAACTATTATTTTCTATTTTTTATTTTTATCACAATACATGTAGTGGGGGACAAACAAAACATGGAAAGAATTAAAATAAATACACGCGTCAAAACGTTCTACGCTTTTCTGATTTTTATTTATTTTACGCATGCCACATGTCATCGTTTGATTGGTTGCGAGATATAACGAGACACGTGGCAGCCTTTCATTCAGTGGCAAGAACGGGCGCATGGAGATCATCTGGACCGCATTGCACATGGTTTCATCGCACTGGAAGTGCGCGAGAGCTAGCTTCGACACGTGGCGACGCATTAACAATTGATAAGTGGGCGTCGTTTCTGCGTTTTTATTTTTACCAAATACATGCCATGTGTCATCATGTGATTGGTTGGAAGATTGAGGTGACAAGTGACTGCTTCTTATTCGGTGAAACGCGAGGGTGCACGCTTCTTGGATGAACCGCATCGCACGGGAATGTAAGTGAGTTGCTCGGTGCGTGATAGTTGCTTCCACGCATTTTAAATCTAGATCGTTCAACAGATCCAACGGTCAGCGATCACCTCGGGAGAAAATCTGCGCAACCGACATGTGGATCCCACCTAGCACGCCAGCCTACGCGACAAGTGGGCCCCACGTGTGCCGAGCCGCGTGCTTCAGGAAATCCAGCTTAATCGCTTTTGTCGCGTCTAGATTTCACGTGCCCAATCTTGACTGTTGATTGGATGATCGAACGGTGTGTGTTGGGCATTGTGAATGTTCTGAGTGGCTCTTCTCCTACGCAGAAATTCAACTTTTATTAATTACATTTTGAACCACAAATTTAATTCAAATTAATTTCTAATCTTTTGATATTTGTAATTTCACACATTTTAATTTCAAATTTAAATTGTAAGCTTTTTTATAATTGCAATTAAGTCTTTTTTTAATTAAAATTTATTAATTTACTTGAAAATATATTTATTTAAAACTAATACTAAATATTAAATTAATTAATTAAAAATTAACTAAAAATGTAAAGAACTAGAAATTATAATTAATAAAATAGACGTAAATCACTGTATAAAATACAGTTATCACGTAATATTCTAAAAATTAAATCAAGATATAAAACTGAGTTAAAGCTTCTAAACTGACAAAATAATAATATTCTGAAATGTTGTTGCTAAAATTTAATATATAAACATAGATGTTCCAATTAAAATATGTACTTATGTTATTAATTTGAATAAAAATTCTGCGTAAAAATCAATTATTTATTTTCTAAGCATAAAATTTTGATTTTTTAATAAGAAATAACTAAAATTATAAAAAATTAATAAGCATAAATATTTTGAACATAATATACATGTACTTATAAAATTTGAGTAAAATGTGTCCATTCATTGTATTGTATCACCCTTATTGCTTTAGTTGTCTCGTAGGGTTTGCTTAATCATTCCTTCCTTAAAAACCAATTTGAGGAAAAGATTTGAACTCCTCTAAGATCCTCCTCCCTTAGCTAAAATCTACCATAAAAATTCCGATGGTTACCACAATGTTGGCTAAAAGGCAGAGAATCCATAAGAATGTTGTACAAGATATAGAGGATAAGGGTGGTTAAATTACTAAAATATTTTTCCCTTAAAAAATTTCTAAAGTATTAAATTAAGGGCATTTTGATAATTTTCACTCCATTACTCAAAATTTCTAAAAGAATGGTTTTAGATCCTGAAGATATAGAATAACAGTATTATGGAATATGATAGTTGTAGGGTGATGATTTTATGAGTTAGTTACGAATAATATCTTATAATATGATCAACTTACGAGATTTAGTAAGTATTTTATGGGTTAAATTTTTTATAGAGAATAAATCATATTTTATTTTTCAGGATCATTATTTATGGTTTTATTTATGTAAATATTAAAAAGTAAAGATTATGATTTATGAGGTTAAGTTGTGGTATCATATGGAAGAAAGAAAAGTTAAGAACGTTACTTCTTTTAATGAAGAATATATTTAGGTTATATATAGTTAAGGTATATAATCTTTTTAAGATATGATGTACTTTAAGAAATAAGAATGATTATTCATGAGAATTAGATTTAAAAATTCCATAATTTGATTTTTAAGAGGTATTATAATTTAAAATATATGGTTGGTATGTTGTCAAAGTTATCTTATTTTTTCAATTGCATTTAAACTCTTGTGAGGTGGTGGTTATGTGTAGGGTTTAACTAAATTCTATCATGTTATTAACAAAAACAACTCATGGTATTGATTGGTATATTAGTTTCCTTTCTATTGTTAGAAAATGATTTCATTTAGTGTTATGAGAAATAAATTATGGTGATTTTATATAGCTAGTTAAAATTAATTAAGCGTTGACATTTTATATTTTCTATAAAATTCAAAAATGTATCTCTAGTTTCTTTACTAAATTACTTTCACATTAATGTTTTAACGACTATTACTTAAATTATTATTTTTGGAGTACCTATTGACTAGTCAAAGCATATGTTTATTCAAAGTTTTAGCCCATGTTACTATAGGTTTAGAAGAACTTTGACATATATGAAATATTTTACCCATTATATAGTATTTTATATATGAGCAATTTAAAAGTTGACTTGTTAAATAGTATACATACGAAATTTGCATGTTTTGTTGAAAACATGTAGTGTTTATAAGTTTAAAGTCTCACAATATTATTATCATTTTTTTAATGCCCAAATCTTATATTCAAAAATTTTGAGAACAAAATTATTTTAAGAGGTGAGATTATGAGACTCCCCCTCTCATTTAGTACTTTTAGAATAATAATTTAATTCACTGCCTTATTTCATTTTGTTTTAAATTTTGTAAAATTTTAAAATAATATTTTTCTTAAATTAGTAAAATAAATATTTAAAATTTAAAATTTGTTACGTGGATAGTCTAAATATGATTTAAAGTATTTTTTAAAGTTTTATAACATATTTTAAATTAATTGAGTAAAAATTATAAAAATGCCCTTAGTTTAATAGTTTATTAAGTTTTTAAAGGAAGGATATTTTAGTAATTTTACCACCCTTATCCTCTGTTCCACAACATTCCCATGGCTTCTCTAACCTATATTAAATTTTATTTTTTATTTTATGTCTTGAACTCTATGGGAGGTAAATAGAGAGAGAAATAAAGAGAAAGAGAGAGAGAGAATAAAAGAAGGATGATTTTGAAGTGTCAAGTAGCCAAGATTGTGATAACTACCAAAATTTAGATGGTAGATTTTAGTAACGGAGGAGCTTAAAGGAGCTCAACTCTTTTTCTCTAATTGGTTTTTAAGGAAAGGAAGATTTAGCAAACTCTACAAGACAACTAAATTAACAATGGTGACGCAATATAGTAAGTGGATACATTTTAAGTAAATTTAATAAGATTTATCTATTATGTTCATAATATTTTAGTTTATTAAATTTTTACAAGTTTAGTTATTCCTTATTAAAAAAAGGAGTATTTTATGCTTAGAAAATAAATAATTTACTTTTGCATGAGTTTAAAATTTTTATTCAGATTTACAACATAAGTACATATTTTAATTAGAACATATAAGTTTATTTTTAAATTTTACTAACAACAATTTATAATATTATTATTTTTTCAGTTCAAAAGTTTTTACTCAAATTTTTTTATTATCCTGAATTAAGGATTAGATTTTAGAATATTATGCATATTAGTAGGTATTATTATTTTTAAATCATCAAACAAGTACCATTCTCTAGATTCAGCAATAACATAAGAAATTAAAAAAGTAATTAATGTGTCCCTATTTGTGCGCGTATGGTCAATACATATGTAATTAAAACTTTCCCATTTGCACAAGCAAAGAGCTACGTACACGTATGATTAACTTTCCTCCAGATTTAATAGTAACATAAGAAATAAATAAAGGGCCTTTATCTGCGTGTGTATGACCAGCACATATGTAATTAAAACTTTTTCGTTTGTGTATGCAAAACATTGTGTATACGTATGACTAGCTTTATCCCCAGGTGTTAGTTTGATGATAGTTTTTCTAATTTTTCTAATTTATTTCATGTAAGGTATTCATCTGTTTTACTTATATAGATGTATTTACAGTTGTTTTTGTTATTCCAAATTATTAATACTATTTGCTAATATTTTCGTATTGTAATTTGTATTCGTTTTACAACTAGATCATAAAATGTTCAAATAGGTAGATTAATAATTATTAGTTTCCCTTTTCAGGAATCATTAGTTTTTATCACGAAGATTTGAGTACTATCTTTGAAGGAGACTTAAATAAGTTCATTGATATTACCTTGTAACATTTATCATTCTTTTAGAGATATTAGGATACTATTCTTGTTTCTTGGTGACTTATTTATATTAGAGAATGTTTTGTAGCTCATTAATGATTGTGGACTAGATAATAAGTTCATGGTAGTTAATAGTTAGTATTATCTTCTTTTATGACTCGTTATATGAGTGGTGGGTTTTGAACATTGTGAACCAATAAATGCCATGCTTTGTTTATACAAGTTGGCTTAGAATAGAAAATCAAGAGAAATCATGTTGAATTATTTTATAGATTCTAATATTTATTAGGATTTTCTTAAGTACTAGTGAACTTATGGTTGGTTCTGACACTTTTCCTCCACGACCAATCTAAAATTTATAGTCTCCAATGTAACAAATGTAAATTAGAGATAGAAATAAAGAAGAGAAGTTATCCATTTACTTTATGTGTGTCAAGTTATGATGTAGAAAATCATATGTATCCATCATCTCAAACAATTTTAACCACATAAACATATTGTTGTGTACTTCTTACACATCTCAATAAACAATTATAAATTTAACAATTTTGAATGAAATAAACATGATTCACATAAATAGGAAATAAAATAAACTACATTAAAATAAAAATATATAAAATGTAAAATAATACAAAACAAAATAAAATAAAAATAACTATATTAAAATAAAAGAAAATAATATTGCTGAAAAATTATGGGTTGTCTCTCATCTAGTTCTACTTAGACGTCTTAGCCAGATGCAAGAAACTTAAAAAATACTTGAAATCATATTAGACTATCCAAAAATCAAATTTTAAATTCAAAATATTTATTTTACTAATTTGAGAAAAAAGATTATTTTAAAACTTTACAAAATTTAAAACAAAATTAAATAAGATAGAGAATTAAATTACTATTTTAAAAATACTAAAAATGATTGAGGGTCTCACAAGAACTTACAAAAATTTAGGCATTTTTAATTTTTTTTTTATTAAACACACTTTGGGAATAGTTAGGTTCAATTTTCAATTTTTTGTAAAATTATTATGTTTTTAGTTAGTTTTAAGCAATTGATATATCTTTGCATTGTTGGATTAATATTTTAAACATATCATGGAGCGATGTGATAATTAATTTCTTTTCATAATTTGGGTTTCATATTGAATATTTTGAGCCTATAATCTTTCCATTTTAAGAGATAATATTTTCTCAACTTCTTTAAACACCTTTCTTATTATTTCAAATTATTAGATGATATCTATAATTTTTGCTTTGAATTTTAAGATTTTTAACATCTAATGAATAATTTATATACTTATTTTATTTGCTTAGATTTAATAATTTAAGTAAAAATTGAAAGCGTGTGCATATTTAATTCATGCGTGACTTTCAAAAAAAGATATATCTACGATCTACTAAAGCAAATACAAAAAAGAGTCAAATTAGAGACTCACTAAATCATACCAATATATACATTGGTCAACTCTAAAAAAAAGGAAAGAAGTAATATATATTACAAAAAAAATCAATAGCATAATTAATATTATGACCTAAAAGTCTTTCAAAGTTATAAGAAATGACTATTACAAATGAAAGATAGGAAATAAATCCTTTTGAAGTCATTATATTTTCATTCATCTCTAAAGGTATATACTGAATATTCTTACTTGATATTTCAATTGATGCATAATAATAGCATTTGATTTCTTTATAAATCCTATCATTTGATTCCTTTCATGATATTAATGTTACCCACTATTTTGAACTTTTCTTCTTTAAATATATACGAGCCCATTAGTTCATTTCTTTACCAACTTTTATTTGCATATATCTTTGATTGAGTGCTTGAACCCATAAGATTAGTGTAATATTGAGTATGACTTATGAGGATTAGAATCAAGGTGAATTCAAATTCTTAGCACTGAAATTAGATGAGTCAATATTGATACATTTTTTATATGAAATATAAATGTGTGATTTTTAACTAATTTTTATAAACTGTGACTCTTTGGGATGTTAATTTAACTTATGATTTGAATTTTAATTATGAACTTAGAAGGCTTGTTGCATATGCTAAATGCAATCGTGTTAATCTACTAAAGTAATTTAGGTTGTTTAATTTTTTTATTTTTTGCTTTCTTTGTTAAAAGACTATAAATAAGCTAGTTGTGAGTTATGTTAAGTGCTTTAAAAATACTAAAATTATATCATTTATTGGCATTTTAATGTTAAAAATAGATTTAAAATTTCATAATTCTATCATTAGTTTAGCAAATCTATATTTTCGAAATTACAAGTATGTTTTATTGTTTTTTAGGTATTTTTGGCTTTAAATTAATTAAAATGATAAACACTTGAAAAATTGTATCTGAAAATACTTATTTTTAACTTAAAAGGAAAAAAGAATAAAACATGTGAAGCTTATGTGTAAATCCAACCAAATGTATAAGGTGAAACAATAATAAAATTAGAGAAATAGTTATACTACGATGCAACCTTCTCGGATTGTGATTTAACGCATACCAAAATATATGCAGGTAGTGGCGTGGATAAAAGTGGGATGTAGTGCATGGTGGTAATTTTCTTACGATCCATATTTTTCTTCCTTTTCTTTAGCATTCCTCATCTATAAATAAAGTTTTCTCTTTTCTTGTAAAAGAATACCAGCATTTCAGAATTAGTTATTTAGCTTAACATTTATTTGTAATAGTTTTTCTTTCAACTTCTCTCAAGTTTTTGAGAGTTGATATTTTATTTTTATGTTTAGTTTATAAACAATTTAGATCAAGTTATCACAAATAAAAGGCAATAAAATGAAGTTATTTCGGATCAAACGATATGAAATCGTTACTAAAATTTTGTTAATATTGTAAAGTTTAATACCTCTTCTATGGAGTAGGACACATTTGTCCATCTATTTTTTGAGTATAAATCTAATCTATATTTTTTAAAAACAATATTATATTTCTTTAAATTTTTATACATAAATTATTGATCATTTATTATATTTAACATATCTGGTTGATTGTGATAATGAGATTTTAATTATGTTGATATTTTTTTTAAGATTATTTAGGCTAATATTTTTAATAATAATTAAACACATATTATTTTCTTTTTCAAATTTTTACAAGATTTATTATTGAAAAATATATTGATGACATATTTTTAGTAATAGATTTAAAATATGAAAGTTATATTTCAGATATATCAATCTAGATCTAATTTAGAATTATTTTCTATTTCAAGATTTTTACAAGATTTATTATTGAAAAATATATTGACAATAGATTTTTCATAATAGATTTAAAATATGAAAGTTAGGTTTCCAATACATGAATCTAAAATCTAATTTAGACAACTTGAATAGGAGTTTAAATTACCAAACGTGGATAGTTATATGGTTGTTAATTTCTTAGAAAATAAGCATAATTTAATTAAATTAATTGATGATCCGATCAAATGTGTTAAGTGATTTAATTAATAATGAATAGTGACTCGATCGAATGTTCTATTTATACATATAAGAAAAAATCAATAATTTAGGTTTATATTTCATTAACTTAATTAATTATACCAAACATAATCAACTAGTAAAATATCACATTAATTTTCCATTGATTGCATATCTGTCTATAATTTGTATGACCTAATCTATCTTTTATCCTTTTATCCTTTTATGTTATTAGTTTAAACTTTTCAAACCCAAACAATTCCAACAATTTAGACAAAATGTTTTGGTTTATTTTTCATTTTTAATTTTTTATTGATATAAAATCACATAGTTTCTCTTTATACTAACCTTGAAAGTCACTTACTATAAATTATTCATGCACTTGCAAGTTATTATAAATATACAAAATTTGTGCATCAGTTTCACATAATATTTTCACACTACGACATGAATAAATGTACACCATGGCTCGTACTTATATTTTTAGTTTTTTCGCGAGTAAGGTTTCTATTTCATTTCTAAATTGTTTCTTAGGGTTTCTATGAAGTATAAAGGACCCATAATGGGGCAGCCAAATGAATAACCAAAATATTGATCATTTTTATGAAGTTGAGAGCTTTTTGGCTTTTTGTGTTCTTTTAAAATCGATTTATTAAAGATTTGTATCCTTTATAGTGTCTTCTATCATCATTTTTTTTTGGTTCTTTATAACTATAAGATCATGCTATAATCTGAACTTTAGTTTTTTGATATTGTTATTCAATTTGTTGACGATTTTTGGTCATTTTTCTTAGAGTTCTAAAAAAAATGTTTGTGAGTTTCAAGGTTTGAGTTCACGGGTTCACATCAATGATTGTCATTTACTTTTTCATATTTGGTGTTTTGGGCTCATGATTGGTTAGTGTGAATTTTGCTTACATGTGTTTATGAGTGATATAATATTGTGTTATCATATGTGTAAATCTTTTCGTTTTGATGTTGGCATTCCCGTCTTCAAAACATGATGTCAGTGATCTATTATTGTATTATTATATGTGTAAGTCATGTCGTTTTGATATTGGCATTCTTGTGTACAAATGTGGTGTTTGTCCTCTATAAAATTTATTAATAATGACCCAATATCACTTGGGAAACAATTTTATGTTTTCCTATTCACACATTCACTGTCTTAGATTTCATATAACTTGTATCCTAAGATGTTTGTTATTGTGTTATCCTGTGGGGGGCTTTGTTTGTTATTATGTTGTCCCATGTCTAAAACGTTCTCTTTTTGTAGCAATCAAGCTTAAATAATTAACACAAACAACAAATAAAAAAGACCAAATCATACTCATCAAATTGAAGTCTCCAAAATTAATGTCCCTCTTCCTAACTATCGAGCTAGTAAAAAATGAGCAAACAGAAAAAGCTAAAGGAGACAAAGGGCAAAGAAGACCATAACAAAACAAAATAAAAACAACTAACATAGAACTAACACTTCAACAATTCCTAAAGCCACACACACTAGAGTAATACCAAAGAAAACATAATAAAAAACAACAATGATATCCGAAAAGATCCAACACCTTGAAAAAAAAATATCAACAAACTTCAAACATATGAGAACTTGCTTAGATCCCGTACCTTTCTACCAGTAAGTGTCATTAGACTGGTAACATCATGAGCACCATAAAAAACACACCAAAACTCAATTATTAAAGCATCAAGACTAACAAATCAAACAGTAACTCCACGAATTAAAAATCCAAACATAATGTCTATGTCATCTATGCTACTCAACATACAAACTAACTGATCAAAACAGATTGCAACAAAATCAAACCAGCAAAATAAACAAACAAAGAAAGAAACATACCAAAGGAAACAAAATGACACAAAAAGTGAATTGATAGTAAGTCCAGTTCCAGAGAACACCAACAACTCACATATAAAAGGCACATATCATGATCTAACTCGAAGATGGAAAATATACATTTATTCCTATCTTCACAAACAGAAAGAGATTGGCAGATTTGAACCCTAATTGTTACCTATTCAAATCCAAAGAGGAAGAAATGTTGAAACTGGCCGATGAACTAAGGAAGACGAAGTGATCAAACGGTTGGCTAGCATGGTGGCCTAACTAGGCCTCTCGTGCAAATAGATGGCAAAATGATGGGGGCGAGAAGTAGTCCAATGGAGCACAAGAGATCGAATGAACAAGAAGCAATTGCCCATACATGTGAGAAAATGCAAGTGGACAAAAAAGCTATCAATGGATGGAGAATGTGCAATGACAAAGCCACGAGGCTAAGGCCTAGGATTCGCTTTTCGAGAATTTAACGTGTACACATCCATTTGTTGAGCATGTGCAAGTTTCTGGTGAATATTATTGCTGTTCGTGTATTTTCCTGCTCTAATTTGTTAACCCCAATCATAACGTATCATAACGTGACCATTCATTCATAACCAATAAATACATAAAATATTCTACAAATCACAAATCCACAAAGCATATGCCAAAAAAGCCTAAGCTAAACTGCAGTGATCACAATCCATGAGACACAAGAGACCATCCGTGAGGGAACAACAAGCAGTTGATCATCTCAAAAAAATGATTCTAATCCTGCAAGATAACCTCCACTACTTTCCCTTGAATTCCAAGAAGTTCTTATCCGATCTAGTAGGAGGACAAAGTGGCCTAGAGAAATTGATAGAATCAGAACCAACACTGCTTTTAGAATCCCCATTGCAGAAAGCAGCTGACTTCTTAAGAAACTGAAATTCATCCATGGACTGCCTTTGAACTCTATAAAATGCATGACCATTTGCTTTTTGCTTTAACTTTATAGACTCAGTCAAGTTCATGTAATTTGGTCGACTGCTAGTGCTATCATCTGTTGTTCTATCTGAATACAACATAGAAGCTGGAGTTGTAGATGTACAAAATGAAGATGAAGGAGAGCCCTCATCATAATGACATTCAGAACTCGGGCTTGAAGATGAACGAGTTGGGTGTCCAACCTGCGTAGGTTTTGCTGAGATACGTGTTGTGACATTGTTCTTTCTCACTTTCACCATGCTGCTTTCTGTTGCTTTTGGACGTTTAGTCACTAGGGTGTCTGCAGAGTACTTCAATGGAGTGGTCTCTGATGATTCACAATGGGATTGTTCCATTAACCTTGTTTCCCATGGCTTCGCTGCCATCCATCGTTCCAGCCAACTCCATCCCATGCTATTCTTGTCAAGCCCTTGGCTGATGATGTTGGGATACAATGAGGTTGTTTGAGAATTAGAATCCGAAGTCAATTTCCACTTCTGTAAAGACAAAATCAACAATGTTCATTAGTATCTCCTCTATTTCAAGTCATAAACTTGAAATACACCAAATATTATTTGATCTAAAAAAATAACAATTAATGAACACAAACATTTCAATACCTTTTGTGCTAAAGAATATGCCATAGCCCTCTCCCTCTTAAAGGCTCCTTCTTGTCTTAGTTGTAGCTTTGTTTTAACATCTTCTAATGTTCCCTTGCTATCACACCAACTCTCCTGAAATAATACACATTTGGGTTAAACATCTGAAATTTAAAACAAAATGATGAGTGACATTGTTTTCCACTTGATTACACCTCAGCCTGTTTTAAGAGATCCGCCTTAAGGCGGTGTTCTTCAAGCATTTTCTGCACAACTTGTCCCTCCATGGACATTCGAACACGGCGAGCCCGAACACGTGCCTGAACTCGAACAAGAGCCTGCATACACCTTAGAGTCACAGCAGCCTGTTTTCTCACTTGCCTTCCCCTTACCAGAGCTTGGAGCCTCACCAATCCTTTTAAGGCCCTGAAAGCCCTTCTTGCCTATAATAAGAACAAATAAGCACATTTTATATGAGAGCACTCCAAGTAAGCAGATGTTGTAAGTAAACAGAGCTCAGAGCTTATTCTTTTTTTTTTTTTTTGTGCGCTACACACAGAGCTAATAGCATTTGCTTCTGTGTCTGTTTACTTAAATAATGAATAGTGTTGAGATCCAGTACAAACCAAGAGCTGAGATCCAAGGATTTTAGTTATGTTATTTTGACTCCAAATTAATGTGAATTTATGAAACCTTAGAAAATAGGTGTGTCCACACAAGATATAAATAAAAAAAAACAAAAACAAATATAATATTTCATATGACATAGAATTTTAGAGCTGGTATTCCAATATTTCAACTTTCATATATGCATCAAAATTCAAAATTTCAAACAGTAAATCTAGGGTTTCAATATTCAAGAAAATTGCATTCACTTATTTTTCCTTTTATGTACTCCATAACAATTAGACCTTACATAGAAACAAAAGAACAGACAATCTATATTATTATCACATTCATAACTTAAGACCATTTGAAGTTTCTAGCATTCAGATTAGCAAAATAAATAAATTAAAATAAATTAATGAATTTACCAAGAAAGCACGAAAAGCAGTTTGAATCCTTATGGAAGCCCATTCTTCCCTCACAGCCTTAAAGTCTTTAGGAGGGGCTCTAACAACAGTGGCCACAGCAGCAGTAAAAACATCAGCTCTAGGTGGAGAATCAGAACACTCAGAAGCTGCTTTTTGACTCCCTTTTAAACCCTTCCATGAAGAGCCTAAATCCCCAGAACCACTCCTCCACAACCTCCATTTCTTGCTTTTACCACTTGTCTTCTCCTACAAAGAAGAAACAGGACCACCTAAAAAATGATTTAAGAGAAAGCTTGAATGTAAAAGTAAAAACCAAGGGATACTAAAACAGACACCCAGATTAAAAAGATGAAATCTTTTTTGACTAACATGATCTTCCTTCTCCGATTTTTTTAAGCCTATAAGAGATTTCACCCATTTTCCAGAAGCACCCATTCGATCAAAGACCCTGTTTCAGCTGAAGAAGCAAGACACTGTTCGTTTCCTCAACAAAAAATGAGCTCCAAAATGTTGAAGAAGAGAAGTTTGTTTAGAGATAAGAAAGGGGTTTTACTTGAGAAAAATTGAAAACTTATTATACTACAAAACTACAATCCACAATGTGACAAACCAAAAGATAGAGAGAAACGTGGGAGTGTTTTTGTTGGTATTGGGTTTCGTGGGGGGGTGGGTACGAAGAAAGAGAGCCGTTCAATGTTTGAAATTCAAAAGGAACCCAACGGATAAATTTGAAGGTACGTGTGAATCCCCGCCTTGATTATTTAAGAGAATTTTTGGATCTTTGCCCTCTCAGTGTGGCACATATTACGTGATTTTGACACTGTCAATTTTGATTTTGCTTTTCTTTTTTCTGGAGGTTGAAAAAGAGGGGACCTTGTAGTGTCAGTAGCTGAAAAGATACAAAAAGCGACAAATGCCAAATCGATAAAAAGATCACAGCGTAATTAAAGGTGTTAATTTCGGGATACGAAACCACTAAATACTACCTCAATATATATTTATTATAAATTTAAAAAATAATAATTTAAATCTTTTATCTCCAATAAAAATATAATTTAATTTTATATCTATTAGTTAAAATAATATAAATCAATTAATTTTATAAAAATAAATATAAAAATTTATTTTGTAAAATAATAGATTTATATTATTTTAATTTCAAAGTACACAAATAAAAGAGTACAAATATATTAATTTATAAAATAAAATTTTATGATTTTTTTCATAAATATATCAAACTTTTATTATCTCATTTGTATAACCTAAAGTAATTTTTCATAAAAATTAACCAATTTAGACATTTCTTTATGCATTTTGAAAATTCTTTATCTTTACTAGCAAATTATGCAACTAAATCTTAATGACATCAAGGGTTTCAAATGTAGATATAAATCTAAATATTCATATCTAGATTTTAGAAAAATATTGAATTTATTATGAAAATTATGAAAATTCAATAAAAATATATTGAAATTTTATATGAAACTTCGTAAAATAACAAAACAACAATTACTTATATTTCAATTTCTTTATTTATTTGATACATGTTGATACTATTTTTATCAACATTAAGTATGATTGTTCTTTATAGATTCTACAAGATGAATAAACTCTAAAGATCTTAGACTACCTTGTAGGAGTGGCTAAAGATCTTAGACTACCTTGTAGGAGTGGTCTTTGACAATTTTTAAGTCAATAATTATAAGACGTGGAGTGGAGGAGATATTAATCTCATTCTAATAATATTATAGAAAGATTGCTTAGTTTTAATTTTCTGTTACGAGAAATATAATATTAAATATTTATTTTAAAATATGATATTATATTATGCATATATGACTATATAAAGGGAAAAGAATAAACCTGATAGTTTATTCATATCTGATTAAGATTACATTGCTACAGTATTATAGATAATTACATATTAAAAAAAAATCTGTTGTAGAGTTTCATTGTCTATAGACATCTATCATTTATTATCTGCTAGATTATTCTTTCAAATAAATAAGAATAATATTTGGGCTCTTATTCCTATAAGATAACTAAATGATAATGATTGGCCTTTATCCTTTTAGGATAAGTATATTGCTTTCGTACTTATATGATGATTATGATACTTATTAGCATGGCCCATAAAGTTATCTGTTGATTAAGACCATTATTTGACTGTTATGTACTATGTATGAAATTACCCTCAATATTAGCCCTTCAAATTTTTTAGCCCTTTGGATAGAAGGTTTCATTGTAATTTTTGTTTACGCTTATATTAAATATATCTTCCAATTTTGTTAACAATTTTGAGTTTAAGCTTCAGTGATTTTTTATCTACCCAATTAAAAAACTTTACACCATGTTTGATAATTCAAAATGTGTACAATGGCATTTTGATGCTGACGATAGCTTTGGATTTTCACTCGAACGTTCAGTTAGAAAGTTATGTTGAACTCAATATTTTTATCAAGGTAGTCAAACCTTCACTTATTTTTGTGAGAATCTCAAAATTCAAACCCTAAGTCTAATCCCTCTAGGATTAGCTAAAAAAATTTTACAAATGATTTTTCTTCATGTAGTGTAGAATAATATCTTTTATCACCCAAATACTTTCCACTCCACAACACTTATCCACACTTTCCTTCGCAAGAAGTGATGGATACTAGGTCCAAGAATTTATGGGATCAAATCCAGCCATCAAGAATTTACAGGATCTAATCCACCTTAGGTGGCGTTACCCTAACCTCCACTACCCTAGCCAAAGATGCCCTAGTCATTTGTGACCTCGATGACATTGGTTTAGGAAATACGTACATAGGTGGTACTTCTTTAGGCAACACTTCTTAGCTGACAGCGATATAAATGGTAGCCCCCTAGTTGGCGGTCTTCTATGTGATAACCCTTTGGCTGGTAGCCCCTTGGTGAATGAAGTTTTGACCAACCAAGTTCTAGCTAGTAAAGTCCTAGCCATCAAAGTTCTGGCCAACCATGTCTTGTTCAATAAAGTTCTGGCCAACCAAGTCCTAGCTAGCAATTTCCTAGACAATGATATCCTATTTGATGACAACTTGGGTGGTGACATTCTATTTGGCCCATTCCTAGTTGGTTCCTTCCTTTGGCTAGTGATGTTCCATTTACCAGGTAAAAACCGATTGATGGGTCTGGTCCTTCAATGTAATCTTTTATGGCTATGTCTATAAAGACACCATCAATGAGACAACTTTCTTGTTTCCAAAAGGATTTGTACAAGTATAGGGATACATAGTATTGTCCTCATGCATATCCTTACTCTCTAACACTTTTATCATTCTTCACAACCTTTTCTTAACTCATGTACCCCTATTTCTCATTGGAATAAAGTTACACGGATATATAGAAGACTACACACCTTTAAAAAGTTCAAGAGGTGGGGATCATATCTTGATCACCAAAAGTTGTAGTTTATTTTAATAAATTATAATCTTGGCTTGTACCTGGATTTTGTCCAAAATATAGATAAGTAGTTGAACCTTTAACAAGTTATATGATGAAAAAGGATGCACTGATATGCATTCCAATGGGTGTGTATTCCCTAGGAGGACACATACTGTGGCACTACCTAGAAAGGAAATTTCTAGGGCTCTATGACTTTGGTTTTATACAATTTATCTTATTTGTAATTGTAACATTATTTCTGGACCTAACCGTCGCCCTATATCTTTGGAAGGCCATGAACCTTTAAGTAGACACGTAAGTGTGAGGGGATGCAATGGCGTAAAATAAAATGAAGATCCTGGACCTGAGGTGTGCATGGATAGGGAACTGATGCTTGCAAAGGTTAACTAGTTATCAGTACTATTAATGGTTTATCTAGCAATTACACTAAAAACTTGATGTGCCAAAATTAGGCATATAAATTTTGTATAATTTATAAAATAGCTCACAAGTGCATGAATCATTTATAGGAAATGATTAGTATACTTTCAAAGTCAATCTAAAGAAAAATCATGTGATTTTTAACAAATTTTTAAAAATGAAATTAATAACTTAAACATCCTATCACGATTGTATTGATTGAATATCTAAACTACTAACATAAAAATAAAGATAGATTCAATAAACATTTATCATGCAGTGAAAATTTATGTGATATATTAGCTAGTTAATTACGCTTGTTCAATATTAGGTAGAATATTAAATATATGAATTAAGATTATTGATTCTTTCTTATATGCATGAAAATATCCTAAAGTATATATCATTTTCTTTGTTAAATAAACTTTAACTTTCCACCTTTAATAGGGCTTACAATTTAATCCTTAACTAATTTATGCTTATTTTCTAAGAAATTACTAAACTATTTAACTTGCTACCTTTGGTAGAGCTGACAATTTAAACTTCATCAAGATGTCTAAGTTAGGTTTATAAATTTTTTTAATCTATTTTAATATTTCACAAGCTTACAATATTATTAATATATTATACTATTTATAGCAAGATATGCATAGTTTAATAAATGATTAATAAATTAAACATATAGCACGTAAGACAACACTTAGAAATATATTGAAAAGAATACATTTAAACCTCGATAGAATTCTTAGAATTGCTTCTAGAGAATCTCTAGACATAATTGTTGTGTTATTTATTGAATTGAAACTAAAAGCTATTACATAAACTAAATTTGTTCAACTCTCGAACCAAAGAAGAACTTTAAACTACTAAAAGAAAAGCTAAAAAATATAAGAAATCGGTTTGAAGAGAACTAATAGGATGAAACGAATATCTATTACAAAAGAAATAAGATCTTATTTATAGGGTGAAGAAAGGAGAAAAAAGTGAATTTCTCAGCATGGTGTTGTGACATACTACTTTTCCACAGTACAACATACACAACATGTATATGGTTTAAGCACGATCCATTCTCTTCGCAACGTGACACACGATACTTTCACACTGTGGATCATAATAATTTAATACCGCGTCACACTTTAAACTACATCACTTGGAACCCTAATTTCCATGCAATTTCTTTTTTCAATTTTTAAATATATGTATTGTTTTACAAATATCATCTTTTAATCTTTCAAGTTGTAATAAGTGCTTCAAGTATAATTCTTTCAAGTTGAATTTTATACTTGAAAAACAACAAAATATACATGTGATTTTGAAAAGATAGATTTTCATAAAATGATAGTAAAACAAGCAAATAAAAATCTATATAATCATTAACCATGCATAAAATCACGATATATTAAGTGATTTTTAGCACTTATCATAACCCTCAACCAGTTTCTTATTAATCTCTTAGCAATAATGGCGAAGAACTACTCTTAATGAAACTAATCCTATTGGTTCATACACTCGTTCAAAGGTATATGTGAAAGATATAGAAATGAACTAATAATTCGCATATGTTTAAAGAATAAAAACCTCAAAGTGGTGCATCATATTGATCTCATGAAAGGAATGAAATAAAAATATTTATAAAAAAATCACATATTATTTTCATACATCAATCCAATTTATCAAATAAAAATATCAAATAATATCTTTTAAGAGATTAATAAAATGTAATGATTGCTTGGGAAATTATTTCCTATATTTTCTAGCTAACTCTCGTAACTTTAAAGAATAATGAGTCATAGAATGTAGTTTTTACTATTCATTTTAATTTTATTTTATTTTTCTTTTTTTTAGAGATATTCTTTTTTACAGAAAGAACTCATGTACAGATTGTACATATATTGTATGATAGGTGAGTAGTTAATTGTGGCTTTTTATTTTATTGATTTAGTTAATTCCATATATGTCTTCTTCTTTTTTAAGAAGTCATGCATAAATAAATAGAAAGACATATTCTTTTAATTTCTACTTAACTTATTCAATTTAAACAATAAAAATAAATATACAATACTTTATTATATGTAAAATCCTAACATTTAATGCAAAAATTTATAGATATCATCTAATAATTAGAATTGATAAGAAGAGTGTTTAAAGAGTAGAAAAATATTATTACTCAGAATGGAAAGATAATGGCTTAAAATATGTTCCCACAAAGATAGTCTCTACTATTTGATTCCTGAACATCGATTTTAGATTTGTAGTAATTTCTCTCCACTATTTGATCCATAAACACCGATTTTGAGTTCATAGTAATTTCAATATTTAATCATGAATTACTAATTATGACAAAAACTAACTAATTATCATATTACTCCATGAAATATTTTTGAAATTAATCTAACAATGCAAAGACTTTATCATTTTCTTAAAATTAACTTTATAAGACACGATAATTTTGTAAGAAAATTAAAAATAAATCAAAAATTACTAATTTAATAAAAATAAATAAGAACATACAAATATTTAAATAAAAACATATATAAAATGTAAACATATGAACATAAAATTTTAATTTTTAATTTTTGCACATAATTTTATAAATGTAACTTTTTCTACCCCAAACCTAGAATTTATATTACCCTTAATGTAACAATTATAAATCAAAGATAGAGAGAAAAGTTACCCATTTTTTTGAACTTATTCAAGAGTTGGTATTTAATTACAGGTGCATTCATCAATCGAAACATATTAAAATTACACAAATGTATACTTCTCACAAATTCAACAAACAATTATAAAATTAACATTTATAAATAATTTTTACAAAATAGGAAATAAAATAACACAACATAAAAACAAAAAAAATTACATTATCCAAAATAAAACCAAATAAAAATATATAAAAAGAAATAAAATTTTGGATAATTTAGAGCTTTTCTTTCATGTCATATGAACCTTGATCTTTAGGTTCTTGTTGTTGTGATCTTCCTAGATGTAAAATTGAAGTTATAATGAGGGTAGTCAGGTGTTATTAAGTGACTTGTATCTACCTCGAGATGATTTAATTGTAATCGGTTCATTTCATACATTAACTAATTATGTTTCACTTGATCACGATGCTTCTGATTTAGGAATGGTGATTGTTGGGTAAAATAAGGTTGTTGGTATTCTTTCATGTAGCTCATTCTCTCACCAAAGTTATGAAATTTATCTTTTATAGACATTCTTGATAGAGGAATAAGTCTTCTTTCTCTTGGAACCATGTTTATACCAGATTTAAACTCATTAAAGTAAGTCATATTCAATAATTCATCGGGTTGTATAATAATCTCACCTTTTGTATGGGGTACCCCTACTTTCTATATAAAGTATTTATAAGTTTGGAGATAAAGAAACCCATACGGTGACTATTTGTAGATAGCTTAATTCATTGGTGAATTATTGCTCCAACATCCATGGATATCTTAGATGTGAAAACATATAGAAAAATAAAAAGAATGTGATAATGAAGTAGAAAATAAATAAAATTTATTATTTCAAATTTAAAAAAAATGATATTTTGATTTAAGATACAAACACTAAAATAAATAAATTTAATAGTAAACTATTTAAAAAATAAATGAACAATAATATCTCAACATTTTTTTAACAATGACATTTTATTAATAATATAACGATATTATCAATATTTTTTTGAAGTTTTTACCAAAACATATGGACATTACAAATCGATGTTGAGGTGTCTAAAATCTCGACAATATCGACATTGTTGAAGAATTTTTCATCTTTGGTGATGTCATAGAATTACTCGTAATTTTTTCTATCCGTGTTTGATTCCTATAAGGAGAAATTATTTATGAAAAATGTTAAATACACACAAATTTATGCTCATACGAATTATGTTGAGCCATGTATTAAAACAACAATAAAAATGATAAAGTTATCAATTTTTCAAGAAAATTTTGTCATGTAATATATTATAATTAGTATGAATATAAATTTTGTGTATTTAGTATTTTTCATTATCTATTCTTCTAAAATAAAAAAATGATATGGTATTTCAAGTCAATAAAGTGAAAGATTAATACATTGATTTTCTTAATAAACACAAATATTCAATTTATGATTAAAAAGTTAAGTAATATGATTAGAACTGTTCAAGGAATAGTTTACTTGTGGTGATACTTCCACATAATTTTTATTCTTATTCATAAGAATATAATAAGATGATTGAACACTTTTAGGTTTGATTGAAGTAAAGGTGGTAATTTGTATCGTAGTTCGATTAATCAAATTACATTTGAATAGTATAATTCAAATCAAACACGAATTGAATTAAATTTGGGCCAAATTTCTCCCAACTCAAATAACCCGAAAAAATCGATCTGGGTTCGAGCCATCTTGTTAGCTCGAAATAAAATTAAAAAAAGAAGAAGAAGAAGCTATAACATGTTACAACTTACACCTTAAGTTAAAAACTTAAAATTAAAGAAACTCAATTCTTCTCATATTATATTACAATTTTTACAAGGAACATCTTTTCTTTCAAAATAAAATAGAAAGTAGCTATCTCAAAATTCATATGGATTCTGAATAAGTCATAACTTGTTTATTTTATTATGTTCATCTTAGCAAATTCAATCATAATAAAATTTAAAAAAGGGCAACATGCATATTATGGTTTGAAAATGGGGTATATTACTAACTATTATATTATATTTATAACTTGTGAGCTAATGTTGGTAAATCTGTATTCTTTAAAAGAGAGTTAGTTATTGTGCATCTAGAACAAAAGTATCATATTATATATAATAAATATATATTGTATGTTCTAACTTTTGGTTAATTGATTAATTTATTGTTTTAGCTTTTGGTTATTAACATACAAACATGGTTCAAATTAAGTCAAAGAAGAATTATGGAGGTGCATGGAGATGACAAAGTTAATATAATGGAAAACATAATAGAAGGAGATAAAACAATTATTGACGTTCTTCCCAATTCAAGAAAGCAAAAGGTCTGGATATGATGTGAGTCAGATGCTTATTAACAAGTTATTGTAACATAACATGTGTATGTCTATGGACTTTGTTGTATTTGTGAGTTATTCATTCGATGTTAATTTATCATTCGTTAAAAAACTAATTGTTGTAATATTATTTTCCTCATTTTTTGTGCTTCATGTAATGTTGTTTGAGCTAATGAGCTTTAATCATTAAACATATTTTTTGATTTAGTTCAATTAACTAAAATAAATATGCAATTAATGATTCTGGTTAGTTTGAGGCCAGTTTGGCTAGCTCCTTTATGTTTGTTTGGGTTCAGGCTTACCTTTATTAGCTTGATTTAAATTTAAATTGAGTTAAGATTAGTTCAAACCAGCTCGAATTGACCTAACTCACACGAATTGTCACTTCTAAATTGAAGGTTAGTTTTTAAAAGCTATCAATAGTAGTTTTAGGGGAAGAAAAATATTTAGAAAATACCAAGCTATGTCGTATGCGTTTGGGACATATTGATGAAAAAGCTTTTATAGATTCTTGTAAAGCAAGGCTTGTTAAAAGGCACGAGAACCAATAAGTTGAAATTATGTAAGCATTGTGTATTGGGGAAGAAGAAAAGAGTAAGCTTTGACACTGCACTCCATAATACAAAAGACATCTTAGATTACATTCATACAGATGTGGGGGCCAATAAGAACTCCATCTATGAGTGACAAACATTATTATGACACTTTTGTCGATGAATTCTTGAGAAGAGTTTGGGTGTATCTCATGAAGAAGAAGGATGATATGTTAGGAATATTTCTCAAGTGGAAGAAGATGATCGAGACTCAAACTGGTAGAAAGATAAAGCATTTAAGGTTTGATAATGGCACTTAGTTCACAAATGATCCATTTATGAAAGTTTGTGAAGAAGAAGGGATAGTGTGACACTTCATTATTCAAAAAACACCACAACAAAATGGAGTTGCAGAATGTATGAACCAGACTTTGCTAAAGAAGGTTCAATGTATATTGTTAAATGTTGGGTTAGGTAAGTAGTATTAGGCTAATGATGTTATGTATGCATGTCATCTTGTCAATCGTCTACCATTTTTAGCTCTTGAAGGCAAAACACCTATGGAGGTATGGTCTAAAAACCTACTAGAGATTATGATTTCTTACATGTGTTTGGTTCTATCTCATACTACCATGTCATGGAATCGAAGTTGGATCCAAGAGCCAAGAAAGCTATTTTTTTGGGATCTCCTATGGTTCTAAGGGATATTACCTATGATGTTTTGAAACGAAAAAGATAATCTTCAGTAAAGATGTTACCTTTCATGAATATGCCTTGTTGAGAAAGGTAACTGAGAAGATCGATGGTACTTTGCAGTAGGTGGAGCAAAATCTGAAGTAGATTGAGCAAACTCCGAAGTAGGTGGAGTTTGAAAGCAAAATCTTTGACCTAGTTGGTGGAGATAAGATAAACTTGATCCTCCATTGGCAGAAGATGAATCAGATGAAGAAGATGTTTTAACCTAAGAACCTTCATAATAATAAGGAGAAATTACAGTTGATAAGCCACGACGACAAGATGTCAAGGTTCTTGCACGATATAAGGATATGGAAGATCTACCTACTCAGTTTAAGAATATTGTGGCATGTGCACTTTCAATTATATATGCTAATGTTCCTTCCACATATAAAGATGCATTTAGAAGTCCTGAAGATGAAAGATGGAAGGAAGCCATGAATGAAGAATTGTTGTCCCTTCAGAAGAATAATACATAGAAGTTAACGCAACTACCTAAGGGAAAGAAGGAAATTGGTTGCAAATGGGTATATGCAAAGAAAGAAGGATTTCCTAACAAAGATGGTGTTCGCTACAAGGTAAGGTTGGTGGATAAAGGCTACGCTCAGATGGATGGAATCGATTATAATGAGATATTTTTTCCATTTGTAAAGCATTCCTTAATTAGAATTTTGTTGGCCTTAGTAGCACATTTGGATTTGGAACTAGTTCAACTTGATGTGAAAATTGTGTTTCTACATAGTGACTTGGAAGATGAAATCTCTTAGACATAAGGTTTTAATGTTACTGGTAAAGAGAATTGTGTTTGTAAGTTGAACAAATTGTTATATGGATTGAAGCAATCTCTGAGGTAGTTGTACAAATGATTTGATCAGTTTATGCTAATAATAGAAGTACACTAGAAGCACACATGATCATTGCGTGTATTTTTAAAAGCTACAAGATGAGTCTTTCATCTATCTCTTATTTTATGTCAATGATATGTTGATTGCATCAAAGAGCTAAAAATAAATTGAGAGATTGAAGGCTCAACTAAGTCATGAATTTGAGATGAAAGATACGGGAGAATCCATGAAGATTCTCGGCATAGAGATAAGCAAAGACAAGAAAAATGGGATGTTTTTTTTAACCCAGAGTCAATATTTGAAGAAGGTGCTATAATGTTTGAGTATGAATGAACATAAAAAACATGTAAGTACTTCATTTTTTTTCTCATTTCAAGCTTAGTACTCAATTGTCTCCTAAGAATGATGCAAAATGAGAATACATGGAAAAGATAACGTATTGTCACGACCTTATTTTTTCAAGTAGCGATTGTGTGGCACTTAGCACCGTCCGTTGCACTAAGCCTGCTTTTGAATCCGAATGAAACTCCAAAGAGACTAGAAAAAGAGTTTGTAAAGAATGCTTTGTATTGCTCTAGAGAGAGTTTATCTTACAAGTTGCTAAGAATTCCCAAGGATGAATACAAATGAAGACCAATAGGTCTATTTATAGTGTGGCACCAAGCTTAAGACTATGCCATATTTTCTAGATCCTTCTAGTTCTAGAATATACAAGAGTGTTCTAGTTTTATGTACAATATCCCACAAGGTTCTAGGACCTTCTAGCCAATTCTAGAGTCTTCTAGGTTTGTCTAGTTCCTTCATGCAAGTTCTAGGATGTTCCGTAAGCTTCCAGCGACTTCTACATCCTTCATGAACCATCCGGCATGTTCTAGAATATTCCAGCCCATTCTAGCACCCTTCAGCGTGCTCTAGAACATTCTAGGGTCTTCAAAGCTTTAATTGAGCCCATCCAACTCTAGCTTATTCTAGACATATCTAGGCCACTCTAGAACCTTCTCATGTAGAAAAGTTTAGATCCTTTAGACAAGCACCATTTATTTGGATTTTGCGGGGCAATTCGTGCGGGACGTAACACCCTCTCCCACTCAAGTTCGCGATGCCATCGTCACGCCTTAAAGCTTGAACCTCTCTATGTTATCTTTGAATTGCCACAAAGAATCTTCAGGTTCCCAGCTTGTCTCTACCTCCGAGGCGTTCTTCCATTTGACCAAGTATTTCCGATAACTTGGTACGCCTCTATGCCGGATCAAGCGGTCTGCCAAGATTGAGTCCACTTTCCTATCAAAGGAGGTTATCACTGTAGTAGATGCCCCCATGATAAGGTTTTAACATGCTGAAAAACATGATATATTTTAAGCTTAGGAGGGAGTTATAGTTTGTAGGACACCTTATCAACTTGCTTGAGGACTGGAAATGGTCCTTCATACTTCCGTACCAACCCCTTATGAACCTTTCGCAAGGACTTGAAATATTGGGGAAATAGTTTGACAAGGACCAAATCTCCTTCCTAAAATTCCACCATCCTCCTTTTCTTGTAAGCCCATTTCTTCATCTTCTTAGACGCCTTGTTCAAATAGGCTCAAGCCAACTCAGCTTGTTCGTGCCACGCCTTGTCAAATTTGAAGGCAGCATGGCTCTTTCATTCATAACTTGTGGCCAAGGCATGAGGAGTCATGGGTTGATACCCCATGACAATCTCGAAAGGACTCTTCGCGGTAGACTCGCTCCTTTTTAAATTATAAGAAAATTGGGCTACATCCAACAACTTCACCCAATTGTGTTGGTTGGCACTAACAAAGTGCCTAAGATACAACTCCAGCAATGCGTTGGCATGTTCCGTTTGTCCATCGCTTTGGGGATGAAAGCTTGTAGAGAAGTTCAAGTCTGATCCCAACAACTTAAACAATTTCATCCAAAACTTGCCAGTAAATCATGGGTCTCGGTCACTCACGATATTGGATGGAATTCCCCAATGCTTCACAACATGTTTGAGAAACAGCCGTGCCATCTGATCTTCCGTGCAATCTGTTGAGGTAGGTATGAATGTTGCATACTTGCTGAAGCGATCAATTACTACAATTATGCTGCCAAAGCCCTCTGATTTTGGCAAGCAAGTGATGAAATCCATAGAGACACTCTCCCATGGTCTCTCTGGAATAGGCAGCGGCTCTAGCAAACCTTTGGGTGCTTGCTGCTCTATCTTGTCCTGTTGGCACACAAGACAAGTCCTCACATAGGCTTCAACATCATCCCTTAGTTGAGACCAGTAGTAGATTGATTTGATCAAAGCAAGGGTACGACTCGTTCCTAGGTGTCCAGCCCATAACGAATCATGACACTCCTTGATAAGCTTTCTTATGCTCTCCCATTTTGGCACAAAGATGCGATTTTGCTTGGCATAGAGTAGTCCGTCACTTAGCCAAAATCGCCTTGTCTTTCCTTCCTTGATGAGGGCAAGGAGGTTTTAAGCAAGGGCATTATGCTCCAACCCTTCTTTGATCCTTTCCAATAAAGGACTACTTGGCCTACTCAAGGCTGCTAACTCTGACTCTCGGATTAGCGCATCAGCCACCCCGTTACTTTTGCTACGCCACTCTGATTTTTCCACCTGATAAGGGCTCATTGTTGGTGGTCTTGTGTCAAGATCCAACTCAACTTTGTGGTCCACCTCCTTCCTTGGAGGTAACCGTTTAGACAATGCCTCTAACATCACATCATGGGACTTATCTAAGACAACTTGCACTTCCGTTAGCAAGCTTGGTTTTGGCACTCCTCCTCCTCATCGTACTCTTTTGAGATGGTCAGGTAACTCTCTTCTTTTCTCTTCAATCCCTTCTTGAATTGAAGTGCTGAGAGAGCTTGGGTCGTACATTTGGTGATCTTGTCCGCTGGTACCACGCAAACCTTTGGTCCATCCATGATACACATAGAGTTTGAACATGGCACCAAGAAAGCTCTAACCTGGTCCAAGAATTCCATGCCGAATACTATCGAGTAGTATTCCATAGGTGCCACTGATAAGTCCAATTGGCCAGTCCAAGCACCAAGACTGACCTTAACTCCACGAGCAACTCCATGCAATGGTAGTGCTGCCGAGTTAACAGCTTTGAAAGATCCCCCTCCATAGACTACCTTAAGGTCAATTCTTTTTGCTTCTTCCACTGAAACAAAGTTATAAGATGCACATGTGTCGACCAAATCCTTGGAGACCTTCCCATTGATGGCTACATCTACATACATCAAGCCTTTGGGGGTCTTTGGGGCGCTCTACAATGCACTAAGTAGGCGTAAAGAACCCATCTTTGCACCTTCGTCTAACTCACCTCCATCCTGGTCATGCGTGGAGGAAACTAAGGCACTCAAGGCCTTCCTTTTTGGACATTCTCGTGCCCAATGTGATCCATCGCAAATGAAGCACGTCATGCGGGGCTTCGAGGCACCACGATCCTCCTTTTCCTTCCCCTGATCTCTTGGTTTGAACGAGAAGCCATATTTATGATTCTTGGGTCCCTGACCTTTAGCGTGGCCTCCCCCACTCTTTCCTCCAACAAACTTTTTATCAATGACTTTTAAGCTATCCTTGTTTGTGGAGTAGTCAATAAAGCTTTCCGCAATCGCGATAGTCGAAGACAAGTCTTGGACACTACGTCGCTTGAGCTCGAGGTTCACCCACGATTGGAGACCATCCATGAACAGGAATAGGGCATCCTTGTCTAATGTGTTAGGAACTTCAAGCAGCAAGGTTTTGAAATCCTTCACATAATCCCTTATGCTACCTGTCTACTTTAATCGTCATAGTCGGCCTCTTGCCTCATCTTCGGCATTTATGAAAAAGAATTGACCTTTGAATTCCCTCTTGAAGTCATCAAAGGTATCAATTGTGAAAACCCCTCATTGCACATCAACATGCCTCCGTCTCCACCACAACATCGCAATGTCAAAAAAATACATGGTTGTAGTTCGGATCTTGCTAGCATGGTCCGTTATGCCAGTAGCCTCAAAGTATTGTTCCAACCCCATAGGAAGTTCTTAACTTCCCTAGCATTCCTAACACCATTGAAGGTCTTAGGCTTGGGAACATCCACCCTTTTAGCTTCAATGACAGTGGTTGTGCTAGTTCCCGCGGCCATCACTCGATTACATAGAGCTAGATCACCACCCATGTCCTCCACTCTAAGTAAGACATTAGAAACTTCTCTTTGGACAAGATCCCTTACCTTGGAAAGTTCGGTCTTCAATCCTTCAATCTCTTGCCTTAACCCACCGTCTAGCTCGTTGAGGGACATCTTAACCGCTGCATGAATCTCCACATCCTCGACCTCCAAGCCATTTCAATGTTCCTCTAAGTTGTCCACCCGGTTGAACAACTCCCCTAAGCTATCCTATGCACTCCCAACTCATGCTTCTAAGCTAGAAAGCATGTCTTTCGACTTGGCTCGAGATTCCTTTGATACCAAGTGTCACGACCTTATTTGTTCAAGTAGTGATCGTGCAACACTTAGCACCGTCTGTTGCACTAAGCCTGCCTTTGAATCTGAATGAAACTCCAAAGAGACTAGAAAGAGATTTTGTAAAGAATGCTTTGTATTGCTCTAGAGAGAGTTTATCTTACAAGATGCTAAGAATTCCTAAGGATGAATACAAATGAAGACCAATAGGTCTATTTATAGTGTGGCACTAAGCTTAAGACTATGCCACATTTTCTAGATCCTTCTAGTTCTAGAATATACAAGAGTGTTCTAGTTTTATGTACAATATGTCACAAGATTCTAGGACCTTCTAGCCAACTCTAGAGTCTTCTAGGTTTGTCTAGTTCCTTCATGCAAGTTCTAGGATGTTCCGTAAGCTTCCAGCGACTTCTACATCCTTCATGAACCATCCGGTATGTTCTAGAATATTCTAGCCCATTCTAGCACCTTCCAGCGTGCTCTAGAACATTCTAGGGTCTTCAAAGCTTGAGTTGAGCCCATCCAACTCTAGCTTATTCTAAACATCTCTAGAACCTTCTCATGTAGAAAAGTCTAGATCCTTTAGGCAAACACCATTTATTTGGATTTTGTGGGGCAATTCGAGTGGGACATAACAATATGCTAATATGGTTGGTAGATTGATGTATGCAATGGTGTGTACGAGACCTGACATTTCAAATGCGGTTGGAGTTGTAAGTAGGTGCATGCATGATCTTGGTAAATGACATTGGTTGGCTATGAAATAGATTCTATGGTATATTCTAAGTACTATAGATGTTGGTTTAGTTTTTTAGTAGGATAATACTATTGATCAATGTTCAATTAGATATTGTGATTCTAAGTATATTGGAGATTTAGATAAGCGTCGGTTAACTATTGGTTATGTGTTTACTCTTGCTAAAGCATCAGTCAGTTGGAATTTTACCTTACAATCTATAGTTACTTTGTCTACTACAAAGATGGAGTATATGGCAGTTACAGAGGCTATGAAGAAAGCTATTTGGTTACGAGGATTGCTTGAAGACTTAGGAGTTGGTCAAAAGCAAATTAAGGTGTTTTGTGACAGTTAGAGTGCTATTCATTTAGCAAATAACCAAGTCTACCATGCACACACAAAACACATTAATGTTCGTTATTATTTCTTGCAAGATGCTGTTGAAGAAGGTGGAGTACTAATTTAAAAGATTAATACTATAGAGAATCCCACAGATATGATGATTAAGGTGGTGACAACAATCAAGTTCAAACATTGTTTGGATTTTATTAACATCCTACAAATTTGAGTTTTCATTGGCATCGTTAATCTGAAGATTGAAGAAATCATTTGAGAATTACTAAGTCGCTAAGGTGGAGATTTTCTGTATAGATCCTTAGTGAGCAATTTGAAAAAGTCCCACATAGATTAAGAGTCATGATGAATGTTGTATTTTGGGCTATAAATAAAGCCCTTGTCTCTACTTTGAAAACATCCCAAAATTTGTATATCTTCCTTTCTTTTGTAAGGTTAATTGATTAGCTCAATTTTGCCTAATTAGTTGTAATTTCGGAGTTCATCTAATTTGAAGATAGTGGAAGTGGTCAACGACGCCCATGAACATAGGTAACATTTATACTGAATATTGTTAAATTTTTGGTGTTTTATTTTTCTACTTTAATATCTACTTTAGTTTATTTTAGCATTATTTTATCGGACTAGTTCGAGTTCTAATCATTTAAATCATAGTATTTGTGAATAATAACTACTTAAAATATGAAAAATAGACACAATTTTTCCAATAATATTGTTAATCACTATATATCTATTTTAGTTCATCATTAAAATAGTCAGTATCCTTAGGTCTCTATACATCAAAGTTGCATACCTTATTAGATACATTCTCCTTAAGTCTCTATACATCAAAGTTGCATACCTTATTAGAGACATTCGAAGTCTAAATTAGTTAAACTTTTTCATATCACTTTTAAACGAGTTTAACCCTATATGATATTTTAAAACACATAATTATTTACATATAAACCTAATATTAAATTAAGGATCCGATAGTTCCCACCGTGCTTCGAAATTATGATAAGTCTTTGCTAGATAGCAATTCATTTATCTTGTACCAAGTTGCTAGTTCAGACTAATAAAATGAAATGAGTCAAGATAGAAAAGAAAAAAAAATATTACCACTCACTTTCTTCCCTTAATGTAAAACACAGGCAGAATGCATAAGAGTTTTGAGTTTTCTTAGCTTATGGTTCATATAGTATGATTTCCTATATATATGCTACCATGAACTTAATTTTGAATCCTATTGGTATAATAATTCCTTTATTTAATCAAAAAATGGACTTTAAGTCATCTTAAAAAAATAACTCAAAAATTGTTTTCTATGTAAAAAAAATAAAAATAATATTACTGGTATGGAAGCTGACAATAGCATAGTTAGAAAACAAATTTAAACGTGATTGGATCGTGCATCTATATACTAAATATTAAATATAAAATTTATAAATCAAAGATGTACAATTGTAATTCAATAACATGGAACATATTTGAACATATTAAAATCTAAAGTTCAAGTCTTATTTACAACATTTAAATAAGGAATATAAAAATAATTGAATCAATGAAATAAAAATACTCAAATCATTCTACATGAAAAAATTAGTTTTGTTATAAAATGATAGTAATCACTTCCTAATCCTCAAACATTACAAAAAACAAGTTATACTTATTTCTTATTTAATAAATAGGTAGTATGATATTTTGATGATTTTATTTTCATAATTTGAATACATTAATCACATTTCTTAAAATTAGTATACTTTAGTTACGTTCTTGTAACAGTGGCTCTACTAATAGATGTTTGAATAGAAAAATGTCTCGAAAAGTTAAAAAAATTATAAAAAATAAAGTAAATTAAAATTATCAAATTTTGTCTAAAATAACTAAAGTGATCATAAATATAAAAGTAAGATGACTAAAATTCACCAATTTAAAGTAAAGTTATCAATGTATTCAATTTATGAAACTAAAGTAACTTTAAGTGTAATTTTTTTAATGATTTACATTTAAATTTTATTGAAAAAAAAAGAAAGATGATTTATATGTGAGTTAGAATTAATAAATCATTTTAGATAAAATATTGACTGAGATTGAAGCTCGGTTTAGGCCCCACATAGCTACGCTCATGGTAACTAATATATTATAGTTTTTTTTTCAACTACAAAGATAATAAAGAGAATTGGAAAAAAAATCTATGAAAAATTAAAAAAAATTAACTAAAAAATGTTGTATTTTTAACATTATAAATGAAAAATATATTTAAAAATAAATCAAGAAAAGTGATAATGATATAAAAGATGGAAAACTTTAAATGATAACTTTGTCCTCTTAGATGTACATTATTATTATTATGAATAAAGTTTTTTACAAATAAAATAATATTATACTATTTAAAAAGTGACTAAAATGTCTAATTTTAGTGAGAAAGTGAATTAGGTATCTTATAAAATAAAAGTAATAAAAGTATTTATTTTACAAAGCAAAGTCAACTCCAAAGATATTTAATCAATTTTTATTTGTTGTTATATATGAGAATTTAGAACTTCATATTAATATATTAATTTATACATAATTAAATTTGTTATAAAATAGTAGGTTAATTTATACATAAAATATAAATATTTAATTTATATACATTTTATAAATTATATATCACGTGCATGTATATGTTATGTATACACGTTAAATATAACTTAAATGATATATTAAAACTAATTCAATTATAAGTATACTATACATGTTATGTATAGCACAAACTTGATTTTCTTTTAAAAGTCTCTTAGTACCTTTTAGGGATTAGGGTCGCTCTTAAAAAAAATGTGATTATGGTGACTCTATTTCCATAATTTTTTATAAGAACATTTTAGATCCTTTTTTAAAATTATGTAGGCTTAGGGATGTCAGTTTCTTGCAGGAATCGAAACTTCAATTTTGACTCCAATGAAGAATTCCCCGTTGGGGATAATATGATACTTCTCGCTCCATCTATTTCCCTGTTCTTGTTGTCTTATAACTTCTTTTAAAATAAATTATATGTTTGTAAAATTATATAATTAAAATAAGTAATTTTTTATTAAAAACTAATATTTTATAAATAAATCAATACTTTAATAATTAAAATAAAATAGTATGATATACGAGACAAAAAAATATTATAATAATTATTAAAATAACAAAATAAATAATTTAACTACAATTATAATTTATAATCCACATTTAAATTTATTTATAAATAGGAATCTTCAAACCCCGTAAAATACCCAACCTTCGCTGAAAAATTATCACCTCATCCCTCGCAATATTAAATGGGGAATAAGGTTAACTTCCCGATCCCACCACATTACATTAACACGTGGATTGTCTAATAATTTTTGGAAAGAATTATTTTAGACAACTTTTTTTTAAAAAATAATTTTTTTTATAATACTCTTAAAATTAACATTAAAAACTAAAAAAAAAATACTCATTTTTTTTCTCAAATATTAAATCAAATTCTCTTTTATTTGAGTCTATTTCAATCTATTTTCTATAAGTCTTTCTATTTATCTTCGTTAAAAATGCTATTTTTTCTCTCTTCTAATTTATATATACAAACAACTTTACCCTTAAAAATCAAATTAATAATTTTTATATAAATGAATTAAAGATACAATAAAAGAATTACATAAAAAATGTAAGAGAAGAGAGATTGAAATGAGTGAGAAAAATAATAGTTTTTTGGGGGAAGGGAGAGTTTTTTGTTTCTATTTTTAATAGAAATCAAATTTTACTCTAAAAATTAAAATTTAAAAAAAAAACTTAATTGACTGTATTGTAAGTTAATGAACAAAACTTTCACAGCTTAAAAGAAATAAAACTGAAATACCCTTATTGAATAATTACATAATTAAATTTACCCTAATCTCCCATTTGTTATATTTTTGACCCAATCACCCTATGATCTGTTAAATTCCTTTAAGATTTTTAAAGTGATTTAGATTGGGAATGTGCAAAGGATGTTCGGGGATGATTATAATAATAACCATAATCACCTCACGTTTAATAATTATCGGTTACAAGTTAGTAACAGTTTTCTTACAATTTAATCATATTTTTATTTTTTAATATTTATTTAAAAATATATTTAATTTAAAAAATTAAATTTTTGTTACGAAACTAAAAAATAATGAAAGCATAAAAGTATAGAGTAAATAGAAGATGTTTCCATTGAATATAATGTTATAAGTCTTATATATAGGACTCTCAATATACAATATAAATATGAAATTGATGATATGATAGAGATCAAATATCTATTCAAATACAAAATCATGATAAGATACATATTAAATCTTCTTTTAAAACTCCTCGTAAAACTGACACACAATCAACTAAATTAAGGGATAATGTTTAAGTTATCAATATATAAGATTTGACGTTCATATCATAACACTTTCCCATACCACTTCCCTTTATGTCAACAACTTTGAGAATATGCTTTATTAAAACCTTGCTAGAAAAATCTAATGGGACAAAAACTAGGGGAACAAAAGAATATATTATTCTTATACAACATGCTAAAGTTGTCTCATTAAAGACTTTCTAGAAAACCTAGTAGTACAAACTATTAAGACCTTGTAACACCTTATGCGGGGTGGTCTTTGACCCTTCGATGATTAAGTCAATTTGTTCTAATAATCATATGAAAAGAGAGTGATTAGTTATGATTTTCTATTATAAGATCAAATAATATTTCAAGATGATAATAATTATGTGCATGTGTGAATATATGTAGGGAAAATAATTAACATAATAGCGTCTGTATAGGATTGAGTATTTATAACTTTGTATACACTTATTAGACACTTATCCTTTTTAGGTATCTATCCTCGATTATCTTCTCAAATATATTTAAGATAATTAAGAAATAATCATTAAGTCTTTATCTCTATGGCATAATTAAAGGATAATCTTTAGAATTTTATCTCTTTAAGGTAATTAAAGGACAATTAATAGGTATTCATTCTTTTAAGATAACTATCTTACATTCATACTTATATGATGACTAAGCAATTATTGGGCTTGATCCATAATGCTCTTTACTGACTGAGGCTACTCTTTAACTATCATATAAAATGTACGAAATCACTCTCAATAATATCTAAATGAATCGATAATATAGTACTATTCAATCAAGTATTTTTTTTTGTTTTGAGCTTCTTGTTCCTTAAAATTGATACATTCCAACTAATAATTTTTTTCTTGCATATCCTTCATAAGGTCCAACATATTTAACAGTAAATATATAATAAAGCTTAACACGTACATATCTTTAAATTTATTAGTGTATTCATCTTATGTGTTATGCTCGAGCAATAAGAACAATGCACCTTAATATTTCTACTAGTGTAAGTAGCAATTGAGAAATAATAAAGTGGTGGGTTAAACTGAACCCAAAACATATCATGTTTTCATAGTAAGGTTGATAATATTATTTTCATAATAGATTATTTATCAATAATTTAAATGTGTGAGATTCATTATCTAACTCTCGTCAAATATAACAAAATTAATATCTCTTTTGACTTAGGAACATGTAACAGATATAATTATTGAATAATGAAAGATTTAGAATTTAGTCCACAACCATTTAAATTTCAATTGTAGAATGAACCAATTTTAATTCTTTATGACTTAATTTTGGTCATGATAATTGAAGTACCATTATATATAATATGAATCAACATATTTTAGTTATTTAAAACCTTCTATACCTGAAACTATGCTAATTCTAAAATAATGTCATTGAATAATGATGAGTGTTATTGCATTGTCTTTGAGACACATAAGTATTTACCATTTTAATTTATATATATTAGTTACAAGCCTAATTCACATGTCCTACTCCATAATTTATGGATAGTCATTATGGCTCAATATCAAAGCAGGGCATATGTTGAGTAAAGTTAATAGGGCATTGGACCTTATTTAACATCATTGTATTCTTCTTCAATGGAAGCTCATTCTCTGTTATAAAATTTAAAGTTCAAATATATCATGGTATAACAACGAATGCAATATAAGTTTTGTTTTCCTATTTAGGCTTTCCATTTCTAATAATATCGTAAAGATTGTAATTAATACATTGCTATGATATCCCTAGTTACAAAACTGAAAGTAGATATCCCTAGGGCAAAACTCAAAGTAGTAGACTTTAGTACACCAGTACCAAGACCAGTCTATACTATTGACAAAACTTTTGGGTTGAACGAATCACCTCAGTTATCTCCTCCTTTATCACTAACTCCGTCCTAAGCTCCAATTATACTAGCTAGGACCAACAAGTTAAATGTATTAACAATAGAGCAAAAAAGTTTAGACATAGAAACCCTACATCTAGATATAGATGCTCCATGTAACAAAAAGATTAAAAAATGGTTTTTCAAAACATACTCAGAGAATGCTAAAGCTAGTAACTTTAGAAAACAAGCTAGGTATGTTCAGGAACATCAGTAAAACATATTATTTTTTGAATGGTTTAAAATCTAGGAAACTAAAGGACAACCTTTCCCATTTAAAATTAAAGAAAGCATTGCTTCTATACTCATAGAAGCATCATTAGAAACTTTAGTTAACCCTGAACCAGTTAGCTTACTTGAAATATTACCAGTCTCTATAAATAACTCTAAACCAGTTAACATAGAAGACTATAAACATTGAACATATAGTTACACCTATATTTCCAACCATAGTTGACCCTAAACCAGTCGACATTATCATAGAACCTATAGTCCTAGTACCTGAACCTATAGCTATAGTTCCAAAAACCAAAACAACTCATTTTTTCATAAATCAATACCCAAGATATCACACTAGAAGATTTTGATAAGTTATTAGATGATGAATATAGGGACTTATCACTAATTGAACCAGTTAATTCAATTAATATGGTTAACACCAAAAAGAAAACACCCATTTGGGAAACCTCAGATAGATTAGTAGAGGTTGAACATTCTCTATTAAGACCAATTAACTTTCCTTATACGGATAGTAAGGTAGAAGCCTTCCCTCTTAAGAACCCTTAAGAGAACTAGATAGCTAACCTCAAAACCATAGTTACCCAAAACAACTTTACCAATATCAACCTAAACACTTTAGGTAAACAACTTACTAGGATAAAGAAGAATTAAAAGACTGATCTTCCTCCTACCAAGTTGTAGAAAGTAAAGTTCAAATCCCTATCTTCAAACCCTTCCAGGTTTCCAAACCAGCCCAGGAAGAAATATCATCTAAGTTTGAAAAACTTCAAAAATGGAGCACCCTTAAGTTCCAATTAAAAGACCAAGCTTTAAACACAAAACTAGGTCTAGTTATACCCGAGTCTTCACTAACTTCAAACCCAACCAAAACCCCAACACAAGATCTTAGTGTTCTTAGCAAACTAGAACATATTACTTCTAATGAGGATAGTTCCCAGGAAATTTTTTCTGAACCAATTCCTCAAATTCAAAAACTAAAATGGTAAGAACCTAGTCTAGATAGGTACCCAACCTAGCCAGGTTACCCAACCAAAATATAATGCATCATCTATTTATGTTTGGAACATAGATGGAATGATCGAGCAAGAAATATTACATGTCTTCCAGAAGATGACAATGGTATCAAATGCTTATAAAATACAAATTGGTACAACTGATAATACAATTGTAAAATTATTAATAGCTGGCTTCTCAGGCCAACTCAAAGGATGGTGGGATCATCATCTTTCTAAACAACAATAGTCAAATATATTTAATGTGATATTGACTAGCGAGTGTGGTGAATCCATACTTGATCAATATGGAGCTACAATTCAAAATGTAGTCTCCACATTACTCTTCACAATATCACATCATTTTATAGGAGATTTATCCCATTTAAAAGATGAAAATGATGATTGATAACTATATTTTATATAGTTATTTTCATCTATTTTATTAATTATAATTTCTATGTTCTTAATGTTTTTAGTTAATTTTAGTTTAATAAATTAGTATTTACTGTATTTTATATATTTTAAGAAAATTAAATAATTTGTATCGAAAACGTAATTAATTGCAAATTTGTGTCCAAAAATATAATTTCAAATAAAAGAATGTTTAATTGCAATTTATAAAAGTCGAAAATATAGTTTAAATTAAAATCGGACTTAATTTTAATTATTAAAAGTTTAAAAATTTAATTTAAATTAGAAAAGAGTTTAACTGTAATTAAAGAAAGTTGAAAATGTAATTTGAATTAAATTTGTGGGCCAAAATGCAATTAATTAAAGTTTATTTGTCTATGGAGGTGAGAAGAATCCACGCGCCATACACCATACGTGACACATGGACCGTCCGATCAGAGAAAAAATGGTTGTGATTCGCGCGTCCGTATCACACCCGACCAACTCGCGTGGGTGTAGGTCTCTGTTCTTCATACGGATCGGTGCCCGAGTGGGGCCCACCTACCGTGCAGGTCGGTGTGCAGGTGGGACCCACGTTTCTGACGCGTCCAGCCGCTGCCCCCCTCATGTTTTGCGTGCCTCTACTCCCGTACGCTGATCTCTACGTGCAACCGGTCTTCACCGAATGAAATGTTGCCACGTGTCCGTACTAATCCTTGCAGCGAATCAAAAGCCAACACGTGGCAGCGTGAATTTAAAAAATGAGCAACGACGTGCACGTTACACAGTTTGCATTTTCGATACATTTTGTCCCCCCACGCGCATTAATTAATTAATTTCTCCACACATATTTGTCCCCCGCGTGTATTAAAAAAATATTTTTAAATGTATTTTTTTTATAAATTTGATGTTATAAATAGGGGATAGTATGAGAGAGTAAAAGAGTTTTTTTGGGTGTTTTAGTTTTTGAGATTTTTTTTGTATTGTTCAGTTTTGGACTGTAGAACACGCAGAAGCCATTTTTTGGCCTTTGTTGTGTTCTGTGTGTGCCAAATATTTTTTCTAAGTGATGTTTTAATTTTCTGTGTTCTTCATCTAATTTTTTTGAAACTGTTATAATTTTTATTTTAAATTTATGAAGTATTTTAATTTTTCTAGGGTTGCATTTGATCTAAATTTATGAAGCTTTTATTTTAATTATTTTTGAACGATTTATAAGACGTTTGAGTTGTTTATTCTATTTTGTGTTTAATGCTTTTGATTATTTACGAATTTTATCAAATGATCTGTGGCACATAAATAAACTTGGAAGAGGCATTTTTGTGTATATTGCTCATAGATAGAATGACATGTATGATGAAGGATAGGAATATACCCTAATTGTATGTGTGACCATTTGAGAACTTAGAACGTAATGAATCTCGATGAATATAATTCTCATAGGAATATAGTGAATTAATTTAATGAGGTATGTTTATACGGAGCTCGGAAGAGATGTATGAATAAAATTAGAAGTTTTCGGTTGACAAATTAAATGTACTAAAAATATAAATCAAAAGAAAATAACATGATTTGAGTTGATTAATTTGGTGAAAAATTGCAATCCTAGATTTCTTTTATTTTGTTATTAAACTCTTTTCTTAAATTTGTTAAGATCAACGAACTATAGTAACAAATCTCTGTGGGAACGATAACTTACTTATCAAATATTATTACTTGTGGCCGTACATGCTTGCACGTTTTATGTTCTCCAAAAGAGACAACAATGATCATATTTCCAACATAAAATGTAGAAATATGACTAATTTTCAAAATTACAAAAATATATTTTTGAGCAGAGTTATGTTAAGAGATGACTTTACACAACCATTCTGGAAAGAGAAGTTCCTAGCTGGACTTCCTTCTCTCTTAGGTAAGAAGACAAGAAACAAAACCCATGAAGTATATGGGAACCACATTATTCCCTATGATCAATTAACTTATGGTGAATTAATAAGCTTTGCTAAAAAAATAGGGTCTTTAAATCTGTCAAGATTTGAAAATCCAAAAGAAAATGAAATTGGAGCTTAAAATTTCCAAAAGAGAAATTTGATCATTTTGCAAACAATTTGATAGCAGCTTCTCTATTGACCAAACCTGCGGTGGGAACTGTAGTAAAACTATTACAAAACCTTATAAAAAACTCATAAAATTTATAAGACATTTTCAAAACCCAAAAAACCATTATTTGAAAAAATAATGAATTTTCATAAAAACCCTTATAAAAGAAATTTTAATGAAGAATCCAAACCTCATAATAAACCCTTTAAAAAATTTAAAGAGTTTAAATGTTATAAATGCGGTAAGAAAGGCCATACTGCCAATTATTGCAAGTTGTCTAAAAAACTTCATGAATTAAACCTTCAAGAAGACACCTTAAACAAAATCTCTACCTTAATGGTAGATGAATCATCATCTTAGTCTAAATCTAGGTTAGATGAATCAAAAGAATCAAATCCCCAATAGAACGGGTTAGTATAAACTGACTCCGAAACTTCTAATAAAAATATTAATGTATTAACTAGGGAAGAAGATGAACAACTTCAAAATAAAATCCTTAAGCTAAACGACCATAGTATTACAAAATTATATGTGGACCACTTGACTAGTTCCCTAGCCAAATCCCAACCATTACCAAAACATTCTAAACTTCCAAGTACTAGCAAAGGCTATTATGATCTCACTGCTATTTTGGAACGTAAGAACAAAACTATAAAGCCAGAAATTCAAATCTAAGACTTAAAAGTTGAAATCAAAACTATTAAGCTAGAACTCCACCAACTCAAAGAAAAACACAAAGAATATGACCTCAAGTTTAAACTACTTGAAAAAATTGGAGTCAAAACCCCAATTGGTTTAAGTGAGTCAGATGACAAAATCGATCAAATACCGAAGAACTTAAGAAAATGGAAAGAGTTCCTAAAAATGTTCTTCAAATTCTTAGAGAAATCACCACGAGGGAATAAAAATATCCATTACCCTTGTATTCCCTAACCAATCAAAACTTGAAACAATAACCTTATTTGAACAAGTGTTGATATTAATTGTATCAAACCATCAATCGTTCCCAGACAATTTTATCAACCAACAAACTAATAATTTTCCTCAACCAACAAATCAAAAATGCATATCATAGCCAAAACGAAAGTAGCAATCCTTAACAAATAATTTCTTATCAAAACTCCATTTGTGATCGTATCTGATATAGGCTACCCATTGGTATTAGGAACACCGTTCTTGAATATTATTACCCCATATCTTGTGAAAAATGATAAGATTTCTTTCAAAATCGAAGAGAAAACCTTCATTTTTTACTTCATCGAAGAACCAAAAACTAGGAATCTTAACCTTATTAAAACCAATTCCATCCATCAAAAGGAGATTTTTGTTCTTATTAAGTATAGAGAAAAAAACCTTCCATATCTCAAATCCAGAGTTCAATCTCATACCATTGAGCAAGAACTTCAAATTCTAGATATTCAAGATAAAATCTCTAAACTACAAAACTCTTTTGAAAAAAAAGGTTTGTTCTGACTCACCTAGTGTCTTCTGGGATAGGAAAGAACATATGGTATACTACCATATCAACCAACATTTCATGAAAGAGACATTCCTACAAAATCAAGGCCTATTTAAATGAATGGTGACCTTGAAATTTTTTTCATAAAATAGATCAATGATCTCTTATCTAAGACCTTGATATCATCATCTAGATCGCTATGGACTTGTATGGATTTGTATGTCAACAAATCACCTGAGATCGAAAGAGGAACACTATGATTGGTCCTTAACTATAAACCCCTTAACAAGGCCTTAAATTGGATTAGGTACCCTAATCCTAATAAAAAAGACCTTTTTTCAAAAACTCCATTCTTTATCAATATTCTCAAAATTCAATATGAAGGTAGGTTTCTGGAAAATCCGGATCAAACCAAAATATAGATACAAAACGACATTTACTATTCCATTCGGATAGTATGAATGGAATGTCATGCCCTTTGGGCTCAAAAATGTGCCTTCTAAATTTCAAAGGATTATGAATGACATATATATTCAGAATTATATATTGTGTACATTGATGATTTATTATATTTTCTAAAGATTTCAAACAACATATCATGCATCTTAAAACCTTCTTTCATATCATCAAGAGGAGTGGACTGGCATTATCAACCAAAAAGATTACTCTTTTCCAAACCAATATGAGGTTTCTTAGACATAATGTGTCTAATTGAACAATTATTCCAATTGAACTGTTTCTTCATTTTACTACTAAGTTTCTTGATAAGATCATCGACAAAACTCAGCTACAAAGATTTCTTGATAGCTTAAATTATGTTTTAAGTTTCTATCCCAATATCAATAGATTGGCATATTCCATTACATAATATACTTAAGAAAACTCCTGAGCTATGGACATAAGAACATACCAAAATTGTTCAAAAAATAAAAGCACAAGTTCAAATCATTCCCTTTTTACATCTTGCGGATCCAACACGTCCCAAGATAGTAGAAACTGATGCCAGTGAACTCGACTATGGTGGGATATTAAAACAAGTCCAAGAAGAAAAAAAAACTTATGGTTCAATTTGTCTCTTGCCATTGGTATGATTGTCAAAAGAATTATTCCACTATCAAAAAAGAAGTATTAACAATAGTACTTTGTATTTCTAAGTTTCAATCAGATTTATTAAATCAAAGATTTTTATTAAGAATTGATTGTAAGTTTGCAAAAGAAATTTTATTAAAAGATTTTAAAAACATTGCATTAAAAAACTTTTTTGTCAGATGGAAAGCTTTATTAAGTGTTTTTTATTTTGATATTGAGTTTATTATAAAGATAAAAATTCATTACCAGACTTTCTAAGCATAGATTTTATCCAAAATAGGGTTAATGATGAGTAAAAATAAGAAGGATAGGGAGAAAAGGAAACCTCCTCCAAAATTTTCTATCACCAACATCTTATCAATAATTATTACCTCGTCCCAAGCGACCCAAACCAAAATTGCAGAAGCAGAACCATCCTTCTAGCAATCCCTAGAAGAATTATCGCCAAAACCATCCCTAATAGACGAATTTCTGTATCAATGAGTCCAAGATTGGATACTAAATCTCAAAGATTCACAATACTCAAGCGCATTACAAGCAACCTATGAGAGTATCCCAGGATTAGGTGCATCACTATTACTTTTCGAAGTAGAGGCTCTAGCCTCTAAAGGTAAAAAAAAGGTATCAAAGGAAGCAACATCTTCCAAATTAAAAATAATTTCAAAAAAATCAACTAGAACAATTTCTATTCCAGAAAGAAGGATAACTACCTCTACTTATTTTCCTCAAAAGGGAACAAGGGAATTTATTCCTAAATCTATTTCAAAACCAACTTCTGAGTATATTTTAAAACAACAAACTCAAATAGTTACAATTGTTGAAAAGGGATTTTATTATCAAAATCCTTATTTAGGTTACTTTTATCGGCGTTTTTCTATTCTGATCATAAAATCCCTTTTCAACAATTATAACTATCACAGTTTGTTGTTTTGGAAAATACTTAGAAATTGGTTTTGAAATAGATATAGGAATAGCTTCCCTTGTTCGGGGAAAATAAGTAGAGGTTGTTATCCTCCTTTCTAGAATAGAAATTGTTCTAGTTGATTGTTTTGAAATTAATTTTACTAGGGAAGGCATTGCTTCTTTTTCTTTACCTTTGGAAGCTGGGGCCTCTATTTTGGAAATTATAAATGGTGCACCTAATCCTAGAATGCTGGCATAGGTTGCTTGTAATACCCCTAAGTCCAGTGATTCTTTGAGCTTTTGTATCCATTCTTAGACTCGTTGAAATAGAACTTCGTCTAATGAGGATAGTTCTGATGATAATTCTTCCAGGGATTTCTTGGGACAAGGGGATAATTGGTTTTGCTAATTAGATTTTGGTAATATAAGGGTTTGGAGGTGGTTACCTTTTCTCCTTTTCTTTTTTCTTTCTATTTATCGTTAAACCAGTTTTGAAGAAACTCTCTGGTTAGAACGTCTAGTAATGAATTGTTTTCTCCTCTAATAAACTCAATATCAAAATAAAAAACACTTAATAATGCTTTCCATATGGCAAAAATTTGTTTTGATGCAATATTTTTAACATCTTTTAATAAAATTTCTTTTGTAGATTTACATTCAATTCTTAATAAAAATCTTTGTTTTAATAAATCTAATTGAAACTTTGAAATAAAAAGTACTATTGCTAATACTTCTTTTTTGACAATTGAATAATTCTTTTGACAATCATTCCAATGGCTAGGAGACAAATTGAACTATATGTTTTTTATTATCTTGGACTTGTTTTAATATCCCACCGTAGCCAAGTTCACTGACATCGGTTTCTACTATCTGGGGAAGTGTTGGATCCACAAGATGTAAATTGGTAATGTTTTCGACTTGTGCTTTTATTCTTTGCACAATTTTGGTAGGCTCTTCTGTCCATGGCTCAGGAGTTTTCTTGAGCCTATTATGTAATGGCTTTGCCAATCTATTGATATTGGGACAGAAACTTAGAACATAATTTAAGCTACCAAGAAATCTTTGTAGCTGTATTTTATTGATGATCTTATCTGAAAACTTGGTAGTAAACTGAAGAGACCGTTTGATTGGAATAATGGTTCCAATAGACACATTATGTGCAAGAAACTTGATATTGGTTTTGAAGAGGGTCACCTTTTTTGCTGATAATGCCATACCATTCCTTTTGATGATATGAAAGAAGGTTTTAAGATGCCTGATATGTTGTCTGACATCTTTGGAAAATATAAGTATATCATCGATGTACACAATACAAAATTCTAAATAAGGATTGAATATATCATTCATAATCCTTTGAAATTCAGAAGGCTCATTTTTAGCCCAAAAGACATGACATTCCATTCATATTGTCTGAATGGAACAGTAAATGCCATTTTGTATCTATGCTTTGGTTCGATCTGGATTTTCCAGAAGCCTAACTTCATATCGAATTTTGAGAATATTGATGAAGAATGAAGTTTTTAAATAAGGTGTTTTTTATTAGGAATAGGGAACCTAATCCATTTTAAGGCCTTTTTAAGGGGTTTGTAGTTGATGACCAATCAAGGTGTTCCTCATTCGATCTCAACTGATTTATTGACATAGAAAGCCACACAATTCCACGACGATCTACATAATGATATCAACTTTTTAGATAAGAGAACATTGATCTCTTTTTTGCAAAATTGGTCAAGGTTACCATTCATTTGAATAGGCCTTGCTTTTGTAGGAATATCTCTTTCTTGAAACATTGGTTCATATGGTAAGTATACCATATGTTCTTTCCTATCCCAAAAGGTACTAGTAAATCAAAACAAACCTCTTTTTTGAAAAAAGCTTTGTAATTTATAGATCTTGTCTTTGTTCTCTGGAATTTGGAGTTCTTTCTCAATAGCATGAGATTGAATGTTGGATTTGAGATAAAAAAAAGGTCCTTTTTATCTATGCTTAATAAGAATAGAAATCTCCTTTTTATGGATGGAATTGGCTTTAATAAGGTTATGATTCCTAGTTTTTGGTTCTTTGATGAAGTGAAAAATGAAGGTTTTCTCTTCGATTTTGAAAGAAATCTTATCATTTTTGACAAGATATGGGTAATAATATTTATGAATAGTGTTCCTAATATGACTCGATAGCCTATGTCGGATACAATCATGAAGGGATTTTTGATGAGAAATGATTTATTAAGGATTGTAACTTCCATTTTCCCAATTATATTCATTTTTGATTTATTAGCTAAGGTAAGTTGTTCGTTTGTTAATTGATAAAATCGTCTAGGAATGATTGATAGTTTGATACAATTGAGATCAACACCTATATCAAATAAATATATTTCAACTAAGCTAACTGGTTCAGGGTTAACTAAAGTTTCTAATGATGTTTCTACGAGTATAAAAGCAATGCCTGATTTAATTTTAAATGGGAAAGGTTGTCCTTTAGTTTCCCAATAGATTTTAAACCATTCAAAAAATAATATGTTTTTTTGGTGTTCTTGAGCATACCTAGCGTATTTTCTAAAGCTACTAGCTCTAGCACTCTCCGAGTATGTTTTGAAAAATCATTTTTAATCTTTTTGTTACAGGGAATATCTATATCTAGACGTAGGATTTCTATGTCTAAATTTTTTTGTTCTACTGTTAATACATTTAACTCGTTGGTCCTAGCTAGTATAGTTGGAGCTTGGGACAGAGTTGGTGATAAAGAAGGAGATAATTGAGGTGATTCATTCAACTCAGAAGTTTTGTCAATAGTATAGACTGGTCTTGGTACTAGTGCACTAAAGTCTACTACTTTGAGTTTTGCCCTAGGGATATCTGAGGTAGATGACCTAGGTTTGGTTTTGAGTGGTAAATCCATAGATGAAAATTCAGAGATGCTTGCTGTAGAGACAAAAGAGTACGTCAAATTGGTTGACCTATCAAAACTAAGTTCGACACTACCATCTTTGTATGATATGGGTTACTCCTTCTAGTAGCCACCTATTTGGAAACATCATTTGATCCCAATTAATAGGGTTGGGAATAGTAATGTTAGACCTAGAAAGATCTGTTTGGAGGAGAATAGTTTCTCCCTTTTTTGATTGTTGAATGTGTTTGGTATCCCAAGCAAACATCATAGTTTTGTAATGAACCCTATAAATTACGGGTACTGGAATTGATCCTGGTAGTATCCTAGAGTTATGGGTTTGGATTTGTAATGTAAGTGACTTTAATATGTGAGGATCACTTAAGGAAACTAAGAATTATGAAAAAATTTGAAGGATATGGGACCTAATCCTAAGCTTGTTTCAACTGTTCCAAATAAAGAAACCTTGAAATCTATAAGTCTAGCGTCCATAAGAACAATTAGTATTGTTAAGTTTAAACCATCTCTAGTTAATGGTCTTAGTCCAACTTGAATGAATCTGATATGAACATATTTGAAACCTTTTTCAAAATGTTTTTGTAATGATGCTTTTGAAAATAGTTAAATAGTTTCAATTTAACGATGTAATTAATTTTGAAAAAAAATCATCATCTTTGTTTTGTAAATTTGATCTTTGTTGACCTATGGGATTTTCCAATGATCGATTGATTTTGAAAAAAATTCAATAGTGAGTTCATCACTATTAATGATATCTTTGTTCTTTGAAGAAGAAGATGATGATTTTGATAATGCAGGAGCAGATACAGGAAAGTTTAAATTTGACATATTTAAAACAAAATAAAATGCTTTTAAAATATGGCGATAAACTAATTATCAATATAATATATTTAAATGTTAAACAATGATCTTAATCTTTAAAATTATTGTTTACTACTAACTATCAAAATACATGTATTACAGACATGGGATTAAGTCATATAAATATGCTAAGATATCATACATGAAACATTTAACTTGCATTTCTTATTCTATCTTTTCATATAATATTTATGACTTCTTTCAACTTATATTTAAATAGGTTCTTTGCTAAACCACCGGTAGATATAAGGTATTATTGTCCTTCAAACGTTAACACATGACTAATAATGAGACTTACAACCCTTCATTCGAACTCCCGTGCTGTGATATCAAAGATAGTATATGAGCAAATTTCATTTACAAAGTTAGTATATGAAGGATTCTTGTATCAATTTCTCTTCAATGTTTCTCTATAAGCACATATGATATTATTTTATTATATTTCTTTTGAATATCAATAAAGAAGATATGCGATTCAATAATCTTTTTTCTTTGTGTTTTTTAATAGAAGGTTAAAAATATTAAACATTTTAAAGATTTTGAATGACCATGATTGGATTTTAACCATATAATATTCATATTTAAATAATTTAAATAAATAGTGATTCTTATTTTAAAATATAGGATATTTTTATCTTGTATCCATTTTCAATGTCAACATAAGATGACATTAGTTTTAAAGATGATACTATCAAAATATCCTTATATCATTAGCCATATATGTATAGATGACATTATATTGTTATTTCAATAGCAAATTATATTCATAAAATAGCATATATAATATTTTATAATGTCAATTTTAATAACGTATATGAGGCATTGAATATACTTTATTATATATTTCTGTTATCATTGTAGCATAGAAGCACTCCATAAATAACATATATGTAATTCTATAATATTGTTCTTCACACTTTTAATATGATAATTTAATAAATAATAATGATGATATAGCAATACAATTAGTATTCACAAGACTGTTCGTAGAAAGAATGATAGAGAAAAACCTCCTTATAAACCATTATCTTATACATAGTAAAATTCTAAGAAAGATTAGTAACACTAATGCTTACAAAAAGTAAACTTCTAGATAGAATTTGTGTAGATCTTAATGTTTCATGCAACCACACACTTAATAATATATATATATATATAATATTAATTATTATTTGTAAACCATACATTTGTAAAAATACAAATTAATAACTAATTAAATTTGATTAGTTATGATAATATGTAAGTAATTATTAATATTATTATAATTGTTAATAATATTAATAAACAAAAGTTATTCAAGGATAAAATAAAAAGACAATCACATATTTAGTATATAATTAACTTTATAATCATAAGAATATTAATAAATTAATATATAATTAATTTTATAATCAAATATAAGAATATTAATAAATTAATTAATCACAATCAAGATTGTTTATAACATCATGATTATATATTAATTTTATTACAAACATGATCATATAATGTTCAATTACTAATATCTCCGAATGAATTGGATGAATATGTTTAAATATATTAATATACTAGTTATATATTTTATAATATATTTAAATAATATTTGGATGAATATGTTTAAATATATTAATATACTAGTTATATATTTTATAATATCTTTAAATAATATATTAGTATAGTAGTTAAGTAATATATTATTATTATTATTAATTTTAAGATATAATTATAAGGAAATTTAATATTCAATTAATATATCTAAACAAATGTATTAAAGGTAAATTTTCTCAATAAATCCAACAAAGATAAAATTTTACATAGAAAAGATATTATTTTATTAATGCAATAAAAAATATTGCTACAATAACATTAATTTCAAAAATTTATTAATGTTCTGACAATCTTAATACATAAAGTAAAGCCAATAATAATCATTCTGAAATCCTAAAAGATTCAAACTAATGACTCTGCAATCAAACCTCAAGAGTGAAGATCCAATTTATGATTAATTGATGAATTGATACTCTCTCTCTCTCTCTCTCTATATATATATATATATGGATATGATTAGAATATGAATATTAATTCAAGTAATTGAAACAAAAATATGTATATGACATTATAAGAATCCTTATCACACACACAAAAAAACCCTCATATAGAGTTAATTAGTAAATTAGAAAAATGTGCCTAGTGAGTATTATTTAGTAATGAGTACAATGATATATTTCATTTATAGAATTTTATATAAAAAAAAACTTTTGAGAAGTCAAGGCGATATTATAATGAAGAATATAAATGATATATATTTATTTGATTCAAGTAACTATAACATATATACCAAATAGTTAAATTAAAAGTATATTAATAATTATCTTACTAAAAACATGATGTTTGAATAGAAAGAAATAAGGAGAGGTGAGAGATACTTTTTTAAAAGTATTTACCAAAAGTGTAAAAGTTCAAAAATTCCCTATAACATGTTATAAAATTAAAGAATTATGAAAATATAATAGTAAAGAAAGATGTAATTATAATTATTGTTTTATTGAATATAATATTATAGTTCCTATTTATAGTATTCTAAAGATACAATATATAATGATATGATAAAGATGGAAAATAAAATTATTAAATACTTAGAATTGACATTCATATCATTAACAATTTTAACATAATTATTACTCTAATATATTATTTCAAATATTGACAATATTTTTCATTTTTTTAACTAATCAGTATATGTTTCTAAATAAAATAAAAATTAATAAAATTCAATCTAATTATTTAAAATATTATACATTTTATTACTAAATATATATATTTTTATGTAATTATATATATATAAAAATAACATTAATATATATTCAATTTTAATTAATTATAATTTTGATATTATAATAACTAAGTTGGTTTGAGAAAGAAAATTATCAAATTTTCGTGAATAACTATCAATTCAATTATCTGCTATAAGAATTCAATCTGTAATTCAGATTCTCCCTTCATGTGAAAAGAACAATTTTAAGAGAACTCTTATTTTGATAAAAGAGCATAATGCGGACATTAATAACACAAATAAAAGAGAATTGAAACAGTGAGTACAACAGTAATAATAAAGAGTAAAAAAAAAGTTGCACTTAAAAATGTTTCATCTATTAAACATGAACTCTACAGTAACAAGCCAGTCGGCCCAGTCTCCAGCAAATCCGTAAATCATATTTAACCCTGCAAATTGGTAAATGGTATTTAATGTTTCTCATCTTCTTCGTCACAAAACTTGGAGTACTTGTCTGAGTCCATCAAGTTATTTAATTCCCCTTTGTCACTCATCTCGACTTTGATTATCCAGCCATTTTCGAATGGACTTGAGTTAATCTACGTCAACAAAATAATCCAGTTAGAAACTATCGAGGTGTTAGACAAATAGATAGTTGTACCAAATTTCATCAATCCGAAGATAACATGAAAGCTATGAATCTTCTTGTATAATTTGTTAAAGCTAAACTGGAAGAGCCAATCACCATTTCCTCAAATGCCTCTCATAGAGTATTCTTAACGTTGATTTTTCACAAGTTTTATAAATTGCATCAACTAACGTCTCTAAATTTTATATTATAACTATTATAAAAAAATAAATTTACATTTTCATATGAAATTGACCATGAATTAAGGTGTGATGCAACTATTTTAAATTAAGTTATTTGTATTGTTTAATCTTTTAGATAAGAAATTATGTTTTTTAATTCCTTAAATGTGAAAAAATAGTTTAATTAAAAATAAATTATATTATTTTAATAAAAAAATTATTATTTTTTATCAATCGATTAAAATGTGATTAAAATAAGAGTCTATAACCAAGATAAAAAATGAAATCTAATATGAAATTTTTTAAAAAAAAATCAACAATAATAATATTCAAACATAAAGTTAAGTCAATATATATTTTAATTTTTTACAAAAGTTTAAAATCAATAAACATTAAAATAAAACTATAAAAATTAACAATTACTTCGTAAAAAAATTCAAATTAATTTTCATTTTAATTGTTTATTGTTATTAAATACTGTTTAATCACTTTAGAGAAAATAATAATATTTTCATTAAAAAATTATTAAAATAATATAATTCATCTTTAATTAGTCTTGTTTTTATTAAAATAATACATTGTTATTAATTGACCCTTTTTTTATAACTAAGAGACTAAATGATAATTTTTAATCTAATATAAGGGACTTATGTGATATATTTCTCTATAATATAATTCAACTTTATGTTAAAACATGAACAATCTTTTGACATTCTCGTAACTTTTAATTAATTGTAAAAAAATTAATTGGTTATGGTTACAAGCATTAAACTTAACCCAAAAAATAACATATTAAAAATTAATTGATAAGGTGTAATTCAATTATCAATATGTTTCCCTACATAATATAATTCAACATCTATTAAAAATATGCAACCTTTTAACCTTTTCTAAACTTCTTGGAATATATGAGGTCACATTAATTAATTTATATTCATTATAATAATATTTCATTCCTACGTTACATTAATTTATATATTTCATTAACAGTTCAAATTTATAACTAATTAAAATCAATTGGTAATCATATTCAATGAAAATTAAAAGGTCATTTTTCATTTTTCCTTTTAAACTAATTTTCCAGCCTTTTTTTTTGTCTTTATTTCATATACCTCTCTCTAAAAGTCATTGTCATAATTTGAAGGTATTTTCTTAGTTTTATTTATTATCATTTTATAAGTATTCCTAAAAATATAAGTAGATGATGCTAAAAAAAATATGATTAATTACATTCTACTTGCTTCTTGAAATAATTATGCTTCCTAGCACCTCTGCATGTACTTGTATTTATGTCAAGCAACATCATTCAGGAATATTATTCTATATAAACAAACAGAGAAGAAATAAATAAATAAATCGCCATTGAGGTGTTCATATTGGCTCATTTGTGCATTATAAATTAGTTGTAATGATGATTTTGAACTTTGAGGCTAATTTTAATTAAGGGTAGTGTCAAATTATTTTTTCTAACTATAGACTACCTATATAATAATACTTCGATTGGTATTTGTTTTTTGGACTCATTATTATTATTTTCCACTTTAGGTTCCCAAAATTAGTTATGTTACAAAAATAACTATTGGTTTAGTCTTTCAAGCTTTTTTTAATATTTTTTTTCTTACCTCTCCATCTCTCAAAGCTATTGTCATCTTCGTACGTATTTTTCTATTTTTGTATATTATTTCAATTTATACGTATTTCCAACAATACAAGTTTAATTTCTTAACAAAAAGATAAGCAATTACATTATTGTCACTTTTGGAAAGGAATAAAAAGATGTTTCTTGCACCTTTACACGTACTTATTTTGCATTTGTACCAAGAAAAATCATTCTCGGATGTCATTTTATAAATCATCAATTCATAGTTTTTAATTGCTTATAAATTGATTGTTATGGATAATTTTGAATGTAAAAATATGATAACGTTTGAAATTCTTGTTATACAAAATTTAATAGTACATAAAAAGTGGCTATTTAGAAAGTACAGTATGCCATTGTATATTTCCTTTTGTAAAGGAATATTTTTTTTTAATAAATTAGTTTTTATTTAATCAATTTAATGATTTAGTATTCAATTTAATCAATTTAATGATTTAGTATCAGGCTCTTATTTAATCAATTTAATGATTTAGTATTCAGGCTCTTATCAACAAATCATCTTAGTTAAACAAAGTAAAAAGTTAATCGAGAAAACATTCAAAATTTAAGCCACCGCGAACACTACATGCAATTTGTATGACCATAAAGATAGAAATAAAAGTAAGAAGCTATTACCAAACCAGGTGAGTTGTTAAGCTCTTCGTTTACATGGGTCACCTTTCCTGACACTGGAGAGTAAACATCACTAGTTGCCTTGACACTTTCAACAGCACCGAAGTTGTTGCCCTTTGTTACAGAGACGCCTACTTCTGGCAGTTCAACATACACAACATCACCTAAATGATGTTGAGCATGATCAGTTATGCCAACGGTTGCTGAATTTCCTTCAACTCTAGCCCACTCATGAGAGTCTGCATACTTAAGATCCTTGACAACTGCAGTAAGGCAAATGAAATCGTAAGCAGAAGACATATCAAATCGACAACCATTAATTAAATCCACGAAAAAGTTTATAATCTAGTCATGAGTCAGCAAACTAATTGCCCATGTATGAGGCATGTAAAAAACCTTGCTTCATCGTTTTTTTTAAGATCAAACAATATTTGAAGTTATTCAAACGTGTGACTTGAATCAAGGAAGGAATGAGTCTCACCACCAGATAAACCACACTAACTACTAACAATTCACAACTAAAGGAAACTTAAGAAATGTAATTGAATTTGCTGAACTCAATATTAAAAGTGGGCAAATTGAATATTACAAGTGAACATTGTATGTATTTATACACAAGACTTAACAACTAAGGAACAACTAAGGAAGCCTAATAAGTAATTCTGTTAAAACACATAACTAACTCCAATAGCTCCCCTCAAATTGGTGGTCATGACAACAATAATTTGGCTCGCAAAACCTAAATTTGCATTGTGCCAAGTTGAGATGCACAATGTCGAGATGCCCTTTCATGACAAGAATGCATAAGAAATGATGATCAAGTTCGATGTGCTTAGTTCTATCATAGATTATGGGATTTTGTGTGAGAAATTTAGTACTCAAATTATCACACAAGAGGGGCTAAGAAGCCATTACTACACACAACTCAAAGAGGAGATATTGCAACCATAAGATCTCAATGGTAGCATAGAAAAGAGCATGATATTTAGATTCAGTAGAGGATCGAGACACCACTTTTTGTTTGGTACATTTCCATGAAACCAAATTTTCCCCAAAAACACACACAAAAAGCACTTGTATTCTTCCTGTCATTAAAACAACTTCTCCAATCAGCATCACTAAAAGCAACTAAATCTAGTGTAGAAGGTGTCATAAGCAAACCATGAATGAGTGTTCCATTGATAGAGCGAAATAAACATTTCACAACAAGCCAATAGCTTGGGTCATAAACTGACACAATCTATTTACAGCAAAAGAAATCTCATGCCGTGTAAAGGTGAGATATTGTAATGCACCGACTGCACTTCAATATTCACTAGGATCCTTTAAAGGAGCACTTTCAAATTTGCTAATAAGCTTGCCTGAAACCATAGGAGTACTCATATGTTTACTATCCAACAAACTGTATTTTATGATTAAATCTTGAGCATATTTATGTTGACTTAGGTGAATGCCAGACTGAGTAAGACACCTCAATGCCAAGGAAAACATAAAGTCTACCCAAGTCTTTGAGTGAAAAGGTGGAGTTCAATCGTTGTATAAGCTGCTCAATTTCAGTGAGAGCGTTCCCTGTGATGATATTATCCTCAACATATACAAAAACCAAGAGGATATCTAACTGATGAATTTTGATGAATAAACTTACATCAGATTTGGAATGAAAGAATCCACAAGAGAGTAAAAAGGTGCTGAACTTTTGATACCAAGCTCGGGGGATTGTTTGAGACCAAAAGAGCCTTTGTGAAGCTGCAAACCAAACCCTCGACTTTTTCAAACCTGCTAGTTGCCTCATATAAAACACTTCTTCCAATTCCCATTGAGAAAGACATTGTTGACATTCATTTGTCTCAATTGCCAACCAAACTTTAAAGCCAGATTAAGCACAGCTCGAATTGTTGCAGGCTTAATGACAGGGTTAAATGTTCCATAAAAGTCCACACCTACTTCTTACAAATAACCAAGAGCAACCAATCTGCTTTTATAGTTTTATAAGAGCCCTGAGCTAAATAATTTCACTCGAAATACCCATTCACATTCAATAACTTTTTTTATCCAAGAGGTAAAAGAACTAGCTCTCAAGTGCCATTATTAATCAAGGTATCATACTCTTTTGCATTGAAGCTTTCCATTCTGGTATCTTGAGAGAACATTTTCAAAACGTAGAAGCTGCTAAAATAAAATGCCAACAAAAGCCCTAAAGACCTTAGTTTTCGAATGTCAACCTTATCCTTAATAACCATAGGATGACTGTTAAGAGGTAAAGTGGGAAGAGGCTCAACATTAGGGCATGAATCACTAAGCATAGGTAGGGAACCAGAATTGGAAACTGAAGAAGGTAAACAGACTCAGAATCAGATGTAACTGGTGTAGGAATAGTATCAGTAGAAATTGAGGTAGAAGTGACAGAAGAAGCAACAAGGACTAGAGGAATAGTATTGGGAACCAACAAATTAAATAAAGGTAAACTAGAGCTAAGGATTGATCAACAGATGATTAAGCAAAAGGATAAACAAGTTCATTGAACACCAAAAGCCTACTGACATAGACACAACCAATGACAGAATGCAAGCATAGATAGCCATCTTGTTGAGCAGCATACCTTATGAAGGTGCATGACACAGATTGTGGTCGTAATTTGTTTTGACAATAAGCTCGAAGACAGGGGAAGCATTGAGTACCAAATGTTCTCAATGCATCATACTTAGGGACCTTATTGAACACTAATTCATAAGGAGAAAGTCCATTTAAAACTCGAGAGGAAGTCTTTTCATTTAGTAGGCAACAATGCTCATTGCATAAGACCAATATTGAACAGGCATAGAAGCTTGATGCAACATAGCTAGGCCTTTTTCTACAATGTGACGATGCCTACCCTCTACTAATCCATTTTGTTTTGAGGTATGAGGACAAACCCGATGAACTATACCACAATTTTGAACAACAGATTTGAAAACAACAAACTCACCTTCGGAATCTGTTTGAATACTTTTAATAGTTAAATTAAATTGCACTTTAACCATGGTTAGAAAAGATTGAAAAATTGATAACGTTTAACCATTAATTTTTGAGACAAAATAACCATGTAAAGTAACTAAAGCTATCAATTGTCGATCACCATTACAAGAAATAGTAGATGAACACCAAAGATCAAGAAGCAATAAAGCAAACATAGAAGTACTTTTCCCATACCGAGATGAGAAAGGTAATTTGTGAAACTTAAAAATTTGACAGTGTTCACAAAACTACTTATCCTTAGTACAAGAAAAATCTAAATCATGCTTATTAACTACAACATATATAGTGGAAAATGAAGGATGTCCAAGACAAGAGTACCATTCACTAAGTGAAGCCACTTGAACAGAAGGAGAATCAGAGGAATTCAATGCACTTATAGAATCAAGTAGGTGATAAAAGACCTCCTTTAGCCTAAACTTGCATGAAAATCCTCTTCGTGGAAATGACCTCAACAAGGAACAAATCAGAATAAAACTCTACGAACACATTATTATCAACATACATTTGTGAAGTGCAAAATATTCTTTAAGGCAAGTAAACATTGATTGTGTGGAAGATAAAAAACCTTGACCAATATAGTGAATAGAAAGAATGTTACCATTACCTGGTAAGACACCTTCATTGCCAGTATACAAGGAAGGATAAGGGACAATCGAGGCATTGGAAGCCATATGATGGTTAGCACCAGTGTCAAGAAGCCAAGCATTATCGTGTGAATTGTTAAAACTACAGTGTGAGCAATTGGGGAAGATGCAACAATCTTATCTCCTTTATAGGTCTTGTTGAGAGGATCTCTCAATACAAAGCATCGAGATACTTGATGGCCAACCATATCACAAATCTGATATATGCCTTTTTACCAGTACCTTTTTTATTTGGCCAATGTTGGAAGAAGTAATGCTTGAAGAAGAAAACCATGATGAATTTGGAGCAGAAGATGGAGGTTGAAGATCTTTAAGAAAAGATTGTAAATTATGTGAATTACCTCGAGATTGAGTTGAATTTGGTTTAGATTTGGATTAAAAACCAAATCAATTTGTAGAAGCCGCGTGAGTATGAAAGACTTTATCCTTATTATACTAGATTGTTGAACAATCATTCTCTCGTAAGTTTCAAGTTGGCTATGAAATGAACTGAAATTAGGTTTAGTGTTCACCAGATTAACTGAAAGCAACAAATGAATTCTAACTAGAAGTACTACTCAAACTAGCTAAAACATACATCACCAGATTACGTTCAGACATAGGCTCACTAATAGCTTCAAAATGATGTGAAATTGTGCAAATCTTGGAGATGTATTTAAGTTGGCTAAGAAATGAACTGAAATTAGATTTAGTGTTCACCAGATTAACTGAAAGCAACAAATGAATTCTAACTAGAAGTACCGCTCAAACTAGTTAAAACATACATCACCAGATCATGTTCAAACATAGGCTCACCAATAGCTTCAAAATGATGTGAAATTGTGCAAATCTTGGAGATGTATTCAACAGCTGATAAACCTTCCTTTCTTAAAGTTTGTAACTAGCTTTGCAGATCAATTATTTGTGACTAAGCACTGGATGCAAATGTCTCATAAAGAAATTGTTATTGTTCATAAGTTGTATTGCGAGAAACCATAGAATTCATGTCACGTAAAACTGAAACATAAACCAAACTCTTAACCATATTGTTAAGTCAATTCCAGTTCATAAGTCTAGGATTTAGAACACTTTGTCCTAAATCAAGTAAACGAGAAAGAGATGACAAGGTGCCATCGACAAAACCTTCAAGACCATAAGCGATGATCAAAATCTCCATTTATTCTCGTCATACCAAATAATTGTTGTGATCAAGTTTGATGGACAACCTTGCATTAACTGGAGGATTGGATGAAAAATTATGAGCCAACAAATCAAATGTAGGCAAAGTAGAATTGTTTGTAATTGAAGGAGATGCAAATTGTGAATTTGATCTTGATGATTAGTGATAGAGAATGAACTACATCATGATAAATGCATTCTTTGATGCCATTGTTAAAGCTTCGAGAAATCAAGATTAAACAAGGAAAAAATCCGAGGATCTTTTGTGCTTTGATACCACACTAACAATTCACACCTATAGAAAAACTGTGAAATGTAAATTGTATTTGTTGAACTGAATATTACAAGTGACCTTGTGTGTATTTATACACAAGAAGACTTAACAACTAAGGAAGCCTAACAACTAATTCTTTTCAAACTTCACACATTTAGTCTAAATTTAGAAATTAGACTAAATTGCATTATATCTACCAGAATTAACGTGTTATTTATTTATTTTGCATTGTTTAGTTCCTTAACATTTAAAGTTTAACATAATTAGTGAAACGTCTTTTTATATGGACAATATTTGTTAAATTGGAAAAGATGGTTAATGCAATATTTTATTAAAAAAGTTAAGAGACCAAGGAGTTTATGAACCAATGGTGTAGTTAAACCTTATTTTTAGAGGGAAAAAAAGCTTATGAGTATGGTTGACCCTAAAACATTTGAAGGAGTTACAAAAAGATTTCAAAAAAATTACCTTTTTTCAATTCAAATTACCATAAACCCAGATTTGACAATTCAATTTTGCAATGTAACAAATCCTACAATTAATATCCTTAGTTGTTTATAACAGTTTGTTGTTAAGTGAAAACAGCAATAGTGAAACTAAAGGTTCTCTAGTTGTTTCTGGGCATGCATGCTAGTTTATGTTTGTTAAACACCAACCATTTGCATCCATTCTAAGGTGTAGAAATATACCATTATATTTGAATAAGTTATAAGCTATAATGCGCTCGACACAAATGAGACGTACATTAAAGATGTGGCAAAAGAACATGCAATAAATTTAAACTTCATGGTTGACATTTAAAGGATAACTTAAACAAGTATGCAAAGAATGTAGTGGATTGAAAGGGACGCCTAAAACAAGATGAGTCGGATTTTTCATCAGATGAGAAATTACTACAAACAATAAATAAAGCTACATTGACTAACCATGCTTTAGAAAGAATTCAACATTAATTAGAGCTAATGGCATAAGAGTATACTTCATAACATACAAAATGCTTGACCTAAATCACTTTTGACAAAAGAACTAATAACATATAATAAAGAGAAAAATGTCATAGAAATTCCTCATATTAGATTAGAAATAATATCAGTTAGTCATTTAGTTATGGAAAAAAGGATCAATTAAAGACAAAATATATTATTTTAACGATTTTTTTATTAAAATTTAATTATTTTTCTATCAAGTGATTAAATACGATTACAAGACAAATATTTAACAATAGTAAAGTGATAATTAAAAATTAAATGCTTATTTATGAATTGCTACTATTTTATTTTAATGTTTTATTAATTTTTTAATTTTTATTAAAATTTAAAATATATATTAAATAAATTTTTATTTGAATATTATTATTGTTGATTTTTTTATAAATAATTTCATATTAAATTACACTTTTATCCTTGTTTAAGACTCGTATTTCAATTGCATTTCAATCACTTGATAAAAAATAATAATATTTTAATAAAAGCACTATTTGTAATATAAAAAACAGACTCGTATTTCAATTGCATTTCAATCACCTGATAAAAAATAATAATATTTTAATAAAAACACTATTTGTAATATAAAAAACTAAAGGATACAAATAATCTAATCTAAGTAACATGCACGACACCTGATCCTATCATAAATAGGTAGCAAAATTAACCACATAATGATAATAATCCCCCGTACTTTTATATTTAAGTAATTAAAACATAAAACAAAATTCATATTTAAATTAACATATCATAGTTAATAAAAAAGTAATGCTACTTCCGGAGTTAAGATCTTCCAAACTCTTAAGCGTCAAGAGTACAATTTTCTATAAATGTGAGCCATAAAATACAAAAAATTAAAATAAAATGCAAAAGACCACTAGCATTTTTCAATACAAGTTTTTGGTGGAGCTAGCTCTGAAAGATCAAAGCCCATGAAAATTATTTCAAACCTAGCCCAGCCGCCCAGCCCATTAGATAAACTGAAAATAGAAATAAATGAACCTCTATAGAAAAAAAAAACAGGAAAAGGAAAAGGAAAAGTAAAAGAAAATTTTCAAGCTCAGAAACAGAGGACAAGAACCAGCAAACCCGCATCAAAGGAATGATCTCATAATGCAATGAGAAGTGAAAAAAAGACATATCATAAGAGTTAAGAGAAGACCCAGCAAATCGCCTACTCAAACCAGGTTACTACATCAAATCGATCCAATCTTACCTCAAATAAGTACATAACTTTGATCGAAAGAGAGAAAATGTGATATTAATATAAACCAATGAAATTGACAAAATGAGTTAGGATCTACCAACAGCTGAGTTCCGATCTTATATCAGCAATTGGAAAAGAAAAAAACCTAATGAAAATAGAATATATTTAATGGAAATATTTATATATAGATCGATCAGCTTTCCAATAAGAAAAAAATAAACAGTTAGCAGAGATGATCACGCATTGACATAAATGTGAAATGAAAAAAAAATTAACGGAGAGAAAAATACCGGAAGCAAATCCTCTGTGGGATACAGATAATCTGAGATATGAGGTAGCTCTTGAAGCCCACAACAATCTTGAAGCCATAGTTGAATCCACCCAGACTCACTTACCTAACAACACCGTCTTTTAGTACACTACACACCACCTCACTCTCGCCCTTCTTCGCTTTATATAATCATGTGCGGTAGGTAGGTTTTATTTTGGATTAATCGTATAATATCACCCATTATTAAGTTTTATTTTTAATTTTAAGAAAATATATGTGTTTATTTTTTACAATTTAAAATATTTTTTTATTAAATTAAAAGTAAATTTATATTGAATAATTAATTTCATTTATTTATTTTTCTCCTATTTTATTTAAGTTTTGTTATATTGTAAGGCTGCCTTTAGCATTACAATTTTAGCAAAATTTAAAAAATATGGAATTACAATTTCAGTTATATGCACACGTGCATACTCGCATTGCAATTTGTAAATGTATTTTATCATTACCAATATAAAAATACTAAAACACAACACAATTAATAAATGATATGATCAATTATATAATTTAACTCTTATCCTTACTAAATCTCATCAATTTAGTTTTGTCTTTATTAATGTGAGAGATTTTTTGACATTAGAATTTGACAAATAAATTAGGATAAAATATTAATTGTAGTATTTAACATGGTTAGGAAAGTTAACAGTCAAATAAAGTTCAAAAATATTTAATTTAAAATTAAAAACGAAATATTATATTATATTAAAAATCGATTAATATAACATAAGAAATCGTCATTATATATAGGTATTCATTTAAAGTTCTAAAAATTAAATTTTAATATTTTTTAAATTTAAATTATTCAAAAATACGAAATTTTAATAGAATAAATATTTATAAATTAAAAATAATAGTTATGTATATTTAATATATTAATTTTAATTTTCTAAATAAATATTAAACTATAAGCGTTTCTATTTCTATATATATAAAAAAATATAATATTTAATAAAATATAAATTTATAATTTTGAGTATCGGGGTTGGATTAATCCACCCTCAAAATCAAAACCATAAAAAAATAATCAAACCTAAAAATAAAATCAACATTTATCACCTAAAATCAAACACATTTTATTATTATCTACAATTACTCAAATTGTGAAATTTTTTGGCATCCATAACTATTGCTCTTCCCACTAGGGTGATGAGTGAAAATGTTCCATTTCTGTACACCAAGTGTGTTATTTAGTATCTTAGTTTAGAAAATGTGTTTTTATTTATTTAAATCCATTTGTTTGTTAAAAAATGTGTCATGCAATGACAAAGTTAAATTTTTATTTAATTTTTCATTAAATATAATAAAATAATACATATATTATATGTATGTTTATATTTTTCAAAAAATATATACGTAAAAAAATTAATATTTAATTAAGAAGTATTCAAATTTTTATGAATTTTTTATTATCTAATATATAAAGTTACATATTAGATAATGCAAATTTTATCGAAAGAATTTATTAAAATATTTAAGAAGTTTTTTGAATAAAAAATTATGTCATTAGATATATGTCTATTAAAAAATACAAACATATATGTATCATATATATCAAAATTATAAACATGCATGATATATTTAAAAAAAAAAGACAAAAATAAGTTTTCTAAACAACACTAATGTCTAAACAAAAAAACTTATAAGACACTTTTATTTTCCCAATATATCTATAAGATAAGGAGTATATTTAATAAGAAAATCAACATCATAAAACTTATTTTAGCATGTATAAAATTTGAAATTTGAGTTTCAATTATGATAATGTTAATAGTATAATTATTTTTAAAAAAATTATGTTATAATGTTTGTAGTAGAAATAAAATGTTACATTCAGCTTGCAAATGTAATGAAATGTTATTGAATGTATTAATATAATAAATTGAATTTATAATGTAATTGAATTGTTTATTTAAAAAAAACTTATAAATATATTATCAAATTATTAAGTTTACTTAGAATATAATATTAAACTAAATGTTTTCACATGTCTACCATCTAATAAAAATAAATGTTTCATTGATACCATTTCATTAGTTTTCTGTACATATGTGCCGTTAAAAATTTAAAAAAAATCTAAAAATCTCTAAATTCACTTTTCATTATCTTACTCATCAAATCTTACTTAATTCATTATTTTTGGGTATTCATTATTCATTGTAGGATAATTTACTTAAGGTTTGGTGAGAAAGACGATGAATATTAAATTTTAAATTTTTTTAGATTTTTTAAATTTTTAATAGTATACATTGATGAAGATTAACGATTGATATAAATAAAAAAAATTAATTTAATGATATAAATGAATAAAATTTAATTTAATATTATATTCAAAATAAACGAAATAATCCAATAATATATTGCTAGGTTTATAATTTTCTTACTTTAAATATAAAAATTAAGCATTAAAAATATCATAAAATTTATTTTTGCTAATAGTGTTTTTTTTTTTTTTACTTCTAGTTGTTACTTATTTAAGTAAACTAAAAATATTCAAATAAGAGTCAATAAATTAAATTGCAACTAAAGATAATATTGGAAGTCATTACTTAAAAAAATATTGGATTATTTTTGTCCAAAATTTGAAAATAAATAGACATAAATTAAGGGTATCATGTAAGAAAATAAGTTGGTTCAAATTTAGATTAAAATTGTAAGTGATTGAAAAAATAATAACCAACACAAACCAATAATTTTAATAAATTGATCCAACTCAAACCTAACTTTACTTTTTTTTTTTTGCAGGGATTGGGTAAAGTGAGGAAGTTTTATGATTTTCTTACTAGATTTCGTTTATTAATATTTTCTTTTTTGTTATTATGTTATAATTTATAATAATTTTAAGATTAATTTGATTATAATCCTTAAATTTAAAAATATTATTCACTTACTTAATATTTTAACATCAAGTAATTAAAATGTGGAAGTTTCAAAATTAGAATTTCTAAAGACACTAGATAACAAAGAAAATCAACAAATCTTATTTATTATTCATCATCTATGTCAATAGATACTTCAACTGACATAGACACTTCAACTTTTAAACACCAGCAAGACTTTTAAATGAGTTTTATTTGAGTTAAATAGGTTGGTTCATAAACATGGAAATCCATCTTAATCATTGTATTTAAATGACTTGAGTTCGAATTGAAGTTAAATGGAATAGGTCATAAATGTATCGATTTATTAACAAAAAATGCACTATAACCCACAAACCTAACATGAATTCGAGGCTTTAAATGACTTTGTGTTAAGGTCAAACATGTTGGGTTAGAATCGAGTTGACTCGTCTTCATCCATTTATTAAATAACTTGGGTTTAAGTTAGAACTAAACAGTTCGGGTCATAAACGAATCTACCCACTCATTTGACAACCCTTGAGTAGGGTAATGAGCTCAACAAACAATACAAGTAAAACAAAGCATTTTGTTTTATATATAACTTACTTGATAGATTTTATTTTTTAAACTCGGTAAAAAAACAATATATATTATACTTTCAACATAAATTTCGTTAAATTAGAAATATAAAATGTATTATTAAACATATATTTTCTAATGATGAAGGATATCTAATTCTCACAAATTATTAGAAACTCCGTTGAATAATCCCCACCCACCCCACAAATATTTAGCGTGGTGATGGAGATGTCAAGCCTCCCTTACCCCATCCCATTGACAACAGTATTCAACATGTTATTAAAATAAAATAAAAAAGAATATATGTTTAATGCCTAGGAGAGTTAAATGAAAAAAATGAAATTAGACACCTTGAAACTAATCAAAATTTTGTTTTTGTAGTATAAGAGACGAAGTTAACGTTCTCCATTCTGTTAGGGAATGAAATCCAGAAGAGTAATACTTCATTTCCCAAGTTAAGATCATCCCAGAAGTGGCAAATTATGCTTAGCTCACACTTCAAATTGCGGTGCCCTATGCTCAATGCATGGGACAATCCTATGGAACTAATTGCTTGAGATTATACCTACATAGATAGTGTATTTTCAATCCAACTCCAAGCTTGCCTTTGACAGTTGGTTAATGTATAATTGATAATTAGGTCAAACAGGCCAATCCAACTTCTTCCCTTTGGAAGGCCAACCCTTAATCAACTCTAGTAGGAACCTTGGAAGTTATACTCAATATATTCACACTTGCATTTCCTGTATTAATAAATCAATAACAAAACGAAAACTTATGAAGTCTTTTATGCACTGTATTTCTACAATCAAATAGAAATTCGTCACCTATGAGGTAGTATTAATTTTCCAACAAAAAACAAAAAGGGTAGTATCAATCATTTGTATATACTGTTAAAGATGGCATCAGTGTACAAGTATCTGAAAATGCCATCTAAAAAAGTGTTCGATATATCAGTAAATGTGGCTGCTACGGTGGTTTTATGCTGCAGCAGATATTGATTGAGATTTCTGTCGGGGCGGTACACGGAGCCAAGACTTCATCGAGTCATATACTGTGAAACCGATTGCCACTGATGGAACAATCTGAGAAAACAGTTTAGCACTTTGTTATATGAGCCAGGACAACAAAATCAATTGCAGAAAACAATCCTGCTAGCTACTGGTAACCAATGGACACAAAAGTAATTCTAGTTTCTAAAAAGACTCATAAGTATGCACAAGATTGACAAATGTTTACCATTAGAACAATGATTAGACCATGTAGTCTGAGTAGAGTAGTCACCTTGATGTAATTAATGCTCAGCCCTGCAAACAATTGCCTCCACCCTTGATTACGAACAATAGCACTAAGCCCATCGAATGTGTTCTTATAGTTGGTACTATCTCGGCCTGAGGCAAGCGGACTTCCAACCTGTCATATCAACAAAAGCTAATGTCAAAATCCCAACTTCAAATCCCTGCAAAATATAGTAATAACATAGCTATCATGATTGACAAAAGCACCAACAACAGCTTTCTTTCAGTTGTATCATCATTTGTCTCATGCTTTTTAGCCATCTCAGCGTAGCTAACTAGACTCAATCCTGTTTATTTAATTTCTTCTGCTCACTTCAAGTATGACAACGTTAACAAGTATTGAAGCAGAATATGATTACACATTAAACTTCAAATTTCCTCAGTCTCACTCCGGGCTTGAGCCTGTCTGATCAACCAATCAATCATATATACAATGATATATACTTCCATACCATCAGTTGCCAAAACTAAAAACAATCTGATTCTGACAGGTCCAGTGCAGAGTGAGAGATCCTTTGTTTGTTTTTCACATTCAGATTCGCTGCATGGTGAGTCCCTTTGTTTATAAAAATGTGCACGTTGGTCTTTTTTTTTTCTTTGAAAGATGCATCAGAAGACCTTAGTTTTTAAGAATGTGATTTAAGTTCATTCTGTACTAACAATGAAAAATTTGACCTTTTTGGCACATGTTTATTTTAACATTATTTGTCATTTAGGGCTGAAAATACATATATGTGCTTCTATTCATCTCACAACTTGGTCACATTTATTGATTGACCATAATTTTGCGATGAGCATCATACACGTTGAGCTTATCTGCACTTTCTCAAGTGCTAGGGGACCTATAGTGCATCATTACTGAACAAAGAGACTAAATGCACCTTTTAAAAATAAAGTGGACCGTTTTCACGCTCAAGCCAACGGAGTATTATGACGAAAGAATACCTGCATCTGCCTTCTAACAACATCTAATGGGTACGTGAAAGTCTGCCCAAATAACCCAGCTAGTGCACCACAAGAGAGACGCATAACAATGGAGTTTTCATACTCTTCAGGAACGTGTCTCTTGAGTTCCTCATATATGTAGAACTTCAAACCAGCATAAGGAAGGATTCCGGTGAGTGTTGGGCCTGCTCAGACAATTTAGTTTCAAATTTGCATGTAAACATACATAATTATATGACAATATAAAGCACACCTTATACTAGTACAAGTTTGTGGCAACCATCATCTACATGAAACAAAGGTCTCCTTACAACAAAAATAAAAAAATCACAAGCAATACAACATCAAAGGAAAAAAAAAATAGTTCCCTTAGAAATTCCTCATAGTTCTGTATAAACATTATAAAAAATATTTGTACATCACAGCAAGGGAAAATATAAACATACCAACCCCACGATAAAGCCCGCGTGCTCCCCCTTCCTTGTAGACACTGAAAAGGACATCCTTTATACCCTTATAAGCAGGTCGAGAATGAAGTCCTTTAGTACCATGATTCAGATTTACCCTGGTGTCCACAACCTACCCAACCATTGGCATTTATATGCGAAAGGAAAAAAGCCTTAATAAGAAAATTGAAGTGACAAACAATCAAAACCTTTTAAGGATAAAACCAATGAAGCACATAATATATCATCTTCGAAAGAAATAATCATATATCAGACTCATCAGTGTCATGATACGAAAAGGTATTGTCTTGATTGCTTCCCAAATATAGAGTGGTGACATTAAGACTCCTAAAAGCAATAGGCTAATGGCTCACAACAATGCTTTGAAGAATCCTTATAATGTTAATTTATAGAGTCGGCAATATCCTTTAACTAGAAGGCAAGCTAATAGTAAGTACTTTGGTGTCAATAACATAATGTTTTAATACCAACCTGATATGCAAGCTTAGTACGAGCTAGGTCCAAGGGGTATGTGCAAAGGACTGCTGTCCCTCCAGCTGCTGAACCAGCTAACAGATCAATGTGAGATCCTGATCCAAGATTAGGACAATTGCCCAAGATCCAAGCCCGGTACTGCTCATATGCCATGAAGTGTAGGGCAGCGTATGGAATAATTCGAATAACGCTAGCTCCATTTCCCCTAAAAGAAAAGCATATTAGTTTGATAAGGAGAGATATGTGGCAATTTATAAAATATATTGTTTCCAAACTTACTTATAAAATCCGTGAACCCCTTCATGCTGCAGTAACTTCTTCATAGATTGAGACACTCCAAGAGAACGGAAACCTTCAGTCCTTGTCTATAAACATCCATATGCATATGTAGATAAATACAACACAGAGACATTAGCAAGGGGAAGAAAAGGATTGAGATAAGTAGTTAAATACATACTATAAAAAATACCAAGGAAACAACAAAAATGCAAGAACATCTAAAAGCATATTTCTGAAGTAAACACATTTAGTAATACTAAAACGGTTGGCCTTTCACGAATAACTTAGCCTCCTAAATTGTATATTGCTTCCACGTCCAATAATCCTGACAAATTCTTGATACAGCTGTCATTTAGCTATTCGTTTTACTCATACATTGCAGCCAAACTTTTCACAGTAGAAGAGGACGCCCGTAACTTCTTTAAATTGGAGAAACGCCCTTCATTCCTAAGGAAACAACAAATAGGTGTTCTACCATTAAAATAAAAATTTCTCATATATCCCCTTATGGTTATTGTTGGATGTTAGTTCTCTCCAAGTATTAAGGTATGCTTGTTCCCCGGAAAAAAAGATAAGGTTTTCAAATTGAGAACAATACCGCCAGGGCTTCTTACTTATTGAAAAAATGAAACTTAGATTTTGTAACAGTTTAATCCTACTATTATTAGAGAGTGATCACATAAGGATAAAATTAATTTTATTTTTCATTTCATTTTTTATTTTTCAAATGTACAAAATATAGATTATTTTAACTTTAATAAGCTGTAATTGAAAAAAATTGAAGAAAAAATGAAATAAAAATATAAAAAATGATTAATTTTTTTTATCCAGTCACTTATAAGACTAAATTGTCAAAGAAATAAGTAACGCCATCCTCTTTTGATCTTTCGAATTTATATAGGGTACCACCTAAGAGCATGGATGCTTGACACTTGTCCTATCTAGGGTCTAGAGGTTGTTGGGAGGATCCCAGGGTTGATGGTCGTGGGCCGAAATTGGATGGCCCGTAGTCTTGAGGTTCGTCCTATGAGAACCTAGGGTTTGGCCGATCAGGGGTTTTTAAATGAAGAAGGTCTCCAAAGGGGATGGAGTTTGATAGAAAGAGCCTTCGGTTGTATGGCAGGTGGGCGTATGAGGTCCTTCCGTCCATGGGGACAGACGGTTACCAACTGTAATATTATAGATTTCCAGCCCAGTGAAGATTTCACATAAAAATAGTAATCAATCATTTATAGATTTCCAATCCCGTGAAGATTTTACATAAAAATAATAATCAATCATTCATTCTTGAACATGTTACCAGCAACATTTACATTATATCTGATCAAATTAATAAAGTTATCTGACCTTAAAAAAAGACCATCATAATTAGTAATTAAAAAAAAGTTGGTAGCACAATTTTGGTATGATATACCTGCAAAAGTATCTTGATCCGCTCAAGAGGTGCAATAGAAGTTTTAGCAATTGCTCCAGCAGCACCTCCAGCAATTAACTCCTTAACATAAACAGGCATAGTATGAATGAAAGAAATCTCTTCACGCCTGGATGAACCATCAACCCAACCAGCCACATTTGTTGGCAAGGTAGACCTTTGTGTAGAACCCATCCCTGCTTTTCTCTATCACTTAAAAAAATACCACTTTCACAACCCAATTCTTCAATGCCAAAAAGAATTTCTAATCACCCACTTTGCAACTTGAAAAACTCTTTATCCCATCTATCTCTAGGGATACAAACAGAGAAGATCCTTTGACCAGACGTCAAATAAAATGGCCTGAGAACACCCAGAAACAAATTGGGCAAGTTCACAAGCCGATCTTCCTCTACAAGAATCTCAAGACACATCCAAAGATGTACGAGGAACAGAAGAAGCAGAACAAACGGAAACAAACCCACTATCCCCCTTTCAATGAAGATCTATAAGAAACTCATTCATAACCCAATTGAATCTCGATGATATTTTAAAAAATTCTGATCTACACTGACAACGGGAGTCAAATTGTCTCAGCTAAAGCAACGATTGATCAACTATTCAATTTTTGGTTGTTGTTGTTGATGAGGGAATTGGGTTATAATATTCTCTCTAAGAAAATCATCAAATAAGGGGATGGGTTTGAAGGAGAATCCAAATTGAATAGAAAAACCTAAAAGGTAAGAGAGAAACCTAAAAGGGAAGAGATGTCCAAGGAGAACAGGGCACGTCAATTTTGGTTTAGCTAAAAACGTAACTGTTTTCCTTTGCCGAAGAAAGGACGAGGTTTTCTTTGGGTCGAGAGCGCATGAGGACCTTAATTTTTGAAAAAAAAAAAAATTATTTTTAAAAAAAATTAAAATATATTAAAAGTCTTTATTTATTTTTAAACCGTAAAAAAATTTATTTTAATATAATTATTATTTAAACATATAAAAATAATATGATATCATAAATAATAATATAAAAATAATTATTTTTTATTCAAAAATCAACTACTTAATTATTTTTATTGATAACATATTTATCTATTATGTATAATACCATAACAAAATTAAAATAATTAACTTAAAATACATTTTTATATATTTTAAAAATAAATAAGGAATTTACAATATATTTTAAAAAAATCAGAAACTAAAATACATTTTTTTATAATATAAGAGACTTCAACCTGTATTTTCTCTAAAATAAATTTAACACAATAGAGAAAATTGGGTAATTATCAACCCGATTATTAATTTGAGCTTTTTTTAAATATAACATAGAAATCTATTTTAATATTATTATATCTCATAAATATATTATTATCTTAATTAATATAATAATTTTATATTTAATAAAATTTAATAAATTTATTATATTTAACAATAATATTTTACATATAAAATCTAAAACACTAACCTCATGTTTTATCGATTGGATTGGAATGAAATTAGAATTGATTTATTTTAATTTTATATTTACTTAATTTAAAAAGTGAAAATGAAATAAAATCAATTATTAAAAAAAAAATGAATCAGAATTCTTTCATCCCGTTAAAGAATAATGATTTCATTTTCATCTCAATTTTTTTTCAATTTTACCCCAACCCTAAATGTAACCTTAAATTCTAAACTCTAAACCCAAAATCCCTAAACCTCAAATCACTAAATCTCAAATTCTAAATCTCAAAACCTTAAACTTTATTTAAAAAAATAATAGTTTTAATAATATATTTTATTTTTAAGTAATTATTATTTAAAAAATAATAATTTCAATAATGTATTTAGTTTAATTAAAAAATAATAATTAAATAATATTATTTAAATTTTACTGAATATTAAGCTAATATACAATATTTTTCATTTTGTTTTTGTAAACCAAATAATGTAGTACTGATTATTTCTTTGATTCCAGTAATCAAACCAAATAAAATTATTTCCTTTTCATTCTCATTCTTATCCATGTTTTCATTTCATTTCATTATGTGAATCAAACTTTACCTATTTTTTAATCTTTTAATATTTTCATTACATTCGATTCCATGAATCAATGTCACTTAAACATTTTTCAATCTCCTAATATAGCTTATTTTCAATCTCCTCTCCTAATATAGCTTATTGTCATATCAGGATCTAGTCGACACCTTACTGGATGTTAAGTTAGATGCGGTCTATTAACTTGATAAAATATTGTTAACCTCATATTTCTGCCCGTTTTTTTAATAATAATCTCTTGTATTTTTCTATACATTTTTTTTTCTTTATTTTTTTATTTTTAGAACACTAAATTTTCTATTAAATTTATATTTAAATAGGTAATATACCATCCATTTCTTAATAAATTGCACAATTTAGAATTTAAACCTTTTTAATTTCTTATTTTTTTTAAAACTCTATTCCGTATTCTTGATCATAAACAATCACTTTGTGATTGGATAATTCAAATATTATCAATTTAAAATGTTCTCACTTCATAAATACTTAGCTAATTTTTTTTACAATTTTTAAAAATTCCTACAAAGATTTTTATGTTGCTATTTTCCTTATTAGAAAACTAGATAATGGTGGGCTGTTCTCAAATTATAGAATTAATGATAATTGATAAGCTAAAGAAGCTAACTTTAATGAATATATCATAAGATGAAATTTTGTTCAAATTAATTTTCTAAAGACTACTAGCTGTATCTTATAAAATTAAAAATTTGAGTTTGTTATATGTATCAAGGTTAGAGTAGCAATTTGTATCGTAGGTCAATTCACCGAATTAAACTCGCATAAAATAAAAATTAAATTAAATTTGAATCAAATTCGAACTAGTTCAAATAATCCAAAAACCGAGTTGAGTTAAGTTAGGTTCGAACCAATCTGTTAGCCCAAAGTAATTTAAAAAAAATTATAACACGTAAACATTACAGCTTACACGTTAGGTTAAAAACTAAAAATTTGATAAACATATTTCTTATTAATTCACAACCAACTCAGTCTCACTCTCTCAATTTTCTACTTTTCTAGTAATAAGTAGTAGTCGTTTCTCCAACAATAGCCCTACATCCAACATTGTTTCATTCTTCTCCAACTGCAACCCTACGTCCATTGAAGTAGCTTAAAGTATATTCGTCCCAACCTAAAAAAATGATTTTTCTTTGTATAGTCACTGTATAGTTTACTTGAATACACTAAGATAACTTTATATATATATGGTCAGTTTTAGAGGAAATTATTTGTTTAGTCTTACTCATTTATTTCTTTGTTTCGTAACTAGTGAAAATTATATTGAGATTTGAAGCTTTTTATTCAAATTATGAGTTTTCATGAAGACATAATGGTCTCTAAATTTTATCAAATTTATTTAGAAATAGACTTCTTGCTTTAAGAATTAGCTTTATTTAACTTATATTTACTAGTGCTCATATTTTGTATTTAACTAGTTATTGTAACATAACATGTGTGTGTAAGAAGCTATTTTATCTTTGTAGATTTTGTTGTGTGCATAAATGGTTTATTTAGTGTTGAGTTATTATTTGTTCAAATGACTAATAGTTGTAATATTATTTTTCTCATTTATGGTATTTTATGTAATGATGTTTGAACTAATGAATTTTAATCATTAAACATAATTTTTTTATTTATAAAAAATGTTTAATTAACTAAAAATATGTAATTAATAATTCGTGCTAGTTTGTGCTATTTTAGGTCAACTCGTTTGTGTTTAGTTTAGGTTTAGCCTCACCTTTACTACCTTGAATTAAATTTGAATTGAGCTATGGTTGAATCAATTTGAGATGTGTTAGTTCAAGCCAACTCGAACTGGTCTAGCTCGCACAAATTGTCATCGCTAATCAAGCTATATATTTTTTTAATAACCTAAAAGCAATGCAATAATGGCTTGTGGAAAATCTAATTAACAGAATTCTCTATTTAATTAGTCAAAATATACTCTTTAATTTATGATATGTAAGATTTTTCTATACTATTTTGTGTATAAAAACAAAATATAAAAAAACAAAAAGCTCATTGTCATGCAACAAGAGAAGAAATACAAAGCATAACAAGTAAGAAATGACTTAAGTACAAGTGTTTACGTAGAAAATTTATTTATATATTTCAAAAGATATAAGTTGAAAGTGACTCAAGAATGAACAATATTTCATATTAGATAGTGAAATTATTATTATTATTATTATTATTATAATAAGGGACATGGTACTAGAAAGACTTATAATATTGTATTCTATTGTCAATAATTAATGCTACACAATTTAAAATATATCTTAAATGATGTATTAGCATTATAAATAGGCTAATTTCTAAGTCTTTTATTTAATTCTCATTTGAGATTGTTTCCAGGAAAATTGAGATAAAAATGGAATGGACTTTACACAATTGTTCAAGTTTTTTCACATGGAGTAGTAGAGTTATTGAATCCAAAGACACAAATAACTTTCAAAGTCAATGGACACCGTGTAAAGTCTTATTTAGAAGGAGAATACAAAATGGTTGACGTTGATTTCATATTAATAAATTGATCCTCAGCACTATGAAGATGCATCTTGTTGAGATGTTAAACCAAGTGTTGGATTGGAGGTAACCCATCACCATAAGTACATTTTATTTTATACAATTTTATTTAATTAACTTCTTTTATGTTTGTTTATTTAATTTTAAGCATTAATGTAATTAACGTTTTGAGATGTGTTAGAATTTACAATATTCTATCTGTGACCATAATTATTTAAATCTAATGTTGGTTGCACCTTATTTTTCACATCAAATCATTAACACATCAAACGTATCAATAATTTTTCTATCTCTATTATTTTTGCAATTTACATTTCTTAAACATTAAGAACAATGTATATTTTAGGTTAGAGTGGGTATATAAAAGTTACACATTTTACACCTTTTTTATTCTTAGATAATTTAAACAATTTTCACATAATTTTGTTTCTAATTTATTTGTTTAGTAATTTTTAGTTTTTTAGAGTAATTTTAAAAAAATTCACAAAAAATTGATCATGTCTTAGAATTGAATTTAAACGATGATTAAGTCTTTTTACACCATTAAATTAATTTTCAAAAATATATCATGAAGTAATGTGATAATTAGTTAGTTTTTGTCATAACTAATATTTATTGATAATTTGTGAAAATTATATTAAATCCAAAATTGGTGTTTATGAATCAAATAGTAGAGACTACCATTGTGAGAAACATTTTGAGCACATTATCCTTTATTCTAAGTGATAAATATTATTTTTCTACTCTAAATACTTTTCTTATTTCTTCAGTATTATTATATGATCTCTATAGGACTTAGCATGGAATGTCTGTATTTTTACATCTTAATGAAGTGCTATATTTATTTTTCATTTGCTTAGATTAAATTATTTAAATAGAAATTGATATCATATGTTTTTCTTCATTCATGCATGAATTCTATTAAAAAAGAGATATATTTAGGGTTATCGAAATAAATACTATTAGAAATTCTAAATATTAACCACTGATCTTACCATATAAAAATTTATAATCTGTACATGGGTGCACTTTCTAAAAAATGAATTTTCTTATATAAAAGAATATAACTGAAAGAAAAAAGAGAAAGAAAGAGGAAAATGAATAGTATAATCTATATACTATGATCCTAAAAAGCCAAAATAGTTGTGAAAAATGGTTTAATGTAAAAGAAAATATAGGAAGTAGTTCCCTAAGATGTGATTGCATTTTCCTACATTTTCTAAAAGGCGTATTACTTGATATTTTTATTTTATGAATTTGATTGATGCATGAAAGTAATGAATAATATTTTATAAATCCTTACATTTGATTCCTTTCATGAGATCAACGTTAAAATAACACTTTGAACCTTTCTTCTTTATACATATACGAACATATTAGTTCATTTCTATACATCAACTCTTTTGCATATAAATTAGTATGAGTGTTTTTGGGAGTATTGACTTGTGAGGAACAGAGTCAAGCGAATTTGAATTCCTGACATTGAGTTTGAGTGAAATTAAATTGATATATTTTTTATATGAACTATGAAAATAATTTTCAACTAATTATTATAATAAATCATGAATGTTTAGGAAGTTGAAATAATCTATACTTAAGATTTTAATTATGAAATTTAAAAGATATTATAAGCATGAGATATTTTTTTTATTTTAGTCTTTATACTTTATTTTTAATTTTAGTTAACTTCTTATTTTATTTGTTTTCATTTTTTGTTAAGATTTGTGTGTATCATTACTAAAACTCCTCACGAAACTTAAACTCGTCTACTAGGGCAATCTAGGGGTTTAACCACTTGTTACATATGCTAAATGCAACCGTGTCAATCCACATAAGTGATTTAGGATAGTTTAATTTTTAGTTTTTTAGTTTTAACTACTTCTTTTGCTAAGAGACTAGCAAGAAGCTGGTCGGGAGTTGTGATGATTGCTTAAAAAGCACTAAATATACCATGTTTTAATGTCATTTAATTAATAAAATGGTTTTGTATTTGCTTTTTTCTATTATATTTTAAACAAATCTATTTTTTAGATTAATGGGTATATTGTAGTGTTTTGTAGGTATTTTAATATATAAATATTAAAATAAAGAAAAAATACTTTAAGTATGTTTATCATACTTTTTGGAGCTTAAATGAATATCATTTATTTGATATTATCCAAAGTGAAGAAAAGAGATAATGGAAAATAAAAAAAATTGTATCTCGAGGCACAAGGAGGTTTGAACTGGTTAAAAATCTAGTCGTGATCCGATCGTGTCCCGGTAAAAATACAAGTTTTTCTCACATTCTTTTCTATAAATAAGACTCCCCCTGTATACCAAGAAAATAGGCTTCCAATTGGTATTTTCAGCAACTTTCTCTCCCACTTTTCTATAGATTTTATATTTTTAACTTTTAGAATTTATTTAGTTATTCCCTCAATTTTGAGGAAGAACATGTTTATATTTTAGTAGTTTATAGTTTTCGATTCAACAAATTTTGGAGTTCAATTACTATCAGAGTTTTTCCAATCTTAGAATCAACTCTTCAAAGTTCTGTAAGGATATTGTTAAGGTATTAATTATTATTTTTGCAGTCCATATATCTGTGTTGCTTCTTTTGTGTCATTTTTGATTTGTCTGTAATCAATTATGAAATGTGTGGCTGATAGTGAATATGATATAATAATAATGTTGTTATGCTTACAAAATACAGTTTAATGATTTTGAAACTAAAAATAACTGAAAAATAACTAAACATACTCGTGATTTTGAAAATATAAATTTGTTCAAATAATAATAAAATTATACAAATACAAATCTATTTCGACACTATAGTGCATATAAATCATATAATATTTAGTGCTTTTCAAGTACTCATCACAACCGTCAACTAGCTTCTTGCTACTCTCTTAACAAAGATAGCGAAAAACTAAATAAAATTAAACTATTTTAAATCATTTTCGTAGATTGACACGGTTGCTTTTAGCTTATGCAAATAGTCTTTAAACCTCTAGATTACCCTAGTGGACGAGTTCAAGTCGTGTAAGGCTTTCAATGATGATACCCACAAACATCAAAATAAATGCAAAAATTAAAAGAAATAACAAAACAAAAAAGAAAATTAATAAAGTAAACTCAAAATAAAACAACAAAATAAAAAGTAAGAATAAGAATACAAAATTTTTCATACTTCTAATATCTTTAAAGTTCATAATTAAAATCTAAATCATAAGTTAAAATAATAACCTAAAAAATTAGTTGAAAGTCATATGTTCATATTCCACATAAAAAATGCATCAATATTAATTTACCTAATTTCAGTGTTTAGAACCCAAATTCACTTCAACTCTTAACCTCACAAGTAATTATCTTAATATTACATTGATTCTATGGGTTCAAACACTCTATCAAAGTTATATGCAAATAGAGTTTATATAAATAAATGAACTAACGAGCTTGCATATGTTTAAAGAAAAAAAAAGCTTAAAGTAGTGTGTAAAATTTGATATCATGAAAGGAATCAAATGATAAGATTTATAAATAAATCACATACTATTTTCATGCATTAATCAAAATTATCAAGTATATGCCTTTAGAGATGAATGAATGACAATGGCTTCAAGGGGAATTATTTCCTGTCTTTCTTTTATTTTAGTTATTGGTTTTAGGGAACCCCATATGTTTCTTTTTTTGGTGGAAGTTATGCATGAAATAAATAGGTATACACTTTCAATTTCTACTTAAGTCATTCAATTTAAAAAATAAACAATAAGTATATAACACTTTATTAGATATAAAAATCCTTGTATTCAATGAAAAACCTATATAAATTATCTAACAATTTGAATAATCAAGAAGATTGTTTAAAGGAGTAGAAAAATACTATCTCTCAAAATGAAACGATAATGACTAAAAATATTCTCTCAACTATTTGATTCGTAAGTACCAATTTTGAGTCTATCTCAATATCAACGTTTTATCATGAAACACAAATTATCACAAAAACTATCTAATTATTGCATTACTCCGTGATATGTTAAAAAAATTAATCTAACAGTGTAAAGACTTAATCATTTGCTTAAAATTAACTAAAAGATATGATAATTTTGCAATAAAGTTTTTTTAAAATTAAACCTAAAATTTCTACCAATAAAAACAAATAAAAATAAGTGAAAATATAAATAAATAAAGAATTTAAAATTGCTCATATTTATATAATGTAACCTTTTCTACCCCAACTTATAATTTACATTGCCTCCAATGTAACAAATGTAAATTAAAGATAAATAAGAAAAAAAATAGAAAAAAATTATCTATTTGATGAATGTGATTAAGCATAGATGTGGAAAGCTCGATGCATCCATCATTTTAAACAATTTTTTAATCACACAAACTAAATATTGTGTACTTATTATAGAACTTAACAAACAGTTATGAAAATTCAATAATTTTAAATATATTAAACATTGTTCCCATGACAGGAAAATAAACAAATTGAATTAAAAAAAATTACATGAAACAAAAGAAAATAACATGAAACAAACATAATATAAAAAAAATAAAATAACTAAAACAATTAAAATAAATTTCACAAAACAAACTAAAACAAATTACAAATGAAAATAAAAATTCATTAAAATGCAGAGCAAGTTATGAGCTCAACCCTCTATATCATTCAGTCCTTGTTCTTCATGATATTATTGTGATCATTCAGGTGGTGTAGAAATGAAATCATAATCTTAATCTTCAAATTCTCCTAAGTGGCTAGTATCTACTGTGAGATGGTTAAGTTGTAACCAATGCATTTCATAAAACAAATTGTTATAATTTACTTGATCATGATGCTATCAATTTTCAAATGCAACGTGATTTCCATGATAGGCTTGGTATAATTTTCCATGTAAGTCATTCTTTCACATAAATATTGAATTCATCCTTCATTGTTATTCTTGATGAAGAAGTGACTCTTCTTTCCCTTTGGGCAATATTAGTTCCCGAGATGAGTTCATTAAAATATACCATATTTAATAATTGACCAAATTGAAGATGAACTCACCTTTTGAGAAAATCAGCCCCACTTTAAAACATAAAGCAGTAATGAGTTAGGGGAAGAAATAACTCAATCTGTGGTTGTTACCATAAAACTTCATCTTATGGTGAATTATGTTTCCAACATCCATATACATATTAGATATTATAACATACAATGATATTGCCCGCACTTTATCCACAAAGCTATAATGAGTAATGGGCATAAGTTTTGAATAGTTAAAAGACTATCATACGTGGGAAACCTTACCCAAAGATTTAGCTTCAAATCCTCTTGGTTTACCACAAGCAAAACTCCATCAACCCCTTCTACTTCTACACTTTCTATTACCACAACATAATTCACATTACTCAAGTAAGCTTCTTACTTACCCTGGCCTAAATTCATCGAACTAGAATGAACATTAACATCTGACAGCCTAAACGGGACTAGTACATCCACTACTTCAACCATGTTATTGATAACATCGAGAATATTTGCATAAAATTCTTGAACTATAGATTCTATAACAACTTCCGATCTCTTAATGAACCGTCTCCAATCTAAAGCTACTATCACATCAATAATACCCTCAAATTGGACATTTGGTCCTAAATCAAAGTCTATACCTCTCTCTATTATAAAACCTTATTTATTTATGCAACTTTATAAAATCTTAACTTGGCCTCAACACTAGTAAACTTTTCCCTATTATATGCTACATAAGTTCATTTCTCCTTTCCTTTTTCAGTTATACTCCTTTTCATGCCATTCTAAAAATAAATTAAATCTAAATCCAAGAGTTCACAAACAAATCTAGATAAAATAACAACATACTAATTAATCCAACATTTTCTTTATCCTCATTTAATCCAATTTACGATTTGGAACTCTTTTTAATCCAAAATAATCTATAAAAATTTAGAGAATTTATTTTAAGACTTAAATTTAATTTTTTTTATTACTTGTATTATTAAGGAAGATGAATTTAAAGAAAACTCATTTGGGGTTGATGATTTGATGATTTGTTGATCATTTTTCCAAAAATATTCAATGAAATGGGTAAAAAATAGATATGAATGGAATTTTTGTGAAAAATATTTGAAGGATTGTGTAAGAAAGATTTGTTTTTTTAGGGTTATTTGGAATTTAAAAGGAGTGAAAATTTTAGGTTTTGTGAAGAAGATTAGAAAATATGAGAGAAAATGGGTGTGAAATGTGTTTGGGTTGGTATTTGTGAGAAAAATTTATACACGGGCCAGGGTGTCAAAATATTTCATACGGTGACAAGCCTTTTGAAATTCCTTCCAAATTTGATTAGAAACACTAGTACGTAAGTAGGGTAAAATTGATGTTGTTGCGAGCCCAACTCTTTTCTTCACAAAGATATTTTCGTGAGAATCCCATTTTTTTTTAATATTTTAACTAACTAAAAAAAATAAACACAATTACTTAATAGTAAATAACAAAAAGTTTTAAAATTTATAGTTATCCTAATACTAATTAATTTAAATCTTAGTAAAAATAATTATAATTTAGACATTTAAAAATAAAAACAACAAAATAACAAATAACTAAAAAAATAACCACACAAATTTATAATTATAACTATACCTAAATAGTTTAAAAAATAAAAATAACAAACAAATAAAACAATTATAACTATGAAATAAAAATAAATTCAATTAAAGCAAAAACAAGAAAGAGTAATGGGTTACCTCCCATCCATGATCAAATTTATCGTCTTTAGCGAGACGTTGCTTAGAGAATTTCATCATTTAGTAAACTAAATGTCCTCTCATCATTGAGTTCAATTGTTGTTTTGACCACGTAACTATTCTTTGCCTTGCTTCTACACGTGCTCAACTAGTTGGTCAAATTGTACCTCCAAATTTTTGATGGAAGCCTCCAATGAGTTTAACCTTTGATTAGTTTTAGATTGATTGTCTCTACAAACTTAAATGAAAACATTTAAGTTATCCTAAGAGTTGGCTTATTAGGAGGACTCAGAGGCATCTATTGGTGGTATTGTTGGCCTTGTTGATTGGAGCTCTAGGCAAATCGAGGAGTGTTTTATTCATCCACCATGGATTATAAATACTTGCATTGGGGTCGTACTTGGGTCTTGGTTGGTACCCATCCAATGTATTTACCTATTCAGGTCTATCAACTACTTCTCCTTGGTAGGGATAGGTATCAACACCATATCCCAAAGTACTACACAATCCACATTGTTCTCTATTGGTTAAAGCATGTGTAGTGAGAAGCATAACTTGCTTGGTCAATTGTGTAAGTTTCTTTGATACTTCAATACCATAATCTATTTCATGGACTCCAGCCCTTCTCACCCAGGAACTTTTTTGTTGGAAATTAGCACCAACATCTTAAAGAGTTTGTAAGTCTCAATGAAATTCTTTTCACTCATAGCTCCTCCATTAGCATTGTCAATGATGAACTAAAATTATTGTGTCATTCAATCGTAGAAAAATTGATTTTGTAGCTATAAAGGGTAGTTATGATGGGGGCATTAAATGAGGAAGAGTTTGAACCTATCCTAAGACTCGTGCAAAGGTTCTTCCTCCATTTGAGAGAAAGTAGTTATTTTTGCTCTCAATTATGATTTTTTCTCATAGGAATAGAATTTTCCCTGAATTTAATATATGCATCCTCCTAGGTTATTAGGGAACCTGAAAGGAGTCACATCAGCCAAGTCTTGTGCTTGTCTTATTGGTCCTCGATGACTACATCAAGAGTGAATGTTTGGACTGTAGTATACAAGTCCCTAATGAAAGATAGAGAGTCTTCACTAGGTAGTCCTTGAAAAGAAGATAACATGTAAACATGAATATTTCTCAAGTCATAGTTCCTTATAGACTCACCCAATTCGATTGAGATAGTAACAATGCCAAAATTGGCCTTGCATACTTCTTCATAGAAGTATCCTTGGGTCATGGATTTTTTCCCATAATTAAAAGTTCAAATTATGGGTCTAGATTTGGTTCAACTAAAGGCTAGGATGTCAGTATCCAACCTTTTTGATAGTTTTTTGGATATATTAATATTTTTTATGTAAATTGTAAAAGGATACCCTAAGAATCTCCATCTCCCTTAAACAATGAAAACACAAATTTAAATAACCTATTAAGTATATATATATATATGTTACACATAATTTACGATCCGATAATTCATGATACAAACAATAATAATACAAGTTTTATACATAATTACAACAAGTTACTAAGTTGTATTATATAATATATATACATGTTAGTACACAAAAATATCAAACAAAATATTTTACAAAGATAAACTAAAAAATAACAAATAATTGATTTAAAATAAATAAAAAAAGAAGAGAAAGTGCACCATATTTTTAGATTTTAATTTATTTTTTAAAATTTTAAATTCTTACTAGTCATGTGGGTAACCGGGGTTCATTCCTCGTCAACGACACCAATCTCGATATCTTTAGACTTTAAATGTTTTTTTAGAGTTTCAAAAAAATTGGTTTTTTTAATAAATGAAAATCATGAATATTTATAACAAAGTTTGTTTTAAGATTTTTAATAATAAAAATTTAAAAACGCTATTATTCTTCAGCAACGATACAAAAAACTTGATGCATAAATTTTTTATTTGGTAAATAGCTAGAAAATGTTGCATGGATATCTACATGTTTACAATCTGGAAAATGGATAGGTCTTATGCTAAAATCACCTTTATCAGGAAAGACGAGACCTCATCTCCCCACGAAAACCCCTTGGTAATTATGTTGAGGATAGGATCCTACGATGTTTGTCGGATTATGATTGACACTAGGAGTTTTGTTGACTTTTTTCTGTCAATTACAAAGGCCCTAGGTATAAAAGAAAGCGACATGGTTAGGAGAGACCTACCCTTGGTAGGATTTGATAGTAGCACCACCTACACAATTGGAACTGTGGTTTTTCCACGCATTGCATAGGAATCTATAGTGATGGCCAACTTCATGGTAATTGATGTACCAACACACTACAATTCCATCCTCGGTAGACTATGGATATATAAGATAAAAGTAGTTCTATCCATCTTCCACCAAGTCTTCAAATACCCGACTGAGAAGAGCATAATAGAAATAAGAAGAGACTAAGAAAAGGCCATAAACTATTATAATTCCACCACTAAAGGGACCATTCCCAAGTAGTAACCACAGTATGGGCCTTTTCATTAAAGGCCAAGATGTGTATATGTAGTAGAGTTGGTTAGCATAAACGAAATACGAGATCTACCAATGGGGAACTAGGAGGAAGACCACTCTCCAAAGCTGAGCACGAACTTGATAATGGAGGTAAGGGATTACCTATCTCATTTCCTAAAGAAGAATGCCCACGTCTCTTCATGGAGGCCTAAATAAATGCTTAGGATCTATTCTGAGATCATAATCCATAGATTGAATGTTGATCTAGAAGATAGGCCTATCAAGTAAAAGAAGAGGAAGTTCCCTAGATAAAATAATGAGGTAATTAAAAGTCAAGTCAATACCCTCAAAGGGACAGAGTTTTTTAGAGAGGTGAACTACCCTTCTTGGTTGTCAAATATGGTGTTGGTAAAGAAGGATTATGAATCACTATGTATGTGTGTGACCTTCACAAACTTAAATGATGCATTTCCAAAGGATTGTTTTCCCCTCCAAAGCATTGATCAGTTGGTTGATCTCATCGTTGATTTCGACTTGATGAGTTTTTTGGATGTATATTTTGGTTATCATTATATCAGAATGCACCCATAAGTTGAGGAGAAAACATCTTTCATCACTAAGAAAAGGACATTCTAGTACACCAAAATTCCCTTCGGATTGATGAATGAAGATGCCATCTATCATTGCCTCGTTAGTAAGATGTTTATGAACCACTTGGGAAGAAATATTGAGGCATATGTCTACGATATGGTGGTAAAGTCAGCACAATCTGTAAACCACGTCAAGGACTTAGTGGAAATCTTCTCCATAATTTGAAGGTATAAGAGAAGACTTAACCTTAAGAAATGTGTTTTTAGTATTGCTTTAGGAAAATTCTTGGGGTATCTTATATCTACCCGAGGGATAGAGGCCAACTTAGATAAGATACAAGCCTTGGTTAACATGAGGCCTCCTACCAATCTAAAGGGGATTTAGCAGTTGAACAAAATAATAGTGACACTGAACAAATTCATTTCTAAGTGCACAAACAAGTGTTTTCCATTTTTCATAATGGAAAGGAAAAACACATAATGTTTTTGGAATGAAGATTGCGACAAACCCTTTCATGCAATTAAACAATACATTAGTAAACCTTATATCCAAGTCAGCCCTATCTGAGGAGAAACGCTTTATTTATATTTGGCATTGGCCACCAAAACTTATAGTGTCATACTCCTAGCCAAAAGAGACAAGGTCCAACACCCCGTTAATCAGTGCAAAACTACAATTGTACAATATCGTAGTTTTATAGTAAAATGATGATAAGAGTATCGTCTTTAGGGATTGGTAACTTACTTTTGACAAATACTAAAATTATTCTAATCTCAATTTTATCTAGAGAAGTCACTAGGGTTGTTGTAATTGGAAATTAAAATAAAATTATTTTAAAGAAAATGCGCAAAAGAAAAGAAAGATGTTCAAAGATCAAATTAATGGGAAGAAAAATTCTAGGAAATCGACTTCATCTAATCCCTCACTATGCTTTACTCATCTAGCTAATTGAATTTAATTCTCTTTGTTTGTTAGCAATCTCGAAAAAACATCAAAATGCCTCTTTCGACAGTCAATTGGAAACATTCTTGTTCAACAATTTACACAAGAATATGCAATTTAATAAAGTAAGAAAGTATCAAGACCAATGATTTTAATACTACACAGGTTCATACAACTTTTTAGATCTCTATATTTACTTATGCCAAAATAGTCTAGACCTATCCTATAATATCCTCTTTCAATAGTAAATCACAAGATCAAAATCATCTAATTAATGGCCGGTTAATTAGAAGATATAAGCTTATAATAAATCAGACAAAAATGAAGAGAAATAATTCAAATTAACATGGAAAAGCAAGCATAATTCGAAATTAGATTACATTGTTTTCCTAGAATAATAAAAATTTAGTTCATGCTAAAAATTAAATTTAACATAAATGAATTCACCATAATTTTTTTGAGAAGAATTGAAAGGAAAATCAACACTCCTAAATTTGCTTCAGTGTTCCTCCATCCAGCCTTTTTCTCTCGAACATTTCCCTCTGCTTTTTCTTTCCTCTATTTTAGCCATTTTATGCTACATTTTTTTTCCTTAGAGCCTCCTCTCTTTTCTTTCTGTTTTAGTGCCTCTATTTAAGTTTTTTTTCTCTTTAGCATTTTAGCATTTTTTTTCTCGAGCTTTTGTGCGTGCCTCTTTGTCTTTTTGTTTTTATGTTTTCAACTTTCCTTTTGTTTCCATATTTTTCTATTTTTTTAGCTTTCATTTTTTTTCAATAAATCTTCATTTAAATTTGAGAGTCCTTAAATGATATGCTTCTAAAATCTTGGATCTTTTTTTTCTTTAAATATGCAATAAAATTTAAATAACAAAAAATGGAGTCTAAATCAATAAAAAACAAATAAAATTAGACTAAAGTTTAAAGTTGAGAAGTGATCGATTATGCCAAATTATGCAAGTCATCAAACACTTATCTTCTACTTTATTATTTCTTTGGCAATTGTTTGGAGCTGTAGGGGTGGACCCAGTTTCTTTTGATGGTGACCTTTCAATTTCTCTTCCACTCCTAAGTGTAATGGCCTTGCATTGTTCCTTTGGATTCACTTCTGTATTACTACGAAAATTTCCTCTTTGTTGGACATTGATGGTTGTGGCTAGTTGCCCAATTTGCACTTTAAGATTTTTCATAGTGACTCCTTTATTACTACAATAAGTCTCAATGTTATCCAACCGTGAATCACTCTTTTTAAATCTCTTGTTTTGGTCTCCTTAACAAAGGAAACAATGGCATCCTTAAGTCACATATTTTTCTTGCTTGGTTAAGTATCAAACCATAGAGGAGGTTGTAGCACATTCTTTGTGTTTTCATAAGAAAAATTCTCATGATTTCGAAGCCCTGGATGCTAATAATTTGGAATAGGATTACCACGATAATTGTAGTTTTGATTTTTGATGTATTGAACATGTTCTTGACTTGCTTCATTCATCAAAACTATCATACTTGAAGTTGCAACATAATCTACACTTTGTGGTATTCTTTGGGTTGTCAAGGTTGAAACCTGATGAGATAGAGAAATAACTTTAGCTAAAAGAGTAGCAAATGGCTCCAATTCATGAATCCTAACAACTTTCTTAGCCATAGATCTTTCAGTTGACCATTGATAATTGTTTGAGGCCATTTATTCCAAAAGAGAAGTAGCACCCTCACTATCTTTGGCTTCAAAGTTCCACCAGAAGCAACATCAACTATAGTTCTAGTTTTCCTATTTAACCCATTATAGAACATCTAAACTTGCAACCAATCCAGCAATCCATGTTGAGGGCAACACTGAATCAAATCTTTATACCTTTCCCATACTTCATATAGTGTCTCAAAATCATTTTTCCCGAATTGATTAATGTCACTCCTTAGTTGGGCTATTTTGTAAGTCAAAAGAATTTAGTAAGAGACTTTTCTACCAAGTACTGCTGATGAGTGCTTAAAAAGCACTAAAATTATCATGACTTTATGTACTTTAATTGATTAAAAAGATTTATATTTATATGATTTTATCATATTTTTATTTATATTTGTCTTTCTAGAATCATGGGTATTTTTTATTGTTTTTTAGGTATTTCTACTTCAAAAAAATAATTTAAAGACTCGAAAAAATACTAGAGGCAATACATCACATATATATTGAGAAAATAAATGAGGAAAAATAAAAAAAGATGAAAAATTGGAAAAAATTGCGCACACATCCGCATCGACCAACGTGCGTAGCATGCCATACCGCATCGAGAAATATGCACAGTGTGCCATTGCATGTCGAGCATCACCCGAACAATAAAGAACGTGCACATGCATCTACACACACGGCCTAAGCAACACGAAACTCGCATGCGCATCTGCACCTATCTATGCGCATATGCTTGAACCCGTGCAAGCCACTGCACCCATCTACACCCAGTCGCGCCCCAACATGCTAAATTAGTGCATGTCTTTGCCTGCATCAGCATTAACATCAACATTTGTCCATTCTACATCAACGTTGACATCAACATCAATATATTACGTGTTTTCCCATTTTCTTTTATCATTTTCTCACCCATAAATACTTCATCTCCTCCATTACACCAAAAACACACTTCAAATACATTTTATTAGCTTTTCTTGGTTTTTAGTTTTAAAGTTCTACTCTTTTTGAGAAGAACTAGCTATGTTTTTTGTAAATTTCTAGCTTTTTGATTCAATAAATGAAAATGAAAATTCGTTTGGAGAGCAACAAAATGAACATCAAAGTGCTGTAACTTTTTACAGTTATTTTTTATGTTTTATTCTTATATGTTATATTTAATTTATATTTTTGATTCAAATTTCTATATTATTTATACATAATATTCTATATCTTTCTATTTTCTATATTAATTATTAATATAGATTCTATCTTATCTATATTAAATGTGTAGATATAGAAAAAATAAAAAAAAACTTTTTGATTTTGTCCCAAGGAACCCTTTCATTTCCACGGCTTGGCCTGGGCAGGCCCAGCCGGGCTTCTTTTGTTCTAATAAATCAGAATAAAAATATAATTAAATTTAATATTACTAGTTGTTTGTAAACATGATATAAAAATAACGTTGTTTGTTTTTATTCAAGATTTTATATTAAGAATGTTAGAGAGAAATTTATTATTTTTCATTAGAAACTTAAATCTAAAAAATTAGAGTAGTGTTATTTTATTTGTTGGTACAATCTCCCGGTAGTTAGAGTGAAACTCTAATTGAAAAGTTTTTATAAGAATTATTATTCGAAAATATATTAAGAACATATTTTCTATAATGGTTTTAAAACTTGAAAGTTAGTACTCAGATAATTAGATTCTTAGGTTTAATTTAGACACCTTGAATAGAGTTTAAACAGTCTAACCCTATCAAAGGTGGCATTGAAATGGTTTATTTTTAATCTCTTAGAGAAAAAGGAATTAATTTAATTAACCAAATTAGTTATTATCCCCACCTATAGATGTGTATTGATTTGTTTAATTACCAAAGAATATCTAACCCCACCAAAGGTAGTATTCATATAAATATAAGAGAATCAATAAATATCAATTTATATATTTAATAACCTAAATAATATGAGCAAGCATAATAAACTTAGTTATTATATCCATAAATACTTCACTGTTATAAATGATAAAATTTTGCATAAATGTTTATTGAATTCATATCTATGTTTATTTTTATGTTATTAGATTAGAAAAAACACAAAATCCCAAAATATTATGACATAATGTTTAGGATTTAATTTCATTTTGAAAAGTTTGAATAATAAATTAAAAACTACATATATTCCTTCCTTAGGTCGACTTTGAGAGTATACTTATCATTTTCTATGAAATGATTCGTGCACTTGCAAGAGTTTTACAAATATAAAACTAAAGTATTTACAAGATCGACGATGCCAGTTTTGCTTATCAAGTTTTTGGAGCCATTACAAGAGAATGAATAACATTTTTTAAATTTTTTATCAAAATTTTAAAAAACATTTTGCATTGTAAATAATTGTGATTTTTTTTATTTTGTGTTCGAAAATAAATAATTTTTTTTAAATAAAAAAATATTTTAAAAAAATTAAATAAAATAAAAAAAACGAAAAACAAATTTTAAATTGTTTTTATATAAAAAATAACTTTAATTTATTTTAAAAAAATCTAGAAAATAAAATAAAAATTTAATTTAAAACAAATTTACTTTTATTTATTAAAAAAAATTGAAAATTAAGATGAGAAAAAAAGTGTGTAATAGTATGAAAAATAAAGATTTAAGAGAGTTTTGTCTATGAGACTAGTTTTTGGAAGGCTTTTTGCCACTAGTCTTTTCTTATAACGTTGTTCTTTCTAGGATGATGGTTTTTAAGAAGATTTTGTCACATCATTCTTTCCTGGGAACAATCTTGGTTAATACAGATTATGTTATTTAACTTAAGGTTTAACTTGTTTTTATAGTATTTTTATATTAAATATTATGTAAATTGTCTCTAAATTTTTGTTTAGTTATTTTATTATTTTTCTTGACAGTTGTTTTAAATTTACGCTTTCAATAGTCTATGTGTGTTAGGAGATCCTTAGTAAACCCTTTTACACTATATATAGATAATATTCATAAATTTAAACAACTCTCTATAAGGTTGGATTCTAACTCTCAACCTATTTTTGAGCCAAACACAGAACCAAGCCTTAATCCTTTACCGGAACCAAAAGAAATAGGAGAAAACCCACATATTAGGGAAACCACCATGAAGGAGTTTGAAAGACCAATAATTGGCACGAAAATTGCTGCTATCCAGCTGGGTGAGGCTTCTTGGAATTATGAACTAAAAAATATTCACTTTTATATGCTTCCTTTCTTTTATGGGTTATCTAATGAAGATTATTTTTCCTCCATTAGGGACTTCTATGCCACAATCCAAACCTTCTCCCTTGGTATTATAAATGAGGATAAACTTAGAATGAGATGTTTCCCCTACACCTTGAAGGACAAGGCCAAATCTTGGTTGATGTCACTCCCTTCAGGTTCTCTAATGACATGGGATAACATTTACAAACAATTCATAGGAAAATTCTATTCCCATAAAAAAATATCAGAGTTGAGAGGAAATATTGCTACTTTCTCTCAGATGGAAGAAGAACCATTCCATGAAGCTTGGGATAGGTTCAAAATGTTTCTCACTCAATGCCCCTATCACAACTTTCTCTTGCAATTGCAGAACCAATTCTTTTACGATAGACTTACGCAATAATGCCAGTTCATTGTTGACAATGTTGCCGGAGGAGAAAAGACTACCTTAGAGATGTACAACCTCTTTGAGATGTTGGGTGTTAATTCCCAACAGAAAATCTCATGAGTGAGAAAAGTTGGAGTTCATGAAATTGATTCCACCGATAAAGTTCAACAACAACTTGTTCAATTGACCAAGCAAATTTCCCTTCTTATTACACAAAATAACACCAACAATGAACATTATGGTTTGTGGAGTAACATGGGACATGGTACTGAAGCCTGTACATATCAAGGAGAAGTAGTAGTTGGACATGAACAAGTTAATGTATTGGGAGCATATCAACATAGACCAAGATTCGATCCCAATTCAAATACCTATAATCCTGGGTGGAGAAATCATCTCTCCTAGAGGCAAAACAACCCTCCTTTTTTCCAAAGCTCAAATTAGCCAGGCGAGCAATTCCACCAGCTCATTCCAAGAAGCATTCCCAGTAAATCAACCTTGGAGGACAACGGTTGTACTTTGTGGAAACTTATTTCAAAAAGGTGGAAGTTCAAGTGGAACAGTTAGTTGGGCATTTACAAAAACAAAGCAAATACTAATTAAATGGTAAAATGAGATCAAATAAATTCAATGAAGAGGAGACATTGAGTTTGTCATTCTCCAATGTCCAAGCAACATCTTACTAGAAGAGGATAAATTTTAATCTTAAGTGGGAGGTCACCCATTATTGTATTTTCCTTTGTTTTAGTTTATTTTTTAAGAATGTGTGTAATAAAATTCAAATGAAATAATAAAAATTCGTTTGTTTCAAAAATTGTGTTCATTCTTTAAATTTAGCATAAAAACACTTAACTTAGATTTTCTCTTAACTTAATTAATTTAGATTTTCACTCTAAAAAAATAAAATAAAAAATAAAAAAATTAGGTTCCTACATCTTTCTGTTTTAAGCCTATATATTTTATCAAGTAAGAAATATTTCTTAGAGGCTTCTACTATTTTTTAGGAGCTAAATGTTGATACATAAGAGTAGGATGATCAATTTCAACTACAAATAGCCATGAGAGATGATGAAGATAGGTAGAAAACGTTGAAAGACTATGCAATGCCAATCATTGGCAATGTAACTTCCGGCATACAATTACAAGAGGCTACAAGGAATGAATTGAAAAAGATTCATTATTATTTGTTGCCTTCCTTTTACAGTGTCCCTAATGAAGACCCTTTGCATTTCATTCAATAATTCTATGCTATTGTCCAAACCTTTCCACTGTAGGCAATTAATGAAGATCAACTTAGGATAAGGTGTTTTCCTTACACCCTCAAGGATAAAGCTTGGTTATGGTTCATTACTCTACTTTTTAATTCTCCAACAACTTGGGAGGCAGTTTATGAAATGTTTATGGGTAGGTTCTATTCCTATTAAAAGACTTCTGATATAAGGACGAAGATAACAATGTTTTCTCAAATGGATGAAGAGCCCTTTCATGAAGCTTGGGAATGATTCAAACTACTTTTCATTCAATGTCATCATTATAGCTTTCCATTACAGCTACAAAACCAATTCTTTTATGATGGATTGACATTACAGAGTCAACACACGGTTGATAATGCTACTAGAGGTGCTATGGGAGAAAAGACCACAGAGGAAGCTTATAATCTTTATGAGCTATTGGGTTCTAATTCCCAACAAAGAAGTACTAGAAGGAGAGTAGGAATCAATGAAGTTGGCTTCGATAATGATATAACCTTGCAACTTGCTGAATTGACTAAGCAAGTGCAACTTTTCACTACCCACCAAATGCCAAATCAAGAGGTGTGTGAAAGTGTGTTTTTCAATTGGGCATGATGCTTGTAATTGTTTATCTACTTATGATTCTAGTGTGGATGCCATGGAGGAAGTCAAATCCTTTCAAAGGTATCATCCAAACACCTATAATCACCCTAACCATCATTGGACAAAAAACAATTACCAAGCCTACACCCAATGTCAAACACTAAGGCCAAAAAAAAGACCATCCTTACTCACCAAGTCAATAAGCCAACCTTAGAAGATATCTTGAATGCTTTTATTCAAGTTAGTCACAACAAAAAATTGATGAATAATCAAAGGTTTCCATGGAGGCTTCGGTTAAAAGGATTGAATCTAAAGTTGGAAAACTACCTGAACAAATGCAAAACAAAGAACTAGGAAAGTTTCCTAGTCAACCAGAACAAGAAAAGGATGTAAGAACCTTTCGAAATGGTAAGGTAGTCAATACCAATTTACCTAAAATATCTAAAGATCTACCTTGTAGCTCTAGTAACAAAGAAGGTGATATTCTAGTCTTGCAAAAAGGAGAGACAATGTTAAACTTAACAAGCCATTTGAAAAACTCAATAGGGAGTCATCTAACATCCCCAAAATTCAAAAGACAACAAAACCACACCAGTTGCAAGTACCTTTTCCACACTGGCTGAAAGAATCCAAACAAGATAAGAAATTCTATGATCTTTTTAATATGCTTTCTAAAGTAAATATTAATTTACCATTATTAGAAATGGTCATGAATATGACCTCCTATGCTAAGTTTTTCAGAGAGTTGAACACTAAGAAAAGGAGGTATGAACTGAATGAGTGAGTACTAGTATCATAAATTTCTAGCACTGTGCTTCAACATAAACTTCCCCCTAAGTTGAAAGACCTTCGAAGTTTTATCATAAACATAACTATGAGGGATAGGAAGGTTGCTAAAGTAATGCTTGATTTAGGTGCTTGTATAAACTTGATGCCCTACTCTATATTCTTACAACTTGATTTAGGAGATTTTAAACCCATAACTATGTCCCTTCGAATTGTAGATAGATTTCTTAAGTATCCAAAGGGAATAGTTGAGGATGTGCTGATACAGGTGGACAAACTGATAATACCTATTGACTTTGTGGTTCTAGATATGCAAGAAAATATAACTTTAGATAGAGAGCACACAATACTGTTTGGTATACCATTTATGGTAACTACTAAGACTATTATGGATGTCCAAGATGGAAATTTAACAATGAGAGTCTTATAAGAGACTTTTCATTTTAAAGTTTTTGATTCTTCACTTTTTCCTTCAATTTCTATCATTGATGAAATATTTGATGTTGACCCTTTTGGATAATCTTGTCCAAAGCACCTTTTCCCGAACCAGAATAGAAGACATGCTTGAAACTGTTCTTACACCTGAAGAGGTCGAAGAAGATTTAGATGAGAAAATTTAGGGGTACCTTGAATGACTAGACAATGATGAACTAATGACAAAATTTAAAGCACTTTTAAATCTACTCAGTTCTCCATCTAGTAAAGAGGCCAATCCATCTAAACTTGAACTCAAAGACTTAACTAAGCACTTAAAATATGTGTTTTTGGGAGAATAAGAAACTTATCTAGTAATAATTTCTTCAACCTTGACCAAAACCCAAGAAAAAAAACTTATAAAAGTGCTTAAGTAGTTTAAGAAAGATATAGGTTGAAGTATCAGGGATATAAGAGGCATTAGTCCTACGATGTGTATGCATAAGACCAACTTAGAGGATAATGTTAAACCTGTACGAGAGACCCAAAGACGACTAAACCCAAACATGCATGAGGTAGTTAAGAAAGAAATTCTTAAATTGTTAGAAGAATAAATTATCTATCCTATTGCCGATAGTAAGTGGGTTAGTTTGGGGCATATGATACCTAGGAAATCTGGGATAACAGTTGTTAAAAATGACAAAAGTGAATTAGTGCCCACTAGAATAATCACTGGATGAAGAATGTGCATAGATTTTAGGAAACTGAATTTATATACTAAAAAGGATCACTTTCCTCTTCCATTCATTGGTCAAATGTTGGAAATATTAGCAGGGCACAAATTTTACTGTTTTCTTTTTTTGCATTATTAGATTAATTTCTAAAAATATATCATGAAGTAATATGATAATTAGTATGTTTGTGTCATAACTAATATTTTATGATAAAATGTTGAAATGAAATGAACCTAAAATCAGTGTTTATGAATCAAATACTAGAGACTACCCTTGTGAGATATTATTTGTGCCTTAATTTTCTTTATTCTGAGTGAAATATTTTCTTTCTACTCAAAACACTTATTCTATTTATTCAAAATTTTAGATGATCTCTATAGGTATTAGCATTGAATGTATGAATTTTCTCATCTTAATAGAGTGTTGTATATTTATTTTCTTTTGCTTAGATTAAATGATTTAAGTAGAAATTGATAGTATATGCGTTTATCTCATTCATGCATGACTTATACCAAAAATAGACATATCTGGGGTTACCTAAACTAAAATTAAACAGAAAAGCCATAAAATTACCCATTCACCAAAATCCTACAAAAATGTACAATCTGTACATGGGTTTATAATTTTTTTTTGAAAAATCTCAAAAAAGAAAAGAAAAGATATAGAGAAATAAATAATATATAGTATAATCTACATACTATGACCCACATAGCCTACAAAATTATGAGAAAATGCTAATTATCAAAGAAAGTTATAGGAAGTAAATCCATAAAAATTCATTGCACTTTCTTCATTTCTATAAGGTAGATATCTTGAGATTTTTAATTAATGAGATTGATTGATGCATGAAAATAATATATTTTGAGCTTTTCTTCTTTTATTAGTATGCAGACTTATCAGTTCATTTCTAGAAATAAATTCTATTCACATACGCCTTAGTATGAGTGCTTGAACCCATAGGATTCAATGAATTGAGAGTATCAACTTGCCATGAGTAAAGTTAAATCGAATTCAGATTCCTAACACTGAAATTGGGTAAAGTAAAAATGAAACATTTTTTATTAAAATATGAAAATGATTTTCAACTAATTATTATAATAAATCATGAATGTTTAGGAAGTTGAAATAATCTATGCTTGGGGATTTTAATTATGAAATTTAAAAGAGATTATAAACATGATATATTTTTGTATTTTATTTAATATTTTTACTTTATTTTAAATTTTAGTTGACTTCTTATTATATTTGTTTTTATTTTGTTTCATTTAATTTAATGTTTGTAGGTATCATTACTAAAAACTCTCACAAGGCTCAAACTCATCCACTAGGATAACCTATGGGTTAAAAGGCTTGTTGCATAAGCTAATTACAACTGTGTCAATCTACAGAAGTGATTTAAGATAGTTAAATTTTAGTTTTATCGCTTCTCTTGCTAAGGGACTAGTAAGAAGCTGGTTAGAGGTTGTGAAGAGTGCTTAAAAAGCAATAAAATTACCATGTTTTTATGTACTTTAATTGATTAAAAATATTTATATTTATATGATTTTATCATATTTTTATATATATTTGTCTTTCGGAATAACAAGTATTTTTATTATTTTTCAAGTATTTTCCTTTAAAAAAAAAATAACTTAAAGACTTAAAGAAAAATACTAGAGGCAATACATCACATATATATGAAGAAAATAAATGAAGAAAAGTCAAAAAGATGAAAAATTGGACAAAATAGGTCAAAAAAATAAAAAGATGTCAAAAAGGCCAAAATAACGCACACAACCTCCAACTCGCACCGACCAACGAGCGCAATGCACCATACCGTACTGACAAAGACGCACAATGTGCCACATCACGCCAAGCATCACCTAAAAAATATCAAACATGCGCACACATTTGATTGCACCACTTGAACAACACCGAACTAGCACCCACATCTATGTACATCTGCTCGAGCCTGTGTGCGCCACTGCACCCAACCGTACGCCAACATGCCAAATTCATGTACGCTAATGCCTACATCAGTGCATATCCATTCTAAATCAACACTGATGTTAGCATCCGTCTATTATGCCTTTTTCCCATTTTTTACCATTTCCCCACATTTTACCCTTTTTCTCACCTATAAATACCCCCTCTCCCCCATTACACCAAAAATACACTTCAAATATATTTTCTTAGCTTTTTATTTCTTTATTTTCCTTAGTTTCTAGTTTTAAAGTTCTCTTTTTGAGAAGAACTAACTATGTTTTTTGTAAATTTCTAGCTTTTTGATTCAATAAATGGAAATGAAAATCCGTTTGGAAGTTTCTGAGCAACAGAATGAACATCAAAGTGCTGTAAGTTTTTATAGTTATTTTTTATGTTTTATTCTTATATGTTATATTTAATTTATCTGTAATTAAATTTAATATTACTGGTTGTTTGTAAACATGATATAATAATAACGTTGTTATGCTTGCGAAATATAAAATAGGTAAAAATCTCTATATAATGAATTGATTTTGTTTTTATTCAAGATTTTATATTAAGAATGTTAGAGAGAAATATATTAATTTTAATTACAAACTTAAATTTGAAAAATTAGATTTTAAGGTTTAGTTATGCGGTCCGATTTAGAGTAGTGCTCTTTTATTTATTGGTACAATTGCCCGGTAGTTAGAGTGAAGCTCTAATTCAAAAGTTTTTATAAGAATTATTATTCGAAAATATATTCTATAATAGTTTTAAAACTTGAAAGTTAGTACTCAGATAATTAGATTCTTAAGTTTAATTTGAACACCTTGAATAAAGTTTAAACAGTTTAACCCTACCAAAAGTGGCATTTAAATGGTTAATTTTCAATCTCTTAGAAAAAAAGGAATTAATTTAATGAACCAAATTAGTTATTGACCACACCCATAGATGTTAATTAATTTGTTTAATTAAAAAATAATATCTAACCCCACCAAAGTGGTATTCATATAACAAGAAGATAATCAATAAATATCAATTTATATATTTAATAACCTAAATAATATGAGCAAACATAATAAACTTAGTTATTATATCCATAAATACTCCATTGTTATAAATGATAAAATTTTGCATAAATGTTTATTGAATTCATATCTATGTTTATTTTTATGTTATTAGATTAGAAAAAACACAAAACGCCAAAATATCATGACAAGATGTTTAGGATTTAATTTCGTTTTTAAAAGTTTGAATAATAAATTAAAAACTGCATATATAATACTTCCTTAGGTTAAACTTGAGAGTATACTTATCATTTTTTATAAATGATTCGTGCACCTGCAAGAGTTTTACAAATATAAAACCAAAGTATTTGCAAGATCAACGAAGCCAGTTTTGCTCATCACTTGGCAACTTGTGATGCTTCCTAGTTGAAGAGATTATAGCCAACCTCTAGCTTTGTCCCTCAATGAAAAAGAAAAAAAATCTCCAATTAATGGTGTCTTTATTAATACCATTCGTTTTTATAGTGTCTTAAATCTCCAAGAACATCACTAAATGAATATTGGGATCATCATGTGGCAATCCACTAAATTACATTTGTTGCACCATACTTATCAACGCTAGTTATGCTCAAAATTATTGGCATTAATGATCTAGCATCTTACACTTGAATAATTGTCATTCACAACTGGCCTTACATAATCCTTCAAGGTACGTTGTTGTGCATTATGTTCTCCTTCAGCCATGGCTACTACTTTCTTCTTTCTTTGTGATCTAAAATTTCTTTCAGTCACATCCAACGTTAAAAACACACCTAGAGAAAAATAAAAGCATATAAATATAAATAAATGAAATAAAATACATTAAAACCAAGATTACTTTGTATCAATATTCAAACAAATAAGAAGAAATGTATCCCTGACAATGGTGCCAAAAACTTGATCGGTGCAAAATTATAAGTGCACATTAGCATAGTTTTATACTAAAGTGATGAGAAGAGTATTGTCCTTAGGTATTTGTAACTTACTTTTGACAAATAACAAAATTATGTTAATCTCGATTTTATCTAGAGAAGTCATTAAGGTTGTTGTAATTGGAATTTAAAATAAAATTAATTTAAAGAAAATGCACAAAAGAAAAGAAAGATGTTGTTCAAAGATCAAATTAAGGGGAATAAAACTTCTAGAAAATTGATTTCACCTAATCCCTCACTATGCTTTACTCATACTGGTAATTGAATTTAATTCTCTCTGTTAGCTAGCAATTTCCAAAAAACAACCAAAAACCTCTTTTGATAGTCAATTTGAAACATTCTTGTTCATTAATTTACAAAAGGATATGCAATTTAATAAAGCAAGAAAGCATCAAGATCAATGATTTTAATACTAAATAGGTTCATACATGTCTTTTGATCTCTATATTTACCTATGTCAAAATATTCAAGACCTTTCCTATAATTCCCTCTTTCGACAGCAAATCATAAGATCAAAATGATCTAATTAACTACTAGTTAACTAGAAGTAATAAACTAAGAATAAATCAGACAAACATGAAGAGAAATAATTCAAATTAACATGGGAAAAAAACATAGTTCAGAATTAGATTTCATCTTTTCCTAGAATAAAGAAAATTCAGTTCATGCTAAAAATTAAATTCAACATAAACAAATTCACCATTATTTTTTTTGAAAAGAATTGAAAGGAAAATCAATGCTCCCAAATTTGCTTTAGTGTTCCTCCATCTAGCCTTTTTCTCTCTAGCGTTTTCCCTTGCTTTCGATTTCCTATGTTTTGGCTCTTTTTTGCCACCATGCCTACCCTCTTTTCTTTATGTTTCAGCGCTTCTATTTAAGATTTGTTTCTCCAGCTTTTTAGCATTTTTTCTCCAACTTTTATGTGTGCCTCTCTGTCTTTCTATTTTTCTATTTTCAGGTTTCCTTTTGTTTCCATATTTTTTTTAGCTTGTGTTTTTTCAATAAATCTTCATTTAAATTTTTTTTTCAATAAATATTCATTTAAATTTTTTTAACATTTATTTACTCATTTTTTCTCTCCATCCTCATTTATAAATACCCCCTTCCCTTCATTTCAAAACACACCTTCAAAACACTCTTTTCTCTTCTTTCTTTCTCTCATTTCTTAGTTTTTAAGCTTTTCTTAGTTTCTTTCTTATGTTTCTAAGCTTTTCCTAGTTTGTTTCTTAGTTTTTAGTTAATTTCTCTTAGTTTTAGAGTTCTTCTCTTTTTGAGAGGAACTTGTAATGTTTTTGTAATTTATTAGCTTTTTGATTCAATAAATGGGAGTGCAAATTCCGCTTGGAGGTTTTCGAGCAACGGGAATAGCGTCGAAGTTCTGTAAGGATTTTATTTTCTTTACAGTTATTTTTTATGCTTTATTCTTACATGTTATATTTAATTTGTCTGTGATTAAATTTAACTGTGCTGGCTATTTATAATCATGATGTAATAATAACGTTGTTATGCTTGCGAAATATTAAATAGGTAAAAAATTCAAAAATGAATTGATTTTATTTTTATTCAAGATTTTATATTAAGAATGTTAGAGAGAAATATATTATTTTTCATTATAAACTTAAATATGAAAATTAGATTTTAAGGTTTAGTTATCCGGTCTAATTTAGAGTAGTGTTCTTTTATTTGTTGGTACAATCGCCCGGTAGTTAGAGTGAAACTCTATTTCAAAAGTTTTTATAAGAATTATTATGTGAAAATGTATTGACAACATGTTTTCAATAGTGGTTTTAAAACTTGAAAGTTAGTACTCGGATAATTAAATTCTTATGTTTAATTTGGACACCTTGAATAAAGTTTAAACTATCTAACCCCACCAAAGGTGGCATTTGAATGGTTCATTTTCAATCTCTTAGAAAAAGGAAATAATTTAATTAACCAAATTAGTTATCAACCCCACCCATAGGTGTTAATTGATTTGTTTAGTTAACAAAGAATATCTAACCCCACCAAAGGTGGTATTTATATAAAAAAGAGAGAATAAATAAAATATCAATTTATATCTTTAATAACCTAGATAATATGAGCAAACATAATTAATTTAGTTATTATATCCATAAATACTCCACTAATATAAATGATAAAATTTGCATAAATATTTATTGAATCTGTATTTATATTTATTTTTAGATAAATATTTATTGAATTTGTATCTATATTTATTTTTATGTTATTAGATTATATTTAATTAATCTGTATATATGTTTATTTTTATGTTATTAGATTAGGAACACAAAAACCAAACTATCGTGACAAGATGTTTAGGATTTAATTTCGTTTTTAAATAGTAAAATAAAATTACCGTTCATAAATAGTAAAAAAAATTAAAAAAATTAAAAAATTAAAAAATTAAAAAATTAAAAAAAATTAAAATTTCAAAAATTTTAAGTTAATAAGAAATAATATAACGTGAATAGTAAAATAAAATTACCGGTCAAAAAAATTGCTTGAATTTATGCATAATTTACTAAATAGCATGAAAAGTAAAAATCTAAGGGAGTTCTGTCTAGGAGACTAGTTCTTGGAAGCCTTTGTGCCACTAGTCTTTCCTAGGAACGTTGTTTTGGCTAGGAGAATGGTTTTTAAGGAGCCGTTGCACCACCATTCTTTCCTGGGAGCACTCTTGGTTAATACTGATTATGTTATTTAAAAAAAAATAGAATAAAAAAATAAATAAAAATTTTAACTAGTTTTGTTTAGTGTTTTGTATTAAATACCATGTAAATTTTCTCTAAATTTTTTATTTTGTTGACAAGAGTTTTTAATTTACGTTTACAATAGTCTATGCGTGGTAGGAGATCCTTAGGAAACCCCCTTACACCATATGTAAATAATATTCATAAATTTAAACAAGTGTCAACAAAACTGGATTCCACCCATCAACCTGTTTTTGAGCCAAACATAGAACCAAGTCTTAATCCTTTACTAGAACCGAAAGAAATGGAAGAAAACCAACATGTTAGGGAAACCACTATGAAGGAGTTTGCAAGACCGGTGATTGGCATGACAACTGCCGCTATCCAGTTGGGTGAGGCTGCTCGGAATTATGACCTAAAAAATATTCATTTTTCTATGCTTCCTTCCTTTTATGGGCTACCTAATGAAGATTCTCTTTCCTTCATGAGAGATTTCTATGCTACGGTCCAAACATTCCCCCTCGATATTCTAAACGAGGATCAACTTAGAATGAGATGTTTCCCCTACACCTTAAAGGATAAGGCCAAAGCTTGGTTGATGTCACTTCCCCCAGGTTCTCTGATGACATGGGGTAACATTTACAATAAATTCATGGGAAAATTCTATTCCCACCAAAAAACATCAGAGTTGAGAGGAAAGATTGCTACTTTCTCTCAGATGGAAGGAGAACCATTCCATGAAGCTTGGGATAGGTTCAAAATGTTTCTCACTCAATGTCCCCATCACAGCTTTCCCCTGCAGTTGCAGAACCAATTCTTTTACGATGGACTCACACAACAATGTCAGTTCATTGTCGACAACGCTGCAGGAGGAGCAATAGGAGAAAAGACTGCCTCAGAGACGTATAACCTCTTTGAGATGTTGGGTGCTAATTCCCAACAGAAAAGCTCCCGAGTGAGAAAAGCTGGAGTTCATGAAATCGACTCCAGTAATGAAGTTCAACAACAACTTGTTCAACTGACCAAGCAAGTTGCCCTTCTCACTACACAAACCAACACCAATAATGAACAATATGGTTTGTATAGCAACATGGGACATGGTACTGAAGCCTGTCCATATCAAGGAGAAACAACAACTGGACCTGAACAGGTTAATGTGTTGGGAGCATATCAACAGAGACCAAGGTTTGACCTCAATTCAAATACCTATAATCCTGTGTAAAGAAGTCATCCAAATTTCTCCTAGAGGCAAAACAACCCTCCTTTCACTCAAAGCTCAAACCAGGCAGGCCAGCAATTCCACACACCTATTCCAAGAAGCATTCCCAATAAACCAACCCTGGAGGACAACTTGAATTCTTTTATTCAAGTTTGTAGGGATAACCAATCTAAAACCAATCAACGGTTGGACTCTGTGGAAGCTTCTATCAAAAAGGTGGAAGTTCAAGTAGAACAGTTAGTTGAACATTTGCAAAAACAAAGCAAAGACTAATTTGATAGTCAAATGAATTCAATGAAGAGGAGACATTGAGTTTTTCATTCTGCAATCTCCAAGCAACATCTTACTAGAAGACGATAAATTTTAGTCCTACATGGGAGGTCACCCATTATTGTATTTTCCTTTGTTTTAGTTTGCGTGTAATAAAATTCAAATGAAATAAATTCGTTTGTTTCAAAAATTGTGTCCATTCGTTAAAATTAAAAAAAATAAAAAAATAAAAAAATAAAAAAATTTAGGTTCCTTGCACCTTTTTGCTTTAAGCCTTTACGTTTTATCAAGTTATAAATATTTCTTAGAGATATCTACTATTGTTTTTTAAGAGCAAAATGTTGATACACAATAGGAGGAGGATCATTTTCAACTACAAACAACCATGGGAGATGCTGAAGATAGGCGAAAAAAGATGAAAGACTATACAATGCCAATCATTGGCAATGTAACTTCCGGCATCCAATTACAAGAGGCTGCAAGGAATTATGAATTGAAAAAGATTCATTATTCTTTGTTGCCTTCCTTTTACGGTATCCCTAATGAAGACCCTTTGCATTTCATTCGAGAATTCTATGCTATTGTCCAAACCTTTCCACTACATGCAATTAATGAAGATCAACTTAGGATGAGGTGTTTTCCTTACACCCTCAAAGATAAAGCTTGGTCATGGTTCATTACTCTACAGTCAGGTTCTCTTAAAACTTGGGAGGCAGTCTATGAAATTTTTATGGGTAGGTTCTATTCCCATCAAAAGACTGTTGATCTAAGAACAAAGATAGCAACATTTTCTCAAATGTATGAAGAGCCCTTTCATGAAGCTTAGGAACGATTCAAACTCCTTTTCATTCAATGTCAAAATCATAGCTTTCCATTACAGCTACAAAACCAATTCTTTTATGATGGATTGACACTGCAGAGTCAATACATGGTTGATAATGCTGCTGGAGGTGCTGTAGGAGAAAAAACCGCAGAGGAAACCTATAATCTTTATGAGCTATTGGGTTCTAATTCCCAACAAAGAGGTGGTAGAAGGAAAGCAAGGGTCAATGAAGTTGGCTCTGATAATGAGATAACCTTGCAACTTGCTGAATTGACTAAACAAGTGCAATTTCTCACTACCCACCAAATTTCAAATCAAGAGGTATGTGAAGTGTGTTGTTCAATTGGGCATGGTACTCATAATTGTTCAAAAACTTGTGATTCTAGTGTCGATGCCATAGAGGAAGTCCAATATTTTCAAAGGTATCATCCAAACACCTATAATCACCCAGCCTACACCCAATATCCAACACTAAGGTCAGATAACAACCACCCTTACCCACCAAACAAATCTTTTAAGCCAACCTTAGAAGATAGCTTGAATGCTTTTATTCAAGTTAGTCGTGACAACCAATTGATGACTAATCAAAGGTTGAACACCATGGAGGTTTCGGTTAAAAGGATTGAATCTAAAGTTGGGCAACTGGCTGAGCAAATGCAAAAGAAAGAACCAGGAAAGTTGCCCAGTCAACCAGAACAAGCAAAGGATGTAAGAACCCTTCGAAGTGGTAAGGTAGTCAATACCAGTTTACCTGAAATCTCTAACAATCTACCTTGTAGTTCAGGTAACAAAGAAGGCGATATTCTAATCTCGCAAAAAGGAGAAACAAGTGTTAAACTTAACAAACCCTCTGAAAAACTCATTGGGGGGTCATCTGACACCCCCAAAATTCAAAAGACAACAGAACCACACCAGATGCAAGTACCTTTTCCCCACCGGTTAAAAGAATCCAAACAAGATAAGCAATTCTATGATCTTTTTAATATGCTCTCTAAAGTAAATATCAATTTACCATTATTAGAAGTGATCATGAATGTGCCCTCATATGCCAAGTTTTTCAAAGAGTTGAACACTAAGAAAAGGAGGTATGAACTGAATGAACGAGTAGTAGTATCAGAAATTTCTAGCGCTGTACTTCAGCACAAACTACCCCTAAGTTGAAAGACCCTGGAAGTTTTATTATAAACATAACTATGGGGGATAGGAAGGTTGCTAAAGCAATGCTTGATTTAGGTGCTAGTATAAATTTGATGCCCTACTCTATATTCTTACAGCTCATTCTAGGGTATTTAAAACCCACAACTATGTCCCTTCAACTTGCAGATAGATCTCTTAAATATCCAGAGGGAATAGTTGAGGATGTGTTGGTACAGGTAGACAAACTGATAATACCTGTTGACTTTGTGGTTCTGGATATGCAAGAAAATCCAGCATTGGACAGAGAGCACACAATATTGCTTGGTAGACCATTTATGGCAACTACTAAAACTATAATTGATGTCCAAGATGGAAATTTGACAATGACAGTCTTAGGAGAGACTGTTCATTTTAAAGTTTTTGATTCTTCACCTTTTCCTTCTATTTCTGCCATCGATGAAATATTCGATGTTGATCCTTTGGATAATATTGTCCAAAGCACCTTTTTCCAAACCAGAATAGAAGACAAGCTTGAAACTGTTCTTACACTTGAAAAGGTTGAAGAAGATTTTTGATGAAGAAATTAAGGGGTACCTTGAACAACTAGACAATAATGAAGTAATGACAAAATCTAGTACACTTTTAAATCTACCTAGTTCTTCATCTATTAAAGAGGCCAATCCACCTGAACTTGAACTCAAAGACTTACCTGAGCACTTAAAATATGTGTTTTTGGGAGAAGGAGAAACTTATCCAGTGATAATTTCTTCAACCTTGACCAAACCACAAGAAAGTGAACTCATCAAAGTGCTTAAACAGTTTAAGAAATCTATAGGTTGGAGTATAGGGGATATCAGAGGCATTAGTCCAACAATGTGTATGCACAAGATCAACTTGGAGGATGGTGCTAAACCTGTACGAGAGGCCCAAAGAAGACTAAACCCAAACATGCAAGAAGTAGTTAAAAAAGAAATTCTTAAATTATTAGAAGAAGGGATTATCTATCCTATTGCGGATAGTAAGTGGGTTAGTCCAGTGCATGTGGTACGAAAGAAATCTGGGATAACAGTTGTTAAAAATGACAAAAGTGAATTAGTGCCCACTAAAATAATCACTGGATGGAGAATGTGTATAGATTTTAGGAAACTAAATTTATATACGAAAAAGGATCACTTTCCTCTTCCATTCATTGATCAAATGTTGGAAAGATTAGCTGGGCACGAATTTTACTATTTTTTGGATGGATTGTCTGGATATTATCAAGTACCCATAGCACCAGAAGATCAGGAAAAGACCACATTTACATGTCCTTTTGGGACATTTGCTTTTCGCAGAATGCCATTTGGGTTATGCAATGCCCCTGCCACTTTCCAGAGATGCATGATATCTATTTTCTCGGACATGGTGGAAAAATTCATTGAGATTTTCATGGACGATTTCTCTATCTTTGGGAACTCATTTGATGATTGCTTACATAAATTGACTTTGGTTTTAGAAAGATGCATTGAATGCAATCTCACCCTTAGTTGGGAGAAAAGTCATTTTATGGTTCAACAAGGGATAGTTCTAGGACATATAATTTCAAACAAGGGTATTGAAGTTGATAAGGCAAAATTTGAATTGATATCCAAACTACCTCCCCCTACATCTGTGAAGGGGATAAGAAGCTTCTTAGGACATGCAGGATTTTACAGACGATTTATTAAAGATTTCTCTAAAATAAGTCGTCCCTTATGTAACTTGCTATCCAAAGATGCTTATTTTGATTTCAACAATGACTGCCTTATTTCCTTTAATACCTTGAAAGATAAACTCACATCTACCCCTGTTATTATGGCACCAAACTGGTCTTTACCTTTTGAAATAATGTGTGACGCTTCTGATTATGCTATAGGAGCAGTCTTGGGACAAAGAGTGGATAAGCGTTTACATGTCATCTACTATGCTAGCAAAACACTCAATGATGCCCAAATGAATTATACCACCACTTAAAAGGAATTCTTGGCTATAGTGTTTTCTTTAGACAAATTTCGGTCTTATTTAGTAGGATCTAAAGTGATTGTGCATTCTGATCATGCTGCTTTAAGATACCTATTAAGTAAACCAAATGCCAAGCCAAGATTAATCAGGTGGGTCTTACTCTTACAAGAATTTGACCTAGAAATCAAGGATAAGAAAGGCAGTGAAAACTTAGTAGCTGACCATTTGTCTAGGTTGATTTCTGACTTCAATTCTCATAAAGATGAGAGTAATGAAGATATAGTTGAAACCTTTCCTGATGAACAGTTATTTTTCATAGGTCCGAACCCATGGTATGCTGATATTGTAAACTATCTTGCCACTGGTGTTTTGCGACCTAACACTTCATATCAGGACAAGAAAAGGTTTTTTAAAACTATTAAGGACTATTTCTGGGATGACCCTTATTTATACAAGATTGGTCAAGATCAAGTCATCCGGAGATGTGTACCTGAAGAAGAACATAAGAGCATTCTAACTTTTTGTCATGAACTTCATTATGGGGGTCATTTTGGAGGTGAAAAGACAGCCCGTAAGGTATTACAGTCTGGATTCTTTTGGCCCACTCTTTTTCAAGATGCTCATATGTTTTGTGCACAATGTGATAGATGTCAAAGAACAGGAAACATAAGCAAAAGAGATGAAATGCCTTTGACATCTAATTTAGTTGTTGAACTCTTTGATGTATGGGGGATTGACTTTATGGGTCCTTTTCCCCCATCTAATGGTTTTCAATACATTTTGGTTGCTGTGGATTATGTATCCAAGTGGGTAGAAGCTATCCCCACCAAAACCAATGATGCTAATGTTGTTGTGAAATTCTTGAAAGATTTAATATTCAGTAGGTTCGGAACGCCTAGAGCTATAATAAGTGATGGAGGTAGCCATTTTTGTAACAAACTCTTTGATGGAGTACTACACAAGTACACCATCACACATAAAGTAGCTACTCCATATCATCCTCAAACTTCCGGTTTAGTGGAAGTAAGTAATAGGCAAATTAAGGGAATATTGGAACGCATTGTGCGTCCTTCAAGGAAGGATTGGACATTTAAGTTAAATGATGCCTTATGGGCATACCACATCGCTTACAAAACACCTATTGGGATGAGCCCTTACCGGTTAATCTTTGGGAAAGCGTGCCACCTTCCAGTTGAACTTGAACACAAGGCTTACTGGGAAATTAAAGAGTTAAACATGGATTTAGATAAAGTAGGTGAAAAACGATTACTCCAGCTTTATGAGTTGGAAGAAATTAGGAATGAAGCTTATGAGAATGCCAAATTATACAAAGAGCGTACTAAGCGCTATCATGACAAGAGGCTAGTTCCTAAGACTTTTCACCCTGGAATGAAAGTTCTTTTATTTAACTCTCATTTGAGATTGTTTCCAGGAAAGCCGAGATCAAGATAGGATGGACCATTCAAAATAGTTCAGGTATTTGAACATGGAGTGGTAGAACTATTGGACTACAAGACACAAAAAACGTTCAAAGTTAATGGCCATCGTGTCAAGCCTTATTTAGAAGAACCAAACAACATTGCTGAAATGGATTGCATTTGGCTGAGTAACCCTTAGCACCAAAAAGATACGTCTTGCTAAGACGTTAAACTAAGCGCTGGATGGGAGGCAACCCATCATTTTAGGTAATTTTTTTGTTATTTGTTTTATTTACTTAATTTTATTGTTTATTTTAGTTTAATTATATGTGAATAATTATTAAAATTGTTAAAACTAAAAATATTTGTTGAGATGTTAGAAGTTCACAGCAATCTGTCTGTATACACTTTCATGATGAATATGATGGATGCACCTGCATTTCTTCATTAGTACTTACACATTCTCAAGAAATAGGTAATCTTTCTCCTCTTTTCTATTTATCTTTATTTTTCAGTTGTTACATTGAGGACAATGTAAGTTCTAGGTTGGGGGTGGTGAAAAGTTACCATGCTAAAAAATATATATAAAAAAATAAAAAAAAAATTTAAAAAAAAATTTAAAAAAAAAATTTAAAAAAAAATTCTCACAAAAATTTATCATTTCTTTAAGTCAAATTTAAGTAAATAGTTAAGTCTTTGGTACTGTTAGATTAATTTTTGAAAACATATCATGAAATATTTTGTAATTATTTTTGATAATTAATTAGTTTTTGTCATAACTAGTATTTCTTGATAAAATGTGGAAATTATATTAAACCCAAAATCGGTGTTTATGAATTTTTTTAGTGAAGAGTACCCTTGTGAGATATAATTTGAGCCTAATTTCTTTTATTCAGAGTGAAATATATATTTTTTCTACTCCAAACACATTTCTTATTTATTCAAATTTTTAGATGATCTCTATAGGTATTAGCATTGAATGTATGAATTTTTTCTCATCTTAATAGAGTATCATATATTTTTTATTATTATTTTTGCTTAGATTAAATGATTTGAGTAGAAATTGATAGTATATGCTTATATCTCATTTATGCATAACTGCTATAAAAACAAAAAGACATATCTGGGGTTACCTAAACCAAGATCAAATAGAAAAGCCAAAAAATTAACCACTCACCAAAATCCAAAAAAATGTACAATCTGTACATGAGTTGACTCTCTAAAAAAATACATGTATTGAAAAAAAAAATATCTTCAGAAAAAGAAAAAAAATAGAGAGATAAAAAATATAGTATCATCTACATACTATGACCCACATTGCCTACAAAGTTGTGAGTAAAAGCTAATTACAAAAGAAAGATATAGGAAGTAATTCCCTAAAAAGTCATTGCAATTTCTTCATTTGTAAAAAGCATATATCTTGAAATTCTTTCTTAATGAGTTTGATTTATGCATAAAATAATTTTTATATATGATATCTTTATAATTTATACATTTGATTCCTTTCATGAGATCAATGTTAAAATAACACTTTGAGCCTTTATTCTTTATACATATGCGAACATATTAGTTCATTTCTATACATCAACTCTTTCGCATATAAATTAGTAGGAGTGTTTGAACCCATAGGATTCAGTGTTTTGAGAGTATTGACTTGTGAGGAATAGAGTCGAAGCGAATTCTGATTCATGACACTGAAATTGGGTAAAATTAAATTTATACATTTTTGACACGAAATATGAAAATGATTTTCGACTAATTATTATAATAAATCATGATTGTTTAAAGAGATTAAAATAACTTATGCTTGAGATTTTAATTATGATCTTAAAAGAGATTAAAAAGTATGAGACATTTTTGTGATATTATTTTTCATTTTATCCTTAAATTAATTTTTGATTTTGTTGTAATTTTAGTTTTTGATTTGATTGTTTTTATAGTTTCTTTTGATTTTTACAGTTAGTTCAATGTTTGTGGGTATCATTACTGAAAACCCTCACGAGACTCAAACTCGTCCACTAGGGCAACCTAGGGGTTTAACGGCTTGTTGCATAGGCTAAATGCAACCGTTTCAATCCACGAAAGTGATTTAGGATAGTTTAATTTTTAGTTTTTATCGCTTCTCTTGCTAAAGGACTAGCAAGAAGCTGGTTGGGGGTTGTGATGAGTGCTCAAAAAGCACTAAAATAACTATGATTTTATGCACATTAATTGATTAAAAATATATATATATATTTATATGTTTTATCATATATTTATATAAATTTGCCTTTTTCGGAATCACGGGTATTTTTATTGTTTTTCAGGTATTTTGGCTTAAAAACGCAACTTAAAGACTCAAAGAGGAATACTTGAAACAATACATCACAAATATATTAATAAATAAATGGGGAAAGGTCAACAAATATGGAAAAATTGGACAAAATGGGTCAAAAAGGTCAAAAAAGAGAAAATCGCGCCCAGCTGCCCAGCCGCGCGCCCAGCCAGCGCCCACGCCCGCGCGCCCCAGCTCCCCAATCCGCCGCACCCGAGCCCACCAGACCTCCAATCCGCGCGCACCTCAGCGCACGGCTACTGTTCACGCGCGCCGAGCTGCGCGCAGCGACAGCCCTCCGCGCGCGCGCTGCGCGCCCAGCAGCCCCTTCCGCACGCGCCGACGCCTTTTCGCCCCATTTTTCATGTGCAGCCGCCCCCATGACGTCATGCTGACGTCATTAATGACCTCAGCATTTCCATTACGCGTTTTTACATTTTTTAACATTTTTTTACTCATTTTTTCTCTCCATCCTCACCTATAAATACCCCCTTCCCTTCACTTCAAAACACACCCTCAAAACACTCTTCTCTCTTCTTTCTTTCTCTCATTTCTTAGTTTTTAAGCTTTTCTTAGTTTCTTTCTTATGTTTCTAAGCTTTTCCTAGTTTGTTTCTTAGTTTTTAGTTAAATTCTCTTAGTTTTAGAGTTCTTCTCTTTTTGAGAGGAACTTGTAATGTTTTTGTAATTTATTAGCTTTTTGATTCAATAAATGGGAGTGCAAATTCCGCTTGGAGGTTTTCCAACAACGGGAATAGCGTCAAAGTTCTGTAAGGATTTTATTTTCTTTACAGTTATTTTTTATGCTTTATTCTTACATGTTATATTTAATTTGTCTGTGATTAAATTTAACTGTGCTGGCTATTTATAATCATGATATAATAATAACGTTGTTATGCTTGCGAAATATTAAATAGGTAAAAAATTCAAAAATGAATTGATTTTATTTTTATTCAAGATTTTATATTAAGAATGTTAGAGAGAAATATATTATTTTTCATTACAAACTTAAATCTGAAAATTAGATTTTAAGGTTTAGTTATCCGGTCTAATTTAGAGTAGTGCTCTTTTATTTGTTGGTACAATCGCCCGGTAGTTAGAGTGAAGCTCTATTTCAAAAGTTTTTATAAGAATTAGTATGTGAAAATGTATTGACAACATGTTTTCAGTAGTGGTTTTAAAACTTGAAAGTTAGTACTCGGATAATTAAATTCTTATGTTTAATTTGGACACCTTGAATAAAGTTTAAACTGTCTAACCCCACCAAAGGTGGCATTTGAATGGTTCATTTTCAATCTCTTAGAAAAAATAAATAATTTAATTAACCAAATTAGTTATCAACCCCACCCATAGGTGTTAATTGATTTGTTTAGTTAACAAAGAATATCTAACCCCATCAAAGGTGGTATTTATATAAAAAAGAGAGAATAAATAAAATATCAATTTATATCTTTAATAACCTAGATAATATGAGCAAGCATAATTAATTTAGTTATTATATCCATAAATACTCCACTAATATAAATGATAAAATTTGCATTTATATTTATTGAATCTGTATTTATATTTATTTTTAGATAAATATTTATTGAATTTGTATCTATGTTTATTTTTATGTTATTAGATTATATTTAATTAATCTGTATATATGTTTATTTTTATGTTATTAGATTAGGAACACAAAAACCAAAATATCGTGACAGGATGTTTAGGATTTAATTTCGTTTTTAAAAGTTTGAATAATAAATTAAAAACCACATACATTCCTTCCTTAGATCGACCTTGAGAGTATACTTATCATTTTCTTCGAAATGATTCGTGCACTTGCGAGAGTTTTATAAATATTAAAACCAAAGTATTGGCAAGAATCGGCGATGCCGGTTTTCGCTCATCAACAATATGCTTCTAAAATTTTGGTTCTTCATTTTCTTCAAATCTGCAATAAAATTTAAATAATAAAAGTGAACTCTAATATCAATAATAAATAAATAAAATTAGACTAAAGTTTAAAGTTGAGAAGTGATAAATTATGCCAAATTATGCAAGTTACCACCGATCTACTACATAAGTCAAATATTGATAGAGGCCCATAGCAGGTATCCAATGATCAACAAGTTGACCTTCACCCTAAAAATTAGTGCATGAAAGCTCAAACATTACTTCGGCTCAGACACAGTGGTAGTACTCACCTCTTAACCACTCAAGAATGTATTGAAGAGGCCAAAATTTATAGGGAGAATGGCATAAATTTCCATAGAGTTAGGTGAGTACGATATCAAGTATGTGGCTAGAACCGTCAAGAAGGCGTAGTTGGTAGCTGAGTTTATGGTTGAGTTCAGTGAATCACCATAGGATATCAGAGATGATGTAAAGGAATAATTATGTGGCGTGGATAAAGGAAATAGATTGAATTGGCATGTATTAGTTGATGGTATGCACAACTTCAATGGCACCATGCTTGGGGGTGGTCATAGTTGATCATGATGAAAGTTGTTTTGAGTATGCTGTTAGGTTGGACTTTCATGAAACTAATAATGTCACAAAGTATGAGGTAGTTATATTTAGGGCCATGATGGAAAAGAATCTTAGAGCAGATAGCATTACCCTGCATAGTGACTCTCAATTTTTAGTCAACCAGCATCTGGGCATGTTTGAGGCTAAGGATAATAAGATGAGGAGATATCTAGAAGGACTAAAGAAGGTTTACTCAAAATTTAGCAACCTTAAGATCAAACAGATAGCAAGAAATGAGAATGGTCATGCCAACGCTTTGGCCACAATAGCCTCCATGCGAGAGGCCAATTGCACTCTGGTAGTATTAGTAATGATTATGAAAAAGACCAATCGCACTCTGGTAGTATCAGTAATGATCACCACGTTCTTTGACTTCTTGAAGAGGGAAGGCCTACCCAAAGACTAGAAGATCGCAAAGGAAATTATGGCCAAAGTAAATTGATACATGATTAAAAATGATAAATTATACAAAAGAACCATATTCGGAGTTGGGCTCTTATGTATAGCTAGGAAAGGGTATGTCAGAATTATATTCGAAGCCCACCAAGGAGAGCATGGCTCTCATTCAGGTAGAAGAAGGCTATCCCAATGAATTATGAGACAAGGGTACTATTGACCCACTATGTTGGTAGACTACACTAGGTACACCTAGGCATGAGATAAGTGTCAAAGTTTCACTCTATTGTCACACGCATCTTCAATCACTATCATAAGGGTAGTTAGTATATGACCTTTCTACAAGTAGAGGCTTGATATAATAGGACCTTTACCCCAGGAAATGGGCCAAAAGAAGTTTCTATTATCATTTCAATCTATCCAAGGAAGTGGTTACTGATAATGGAAGACAATTCATAGGCCATAACATCAAAGAGTTTACTAGAAAGTAGAACATCAAGATATGTCATTCAACAAAGTATTATCCACAATCCAATGGCCAAGCCGAATCCTCTAACAAGATGAAAATCACATTGATAAAGAAAATCTTGGAGGGCACTAAAGGAAGATGGGTTGAGGAGCCATTTGAGGCATTATGGGATATTAGAACTAGCCCCCGAGGGAGCACTAACGAGACACCTATTTTGTTAGTATATGGGACTAAGGATATGATACCAACTGAGATTACAGTGTCTACTGTAAGATCAACCCTAACTGAGGAGGCTGACCCTCATAAAGAAAAAAAGGGATGAAGACTTGAAAAGGATAGTGGAACAAAAATTGAGAGTAATGGACTATTACAACAAGGTCGTGCATTTCAAAGCTTTCGTTATAGGTGACTGGGTTCTTAGAAGGGTCTTCCCCAACAAGAAAGAATAGATGGCTGAAAAATTGGGTGCAAATTAGGAAGGCCTATACCAAATAGTCGAAATGACTCCAAGAGGGGCTTACATATTGAAAAGTATTGAGGGAGTTGAGGATAACACAAGTTGGAATAACAAACACTTGAAGAAGTATTACTTCTAGTGAACTGTGATTTTTCACACTCATGTATCATCCTTGAATATATATGAATCAACCATTTATAGGAAATAACTCTATTCCAATATTATATAAAAAAGAGTTGATCACATTGGTCACAGACCAGGTAGAGCACTCTCCTCAAAAAGAGTTGTTCACCTCGGTCATAGACCAGGTAGAACGTTATCCTCAGAAAGATTTGATCACATTGGTCATAGACTAGGTAGAATGATCTCCTCAAAAAGAGTTGATCACCTCGGTAGAATACCAGGTAGAACGCTATCCTAAAAAAGAGTTGATCACCTAGGTCATAGACTAGGTGGAATGCTCTCCTCCAAAAGAGTTAATCATCTCACTCACAACCAAGGTAGAACACTCTCCTAAAAAGAGTTGATCACCTTGGTCCTAGATCAGGTAGAATACTCATTTAAAAAGAGTTGATTACCTCAGTTATAGACAAGGTAGAACACTCTCCTTAAAAAAGAGTTGATCAACTTGGTCATAGACTAGGTAGAATGCTCCCTCAAAAAGAGTTGATCACCTCAGTTATAGACAAGGTAGAACACTCTCTTCAAAAAAGAGTTGATCAACTTGGTCATAGACTAGGTAGAACGCTCTTCTCAAAAATAATTGATCACCTCGATCGTAGACCAGGTAGAATTCTCCCTCAAAAAGAGTTGATCACCTCAATTATAGACAAGGTAGAACACTCTCTTCAAAAAAGAGTTGATCACCTTGGCCACAGACCAGGTAGAACGCTCTCCTTAAAAAGAGTTGAGCACCTCAATGGTAGACTAGATATAATGCTCTCCTTAGATAGAGTTGATCATTTTGATCATATATTAGGTATAACTCTCTCCTTAAAAAGAATTCATCACCTCAGTTGTAGACCAAGTAAAATGCTCTTCTCAGAAAGATTTGATCACCTTAATCACAGACCAAGTAGAATGATCTGCTCAAAAAGAGTTGATCACCTCGATCGTAGACAAAGTAGAATTTTCCCTCAAAAAGAGTTGATCACCTTGATTGTAGACCAGGTAGAACGCTCCTTCAAAAAGATTTGATCACCTTAGTCATAGACTAGGTAAAACACCCCCTCAAAATGAGTTAATCACCTAGGTCACAGACCAAGTAGAACTCTCCTTCAAAAGAAGTTAATCACATAGGTCGCAAACCAGGTAGAACGCTCCCTCAAAAAGAGTTGATCACCTCGATCGTTGACCAAGTAGAACACTCTCCTAAAAAAAGTTGATCACCTCGGTCAATAACCAGGTATAGAACTCTTATTAAAACAAAAGTGTTTGTTGCTCGAGTTTTACAAAGCTTTCAAAGTTTATCAAGGGAGAGCTCGATGTCGCAAAGTTAAAAGTCCCTTAGGAATTTAGACATGTGACTAGTGTCCAGGTCACCGGGCTCCTCCACTAAGGGCAATAACTTGGCCTGAATATTAACAACTTTCTGGTGAATATTGACCCTCGGTTCAGTAGAGGCTAATCTCAAGTTGAGTACAAACTTTTCCAATTCTTCAACAATACCCATCACCTTAAGGAAGAACCCTTCATATTGCTTTATATAGAAGTTTTCCCAACGAGACTCCTTGTCAATAAGAGTGGCCATCTTAGTCATGGTGCTTATCCCTGAGACTAGACAACTTGATCCCTAATTTATCTACCTAAATCTTAAACCTACCATTCTTCAATTTTAAAGCTCGAGTTGAATGTCTATTTTCCAAGTCATAATCCATAAGGATGGCATAAGAAAATATAGATAAAATTGTCAATTTCTTCAAGCAAGTAGAAAGGATGTTTGAATTTTACAACACTCTTAACCCTTTTTTATAGTGAATGATAATGGGACAAATTTAATAACATATTTCCTCGGAGGTGGGTGAGCACCGTAAATAAATACTATAAATTCTATAAATATATAAGTACACATATGATTTGTTCCCAAAATCAATTATTTCTTATTAAAAACAAAGGGTTACAAATGCGAGCTCACAACCACACAATTACGAGTGAAATAAAGCTTAACCAAAAGATATATATGTGGTCCCTAACATGTTGAAGAAACTGAGAAGATGGGTTTGGAATATAGGGAGGCTCAACTAAGTGCCAATATTAGAGGTCCCTAGTGCCACCCACTCCATTCCCTACCCCGGGTCCATCATCACATGTACTAGAGTCTGAGCCTTGTTCATCACCATCGTCTTGGGTTTGGGTAGGCGAGTAATGGAGAGTGATCAAGATATTTAGGATTTGATAGTAGTATTCCCTTAGGCCCCTCTTATTGGCCTTGTCCCTAAATGATTCCATGGATAGGATGTACCCTATCTCGACACACGAGGAGAGCTATTCCTTCATCATCTCAAACTCGCACTTCCTCTAGCTTCCTTAAGCCTACAAGCTTCCACCTCAGCTTGAGCCTTTCTCTGAGCCTCCTTGAGCTCCTCAAAGTGCCTAGAGAAATCATTCAGGTCATCTTTGGCCTTGGACAGTTTCTCCGGCTTGTTAATAGCCTCGCCCTCCCACTTGTTGGCTTTGGCCAATGGTACCACATATTTGGCCCAAGTTGAAGCATGGCTCTCCTTTTCCATCACAAGCTCATGCTTCAAACTCGCCACACCTTGAGTCCTGACCAGTATATGAAAGAGTTGAGTCTGAAAAAAAAGACAAACAACATGAGATCATTACAATATAAAATCTCAAGGCTCAATCAAAAACAAGGTTGGACTAAAACTTACTTGGTACATGAGGTATTTGAGCATGACCTTGGTGTCCAAACCTTCACACATGGCATCGATTTGTCTCTTGTGCACCATGTAGGGGAGATTGCTCACATGGTGGTCCAACTTCTCTCGTGCCAAGCCTCTGTAGAAGGACACTCCCTTCCCTCGAATCCCTCATAGAGGGAGTAGGTTCTTGTTGACCCAAGTTAATGGGTGGGGATGGGTATGGACCTAAGGGTTCCAGAGAGAGATTTATGACATTTAAAGGCATTGGCTCATCGATGGTGACCTTTTTCTTCCTTTTTGTCAGGGTTGGGATGTCCTCTTGCCCAGAGAACTTGCTCTTTTTTTCTCCATGAAACTCATCCCTCCATACGAGGCGTGCTTACTCTAACTCCGTGCGAATAATTCAGAGACAATGAACTCCATGCTATCTATAAAGACAGAACAAAGGTGTTAGTTTTATAAGCATAAGCTAAATAAAATGGGCTAAATAAAAAACAATTTATAGGCTTAGGGCTAGTTCACCATCGTCAGGTACCACCCCGAACCTCCCCTATAGTATTTGGTACGAGTTCTGTACTTTAAGCGTTCCTAGGGTTTATCTATAATCCTATGAGGGGTTTTCACAGAGCCCTTCCCTATCAAACCATACGTAACAATACACGAGGTGTTTAGTAGATTCCTCTATGGATTTTACTCAAGTAGATAGTTCTGGATATCATTCAATTTTTGCTTCGCCTCTTCACTCAAGGTCATGATAAAGGAGCCCATATTCCTTATCATGATGTTGGTGTCAGCCTAGGTACTCCTTACCAGTCTGGCATCATTTTCTAGAGTTTCCCATCGACCTAAGATGTAGAAGAAATATTCCTTCCAATTCTTCTCATTCTCGTGGAGGGTCATATTTATGCCCATGTCCTATTTTACTGACATATAAACCTTCTTTGGGTCTGTTGGAATTTATTTGAACATATAAGCCTCATTGAACTCAGGCATCTCCAGCTTAACCCTGAGCTCTTTGCATATCAATGTGAGGTAGACTACTCCATCTATTAGGCATCAACTAGCTAGTTATGAGATGAGTTATATCCAAAAAATTACTTATAAAGGGGTATAGAGGAAATCTGAGCCCCAGCCATAAGGCCTTCCCGTCGAAGACTATCCACCCAACTAAAGGCGGGTTGTTTAAACAAACCCCTAACATAGGAATCATTATCTTAATCAAGGTGGAAATTTTGTATGTTTTTCTTATCCTCTCCTGGTTTTGAGGTGACAACTCATTGGTCTTAATCTTGGCTGTCCAACCTTTGGTATGACCTGTGGGCTTCTCAGTCCCTTTGTTCCTTGTTTTCATCCTCCATGACCTCGAGATGGATATCTAAGTTTTAGGCATATTCAACCTAACCTACTAACTTACTAAAAAATAGTGGGATATTGTGGGCTCTCCTAGGATGAGCCCGAAGTATTGTCGATGTACATGGTCTCTACAAAATATCACAATACATAAACAAGTTAAAGCAAGAGAAATAGATATTACCTAGGGTCAAGTTCAAAATAAAAGGGAAGAATGATTCTTTAAATCGACTTGAGCAAGTAAACTATGTGCCAAACTAATTTTCTTACCACCAAAAAAAGAATTTATATAGCTCGAGCTGAGGTGATAAAGCATTTTTTCTTAATTTTTTGTTTGGTGTGTAGGAGATTATGAAGTAAGGAGAGGTCCAAGCTCCTCCTTATATAGATGTCAGTATTTCTCTCTTTAAACATCTGACAACCATTTATTGGCAGAACTGAACAATTCAGATTCCTTCCCCAGTAATACTCTTCCACCCCTATTTAGGACCCGAGCTGAAAGAGTATAGGGATTGGATGTTTCAACATATGGATTGACCTGGAGCCCTATTATATAATAGTCCGACCCAAATGGTAGCCCGAGTCATCAAGCGAGATCATCTTAGGAGAACCTACGTGTACTTGTGCCACAACAACACCTGTAGCATAGATCTACCTACTCATAAGAGCCCTGGTGTTGGAAGATTGACCCCAAGATCGAGCTATGGTATGGTCAACCTCAAGCTTTAGATGTATTTTGCTTTACTCCTATACCCCTCTAACATGTTATGATGTGTACGTCATATGTAATCGATACATGTACCTGCAATACTCTATATATAATGGACTTGCTAAGGGATCCACACATTCCATAAAAAATCTCTGACTTCTCTTTAGTTTCTCTTTCTATAAATCAAACCAACCCCAACATTTACCACATAGGTAAGGGTTCTATGTGGATTTTACTTGTTATATCATTGTGTTATGCATTATTTGCTTATGTGTTAGTACAATTTGAGTCTCTCTCATATATGTTCCAACATATGAGAGTTTAACTCTGATTGAAAAGGCTTTATGCTTTCTATCACTGCATGCTTTCTTTTCTTCCTTATTTAGCGTACCTGTTGTATTCTAATCATTCTACCCATTAATATTAAATTAGTTTGCTTGTTTTCCGGTAAATTTCATCTTCTATCACATTATTTCTATTATTTATTTTTTTCAATTGCTTATGAGTTTGATGCGAGTCTTTAAGGAATCTATCACATATTTATTTATTTATTTTCATTTTAGCATCTATAGTGGAATTAAAAAAATTGAATATAAAATTCCAAAAAAATTGATAATAAATTATAAAAAATAAGTGTTTATGAATTAATTGGTATTGATAAAATTATAATTATTTTAATTTATAATAAACTATCTAATTATTATAAATGTGTATTATTTTTATGAATGTAAGTAATTAAATAGTAGTAATTTTTTAATTTATGTTAAGTATATTCAAAATAAATTTTTAATTTTTATAAGTCATGGTCAAAAACATTTAGAAATATTTTTTTTCCCCAATCTAGTTAACTTATTAATTAACTTTTCGGTCAATAATGAGAAAGAAAAGTTTTGATAATGTATCAAAATAATAAAAAAACATTTCAAAAATATTAACAGAGAAGAAATGATAGAAGTTAGGAAAGAAACCAATAATAATATTAGTTTTAACGGTTAGATTAATTAAAATAATTTTAATTTGCTATGTATTTTTAATTAGTTTAGGTTTTTTATATTTTTGACTATAACAAATACAATAAATAAATAATATTTTTATTATTATTTTCTAAGGATATTTTCATAATTTAACAAAAAAAAAAGAAAAACAATTGTGATAAATGCATCAACATGCGTTTATATTATTTTTCATTACAAACTTAAATCTAAAAATTAGATTTTAAGATTTAGTTATCTGGTCTAATTTAGAGTAGTGTTATTTTATTTTTTGGTACAATTGTCCGGTAGTTAGAGTGAAACTCTATTTCAAAAGTTTTAATGAGAATTATTATCTGAAAATGTATTGACAACATGTTTTCAGTAGCAGTCTTAAAACTTGAAAGTTAGTACTCGAATAATTAAATTCTTAGGTTTAATTTGGACACCTTGAATAAAGTTTAAACTGTCTAACCCCACCAAAGGTGACATTTAAATGGTTCATTTCAATCTCTTATAAAAAGGAATTAATTTAATTAACCAAATTAGTTATCAACTCCACCCATAGGTGGTAATTGATTTGTTTAGTTAACAAAGAATATCTAACCCCACCAAAGGTGGTATTCATATAAAAAAGAGAGAATCAATAAATATCAATTTATATCTTTAATAACCTAAATAATATGAGCAAGCATAATTAACTTAGTTATTATATCCATAAATACTCCACTATTATAAATGATAAAATTTGCATAAATGTTTATTGAATCTGTATCTATATTTATTTTTATGTTGTTAGATTAGAAACACAAAACCCAAAAATCGTGACAGGATGTTTAGGATTTAATTTCATTTTTAAAAGTTTGAATAATAAATTAAAAACCACATATATTTCTTCCTTAGATCGACCTTGGGAGTATACTTATCATTTTCTAGGAAATGATTCGTGCACTTGCGAGAGTTTTATAAATATAAAACTAAAGTATTGGTAGAATCGGTGATGCCGGTTTTTCTCATCAGTCATGTTGATACATCTTTTGAGATTATACACAATGATGTTTGGGGTATTATTCCTGTCATTTCCCATGCGTAGTATAAATTTTTTTATGTTCATTGATGACTATAGTCATTTCATATGGATATATTTTTTACGTTCAAAATTTAAGGTGTTCATAGTTTTCCAAACTTTTGTGGCTTATATCGAGACACAATCTTCCACTTGTATTAAGGTTTTATGATCTTATAATGATGGTGAATATATGTCGTATGACTTTCAAGTCTTTTTGCAACAGAAAGGCATTGTATCTCAATGATCATGTCCTTATACACCTCAACAGAATTGTCACTTGTTGGATATGGTTCAAACGTTACTCTTGGGGTCTGTCTGATTAATCATCTACCTTTTCAACAATTAAATTTTCATACTCTTTACTATCATATTTTTGATATGCATCCAGATTATCATATGCTACACACATTTGGATGTGTTTGCTTTGTTCACTTGCCTCCTCATAAGAGCCACAAGCTTATAGCTTAGTCAGTACAATGTGCTTTTATGGGTTATAGCACAACTCACAAGGGATTTTTATGTTATGATACTATTACTAATCATTTGCGTACTTTTAGAAAGGTAATTTTCTTTGAACATGAGTACTATTTTCAACAACATGTTTCTCCTTTTGATGGTGTCCTTCTTCCTAGTTTTAATGATATCTCTCCATCAATTGAGCATTTTAAACCTGATATGCTCTACTACTTCAGATGATACTACAATTCCTACCTCTTATTCTCAGACAACTAAACATGCTTGTTGGGAGAAAGCTATTCAAGAACTTCAAGCTCTTTAGGAGAATCATACTTGGGATATTGTTCCCTGTCCTACTGGTGTTAAGCCCATTGGTTATAAATCGGTATATTCCATTGGGATATGATCTAATGGCTCACTTGAAAGATATAAGGCGCGATTGGTGGCACTCGGTAATCAACAGGAGTATGGGTTCAATAATGAGGAGACATTTGCCCCTATAGAAAAGATGACGATGGTGTGACTTTTTCTTGCTATTGCTGCATCCAAGGGTTGGCCATTGATGAGTGCTCAAAAAGCACTAAAATTACCATGATTTTATGCACATTAATTGATTAAAAATATATTTATTTATATGTTTTATCATATATTTATATAAATTTGTCTTTTTCGGAATCACGGGTATTTTTATTGTTTTTCAGGTATTTTGGCTTTAAAACGTAACTTAAAGACTCAAACAGGAATACTGGAAGCAATACATCACAAATATATTAATAAATAAATGGGGAAAGGTCAACAAATATGGAAAAATTGGAAAAAATGGGTCAATAAGAAGAAAATCGTGCCGCCGCGCCGCCCAGCTGCCCAGCCGAGCGCCCAGTCCCGTGCACGCCAGCGCCCAGTCCAGCCCATGCCCCCGTGCGCGCCATGTTGTCCTTCCGCACGCGCCCCTGCGCTGATGCTTGTCTACGTGCACGCCTGCGCACCCTGGTGCTGCCCCCGCGCGTGCCCACGCCTGTTTCGCCCCATTTTTCACGTGCAGCCGCCGCACGTCATGCTGACGGCATCAAATGACGTCAGCAATCACTAATCCGCGTTTTTACATTTTTTTAACATTTTTTTCTCTACTTTTTCTCTCCATCCTCACCTATAAATACCCCCCTTCTCTTCACTTCTAAACACACCTCAAAAAAATTCTTCTCTTCTCTTTCTTTCTCTCATTTCTTAGTTTTTAAGCTTTTCTTAGTTTCTTTCTTACTTTTTAAGCTTTTCTTAGTTTCTTTCTTACTTTTTAAGCTTTTCTTAGTTTCTTTCTTAGTTTTTAGTTAAATTCTCTTATTTTTAGAGTTCTTCTCTTTTTGAGAGGAACTTGTAATGTTTTTGTAATTTATTAGCTTTTTGATTCAATAAATGGGAGTGCAAATTCCGCTTGTAGGTTTTCCAGCAACAAGAATAGCGTCGAAGTTCTGTAAGGATTTTATTTTCTTTACAATTATTTTTTATGCTTTATTCTTACATGTTATATTTAATTTGTCTGTGATTAAATTTAACTCTGCTGGCTGTTTATAAACATGATATAATAATAACGTTGTTATGTTTGCGAAATATTAAATAGGTGAAAATTTCTAAAATGAATTGATTTTATTTTTATTCAAGATTTTATATTAAGAATGTTAGAGAGAAATATATTATTTTTCATTACAAACTTAAATCTGAAAATTAGATTTTAAGGTTTAGTTATCCGGTCTAATTTAGAGTAGTGCTCTTTTATTTGTTGGTACAATCGTCCGGTAGTTAGAGTGAAGCTCTATTTCAAAAGTTTTTATAAGAATTATTATGTGAAAATGTATTGACAACATGTTTTCAGTAGTGGTTTTAAAACTTGAAAGTTAGTACTCGGATAATTAAATTCTTATGTTTAATTTGGACACCTTGAATAAAGTTTAAACTGTCTAACCCCACCAAAGGTGACATTTAAATGGTTCATTTTCAATCTCTTAGAAAAAAGAAATTAATTTAATTAACCAAATTAGTTATCAACCCCACCCATAGGTGTTAATTGATTTGTTTAGTTAACAAAGAATATCTAACCCCACCAAAGGTGGTATTTATATAAAAAAGAGAGAATCAATAAAATATCAATTTATATCTTTAATAACCTAGATAATATGAGCAAACATAATTAATTTAGTTATTATATCCATAAATACTCCACTATTATAAATGATAAAATTTGCATAAATATTTATTGAATCTGTATCTATGTTTATTTTTATGTTATTAGATTATATTTATTGAACATGTATCTATGTTTATTTTTATGTTATTAGATTAGAAACACAAAAACCAAACTATCGTGACAGGATGTTTAGGATTTAATTTTGTTTTTAAAAGTTTGAATAATAAATTAAAAACCACATAAATTCCTTCATTAGATCGACCTTGGGAGTATACTTATCATTTTTTTTCGAAATGATTCGTGCACTTACGAGAGTTTTATAAATATTAAAACCAAAGTATTGGCAAGAATCGGCGATGCCGGTTTTCGCTCATCAACCATTGCAAAAAATGGATGTTAAGAATGCCTTTTTGCATGAGGACCTTAAGGAAGAAAGTTTTTTGACTCCATCATTAGGGTTATTTTTTGCACTCTCTATGGATGTTTATAAGCTAAAATGTTCGCTCTATGGTTTAAAATAGGCTCCACGTGCTTGGTTTGATAAGTTTCGCTATACACTTCTTAGCTTCTGTTTTGTTGAGAGTCAGTATGATTCCTCTTTGTTTCTTTGAAAGATTACTAAGGGAATCATCTTGCTTATGGTATATGTTGATGATATTATTATTACAGGGATTGACTCTGCATTGATTTCTCATCTTCAAGAACACTTTCAAGGTTCCTTTCATATAAAGGACTTAGGTTCTTTACAATATTTTTAGGCCTTTAGATGCCTCTACCTTAGCTGGTATTTTCTTACACCAACATAAGTACACCCAGGAATTAATTACTTTGGTTGGCCTTCAGGATGATCGTTCTATTCATACTCCCATGGAGGTCAATGTTAAATATCGTTATGATGAGGGAGATTTTGTCTCTGATCTTTCTTTATATAGACAATTGGTGAGGAGCCTAAACTATCTGACTATCATTCGACCTGATATTTCCTTTGTTGTTCAACAAGTTAGTCAGTTTATGCACGCACCTAAGCATCTCCACCTAGCTGTTTTCCATCGCATTGTTCGTTATTTGCACGACACTTCCACCCATAGTATTTTCTTCCCTGTGGACTCTCCTATTCATCTAATTGTATATAGTGATGCTAATTGGGCTGGTTTTTCTAATACTCAATGGTCAATTATTGGTTGGTGCATGTTTCTTGGTGCCTCTCTTATTTCTTGGAAAAGCAAGAAGCAAGATCGTGTGTAAAAGTCCTCCACCGAGTTTAAGTATCGTGCTATGTCTTCTGCATATTCTGGGTTTTTTTGGCTTTGGGGACTGTTGGCTGAGCTTGGGTTTCCATAACCTGAGACTACTCCACTCTATGCGGATAATACTAGTGCTATTCAAATTGTTGCTAACCCAGTATTTCATGAGTGCACCGAACATATTGAAGTGGTTGTCACTCTATTTGTGAAGAATATGATGCTCATGTCATCTCTCTGCCTCATATTACCCCCGATCTCCAGACTGCTGATGTGTTTACTAAGTTTCTCTCCCATCGTCGACATCAATTTCTTATTAAAAAATTGATGCTTTTTGATAGTCTAGCATCAATTTGAAGGGGGATATCAATGGTAGAGATTATGTACAAGATTACAAGGTTTACTTTACCATAATTAGTGTATTAGTTGTGTATATATATTATTAACTAAAATAGATAAACAGAATATTATATATTTAGGTAATAGAATATTGTATATTTAGGTAATAGAATATTATATATTTAGGTAATAGAATATTGTATATATTTTTACCTAAAATGGATTATACAGTAATTCTTATTTAATGAAAAAGATCCTCAAGAAGAGGTCATTCAACCATTTATTCTAAATTGTCACCCTACGTACTGTTATTAGTCACCAATGGCTCATTATAGTGATCTAACAACCAAGGTTAGGGAAACTTCTATGTATACGAACCTAGATAAAAAAACTATGTCTTGGTTTAAATCGATTTAATTTTAACCCACCCAAAACAAGTTTTCATAAAATCATTTTAAAGTGTATCATTAATACCTCTGAATTAGAAAAATAATTGTAAAAGTTGGGTTTGAAAGTTACTAGAGTTTCTCATAATTTATAATTACAAAAAATTGAATAAGAAGGTGTATTTATTAAAAAATTCCAATCTCTTCAAATCGCTAAGCGAATGTAAGGCAACCCACGCTAGCCTCACCATGTCCTCAATGAAGATCTCAACCAAACCATGTGATGCATGTTAGTAGGGTTAGCAAGGTCTCATTAAGTTCTCTACAAGCTCCACTGAAAATCATTTTTTATTTCAAAAAATACTTTCCAAATCATTTAATGCAAATACACACCTTAAACATGTATACTGTATGTTAACTCCAAAAGTGAATGTGTGTATCATGCAAACATATTATATGAGTCCTGAATGTGTGTGTGATAATATACCATTAGTGATCAACTTTACAAAGAGATTCGCGAATATATCAAGTAAACTACATATTTTACGTTTTACACATAAGAATATTAACACAAAGTACAAGGACTCCACACTTATAAATTAGAAAAATAAATACATATAGTGTATGAAGTTTTTTAAAAGTTAATTTTAATTAAACTCAATCACATTTCGTTGTACATATAATGATATAAATAATTGAATATTTTTAATTGAATAAATATATTTTACTATTATCAAACTCTAATTATTGCTACAAATATATCACATAATTTTATTTTTTACAAAAATATCAATAAATTTTATAAATATTACATAAATGCCACCTTCATTAACTTTGTTATTAAACCTAACGATAATTTGTCGCATTAGTATCATGTAACTAATTTGATCATCATAATATACAAATTCAATAAATTGACAATAAAATCAAAAAAGCTTTACATTTGCAAATTTGCAAAAATAAATTTATATTTTAGAAAATATAATAAAGAAAGAAAAAAATCATCCAAATTTCTCATTCCCAAATAAATCCCTTCCTCTATCTCCATTCTTCATGTCGTACTTTGCTTTATCATCCCCTAATTTTATGCCTCTACAACTGCAAATTGGCTCCTGAAACCTTCTTGGTCCAATAAATCGCATTCATTCTTAGCTTCATTTCAACGTTTTTTCTTCAATGTCTCTCTCTTAAAGTTTGAGCCCTAATCACAAATTGCATAAATGATTATGACTACAAAATATGAAATAGTTATGTGGATACCTTTCTTCCACCATTGCAAAAAATTTTGTGCTTGAGATTTGAAGAAAGGTTATTGTTGAGATTTCTTTATACAATTTGCACTTTTGAAATCAAGTGAATGGATCTTTAATCATAGTTTGTGATAATATCTTAAATGTCTGTGAGGTTTAATATATCTTCATTTATGTTTTTAAAGTTTATAAAAATATCTAGAATGTCCTTAAAATTTATGGTTAATACCATTGGTGTCCTTAAAACTTAATGGTGTTAACTCATCCATTACTATTCATATTTCTATTCCTTGGCTCTGATACCAATTTTTTGGGTTTTTGATAGCCTAATATTACTGTGGTATAATTTCAATCCATTTCACCTTAATGTATTGGCTAAATTATCACTTTGATAAGTCATATGTGTTGAATGCACGTTATTTTATCCTATTCATAATATACAAACAAGTTTTTGTTATGTACATACAGTGTACTTATAATTTTCAAAGAAGTAGTATCCAAACATTGAATTGCTAAATTCTTCTTCTATTCTTACATATTTTTTATTAAAATAGTTTCTTAATGTCCTTGAAACATAATGGTTTATGATGCTTATGATAGCTTTAATATAATCTGTGTAAATGTTTAACAAGGTTTTAAATCTTTTAAAATTTTCAAAACAAGTTTCATAGTCCTTATCTTTAAAATATTCATTTAAGTGATAGAGATAGCCTTTATCAAAAATTTCTAATAGAATAAATTTTTTATCTTTAATTTCTGTTGGAACTAGTTATTTATTTTTGAAATTAAAAACAGTTTTCATTTTCCCATTTATTAGTATTATAACTTAATGTAATCAAATATTTAAACAACCAATATTTTAACTAGCTTAAATGTATAATTATTATACCAAAATTTAATGGGTCCACTACGATCTTCCCTTCTGTTCGTCTCCTTTTGTTATACTTGTTATGCCTAAAATTTTCTCAAACCTCAACACCCTCCAAGCAATGGTGAGCCTTTTGCATTCATACATAGATGGTATCCAATATTTGACTTACTAGTAAAGAGTAACAAAACTCTATTTTATTCATAAGATAATAATTATTACAACTTAAGGCCAACTAAGAATCTTTTCAAGATTCTTAGTTGGCCTTAATTACTAGTTATAACATTATTGGTTTTGGGATGTCTAGATAGAGGGGATTTCTATGCTAGAGTTTGTATGTTTTTTAGAGTAGAGAGCTCTGGATTTCTATGTGTTTTGAAATAAGAATAAGGGTTCCTTTTATAGCACAGGAAATCCCTATTTACAAGACTAAAATTATTATTTTACCCTTGCTTTAATAATTCATCTGCTTTTTTTTTTACTTAAAACAATAGCCACTACTTTTTTTTGGCATATGATGTCGACTAAGATGTCCGGTCTACATCTTTATTTTCTTTATTCTCTTTTGCCAACGGCTCCATTCTTTATTATTCTTTGTAATTTTATGCTGACAATCCTTTTCATGACGTTGATGATGATGCATCTTCGTCTTCTCGATCTTTGATGTCACTATGCTAGAGCTGAGCTTTAAAGTCGGTTACTAACCGACTTTAAATGTTCAGACTTCAAAATTCTGTATTTTTTTACACATTTAACTCATTTTCTACTATACTCAGAACCTGTATTCAATCACATAATAATAGAAAAAAACCAAAATTTGTTTAACAAAGTTTAAATAATACAAATAATTAAAAAATATATTAATTAATTACTTGAGAATTAAATTTAATACAAAAAAATAATTTATATACAATACACACACACACACACACACATATATATTTAACTTAAATTACAAATAATGTCATCTCTTTTGTCATGGATTTTGTGATATTCTCACTTTATTTCAAGGAGAGAAAGCTTGGTTTGCTTAGAATCACCAGCAAAGTGACCAGGAAACTAGGCAAGAAAGATGAGATAGAGTTTAGGCAAAAAACAACTGGTCCATATAACAATTCATTCCCCTAAATACATGAGCACGTAAACATCTATCAAACAAGCAACCCAAACTTCAAAGACACATGAATGGAGAAATTAAAGCATTATAAAAATTACCATAGTGATGTCCTATGTTATTCAAGATCATCAAATTCTTCTCCTAATTCTTCTTGTAATGTTATAATTTGAACCATGTATTCTATCGATTCTTCTCGTAAATCATCAAAAATTTGCATATCATTTCCCTACTTGTTCCAACCAAAGAACTATATGTAATTAAATTCAAAATAAGAATGTAATATCATGAATTTAAAAAAATAACTTATATATGTTAAAAGATTAGTAAAAGAGATTACCACATCGACATCAGAGTGATATAATAATAACCATATCCCTTCGAAATCATATTAGCACTATATTAATCTTTTGTTATGAAGCTATTTGGAATCAATATGGTATTTTTAATGCTATAATGAGCTCTAAATATAAAGTCAAGTGTAACTCTAATTTGTTACTTGGGTTGGTTGAGTTTTGGTGCCCATAAACTAATAATTTTATATTTTCTTGGGGTGAAACAACAATTACTCTTAAAGATATAATGATTCTTGGTGGTTGTCCTATAATTGGCTGGTCAGTGACTACCATGATGTTATCATAGTAGGGAATAAGGAAAGAGAGATAAGATGAAGTTTGGGCCAAAAACAGGTCCATTTAATAATTGATTCCCCTAAATACATTAGCACATAAACATCCATCAAACAAGTTGTCCAAACTTCAAACACAGGAATAGAGAAATTAAAGCATTATAAAAATTACCATGATGTTGTCATATGTTATTCAAGATCATTAAAATCTTCTCATGATTCTTCTTATGATGATATAATTTGAACCATGTATTCTGTCCATTTCTCTTGTAAATCATCAAAAATTTACGGGTTATAGCTTGACTTGTTCCAACCAAATAACTACATGTATTTAAATTCAAAATAAGAATGTAATATTATGAATTCACAAAAAATAACTCATATATGTTAAAAAGGTATATTGGTAAAAGAGATTACCACATCCTTAATTGAAATGTTGATATTTGTAATGATTTCTCTCATAAACTTTATGATATAGTAACCACATCTGATTCTATCATTTTTTTGTGGAACCTACAAAAAACAAGTGTACATGATTTTCCATATTTGAACATCTTTATTATTCAATAGTAAAATTAATTAAATTATTAATATTCACTTGTACATACCATAACTTTTGTCTCATATAAGCTTATGAGATTTTTTAAGGGAAATTCCCCTACTCTTCTTCCACAACTTCCATGTCTTATCAAAGTTTAAAACAGTTATTTTTTTATTAAATATTACAAAGAACAATAGAAGAAAATAGTTAGCTATAACTCTTACATTTCAACAATTTCCTTTGTAATTTTATTCAATTCTATAGAAGCTGAGTCATAGTACTAAACATGATTGCCATATAGATCAAGGAATACCAACACCCAATGATTTTGGCATTGTTCAGAATTTAGTGGTCAAGGGATTATCAACTTCTGATTTCTGTTAGGACGTAGCGTTGGTTCTAGGTGTCAACCGACTCTACACATATGGATAGCGTTGGTCGACACATAAGACCGATGCTATGTCATACATGTAGCATCGATCCTATGTGTCAATTGACGCTATCCATATGTAGGGTTTATTAGCGTCAATTGACACATAGAACCAACGCTACGTCTTACATGTAGCATCGGTTTAGCATGTCAAATGACATTACAATCTACATGTTTTAAATCATTTTTTTGAACGAACTAACTTTAAATTCATTATAAGTTGGTTTTCCCCAAAAATGACTTTAAATCTTGAATTAAACACCACCTTTTGTAGTAGTGTGTAATGGATACATTTGTGATCTTTGGTGGCTTTTTTGGCATAAAGGTAGAATACCCTCCTTGTTTCTTTCCCAATTGCTAGGTTATTGCTCTTAAAATTGGCTTCATGTTTGGAAATTTTTTCACCATCTTCTTTTGACAAATTCATACTATTGTGAGAAATGATAATGACTTTACTAGTGGAATAATTTATTTTGATCTCAGTAGAATTGTCAATCTTCTTGAGTTCATAGTAAATTTGTCCTAACATTTGACTTCTTAGTACCCAGAGTTCTTCTATGTTGAATTCTTTTTTCTGGAAGTACCTTTGGTTTAGGAACTTCTTTATTTGTATTGGAAATCCCTATCTTGAAGAAGTGGTAGAGATTGATACATCCTTCCTTATTCCAATCTATTAATGAACTAAAAAATTTGAGATAAACAAGCTTGTCTCCTACCTTATCTTCTTTCTAAAATTCTTGATTTCTCTTTTAAAATTTTCTGGGAAATAATTTTTCACTTAAATTCATTCCTAGATATATATTTTCTATTAGTCTTTCATGGAAATCTTATAAACAAATATTGGATAACCTCCTTCCAAGATATTGAATTTACTTCCTGTAGAAAATTCCTTATCTATGTATAGAACTTCATATCTTCAATATGTTCCTGGGTATATTTTTTGGCCAAGTTATAAAGACTCAACCATTGTGGTTTGTTGAGGTTTCTATATTGGTCCTTCTCATCTTCAATGATTGGAGAATTTCTAGGGGATGTCTCCTTGAATAGTACTTAATGCTTTACTATATTTGATGTTTCTGGGATAGATGCTTCCCTAAATAGCACTGAAGGCCTTCCTATTTTCCCTAGAGTTTTCAATCTGGTTGGGGCTGTTGGTTGTTGTTGTAATGCTACAGAATAATTTCTTACTATCTCCTTAGGAGTTATTAGTTTTGGTGTTTTGTAATTGGCATAACTGCCTTTAACTTATAAATAGTTTGTGAAGGCTCTATGAGTTATTCCACTAATTCCTAGAATAGATTTAATAGCTTCTGCCCAGTTGTTATAGATTCCTGGTCTTGGGCCATTATAGACCACATAAACCTTTTTCTGCCTCATCTACCAAGTTGAGTTTTTTGGTTTCAGAAATTTTTAAATTGTTAGGTTCTTCCTTTTCATTTTAAATTCTTCCTTTAGAAGTTTCACCTTGTTTAATTTGAATTTTCAATGAAGATTCCTCTTTTGAAAATTTAGGCTCTAGAAGTTGTTTTGAACATTTAAGTTCTTCTTGTTTATTTCCTATCTCCATAAGAGATTTCTTGATGTATAACATCTCAAGTTGTTTATGTAGGATTTTGTTCTCTTTTTCCTTTATCTTGATCTTGATAACAATATGTTACATTCCTGAAAGCATAAAAATAGTTAGAGTTACTAATTCTCTAGTAAGAGGATTTGCTAAGCTATTCTTATGTCCTAGAAGATGTTCAATATCAAGATTATAATGGTTGAACCATTGTTGCTACCTAAATAATCTTCCTTGTTTGTAATCATGTGAAATATTAGTTATTAAGAAATAACCAAAATTCTTGTTATCTATTCTAACAATGAATCTGGAGCTTATTACATATATTACAAATTTCTTAATGGTTTTTTTAACAGCTAAATATTATTTTTCATTACTGTGGTAATTTAATTTTGAACCTTAGAAAGATTATGATGTATATCTACAAATGTATTCATCTTTATCGTCTACTCTTGCTTTCAGAACCGCTCCCCAATATTCTTGTGAACTGAAACATCTGTTTCAATTATCATTTTATCATCTAGCCCTAGATGGTATAAATTTGGATTTTTTTTACTTTTGCTTTTACTTTATCCTTATATAGAGTATCTTCTTCTGTCCATTTCCAGATATGGTCTTTTTTCAAAATTTCTTGTAAATGTTTTCGCATTTATCCAAGTTTCTTAATATATGTTTCTACATATGCTAAGCATCCTAAAAGCCTTTGTAATTGATTTTTATCTTTTAATTCACTAGGAAAACCTTGAATGTTGTTTAGTATATGAAGATATAAATTAGGTTTTCCATCTTCACTTTCCAACCCTAAATATTTAATTTTGTGTTGAGCAAGTACTGCTTTCTTTTCATAAACTACAATGCTTTTTTTCTTGCATTCTTGTAGAATATTAATAATATCTAAATAATATTTCTTTAATTCATTACTGAAAACCAAAATATCATATATGTAAACACAACAAATATTTTGTAATTTCTTAAAAATATTATTCATATATCTTTGAAAAATTCATAGAGCTTGTTTTAGTCTAAATGGTACAATAGTCCATTAGAATTTTCTGGGGGCAACTAAATGCCATTAATTTTTTAGATTCTTCATCCAATCTTATTTTCCAAAATCCGTTTTTGCAATAAAAACTTGAGAAGTATTTCTTTCCTTTTATTAATGATAATAATTCCTCTTTCTTTCTTTGAAATGAAGTATCTATCATCAATGGTTTCTTTATTTAATTCGTTGAAGTTTATTACCATTCTCTTTTTCCCTCTTCTTTTCTCAACTTCTTTTTCAACTAAAAATGCTAGATTAGAGTGAGGTGAACTACTTGGTATTATGACTTTTAATTCCAAAAGTTCTTGAATTTGTTTTCCAAACTCAATTATGTCTTCTAGAGTATAAATCATTGGTTTTACAATTATAACTTTGTCAGGGTCTCTTAATTTTATGTTGACAATTATCTTAGATTTATTTATTTTTGGATCCAAAGGATTTTATGAGCTAACAATTTTTAATAGTTTTCTAATGCATGTTAGGGCTTTGTCTTCATGTATTTCATTGAGAAAAGAGTTTTGTTTCTCTTCTATATCTAATGAAATATTTTCTAAATAAGGTTTTTGCTATTCTATCTCACCATATTTTTATTTTTTATGTTGTTACATAAAATTTGGGTTTGATACAACTAAAGTTTTTCTTATTTTTGATACATAAATGGTTTATCATCAACTAATGTTGTTAAACTTATTTTGTCTAAATATTATATGAAAAATTGATATAAGTTTAGGAAATTATTTCCTATTAATAAATCAACTCTTGTTTCTTGTTCATATATGATATGAATGTGATATTTTTTCTCCTCCTATCATTATATCTGTATCTTTTAAAACCTTATTAAGATTTATTATAGTATTATTAGAAATTCTTACAATTAAATATTTTGGTCTTTGTTTCCAATTTTCTTTTATAAATACATATTTACTAGCTACACACATACTAGCTTATGTGTCTATATATGCATGTAGATGGTAGCTAGCATAACCTTTAAATTTTAGTCTTACTTTGATATATGTACTATTTAGATTTGTAATACTATACAAATTATTCATCTTCTGGTGTGAAATACCTATAATCTTAATGTTCATATTCTAAGTCAGTTATTTCTTCTTCAGTTTCTTCTAATAGATAAATACTATAAGTATATTCTATATCAGAATCCTCAATTGGTTCTAATTCTATTTTAAAAGATTCCTCTAATATTTTTTCTTTTGTTCGAAATTCCATTTTAATTTTTTTTCCTATGTTGTAGCCTACTTGGACATTCGTTGCCATAATGTCATTTTTCATTACAGATTCAACATCTGCATTTTTTCTTTCCTGAAGGGAAATAATTCTTATTTTCAAGAGATTTATTCCTCTTTCTTCTAAAATATCTTCTCCTATAGGTTTCCCTATTAAATAATCTTCTATATTTATGGAAATCTTGTTTTCTGAATTTATATCTTTTAAATCTTTTATATTTTTTATATTTTTCTTTGTAAGGTTTTATTTTACATCCATATTTTCCTAGTATTCTAAAATTTCTTGTATCACAATAAATTTTATCATTTCCTCTTATTTTTTTATATTCTTTTCTTTCTTGACATTTAATAATTATCCAACTTTTAAGATTTCTTATTCTTACTTCTACGGTATGTGGTATATTTTCCTTATTTCTCTGTTCCCAACTTTCTTTTAAGGTCTTATGTAGTGTTCTAGGTAATTTTTGGAAAAAAAATTTCTTTATAAGTTGTTTGCATAGAATGTGGTAATTTATGATAATACATTTCATATTCACAAATAAAAGAATCTATGTAACACATTTTATAGATTTCCATATTTGTTAAATGTCATATGGCTTGATTGATTTCATTTTCACTGGATTCTATGATAGTTCTTCCTTTATCTTCTCCAATAAATTCCTTGTATATTTTATTTACTACTATATCTAAGTATTCTCTTTCTGTGTGAACATTCCCTTGCATTAATAAATATTGTTGGTTTGTTAAATTTGAAACCAAACTGTATAAATCTAAGGGTTGTTTGTGTAGTTTGACAGATTTGTATGAGTACACTCATACCACTAGCTTATTCATCTAAGGCTTTCTTCTTATCTCTTATATAGTATAAATCTAAAAGATCAAACTTATAATTATTATGAAGTTTGAATCTGGTGGGATACTACCTCTAGTTCTCCAATGCAATCTTTCTTCCATTTTGAGTCGTTATCTTCTTCTATCTGTGGCATCAGGTTCCTCTGACTTTTGCCTATTTCTTTCTTTCCTATATGGGTAAGATGTTCCTTCTTGGTAAGGAACTGGCAATGAAATTGGTTTTATATGACCTTTTGGAGTCATAGTTTCTGGTTCAGAATCAATTTCACTGATTATTGTCATATCATCATATTCTTTGTTTGTACAAATTATTTCATTATAAGTTTCTTTTAATTCTTTATTAGTTAGTGTTAACAAACTAAATAATTTTTCTATATCCTTATTTCCAAGATTCATGAAAGTTTGCTCTAATTTCTTTCTATATTCCATCAAATTGAAATTATATTTTTTTATCATATTGTTTTTCATTCTTTCTTTTCTCATTTTTAGGAACCAAGGCATCTGATCTCTTAGGTGGTTCTTGTTTTAGTCCTTCTAAGGAATCATATTTATGACCTGTAATTTCATTATTTCTATGTATGTCATAATATCTTTTCTTAATTTCATAAATTCCATGTGTGTGTTTTGTTGTAGTTTATTATAACCGCATTTTTGTATTACTTTAATAATTCTTTTTGTGTTTCAATTATATCCTCTAGGTATTTTGTGTTTGAAATTTAGACTAAATCCATTTCTTCTGTTAAAAGTTGTAAAGTTTCAAATAATGTTGCTTTATTTTTTGTTAAGCCTACCAGACTTTCATTTAATTTTAACTATATATTTTTAATTTTTTCTTTAAACATTATTTTTTCCTAATATAACATCATGAACTAATGCCTTCATTTCTAGTTTTTTAACTTCTTCCTAGTTCGAGGTTTCTCCTTCCTCTTCTATGAAAGTAAATCTTAGCATATTAATATTTTTAACAACATTACTTTTTCTTCCTATTATCAGGGGGTTTTCCTTGATATTTAATTGCTACTCTTCTAGTATCTCAAAATCTAATAGTATTTTTGGTTTTATTATTTGTCCAAATTTCTTGAAAGTTTTGTCTATTTCTATAAATTTATTTTGTCCATATATTAAACTATTATGATTATTTGTTAAAAAATATGCTACTAGATAATATATTAAAAATGAATGATTTCCTTCTTTCATTAAATCTCACCTTTCAAATTCATATGCTAGACTTAATACTTGGTTTAGGTTTTATCATGGATATTAATAGCAAACCTAGGGTATGCTATAAATTTTAGCTTTGGATATCCCAAGTTACCATGGATCATTCCTAATAAAGCATCTTTCCTATTTATTATTATGTTATCTAATAATGCTATTTTTATTGGTATATCTATTCCTTCCCTAAAATAAGCTTTTATTAATATTTAAATTTCTCCTAAATGGATGTATCTAATTTTTTCTTTATCTATTTGGGGGATTTTGGATAGCTTATTTAATGTAGTTTTTTTTATCAATTAATGATATATTATATCTTCTTTTGCATCTGTTATATTAATACTCATTTCTTTATTACGTATTCCATAATAAATTATGTCTTTCCTGGAGAATAATTTTCTTGGAAATGAAAATGACGGATCTTTAAATCCATCTTCTTCTTTAAGATTTAATTTTTATTTTTGAATTTCTTCAAATTTCTTTTTACTTATTTCAATTTCCTATGAAAAGCATCCTGAAATGTCTTCTCTTTCTAATTCTATTATTCCTTGGTTTATTTTTCTTCTTCCTTTTAAGAATATTACTTTCTACTTTCATTAGATTTAACTTCGGTTATATTTGAGGGATATTTTTGAATTTTTTGAAACCTTAGATATATTTTTGAAGATACCTCAAAAGTCGAGGTTATTTTTGATTATAATCCTTACAACTTTGAAGAATTAGTTGATATTATTAAGCACTTGGAAGAAAATGGAATCAGGAGTCATTGGATGGGCATTGATGAAAAAGGCCAATTCTTTTTTTTTTAATATTAATTTTGAGAGAAAAGTATAATATATATTCTCTCATTTAGCTCCTTAGATTATAAGTTTTGTTATTTAATCTTTAACTTTGAAAAAGGAGTCAATAAAGACAAACTATGTTATTGTGACAATTAATATAAAAAAATCTCACAAAATATTTGTTTTAATATTTTAGATTTTAACTACTTTATTCTAATTTTTTTTATTTTTTCAAAGAATTAATACAAATATTTGAATAATATTTTGTTGCATTATTATTATTATTATTTTAAAATATTTTCATATTAAATTTAACATTTATTTTTGATAAAGACTCATATTTTAATCACATTTTAATCACTTGACCAAAAAATAATATTTTAATAAAAATAATTAAATTAATATATTGTGACCTTAATTGATCAATAACCTAAGTGACACCACTTCTAATTTAAGTAATCAAACAACGTCGATAGTCTAATATAAGAAACATTTACGTACATGCTCTCTAATTTTAATATGTTTATATATTTCCTTTGATTTTATTTTCTATTTATTAAATTTATATATTTTAATGATTAAATTGTTCATGAGATACCTAGGTGACCACTTTTCTTTAAAGTTTTATACCAAAGTTATCGAGATGACATTTATGTAGCATAATTAAAATTTATTGATAATTTATTAGTTTGTAACGAAATTAAGTTGAGTAATATATTTTTATAATGACTTAAGTTTGATAGTAGAAAAATATATTTATCCTTTTTAATTTTAACATCTATAGTGGAATTAATAATAAAAATAAAAAAACTCAACTAAGTTATAAAAGTCTAAAACCATTGATAATAAATTATAAAAGATTAGTGTTTATGAATAAATTATCTAATTACTATAAACATGTATTCTTTTTAGAGATAAATATCTTGGGGATGCCTTTTCTGTGAGTGAAAGTGTTGTTTTGTCCTGTAATTTTAGAAAGACGTTCATTAGTCATTTTACTTATAAAAAATATGTTCATCAATCATTTTACTTAAAAATGAGCCACATAAAGACTTTTATAGATAAAAAAATTTGAAGGAAATAATGGTGAGCGTATTTTCGTCATTTAGCCTCACTCTATCGAACAAAAAAATTGAAAACAAAAATGGTGAAAGTATTACCATTATTTACCCCATCCTATGAAACAGGTTGTATAAAGACTTGTCTCCTCAGTTTTTTAAATAGAAGAAGCGTGAAACCAAAAATAATTTGAAAAAAAAGAGTTGTTAACTCTCGTCTCTGATTAATTAACAAAACACGAAACCAATTTTAGAGGATAAAGACGATACAAAAAGGAAAAAAAAACAAAACCATTTTTAGAGGACATAGACACGTCGATTGGTGGCTAAAAATAAGATAAATCAAAAAAATCGAAACACTAAAAGATGATAGAGGGTATCAAAGATGATAAGATTGTTTATTATATGTTATCATATTGTGAATACAATATGGTAGTACATTGTGATAATGATAGTATCATTATTGTGAATACAACATAGGATATTATTTTTATTGAAAATAAAACAAAAATGATCTGTTTTTATAAAAAAAAATACAACATGTTTCTTTTTGTGATAATGATAGTGTAAATTCTTTTTTTTAATTGGTTTTTTTTGTTAGTTTATAATTCCTTTTTGTTTTTCCCTATTTTGTGCAATTGAAAATGACGTTGTTTACTATTTTTTTTTGGTTTTTTGTTAGTTTGTTATATGTTTTTGTGTTCCTTTTTTTTTATTGGTTTTTTAGTTACTTATTCCTTCTTGTTTTTCCTTGTTTTTTTATATTATTTTATTGATTTTATGTTCCTATTTTATTGGATTTCTATTTGAGATTGTTATTTTAATATTTTTTTAAACTAATGTAATCTATATTTTATCAAATTGTAAAAATTTGCATGTTTTAAAGTGGAATAAATAATTGTTTTACTATAAATATTTGTTTCAAACTCTAAAATCTTAATTGGATTGAATATTTGTTTTAACATGTTTTTAAGAAAACATGAACAACAAATTGTAAAAGATTAAACTAAATAAGGATACAATTGAACTAAATATTAAGATGGTTTTTGAAGATATGGTGACTATGAGATCTGCATAGAATTATATAAATTAAGACATAATAGAGGTATTAAATTTAAAAGGAATGAAAAAAATTAGAATTGAAGTATTTTGTAATAATAACTTTAAGTAAGAGTTGTTTGCTAAGAAGAAATTTGGAACTTCGATGTTTATTATTTACAAAAATCATAGTGAAGAGTTTTACACATGTAGAAGAAATTATGGGTTGAAAAATCATATTAGTAGTACATTTATAACCGAGAATATGTTAGAATTCTTTGAAAATGAGATAGTACATTGATGTGTAGGGTGTGTGTGTACTGATGTGTATAGTATATTTGTGTACTAGTGTGTAGAGTGTGTGTGCATTGGTGTAGTATACAAACAGTGCCTAACAAATTCAACAAGTAATTAACACTTATGATGATTTGCAATTATAAAAATTTTCATACGGTGTATTTAACCATAAACCAATAAATAACTATATTATAAAACATTCATATCATGAATAAAGAAAATAGCCAATACTATAGAATTCCTTAATATAAGCATGATTTGGTTATGGATAAAACATAATAAAAGTAATGTAATTCAAATCCATGAATATGAGTAAAAGATCATGGAGATTAATCAAAGAAACTTTAAAATTATTATGAACATCATGGAAGAATAAATCATGGGATAAGTAAGAATTGCAAGAAATGATCCAAAGTTATTTACACATCGGAATGGAGAATGAAGTAAGAACAAAAAATACAAAGATGAATCTAAAAAAGATTAGATCCAAGACACAAAACCTGTAAAATAATATGGCTTTTTTTTTAATCCATGATGTAGAACCTTAAGCCTCAATCCCACAATAGCAATTATAGATCATTATCTTGTTTCTTTTCATTGTTACAAGAAAGGAATGAATTAATGCTATAGCTATAACCATGAGGTTCTTAGGTATATACGACTAGGGCTACGAGGTTCGTGGGTATTTGCGATTAGGTGATGACGGAAAGGTGGCGAGGTGACGATGAGCTTAGGGCTTAATCGTTAGGCTTATCGGGCATAGTGGATTTGTGCTCGGTTGGGAGTTACATATAGAGTTTGATGGGGGTATTTTGGTTATTTTGCATAGTAAATAGTGAAATGATTGGGATATTTTTAATAATTGTTTTATAAATATATTCAAAATTATTAAATATTATAATTTGGTATTATTTTAAAAACAAAAACACTAAATATAACGTTCTCAAATTTAAAAGACTTAATGATTCTTTTTGTACAAGTGAATGGATAAAATTAGCATTCCACCCTTCTTTTTCTTTTTATGAATGTAAGTAATTGAATGGTAAGTAAATTTTTTTAATTATGTTAAGTATAGTCGAAAGTAAATTTTTAATTTTTAATAAGTCATTGTCAAAAACATTTACAAATATTTTCCCCCAACGTAGTTAACTTGTTGATTGACTCTCCCGTCAATAAATGTCAAGAATGAGAAAGAAAAGTTTTGAAAATGTATTAAAATAATAAAAAATATTTGAAAATATGAACACAGAAGTTATGATTACGAAAGAACCAATACTAAAATTAGTTTAAGGGTTAGATTAATTTAAATGAATTTAATTTGCTATGTATTTTTTTTAATTAGTTTAGGTTTTTATATTTTTAATCATAACAAATAAATAAATAAATATTTTGTTTTCTTTTATTATTATTTTCTAATATTTTTTAGTAATTTAACAAAAAAACAAATGAAGAAAAAATTGTGATAAATACATCAGCAAGCGTTTAACTTCAATATCATTATAGATATTCTTTTAAACAATAAGAGTATTCCTTGAAAAAGAAAAAGAAAATACGAACGATGGGAGCACTGGCGATAATTTTCTGTTATTGACGAAACCTATATGGTTTCAAGCTACACCTTCAATGAGAAGATTAACTGAAGAATGCGGTATGTATGGGAAACCAACTCAAAGTTGTTCACACCTACTTACAAATATGGAGGGGAGAAGAGTTTATAAAAAAAAAGTTATTAAGAAATGTTAATATCATATAATTTTATTCATATTTTTGCATCCATAATTTTTATATCCTATGGTTAGAAATTCATGTTTAACTCAATCTAATAAAATCTTATTAAGTTAAAGATTGTCTAAATTTATAAGTAATTTTACTGCTTTGTTCTTAATCGATGTAGGACAAGGATACTTAACAATCTCACTACAAACGGCGGATAAAGGTGGACATTAACGTCACGATAAGACTGTGATAGAACACAATTAAATCCAAACACATAGAGACTAGGCACAGTTCTGATACTTAACAACTATCATAATTATTTTAAAATTTGGATCATAATTGTTTTAAAATTTAGATAAATGCCTTCATTTAAATGATATAGGTGTAAATCTCTTGATTATAATCAAAACCTGATACAAGCTATATTAAGGGCAAAAACCCCATACGAGCTATATATATATATATATATAGCTAGCCTACACGTACTACACATTACATGCGTGGCTGCAACTAAAGTAACGGTATGATATAACAACTCCAACTGACTTGGTTAGTTTGTTACTAACTATAGTAAGATCACTAACTCTAGTAAATGTTTTTTTTAACTCTGCCTCTAACCCTCAGTTTATAGGGGTTTTCATGAGTAAATTGATTTAGCTTCGAGATTTCTGCTCGTGTCACTTACATGACCTACATTTCAAGGGCATTTTCGTCCTTTAATTGCTTATCGCCCAAATACAATAAAAGATAAAGAGTTTAATTTATTGAACACTCATTTCAACACGCGAACTAGTGAGTAAATTGGTTTGTCTTCTTCTCTGGTCTTTGGTGCCATCTTCACTCCTAGAACTGAAGCTTATTTCCTCCACACCAGTCAAATAAAGAGAGGGAAGGAAAATCAGTTTACACTTTACACCAACATTTTCCTATCTCTCAGTCAATTATAAGATGCTTAGAAAAGGTGGGAAATTGTTGCCTTAGATGTATTTGGACTGTAAATAGTTAATAGGACGAAAATGCCCTTAAAATATAGTTCACGTGAGTGACGAGCAAAATCCCCATATTAAACCAGTATTATAACCGTACTAAATAGAAACTTCTCAATAACATGAATTAAAACTTGTATATCTCTCTCTCTGTGGTATGTAACCTCTAAAATTAAAACCAACCTTTGAGGGAAAAAAAAACACAAAATAATAAAATTAAATTAATAAAATTGATTCTTAAACTTAAAGAACTCATTCAATTTAATAAAATTTATAAAATCAATCCAAATCGAATTATTTAAATTGATTCAGAATGATTTGTACCCTTAATTTTTATGTTCAGTCTTCACATATTATTATATGCTTCTCATATAATTCAAGAGACAATTCTTAAAAGCTTCTTATTCTGGGAATTGGTGGATCCCTTTGAAAAACTTCTGTTTTCAATTCATTGACATCTTCTTTTATGGAGCTTGCTGCATTTACCAGTATTTTCAGAAAACAGAAATGCTTCAAATTTGTAAGAAAACTGATTATTGTGAGCAGAAGCTTCTAACCTTCAACTTTTGATGTATAGCCAGAATATTTCATGTTGCTCCACTGCTTAACAGATTCGGGTACTCAATTTCAGAGAGTCCTGAGTTACATATGATCACAGTAAAGGTAGAATCCCCTTCATATCTAAACACGAGCCGCCATTTGGGCTGCATGTATACGATAAAATGTTGCAAATGCCACCCAACCATCCCATAAAGAAAATATTCCCATCTTTCTTCTTCAGTTTTATTACCCATTTATCACCAGTTGGGATGTAGCCGTACATACAATCTCGAAGAAATTCTCCATATTTCTTGGTAAAAGTATGTGGGATCATCTGAATGATATATTAACAAGCTTTAATTTAGTTATATTTATTTCAAATGATAGGTACGAACCATACTCATGTACTATTCCAAGCAAAAGTATAAAAAATATAAAGATATTGGTTATGTTGCAAGCTAGTATACTTTAGATTAAGAAAATTGCATAGTATAATCTTTACAAGCTCAGCTATCTCCTTACCACACCAAAGGATCATTACTACATAAATAAGCATTAAAGTCGGTTCTATGAACCGACTTTAAATTTAGAGACTTAAAATGTAAAGTCGGTTCAGGCCGTGAACCGACTTTACACGTCATATTTGTTTTTATTTTTATTTTTCGTATTATTCAGTATATATATATATATATATAACATAAAAAAATTAAAATATAAATAATAATACAAATAATTAAAAATTTAAATATATTTAATTACTTGATAATTAAATTTATTACAAAAATAAATAATGCATAAATAATACATATAGTTAACTTAAATTACAAATAAAATAATGTCGTCAAAGTATAATTATTATACGATCGAGTAAGCTTGGTTGGCTTAGAATCTTGATTGGCCTTCACAAGCATTATGACAAAAAAACAGTTGATCCATATAACAAATATTCTCCTACATACATGAGCACGTAAAACATCCATCAAAAAAGTAATCTAAACTTCAGACGTACAAATGAAGAAATTAAATCATTATAAATATTACCATCAAAAAGAGATTACCACGTACAACGACATTCGACGAACTCATATTAGTACTTTATTAATCATTTGTCTATATATATGAAGTTATCTGGAATCTCTACTACTATTTTTTAATGCTATATATAATGAACTTTAAATATGAAATCAATTATAACTTCGATTTCTTACTTGGCTTGTGTGAGTTTTGGTGCCCTTAAACATATGGAACACGTTCATGGGCACCAAAACTCATACAAACCAAGAAACAAATCGGAGTTACGTACACCTGATTTGTACATTTAGAGCTCATTATATCATTAAAAATACTAGCAGAGATTCCAGATAAATTCATATTTATAAACAAATGATTAATAAAGTGTTAATATGAGTTCGTCAAATGCAAGTAGGAAAGAGAGATAAGATGTAGTTTGGGCCAAAAATAGATCCATAAAACAATGCATTCCCCTAAATACATGAGCATATATATGATTAATCATCATCAAACAAGTGATTTCAGACACAGGAATAGATAGAGAAGGCCAAATCATTAAAAAATTTACTCTTATGTTGTCATATGCTATTCATATGATCATCAGAATCTTCTCCTGATTCTTCTTGTGATGATATAATTTGAACCATGTGTTCTGCCCATTCCTCTCGTAAATCATCAAAAATTTGCTGGTCGTAACTCGTCTTGTTCTAACCAAAGAACTACATGTATTCAAAATCAAAATAAGAATATGATTTCATTTATTTACAAAAACAACTCAAATATGTTAAAAACTTGTATGTATATGGGTAAAATATATTACCACATCATCAATTGGAATTTTGATATTTGTGATGATTTCGCTCATAAACTTCATGACATAATAACCACACATGACTCCATTATTTTGTTGTGGAACCTACAAAAAAAAGTGCATGTATACATGAATTTTCATATTCGAACATCCTTATTATTTAATTGTAAAATTAATAAAATTATTAATATTGAATTGTACATACCATAACTTTTGTCCATATAAGCTTATGAGATTTTTTAAGGACAATTCCCCTAAACTTGTTCCAAAACTTCCATGCCCTATCAAGGTATAAAACGATTAGTTTTTATTAAATATTACAAAAAATAATAGAAAAAATTAATATGTAACTATATATAACTCTTACATTTCAACAACTACTTTTGTATCTTTACTCAGTTCTATGGAAGCTGAGTCACAGTACCAAGCATGATTATTGAACATATCAATGATTACCAACATCCAATGATCTTGGCCTTGTTCAAACCTTAATGGCCAAGGGATTATCAACTTTTGATTTCTACTAAGGGTTAATGCTCTATCACATAATTGTTTAGCTCTGATGCTAACATCCTTCTCTTGATATTGATTGACATATGAAGAATCATAGAACATTGCTAAATGTGATGAGTGATTATGTTGAAGTCGATAATAGCAAGCCCTATATAAAAGATATATATATATATATATAATTAGATAATATAAATATAATTATATATGTTCTGCATAAATAAAAGAAAACTAACTAGATTGAGGACTCACCTTGTCCACACTTGAATTATACTTAAATCGATCATTTGATATTCAAATATTTGCAACAAGCACTCGATCGATATATAAGTTTGGCCAAGGTCTACACCAGAAATTTCAATAGGAAGTGGCACAGTCCATCCATCATTTATGCTAGATGCCCTCCCAACAATAGTCATCAAAGTGCCAAGATTTCTACTGAATTGTAACGCATAAGTATGACTATACTTTTTCCAAGGCTTCTTCTTGAATGACTTGGTGCACGATGATTGGCCACTAGTCATAGATTTAGCACGAGATACTTGCTTTGTATCTCTTAAATGTGTCGCATTTAAGAGTTTTGGTATAATAGACTACCAAAAAAGTATCATATATGTATTTTTAGTAACAATATAAGATCACATTAAATAATAGTAGTAAACAAGTGTTATTTTTTAAGTTAAAAAATAGTACCATGTCAAAATTTAGAACAACTTGAATCGACGGCCAAGCCACATACTGTCCAACCGCCTCTTGGACTGTGGTAGCATCATAAGGCACAGGTAGTGGACAATCATGAAACAATGATTGATCAATTACTATTCTCCAATGATTAGGCAAATATTGATTATGAATCATCCGATCATCGCTCAATTGTTGTACCATTCCAATAGCAACATAGTCCATTGACGAAGGAGGTTTCAACAAACATTTCATATTCTGTAAAAAATTTAAGTGTTATATATAAAAATAAAACATATAATAAAAATTTAAAAATAATAGATTATATACACCAGAAATTAAAATCTTACCACATATGATTCATCAAATAGAGGAGGACTCTCATGTGGGGTAGCTATTAGATGTACATTCTCACCAATATGTTCATCTTGGATTGATTTATGGTAAGAATGTGCAGATTGCATTGGAGAAAATGAACCACTACTTGATTGCATATGCATTCCTGGCATATAGTGAGGACCAATAGGATGGTTATATCCCATACTGGATGTAGTTTGAGCACAATGAGATTGTGTGGATGGCATGCTTGGCATGGATGGTGGCATGCTTGGCATGGATTGTGGCATGCCTGGCATGGAAGGTGGTATGCCTGGCATGGATGGTTGCATGCTTGGCCAATATGGCATGCCCTGGTTGTAGCATGATGCCATGGATGACAGTTGTTGTTATTGATGTTATTTTAGAGTGGAAATCTCACTCATCACGGAGGCCTTAAAGGAGTTGAATTCTTCTTCAATTTTAGTGTATTTCTCCTTACTTACCGTCTGAGGCTTATGTTTTGGAATTTTAAAATACTCCATAGAACCATCATATTGGCTACCTTCCCTAACACGACCAGGATGCTCGCATCCGAATGCATGATATAAAGCATCTCTCCCAGGCTCTTCGATTATTTCACCCCTGGATATTTTTTCTTGAACAACTCTCTACAAATAATAAAGTACACAAACATATCATTCATTATTACATCAATTATTAAATATCAGTCAGACTTTTTATCAACCGAAATTACTAACCAACTTATTTAATTGTTCTTCTCCTCGTTGACTCATCGGTCTTGCATTCTTCGTTTTGGGAGTCTTTGTTTCTATGTACAATTCAATTCGGGTAACATGTCTACCCAATTCAGCTTCCTACATAAATTAGGAAAAATTTATTAACAATGACATGAAATTAAATTGAGAAAAATTAATATAAAAATATTTATAAAATTAAGACAAATTAATAATATCATTCTATATCTAACTTCAGGATTTGAAAACCTCCCAGTACGGTTAGGAAGAATGTTATACATTTGGACATTTTGATAATCTTCTCTAATAATTTGAAATTCTTCTGAATGTCTATAATCCACAAAGTCTTTCCAAACTTGAGGTGTAATCCAGGGGTGTCCTTGAGGGATTTTGTAGATCACATTCTCATCAAGTGTTTCCAAATATGGAAACACAATTTTTCGCCAATCTGGAAGTCTTGTATTCCTTCCACGCCTTATTTGCAATCTTATAACACTTGCCCTACCAACTGTCATCGACTTTGTAACGATTCTGTAAAAACACAGTACAAAAGATTGGATATAATACACCTAATATAATATATATATTGATTATAAAATATAAGAGACTTACATAAATGGTTATCCATATTTTGAACTTTTCTGCATCGGCAACCTCAGACCAATGATTTATATTGATTGGTATACTGGACTTTGCCAGTCGACCAATCGAAGATTTCAATTGTTGACCATTTTCTCCTATTGGATTACCAGTAGCATCAAATATAACGGGTATTCTATCATCTGGGTTAAGTGGAGCATCAGGTATATTCGCCCAACCCCTTCTTTTCAAATACCCCAATGGATCATTTGGATCTACAAGCTGAATATCCATGAAATATTTGCAAACAGTGGAGAAATATAAATTAATTGACAATTTTAGGAACACACATATATACAAGAGTTATTACAACAATATAGAACATACATTATGTTTAATTAGGTTGTTGATCGTATACATATATTCCTTCATAATCACTTCGAGTCCATGTCGAAGAATCATCATCATCAATTAGATCATCACGTACATTAGGCAATTTATTTGAGAAATTACTAATATTGGTTAATGTATCAAGCATAGATTCATCATCTTCTACAACATCACAATGGTAAAACTCTTTTTGTGGAGGCGTTAACACAACAGACCATATTGGATCAATTTGATCGCTCGCGTAAAATACTTGTTTTGCATGAAGTGCTAACATGAAAGGATCATCTGTGTGACTTATCCTGGATAAATTTACAAGGGTAAATCCAAAATCATCTATTTTATATCCAACATTAATAACATCTTCGACTCAATCACACAAGAAAACTGTTTCATGGAAGACCTCATAATCCAATTCCCAAATCTCTTGTATTATACCATAATATGTTCTATCAGAAAGTACAGGATTAGCATCTTTTGAACTGGAAAATTGCATAGTTTGTGCAACCATCTTCACCCCACTATTTTGATTTACTCGGACTTTGTCCCTAGCTTGAGTCGTAAACCTCGATCCATTTATTGTGAAACTATGAAATGATTTGACATCAAATTTTGGGCCATGTGCAAGCCATTGTAAACTTTCTGATATTTTATGATTGGGTTTCTTGAGTTCATCTCGAATCTATGTATACAAAAACACGAAATGTGTTTAGAGCAAAGTTTTAAAACATTGAATAGATCTAGGAAGATACATGCATGATTTTTTGTTTGTGACACTTACGTGGTTGCGAAACCAATTAATAAGCTCTCGCTTATGTTCATCATACAACCATTTTTCTCCTCCTTTTTTTTTATAACGAGGATCGATCTTCAATAAGTTTAAATGCATCATATAATGTTATTAAATATATATTAAGTTATATATCATCATTAATAGTTAAATAAAAAATGAAACAATGAACATCACTTACTCTATGTACGGTTGTGCCTCGTTATTATTTACCAAAATGATTCGGTGTGCTTTTTCCCATCGAGTGCGTTCAATAAATAATTTCTTACTTCCACCAAGCATAGGGTTACCTACTTGGATCATGTGACGTTCTAAGAACAACTTGTGCGTAGGATTCCCAATTTCAGTGCAACCACTAAAGTATTCAGAATAAAACTCAATGGCCTCTTCAGCAATGTAGCATTCCACCATGCATCCTTCAGGTCGATATCTATTATTTACATATCCTTTAAGGACTTGCATATATCTCTCAACAGGATACATCCACCTTAAGTAAGTAGGACCACATAATTGAACCTCTCGAACTAAATGAACACATAAGTGAATCATTATATTGAAGAAAGAAGGAGGAAAATATTTTTCAATTAGACACAAAATTTCTACAATTTCTTTCTGTAAAGAATTTAACTCGCCAATTGATATAGATTTCTTGCATATTGTATTGAAGAATGAACAAAGCCGAATTATTGATATTCGAACATGTTTTGGAAGAATTGATCTAATAGCAACTGATAATAACTGTTGCATTAAGATATGACAGTCATGTGATTTCAATCCATACAGTCTCTTATCGGTGATAGACACAAAATTTCTTAAGTTGGATGAGTAACCATCAGGAACTTTCACACCTTCCAAACATTTACAAAACACATCCTTCTCTTTTGTTGACATTGTATATGATGCTGGTGGCAAGTATATTCGATTCTTATCATTTTCTACCCTTGGTTCCAATTCAGGTCGTATGCCTAGTTTCTTTAAATCCAATCTTGCTTTAATGCCATCTTTTGTTTTTCCAGGTATATTAAGTAAAGTGCCAATCAAGCTTTCACATACATTCTTCTCAATGTGCATGACATCTAAGATGTGACGAATGTGTAGGTCTTTCCAATAAGGTAATTCCCAAAATATTGAATTTTTTTCCAACAACCATAGTAATTCGATTCAAACTCTTTTTCATTTTCACCAATTTCATTAGTTGACCTCTTTCGTTTCCCTACCTTGGTGAGTTTTTTTTTCATCTTTCCATATCGTTTGAATGTCATCCCATTCAATTGCCTTAATATCTCAATACCTCGCAAAGGTCGAGTTGCATGATCATGATCTTCTTCACCATCGAACGGTTTCTTTTGGTATCTAAACTTGTGTCCAGATGGCAAAAATCTCCTATGTCTTCTATAAGACATCTTTCGTCCGTGAACAAGATACTTTGCAGAAGTTCCATCACTACATATAGGACATCCCTTGTAACCTTTTGTTGCATGTCCTGATAAGTTTCCATAGGTAGGAAAATCATTAATTGTCCATAAAAGGACCCCCTTTAAGTTAAAGTATTCTTATTTATATGCATCGTAAACATTTACACCATCATTCCACAACGTTTTTAAATCATCTATCAGAGGTTGCAAATATACATCAATATCAACACCGGGTTGTTTCGGTCCTGAGATCAATAATGTTAACATCATGAATTTTCTTTTCATACACAACTAGGGAGGAAGGTTGTATGTTACCATAATTACTGGCCAACATCTATATCTACTACTGAGGAAACTATGTGGATTAATTCCATCAGCAGTAATGGCAAGACGCAGATTGCGCGGATCAGATGAAAATTGAGGAGATAAATTATCTACTACTTTCCAATTTGGAGAATCACAAGGATGATGTAGCACCCCATCATCAGATCGATTATCTGAATGCCAAGTCAACATCTTTGATGTATATTTACTATTGAACAACCTTTGAAAGCGAGGAATCGGAGGAAAGTACCAAAGAACCTTTACAGGCACGCCTTTCTTATGTTTTGTACTCTCATTTTTACCATGCTTCCATCTCGATTCTTTACACATAGGACAATCATGTAATGTCTCATATTCTTTTCTATAAAGAATGCAATCATTAGGACAAGCGTGAATCTTATGATATTCCATGCCAAATCGACTAAGAGATTTCTTCACTTCATACATTGAAGATGGCAATTCAATACCCTCAGGAAACATATCGACTAGTAGATTTAGTAATTCTGTGAATCCCTTGTCAGAAAAACCATGTTTTGCCTTGACATTGTACAAATGAACAAATCCTAACATTTTATTGTATTTTTTGCATTTTGGATACAACAGTTTTTCGGCATCTTCTATAAGTTTATTAAAGGTTTCGGGATCATCCTCGCGTAATTCATCTTCAACACCACGAAACATATTTTATGTCTGTACATTATGATATGATGTATGTAATCCACTCACATTCTTATTATACTTTTCCCCATGAGTATTATCAATATTTTCTCCATGATAATACCAACATTTATAGCTCAATAGAATACCATTACAGATAAGGTGATACTTAACCTCATCAAATTCATGAAATCGCTCATTTTTACATTTAACGCATGGACATTGAATCATACTACTTCCAGTATTACTAGTTCTACAAGCCAATTCCATGAAACTTTCAACTCCAGAAATATAGTCTTGCTCAATTCTACACTTTGACATCCAAGATTTGTCCATTTTCTATTAATGACATTAATTAAACATATTACTTAATTATGTATTATTATATATAAATTTCCTAATTATTAGAATATATATCAAAACATACATAATGCAAAACAGTTATCATTTTAATCATTTTACAAAACCATTTATATACAAATTAAAAAATAAGCAACATGTTTCATGAATATATATATATATATATATATATATAAACCAATCACGCGGTTGATTATAATTTCTAAGCATGTTACTATATCATAATTAAAAAGTAATATTAATTATACGTATAAATAAATTTATCCACGTAAACCCACACAACATTTCAGATATTATTTAATACATACAATTAATAAGTCAAACATCATTATTACAAGCAAACAAAAAAACATAACTAAATCAAAAATTTATACAAAATATAAAACAAAATATAAAACAAATTGATCGAATAATAAGCTAGCTGCATTCTGCATAAACTAAGTCAAACATATTTTTTAGGTGTTGTCCGTTTTTGGCTATCCATACATTTTCAGAAAGAAACTGCCCAATATTGGGCATGTTGCAAATATTTAGTTGACGAGATCTTAGGTTTTTAAAAGGTAATAAAAATTCGTAATTTGAGAGGTTGTTCCTAATTAACGAATTACAATTACACGCTGATAAAATTAGCACAGATTGAGATTGATTTTGGCTAAGCAATAACAGAAAATGGGTATAAACAAATTTTAATATTTTGCTAAAAAAAAAAGAAGAACTGACAGATAATGTGAGAAGAGAAATATAACTTACAAACCGACGTTCAAATGGTGGTCGGAGGTGGCCAGAAATGTAGAACGAAGATGGCGCACGGTTAAGATTTTGGGAGAAAATGGTTCTGAGTGAGGAAAGGAGAGAGGAAGAAAACTGGAATCTGCGTACAAAATGAGCCGAGAGGGAATATATTAGGTGGATAGCGTCAGTTATCCATGTCAACCGATGCTACGTCACGTGGATAGCATCGGTTATCCATGTCAACCGACGCTACGTCATATGGATATCGTCTGTTGACGTGGATAATCGACTTTAAATTCATTATAAGTCAGTTTTTTCCAAAAACCGACTTTACATAGCGACTTATATACCCCTTTTGTAGTAGTGGATAATGAACAACTGCTTATCAACAACTAACAATTATGTTCAAGAAACTTTACACTTAAAGATAATCTATAAATTACTAGCATGTTATTTACTATAATTGAAATAAAATGGTGACAATAATACAGAGACCAGAGTCATTGAGTCATTCGTAACTAAACAAACACAAATACAGTGTAGGGCTTAAAGTGTTTACATCGTGGTGCTAATCCAAGGAAACTTAAATCATAAAAAAAACTAAAATAAATTAGGGAAATACATAAAATAACACCCTTAAAACTTATAAAGAAAAATTACAAAACTAATATATTTAAAACTTTTAACAATAAAAATAACACTTCCTAATACTAATTCATGCCCCTCTCAATTCAAGGTATGAGTGTTATTTTTATTGTTAAGTTCTAGTTATAGAGATGTTATTTTATGTAATCTTTCAACTTATAACAACAAAAATAGCACCACGATACTATTAAATGTGATCCAATTAGATGTAATTCAATATTGGGTGAATTTAAATAACCGTAACTTAATTTAAATAGCACCTATCTAGACGGCATTCAATGTAAAATAATAGGCTGTACATTTTTTAAATAGTAAAAATATATAAACTAGACATAATAAATATTATTTTTGTTATTATAAGTTTTAAGGGATGTTATTTTTGTGGTACTCACATTAAATAGTTGCGCTATTTAATGAAGTTTATGCACGTTACATGAAAATGCTACCTTGCCTTTACTTGATAGATTAAAAGAGAGAATAAAGAGGTTCTTACAAGCACTCCATGATTAAGATTTGCCTTTGAAATTACACTGTAAAAATGGAATTTTTCTGATTTAGACTTGGGCTCTTGCTTATCTTCACTAACTGCTGACGATTTTATCTCCCATGACCTTCCCGTAAGTCCCTCCTACATGGAAGAGAAAGAAAATAAAAAATGGTAGGTGCAACCACATTTGACAAATGCATCTAATATTGATAGGCAATGTCTTTGCCTTAGAGATACATCAACACACCAAAATAAGAAGAAAAGCGAAGCAAAGCCAAATGAACAATTTCCTTTGAAGAAAAATAATGTTGTGTGTAAGAAAGTGGGAGAGAATATCTTAGAAAAATATTGGGATATTTTTCTAAAAGGGGAGTGGCAAAATAGTGACTTTGGGAAATACTTGTGTGATACTATTTTGGGTTTATCTCAATTTGTTTTATTGCCTCTCACTTTGTACCCATTAATTTTATTAGTGGAAGAAATATTTTTCAGAGTTTGTCCCGTGGACTTAGCCCAAATTAAAGGGTGAATCACGTTAAATTTCCGGTGTTGTTATTTTACTCTGTTGAATTCATTTTACTTTTACTCATTGTGCCCAACAACTAGTATCAGAGGTGGTATAATAAAATTCTTAATATGCTTTGTGGTTGTAGCATAGATTGATCTGCACATCAAAAAGGATTTTGTTAGATCCATGGCGTGTTTATTTGCAGAAAAAGAAACACAGTGAGAAAAAAATGTCAAGCCAGAAGGTAGATATTCAGAAATTTAATGGCAATAATAATTTCTCTTCATGGCAAAGGAGGATGAAGGATATTCTCATTCAACAGAAATTTCATAAGGCGTTGTTAGGGAAAGAAAAGAAGGCAACAACCGTCACTGAGGAACAGTGGGAGGAAATAGATGAGATTGCAGCTAGTACAATCCATCTAAATCTCTCAGACAGTGTCTTGCAAAATATTGAATAAAAAAATTGCAAGACTACTAAAGAAACATGGGAGACTCTAGAAAACATGTACATGTCAAAGAACCTTGCCAATAAATTTTATTTGTGGAAGAAGCTATATCAGATGAGGAAGGAAGATAATGTGAGCATGATGCAACATGTTAGTGATTTCAATAGCAAGCTTTCTCACTTAGCAAGATTTAATGTGAGTTTTGGCAATGAAGAAAAAGTTAGGATGTTTCTGGCATCACTACCCTCATCATATAATCATATCACAACAACTTTGACTTATGCAAAAGACAAGATGGAGTTTGAAGTTGTTATAGAAGCCATGTTGTCATATGAGAAAAAAAACAGGGAGAGAGATTCAGAAGTATAAACCCTTATCACAAAGTCTAAAGGAATGAGACAATATAGAAAACAAAAACCCAAAAGCAAGAGTAGAGGCAAATAAAAAAATTTCCAATGTTGAATGCCATCACTGTAAGAGGAAATGTCACATCAAGAAATTTTGCGAGGTGTTCAAGAAGGAACAGAAAATGTACAAAGGCAAAGTAGTGAAGAAAGACTATAGTAGTGATGATGAGCAAACAAATACCATAGACGAGTTCAATATTGTTTATGATGAAGATTTTGTCAATCTTGCATCACACGAGACCAACTGGGTGATTGATAGTGGTGTTATAGTTCACGCTACATCGCGTAAAGAATTTTTCTCATTATACATACCTGGAAGTTTTGGTGTTGTTAGAATGAGAAATGAAAGCATGTCAAAGGTTATAGGTAGAGGAGATGTTTGCTTGGAAATAGAGAATGGAACCAAACTATTTCTGTAGGATGTTAGGCATATTCCAAATATGTGCCTGAATTTGATCTCTGTGCGCAAACCTGCAAATGAAGAATATTGCAGCTCCTTCATTTATGAAAAATAGAAACTTACAAAAGGCTCCTTAGTAGTAGCTAGAGGTGAGAAGCATACAACTCTGTATATAATGCAAGCGAAACTCTCCATCAACACAGTAAATTCCATAAAGAAAGACAATGCAACCGAGTTATGGCATAAGAGACTCAGTCACATGGGTGAAAAAGGTATAAAAAGTTTAGCCAAAAAGAAGATATTACTTGGAATGGATGAAGTATATTTGGAGAAATGTGTTCATTGTCTAGCAGAAAAGCAAAATAGAGTTGCTTTCAAGAGTTCCCCTCCTTCTAGAATGAATAATATTTTAGATCTAATTCATTCATATTTGTGTGGATCAATGCCAAAGTCACTTGGTGGTGCTTAATACTTTGTGAATTTCATTGATGATCATTCAAGGAAAACGTGATATATCTTCTGAAAACAAAGGATCAAGTGCTAGATGTCTTCAAAGAATTTTATACCTCAGTTGAGAGAAAGACTGGGAAGAAGCTGAAGTGGTGGAGAATACACAGGACCTTTCCATGCTTATTGTAAAAAGCATGGTATTCGGCATCATATGACACCTCCAAAGACACTGCAATTGAAAGGATGAACAGAACTTTGATGGAGAGAGTTAGATGTCTACTCTCACATGCAAAGTTGCCTAAAAAATTTTGGGGTGAAACCATACTCACAGTTGTACATGTGCTGAATTTTTCACCATGTACTCCTCTCAAGATGGATGTTCTAGATAAAGTGTGGTTAAGAAAGGATGTTTCAGACGATCATCTGTGAGTGTTTGGCTGCAAAGAATTTTTCCATATCCTAAAGGATGAGAGATCCAAACTTGATGCCAAAACAAGACAATGTATTTTTATTGGCTACGGTCAAGATCAATTTGGCTATAAATTTTATGATCCGGTTGCAGAGAGACTTGTCAGGAGACGTGATGCTATATTTGTTGAAGATGAGACTATTGGAGATATTATCAAAATGAGAAAAGATGTTCCTAATTCCAATGGTGACTCATCAGATTTGGAATTAATTCCTCTAACATCAATGCCAAGAAAAGTTGGAGATGAAGACCAGATTTATGCACCTGATGAAGATGATGCTCCCATAGAAGTTGGTTCTGAAGATGAGAGAAATGATGATGTTCATTATCCATGGTACCAACACCTAAGGCTTATCATGTTCCACTGAGAAGAAGTGATACAGTAAGACGATCTTCTACCTCATATCCTCCAGATAAGTATGTAACTTTCATTGATGAGGGAGAACCTGAGAGTTATGAAGAAGCCATGGATGAGGAATACAAACAAAAATGGATTGAATCCATGCAAGATGAGATGGAGTCCTTACATGAGAACAAAACTTTTGAGCCGATGAAGCTACCCAAAGGGAAGAAGGCCTTGAAAAATAAATGAGTGTTCAGGGTGAAGCATGAAGGACACAATTCCAATCCGCGATACAAAGCCAGAATGGTTGTCAAGGAATTCAGCTAAAGAAAATGTGTTAACTTTGACGAAATTTTTTCTCCAGTTGTGAAAATGACATCCATCTGTATTGTGCTAGGGTTAGCAGCAAGTCTTGACTTAGAGGTTGAGCAAATGGATTTCAAAACTACCTCCCTACATGGTGACTTGGAAGAAGAGATATACATAGAGCAACCAAAGGGTTTCAAGCAAAAGGGAAAAGAAGATTATGTTTGCAAATAGAAGAAAAGTCTCTACGGCATAAAACATGCACTCAAACAATGGTACAAAAAGTTTGAGTTTGTTATAGGGGAGTAAGGATACAAAAAGACTACTTCAGACCATTGTGTTTTTGTGCATAAATTCTCTGATGATGATTCATTATTCTTTTGCTCTATGTGGATGATATGTTGATTGTTGGCCAGAATATTTTTAGAATCAACAACTGGAAAAAACAATTGAGTAAATCTTTTGCCATGAAAGACTTAGGGCAAACAAAGTATATTCTTGGCATGAGTATTATTAGAGACAGAGGCGCCAAGAAATTATGGTTGTCATAAGAGAAGTACATTGAGAAAGTACTTCATAGATTTCATATGGATAAGGCTAAAGCGATTAGTTGTCCTCTTGCTAATCATTTTAAGCTAAGTTCTAAATGAATCCCTTTTATAGACAAAGAGAAGGAAGAGATGGAAAGGTTCCATATGCTTCAATAGTTGGAAGTCTAATGTATGCCATGGTTTGTACACGACCAGATATTGCTCATGTAGTTGGAATTGTAAGTAGATTCCTTTCAAATCCAAGAAAGGAACATTAGGCTATAGTGAAATGAATTTTCAGGTATCTTCGAGGTTCTTCCAAAATATGTCTATGTTTTGGAAATGACAAACCTGTGTTAGTTGGATACACAAATGCATATATGGCTGGCGATGTGGATTCCAAAAAATCCACTTCAAGTTACCTGAGTACATGTGTAGAGGGAGCTGTGTCATGGTAGTCAAAGTTACAAAAATGTGTTTCACTATCCATTATAGAGTTTATAGTAGCAATAGAAGCATGTAAAGAGTTGCTATGGATGAAAAAGTTCTTGAAAAAACTTGGGTTGCAACAAGACAGTTATCAGTTATTTTGTGATAGTTAGAGTGTTATCCATCTCGGAAAGAATGCCTCCTTTCATTCGAGATCAAAACATATTAATGTGAGATATCATTGGATTAAGGATGTAATGGAGAAGAAGTTATTACAGCTTGAGAAGATCCATACATAAGAAAATGGATCATACATATTGACGAAAATTCTCCCAAGACAGAATCTTGAATACTGCCGTTTAGTTGTTGGATTGGTGGAGCCCTCAATGTAGTCGAGAATGGGAGATTTGTAAATCCCTCATATATGAAAGAGGAAGAAAATAAAAAAAATGTTAGGTGCAACCATAAATGGTAGGTGCAATCACAAATGGTAGGTACAAACACATTTGAAAAATACATCTAATATTGATAGGCAATGTCTTTGCCTTAGAGATACATCAACACACCAAAACAAGAAGAGAAGCAAAGCAAAGCCAAAAGAACAATTTTCTTTGAAGAAAAATAGTGTTGTGTGTGTAAGAAAGTGAGAAAGAATATCTTAGAAAAATATAAAATATTGGGATATTTTTTTAAAAAAGGAGTGACAAAATAATGAGGTTAGAAAACACTTATGTGACACTATTTTGGATTTATTTCAATTTGTTGTATTGGCTCTCACTTTATACCCATTAATTTTATTAGTGTAAGAAATATTTTTCGAAATTTGCCCCGTAAACTTAGTCCAAATTAAATGATAAACTAGGTTAAATTATGAGTGTCATTATTATTTTACTCTATTGAATTTATTTTCATTTTATTTTCACATGCTATAACCAACATAACTCAGCAACATAATTATCATAGGGAAAAAGTCCTTTCCGAGAAACATTATATTTTTTAATTGAGGATACTCTGAAATGACAGCCTCTACCTAACTTAGAAACATAATCAACATTTTCTTGACCAGAGGCACCTTTGGTGGCCGAACAATCCCAGAATTGTAAGATTCACAAGATGATTCAGAAACTAACTTCCTTTCTCTCTTTAAATTCTTGTTTCTTAAGGTTTTTGCTTCATAGATGTTCACAGGATTAGATGTGCACCCATTTGCACCTCGCTTCCCTACTCCAGGAACTCTATGCTCATGATCTTTGTTTTCAACTGGAGCACCTGCAGTGTTGTTAACACCATTTATGTTTAGTACATTATGCTTCTCCGATCCCACAAACCCATACCACCCTTTATCACTCTTTCCCAGTTTGTTTGCTCCAATAAAATTTGTTGTGTCTGAATTATCTTCATATTTGACACCAAAATGAGATTTTTTTGCTAAAACTTCTAGCTCTGTTTTTGCATTAGAGACCAACTTAAGAACAGCTACTGCATTGGCAAACTTGTTTTTATCCGGATGAAGTAACAAGGCAAGCTTTCTGAATTGCTTCTTGATAGTTGCCTCACTAACGTCCGTTTCTTCAATCTGAAGAATACCACACCAATTCATTTTAGTTCCATATAGCTTCTTTCTGCTGAACATTGAACTTCAAAAATTGCAAGCAATTGAGAAATGTTCTCAATCTCAGGAAACAAATGTTGGGCCTTCCGGGCTAAATTCAGTGCTCCTACAAAATCATTGTTTTGTAATTTGTTTTCTGCAATCTGCATTGCCTTGATTGCCTCTTCTCTGTACTATATTCCATGAGCTCCAATAAAGACATCCTAGAATCACCCAAGATATAATGTAATCACTAATGAATGCGCAAAGTTATCCAACCTTGCCTTCCACAATCAACCTAACGACAATCACCCCCAAACTTTATCAACCTGCAGTAATACAAAGGAAGCAGAGAAATAATTTGCACGTCCCCACACAATGCTTAACCAGAATAGCATAAAACAAGTAATTAGATCAAACAATATTTGTTGGTTTCGAGCTGTGATTTGAAATAAAAGAAAAGTGATTCTTACTACTAGACTACAAAGTGAATCACCCAATAAATTCGCTAAAACACGCTTCAAACGTTAAAATAGTCAAGCATAAAAATATTAGAATCAGCCATTTTATGAACGTTTTAAGGAAGCTAATTAGCTAAACATCACTCGTCAGCAAGGAAACAGATCTCAATTTGCATAGTGAAAAAAAAAAGGTGTTTCTTCTTACTTATAGTATGTTTCATAACGATTTTAATTCTTAATTCTGAATTTTTTTAAATGATTTTATAATTAGATATGTTTGATATTTTTACATTTTTGAAAAATCTTTACTAAAATATGAGATGATTCTTAAATTTTTTTAAAATGATTTTTAAATTAGATTCTTAATTCTTGATTTTTGATTTTTTTTATTTTTACTAAACATTGTTTCTAGAGATAGGAAGGAAGAGCAACAATAGTCAAGTAGGATGAAGGTTCCAACTGATAGAGATAATAATGATTTCATTTCTTTCAAAGTTATAAATAATTTATTATTTAGTGGATTATTTACGACTGAATGGTTGCCTTAAGCAACCCGATGATGGAACCATATAGATAGGATTTTTATGTAAGTTTACCTCATTATATCTGAAGTTACGCATGCTCAAATGTGTGACTAATATAGTTAGAGTTTAAATGGTGTATGCCTCTACATACTAAAGTAACTCTGATTAGAAAAAATTTCATATTTATCACCTACTTTCTATTTATTGAATTCTATATATGTTATTTTATTATACTGTCTATTTGTATTTATTTATACTACAGTTTTAATTATCTATTAGGTGTTTTTATCTATGGTGTTTGTGAGGTTGGATTAAGTCCTTAAGAAGTCATCTTTTCCTTAACCTGATTACGTATCGAGTCTTGGACTTCTTCTTAGTAAACATCCATGTGTTAGATTATATGTTAGTATAATATGCATTTTATCTACATACATGCTTAGTGTGAGTCTCTAAGAAATCTGTATCTTCTTACCCTCGATGTGTAATCGGTGTCAGACTCTATTAGGGTTTGTTATGTATGTTTGAGTGCATACTGTGAAAGTACAATAATCATTTATTGAATATGTTTCCATAAATGATGTTCTGAAGTGATTGGAATTTTTTTTAGCTTTTTGATATGTTTACTTGTATCACAAGTTGAGTATTGTTTTCCATATATACATGTTGCTAGTTTAGATAGGAGCATGTGAGGCATGATGTCACTAGTGTATATTATGTAGATTGTTATTGTTGTATCTGTTAGTTGTTTTTGTTGTGTGTTAAATTAAGCATGTTGTTTTGTATTTTTATTGTGTTAATTGCTTAATTCAAATTGTAAGGCTTACTTGGGAAAATTGATATAGAGCTCGCAAAAAGATTCCATGGATTGGCATTTCCACCTCTTATCTAGGTCCTAATTTTTTATTTGAGTCAAAAGAACAATTACCTTCATATAATTGTTCTTATGTATAAGAATTTTCAAATATTGCCTATAGACACATTCTTCTTCCAATTCTTTAGAAATCAAAGTTGCTCTAACATCATCCAAAGAAATAGTGTGTCATTTACATAGCATGGAAAATTAAATTCATGTAGGAACTGCTTTTGGAATTGTCGAAACCCACCTTAACTCTTTCCATTGGACAATTGAAATAGAGTAATGCAACACTATTTAATTTAGGATTGCTCCAATTGGGTAAGTGACAATCAAGGCTTGATTCTCATCATTAATTTTAATACCAACATTTTTTAGATCATGAATAATTTTAGTATATTTATCAAGGTGATCGGATAAAGAAATACCTTTTGACATTTGGAATGTGTACAATCTCTACTTCAAATATAATCGTCTGGTCAAATAGTTGATCATATACAAACTCTCCAATTTAAGCCAAAAACTAGTGGCAAATTTCTCATCACCAACCTTGCACAAAACTTTATCATACAAGGACAACTGAATTCAACTGAATTGAACTGAAAGCATTTTCCATCAATGCATATTTTTCTTCATCTATCAATTTTTTCGATAATTTATCCTTATCTTCAAATGCCTTAACGAACCCTTATTTAACTAATAGAGCCCGTCTCTTTAAATGCCAAAGATTAAAATCATTTCTGTCATTAAATTTCTCAATTATATATTTTACTTTCATGATAAAAAAAACCCAAGTTGGATCGACAGAAGCACAATCCAAAAATTTGGAAACAAATCAAATAATCAAAGGTTCAACCAAAAAAAATTAAAATGAGCAAACTTGATTAATCCCAAAAAATAACTGATGAGTCTAAAGCTTTGATACCATTTTGTTAATAGTTAGCAAATGCACAAGCGGGAGCTAGGAATCCATTTGGATTGTTCAAGTAAATAATAATGGTTTAGAGGAAAATAATAGACAATAAGAAAATAAATAATACACAAAGATTTAAGTGATTCGATCTTTTTGTTCGGCCAATCTTGCTTACATCTCCGAACCTATTATAGATCTTTTTACTGAAAATTGGAGAAATTATACAAAGTGTTTACAATATTCACAATTCACAACCCAATTACACCTAAGAAAATTGTTCTCAATTTTCTCTCACTAAAGTTTTTTTCTATAAGTTTTTCTCTCAATTGGAATGAACATTTAATTGATGAATTCATTACAATTATACATCTATTTATAGGGAGATTCACTCCTTGAATTTCAAAGGGTTCCTTGAATTAAGCCATGATTTGCTCTTTAATTTGCTCATTGAATTAAGGTCAATTATTCAATCTCCCACTTGAAGACTGATTCCAATCTATCTTCACACCTTGATCAATGCACCCGCTTTTCTAGTCTTATTACCCTAGCAGACCAACTGAAGTTGAGCACAACTTCAGTTTGTCAATAGTCACCACTTTTGTCAACATATCTACTGGATTTTTGCTTCCTTAAATCTTCTCCAATATTAACACATCATCTTCCAATAGACATCTGATGAAGTGATAACGAAGTCCAATATGCTAGGTTCTATAATGAAATATTGAATTCTTTGCCAAGTGTGTTGCACTTTGACTATCATTGTGCAAAACATTCTTCTCCTGTTTGAATCCCAGCTCAATTAACAAACCTTGAAGTTATATCATCTCTTTACTAGCTTCAGTCACTACTACATATTCAGCCTCTGTAATGGATAGAGTTACAATCTTCTATATCTGTGACATCCAACTAACAACCGTAGTTCCAATAGTAAATATATAACCGGCGGTGCTTCTTCGGTGATTAACTTCACCTCCAAAGTCTGCGTCTATGTAGCCTTGTACTTTTAACTCTCATTTACTAAAGTACAAACATTTTTTTGTGGTACCTCGTAGATACCTCAAAATCCACTTGACTACTTCCTAATGAGTTTTCCCTGGGTTTGACATAAATCTACTAACAATTCCCACTACATGGCCAATGTCTAGTCTCGTACAGACCATTGCATACATCAAACTTCTAATGGCTAAGGCATAAGGAACCTTAGCCATGACTTCTCTCTCTTCCTTTGTCTGAGGGGACTGATCCTTGGATAGGCAAAAGTGATTGGCCAAGGGTATGCTAACTGGCTTGGCATCGCCCATGTTGAATCTCTGCAAAACATAATTGATGTACTCTACCTGGGATAACTACAAGGATCCTCTCTTCTTACTTCTTGTGATTTGCATTCCAAGAATCTTCTTTGTTGGACCCAAGTCTTTCACATCAAACTCCTTTGACAATTGATGCTTCAATCTTTTGATATAATCCATACCTGAACCTGCTACTAACATATCATCAACATAAAGTAGTAAAATGATATAATTACACCTATATCTCTTGAAATAGCAATAGTGGTTAGCATTGTACTTCTAGAAACCTTCCTTGTGCATGAAGCTGTCAAAATTTTTGTACCACTGTCTTAGGGCTTGTTTTAGGCCATACAAACTCTTCTTGAGTCTACACACCATGTTATTCTTCCCTCTTTCTAAGAAACCTTCTGGCCGGTACATGTATATCTCCTCATCTAAGTCTCCGTGAAGGAATGTAGTCTTCACCTCCAACTGTTCAATATGAAGATCTTCAATGGCTACAATACTCAACACTGATCTAATAGTATTGAGCTTCAAAACGGGAGCAAAAATGTTGTTGTAGTCAACTCCTTCCTTCTACTGAAATCCTTTGACAACTAGTCGGATTTTGTATCTCTTAGAACCATCATGATCCTCTTTCAACCGATACACCCATTTTTTGTGAAGTACCTTTTTTCCTATGGGTAACTCAGCTAGTTCTCATGTCTGGTTACAGATGAGAGATTTCATTTCTTCTTTCATGGCAAGCTTCCACTTGTTGGAATCTCGAGTCTGACAAGCTTCATCATATCATTCTAGCTCCCTTTCATCAGTCCGCAATATATAGTTCATATATCTCCCGGTAGGCATACGAGGTCGAGAAGACCTTCTCAATATAGGAGCTGGAGTAGGAGGCGGTGATGTATCGAACTACTGCGTACTGCTCTATCCAACGAGTTCCTTTAGTTGAGTACTTGTTACAATTGGTTTCGTTACGAAGCTATCTGGGACAATATCTGCATATGTAAATATTGACTCATTCTACTCTGAGTCATTGGTGTTTGTTTTATACATGTCCTTATACATCATGCTTTCGTTGAAAATCATATATCTGCTACGAATCACTTTCTTGTTTTCATCATCCCAATTGTGGTATCCAAACTCATCCTCACCATAGTCGATGAAGGTGCATTTCTTAGATTTAGGATTAAGCTTATTCCTGCCTTGATCACTGATATTCACAAATACTACACAGCCAAAAAACTTTAGATTTGATAGTTTTATCTCTTTTCTACTTCATACCTCCTTTCGTATTTTGTGCTCTAATGGAACAAATGGGCCTCGATTGATCAAATAAGTTGTCGTGTTTACTACTTCTGCCTAGAACTGCCTCGGTAGACTTGATTATATACGAATGTTTCTGGCTCTTTCTATCAATGTTTGGTTCATATGCTCAACTACACCATTGTGTTGAGGCGTGCTTGGCACAGTTCTTTCCATTCTAATCCCACACTTATAGTATAAATTTTTGAATATGGTGTCTTTATATTCACCACCATTGTCAGTTCTAAGCTTTTTGATCTTCAAACCTGTCTCATTTTCAACCATAGCTTTCCATCTTTTGAAAGCCTCATATACTTCAAACTTATGCTTTATGAAGTAAACCCATACCTTCTGAGAGTGATCATCAATGAAATTCATGAAGTAGTGTTTCCCATTAATGAATGAGACGGTCGTTGGTCCCCAAATATCAGAGTGAATGAGCTCTAGCCTTTCCTTCTTTGGGGTTCTACCACTTGTCTGAAAGTTGACTCTTTTTTTTCTTTCCAAGTATGCAATCTTCACACATGTCTATCTTTGCAGATTGTAGACCTGGAAGTTTTCCCTTTGATTTCATAATCTTCATCCCCTCCTCACTCATATGGCCTAGTCTCTAGTGCCATAAATTTGGTGTTTCACTACCTATTGCAACTGTGATCGAACAATGTGCCCTTACTATCATATAAAAAGTGTTACTCTTCTTGCCTCTAGCAACCGTCATTGCACTTTTTGAAATCTTCCAATCATCACCATGGAAGATCATAGTGTAGCCTTCACTAGCCAACTGCCCTACTGAGATTAAGTTTCTTTTTAGGTCAGGAATATGCCTGACATCCTTCAGCTCCCAAAAAAACCAATTCAAATTATTTTTTACTACACCTTTGCCAATAATAGCACACGGTTGATCATCACCAAGATATACCTTTCCAAGGTTTCCAGGAACATATTTCTCGAAGAATTCTTTCTATGAAGTAGCATGGAATGATGGTCCAGAGTCTAACACTCAAGATTCTTCCTTGCTCTTCAAAGAGCATATCAATGCATCATCTCCTTTTGAGATGGAAGTAACACTTTCCTCTACCTTCACTCGTTTGTCCGTCGGTGCACTCTTGCACTGATTTTTGTAGTGCTTGGTTCTCCCACAATTCCAACACTCGATAGTCTTTGAACTATAGGAATTATTATTATTCCTGGATTTGGACCTCCTGTCCTTTGATCTACCTTGGTATTCTATTCTACCACGTCCATTCCCTCTAGTTGAATTTCTTCCTCTTGACTCTATATGCAAAATTGAAGAGGTTAACGATTCACCTCACTCTCTACATCAGATCTCTTTACTGAGAACCACATCATGAACATAATCAAATTTCAACTTATTGCTTCCTGATGAGCTACTCATATCCATGACAGTGGCATTCTAGCTTTCTGGTAGAGAAGACAAAAGTATCAATTCCTATACTTCTTCATCGAATTCAATTTCAACTGAACTCAACTGGATTGTGACTGTGTTGAGTTCATTGAGATGTTGAGCTACCGATGCGCCTTCCGTCATCCACAAATTGAAAAAATGCCTCATCAGGTGCACTTTGTTTGAGGTCGATGGCTTCTCATACATATTGAAGAGAGCTACCATAAGACCCACTGTGGTCTTTTCCTTTGCTATGTTGAAAGCAACATTTTGGGATAACGTCAATCGAATAACTTCGAGGGCTTATATGTCTATAAGATTCCAATCTTCTTCCTTCATAGGCTCTGGCTTCTTCCCTGAGAGAGGTTGATATAGATTCATTTGATACAGATAATCTTCTATCTGCATTTTCCAAAACCCAAAATATGTGCCATCAAATTTCTTGAGTTTCACCTTTCCTTCATCTACGATTGTTGCTCCCACTCAAATCTGACTTCCTTCGGATCATTTATGACTATTTCTACAAACCACCGTGTATTAGAACACCTCCGTCAACAAACAAATATCGTCATCAATTTTACTATTCACATGAATAGTAACCTTATAAAAAATTGACAAAAATCACCACAAAAGCTCTGATATTAGTTGTTGGGGAATTAAGCAAATTCCCGATAAGCTAGATTTATGAGAAAACAAAATAAACAAAATAACACACAAATTTGATAACAGAGTTCGGTCAATCTTGTTTACGTCTCAGGACCTGCTGTAGATTTTTTTACTAAAAAAATGAAAAATTATACAAGGTGTTTACAACACTCACAACTCACAACCCAATTACACCCAAGAAAATTGCTCTCAATTTTCTCTCACTAAAGTTTTTTTCTCTTAATTTTTCTCTCAATTGGAATGAATATTTGATTGATGAATTTATTACAATTATACAACTATTTATAGGGAGATTCACTCCTTGAATTTCAAATGATTCATTGAATTAAGTCATGATTTGCTCTTTAATTTACTTATTGATTTGCTTCTTAATTTTCTCCTTAATTTACTCCTTGAATTAAGGTCAATTATTCAACACTTTCAAGGTAAAAAGTCTACTCTATTAGTAATATTACACTAAGAAAAATCAACTAATAATTAAATAAAATAAAAATACCAATATCTAAAAAAACTCAAAAGCAACCCCCAAATACACCCAAATCTCTCTAAAAAAAAGTAACAATACAAAGCAAAAATATGATAATAAATCTCGGAAAGAATAGACACAAATTACATACCAATAGTAAATGATCAAATGAGAAAACACAAAAGACTAAAAAGATGGCTTGAGTAACGAATATGGTTTTAATATTGTGGTTTCTCAATTTCTGATGATGAACTCTTAAGTGGAAAAGAATATCAATATATATATAAATGATTTACTTGATTAACAACTATATTACTTAATAAGAATTATTACATGAACACTAAATTGATATACTACTTGATTAAGAATCTTTGTTTTAATTGTAAAATTTTAATAATATTATGAATCTTTAATTAAAAAACTAAATAAATGGCATCATAATTTTACGAGAAAAAAACACATTTCATATGTATAATATTATTAAGAATATAATCTTAGTTATATTAGTATATTTTGAAACCAACTAAATAAGAAAGATAAATGATAGGAATACTGTTTCTTGATATTTTGATAATGAATTAAATTTCTTGATTTAGATTACATGATCAAACGATACAGAGTTTCAATTGCAATGATGAATAAATAAGGAGAGATGGGGTCACCTTGTCTAAGTCCTCTACTAGGTCTCAATTTTCCAAACTTAGAACCATTAAGCAGTATTGAGTAAGAGACATTCGAGAGGAATTGATTAATGAGATTACAAAATTTTCCATTAAAACCCAATTTTCTCAAATGAACAAAATTAGCTCCCATTTCAATTTATCACAAGCTTTATTAATGTCAATTTTGATATTCAATAAGGCTCATCTACCTTGTTAATTTCTTCCCCATGGAATGAATAATTTCTTGAGCAATGGTAGAATTTTCATATATCCATCTTTTTTTGGGAACAAAAATTGCTTGAAAGGTGAAATTATTTTGTCCCAATTAAAGAGGTCTCATTCTATTTACCAAGATTTTTGAAATAACCAATGTAAGAGACATTACAAAGACTTATTCGGCTATAATGGAGAATAGAAGTTGGTTGACTCCTTTTTTGTAAGAGGATGATCATTGTTTTATTGATATCTTTGTTTAAAATTTCTTTCTCAAAAAATTCCTGGATTAAGGATATAATAACCTCAAATTTGACCGTAATCAACTTTTTTTATAAAATCCTTCAATCATTCCATCTAGATCCGACTTATCAAATTATGCATTGATCACGTACCATTTTTTTATTTCCTGCTCTTCAGGCAATTTGCAGAGATAATAATTATCATCATCAGTAATTAAGTCATGATGAATAAATGGTCAATTGCTATGAAATTTTGAATGTTGGCTGAGGTGAAAATATCACAAAAATGTCTGACCATTTCTTCCCTAATATGCTGTCTATCAAATAACCAATGACCTTGAGAGTTTTATAAAGCTAGCCATAATCGCATTCTGTTGTTTCCTGTATAAAGCATATATTAAGTTAAAGAAAAGTTACATGTAACTTCTTTTTACTTTTTAAACATATTCGAGATATAGAGGTTGTGCATTATGTCTCTTAATTTGTGTCGCATGTGGGAGGAATTGCTTATCAAATAATTGTAACATAAACAAGATTGAGAAGTGCGAGAGTTTTCGTTTTGATTTTTCAATTAATTATAAGCACGAATTAATTTAATTACTAAATATCAAAATATAATATATATATATATATATTTAAAATTTTGATTAATTAGTTGGAGGTGTCAATTATATATCAAGGAAAAATTGACATACGTATCTTCGAAAACATCAAGTTCTTCTTCTGTGTATGTCATGTTTTTTGAAAACTATAAAAAAAGTATAATAATTAGAATGACTTAATTTGTTAGTTTTTAAAACCATCCAAAAAATAAAAATTTATGATATTTGATATAAGGAGGGACAAAAAGTTTTTTACCAAAAACAAATATCATATTTGATATACGTAGGAAAATAATTTATAAAAAATTAATTTTTTTGAGTACAGTTACTAATTGTATTTAAATATCTCACTGAAAAGTTCTAACTATAATTAAAACATTTTAAGTATAGTTGTTGAGTGTATCTAAATATCTATGGTACACTTATAAAAGTTTTAGATATATTTGTTAACTATACCTAAAATATTTTAAGTATATTTGTTGATTGTACCTAAATATATAGTACTTGTTGTTATTAAATTTACGTAACAGTATCAGATAAATATGTTAATTGTACTTTAAATATTTTAGGTATAGTTATTAACTGTACAGTTACAAAATTTGTAAGTATAGATATTAACTGTGTCTAAAAGCTTTTCTTCTTGTATTTTATGCTTGAAAATCGTTTGGTTTTGTGGTTTATTTTGACGATGAGTTTATATTATGTCGTGTTCATTTACTTGTGTTAGTTGACTCAATAAATTTTTTGACAATCTTTTTAAGCAAATTATTTATTATATTAAAAATAATAAGATTTTTAAATTTATAAAATAATTAATGATAAATTCTATATCAATAGTGTTTTGGTAGTTCAATAATTGTGATCACATCATTTGTCTCCTTAGATAATAAAAATAAATAAATTTTACTTTTATTATCATATTTTTAAATTATATAATAATAATAATATATTTTTTAAAATACTGATTGGATCAGGCCGGCCTTCATTAAGTCGTAGCCCTTGGCGATCTCCTTTTTATGAAACATGTAAACGCAAGGTTAAAAGTTCAATTCTAAGTGTGTGAGTTATGGAATATTATTAAAAGAAAACAAATCTTATACAGTATTAAGATACTACAAACTAAAGAACTAATAGTGCTTTCTTAGTCTATATATGTGGATGAGTTGGTTTTCTTCTAAGCTTGTGATTGGCAAAGTCATCAATTTTTATTATGAGTGTTTTGAGAAACTTGATTCGAAGGAGTTAAATTTGGTTCGAACGAATCAAACACTCCAATATATCTCTACATATATATAAAAATTGATGTAATTTCTTTTCAACGAGCCTTGTATGGACTAAAACAATCGCGTCAAGCATAATTTGGCAGGTTGAGTTCACCAATGAGAAAATATGGGTTTCAATAAAGCAACTCTGATCACACTCTCTTCCTAAAACATCAATTGGGAAAATAACAGTCTTTATAGTCTATGTAGACGACATGATCATTACAGGGGATAATGAAGAAGAAATCTCCAGCCTTCAAGAACAACTGTTAAATGAGTTTGAAATAAAGAACTTAAGAGGGCAAAAATAATTCTTGGGCATTGAGGTAACAATATCAAGACAATGCATATTTCTTTCCCAAAGAAAATATATACTAGACTTATTGGTAGAGGTAGGATTACTAGAATGTAAACCTGTTGATATTCCAATTGTCCAAAATCATAAACATGGAAAATATATAGACCAGGTACCAGTAGACAAAAAAAGATATCAACGGTTAGTGGGTAAACTCATTTATTTATCTCATACTCGGCCAAATATTGCTTATGATGTGAGTGTAATGAGACAGTTTATGCACTACCCAAGTGAAGATCATATGGATGTTGTAATGTGAATACTTTGTTATTTAAAGTCCTCTCAAAGGAAAAGACTTATGTTTTCAAAGAATGGTCAATTAAAAGTTGTTGGATATACAGATGCAGATTGGGCAAGGAATATCAAGGACATGAAATCTACTATTGGGTACTTTACTTTTGTGGGAGGCAATCTTGTTACATGGAGGAGCAATAAACAGAAGGTAGTTGTCTTGTTTAGTGCTGAAGTTGAATTTCGAGGAATGATTAAGGAAATATGTAAGCTTCTTTGGTTGAAAAGACTTCTAACTGAGATTCATGTTGCTTCTAACTATGAAATAAACTTGTTTTGTGATAACAAGGCAACCATTGCCATCTCCTACAATCCAATTCAACATTATCGCATTAATCATGTTGAAGTGGATCAAAACTTCATCAAACAGAACCTTGAAAAAAATATTATTAAGCTTCCATTTGTTAAATCAGAAGATCAATTGGTTGACGTACTCACAAAATCCATGTCTGCAAGAAACTTCTACAATTCACTTGGCAAGTTGGGCATAAGAGATATCTATGTACCAACTTGAGGGGGAGTGTTAACGTGAGTTGGATTGCAGAAGTGAAACAAAAGTGCTTTTAGTGGAGCAGCATCACATGGAGCATATGGCATGTGGAGCAGTAGATTTTTTTCTTTCTTGTTTTCTTAGTATATATATATATATATCATCATCCATTTTATATAAACAGAAGACAAATACAAGATAAAAGCTAAATGTAATGTTTGTTCTATTCTATAAAATGATAGTTTATTCTAAAGAGGAATAGAAAATACCATATTTTGTGTACACACACAAATAGAGTGATCTATAAGAAGAAATATTGATTAATATAATCATGTATTGATGATTTTTTTTTGTAGTAAATTTTTTATATTTATCAATCTATTTATTTCATACTTTTCATATTCATATAGCTTAATTTGTATTTGGTATCTTGGATATTTAAATCTAATAATTGTATGAGCAATTATGATTATTTTATTTAATTATTAAATTTCAAAGAATCTATTTTTATTGATATTGTGCTTAACCTTTTTGCTCTAGAATTTTCTAGTTGATTTGATTTATGTGATATATATTTTGAATTATCTAGTTAAGATTATCATTATTAAATTTGTTCTAGAACACCCACAGACACTTGTGTTTTTTATGCTAACCCATTTTGAAGTTGATTTGTGAACGATATGATTGTCGGGAAGCTTATTGGAACATTGGTCTGGAAACCACTTACGCTAATTTTAGAAACTGTGAAAACAGAGCAAAAACTCGTAAGTAAAGTACATTGGGACAGTATCCTAGGGAGGATAGCATAAGATCGAATTTATACTTGAACATTTGATTTTCATAGTGGAAAGTTAGATGGTCTGGTAGACCGTTGATTTTCCTCTTATGTTATTGTTGTGGCCTAGGTTGTTTCTAACTAAAAATATTGTGTGTTGTTATTTGATTTTTGCACTTTATTTTTACACACAATTGCATGCATGGTTGCTTTGTTTATATATCAAATTATAAATTAATAAAAATTAAAAATAACATATTCACCTATCTAGGTTAAGTAGGTATCTATCTTATAAACTTTCATAAATAATTATTACTTAAAAATAAAATAAATTATTAAAATTATTATTTTTCTAAATAGGGTTTAGGGTTTTAAGGTTTGGGTTTGAGATTTAAGTGTTTCAGATTTAGGGTTTAAGGTATAGGATTTAGTGTTTAGGGTATATGGTTTTGGGGTTATATTTGTAGGTTTAGGGTTAAAATTATTATTTTTCTAAATAAGATTTAGGGTTTTGGGTTTAGGATATAGGGTGTAGAGTATATAGTATAATGTTTAGGGTTATATTTGTGGGTTTAGGTTTAGGGTTGAAATTATTATTTTTCTAGATAGGGTTTTGGGTCTAGGATTTAGGGTATATGGTTTATGGTTATATTTTTGGATTAGGGTTAAAATTATTATTTTTCTAAATAGGATTTTGGGTTTTGGGGTTTAGGATTTAGGGTATAGGGTTTAAAGTTTAGGGTTATATTTGGGATTAGCGTAAAATGGAAACAAAAAATTAAGATGAGAATAGAATCATAATTCCTCTTATTCCTTCTATTTTAAGAATTGATTCTATTAACTTCCTCTTTTTAGCACAACCAAACATAAAATTGGAAAACATAAAATTGGAATGAATTAATTCTAGTTTCACTACATTCCAATGAACCAAACACTACCTAAGATCTCCCATATCCTAGAGATCGGACCAAAGCAATGTGTTCTAAGGTCTTAACAATTTATTCATTTTATAATATAGAAAAAAGTCTTACTTAATGTTAACAAAATAAATTGATTAATTATTTATTTTAAAATTACTTACTTAAACTACCTTAAAAAATATTTTAACATAAGTTTTTCAATTATAATAATAATAATTTTTATTTAATAATTAATATTATTATATATTTATTAAATCTGAATTATCAATCGTCTATCTATGTCGGGCCATCAATTTTTCTTTTCAAAAGCTTGGTGATGGTCGTATGATTCATCAACAATAACTGGTCAATTTATTGGTAAAGAAAAAAGTTGATTATTTTTTATTTTTATTGAATGCCGTGAGCAAAATGGTTTTCCGTTAAACACGCTATTTGACCAAGGAAGTTTCAATTTTTTTTTTTTTTGAAGGAGAATCTGAGTATATTTCATTTTATGTAAGCTTAAATATTTGTATCTCTAAAAATAAGATAAATTGTCACATAAGTCTCATATACAGATAAATTTAATTTTAGAGCCAAATTCTTTCAATCAAACATAATAAAATTTTCATATTTTAATGTATTACTTTAGACTTTCAACCATAAAATTTTTGTTTAATTTTTATTGAAAATTTAGTTTAGGTTTTAAAAAAAATAAAATTTAAATGTTTGAGTAATTTTTTTAATTAAATATTAATTTTTTATGAATATACAAAAAAATAAACATATATTTAACACATATTAATCCACTATTTTTAACAAAAAAATAAGATAAAAATTAACTTTATTTTTACTTATTCTTTTTTCACAAATAAAAAAACTTAAATTTTTTTTTCTTAAGTTAAAGATACCGTTCAGCACCTTTGTTCCAAGTAAATGGACTATATCTTATTTTAGATTGTCAACAAAAATATTTTAGAAAAATAATAAAAATAGTACCCTTAAAATTTATAACTATAAAAGTAATATCTCTTATGTTCATTTCATACATTTTTTCTATTAAAAAAAATATAATACATCATTTTATTTTAAATGTAATCTAATTAGACGTTATTTAAATTAAACTATAATCATTTTGATTCATTTAATATTTAATTTTATTAATATTTTTATTGTTATAAATATTAGGGTATTAGTTTTTATAAATTTTCAAATATTTTAACATTTAACTTGTTATAAAAATGTGTTAAATATTCTGATGTTTAGTTTTATTAATATTAATATTTATATATTTTTAATCATTTTGGTTAATTTAATACCACATTTAATTATTAGTTTTCTAATAAAAATGACCAAAATAAAATAAAATAAAATATTAAAAATATTTTTATAACAAATTAAATATTAGAAATATTTTTACCGCCAAGACATTAATATCATAACATATATTCAAGCTATTCATATATTATTGATGTCAGCTTAATAGAAGTGTATTAACAAAGAAAAAATAAATCTATATCATAAGTTGTAGTTGTATCACAGGTGTTAGTTAATTATAAGTTAAAAGAGTTAATCTTATTGTTCTAATCAATAATTATATAACATATTAGTTATGATTATAGGAGAGATCTTGTAGCATAAAGAAATATACTTAGAAAATATTATAACAATACAAAGTTGAGGTTATTAAACTTTATCAAATTTAACATTTTTATAATTTATTTTTTGTAATATTAAATCTATTATGTTTTTTTCAAATTTAATAATTTTAGTTAAAATTTGAACGTAACGAGGAAATATGTTAAATTTTAAAAGTTAAAAATTTAGATAATGTAAAAAAATAAGTTTTTTTAATATGATAATTATGACTGTTATATTAAAATTTATTATAATTTTTAAATTTAAATTAAATTTGTAAAATTTTGAAATATTGTGAATATCTTTGTGTGTATATATATAATTTAGTTTTTGACTCAGGTAAATGCACCGACAAATAATTTAAAAGTGATAAATATATAATAATATTAATTTATCGATAATAATCATCATTATTTTAAAATAATAAAAGAAAATAAAAATCTTTAAACATATAAGTTGCCTTTACTATGATAAGATAGAAAATTGATTTACTTTTTTTTAAAGGTTTTAAAAAATTACTTTTAAAACAAATGGTTAATTAATTTGTTACTTTTGAAGAGTAAATATCTAACAATAATTATTCTATTAAGTAATAGTTAATTAATTTATTCTTAGTGAAAAATATATACACAATAATAATTTATGAACACAATTTAAATGAGTGATACTTTATGTAACAAATAAATCAAATATAACTGGACAACACATATAAACTTGACACGATAAATAAAATTTTATTGAACTAAATAATTATTTTTATGAATATGTTTTTGCTTAGAACTAATGTGACTATTTTTTAATTGATATTGGATATACCATAATCTTGACATGAAAAACATGATTGGTTCAACCCAATTAATATTTTCAAAATAACAATTAAAAGTTCATAAAATGTAAAGTCAATACAAATAAAATTATCAAATGTAAATTATACTACTATTATTTATTATAAGAATAATTATGTGTTTATAAATAAGCAATCATTAAATATATGAATTGCTACCCTTAATATAATAAAAATATTTACATTATATAAAATAACTATTAATGAAAAATACATTAAACATATGAACATTTAACAAAATATGATATGCTCATTAAATTGGTAATCATCAATTGTATGAATTATCATCTTTAATGTAATAAAAATAATTATATTTATGTGTTTAATAAATGGGTAACCATTAACTATATAAATTATCATCTTTAACGTAATAAAAACAATTATATTATACAACATAATTATTCATAAAATGTTTTATTATATAGATATTTTGATATTAATTGATTTAAAAAAATAACAAAAAAATATAAAAATATATTTATTATATAAATATTTTGATATTTATCGGTGTAAAAAAATAACAAAAGTAAAAAAAAAATTACATTTTGATCGTTGACCACACATCAAGACTTTTTTATATACAAGATATTTACCCCCCAAAGTTTTAGGTTTAATTTTACCCTTTTTTGCTACTTTTATAACACATATAAATATTAAAATGTCTTTAAAATAAATATATTTTTTATTTATACACACCAATAAATATGAAAATGTCTCTAAATAAATACACTTTTTATTTGTACACACAAATAAATACCAAAATATCCTTAAAATAAATATACTTTTTATAACTAACTATTATTATATGTTTGGACATCTAGACCGACCCAAAGATCGGACCTTGTAACCTACCCAAGCCAAGTCTATCACAAGACAGAAGATGAAATACCATAGACATCTCACTCATGGGACAGACCGAGCTCAATGACAGCTCGAGCCTTAGAGAGACCAAGCCCAAGAACAACACGAGCTCGAGTATAGCACGAGCTCGTAGACAGCACGAGTAAAACTCAACTTGGATCTCCGACACATTATACTTTAGGCTAATCATGCCCTTCTAACATGTAATTACATGTACACATTGTATACCTGACACTTGTACTCATAAATGTACTATAAATGGATGGGCCACTCATGAAGATCCACACATTGAGCCACTTACATTCATCTCTTTTTAGGATTTTGAGTCACAACATTTTGGGGCCCATCGTGAGGCCCAAGGGTAGGGTGTTGATGCTCAAGCTAGTGGTAGCCCAGATGGTACTAGCTTGCTTCCCAAAGTCTACTTAAGGGTTAGGTCCTGGGTTCGAGAGTTAGGGAGAGCAAAACATATACGTATCAAGAAGGGGTGACCCTATCTAGTTAGGAACTAACTTGAGCAACAACGCCTTACCCCTGGGCCATACATGGATGTGTCGAGATGACTTGTACCCTCCACTGAGCTAGGCGTGGTACAAACATTATATATAAAAAAATGAGAATAACCGATGAACAATACATTGGTTATCCTTCCACTTCACTGTTTCTCTATTTTTATACATAAATAAACAATAAAATGTTTATAAAATAAATACATATTTTATTTATACAAATAAATGTATACTAAAATATTTCCAAAATAAATATATTTTTTATAATTATTTATTACTATATATAAAAAACAAGAATAATCAATAAACAATACATTAGTTATTTTCTCATTCTACTCTGCTACTTTTTTCTACACATAAAAAATAACAAAATGTTCTTATAATAAATATATATTTTGATTTATACATACAAATAAGTATTAAAATGTTTCTAAAATAAAGAATTTTTTTTATTTATATATGCAAATAAATACCACAATATCCATAAAATAAATAGGTTTTTTATAATTGTAAATAAAAAGTAGTAATAACTAATTAAGAGTACATTAATTGGTTATTTTCTTGGTCTACTGTTCAACTATTTTTTTTATACACAAATAAATATCAACATGAATTTATAATTCTTTCCTTTTTTTCATTTTTTTTTGTAATTTTTACTATTTATTGGTTATTATTTTTATTTTTATTTACACTAATAAATATCAAAATGTCTCTGTATACTTACCAAATTTAAAAAATTGTGTTTAAAGACATTTTTTTAAATCAAGAATTATATAACAGTATTAATTATCATTACACAATCAAAACTACTATATACTTATCAAATTTAAATAACATAATATTTTTATTTTTATTTTTTAGAAGTAATCTTAATATTTTAAATCAAATATTAATACAAAATTTGAGATAAAAATACATATATTCCTTAATAAATTATTTATAAATTACATATTAATTTAAATATTTTTAAAAAATAAATAATTTTTTTAATATAATTAAATTTTATGCAAGAATTCAAAACTAATAATATATAAAAACGAGACATCAAAATATAAAATCTAGCAACTACTACATTTTAGGGCTTTTGGCATAATAAAATAACTAAATATAAAACGCCAAATTCCAAGCCAACCAGAGTCATAGCTCATTTCCATTTTTCCCCATTGTACTTCTGTCTGGGCTGTCACCCTCAGGATCAAGTCCCAAAGGAATAAAACATCCTTGCAGTTACCAATATTTTCTGCTGAAAACTCCATGGAAGACTATAACAGATCAAAGTCTTATGGAGGTGGGGCGATGCAGCTGGATTACTCTTATGGAGTACAATCTAGACCACCAATCTCATATGAAATCAGAAGCTACAGTTCTTCTTATGCACAAACCCAGATAGCTAACAGGGACTTGAAGTTGAAAAAGGGGAAAAGCACTTCTGGGTCTTCTTCAAACTCTTGGAGCATCACTGACCCTGAGTTTCAGCGGAAGAAGAGAGTTGCTAGCTATAAAATGTATTCTGTCAAAGGCAAAATGAAGGGCTCCTTTAGGAAAAGCTTCCGGTGGCTAAAGACAAAGTACACCCAAATGGTTTATGGATGGTGGTGACCCTTTTTTGGGTATCAGTCCTTAATTCCCTTCTATATTTCAGTTTCTTTATATGTTTTTTTGTGATTGATAATCACTAATTTTCGGTGATAAAGGATAAATTTAGATTTGTGGGTTGTACTAATAAAATTCAAAATTTGGGTTTAATCACATGTTGAATTGTATTATATTAATTGTTACTTTGTTTGCTTATGGACATCTATTATTTTAGCTTAAATTATGAAGTGTAACAGTGTTTTACTAATACGTTGGTAAAAGTGAGCACTATGCAATAATGGTTTAATTGTGCTAGTTTGCTCCTTAATATTACAAAAACTGTTCAATTGCATGATATAATTCTTTATAGATAAAGTTTTTTTTAACCTTCTTTCATACTAGTGAAACTATGTAAATTGATGGGTTATATATAATTGGGATTTGATGTCTTTTATTCTAATCCCTATTTTTTCAGCATATTGTTTTTAAATACTCTTCTTGTATTTTGATGTTCTCATGTAGTCTGGAAATGTATGACAATATAGAACTGTGTTATTCTCTTTGAAATAATGTACTGGAGGATGTAGGTTTTGTCTCTAATTGTTTCTAACTTTTGTCTTCATTGATGAGTTTGGTTTTTTCTTCTCAGTAACTAAGAAACAGTTGAGAACATCGGTGTGGTTTGTTATAGTTATCTTTTATCAATTAAAATTTAAGCCAAATCTTTTGTTGGTTTTAGTCCCAACTTGATGTATTCTTATAGGCACAGAACCTCTTTTTTCAAAGTGTCCATCATAATTTTGGTTTGCTACACGTATAACAACTTGCTTCTGCATTTTATGGTTTTTTGATCGACCTTTGTCTCTAGCATGCTAGCAACATAAGGAGAACACTGATTAATAAATACTACTACACGGACTATAATCAACTTGTTTTTATCAATTAATCACATATGGACTTGTATCATATTGGGTTGATTATTACTTTGTTTCCTCATTGACATCTATTATTTGAGCCTAAATTATGTGCTAGTTGGTTCCTTATTATCTATTACTGTTGATGACTATTATAAAAATGGTTTAATTGCATAATCTAACCTTTTGTAGATAAAACTTCATTTTTTACCGTCCTTCACGTAGTACACATTTTTTTTTTGGGGTAACATTAAAATAAACCCATACTTTCCTGAGTCGCACAAAGAAACACCAACTTCCATTCCACATATGTTTATGAAAGCAGCTTCACATATCTGTATCTGTTTTTTGTGATGCTGAGGTTTCCATTTTTCAAATATCATATTCTGTTGGTTTGTGAACTGAGAGCAATTCTTGGAATATACTTGTACTAGCACATATCCCATTCTGGTAGTTACTCCTTGTAATATCTTACTAGTTCTAGCATACTTGTTGTTTTCCATTTCTATTTCCAGCAGGCAGAGCAAAGTATGGTAAAGAAAAAACCTAGGGTCTATTTGGAACGGTTATCCTTGAAAGTGATTTCAAATGACTTAAAGCACTTTCAAGGATGTTTGGTAATTTTTATAAGTGGTTTTAAAATTTTGAGAAGTATTATTTGTGCGTTTAGGAAATTTTTTAAGAGTAGTAGTTTAGGATGCATGCATTTCTCTAAAACTAATTACTAAAATCTCACTCTAAATCATCTCTAACAATTTTATGTCAAACACCTTAGTTCTCTCTAAACTGCTTTTAATCAAACTACTTCATTTCAAACTCCGCCTGCCCAAACAACTTCTAAAAAAGCATATCCAAACGGGCCCATAGCTTCAATGTTCTCCTCTTTCTCCATAGTGAGTTTCAAAACATCCGCAGCTTTATGTGTAAAGTGCAATAGATATCACAAATTGGACTGTTCAACATAGAAACAACTACATAAATCAAATAATATCAGTGAGAGGAGACTGATGAGAAATACTCTGATATGATTAGAATGGAACATTACAACCCTATATGTACTAACCTTCATTCACTGTAACAAATCAGTGAATGCCATATGTATAAAACAAGTAAGGATATAACGAAAATGCTATAAATATAACTAAACTAATTACATTTAGTTACACGAAACTGATTATTTTAAGTCTCATGTTCCCTTCAAACCATGAGTTTATTTCTTGAGGTGAGAAATTGAGAAGCTGTGAGAGACTTGGTAAGTATATATGCAATTTGGTTTTGGCAACAACATACTTTGCCTCAATGTGTGTTTCCATGACTTGCTCTCTGATGAAATGAAAATCAATTTTCACATATTTGGTGCGTGCATGCATAAATAGGATTCTTAGCAAGGTACTATATGCTCTTATTGTCACAATAAATAGTTGGCATTTTCAGTGAGTAAACCTGCAATTCTTGTAACAATGACTTCATCCACATAAGTTTAGCTATTACAGATGTAAGAGCACTATATTCGGACTCCCAACTACATGGAGAGATCACTTTTTTTTGCTAGAGCTCCATGAAATGAGACAATCACCCATATACACGCAGTAACCACCAATATTTCTTTTATCATTAGTATTCTCTCCCCGTAATGGCATCAATGAATGCAACAAGATTTATACAATCTGATTTTTGTTACTGAACTCCATTTGTAGTGGAACCTTTTAAATACTTGAGAAGTGAGAATCCTCTTTGCAACATTTCAATGCACATATGTTAGTTTATTCAAGAATTGGCCGAACTTGTTTACTATGTATGCAATTTATGGTCGTGTGATTGTGCAATATTATAGTGCATCAGTTACATTTCTATAAAATGTGGATCCTTGAAGAGTAACTCTATCAAACTTAGAAAGGGTGTCGTTTGAAGAGACAAGTGTAGAAGCAAACTTGCAACCAACAATTGCAATTCGTTGTAGCAACTCTTGAATATATTTTTTTTGACCCAAATAAATGTGATCAATGGATTGCAAACTTCAATACCAAGGAAATAGGATAACTTTTCCAAGTTTTTCAAAGAAAACTTATGATTCATGTGAGTAGCAAACTCTTGAATTTTATAATTATTTCTTATGATGATAATGTCATAAACATATACTAGCAAAATAATTGAAATAGTATTAGAATCTTGAATTTGAGAATCCCTGTTCAAGTAAACTTTTATTCAATTTTTGAAACCAAGCATGTGGTTCTTGCTTAATGCCATATAATACCTTAGTGAATTTGCAAACTAGATCTTCTCCTTGCTCAAAACCAAGTGGTTATGACATGAAAACCTCTTCTTTTAAGTTCACATCGAGAAATACATTGTTTACATCCAATTGTCTGAGTGTCCACACTTTAAATAGTGCAATAAATAAGACTACTCTAATGGTAGTGTGCTTTACAATTGGATTGGATGTTTCATCAAAATCAAATCATGCTATTTGATGATAACTTTTAGTTACAACTTGACTCTTGTGTTTATCTGTTGACATGATAGCATTTTTTTGCTGAACATCTACTTCCTTCCAATTACTTGTACCCTTTTTAAAAGAAACTTTAATCTATGTTTTGTTTCTTACAAAAGCATCAAATTCATATTCTATGGAAGCTCTCCCTTATGGAATTTGAAATGCTTGCTTCCAAGTTAAAGACTTAACATTAGTAGAAACAATCATTAAGCTTGCATTGAAAATTTTCGTACTTGGTAAACTACTAATTGTGCTCTTTGTTACCATATGATAAGCATTGGAAGGTAGTGGTGAAGGTTGCATGTTATCAAGGTTAACACATAAGATGGGAAGATTAATGGTCAAATGAATAGAATTAGGGGAAGAGTCAATTATAGATAAGGTATCAATGATGGGTGAGTCATTTTCTAAGAGTAAAGGTATTGGTTGTGTTGACTCACTTTTAGAGGAGGAGTTGGATTAGACAGGATGAAAATACACTGGTGTAGTCCTTCAGGAACCAAGTGATGGAAAACTTGAGTCACTAGAGAATTGAGGTTAAGTTTATGGATATGAGTTATCATTTGCAGGTTATTTTTGTGGATCCAAAATAATAAGATGAAGAATAGAAGCTAATGGTAACAGAATTTTGCAAGTCTCTTGTTTGAAAATGATATTGTTAGATGAAGAGGCTTGTCCAAGTAAGGAAAAGTCTTTTCATGAAATTACACATGTTTACTAGTGTAAATTTTTCCAATACTAACATCTAGGAAAATTTACCCTCTATGTTGAGAGGCATAGCTAACAAGAACACATGGTAGTAATCTAAGAACGAGCTTATGTTTGTAAGGTATGGAAAGCTTAGACATTCAAAGGTCTCAAGAAAATTATAATCAGACAGCTTATTATAGAGCATTCGATGAGGAGATTTATATTGTAAAACTTTAGAAGGCAATCTATTTTGGACATACACGACACCTTTGCATGCATGAGTCCAGTATTTCATGGGAACACGAGACTTCAAAAGTAAAATCAAAGTACTTTACTATTCTGTGTTTAGTTTCAACTGTTCCATTTATTCAAAAGAATGGGGAAATGTGATTCTATGCTCAATGTCTTTATGTTCCTATTCATTAGTCAAAAAATGGAACTCTCATCCTTCATCTGTTTGCATTGCCTTTACTTTCGTATCAAATTGTGTATGCACCATGGCTTGAAACATATTAAGAACAATTTTTGCTTAGATTCTTAGTAGATAAAAAATAAATCCACATTTAGTGTGTGCAATCATCAACTAATAACAAATAATATTTGGCACTATTGATAGAAAGATTAGAAAAAGTCCATAAGTCACCATATATTAATTCAAAAGGCTTAACATGTGTAGAAAAGAAATGTAGTTTGTTAGCTTTACCAAGAGGAGAATAATCACATTTCATAGAACTAGTAGATACATTATCTATATCTAATTGAGCTAACTAATTTACTTTACTTAAAACAACATCAGAGGAATGATACAAACAAGAATGCCACAACTCAAAATTAGTTCTATTTGCATTTGAGCCGGTGGAAACAGAACATGTTTTGTGCTTATTCACCTTTGAAGACTCTTTATTGAAGCATTATATCTTGTATAAGCCATTATCAGTATTGCCTTGGAAGAATGTCCTCTGATTACTTGGATCCATGGTGTAGAAAGAATAAGGGTGAAATTCAACATACACATTATTATCAATGCATAACTTATGAACTAAGAACAAGTTAGAAGAAACTTGTGGAGTATGGAGCAAATGTGAGAGAAAAACTTTATGATTATTCAACATCAAAGTGCTAGATCCTAATTACTCAATATGCAATGCATATCTATTACCTATAGTGATACCATCATGCCTAGTATATGGTGTAGCTTTCTCCATGTGAGTCGCATCAATTGTGAGATGGTGATTTACTCAACTATCCAAAACCCAGATAGTATCCACATCCCCATCTTCAATTGCTTGAGCTATAAGAGAAAATGTTGAGTTTCCTTGAACCTTAGTGCTTTTTACAAGTAGGATTTCTCTTAGTTGAAAACAATTCATAGTTTGCCTAATTGCTTTCTTGTGAATTCTCTTTGGCACAAATTTATCTCCATTACCTTGACCAGTTAGGAAGTTCTTGAGGCTTCATCATTGTACTTAGTATCGCCTTTATTAGGACTAGAGTACTTCATACTAGAATTTCCAAAACAAGCAACATTACTATGAAGTATGTTTTGTTGTTCTCTTAGTTGCTTGGGTCTCATCCTTCATGATTTATCAACTAACTATGTAGCTCATCAAGTCCAATTGGTTCCATACGAAGATTTATTGAGGTTATAAAATAATTATAGTTAGTGCCAAGATTAGAAATGACACTTATAACCATATCTCTCTCAGATAGTAATCAATAGACCTATCACCCTTCCTTAATGAGTGAAGTTGAGAATATAAATCCATGATGTATGAATGTGTTGATAAAACAAAAACTCTTTCAAGCTTGATCCACATATCAGAGGCTCGAGATATTTACACAATATGGTACTATATAGTGGGTAAAATTGATTCATAAAACCATGACTTCAAAGTGTTATTTCGTTGTATCCAGATTCCATACTCAAGATTTAACATTGATTGTTGAGTGTTGGATAAGTTAGGTAAATTTTTTGATGGCATAGGCTTAGTACCAAACAAATAGTCTTATAAGCCATAAGCATAGACCATACTTTCCATTTGATCCTTCCATATGAGATAGCCATTCCTATCCAACTTGGTTGAAAAAGAGAAATAGCCTGGTGGAGTTATAAACATGTGTTTGCTAAATGTGAGTGTTTTAAGCTAAAGGTTGAGGAAAGGTATGGTCAATCATTGCTAGGAAAAGCAGTGACAAAGATCAATGAAAAGGAAGAGTTAAAAGCTCTGATACCATACATAAATCAAAGAAGATCAGTAAGAGGAGACTGATGAAAAATATTCTATGATATGATTAGAATGAAAAATTAGAACCCTATATGTACTAATATTCATTCGTTGTAACAAATCAGTGAATGACACATGTATAAAATAGTTAAGTACATAACTAAAATGCTATTAATGACTATGAAAATAGAGTCATTAGCACACTTTTTTACTTAATATTTACTTGTTTTATTTAATAAATAGTCTTTTATGGCTAAAAACTTAAAATATAAACTTTTTAGTGAAAATGGGTGAAAATATAATTTTTGGAATTTTTTATGAATTTTTAATACATGACTAATTAGAAGTTGTCACGTGGCATGCCACGTGAGTAGAGGAGCTGACTAGGAAGCATGTAGAATGAATCATATCGCGCCATGTGTGAGGAGGATGAAACATGCGCCACATGTCAGCATAACATTCAATTTGAGTTCAGAAATCGGTCAATACATCATGACACATGTCACCACACCATTGATTCGTATGTTCCACATGTGCGCCACGCCAGTCGTTCCCGCGTATCATGTCACGCCACGTGTTGTTGACTCGGCGAGCGTTGACTCTAACCAGTCTCCCTTACCACGCGTCGCTCCCTGATTCGCCTAATGAATTTCTGATGCCACATGTTGCACTGTGATTGGCTGAAATTGCCAGTTTTGCTTGTTTTGATCGTCGCCCTTGATCTGAAGCTGATCGGACGGTCCATATTGCACCTGAGATTTATTTAAGCCCCTAATCACTCCACAAATCCTAATTAACCTCTATTAGCATAATTTTGGTCAGTTTTTAGAGCTAAAAAGAGAGAAAAATACAAAAAAAATCAAGAAACGACACATTTTTGGTGGAGATTCAAGAGGGAATTAATACTACAATTCAAGAGATTAATTGTATTTCTTTTTCTACTCTTTTATTTATTAATTTTATGTCTTTCTTTATAAAAAATATGTGCTTTATGAACACAATTATGTGTAATTAATTTATTAATATAGGGATTTTATGAACTTAATTTTCACAATGTGATGATCTAATATTTTTTCCCAAGTATAATATTAATTTAATTATATTATTTAATCTGATTTTTATGTTATTAATTGTTTGGCAAACAATTTATCTATAGAGACAATTAAATAGATTTGAGAGAATTATTTAATTGTTTGTCTTGATTAAATAACATGCATAGTTTCTAGGCAGAGATGTATGATTCTTATATATGTGATCCATAATTGATGAACTTAACGAGTAGTATGCAATTTAATTGGCATGAGAGTGTGATTAAAGTAATTACTATATGATGTGTAGTTTACTTGAGAGAGAAGTACATGCTAGGTTAGATTTAATTGATCATGTAATTAATCGATATTATATTGGGAGGATTTTACGATTCACATGTTTAAAAAATTGGGGAATTAAGTATTTCTAGATATTTTCTCATATATCTTTTAGTTATCAAATTTAATTCAATTAATTATTGCTATTTAATTTTAGTTATTTTAATTTTTCTTCATTAAAATATAAAAACACCAAAAACATTGATTTTTATTATTTTTAGTTTTTAAAATTAGTTTCTAATAAAATAATCTCCATGGGAACGATCTTTTCTTATCATTATATTACTTGTTGCGATACATATACTTGTGTATTCATTGCATACATAATTTGTGTGGCGATCAGCTATAAAGATAAACTAGATCATTACATTTAGCTACACTAAATTGATTATTTAAACTAAGTCTTATAACAACTTCTAGACCAACAAATACACGAGTCTGTTTGGATGTGCTTATTTTAAAAGTGATTTTAATAGAAGTTATTTAAAATGAAGTGATTTAATTAAAAATTATTTTAAGAGAAGTATTTGGGTGTTTAGGATGAAAATGTTAGAAGGATTTTTAAGTAGCATTTTAATAATTATTTTGAAAATGATACATGTATCTAAAACTATGGATCCATTTGGAACCACTTATCCTTTTAGTTGAAAGTACTTTGATCCATCTTTCAAGAGTGTTTGACACTCTTTATAAAAAGTGCTTTCAAAAGTTTGAGAAGAAGCATTATTTCTGCTTTTAAGACAAGTGAATAATACATACTTTTGAGAGAATGGTTTTAAATGCATACTTTTATCCCAAAATAATATCAAAGTTCCATTTAAAATCATTTCTAACATTTTTATCCCAAACACCTAATTCTCTATCTTGAAATTACTTTTAACCAAACCATTTATCTTGAAATCACTTCTAAGAGATGACTTCTCTCAAAATTAAGTATTACTTTTTCTAAAAACATTAATAATGATTCTTTAAAGCATTTCTCTTAAAGATTAGTGAACATCTTAAAAATTTCTTTAGGGCCATTACAAATTGCTTTCAACCAAAATGATAAGCACTTCCAAACCAACTTAAGACTAGGTGCAATTATCACATTAGAAGCCCTAGAAGCACTCTTATTCTTAGGATAACTCCTTTTTGAATATCTAGAGCTAAGAGATTGAACACCATTTTTTCAAATTGAGGGCAAGGCTAGAGCATTCCATATAATCAAACATAACATCTATCACGATTCAAACCTCAAAGTTTGAATAAGCTAAAATAACAAATTTCAAGAGCTAATAAACTGATAGAAACATAGATTGAAAAAGGAAAAAAAAAATGCTTGAACAAATTTCAAAATTAAAATGGAGCGTAAACCAAACCATAAGAAAATCTATAAAAAAGAGACATGATTGAAAGATTATTGAGGAAAGTAAATTGAGAAAGATCAAGTGAAAGAACGTGAGAGGGAAACAAAACAAAGAAAAACAAGAGATAAAATAAACAAAGAAATGCAATGAAAGAACAAAAGTGAATTTCAAAACCCTAGATTAGAAGAGAAACAAGAGGAAGAAAATGAACATGAATCGAATGAGACAGAATAAAAGGAATAACCTAAAGAAATGAGTGAGTAGCTATGGATATCAATAAGATGCGATGTTGAATGGAGAAATCTAAATCGAGAACTTGATATAAGCAATAGTAAGAACTGAGAAGCATACTCAGATAGATCTTACTGAGTGCAAGGACTAACCTTTTATATTGTTTACATGACATGCATGTTAAGTAACATGTACTAGCACTTATACTATAGCTAATACAATTGCATAACCAATTATGTTATAAGAGCTATGATGTGTGCTAAGAAGCATTGCCTTACATTATCTAACAGTCCTCCTCAAGATTATTGTGGTGGTAAAACCATTAACTTGATCTTTAATGGAACAAATCGTACTTCTCCAAATGGCTTGCTCAATCACCACTTGCTATTCTGTAAGATTATACCTAATATCAAATATATTTTTCCATACACAAGTCTTTGATAAAATAAAAATCTATTTCAACATGTTTCAGTATCCCATGCATGAATAGATTGACTTCTATAAACTTGGCACTGATGTTATTTATGAACAAAATTAGTGTATTCTACCTCTACACTAAATCTTGAAACCACCTTTTGCTTCAAAGATTTTCATGACACCAAACTATCCCCAAAGTATATGACGGAACCCCTAGTGCTTCTGTAGTCATCAAAGCAGCTAACATAGTCTGAATCACTAAGGCTAACTATGCCTAAAGCATCTGACTTTTTTATTAACAAGCTGTGATTCAAAGTCCCTTTCAAGTATATCAAAATTCTCTTTGCTACAATCCAATATGTCTCGGTTGGTTGATGCAAAAATTGACAAAGCCTATTTACTACATAAGCTATCTCAAGCCATGTGATAACTCTAAACAAAACACTATCAGTAATAGGTTCACGAGCATACTTTGACAAAACAGAAGTGGAACTCATAGAAGTTTGAGTGGTTTTGTAGATTCCAATCCTACTTTAACAAGAAGATCTTTGATGTATTTTTTCTAGCCTTGGTGAAGTTATTCATCCTTTATATGAACTTCAATACCAAGAGAGAAGTGAAAATGACCTAAGTTTTTTAATGAAAACTTTTCAATGTAGCTTTCATTATTTCCTATCATAATTATGTCATCTATATTACTAATAAAATTGTGACTCAATCTACACAATGCTAAATGAACATGGAAATATCATATTTGAATTTCATGAATCACAACCCAGATAAAGTAGAGTCAACTTTTGATAACATACTCTAGGAGCTTGCTTTAGACCTTAGATTGCCTTTTTGAGCTTACAACCCAAGTAGAGTCTCCCTATCTTCAAAACCTCTTGGTTGAGTCATATAGACTATCTCTTGCAAGTCACCATTAAAAAAAACACAATTAACATTGTTTCTTAAGAGGCCATTTCATGAAAATGGATAATGTAAGAATTACCCTGATAGTTTGAGGTTTGAAAATTGGGAAGGGAGTCTCTGAATAATCAATCCCTTCAACTTAATTGTAACCTACAACCACTATATGAGCCTTGTATTTTCTAGAAATCCATTAAGTATGAGTTTAGTTCTAAACACCTACTTGTTGGGTCTGAATCATTTGGACAATGCACCAACTCCCATGTGTCATTGTCAATTAAAGATTAAAATTATTTTCTCATGGCTTCCTCCCACTCAGATATTCTCTAAGCCTTAATATAATACTTTGGTTTAGAAAGAATTATGGTGGTTTTAATTCCAAAAATATGAGGCTTGGGAGAGCCAATTTTTGACCTTATGACTATAGAGTGTGTATTGGTAACATCAAGAGGTGGTGGAGAAACAACAAGCTCGTTAGGTAAATCTGATATGTTGAAAGGACGATGAGGTAAATCATTAACATTACCAGATGAAGGCAAGAATGAAAAGGATATGTGAGGAACACTAAGTGAATGAGTAATTGATTCAAAATAATGAGTTTTTGAATAGGTTAGCCGAGATGATTGAACACTTAGAAGAGAAGAAAATATGTGTTTAGGTAGCAATAGAAGTGGTGGTAAGGTAGTTTTAGAATCACTAGAAGTGTGAGCATTATTATTGTGAAAAGGAGACATATAAGCACGAAAAGATACAACTTGATATAACATTGGTGATGCAAGTTTAAGAAGTGTTTAAGGAAGAGAGTGTGAAAGAATAGAATAAAACTCTTGAATAGAATTAGTTGTATGAATGATACGGTTCTCAAGAGAATCTATACTTGGAAAAGACTATTCATTACACTAAACATGTCTACTAGTATAGAGTCTACTATTTGAAATATGTAAGCATAAATAACCTTGTTACCGAGGTGCATATCCTAAAAATATGCATGGTAAGGACCTGGGTTGTAATTTGTGAGAATTGTAAGAGCGAAGAAGGGAAACATAGACAACCAAAGGCTCTTAAGAAGGTGAAATCAGGTCCTCTATGATAGAATAACTGATAGGGTATGCTATGCTTTAAAGCTTTGGTAGGTAGTTTATTAAGTACATGTATAGCAATGCAAAATGCATACATCCAATACTTCATTTCCAGTCTAGACTGAACTAGCATAGTTAACCCCTTTCTACAAACTATTTTTGGTTTCCATAACACCAATTTGTTCTAATGTGTGTGAATTGATGCACAAATTTTGTATTAATAAAAATCTCGTAAGTGTATGAATTACTTATAATAAGTGATAAATATATTCCTAAGGTCGGCCTCAAGAGGAAAAATGTGATTTTACATAATTCATTAATTTTCTTAAAAACTTAAACAAATATAAAAATAAAATCTAAGCATTCTATCATAATGATTGGGTTTTGAAAATCCTAAACTAATAACAATCGATTAAAATAACTTAATATAGACTCAACTCAAACAAATATTTTTATTTATAAAAAGCTTGCAAGTGTATGAATCACTTATAATTAGTGATAAGTATACATCCAAGGTTGGTTTCAAGAAAAAACAATGTGATTTTAAATAATTCTTTAATTTTCTTAAACTTAAACAAATACGAAAGTAAAACCTAAACATTCTATCACAATGATTAGGTTTTGAAATTCTAAAAACTAATAACAATTAATTAAAATAACTAAATATGGATTCGACTCGAACAAATTCAAGACAAATATATAATTAATAATGACTAAAGAATTAATTGGAGTATTTAGTTAGTTAACCATGTTTATTTAAAAATATTTAGATTAATTAAAGTATAAATTCAAATTATTGATTTTTCCTTTTGAATATGAAAAATGTCTTTGATCGGGTCATTCTTCTTTATTAATCAAACCAATTAATGCCTTATATGGGGATCATTAATTTATTAATTAAATTATTCATAATTTCAAAGGAAATAAAATATCGTTTAATTCAATTCCTTCGGTTGTATCACTAATTTAAACTCTTATTTAAGTTGTTCAAATTAGATGTAGATGATGTTTCTGAAACCAAATTCTCATATTTTACATATATTATGAAGAATAAATAACTAATAAATTATTCATAAATAAATCTTATAATGAATCTTGAATAAAGAATTAATAATTATTTATTTAATTATAAAAATATTCACATAAATAATCCATACAAAATGATAACAAAACTAACTTTCCATTGTAAAAATCAGCCAAACATGCTTAAAATAAATTCTATGATGAGTGGATTAAAAACAACATTCATTCAAGAAATACAAAAAACTAATATGAAAGTATAATAATATAGATCAAATATCAATACCAACAATAGATGGATGATGTATCATGCTCTAAAATTATGATTTTGATCTTAAACTTTCATCAATCTTTTCTTCTCTATTGATCTGAAAAGACTCCATAATATTACCTCTTATTTATTATTGTCTAATCTATAATATGTATAAAAATATAAAACTAACCTAAAAACCAGGAAATGAATGGCTTAGAAGAAAATAATATAAAAGCTACTTATGAAAACCTAAATATCATAATGTTTATTTATAGGAAAAACTGTTTATAGAGGGCTTTAGGTCAAAATTAAGCTCCCAGACTGTAGCACACCAATTTTCTCAATATAGTAAAGAGTTTGATCACGTCACACAATTTCATCCCTAGAAGGTTCGCCACGACACATTATATTTTACGTTGTGGCACACAAATTTCAATTTTTCTAGAACAATTCTGAGAGATTTAAGCCACGTCACATATAGTTCTTCGTTGCATCATGCTTTGTTTGTCTTAAATTTTTCCTTTTACACCTTACAAACTGGTTGGTTCTTGATGTAAGGCTTATATACCTTAATCTTTCAAGCTTTTAGGATAAAAAATAAGTGCTCCAATTGTTGTTCTTTGTGTGTTGACAAATTTTTCTATTTTGAAGCTAAAAATACCTAAAATATGACAAAATATATCTGTGATTTCAAGCAGATAGATTTTCATAAATAATCACATAAACATGCTATAATCAAAACTATTACTTTAAATTAAGTACAATGAAATCACATAATGTGAGTTCTTTTCAAGTACTTGTCATGGACACATTTTTCTATTAATGGTGCCAAGAAAATTCAGCTTGGAAGAGAGAAAATGGTACTATTTACCCCCATCATATTGAATTGACTTGATTTTTTTTTCTCAAAATTACTTTCAACCATATGCATAATGTTGACCAACATTCTATTTTCCTCATATTTAGTTTCAAGGAAAAATATTCACATATAACATATGTGATCATAAACTATTAACATGAAATATTTGGCTCTTGTTGTACTAAGAATCTATGTATAGTAGGTTACATGGATTTTTATAAAGAACATGTGAAGCTATAATCAATAACTTTTGAGACTTAGACATCACACAAATAAAGCACATATGGTCAGGAAATGACTTGTCATAATTAATAAATGAAGACTTTACAAGACTAGGTAGCACCTCATTCGAGGGATGTGCAAGTATACTATACCACACATGCGACTTTATTATAGAAAAAGTAGAAAAGGTATCAATATTTTCAGTGTTTGTAGACACAACTTTAAGAACATGATTAGTAAAAAACTTGAGTACCTCACCTTCTAGGTTGTAAAGTCCATCACACACAATTCCTTGAGCTAAAATTCTCTTTGATTGTGCTTCCTTCACATAGAATTGAGTAGCATGATACTCAATAATAATATTGTTATCAAGGCATAGCTTGTGCATAGAAAAAAGATTTTGTGAAACCAATGGAGTGTATAAAATACTTTGCAAAACACAACATATAATCAGTATGAGATAAAGAAGTAACATGACCTCTAATGCTGAGTTATGAGACATTATATATAGCCACATTCTCTACACCAGTGTAAGGTACTAAGTGAGTGAGGTTGTCTATTTTATTTTTGAGGTGATGTATTGGTCTTAATTCCATCAACCAACTATTGATAACTTCCTAAGATATATAAGAAAGCAGCTGTAGGCTCTGGTAAATGTTTTACCAGCAAGAAGATCTCACAACTAGAAATACTTATTGACTGGATGTCCAAGTTTGTCACTCACTCCTACAAAAATAAGTATTTAATTTGATATTTAAAGTCGATTTTTGAGGTAAACCGACTTATAATGAATTTTAAGTCAGTACGCTAAAAAACCAACTTAAAATATTAAAAACATAGCGTCGATCCTACGTGTCAACCGACGCTATCCACGTTTTTTTTTCTCTTTTCTCCCCCATTTATAGACAAAATCGTTCATTGTGTCCTAGCTGCTACCCAAAAATTGACCTCTTCCTCTTACTCTTTCTCATTTTTTGGCTATCTCCGACCACCAATTCTGATGTCATTTAGTGGGTTTTCTTCCTTTTCAATTTCTTTTCTAAATCCCTTATTTTTTTAGCATAATACTCAAAAAAATTATACTCATTTTCCTTCACTTTCTCACTTCCAAAACACAATTTTTTTCTTCATTTTGTCACTTCGTTTACTCTTGTAAGTATTTCTATGAATTATTTTACACTTATTATTCATATTTTTTTATTTTTTGTATATTATGTGTATAAATTTTTGTGTTGAATATGTAGGTTGTGTATTTTTATTCAAGCTTAGAAGAGAAGAAGGTATTTTTATTCATTTATTTATTTTTATAATTTTATGTATTTAAGTTTTTGATATATATTAATTTATTTTACTCTTAAATTTTTTGAAAATTATTTAGATGTACATGCATTTATATTTATATAATGTATAATGAGTTTATTAATATTATTATTAATTACATGCATTTATATACATATAAATTATTATATATTATATATTTTTTAATATGATTATGCGTTTATTAGAATATATATACTCTAATAATTAGGGAATTTATATATAATAATATCTGAAATATATTGGTTGGATACATATTTAATATGCTTAATGTCATTAATAGAAAATGAACAAATCTTGGATGACAAAGTGTAGAATTGAGCATGATTACATTTCTGGAGTTGAAAGTTTTTTGGAATTTTCTCGTAAAAATAGTAATAATGAAATTAGTATGATCTGATGCCCATGTGTTAAATGTAATCAATGTAATAATGAGAAATTTCATGATGTTGATCAGGTTAAGTATCACCTTATCCGCAGTGGTATTCTTTTGAGTTGTAAATGTTGGTATTATCATGGAGAAAATATTGATAATACTCATGGGGAACAGATAAATAAGAATGTTAGTGGATTATATACATCTTATCATAATGTATAGATAGAAAATATGTTCCATGTTGTTGAAGATGAACTACATGAGGATGATCATGAAACCTTTAAAAAACTTCTAAAAGATGCCAAAAAACCGTTGTATCTAGAGTGCAAGAAATACACTAAAATGTCGGGATTGGTTCATTTGTACAATATGTAGGAAAAAAATGGTTTTCCTCACAAGGGATTCATAGAATTACTAAATGTACTAATAGATATGTTTCCTGAGGATATTGAATTTTCATCTTCAATGTATGAAGTGAAGAAATCTCTTAGTCGATTTGATATGGAATATCATAAGATTCATGCTTGTTCAAATGATTGCATTATTTATATGTCTTATATTCTAAGACATTATATGATTGTACGATGTGTAAAGAATTGAGATGAAAGCATGCTACAAATGAGACAACACTCAAGAATGGTGTCCCGACAAAGGTTCTTTTTTACTTTCCTTCGATTCCTCACTTTCAAAGGTTGTTCAAAAGTAAAGAGACATCAAAGATGTTGACTTGGTGTTCATATAATCAGCCTGATGATGGGATTCTACGTCATCCTTATGATTCTCCAAATTGGAAAGTAGTAGATAATTTATTCCCTCAATTGGCATCTGATTTGCCATTGCTACTGATGAAATTAATACACACAGTTCCCTTAGTAGTAGATATAGCTATTAGCCAATAATTATGGTAATATACAACATTCCTTCCTGGTCGTGTATGAAAAGAAAATTCATGATGTTAACATTATTGATCTTAGGATCGAAACAATCCAGAGTTGATATTGATGTATATTTGCATCTTTTGATAGATGATTTAAAGATGTTGTCAAATGATGGTGTAAATGTTTATGATGCACATAAAGAAGAATACTTAAACTTGAGGGTGTCCTTTTATGAACAATTAATGTTTTTCTTACCTATGGGAACTTATAAAGACATGCAACAAAAGGTTATATGGGATGCCCTAGTGATAGAACTTCTACAACTTATCTTGTTCACGAATGAGAGATGTCTCATAGAAGACATAGAATATTTTTTCCATCTGGACACAAGTTTAGATACCAAAAGAAACTGTTCGATGGTGAAGAAGATCATGATCCTACATCGAGACCTTTGCGAGGTGTTGAGATATTAAGGCAATTGAATGGTGTGACATTCAAATGATATAGAAAGATGAAGAAAAAAATACTCACTGATGGAGAGAAATGAAAGAGGTCAACTAATAAAAAGGGTGAAAAGGAAAATGTTACTAAATTAGTAGATTATGGTTGGAATAAAAAATCAATATTTTGGGAATTACCTTATTGGAAAGACCTACACATTCGTCACATCTTAGATGTCATGTACATTGATAAACATGTATGTGAGAACTTGATTGGTACATTACTTAATATATCTGGAAAAACGAAGGATGAAATTAAAGTAAGATTAGATTTAAAGAAACTAGGCATACGACCTGAATTGGCACCAAAGGTGGAAAATGATAAGAATCGAACATACTTGCCACCAGCATCATATGCAATGTCAATAAAAATAATGATGTGTTTTGTAAATGTTTGGTGGGTGTGAAAGTTCCTGATGGATACTAATACAACTTAATATATTTTGTGTCTATCATTGATAAGAAACATTATGGATTTAAATCATATGACTGTTATATCTTGATGCAATAGTTATTACCAGTTGCTAATAGGTCAATTCTTCCAAAACATGTTTGATTATCAATAATTCGTCTTTGTTCATTCTTCAATACAATATGCAAGAAATCTATCACTGATAATGATGTAAGTGTCACATGCATTTAAGAATTCATTATAGAAATAAAGACCCCTAAAAAAAGTCAAGATCGATGACTAAATGAGGAAAAGAACAACTCGATAAGTTGGTTAGTAATTTAACTTGATGCAAAGTCCCTATGATTTTTGTATATTGATGTACTAATGTATATGTTTTTTTGCTTTGTTATTTGTATATAATTGTTCAAGAACAAATATTCATGGGTGAAATAATCAAATAACAAGGGAGATATGCTATATATCATGCATTTGGATGTGAGTATCCTGGTCGTGTTAGGAGAGGAAACTAATATGATGGTTAAATGGAGTTTTTTAATATGCCAAAACAAAAGCCTTAGATTGTTAGTAAGGAGAAGTACTATAAAATCGAAGAAGAATTCAGCTTCTTTAAGGCCTCAGTGTTAAGTGAGATTGTCATTTTAAAGGAATATCAATCACAACACATATCAGGCATGACACCATACTACAATCAGAGTATGCACTATTGGCCAGACATGCTACCATCCATGCCAGGCATGCCACCCATGCAATCTCATGGCACCCAACCTATATCCTCAATGGGATATAGTCATCCTATTGGTCATCCTTTTATGCCATGAATGCAGGTGCAATCAGGTAATGGTTCAATATCTCCAATACAATCTGTGCAATCTTACCATCCATCACATGATGAATGTTTTGATGAGAATGTCCTTCCAATAGCTACCCACATGGGAGTCCTCCTCCATTTGATGAATCATTTGTGGTAAAATTTAAAGCGTATGTAGATAGTCTATTATTTTTTATTTATTATATATAACGCTTAAATTGTTTACAAAATATAAAATGTTTGTTGAAACATTTATCATCTACAAACTATGTTGCTATTGGAACGGTCAATACTTGCTTGGTGAATAGTAATTGATCAATAATTACTTCATGATTGTCCACTACCTGTGCCTTCTGATGCTACCACAGTCCAAGAAGCGGTTGGACAATATTTGTCTTGGTCGTTGAGTCAAGTTGTGATAAATTTTGACATGATACTATTTGTTTTACTTAAGATAACACTTTTTTACTACTTCTATTATATTATTATTATTATTATTGTTATTAACATATATAATACATCTTCTTTAGTTATTATACCAGAATTACTAAGTGTGGCACATTTAAGAGATACAAAGAAAATATCTCATGATAAATCTATATCTAGTAAGCAATCATCGCATACTAAGTCATTCAAGAAGAAACCATGGAAAAGTATTGTTATTAATATGCTATAAACTTTAATAGAAATCTTGGCTCTTTGATGACTATTGTTGCGAGAAAGACTAGCATAAATGATGGATGAATTGTGCCACTTCCTAGAGAAAATTTTGCGTAGACATTGGGTAAACATATATATATATCGATCGAGTACATATTACAACTGTTTTAATTTTAAATGATCGATTTAAGTATAATTCAAATGTGTACAAGTGAGTCCTTAATCAGTACATAACTTTCATTTATGTAAAACATATAATTATATTTATATTATCTAATTATTTATATATATTTCTTTTATGTAAAACATATAATTATATTTATATTATCTAATTATTTATATATATTTCTTTTATATAGGGCATATTATTATCAACTTCAAGCTAATCACTTATCATATTTAACAATGTTCTATGATTCATCATTTGTCAATCAATATCAAGAGAAGGATGTTAACATCAGAACAAAAAAAATAATATAATAGGGCATTAACATTTAACATAAATTAGAAGTTGATAATCCCTTGGCCACTAAAGTTTGAACATGGCCAAGATCATTGGATGCTGATAATCCTTGATTTATATGACAATTATGTTTGGTACTGTGACTCAACTTCCATATAATTGAGTAAAGATACAAAAGCAGATGTTGGAATGTAAGAGTTATAGCTACTTGTTTTTCTTCTATTGTTCTTTCTACTAATTAATAAATAACTAACTATTTTAAACTTTGATAGGGCATGGAAGCTGTGGAACAAAAGTAGGGGCATTCCCTTTGAAAAATCCCAAAAGCTTATATGGGACAAAGTTATGGTATGTATAAGCAAATACTAATAATTTAATTAATTTTACTATTGAATAATAAAGATGTTCGAATGTGAAAAATCATGTATACTTGTTTTTTGTAGGTTCCACAACAAAATGATAGAGTCATATGTGGTTACTTTGTCATGAAATTTATGAGCGAAATCATCTCAAATATCAACATTCCAATTAAAGATATGGTAATCTCTTTTACTAATATACTTTTTTGACATATATAAGTTATTTTTTTGTGAATTTATGATATTGCATTCTTATTTTGAATTTAAATACATGTAGTTTTTTGATTGGAACAAGTTGGGCTATGATATGCAAATTTTTGATGATTTACAAGAATAACAGGCATAACACATATTTCAAATTATAACATCACAAGAAGAATCAGGAGAATAATATGATGATATTGAATAGCATATGACAACACCATGGTAATTTTTATAATGCTTTAATTTCTCTATTCATGAAAGTTTGGGTTTATTTGATGAATATTTATGTGCTCATGTATTTAAGAGAATGAATTATTGTATGGACCTGTTTGTTTGTCCAAACTCCATCCCATCTCTCTTGCCATTTCACTGGTCACTATGAATGAGACATTGCTGATGAATCTAAGTAAACCAAGCTTACTCTCCTTGAAATAAAGTGAGAATATCACAAAATCCATGATAAAAGAGACGACATCATTTTATTTATAATTTAAGTTAAATATAAATATATATATATATATATATATGTGTATGTGTATTATATATAAATTATTTTTTTGTAATAGATTTAATTCTTAAATAATTAATTAATATTTTTTTTTTAATTATTTGTAGTATTTAAAAACTCTTTTAAACAGATTTTGATTTTTCTGGTATAATGTGATCGAATATAGGTTGTGAGTATATTAGAAAATGAATAAAATATGTAAAAAAAATCAATGACTCCATTATTTGGCTTCTTGTTGTTCTTGAAATTGTGTGGTAGTTGTGACTGAAAATAGTCAGACTTTGACAATAAATCATACACATTCCAGCAAGAAGTACTAGATGATCTAGATGCATGGTTCTTGGAACCAAAAGAACCAAAAAAAATCCATATTTACTTGCAATGAGTGGTGAATTTCAACATGAGATCTTTGTGCCATGAGTCTTCTATCATTAGACATCAATTCACTCTGGAACTCACTAAACTACACTTTGTCAGATCTCATTAGCAAAAACATAGTCCAACAAGAGTACTATAGAGAGTTAAATCGTTGGATAACACTTCCACACCAATTGCAGCAAGATTATAGACAATTGATTTCAGTCTCAAAGTGTATACCTCGACACTGAGATCCTTCTTCTTTAAGGTCTGCAACTCAAGCTTTAGTCCATTATTCGATCTTGAGAATTAGCAAAAAGAAAAGATTTTCTAGTGCTTTCCATTAACGAGCAGTTGAAGCACCATGAGGTAAGTGCAAATGCATTAAAAATGAAGCTAAACCATAAAACTAAGATTTCACCAGATTACTCAATCGATTCCATTGAGTAAACTCTGAATTGTTCAATGATGATTAATTTAACAAGAAATTGCGATGGTGGCACAAGTAGAGGATTAATGATATTCTCAAAGCTATAGGCAATTATAATAGAAAGCATTTTATCTCTCCTGATCAAATAACATGTGTTGTCAAGCTTAATAGAAAAGCTGAGATTGATTGGAAGTGTATAGTACTAAAGAATGATGAAAAAGATGCAAGTGATTTGTTTTTGATGCCATTATTGGCTGTCATTGATGAATCCCTTGGGACCTCAAGGTAGGATCGCTCTGATACCACATAAGCAATAGTAAGAACTGAGAAACATAATCTGATAGATCTTATTGAGCGCAAGGAGTACGATGCTAATTGGTGAATAGAGGAAGTAAATGGCAAATGTAATTGCTAGTTTTCTATGATGTGGTTGATTCTCTATCACTACACCCACGGTTCTTAATAATGAAAGCCCCTTCATTAACTAAGTAATGGGTGCTCATAGTTCATTGATACATTGCGATTTATAATTAAGCACTTCTTTATCACCCCTAATTTGGATTGAATCTGCTGTATTGAATAATACTTTGATATAAGTTTCATGCTTTCTACAACTACTATATTAAGGGGATTGTTACACTAGTTAATGTATTGGTATCTTTTATATTTTATGTTATTAAAATTACTTTAGTATCTCATCTCAAGTATTGGTATGATTTTTAATTATTTTAAATAGTGTTTGTTTATTTTTGATCAAAGTTGATAACATATAATCTCCATGGTAAATTATTAATGATATTGGTAAAAATTTATGAAAAAAAAGACAATAGAAAAAATAATTTAATAACTAAGAGGATATTAATAATTAATGATACTAAAATAAAGCAATTCATATTTATTATTCATTTTTGTGTGCGGTTACATTAGTATTATTGTTAATAGTTAGATGTTAAAAATTTAACAAAATATAATTTTATTGGAAAAAAATTTCATTAATGACAACTTTATCTAACAATAATTACACTAAAATGTAATTAATTATAAGGTTAAAAAAATTAAATTATACTCTTTTGCTGGGTGTTATTTCATTATTAAAAATTTTACATATTACAAAATAAGAAATGATACCATTAATTTTTGTATCTAGTTGGAAATATAATTGTAATTTTTTATATTTTTTTTTTCAATAAATTTTTACAAATTCTATTGTCTAATTTTTCATGTAAGACAAACTTTATAAACTTTGACTAACGGAGCAAACACTATTTAAAACGGTTAGACCAGAAATAAAATATATCAATGCATTAATTTAGTCTAAATTAAGAACGCGAGTACTTTCAAAAAGTTCTATTTGCAGTGTAATGTAATATCTAGATTACTAACTTAATATAATTTTATTACTATTACTTTCATCATGCTATAGTAGTAGGTAACAATGGATCACGTGTCATGCACGTGCTTTCAACTAGTTTGTCTAAAAGTAGGGAATTTTTCACTGTTTGAATTTTAAAATCAAAAAGGAATGGACTTAGTGAAGATACAGCCTAACTCGTATGATATATATAGAAAAGGAGGAGGAGCTTAATTTTCAAGTATAGACAGATTACATAGTTATCACAAATCCAAGTCTACCTCTCTTTGTTTCCTCTTAAATCCTTAGTCTAAGCATTCTGTTTCGGTTGTAAAAATCAAATAACAAATTTTATTTTTTTTAAGAAAAACACCAATTTCAATTTCAAAACACCATTATTTCAATAATACACCATTATACCACCTCTTATCACATGCATGTTTTTGACATTAAATTTAGAAGAAAAACATGAAACCACAAACAATAACAGAATAAAAAAAAAAATTTATTTCCAAAATTTCTTATTTTGTATTGATTTTGATTACATTCAGTCATGTGAAGGAGAATTCTCACCTATGATGCCCCATGTGTTCATCTATCTCTATCATTATCTCTCTTTGTTGAAACAATAATGATAATAACGATTGTGATAATGATAAGTTTATATGGTTTAAGGAAAAAATCTTCATCAAAATCTAGTTTGATTACAACGACATCATCAAAAATATTATCCTCAATGACAAAAAATGAAAAAAAAAACTTACAAGGAATTAAGAGGAAGAAGAAACAACTCTAGAAATGAAAGAACTCCCACTTTCTCCATCAATGACAAAATCTAAGTTATCTTTATCATCCAATTCAAACATTAAAAAGTCGGCTTCAGAGAGAAAGTTAAAGTATAATATGAGCGTGAATGTCCTAAGAAGCTTATCAACGATGAAAATGAATAGAAATAAAAAAAAAGAACATAGTAAAGAAAAGAAAGGAAAATTGAAGCATGAAGATTCTATTTGGATGAAAACAATCATACTGGGAGAGAAATGTTAAGTATCAGATGAAGTGGAGGGAGCTATTATTTATGAAGGGAAAGGTAAAAGAATATCAGCATACCATCCAAGAACAACAAGTGCATTGAGTACTGTTTCAAGGCAATGCATAGTCATTGATGATGAACAAGATTCAAATGCTGTGGGAAAGGGAAATCAAGAGGACAACAAAAAACTGCATCAACAAATAGATCATGAACAAGTTGTAAATATGTCATCTTTGTACTAGCACTTAGTTTTTTTTTTTCCTTCTTCCAATGAGTCTTATGAATATATTAAAGAGACTTCTTTTCTTCCTTTATTTTTAATTTTGGCTTATGTTGATGCTTAATTAACTTTTCACAAAAGCCTTCAATTTGGCATTATAATTGTTGACTATAGTTATAGATGCTTGAGAAGAAATGGTACTAGAAGAGCATATGCAATTAGTTAAGAAAATAGTATTCATTCTAAAATATATATATATATAGTTGATTCTAAGTTAATAATAATATTAATAAAAAATTTATGAAATTGAATTAATTTATAGACACACCAAATAAACCTATGAAATTTATAATATAGAGTTAATCGTACCTGATAAATATGTAAAAATATTGTTAATCTTTCTACTAATTTAAAACTTTTGAAGAGTTTATTTTTCAACAATTTTTTAATATAATCTTAGAATTAAATATCATGCGTACAAATATCAATAATTCCAATCATTAAATTTTAAATATTTTATTAAGATGGTGTATAAAATCAATACTTATAAGAGAATAATAAATACATAAAAATATTATTAATCTTTCTCCTACTAACTTAATCTAGTTAGTTTTTTATCTTCTAACCATCTACACTTGTTATGTAATAATTTTCTTCATAAAATTGATTACAAAGACAAGTTCTATCATTTACATGTAAAAATATCTAGTTTAAATACACTGTATAAATGAATTTACATATAGATATAACATATGTAAAAGTAAAAATACCATTAGTTAATAGGCTTGCTTGGGAAAACAAGAATATAACATTATTATGTTATAGTAAAAAAAGGAAAAAAAAAAAAGAAGAAGAAAATTTCATTATTGAGACGAGGATATTTAATAATAATAATACTAATAATAGTAATAATAAATGTATGGATTTCAGCTTCTACAATCAAATTGCCATTTTTCTTTTCTATGATATAATATCTGAAACATTTGTGAGGGCAATTTTTCATAATTCAGTAGAATAATTACAAGCAAAGGATGACAGCTCGCTAAAAAAAATGAAAGAAGAAAAAAGAATATTGACAACAAAACTAAGCATCTTTGTTGAACTGCCTCGTACACAAGCTTTAATCATCACTACGTCTCTCATCGGCCTCTTTTGTGGGGCTTTTTCGATCCCTTTCATCAGCATTTGCATCCGTAATTTTCTGTTCAACAGGGGTAACTCCATTTTCCACCAAAGGCAAGTCGCCATTCTCCATTGGGCCTTTTTCCTCTCTGTCAATAATTGATTTGTGTGCTTCTCTTGAAAAAGAAACTGTCAACAGACGGCTAAGTCCATCAAATTTATTCTCATCATCCATGATAAGAGCAGCTCCATCAGGGTAACAACGACCAAAGCATGTGGCACAGTACGGATAAGCCACCTACAGAAGAATGCATAAAGGTGCGTTAATGCACTTTGCATGAAGGTACAAAACCACAACATTGATGATAATCAGCCAGAGTTGGTGAAGTTAATACCTCAATAAATGCCCGACAAAGTGAGACGAAAAGTCCTGATTCATTCTCTCTAAGCATTCGAGTTGTGTTGTACCTCAGTAATGAATCGGAAACAGCTTTCAATCCCTTGATCAATTCTTGAGCAAGAACATACTTCAAACTTAATGGTGCACAGGGACGTAACTCATTCAATGCTGCAGATACACCTAAAACCATGAAAGCAAGGTGAAGAAAAGTAAAGAACATGTTCTTTCATCGATGAGAACTAGCTCCAGCAAAATGTAATTCCTGTTAGACTATATAATGATAGACTATAGTATATACTGTGTGTATAAGTGCTATGTACCTAATTAACATAATAGTGAATGCGTGAGTTTGTTATGTATAGTGTTTGTACAACATCTGCTAAACAAGACATTGGTGTGTATAGTGTGGTTAAGAATTCAGAAAGATTTAGCAAAGCAATACAATATGCTCTTGAATTCTTGTATGGTATTAGAGCATTAAAGATTCTTCAAGACCTGTGAGTATGGTGTCCAATCACTTCAACTAAATTCTCCAATTTCTTAATTCTTACAAATTTCCTCTTCTCTTGAGTTTGTTGAGTTTGTCTTCTCTCATCTAATGGAGGTTTCACCTAAACCCAAAAAGAAAATTAAAACCCAGAAAGAAACTGACCAACTCATCAGACAAAAAGGAACGATGACATTAATGAGTTGCCCCAATTCCATTAAGTACCAGAGTACCGTAACAGAGTGTTAGATGACCTCTAAACCAGAAACAACATCGGATTGTGACCCTTTTTTGATTCACATCGCTATGAACTTAGATTCAGAGTACCTCAGAGGCTCCATGATGAAGTATGCTTGCTCGAGAAACACCTTCTTCCATTGCATTACAGCTGAGTTTGACTCAACAAGTCCACGAGTCTTGACCAAACTCGTATGGTTCACTTTCTCTTCACTCAGTTTCAAAGTTTACATTTTTAGGGAACACAGAGTCATCAATCTCATATCTTCTATTTGTATGTATAGCTCTTGAAAACCCATTGATCTACGCAAAGACGTACCTTGATGACATTCTTGACCTTTGGTTGTCAACGATATTCTCAAGTTTTGGAATATTAAACTATCTGGGTCACAAGTTATTGGAGCTCCAGAGTATTGTCACGTGAATTTCACAAAGTACTTCACTTATGGGTTCTGGTCTGACCTGGTTTTGACAAGTGTTTTTGGTTCCAGAAAACCACATTATTTCAGCAACGGGGTGATGGTGATGGATTTGGTGAGGTGGATAAAAGGTCATTACAAAGTAAAGAAGATTGAAAATTGGATGCAAATATAGAGAGAAGGATTCTTCATCTTTTTATTTTATTTTATTTATTTATTGGTTGGTGGTGTTTGCTGCATATGTCACTTTTTTCATTTACCATATTCTATTCTGCATCTTTGTTTTAGAGTTGATTAGTTTCGCAAGGAACATTTTTTTTCCTTTGTTTCTCTTGATTCTTTAATAATGGTGATCAAGAATTTTGGTAATATCTCATATAGAGATACGATATCATCTTTAGTTCATCCAGTGTTGTCGTACATTTCTACAAATTTATTGCCACTACTACCACCATCAGTGTCTAAGCAGTGTTATGTTCAGAACTCCATTGGTGAGTCAAGTGTTGGCGTTTCAATTTTTCAAACTCTTGGGATTGGTGGTTTTTCAGAATGTTGTTTTTGTTCCCATTGTGAGTATTTCATATTCAATGAAGTTAACTGATAAAAAAAATTATCATTTTTGAAAGGCTCCACTTGTGAGCTACATTGTTATTTTTGATTTTGGAGAGTTCAATCAATTGTATATCTCCACCAATGTAGTTGGTTTTCACCTGAGCTCACCAATTTGGATTGATTCTGATGTTAAATGGGTTTGAATGTTAATCACATTTTCAAGTATGGATCAGTTTTTAATCCAACTATCATGATGTTTTGCATTTCTTAGACAACTTTATTATTTTGAAGGGGGTTGCTAGACTATATAATGATGGACTATAGTATCTACTATGTGCCTTTAAGTGTAGTTTATTAGTACAATGTACCTAACTAACTGAATAGTGAGTGTGTGAGTTTGTTATGTATAGTGTGTACATTACATCTGCTATATAAGGCATCAATGTGTATAAGTGTGGTTAAAAATTCAGAAAAATACACTAGAGATACGATATCATCTTTAGTTCATCCAATGTTGTTGTACACTTCTAGGAATTTATCCCCACTACTACCACCAATGTCTGAGCAGTGTTATGTTCAGAACTCTATTGGTGAGTCGAGTGTGTTTTCAAACTCTTGGGATTGGTTTTTCATAATGTTGTTTTTGTTCCCATTGTGAGTATTTTATTGCCAATGAAGTCAACTGACAAAAAAATTTGTCTTTTTGAAAGGCTCCACTTGTGAGTTAAATTGTTATCTTTGGTTTTGGAGAGTTCAATCAATTGTATATCTCAACCAATGCAGTTAGTTTTCACCTAAGCTCACCAATTTGGATTGATTCTGATGCTAAATGGGTTTGGATGTTAGTCACATTTTCAAGTATGGATCAGTTTTAGTCTCACTATCATGATGTTTTGCAGTTTCTTCCTATGTGTTCTAAACTAATGATCTTAACAACTTCACTATTTTGAAGGGGGTTGTTAGACCATATAATGATGGACTATAATATCTACTGTTTGCCTTAAGTGTAGTTTATTAGTACAATGTACCTAACTAACTGAATAGTGAGTGTATGAGTTTGTTATGTATAATGTGTATATCACATCTGCTATATAAGGCATCGATGTGTATAAGTATGGTTAAAAATTTAGAAAGATACAATAGAGGCATACAATATACTCTTAAATTCTTGTAATTCCAATTTATCATGGAAGTATAATTGGTTTTGAACTTGTTAATGAATTAGGCAATAGCATGGCTTGATCGAGAATGAGTAGGATGCAGGTCATGGAGTGCATAAACGTTGGGGATAGTTGTGGATGGCAATTGTTAAAGATTCCAATTTATTTTTTCCTAATTTGAGATATACAATGGAAAATAGAGAGAAAATTCAATTTTGGGAGGACCCTTAGTTGGATTTGGATGGTGATTTTAGAAAAATTTCCAAGGTTGCACAAGTTGTGTTTGAACTGTACGTTTCCATAAGTACATTGTCTATACTTAAGGAAAAGGATGGAATTTCATATTTCTAAGAAACTTGAATGCTTGGGAAGTTGTGAATTCTCAAACATAATTCAAGTTTGGAAGGAGTTATTCAGAGTCAACGTTTGTAATAGAAAGATAACAATTAAAGATTCATATGGATGCTTTTTGGGTAAATCTTACTTTGAGCTTGTTTTGGATGGATCTTCAATCACTCTACCTCAATATGGAAGTCTAAGTGCAAGTTAAAATGTTGAAGTTGTTGATAGTTCATGATAAAGTGAATACAAATGATTGAGTTCAATTGAAATTACTAAGATTTGATATTATCCTAATTGGTGTGAGTTTTGTAAGAATAATTAAGAAAATCTTATCATTTATTTCTACATCACACATTTTCTTGAGTCCAAGCAACAAGAAATACAGGCTTAAAAACATTATGACATTGAGAATGTGAAAACATATGTATTGTGACATTGTGGAGGGTGAGCATTCTTTAGGTACCATGAATGGGAGGGGAGCATTCTTTGAATGGAGAGAAATAGTGAATCTTTGGTGATATTGAGAGTGACAATGATTATTAATGATAAGATTGAGCAAATAATCTAATCAATCTGCCTATAATGTCTAGCCAATTCGAGAGATTGTATTAGTCTTGATCCAATTGTGTTTAAATTAGGGTACCAATTATTCAAATAGAGCTATTAAAGATAAATAAAAGTACTAAAGGGATACCAATAATAATTAAATGTAGGTACAAAAGGGGTACCATTTTTTAAATAGGAATACCTTTAGTTACAACTATAAATAATAAATTATAATATAAATTCACTAATTTAAAATTAAAATATTGTATAAATTGTGTTGTCATCTATAATAATAATTCATATATAAGTTTGAGCTTAATCTTAACTTATTCAATTCGTAAAAACTTGATAAACTTGATTTTGGATTGGTACAGATTGACTAATTAATCAAATCAAGTTTTGATTGAAAGCTTTCAAATCCAATTCGAATAGGTGAAAACAGATAGTTTAGAATCGCTGCTTAGCCCTAGTTTATAAGATGATTTTTTTGGGACAAGTATATGGGCATCAATGCCTAAAGAGTTAAATGATTATTTTCAATTTCTTATAAATTTTAATCGTAAACATTGTATATCCTAACAACAGTTGGAGTTCTATATAGGATAGAGAAAAATGTTGTAAGGTCACTTACATTAAGGTAAATTCATTTAGTCCCTTAGAAAAAAATATGTTATTTGGTTATTTATTTTTGTAAAAAGTGCCAAAGATGGACAAAAAAAAACTATTTGTTATTAATATTTTGAATAAATTAATATTATTTTTTCAATACTTTAATTTATTAGTAAATAAAGAAAAGATAAAAAAGACTTTTTGTTTTGGTATTTTAACATAAAAACTATTAAAATATTAAGTGAATAGTTAAATTTTTATCATAAAACTATTAAAATATTGAGTGAATAATGAAATTTGTCCTTTTTTGGTATCTTTTACAAAATGTAAGTAACTAAATGACAGGTTTTATAATGCAAGGGACTAATTGATACAAATTTCCTAATATAACGGACCTTTATGGAACCTTACCCTATAGGATATTTCTAATATAGCATGGTGTTTCCCTTTTATAAGTGATTTTGTTCCACTTTTTGTATTTTTTTCTTCTTATAATTATCAATACAATATAATGTTTTTTATAAATTATTTGAAGCTATTGATGTATTTGAATTACTTTGAGTGTAGTAGCAAATTAAGGGCTAAAAATAATTTGGTCAAATGTACCTAGGAAGCTATTTCATTAGAAATCATTTACGAAAATAAACAAGTCACATTCTCATTCATAAAATCTAAATGTCAAAGGTTAAAAGACAAACAAAAAATTTCATTTTCGGACATCAAAACTTTGTCAAATAAATGTCACTCGAATTTCGTCTAAAATAGGCTACAACAGATACAAAAGTTTAAAAATCTCGAAAAGAGATGCAAGATGCAAAAGATTAGAAATAGGCTCATAAAGATTTGCAAAGAAAACCCAACTTAGTTTGCTAGAGATCCCAAGATCTAAGTTCAAAGAGACAACCTAGTTGTAACAACTTAGTGAGATTACTACGGAGGTTTACTCTCAAGTGCATTCATATGATAAAAACAGTGATACCCGTAGAAAAAGGCTAAGTTAAAGCTTTTAATGATTCAAATGAAGAGAATAACAAACGTATATTGCGAGTTACTCTTTGGGAATTACTCTCATAAGTAAAAAATTACATATGTGAGAGAAAAGTTAGTCTCATTGAAAAGGAGTTGTGTCGGGCTTAATTCTTTAAAACTCTCATAGAACCAGATGTATGTTCATGGCCAAAGCGAACATAATAATGAGAATTGAATTGTGTCAAAAAATTCTTGTGTGAGGTATGTCATTGCTTACATAAACGGCCAAACAATTCAAGGACATCAAATTTACTAATTAGCTAGTAAGGTAAATATGTTTTCACAAAGGAAGGTTCAAAGGATAACATCTATCCTATGTAGGTTTTAAAAAGTTGAATTCTATTACCGTGCCAAATTTATTTCGGTCGTTTCTTTTGAAAGACTCCATCAATTTTCATTCGACAACTAGGTATGAATTATGATCTATTTTGGTCAATTTTGATTGGTTTTGGCCATTTTGTTAAATTTTGGTTGATTTTGGTCATATGCGTGGATTTTGTTGCAAACTGAACTCAACACCAATGAGAGTTTCAATTGTGATTTTGGTCGATTTTGACAATATTGGTTGTTCCCATCAATTTTGGATGATTTTGACCATATATGGTCAATTTTGTTGTGGAATAAATTTGACATAATAGCGAGTTACATCACCGTCGTTGGCTCAAAATTAGAAAGGTGATCTAAGTGGATGGTGGTTGCAAGTGAGGACAAAGAGAGAATGAATGACCAATGACGCTAATAATGGGTGGTGGCACTGGTGGTTGTAAAAGTAGGAGATGGTGGCTGTTTGAGAGGATTGGTGAAGAAAAAGAGGGGGAAAAAAGGCTAACGGTACTCCCCATCAAAGAAAGGGGGGCGCTACTTTTAAACTTTGCCACCATGTTGGACATATCTAAACTTTATCCATTGATGAAGCCTTTTTAGACAAAATCCCAACGTCATTTGCACACCTTTTTAAAATAAAGGCCACAATGCCACATCAAGAAAACAACAGTAGAAAGCAGTTAAACAATATTGAATACATGCATGAAAGGTGACAAACTTGGACCTACCATTTATGAAAACAGCAAGAGGTGGATGCTCCATCAGATAAGAGGGTGGAGTTACATCCTCCTTATTTTCGTCGCCAATGCTACTTGAAGAAAAGCCAACTGCTGGTAGTGGAACCCAGCGATGTGAATCCAAGACCGACTAGATTAAAATACAATAAAATCAGCCAATCTAAAGAAAAAAAATGTAAGCAAGTTCAAAGCTCGCTGGTCATTTCTTGATTTATTAAATGACCAAAGCAAGATTTAAATATTCCTTCCGGATCAGGTTACCTGAAAATTCTCTACTGCAGTACTCATGTTTTTGGAAAACAAGTTGAGAACTGCCCTGTAAAGAAATGGAGCTAAGAATTTATGATTGAATTACAAATAACATATAATCAAGACATAGTTGTCTATTATATTGTCATTGCAGCAAGGAAAATATTACTTACTCTTCGAAAAGAGATGGCAACAAACCCCGAAAATCCAGCCCAACCCAACCAAGCCCCATAGCACAATACTGCCAATATACATACAAGTTATCTTATAACAACTTTCAAAACTAATGGAATACAAGCAGCATCCATAATTTGGATAATGAGCTGGAACTTTCATGATACAACCCTATGCAAAATCTACTGCAGAATGAAAATCCAATAATTTGATAGTTTATAATATCATCGTACCAGTGAGCAAAAGTGAAGCAGGTTTTATCCAAAATAAAATAGAGAAAAATACTGTCGGATCCTTTGCTTATTGTAAAAATAACATTTAGGTCCCGAACTTATTTTTGAGATAATTTTTTATATTATTATTACAAAGTGATCGAACAAGATTAATTCTTTTTCATTTTATTTTTATTTTTATTTTTTCAACTGTATTAGATAGAGATTGTTTTAACTTGAATAAGTTATAACTGAAAGAACTAATGAAAAAATAAAATAGAAAATAGAAAATAAATAAATAAAACATAAAAAATAATTATTTATCCTTGTGCAATCACTTTTTAATAATAATAAAACTAAACTGTTACATAAAATAAACTGACGACTTATGTGCTATTTTTATAATAAGTATGAGACTTATGCATTCACCCTCCCAATAAAATATTAAGATCAGTTACTCAAGAGTAGAAAGAAAAAGGTCCTATTAATCATGTACTAAACAAGTGTCTTTCATAAATTATTATATTGATAGTGTTATATAGAAAAAGTTCAAAATATGCTCACCATGCATTGGTCCAATATATTTGACAGAGATCCACCCTCACTTATCTTCGGGAGCATGACCTTCAGAGTCTTAAGGTGTGATGTGATTTGATGCATAGCCCAACTAAACAGAAGCCCACCATCATAATTTTCTTCACTTCCTGATGTATCATCAGCAAATATTGCTCGGTACTGATTGACAACATCAAATAGATGCATCCTATGACAGTTTATCATTCCCTTCAAGTATTCATAAGGATTTCGCTGCTCCAGATCCTCCAGTATTCCAGTAAGCCATGCCTCACGGCATCTTAGGAACTGAAAATAATTGAAAACAATTATTTAAAATGTATTCTATAAATGAATATGCAAACAACCCATTGCCCATAACAGCATAACAATTATTTACATTTCAAACTTAATCACACATAAAACATCTATCTAAATCATAAGGAACCACATTCATCACTCTTACCTGCATACGCATTTCATATTCACTAAACACTCCTATTCTTCTTAAGTAGCCAATAATACGAAGGCATTCTGGTAGCTGCAAAAACAAAATCCATAAAAGGATAAAATACTGAAATCTATAAACTAAATTAGCCAAGTTGCAAGACATGCATATAATAGCAAGAAGATACCTGAATGTTAGAGCGAAGTTTCTGGAGAAGCTGAGAAAGAAGAGATTGGGTTGTCTGCCTCACTTCTGCGGCTAATGCTTGAATAACAGGTAATCTTTGAGAATAGAAATGCATAAGTCTCAGAAAGTGTTCTTTAATGAAATGGAGAACCAATATAAGTTAATGAAGAGAAATTACAAGAGCAAAACTTACTTGGGGTGCATGGTTGAAAGTTTGCAGACAAATGCTTCTAAATCAAGAGCTTCATCATAATTTCCATTCCTTACACAACTGCATCATGATCATAATCGAATGAGATTTCCAGTAGTACATGGAACATGGACATCATTTAAACAAAATCAAAATGTGTTAAACATATGAAATTACCATGAACATTTTAGTACAGAATCCTTCGCATAATAGAATTACATTCAAGCGGTTCCCAAGAAACAGCTCATACTTTCAAATTTTTAACATATAACCTTGAATTTTAGAGAAACACTTACGTGTCCATTAGTTGAGGAATTTCAAGCAAGTCAAGCAAAGCACTATGATTTGCAAGCAAAGTTTGGTTCATCTTCCGCTTTTCCAAAATCTCTTCGGCAGATTCAAGGAACTCAGTACATCCAGATGTCAACTTCGGTATCTCACCTATCTACAAGGGAAAAAAGAAAAAGAAAAGTTGCAGCACGTTTTAATTGATATTGAAGAAACTACCAAGTTTAAAGTTTATACAAAACCAATTGCAGCATATCTGATCACTTACACAGAAATTTGTTTTAAGAAGTGAACTGTCAAAGAAGTATAATTATTGAACCCAAAAAAAGAAGTAGAATTGCAATTGAGCCAGTCAAGATTACTATTAACTATGGGCTCTGATTCAGAACATAAGGAATGCAATAAGTTTAATGGTTTTTATTTCCCTCCGAATAGTGAGGTTTCTAATAACACTTCAACCAAATCTGATTGAAACTGAAAACTCAATATGGCAAAGACCATTGCACCATTCACATCTAAAATTCAAATTGAAATAAAAATGGTTTAATACCAGAGACTCAAGATGCTTATCAACTGATGAGACTTCCTCACGAATCGCAAGCAATGCATCGGCAGCAGCAATGAATGCTCGGTAATTACCAACTGCCACCTCTTGCATTTGCCTTTGTATTCGCTCTGCATCGACCCGAAGAAGCTCCGGTTCCTAAAATTTATCATAATTAAAAAAAAACAAGAAGAAGCTGAAATTAAGTATTGAACTGTAGTTGAACTAAAAAAATGAATAAGAAGAAATCAAAGAACGATCTGAGAATTAGATGCAGTGAATTCAGAGACAGAGAGATAAAAGACCTTGTGGAGGCGATCGATAGTAAAAGAGAGGAGCTCGGAGACGTAAGGTTGCTGAGAGACGGATGCCAATGGGAGGAGACCACCGACCGACGACGAGTCCTCCGCCACATTCTCGGACTCCATATCCGGAGCACCGAGATGTTGATACGTTGAATTGAAATGTCAATCGGTTTATTGATACCGGAGAGTTCTAGATCTGCTGAAGTTGCATTGAACTGTGAATGTATGTCGTTCAGCGTTTTGGGGAGATTGGTAATCGTTGAGTTTTTAGCTGAAGTTTAACGATCAGATCTCATGCAATGGGAGAGGCTTGGGCATTTACCATTTTCAAACTCATGTTTGGGATTAGCTCCTGGCTGGGCCCTATTCGTTAAAGCCCATTATGTAATTTTCTGACTTTACTCTTTATTTTGATTTTTAAAAAAATCAAACTCTTTTTTTATAAAAAACATTTTTTAAAATAAAAATTTACACATGCAACATACTCGGATTCAAACTCTTATTTATTTAGTACCCACCTTGAACATATTTTACTAACAAGGTAATTGACATTTTAAAATGAGTGAGAAAACAAATTTAACTTATTAATTTATTTTTTACACTTTTTTTTAATTCAAAGTATCTATAGGTCAAGCTTCTGTTTTTTCTTATAACATATACAACAATGCAGGATATGTATACAATTATATATAATACTAGTCAAGAAGCATCTGCGGTGGAACTAACTTGTTGATGTTTGAGTTGTTATAGAGGGATTTCTTAAGTAAATTGATTGTTATGAAATTCATGTCATACTAATAAAATGTTACTAAGTATCGATGTAGCTTAGTTTACATTAACTTTTATGATATAATACACATAACCAAACGACAAAAGGTCTACATTAGGTATCAAGTATCAAGGTGCAGTGCGCATGTAATGTTGGAACAAGTATGAGAAAAATAATGTAAGAATAATATCACAGATATATTAAAATGTATTATTTGGATTGAGTCGTGGATTAGGTCTTTCTTTTTAAGACGTTTCGCAGCTCTATCCAAACTTGTGTAAGCAAACAGAGACTTGTCTTCCCTAGTATAAAACAATTCAAAATTTTTGTTTTCTGTCTTAGAACTTCATTGTACTGATGAAGTCTAGATAGCTACACCTCTAAAGTTTATGTTGCTTGGAAAACTCTAAAAACACTTTAGTATCTTCTTCTTTTCTTTCTAAGAGCTATTTCTTCTATGATCTGTAAGAGATATTTCCAAATTGATGTGTCTAAACTGAGAGCTGAGGCCCTCTACTTATAGTTTGAGAAAATGTGTGATAATTATGATAAACAATTGTCATGTTTGGGTGGAAAGAGTAACAGCCATTTCTGAGTAGAAAAATAACGGTAAATTCTGAGTGTAAAAGTAACAGTCATTTTTTAAGTGAAAAATAACGGTTATTTTCTGAGTGAAAAAATAAAATGTCACCTCATCTCACACACACACACTCGAATTCGCCACAACACGGTCGGTTGGTTGAACAATAGGCAGCGGCGCACGCGTATGTGTGGAATCATATTTTCCTAGGTCTTTTCATCTTCCATAAAAGTGGGTGCTCTTTGAGGCCTAAACCCAATAGTCAATCCTTTTATATTTATACATCTCCTAAATTATGTAAAATAGAAATGTGGGAGAAAACTTAAGAGACTAAAATTTGGCATCATTTGTTTTTATTAAAATTCATTTCTAACAATCCCTCACTTGAATTTTATATAAAAATAGTTTTCATCGAGCAACTGATCAATTTAAAGTATAATATTGTGCATAAGCAAAAGATGTTTATTGACTTGAACTTTTGTATAGTAATGATGCTTTAGAATATACTAGAGTAACTCGTAGTTTTGAACTTTATCTTTAACAACATTACACACATAACCTTTCCAAGGTGTAATTTAAAAAGCTTGTGCTTTACGGCCATGCATATGTATCCCAGTATAGTGAATGATCTAGTAAATTTTGCCCAAAATTTTCATAGGAAATGACCACACTTTCACATTCACATAGGTGAGTCTATCAAGAGTACTCTTATAGCTATGTACTCTATTCTACATAGAGTATAGAACTCATTAAGAGTTTAATAATTAAACCATCTTTCTTTGTTGTTTCATGACTTTATACTTCTAAATATAGAATGTGACTTCATATTAGCATGATTCATCTCATATCACTTCATGACTTGTTATTACCCATTAAACTTATTTCTTGGGATCTTCAGTCTATAAGTTAGGTTACCATCATGAGTGACTCTTTGTTCTAAGGGAATTAGTCTCATTCCTTTCGAGGTTTTGAAAACCTTCTCTCTTGGTAATCCTTTCGTCAAAGGATCAGTTGAATTTTCATCAAAACGTACATGATCCACTCTTATAGTTTCTATAAAGAGAAATTCTATAACAGTGTTATGCTTATGACGTATCTATCATCACTTATAGTTGTAATAACAGTTCTGAATCTTTGCAATAGATATGGTACTATCATAGTGGATCAAAACAGCTGGTATTGGTCTTTCCCACAAAGGGGATCTCAACTAACAGACTTCTTAACTAGCCTACTTCTTCACTAGCAGTAGCTAGTGCTATCATTTCAAACTCTATCATAGATTGAGCCAATATTGTCTGTTTCTTAGAATTCTAAGAAATAGCTCCACCAACAATGCTAAATATATAGCCGCTAGTTGCTTTGGAGTCTTTTGATAGAGTGTTCCAATCAACATCATTGTATCCTTCTAGAACAACATGAAACTTTTTATAATGTAATCCAATGTTTATAGTTCTCTTAAGGTATCTCATGACCCTTTCAACAACATTCCAATGCTTCATACTAGGTCTACTAGTAAACCTACATAGTAGTCCCACAACATAAGCTATGTCTAGTCTAGTGTAGTCAATAGCATAACGTAAGCTACCAATGATGCTCGCATACTCAGTTTGTCTAACACCATCTTTGGTGTTCTTGAACAACTTTGCACTTGGATCATAAGGAGTACATGCAGGTTTGTAGTTAAATTAATTATATTTCTTTAAGATCTTCTCAATGTAATAAGATTGATATAGAGAAAGTCCATTTTCAAACCTATTAATTTTTATACCAAGGATTACACTCGTTTCTTCGAGATCTTTCATATTAAAGTTAATACATAACAAAGTTTTCACATTATTCACAACATGAATATTTGACCCAAAAATAAGCATGTCATCCACATATAAACATATAATAGTGCAAATGTCATTTTTCTGATTTATAATAAATGCATTTATCACTTTCATTCATTTTGAATCCATGTGAGATAACTAGATTATCAAATTTTTCATGTCATTACTTAGGTGCTTGTTTTAGATCATAAATGAATTTATTTAGTTTACAAACTTTATTTTCTTAACCTGAGACAACAAATCCTTCAAGTTGGTTCATATAAATTTCTTCTTCTAAGTCACCATTTAAGAAAGTAGTTTTAACATCCATTTGGTGCATTACTAAGTCATGGATAGTAACAAGAGAGAAAATTACACATATGGAATTTATTCGTGTGACTGGTGAAAAGGTATCAAAAAAATCTATATTTTTCCTTTGCCTATACCCTTTTGACTACAAGACGAGCTTTATACTTTTCAATAGTACCATCGAGTCCTTTTATTTAAAGGGAAACTACTAGAAGACGAGCCCCCACTATTTTTCAATTTAAAGGGAAACTTATGTTCATAGATGTTAGCATCATTTGATTCTATAACTACATGATCATTTAAGTCATAGAATTTATAAGCTTTACTATTCATAGTATATCCGATGAACACGCATTCATATGCTCTACTAGCAAGTTTACTTCTTTTAGGATCAAGGATCCTAACATAGGCTAAACAACCCCAAGTTTTAAAATAAGTTAAGTTAGGTTTCTTATTTTTCAAAATTTCATATGGTGAAATTTTACTAGTAGATTTAGGAACTTTATTTAGTACATATCAAACTGTTAATAAAATTTCTCCCCACCAATGGGAAGCAACACTAGAGTTTAATAAATTTGCAATAATTGATTCGGTAAAAGTTATATCTTTTCTTTTAACTTTACCATTCATTTCAAGAGAATAAGTTGTAGTTTTTCCATAAATGATTCCATGAGTTTTATAAAAATCATTGAAAATATTGGAATCATATTTAGTCCATCTATCACTTCAAAACCTTTTTATTTTTCTGTTAAGTTGATTTCCAATTTTAGTCATAAATATTTTAAACAAGTCAAACACTTTACTTTATTTTTCATTAGATATATATATAAGTATAATCTGAACAATCATGAATACAATTTATAAAATAGCGTTTTTCATTTCTTGTTATATTTCGATCAAGTTCACATATGTCATAGTGTATTAAACCTAAAGGTTCAGATTATCTAACTATTGACTTATGTGAAGCTTTGGTTATTTTAGCTTGACTATAAAAGTCACATTTTTCAAAACCATTCAAAGATAGTTTAGGAATTAGTTCTACGGTATTTATGTTCTTCATTATGCGTTTATTAACATGACAAAGTCTAGTATGACAAATATTAAAAGAACTCAACATATAAGTAGAAGAACAAACTTTATTAATTTCAACATTCAATTTAAATATGCCATCAGTGGCGTACCATTTCCCAACAAAAATATTTTTTTAGTTATTGTATATAAATCAGCCCCTATAGTTTGAGTAAACCCAACTTTGTTAAGATAGCCTGAAACTAAGTTCTTTCTCATCTTTGGAGTATGCAGGACATCCTTTAAGATGACAGTCTTTCCAGAGGTAAAATTTAATTCCATCTTACCAATACCAACAACTATAATGGAGTGGAAGTCGCCCAGCAACACTTTCTTATCCTTCAACATAGAATAGGACTTAAACATGTCTCGATTATAGCAAACATGGCGAGAAGCACCAGTGTCTACCAACCACTTCTCAGATCCACCAACAAAATTGATTGAAGATATCGTAACAATTATCTGATCTTCAGTAAGGTTCACCTACGGGGTAGGACGATTCCTATTCTAGTAGTTCCTAGCCAAGTGGCCAGGTCTTTTACAACTATAACACATGAATGTGTTATTTCTTGAAGGGGTTGAGGTCCATTCTATAGAGGATAATTTATGTTTTTATTTTGGTGGTTAGGGTTCTGGTTATTATTGCAATTCTGAGTTTTCATATTTTTTCTTTAGGTTTCAGAATTACAGAGGAGGATTTCCTATTGGTACTATTTTTTGAGATAATGAGTACTTCAACTCTTTGATTTTATTTTTAGGCTTCTTCTTCTATTCTTAGACGAGTTATAAGACTTTCGAAAGAAAATTCCTTAGTTTTATGTCTAAGTGCATTCTTAAAATCTTTCCATGGTGATCGCCACACACGAAGTGTGTGCAATGAATACGCAAGTATACATATCATAACAAGTAATATAGTGATAAGAAAAGATCGTTCCTATGGAGATTATTTTATTAGAAACTAATTTTTAAAACAATAAAAATTAAAAATCAATTTTTTTGTGTTTTTATATCTTAAGGAAGAAAAATTAAAATAGCTAAAAGTAAATAGCAATAATGAATTAAATCAAATTTGATAACTAAAAAGATATATGAGAAAATCTAGGAATACTTAATCCCACAATTTTATAAACATATGAATCTCTGAAATCCCCTTAATATAATTATCAATTAATTACATGATCAATTGAATCTAACATAGCATGTATTCTACTCTCAAGTAAACTACACATCATATAGTAATTAATTTCATCACACTCTCATGTTAATTAAATTGCATACTACTCATTAAGTTCATCAATTATGAATCACATACATAAGAATCATACATCTCTGCCTAGAAAACTATGCATGTTATTTAATCAAGACAAACAATTAAATAATTCTCTCAAATCTATTTAATTGCTTCTATAGATAAATTGTTGACCAAATAATTAATAGCATACAAATTAGATTAAATAATATAATTAAATTAAAATTATAATTTGGGTAAAATTTTAGACCATCACATGGTGAAAATTGGGTTCATAAGATCCCTAGATTAATAAATTAATTATGCATAATTGTGTTCATAAAGCTCATATTTTTCATAAATATAGACATAAAATTGATAATAATAAAAAGCAGAAAAAGAAATACAATCAATCTCTTGAATTTTTGTATTAATGTTCTCTTGAATCTCCACCAAAATTATGTCTTTTGTTGAATTTTTCTGTATTTTTCTCTCTTTTTAGCTCCAAAAAATGACCAAAATTATGCTAATGGAGGAAAATTAGGGTTTATGGAGTGATTAAGGGCTTAAATAAAGCTCATGTGTGATCTAGACCGTTAGATCAGCTTCAGATCAAAGGCTACGATCAAAACAAGCAAAATTGACAATTTTAGCCAATCACAACGTGACACGTGGAAAGGGAAATTCACTGGGTGAATCAAAGAGCGATGCGTGGCAGGGGAGACCGATAAGAGTCAACGTTAGCTAAGTCAATGACACATGGCATGACTTGATTCGCGGAAGTGGATGGCATGACACATGGGTGGAACGCGCAAAGTAATGGCATTGGGACACGTGGCATGGGGCGTTGACCAATTTTCAAACATAGATTGAACGCTATGTTGACACGTAGCATGTATTTTGTCCCCTCACACACAGTGTAACTTGATTTGCTATCTATGCTTGCATGGCATCTGTGTGGCTTACCCAATCAACTCATCTACCTACGTGGCTGGGTAAGCCACGCAGATGCCACGTAAGCACGGAAAGTGAATCAGGTCACGCTGCGTGTAAGGAAAACGAAACATATGCCACATGTCAACACAAGATTCAATCCAATTTTAGAAATCGTTCAACCCACCATACCATGTGTCACCACGCCATCCGTTCCCACGAATCACTTTGCGCCATGTGTTACTAGCTCGGCGAACGTTGACTATAACCGGTCTCCTTTGCCACACATCGCTCCCTGATTCGCCCAATAAATTCTGATGCCATATGTCACGCTGTGATTTGCTGAAACTGTCAATTTTTCTTTTTTTTATCGTAGCCCTTGATCTGAAGCTGATCAGACCATTTAGATCGTACTTGAGCTTTATTTAAGACCTTAATCACTCCATAAACCCTAATTTGGCTCCATGATCATAAATTTTAATTTAATTATATTATTTAATCTGATTTTTATGCTATTAATTGTTTGGCCAACAATTTATCTATAGAGGAAATTAAATATATTTGAGAGAATTATTTAATTGTTTGTCTTGATTGAATAACATGCATAGTTTATAGGTAGAGATGTATGATTCTTATGTATGTGATCCATAATTGATGAACTTAATGAGTAGTATGTAATTTAATTAGCATGAGAGTGCGATTAAATTAATTGCTATATGGTGGTTTGTAGTTTACTTTAGAGAGAAATACATGCTAGATTAGATTCAATTGATCATGTAATTAATTGATAATTATATTGGGGGGATTTTAGTGATTCGCATGTTTAGAAAATTTGGGGATTAAGTATTCTTAGATGTTTTCTCATATATATTTTTAGTTACCAAATTTTATTTGATTAATTATTGCTAGTTAATTTTAGTTATTTTAATTTTGCCTCATTAAAATATTAAAACACCAAAAAAATTGATTTTTATTATTTTTAGTTTTTAATAAAATAATCTTCGTGGGAACGATTTTCTATTATCATTATATTACATGTTACGATACGTATACTTGCGTATTTATTACACACACTTGATATGTGACAATCATCGATTGATCAGACTGATGATGGTGGCAATGACGTGTGTGTGTGGAATCACATTTGCCTAGATGTTCTCTCCTTTCACAAATGTGGGTGCCCTTTGGGGCCAAAACCCAATAGTAAATCCTTTTTTATTTATACATCTCCTAAATAATGTAAAATAACAATGTGGGACAAAACTTAAAAGACTAAAATTTGACACAAATTGATATCATTTGTTTTTATTAAAATTCCTTTCGAACATGTACTTTGTTTATGTCAAGTCCGTATCTTAGAGTAGACACGACCTGATTACAAAAAATATTAAAAAAGGAATTATTATCTTTTCTTTTCCTTTCATATTCTCAATTGATAAACACACCGTAAGAAACACACTGTAAGTTCTATACTATGTTTGGCATAGTAAGCATTCTATCAATTTCAACTATACAAATTAATTTTTATATATTTGAAATTTTATTAAAATAGTTTCAATTGATGAATGAATGGTTTACAAATATAATAATGTTTTTTCCTATATCAAACAATTATAAGTTATATGCTTGGACTCCTTTGTCCTTACCTTATCATTTATGCAAAACTACAACAATTAGTTGTTAATTAACTCGTATAATAAGGATTATGGATTGAAAAGGGAATTTACAAAATCACTTGATGCCCCTAGCTTGAAGTTGGGATATCTATGTAGGAGTAAAATTTTAACCAAGCAACATCTTGCTAAGACATTTAAGAAAGCGCTTGGTAAGAGGTAACCCACCGTATTTGATAGTATCTTTTCCTTTTTTTCTTTTTCATGTAACATATTTTCACCATTTTCACTGTAAAGTTCATATTTTAATTTTTCAACCCCAAAAATACTACTTATTGAATAAATACTAATAAAAAAAGTGCTCTGGTTAACATAACATAGTTTTTTTATGTAGTTGTTTCTTTTAATTCAATTAACATTATTATTAAATCTGTTTGGAGGTTTTCCATATAACAGAAACAATATTAAATTAAGTATTAGGAAAAATACGCTTGAACTATAATTTGAATGATTAAATAGAAATTGAAAGGATATGCCCTTCTACCATATCTTTTATATATAAAAAAGTTTGATATGCTTAGGCCTGTTTAAAACCATATTCCTTCACTGATTGGCTTAACCTGTTAAACCATGCCTTAGGTGATTGTTTTAACCCTTACATAGCTTTCTTCGTAGAAGTTTGACTTGATTAATGATGTTCTACTCTGTTAGTTCTATAGTCCTTTGTGTCTGTATTGGGTTCTCGTGTACAAAACATGGAGTTTTTGCTCTGCATACTTGCATATTTTGTCAGTATACAATAAAGGAATTGGTACTTTCAAATATCTTTATTTTTATTTTAGTATTTTTTTATTTTTACTCTTAAATAAATTTTTGTTTGAAATATCCTATTTACTTTATTTTGCATATTCTTAGGTTTCTCTCCTACTTAGTATAAATTAAACTGTCTGCATATCTACTTGATTTATTTTTGTTTTTGTCTATCTTGATGCTTTACTATATCATTTAGTTTTCTATATAACATTAATCCTATGGATTCAAGCACTCAATTACAAATATATATGAATAGAAGTTATGTAAAGAAATAAACTAATGGGTTCGCATATGATTAAAGAAGAAATACTCAAAAATTGAATAACTTTGATCTCATGAAAAGAATCAAATGATGACTTTCTTTTTCAAGATTAATATAAGTTATAACGATAAAATGAATAAGATTTTGGTTACTATTTATATTCATTTAATATACTTTAAGAGTTATGATAGTAATATGAAGATTGAAATAAAGAATTTAATTTAACATTAGTTTTAGTTAAAAGAAAATGTTAAATTTCAATTTTCTTTTTAAATTCAATTGAAATTTAACATTTTGCAATCTATGATGAGTTTTTTCAAAAAAATTGACCTATTGTAAATATTCGTGATTCTGAATATATAGATTTTCATAAATATAAATATAAACATGTTATAATCAAATCTATTTAGCACATTTAAGTGTAATAAAATCATGACATATGAGTTTTTCTTAAGCACTTATTAGGATGGATGGTGCATTACCATTAAATATATATTGTTTATATTCAGTAATTTTGTCTATATTTAGTAGTAATTGTTCTTGGTTTTTGTTTAAATTCTACATATCTAAAAATATGGAAAAAATGGTAAATTTTTGTATGCATGTTGTTGCACGATTTTGGGTCTTTCACCGCACAATGGTCTCAAGATGGATTATGGGGATAATTTTTTGTGTGCCATGCCTCACGTACAATTTTGACACTAAAGCCTCCCAATGCGAGAAAAATCATATCAAACTCAGTTTTAAAAAAAAAATTCAAGCTCTTACTATCCTACTCATCCCTTTTTCTCTCATTTTTAATAAAAAAATGATTTTTACCCATAAATCATCATTCTTCTTTGCAATGTTTTTGTATTAATATCAACATCGAAGCTTGTTTAGGGTCTTTTTGGAAGGATTTGGGACGAACGTCAATATTTTAGTGGTTTTTCACATCATCATCTCCATCTTCAAGAACACCTAATCTCATCAAGTAAGTGCATTCAATTCTCAAGTTTTTTTTGGCTACTGTTGTGAACTAATTTTAAGAGAATAATTTTGGATTAGAAAAGTGAAATTTTTGGACTTAAGGAAGCAAAACCTAGCTAGAGTGGTAATTTATTTCATATTATTATGTTATATCTACACTCTTTAAATCTTAAATGGCACCTAAAAGGAAAAGTTCTAATAAAGGTAAGGAACCCTGGGTGTTAGAGGACTATCATGATAGGATTAGGTTTGTAAGTCTTAAAACAAAGAAAATATTTGAAAAGGCTGCTAAAAACATTTATAATGGAAAGAGGTATTAATTTTGGGGAGTACACATTCCCTTGTATGAATGATATTATAGAAAACCTAGGATGGGAAAGGTTGGTCAAGAGTCCTAAAATTGCCATTGTATCCATAATGAGAGAGTTTTATACAAATGTACTTGAGGTTGTGAACAATAGAGCCATGGTAAAGGGAGTGTTAGTACCCTTTGGTGCATCCACTATCATTGCTTATTATGGTATGGGGAATGTAGGTTGATGCATAAAGGTTTTGCACATAAAATTTGTATGATTTATAAAATAGCTTGCAAGTGCATGAATCTCTTATAAAAAATGATAAATATACTCCCAAAGTCGGTCTAACAAGAAATAATGTGGTTTAAAAATGAAATTAAATAACCCAAACATCCTATTATGATTGTTTTGGGTAGAGTTTCTAAACTAATGACATAAAAAATAAAAATAGATTCAATAAATATTTAAGTAACTAAATATTTATCATACGGTGAATAATTTATAAGATATATTAGTTAGTTAATTATGATTTCAATATTAAGTATGTTATTAAATATATGAATTAAGATTGTTGATTCTCTCTTGTATTTAAAACTAGAAGATTAATTAAATCTACCATTTATTATTAATTAAATCATTTACCACCTTTGATAGGGTCTAGCCGTTAGTTTTAATTAAATTATGCTTCTTTTCTAAGAGATAGTGAACCATTTAATTGTCACCTTCAATTGGTTTTAACAATTTAAACTCATATTATGGTGTCTAAGTTAGGTTTACGATTTAAATATCTAGAAATAACTTTCAGATTTTAAAACTACTATGAATGATATGTCATCAATATATCTTCAATACCAGTTCTTATAAAAACCATTGAAATAGAGCCCATTCTAACTATACAATTGACATAGAACAAAAGATTTATAGCGCTACTCTAAATCAAATTCAGATCATTTAAATCCTAAATCTAACTCTCTTGTTTATTATGAAAAATGCTTCGTCAATATATTTTTCATTTACAAACTTTGTTTTTAATCTTGATGATGAAATACTAAATTAATTTCATACTTTTTTTAATCTACTTTAATATTTCACAAGCATAACAATACTACTAATATCCCATATTATTTATGACTAGACATGCATAGTTTAATAAATGATCAATAAATTAAACATATAGTATGTAAAAAAAACACTTAGAAATATTCTTAAAAAAATGCATTTTAAAAGTACCTTAACAGAATCCTTAAGATTACTTATGGAAGACCTCCAAATAGAATTGCTGTGTTTTTTATTGAATTGAAGCTAAAAGCTGTTAGATTAGCAAAATTTATTCAACTCTTGAACGAGGGAATAATTTTGAACTACTAAAAGAAATAGAAAGACTAAAGAAAGCTTAGAAATCAACTACTAAGTGAGCTATGGGATTCTAGGATATATTTTTATATAGAAATAGGATCTTATTTATAGGTGAGGAAAGGATAAAAAAGTGAAATTTTTAACTCGGTGCTACGACATACATTTTATTCACGCTGCGGCATACACAAGTTTATATAGTTTTAAGTCCTATTCACTCTATTTGCGTTGTAGCATGCAATGTTTTCATGCCATGACCCACATTGATTTTGGACACATTCCTTTGGCCTTACACCGTGGCACAATTCGAACTACATCATTTTGATATCCTAATTTCCATGTAATTTCTTTTTTTCTAATTTTTAAGCATATGTAATGTTTGACAAATATTTTCTTTTAATCTTCCAAGTAATGGATTGCTTTAAGTATAATTCTTGAAGTTGATTTATTTTAATACAGGAAATACCTAAAAAACAACAAAATATACTCGTGATTTTAAAAAGATACATTTTTCTAAAATGATCGTAAAATAAGCAAATATAAATCTATATAATCACTAAACATGCATAAAATCATGATATATTAAGTACTTTTGAAAAATTATCATAGGTTAATGGGAATATAAGGCCTATTTAGAGAAAGTAGATTTCGAGGAAATGATAGAGGCCTTAACAGTATAAGGGGCATAATGGGATATTACAAAGGAGAGGCATAAGTCATTTGATGGTAAAGAATTAATGAACATCTTTCATGTGTGGAAATATTTTCTCTACTTAATATTGATACCAACTAGGCATTACAGTACAATTGACAAAGAAAGGGCTCCGTACTTATCGCAATCCAAACCTCCAAATCCATGGATGTGAGGCCCATTATTAACTAAAGGATAAGGTTGTTGGAAAACAATCACCTAATCAATTATTTTCCCCATAAATCATCACAATACTTTGTGTTAGAGTTGAGGTTAGAATTCCTTTCAGTAAAATTCTAGTATAACTTGGTGACTTGTTGAATCTAGTATACATGTAAAGCCTTACTAGAGGGACTAAAGTCGCCCAGGCCAATAAAAAATCCTCATCTTCTTCAAGAATACCTTTAAAGGATATTTTTGATAAGTTACAAGAAAAGGTTAGGAACATTGAGGTTTATCAATCACAGTAGCAATAATGGCTCAATGGATACATGCGTTATTAGGCTGATTATATGAACACCGTATACAAGGTGCAATGGTTACAACTCACCCAATCTGGATTTGATTGTAGTTAGTTAGGGTCAGTACTAGAGTATCTAGGATGGGAGGTTATGGCATATGATATTTTATGTGTATGTATACTTTGAATTTTTAGATTGAAAAAAATTGTATTTGGAATCAAGGGATGTAGTGATATATGGAAGAAGTAAAGTGTACACTTAGCTAATTATAGATGAAGAGTTGAATTATGACTAAACGAATGGGTGACATTTGAAGTTAACTCCCTACTTAAAATAAAATAGTTGTGTTTGAGTTCTCTTATTTTATGGCTCACTTTACTATTTATTTTATAACCACACACCTTGGCCTAATGTTATAACTTTGATAAAGACCTATCGATCTAAAGTAGCTTAACCATTCTATATTATTGGAGAGTGAATTGAAAGGTAAGTGTAAGGTTTATGTGAGTGATGGTGATATTCGTTAACAAAATATGTAATTGTAATTTTAGTTTCTAGGTGTCTTTGAAGAATACTTTTCAAGTCGAAGAACTATTATGACTTAACGATCATATCTTAGGTATATATCTATTTTGGTGCACCTTAGATTGAGCATTAGACACGTAGGAACAATATGAAAATAGGCTACTTGATCATTTGAGTAGTGACTAGATCAATCGAGCTATATTATCTATTGAATTTATCATTATATGACTAGATCGATCAAGGAATTAGTACTCGATCGATTGAACACTAGATTGATTGAGATTAATTACTAGATCAATCCATGTTTTTGAGAATTAATTAATTAATAAATTGGATCAATCAAGAGGACTTGATTAGATAGATTCAGTGGTTGGGGCTTTGATTTGAAAGCCTATTTCTAATACGAATTAGATTGGCTTTTTATTATATTATACTTATTCCTTAAAACTTATTCAACTGATTTTATGGACAAAATGATACTTTTTTTTACCTAAAGCACTTCAAAATATTCTACAAATATAAACCTAAGAACACAATTGAAACTAATCCAACAAGAGCTTAATTATTCTTATTCTCTTCATCTTTTATTATCCTTTTTATTTTGCTAAAAGTTTTCAAGTAGTTTTTTTCATTAAGTTAATTTATCAAACATTTATGGTTGTATTTGATGAATTAACAAGCCTAGAATAATAATTGTGTTATTGTGGTTTTAACTGATTATTCTAGATTGATAATTGTTTTTGATATATTGCTTAAATAAACTACTTAGGGCTATTAATTATTGAATCTGCTTTAGAATACAACTTACACTTGTGTTTATATGCTAGTTTTTTTTGTGACAACGGTACGAGTTCTATTAACATATAGGACTCAAGTTTTTAGGAACGTTGGTCCAGATCCAAATGAATTTCTCATAGAGACTATGATGAAAGTAGCGGCTTGTAAGTAGATTACTTGGGACCATTAGTTGGGTTGGTAGTTTGAGTCTTAGTCTTCTAACTAGATACTTATTTTTTATAGTGGATAGTTAGATGGTTTGATGGATTGATGGTTTTCCTCTTAGGTCATTGGTGTTTCCTAGGTTGTTCCCACCTAAATATCTCATGTGTTGATCTTAATGTTTTGCATTACTTTATCTACAAGTGATGCATGCTTGGCCATTTACAAAATTTTAATTTGTCATACTTCTGCTGATATTTCGCTAATTAGATTTAGATCCATAACTAAATAAATAAACTTTTATTTAGTATAAGAGCGATCACTAGATACACTTAGTGTGCCGAGGATCTTGTCATAGATCACTTGAGAGAGAGTTTTTTACAACCTGTACACCTTACTTTGATTGGTCCAATTACTCTTTTTGGAAGGTTTGTATGAGAGCCTTTCCACTGTCTATAGATGAAATTGTTTAAAACTCTATACTTTATGGTTAGGAACCACTTACAATTAATATAATGTAGTCATTCCTAAGTCTAGGAATGAAATGGACTAATCAAGATAAAAATGCTAGCAACTAGAATCAAAAAAGGTATTAAAGTTATTTTTAGTGTTATGTCTATTGATTTCATCATATTTCTTATCTTGATACTACTAAGTATGCTTGGGATATTTTAGAGGTTTCCTATGGGGAACCACATAAGTTAAACAAACTAAAATTTGTATGCTTGGTAGTCAATTTGAAAATCTTAGGATGAAAGAAGATGGAGCTTTCTCTAAATTTTATATTAGGTTATGTGATATTAGTAACACTTCTACCATACTTGGAGAGAAAATTGATGATTTAAGGATAGTTTGAAAGATTCTATGCTTATTACCAAATCGTTTTTATGCAAAGGTCATTGCCATTGATGAAAGCAGAGATATAGACACCATCGAAATAAAAGAACTCCTTGGCTCACTTCAAACCTTTAAGATGAGATTTCAAAAACCTTTAAAGAATAAAGGTATTACTTTCAAAACAACTTTGATTAAAGATAGTGACACCAATGATAAATAGATGGTACTCTTCACTAGAAGATTGAACAAATCCTTAACAAAAAGAATGGTCAAAACAAAAGACAATCAAGGTCTCATAAGGATTATAATTTGGGGGAACTCAAATCTATAAGTTTTGATGGTAAGAAATCTAAGCCTACTGGACTTCAACGTTTTGAATGTATGGGTTTTGGTCACTTCGTAGTTGACTGTGCAAAAAAGAAGAACCAAACTAGAGAAGCTTTCAATTCTATACTTGCTGAATTTGAAAGTGATAATGATAATCCAGTTGAATCTGGCACCAACTACTTGGCATTTACTATAGCTGATGGTAAGCAATCTAGTAAGTTTGATATTGATTTAGATGATGAAAAAAGTGATGCTAATTTTTTGCTAAACAAATTTAATGTCACCAGTATTGATGAAGTGGTCATAAATTATGTAAGATGCAAAAGGGAAGTGATAACTGTATTTTATATAGTTATTTTCACCTATTTTATTAATTATAATTGCTATGTTTTTAAGGTTTTTAGTTAATTTTAGTTTAATAAATTAGTATTTACTGTTTTTTACATATTTTAATAAAATTAAATAATTTGTATCAAAAACCTTAATTAATTGCAAATTTATGTCTAAAAATATAATTTCAAATAATAGAGTTCTTAATTACAATTTTTAAAAGTCAAAAATATAATTTAAATTAAAATCAGGCTTAATTTTAATTATTAAAAGTTTAAAAATTTAATTTAAATTAGAAAAGGGCTAAACTGTAATTAAAGAAAGTTGAAAATGTAATTTGAAATAAATTTGTGTGTCAAAATGCAATTAATAAAGTTTAATTTTTTTGCGCAGATGAGAAGAGCCACGCGCCATACACCACGTGCCAAACGTGGACTGTCCGATCAAAGAAGAAACAGCTGAGATTCGCGTGTGCCATTCACGCCCGACCAAATCGCGTGTGTGCAGATTCTTTCACGCGGCTCGACGCCCAAGTGGGGCCTACTGCCGCGCAGGGCGGCGTGCAGGTGGGACCCACTCTCTAACGCGTCCAGCCCCTGTCCCCCACGTACGCGCGCCTCTGATCCCGTGCGCTGATCTCCGCATGCAACCGAATTTTTCTCCAATAAGAAGTTGCCACGTGTCCACTCTGAATCCTAACCTTGAATCAGCAACTGCCACGTGTCCCGCTCTATTTTTATCCAATCAGGTGATGACACATGGCATGTTGTGATGAGCATGGAAGCGCAGGATAAAGGCCGTGTGTAGCCATTTTCTCCGTGCTTTGTTGTCTCCTATGCTGTTTCCCGCATCCAATGATAATCCGCCACGTGTCCGCGTTAATTCCTTTCAGCAAATCAGACGCTGACACGTGGCACGCATAATGAATTTAAAAAATGCAGAATCGGTGCCCCTGTCTCACGCGTAATTTATTTAATATTTTCGATTCAATTTTCGATACAATTTTGTCCCCCACGCGTTTTAATTTATTATTTTTCCCACACTTCTCTGTCCATCGCGTGTATTAAATTTTAATATTTTTGATGTATTATTTTGGGTATAAATAGGAGATAAGATGATAGTGTTAAGGAGTTTTTTTTGAGTTTGTAATTTTTGTAGTGTTTGTGTGCGGACGGCAGAACATGCAGAAGCAATTTTTTTGGCTTTTGTTGTGTTTTGCGTGTGCCAAATATTTGTTCTAAGTGTTGTTTTAATTTTCCTTCTTCTTCATCTTATTTTTCTGAATCTGTTGTAATTTTTATTTTTATTTTATGAAGTAATTTAATTTTTCTAGGGTTGCATTTGATCTAAATTTATGATGCTTTTATTTTAATTATTTTTGATAGATTTATAAGGCGTTCGATTTGTTCGTTCTATTTTGTGCTTAATGCTTTTTGATTATTTACGAATCTTATCGAAACGATCTGTGGCACATAAATAAACTTGGAAGAGGCATTTGTGTGTATATTGCTCGTAAATAGAATGACATGTATGATGAAGGATAGGAATATACCCTAATTGTATGTGTGGCCATTTGAAAACTTAGAACGTAATGAATCTCGGTGAATTTAATTCTCATAGAGATATAGTGAATTAATTTAACGAGGTGTGTTTGTACGGTGCTCAGAAGAGATGTATGAATAAAATTAGAAGTTTTCGGTTGACAAATTAAATGTACTAAAAAAATATAAATCAAAAGAAAATAAAATGATTTGAGTTGATAAATTTGGTGAAAAATTGCAATCCTAGATTTCTTTTATTTTGTTTTTAAACTCTTTTCTTACATTTGCTACAATCTGTAGTAACAAATCTCTGTGGGAACGATACTTTACTTACAAATTTTATTACTTGTGACCGTGTATACTTGCACGTTTTTTTGTGTGTGTTGTAAAACAGGCAACAGAAAGTAGCTAAACTGAATGACAAACTTAAATTCATTGAAATCAATTCCTCAACTATAGAAAAAGAAAAAAATTGAACTGCTTGAAGATGCTAGTGTTTTGAATTTAAGTCTTGAAGATATTAAACAAGAAAAAAATTATCTTATGTAGGAACTTGAACAATCCAAGAAAGTTATGAAGAGATTAACAATTAGAGTAGAAAGGTTCAACAAATTTCTTGACTATGAAAAACCTTTTGGAGACAAGAGAGGGCTAGACTATACAGATGAGGATTATACTCCATCGTCTTCAAAATCAACTAAGTTTGTAAAACCCTTAAACCTTTCTTCTTCATAGGATACAAATACAGCTTCAACATCAAAGTCTATTATTGTAAGACCTCTTAACCCTACTCCTATTGTTATTCATTATGAAAAAAGAACGGTTGCACCTATGATTGAAAAATTTGTTAAGTTTGTGCCCATTTGTCATCATTGTGGTAGGAAAGGTCATATTATACCACATTGTAGATTTCTTATGACATATCCATATTTTAATAATTCTTTTCATGCACGATATTCTAGAATTAATTTTCATCATCCATACATGAATGATAAATCTCCATCAATGATGAAAAAGAAAAGCAAAAGTCCAAATAAGGATAAATCCAAAAACTTATCTAATTCAATTGAATCCAAATTGATAAATATAACAAAACCAAAATTAAAGAAAGTTTAGGTTAGGAATGATTGTCCTTTTTCAATCAATTGACTATCATTTATTATTCACCTACGTACTTTCATTTGAGTGCTTAATTGACCTTAAGTGAGCATTTTTAGTTAGTTTGTTTGTTTGTTTTTATTTTTATTAATGTTTCTCTAGTTTCAAAAAAAAAAAAAGGAGGGGAAGTATATATGCTTTAACATTGACATGATCATTACATACTTCATTTATATTTATTTTAATTGGTTATACATTATAGAAATGAATATTTTGACTTGTGTATTTACATATTTTTCACATATGGTGATTGATGTTGAATTGAACCTACTTACATACTCATGTGACATATATGTATGTTATGATTGATTTTGTGAGATTATAGAGAATGAGCTAACCTTGACTACAAAGTTGTTTTTTAAATTTATCTTTCCCTTTCCAAAAATGCTACTATAGAGAGACACCTAGTTTTGAAAGAGCTACCTACTGTGATATGTGAAAGCTATTGTAGTGAGCGAAAAGAGCTATCTCACAACTGGTGTAAAAGTCATCATACTAAGTATATTGGCTTATGCATATTTATTTATAATAATAATAATAATAATAATAATAATAATAAAGGAAAAAGAAAAATACAAAGCTTTTTCATGAACAAACAAGAAAGAGTCACAATTGGTTATACAAAAAAAAAAAATCAATCCTTCACATAAAACAATTAATACAAGAGGGGAATACTATGAAAATATAGATTAAAGTTCTCTCTTAATAAGTAAATTTTATTTTGTGTAAGTATGAATTCAACTATAATTTTTTATGATAAGTGATACTCATTCCTTTAAATCTTTGATAATCAATCATAAATGGACTAATCAACATATAGTTTCAGTTTCAATTTTTATCTCACATTTAGTGACTATCAATATGTCAATATATATGTTAATGTATATATATATTTATGTTGTCAATGGATAGTCACACTTTGAACAAAATTAATTTAATCATTTGTGTGTACTCTTGTAGTCATATTAAGTTAAGTCTACTACCCTTAATTTTAAAATTGATATATATATATATCAACTTTTATGAAAAACTTTATTCTAATTTATTTAGAGAAGTTATAGAATTTAGGGGGAGTTTATTCATTTTTGGGAAACATATTATTTTTAGCTCTCTATCTTGATTGCTTTAAGATTTTCAGAATGTATAATCCTTTTTCTACCATTAAATACACTACCTGTTTGCTCAACTTGTTGTCATTGCTTCATGATTATATTGTTTATTCGTATGATAGAAAGGGAAAAAATTGGAACATTAATTGAAAATCTACAAAAAGAGGAAAGCTAACTTAGGGGGAGAATTACTTTGGAAATTCTTTTTGGAGATACTACACATATGGAGAGTTGTGTTTTTAATTTCTATCTATTGACATATATTGATTACTTAATCTTATAAATATTCTTTTCTTTTATATTGTTATCTACATAGAACTAAGAAACAATGAGTCTTTTGGGACAAGTTATTTAAGTATTTATGTTTTTGACTTTTAGTGTAAAATGAGCATTCAAGATATAAGAAATGATGATTTCATCAGATAATAGGATAATACCATTATGTAAAAAATGATTTTTCTTATGAGCGTTATGTAGTGAGATAGAGGTTTTATTACACGAATATGCTAGAGGAGAAGATTGTAAGGTTTATGTGAGTGTTGGTAATATTCGGTAATAAACATATAATAGTAATTTTAGTTTCTACATGTGTCTTAGAAGAATATTTTTCAAGTCGAAGAAACCATCAAGACTCAACGATCACATCTTAGGTATATCTCTGTTCTCATTGATGTTAGATTGCATATTAGACACATAAGAATAATATAAAAATTGGCTAGTCTATCTATCGACTAGTGATTAATTTGATCAAGCTATATTACCTATTAAATTAATTATTTATATGACTAGATCAATCAAGTAATTAATACTCAATTGTTTGCTCGATCGAGATTAATGACTAGATTGATCCATGTTTTTGATAATTAATTAATTGGTACACTAGATCAAATTATGTACTCGATTGATCGAGAACTTGATTAGATTGGTCAAGGAGTCAGGACTTTCATTTTAAAACCTATTTCTAATAGGAATTGGATTGGATTTTTACTATATTGTCCTTATTCCTTAAAACTCATTTAACTAATTTTATGAAAAAGTTATTAATTTTACTTTGACCTAAATTGCTTCAAAATATTTTATAAATATAAACCTAAGCACCCAATTGAACCTAACCACACAAGATCTTAGTTGTAGTTTTCAAGTAGGCTTTTCTATTAAGTTAATATCAAACATTTATGGTTATGTTTGATGGATTAACAAGTCTAAAATAATAATTGTGCTATTGTTTAATTGATTGTTCTAGAGTTGCTAGTTGTTTCTATTTATTTGATATATTGTTTAAATCAAATTGTTAGGGTTGTTCATGATTGAATCTGCTGTAGGACACATACTTGTACTTGTGTTTATGTGATAACTTTTAGGTGACCATGGTTTAGGATCAATTAACTCGTGAACTCAGGTTTATCGGAAAGCTAGTCCAGTTCCAAACACCTTTTTGAAGATACTATATGAAATCACCAACTTGTAAGTAGGTTACTTGAGGACATTACCTGGGTGGGTAGTTTGAGTCATAGCCTTGTAACTAAATACTTATTTTTCATAGTGAATTGTTAGGTGGTCCATTGGATCAGTAGTTTTCCTCTTAGGTCATTGGTGTGGCTAGGTTATTTCCACCTAAAAATCTCATGTGTTGATCTTTATTTTTCGCTTTACTCTATTACACTTGATTACATCTTTGGTTGCTTAGGAAATTTTAATATGTCATACTTTTGCTAATATTTCACTAATTAGATAATTAGATCCATAACTAAGTAAATGAACTTTCAGTAAGCCTACATGGTTTTGATTACTATGCATATACATCATATTTGCATAATCTAGAGACCAATAATTTTGTTCTATAGATTTTAGGCGTAAGATTATCTGGTATGAAGGTTATAGGTTTGTAGTTAGATAGATGTCTAAGAGTTTATGACAAAAGTGAAATTAATAATTGAAAAGTCTTTGTTGACAAGTGTGACTTAGATAATCTCTCTATTGAATGTTATGGGAAATCTTTGAGAAAAATGTATAATTGATTTGATAGTTAGTGTCTTTTTTTAGTCTTTTTTATAAGTCCTATTGTACTTATGTCTATATGTTAGCTTTCCATATGCAAAACATAGTGTTTATTTTATTCTTACTTAGTGTATTTATTCTTTTCTATGTAAGGTTGGTTATTACATATTAGTAATACATGCATGCACATAATTAGAAAAAATTTATATGCGACTTTGTTTACACACACACCATAAGGTTGATGAACGAGTATACGAGAAAGCTAACATTGTTGCTCATGTTTTTGTTTCATTTTGGATGTGAGTATTTTTGGAATTTACTTGACATTTTAGGAAACAAAAAAATATTTTTTTAACTCCTCGCCACCAAGATCAACACCACCTTTGGCTAGGTGCTTGCCAAGATGTCCATCTAAGGTTCTATAATACCCTATGTTTCTTATTTTGCATCTATAAATGTAGTAGTAAAGCTTTATCAAATTGACATCTCGTCTTCCTATTTTTAGATCTCTAATACCTTTTGTATTGCTTAGTATTAGTGATTTGTGACCGTGTGAGTAAAATCATGCCTATGAGTGGTAGGTACTCAATACGGTTTTTATGAATGGGTTGTATGTGAGCCATGTGTTGGCTAGTAGTTGCCCTTATATAACTTTTTCATATGTGAGAAGCCTATATGGCTATGAGTTGTGTGGCGGCTAGTGGTTGCATTCGTGCAATATTTCTTATTCACTTTACACATTACGAGTCTGTGGTTACTAATAACAACACTTTGGGTTGTGTGGAATTTAGTGGAGAGCCAATTTTGTATATCGAACCAAGTTGTTATAGAGGCAACAAATAAGAGTACTAATAGACAGTTAGGCTACGGATCTTGGATGATAGAGGTATTTAAGTTTATACTTTTCTATCAAGTTGTATCTGATGATTATATTTAGTGGATTATTTGCTACTGAGTGGTTGTCTAAAGCAACAAAAGGATTTTACCATATAAATAGGATTTTTTATGTGGGTTTATCTCGTGATATTTATTGTTATGCATGCTCGAGTGCATGGCTAGTACAATTTGAGTTTAAATGGTGTATACGAAGTTTATACTTTGATTAGAAAGCTTTTATGATTTATTGCACGCTTTCTATTTACTGATTATATGTACTACTCTTATGATTATAAGTTATATGTTTATCTATTAGATGTTATGCATGATCAGATTATATGTTAGTCAAATTTAAGTGTCTATCTTATACGAACCAACAAACTAGATGTAGATACTAATGAGAAAGTGTATTCGTTATATGTTGTCGCACACTTTCTTTCCTTTATATGTAGCATGCCTATAGCTTTCTAATCATTGGTTATGCTATAGTAAATTAATGTACCTGCTCCTTAATTAATTTATATTACTCATGTGTATTATGTGCATATGAATTTGATGTGAGTCTCTAAGGAGTTTGTATCTTCTTACTCTATTTGTATCCCAAGTGTCAGACTTCTTAATTGGTTTGTTATGTTTGGATTAATCACATGCTATAAGAGTACAATCATCATTTATTGAATATGTTCCCTTATATGAAGTCTTGAAGTGATTGGAAATCCTTTGTTGTTTAGTATGCATTCTTATCTCACTTGATTTTTATTGTTAGCCATACATATATTTGTTACTAGTTTGGACAGGAGCTTGTGAGGCACAACATTACTAGTATGTTTACATAATTAGTTCATTTTTACTACTTCTGGTTGTTATTATTGTGTGTTGAATTGAGCATGTTGTTTTGTACTTTCGTTGTATTAGTTGCTTAATTCAAGTTGTGAGGCCTACTTGGCCGAATTGATATAGTGCTTAGGAAAATATTCCAATAAACCTCTCATCGTTGTCCATGTCACCTATTTGAGTTGGAAGAACACTTCATCTTCTTATAATTGTTCCAATATATAGGAATCTTCAATTTTAATTTAGTTTAGTTGTGATGTTATTGGGTATCATTTTTGAAAGCCTTCATGAGACTATAACTCATCTAATAGGGCACTTAGAGGTTTACAGAATTATTACATATGATAAATGAAATCATACTAATCTATGAAAATAATTTAGGTTAGGTTAAGATGGGTTGATTTACTCTCCTTTTGAAAGAAAAAATGATCTCTTATCTTGATAGAGACTAGCCAACACTACTACAAAAATAAGTATTTAAGTCGATACGTAAAGTCAGTTTTTCCAAAAACCGACTTTAAATTGGTTTAAAGTCAGTTCGGTATAGAACTGACGCTATCCACATAGGACATAGCATCGGTTGATGTGTCGAATCGATGCTATGCGTGGACGTAGCGTCGGTTCTAGGTGTTAACCGACGCTACGCTACGTGGATAGCGTCGGTTCACCACGTCAACCGACGCTATCCACGTAGCATAGGGTCGGTTGACACCTGGAACCGATGCTATCCACGTAACATAGCGTCGGTTCGACACGTCAACCGACGCTACACACGTGGATAAATCTTTTCTCTTCTTTCTTCCCAGACAGAAACTATTTTCAGCGTTGTAGAACTCTAAAAAACCGAAAACCTCCTCCTCTACTTCTCATCCACTCTTTCTCATTTTCCGGCCACCTACGACTACCATTTCCAACATCAGTTAGCGAGTTTTCTTCCTCTCTAACTAATCTTTTAGATCCCCTATTATTCATATTTTTTTCTGTTATTATGTGTTATTATTTATGTGTATAGATTTTTGTATTATATATGTAGGTTTGTATTATAACATAAGGAGAAGAATATGACGATCTTGAATAAAATAGAACAAAACCATGATAATTTTTCTATTATTAATTAATATTTTATTTTTTAAATATTTTTATTATTTGAACTATTTACTAAACTGATTTTGGTTTTTTTTTCTGCTCGAATACAGGTTGAAAATGAATAAATTTAAAAATAAAAAACATTAAAGTCGGTTCAGCGAACCGACTTTAAATTAGTTTAAAGTCGGTTTTTAACCGACTTTAATGCCCCTTTTTGTAGTAGTTCAAGTGTTGATCAGTGGTTGTGATTTTCCTTAAAAGCATATATATCTTGGGATTTATCTAGGATAAAAGAATGAATTAGGTTTTAATATTATATTTTTATCTAAGTATTTTATAAATTGTGTTTTCAAAATCACAAGATATGTTTTGGTGTATTTTAGGTACATTTGGACGTAAAAATATGCAAATGACAAAGGATCAAACAAATGCTCACAATCAGGGGTATAATTGCCATAAACTAGAGGACCTAAATGCAAATATTTATAAACAATACATCAAGTATGGGTCAAACCATGAAATTTAGAAAAATAAGAGCGCACTACAACACAATACTTTTGGATGAAATTGAAAGAACCAAAAATTGTCTCGTGTTGTAACATAAGTATAAGCACATCGCAACCTACCTCTCAAATTTGCACTAAAACACTAGATTTTCATCACTTCCAATTCCACTTATTCTAGATTTTATTGGCTTAGAATTTTAATTATTTGAAACCTTTACAACCTTAATCCTGATTACATTGTATGTATTCTTATATTATAAATATTTAATTAGGGTTAACCATAAAAATAGGCATAGATTTAGACATAGAAATTATAGAAAACCTGCTTAGATCTGTAGAGAATTTGGAGGATAGAGGTAAGATAGGATTCAAAGAGGCCATTGAAGAGTGGAGATTACTCATAGACATTAGTCTTATTTTCTTCTCCTTCTCCTTCTTTTTCTTCTTATTTTCTACGATTTTAATTATAATTCTTTCAAAATCAATACTTAGCTCATTTTTATGTGATTTGGAAAATTTTCAAGCCTTAAACTATGGTTTAATTAATATAATATAATGATAAATTTTTAGAATCAATCATTGATTTTTAATATGTTTTATTCCATGTTTAAATTCCATAATTATGCTTATATGAACTAGAGTGTCAACTAGTTTATTACAGGAATATGTTTAATTATATCTTAAGATGTTAGTATATAATCACTATTATTATTATTCAAAGTGGTATCTTGTGGCTGGGTGTGGAAAGTAAGGTTAAATACCTTCATTTAGGGTTACCAATGGTTGTAATCTTGCGTAATTTAGTCTTCTTTATTTTAGAACTTAATGGAATAAATGGATTAAATATAGTAAATATACCTTTAGGTTGCGAGGATTTAGATTGGTTAATAAATGTATCTTTAATCGTTAGTTGGTAAGAAGAGGTGGGAAGTCTTAAGTGTACATAGGTTTCTAAAGATAAAGTTAAGAATTCAATAATGGTTTTAGATTATGATGGTAATTTAGGATTAAGAAACTAAGTATTGATTCATGACGTAATTGGTTAGATTATATATATTAGTGGTGTGGATAGTCCTATAATCACATATTTCTTATAATCTTTGTGCTCATTATTTTATTTATTATTTTAAGTTTTATTTTTATTTTTATTTTTTTCAAAATCCTTTTTTCTAATTAACCATCAAGCTAATAACTAGTGGTAGTCATTGTCACAATCCTTACAAGTTCGACAATCTTTGTACTTAATTTACTTATCACTTCCATAGTTTTAATACATATACTTATGTGTTGATAATTCTACGAAAGTAGAATTATTTACCCACTTTTAAACCACTTATTTGTCTTGTTATGTGTTAAAATATGATGAAAAGTTTAATGTGTGTTTAATTATGTCAACATAGGTGGAATGAAGAAAAATGGTTTGAAAGTGAATTAAAAATGGGAAAAATCAGCACCATGCTGCAGTAGACATTTTTCTATGCCATGGCCAGGACCATGCCGCGACATCCTTCATTTTGGCACCGTAGTGTATGATCTATGGCTAGAAATTCATTGGTGATCAAGTGACATAATTTTGAGGCATGCTTTTTTTGGCACCGTGGCACACTTTTGTTGCTGGGAAAAAAATCCTATTCCTAATCAAACATTGATTCTCAACTTTAATCCTCAACCATTGGATCATTTTAAGAGATGATCTAATGGCCTATATTAGGTCATTTTTCCTTTAAATAAACACAATTATTTCGCAGATTAGACACACAATTAAGAATAACAAACCCAAGCAACTTCCAAGAAGAGAAAAGAAGAGAAAAAGTTCAAGAGAAGATAAAAGAAGACACAACATTGTGAAGGATTTTAGAGAAGATTAGTGCTACAATTCAAGAGATTGAGTGTATTTCTTATTCTTCTTCATTCTTTACTAGTTTTTATGTCTTTCTTTATGAAACATTTGAGCTTTATGAACATAATTATGTTTAGCAAATTTATTGATATAGGGTCTTATAAACCCAATTTTCTACATATGATGATGTAATATTTTACTCCAATTGTTATTTCAATTCAATTATATTATATTATTTTATTTGATTTTTATGTTATTAATTATGTGGCCAATAATTAATCTATAGATGTAATTAAATATATTTGAGAGAATTATTTAATTATTTTTCTTGATTAAATAAGATGCATATTTTCTAAGCATATGTGTATGATTCTTATATGTGTGGTCTATAATTGATGATCTTAATGAGTAGTATGCAATCTAATTAACATAAGAGTGTGACTAGGTTAATTACTATATGATGTGTAGTTTATTTGAAAAAGAAATGCATGTTAGGTTAGGTTTAATTGATCATGTAATCGGTTAGTAATTAATTTGGAGGAATTTTAAGGTTTCACATGCTTAGGAAATTAGAAGATTAAGATTCCTAGGTATTTTTCTTATATATCTTCATAATTGTTGAGATTTGCGATTTAAATTTAGTTATCATTTTTTTATAATTTGTTACTGTCCAAATAGTATTCGTAATAATTATTTTGTACTCAATTATAAGATACACAACTCCCTATGGGATTGATATCCGTACTTTGGTACATTATATTACTCATATATTCTTACAATTAGCATGATAAAGTTTTTGGTACCATTGTTTGGGAAGTTTAGTACTTATGGAGGACATTAATAATGGTTATTATTATACTAGTTTGGATCTTTTAATTTTTATTTTAGTGTTTTTTTTGTATGCCTAGGATGAGAGGTGAAATCTCGTTTCTTTTGATTTGAAAATAGAGAGAACCTTACTTCACTTAGGGAGGGAACGATTATCACAATATCAATCAAGGGTTATAGCAGAACAAAGGAATCAATGAGCTATAGTAGTTTCCAAACCTTTAAGGGATTTTGCAATCCCATTAGTAGATGAAGCACAATCATCTATCAATACACCTGCAATCAATGCTAAGAATTAGAAACTTCAGGCAGGCATAATTCAGATTGTACATGCAAATCAGATTGGAGGGTTAATCAACGATGACCTAAATCTTTACTTGGCTTCCTTCTTGGAAATATGTGACACCTTCAAGATGAATAGTGTATCATATTATGTAATTCACATTTGCTTATTTCCTTTCTCATTGAGGGACAAAGCTATGGCTTGGTTACAATCATTACCTATTAGGTTAATCGCTACATGGAATCAATTAGCTCATAAATTCTCAGCAAAGTACTTCCTATCTTCAAAGACAGCTAAGCTCAGAAATGAAATCACATCTTTTCAGCAATTTGAAAAGGAATCACTTTATGAAGCTTGAGAACACTACAAAGAGCTGTTAAGAAGATGGCAATACCATGGTCTTCCTATTTGGTTGTAAGTGTAAATATTCTATAATGGATTAATGGGGAAACGAAAAACCATAATTGATGTTGTAGCTAGAGAAGCATTAATGAGTAAAATTGAAGAGGAATCTTTTACACTACTTGATAAAATGGCATTCAATAATTTCCAATGGCATGTGGAGAGGCTCAAGCCTAGTTTTGTGATTTGAATAATCTTAAAGAAGTCACAAAGCACTTGAAATAGATTACATAATTTTTAAAATGAAATATGTTGCACTTGTTCTTCTACTCTAAGAAAGAATTGCGCATAATTTACTACACTTTTACGTATCCTATATTTTTAGTAAAAAAATGTCATTTTGGAACTAAGTTACAATTCTTTTATTTGAAACTAAGGTACACATTTTTCATGTTCTCTTCTTAAAAAGAGAATTCCTATAAATGATAATAGTGTTTTAATATTTAGAGTAAATCAAGTGTAGCTTACAAAACTTACCTCATACATAACACAATCTTCTTAAGAAATCAAAAACATTGTGTCTTGTGTCTAACCTTGTTTTTATTGTGTTTTGTGTACCCTAAGCTTTACATATATCTATACATCCCCACCATTCATCTTGTTTTATGAAGAGATATCATAGTCATTCATTTTCCTATAAATAAGAAGCATATCACCTTTCATTTTTTATCTCTTGGAAAATCAATTGTTGTTATTTATTCTTCTCTTATTGTTGTTGTGCTATTAGAACAACTTTGTATATTTTAAAAAGGAAAGTCTTGTAATCATTGGTGATTCAAGCATTGAAATAACTTTGTCTAATTTTGTTCATTGAAGAACAAGATGATTCACTTGATATAGCACCAAGCAAATTCAAAATTTATTTTTGTTAATACATTTATAATCCTTATATAATTACATGTGGTTTTTTTTCAACCAACAAATCTAAGAAATTATATTTTTCATCTATCTTAAAAAGAATCATCTTCTAAGATAAAAGAGAAAAATATTCTATTTATATTTGATCATATTGTAGTTAAATTAATTCGGTATTTCCTAAAAAGTTTCTACAAAGAGCCTTTGTTCATATCATTTCTTAATTCTATTTCATCTCTAAACAAAAGGTTTAAGAATAAACTATTTAGAAAAGTCTCTGATTTATGAGTTAATCACTAAAACTCCACACAAAGGTTTAAAACTAAATTATTTAGAAAAGTCTTTGATTTGTGACTTAATCATTAAAACTCTACATAAAGGTTTAAGACTAAACCATATGGAAAAATCTTTGATTTGTGAGTTAATAGCTAAAATATTATACAAAGATTTAAGAATGAGCAAATGAAAAAAGTATTTGGTTTGTGAGTTATCCAAGAAACCTAAAGGAAAGTTGTGATCAATCTAAGAAAGACGTAAGATTGAAGACTTTAAGGAAAAATCTAAATTCAATATTTTTTATATTTTTTTTCGAATTCCATTAAAAAGATTTTTGCGCCTTTAACTAATGTACATTTTGACACTTTATACATGTATTTGAACTAGGCCACTAGAAACTTTCAATATTTTTTAATAAATTTTAATTAGATTATTTTAAATTATAACTAACTAATATTATGAAATCATTTTTAAATTAAATAAGTAAAGATATTGAAAATATTAAATTTTCTAATAAAGAAAACATTAAAATATAATTAATCATAAAAATATAATATACACTTTATATATTTTATTATTATAATAAAAGTATTTATATAAATATCATTGCTCCTTAAATAATATAGTTATTTAACAAGTGAGCTTTCCACACTAGTGTCTTACAAATTTTTTAGATTAAGTCGTTTATGCCGTTTAGTCTCTTAGATAAAAAATGATATAATTTAATCACTTAGTTATGAAAAATAGGTCAATTCAAAGTAAATTATATTATTTTAATAATTTTTTATTGAAATATTATTATTTTCTATCAAGTAATTAAAACAATAATAAAATATTAGTAACAATTAACCAATATTTTGTGAAATTATTTTTCATACTAATTATCATTTCACTATTGTTAAAAACTTGTATTTTTTTTACATGCTACAAATCCCTATATTTTTCTCTAAACGTGGTAGGTCTCAATTCTGTATTCTTTGTCTTTTAGATTTTGCCTAGTAAAGAGATATTCTCCTTTCATAGTTAGCTCTCTCTCTTGATAAAATATATTTTTAATTTTATTTATTAAATAAAACTAATCATGATTTTCTTGCATATTATTATTATTGTTTATACAATTTTTTGTTTGTATTAAAAAATCTTAGATATAGATCTACTACTTCAATCATGAAAGATAATAATATTTTAGATGTTAAGTTTATGAAATCAATGACATTGGTTGAATATATTGATACACATCTTGTAGTCTAGATAAACAAATAGCCATTCATTAGGCAAATATTAACAATGTTAATACTAAAATGATCCATAATAATGCTTATATTGTAATATATCTTTTCACTATAATAGATTATGTAATTAATTTATATACGTAACTTTAATTCAATGAATGAAAGTTTTCTATACGAAAGAAATCATACTTTTGTTTAATTATATATATATTTTTAATGCTTCTAATTATTGAATGCACTATTACAAAACATACATATGATTTCGGTTACAAATCGAGACTGTAGGACTATGACCACAGTTATAAAAATTAAGGCCTAAATGAGAAAGACCATATACTATGTTACCTATGGTCTCGATTTTTCAATAATCGAGACTATAGATATGTCATATGGCCTCAATCTTTCAATAACTGAGGCCATAAGGCATATCTATGACATTGGTTATTGAAAGACTGAGGCCATAGTTCATGTTTATGGCCTTGGTTTTTTGAAAAAATGTGGCCATAAACATGTCCTATTGTCACATTTTTCAATAACTAAGGCCATAGGGTACACATAAATTAAAAAAATATAATTATTAATTACAATATTAAAAATCATATTATATTAAAATTAAAAGTATAATTACATTTAAGAGTTTATTATACATTATAACATAATAAAAGCTCATTATTAGAAACTAACTTTTTACTATTAATCACAAGCATTTATAAATGTACTTCAATTAAATCAACACAATTAAGTCCACAACAACTTAAATAGAAGTGTAAAGAAAAGGCAAATACCATAAGTGCTGCTATGTTGGGGTGGTGCATTGGGTAGAGGTGGTGTGCTGGTGTTGGGGCTGGTGTGTCGGGTTGGTGTGCTGGGATGGTGGGCTAGGGCTAGTGTTGACTGGGGTGTTGATGCACCTGGTACGCTGGTGCTTAGTGCATTGGTGTGCTGATGCACTGGTAAGCACGGTGCGCTAATGCGTTGGCGGGCCTAGTGCCTGGTGCACTGGTGTTCTGGTGCACCGGTGTTCTGGTGCACTGGTGTGCCTGATGCTTGTGCGTCTGGTGCCTACCATGAAAAGGAAAGCAAAAAAAACTAGAATAGTATGTGTGCATAGAAAGCAATCAACCTTTAACATGTCACTTGCTATTAACATCAATGATTAATTATGCTAACTCAAAATTGAACCAAACAGATGACTATGTTTTGCTTCTTGCTTGAAACCCCACATCCATAGATATACAGATATTACAAGTAATTTCACAAGGTTTCACTTTTTCAACCAAGCATCGTATAAATTTAAATGTACACTTACGAGCTAATCTAATTAACTTGCTTATCTAAGTTGTTCGTTAATTTTGAAATTTTAATAGCACTGACCGAAATGAAATTAACGTGCTTATCTAAGGCTTTCAACATTTGTTCAATTAAGACGTTCATTTATGTTTTCAATTCTGATCATCCAAAGCCCATTCAAATTACATTCATAATAGCCACAATGACCAACTAACACTTCTCTGGTGAAAATGCTCTGTAGCAGAAACAAGAAAATAATTAACAAATTTTAAAGTAAAAAAAATAAAACAAATTCAGAATAAAAACATAAAGATCAACTTAAGAATTGGTCTCGAGCTCCCCTTTCATTTTGTCCAAATAGCATAGCTTACCCCAAATTTTACACAAATGATTTGTGTATTGTACTTATTACATAATGGACTCATCAGATAACCTAAAGTAATAAATTTACTTTACCACTACCCGATGGTGGATTTAAGATTTGTATTCAAGTAGGACACCATAACAGTAAAAAATAGTATTAAGTACTTCTCTATTTACTATTTATTTTTAAAATTTAAAATCTAGGTAAACCACTTGTTTAATTTTTTTCACCACCAGTTACTAGGACACAAGTACATAAAACTTTGCTCGAACCTTTTGTGTTCATCATACATTATCATTGCAATATGAGTGAATACAACAAAACAAAATTTTCCTTTATAATTATACCGACATAATTTAAAATAAAATTTCAGATATAACCATATAACTCATCTAAAACATATATTAATCAATACAAAACCAAAGCCACATAAAAAAAAAAGATATATCAATTATTAATATCACATTGTTAGATATCAGATATCACCGAGTACCTCTAAAGAGCCATCTTCATGTGTCTAATCATATGTCTTTCCATTATCCCATGTCTCAAATGCTGCTAATTCATCATTGTGTTATTCAATCAGTGGTGAAATTGGGTTCTGGAATATCATCTATGAAACCAGAACTGTTGCTACGACCTACATAGAGTATAAAAGAAGCTAAATTATAAAGGTAGGTTTGTTTCTATGTGAATGTATGAGCATCTTTCCAAACAAATAACTAAAGTGTTGTGTGAATTAAAAGAATAAACATTCAATAACTCTAAAACCTTACTTCTATTGTGGGAAGTTTTATCCCAATCCTAAATTAACCAAGCACTATAAAATAATAATATTTGTTTTACCAAACAATAGCAAACATGTTGGTATCCAATCTTGAAAAACCAACAAAATGGGAACAAATATACAATTATGGATTTATACACCCAAAAAAATATACAATTACTCATTACAAGATAATTGGTAAATAGTATATCAATAAAAGTTTTTGAAAATACTGTTTTCGATCCTCTCTATGTATCGTTATTTATCGTTAAAAAAATGCTAAAGTGAAATAGGCACAACACCAACACCATGCCAAGCACCAGGCACTAGCACACCACCCCAACGAACAAGCACCAACTCATTAGGCGACCACACGTTCCACAAACCATACCAAGCGACCTTCCTAACAAATTTTCATAACCCATCTAAGAAATATCCAGCATCCAAATTTCTTAATGTAAGTAAGCCTTTAGGTAGCTAGAAATAATCTCTACGTACCGATCAAGATTTGATACCGAGAGTCATTTATAAAGAAAAAATGAGTTGATGTTACCAGAAAGATTCAAGTAGTGGTCAAGGAACTACTATGGCGAGAGTGGAACAGAGGCTGGAACGTGGTGCAAGGGTTTCCAGTAGAGAAGAGAATATACATGGCGCTAGGATTTCACACGAGGCTAGGAAAAATGAGAGATATATACGGCAGTGATAAGAAAAAAAAAGAAAAAAATTATTTGGAAAAAAAGATAGGGAAAAAGAAAAAAAAAGAGGGAAAATTTAAAAAAAAATTAGTGTTTGGTGTAAATTAAAGAGAGAAAATTGATAAGATATATCTATAACATTAGTTTTATAAAAACCGAGGTTATAGGGTATTTCTATAAAATCGAAGCCAAAATTCTATAGCCTTGATTTTCAAAATACTCAGACTATATGTATGTATTATAATAGTGATAGTTGGGGTTAATGTGAAGGTGTAATGATAAGTAGGAAGGAGAATTATGTGACGTAAAAAAAAATATTTGTGATATTGTTTTTGGGAAAGAAAGAGAGTAAATCTATTTGGGACAAAAGATGTGATAACCTGATTATTTTAGACCAGTCATTACCCATTTACCTCTAACTTTAATTTATTAAAACGTTGAATGAAATCATTCATTTGATTTATTCTTAAAAAATATCAAAGAAAAAATACAGGAGTAAACCCATTCTTGTAAATAGGTGGAGATATTGCAAGTAATAAATTTATCTAATGAAAACGATATTAAAATATAATATATAATTTATATATTTTTATTAACATAATAACAAAAGTACTTCTATCAATATACTGGTTAAATAATTTATTCATACCCACACCTCGTCCTTCTAATAAAAATCAATGAATTCTAAGTTACTCAATTATTTGGATTAGTTAATAAGTATAACTCTAATAAAGTAATTAGTAATAATAAGTAGGAAAATTCCAGCAAAGTAGATGTACCAAATTGATGTCTTCTAGATAATTGGTTTTATTTGTCATAACGATTGTAAAATGAAATATTTATAAATTATATATTTTTTTTAATAACTATACTATTTATATATCATAATTTGAATTGAAATTCTAATTTTTTTTTTACATATCTACATAAATTATGTGTCATTGAACAACAATTTCATTTACTATTTATAATTGTGTTGTTAAAATATGGTTTAGTATGAAGGATATGCATCCTGAATCACATGTTCAATCATTAATATTTCAAATTATTGTTGTTGCTTATTTAAAGTTTTTTATAATTTCTTGAGTTTACCCAAACAATCAAAACCTCTCTAATTGTGAGTTTTACTTTCATCAAGCATATTAATTAGCAAATTTTCATCACATGTAATGCAGTTACTTAATGTTATATTTACATCTACATAGTTTAAAGAAAAATATGAATTAAGAAATAATATTTAATGAGACTGAATCTTCATTCTTAAATTATATGTATCTTTTTTTCTATTCAACTAAAAATGTCACATGTATTATTTTGTACATTAATTATATATCTGTTACAACTTTAATTTATCTATATAAACATGTATATAATTAAAATGAAAAATTATACATTATCACAGTGTCCTTATCGGGAAGAAAAAACAAACAAAAAGAGGAGTAATAGTATGAAAAAAGAAACATGAATATTGAAAGATGTAGAAGAACCCTCTGAAGTGTAAAAATAATAATAAGGATATGGATACTCATGTGGACTTGTTGTTGGTTGCTCTTGATCTGAAGGTGGTGAGTTGAAGTAGTATTTATAAGGAGGTGGAGGACTAGCATTGCCTTTTGATGATGAGGATGATGGTGATGGAGGTGACGACGGTTGCGATACTTTAGGCGTTGGAGGAGGTAAGGAGTAGGTATCGTATGATGGAGATGGTGAATGGTGTTCTAAAGGTGGTGAGTATAGTGGAGTTTGTGACTCTACCAAATGAGGAGGAGGGGGTGAACAAATGACAGGACACGTACCACATTCACTAATACATAGTAAATTAGATGATGGTTCTCCAATTTGTCCACTATGTGTTACTTTAGCAATCATTAGCAAAACCATAAACACTACTTTGATTGGCAAATGAAGCCATGTTTTTCTTCCCATCAATGCCTTTCTACTTTTGATCAAATGACTCATCTTGGAATTGTATAGTAGTGGGACAAGCCTTAAGGTATAAATTGTAAAACAAGTGAGAGTTATATAGTATCACAAGTGCCTTTATACTTGCGTGTGCAGTATTACACTTTTGAAAGTAAATTTATTAGTTTAGATCGATGCTTCTCTTGTGACATGGGGAGTGGTATATTTGTTTTCCCTTTTTATTTTTTTTCCTTTTTTAAAAAAGTAATTAAAGTTTTTTTTTGTGAAATAAAAAAAATGTTATATAAATAAGATTCGAACTTTAGATCAATGGTGGTGGGATGGGTAGTCATACTACCTTAACTAGAAACCATTCTCATAGAGAGTGATATATATATATATTGTTTTACATTAGAGTATAACTTTCTTAAATTTTGTTTTTAATTGAACTATTTATTAATGTTATAGAATAAAAGCATAATAGTTTTTTTTTTAAATAACTTAACCATAAAAAAATACCTAATTTAAATATTTTTATTATAAAAGAAAAATCAAACCAAACATATTATATTAAATACTATAAATTAGATATAGTTTGAATTAAACACAGAAAATCTAAAAATATTTAATATTTAACTAAATCTATTTATATATAATGTTTTCTAATAGAGTAATTCTATTTTTAAAAGTGGGAGCTAAAATGTCATGTAAAAAGGGAGGGATGAAGATCTCCTTGTATTTTTTTAACTTTGAGCATATATTTTGTTCTTTCATTCTAAAGAAAGATGGAATCCTTTGCCAGAAACTTATTTGGCAATCCAATTCTTTTCTTTTTATACTTTTTTAATTTCTGAATGCCTTTCGACAAATATAATCCATCCTTGTGTGAATCAATACTCTCCAGCCTACACTTTCGCACATTTTGTTGCTTCTTTGTTTTATGCTTTTCTTTGCTACGAGGGATTCTGAATACTCTCTTTGTTTCGTCCATTTCTTTTCTTTTCTTCCAATTACCAAAATATTAAAATCTTATTTAATTATTAATCATTTAAAATGATTTTATTAAGATTATGTTTTATAATCAATTGTATTTTAAAGTTTCAGCTTTTGAAATATAGTTTCAAAATAGTATTTGTTGGTAACTAATTTCATTTTTAAGTTCAAAATCAAGTTAGAACTCAGATTCATTTTTTCATACATTTTTTTTTATATTTTTAAAACTTAAGAAAAAGGTTTTGAAAATTATATTCCAAATTTATTTTTACTTTCATTAGTTAATTTTACTTTTCATTGTTGTGACTTAAAAGAAAAAAAAAATCTTTTACCAAAGGAAGTTTTTTTCTCCTAAATGAAAAAAAAAACTTAAAATTGATTTCATATATAAGAAAACAAGACTCGTTACAAAACGAGTCTAAGGCTATTTAATTCATTCATAACTTTTCCAAATAACAATAGCCTCAAATTGTATGGTTGCCTCTCTCTGTATATAAATTAGAGAAGCCAAATAAAATACAAGACATACAAAAAGACAAAAAAAAATGAGTCTCTTGGTCGAAAACTTTAGAACTAGAACTAGAACTAGATTATGTCTTATGTATGGTGAAGTTTAGATGCAATTTTAGTTTACTAGAGTAGCTATATTGGTGTAGGTTCGCTACTACTGTACCATTGTATTATTTGTATCATGTGAGATAAAATCAATACTACAAAAATAATTGTCCCAAAAAATCTTTTGTGACATAATTGAGACCATTTTATGCATATATTTGTTGATCAATTCCTACATATTTACAGTAAATTATTATTATCTAATCGTATTATGTGTTTGTTTTATGTTATATAGGTGTTTATGGATGAAATAAACAAAAAAAGCAAAAATATGTATTTAGCCTACAATCAAAACACTTGATCGATCTAGCTTTGATCTAGATCGATCAATTGAAAGAATAGAAAGCAAGTGACAATCAACCCAAAAAGGATCTCAATGGATCAACCCATATTTTGATCAATCTAACATCAATAAAGCACTCTCAGATTGAAAATCGTAATAGTTAGATGGATTGAAAAATATCTCGATCGATTGAGCGGCCTAGTTAACACTCAAATCTGGCATTTTTCAACACCAAATTTTAATCCAAGCCATTAGATCAAACTCTTATCCAACTTGGATTAGGGTTGAAAATATACTATATAAACAACCCAAGGGGTCTTCAAAACACACCAAGTTATAATAAGGAACAAAAGGATATCAAAACCACATCTAGAGAAACTTTTGGAGTCGATTTTGGAGATCTATATAAGCTTTTCATAATCTTTTTCTCTATTTAGTTTCTATGGTTATAATGATGACTTTTGTAGAATATATGTCTAGCTAAATTTCTAATGTAGGCAATTCCAAGCTCTAGATTATGGTTTAGTTAATTTAATGTCATAAACAATTTTAATTTCAATTTTTGAAGTGTTTGATTATATGTTTAAATTCCATGACTATCTTTCTTATGAATTAGAATGTACAATTAGTTTGTTGCATAAATATATTTATATATAGTCGTAGATATAAAATTTAATTTCTAATATTTTTATTCGAAATGATACTATGTAGTTGTTGTCATGAATATGATGGAATATCTTAGTTAATTAATGTTAAATTATTTTTTTAATCTTATCTAGCTTAGTTATCACTTTTTTAGATCATAATGCAATGGAAAAAATTAATCTAGTAGGGGTTCTTCTAAGTTGTTTAGGATTTAGTATGATTTTTGATGGTATTTTAAGTCAATTACAAAGTAAGAACAGGGTGGAAAGTCTTAATTAGACTTGAACTTTTAAAGTTAAAGTTAAGAATTCAAAAATAATTTTAAATTATGAAAGTGATTTAGAACTTAAGAAATTAATTTACATTCATGATATAGTTAATAAAATTATAGGCTAATTGTGAAGATAGTCAAATTATCACATATCTCTCATAACTCCTTTGTAACCTTATTTTATCGCTTTAAATTATTCTTCTCAAAAACAAACAAAAACCCGCATTTGTTAATTTTAATTAATGCATTAACAAGCTAGTAAGTATTACTAGAAGCTATTAACAATCATTATGGATATGACAATTTTAATTTTTAAAATTATTTATCATTTGTACACGATCACGTATATTTTTTTGTCTTAAATCATGTTAAATATTTGATGTCGTTATTGAGGATTAATTTAACAATCTTGCTAATAATTGTTAGTTTTTTTCTAACTTAATTTTTAATTTTTTATCTTTTATCTTTAATCTTTTATTTTTATTTTTGGGTTTGGAATTAACTTTATTTTATTTAATTTTTTAATTTTATATTATATTATATTTTTAATTTTTTTATTTTTATATGAATTAATTCTTTTGAAGTATTGGATGTTAGGGAAAAAGGTACACACATGAATACAACATACCTTATAAAAAATGTTTCTATACCACACTTTGAATATCAATAAAGCAATTGGGACTACTGGGTGGTTTTAAAATTCAGAGTGCTAAGTATGATCCATATTCTAACATTTATAATGCAGAATGTTGGAATTATTAATACTCAAGCTATTCATATAGAAATTGATAGCTCTAATTTATTAGAGTAATGTAAACTTTTATATCTTAAAAAATTGCTTGGTTATTTGAGAAAATTTACACATTGTACTTAAATGGACATTGATTGTGCCTTTTTGGAATAGAGTGAACTTTTTAATATAAAATCTGAATTTATCCTATATGTCATTAAAAATAGTTATATTTTAAAGTTCATTCATATAACATTTTCTAAGGGCCAAACTTGGGAGTTAGCAGAAGACTCTCTCGCCTTACATCATTTAAAACTAGGACCAACATATGAAACAAAAAGTTAATCACTTCAATTAAGAGAGCCACCTAGGGATATGAGAATTCAATTTCTCTTTCTTCTTTAAGAAATAAAATAGAGGCAGAGGAAGAATACACGATAGCTATGTAAAGCAGGAGATTATCAGAGATTTTGGATTCACTTGAAGGAAAATAGTGAAAAAGGGACTGCGTATGGATTTTTATCTTATCTTTTTTTTTCTTGATTTTAATTCTTTATAATCTCAGATTTAGACATGGGTTTATGTATTTCAAAATTTGTAATGATTTTGTGAACATGAGCAGTTAAATTGACAAGTTAATGTAGTCTCTATTTTTCTTTATAAAAAGCTATGTTTTGGTGAAATTGTGCTAGTTATTCAAGCTTACTTTACTATTGAATTATTATTTGTTGCTTGATCGCAAATTAATAGGATATTAGGACCAAAATTAATTATGGAAAGGATAGTTGAAGTTGGATGAAGGTTGGATAACCTAGATTTAACATAGGTTTAAGGATTGAAGTTAAAATTGCAACTAATATAGGAAAATATAGTTGTCTCATATAACCCAAAAGAATTAGCTCATGTAATGATGTTTTTAAACTTAGTTTTACATAGGAATATGCTTCATTGAGACATACAATGTACAACCATCATAGATTCAGAAGAATGCCTTATAAATCACAAATTTTGTTTACTCGTACATTTTTCCATAGCATTGTCATAACATTTCTATAGCAATTATGTTGTTTCATTTGCAATCCCAACTAATTTAATTACTTGAAATCTTTGTTGTTTTTCTTGCTAAACCTCAATTGAATATTTTTACTGTTATCAACTTGTTAATTATTAACTTCCTTTTATTATGTTATTTCATTTTATTATTCAAAACATCAAAATTGATCTTTGTTTTGTTAATTTTTACATTATTTTTTAATGTCTCAATCTCCTAGGAACGATATATTTTTTATCATTATATTACTTATTTGTGATATGTAAATTTACAAAGCATCCTTTACACACTTTTTAAGCAATAGAAATCCAGTAGTTGATTTCAACGTCACACTTAGCTTTACATTCCCAATACAACAACCTACTTTAACCATTCAAGGTAAGTCTCTTAAGGACTTAATAATTTCTATAATTGCTCACACTTTTGAATTTCAACAGGAATAGAAATCTTGAGATACAGATGAACCAAAAAACGTTAGCTATGGATAGAATGTTATCATAGGTAATTAATGAGCTCTTATCTTAAATAGTTGATAACTATACAGGGACTACTAATGTTGTTAGTTTGGAAAGTAGTAAGCAACTAAAAGAGCCCCAAAAAATCTGATATATCTAAAGAAGGGATTAGTGAAGAGAAAAAGATCATCACCCTATAAGAATTCTCTGAGCCTTCCTTTTTTTACTAATGACCTTCCTTTATCATTTTCTAATAGATTTCATAATTCAACAAAGCATAATTATGAAAAGGAAAATTTAGAGACATTTCCTAAAATGAAAATCCATATACCTTTTTGGAAGATATTGAGGAGGTGTATCGTATGAAAAGTACCTTAAGAAACTTTTCCTTACCATGGACAAGCTTAAGAATAACATAGAGATATGTATGTGGGAGAATGTGTCTAGCATGCTTCAAAGGAGACTACCACCAAGATGCAAGGAAGTAAATAATGAATTACTAGCTTGAAAGTTTGACATCACACACTTCAAGATCTTTGATGATGGTGGATGATAAAAGTTGGATATGTCTGGTTGAAGATGTTAAACTAAGCACTTTGTGAAGGCAACCCACCAAGATTTGATTTGTACTCCCTTTTTACTTATTTTTTTTACATTACATATATATATATATATATGTTCTTACATTGAGGACAATGTAAGAATTATGTGTGCGAGAGTGTTAACATATTATACATGTCTTATTCTTTTCAATAATACACATTTGTATCAATGGAATACTCTTGTCCAAGAATTAAAAGATTGTTTCAGAATAAAAAAGAACTAGAAGAACAAAAGTTGTAATGATTCACAAAACCTTTGTGGTATTAAATACACAAATTAATTGGTTATGTTAAGTTAGATATATGTTGTGTATTACCAATGATTTCAACTAAAGGTGATAAGATGATACCTTGAGAATTTATATATTTAGGACCATTGACACAAATAAATGCATCACAAGTTTCATATAGATTTCTTCTCAATATAGTAGTTTGAAAGGTTGACCTAAAGAATTACGTGTGAGAGAGTATTAACATATCATTATTTTTTATGATTTATTAAGTTTAACATGTTTTAAGATTAATATGCTCTAGATGTAATAATTTGTTAAACTTTTTGGATTATTTATTGAATTTTCAGGATAGTTAGGATGAATAGATCGGCTTGGAAATAATAATCACATGTTTCATCATTTTTTCTCATAAAATTGATCTTAAATGCTTAAAAACATGAAGTTTTGAATGATAATGAATTTTAGTAGACTCTTGATATTGTTCTTAAGTAAAGGCATACCTTGTAATAATCTAACTCAGAACTTGCACGCATAAGTAGCTAAATTGGTGATACGATGATTTATGTATTTAAATATTTAAATATTTGAAGTGCTATGGTAATTTATTAGAATATTATTTTATTTCCAATGAGCATGATTAAGTTTCTAGAACTTTTCCTTATATTTATCAAAGCAAATTACAATTGAAATTTTTTTGAAAAATGATTAAGGAATTATGATTAACCTTCTTAGTCAAATTTTCCTATCCTTAATGTTGTTTGTACACATTTCTTCTTTTTTGAGCCAAACACATTAGAAATGTCTTGGACATGTCCTATAATTCAAGAAAAAGAAGAGTTGCATAAAAAGATAATAGACAATGAAACTTGGCCCTATTATAACCCCTACTATTTTTTTCTTTTTCCTTTTCTCTTTCTTATCTTTACTTTCTTCTCTTATCTTCTCAGCGCTTCTTTTCTTCTTTGTTTTTCTCTATTTTTCCTTCCCTTTTCCTAGCTTATTTTTTCTTCTTATTTTCGTTATGTTTTCCTTCCCGTCTGAACAAGTATATATAGATATACCCATAAGAAATGAAAAAGAGTTTTTTTCAATTCAGAAATGGTAAAGATTTTTTTTAATTCAAAAACAAATGTAGAACGAAAGAGAAATTGAAGTAGAGAAATGGGCAGAGAAACGGAAGCTGAGAAATTGATGGAGAGAAATGAAAAATTGAAGAAATTGAAATGGAAATTGAAGATGAAGAGAGCCATTTTCTAACAACTTTAATCCATAATTTCCAACAATGCCCCACATGAATAAAAATTGACATAGATTTTAAATCAAACTTTGAAACAAAAATAGCATTCAACGGATTGAAACTTGCATAGGATAGATAGGTGTTACCCTTTGATCCTTCCTTTATGAAAGTATATTTACCTTACTAATTGACTAGTAGACAGGAAGTCCTTTAGTTGTTCTACCATTTATGTAAGCGATGGCATACTTCATACAAGAATCTTTCCTAACACAATTTAGTTCTCATTGTTAGGTTCATTTTGGATATGAATATATGCCTAGTTATATGAAAGTATATAAAGAATTGAGCCCTATACAATTCTCTTTTGAAGCGACTGATGAGTGCTCAAAAAGCACTAAAATAACCATGATTTTATGCACATTAATTGATTAAAAATATATATATTTATATGTTTTATCATATATTTATATAAATTTGTCTTTTTCGGAAACACGGGTATTTTTATTGTTTTTAAGGTATTTTGGCTTAAAAACGCAACTTAAAAACTCAAAGAGGAATACTGGAAGCAATATATCACAAATATATTAATAAATAAATGGGGAAAGGACAACAAATATGGAAAAATTGGACAAAATGGGTCAAAAAGGATAAAAATGTCAGAAATGAGAAAATTGCGCCGTAGCGCCGCCCAGCCGCCGCGCCACAGCGCCCAGCTCCGCCCCAAGCTGCGCGCGGTACTGTTCATCCGCGGTACTGTGCAGCCGCCCCGTCATGCTGACGTCATCAAATGACGTCAGCAATCACTAATCCGCGTTTTTACATTTTTTTAACATTTTTTTCTCTACTTTTTCTCTCCATCCTCACCTATAAATACCCCCCCTTCCCTTCACTTCAAAACACACCTTCAAAAACCTCCAAATACATTCTTTTCTCTCTTTTTAGTTTTCTTTAGTTTTTCTTAGTTTTTAGTTCATTTCTCTTAGTTTTAGAGTTCTTCCCTTTTTGGGAAGAACTAGTTATGTTTATGTAATTTATTAGCTTTTTGATTCAATAAATGGGAGTGCAAATTCCGCTTGGAGTTTTTCCAGCAACGGGAATAGCGTCGAAGTTCTGTAAGGATTTTATTTTCTTTACAGTTATTTTTATGCTTTATTCTTACATGTTATATTTAATTTGTCTGTGGTTAAATTTAACTGTGCTGGCTGTTTAGTAAACATGATGTAATAATAACGTTGTTATGCTTGCGAAATATTAAATAGGTAAAAATCTCTAAAATGGATTGATTTTATTTTTATTCATGATTTTATATTAAGAATGTTAGAGAGAAATATATTATTTTTCATTACAAACTTAAACATGAAAATTAGATTTTAAGGTTTAGTTATCCAGTTTGATTTAGAGTAGTGCTCTTTTATTTGATGGTACAATCGCCCGGTAGTTAGAGTGAAGCTCTATTTCAAAAGTTTTTATAAGAATTATTATCTGAAAATGTATTGACAACATGTTTTCGGTGGTGGTTTTAAAACTTGAAAGTTAGCACTCGGATAACTAAATTCTTGGGTTTAATTTGGACACCTTGAATAAAGTTTAAACTGTCTAACCCCACCAAAGGTGGCATTTAAATGGTTCATTTTCAATCTCTTAGAAAAATGAATTAATTTAATTAAGCATATTAGTTATCAACCACACCCATAGGTGTTAATTGATTTGTTTAGTTAACAAAGAATATCTAACCCCACCAAATGTGGTATTCATACAAAAAAGGGAGAATCAATAAATATCAATTCATATCTTTAAATAACCTAGATAATATGAGCAAGCATAATTAACTTAGTTATTATATCCATAAATACTCCGCCATTATAAATGATAAAATTTGCATGAATGTTTATTGAATCTATGTTTATTTTTATGTAAGTAGATTAAAAAACACAAAAACCCCAAAATATCGTGACAGAATGTTTAGGATTTAATTTCGTTTTTAGAAGTTTGAATAATAAATTAAAAACCACACACATTCCTTCCTTAGATCGACCTTGGGAGTATACTTATCATTTTCTACGAAATGATTCGTGCACTTGCGAGAGTTTTATAAATATTAAAACCAAAGTATTGGCAAGAATCGGTGATGCCGGTTTTCGCTCATCAAGTTTTTGGCGCCGTTGCCGGGAAAGGAATAACGGTTTTTAAATTATTTATCAAAATTTTAAAAACATTTTTGTGGTGTAAATAATTGTGATTTTTTTTTGTTTTAATAAAAAAAAATAATAATCAAATTACAAATTTCATAAGAAATAAAAATAAAAAAAATAAACAAAAAAATATATATATATATATATATTTTTTAGAAAAATAATTTAGAAATTTGAAATTTGAAGTAAAATATTTTACCGTTCATGAATAGTAAAAAAAATAAATAAAAAATATTTAAAAATTTAAAAATAAAAAAATAATATAGCGTTAATAGTAAAATAAAATTACCGTTCATGAATAGTAAAAAAAAAATTAAAAAATTAAAAATTTTAAGATAAAAATAAATAAATAATATAGTATTGATAGTAAAATAAAATTACCGTTCATGAATAGTAAAAAAAAAATTAAATAAATTTTAAATTAAAAAAAAATTAAAAAAAAAAATTTAAATTTTTTTTTTAATTTTCATTTAATTTTTATTTAAAATCTTAATTTTATTTTTGTTAAATAAAAATAATAAAAATAAATAATTTTTTTATTTTAATTTTATTTGCTTTTACCTTTCTTTATTTTTTATTTTATTTTACCTTTTTCAATTTTTATTTTTATTTTTATTTTTTTTTAATTTAATTTAATTTTATCTTATTTAATTTTATTTTGTTTTTCTTTCTTTTCTTTAACTATTTTTTTTCTCTCTTAATTTTTATTTAACTTAATTAACTTAGATTTTTCATTAACTTAATTAACTTAACTTTTTAATTAACTTAGATTTTTTTAACTTAACTAACTTAGATTTTTAACTTAGCTTTTTAATTAACTTAACTTAATTAACTTAGATTTTCTTTTACTTAATTAACTTAAATCTTTACTTAATATAACTTAATTAACTTAACTTTAATAACATGAAAAGTAAAGATCTAAGGGAGTTCTGTCTAGGAGACTAGTTCCTGGATGCTTTGTGCCACTAGTCTTTCTTGGGAACGTTGTTCTGTCTAGGAGGATGGTTTTTAAGGAGCCTTTGCCCCACCATTCTTTCTTGGGAACACTCTTGGTTAATACTGATTATGTTATTTTAACTTAAAAAAAAACAAAAAAACAAAAAAATACTGAAACTATCTCCAAAATTTTAAAGTTTTAATCTCAAGAGTTAGTTTCTTTGTTTGATCTAGGTACAATTATGTTTTGATGCCTTAATTATTTGATTTGCTCCTAGATGTGGGTTATCTAAAACCCTCAAGCATGCCCTTAGTTTTTGGTACAGAAAAATTTAAAAATCAATAGGGCATGTTTGAAACAGTATAGGTAGATAACCTTGTCTTACTTGTAGGTATGATTGACTCAATGATGAGGGGACATTGAGTTTACTTAAAATGCAATCCCCAAGTTACGTCTTGCTAAGACGTTAAACTAAGCGCTGGATGAGAGGCAACCCATCATTTTAGGTAATTTTCTGTTATTTATTTTATTTACTTAATTTGATTGTTCATTTTAGTTTAATAATTTTTAAATTGTTAAAACTAAAAATATTTGTTGAGATGTTAGAAGTTTACATCGATCTGTCTGTATACACTTTAATAATGAATATGATGGATGCACCTGCATTTCTCCATTACTACTTACACATTCTCAAGAAATAGGTAATCTTTCTTCTCTTTTCTCTTTATCTTTAATTTACAGTTGTTACATTGAGGACAATGTAAGTTCTAGGTTGGGGGTGGTGAAAAATTACCATGCTTAATTAGAAAAAAAAAAGATTTAACAATTTAAAAAATTTTTTAAAAAATAAATTATTAAATATTTTCTCACAAAAATTTATCATTTCTTTAAATCAAATTTAAGTAAATAGTTAAGTCTTTTGTACTGTTAGATTAATTTTTGAAAACATATCATGAAATATTTTGTAATTGTTTTTGATAATTAGTTTGTTTTTGTCATAACTAGTATTTCTTAATAAAATGTGGAAATTATATTAAACCCAAAATCGGTGTTTATGAATTTTTTTTAGTGGAGACTACCCTTGTGAGATATAATTTGAGCCTAATTTCTTTTATTCAGAGTGAAATATATATTTTTTCTACTCTAAACACATTTCTTATTTATTCAAATTTTTAGATGATCTCTATAGGTATTAGCATTGAATGTATGAATTTTTTCTCATCTTAATAGAGTATCATATATTTTTTATTATTATTTAGATTAAACGATTTGAGTAGAAATTGATATTATATGCTTATATCTCATTCATGCATGACTTCTACAAAAACAAAAAGACATATCTGGGGTTACCTAAACCAAGATCAAACAGAAAAGCCACAAAATTAACCACTCACCAAAATCCAAAAAAATGTACAATCTGTACATGGGTTGACTCTCTAAAAAAAATACATATATTGAAAAAAATATATCTTCAAAAAAAAAATAGAGAGATAAAAAATATAGTATCATCTACATACTATGACCCACATTACCTACAAAGTTGTGAGTACAGGCTAATAACAAAAGAAAGATATAGGAAGTAATTCCCTAAAAAGTCATTGCAATTTCTTCATTTGTAAAAAGCATATATCTTGAAATTCTTTCTTAATGAGTTTGATTTATGCATAAAATAATTTTTATATATGATATCTTTATAATTTATACATTCGATTCCTTTCATGAGATCAATGTTAAAATAACACTTTGAGCGTTTATTCTTTATACATATGCGAACATATTAGTTCATTTCTATACATCAACTCTTTCGCATATAAATTAGTATGAGTGTTTTGAGAGTATTGACTTGTGAGGAATAGAGTCGAAGCGAATTCTGATTCATGACACTGAAATTGGGTAAAATTAAATTTATACATTTTTGATATGAAATATGAAAATGATTTTTGACTAATTATTATAATAAAATCATGATTGTTTAAAGAGATTAAAATAACTTATGCTTGAGATTTTAATTATGATCTTAAAAGAGATTAAAAAGTATGAGACATTTTTGTGATATGTTGTTTTCTTTTATTCTTAAATTAATTTTGTTGTAATTTTAGTTTTTGATTTGATTGTTTTTATTTTTACATTTAGTTCAATGTTTGTGGGTATCATTACTGAAAACCCTCACGAGACTCAAACTCGTCCACTAGGGCAACCTAGGGGTTTAAAGGCTTGTTGCATAGGCTAAATGCAACCGTTTCAATCCACGAAAGTGATTTAGGATAGTTTAATTTTTAGTTTTTATCGCTTCTCTTGCTAAGGGACTAGCAAGAAGCTGGTTGGGGGTTGTGATGAGTGCTCAAAAAGCACTAAAATAACCATGATTTTATGCAAATTAATTGATTAAAAATATATATATTTATATGTTTTATCATATATTTATATAAATTTGTCTTTTTCGGAATCACATGTCTTTTTATTGTTTTTCAGGTATTTTGGCTTAAAAATGCAACTTAAAAACTCAAAAGGGAATACTGGTAGCAATACATCACAAATATATTAATAAATAAATGGGGAAAGGTCAACAAATATGGAAAAATTGGACAAAATGGGTCAAAAAGGACAAAAATGTTAGAAATGAGAAAATCGCGCCGCCGTTCCGTCCAGCCGCCGCGCCCCAACGCCCAGCTCCGCCCCAAGCTGCGCGCGGTACTGTTCATCCACGGCACTGTTCATCCGCAGTACTCTTCATCCGCGGTACTGTGCAGCCGCCCCGTCATGCTGACGTCATCAAATGACGTCAGCAATCACTAATCCGCATTTTTACATTTTTTTAACATTTTTTTCTCTACTTTTTCTCTCCATCCTCACCTATAAATACCCTCATTACCTTCACTTCAAAACACACCTTCAAAAACCTCCAAATACATTCTTTTCTCTCTTTCTTTCTCTCTTTTCTCTCTTTTTAGTTTTCTTTAGTTTTTCTTAGTTTTTCTTAGTTTTTAGTTCATTTCTCTTAGTTTTAGAGTTCTTCCCTTTTTGGGAAGAACTAGTTATGTTTATGTAATTTATTAGCTTTTTGATTCAATAAATGGGAGTGCAAATTCCGCTTGGAGTTTTTCCAGCAACGGGAATAGCATCGAAGTTCTGTAAGGATTTTATTTTTTTTACAGTTATTTTTATGCTTTATTCTTACATGTTATATTTAATTTGTCTGTGATTAAATTTAACTGTGCTGGCTGTTTAGTAAACATGATGTAATAATAACGTTGTTATGCTTGCGAAATATTAAATAGGTAAAAATCTCTAAAATGGATTGATTTTATTTTTATTCATGATTTTATATTAAGAATGTTAGAGAGAAATATATTATTTTTCATTACAAACTTAAACATGAAAATTAGATTTTAAGGTTTAGTTATCCGGTTTGATTTAGAGTAGTGCTCTTTTATTTGATGGTACAATCGCCCGGTAGTTAGAGTGAAGCTCTATTTCAAAAGTTTTTATAAGAATTATTATCTGAAAATGTATTGACAACATGTTTTCGGTGGTGGTTTTAAAACTTGAAAGTTAGTACTCGGATAACTAAATTCTTGGGTTTAATTTGGACACCTTGAATAAAGTTTAAACTGTCTAACCCCACCAAAGGTGGCATTTAAATGGTTCATTTTCAATCTCTTAGAAAAAGGAATTAATTTAATTAAGCATATTAGTTATCAACCACACCCATAGGTGTTAATTGATTTGTTTAGTTAACAAAGAATATCTAACCCCACCAAATGTGGTATTCATACAAAAAAGGGAGAATCAATAAATATCAATTCATATCTTTAAATAACCTAGATAATATGAGCAAGCATAATTAACTTAGTTATTATATCCATAAATACTCCGCCATTATAAATGATAAAATTTGCATGAATGTTTATTGAATCTATGTTTATTTTTATGTAAGTAGATTAAAAAACACAAAAACCCCAAAATATCGTGACATGATGTTTAGGATTTAATTTCGTTTTTAGAAGTTTGAATAATAAATTAAAAACCACACACATTCCTTCCTTAGATCGACCTTGGGAGTATACTTATCATTTTCTACGAAATGATTCGTGCACTTGCGAGAGTTTTATAAATATTAAAACCAAAGTATTGGCAAGAATCGGTGATGCCGGTTTTCGCTCATCAGTGACCCCACTCCTCCCTTACATAGGTGATCTCGTATCTTTTAAAATTAATCTACAAAGAGTAATCCACATACTCCACTTAGTATTCTCTTTATAAGAATCTTTAAAAGCCTTAACCTATCCTGTATTTTATAGGTATCATTGTTTTCATCATAGTAATGGACTTTAAGGTAAATCCCTACAATGATTGCACTAAGTCTTTACAATTAGGTTGTCCATTTGAACCTAGATCTTGGGATCTCAAGTCAAATAGGTTGGGTTTCCTTTCAAAATTCTTATTCATTCATGGGCTTCAGTCTCATTCCTCTCAATGACTTATCAACTAACTCTTGATTTAACCCTTTAGTTAAGGGATCAACTATGTTATTCTTTGACTTCCCAGAGTCAATAGAGATAATGCCAGTTGAGAGTAGTTGTATAATGGAATTATGTATACGACGTATATGTTGAGACTTACCATTTTACATATTTCTCTATGCCTTGCCAATAATAGATTGACTATCACAATGAATGCATATTGTAGGTATAGGCTTCACCCAATTAGGAATATCCTCTACAAAATTATGTATCCATTCGGCTTCTTCACCATATTTATCCAAAGCGATGAACTCAAATTCCATTGTAGATCTAGCAATGCACGTTTGTTTAGAGGACTTCCATGAAATAGCTGCACCACCCAGTATGAATCCATTGGTAGACTTTGAGTCTTTCATATCAAATATCCATTTTGCATCATTGTATCCTTCTAATAAAACTAGATATCTTGTGTAGTGCAGTCCATAGCTACGTATATATCTTAAATATGTACGTAGTCTTGTAATACTTTTCCAGTGATCAGATCCTAAATTACTAGTATATCTACTTAGTCTACTTTCAAAGTAAGCTATGTCTGGTCTCGTACAACTTAGCAAGTAAATAAGACTTCCTATTACTCTAGAATATTCTAGTTGAGACACACTTTCACTTTTATTCTTGGATAGGTGTAGATTTACATCTACTAGTGTTCTCACAATTCTAGAATCACCCTTGTTAAATTTCTCAAGTATTTTTTCAACATAATGACATTGACTAAGAATGAGACCGTTTAATATCCTTGATATCTTAATTCCAAGAATTACATCAGCAGACCCCATAATTAGCACATAATCAATGTAAAGACATAAGATAACATAACCATATTCTTTATCCTTAACATATACACATTTGTCACATTTGTTGATTTTAAAGCCATTTATCCTCTTGACATTATCAAACATTTCATGCCACTATTTTGGTGCTTGTTTCAAGACATATAAAGACTTCACCAATTTAGAGATCTTTCCTTCTTCCCCTAAGCATGAAAGCCCCATGGGTTGGTTCATGTAGATTTCTTCATCTAACTCTCCATTTAGAAAGGCTTTCTTTATATCCATTTGATGTATTTCAAGATTTCGTAACATGGAGATAGCAATTATCATCCTTATAGATGTTATTCTCGTCACAAGAGAATAAATATCAAAGTAATCAAGGTCATATCATTATTTGTATCCCTTAATTACAAGCCTGGTCTTGTACTTATCAATTGATCTATCTGATTTATGTTTTCTTGTGAAAATCCACTTAGACCCTAGTGTTTTACTACTGATAGGTAAATCAACTAGTTCCCAAGTGTGATTTTGTAGAAAGGACTCAATTTCACTATTAATAGCTTCTTGCCATTGAGGACCTTCAAAAGAATTCATAGTCTCTTCATAACTTTGAGGTTCACTTTCTAGCAAGTAAGTCAAAAAAGCTAGACCATAAGACGTTTTTTTTCCTAGCCCTCTTACTACTTTTGAGTTCAACCTTTTGTTCATGTTTTTTATTTTGACTATCTTCATTCATAGTCTCATAAGTTCGTTTAGATAAACTTGATTCTTCTTGAGATTTACCTGGAAATACATGTTCAAAGAACAATGTATTCCTTGATTCTATTATCATGTTCTTGTGTATGTCTGAGATCTTTGACTCATGTGCAAGAAAACGATAAGTATTACTATTACGTGCATATCCAATAAAGATGCAATCTATTGTTTTTGGACCTATCTTCACCTTTTTAGGTATAGGTACAACCACTTTTACAAGACACCCCCACACTCACAAATATTTATAAGATGGTACTCTTCCTTTAAATAATGCATACAATATCTTATGTATTTTTTTGGGTACCTTATTTAAAAGATAATTAGCTGACAAAAATATATTCCCCCATAAGTTCTGTGGAAACTCATAACTTAATAGCATTGCATTCATCATTTCTTTCAAGGTACAATTCTTATGTTCAACAACTCAATTTTGCTAAGGTGAATAAGGCTATATGGTTTCATGAAAAACTCTATGTTGTGCCCATAATTCACCAAATGGTGCCTCATATTCACCACCACAATCGCTACACAGGTGCTTGATCTTCTTGTTGAGTAGATTCTTAACTTCTATTTTATAAAGAATAAATTTCTCTATAGCTTCATCTTTTCTTTTAAGAAAATACACATAGAAATATTTCATGCTATCATTAATAAAAGTAATAAAATACTTATTACCACCCCTTGTTTGAAGAAATTTCAAATCACATAGATCACTATGGATTAAGTTAAAGGTTTTAGTGTTCCTTTCAATCGAATGAAACGATGACTTATTCATTTTTTACCTCAACACAAGTCTCATACTTATGCTTTGAATCTATTTGGAATGCAGTTATGTGTTCCATGTTAACTATTCTACGTAATGTATTGTAATTAACATGACCAAGTCTACTATGCCACAAGTCGAAAGACTCAAGCAAATAAGTAGAAGAGTTAATCTTATTAATATTTTTAGCTTTTATAGTCATTACATTGAACTTAAATATCTCATCAAATACATATCCCTTTCCCATAAACATCCCATTTTTGGTCACAATGACCTTATCAGATTCAAACACCATCTGAAAGGCATTCTTGTTTAGCAATGAGCTAAAAACATGATTCTTACTGATGTATGGCACATGGAGTACATTGTTTAATGTAAGGTCCTTCCCAAATGTCATCTTTAGTTTGACCTAGCCTTGCCCTTGAATGGTTGATGTGGTAGTATTACCCATGAAGAGCTTCTCTCCATCTTTCACTACTTCAAAGGTAGTGAATAACCCCTTATCTGAGCATACATTCCTTGTTGCACCAGTGTCAATCCCCATCCCTTTGGGTTTGATCTCACCAAGTTTACCTCAGAAATGACTACACATAAGTGATGTCATCAGTCATGTTTGCCTCACAATTTTTATTTCTTTTTGCAAACATAACTCTAGGGCTTTATACCATATCCTTTAATAGTTAAAGCAAATCCTTCTGAAGCTTAACTTCTTAAAAGTTGCTTCTTTAGGTCCCAATTTAGACCCTTAACCTAGCTTGCCCTTGCCCTTATTCTTATTGTGTTTGGAACTTTGACCATATTCGATCACATTAGCCTTGTAGAAAATAACACACTCACAAAGAATTTAAGAATAACATTATGTTATTGAAATTAGAAATATAAATATATATATATAAATTATAAATACAAAATTTAAATAAGAAAAATAAAATAATAATCAAGTTTTGTGTATCACACAATGTCCTTAAGATAATATTTTCTTCATTGTGGGTGTTTGATAACAATGAAAACTTATATCCCATGATACACAAATTAAACAATAATAAACTTATAATACAATTTTTTATTCAACGAATTTTAAAGTTTTTGAACTCTATTAAAAAAAACCCTAACTCTAGATAGGAAATATTCAACAAAAAAATAAAAAATTTCTTTTACTACTCACCGTGGGTGTTTGATAATGAAGGAAATTTATCTCCAAGATACAGCGATTAAACAATAATAAAGTTACATCAACGTTTATTAATCAACGCTTCTCTCTTTCTCTTATTTTCTCTATTTTTCCTACCTTTTTCTTTAGCTTATTTTTCTTCTTATTTTCATTGTGTTTTCCTTCTTCTTTGAACAGGTATATATAGATATACTCATAAGAAATATCAAAGATTTTTTTTCAATTTAGAAACAAAAAATATTTTTTAAAAAATTTAGAAACATATATAGAACGAAAGAGAAATTGAAGCAGAGAAATGGGAAAAGTCAGGAGAAGGAGGTAATCTTGGTAGACCTCTACTTTTCTATGGGATGAACTATGCTTATTGAAAAACACAAATGATGACCTTTTTATGGTCCTAAGGAGACTTTGTGTGGCTCTTTGTTGAGAATGGATGTACTTACCTAACTAAAACCCTACATGATAATAGTATTATACCTAAACTAATGATTGAATGGATGAATGAAGAATCCTAAGAGTCTGAATGGAACAATAAAGGTTTATATGATATTATTAGGGTTATGACACCTAATGGGTTTATAAGAATTCAAAGTTGTACAACTTCTAAACAAGCTTAGGATTCTCTAGAGATAACTCATGAAGGTACTTTAGCAGTTAAGAGGTCTAGAATGCTAAAGTTGAATAAAGACTATGGACTGTGCATTATGCAAGAAGATGAGACTTTCAATAAATTTTATGCACGGTTCTCCAACATTATTAATTGCTTATACAACCTGGGTAGACCCTATTAGTAAGGAAAAAATTGAAAAGATAGTTACCAATCTATCTTATAAGTTACATGTCATAGTTATAGTACTTGATTCAATGTATAAACCTAGTGAGCTTATAATAAATGAGCTACTTGGTGACTTGCAAGTCTTCGAACTGCATCATCTGTTATTAAGACTAGAGCAATCTACTTCTGAGAAAGGAAACATTTCGGCACTCATGATTGCCTAGGGAAGTGATTTTAGTACTGATACAAATGCTAGTTCTATTAATTATGAGTCTAATCTTGGTGAGAAAGAAATGAATTTCTTTGTTCCAAGATTCACAAGATTCTTTTGAAGAAAGCAACTCTCTTTTGGGGGTATTAGAAAAGGTAGTTTGAGCTTTAAAGGCTCAAAATTTGTAAAAGTTGATGATGACTCAGATAATGAATTTGAGAAATTAAGAAAAGGGCACTTAAATAAGATAAAATGCTTTGAATGTGGGAAGCCTAGTCACATTGCACCAAAATAAAAAAATGCACAAATAAGCATGCAATGAAGGGTAAGGTTACATTTTCAGACAATAGTAGCAGTGAAGATGAGGATGACAAAGATGAGTAGGATGGATTGCTTGATTTATACAATACACTTTTGTTAGAGCATGTCAAATTAGAAAAAAAGCTAATAAAAATTCTTTGAAGAGCCTAGATGAAAAGGTGCACGGGATAATTATTTAAAAGAAAACTCTTGAATAAAGGAAGTCTTCAACTGATGATCAATAACACGATCTCACTAACATGTGTGATGTCATTCAAAAGAGACATTTAGATTTGTATGAAAAGTTGGACATAAATCTTAAGAAGATGAAGACACTTGAGAAGTAATTGAAGTGTTCCATCTTTGATAAAACTACACCTTTTGTGTCAATCATTATCTCTTGAATGATTAGAAGGATGAAATTGAATAGTTGAAGAAGTAGATAATTGTCCTTGAAAGTTCCAATAAGTATTTGGGTTATGCTCTCATTGAGAAAGAAGTGAAGTGGAAAAATTGATTAAGAGAGTTAGGATTCTAAACAATTTAGCTACTTACCTGGAATCATTCCTTAAGGAAAAAGAAATTTGATTATAACTTCAAAGAATAAACTCTATGTGAGTTAAAAAGAACTAGCCCAATCTTCCTCTATGATTAACAAAATGATTTTTGGTTCCCATAAATTAAATGAAATTATTTGTAACACAAAACTATTTAGTGATAAATTAGATATTGGGTATTGATGAATGCTCAAAAAGCACTAAAATTACCATGATTTTATGCACTATAATTGATTAAAATAATATATATTTATATGATTTTATCATATTTTTATATATTTTTGTCATTTCGGAATCACGGGTATTTTTATAAAGTCATGGTAATTTTAGTGCTTTTTGAGCACTCATCAGGTATAATGAAAGGGTTTATACTTCTATTGATATTGCTCCTAAGTTTTCCAAGTCTACTGAAAGTCAGTTGCTGCCACCCTTAAAGGTAAGTCGAGTATCACATTCTGGCCTGGTTCCTCTAGCAAGGTGAACCATTTCCCTAAAGCTAGCACTTCTTATCACTCTAGTGGTGGTCTATTGCCTCTATTGATGCTATACCTACTTGTCATCACTGGGTGAACTAGGGAATATGAGACCTCACTATAGAAAATAAACTTCTCATCATCGTATAAAAGTTAACATAAGTACATCTTCTTTCTCTTCTCTACATATAACTCCTAAAAGTTAAGGACCTAGATTCTCTAACTTCACTTGTCATACTTGTTATCATTGGGGCACTACTAGCCATCTTGCTAGGTAGTGCCCTAGATATGTGAGAAGTTCATCTCACAATACTTCACCTTATTCACCCTCATCTACTACTTGTCTAGATGTATTTATTATCGCTTATCTGAGCATGTTCACGCAAGTTGCATTATGCACCTAAGTTATAGTGCGAAAAGAAATAGATCTACTTTAAAAAGTCTGTCTGGCCCAGTTTATATGGATGACTCTACTGAATTTTCCAAAAACTATAAAAAAAAATAGACCACAAGTTCCATATATACCTTATGCTCATATGAGTCAAAGACTATCTCCTAACTCAATTTCTCCTCACAAACTCTTTAAATAGAGAGATGTTATTTGATCACTATTTTTGGATGATCTATTTATGGTTAAATGATTTATTTTTCTCTCTCTTATGTTCTACTTTTGTGCTTTGTGTTATTGTTTTGTTTATCTACTTGCTTTATCTCCCTTTGTTGCTTTACAAATGTTGTGGTTATCGTATTAGCACTCTATTTTTCTCCTTTCTATCTCTTTCTAGGATAATCATGCAAGTTTTTATGTCATGTTATCTTACTATAAGTAAAATGAATTTAATAGATACTTTGTTCTTTTTGGCATGCAATTGATGTGAGTTGAAATGTGGTTGTTTTCACATATACATTCCTTGAACGTTTGTATAACTAAATTCTTGTGTTGATTTGAGAAAAAAACTTTTTATCTTACATATGCCATAACCCTACGATGTATGGATATTTTGAGAAATTTTTGTGGATTTCTTGCTTAGATGTTTTGTATGTCTCTAACAAGCTTTAGAATCCGCTTTAGTGTAACTTAAGGCGAAATCCTAGGTACTATATAGATAGAGAAATAATTTAACCTTTTTTTAGACTGTTTGAACTTTTTAAGCTACAATTGTTTATTTGTCCTTAGTGACCCCCTTTGAGCCATTTTATTATTTCTTCATTTCTTTGTACCTGAATATTGGCTTAACACAAATGACTAATCCCTTTTATCTTGCACACCTTTAGTTGAGTTTCTTTATGATTTTTGTTAAGCTTTCTTAATTTGTGAATGTTTGTCTTCTCCCCTGGTTAAAGAAAAAGAAAAAGAAAGTTAAAAAGAAATAGAAAGAAAGGGAAAAAATGAGGGGTATTAGTGAATGAAATTTAAGTAGTGAAGGGAAAATAACCTAAATTTGAGAATGTTCATGTTTGAAATTTGAGAAAAAAGGAAAAAGAATTTAAGTTTGAGGGTTCATTGTATGTGGTTTTGAACTCTTTGCTTTAGTGCATTTGTATTTGGTCAAAAAATGGTGTGTTTTAGCCTAAAAATTTATTTTCTCTACTTCCCATTCCTCAGCCTATATTTACATGCTTTGAAAGACCTATTGATTTCATCTAGGTTGGCATCTACATTAGTGGAAAAAGAGGCTAAATGTGGACTTATGAAATTTGGTCTACTTGAGTCTATATTTCTATTTGTTTGATTCACATAAGCAAGATTATCTTGATTGCATATAGAGTAAACAAGTTTAGCATAACACACAGAATTCATGTTTTCAAAATTTTAGTAATACCCTTACATGAATGCATTATGGATTCATTATCATCTGGATTTTTCTATTGCGCATGTTGGTTATTCTCAAATGCCCCTCAAGTTTTTGAACATGCTTGAAACTAGTTTTTTTTATATCAAGCATTGTTGTGTTGGTTCCAAAGACCCTCTCTACTCTGGTAGTTCTTCTTTGGATCCGTTGTTCTCCATGTTTTCGTTGTTTGGTAGAGATGAACACATTATCCCTTTTGAACCCTACCACTCCTTTGAACAATTTGCTAATAACATTATCTTTTTACAAATTACTATACCACCTTCTACTCTTTCTGTTGTTGGATAGTCTTCTCAATCTGGTGTTCATAGGGATGTTGTTGCTAAAGAGGGAGACAGAGTGTGCTGAACTTAATTTATGTCTATTTTGTTATTGCTTGTTTTCTTCCATTTTGGGAGAGTTTTGAGAGTATAGAATGCATAACATGTTTACTGCCTCACATGCATATCTTTAGGGGAAGAGTGTGTGTACAATGCATATTTTCAGGAGAAGTGTCATGTTTATTTTGCATCCTTGTTTGTCTGGTTTATGAATTTGTGTTATATTGTTTTGTTCTTGTAATGCTTCCTTCTTCTTAACATAACTTTGTATGAACTGTTCATAAATAAGACTATTAGCATGACATGTAGCATGCATAGTTTATATCATGTAGCATACATAGTTTGAATTCTCCTATTTCACATGTCTTCTTATGTGTTTATCTCCTTCCTTATTGTAGTGAGTTATTGCATGTTTCTCATATGTAGTTGATAGCTTGGTTTTTGTTCTTCAAATGCATGACACATGTATTCTTTGATAAACTAGGATGTCTTTTCATATGTGTGTGCATCGTAAGGGGTGGGGTTGTAGGATTGAATATGCCCAAATATTGTTAGAAAAAGATAGTTGAATTGCTAGGAGTGTATCAACATGGAAAGTGGTTGAACTTCTAATGTACTTCTTCTTAGGGATTCGTTGACTCATTTATGTGCCATTGGTGTTTGATCACTTGTCTTGCCAATGTGTTGTAAGCATATTGTGAAGCCCTATATGCCTTCTTACAACACGTTTAGAGGTGGAGCACCATGCTATATATCGCATTTGGGATATGTTTAATGTCTGCACTTCTCTTAACTTGTTTATGCATTTAGTTTCTTTCTTGTTGTAAGCTTTTACCTTGCTATTGTTTGGTTGTTATTCTTTATCCTTTTTGTATGATTGTATGCGATGCTTCTTATTATGTTTTCTTTAATCTTATCTATAGTGTTGCATTAGTGTTAGGATTATAACATATTTGTATGTCTTCTCTCCCTTATATAGGGGTGTACTTTTGACTTTTATTGTAAAAAAAAAGGATAAGTTTTTATGCACACTATATGTTGGTTGCAATACAGTGTGTTGCATGGGCTGTGAGTGTAGGATTGCACTACATATTCTTGTCTGACTTGCATGCATTTAGAAGGAGTCTTGCATGAAGTTAGAGAGAGTTGTGCATTCATAGTTGTGTTTGTACCTATCATTGTGTACTTGTGTAGAGGTAACATGAAAGTTTTTGGATAGGCTACATGTTGTTCCTACATGATACGTTCACAGGGTATGTGTTTTTTTCGTGTGTGTAGGTTATAGGTGTAAAGTGAAGTCTTTGAGAGTTATGTGTTGTGTACAACAGTGTTAAAATCCTCGTGTTTCAGACTGACAGAATGAAAGAGTTGTTTCATGAAGATGAATGGAGCACTCAGGATAGAATGCACTTGGAGTAGATGCATTTTTTGGGTTTTGGTACGTGCCATTGTCTTATTCATAGGAATAAATAATTTTAGGACATCTTTATGATCATCTCATGTTTGATGAGTTTATGTATTTAGTTGTGCAATGTTTTGACACGGAAAGCCAAAAGGGAGAATTTAAGTCCCATTGTACTTTATGTATATGTGTTGACTTCCTATATGCAAAATATGATATTTGTTTTTTGTTACTCAGTGTTCTGTCTTCCTTTGTGTAAAGTTGAATATTGTGGATCAGTAATGAATACACACACATAGTTAAGAACACTTTGTATGCAAGTATGTTTACAAACACCACTAGGTTGGTTTTCGTTGCATGCATGCTAGGTTGAGAATGTTGTTTTTGGTAAGCGAGTGTGCGAGTAAGTCGACATTGTCACTTGTAATTTTGGTTTGGTTAGGCTACTAGTATTTATAGTTTTTACTCGATAATTTTTAAAACAAAAAAATGTGACTTTTTAACACCTTAACATGGACCTTTCCATGGACCTCGTTACCACCCTTGGTGAGGTGGGTGGCGAAGTGGAAAATCCAATTGTTAAATACCCCCCATTTCTCTTTTTCCTTACCCATTGTTTAAGAGCTAAAACTTTTCCAAAATTCACACTAAGATTTATATCTATTTTTGAAATTATTTTAGAGAGCTTAAATTTTAGAGTGAGTCATTTTGTGGTTAGTTATCAAATCATTATTTTTGTGAGTATGTGGTTTGACTATCTCCCGTACGCAATTTGATATTTGTAGTGAATTGTGTGTCGCATAATGTTGAGAGTAATTATACTTCTAGTTATTGATCTATGGTTTTTAATCACACCACATTGGATGGTGTCGCCTGTAGAGGATAGTCGGGTTCGCAGTTGTACCAAACAGTTGCAAAAGTAGCAAGTAAAGAGCAATAATAGGCAGTTTGGATGGAGGTTTTGGCTAGTAGAGGTAATAGTGGTTTTATTGTCTTTCAAAGTTGTAATTGTTTTATTTTTTAGTGAATCATTTATTGATTAGTGGTTACTTTAAGCAACTCGAGGATGTTATCATATAAATACAGTTTCTATGTGGGTTTATCTTATTATATCGCTTGTTATGCATGATCAATTTTTGAGCTAGCATATTTTGAGTTTGATGTGTGTATGTTTCAATACATTGAAATATAAACACTAATTAGAAAGCATTTATTGTTTACTTGCTTTTTGCTTGATATGTAATATCATTTGTTAGAAGTTATATGCATTATTTAACATTATATTATCTATACTTCGGTTGCGTGATCTATATAAGTGTTTATTTCTTGTTTGTGAGAGTTAAAGGTTGAATCCTTAATGAGTTTTCATCTTCTTACCTTGGTTCTATATTAGGTCTTGGACTTTTTCAAAATCCTTAACACAAAAATAATCACCATAAAATTCAACACACAAGTTATTATCAGTACATAATTTGTTCACAGATAACAAATTTGATGACACTTGAGGTGTATGTAATAAATTTCTTAAAACAAGCCTGTGATTATTCAAACATAAATCAACACCTAACTGCTTGATTTTAAGTTTATGGCCATTACCTACTGTGACTCAATTCTTTCCAGAATATGCAGATCCTTCATGAAGACTCCTACTATCATTAGTCTAGTGATGAGAAGCTCCACTCTCCAAAATCCAACCATGCTCAACTTCAGTTGAAGAATCATTATGATCTGCTACAAATGTAGTAGCATTCCCATCAGATTGTTTAAGAAGCATATCTCTTACCTGGAACCAATTAACAGCAACATGACCCAGCATTAGAACATATTTGACATTGTGATGATCACCATTTTTGTATTCAGGTATTTTTTTACTTTTGCACCCATCATTCTTGTGCTTCATTTTTGTGTTACTATTAGACCCACTCACTCCAGATAAGAACTGATGCAAATTCCATGGTAGAGAGTAGATTGAGACTGTGCAAAAAACGTTGAGAAGGTCTCAAGCTTAACTTACCAAACTTAGCAACATTTGCTTGCAAATGGGCTTGTTCGGAGATGAAATTTTGTTTGTTTCTCCTCTCATGAATTAACATCATGCTATGCAATTCATCAACATCAGTGAGTTAATTATGTATCATTAAATAAGAGCACCAATAGATGCCAGATGATGTGCTAATTTCATAGCCTCAAGCATATAACCATTAACAGATAGATCACCTTACTTGAAATTCTGAAACTGAGACCCAAGATCAAGAAGATGAGACCTGGAGGTGGTCAGAAACTTTTCCAATGTTACCCACATTTCAATAGCTATGGGTTTGTGAGTTAGATTTGGTCTCACCTCTATAGAAATTGAGCCACTAAACAAATTATAGTAACACAAAGATACTCTTCTAACACATATGTGAAGACAACATTCTCCATTTGCTCCTTCCACATTAGATGATTAGTATTATCCAACTTCAGAGAGAAAGAAAGGTTAACTAGAAAAGATGTCATTACTTGAGAAATAGATGGTGTGGAAGCAACATTGATGGACGGAGTGGTCCCATACCTAGCCCAAGAATCATCAGAAGTTTTTGACTTATCGCTCGGTGTAAGATCAGCGATGGTCACTACTCAAAACATCTCTGGTAGCTCTGATACCATAAAAATACAAAAGAAAAAAAATCTAGTAGCTTTGAGTGAAATATAGTGAATGAACTGATGACCATTTATCATTCAGTGATAATATATATATATATATGCAACGATTTTACAAATGATTCAAATGAATACTCATGTAAACACCTATACAAGTCATAACTAACTCTGACAATATTCTCAGCAATGCCGTGAGTCTAGCTATAATAATACTACACTCTACAATAACAAACTTTTCAAGAGAACATAATGAGTACATTATATTCCACTATTTATAACATCGTTATTTTCTTATATATCTTACCCAAAGCTAAGTGTAGTGTAGTGTGTCTTGGCCTGAGTTGGCAGCACCATGTTGACTGTAGATTATTAGGTCATTATTCAGCTCCCCCCTGGTTATATATTCATCAAATGAAAAAAATATTCTAAAATAATTTGAAAGACATTATAAAATGAATTTAGGATAAAGTGACAAACCTGATGATATCCACGAGGTGATCGTGTTGGGGTGGAAGAACGGGAAATGTTAGCATGTGTGGAAGCATCATGTCCATAATTTCTTTGAAAACCTCTTATTCTCTTAAGCTCTGGAACTATTTCTTTGCCAAGGTCAGGCCTGTCTTTCTTTCTTAATTCAGTGCATCTTAATGCCAAATTGGCAAATGCTAGACTTTCTTCCATAGGCCAATCTAACACGGATCGATCTAACATCTCTGGAAACTTGCCTCTTTCAATAGCCATCCTAACATGGTGTGTGAGTCCCATAGGAGGCTTAGCTGTGATAATTTGCAGTAACATTATACCAAAAGAATATATATCTGATTTTGTAGTTAACATGCCTGTCTGCTGGTATTCTGGATCAATATAACAAAAAGTTCCTGCTGCAGAAGTCATGTGATATTGGGTAACTTGATCAGCTACAGATGGAGGAACCAATCGTGCTAGACCGACATCACTTATTTTGCTCACAAAATTTCGATCAATAAGTATGTTGGCTGGTTTAAGATCTCTATGGACAAGGGGTTCTGGCTTTGTTTGGTGAAGAAATGATAATGATGTCGCAATATCTGCAGCTATCTTAAAACGTCTTCTCACTGAAATTGGAGGTGTGTTCCCTCTTCGAAAAAGTCTATCTTCCAAACTTCCATTGTGCATGTATTCATATACTAAACATCCATACTCGGGGCAGGCTCCAAGGAGAAGGACCATGTTGGGATGTCTAATACAGCTTAAAACCTCCACCTAATAAATACACGTAAGTTTTATAGCATTTTCCATACAATATATTTTGCAATGTCATATTTCAATTATAAAATGAAAGTTTTCATTATACCTCTTGTTGGAATTGCTTCATTCCTTGAGCAGCATCAGGTCTTAAGACTTTGATGGCAACTTGAGTATGATGAAGTAAGCCTTTATACACAGGTCCATAACCACCTTCTCCAATTTTTTCTGATTCAGAAAACTTATTGGTAGCATCTTCAATTTCTTCAATGCTGTACTTTCTATAACGACAATCATTATGTGACAAAGTATTCAATGCTCGATTCTTTTGTTCTGCCTCTTGTTTTGCTTTTAACTCTGCATATCTTCTTCTTTGAGCTTCCTTCTCAGCTAACTTTCTTGCCATCTCAGCTGCTTCAATTGCAGCTTTATATTTTGCCTTCTCTATCTCTGCCATTGCAAGGGCAGCCTCTTCAGCAACCCTAGCTTCCTTTACCCTTCGTACCTCTTCCATCTTCCACTGACTCAATTCGTTTGCCTTATTTTTTGCTGATATTGCTTCTTTGCATGCAGAGCTATACATGTCCATTGTTTGCTTTAATTCAAGCTTTAATCTTTTCATCTCGGCTTCAAGATCTCTCTGTTATTTATATATATAAAACATTAAATAATATGTTGTGGTTAAAGCGAACATATATAATTAGGTGTTTATATGTATTAATTAATATTACCGCTGATAATCTTCCCGAAGCTTCTGTTGGAGAAGTTGGCATACTAATGCTAAAATCTAAATTTTGAGTTGAAATATCAATGGATCCAAATGCAGTACGAAATGATGACGAAGTTGGCATACTATATGAAGGCCTTGTCCCATGGCTTTGAGTGTCAATATGATCCAATGACAGATTTACAGGAGTACTTCTCGCTCTATCCCGTATTGGTGTTGTCATTCTCTCTGATCCTGAACTTCTCCATCCTGCTTTCGAACCTACCCTGCTTTTTTAACATGTTACGTAACACATTAGACACACACACACACACACACTAAACATACATTTTTTTACACTTTTATGTATCAACGGTTGAAATTTAAAGGCAATTAAGCCTAGCTATTTCATGTTGTTTACAATAGGCTTGGCTTACCCTATATAAATAACATCATTTTCTTACCTAGCTCCTCCATTCTCTACTTCACTATGATCATGTGGACTATGAGGTGGGAGACCATGAGGAATAGTTGACTGCTTTGGTGGAGCAATAGTATTAAGTACAGGTCGTTGTGCAGTTCTAGCTGATACAAGCTTGTTTTTCGAAACTACATACACAGAGCAAAAATCTGGTGCAGATTTCAATATGCTATATGGAACGTCATTGTTTTTAAACTTCCTGTTGTAGTCATATATATATAACACAAAATCAATGGATTTACTTTTAACAAACAAAATAATCTTGAATAGTACTACTTAGATAAATTTGAATTTGCATGTATATTTATTTAACCTTGTTATTGCATTTCTTGTTGACGCACCAACAACAATGCTGTTTATGTAGTTCTTGTTTATATAATCCAAAATTGCTCTTGAAACATCGTTATCTTCAAGACATACTTCTTTCATTTGTACCTGCAATTAATTATTGTTTCAAAATATATTAAAATCTTTTTTTTTTAATTATTATATTATCCGAGGAGGAGGTCATGCATTTTCGCTTAATCGAAAATATTTTTACATAAAGTATTAATTAAAAAAAAAATTGAAAATATATGATTACCGCTTTACGAGCACAATAGGTGCGGAAAGAAGCAAAAACATCAGCTTCAGTCAAATCTCCCGCACTACTTGAACTCTCTGTATATATGTAATAATTAATTAAAAAAGAAAAATCAAAATAATATAACTACGTGATATCATAAGGCCAAAAATGAATGCATTAATTAAACAAACATGATTATTTTAAAATGAACATTTAAATTAATATTAATTACCTACGGTAGTTTTGGTTTTAAAAACGTGAATTAAGATAATATAAGGATTTCCACCAACAAGATGATCAATAGCCCATTTGAGAGCAGCATTGCTATTCTTATTATCCCTATCCAAGGCAACTCCTACAGAATTTATGGGTAGAATTCCATCATCTGTTTTTGTTTGAGGAGCCATTTTTTTTTCTTTTCTTAATATAAGCAATAAACATTAGTAAAATAATACGTGAGGAAAGAAGCTAGCTTTGTATAGCTCCTTTCTCTTTTCCCATCACAAACACCAAATATTATCATGTAGGGTTTAAAAACTAGAAACTGAAATAACTGACTTTTAAATATATATATTTGGCTTGATTTTGACATTTTCATCTTGCTATGTTTAAATTAACGATGGTCAGACTTTGTTTCTTTATTTAGTTACCAATTACAATTAATTAGGAAATTTGTTATTGTTTAACTACGTGTAATACAAACCACAGACAATTAGCAAACTAACGATATATATAGCTAAGATTTGAAAATCGTTAGAGACAGCTTTGACCTTGGACAATATATAGACCACATGACTTGTAACTTTTCTTATTATCATAATCATTGATTGATCACCGATACATATGACAAATTTGTGATAAACGTTAACACAAAGTAGTGTAGTTAAAAGCAATAAATTTGTATCAATTTCAATATTTTTGCTCCCTGATATAAATATCTGACAGAATTGGCTTGCTCCCAGTTGCTTTCTTGATGTGTGAAATCCTTAATTAGATTAATTAATCTATTTTATTAACTTTGTTGAGAAGGATATTATAGTCTTTTAATGTCTTTTAGCTTTAACTCTATGTAAACTATTATTTTATTTGTATTTCATTTAATTTCTGAATAATAAAAACCTTTAACCTTTATTCTTCTATTCAAACTTGTATTCTTGAATTCTACAAGATACATATCAGGAGATTTCCAGAAGTAAAGAAAATGTGAGATGCCTTCACATGTCCTTTATATTGTACCAAAGTATCTAGTGAGGTTGCTGAGTTGTTGCCAAATGTGTTCGGTGGTACCCACTTCATCAAATCTTGATATATACATGTTGCTGAGTTAATTAGTTATTTATGAATAGATAAGCAATTCACTTACATGTTTTATAATATATTTTGTCTCATAATATTATCTCAATCTCTCAATATTGAACTTTTGATATTTTAGTGCTCAAGCTTGTGTTTGGCGCATAACATTTTTAATATACCAAAAACCTAAACTTCTTTTACAAGTTTCTCATGCCTACCTTGAGTGAATTTTTACATTTTAAATTTTCATTAATGAAAAACATAATTATTTGACCACACTATATAATATACATATTTTAATTATATCTATTAACTCAAATATTCATTTACACAATTATTATATTACCATACATTTATAACCCCCACGTGTCATAAGGAGACATGTACATTGATGAAATAATTAATCAAATATATTTCCAATCATCTTAAGTATCCTCCGTAACATCACTTGACAATGTTTATTATATATATATATATAATTTAACTCTTATTACAACAATAATTACTAATTGATTATATCATAGATTACACGTGCCTATCCAAATTTTGGTTTTGCTAAACATGAGGCTAGTATCTTAAATGTAAAATAGATAAAGAAGATCTTAAATATTGTGATATAACCTCTTTACCAATAATAAGATATAAGGCATCTTAAACAATATATATATATATATATATGGATTAAGATCAAACCACATAATCATTGAGTTACATATTGAAACTGTTACAAAGAAAACATATTTTTGTATATATTACGAATTAGTCCCGTACTATCAACTATCATATAAAATATCTTAGCTATATGTCTCTATTTCACCAAATTTGAATCATAATTACTCAATTTTAAATGGATATAAACCCTACTAGTAACTCAATTAAAAATATTGACTTTAATTGTACAACACAAACTATTTAAATGTCTTTTTTTCATTTTTTAAAGAGATCGATATAAAGAACAATTCAATTCAAAAATTGTAACTGTTGGGATTAGTTCGATTAGCATAGAGAGAAACTAGAGACATGTTAGAAAATTTTGTAGATTGTAGGGATCTTTGATGAAGTCTATGTATATATAGAATATTATATATACATGTGTTGATTACAAAAGTACACGTCACAATGTATAAGAGTGGTACAAGAGTAAAAGAAAATACATTTAAAACTTGAGGTCAACTACACCATGGCTCAATCTGGAGGTCGGCCTTCCAACACCAAAGCTACTATGCATAGGCAAACCCATACTATTAGTGTCGTTGTGGGCACGAGAAAAGACAGGTCCTTCTAGATTGACTCGTACGATGGCTCAGGCTATTAGTTGGATTCGGCTCTAGGCCGATCCATATGTTCAAACATCTACTCCCCCTACTCTTTTAGCTCGGGTCCTCAATAGGAGTGGAAGAGTAGTAACCGGATAGTTGATTTGAACCATTTGGCTTCCCCTAATAAATGCTTGTCAATTAATTGAAGAGAGTCTCTATATAAGAAGGAGCCTGAGAGTTCTTTCATTTCATCATTTCCTGCATATCGGACAAAAATTGGAACAAAAAAGCTCTGTCATCTCTGCTCAAGCTATACATGTTCTCAGCTCGGTGATAAGAAAATCAATACAACACATAGCTTATTTTCTCAAGGTTTAAATGGAAAACTCCTCGAGTCTAATAGTTTCCTACTTTTTTTTGGCTCAATTTAAAGAATCACTCCTTCCTTTTACTTTGAAACTCGACCGTAGGTAATTTATATTTCTTATGCCTTACCATTTTTATGCTTCATGATGTATTCTAGAGATCATGCATAAAGAATGAACTTTAAGCTCGTCCTCCAGATATAGCCCATAATATCCCACTTTCTCGAACTAAGCAGAAAGTGACCTCCTGAGGTCTACTAATGAGACAAGCACCTCGAGTAAAGGGGAGCTATTTGAGCCTCGCACCTTTACCTCTATGTCTTGTCCGTAGGCCATACCTATAATTAGGTTGAACGTTCCCCAAACCCAAATTTCCATCCCGAGGTCATGGAGGAAGATGATAAGGAAGACAAGCACTAGCGAGCCTACAAGTCATACCAAATGTTGGGCAGCTAGGGTCAAGACTAGTGGATTATCTCCTCAGGACGAGGAGAGGATAATGAGAACATACGACATTCCTTCCTTGGTTTAGATAATGATCCATGGGCCGAATGTTCTTGATAGTGATGCACCTCTAACTGGGTGGATAGCCTTCCACGAGAAGGCCTTGCGGTTAGGGGTCATATTTCTTCCGTACCTCTTTATAGATAAATTTTTGGCAAGGACTAATCTTGAGTGAGGCTAATTGATGTCGAATGGGTAGAGGTACCTGCTCTACTTCACACTAATATGGAGAGAGATCGGGGTTGAATTGGGGATGCCCGAGTTTAATGAGGCCTATGTATTGAAGTAGAATCTTATAAATACGATAAAGGTCTACATGTCTATGAAGTAAGACCAATGCATAAATGTGATCCTCCCCAAGAATGAGAAAAACTGGAAGGAGTATTTCTTCTATGTATATGGTCGATGGGAAACCCCAAATAGTGATGCCAAGTAGATAAGGAGCACATGTGTAGAAACCAAGGTCGTAATAAAGACATGTACACTGAGCAAATAATTAATCAAATAAAGAGACATGTACACTGATCAAATAATTAATCAAATATATTTTAATTCATCTTAAGTATCCTCGATAACAATCAATTGACAATGTTATATAAATGTGTATGTGTCAAGTGATTGTTAGGGAGGATACTTGAGATGAATAGAAATGCAAAATCAAACTTCAATAAAGATGGACAAATTAATTAACTCTATAATTAATTATCTTTATTAATTTTGTAGATATTCTACTAAAAACTTGAAATTGAACTCTAGAATATTACAATAATAATTACTAATCTATTATATCATAGATTATACATGCCTATCCAAATTTTGGTTTTACTAAACATGAGGCTAGTATTTTAAATGTAAAATAGATGACGAAGATCTTACATATTGTGATATAACCTCTTTACCAAGCATAATTGTATAATACTAAGATATAATACATCTTAATATATATATATATATATATATATATATATATATATATATATATATATATATATATATATATATATTTTTCTTTTGCTAAACATGAGGCTAGTATCTTAAATGTAAAATAGATGAAGATGAGCTTACATGTTGTGATATAACCTCTTTACAAAGCATAATCGTATGGTTATATATCGGCTAAATTATTAAGGATTAAGATCAAACCACATATGTGATCATTGAGTGACACATTGAGACTGTTACAACATAAACATATTTTGTATATATTATGAGTTAATCCAATATTATCAACTATCATATAAAATATCTTAGGTATTTGTCTTTATTTCATCAATTCTGAATCACAATTACTTAATTTTAAATGGATATAGACCCTACTAGTAACTCAATTAAAAATATTGACTTTAATTGTGAAACATGAACCATTTAAATGCCTTTTCTCATTTTTTAAAAGGGATATAAAAAACAATTTGATTCAGAAATTGTAACCTTACAATTTGATTAAAAAATTGTAACTATTGGGATTGGTCCAATTAGTAGAGAGAGAAACTAGAGAGATGTCCAAGAATTTTGTAGATTGTGTGGATCTCTTATGAGGTCCATGTATATATATAACATTACATGTATATATAGAAAATTACATGTACGCATGTTGATTACATAGGGGGTACATGTCATAAAGTATCAGAGTGGTACAAGAGTAAAAGAAAATACATTTAAAACTTGAGGTCGACCACACTATGACTCATTTTGGAGGTTGGCCTTCCAACACCAAAGCTACTATGCATATGTAAACCTATACTATTGGTGTCAATGTGGGTGCAGGAAGAGGTAGGTTCTCCTAGGTTGACTTATATGATGGCTCAAGCTATTAGTTCAATTCGGCTCTAGATGGATCCATATGTTTAAACATCTTATCCCCATAATCTTTCAGCTCGGGTCCTCAATACGAATGGAAGATTAGCAACCATGTAGTGGATTTGAACCATTTGGCTCTCTCTAATAAATTCTTCTCAATTAATTGGAGAGAAAAATATACACCTCTATATAAGGAAGAGCTTGGGCTTCTCTTCATTTCATCATTTTCTACATATCGGACAAAAATTGGAACAAAAAAGCTTTATTGTTTCATCTCGAGCCATACATGTTCTCAACTTAGTAGTAAGAAAATCAGTACAACATGTAGCTTATTTTCTCAAGTTTTAAAGGGAAAACTCCTGGAGTCTAACATTTTCTACTTTCTTTTCAATTTGGTTTAAAGAATCACTTATCCCTTTTACTTTCAAACTCGATCCTAGGTAATTTCTATTTCTCGTGCCTTACCATTTTGTGCTTCATGATATATTGTATAGATCATGCATAGAAAATGAACTTCGGGCTTGTCCTCCTGGGATAGTCCACAATATCCCACTTTCTCAAGCCAAGTAGAAAGTGAAATCCCGAGGTCTACCAACGAGACAAGCACCGTAAGTGAATGGGAGATATTTGAGCCTCATCCCTTTACCTCCATATCTCATCCGTAGGTCGTACCTATAATTAGGTTGAACATGCCCCATACCCAAATTTCCATCCCAAGGTCATAGAGGAAAAAAATGAGGATGAAAGGCACTGATGAGCCTATAGACCATACCAAAGGTTTGGTGACCAAGTATAAGAAAAGTGGGTTATCTTCTCAGGACAAAGAGAGGATAAGGAAAACATACGACATTCCCTCCTTGGTTTAGATAATGATCCATGGGTTGGGTGTTCTTGAAAGTGATCCATCTCCAACTCGGTAGATAGCCTTCCATGAGAAGGCCTTGTGGTTATGGGTCATATTTCCCATGTACATATTTATAAGGATAATTTTGGGAAGGAATCAGCTTATGTCAAGAAAATTGATGCCGAATGGGTAGAGGTACCTGCTCTACTTCACACTAATATGCAAAGAGATCAGTGTTGAATTGGAAATGCCCTAGTTTAATAAGGCATATGTATTGAGGAAGAATCTTATAGATACGATAAGGGTCTACATATTTATGAAGCAAGAACTAGGCATAAATATGATCCATCCTAAGAATGAGAAGAATTGGAATGAGTATTTATTCTATATACATGGTCGGTGGGAAACCCCAAACAGTGATGCTTGGTTGATAAAGAGCACTTGTACTCACACCAAGATCGTAATAAAGAATATGGGATCTTTTATCACAACCTTGAGCCATGATGCTAAGTAATGATTGGTTGATATCTAGAACTATCTGCACGGGAAGACTCAATTGAGGTAAGTAACGAGTTCTTAAAAATTACTAAAATTACCATGATTTAATGTACTTTAATTGATTAAAAGATTTATATTTATATGATTTTATCATATTTTATATAAATTTATCTTTTCGAAGTCACACGTATTTTTATTGTTTTTCAAATATTTTCACTTCAAAAATAATTTAAAGACTCAAAGAATAATACTTGAGGCAATACATCACAAATATGTTGAGAAAAAAGGAAGAAAATTCAAAAACAAAATGGACAAAACTACCCTCAATCATGCACATCACGTCGAAGTCACGTGTATAGCCGTGCCAACAACGCCGAAATCCACATATAGCCACACACATCATGTCGGAACAAAACGCACAGTCGCACCCAATCATGCCGGAACAACATGTCCATTCATTCGTAAATCTACATGTAACTGTGCCCATTTCACACCGCAAGTCCAAGGGAAGCCGTACCCATCACGCAGGATCCCTACACTTGTTAGTGTCTACATCAGCACCTAGCCACGCAGGGGATCACATGCATTTCCATGCATTTTCAGTCATTATTCCCACCAAATTATGCACATCAATTCCCCAAACTTGTGCCAGCTTGTCCAATACATGTATATCATCATATTTTGATTTATTTTTCCACTTTTTTAGCCTTTTCCTCACCTATAAAACCCTATCTCCCCCATTGTAAAAAAAACTTCAAGAAAAATAAAATCTAAAAAAGAACTGTAAAGAATCCATTAAAATTATACCTTAAAAAAGGCCTTACAGCACTTTGATGCTAATTTTATTGCTAGAAAATCTCCAAACAGATTTGCATTTCTATTTATTGAATCAAAAACTAAAAATATATAAAAACATAGCTAGTTCTTCTCAAAAAGAGAAGAACTTTAAAACAAGAAACTAAAAAAAGAAAACTTTGTAGAGAGAGAAAGAGTCGAGAAAATTATTTCTTGAGGTGTGTTTTTTACAATGAGGGAGATGGGGTTTTCATAGGTGCGGAAAAGGATAAAAGTGGAAAAATATCTCAAAAAATAATGATATATGCATATTGGATAGGCTGGCACACATTTGAGGCATAAACGAGGGCGATTGGGAGGGATTCGTGGTCGAAAATATACTGACGTGCGGGCGATCTGCAGCGTGATTGGGTGCTGACGCGCGTAGGGATTCAACGTGATGCACGCGATTGACGCCAATTTTGTCCATTTCCCCATTTTTTGACTTATCCACATTTTTTTCTCAACATATTTGTGATGTATTACCTCCAATATTATTTTTTGAGTCTTTAAATAATTTTTGAAGCGAAAATACCTGAAAAATAATAAAAATAACCATGATTCCAGAAAGATAAATTTATATAAAAATATGATAAAATCATATAAATATAAATCTTTTTAATCAATTAAAGTAAATTACATCGTGGTAATTTTAGTTCTTTTTAAACACTTATCAATAACTACTAAATATCTCATGCTTTGTTACATGTGGTTGATGAGGTAGGGCTTAATGGAACCCTCTCACAAGATTATCTATAAACCCTGGGCATCCTCGAAGTGTTAAACCTCTCCCATAAACTATTGAAGTAGGTTTAAGGTACTCCCTAATGAATGAAAACTAGCCTTAATACCATAAATATTTTGCTTTTTATTTAGCTTGTGTTTGTAAAAGTAACACCCTTTTTCTTTGTCTTTATAGATAGTATGGAGTTCAATGCCTCTAAGCTGTTGGCGCGGCTTCATAATAGAGTCACTAAATAGGGGAAAAGCTATCAAAAATCTATAACTCTCTCCCAAGGGATGAACACCTCAAAGGGAATAAGATGAGCAAGTCTTTTGGGCAAGAAGCCACCCCAACCCTGTCAAAAAGAAAGAAAAAAGTGACCAGTTATGAGCCCGTGCTCAAGCTTATGCCTTTGAATAACATTGATCCCTCACCAACATCCTCGGGTTAACACACTTCCATACATGTTAGGTTGAGTCAACAAGAACCTCCTATCAGCTTGGGTTTACAAGCACCTACCTCCTTATGATGCACACAATGTAGGGGAAGGGTGTCATCTATGACCTCACTACAGATGTTGATAGAGTGGCCATGTACAAGGGTATGGCATCGGAGAGATTGGATCACTATATAGACCAGCTCCCCTAAATTTTACATAAGAGACACCTCGATGCCATGTGCAAAGATGTGGACTCTAAGGTCATGCTCACTCACCTTCTATACTAGGCAAGTGTTAGTTTGACCTTATTTTTAATTGAGCCTTGGGCTTTTTTTAAATATTTTATTGACCTCGCATCATTTTTCTTGTTTTCAAGGCCAACTCCTTCATAAACTGAGTAGGGTTCATGGTGTGGAGATTTTGAAGCATGAGCTCATGATGAAAAAAATAGAGCAATGCTTCAACTCGGGCCAAAAGCATTGTCATGTTGGCCAAGGCTAACAAGTGGGAGGATAAGGCTATCAATAAGGAAGATAAGTTGTCTAAGGCCATACACGAGTTGAATCATAACTTGAAGCATTTGAAGGAGCTTGAAGAGGCCTAGAGGAAGCCAAGGCTAAGGTAGAATCTTATAGGCACAAGCTAGCCGACACCAAAGAAAAAAATGCCTAAGATCAAGAAAAGGAAAAGCATAAACTTGACCCAATGACCGAACATCTCTCCTCAAGCGTGAGATAGAGTATAAGCTAGGCATGGACTCCTTCAAGGATGAGGCCAAGAAGAAGGTCCTAGGAGGATACTACTTCTATATCCTAAATATCATGGTCACCTCTAGTACTCGCCCACTCAAACTCAAGACGAGAATGAGAAACAGGGCTTGAACTCTAGTATGAATGGTGATGGGTCTAGTGGAAGATGAAGAAGGTGGAACCGAGAACTTTGATATGGGTACTAGCCCAATCCTCCTAATTAAGTAGCCCTACGGTCCTATATTCCAAATCTATATTCTCTGCCTCTTCAACATGTTAAGTGTTACCAAGCATGCAAATTTTCATTCTTGGGCGAGGAATGTGTGACAACTTAATAGAACCACTAAAATGTTGGGCTCTCTGAGGATCATAGTTTTTTTAAAAGTTTGATGCCACTCCTAATTATGCGGCTACGAGCTTGCACTTGTAACCCATTATTACTAATGAGACACAATTTATGTTGAGAAAAATGTGTATTGTATAATTATGCTTTTATAACCTTTATAGTATTCATTTATGATGTTTATCCTCCTCTTTAATTTAAAGGACATGTGTCATTAAATTTGTTCCAATATCATTCCCTATAAAAGAGGGTTAAAGATACTATAAAATTCAGACATCCTCTTTTGTTTGATGTAGTTGACAATTTTTTCTCCATCTTTCTTGCTTAAAACTTATGGATTCTGACCGGGCAAATAGACTGAGGTAGATAAATTAAAAATTGAGCTATCTAGACTAAAGGCTCTCCCTTTATAAAGAGACCAAGGGTGAGCTTGCCTCTTATAAGGAGCAACTATCAAGCTCAAGCTCGAGAGAGAAGGACCCTGACTAAAATGGCTGCTCTAGTTGATAGGGAGTCCTATTGGGTGACTTTTTATATGAAGCAATTTTATGGGGTCCTCCTCAAAGTGATGGGTGTTTTTGAGGAATTGGAACATTCTATACTCAACTGAAACTTATCCCTTAACAAAATAGGGGTTAGTATCTACAAAAGTTATCAAGATTTTGGCCTAAACATAAAAATAAAGAGGAGGATAAACATCATAAATAAATACTATATTTATAAAACTCTCGCAAGTACACGAATCATTTTGTAGAAAAATGATAAGTATACTCCCAAGGTCGATCTAAGGAAGGAATATATGTGGCTTTTAATTTATTATTCAAACTTTTAAAAACGAAATTAAATCCTAAACATCCTGTCATGATATTTGGGTTTTTATGCGCGCCACCTACCTGTTGACGTCAACTGATGTCATCTTCACCTACTACGTGTTTCCTCCATTTTTAATCGTTTTTTCACCCACTTTTTATTCCTTTACTCACCTATAAATACCCTCATTCTCTTCATAACTAAACACACCTAAAAATACATCTTCTCTTCTCTTTCTTTCTCTCATTTCTTTGTTTTTAAGCTTTTCTTAGTTTTTAGCTTTTCTTAGTTAGTTTCTCTTAGTTTTAGAGTTCTTCTTTTTTTGAGAAGAACTATTTATGTTTTTGTAATTTATTTGCTTTTCGATTCAATAAATGGGAGTGCAAATTCCGTTTGGAAATTTTCCAACAACGGGAATAGCATCGAAGTACTGTAAGGATTTTATTTTCTTTACAGTTATTTTTTATGCTTTATTCTTATATGTTATATTTAATTTATCTGTGATCAAATTTAACTTTGGTGGCTATTTGTAAACATGATATAATAATAACGTTGTTATGCTTGCGAAATATTAAATAGGTAAAAATCTCTAAAATGAATTGATTTTATTTTTATTCAAGATTTTATATTAAGAATGTTAGAGAGAAATATATTATTTTTCATTACAAACTTAAATCTGAAAATTAGATTTTAAGGTTTAGTTATCCGATGTGATTTATAGTAGTGCTCTTTTATTTGTTGGTACAATCGCCCGGTAGTTAGAGTGAAGCTCTATTTCAAAAGTTTTTATAAGAATTTTTATCTGAAAATGTATTGACAACATGTTTTCAATAGTGGTTTTAAAACTTGAAAGTTATTACTTGGATAATTAAATTGTTAGGTTTAATTTGGACACCTTGAATAAAGTTTAAACTGTCTAACCCCACCAAAGGTGGCATTTAAATGGTTCATTTCAATCTCTTAGAAAAATGAATTAATTTAATTAACCAAATTAGTTATCAACCCCACCCATAGATGTTAATTGATTTGTTTAGTTAATAAAGAATATATAACCCCATCAAAGGTGGTATTCATATAAAAAGAGAGAATCAATAAATATTAATTTATATCTTTAATAACTTAAATAATATGAGCAAACATAATTAACTTAGTTATTATATCCATAAATACTCAACTATTATAAATGATAAAATTTGCATAAATGTTTATTGAATCTTTATCTATGTTTATTTTTATGTTATTAGATTAGAAACATAAAAACCCAAATATCATGATAGGATGTTTAGGATTTAATTTCGTTTTTAAAATTTTGAATAATAAATTAAAAGCCACATATATTCCTTCCTTAGATCGACCTTGGGAGTATACTTATCATTTTTCTACAAAATGATTCGTGCACTTGCGAGAGTTTTATAAATATAAAACCAAAGTATTGGTAGAATCGGTGATGCCGGTTTTCGCTCATCAATAGCCCATAATGCCCCAGGTAGCTCCTCAATGCATCTTCCTTTAGAACCCTTCCACTTTTTATTTAGTAGGTTTATTATCAACTTGTTAGAAGACTCTATCTGACCATTAGCTTATAAATAATATGGCATTGAATGGCACATCATGATGTTGTAATTAATAGAAAACTTTTTAATGTTACGACCTATAAACTGTCCTCCATTATTAGTAAAAAAAACTCCTTGGGCAAGCTGAAGTGACAAATTATGGATTTCCAGATAAATAGAATCACTTCCTCTTCCTATATCCTTCTTAGAGGTTCTGCCCCAATCTAATTGGAAAAATAATCAATGGTAACCAATAAAAACTTCTTTCAACCCCTTACTTGGGGTTAGGGTTCTAGTATATCTAGCCCTTATTTGTAAATGGGTCATGAGCTAACTATCCTTGTTATGGTAGTTGGCGGTTCGTGTGATAATGGGGAAAATGTTTGACACTTATATCACTCTAGGGTGTACCTCATGTAGTCTACTAGCATAGTAGGCAAGTAGTAACCATGTCTTATAATTCACTAACATAGCCTCTTTCCATCCGAATGGGAGTCACGTTCTCCCTCGTGGGAATCCAACATAATTATTTCGGACCCTTCGCTAGCTATACACAAGAGCATGGGCTTGTGGAAAACACTTATCTATGCATTTGGAAATGAATCTATTTAGTGCCACTATTCTTCTATTCAATTGTGAATCCCTTTCATATTGGTAGGAGGCTTCATATTTATGAAGGTTTGTATCTTGTCTAGGTTGGCCTCAATTCCTCGGGCAAATATAAGATACCTTAAGAATTTTCCTGAAGCAACACTAGAAACACACTTTTTAGGGTTAAGTCTTATACCATATCTTCATATTATGAAAAATATTTCTTCCAAGTCTTTCGCATGCTTTACTAGATATGCTAACTTTACCACCATATAGTCTATATATGCCTCTAAATTTCTTTCCAATTGGTCAACAAAAATCTTGTTAACAAGGCATTGATACATAGGCCTTACATTCTTCAACCCAAATTGCATTCTAGTATAACAAAAGGTTCCTTCCTCAATGATGAAAGATGTTTTCTCTTCATCCTTGGGTGCATTCTGATATGATGGTAAATAGAATATGCATCCAAGAAACTCTTCAAGCCAAAATTGATAGTGGCATAAACCAGATGATTAATACTTGGGAAGGGGAAACAATCTTTTGTACATGCATCATTTTAGTCCGCAAAGGCCACACACATACGAGGTGATCTATAAGTATTTTTTAACAGCACCACATTTGACAACTAGATAGGGTAGTTTAGCTCTCTAATAATATATGTCTATTTAAGAGTGGTGACCTGAATTTTAATCAAATCATTCTTTTCTTTAGGGAACTTCCTATTTATTTGCTTGATATTTCTTGCTTTTGAATTGACATTTAACCTATGGGTTATGATCTCTAGGTCAATCCTAGGCATGTCTACAGGCCTCTATGTGAAGATGTCTGATTTTTCCTTTAGGAATCGAGATAGTTACTCCCTAACCTCTGTTGTGAAGTATGTGCTTAGCTTTAGAGAGTGGTACTCCTCTTTGTCTCCAATTGGTAGATTTTGTACCTCATTTAAGTTTACAAAATCTGCTAGACATCAACCTACTAGCCTTTGTTTTTTGGAAAAGGGCCACGTTGTGGTTACTACTTGGGAGTGGGCTCTTTGATTTCTATCTATGGAATAGTAATCAGAAAAGTCAAACACAATTAGTACTTGAAATCCTAACTGTCATGCTCATGAGAATTCTTCCTCCTTCACGTAGCTGCTTCCACCTCTTCATAATAGTATCTTTACGTTGTTGTTGCTCTGCTCTTAAGAATGGGTTACTGTAAATCTTCGTTGTTGGTTTCTTCTTCTTCTCCTTCTGTTATTTTAGAAGCTTCTTCTATCTTGATGCAGATGAAAGCTAAGATATCTATGCATGAATGTGTTCTTGAGCCTTGAGGACATCAGAAATAGTTATTGTGATCACGTTGGTTGATTAGAGTTTTTAGGGTCATTTTGGAAGTTTAAATTTTGATTTGAAAAATGTTTTGATTCCAGAGCATTTCTTTTATATTTCTTTTCAGATCCCGTTAACTCCATGTTTAGTTTATTGGAATTTAATAGAATGAGAACTTATTCCTTCCAATTTTATGTTTGGTTGGATTGAAAATTGTGAATATAATAAAATTGATTCCTAAAACAGAAGGAATCAAAATTTATTTTCCCCTTAAGTAATCATGATTTCATTCTCATCTCAATTGTTTTTCTAATTTTATCCTAACCCCAAATATAACCCTAAACCTTAAGCCCTAAATCCTAAACCTTAAACCCTAAATCACCCTAAACCCTAAATCCCAAGACCCTAAACCTTAAATCCCAAAACTCTAAACCCTAAATCCCAAATCTTAAAACCCTAAACCTTATTTAGAAAAATAATAATTTTAATCCTAAACCTTAACCCACAAATATAACCCTAAACTCTAAACCTTAAACCCCAAATCACAAATCCCAAAATCCTAAACCGTATTTAGAAAAATAATAAGTTTAACCCTAAAACTTAAGCCACAAATATAACCCTAAATCCTAAATCCCAAAACCTTAAACCCTATTTAGAAAAATAATAATTTTAACCCTAAATCTTAAGCAATAAATATAACCCTAAACCTCAAATTCTAAATCCAAAAACCCAAAACCCTATTTAGAAAAATAAAAATTTAAACCCTAAACCTTAACACATAAATATAACTCTAAACCCTAAACCCCAAATCCTAAAACCCTAAACCCTATTTAGAAAAATAAAATTTTAACCCTAAACCTTAGACCCTAAATCTCAAACCCCAAAACCCTAAACCCTAAATCCTATTTAGAAAAATAATAATTTTAATAATATATTTTATTTTTAAGTAATAATTATTTAAAAACTAATAATTTCGATAATGTATTTTGTCGGATGAAAAAATAATAATTATATAATATTATTTAAACTTTATTGAAGATAGGGATATTAAGATAATATATAGTATTTTTCATTCTTATAATATTGATTTCTTCTTTGATTCCAGTTATTAAACAAAAAAAAACTGTTTCATTTCCATTCCATTTCATTCTCATTCTTATTATGATTCCGATTCTATTCCGTGAACCAAATTACACCTAAGTGTTTATCTCTTAATTCTCCATTTCTTGAAAGAAAAGAAAGAAAATATGAAGTCTATAAATTATAGTAGGTTTGAAGAGTTCGTAATTTTATCTTATCGTTGAATAAGGGATACTGAAGCTGTGAAGATTGGCTCCTACTCAACATATTTATTTATTGAGAATTTTTTAAGAGAATATATTCATCGATTATTTTTCATATATTTTCTTATACTCGTGACTGCCCAATACTTGTAGCTTAATAACCATACCTGAATTGTTTCAATTTTTAGATAGTTTCGAAGAAACAAATATATGTTATATTTTAGGGATAGATATAGTAAAAACTACCATTACTCATCGCTATGCCTATTCTTAGGTGAGAGTGGCTCTTAACTTGAATATTTTAAGGTATTAAAAAGTCTTATTTGATAAATTGCATATTATGGGACATACCTTACGCAATTACTATACTAAATAGATACAAAATTTATCCATGTCATGATCATTGGAAGGGAATCGTTAGAGTACTAAAGTGATCCAATATCAAGGATTCGAAATCTACTAGTGGATTGTGTTCACACTAGTCTGTATGACAGTGTTATGAAATCCTCATAACAACCGTATATTGTTAGATCTACAATAGAATTTAAATTCATCGCCTTAATAAATGTGGCTAAATGACTATACTAATTCTTATAGAATATTTCTAGATGGTCAATGCTTATGACAACACTATGCATCCATTGTGACAATTAGTTCGCAATTGAAAGGGCACATAGTAGCATGTATAATGATAAGTCTAGACATATATGTCGATGACACAATACCATTAGATCATTAATCTTAATTGAAGTTATCTCTATTGATTATACAAAATCAAAGGATAACACTACTAATTTGCTAATCAAATGGTTAAATAGAGAACTAGTTGAGAAATCATTGAGAGGAATGGAACTAAAACCTCCATTCCTATAATGAAATAGTGATGTCGGCTTGCAAAAGATTAAGCCATATTTTTAATGAACCTTACTGTGAAGAATCCGACTAGAGTACTACGGGGTGTATTATGCAAATTACTCTTATAAATTAGAGATCACTTGTATTAGAGAGAAGTGGGCCACTTCAAATAGAAATTGTAGTGAGTTCAATTCTTTAAAAACTCTTGCAAATTAGATGTATATTAAAGGCAAAAAAAGAGCATAATAGTGAAAATTGGAATATGTTAAGAAAAACTCCTTTGTGAGGTATATCATTGTTTACACAAATGACAAAATAATTCAAAGACATCACGTCTATTGGTTAACTAGTAAAATAAATGTACTTTCATGAGAGAAGGTTCAAGAGGTAACACATACCTATTCTATGCCAATTTTAAACTATTGAACTCTGTCATCGAGTAAAAAATATTTTATATTGTTCTATTTGACTACATCGTCAATTTTCATTGAAGTAAGAATTGTTGAAAAATTGGCATACAAAAAGCCAATTTCATACTTATTTTTTAGTATGACCCATTTTGTATTAGTAGCTTAATGATATGCTCAAAATTATATTTGCGTGAATGAAAATTGATTTTTAAATAAAATAGATATGGCTCATGCGGGCAAATATTTTTGTGAGTAGAAGATTTGATAAATTTGTAAAAGAAAAGGATGGAGATAAGGCTCTCAGCAAAGGTGCCTACCTGTTAGAGTTTGGTTCGAATTTTAATTTAATATTTCCACACTTTCAATAAGTCTAAGAGAAGTCATATTTTAATCCTCACCAAAATTGTAATAAGAAGTAGATCATTATATGAGTTGTATTGTAACTAAAATATGTCTTCCATTAAACCTATATAATTGACTCTCCTATATAGTACAAGAAAATATAGAAACATAGTCCCCCTAAAAAGCTATCTCTAAATTTCATAATAATTTTAGATTCTATGTGGTAGAGGCTTGGGAAATTTTTGCTCTCTAGAATCAGCTTTGTAGTGACCATTGTATCTTAAGAGAAACATTCACAGATTCTCAAGCACTTGTGATGATAATGAATATTAAAGAGCATCACCCAATGATCCATAGCATGTTCCAATTAAGCTTATTAATCAAGAAGATCCTTAATGGACTGATTAGTCTTTGAACCATGGAGTAAGCATATTAGGCCAGCTTTCAGCCACAGAGTAAAAGTTATTCAATAAAATCTCGCGTCAAAAAATTCTATGAACAACTGTTAGTATTTTTATTATATCTTTATTATTCGATATCCAACTAAGGCTAATCAAAATGTTTTAGAAATCTTAAAGAATGGGCACAATATTTATAGAGATATAAATTTTCTAATTCGGACTTTACTAAAACAAAATGAGCTAACAAGCTATAGCCATAAATCTATGTTGATTATGTGCAAAATGACTTCTTCTTGAGGACTACTACTTGGGTTTTCATACTTTTCTTTACATTAAATAATTATTGTTTAAGGATTTCATTATCCTAGAAATTACTTTATTTTCAAATATCATGTATAATTTTATAATTATTTTATTAGTTAATTTATTTTTATTTCTAGCCTATATAAGGTTGAATTTATGTAATGAGAATGGAGATCAGATATTATGAATGTAATGATAAGATTTTTTTTCTCTTGCTTCTTAACCGAATATTAATGTAACTTATCAAGATTTAGGATGCCTTATGGCATTCATTAGCTTATCAAGTCTTAGAAAACCTTGTGGAACTTCCTATCACACAATCTATATTCTAGCTTCTTAGGGAAATTATACTCAATTTGTTGTTGGGTTTTCAAGGCTAATTCTTTTGGGTTTCACATCATTTGGTATCAAAACTCAAGTTCTAACTTCTTATGCTTATCATTTTATATTTATTCTTTATTTTCACGTTCTTGAGTTTTCTTTTTGAAATATCAAAAAGAAAAATCCAATATAATAAAAAAAAGAAAATAGAGATCTGAGTACCCAAAAAAAAGGAAAAAAAGAAATAAAAAATATTTGATAAAGAAAGGATAAAAATTCAAGAAATAAAAATTTTGTTATAAAAAGTCAAACTTTTGTTTCAAGATTCCTACTTTCTTATTTGTTCTTACCCTATTTTCTTGAGAAATTACTACAATTATCTTCGTGCTACCCTTTCTTGAGTAAAAAAATAAAAAATAAATTCTCTTACCATTCGTTGTTGAGTCAAAAAATAATATTATTATTCTAGGTTTAGGAGCCTAAACCCTGTTATATTGTCCTATAGTGCTCAGACTTATTTGAATACTTTGGACCATTGATGATAGTTGAATACTACACTGTTTGGAATTCCTTAATGGTTTAGTGTTCTTAGGAACTAAGGACTTATGAGTAGTCAAATTGAGTACTAAACACGAGAGGTAAAGGTGAGAGTATTTAATTATTACTAATATGTTTTTATGTGAGTTGTTACACAATTTTAATTAGGGACAAATCGAACATTCCAAAACAAAGATCGGATATAGCATTCATGTTGTAAGCTTTGCAAAAATCATTTGAGAGGATGAGAGAAGTAATGTCAACTATGTATGAAAAGAAAGGGATAAGAGACAAAATTAATTCTGAGGCTATTTCTTTATAATGCTCCTTAGCTACTCTTTTTGGATTAATTTATGTGTTTCTTGGAAGGTTATCTTGAGGCCTTTGACTTATAGTTTGAGAAAGTTGCCCCATTTGAATCTCCAAGGTTTGAATAGAAGCCCTATAAATGGACTCTATGTGATACACTTTTGTATTTACTGAATGGATGAAGTCTTTCATCATTCACATTAAATTGCTTTTGTTGTCCTCAATAGGTGGCTTCTTCTCTTATGCTTATGGTTGTTGTGGTTGTTGAAAATATAATGGTGGGAAGGATTGACCATTGAATTGATTATTACCTTGATTGTTGTCATTGTTTCATTAGAAATTTGGGTGGTTTCTCCATCATGGATTTTATATGTTTGAGTATGGGTTTCCTTGGCGGTTTTGATTGTGACATAGTTAACTAATTTAGGAAGGTTCCCACATGCCTCAGTTGAATAAGGTCTATTGTAATAATCACACACTACGAATGGGCTTTGTATCATATTTACCCAATAATGCCACCATCTAACGTTTTAGTTAAACCTAACAGTATAGCATTTGTTTGAGCCTATAATACTACTATGATGTCTACATCTACTACTCCAGCCATTCTATTTAGGTTTAACCTCTCCATAGCCATTGGCAATTGTTAGATGCCATCTCATCAAGTAATGCAAAAGATTTCTCTTCAGTTTTACTCGTTAAAACTCCTCTAGATACAACATCAATTATGGTCCTTATATACCTTATTAATTCATTAGAGAATGTTTACACTTGTAGCCAGGTAGGAAGAGCATGGTACAAGCATATTCTTCATAGCTCTTTGTAGCATTCCCAAGCTTCATAAAGTGATTCCCCTTCAAATTGGTGAAAAGAAGTGATGTCATTTTTTAGCTTAGCTGTCTTTAAAGGTGAGAAGTATTTTGCTAAGATTTTTTTAGCCAATGGATCCCATATATTGATTGACTCAACATATAGTGACTATAACCATGCCTTAGCTTTTTCCCTTAGTGAGAAAGGAAAAAAAAGATGAATTGCATCATCTGATACACTATTCATCTTGAAGGTGTCACATATTTCCAAGAATGGAGCTAAGTGAAGATTTGGATCATTGTTGACTAACCCTTCAAATTGATTTACTTGTACCATTTGAATGACTCCTTGCTTAAGTGATTCCTTATCTATTTATAATTAATTGAGCTATATCTACTTGTGGGACTGCAAAACCCTTAATGGTTTAGGGACCATAATAGCCCATTGATCCCTTTGTTATGCCATAACCCTTGATTGATCTTATGCTAACTATTTTCATCTTAGGTAAAGTAAAGTTCTCTCTATTTCGGGATCAAAAGAAATAATATTTTCACCTACCAACTTGGGTATCAATAGAAACAATAAAACAAAAATTATAAGGTCCAAACTAGTATAATAATAACCATTATTGATATATGTTATAAGTAATTAGTTCCTCAGTAATGGCACCAACAACTTGGTCAACATGATGCAATCCACAAGTATACGGGTCGTGCAAGTAGTATAATGTACCTAAGTATAGATATCAATTCCATAATGAGTTGTGTAACTTATAATTCAATACCAATATAACTGTTACGAATACTATAAAAAATATGAAAAACTGAAGAAATAAATGAAAACTAATTTTAAATCACAAGACTCAATAACTATGAATATATATGAGAAAATGATCTGAGAATATTTAATCCTCTAATTCCCTAACATGTGAATTACTAAAATCTCTTAGTATAATCATCAATCAACTATATAATCAATCGAGTCTAACCCAACATGCATACCTCTCTTAAGTACACTATAGACCATATAGTAACAAACCTAATTACGCTCTCATGTTAATTAGACTGCATGTTATTCATTAATATCATCAATTATAGATCACACACATAAGAATCATGAATCTCTGCCAAGAAACTATGCATCTTATTTAATCAAAACAAATAATTAAATAATATTCCCAAATCTATTTAATTGCCTTTATAGATAAATTGTTGGTCAAACAAGTAATAGCATAAAAATATGATTAAATAATAAAATAGAATTGCAATAATAATTAGGGTAAAATATTAGATAGTCACATGTAGAAAATTAGGTCTATAAGACCGCTAGATTAATAAATTAGCTATACATAATTATATTCTAAAAGCTCAAATTGTTCATTAAGGAAGACAATAAAATTGATAAAGAAGGGTGAAGAAGAAGAGATACTAAATCTCTTAATTTGTAGCACTAATCTTCTCTTGAATCCTTTATAAAGTTGTGTCTCATTTAATCTCCTCTTGAACTTTTTTCTCTTCTTTTCTCTTCTTGGCAGCTACTAGGGTTTTGATTCTTAACTATATGTTTTCTCTTTATGTCTCTTAATTGTATGTATATGACCTCACTATAGTGCTATAAAGGGTTAAATTGATCCTCATTATATTAGGATTCCTATTACTTTGATCCAAGGGACGAGATTGAAAGTTTGAATTCAATTTTATTGTCACACATATTAATCCACACCGCTCAATCAATCGTGCCTATTCTTAATTGATTTAGTAATGACCTTTTAATCGATCCACTTCTTTTTTCGATCAATCTAGTTATAAAAATTTGATTGATCCAATACCTGGTCGATCGATCGTCCCTGTAATTCTATATTTGTCTTCATTTTTGCCTATTTTTGATCCTTTTGATATATTTTCACCTGCTTTGTTACATTAAACATAAATTATTTTTCATGATATATTGACATATAACAAAGACAATAAGTGGTTTAGAAGATGATTAATAACTCTACTTTCATAGAGATATTAGCCACATAAAAATATAGAAAACAATATTTCTTTCATAGAAAAGCCCAAAGTGACACATTCAACTAGGCCTTAAACAAAAACCTCTAATGTAATCTTGGTAGTTAATGCTTTTGTTTCTCTCCATGCCTTGGGTATATGTTCCTTTTATAGAAAATCCTTCTAATTCTACCCAAATTTACCCTATCTCTTCTTCTATCCTCTTATTGTTGACTCAAGTTCTATAATGACTCTATCAATAGCTCCTTTATTAACAATTATCACCAACACTACTTTACATGAAATTGCTAAAATCACCTAGACTCTAATATAGATAAATTTCCCTCCAATGTTAAACTAGCTAATATGAAATTATCTCGACCCCTCAAACCAATTGATGTTTTGGTAATGAAAAATATGCATGCCATAGTCACTAATGTCTCTACTTATATAATAACCTCTGATGTGGCCTTGCCCTTCGTAAGTAGTACTACCCTAAATATATATGCGTGACTCCTATTTTACTATAGATATTTCCTCTAGTACTTCTTTCCTTGGTTCTTCTAGTGCCTCTTCCATTAGAGCCCTACCTTGTCTTATTGTACCAAGGTTTATTGATCCTACTCCAACCCCATCCTCCATGTTAGTGACTAAAATTAATACACATATGCAAAAAAGGAAACACACTAAACTGAAAGATGTTGAAAATGAAGGCTAGAAATATGTAACTAGGAAGAGTCAATGGGTCAAACAAATTAGCCTTCATTTTCAATCTGTGAGATACACACCCTTGATAGGGGCCTTGTATAATGACTCATTATTATAGTTATTTACTAGAAGGGTAAGGGTATTTTCAACAAGGATACCCAATCTACTCTACAAAATATTTGTAAAAAGAAATGATATGATTTTTTTATGTATAACAAAGCTTATGTAATATCTCAGCTCTCTAGATGATCGATTATGGAAAAATCTTGGCTGTATCTTTATTGGAACTAACTCCATGTATGTAAGTAAGAATTTACTTTTTATCTACCCCTATATTGACAAATGAAACTTTGATTGTTCAAAGGCATTAACAATATATATAACAGTTTCTTACACTACAAATTTCATTGTCAATCTTATAACCTTTTTTATGGTAAGGGAGCCGACATTAAGTGGAAGGACCTCTAAGACTCTATGAGGTCTCTTTTGGATCTTAAATCTCTCTGGTTGGCAATAAAGGATTTAAACAATATTCTCAAGTCTCATGAAAATATAAGGTACTCTCATAATACTATCTTTGTTGGAGAGTTTAGTGTTACATTCTCTTACATTTGGTCTGGTTTAGACCATATGATATATTCTAAGTTCTTCCTTGACTCCTAGTCCACGTCTTCCTATTACACTCTCCCATGACATCACTTTGATTACCACCCTTTTCTTTTATTGTATTCTATGGCCACTCCAAGGGTTCAAGGCTTTTCTGATTTCATGGTATATGGCTTGAACATTCTGGTTTACTTGACTTAGTATATGCCACCTTGTTGAAACCAATCTAGGCTAGTTCCATTGGGATTTTTATTTATAAACTCAAGGCTCTTAAGTTAGTTCTCAAGGTTTAGAATTGAGACGTCTTTGGTAATATGGATCCCAACATTGAATCAGACTTGACTACCCTTGCTGACTTAAAAAAATGGTATGATGAAGATTTTTCTCTAAAGAAATTATCCAATTGGGATCTAATATACATGTAAACTTGGATATATTTTTGCATAAATAAGATACTTTTTTTAGGGAGAAAACCATAATAAATTGGCTCAAGGGTGGTGATAGAAATAATACAATTTTTCACTCGATCATTCGACATTTAAAAGCCCAAAAGCCTTTAATTCATATAGAAATCAAAGGAGAGATTACATAGGATTCAAAATTTATAGCTAGTCATATTTTTGGATATTATGAGCAACCCTTTCTCAACCCATGTGGGTCACGCTCTTTACTTTACAATAATCGAATTGATATTTTGCACCTTGGTTAGTCTTATGGATGATGTCAATTTACTAAGCATACCATCACCAACAGACATACATGCCATGATATTTGACATGGACCCCTTGAGTGCTCTTGGGTTGGATTGTTTTACGAGTAAATTCTTTCATTAATGTTGGCATATCATTGGTATAGACTTAATATGGAAAATTCAAGACTATTTTAGAATGGGTAATATGCATTCATGACTGAACTCAAATTTTCTAATTCTTATACCAAAACACGCAGGAACTATTGATGAATATAGACCAATTGCTTTACGGAACTTTATTTTCAAGCTAATGACAAAGATCATAGCTAGATTTCTGGGAGACATCTGGTATTGTATTCTATCCAAAAATAGTTTGGATTCATTACAAGATAAAACATTGGAAATTGTATGATTGGTGCTTTAGAGTGCTTCAATGAAATATAGACCCTTAAAAAAGGGGTAATATAGCACTCAAGTTTGATATTCTTAAGGCTTTTGATACCATGCACAATGATTTTATCTTAAAAGTGACATAGTGCTTTGGTTTTTATGACATCTTTATGGGTTGGATTTTAGATCTTTTTGCATACAAGAATCTCGATCCTAGTTAATTGTTCACCCAAGGGTTATTTCTCTTTCCCTAGAGGCTTCTAGAAGGGGGACTCTCCATCTCTATTTTTTTGTATTTCCAAATATTTTCTAAGCAAATACCTTGGGCTTTTGCTCCCAACAAACACTTTCTTTCAATTGTTTTGCTTAGGGCCATTTCTATTCCCACCCATTTTTTATATGTTGATGATCTTCTCATTTTTGTTCATTCTTGTTTTTGAAGCCTTTAGGTTTTATCTAAGGATTTTTAATTATATGGACATTTTTCGGGTCAACTAATCAATTTGAATAAATCTTTCATTTTCTTTGGTAAAGGTGTACATCAGAGCAATATTTCATCGCTTCTAGAAATAGTTGGGGTTTATATTGAGGTGCCTATTTTTCCTACTTAGATGTTACCTTATTTCAAAGGATTGAGAGAAAATGTTGCTTTCAAGGATTAACTAATAAAATCTATGCAATAATATAAGGGTGAAAAATGCTCTTCCTCTCTATGGTAGGGAACATATTTTTTTTAATATCTTCAATCAATTAGAGTATGTTTCTTCACTCATTTTAGATTTAGAAATTTTTAAGGCATTCTTAGAAGGTCTAACTAAAGTCATTTAGAATTTATTTTTTTCAAGAAAGAAAGATAAACTTAAATTGGTCTAGGTTGCGTGGAGGCATTGTTCTTGCCCACTAAAAGAAGGGGTCTTAACTTGTAGGGCCTTAACCTCTTTAATGAGATCATGCTAAAAAAATTCATTTGGTAGGTTATAATAAAGAACTCGAGCATGTTGCTTTATTTACATATATGGTACTTGGATAAGGAGGAAGCTCCATAGAGTTATTATATTTATACTTCCTTCTGGCTTGGTTTAAGACCTCATTATTTGACCTTATTAAAATAATCTATATGGTTAGTTGGAAAAGATTATTTAGTACTATTTTGGATGGATAATTGTCTTGGCACTACTCTAATTGAAAAAAATGAACAACCCCTAGTGGATCCGCCAATGCATTTATGATTGGTGATTATTTACAGGTGGATGGATGGCATCTACCATAGTCTTTTGCAGACTTCTATCTTGATATTGCCTTGAAGATTTGCTCGATAGTTATGAGGGCATGTATAAACCCCAAATTTGGACATACTAAGTTGGATCATGAGGATCGTATGCTTTACTATGTGTGGTTAGGGAACTTAAGAATCAGGGTGGGGATATCTGAACGCTTTCATACGATCCTCATGGTCCAACTTACAATAGTGTGCTATATAATCAAATTTTCCATTAATTTCCAAGCAAAGAATAAAGGACATTATTTCCCTTCCAGATGCTCTTTATGTGGTTTACCAAAAAAAAACTATCTTACCTTTTTTGAGTTTTAATTTTGTAAGTGCACTCTAGGATCCCTTATGCTCATTTTTCATATAGATTCTTTCATCATTGATTTATGAATTGTCACATTGACAACTACCTTTGGGTCACAACTTGGTAACTTATGGAAAGTAGGGATTTTTTAGCCATCTAGGTGATATGAATATCCATAAACTATTATCATTTTAAGGATAGACAAATGACTCTAAGCTTTGCATTTTCCACATTTGACAATTCATTTATAAGGAAGGACTATCACAGCACATATCTACTCAAAAAATAGTAGATGATCTCTAAGTACTCCATTGTTTATATATATATGGCATCCCACTATGAGCTCCAAGAATTGTAGAGGTTATTTGAAGGGCGCCACCTTAGAGATGGATAAAAGCTAATACAAAAAATGTTGCATTTTGATCACGAGGATTATCTAATTGTGCATACACTACTATAAAAGTGGTCATTTAATTCGAGATTTAAAGTCGTTTTTTTGGTGAAAATTGACTTATAATGAATTTAAAGTCAGTTTGCTAAAAAACAGATGCTATACAAGTATTTCATAGCGCCGATTGACATGTTAAACTGACGCTACACGTAGGACGTAGCAATGGTTCTATGTGTCAACTGATGCTACACACATGGATAGCGTTAGTTGACACATAAAACCGATGCTACGTCCCACTTGTAGCATCGGTTCAACACGTCAACCGATTCTACGCATAGAACTCATGCTATGTCCTATGTGTAACGTCGATTTAACATGTCAATCGAAGCTATGAACTATGTGGATAGCATCAATTGACACGTACAACCGACGCTACACACGTGGATATTTCCTTTTCTCTTATTTCTTCCCCAAACAGAAACTATTCTAAGTGCTGCATAACTCTCAAAAACCCAAAACCTCCTCAACTTCTCCTCCACTCTTTCTCATTTTATGGCCACCTACGACCACCAATTCCAGTGCCAGTTAGTGGATTTTCTTCCTCTCTAACTTATCTTCTCAATTCCCTTATTTTTTTGAGAAAAATACTCAAAACATTTATACTCATTTCTTACTTACAAAACACCATTTTTTCTTCATTTCCTTCATTTTGTCACTTCATTTACTCTTGTAAATATTTCTATTAATCCTACGCACTTATTATTCATTTTTTTTTGTATATTATGTGTTATTATTTATGTGTATAATTTTTTGTATTATATATGTAGGTTTTGTATTATAATATCAAGAGAAGAATATGATGGTCTTGAATAACATAGGAAAACACCATGGTAATTTATTTGTTATTAATTAATATTTAATTTTTCAATTATTTGTATTATTTAAACTATTTGTTAAACATATTTTAGTTTTTTTATGCTATTATGTAGTGATCAAATATAGGTTTTAATTTGAGTATAATAGAAAATGAGTAAATTTTGTAAAAAAAAAATTTTAAGTCAGTTCATGTGTTGAATAGACTTTAAACATAAAGTCGGTTCACACATTGAACCAACTTTCCATTTTTAAGTTATCATATTTATATTCGGTTCACCGAACTGACTTTAAAAGTCATTTTTGGCGTGGTGATATGCTTTTCTAACTTCAAGATCCTATGTTAAGGGATGTTCCTGCATCTCACTTGGGGTCTTATATGCTTTAGAACTCATTAAGGTCATTTATACTATGATGAATGCTACTACCTTGGTGTGGTAGAAACTTTGGTTGGGGTTAAGACTTTATTTATAGTGTCACTCTTTGTTGGACTCGATTGCTTTCGGTACCATGAATATGGTATTTTGCTTGGCTTGACTGGTTAGAGGACATTGTGTGCATAAAGCTCCATTATTCCACATTTATAGGGAGGAAAATGTTGTAACTAATAGTATAGCCTGTAGGGCTTTTAGTATTTGTATTGTGACTTAGTTGTGTGATGTCCTACGATTAGCTAGCACATTCATTTTTTCGGATGCTAACAACAAGCATAATTGTAGATTTTCTAAGAACTGATTTATATATCTTTTTTCTCTATTTAATAATATTTGTAGTTCAATGGATTGATAATGAGGGTGCTACAAAGATGCCAACCTAATTGGGATGTTTCAATGCATACACTCAGAGATGTCACCTACAACCTTTCATTTAAAAAGAAAGCAAACATAAATTATATATTTAAGAATCAAATTTATATGTATATACTACTAAATGATGGCTAAATATCTATTATTATTTTTTATATATTTTTATTATTTTTTTATAAAAAATTTTAAATTCATCCTTGAGAAAAGAATGTTAAAATTTATTTTTTGTTCTCTAGCGTTGCTTTTGATGCTAAACTCTTCCCAAAGCTCACCAGCCTACCACTAGTGCCTCATTTTCTACAAATATCAAATTGGGCTTCTTTGTCCTTTTTACTTCTCTTCGAGTCTTTCTATTTTTCTTGTTTAATTTGGGATATTAACTATGTCTAATGTTTTAAAGATTTATTCTTACAATTGATACCATGGTGAAAGGGTGTAACTAAGATTTAAAATATCGATCAAAATATCTAAACTTAAATTTTACGAAAATGTTGAATATATTATCGCTTTTGATGAAAACTTTAGAAAAAATTCAAAAATATTTATGAAATTTTATATAAAACTTCAAAAAGCATCAAAACTATCAATAATTTATACTTGAAAGTAATTTTCTTGTTTAATAAATATATATATATATATATATATATATATATATATATATATGGTGTTTTATTTTGTTTAATAAGTCAATTAATTAATTAAAAAATTAAAAAAGAAGTTAAAATGTCATGTAATTATTTATATTATAATTTTAATAATATTATAAATGGATAAAAATAGATGATACATATTCTAATTTAAATTATAAAAAAAACTATAAGCACAAATAGTAAAATACAAGTTGTGACGAGGTAGAAATTAAAAACATATATATACAAAAAGAAGTATAAAATATTTCCTTAAACTCAAAATAATCTTTTGATTAAATATTAAAAAAACTATAAATAATAATTTTAAAGGCAATTTATTTTAAAAAGAAAAAATAATTATTTTAATAAGAAACGATATTTTATGGACATTTTATTGATAATGTCACGTCAACACCTATAATATCTACTATGTTTTGACCAAAAAAAGATTTTTTGATATTGTTTTGACATAGACATTTTAGTGAAATTCTCGATATTTTTGCAGTATTTTTGCCAAAGGAGATGAAGATCTAATAACCATATTTTTGACCTATAATTTACTATATTTTAAGCATTAATTTTATGTTTTATTTAAGAATTATGTTGCTTTGGAAAGTATTTTCATGTTTTGAAGGTTAATGTACTTTCGAAAGAATCTTGGACTAAAACAAGCAAAAATAGTCAAAATGGGGTGAGAAATGGAAACTTTGACAAGTTGAAATGAATCAGAATATCAAAAATCATAAAATTAGTGTACGTCGTATACAGATAAAAGCATGTCGTGGTGAGAGACTCTTGGGTGTCATATAAGAATCAGGTTGAATTTGTATGCAGTGGCCAAAAAAGTCATGTCGTAGCATAAAGGTCTCGGGTGGCATTTGGTGACTCAAGGATTTCAATGTACATTTAGGCATAAAACAATGCATGTTGTGGTGCAATAGTCTTGAGTTACATTGGTGGATCTGATATTTTTATCCTCACACGATACATAAAAATACGTGGTGTAGCTTACGTGCTTTAAATATGTTCTAAAATCTTTCTAAAATTCAACTAGCCACAATAGCTAAATTTAGCATTTCATGACACATAATTTAGAAAGAACTCTCTTATTTGTGAAGTTTTTTGGGATTTGAAGAAAGGACCAATTAATTCAAGGATTTAGAGACACTTAATCAAAAGGTGACATTTTAATTATCAGATCATATTTCTCTCTATAATATGATTATGTCTTTTGGAATTGAATTGATTTTAATTAATTTAATAATGAGAGGTTAAATTTTGTATATGGGTTATTAGTTTTGCGTCCATGAGTAGAAGAACAATTTTATGATTTTATTTAATTAAAATTGGTTTATTTATTGTTCATAGATTTTCATACCTTTAATTATTAATTAATAATAGATCAAATCATGATTTATGATTAAGGAGATTATTTTAGAATTAAGTATTAGACATAAGACGCACCCCTCCTCCGTTTTAAGTCACAGGTTTAAATCACACAAAAAAGTATTGTTTGTTAACTTAAGAAGTTATTGGTTAACTTAAAATTGTAGGGGTTCATTATGATCATTGATAGTTCTCTTATTTAAAAAGAAGAAGCCAATAATTCTAATTTTTGGAGTTATATTATGAAAATAATTTAATTTATTCTTTTTCATCCATATTAATTTGGCTATAATTCATTTGTTTTATTTCAGTTATTTAATTATTTTATTGTTTACAATTTTTCTCCCAACTGATAGCTGTTAGAATGTCTAGACTCTTTGTTTAGATAATTAAGAAAATAATTAATATTTTAAAGCACTTGCCAATTCCTTTGGAGACCAACCTCGAATAATTTTATCATTAGTATATTAGTGATTCTTGCATTTAGCAATTAAATATATCAATATCGAAGTGTCTAAAATTTCAACAATGTTAACAATATCGATATTATCAAATATTTTTCATCATTGGTTCGAAATCAAACACATCCCAAAAATTAATTTAATTATGTTTTTGTATTTTTCTTTTTCATTGGTAGAAGCTTTCTTTTTCTAATCTCTATATATAGGTTTCTAACATAAATGGGCTTTTATCAAAATAAACCAACTTTAGATTTAAAATCTAACTGGTTTTATTATGTAAGACTTTACAAATTTTTATTGGATCTTGTAAGGTTTACAAATTTCTTTTTGAATTTCTATTAAACATGTTAACTTTATGGCTCTAATATCAAATTGAGGTTATTTGTTTTGTAACATTAGTTGTTACTTCTTACATATTATTACTTAAAGACAAAGATTTGTGTTCTATATCAAAAGATTGTCTTATTTTTATAATTTTCTTATGTTTATGTTCATAGATAGTTGTGACGAGTTTCTTTGAATCCATATTCTTATTTATCAATTTTATAAATGTTATAAATAAATATTTAATCATACAAGATCCTTAATTGACCTAGAGTTATAATTATCATACTTTTATTTAATGGGTTATGGTCTTTTCTTCCGTTGTTCGTCTTCTTTTATTACATCTGATATGCCTTAGCTTCTTAAACTTTAATATAGTAATGATGAAGCCTATGCATCCATACAAAATACGATGTCCAAATTAGATTTACTAGAAAATAATAAAAAGAATGACTACACTTTATTTTATTCATAATATTAATAGTTATTATAATTCTAAAAGCCAACCAGAAACCTTGAAGAGATTTTTAATCGCTCATAGTTTCTAGATACATAGTTGCTAGATGAATAATTTTTAAAGTATAGAGGTTTCTATTGTTGAAGTTATGTCCAACTAATAAAAATAAGAGTTCTTTTTATAGAAAAAGGAATCCTTGTATACAATGGTTGAAAATCACTTTTTTACCTCTACTTTAATAATTCATATAACTTTCATCTTTTGGCGTTTTAATTTATTCTTGGCATGATTTGCATACTAAAGATGTAGGTTCTACATTTTTATTCCTCTTTGTCATTATCTACAGACATTCCTTTGATGACGTAGATGATAATGCATCTTTATCTTTTGATCTCTAATGCAGTAAATCTATTTGTGATTCTTATTACTTTTCTTGGCTTAAAAACAAAATATTTTTTTTGTTTCTTGACAAATTTTTAGATTACTACTATTGAATTTGTTTAAAACTTACTGATTTTCTCATCATCTTTTTAAATTAGAGCTATATTGTTATGAGAAGTGATTATAACTTTATTAGTCAAGTAAATTACCTTGACTTTCGAAGAATTATCATTTTTTCTGAGTTCATAATAAATTTGACTTAACATTTATCCTCTTAGAGTGTAGAATTCATCAGTATGGAATTCTTTCTCTAGAAGCACCCTTAATTTTGATACTTCTCTATTAGTGTTAGAAATCCCTAATTTAATAAAATGGTAGGAACTGACACAACATTCCTCGTTCCATTCCTTAAGTGAAAAAAAGCTGATATGGATAGGCATGTCACTTACTTTGATCTTCTTTGTGAAGTTTTTTATAGCCTTCTTGAAATTTTTAGGAAAATAATTTAATTCATTTAAATTAATTCTTATATATAGGTTTTCAATTAAACCTCTATGAAAAGCTTTATAGACAATAATTGGATCAACTTCTTTAAGAATATTAAATTTACTTGTATGAAAACTCTTTTTCTATGGTGTAAAATTTCATATCTTTGATATATTTTTGAGTAAATTTTCTAGTTAATTTATATTTTTGTGTTGATCTCACAACATTGTTTTTTGTTGTTACATAAAAGTTGGGTTTGATACAGTAAATTTTATTATTATTTTTGACACATAAATGGTTCACTATCTAGTATTATTAAACTTATTTTATCTAAATATTATATAAATGGTTGATGTAAGTTTAGAAAATTATTTCTTATTAATAAATCAATTCTTCTTTCTTCTTTATATATAGTAGGAATATGAAATTTCTCTCTTCCTCGTTGCAGATTCAACACCTACATTTCTTTTTTTTTTAATAGGCAATATTTTTTGTTTTTTGGTGGCTTATATTTTTTTTTCTCATAAAATACCTTTTTCTATAAGGTTATTTGTTATACATTCTCATATATTTTTCAAAGTCTTGTTTTCTAAATTTATATCTTTTGAATGTTTTTTTTTATATTTTTATACTTTTTCTTGTATAATTTTATGTTATATCCATATTTTTTGATATTCTAAAATCTCTTGTATCAGAGCAAATTTTATTATTTTATCTTATTTGTATAATATTCTTGTCTTTCTTGACATTTAATGATTATCTAATGATTATTTAATTTTTAAGACTTCTTATTCTTCCTTCTAAAGTATTTGATATAGTTTTTCCATTTCTTTTATTATATCATTCTGTTTTAACTTTATGTAATGTTAGAGATAATTAGTTTTTTTTTTAAAATATCCTTATAGGTTTCTTGTATGGAAGGTAATAATTTATAATGATAAATTTCGTATTTACAAATAAAGAAATTTATATAACACACCTCACTTTAGAATTTACTTTTATGCAAATTTTGTACAATTATTTTAAAACTTGCTTAAATTATCATTTTTTATTGAAATAATTTTCAATCATGAAACTATGGTAACCATACGTGTTACAGAGGTCAAAACTATTATTTAAAAAATTTATTTTTATAACAAAAATAATAATTATCTTTACAAATAAGTAGAATTTTATTACGTATGGTTTAATATATAATTGTCAAATTAAATACATGATGAGTTTACTTATATATCTAGCATAATAGAACTTACATAACTTACAAAATCAAATTCAGAACAAAAATATCTAAAAAATGATTATTCTAACTAAATCATATTTATTATTAAATTTCAAACCATTATTATTTAAAATTATCATAATATATAAATTTTAGCATTAAAATGAATAGGGAGGAAAGGAAAAATAATTAAATAAATGTAGAAACTACTTTCTCTAACTCAAAATTCAAAAGATATGAAAGTCGTTGCAAAAACTTTTTTTTCCACAAGAAATGTAACTTAAGAATAACTATAGGAAATTTGACAATAAAAATAAAAATAAAAATGTAATTTTTTTAATACTAATATTGCACAACTCATATAACTTGGGATTGACATTGACCTTGTATTTGTATTTATATATCTCACAACGAAGTTTTGGTGTCATTGAAATGTAATAAAAAAATTTAAAAGTATATAAATAATGCATATGAAAAATAGTTTGGTTATTTGATTTATTTTAAATGAAAAATCAATACAGTCAGGATATTTTTATCTTTGATGAAATGTTACAGTTATAAATAGACATCTAGATTAAATTGACACATCTTTAACACCAGCTGTTAATTAAATGTATTATTAAATATAATATATATATATAAATTAAGCAGACAAAACTTATAATTAAATTTCCTATTAATATACGAATAAATAAATCAAAACCGACCAACATTAATTGATTTTTGAATTTGTCTAACCGAACTAAATCCATAATTTTGGTTTGGATAATTTCAGCTCAATTGATTTTATTAGTATGTTGGTTTTTATGTGCATTTCTTAATTATTTCATTCCAAAAAAAATCTATTTAGCAAATAAAGGTTAAATAAAATAACTTTATTTTTTAAAAGAATAAAGTAACATTATGTAAAATTGGGTGTTTGTGGAAATTTTAAAACTTAGAGTAATGAAGTAACTATGTGATTATTTATTAAATACTATTTATGTAATAATATATAGATTATTGTATGTAATGTTTATATATTTTTAGAATAATTTTTTTTTAATATTAGAATAAAATTTTATTTTAAATATTAAAATATTAAACAAAAATTAAAACTATTCTAACATTTATATTTTTTACTCTAAAAATAGCGAGTTTCTTTTTATTAAATATATGTACTCATCTAACTTTAAAAAGATTTAAAAAGTACAAAAATAGAAAGCAGGTAAAGCCACGAATCTATTAAATTCGCGTTCACACTTGGATCGTTTGCACACGGCGATTTTAATTTAAGTACTTTGTCTGCTTAAGCTAGGATGCGGTGGAAGTTGTAAGTATTTGTCTGTATAAATTATTTATTATTTTTAAAATATTATTTATATTAATAAAATTTAAATTTACTATAATTTTTTAAAAATAAAATATAAAAATATAACAATTTAATTAGTGATAATATATTTTAAGAATAATAAATAACCTTTTATTTGTGTTTATGTTTTTCACTTTAAATTTACATATTTTTTTTAATTTTATAAAAAATAAATTATTTTGTTAATTTAATAACTTATAATAAGAAAAAAAAATTCAATTTTGTATATATTAATATAAAATAATTAATTTAAATTTAAAAAAATAATTAATATGATGTTGAATTTAGTTGGCAAAATTGCCATCTCTGCACTCCACAATTTAAAGTCTACGTTCTGGCCAAAATATATAGAATTTGGAGATCATAAGTCAGGCTTTTCATTATGAGTTTTGACTTTGTTAGCCACTTTTCTTAAAAATTTCCTTTAAAAACTAAATTTTTTTCCTATAAAAATAATAATTTTTTAATATTTAATTAATATATTTAATTTAATTCTTATTATTTTTAGTGTTATAATTATGTAGTTAAATCTTTATAATTTAATTTAAAAAATATTTAATTAAAAAATATTCAATATAAAATATTTATGTTAAATTTTTTAGTTAATTTTTTTTTAAAATTTAATATTTTTATGATTATAATTCGTAATAAGTGTTAAATACATTATTTTTGATATATATTTTTTTCTTTATTTAATATTTCTAGTCTAGAAAATGTGACACGTTTAACTTATCAATTTATCATAAACAAATCGTATTGGTATGATTATTTGAAGGAAAAAAAATCATATTGGTATATAATTTATGACAGATGTGACAAAGAAAGAAAGAAAAAAAAACTTAGGCCAACCCAATTTCCCAAATTCCAATGTGTATCAGGCCTGTTTTGTGTTCACACGTATAATCATACATTTCAAAGCCAACATTTTCCAACCCCATCCCAATCTTCCTCTATTTTGTTTGAGCTCCTTGACTTGTTTTGGTAGTTCAGGAATCCTCTTTCTCTAATCTTGAAACACATCTTTGAACAAATGACCGAAAATGGAAACCCCAAGAAACGGCAGAGAAAGGATGTAAATGAAAAAGATGATGATCCACCAAACGAAGAAGACAAGAAGAATGGTTTAAAGGGTATTCTTACTTCCTTATTATTGTTAGACGAGCAGGAAAAGTATGAACAACGAGAACTTGAAAGAGTATCAGAAAACGACAAGTCGATGTTCGATGAAAATCATAAGAAAACAACCCAAGCCATGTTGTACTATTCCTCCAATTTTGATGATCAAAACAGCTTTGAGGTAGATGAATCAGAGAGAATGAAGAGAAAAAAGTCGAGGGTTGTGGCTGATTCAGTTGCTTTAGCTATAGCTTCTGATGGGTTAGAAAAAATCAAATCTAGTGGTGGTGGGGGGTCGGTGGGTCAGCAAAGGAGGTTGTGGGTAAAAGTAAGATCTAAAGCTTGGTGGGATGAGTGTAATAGACCTGATTATCCAGAAGAGGACTTCAAGAAAGCTTTTAGAATGGGAAGGGAAACATTTGATTTGTTATGTGAGGAGCTAAGTTCAGTTATAGCTAAAGAAGATACCACTCTTAGGAATGCTATTCCTGTGAGACAAAGAGTAGCTGTTTGCTTGTGGAGATTGGCTACAGGTGACCCTCTTCGCGTAGTTTCAAAACGTTTTGGTTTAGGTATATCTACTTGTCATAAATTAGTTCTTGAGGTTTGTTCTGCTATAAGAACTGTGTTAATGCCTAAGTACTTGCAATGGCCTGAAAATGGTGATTTGAGAAAGATAAAAGCAGAGTTTGAAACAATTTCTGGGATTCCTAATGTTGTTGGATCTATGTATACAACTCATATTCCTATTATAGCTCCTAAGATTAGTGTAGCTGCTTATTTTAATAAGTTGCATACAGAAAGAAATCAGAAGACTTCATATTCAATTACAGTTCAAGGTGTTGTTAATCCTAAAGGAGTGTTTACTGATGTGTGTATTGGTTGGCCTGGTTCAATGCCCGATGACCAAGTACTTGAGAAGTCTGCTTTGTATCAAAGGGCTAATGGTGGTTTATTGAAGGGAGTTTGGATTGTTGGGGGTTCAGGGTACCCTTTACTTGATTGGGTTTTGGTGCCTTATACTCAACAACATCTTACTTGGACTCAACATGCTTTCAATGAAAAAATTGGGGATATTCAAAAGATTTCTAAAGATGCATTCGCTAGATTGAAAGGGAGGTGGTGTTGTTTGAAAAAGAGAACTGAAGTGAAACTTCAAGACTTGCCGGTGATGCTTGGGGCTTGTTGTGTTTTACATAATATTTGTGAATTGAGAAATGAAGAAATGGACCAGCAACTTAGTTTTGAGCTCGTTGATGATGAGATGGTTCCAGAGTCTGCTTTGAGATCTTCAAGTTCAAACAAGGCAAGGGATGCTATTGCCCATAATCTCTTACACCATGGCCTTGCAGGCACTGCTTTTCTTTAGTGGGTCTGTAGTTTCAATTTTATTTGTTTTCTGGTATTATCATTCTCTTCCTCATTTGTCATGGGGACACTCTCTGCCCCTTCTAATGAATTGTTGAGTTTAGTCTTTACATGTAAGTTATAGTATTTGAAGATCACAGGAATACTTTGTAAACTAGGCTTCTTTATCCCATTTACCAGATGAGAAATTTAGCACCCTTTTGCTCAAACTTATTTGCAAGCAACATCAATAAAGTTTATGAAAGACTGAATTTGTATAACATGCTGTTCTTCGTGGTTTTTGGTACAATTAAGTTTGTGAAAGGTTGAATTTGGTTAGCATTTGAACAATAACGTTTAATGTTTATTAATTAATGTTGAAATGTGTATATAAGTTATACTTTTCCTTATAATGATTGCTAGCTTATGGTAGTTACAATGGTGATCACTTGTAGACAATAATAGTTTGAATACTCTTATCAATATAAATATCCTATTTTGTAATTCATTAATCAATTAATTCAATTCAATTTTTTACAGTTCATTTATTTGTTTTGCATGGTATCATAACAAGTAAATATTTTTGGTTTTGCTTCCGCGATCTTTCTGTTATTTTTGTTTCTTTTAGCTTGCTTCTCCAATTGTTTTTTGCGACATTCATCGAGCTTTCATCAATGGCAATCAATATTGATAAAGATCTATCTGACAGTTAAACTTACGATGGTTCTGGTGTTGCAAGTCCTCTAGCTAATCTAAGCTTCACAATCAAGTTACATAGTACAAGTTTTTTGGTTTGGAGGAAGCGTATTGTCACGTCCCGCTCAAAATGCCCTGTAAAATCCAAATAAATGGTGCTTGACTAAAGGGATCTAGACTTTTCTACATAGGAAGTTCTAGAGTTGCCTAGAGATGTCTAGAAAGAGTTAGAGTTGGATTGACTCAACTCAAGCTTTGAAGACCCTAGAATGTTCTAGAGCACGCTGGAGGGTGCTAAAATTGGTTGAAATATTTTAGAACGTGTGGGATGGTTCATGAAGGATGTAGAAGTCGTTGGAAGTTTACGGAACATCCTGGAACGTGCATGAAGGAGCTAGACAAACCTAGAAGACTCTAGAGTTGATTAGAAGGTCCTAGAACCTTGTGGCATATTGTACATAAAACTTGAACACTCTTGTATATTCTAGAACTAGAAGGATCTAGAAAGATTCGACATAGTCTTAAGCTTGATGTCACACTATAAATAGACCTATTGGTCTTCATTTGTATTCATCCTTGGAAATCCTTAGGAATTCTTAGCATCTTGTAAGATAAACTCTCTCTAGAGCAATACAAAACATTCTTTACAGACTCTCTTTCTAGTCTCTTTGGAGTTTCATTCAGATTCAAAGGCAGGCTTAGTGCAACGGATGGTGCCAAGTGTCGCACGATTGCTACTTGAAAAATAAGGTCGTGACAGTTGGTATCAGAGCTTTCGGTTGAATCATTTCTACCTTTGGCATAATGAAGAACGATGCTCCATCTACACCAAGCGTCGATGTTCCACCTATGGAACGTTGGTGTGAGGAAGTTCGGAAACCATCAAAGGAATCTCGAGCCAAGTCGAAAAACATGCTTTCTAGCTTAGAAGCATGAGTTGGGAGTACCACTATTACAAAATGGGGCATTAAAGTCGGTTAAAAACCGACTTTAAACTAATTTAAAGTCGGTTCACGCGGTGAACCGACTTTAATTTTTTTTTTAAATTTATTCATTTTCAACCTGTATTCGAGCAGAAAAAAACCAAAATCAGTTTAGCAAATAGTTCAAATAATACAAATATTTGAAAAATAAAATATTAATTAATAACAGAAAAATTACCATGGTTTTGTTCTATTTTATTCAAGATCGTCATATTCTTCTCCTTATGTTATAATACAAACCTACATATATAATACAAATATCTATACACATAATAACAGAAAAAATATGAATAATAGGGGATCTAAAAGATTAGTTAGAGAGGAAGAAAACTCACTAACCGATGTTGGAAATGGTAGTCGTAGGTGGCCGGAAAATGAGAAAGAGTGGAGGAGAAGTGGAGGAGGAGGTTTTCGGTTTTTTAGAGTTCTGCAACGCTGAAAATAATTTCTGTCTGGGAAGAAAGAAGAGAAAAGATTTATCCACGTGTGTAGCGCCGGTTGACGTGTCGAACCAATGCTATGTTACGTGGATAACGTCGGTTCCAGGTGTCAACCGACGCTATGCTACGTGGATAGCGTCGGTTCTAGGTGTCAACCGACGCTACGCTATCCACGTAGCGTAGCGTCGGTTAACACCTAGAACCGACGCTACGTCCACGCATAACGTCGGTTCGACACATCAACCGACGTTACGTCCTACGTGGATAACGTCGGTTCTATACCGAACCGACTTTAAACCAATTTAAAGTCGATTTTTTTCCAAAAACCGACTTTACGTATCGACTTAAATACCCATTTTTGTAGTAGTGTACGCAGGATAGCTTAGGGGAGCTGTTCAGTCGGGTGGACAACTTAGAGGAACGTTGCAATGGCTTGGAGGCCGAGGATGTGGAGATCCATGCAGCGGTTAAGATGTCCCTCAACGAGCTAGATGGTGGGTTAAGGCAAGAGATTGAAGGGTTGAAGGCCGAACTTGCCAAGGTAAGAGATCTTGTCCAAAGAGAAGTTGCTAATGTCTTGCTTAGAGTTGAGGACATGGGTGGTGATCTAGCTCTATGTAAGCAGGCAATGGCCACGGGAACTAGCACACCCATTGTCATTGAAGCTAAGAGGGTGGATGTTCCCAAGCCTAAGACCTTCATTGGTATTAGGAATGCTAGGGAAGTTGAGAACTTCCTATAGGGGCTGGAACAATACTTTGAGGCTACTGGCATAACAGACCATGCCAAAAAGATCCGAACTCCAGCCATGTATTTTTTTGACACTGCGATGTTGTGGTGGAGACGGAGGCATGGTGATGTGCAACGAGGGGTTTGCACAATTGATACCTTTGAAGATTTCAAAAGGGAGTTCAAAATGCAATTTTCCCCCGTAAATGCTAAAGAGGAGGCAAGAGGCCGACTGCGACGGTTAAAGCAGACAGGTCTTCATTTGTATTCATCCTTGGAAATCCTTAGGAATTCTTAGCATCTTGTAAGATAAACTCTCTCTACAGCAATACAAAACATTCTTTACAAACTCTCTTTCTAGTCTCTTTGGAGTTTCATTCAGTTTCAAAGGCAGGCTTAGTGCAACGGACGGTGCTAAGTACCGCACGATCGCTACTTGAAAAATAAGGTCGTGAAAATATGCTCTCAATCATAAACGTCTATGGCTTGGAGGATTATATAGATATATGTGTATCACCTCCTCGTTATCTTGTTGATTTAAATGAATTTTGTGTTTGTACAATGGAATTGATATAATGGACTTGTTAAAAATTAGATCTACAGTTCATTAAGTCCAAGCATGAGCTTTCATATGGTTAATGTTAGCATTGATAACTGTATTTTATATAGTTATTTTCATCTATTTTATTAATTATAATTGCTATGTTCTTCATATTTTTTGTTAATTTTAGTTAAATAAATCAATATTTACCTTTTATGTGTTAAGAAATACATTTTTAATAAAATTAAATAATTTAAATCGAAACCGTACTTAATTGCAAATTTATGTCCACAAATATAATTTCAAATAAAAGAGTTCTTAATTACAATTTATAAAAGTCAAAAATATAATTTAAATTAAAATCGGGCTTAATTTTAATTATTAAAAGTTTAAAAATTTAATTTAAATTAGAAAAGGACTTAACTATAATTAAAGAAAGTTTAAAATGCAAATTTGAATTAAATCTATGGGTCAAAATGCAATTAATTAAAGCTTAATTTTCGCGCAGGAGAGAAGAAGTCCACGCGCCATCTTCCACGCGCCATCTTCCACGCGCGCAACGTGGACCATCAGATCAGAGAAGAAACGGCTAGGATGCACGCGTGTCTTTCAAACCCGACCAAAGTGAATGGGTGCAGGTTTCTCGTTCACACCGCTCGGTGCACCGAGTGGGGCCCACCTGCCGTGTAGGCCGGCGTGCAAGGTGGACATGTCTGTTACACGGCTACCAAAAGATGTGCTTCCATGCGACGCGATCAACATAATCTTCATGCGCTTATCCATCCAAGCAATGATACAATGCCATGTGTCTCCAATATTTCTGCAACGAACGAAAAGCATACATGTGGCACGTGTTGGGTAAACCAAAAGCACGAAATCAACGCACGTTTCCAAGTGCACCGTTGTCTGCCACTTGTCCTACTCGCCATGATTTCGTGTGGGGACATCACGTGCAATCATTTCCCTCTCCCAATGAAATGTTGCCACGTGTCCGTATTAATCATTGCAGCGAATCAAATATTGACATGTGGCATGTAGTTTGAATTAAAAAAAATCAGAAACGACGCCCTTTACTTTGTCTCTCATGCGTAGATTAAAATACAAATTTCGATATCGAATATCATAGGCGTTTTTTATTTTCGGTACAAATTTTTTTTACGCGTTTCTTAAAAAATGTAATATTTTAGATGTATTTTTTTAGTTATAAATAAGGGATATTATGATAGAGTAGAAAGTTTTTTTTGGGAGTTTTGAGTTTGAGATTTTTAATAGTATTCGGGGGTGGACTTTGGAACATGCAGAAGTCATTTTTGGCTTCTGTTTTGTTCTACGTGTGCCAAATATTTACGATCTAAAATGATTTAATTTTTCTTTGTTCTTCATCTCATTTTTCCTTAAACTGCTGTAATTTTAATTTAATTTTATGAAGTAATTTAATTTTTCTAGGGTTGCGTTTTATCTAAATTTATGAAGCTTGGATTTATTTATTTTTGAAAGATTTATAAGGCATTTAATTTGTTTATTCTATTTGTTCTTAATGCTTTTGATTATTTACGAATTTTATCAAATGATCTATGACACTTAAATAAACTTGGAAGAGATATTTTTGTGTATATTGCTCGTGTTTAGGGTAACATGTATGATTAAAGGAAAGAAACTTTCTTTATTGTATGTGCAATTATTGGAAAACTTTGAACGTAATGAATCTTGGTGAATTTAATTCTCATAGGAATATAGTGAATTAATTTAGCGAGGTATGTATATATTGAGCTCAGAAGAGATGTATGGATAAAATTTGAATTTTTTCGTTGACAAATTAAATGTACTATAAAAATATAAATCAAGAGAAAATAATATGATTTGAGTTGATTAATTTGGTGAAAAACTGCAATCCTAGATTTCTTTTATTTTGTTATTAAACTCTTTTCTTAAACTTTTTACAAATCAACGATCGTTTTGGATAAAATTAGAGAGAGATAATTTTAGTACTCAACAAATTGTAGTAACAAATCTTCGTGGGAATGATAAATTACTTATCAAATATTATTACTTGTGACCGTGTATGCTTGCACGTTTTATGCTCTCCAAAAGATACAACAAGCATAGTTGTTGAAATGTGGCGCAAATTAGAGAATGTCTTCTCTTCATCCTGTGGAGCTAAGTTGATGGATTTTAAGGCTTCCATTGCAAACTTTCAAGAAAGAAGATCTTTTATTGAGGATTATCCTAAAATGGTAGCAAATTATTTGGCTATCGTTGGTCACTTGATGTCTAATTATGACTTGATATACTATGTATTTATTGGTCTTGATTCCAATTAAAATTCTTTTATTTTGGGTGTAACTCGGCTATCGTTGGTTACTTGATGTCTGATTATGACTTGGTATACTATGTATTTATTGGTCTTGATTCCAATTAAAATTCTTTTATTTTGGGTGTAACTCTGCATTTCAACCATCTTTATTTTGATGAATTATATTCATTTTCTTATAGATGAGAGGATCTAATCATCAATTTGGAAATTACATGTTTCATACAAATATTGTTAGATTTGGAGGAATGAATATCAAATATGCAAATCCTAAAAGCTCACAGGCTAAGAATTATCCTAACAACAATTCTTCTAATTCTGGTAGCTCTAACAAAAATAACTTGAATTCACAAGAATTATTTCTCATTAACGTGTAGGTTTTGGTTCTAATTCATCATATAATTCAGGCTTTATAGATAACAAAGGTAAGAAGTTTGTGAATAATAGTAGTGACTTTTATGGCAACAACAATGGAGGCTCTTATGGCATTCGTATTCAGTGTCAATTTTGCACTAAGTTTGAGCATATTGTAAATCAATGTTACCAATTGAGAGATATTTTTGGTTGAAGTATCAATTCTAGGGCTATGGTTATAGAAACTCAAAATAATTTAGGTAACAATTCTTATTCCACTTCTTTCTGGCTTCTTTTTTATAGTGTTTCTCATCATTTAACTAGTGATGGTGGCTTTTTGTAATACTCATTTTCATACTCTAGGACTAATAATGTCACAATGAGTAATGGATATTCTCTTTTAATTTCTAATTATGGTCAAGGAATTTTGTTAGTTTATGATTATCCTTTTAAACTTCCTACTATTTTTCATACACCACACATATCACATAATTTGTTATCAGTATAAGAATTATGTGCTAATAATGATACATTTGTTGAGTTTCATGTCTCTGATTTCTTTGTCAAAGATGTTCATATGAAGAAGGTCATATCTCAAGGAAAAGCTAATCAAGGTCTTTACACTCTTAGAGTACAATGCTACCAAATAACACTCCAAATGCTATTTGGCATGTTACTATTAAAACTCCTAATTTCTTATGGTATTCAAGACTTGCACATCCTTCAAGATATGTTTTGCTTTCTTTATCTAATGTTCTTGCTTTTCCTAAACTATTTTTTAATTTCAATAGTTTCTTGTGTGAAATTTGTCCTATACTAAGGCACATAAGTTTCCATTCAAGTCTCAACATCAACGAGCCTTAGTTCCTTTTGAAATCTTATATGTTTATCTAGTGATTGTTAACATTGGTGCTCTCTATTTTTTACTTGTTACTGATGATCATAGAAAATATCAATGGATTTTCTTTTTAAATGCCAAAAGTGATGCTAAATTTACATTTATGTCTTTCTTAGTACTATACTATCTGATTTATCATTGTACATCACATTACATACCCCCATACATTCTAACAAAATGGGACTATTGAGTGCATGCATAGAAGAATGGCTGATAAGGGACTTACTTTGTTGTTGCAAGCCTCCTTACCTACAAAATTTTAGATGTATACCTTTCATTCACCTGTTCATACTATTAATCATTTACCTTCCAAATCTCTCCAATTTCAAAGCCTGTATTAAATGCTTTATCATAAACAATCAGATTACAGTGCACTGTATATGTTAGGTACTCTTTCTTTTTCATGTTTGCATGATTACAACAAGCACATATTACTTCCTTGCTCTTATAAATGTTTGTTTCTATGTTATGCACCTAAGTAATTTGGTTACCTTGGTTTAGCCTTAGCTAGTAAATGAATGTATACTAGTAGGCATGCGACATTTCATAAGCACACGTTTTCCTTTCAAAGAATCTAAATGCTCTATTTCTTTTGATAACTCTACATCAAATCAATTTGTCTTGCTTACTCTACCTAGTTGTTGATGAGTGCTTAAAAAGTACTAAATATACCATGTTTTGATGTAATTTAATTAATAAAAAGGATTTGTATTTGCTTTATTCTATTATATTTTAGAAAAATCTATTTATTCAGATTAATAGGCATATTGTAGTGTTTTGTAGGTATTTTAATATATAAATATTAAAATAAAATAAATACTTGAAGCTTATCACACTTTTTGAAGCTTAAATGAATATCATTTATTTGATATTATCCAAAGTGTAGAAAATAGATAATGGAAAATAAAGAAAAAATAATTGTATGCCGCAGCACAAGAAGATTTGAACTAGTCAAAAACCTGGTTGCAATCTGATCGCACTACGACAAAAATACAAGTTTTTCTCGCATTCTTTCCTATAAATAGGACCTTCTGTATACCAAGAAAAGAAGCTTCCAACTTGCGTTTGCAACAACTTTCTTTCCCCCTTTTCGATATATTTTTATATTTTTATCTTTTAAAATTTATTTAGTTCTTCCTCCAATTTTGAGGAAGAAGATGTTTATATTTTTGTAGTTTCTAGTTTTTTATTCAACAAATTCTGAAGTGCAATTACTATAAGATTTTTCTCATTCTTAGAATTAACTCTTCAAAGTTCTGTAAGAATATTGTTAAGGTATTAATTATGTTCCTTTGTAGTCCATATATCTGTGTCATTCTTGATTTGTTTATGATCAATTATAACATGTCTCGATGATAGTGAATATGATATAATAATAACGTTGTTGTGCTTACAAAATATTGACCATGTAAAAACATTTCTTAAAATAAATTGATTTTATTTTTATTCAATTTTTTTATAAATAATATTATTTGAAGGAATACATTACTTTTAATAACAAACTTAATATGAGAGTTACAATTAAGCTTTAATTATCTGGACTTAATTTAGAGTAATACTATTTTATTTTAAATTTAATTATTTGGATATTTAGAGTGAAGCTTTATTTCAAAGGTTTGTTTATAAAGAATTATTATTGAAAAATGCATTGACAACATATTTTCTTAAATAGTTTTAAAAACTGAAAGTTATTTTTCAGATATTTAAATTCTTAAGTTTAATTTGGACATCTTGAATAAAGTCTAATTAATTGACTCCACCTGTGATTAGATGGTTTGCTATTTTCTTAGAAATAAAGCTAAAATTTAATACTTAATTAATAGGTCATGTCTAAGGATATTAGTTAATTAATATTATTTGGGCCCCGCCTAATGACACTTTCATACCAAAAATAGAAAATCAATTAATATCAATTTATATATTTAATAACCTAAATAATATGAGCAAACATAATTATTGAATTATTATATCCATTATTCTCCACTATTTATGAATGTATTAAATTGCATGAGTATTTGTTGAATTCTTGGATCATAGATTTCACAAGCTCCGCCTTTTATTGAAGCAATATACCTCTTCTGTTACCATATGTCTGGTGCAAATATATTCTTCTATATATGAAATGCAATGAAGAGTGTTTATTGTTCACTATTTGCAAAATTTGACTTATCTTCATATTCTTTGTTATTGTGCAACTTTGTGAAGCATTCAGATTGAAAGAGGCCAATCCTGTGAAATTTAAAGCACTCAATAATGAACTTATCAAAGTAGTGGTCTAGACCTTTATCTTGACCTTGAGAATGATCTTTAGATCTCCTTGAGAATGATCTTTATTTCTAAAACTCTGCAGTTGTTTTCTTCCATTTTTATATCCTCGGTATCCTTTTCCTCTTCCTCCTCTGCCTCCTCTTCCACAGTTTAGACCTCGGCCTCTTCCTCTTTAACATGAGATTCAAAAAAAAATTTCAATTCTTTCTCATAAATTGTAGTGTTTCTCTGGTTAAGCTTTTACTTATATACTAACAAAAAACTCTAAAGCTCATCAATGGAAAGGTCAACATCATTGGATTCCTCAATTGAGCAAGCAAAGTAGTCAAACTTTCATGCCATTGATCGAAGAATTTTCTCAACTAAGATGACATCAACCATTGTATCACCATGTAGCCTCATCTTATTTGCAATTTCCATTGTTCTTGAGAAATACTTATTCACTAACTTTCCCTACTTCATTTGGAGAATACTCTCTATTGCCCTCTTCTGTAACATCATCCTCATAGACATCACTGTATGATGACTGGCTCAAATCAGTAGGGGTAGAAGGTGAGGTAGTGGATTGTGGATGGAGAATAGAGGTAGCAAATTGGTCAAAAGAAAGGTCGGGTTCATCTCTACCAAAATTTCTAAACATGGAGGCCAAAGAGGCAAGGGAAGAAGCACTAGACTGAGAAGAAGAGCCATTGGATCTTGAAGGTAGAGGTTTGAGTGAGGTAGAAGATAGAGGAGAGCCATAAACATGTGGTAGTAGAATAGGGCGATAAGAAGTTTCCATAGTTTTAGCAAATGCTTGAAATCTTTACACATCCATAATATTCAAGTTAAAAATACACATCTTTTGAATAAGATTATTCATTACAATGAGAGGACCAAATGTAGTTGGAGTAGAAGAAATAATACAAAACCTCTAGGAAAACAACCCTAGGAACCTACAAACTCAAAGGAATAGGAACATGTTGAAGATGATTGGATTAGAACCATAAGAAAACAAAGTCCTTAAAACCCTAACCTTGAGACGCCACAAAGGATTATCACTTCCTTTGATGAGTCGAATTCAAGAATTCAATCAAGAATACAAGAAGAAAAAGCAAAAAGCTTTCTAAAATAAATTTTTATTAATGATATATGGTTTTCCCAAGATTACATAGCTACTGCATTTTTATAACAAAAAACCATAAAGAAAAAGACCTTAAATAAAATCCAAACCTTAAAGAAATCATGGACGAAATGGGCCTATTTAGTTATGGATTGGGCCTAATCCATCCTAAAAAAAATAAAAGACTCAAAAGACTTATGATAAACAAAACATAAAAGACCCACAATTAACTAAAACAAAAATTGCTTCCTAAATTAATCATTGCACTCAAATCGATCTTCCAAATCTATCCCTTACATAGGATGAGAATATTTGTAGGATCTTGAAAATATTTGTAGGATCTTAAGAATCTTGAGAATATTTATAAACATCAACTTGGTCAGCACCTCGATCTGCATTAAGAAACATGAATGGAATTACAACGCGTTGATTGAGTAGCATTCAAAGAAGAAGATGAAGGGGTAGCTAATGAAGGCTATGAGCCATAACTAGAAGGATATTTCAAGGGTGAAAGAGAAACTCTATTAGGAAAAATAAAAGAGATATTGTGAAAAATGATGGAACCCTACTTGGAAATCAAAGAGGGATACTGGATTGAAGAATGAGGAGAACCAATCAGACAAAAAATGATGGTCCTATAAATGATTCTAGAGAGATCTATAGTTTCACTATTTAGAATAGTACAAAGGAAGTATCCTCTGCATGGAGTGATAGTATGTTGATAAAAATGGGGATGAATGTGATGAGTGCTTAAAAGCACTAAATATAATATAATTTTGTGCATTTTAAAGGTTAAAATAGATTTGTATTTGCATGGTTTTATTATCTTTTTAGAAAATCTATCGTTTCATAATTACAAGTATATTTTGTTATTTTTTTTTTATGTATTTTTAGCTTCAAAATGATTCAACTGATGAACAATAAAAGAATAGTACCTGGAAGTACTCTATTACAACATTGAAGCATAAAAGATTAACGTAAGAACATCAAATCAATGTAAAGGGTGTAAAGAAAATAGGGCTTCTAGAAGTTTAGAGGATCGTGGGCCACAACATGGAATATTTGTGTGCTATGATGTGGGACTGATGGATCGAGCAATAAAGCACACAAATTACCTCTTATTACGACATTAAATATATGTGTGCCACAGTGCCCAACTATATGATCCTCTTTTCTCTCATTTTTCTCACATAAAATGGACTCCTAAACCACAATTGTAATCATCCCATAAATCCATTTCTAGCTGAATTTCTTAGCTTCTCCCTAGTTTCATTTATTTTCATAGTTTTAAAGTTCTCTCAATTTAAGAGTTGACCATAGTTTATATAGTAGTTTTTCTTTTAATTCAATAAATAGTAATGACAATTCTATTTGGAGGATTTCGAGAAATAGAAACTATATACTAAAGTACTGTAAGGATACACACGAGGTATAATTTAAATGTATTCTTTCTAAATAAACTTTATGTATTTTTTTAAGTTATGTTTAATTTATGAATCATTTATTAAACTAACCATGTTTAGTTGAAAATACTATGTGATAAGTAATGTTGTTACGCTTGTAAAATATTAAAGTAGGTAAAATATTTATATAAAATGAATTAAGTTTTATTTATTTATTAAGATTTAAATGAAGTTTGTAAAAAAAATATATTGATGAAGTATTTTTCAGAATAAATGAGAAAACTAGATTTATGATTTAATTATATGAATCTAATTTAAAGTAGTGCTTTGATTTATATCAATTGTAAAGTTAGAGTGAAAACTCTATTTCAAAGATTTTTACAAGAATTACTATTTAAAAATATATTGATGACATATTTTTATTAGTAGTTTTAAAATATGAAAGTTAGTTTTGAGATATTTAAATCATTAACATAAAGGTGATAATTAAATTCTTTGTTATTCTCATAGGAAAGATGCATAATTTAGTTAAGAATTAATATGTTAGTCCTACTACTACTACAAAAGGGGTATTTAAGTCGCTGTATCAAGTTGGTTTTTGAAAAAAAAACTGACTTATAATGAATTTAAAGTCAGTTCGGTGTAGAACCGATGCTATCCATGTTGGACGTAGTGTCGGTTGACATGGAAAACTGACGCTACCCACGTGTCTAGTGTCGGTTCGCCATGTCAACCGACACTACATCCAACATGGGTATCGTCGGTTTGCAACGTCAATTGACGCTATCCACGCGATCTAAATTTTTTTTTTAAATTAAAAAATGGATGAAGTAAATACAATTGAAATTTTTTTAGGTCATTAATTATTATTTTATTTGATCTTTAGAATTTAAGTTGGATATAAATATATATAAATAGTATAATTTTTCTTTTTTTTAGACAATTAGTTTTTAAAATTATATAATTTTGTTTATTTGTTTGGATATTTAAATTTATATATGTACGTACAACATATCTTTATTTAATTCTGTGTATATGTTTTAATTAAATATTATTGTAAAGTTATTATTTTTTTCTTTTTCTATAGTACGTATATGCATAATTTAAATAAAATAATATATAATTGACAAAAAAAAAATTTAAATCACGTGGATAGCGTCGGTTGACGTGGCGAACCAACGCTAGTCGCATGGGTACCGTCGGGTCTCCACGTCAACCGATGCTATCCATGTAATATATCCGTTCGACTCATTTTTTTATGCAGAAACCCAAAAACTTCATTTCTCTTCTCCATTTTCTCCCAAAACTGAGCTCACACCCACCTTCTTTCTCAATTTCTGGCCACCTCTGACCACCATTTGCAACGTCACTTTGTGGGTTATACTCCTCTTCTCATTATCTTTCAGATCTACTATTTTTTTTAGCGAAATACTCATAATATTCTTGTAAGTATTTCTATTAATTTTGTAGCTTATTATTTAGTTTGTTTTATTTTTTGTATAAATTTTTGATTTAGGTATGTTTTTTATTTTGCTTGTTATTATGTTTGATTTATTTTCTGTGGAAATAATATCTTAAATGTTGCGGGTTTGAGAGATTATATATATTTATTTTGTGTGGATAAATTTATTTATATATAAATAATTATATTTTATTAAGTAATGAATAGAGGATGTATAATAATACTAGTTCCATGTTGGCATGCTACTTATTTTTTAATTTGTATAGAAATGAGGTTGTTTGTAACTTTATATCTTCAATCCTCCTTTAGGTACAGATTGATTCCCAACTCTAACCCTATTATCCTTCCCAAAGTTATTTATATATAATAATACTTGAAATATATACATTGGATACATAATTAATTAATATGTTTAATTAATGTCATTAATAGAAAATAGACAAATCTTGGATGTCAAAGTGTAGAATTGAGGAAGACTATATTTCTGGAGTTAAAAGTTTCATGGAATTTGCTTGTAGAAATAGTAATACTGGAACTAGTATGATTCGATGCCCATGTGTTAAATGTAAAAATGAGCGATTTCATGAATTTGATGAGGTTAAGTATCACCTTATCCGTAATGGTATTCTTTTGAGCTATAAATGTTGGTATTATCATGGAGAAAAATATTCATAATATTCATGGGGAAAAGATAAATAAGAATGTGAGTGCATTATATACATCTTATCATAATGTACAAACAAAAAATATGTTTCATGATGTTGAAGATGAATTACGCGAGGATGATCCCGAAACCTTTAAAAAACTTATAAAAGATGCCGAAAAACCGTTGTATCCAAAATGAAAAAAATACACTAAAATGTTGGGATTGGTTCATTTGTACAATGTGAAGGCAAAACATGGTTTTTCTGACAAGGGATTCACAGAATTACTAAATCTACTAGTCGGTATGTTTCCTGAGGGTATTGAATTGCCATCTTCAATGTATGAAATGAAGAAATCTCTTAGTCGATTTGGCATGGAATATCATAAGATTCACGCTTGTCCAAATGATTGGATTCTTTATAGAAAATAATATGAGACATTAGATGATTATCCTATGTGTAAAGAATCGAGATGGAAGCATGGTACAAATGAGATAACACATAAGAAATGCGTGCCTGCAAAGGTTCTTTGGTACTTTCCTCTGATTCCTCACTTTCAAAGGTTGTTCAATAGTAAAGATACATCAAAGATGTTGAATTGGCATTCAGATAATCAATCTGAAGGTGGGGTGCTACGTCATCCTTGTGATTCTCCAAATTGGAAAGTAGTAGATAATTTATCTCCTCAATTTTCATCTGATCCGTACAATCTTCATCTTTACATTGCTATTGATGGAATTAATCCACATAGTTCCCTCAGTAGTAGATATAGGTGTTGGCCAATAATTATGGTAACATACAACCTTCCTCCCTGGTTGTGTATGAAAAGAAAATTCATGATGTTAACATTATTGATCTTAGGACTGAGACAACCCGATATTGATATTGATGTATATTTGTAGCCTCTGATATATTATTTAAAGACGTTGTGGAATGATGGTGTAAATGTTTACGATGCATATAAAGAAGAACACTTTAACTTGAAGGGGGTCCTTTTATGGACAATTAATGATTTTCCTGCCTATGGAAACTTATCAAGACATGCAACAAAAGGTTACAAGGGATGCCCTATATGTAGTGATGGAACTTCTGCAACTTATCTTGTTCACGGACGAAAGATGTCTTATAGAAGACATAGAAGATTTTTGCCATCTGGACCCAAGTTTAGATACCAAAATAAACCGTTCGATGGTGAAGAAGATCATGATCATGCAACTCGACCTTTGCGAGGTGTTGAGATATTAAGGCAATTGAATGGTATGATATTCAAACGATATGGAAAGATGAAAAAAAACTCACTAAGGTAGGGAAACGAAAGAGGTCAACTAATGAAATGGGTGAAAATGAAAAAGTGTTTGAACCAACTTACCATGGTTGTTGGAAAAAAAATCAATAGTTTGGGAATTACCTTATTGGAAAGACCTACACATTCATCACATCTTAGATGTCATGCACATTGAGAAAAATGTATGTGAGAGCTTGATTGGTACTTTACTTAATATACCTGAAAAAACAAAGGATGGAATTAAAGCAAGGTTGGATTTAAAGAAACTAGGCATACGACCTAAATTAGAACCAAGGGTGGAAAATGATAAGAACCGAACATACTTACCACCAGCATCATATACAATGTCAACAAAAGAGAAAGATGTGTTTTGTAAATTTTTGGAGGGTGTGAAAGTTCCTGATGGTTACTCATCCAACTTAAGAAATTTTGTGTCTATCATCGATAAGAAATTGTATGGATTGAAATCACATGACTATCATATCTTAATGCAACCATTATTACCAGTTGCTATTAGATCAATTCTTCCAAAACATGTTCGATTATCAATAATTAGGCTTTGTTCATTCTTCAATACAATATGCAAGAAATCTATATCAATTGGTGAGTCAAATTCTTTACAGAAAGATGTTGTAGAGACTTTGTGTCTAATTGAAAAATATTTTCCTCCTTCTTTCTTCGATATAATGATTCACTTGTGTGTTCATTTAGTTCAAGAGGTTCAATTCTTTGGTCCTACTTACTTAAGGTGGATGTATCGTTTTGAGAGATATATGCAAGTCCTTAAAGGATATGTAAATAATATAAATCGACCTGAAGGATGCATGGTGGAATGCTACATTGCTGAAGAGGCCATTGAGTTTTGTTCTAAATACTTTAGTGCTTGCACTGAAATTGGGAATCCTATGCATAAGTTGTTCTTAGAACGTCACATGATCCAAGTAGGTACCCTATTCTTGGTGGAAGTAAGAAATTATTTATTGATCGCACTCGATGGGAAAAAGCACACTGAATCATTTTGGTAAATAATAATGGGGCACAACCGTACATAGAGTAAGTTTCATGATTACAAAAATCATTTTTTATTTAAGTATTAATGATGATATATAACTTCATATATATTTAATAATATTACAGGAGGAGAAAAATGGTTGTATGATGAACATAAGCGAGAGCTTATTAATTGGTTTCGCAACCATGTAAGTGTCACAAACAAAAATCCATGCATGTATCCTCCTAGATCTATTCAATGTTTTAAAACTTTGCTCTAAACACATTTTTGTGTTTTTGTATACATAGATTCGAGATGAACTCAAGAAACCCAATCATAATATATCAAAAAGTTTACAATGGCTTGCACATGGGCCAAAATTCGATGTCAAATCATTTTATAGTTTCACAATAAATGGACTGAGATTTACGACTCAAGCTAGGGACAAAGTCCAGGTAAATCAAAATAGTGGTGTGAAGATGGTTGCACAAACTATGCAATTTTCCAGTTCAAAAGATGTTAATCCTGTACTTTCTGATAGAACATATTATGGTATAATACAAGAGATTTGGGAATTGGATTATGAAATCTTCCATGAAACAATTTTCTTGTGTGATTGGGTTGAAGATGTTATCAATGTTGGATATAAAATAGATGATTTTGGATTTACCCTTGTAAATTTATCCAAGATAAGTCACACTGATGATCCTTTCACGTTAGCACTTCATGCAAAACAAGTATTTTACAAGAGCGATCAAATTGATCCAAGATGGTATGTTGTGTTAACGCCTCCACAAAAAGAGTTTTACCATTATGATGTTGTAGAAGATGATGACTCTATGCTTGATACATTAACCAATATTAGTAATTTCTCAAATAAATTGCCTAATGTATGTGATGATCTAATTGATGATGATGATTCTTCGTCATAGGCTCGAAGTGATTGTGAAGGAATATATGTATACAATCAACAACCTAATTAAACATAACGTATGTTCTATATTGTTGTAATAACTCTTATATATATGTATGTTCATAAAATTGAAAAATTAATTTATATTTCTTCATTGTTTGCAGATATTTCATGGATCTTCGGATAACAGAGCTTGTAGATCCAAATGATCCATTGGGGTATTTGAAAAGAAGGGGTTGGGTGAATATATCTGATGCTCCACTTAACCCAGATGATAGAATACCTATTCTATTTGATACTACTGGTAATCCAATAGGGGAAAATGGTCAACAATTGAAATCCTTTATTGGTCAACTTGCGAAGTCCAATATACCAATCAATATAAATGATTGGTCTGAGGTTGACAATGCAGAAAAGTGCAAAATATGGATAACCATTTGTGTAAGTCTCTTATATTTTATAATCAATATATATATATATATATTATATTTTTTGTATTATATCTAATCTTTTGTACTGTATTTTTACAGAATCGTTACAAAGTCGATGACAGTTGGAAACTTAAGTGTTATAAGATTGCAAATAAGGCGTGGAAGGAATACAAGACTTCTAGATTGGCAAGAAATTATGTGTTTCAATATTTGGAACCACTTGATGTGGTAGAGATCTACAAAATCCCTGAAGGACACCCCTAGATTATACCTCAAGTTTGGAAAGACTTTGTGGATTATAGACGTTCAGATGAATTTCAAATTATTAGGGAAGAACATCAGAATATACAAATGCATTACATTCTTCCTAACCTTACTGGGAGGTCTTCAAATCCTGAAGTTAAATATAGAATGGTATTATTAATTTGTATTAATTTATAAATATTTTTATATTTATTTTCCTCAATTTAATTTCATGTCATTGTTAATAAATTTTTCATAATTTATGTAGGAAGCTGAATTGGGTAGACCTGTTACCCGAACTGAATTTTATATAGAAACAAAGACTCCCAAAATGAAGAATTCAAGACCGGTGACTAAGCGAGGAGAAGAACAACTAAATAAGTTGGTTAGTAATTTTGGTTGATAAAAAGTCTTAATGATTTTTAATAATTGATGTAATAATGAATGATATGTTTGTGTGCTTTATTATTTGTAAAGAGCTGTTCAAGAAAAAATATCCAAGGGTGAAATAATCGAAGAGCCTAGGAGAGATGCTTTATATCATGCATTCAGATGTGAGCATCTTGGTCATGTAAGGGGAGGTAGCCAATATGATTGTTATATGGAGTATTTTAACATTCCAAAACAAAAGCCTCAGACGGTAAGTAAGGAGAAGTACACTAAAATTGAAGAAGAATTCAACTTCTTTAAGGCCTCAGTGTTAAGTGAGATTTCCAATCTAAAAGAATATCAATCACAACAAATGTCAACCATGGCATCATTCTACATCCAGGGCATGCCATATTGGCCAAGCATACAACCATCCATGCCAGGTATACCACCATCCATGCTAGGCATGCCACAATCCATGCCAGGCATGTCGGCATCCATGGCAGGCAGGCCACCATCCATGCTAGGCATGCCACCCACGCAATCTCATTGCGCTCAAACTACATCCAATATGGGATATAGTCATCCTATTGGTCCTCACTATATGCCAGGAATGCATATGCAATCAAGTAGTGGTTCATTTTCTCTGATGCAATCTGCACATTCTTACCATCAATAAAACCACGATGAACGTTTTGGTGAGAATGTATATTCAATAGCTACCCCACATGGGAGTCCTCTTCTATTTGATGAATCATATATGGTAAGATTTTAATTTCTGGTGTATATAATATATTATTTTTAATTTCTTATTATATGTTTTATTTTTTATATATAACACTTAAATTTTTTACAGAATATGAAATGTTTGTTGAAACATCCTTCGTCATCGGACTTTGTTGCTATTGGAACGGTACAGAAATTGAGCGATGATCGGATGATTCATAATCAATATTTGCCTAATCATTGGAAAATAGTAATTGATCAATCATTGTTTCATGATTGTCCACTACATTTGCCTTCTGATGCTACCACAGTCCAAGAGGCTGTTGGACTGTATATGGCTTGGCCGTCGATTCAAGTTGTTCTAAATTTTGACGTGGTAATATTTTTTAACTTAAAAGATAACACTTGTTTACTACTCTATTATTTTATTATATCTTATATTGTTACTAAAATACATATATAATACTTCTCTTTTAGTCTATTATACTAGAACTCTTAAATGCGGCACATTTAAGAGATACAAAGCAAGTATCTCGTGCTAAATCTATGTCTAGTGGCCAATCATCGCACACCAAGTCATTCAAGAAGAAGCCTTGGAAATAGTATAGTTATGATTATGCTTTAAACTTCAGAAGAAATCTTGGCACTTTGATGACTATTGTTGGGAGGGCATCTAACATAAATGATGGATGGATTGTGCCACTTCCTATAGAAATTTCTGGTGTAGACCTCGGCCAAACTTATATATCGATCGAGTGCATATTGCAACTATTTGAATATCAAATTATCAAGTATAATTCAAGTGTGGACAAGATGAGTCCTCAATCTATTTATTTTTCTTTCATTTATGTAGAACATATATAATTATATTTATATTATCTAATTATATATATATATATATCTTTTATATAGGGCGTGCTATTATGGACTTCAACATAATCACTCATCACATTTAGCAATGTTCTATGATCCTTCATATGTCAATCAATATCAAGAGACAAATGTTAGCATTAGAGCTAAATAATTATTTGATAGGGCATTAACGCTTAACAGAAATCAAAAGTTGATAATCCCTTGGCCATTAAGGTTTACACAAGGAAAAGATCATTGGATGTTGGTAATCATTGATCTATTCAATAATCATGCTTGGTGCTGTGACTTAGCTTCCATAGAACTGAGTAAAGATACAAAAGTAGTTGTTGAAATGTAAGAGTTATAGCTACATATTAGTTTCTTCTATTATTTTTTGTAATATTTAATAAAAACTAACTATTTTAAACCTTGATAGGGCATGGAAGTTGTGGAACAAATTTAGGGGCATTGCCCTTAAAAAATCTCATAAGCTTATATGGACAAAAGTTATGGTATGTACAAGCCAATATTAATAATTTTATTAATTTTACAATTAAATAATAAAGATGTTCGAATATGAAAAATCATGGGCACTTGTTTTTTGTAGGTTCCACAATAAAATAATGGAGTCATGTGTGGTTATTATGTCATGAAGTTTATGAGCAAAATCATCACAAATATCAAAATTCTAATTGATGATGTGGTAATATATTTTACCCATATACATAAATTTTTTAACATATTTGAGTCATTTTTTTGTAAATAAATGAAATTACATTCTTATTTTGATTTTAAATACATGTAGTTCTTTGGTTGGAACAAGATGGGCTATGACCAGCAAATTTTTTATGATTTACGAGAGGAATGGACATAACACATGGTTCAAATTATATCATCACAAGAAGAATCAGGAGAAGATTCTGATGATCTTGAATAGTATATGACAACATAACGGTAATTGTTTTAATGATTTAATTTCTTTATTCCTATGTTTGAAGTCCCTTGTTTGATGGATGATTATATGCTCATGTATTTAGGGGAATGCATTGTTTTATGGACCTATTTTTGGCCCAAACTACATCTCATCTCTCTTGCCTACTTTCCTTATGACAACAATTAGCACTTTATTAATCATTTGTCTATAAATATGAAGTTATCTGGAATATCTGCTAGTATTTTTAATGTTATGAGCTCTAAATATGAAATCAGGTGTAACTCCGATTTGTTTCTTGGTTTGTATGAGTTTTGGTGCCCATTAACGTGTTCCATACGTTTAAGGGCACCAAAACTCACACAAGCCATGTAAGAAATTGAGTTACACTTGATTTCATATTTAGAGCTCATTATAGCATTAAAAATACTAGCAGAGATTCTAGATAACTTTATATTTATAGACAAATGATTAATAAAGTGCGGATATGAGTTCATCGTAGGGTTATATCACTCGGATGTCGTTGTGGTAATCTTTTTTTTATGATAATATTTACAATGATTTAATTTCTCCATTCGTATGTCTCTGAAGTTTAGACTACTTGTTTGATGGATTTTTATGTGCTCATGTAGGTAGGGGAATATGAATTGTTATATGGATCAGCTATTTTTTGTCTACTTTTCTTGTCATAATGCTGGTGATTCTAAGCCAAGAAAGCTTGTTCGCACAATTCAATTACACTTTGATGACATTATTTTATTTGTAATTTAAGTTAACTATATGTATTGTTTATACATTATTTGTTTTTGTAATAAATTTAATTATCAAGTAATTAATTAAATTTAAATTTTTAATTATTTGTATTATTATTTATATTTTAGTTTTTTTATGCTATATATATTGAATACGAAAAATGAGAATAAAAATAAAAAAATTCATAAAATCTACAGGTAAAGTCGGGTCATCGTGTGAACCAACTTTATATTTTAAGTCACTCAATTTAAAGTCAGTTCAACAAACCGACTTTAATGCCCATTTTTGTAGTAGTGTACTAAAAATGGCAAGTTAAAGTTTAATTAATAAAAAATGGTATCCCAACCTTATGATATTTTCTTACTAAAAAGAGAGAATCAATAATATTAGTTCATATCTTTAATAACCTACTTAATATTAAGCAAGCATAATTTACTAATTATTCTATTTCATAAATACTTCATTGAATGTAAATGTTTTATTTGCCTAAAGTTTTTTTTGAATCTATCTTTACTTTTATATTGCTAGTTTAGATCTTCAAACTCAAACTTTGTGACAAAATATTTAGATTTAACTTTGATTTTTAAGAATTTATTGAATTATTTAAAAATAATGTGATTTCTTTGGATCAATATTAAAAATATACTTATCATTTTTTTATAAAGTGATTTTTGCATTTGGAGGTATTTTATCAATACAAAACTCGTTCATCAAGTTTTTGGCACTATTATTTGGGAGGAATAGCATTTTTATATTTTTATTATCAAAATCTTAAAAGTTTTTATGTTGTAAATATTTTGATTTTATTTAAAATTTTAAAATATATATGCTATTAATTAATTTTAGATTTTTTAAATTTTAAATGTTTTTAAAAATAAAAAAATAAAAAGTTTTACTTAATTTTCTTTTCATTTCTTTTATTCTTAATTTAATTTTTTTTTCTTATATTTATTTAATTATTTTATGAATTATTGTTATTTAATTTTAAATTTTAAATTTACTTTAATTAATTAATTAATTAATTTACTTTCTTTTATTTTATTATTTTATCATTTTATTTTTTTAATTAATTTGTGTTTAGTATTTCTATGTACTAACTTATTATGGTATAATTATTTTTTTAGTAACATTTAATATACTTGATGTAATTATTTATATAGCTTATATCATTTGTATCATAAAGTCTTTATAGTATAAATTATTTTAACATACTTGTATATTTATTATATCTTTTATATTTCAACTTGATAGGTGATTTTAATTTTAATTTTTAAATTTTATGTAAGGTAAGAGGTACCTTATACATTACAAAAATAATATTAGTAAACCTAATAGATTGTCAAGAAGGTTAGACTTTAAGATCCACAACCTTTAATTGAATAAAATATTGAACCAGACTTAGACTTACACTTGAACCAACAAACATGGGAGAAAATCCACAAATTAGGGAAACCACTATGAAAAAGTATGCAAGGCCAGTCATTGCCACTGCTATTTTCTCTATCCAATTGGGTGAGGTTACATGAAATTATGAGTTAATAATTATTCATTTTTTCATGTTACCTCTTTTTAATGGATTACTTAATAAAGACTCTCTGTCTTTCATTAAGGACTTCTATTATACAATCCAAACATTCCCTATTAGTGTATTCACTGAGGACTAACTCAGAATGTAGTGTTTCCCCTACACCCTTAAAGATAAGATCAAGACTTTTATAATGTCACTTCTCTTATGTTCCGTGATGACCTAGAAGGATGTTTACAATAAATTTATGAAAAATTATATTCTTACTAGAAAAAATCAGAGTTGAGAGCAAAGATTTTTACTCTCTATCAAATTGAGGGAGAACCTTTCCACAATGTTTGGGATAGTTTCAAACTCTTTATCACTCAATACCTCTATCACAACTATCCTTTATAGTTGTAGAACTAATTTTTCTATGATGGATTGAAAAAACAATGTCAGTTCATCATTGACAATGTTACTAAAGAAGCGATGGGAGAATAGACAATCTTAGAAACTTACAATCTCTTTGAAATATTGGGTGCTAATTTCCAATAGCAAAGCTTCCGAGTAAAGAAAGCTAGAGTCCATGAATAAGACTTCGGTACTAAAGTACAAATGAAACTTACATAACTAACCAAGAAAGTTGTGCTTATCATCACACATACCACAAGCAATAAAGAACAATGTGGTTTGTGTAGTACTTTGGGACATGGTATTGATACATATCCTTAATGCTTACAAAGGTTAACTAGTTTTCAGTGTTATTATCAGTTTACCTTACAATTATACCAAAAATTTGATTTGCCAATATTAGGCATACAAATATTGTATAATTTATAAAATACTCGCAAGTGCACAAATCACTTATAGAAAATGACAAGTATACTTCCAAGGTCGGTTTGAAGAGGAATCATATGGTTTTTAAATTATTTAACAATTTTTTTAAAAATAAAATTAAATAATATAAACATCATGTGGTGATTGTTTTTGATTGAGTTTCTAAACTAATAATATAAAAATAAAGATAGATTCAATAAAAATTTAAGAAATTATACATTTATCATGTTGTAAAGAATTTATGGGATATATTAGTTAGTTAATCATGCTTATTTAATATTGAGTAGAATATTATAGATATAAATTAAAATTATTTATTCTTTCTTATATGTATGAAAATATCCCAATATAGGGATTGTTTTCTTTGTTAATTAAATTTTAACTTGTCACTTTTGGCCATACTGTCAATTTAAACCTTAATTAAATTACACTTATTTTCTAAGAAATTACTAATTAATTTAACTTGCCACCATCGATCTAACCAAAAATTTAAACTTCATCAAGGTGTTTAAGTTAGGTATATGATTTAAATATCTGGAGCTAACTTTTAGATTTTAAAATTATTATGAAGGACATGTCATCAATATATCTTCAATAATAATTATTTTTAAAATCTTTGAAATACAACTCATTCTAACTATATAGTTGATATAGACCAAAAGATTTAAGAGCGCTACTCTAAATGAGACTTAAATTAGATTTAGATAATTTAAATATTAAATCTAACTCTCAGTGTATTTTTTTTCCATTTACAAACTTTAGTTTAAATCTTGATGATGAAATAAAACTTAATTCACTTTATAAAAATATTTAATATACTTTAATATTTCACAAATGTATTAACCTTACTAATATCTCATACTATTTATAGTCATACATGTATAGCTTAATAAATGATCCATAAATTAAACATATATCATGTAAAAACAACAATTAGAAATATTCTGAAAATAATACATTTAAATATACCTCAATAGAATTTCTTATGGAAAACATGCAGAGAGAAATGTTGTGTTGTTTATTGAACTGAGGCTAAAAACTATTACATAAATGAAATTTGTTTAACACTCAAACAAGAGAAGAACATTAAACTATTAAAAGAAAAACTAAGAAAAGATAAGAAATGTAAGAAATTAGCTAGAAGAGAAGTGATGGTATATCTATTACCAAAGAAATAGGGTCCTATTTATAGGTGGGAAAAGGAAGAAAAAGTGGATTTTTCAGCCTGGTGCTGCGACATATAATATTTTTGCACCACAACATACACATCCTATACACATTTTAAGCACAATCCACTCTCTTCTTACTAGAACACAAAATACTTCCATGCTGCAACCTACATCATATCGGGGATATATTGATTCTTTCCTATGGCCTCTCATCGCGGTTCATAATAATTTCATGCCATAGTATGCCTCAAACTTCATCACTTTGAACCCTAATTTCCATGTGTCTTCTTTTTCCAATTTTTAAACATATGTAGTATTTTACAAATGTTTTCTTTTAATCTTTCAAGTTGTAATGGGTGTTACAAGTATAATTTTTTCAAGCTGAATATTTTTAATACAAGAAATACCTAAAAAACAAAAACTATTTGTGATTAAAGAATGATAGATTTGCATAAAATGATAGTAAAACAAGCAACTACAAATCTATATAATCACTAAACATGCATAAAATTATAATATATTAAGTGTTTTTGAGCACTTATCAGTCCTTATCTAGGAGAAGCAAATGTTAGACCTAAATAGGTCAATGTATTAGGGGGTTACCAACTAAGACCTTGGTACGATCCCAATGTAAATACCTATAACCCAGGGTGGAAAAACCATCCCAATTTCCCCTAGATGCAAAAAATACTATATTCGCCCAAAGCTCAAATCAACAGGGATTGCCTTAGAATCCTCCCAACAAGCACTCTTGAGGATAACTTGAATGCTTTCATTCAAGTAACCAAAGACAACAAATATAAAATAAATTAAAGGTTGGACTGTGTGGAGGCTTCTTTCAAAAAGATGGAAGTACAAGTGACTATAGTTAATTGAGCACTTACAGAAGCAAGGCAAGGATTAGTTATCGTGTCAGAACAACAATTGAACTCAATGATGTAGGTACATTGAGTTTGCTAAAAATGATGAAATCCCTTAAATAATGTCTCACTAAAGATGATAAATATAGTTCTAGATGAGAGGTAACCCATTACTTTCTTTTATTTTTACTTGAAATTAATCTTATAGTTATAATTGTTTTGTTTGTTGTTTTATTTTTATTATTATATTATTTAGGTATGGATTTTTGTAGTTATTTATTTTAGTTATTATTGTTATTATGTAGTTATTAATTTTTTAGATTTAAGATAATTAGTATCAGAATAAATAATAAAATTTAAAAAAATTATTTCATTTTTCTATATAGTTAGGTGTGTGTGTGTGTGTGTATATAAGGGGAAAAACTCATAAAATTGGAGGTGAAGCAAAGTAACACTTATCGCGGCACACATAAAACCATGCCATGGCATAAATGTTTCTATTACAAATTGAGGGAGATTAAAAGGTTCTAACCCTACCAAAAAACCTACTTTTCTTTCCAAATTTTCTCATCTTCTTCACCAAACTACATTTTTTCTCCTCTCAAACACCTAAAATTCCTCAAAAATCACACCTTTCTTTTATTATCTTCCAAATCTTTTCACAAAAATCACTTTCCTAGCCATTTTATTAAATTTTTTTGGAAAAACCATCAATTCTTTAACAAATCTTCATATTTTTCATTTGGTTCATTCTCTTCATCCTCAATAACAAAATTTAGTAAATCAGAATTTTTTAAATTCTTTGAATTATATGAATTTTATTGGATTATTAAGAGTTCCAAACCTTAATTTAGACTAAGAAGAATAAGGAACAAATTTTGAAATAAATTATTTTTTGTTATTTTTATCTAGATTATCTGAGAACCTTTAGATTTTAAATATTGTTGAAATTTTTGAAATGGCACTAAAAAGAAGTAGAAATGATAGAGGGAAAGGATTGTCAACTTCTAAGGATTATGGTAAGGCCAAAATTTCCAATTATGAGGTAAAATTAAGGTTAGAAAAAGCCACAGAAGTGAATAAAGGTTTCATAGTGGAAAGAGAAATGAAATTTGATTTGGGGCCTAATGCACAATTTGAGGAAATTTCTTATGTTATAGTAGCATTAAGATGGAAAATGTTAAATAAGAAACTAGATGCTACAATAAATCTCTTGTTCGGGAATGTTATGCTACTATTAATGAAGTTATTGATAATGTAGTTTAAATATGTGATATACTAGTCTCATTTGGGCCAAATGATATTAGTGTTCATTATTTTTAGTAAATATTGGGAAAGGTGAGCATGAAATGTATTTAAGTAATGTTAAGTATGCTACAATACTTGAAACCTTAACTTTAGAAGAGATAGAATGGAATTATGCCTGTGGGAAACATAGGGGATTTAAAGCCTAGTATTTAGATAAGGTTACCCATATGTGGCAATACTTTATATGTTCAAGACTAATACCTACTATACATTACAGTTTAGTGGATAGAGGGAGGGTAATATTACGGTATACTATTAAATCCAAAATGTATATAGATATAGAAAATATATTTCACCACAAGATCAAGCTATTTGCTAACAGTTACCAATTGAGTTAATTTTTCCCCAACTAATCACTATTTTATGTAAGAAAGTGGGAGTGCCTCACTCAAAATGTGAAGTTTTAATTCAATCTTGGTTAATTAATAAATATGACTTATTTCAACGAACTCACCTTTGTTACTAACATTTCCCAAAAGAACAGAAAGGCCATTTATTCATCAAAGATGACTATTAAAGATGGAAATTCTTAATTTTGATGAAGGAATGAGCTACATGGAAGAGTACCAACAAACCTATACCACTCAACAAGTTTCATTCTTTAATCAATAGCATCATAATAAGGTGTATCATAACTGTTTGATGTATGAAATGAATCGATTACAACTTAACCATCTCAAGATGGATACAAACCATTTAGTAGAACCTGAGTATGAATATTATGATTTCACTTTAGATTTGATGAAGAAAATTCAAACATGTAGTTATTTTTACTGAAATCCTAGAAAAAAGATGCTTATATGACTATCAAAGATGCTAATAATACTGATAAAAAAGATTTGGCTTTGAAACTTTATTCCCAACAATTAGATTTTAGTCAAGATATAATCAAGGAATCCTTGCATGCACAAAGATGTAAAACTATTATTTGGAACCTTTTTGAAGCAAATGTACATTTCCCCTTTTGATATCGCCAAATCGATGAAAATATTTTTTAAAAAAGGAATAGTGAAAAAGACAGAATTCAACTTTTTTTATTATACAGAAAGAAAGATAGAAGAAAGTGAAAAAAACAAGACTAGAACAAAATAGAAAATGACAAAAAAGAGAGAAAACATGCATAAAAATAGCAGAAGCTTAAGCCTTACATATATTTCAAACTAATGTAATGGGTGTAAAGAATTAAGGATTCTAAAATTTAGAGGAACACGGGTTATGACGTAGTATTTTTATGTGCTATTGTGTGGAACTAATGGATTGAGCAATAACACATAAAGGTTGGCTCGTGTCGTAGCGTAGAACTATATGATATACTTTTTTTCTCATTTTTATCACCTATAAAATGGACCCTTAAACCCCAATTGTAATCATCGCTCAACTCAATTTCTAGCTAAATTTCTTAGTTTTTCTCTAGTTTCTTTTCTTTTCATAGTTTTGAAGTTCTTATGTCAATTTTTAGAGTTGAACATAGTTTATGTAGTAGTTTTTCTTTTGATTCAATAAATAGTGTTGACAATTCTATTTGGAGGTTTTTTAGAAACATAAATGATATTGAAGTACTGTAAGGATACATATGAGGTTTAACTTAAATATATATATTTTAGATTAACTTTATGTGTTTTTTTGAATGATATGTTTAATTTACTAATCATTTAATAAATTAACCATATTTGGTTGAAAATAATGTGGGATATTATTTTTCTTTTGATTCAATAAACAGTGTTGACAATTCTATTTGGAAGTTTTTCAGAAACATAAATGATATTGAAGTACTGTAAGGATACATATGAGGTTTAACTTAAATATATATTTTTTAGATTAACTTTATGTGTTGTTTTGAATGATATGTTTAATTTACTAATCATTTATTAAATTAACCATATTTGGTTGAAAATAATGTGGGATATTAGTAATGTTGTCATACTTGTGAAATATTAAAGTAGGCAAAACATTTATATAAATTGAATTAAGTTTTATTTTCATCAAGATTTAAAATAATTTTGTAAAAGAAGAAATATATTGACAAAGTATTTTCTACAGCAAACAAGAAAACTAGATTTAGGATTTAATTATATTAATATAATTTAAAGTAGTGCTCTTAAATATTTAATTTATATTAATTGCATAGTTAGAGTGAAAACTCTATTTCAAATATTTTTACAAGAATTACAGTTAAAATATGTATTGATGACATATTTTTAGTACTTGTTTTAAAATCTAAAAGTTAGTTTTCAGATACTTAAATCATTAATCTAACTTAGATACTTGACGAGAGTTTAAATTGTAGCCCCACCAAGTGTGACAATTAAATGTTTTGTTAATATCTTAGAAAATATGCATAATTTAATTAAGAATCAACAAGTGAGTTCCATTAAATGTGATATGTTAAGGTTTAATTAATAGGAAATCTTATCCTTGCCTTAGGATACTTTCTTACAAAGAAATAGAAAATGAGTAATCTTAATTTATATATTTCATAACCAAATTAATATTAAACAAGTGATTAACAAACTAATCTATCCCATAAATTCTCCATTGAATGTAAATGTTTTATTTGCCTAAATGCTTGTTGAATTTATCTTTACTTTTATGTTGCTATTTTAGGTCTTCAAAACCAAACTTTTTGACAGAATATTTTGGTTTAATTTTGTTTTTAAGAATTTGTTGTAGTATTCAAAAATCACATGATTCCTCTTTAGATCAACCTTAGAAATATACTTATCATTTCTTACAAATTGGTTCATGCACTTGTGAGATAGTTTATAAATGTAAAACTCGAGCATCCGAGTGATAGCACTAACAACATCATTAAGATGATAACTAGGGGAATCTTTGTTCATAATAAATGTGCCACCATTATAAGTGTGATTGGCTCGCCATCTTAATGAAGTTACATTTATTCACAAGTTCAAATTCAATAGAAAGATAAGCAGAAGCTATATTTTCAAATTCAAAAGGGATGATGGGAAAAGAATGGAACTTAACATGAAGAATAGATAAAAACTAATAATATTATCTCTAGAAAAAGTGACTCTACACCCTTTGAGGATAATAATGGTTGAGAATTCAATAGAGACAACAAAAGGTAGGGAAATATAGAACTCCTAAACAAAATTATCATTATAAGAATAAGTAAAAAAGTAGAGAGAAATCCAAGAAAAGTAAGCAAACCTTTCCTCTATAGTTGGAAATTCATGGATACTAATAGGATGTTCATAAAGAATGGGCACACTACTTGAGAGGCCAGTAGACTTAGACTACTTTAACTTCTTTTCACTTATGGTACACTTTGGAGCCATTTTTAGTAAGAAAGAGAGGTAAAGGATATTGGTATAATAAAAAGAGAAAGATACAATTCTGAGTTGTGATAAAGTAGATACTAGGCAGTCTATATATAGAGTTTAGTACACCTCATCCAAATCCTTATGATCTCCTCATCAGAGTGCTCAATGAGTATGTAAAATTGGTATGACTAGCCACTTAGGTGAGAGGCACCTAAGTTAGGAGGTAGTTTGAACGTCATGTGAGCATGTGGAGTATATAGAGCTTGAGGTTTGTTTTATTTAGAAGTTCTATAAAATCCTATCGAGTGATGCATATATACCAGCCCACGTGGACTTTTGATGAAGATTTTATTTCTTTCTCACTGTGCCTGGTATGCATAATGCATCAAGTTTGTTGATGATCAGATGAGCCATAATAGCTACATCTTAACATAGGAGATGCAGGTGAGTGAGGTGGAGAAATCTAAGATGTGTTCCCCCTGTATCTAGGATTGCCAAGCAAGGTGGCCAGTAATTTCACAATGATAACAAAGGTGAACATAGAAGTTAGAGAATATATGTCTTTGACTCCGTGGAGTAATATGGGGAGGAAAACAAAAGGAAGCATTCATATTAACTTTCATATGAGGATGATAAGTCAATTTCCTGTAGTAGGATCTCAATTGACTAAGTTCATCATAGTGGTGACACATATGAGTAATAGTAGGTAGGGATAACAAACCATTACTAGAGTGACATGAATAACTAACTTTAACTGAGATGTTCACCTTGCTAGAAAAAAATAGCTTGGAATGTAACAAATGACTTACCTTTTAGGTTGGAAGCAATTGATTTCAACTTTGGTTCTTTAGTAGTTTATTTAACAAACTTAGGTGTCATCTTAGTTGACGTAGAAACCCCTTCATCATACAAATACCATGTTTATCACCAAATGACTAGATGCCATTGTTGATTTTATTTAACTTTTTTGAACTGGTCATCATATTTTTGACAACAGATGAAGATTGAGCTAGTTCCTTTTCACTCACATAAATTTTATCCTCTAAAGCATTGATCAAATCTTCATTTTCCAAGTAATCCATTGAATTTTTTGAGAATTCTAACTCTCTCATGCAATCATTCCACTTTTGCTTTTTTTTAGTAAGATTATAAGCCAAATACTCCTTGGCACCTTCAAGGATAATTTTCTGCTTCTTCCATTGATCAATTTTAGCATTCTATTTAGAAGAGGGATTAGTATTGACATAGAAAGGAATAGCTTTACTAGAAGTGGAACAATTTAGCTGGTCCTCAAGTTTCTTCATCTTCTAATGATTTGCGTTAAACATTTCATGCAAATTATATTATCTCTTTTGAATGACTTTACACTTTTTATTAAGATCATGTTGTTCACCATCAATTAAGGACTTCCTTTCCTTAAGAGCTTCCATTAAAGTTCTTATCTCTCGCTCATTTTAATCTAGGCTCTCCAAATTCATTTTCTATACTCTCTTTTATTTAATATTCTCTAATAATAGCCTATTTTAAGAATTGAGCAACTCATATTGCTAATCTTCATCATCTTTAGTCGAAATCTATTGAGCATCTGAGGTGGAAATCAGAGGACATTCTACTGAGTGCTTGAAAAGAACTAAATATAACATGATATTATGCATATATATGTTCTCGAAATCATGAGTGTGTTTTGTTATTTTTTAGACATTTATAGCTTTAAAATGATTTAACTAATAAAAACTGGAAGAATCATACTTAGAAGCACTTCATTACAACCATAAATTACATAAAAAAAATAACATATGTAAGCCTAAAATATGTTCCAAACCAATGTAAGGGAGTGAAATAAAAAAGGGTTCCTAGAACTGTAGAAACACACGGGATGCAGGACTTATAGATCGACACCCAACTAAAATACAGGTGGCTTGCTGCGGAGTAGAGGAAATGCATGCCACGACCCTCGACTATAGGATCCATAATTTTCTCTTTTTATAGCATTTTATAATCCTATATAAACCCCTAAATCCCAATTCAATCATCATCCCTCAACTTCTTAGTTTCCCTATTTTCTTGTTTTTTTAGTCATAAATTTTCAAAGGTCTTCTCCCAATTTTGAGAGTTGAACAAGTTTTGTTTAGGTAATAGTAGTTCTTTCAATTTAATAAATTGTATTGCCAAATTTTCTTAGAGTTTTTTCAAATACAAAAACAATACTAAAATTTTTTACTTGAAAGCATACACTTGAAGTATAATTTAAATGTATTCTTCTATTTTCAAGTTAATTTTATATTTTGTTTTAAATGATATTTTTAATTGACTGATTATTTATTAAGTTAAGCATACATATCTGAAAATACTATGATATATTAATAATGTTGTTATACTTATGAAATTTTAAATTAGGTAAACGTTTTTATTAAATAAATTAATTTTTACTTCTTCACTAAGATTTATACGAAGTTTGTTAAAGAAAAATATATTGATGAATTTGTTTTGTACTAAAAATAAGAGTTAGATTTAGGATTTAATTTAGAGTCAAGTATTTGATGTTGTATTAAATTATTTTTATCTTTATAATACTCTATTTCAAAGATCTTATAAGATTTATTATTGAAAAATATATTTATGACATATTTTTCATAATAGATTTAAAATATGAATGTTTGTTTTCAGATATTGAAATCAATAATCTAAATTTCAACCCTAGATGAGAGTTTAAATTGTTGGCCCGACCAAAGATGACAATTAAATGGTTTTATTAATTTCTTGGAAAAGAAGTATAATTTAATTATAATTTATATTATGGGCCTGACAAAATGTGGCATGTTAAAGTTTAAGTAATAAAGAATTTGATCCCTAGGATCTTTTCTTATAAAAAATGGAGAATCAATAATCTTAATTTATATCTTTAATAACCTATTTAATATTGAATAAGCATGATTAATAAATCATCTATCCCATAATTCTCCATTGAGTTTAAATGTTTATTTACCTGATATTTGTTGAATCTATCTTTAATTTTATGTCATTAGTATTTGATATTTCCAAACCCAAACTTTGTGACAATTTTTTTAGGTATAATTTTTATTTTTAAGAGTTTGTTGAATTATTTAAAAATCATGTAATTTCTTCTTAGAGCGACTTTGGGAGTATACTTATCATTTCTTACAAAGTGATTTGTGCATTTATGAGCTACTTTAAAATATACAAAATATGTGCATTACATCCATATTATCACTAGTTTTCGTATTCAAAATGGTAACCTCTGTCTTCATAGCACACTTTTTTGTGCATGACCATGCATCCCATACTCGAAGCACTTGATTTTGTTAAGATTTCTTTTATTGGGTTTCTTAGCTTTATTCTTTAATTTTTCATCAATCTCTATTGATTTTGAGCCTTTAGTACTTGAAATTTCTCTTCCAACTCCACCAAAAGATGGTTTTTTTTTGAAGAATCTAGTGAATCTTTTAGTGAGTAATTCCATTTCTTCTTTGTTAGGGTCAAAATCATACGGAAAGCCAAAGGGTGAGAATATAAGTCCTTGTATTTTGTTGGCTTCATGTGTGGAAAATATGGAATCTATTATTGTATCTATCTTCCTTTATGTAAGTTTGGTTATTGATAATTAGTAATGTACACACGCACATAGTTAGGTACACTTTTTATGCGATCATGTTTACACACGCCATAGGTTGGTTTTCGAAGTTTGCATACTAGGTGGAATGTTGGGGTTTTGTTTCATTGTGATTTTTGACGAGCAAGGTTATGAGAGAGCTAACATTATCCATCATATTTTTTTGTTGCGTGTATGGGTATTTATTGAAGATTACTTGATATTGTTTTTAAATAAAAATTGAAATTTTTTTGGCACTTTAATGAGGCCCTCTACGGGGCCCTTTCCAAGCCCCTAGTGAAGTGATCAACAAGGACTCTTGATGAGGGTGGCCATAAGCTTAGGTTTTGATATAAAGATTCCCTTCTCTTTGTGTTTTTTCATCTAGAAATATTATAGGAAGCTTGGTCAAATAGACATCTCATTTCCCATTTTTAGATTAGTATTACCTAACTGCTATTTGGTATAAGCTTTTCGTGGTTGGGTGAGCAAAATCGTGCTCTTGAATGAGGAATAATCGAGGAATTTTTTATGAGTGGGTTTTGGGTTAGGTGAATATCTCATTTCGTTTCACAAACCACCTAGAGTGTATTTTAGTGTTTGTGTTACATTCTTAAGAGAGTAAAATGGCATTCTTGGACTATGAGGGACGCTACAACTATTTCACTTGTTTGGAGTGAGCAATACTGTGCTTTTGGGATTATTAAGTATTCTTAAGATAGTGATTGCTATTTTTCGTGATTGAGTGTATTTCCCCCAATTAGTTGTTTATGTTTTATGGTTGAGTGTATTTCCCACGTTTGGATTTGATGACATATGGTTGAGAGTTTTGCCCACGTTTGGTTACTGGTGGTTCATGGTTGAGTGTTTTTCCCATGATAGGTAGTTCACATTAAAGTTCACTTTACTGATCTTTGGTGACTAGTCACACTACTTTGTATGGTGTTGGATTTAGAGGAAAGTCGAGTTCGTTGGTAAAACCCAGTTTTACGAAGGCAGTAATAAGAAGTTATGGTAGAGGTCCTTATTCATAAAGGTTAGTTGCATTTATATTTCTATCACATTGTATCTGTTTAATGTTTTCTGTTGCCCTCATTTTATATGTTAATGCATGATTAGCTATTGATTTAGTATAATATGAGTTTCTATCTTGTATGTTACTGCATACTAGATTTAGACTTTCTTTCCTTTCCTTGTAACATGTCAATAACATTCTATATATTATCTCTACTGATTTAAATTAATATGTTTGCATGTGAATTTTTAAGGAGTTAGTATTTAATTACCTTGGTTATGTATTAGGTGCTTGACTCTTTCTTTTGGTATGTAATGTTATGTATGATTTCATGCTATGAGAGTACAATAATCATTTATCAAATATGTTCTCACATATGAGGTATTAAAGTGATTGAAAATATTTTATATCTTTTTCGGTTTGTATGATTAATTTGCATGTTGCTAGCCTGAACAGGAGCCTGTGAGGCACACTGTCACTCACGTATTTATTACATATTTGTCTTTCTTATCTGATGCATGGTCGCTTTTATTGTGTGTTGAATTAAGTATATGTTGTTTAGTTCTTCCATTGTGTTACTTTCCTAATTTATGTTTGTGAGGTATGCTTGGCTGAGTTGGAATAAAGCTCACAAAAGGATTCCATGGGTTAGTATCTCCACCCCTCATCTAGGTCCTGGTTATCTATTTGGTTAGAAGGACAATTGACCTCTATGAAATTGTTCCTATGTATGGAATTCTTAAGCCTCTCAGATGGAATTTCTTAGAACCAGAAAGAAGGTCATGCAGCAGCATAAGTCTACATGTGTTGTGGCCCGCATGATACACAAAAACTTGATAGTCAAATTTTGAATTTATAAAAAGATTATAAGTGCATGAATTACTTATATTAAGTAATAAGTATACTCTCAAGATCGTCTCTCAAGAAACTGTGGTGGTTTTAAGAAGTTAAATTATTTGCAAAATTAGTTAAGAAAAAAAGAAGTCCAAAACACTTTAACAAATTGTAAGTTGGCAAAATAGAACCATAAAATTCCATACTAAATAAAAGCCAGTAAATTAAAGCATAAAAATGAAAGCAAAACTTAAAAGCTATATATTATACTATATAGAACATACGATTTATGTATGGGGTTTTAGTGAGCATAAGACTTCATGGAAAAAATGAATTAAATGATTTAAATAAAAGCTATATTTATTGATTTTTTTTTTAAAATAACACTTCCTATAATCATGGTAAATTTCCAATGATCGTTAGTTAATAAATTTTTCTTAGTCGATGTTGAAATTGATTAATTGATAAGTTGAAATATATATATATATATACACACCAAAATCTTCAATTAATTAATGATGAGTCTATAAAAGTAGGCTTATTAGTGTAATTTTTTGCTTAATATTTACTTGTTTTATTCAATAAATAGTACTTTTGAGGCTAAAAATATTAAAATATAAACTTTCTAGTAAAAAAGGGTTGAAAATATAGTTTTTGAGAATTTTCTAAAAGTTTTTGGAATTTTTAATGTATGAACAATTAGAAGATACCATGTGGATGCCATGTAAGTAAGGGAATTGAACAGGCATGCCATATGGATGACACACAAGCAAAGAGGACTAATTGCACAACATCGCCTATTCTTGGTGACATAAGGCCTTACCACATGTCAACAAGGAATTCATTCAAAGTATAACCACGTGACTAACAGTCTTGCCAGGCATCATCAAATGATGCGTCCTTTCCTTCCACCGACGTGTCACACAATGTGTAACTGTGAATCATATAGCATCACGTGGAGCTGACTCAGCACGCATTGACCATGACAAGTCAACTATTCCACGCATTTTTCGTTGATTGGATTCATCATTCTCTCTTGCCACGGGTCATGTTTCTATACGCCAATTTGGTTAATTTTTATTTTTTTTCATCTCACCCTTTGATCTGAAGCTAATTTGACTGTCCAAATTTCACTTAAGCTTAATTTAAGCCCCTAATTTCCTCATATACCCTAATGAGCCAATAATTACAAATTTTTATGATTTTTTGGACACAAGAAGAGAAAAAAATACAAAAAAATTCAAAAAGAGATACAATTTTGGTGGAGATTCAAGAGGAGATTGATGCTACAACCAAGAGATTGATTGTATTTCATCTTCTTCTCCTTTACATTTTTTATGTATTTCTTTATGAAAAATATAAGGTTTATGAAAAAAAAATCATGTCTAGATAACTTATTAATCTAGGGGTCCTTTATTTTCTACATGTGATGGTCTAATGTTTTACTTCAATTATGATTTCAATTTATTTGTATTATTTTATTTTATTTTTATGCTATTAATTACTTGGACAACAATTGGTCCATTTAGGTAATTAAATAGATGTATAATTCTTATGTATGTGATGCATAATTGATTAACTTAATGAATAATATACAATTTAAGTAACATGAGACTATGATTAGGTTGATTGTTATATGATGTATAGTTTACTTGAGAGATAAATACATACTAGGTTAGATTCAATTGATATGTAATTGATTGGTAATTATATTGGGGAGATTTTAATGAATCACATATTTGGAAAATTAGAGATTAAGTATTCCAAAATATTTTCTCATATAACTTCTTGGCTGCCAAATCTATGTTAATTAATAATTGCTATTTATTTTTAGTTCTTTTAATTTTGCTTTCTTAAAATATAAAAGCAAAAAAAATTGATTTGTATTTCTTTTAGTTTTAAAAATTAGTTTCTAATAACATAATCTCTATAAGAACAATATTTTTTTATCATTATATTACTTGTCATGGTACATATACTTATATATTCATTGCATACAATTCATGTCCACCAAGCTTTTGGCGACATTGCCAGGGATTATAAACATTAGAAATTAAATTTTTATTTTATTTTTTGTAATTTTAATTTAATTATTTAGTTATTTATTTCTAATTTTTATTTTTTTTAATTTTGTCAACTCTTTTAATTTTTCCTTTAAATCCCGAACTTCAGCTTACTTTGAGATCAATAAAAAGTAACAAGTTGTCATCCTTGTGGTAAAAAATGGCTAATCCATTAGAAATAAATAATTAATAATGAGTTAAATTTTAACAACCAAATAGCTTTAATGGGTGATAGGGACAAAGCTATGAATGAATATGCAAGACCCATGTTGGAAGGGCTACATCCAAGTATTATAAGGCCAAAAATTCAAGCGAATTAGTTTAAACTAAAGCGAGTGATATTTCAAATGCTCCAAATAATTGAAAATTTTAGTGGATTACTAATAGAGGATCCTCTTTATTGGTGGGAATTATTTCGCAAAACCATTCCAAGTTGTAAAAGAATCAGGTGGAAAATAGTTTAGCCAAGCAGAGTACATGTGGTAAATGATATCATAAAACTTACAACTTAAGCACCATTTTTGGTGAATATTTTAAAGGCTCAAAACTTAGAGGTGTCTCATGTTTCTTTTATGGTAGAGCTTATTTGTTTGATAATTGTCCAAAAATTATTGAATCAGTATACTATGTGGGTAATATGAATCAAAACAATAATCCATACTCGAAGACATATAACTCAGGATTTAGAAAACATCCAAATATCTTTTGGAATAATAACGACAATCAATGTGGTAATTAATTCAACTATCAATCATTTCCACCACCTAGTTTTCAACAACCACAACAATCACAAGCATAAAAGAGGAAGCCATCTACTGAGGACAATACAAATGCTTTAATGGGGATGATGAAAAACTTCATCTAGTCAATAAATACAAAAGTGTCCAATCAAAAGGCTTCCATTCATAATTTAGAGATCCAAATGAGGCAACTTGCCTAGGCCATAAGTCAAAGGCCTCTAGGTAATCTTCCAAATGACACAATTATAAACCCAAGAAGAGAAGTTAAGGAGCATCGTAATGCCATAGCCTTAAGGAATGGTAAAACTCTAGAGAAGGAGAATAAGACTCAAATGGATAAGAAAGAGCATGAGAATCAAAAGGATGAGGATGAATATAAGACACAAAAGGATGAGAAGGAATTTGAAGCTAGAAAGTATGAGGAGAAACAAGTTGATGAATAGAGCACTGAAAAGGAAATAATTTAGCGAAAAGAGCAACCTCTATAAACACACTATTCCTTTACCTTAAAGATTGCAAAAGAAAAAGTTAGATATGCAGTTTTTAAAATTTCTAGATGTCTTTAAGAAGCTACATATAAATATACAATATTTAGATGCACTTAAACAAATTCCTTCTTATGTCAAATTTTTGAAGTATCTCTTGTCTAAGAAAACGAGACATGGAGATATTGAAACAATAACCTTGATTGAAGGATTTAGTGTCATCCTTGCAAAAAAAAAAAACCCCCAAAAATTGAAAGATCTAGGTAGTTTTGACATCCTTGCACTATTGAGAACATCCACTTTAAAAGGCGCTATATGACTTGGATTCCAACATTAGCCTTATGTCATTATTGATCTTTAAGAGATTTATGGTTGGTAAAGCCAAACCTAGTTCAATATCATTACAGATCGTAGATAGATCAATAAAATGACCCTAGGGTGTGGTAGAAGATGTGCTAGTAAAAGTAGATAAGTTCATCTTTCTGATGGATTTCACTGTACTAGACATGGAAGAGGACTATAAATTTTCTATCATACTTGCCCATCCATTCTTAGCAACCAGAAGAGCACCCATTGATGTAGAAAAAAGTGAGTTTACAATGAGATTGCAAGATGAACAAGTAGCATTTAAAGTTTTTAAAGCATCAGAACCCCCTGATATTGATAATGCTAATGAATGCTTCAGGATAGATGATAACTTGAAAAAAAATCTATTGAGTTACCCAAATGATGCGATGAACAATGAAGTAAACTCTCCAAGAAACAACTCAATCTATTTTAATTTTGAAAGTATGGAGTCTATGATTGATATTGTTAATTGTGTGAACTATTTGGAGACTATACCTCCCTTGTGGATACCTAATGTTGTTGTGGAGAGCTTTAAGATAGGATCTAAGCTCAAACCATTTATTGAAAGGCCACCAAGTTTAGACCTCACACCTTTACTCTACCATTCCCAATCAAGTGGGAAAACATAAGAGACTCATAAGGAGGTGAAAAAGATGCTGCAAATAGATAAGTTAGATGAGCTATGGTAAAATTCTTATAAGAATACCAAAAAGTGCAAAACAAAAACAAAAATATGGCATGATAAGAGAATTGAGCACTGTGTTTTAAATCGAAACATAAAGTATTATTGAAAAAATCAAGACTCAAATTGATTCTAGAAAAAATCAATAGTAAATGGACATAGAGGGATGTACCTTTGGACTTGGTATGATCGTCTAGTCAAGGACGTTAAATGTGATGCTAGTTGGGAGGAAACCCAATGTTATTTTACTTATATTTTCATTGTTTTTGTTTTATAGTTGAATAAATATGGAAAGTAATGGCACAATAAGATTTAGCATTTCAATAAATAATGTGGTGTACAAGGACTAAGGAAGTTTTCTTTCCTTTTACCTTTTTCATATTTATGTGTGCACATGGGAGATAATGTGAAATTTAAGTTAAAGAGAGGAAACTTCATTCTCTATTTTAGTATTTAGTACAAATTTTCAATTTTAAGGAATTTGTTTTATTTTTAGGATGTTTTTAATAATGATTAGGGGTGAAATTGATAAATACATGGAAACTTAATGCATGAATGCTTGATATGAAACATATGAACCCAATGATAAAAACTTATTGTCATGACTAGGACACGGAATGTAACATACTTGTTAAGATACTTACATCAATTATGTGATATGCTTGTTAATTTTAATTGATCGATTCAAATTTTTATTTACATGTTCATGATTGATTTTGGTGTTCTTATTGAGAGAAAAATTGTATTGTGTTATACGAGTTGATCATATCTATCATGTTTTAGAATCTATTTAATCATCCCTTGAGGAAAAATTCTAAATAATATTTAGAAAAATAATGATTTAGACCTTATTTGGATCGATTGAGCCTCTCAAGATAACCATTATTAATATTTGTAGCTACCCATTTAAGCCTAACAAAGAACCTTGCATATCTTTAAGCCACATTTTGTGCCTAACCAATAAACATTACCTTTACCCTTGCATTGTTAGCTAGTATGAATATTAAAAAATGAAATCATGTATAATGCTAAAAAGTAAGGTGAAATGCAATACACCCTATGAAAAAAAAGAAAAAAAAACTCAAAACATAATTATCCCTCTAAAGAAAAAGAATATAAAATTGAAAATACGTTTGTGAGTGTTCTGAAATTAAAAAAATATATGGAATAAAATAATATGAAAAGAATGATAAGATATGGTGCAGTAAAATATCAAGTAAAAGCTCAAATGTAGTTAAAAAAGTGCATGATGAATGAAAAGAAAGCTAAGGTATGGAAAGAGCCTAAATGTTTTCATTTATCAACCCCCTTATAAGCTTACATTACAAGCATGAAAATCCCTTATTGATATTTAGCTAACTGCATATTTATATTAGTGAAGAGGGATGTGAAAATAGACTTATGAGACTTGTTCATAGATTGAATTGATTAGCATGTTCATATAGGTTGATTTCATGAGTGCATTGGATGATATCATATGCAACATACATGAATCAAGTCATCCAAAACCTTGCATATCCTTTTTTTGATGGACATTGATTGATGAATATGTGAACCTCTATATAATAGAATTGTACGACTTTTAAAGGGGGAATTTTCACTAAATATGATGCATTAATAGATATATATTTATGAATATATTTATCATGTCATTTTATTTAGTTAGACTTTGTTTTACTTGAGGAAAAACAAAGATTTAAGTTTGTGGGTGTGATGACTCTATGAACGTAGAGTTATCAATGCACATTTTTACTTAATATTTTCTCATTTTATTCAATAAATAGTACTTTTGGGGTTCAAAATATTACTTTCTAGTGAAAAGGGGTGAACATATAATTTTTGAAAATTTTATGGAAATTTTATGGATTTTTTTAATATAGTAGCAATTAGAAAAAGCCACATGGACACCACGTAAGTAGGGAACCTGACTTGGCATGCCATGTGGAAGATATGCAAGTGTAGATGTCCAATAGTACAACGTGGTGTGTACTGTTGTCTCTTTTTAGAAGACATAAAACGTGCAAGCATACACGGTCAAAAATCAAGACTAGTGCTCATAAATATTTAATCTTGTAAAAATAAAACATACGTAAAAATTATTCATCGCTTAGACAATATTCAAATTTTTTATGGAGCTATGCATTATTTAAACCGAAGAAATAAAAATAAATCACCATTCCAAGCTAAATATCTTCACTCAACCAAACAAATAAAATATCACAAACAATAATACCCAGAAAATATTTCAATTAAGATCAATATCTCTACCACGCCCAAACTTAATATAGACATTTTCATCAATGTGTGACGTTAAAGAACATATGAGATGGGTTTAAAGAGACATCTTGGTTTGGTTTGTATGGTTAAATTCCAAAATAGCTTCATTTTTTTCCAATTTGCACCTACGAAAAATAAATGAAATAAAATAACAACATAACAAAATATAAAAACTAATACATGTGAAAATAAAAAAATAAAACACATAGGTTGCCTACCAAGAAGCGTTTGATTTATAGTCGTCATCTTGACTTCTCAATTTTTTTTTTTCTTTTTGTTAGTTAAGATTTGTGTGTCAAACAAAATCTCAACTTACGAGAAAATTGAAAAATAAATTAAACAGGCAACAATAAGCATAAAATATATATTTTTTTGAATTAAAATCAGATTGATTGGTATTATATAAACAATGAAAATAGTAAACAAATCCCCAGCAACGGCGCCAAAAACTTGTTGTTTCTTTTTAGAAGACATAAAACGTGAAAGCATACACGGTCACAAGTAATAAAATTTGATAAGTAGAGTATCGTTCCCACGGAGATTTGTCACTATAATTTGTTGAGTACTAAAATTATTTCACTCTGATTTTATCCAAAACGATCGTTAATTGGTGAAATTGTTTACAAATGATTAAAAACGCTAAGGCATTCGATTTCACTAAATCAATTCAATCCGATTTCAAGTCATGTTATATGAGAATCAAAGCTAAAAGTGATGGTTGAAAAACCCAAATTTATCTAATACTCTCTCTCGAGTTATATTATAATTACTTATCTATGAAAACCAACTATATTTCTATGAAGATTTAATCACAAACAAGCACATTACGATTTATGGAATTTCTAGAATAACCACATACATCATGCATTAGGTGTCACACTCGTATTCAACATACGATATTTATCACAAGAAGCATTCATTACACATCTTTTCTCGGTCTCAATATAATGCAACAAATCATCTAAATCTTGGTCAGAAATTTAAAAGTATTAAGCATGGAAATAAATACTCAACTTGGAAACAATGAACTCATATAACAATAACAAAAGAAATTTGATTTTAAATTTTAAGGAACTGATCAAGTAAAGATTAGTTCGGTTTTCAAAATTTTAAAATAATCAAAAATAATATATTTATATATATATAATAGTTTTATTATTATTTAATTTAATTATATAGTTATTATTTATTCTTTCTTGATTTAAATATTTAAAGTCTTAAAATATACTCTCACCCAATAAGAATATTATGTCTTTTTGTAATTGTTTTTGTAAGTATGTTTATACTCTAAGTTACTTTGAAAGTTTATGTTCGGAAGCACAAAAAATACAAAAAAACAATAAATGTGAATAAGACATGAGAAATTGATGTGCTGTTAATTTGTCTAATCCACACTTAATTATAAAAAATCTACCAATATCAAATCTTGAATACGAAGTCTCTTGTCTTACATTATCACTATATTGCAAAATTTCAAATTTAATTTTTGACTTTCACCTTATCCTTAACAACGGTTGTAGCTCCACCTGAATGTAATCCCTAATCATCTTATACATATTACTTTTCTTTTTTCCTTTCATAATAATCAATGAGCATTTATCAACTTTCATAAATTTATTCCTTATCAAAAAATCATAATCCAAATTATCCAATTATCCAACCTATTTAAAGAAACCAAATTCTTCCTCAAGTTGTGTATGCATCTTATATCATCTAATGTCTTAAAAACCTTATCAAACATATGCACTTTTACTGTACTCATGCCAATAATCATGTTCTTTGAATTATTAGTCATCACAACATCACCCGCGTTACAAGGAATGTATTTATCAAACAACTCTTTGTTTATGTACACATGAAATGAGTAAGCATAATAAAAAAATTAATCATTTCGAGAATCATCAATAGTTATTACACAAATTACATCATTTTTAGTATTATAAGTTTCAGCCTTCTAATTAAGGTCTCGTATGTCATTCAACCTTTTTTTTCAATACCTTTTCATGTGTTATTTCTTGTAATAGTAAAAACACTCAATATCACACCTTTGACGAGGCTTGAATAAGTTCCCATCTCTATTTGGATATATTCTTATATATATATATATGTTTATTTTAATATTTAAGATTGCTCTTGAATCACTATTCGTAGTAAAAGAATGTCCATAAGCCAAAGAACTAGGTAGTCGTTTCTTACTATCAATTTTTAAAATAGTTTAATACTTCATCCATCGTTAATGTAGTTTTTTTTCTTTAAACAGTGAATACACCAATATATTATATGACTCAGGTAGCAAAGACAACAATAACATAATCTTCCTCTTATATCTTCACATCAATCTTCAGTAATTCAAAAACACATCGTTTGAATTTATTTATAAGACTTTTAATGTCATCATTTTCATCCATCTTTAGGTACGCATTTGCTTCTTCAAGTGCACTTTAAGAAGTCCTTTTTGAATCTATATACTTTTGACCTTGCCATTATGTGACTCAAATTTTATTGTTGTCATATCTTTCTTAAACCAAGATTTCTTAACTATTGTAAAAGATGAATGTTTAATGTTTATAAAAAATTTAGTGAAGCCTTGTCCCACATTGCTTTTTTACATTACTTAAAAGATGTATAAATAGTGAATAGTTGGTTATTGGGATTGGCCCCCAAGGGTACCCACTTTTGTGGAAGGGGAGAGGACCTAGGTAAATAATACATATACACATGCACGCCGAGACCAAGTCTGTGTGTAAGGTGACATTTTATTTTTTGGAAAAATTTCTTTTAAAAAAAAACTTTTCCACTCAGAAAATGGCTGTTACATTTTTTCTCAGAAAAACAACCGTTATTTTCTTTTACTCAGAATATGAACGTTAAATGGTCATTGTTCATCTTTATTCAGAAAATGGTTGTTACTCGTCTTTACTCCAAAATGGCCATTACTCTTCATTACTCAGAATGACTATTACATTCTCCATCCCCAGACATTACCATTTTTATCATAATGATCACATGGTTTCTAAAACCTATAAATAGAGGGCATTAGTTCTCAGTTTAAAACAACAATCCGCAATCTCAGATTTTCTTGATTCAACTACATCATAGCCTTAGCAAAAATAAATTAGTTCATAATGGAAATAAAAATTACAACAGTTAAGGAATATTAGATGAAGAATACAAAGAAAATTAAAACATCATCTTCTCTTAAAAATTTGGCACACACAGAACACAACATAAGCCAAAAATGGCTTCTGCGTGTTCCAGAGACCAGCCCCGAACACTACTAAAAATATCAAACTCTAAATTCCAAAACTCCTTTCTTTTTTTTCCAGCAATAAATCCCCTATTTATAGCTAAAAAATACTTCTAAAATAATACAATTTTTAGTCACGCATAAAAAATTTACATCGAAAATAAAATACACGCGTATCGATATTGTTATGTTAATATACACGTGAGAGACAAAACAGAGGCACCGTTTCTGATTTTTTTTAATTCAATCTACATGCGACATGTCAGCGTCTGATTTGCCGCAAGCATTAATACGGACACGTGGCAGTATTTCATTGGGGGAGGGAAACGATTGCAGGTGATGGCCCTGCACGAAATCATGGCGCACGGGACAAGTGGCAGACAACAACGTGGCTGGAAACATGCACCGTTTCTGTGCTTTTGGTTTACCCAATACGTGCCACGTGTACGCTTCTCATTCACTGTAGAAATATTGGAGACACGTGGCATTGTATCATTGCTTGGATGGATAGGTGCACGAAGATTTTGTAGACCGCGTCACAAGGGAGCACATCTTTTGGTAGCCGCGTAACATACACGTGGGTCCCACCCTGCACGATAGGTGGGCCCCACTCGGCACACCGAGCCAGGTGATCCAGAAAACCTGCACCCACTCACTTTGGTCGGGTTTGAAGGACACACGTGCATCCTAACCGTTTCTTCTCTGATCTAACAGTTCACGTTGGGCACGTGGAAGATGGCGCGAGGACTTCTTCTCTCATGCGTAAAAAATTCAACTTTAATTAATTGCATTTTGACCCATAAATTTAATTCAAATTACATTTTAAACTTTCTTTAATTACAATTAAGCCCTTTTCTAATTTAAATTAAATTTTAAGCTTTTAATAATTAAAATTAAGCACGATTTTAATTTAAATTATATTTTAGACTTTTATAAACTGCAATTAAGAACTCTTTTATTTGAAATTATATTTTTGGACATCAATTTCCAATTAAGTATGGTTTCGAATCAAATTATTTAATTTTCTTAAAAATACATTCCTTAACACTTAAACAGTAAATATTAATTTATTTAACTAAAATTAACCAAAAATGTCAAAAAATAGCAATTATAATTAATAAAATAGATGAAAATAACTATATAAAATATAGTTATCATGTACTAGGTGACATAGGGCCCTACCATGTTACAACATGGTGTTTGTTCTAAGTATCACAGTATGGGCAATGAGTTTGCCATGCATCATCATGCGATTCATCCATTCCATCAATCGGTCTACGACATAATTTGTAAAAATGAATCACATCGTGCGACATAGTGCTAACTCAACATGTGATGACCACAACCAATCAAATACACCATATGATTGGATCCATCACTCTCCCTTGCCATATGTCGCATTTCTACTAGCCAACGCAATTGATTTTTCCTTCTGTTCATCTCAACCCTTGATTTAAAGTTGGTCAAATCGTCCAGATTCTACCCGAGTTTAATTTAACTCTTTAATCGCCCCAAAACTCTAATGAGCCAAAAATTTCATATTATTTACCAATTTTTGGAGCCAAGAAGAGAGAAAAATACAAAACATTTCTAAAAGATATACTACTATGGTGGAAATTCAAGAGGAGATTGGTGCTATAACTCAAGAGATTGGTTGTATTTCTTCTTCATCTTTTTTATTTATCAATTATTATGTCTTTCTTTATGAAAAATATGAGTTTTATGAATAAAATAATGTTGAGCTAATTTATTAGTCTAGGGGTCTTATGAACCCAATTTCTAATGTAATGATCTAATATTTTAGTTTAATTGTGATTTCAATTTAATTATATTATTTAATCCAATTTGTATGCTATTAGTTGTTTGGCCAACTATTGATCTATATAGGCAATTAAATATATTTTATAGAATTATTTAATTTTTTGTTTTTGATTAAATAACATTTATAATTTTGAGGCAGAGATGTATGATTCTTATGCATGTGATCCATAATTGATGAACTTAATGAGTAGTACACAATTTAGTTAACATAAGAGAGTGATTAGGCTAATTATTATATGATGTGTAGTTTACTTGAGAAAGGAATACATGCTAGGATAGATTCAACTAATCATGTAATTGATTAGTAATTATATTGGGGGAATTTTAGTAGTTCATATGTTTAGAAAATTGGGAGATTAAGTATCCTAGATAGTTTCTTATATATTTTCTTAGCTGTCAAATCTAAGTAAATTAATTATTGCTATTTATTTTTAGTTCTTTTAATCTTACTTTCTTAAAATATAAAAACACAAAAAAATTTATTTTTATTCTTTTAGTTTTTGATAACATAATCTATGTGGGAATGATATTTCCTTATCATTATATTACTTGTTACGATACATATACTTGGGTATTCATTGCACATAATCCGTCGCGTGCTCAATGGAGGCACCACACATCATCACTTGATTCATCCATTCTTTCCACCATGGTGCCATGCAATCTGTATCCTCGAATCATCATGCACCACATGCTGCTGACTTGGAACATATTGACCAAGACCAGCCCACCCCGCCACATGTCGTGCACTGATTTTACTAGTAAATCTCACATGCCACGTGTCATAATCCTACTGGCCAATGCTATTATTTTTTCCTTTCTTCATCTCAACCCTTTATATGAAACTAATTCGATGGTCCAAATTCTATTTGAACCTAATTTAACCCCTTAATTTTCCCAAAAATCCTAATGATGCATAAATTATCAATTTTCGGAGCTAAAAAGAGATAAAAATATAGAAAAGTTTCACAATTTTTTGTGGAGAATCAAGAGGAGATTCATGTTACACTTTAAGAGATCAAGGAGCTGTATGAACAAAATTATGTCTAGCTAATTTATTAATCGAACGACTTTATGAATCTAATTTTCTATATGTGATGTTATAATATTTTATCCTAATTATGATTTTAATTTAATTATATTATTTAATCTAATTTTTTTGTTATTAATTTTTTGGCTAGCAATTGATCTATAGAGACACATGTTACACTTTAAGAGATCGAGAAGCTGTATGAACAAAATTATGTCTAGTTAATTTATTAATCGAATGACTTTATGAATCTAATTTTCTATATGTGATAATCTACTATTTTACCTTAATTATGATTTCAATTTAATTATATTATTTAATCTAATGTTTTTGTTATTAATTGTTTGGCTAGCAATTGATCTATAAAGACAATTAAATAGATTTGTGAAAATAATTTAATTGTTTATCTTGATTAAATATCATGCATAGTTTCCAAGTAGAGATGTATGATTCTTATGCATGTGATGCATAATCAATGAACTTAATGAGTAGTTTGCAATTTAATTGACATGAGAGTATGATTAGGTTAATTACTATATGATGTGTATTTTACTTGAAAGAATGATACATTTTGGGTTATATTTAATTGATCGTGTAATTGATTGGTAGTTACATTGTGGGGATTTTAGTGATTCATACATTTAGAAAATTGGGAGATTAAGTATTCCTAGATATTTTCTTAGATATCTTCCTAGCTGCTAATTCTAGTTTATTAATCACTACTATATATTTTTAATTCTTTTAATTTTGCTTTCTCAAAACATAAAAATAGAAGAAGATTGATTTTTACTTTTTAATTTTTAAAAATTAGTTTCTAATAACATAATATACATGAGAACAATGCTATCTCATCATTATATTACTTGTTATGGTACATATATTTGTGTATTCATTGCACATAATTTGTATCAATCAAGTTTTTGGCATAGTTGTCGGGAATTACAAACATTAAAAATTAATTTTTATTTTATTTTAATTATATTTCTTCTTTTATTTTTTATAATTTTAATTTTAATTAATTTATTTAGTTATTTATTTTTAATTTCAATATCTTCTTAGTACTATTATAAATATATATGGTTTTATTGCATAAGTAGAGTCCATAAGGGAGAAATTTTGCCTTTAGATCTTGAAATTTAGCATACTTTGAGATCAATAAGAAAACAACAAGTCATCACACAAGTGTAAGAAATGGCTAATCCCCATTAGAAATAAAGAATAATGAGCTAAATTTGACCAATCAGATTCTATTAAGGGATGATAGGGATAGTGTTATGAATGAATATGCATTACCTATGTTGGTAGGGCTAAAGCCAAATATTACAAGGCCAAACATTCAAGCTAATTAGTTTAAACTAACGCTAGTGATGTTTCAAATAATGAGCTAAATTTGACCAATCAGATTCTATTAAGGGATGATAGGGATAGTGTTATGAATGAATATGCATTACCTATGTTGGTAGGGCTAAAGCCAAATATTACAAGGCCAAACATTCAAGCTAATTAGTTTAAACTAACGCTAGTGATGTTTCAAATTCTACAAATAGTTGGACAATTTGGAGAATTAGCAATAGAGGATCCTCATTTATATCTCAAATTGTTTATTGAAGTTGGAGATTCATTCAATTCCAGTGGTGTAACTGAGTAGGAATTTAGAATTAGATTGTTCTTACTCTATCAAGACTTTGCTCGAGCTTGGCTAAATTATTTTTCATCTGATTCCATTACAACTTGGAATGATTTGGCAGAGAAATTATTGGTGAAATATTGATGAGCGAAAACCAGCATTACCGATTCTTGCAAATACTTTGGTTTTAATATTTATAAAACTCTCGCAAGTGCACGAATCATTTCGAAGAAAATGATAAGTATACTCCCAAGGTCGATCTAAGGAAGGAATGTATGTGGTTTTTAATTTATTATTCAAACTTTTAAAAACGAAATTAAATCCTAAACATCCTGTCACGATAGTTTGGTTTTTGTGTTCCTAATCTAATAACATAAAATAAACATATATACAGATTAATTAAATATAATCTAATAACATAAAAATAAACATAGATACAAATTCAATAAATAATTATCTAAAAATAAACATATATACATATTCAATAAATATTCATGCAAATTTTATCATTTATATTAGTTGAGTATTTATGGATATAATAACTAAATTAATTATGCTTGCTCATATTATCTAGGTTATTAAAGATATAAATTGATATTTTATTGATTCTCTCTTTTTTATATAAATACCACCTTTGGTGGGGTTAGATATTCTTTGTTAACTAAACAAATCAATTAACACCTATGGGTGGGGTTGATAACTAATTTGGTTAATTAAATTAATTCCTTTTTCTAAGAGATTGAAAATGAACCATTTAAATGCCACCTTTGGTGGGGTTAGACAATTTAAACATTATTCAAGGTGTCCAAATTAAACATAAGAATTTAATTATCCGAGTACTAACTTTCAAGTTTTAAAACCACTATTGAAAACATGTTGTCAATACATTTTCACATAATAATTCTTATAAAAACTTTTGAAATAGAGTTTCACTCTAACTACCGGGCGATTGTACCAACAAATAAAAGAGCACTACTCTAAATTAGACCGGATAACTAAACCTTAAAATCTAATTTTAAGGTTTAAGTTTGTAATGAAAAATAATATATTTCTCTCTAACATTCTTAATATAAAAATCTTGAATAAAAACAAAATCAATTCATTTTAGAGATTTTTACCTATTTAATATTTCGCAAGCATAACAACGTCATTATTACATCATATTTACTAAACAGCCAGCATAGTTAAATTTAACCACAGACAAGTTGAATATAACATGTAAGAATAAAGCATAAAAATAACTGTAAAGAAAATAAAATCCTTACAGAACTTCGACGCTATTCCCGTAAATGGAAAACCTCCAAGCGGAATTTGCACTCCCATTTATTGAATCAAAAATCTAAATTATTACAAAAACATTACAAGTTCCTCTCAAAAAGAGAAGAACTCTAAACCTAAGAGAATTGAACTAAAAACTAAGGGAAAAACTAAGAAAAGCTTAGAAACTAAGAAAACTCAAAAACTAAGAAATGAGAGAAAGAAAGAAGAGAGAAGTGTGTTTTGAAGGTGTGATTTGAAGTGAAGGGAAGGGGGGTATTTATAGGTGAGGATGGAGAGAAAAAATGAGTAAAAAATGTTAAAAAAATATTAAAAAATGTAAAAACGCGTATTGGAATTGCTGATGTCATCAATGACGTCAACATGACGTCACAGGGGCTGTTGCACGTGAAAAATGGGGCGAAAACGCGTTGGGCGCGCGGAGAGGCCTGTCGCTGCGTACAGCTCGGCGTGCGTGAACAGTGCCCGCACGCTGAGGCACGCTGGGGCGCGCGCGGCTGGGCGCTGGGGCGCTGGGCTGCGGCGCGCGATTTCCGTCTTTTTGACATTTTTGACCTTTTCGACCCATTTTGTCCAATTTTTCCATGTTTGTTGACCTTTTCCCACTTATTTATTAATATATTTGTGATGTATTGCTTCAAGTATTCCTCTTTGAGTCTTTAAATTGCGTTTTTAAGCCAAAATACCTGAAAAACAATAAAAATACCTGTGATTCCGAAAAAGACAAATTTATATAAATATATGATAAAACATATAAATATATATATTTTTAATCAATTAATGTGCATAAAATCATGGTTATTTTAGTGCTTTTTGAGCACTCATCACAACCCCCAACCAGCTTCTTGCTAGTCCCTTAGCAAGAGAAGCGATAAAAGCTAAAAATTAAACTATCCTAAATCACTTTCGTGGATTGAAACGGTTGCATTTAGCCTATGCAACAAGCCGTTAAACCCCTAGGTTGCCCTAGTGGACGAGTTTGAGTCTCGTGAGGGTTTTTAGTAATGATACCCACAAACATTGAACTAAATGTAAAAATAAAAACAATCAAATCAAAAATTAAAATTACAACACAATCAAAAATTAATTTAAGAATAAAAGAAAACAACATATCACAAAAATATCTCATACTTTTTAATCTCCTTTAAGATCATAATTAAAATCTCAAGCATAAGTTATTTTAATCTCTTTAAACAATCATGATTTTATTACAATAATTAGTCGAAAATCATTTTCATATTTCATTTCAAAAATGTATCAATTTAATTTTACCCAATTTCAGTGTCATGAATCAGAATTCGCTTAGACTCTATTCCTCACAAGTCAATACTCTCAAAGCACTGAATCCTATGGGTTCAAACACTCATACTAATTTATATGCGAAAGAGTTGATGTATAGAAATGAACTAATATGTTCGCATATGTATAAAGAATAAAGGCTCAAAGTGTTATTTTAACATTGATCTCATGAAAGGAATCGAATGTATAAATTATAAAGATATCATATATAAAAATTATTTTCATGCATAAATCAAACTCATTAAGAAAGAATTTCAAGATATATGCTTTTTACAAATGAAGAAATTGCAATGACTTTTTAGGGAATTACTTCCTATATCTTTATTTTGTATTTAACCTTTACTCACAACTTTGTTGGCAATGTGGGTCATAGTATGTAGATGATACTATATTTTTTTTAAACTCTCTATTTTTTTTCAATATATGTATATTTTAGAGAGTCAACCCTTGTATAGATTGTACATTTTTTGGATTTTGGTGAGTGGTTAATTTTGTAGCTTTTCTGTTTGATCTTGGTTTAGGTAACCCCAGATATGTCTTTTTGTTTTTTTAGCAGTCATGCATGAATGAGATATAAGCATATACTATCAATTTCTACTCAAATCGTTTAATCTAAACAAAAATAATAATCAAAAATATATGATACTCTATTAAGATGAGAAAAAATTCATACATTCAATGCTAATACCTATAGAGATCATCTAAACTTTTTTTGAATAAATAAGAAATGTGTTTGGAGTAGAAAAAATATATATTTCACTCTGAATAAAAGAAATTAGGCTCAAATTATATCTCACAAGGGTAGTCTCCACACAAAAAAAAAATTCATAAACACCGATTTTGGGTTTAATATAATTTCCACATTTTATCAAGAAATACTAGTTATGACAAAAACTAACTAATTATCAAAAATAATTACACAATATTTCATGATATGTTTTCAAAAAATTAATCTAACAGTACCAAGGACTTAACTATTTACTTAAATTTGATTTAAAGAAATGATAAATTTTTGTGAGATTTTTTTTTTTTTTTTAAGCAAGGTAACTTTTCACCACCCCCAACCTAGAACTTACATTGTCCTCAATGTAACAACTACAAATTAAAGATAAAGAGAAAAGAGGAGAAAGATTACCTATTTCTTGAGAATGTGTAAGTAGTAATGAAGAAATGCAGGTGCATCCATCATATTCATCATTAAAGTGTGTACAGACAGATCGCTGTGAACTTCTAACATCTCAACAAATATTTTTAGTTTTAACAATTTTAAAAAAAATTATTCACATATAAGTAAACTGAAATAAATAATAAAATTAAGTAAATAAAACAAATAACAAAAAATTACCTAACATGATGGGTTGCCTCCCATCCAGCGCTTAGTTTAACATCTTAGCAAGACGTATCTTTTTGGTGCTAAGGGTTACTCAGCCAAATGCAATCCATTTCAGCAATGTTGTTTGGTTCTTCTAAATAAGGCTTGACACGATGGCCATTAACTTTGAACGTTTTTTGTGTCTTGGAGTCCAATAGTTCTACCACTCCATGTTCAGATACCTGAACTATTTTGAATGGTCCATCCCATCTTGATCTCAGCTTTCCTAGAAACAATCTCAAACGAGAGTTAAATAAAAGAACTTTCATTCCAGGGTGAAAAGTTTTAGGAACTAGCCTCTTGTCATGATAGCGCTTAGTACGCTCTTTGTATAATTTGGCATTCTCATAAGCTTCATTCCTAATTTCTTCCAACTCATGAAGCTGGAGAACTCGTTTTTCACCTGCTTTATCTAAATCCATGTTTAGCTCTTTAATTGCCCAATAAGCCTTGTGTTCAAGTTCAACTGGAAGGTGGCACGCTTTCCCAAAGATTAACCGGTAAGGGCTCATCCCAATAGGTGTTTTGTAAGCGGTGCGGTATGCCCATAAGGCATCATTTAACTTAAATGCCCAATCCTTCCTTGAGGGACGCACTGTGCGTTCCAATATTCCCTTAATTTGTCTATTACTTACTTCCACTAAACCGGAAGTTTGAGGATGATATGGAGTAGCTACCTTATGTGTGATGTTGTACTTGTTTAGTACTCCATCAAAGAGTTTGTTACAAAAATGGCTACCTCCATCACTTATTATAGCTCTAGGCGTTCCGAACCTACTGAATATGAAATCTTTCAAGAATTTCACAACAACATTAGCATCATTGGTTTTGGTGGGGATAGCTTCTACCCACTTGGACACATAATCCACAGCAACCAAAATGTATTGAAAACCATTAGATGAGGGAAAAGGACCCATAAAGTCAATCTCCCATACATCAAAGAGTTCAACAACTAAATTAGATGTCAAAGGCATTTCATCTCTTTTGCTTATGTTTCCTGTTCTTTGACATTTATCACATTGTGCACAAAACATATGAGCATCTTTAAAAAGAGTGGGCCAAAAGAATCCAGACTGTAATATCTTACGGGCTGTCTTTTCACCTCCAAAATGACCCCCACAATGAAGTTCATGACAAAAAGTCAGAATGCTCTTATGTTCTTCTTCAGGTACACATCTCCGGATGACTTGATCTTGACCAATTTTGTATAAATAAGGGTCATCCCAGAAATAGTCCTTAATAGTTTTAAAAAACCTTTTCTTGTCCTGATATGAAGTGTTAGGTCGCAAAACACCAGTGGCAAGATAGTTTACAATATCAGCATACCATGGGTTCGGACCTATGAAAAATAACTGTTCATCAGGAAAGGTTTCAACTATATCGTCATTACTCTCATCTTTAAGAGAATTGAAGTCAGAAATCAACCTAGACAAATGGTCAGCTACTAAGTTTTCACTACCTTTCTTATCCTTGATTTCTAGGTCAAATTCTTGTAAGAGTAAGACCCACCTGATTAATCTTGGCTTGGCATTTGGTTTACTTAATAGGTATCTTAAAGCAGCATGATCAGAATGCACAATCACTTTAGATCCTACTAAATAAGACCGAAATTTGTCTAAAGAGAATACTATAGCCAAGAATTCCTTTTCAGTGGTGGTGTAATTCATCTGGGCATCATTGAGTGTTTTGCTAGCATAGTAGATGACATGTAAACGCTTATCCACTCTTTGTCCCAGGACTGCTCCTATTGCATAATCAGAAGCGTCACACATTATTTCAAAGGGTAAAGACCAGTTTGGTGCCATTATAACAGGGGTAGATGTTAGTTTATCTTTCAAGGTATTAAAGGAAATAAGGTAGTCATTGTTGAAGTCAAAATCAGCATCTTTGGATAGCAAGTTACATAAGGGACGACTTATTTTAGAGAAATCTTTAATAAATCGTCTGTAAAATCCTGCATGTCCCAAGAAGCTTCTTATCTCCTTCACAGATGTAGGGGGAGGTAGTTTGGATATCAATTCAACTTTTGCCTTATCAACTTCAATACCCTTGTTTGAAATTATATGTCCTAAAACTATCCCTTGTTGAACCATAAAATGACTTTTCTCCCAACTAAGGGTTAGATTGCATTCAATGCATCTCTCTAAAACCAAAGTCAATTTATGTAAGCAATCATCAAATGAGTTCCCAAAGACAGAGAAATCGTCCATGAAAATCTCAATGAATTTCTCCACCATGTCCGAGAAAATAGATATCATGCATCTCTGGAAAGTGGCAGGGGCATTGCATAACCCAAATGGCATTCTGCGAAAAGCAAATGTCCCAAAAGGACATGTAAATGTGGTCTTTTCCTGATCTTCTGGTGCTATGGGTACTTGATAATATCCAGACAGTCCATCCAAAAAACAGTAAAATTCGTGCCCAGCTAATCTTTCCAACATTTGATCAATGAATGGAAGAGGAAAGTGATCCTTTTTCGTATATAAATTTAGTTTCCTAAAATCTATACACATTCTCCATCCAGTGATTATTCTAGTGGGCACTAATTCACTTTTGTCATTTTTAACAACTGTTATCCCAGATTTCTTTGGTACCACATGCACTGGACTAACCCACTTACTATCCGCAATAGGGTAGATAATCCATTCTTCTAATAATTTAAGAATTTCCTTTTTAACTACCTCTTGCATGTTTGGGTTTAGTCTCCTTTGGACCTCTCGTACAGGTTTAGCACCATCCTCCAAGTTGATCTTGTGCATACACATTGTTGGACTAATGCCTCTTATATCCCCTATACTCCAACCAATAGATTTCTTAAACTGTTTAAGCACTTTGATGAGTTCCTTTTCTTGTGGTTTGGTCAAGGTTGAAGAAATTATCACTGGATAAGTTTCTCCTTCTCCCAAGAACACATATTTTAAGTGCTCAGGTAAGTCTTTGAGTTCAAGTTCAGGTGGATTGGCCTCTTTACTAGATGAAGAACTGGATAGATTTAAGAGTGTACTAGATTTTGTCATTACTTCATTATTGTCTAGTTGTTCAAGGTACCCCTTAATTTCTTCATCTAAATCTTCTTCAACCTTAAGAACGGTTTCAAGCTTGTCTTCTATTCTGGTTTGGAAAAAGGTGTTTTGGACAAGATTATCCAAAGGATCAACATCAAATATTTCATCGATGGCAGAAATAGAAGGGAAAGGTGAAGAATCAAAAACTTTAAAATGAACAGTCTCTCCTAAGACTGTCATTGTCAAATTTCCATCTTGGACATCAATAATAGTTTTAGTAGTTGCCATAAATGGTCTACCAAGCAATATTGTGTGCTCTCTGTCCAATGCTGGATTTTCTTGCATATCCAGAACCACAAAGTCAACAGGTATTATCAGTTTGTCTACCTGTACCAAAACATCCTCAACTATTCCCTCTGGATATTTAAGAGATCTATCTGCAAGCTGTAGGGACATAGTTATGGGTTTTAAATCCCCTAGATTGAGCTGTAAGAATATAGAGTAGGGCATCAAATTTATACTAGCACCTAAATCAAGCATTGCTTTAGCAACCTTCCTATCCCCCATAGTTATGTTTATAATAAAACTTCCAGGGTCTTTCAACTTAGGGGATAGTTTGTGCTGAAGTACAGCGCTAGAAATTTCTGATACTACTACTCGTTCATTCAGTTCATACCTCCTTTTCTTAGTGTTCAACTCTTTGAAAAACTTGGCATATGAGGGCACATTCATGATCACTTCTAATAATGGTAAATTAATATTTACTTTAGAGAGCATATTAAAAAGATCATTGAATTTCTTATCTTGTTTGGATTCTTTCAACCGGTGGGGAAAAGGTACCTGTATCTGGTGTGGTTCTGTTGTCTTTTGAATTTTAGGGGTGTCAGATGACCCCCCAATGAGTTTTTCAGAAGGCTTGTTAAGTTTAACACTTGTTTCTCCTTTTTGTGAGATTAGAGTATCGCCTTCTCTGTTACCTGAACTACAAGGCAGATTGTTAGAGATTTCAGGTAAACTGGTATTGACTACCTTACCACTTCGAAGGGTTCTAACATCCTTTGCTTGTTCTGGTTGACTGGGCAACTTTCCTGGTTCTTTCTTTTGCATTTGTTCAGCCAGTTGCCCAACTTTAGATTCAATTCTTTTAACCGAAGCCTCCATGGTGTTCAACCTTTGATTAGTCATCAATTGGTTGTCACGACTAACTTGAATAAAAGCATTCAAGCTATCTTCTAAGGTTGGTTTAAAAGATTGGCTTGGTGGGTAAGGGTGGTTGTTATCCGACCTTAGTGTTGGATATTGGGTGTAGGCTGGGTGATTATAGGTGTTTGGATGATACCTTTGAAAAGATTGGACTTCCTCTATGGCATCGACACTAGAATCACAAGTATTTGAACAATTATGAGTACCATGCCCAATTGAACAACACACTTCACATACCTCTTGATTTGAAATTTTGTGGGAAGTGAGGAATTTCACTTGTTTAGTCAATTCAGCAAGTTGCACGGTTATCTCATTATCAGAGCCGACTTCATTGACCTTTGCTTTCCTTCTACCACCTCTTTGTTGGGAATTAGAACCCAATAGCTCATAGAGATTATAGGTTTCCTCTGCGGTCTTTTCTCCTACAGCACCTCCAGCAGCATTATCAACCATGTATTGACTCTGTAGTGTCAATCCATCATAAAAGAATTGGTTTTGTAGCTGTAATGGAAAGCTATGATTTTGACTTTGAATGAAAAGGAGTTTGAATCGTTCCCAAGCTTCATGAAAGGGCTCTTCACACATTTGATAAAATGTTGCTATCTTTGTTCTTAGATCAACAGTCTTTTGATGGAAATAGAACCTACCCATAAAAATTTCATAGACTGCCTCCCAAGTTTTAAGAGAACCTGACTGTAGAGTAATGAACCATGACCAAGCTTTATCTTTGAGGGTGTAAGGAAAACACCTCATCCTAAGTTGATCTTCATTAATTGCATGTAGTGGAAAGGTTTGGACAATAGCATAGAATTCTCGAATGAAATGCAAAGGGTCTTCATTAGGGATACCGTAAAAGGAAGGCAACAAAGAATAATGAATCTTTTTCAATTCATAATTCCTTGCAGCCTCTTGTAATTGGATACCGGAAGTTACATTGCCAATGATTGGCATTGTATATTCTTTCATCTTTTTCCGCCTATCTTCAGCATCTCCCATGGTTGTTTGTAGTTGACAATGATCCTCCTCCTATTGTGTATCAACATTTTGCTTTTAAAAACAATAGTAGATATCTCTAAGAAATATTTATAACTTGATAAAACGTAAAAGCAAAAAGTGCAAGGAACCTAATTTTTTTTTTAATTTAAACGAATGGACAGAATGTTTGAAACAAACGAATTTTATTTCATCTGAATTTTTATTACACGTAAACTAAAACAAAGGAAAATACAATAATGGGTGACCTCCCATACAGGACTAAAATTTATCATCTTCTAGTAAGACGTTGCTTGGAGATTGCAGAATGAAAAACTCAATGTCTCCTCTTCATTGAATTCATTTAAGTTTCAAATTAGTCTTTGCCTTTTTGCAAATGTTCAACTAACTGTTCAACTTGAACTTCCACCTTTTTGATAGAAGCTTCCACAGAGTCCAACCGTTGATTGGTTTTAGATTGGTTATCCCTACAAACTTGAATAAAAGAATTCAAGTTGTCCTCCAGGGTTGGTTTATTGGGAATGCTTCTTGGAATAGGTGGGTGGAATTGCTGGCCTGCCTGGTTTGAGCTTTGAGTGAAAGGAGGGTTGTTTTGCCTCCAGGAGAAATTTGGATGACTTCTCCACCCAGGATTATAGGTATTTGAATTGGGATCAAACCTTGGTCTCTGTTGATATGCTCCCAACACATTGACCTGTTCAGGTCCAGTTGTTTCTCCTTGATATGGACAGGCTTCAGTACCATGTCCCATGTTGCTATACAAACCATATTGTTCATTATTTGTGTTGGTTTGTGTAGCGAGAAGGGAAACTTGCTTAGTCAGTTGAACAAGTTGTTGTTGAACTTCATTACTGGAGTCGATGTCATGAACTCCAGCTTTTCTCACTCGGGAGCTTTTCTGTTGGGAATTAGCACCCAACATCTCAAAGAGGTTATACGTCTCTGAGGCAGTCTTTTCTCCTATTGCTCCTCCTGCAGCGTTGTCGACAATGAACTGACATTGTTGTGTAAGTCCATCATAAAAGAATTGATTCTGCAACTGCAGGGGAAAGCTATGATGGGGACATTGAGTGAGAAACATTTTGAACCTATCCCAAGCTTCATGGAATGGTTCTCCTTCCATCTGAGAGAAAGTAGCAATCTTTCCTCTCAACTCTGATGTTTTTTGATGGGAATAGAATTTTCCCATGAATTTATTGTAAATGTTACCCCATGTCATCAGAGAACCTGGGGGAAGTGACATCAACCAAGCTTTGGCCTTATCCTTTAATGTGTAGGGAAAACATCTCATCCTAAGTTGATCCTCGTTTAGAATACCGAGGGGGAATGTTTGGACCGTAGCATAGAAATCTCTCATAAAGGAAAGAGAATCTTCATTAGGTAACCCATAAAAGGAAGGAAGCATAGAAAAATGAATATTTTTAAGGTCATAATTCCGAGCAGCCTCTCCCAACTGGATAGCGGCAGTTGCCGTGCCAATCACCGGTCTTGCAAACTCCTTCATCGTGGTTTCCCTAATATGTTGGTTTTCCTCCATTTCTTTTGGTTCTAGTAAAGGATTAAGACTTGGTTCTATATTTGGCTCAAAAACAGGTTGATGGGTAGAATCCAATTTTGTTGACACTTGTTTAAATTTATGAAAATTATTTACATATGGTGTAAGGGGGTTTCCTAAGGATCTCCTACCACGCATAGACTATTGTAAACGTAAATTTAAAACTCCTGTCAACAAAATAAAAAATTTAGAGAAAATTTACATGTTATTTAATACAAAGTACTAAACAAAACTAGTTAAACCCTAAAAAAAGAAAACACAAATTTTTTTTTTTTTATTATTATTATTATTATTATTATTTGTAACATAATTAGTATTAACCAAGAGTGCTCCCAGGAAAGAATGGTGGTGCAAACGGCTCCTTAAATACCATTCTCCTAGCCAGAGCAACGTTCCCAGGAAAGACTAGTGGCACAAAGGCTTCAAGAACTAGTCTCCTAGACAGAACTCCCTTAGATTTTTACTTTTTATGTTATTAAGTTAATTAAGTATAAATTCAAATAATGTTTTTTTTATGAACGGTAATTTTATTTTACTATTCACGCTATATTATTTCTTATTAACTTAAAATTTTTGAAATTTTGAAAATTTTTTATTTTTTTATTTTTTTTATCTTTTTTTTAATAATTTTTACTTTTTTATAAACGGTAATTTTATTTTACTATTCACGCTATCTTATTTCTTATTAACTTAAATTTTTTTGAAAATTTAAATTTTTCTTTAAATTTTTATTTTTTTATTTTTTTATTTTTTTTTATGAACGGTAAAATTTTTTACTTCAAATTTCAAATTTCTAAATTATTTTACAATTTAATTTTTTTTTATTATTATTTATTTTTTCAATTATTTTTATGAATTTTGAAATTTTATTATTGTTAAAATATAACAATTATTTACAGCACAAAAATGTTTTTAAAATTTTGATAAATAATTTAAAAACGCTATTCCTTCCCCGGCAATGGCACCAAAAACTTGATGAGCGAAAACCGGCATTACCGATTCTTGCAAATACTTTGGTTTTAATATTTATAAAACTCTCGCAAGTGCACGAATCATTTCGAAGAAAATGATAAGTATACTCCCAAGGTCGATCTAAGGAAGAAATGTATGTGGTTTTTAATTTATTATTCAAACTTTTAAAAACGAAATTAAATCCTAAACATCCTGTCACGATAGTTTGGTTTTTGTGTTCCTAATCTAATAACATAAAATAAACATATATACAGATTAATTAAATATAATCTAATAACATAAAAATAAACATAGATACAAATTCAATAAATAATTATCTAAAAATAAACATATATACATATTCAATAAATATTCATGCAAATTTTATCATTTATATTAGTTGAGTATTTATGGATATAATAACTAAATTAATTATGCTTGCTCATATTATCTAGGTTATTAAAGATATAAATTGATATTTTATTGATTCTCTCTTTTTTATATAAATACCACCTTTGGTGGGGTTAGATATTCTTTGTTAACTAAACAAATCAATTAACACCTATGGGTGGGGTTGATAACTAATTTGGTTAATTAAATTAATTCCTTTTTCTAAGAGATTGAAAATGAACCATTTAAATGCCACCTTTGGTGGGGTTAGACAATTTAAACATTATTCAAGGTGTCCAAATTAAACATAAGAATTTAATTATCCGAGTACTAACTTTCAAGTTTTAAAACCACTATTGAAAACATGTTGTCAATACATTTTCACATAATAATTCTTATAAAAACTTTTGAAATAGAGTTTCACTCTAACTACCGGGCGATTGTACCAACAAATAAAAGAGCACTACTCTAAATTAGACCGGATAACTAAACCTTAAAATCTAATTTTAAGGTTTAAGTTTGTAATGAAAAATAATATATTTCTCTCTAACATTCTTAATATAAAAATCTTGAATAAAAACAAAATCAATTCATTTTAGAGATTTTTACCTATTTAATATTTCGCAAGCATAACAACGTCATTATTACATCATATTTACTAAACAGCCAGCATAGTTAAATTTAACCACAGACAAGTTGAATATAACATGTAAGAATAAAGCATAAAAATAACTGTAAAGAAAATAAAATCCTTACAGAACTTCGACACTATTCCCGTAAATGGAAAACCTCCAAGCGGAATTTGCACTCCCATTTATTGAATCAAAAATCTAAATTATTACAAAAACATTACAAGTTCCTCTCAAAAAGAGAAGAACTCTAAACCTAAGAGAATTGAACTAAAAACTAAGAGAAAAACTAAGAAAAGCTTATATAAATATATGATAAAACATATAAATATATATATTTTTAATCAATTAATGTGCATAAAATCATGGTTATTTTAGTGCTTTTTGAGCACTCATCAAATATATCCTACCAACAAAGAATGCTAAGCTTAGGATTGATATTACCTCTTACCAACACTAGGAGGGAAATCTGTATATGAAGCATGGAAAAGATTCAAAGAATTGTTAAGGATATCTCCTCACTATGGCATCCGTCATTGGATCCAAATAGAGACTTTATACAATGGTCTAAATGCTCAAACAAGAATCATTATTGATGCTTCTGCTAATAGAGCTTTACTAGCCAAATCATACAATCAAGCTTATGAGTTACTTGCGAAAATGGTTTATCGTCATACAAATAGTATATGCAATGAATACACAAGTATAGAAAAAGATCGTTCGTACTAAGATTATTTTATTAGAAACTAATTTTTAAAAATAAAAAAAATTAATTTTTTTTGTTTTTATATTTTAAGGAAGCAAAATTAAAATAACTAAAAGTAAATAGTAATAATTAATTAAATCGGATTTAATAACTAAAAAGATATATGAGAAAATATCTAGGAATACTTAATCCCTAAATTGTCTAAACATGTTAATCGTTAAAATCCCCCCAATATAATTATCAATTAATTACATTATTAATTGAATTTAACATAGCATGTATTACTCTCTTAAGAAAACTACACACCACATAGTAATTAATTTAATCACACTCTCATGCCAATTAAATTGCATACTACTCATTAAGCTCATCAATTATGCACCACATATATAAGAATCATACATCTCTACCTAGAAACAATACATATTATTTAATCAAGGTAAAAAATTAAATAATTCTCTCAAATACATTTAATTGCCTCTATAAATAAATTATTGGCTAAACAATTAATAGCATAAAAATCAAATTAAATAATATAATTAAATTGGGTTCATAAAATCCATAGATTAATAAATTAACTAAACATAATTGTGTTCATAAAGATCATATTTTTTTATTATAAAAAAAGACATAAAAATTGATATAGAAATGAGTAGAAGAAGAAATATAATCAATCTCTTTAATTGTAGTTTTAATATCCTCTTGAATCTCCACTAAAATTGTCTCTTTTTGAAATTGTTTGTATTTTTCTCTCTTTTTAGCTCCAAAAACTTACCAAAACGTTTCTAATAGTGGTTCATTAGGGTTTATGGGGTGATTAGGGTTTAAATATAACTCAGGTGTAATATAAACTTTCAGATCAGCTTCATATCAAGGGCTGAGATCAAAACAAGCAAAATAAACATCGCCATCCAATTATAACGTGACATGTGGCACACAAAATTGTATTGGGCGAATCAGAGCGCAACGTATGGCAAGGGAGATCGATCCGAGTAAATGCATGCTGAGTTAATGCCACATGGTGAAGTGTGATTAGTGGTAACAGATGGCATGGCACATGGGTGGAATGTAGGGAGTAATAGCATGACCGCATATGGCGTGTAGGTTTGATCTAGCTTCAAACTCCAATTGAACATCGTGCTGACACATGGCATATGGTTCATCGCTCCTCACATGTGGAACAACGTTATTTTTTGTTTTTGCATATGTGGCTTGCCTAGTCAACTCCTCTACTTATGTGACAAGCCATGTGGCAACTTCTGATTGGTCATGCATTAAAAATTCATAAAAATTTCAAAACAATCCCAAAAATTATATTTTCACCCCTTTTCACTAAAAAGTTTTAATTTTAATATTTTAAGCCCAAAAAATACTATTTATTGAATAAAAGAAGTAATTATTAAGTAAAAAAAGTGTGCTAATCACTCTATTTTCATAGAGTCATCAATGGCTAGTAATACGTACCAATGGCTAATGGACAAATTGGCAGCCATAAGAAGAGTAACTGAAGTACATAAGGTAAATGATATCACGACACTTATAGGCCAATGTCATCTTTGGTGAATCTTTTGAAGGCTCAAAACATGCCAGCAAATATCAACAAGGTCCAAGATTCAAGGGTATTTTTGTCTTTTATGGGGAGCTCATTTGTTTGATAAATATCCAAATAATCCTGAATTAGCTTGCTATATTGGAATGTGATACGAAATAGTAATCCATACGTGAACAAGTTTAACCTAGGATGGAGACAACATCCAAATTTCTCTTGGAGTAATAACAACAATCATGGTGGTAATCAATTCAATCGTCAATCATTTCCACTACCTAGTTTTCAACAATCACAATTAATGTGGATGATGAAAGAGTTCATCCAGCCAGTAAAGACAAAAGTATCCATGCAAGAGGCTTCAATTCAGAGTTTGAAAACTGAAATAGGGAAACTTACCCAGGCCATAAGTTAAAGATGTCAAGGTAACCTTCTATGTGACACAATTATAAACCCAAGAAGATAAGGTAAGAGCATTGAAGTACCATAACCTTGAGGGGTAGTAAAACTTTAGAGAAGGAACATGAGACTAAAAAGCAAAGAGAGAAATTGAAAATTAACAAGGATGAGGTTGAACAAGTGGATAAAGAAAGCATTGAAAAGGAAATAATTCAACCAAAGAAAAGAAATCTTTATGAACTCACTATTTCTTTTCCTCAAAGACTGCAAAGAAAAAAGTTAGACACGTAGTTTTCAAAATTTATGGATGTCTTTAAGAAGCAACAAATAAATATACTATTTGTAGGTGCACTTGAACAAACACCTTTTTATGCCAAATTTGTAAAGGACATATTGTCTAAGAAAATGAGGCTTGGACATAATGAAATAATAACGTTGACTAAAGGTTGTAATGTCATCCTTACTAGAAAACTACTCCAAAAATTGAATGATCTGGGTAGCTTTGACATTCCTTACACAATTGGGAACTTGAACTTTGAAAAAGAACTATATGACTTAGGTTCAAGCATTTACCTTATGCCATTATTGGTCTTCAAGAGACTAGGGGTTGGTAAAGCTAAACTCACTTCAGTAACATTACAAATGGAAGATAGATCAATTAAACAATCTAGATGTGTGGTAGAAGATGTGCTAAAAAAGTATACAAGTTCATTTTTTTGGCAGATTTCATTGTACTAAACATGGAAGAGGACCGTAACATTCATATAATACTTAGTCATCCATTCTTAGAAACTACAAGAGCACTCATTGATGTACAAAAAGGTGAGCATATAATGAGAGTTCAAGATGAACAATTAACATTTAATATTTTTAAATAATTTCAACCTCCTGATATTGACAATGCTAATGAATGTTTTAGAATAGATATTACTAATTGATGAGCGAAAACTGGCATCGCCGATTCTTGCCAATACTTTGGTTTTAATATTTATAAAACTCTCGCAAGTGCACGAATCATTTCGAAGAAAATGATAAGTATACTCCCAAGGTCGATCTAAGAAAGGAATGTATGTGGTTTTTAATTTATTATTCAAACTTTTAAAAACGAAATTAAATCCTAAACATTCTGTCACGATAGTTTGGTTTTTGTGTTTCTAATCTAATAACATAAAAATAAACATAGATACATATTCAATAAATATAATCTAATAATATAAAAATAAACATAGATACAGATTCAATAAATATAATCTAATAACATAAAAATAAACATATATACAGATTCAATAAATATTTATGCAAATTTTATCATTTATAATAGTGGAGTATTTATGGATATAATAACTAAATTAATTATGCTTGCTCATATTATCTAGGTTATTAAAGATATAAATTGATATTTTATTGATTCTCTCTTTTTTATATAAATACCACCTTTGGTGGGGTTAGATATTCTTTGTTAACTAAACAAATCAATTAACACCTATGGGTGGGGTTGATAACTAATTTGGTTAATTAAATTAATTCCTTTTTCTAAGAGATTGAAAATGAACCATTTAAATGCCACCTTTGGTGGGGTTAGATAGTTTAAACTTTATTCAAGGTGTCCAAATTAAACATAAAAATTTAATTATCCGAGTACTAACTTTCAAGTTTTAAAACCACTACTAAAAACATGTTGTCAATGCATTTTCACATAATAATTCTTATAAAAACTTTTGAAATAGAGCTTCACTCTAACTATCGGGCGATTGTACCAACAAATAAAAGAGCACTACTCTAAATTAGACCGGATAACTAAACCTTAAAATCTAATTTTCAGGTTTAAGTTTGTAATGAAAAATAATATATTTCTCTCTAACATTCTTAATATAAAAATCTTGAATAAAAACAAAATCAATTCATTTTAGAGATTTTTACCTATTTAATATTTCGCAAACAAAACAACGTTATTATTATATCATGTTTATAAACAGCCAGCAGAGTTAAATTTAATTACAGACAAATTAAATATAACATGTAAGAATAAAGCATAAAAATAACTGTAAAGAAAATAAAATCCTTACAGAACTTCAACGCTATTCCCGTTGCTGGAAAACCTCCAAGCAGAATTTGCACTCCCATTTATTGAATCAAAAAGCTAATAAATTACAAAAACATTACAAGTTCTTCTCAAAAAGAGTAGAACTCTAAAACTAAGAGAATTTAACTAAAAACTAAGAAAGAAACTAAGAAAAGCTTAAAAACTAAGAAATGAGAGAAAGAAAGAGAAGAGAAGAATGGTTTTGAGGTGTGTTTAGAAGTGAAGAGAAGGGGGTATTTATAGGTGAGGATGGAGAGAAAAAGTAGAGGAAAAAATGTTAAAAAAATGTAAAAATGCGGATTAGTGATTGCTGATGTCATTTGATGAAGTCAGCATGACGTGGGGCGGCTGCACGTGAAAAATGGGGCAAAACGGGCGTTGGCACGCACGGAGGGCAGTTGGGTGCGCGCGGGCGCGCGCAAAAAGGGCTGTCGTTGCACGTAGAGGCGCGCGCGGGACTGGGTGCGCGGCTGGGCAGCTTCGCGATGCGGCGGCGCGATTTTCTCCTCTTTGACCCATTTTGTCCAATTTTTCCATATTTGTTGACCTTTCCCCATTTATTTATTAATATATTTGTGATGTATTGTTTCTAGTATTTCTCTTTGAGTTTTTAAGTTGCGTTTTTGAGCCAAAATACCTGAAAAACAATAAAAATACCCTTGATTCCGAAAAAGACAAATTTATATAAATATATGATAAAACATATAAATATATATATTTTTAATCAATTAATGTGCATAAAATCATGGTTATTTTAGTGCTTTTTGAGCACTCATCACTAATCATGATGATAACTTAGAAAAATATGTTGAGTTGAAAACACTTAAGACTATTACACGTGATATTGTGAACAATGAAGTAAACTCACCAAAAAAAACTCAATCTATTTTAATTTTGAAAGTATGGAATCAATGATTGATATTGTTGATTGTGTGAATTATTTGGAGGCTATACCTCCCAAGTGTATACCTAATGTGTTTTTGGAGATTTTTCAGATAGGATCTAAGCTCAAATCATCTATTGAACGGCCTCCAAGGTTAGACCTCACACCTTTTAACCTATCATCTCAAATCAAATGAGCAAGCAAAAGAGTCTAATAGAGATGTGAAAAAGATGCTGCAAATATATAAATTAGAAGAGTGACGGTAGAGTGCTTATGAGAATTCCAAAAAGTACAAAAAGAAAACAAAAGTATGGCATGTTAAGGGAATTGAACACCATGTTTCAATACTGAAACATAAAGTATTATTGAATAATTCAAGACTCGAACTATTTTCAAGAAAACTCAATAGTAAATGGACACAGAGGGATGTACCTCAGGACTTGATACGACTATCTAATCAAGGATGTTAAACGTGATGTTGGTTAGGAGGCAAATCAATGTTATTTTTATTGTTTTTGTTTTGTAGGTGAATAATTGTGGAAAGCAATGGCGCAACAAGATTGAACATTTCAACAATAGAAGTAGTGTGCTAAGACTAAGGGAGTTTTCTTTCCTATTAGTTCTTCAAATTTATATGTGCATATTAAGGACAATGTGCAATTTAAGTTTGGATGAGGGAAATTCATTCTCTACTTTAGTATTTTGAACACATTTTCAACTTTTTGGAATTTTTTTATTTTTATGATATCTTAAATCATGATTTTGATAGAAATTAATAAATATATGGAAACGTATGAATCCAATGATATATTTGTTGTCATGACTAGGGTAAGGAATGTAATAATCTCGTTAAGATACTCTTATTAATTATGTGATATGCTTGCTATTTTTGGTATTCTAAATAGTATTTAGAAAGAGAGATGATTTAGGCCTTATTTGGATCGATTGAGTCTTTCACCCATTTAAGCCTAACAAAGAACCTTTCATATCTTTAAGCCACATTTTGTGTCTAACCAATAAGCATTACCTTTACCCTTACACACTTAGTTTGTATGAAAAGAAAAAAAAATGAAATAATGTATTATGCTATAGAGTAAGTGAAATTTAATGCACCTTATGAAAAAAAAAACTCACAACACAATTACCCCTCTAAAGAAAAAGAAAATAAAATTGAAAATAAGTTTGGGGTGTTGTGAAGTTAAAAAAAAGATATGGAGTAAAGAAATATGAAAAGAATGATAAGATAGGATGTACTAAAATATCAAGTAAAATCTCATTTGTTTTTATAAAGTGCATGATGAAAAAAATGATAGCTAAGGTGTGGAAAAGCCTTACCTAAGCCTTACATTACAAACATGAAAAGCCCTTAGTGATCTTTAGCTAAATGCATATTTATATTAGTGAGATGTATGTGAAAAATAGACTTATGAGACTTGTTCTAAGATTAAATTAATTAGCATGCTCATATAGGTTGGTTTAATAAGTGTATTGGATAATATCATGTGCAACACACACAAGGATCACTTCATCAAAAACCTTGCATATTTTTTTATTGATGGAACATTGAGTGATGTATATGTGAACCTCTATGTAATAAAATTGTACGACTATTAAAGATGATAGTTTTTGCTAAATATGCATGTATATATATATATATATATATATATGACTATACTTTTCATGTCATTTTATCTATTGGCGTCACTTGAGGACAAGTAAAGAGTTAAATTTGGGAGTTTGATGACTCTATGAAAATAGAGATTGAATTGAAAGGTAAGTCAATATGGTTTATGATTACTATGCATACACATCATATTTGCATAATCAAGAGACCAAGAATTTTTTTCTATGAATGTCATCCATAAGATTATCGAAGGCTATTTGTGGCTAGGTGAAAGAACAAAAGTTGATCAAGAAAGTAAAATTAATATTTGAATTAGTCTTTTATGAAGATTAAGACTTAGATAATCTACGTATTGAATGTTATGAGAAATTTTTGAAACAAATGTATAATTGATTCGATAGTTAATGTCTTTGCTTATTTTTCAAAAATTATTTCTTAGTGATTTTAATTTAGTTTAGTTGTAATGTTTGTGGGTATCATCATTGAAAGCCCTCACGAGACTATAACTTATCTGCTATGGAAACCTAAGGGTTTAAAGGCTTGTTGCATATGCTAAATTCAAATTTGTCAATCTACAAAAATGATTTAGGATAGGTTGATTTACTCTCCATTTGAAAGAAACTTTGATCACTTATCTTGCTAGGTACTAGCGAGAAGCTAGTTGATGATTGTGATATGTGCCTAAAAGCACGCATATCTTATGATTTATTAGAATTAATTATGATAATTATGTTTTAATATTGCATGTTTACCTAAGTATTTATAAATTATTTTTTTACAATCACAAGGTATATTTTAATGTATTTCATATACTTTTGGATGTTAAAAGATGCAAATGACAAAGGGTTGAAAAAACCCTCACAATCAAGGGCATAGTTATCATACATTAGAGAATCTAAATGCAAACATTTGTACAAAATACATCAAGAAGCGATCAAAACTTCAAACTGTGAAAAATAAGAGCTATTTGTGGCATGAGACATATGTCTCTCAGATGGAATTTCATAAAACAAGAAACAAGGTCGTATGGTGGTATAAGTCTACATGTGCCATAACTTGTGCTCTAGGATTTGCACTTAAACTCTAGATTTTTAGCACATCTGTATCCCAATTGTGCCATATTTCATATATTAGAACTTTAATTCTTGTAGACCTCTTTAACCCTAATTCTAATTACATTGTATGCAATTTTTATATTATAAATATATAACCAGGGTTAAGAGAAAAAGAAGCACAAAATGTAGAAACATAATTTATAAAAAATATATAGGTCTGCAAAGAATTTAGAGGCTAAAGGAAAGATAGGAATCAAAAAGACAATTAAAGAGTCAAAGATCAACAATATACATTAGTCATTATCTTCTTCTTCTTCTTCTTCTTCTTCTTCTTTCTCTTCTTTATTTTTGTAAGTCATGTAGTCCTTGTGACATTGTTAGCATTCTCATATGCAAAACACAGAGTCTGTTTATTTTACTTAGTGTTTCTATCATCCACTGTGTAAGATTGATTGTTATTGTTCCCTAATGTACAGACACATATAATTAGTCATATTTTGTATGAAAACATATTATACACATACCAAGGCTTGGTTTTCTTAGTATACATGCTAGGTTATGAGTTGTAGTTTTTGTTTTGTTGTGTGTGTTGGGTATTTGTTGAAAATTACTCAGTAACTTTTAAAATGAAAAATTGCACTTTTTTGCACCTCATCGAACACATTATAGGACCCCTAATGAGGTAGTTGATGTGGGTTATTAATGAGGGTGGTTGGAATGGTTGGGTTTTTCTATTAATACCTCATCTTCTTTCTTCTCTCAAGCAAGAAAAACAAATCAAAATTCTATCAAAATTTCTCTATTTATTGCTTCTATTTTACAATTCACTTAAAGTGTATTTTAGTGTGTTATATTTTTTTTATGAGTAAAATTGCCTTCTTGAATATCGATGGCTTGAGACTATTTTACAATACTCATGAGAATATTTGGGTTGGGATTACTTGAGTTCCCTAAATAGTGTTTGTTCATTATTATGGTTGAGTGGTTTCCAATGTTTCTTATTCAAGTTAATGGTCACTAGTTACCAATCACACTACTAAGTGTGGTATTGCTCTAAATTCATATCTATGTGTTGGATTGAGTAGTTGCAGAGGTAGTAAGTAAGGGTAGTAATAGGCAGTTAGGGAAAGTTGGTCCCGACTGATAGATGTATTCACATTTATACTTCTATCAAGTTGTATCTATTTATTGTTTAGTGGATTGTTATCTACCCTGTAATTTCCATGAGAAACCCAAGGATATTACCACATAAACATGGGTTCTATGTGATTTTATCACATTACATCTATTGTTGTATATACTCTATTGTTGTGCTAGTATAATATGAGTTTATATCGTGTATGTATCAACATATTGTGATTTACTCTGATTATAAATTTTTTATTATTCCTTGCATGACTACTAATTTCTAATTATTATTTATGTTTAAATTAACCAGCTTATTATGAGACTAATTTTTATTGCTTCTATATTTTATCTACTACGTGTTTACTTTCTACTATTAGTAAATATGGAGCGAGTCCTTTGAGAGTCAATATCTCCTTACCCTATTTGTGTATCGAGTTTCAAATTATTTCAAATGGTATCAGAGTAGGTTCACCCTATTAAGCCTTGATTGATCTAGTGTTTATCTTTTAAACTAGATTTACACATACATATTTTCTCTGATTTATTTAGGAAAGGGAGGTACTGTAGGTAGACTTTACTTTTGAATGGAACAATAAAAAAAGCAAAGATTTAGAATGGAACAATAAGGGGTCGTGTGCAATCCATAGCGAGAGAAAAAAATGTCAAGCTAGAAGGTAGATATTGAGAAATTTAATGGCAATAATAATTTCTCTTTATGGCAAAGGAAAGAAAAGAAGGCATCAACCGTCACCGAGGAACAGTGGGAGGAGATAGATGATATTACAGCTAGTACAATCCTTTTAAATCTCTCAGACAATGTCTTGCAAAATATTGAATCAAAAAATTGCAAGGCTACTAAATAAACATGGAAGACTCTAGAAAACATTGACATGTCAAAGAACCTTGCCAATAAATTTTTATTTATGGAAGGAACTATATAAGATAAGGAAGGAAGATAATGTGAGCATGATGCAGCACATAAGTGATTTCAACAACAAGTTTTCTCACTTAGCAAGATTCAATATGAGTTTCAGCGATGAAGAGAAAGATGTGATGTTGTTGGTATCACTACACTTATCATATAATCATCTCACAACAACTCTGACTTATGAAAAAGACAAGATGGAGTTTGAAGTTGTTGTAGAAGCTTTGTTTTCATATGAGAAACATAACAAAGAAAGAGATTCAGAAGCACAAGTCCTTATCACAGAGTTTAAGGGAAAGAGACATTACAGAGAACAGAAACCCAGAGGCAAGAATAGAGGTAAATCAAACAAATTTGCGAATGTTGAATGCCATCATTGTAAGAAGATGGGTCACATCAAGAAATTTTGTCAGGTGTTCAAGAAGGAATAGGAAATGAACAAAGGCAAAGTAGTGAAGAAAGACGACAACAATGATGATTTGAAACCAAATACCATAGACGATTTCAATATCATTTATGATGAAGATTTTGTCAATCTTGCATCACACAAGAATAGTTGGGTGATTGATAGTGGTGCAATAGTTCACGCTGCATCGCGTAGAGAATTTTTCTCATCAAACACACCTAGAAGTTTTGGTGTTGTTAGAATGGGAAATGAAGGCTTGTCAAAGGTTGTTGGGATAGGAGATGTTTGCTTGGAAATAGAGAATGAAACCAGACTATTTCTGAAGGATGTTAGGCATATTCCAAATATGTGTCTGAATTTGATCTCTGTGCCCAAACTTACAAATGAAGGATATTACAGTTCCTTCATTTATGACAAATGGAAACTTACCAAAGGCTTCTTAGTAGTGGCTAGATGTGAGAAGCATACAACTCTATATATAATGCAAGCAAAGCTCTCCACCAACATTGTAAATGTCATAGAGAAAGACAATGCAACTGAGTTATGTCATAAGAGACTCAATCACATGGGTGAAAAAGGTATGACAAGTCTAGCCAAAAAGAAGATACTACCTGGAATGGATGAAGTAAATTTGGAGAAATGTGTTCATTGTCTAGCAGGAAAGCAAAATAAAGTTTCTTTCAAGAGTTCCTCTCCTTCTAGAATGAATAATATTTTAGATCTAATTCATTCAGATTTGTATGGACCAATGCCAAAGTCACTTGGTGGTGCTCAATACTTTGTCACTTTCATTGATGATCATTTAAGGAAGATGTGAGTATATCTTCTGAAGGCAAATGATTAGGTGCTAGATGTCTTTAAATAATTTCATGGCTCAATTAAGAGACAGACTAGGAAGAAGCTGAAGTGCATTTGGATAGACAATGGTGGAGAATACACAGGTGCTTTCCATGCTTATTGCAAAAAGCATGGTATTTGGCATTAGATGACACCTCCAAAGACACCATAGTTAAATGGCTTAGCTAAGAGGATGAATAAATCTTTGATAGAGAGAGTTAGATGTATACTCTCACATGAAAAGTTGCCTAAAACTTTCTGGAATGAAACCATACTCACAGTTGCACATATTTTGAATCTTTCACCCTATACTCCTCTCAAGATGGATGTTCCAAATAAAGTGTGGTCATGAAAGGTGTTTCCTATGATCATCTGCGACTGTTTGACTACAAAGCATTTGTTCATAACCCCAAGGATGAGAGATCCAAACTTGATGCCAAAACAAGACAGTGTATTTTTATTAGCTATGGTCAAGATCAATTTGGCTATAGATTTTACGATCGGATTGCAAAGATACTTGGCAAGAGCCGTGATGTTGTATATGTTGAAGATGAGACCATTAAAGATATTATCAAAATGAAGAAAGATTTTCCTAATTCTAATGGTGACTCGTCAGATTTGGAATTAATTCCTCCAACATCAATTCCAAGACAAGTTAGAGATGAAGACTAGGCTTATCCATTTGATGAGGATGATGATCCCATAGAAGTTGGTTTTGAAGATGAGGGAAATGATGATGTTCATTATCCAATACCAACACTTGGGGCTTCTCTTGTTCCATTGATAAGAAGTGATAGAGTGAGATAACCCTCTACCTTATATCCTCCATATAAGTATGTAACTTTCACTGATGGGGGAGAACCTAAGAGTTATGAAGAAGCCATGTATGATGAATCCAAACAAAAATGGATTGAAGCCATGAAAGATGAGATGAAGTCCTTACATAAGAAAAAATATTATGATTTGATGAAGCTACCCAAAGGGAAGAAGGCCTTGAAAAGTAAATGGGTGTTCAGGGTGAAGCATGAAGAACATAGTTCTAGTTCGTGATACAAAGCCAAACTAGTTGTCAAGGGATTCAGCCAAAGAAAAGGAGTTAACTTTGATGATATTTTCTCTCTAGTTGTGAAAATGAAATCAATGCGTACTATGCTAGGGTTAGCAACAAGTCTTGACTTTAAGGTTGAGCAAATGGATGTCAAAACTTCCTTCGTACATGGTGACTTGAAAGAACAAATATACATGGAGTAGATAGAGGATTTCAAGCAAAAGGGAAAAGAAGATTATGTTTGCAAATTGAAGAAAAACATCTACCGCTTAAAACAGACACCGAGACAATGGTACAAAAAGTTTGAGTCTGTTATGGGAGAGCAAGGCTACAAAAAAACTACTTCAGACCATTATGTTTTTGTGCATAAATTCTCTTATGATGATTTCATTATTATTTTTCTCTCTATGGATGATAAGTTGATTATTGGCCAGAATATTTCCAGAATTGACAACTTGAAAAAATAGTTGAGTAAGTCTTTGCCATGAAAGACTTGGGGCCAACAAAGCAGATTCTTGGCATGAGTATTATTAGAGACAGGTGCCAAGAAATTATGGTTGTCACAAGAGAAGTACATTGAGAAAATACTTCATAGATTTTATATGGACAAGGTTAAAGCAATTAGTTGTCCTCTTGCTAATCGCTTTAAGCTAAGTTATAAGCAGAGCCCTTCTATAGAAAAAGAGAAGGAAAATATGGAAATGGTTCCATATGCTTCAACAATTGGAAGTCTGATATATTCCATAGGTTGTACGCGGCCAAATATCGCTCATGTAGTTGGAATTGTCAGTAGATTCCTTTCAAATCTTAGAAAGGAACATTAGGCTACAGTGAAATGGATTTTCAAGTATCTTCAAGGTTCATCCAAAATATTCCTATGTTTTGGAAATGAAAAACTTGTGTTAGTTGAATACACAGATGTAGATATAGCTAGTGATGTGGATTCTAGAAAATCAACTTTAGGTTACCTAATTACATTTGCAAGGGTAGATGTGTCATGGCAGTCAAATTTACAAAAAATGTGTTTCACTATCCATTACAGAAGCAGAGTTTATAACAGCGATGGAAGCATGTAAAGAGTTGCTATGGATGAAAAAAGTTCTTGAAATTTCTTGTTTGTGATTGTCAAAGTTCTATTCATCTTGAAAAGAATGCCTCATTTCATTCTAGATCAAAACATATTGATGTGAGATATCACTGGATTGGGGATGTAATGGAGAACAAGCTATTACAGCTTGAGAAGATCCATATAGAAGAAAATGGATTAGACATGTTGTTGTCTCTTTTGGAGAACATAAAATGTGCAAGTATACACGGTCACAAGTAATAAAATTTGATAAGTAAAGTATCGTTCCCACGGAGATTTGTTACTATAGTTTGTTGAGTACTAAAATTATTTCACTCTGATTTTATTCAAAACAATCGTTAATTGGAACAAGTTAACTAAAGAGTTTGATAACAAAATAAAAGAATTCTAGGATTGTAGTTTTCACCAAATTAGTCCACTCAAATCATATTATTTTCTCTTGATTTATATTTTTTTGTAAATTTAATTTGTCAACCGAAAATTTTTAATTTTATCCATACATCTCTTCCAAGTTCCGTATAGACACACCTCGTTAAATTAATTCACCATATTCCTATGAGAATTAAATTTACCAAGATTCATTACGTTCTAAGTTCTCAAGTGGCCACACATACGATAAAGGTATATTCCTATCCTTCATATATACATGTTATTCTATCCATGAGAAATATACACAAAAATGCCTCCTCCAAGTTTATTTGAGTGCCACAGATCAATTGATAAATTTTCCAATAATTAAAAGCATTAAGCACAAATAGAATAAACAAATTAAAAATCTAATAAATAATTCAAAAATAATTAAACTCAAGCTTCATAAATTTAGATAAAACGCAACCCTAGAAAAATTAAATTAGTTCAAAATAAAAATTAAGATTACAGAATTTAAGAAATATCAGTTACAGAACACTAAGAAAATTAAAACATCATCTGCTCTTCAATATTTGACACACGCAGAACACAACAGAAGCCAAAAATGGCTTCTACGTGTTCCACAGTCCAACTCCAAAATGAACCTAAAACAAAACTAAAACAAAAACTATCATAATAATCCCCTATCTATAACATCAAATTTCTAAAAAATAAATACATTTTAAAATATATTTTTCTACATGCGGGGGACAAAAACGTATGTTGAAAATAATAAATTAATCCGCGTGGGGGACAAGAATATTGAGACACACAAACACGCAAAACAGAGGGAACGTGCACCGTTGCTGATTTTCATTTCAATACACGCTACCACATGTCACAATCTAATTCGCTGCAAGAAATAGTGGGACACATGGCAGCCTTTATTTGGTGGGAGGAACGGGAGCACGTGGACTGCGTCGCACCAATCTACTTGATAGAAAACCACCATAAAAATTAAAAGATCCAAGTAGTTTTGACATCCCTTGTACTATTGGGAACATCCATTTTTGCAAAGCATAGTGTGACTTAGGTTCAAGCAATAACCTTATGCCTTTATCAATCTTCAATAGATTAGTGCAGGTAAAGCAAAACCCATTTTAATAATATTACAAATGGTAGCTAGATCAATTCAGTGACCCTGGGGAGTGGTAAAAGATGTGCCAGTAAAAGTAGACAAGTTCATCTTTCCAACGGAATTTATTATACTAGACATAGAAGAGGACCGTAACATTCCTATCATACTTGGTCGTCCATTCTTAGCAATAAAAATAACAATCATTAATGTGTAAAAAGGTGATCTTACAATGAGAGTCCAGGATGAACAAGTAACATTTAAAGTTTTTGAAGCATCTAAACCCTCATAAATTGATAATGTTAATGCCAGCTTAAGGATAGATGTTACACATCATGTTGATAACTTAAAAAAAATTGTTGAGTCACCCACACTTAGACTATTACACATAATTCTATGAATAATGAAGTAAACTTACCAACAACCTTGAAAGTATGGAATCTATGACTAATATTTTTGATTGTGTGAACTATTTAAAGGCTACACCTCACATGTGTATACCTAATGTAGTTGTAGAGAATTTTGAGATAGTATCTAAACTCAAACCACCTATTGAAGGGCTACCAAGATTAAACCTCACACCTTTACCCTACCATCCCTAATCAAGTAGGCAAGAGAGGTGAGAAAGATGCTACAAATACATAACTTAGATGAGCTACGGTATAGTGCTTATAAGAATGAACAAAAGTACATAAAGAAAATAAAAATATGGCATGATAAGAAAATCGAGCACCATGTTTTTAAATCGAAACGTAAAGTATTATTGAACAACTCAAGACTCAAATTGTTTCCGGGAAAGCTAAATAGTAAATAGACATAGTGGGATATACTGAATGATGTTAAACATGACGTTGATTGGGATGTAACCCAATGTTATTTTAGATATATTTTTATTATTATTTTGGTAGGTGAAAAAATGTGAAGACCAATAGTTCAACAAGATTGAGCAATTTCAATGATAGATGTGGTGTGCCAAGACTAATAAAGTTTACTTTCCTTTTACTTTCTCATATTATATATGCACATTGGGACAATGTTCAATTTAAGTTTGGATGAGGAAACTTCATTCTCTACTTTAGTATTTAGTATGCATTTTCAATTTTTACGAAACTTTTATTTTATTTTTAGGATGTTTTTAATTATGATTAGGATAGAAATTGATAAATATATGGAAACTAACCGCATGCAAGCTTGATATGAAATGCTAATGATGTATTTGTTGTCATGACTAAGATAGGGAATGTAACATGCTCATTAAGATACTTACATTAATTATGTAATATGTTTGCTAGTTTTGATTGATTCATTCAAATTTTTATATACATGCTCATGATTGACTTTAGTGAACTTATTGAGAGAAATTTTCTAGTGAGTTAGATGAGTTAATGAGATCTACCATTTTCAGAATTTATTTGATTATCTCTTAACACAAAATTCTAAATACTATTTAGGAAAATAAATGATATAGGCCTTATTTGTATCGATTGATCCTTTTAAGCTAATCATTGTTAATATCCATAGTCACCCATTTCAATCTAATGAAGAACCTTTCATATCTTTAAGCCACATTTTGTGCCTAACCATTAAGCATTATCTTGAAACTTGTACTTTTAGCTTGTATAAAAAAATGCAATCATGTGTCATGCTATAGAGTAAGGTGAAATGTAATGTACCCTATAAAATAAACTCACAACACAATTGTCCCTCTAAAGCAAAATAAAAATAAAATTGAAAATAAGTTTGAGGTGCTATGAAGTTACAAAAATAAAATAAAAAAAGGAAGGTGGAATAAAAGAATATGAAAAGAATAATAAGATATGGTGCACTAATATATCAAGTAGAAGCTCAATTATAGTTAAAACAAAAGTACATGATGAATAAAAAGAAAACTAAGGTGTGGAAAGAGCCTAAATGCCTTCACTTATCTACCTCCACCTAAGCCTTACATTATAAGCATGTAAATCCCTTATTGATCTTTAGTTAAGTTCATATCTATATTAGGGGAGAGGGATGTAAAAGGTAGAGTTATGAGACTTGTTCTAAGATTGAATTGATTAGTATGCTCATATAGGTTGATTTCATAAGTGCATTGGATGATATCATATGCAACACACACAAGAATCATTCATCAAAAACCTTACATATCTTTTTATTGATGCAATGTTGATTGATAAATATGTGAATCTACTTGTCATAGAATTGTATGACTTTTAAGAGGGATAGTTTTCACTTAATATATGCACCTAATATGCATATATTAATAGATATATATTTATGAATACACTACCTATGTTAGTTTATCTAGTTAGACTTAGCTTTACTTAAGGACAAGTAAAGAGTTAAGTTTAGGGATGTGATAACTTTATGAAAGTAGAGTCGTCAGTGCATTGTACTTTTGGTCTGATCTGATGGTATAGATTCCATTTGAGCCTAATTTAACTCACTAATTGCTCCAAAAAACCTAATGAGCCAAAATTAACATTTTCTTATCAGTTTTTGCTGCTAAAAAGAGAAAGAAATACATAAAAATTCAATAGAAGATGAAATTTTGGTGGAGACTCAAGAGATTGATTGTATTATTATTCTTCTCCCTTCTTTATCATTTTTTATGTTTTTCGTTATAAAAAAATATAAGCTTTATGAACAAAATTATATCTACCAAATTTATTAGTCTATGGGTCTTATGAATCCAATTTTTCACATTTGATGATCTAATATTTTTACCCAATTATGATTTCAATTCAATTATATTATTTAACCTAATTTTTATGCTATTAAATATTTGGCCTACAATTGATCTATAAATGTAATTAAATAGATTTGAGAGAATTATTTAATTGTTTGCCTTGATTAAATAACATGCATAGTTTCTAGGTAGAGATGTATCATTCGTATGTATATGATCTATAATTGTTGAACTTAATAAGTAGTATGCAATTTAATTTACATGAGAGTGTAATTGGGTTAATTACTCTATTATATGTAGTTTACTTGAGAGAGGAATACATGTTATGTTAGATTCAATTGATTAGTAATTATATTAGGTTATTTTAGTTTACCACATGTTTAGAAAAGAGGGAGATTAAGTATTCTGAGATATTTTCTCATATATCTTCTTAGTTGTAAATTCTTAGTTAATTAATTATTGCTATTTATTTTTAGGCCTTTTAATTTTTCTTTCTTAAAACATAAAAACACAAAAAAATTGATTTTTTACATTTTAGTTTTAAAATAGTTTCTAATAACATAATCTTCATAGGAGCGACCTTTTCTTATCATGATGTTATTTATGGCTATATGTATACTTGCATATTCATTTCACACAATTCGTGTCAATCACATGTTATTTGTCGGAGTCAAAGACCCAGATTCTCTCACTCATCTCCATGTTTTTGCCATCTATATGGCATTGCTAGCCACCTTGCTAGGTAGTATTCTAAATCCTTGTATAGTACTTTATAGAGTTCTCCACCTCAGTCTCCCCTATTTGTTCCATCAAGATGTAGCTACTATGGCTCATCTAAGTATCTTCAAACTCGATTCATTATGCATCTTAGGAATAGTGCTAAAAGAAATAAATATTCTTCTAAGAGCCCACATTTATCTTATATAGGGATCACTCAATAAATTTTCAAGAATTTCTAAACAAAATATGACTCGAGTGTCACATACATCACATGCTCATATGACACAAAGATCACACCTTGACATTGTTGCATCCCATAAATTCTTTAAACCAATGACTGTAGTTTGATCACTATTTTTTTATTTGTGTAGAGTTGAGTAGTTTATTTATTTTCTTCCTATTCACTTGTAGACTTTCTCTATATGGTTTATATGCTTTACTTTGTTTATCTGATATTTATTTTCTTTATTTTCCATAGTTTATTGCTTTGAAATTAAGAATATATGAATTCTATAGTTTGACACTCTCTTTCTCTTTTCCTTTCTCTTCTTAGGACACATTACATGTTTTTCATAATGCCTCATGACCCCTTACCTAGGTGTTCACTGAGATGTGTATTTTTGACACTTATCGAGGGTTTCATCAAGAACTCCGAGAAGGTGATCATGAGTTGTGTACGGTCCAATAAGTTTGAACACCCCACTTTTCATTTCTTCACACCAAAAAATTATAGCTTTCTCTTCTTGCTACATCAGTATATCTTGCCAACTTTCTCTTACTAAAATTAGCCTTAAAATGTTCCCAAATTACAAAGAAATTAAAGTAGTCTGAGCCTACTAGACCCCCTAATTAAGAGCCCATCCACTTTAATGACCTATCATTATCCACGACCTTTTGCCATTGAAAGAGAGGAATACATGCTATGTTAGATTCAATTGATCATGTAATTGTTTCATAATTATATTAGGGAATTTTTTAGTTGTCCACATGTTTAAGAAATAGGAAGATTAAGTATTTCTAGATATTTTCTCATATATCTTCTTAGCTGTCAATTCTTAGTTAATTAATTATTGCTATTTATTTTTAGTTCTTTTAATTTTGCTTTCTTAAAACCTCAAAACATAAAAAAAAATTGATTTTTTACTTTTCAGTTTTAAAATTAGCTTCTAATAACATAATTTCCATGGGATTATTCTTTTCTTCACATTATATTACTTGTTGAGATACGTACACTTGTGTATTCATAGCACACAATTTGTGTCGATCATATGTTACTTGTCAAAGTTAGAGACCCAAATTCTCTCACTCCTATCCACATTTTTACCATCTATATGGCATTGTTAGCCACCTTGCTAGGAAGTTCTCTAAATTCTTATAGAGTACCTCATTGAGCTCTCCACCTTGCTCTCCTCTATTTGTACCATCAAGTTGTGGTTACTATAGCTCATTTTTGTATCTTCAAGCTCAATGCACTATACATCTTAGGAACAATGCTAAAAGAAATAAAGCTTCTTCTATGAGCCCACATGCATCTTGTATAGAGATCGCTCAATCAATTTTCAAGAATTTCTAAAAAAAATGTAACTTGAGTGTTACATACATCATATGCTTATATGACACAAAGATCACACCTTGACATTGTTGCACCTCATAAATTATCTAAACAAAGGAATGTCGTTTTATCACTATTTTTTGTGATTTGTTTGGGGTTGAGTAGTTTATTTCTTTTCTTCCTATTCACTTGTAGACTTTTTGTATGAGGTTTATATGCTTTACTTTGTTTATCTGATATTTATTTGTCTTATTTTTCATATTTTATTGCTTTAAATATTAAAAAATATGTGTTCAATAGTTTTAAACTCTTTTTCTCTCTCTTCTCGGGACACATTTCATGTTTTCATCATGCCTCACAACCCCCTCACCTAGGTACTCACTGCAATGTGTATTTTTGACACTCATCGAGGGTCTCTATAAGAATTTAAAGGAGGCGATGGCAAGTTGCATATGGTCCTATAAATTTGACCACCCCACTTTTCATTTCTTCCCACCAAAAACTTGTTGCCTTCTCTTCTTGATATACTAGTATGTCTTGCCCACTTTATCTTACTAAAACTAGCCCTAAAATGTTCCCAAAGTACATAGAAATTAAAGGAGTTCGAGCCTATTGGCCTATATTCTTGAGCGACCAATCATTATCCATGACTTTCTAGCAATCAAAGAAAGGTTTGCCTACTTCTCTTGGCTTTTGATTTATAGCCTTCTTTTTCGTATGATGCAAATTTTGTTAGGGAGTTTTATACTTCCCTATCTCATATAATCACTTTTGAATTTTCTACCAAACTAATCCTTAGAGAGTAAATATTCACTTTTCAAGAGATGATGTTGTCAATTTATTATCTCTTCCTAATATTAAGGAACCTTCCTTTTCAATCAACACATTTGAGTTTGGGAATCTCATTGCTTTTTACCTTCCTATTGAGTATTCTCAGGTGAATGAACATGATTTCATAAAGATGGCAAACCAGTTGTTATGGTGGAGGTACCCATATAGTTAATAAAGATGCACCTAGTCATCATCTTAATGATGTCGTTAACACTATCATTTATCCTCATTATCATCCTCATACTATGAATACATGTAGAGGACACTTATTTTTCCTTTAATGGTGAGATTATAGATCTTTCACACATGAATTATAAGACCATCATTTTTTTTCGACTATCTTTTCTCTTTCTTCACTCAACCATTCCTCATCAATCCTAGGTGGGCTTCCAATTTTTTTGTGATATTTCCTTTTCTTATTATAATAGAGGTTCTCTTTCACTCTTGTATTTCCTTCTAGTACAAGCTTATAGTGTTCTTTAGCTACCTTTTCGTCTTCTTCTTCTCTAAATGCTTCTCAATCCATCCATTGTACTTTTATTACCATTTCTCCTTCTATATCTCCTTTTGCTTCCTTAAAAGATGATGTTCTTATTTCCATTAATAATCAATTTAAGGAGTTTCATACTTTCAACTGAAACTACATGGATATGTAGAGGGCATAGGCACTTGTTCAGGCTTAGGCTACTTCTTACCACTCTACTCCTCCACCACCTGTTCATGGATCTCTTCTCTCTTTAGCCTTAATTATACCTCAAGCTGCTAGCTCTAGAGGCCATTCTTCTCGCTTTGGTGTCTTTGGTTCTTTTGCCTCCATATTTATAAATTTTGGTGAAGATGAACTTCACTCTTCTCTTAACTACTTTGTTACTTTTGTTTGCCAACATCAGTATACTACACCACCTACCAACCATAGATAGTCCTCACGTAGTGGTGTCCTTAATGATGATGATGCTAAAGAGAGAATAAGAGAGTGTTGAACTTGTTTTTATGTTATTTTAGTGTATTTTCTTTTTATTTGTTGAAATAAAAATGTAATAAACTATTTTTTAATGGGAATGAATTTTTTATGTTCCTTCGATTTCTATTTGTGCACGTGCTACTTCTTGTTTTTTCTTTAACCTTCTCTATTTTGTTGAATGAGTTTATGATTATTGCATTCATGTATGCCTTCTTTCCCATATGTAGGAGTGTTGCTTCAACTTTGTGTAAAAATGGGGGAGAAGTTTGTATGCATAGCTATGTGTTTGTTGACATGCATTTTATTGCTTGACTGGCATTCACTAGGGGGAATTCTATACATTTCATTTGTTTCTACTCTATGTCTACATGTGTTTAGCCTATTGATGTGTACCTATATAGTATCTAGATAAACTACACGTTTGTTTCTACATGATACACATATGGTTTATGTTTATTTATTGTGTGTAGATTATATATGGAGATTGAGATCATCAAGTTTCAAACTTGTAGTCAGCAGATGTCTTGTGACCCTAATGTTTTAGACTAACAAAGGATGATTTGATAATATAAGTTGGATTGAGCACATAAGATGGATGTACTTAGAGTATTCGTATTTTCCAATGTTGGATGTACAACAATATTTTGTTTATAGGAACAAACATCTTTAGGTCATGTTCATGACCATCTCATTTTTGATGTGCATAAGTACATAATTATCGAGTGTTTTGTTGTGGAAATCCAAATGGAGAGAATGTAAGTCTTGTAGTCCTTTGTGTCTTTATTGGCATTCCTGAACGCAAAACACAGAGTCTATTTATTTTACTTAGTGTTTATATATTCCTATATGTAAGGTTTTACTATTGTTTAATAATACATACACACACAGTTATTCATATATTGTATGAAAGTATGTTATACACATACCACAGGGTTGGTTTTCTTAGTATGCATTCTAGGTTTTGAGATACATTTTTGTTTTGTTGCATGCACAAGTATTATGGAAAATTAATCTGAGAATTTTAATACAAAAAATTGTATTTTTTGGTACCACAATGAGGTCTTCAATAGAACCCTTGTTAGGCCCATTACTAGGCACTCAATGAGCATACACAGGTATTATGGAAAATTACTCTAAGAATTTTAAAACAAAAAATTACAATTATTGATACCTCGATGAGATCTTCAATAGAGGCCTCATTGAACCCATTACCAGTCACCCAATGAAGTGGTTAGTAAGGATGGCTAGTAAGGCCTAGATAAGGGTGGCCAGACTACTTGGATTTTTCTATAAATACGTCCCCTTCTTTCTTTCCCAATCAAGAAAAATGTATCGAAATTATGTCAAATTTTTTATGAGTATTGCTTTCAGTTCAAAATTCACTTTGAGTGTAATGCAATGGTTGTGTTACATATTTTGTTTGAATGTAATTGTATTTTTGAGTGTTGAGGGCTTGAGACTAATTTATAATACTTGTGAGAACAAAAATGTGTGTTTAGGTTAGGTTAGTATTACTTGATTCCCAAAATAATGTTTGTTTGTTATTATTGTTTAGTAGTTTCCCATTTTTTTCTCCACATTACTATTCACTGCTTAGTCAGTAAGCGAGGGCAACAATAGGTAGTTTAGTGGATTGTTTGCTACCAAGTGCTTTCTAAAAGCAACCCAAGGATTTTACCATACAGACATGGGTTCTATGTGGGTTGACCTCATTAAATCCATTGTTGTGTATGCTTTGTTGTTATGCTAGTATAAACTGAGTTTATATCATGTATGTACCAACATACTATGATATAAACTCTATTTATAAAGCTTTTATTATTTGTTGCATGCTTACTGCTTTCTAATTATTATCTATGCTTAAATTAATCTACCTACTCTATGATTAATTTTTAATGCTTCTATATTTTATCTTCTACACATTTATTTTTTGTTGCTAGCGAGTTTAGGGTGAGTTCTAGAGGAGTTAGTATATCCTTACCCTAGCTATGTACCGGGTTCATAACTCTTTCAGTTTTTTATGATTTTAATTATGATTCTTTTCTAATTATGCTTAGAAATTTTTTTATGTGATTATAGGAAACATTCAAGCCCTAGACTACTATTTTATTAATATAATATCATGATGAATTTTTAGTTTCAATCCTTGATTTTTGATTTGTTTGATTTTATGTTTAACTGCCATAATTATACATGTATGAATTAGAGTTATCAACTAATTTATTACAAAAATATGTTCAATTCTAGATTAAGATGTTAGTATGAAATCGTTGATATTCTTATTCAAAGTGTATCTTATTATTTCACTTGACAAGTAGGGTTGAAAACCTTCATTAAGGGTTATCAATGGTTGTAATCTTGAGTAATTTAGTCATATTCTTTCTAAAACTTAATGGAATAAATGGATTAAATCTAGTAAGTGTACCTCTAGGTTTCTTAGGATTATATTTGTTAATAGATGGTATCATTAATCAATAAACAATAAGAAAAGGTAGAAAATCATAAGTGTACCAAGATTTCTAAAGCTAAAGTTAATAATTCAATGATAGTTTTAGTATTAATTCATGATATAATTGGTTAGATTATAGGCTAGTGGTGAGGATAGTCTCATAATCACATGTTTCTCTTAATCCATGTGCTCATTATTTTATTTATTGTTTTAATATTAATTTTTATTCAAAAAAAAAAATTAAAACTCACTTGCTAATTTACTAACAAGGTAATAAATAGTGATAGTCATTGTAATAATTCTCGTGGGTTTGCCAAGCTTTTTTCTTAATTTACTTATCACTTGTACAATTTGATCACATATACTTGTGTCTTTCCAAGAGTATCACATTGAAGTGCATGAGCCTTAGTCTCGAGCAACAACTTGCTAAGACATTAAACAAATCACTTGGTGGGAAGCAACCCACTATTTTTTATAGTATTTTTCATTTTCTTTTTGTTTAGTTAATTTTCTATTTGCCTTTTTTGAATACTTTTTTGAACATATAAGTAGTTGCAAATATTGGGTACAATTTTTAGTTTAGGTTTTAGGGGTACAAATAGACCTAATAATAAATTTTTTGATACAAAATTATGGTGATTTTTGTCAATTTAAGATGAGTAATTGAGTTGTTATGAATTGTTTGATTGATTTCTTAAATATTTTTAATGTTTGTTGTAAAAGTTAGTTCTTATTTGTAGTCTATGTTATGTGTTGGAATGTTGAAATTAAGATGAATTCAAATATGGTGTCTAGGAATAAAAAAGAAGAGACTATTGTAAGATTTATCAGTGTCGGTGATATTCATGAAATCTAAATGTAATTTTAGTTTCTAGAGGAATCTTTCAAGAACACTTTTCAAGCCAAAGAAACTATCAAGCTCCAACAAACACATTTTAGGTATTTGTTTTCCTTGTGCACATTAGATTTCATGTTAGATATATAGGAAAATTTTGCATATAGGTCCCTCGATCGATCGAGGTGAGTAGATCTATCCAAAATCAATCTAGCATGATAAAAAAGTAAATGATTTAATTTTCAATTGAGGTAGATTTATCATGGTTTAATGTTCAATCAATCAAGCACTAGATCAATCAAGAAATGGGTAAATTGACCTACCTATCTTGGAATTAAATTTTTAATATCCTAGATTGATCAAGGATTGATTAATCAATCAAACTTTTTGGATTGTTCAATTGAGCTCGACCAGGATCAATTGAGCTAAAAAAATTTAAAATGTAACTTAAATTTTACTCTAGCCAATTTTTATAATTACTATCTTGTCCTTACTTTTTAAAGATCTTTTAAATATTTTAAGAACAGAATGATAATAGGCTTTGACCTAGGGCTTCAACTTATTCTATTTAAACAAACCTAAGCTTACAGTTTTCTTAACCACAATTGAATCAACTTTTGCATTATAAGATTTCTTTCTAAATCTACTTTGCAAAATCTATTCTATAGGAGTTTTTCATTAGTTAATTTAGCAAAAAATTTGTAGTTGTGTTTGATTGATTAGCAAGCCTACAATATTTGTTTATTGTGTATAAATAAATATTTAAGGTTTTCTATTGATTTTACTTTATCTATTATTTTGTTAAATCATCTAGCTATGATTGTTCATTATTTTAATTGATTCTAAGACACACATTACACTTGTATTTATGTGTGAACATTTCAGGTGCTAGATGAACAGGTTTGAAAACTCGTGTGGCTTGAGCTTATCAGAACGTTGACCTGAACCTAAACATCTCACTTGTGGAGACTGTGAAAGAAAGTGGAGGCTTGTAAGTAGGTTACTTAAGGCCATTACCTTAGTGGATAGTTGAAGTCCTAACCTTGTAATCGAACATTGTTTTCATAGTTGATAGTTAGATGGTTCAGGGGATAAGTGGTTTTACTCTTAGGTCATTTTTATGGCATATGTTTTTTCCACCTAAAAATCTTATGTATTATTTTGATATTTCACATTATATCATTTACATGTAATTGCATGTCTGGATGTCTGCAAAAAATTTAATTTGTCATATTTATGCTAACTATTTGTTCACCCCTAGATCCATAACTAAAAAAATTTCAATTGGTATCAGAGAGGGTCACTAGATACACTTAGTATTGCCTAGGACCTTGTTATGGATCAATCAAGCAAGGGTTCATCTACAACCTATGCTCCTTTCGTTGATGGGTCTAATTACCCATATTGGAAAGCTCGTATGAGAGTCTTTCTACATTTTATATATGAGAGTATCCGTAACTCTATTATTTATTCTTGGAAACCATCTACAATTGTCACATTTAAACCTAGGAATGAATGGACCCTCAAGATAAAATTTCTAGTAATTTGAATCAAAAAAGTATTAATGCTATTTTTAGTATTGTATCTAGTGGTGACTTTTATTGTCTTTCTAATGTTGATACTGCTAAGCATGCGTAAAATATTTTAGAGATTTCCTATAAGAGCACTACACAAATTAAATGAAGTAAACTTCACATTCTTTGTACTCAATTTAAAAACCTTAAGATGAAAGAAGATGAGACATTTTCTAAATTTAATGTTAAATTCTATGATATTACTAACACCTCAGCTAATCTTGGAGAGAAAGTTGATAATTTTGGATAGTTTGAAAGATTCTTTTCTCATTACCAAATTTCCTTCATGCAAAGGTTACTACCACTGATTAAAGAAAGAATGTAGACACCATAAAATTTAAGGAACTTGTTGGCTCACTTCAAACCTTTGAGATAAGTATTCAAACACATCCAAAGAACAAAGGTGTAGTTTTCAAAACCTCCATGACTAATAATGATGACAATGAAAATGATGAGAAAGGTGAATAATTCATACTCTTAGCCAAAAGAATCAAGCAAATCTTTAACCAAAATAATTCATAGAGTAATTGACAACCAGGCCATTCAAGGGATCATGATCTAAGAGAACTTAAACATAAGAGTTTTGAAGATAAGAAATCTAAACTTATTGGATCTCAATGTTTTGAATGTATAGGTTATGGTCATATTGTAGTTGAGTATGCTAATAAAAAGAAAAGAAGTGAAATAGATTTCAATGTTATCCTTATAAACTCAAAAAGTGACAATAACAATCCTAATGACTCAGAAAATTATGGCACAAACTACCAGGTGTTTTCTCTAACTATTGGTGGACACTCCGATGAGTCTGAAATTGGCTCAGATAGTGAGGGAAATAATTCTAAATTCCCATTTACAAAATTTAATGCTAATAACATTGAGGAAATATTTATAGATTTATTGGGTTGCAAGAAAAAAAAAGATATGTTACTAGCATAAGTAACCAAATTGAATGATAAACTCAAATCATATGAAGTAAGTTTCTCTATATCAGAAAAGAAAAAAAATAAGTTATCTAAACGTATTAATTATTTGAATTCAAGCCTTACAGATCTCAAATAGGAAAACAAGAATCTTATGTAAGAGTTGGGACAATCAAAGGAAGCTGTGAATAGATTGACTATTAGAGCTAAAAGGATAAACAAATTCCTTGACTATGAAAAACATTTTGGAGACAAAAGAGGGTTAGGTTATGTAGATGAGCATTACATACCCTCATCTTCAAAAATAACTCAGGCCTCTAACCCTTCTTCTTTATGTAATACATATTACCTTGGTTATAAGGATGAGAGATTCATACCTTCAACATCAAAAATCACAATTGTAAAGTAGTCTAACTCTACTCATGTACTTACCTATCATATATAAAGAACCATTGCACTTATGGTAGGAAGTACTATTAAGTTTGTGCCTATATGTCATTATTGTGGTACGATGGGTCACATTAGGCCCAAGTGTAGATTTTTGATAAATGCTTATAAACTTAAAAATTCTTTCCATGCTTCTAGTTATTGGATTCATAATTATCATTCATCTATGAATATTATGTCCAATAATTATACTAGAAAACATTATGTTATTGGTTCAAAAAGGCAAGTGAAATTTAACACATTTAATTCTAAGACTAATTATCATCATCCTACCATGCATGTTGCATCTTCATTTAGGATGAATGTGAAACCTAAAAGTAATGCTAAGTCTAAGAAAATGCCCATAAAGACTATAATAGTTGAGTTTCAACCCAAAGCAATAGATAAACCAAAATTCAAGAAAGTTTTAATTAGGAAAGATTATCTCTTTTCGATCACCTGACTGTCATTTAATGTTCACCTAGATACATTTGTTTGAGTTATTAATTAACCTCAAATGAGTATCTTTAGTTTGTTTGTCTATTTATTTTTATTTTTATTGATGTTTCTTTAGTTTTAATACAAAAATAAAAAAGAGTAGACCTGTTTTAACAATAACATCGACTTTACATAGTTTTTCATACTACCTCAGTTTTTTGGTTGATTGATGAACAAAATCCGCAATGCTAATCTTGCAAATACTTTGGTTTTATAATTGTAAAAACTCTCAAAAGTGAAAAAATCATATTATAGAAAATGACAAGTATACTTCCAAGGTCGATCTAAGCAAGGAATATATGTGGTTTTTCATTTATTATTCAAACTTTTAAAAATGAAATTAAATCCTAAACATCAAGTGAGGATATTTTGATTTTTGTTTCTAAATATAATAACAACAAAAAGATAGATATGATTCAATAAATAAAAAAGAAATTTTTTATCATTCATAACAGTGGAGTATTTATGGATATAATAATTAAGTTAATTAAGCTTGCTCATATTATTTAGGTTATTAAAGATATAAATTGATATTTGTTGATTTTCTTTTTTTGGTATGAAAGTGTTCTTTGGCAAGACCCAAATTCTTTTGTTTAACATTCATTAACTAATATTCTTAGATGGAGCCTATTAATTAATTAAGTATTAAATTTTAGCTTTATTTCTAAGAAAATATCAAACCATCTAATCACAGTTTTAGGCAGAGTCAGTTAATTAGACTTTATTCAAGGTGTCCAAATTAAACCAAAGAATTTAATTATCTGAGTACTAACTTTGAAGTTTTAAAACCATTAATGAAAATATGTCGTGAATACATTTTTGAATGATAGTTCTTATAAAAAAACTTTTGAAATATAGCTACACTCTAACTATTTAGCTTTTGTATCAAGAAATAAAAGAGCACTACTCTAAATCAGACCGGATAATTAAACCTTACACTACTACAAAATGTGCCATTTAAGTAGATATGTAAAGTTGGTTTTTGGAGAAAACTGACTTATAATGAATTTAAAGTTGATTCGGGGAAGAATCGATGCTACGTATAGAGTTTGTTAACGTGTTGAATTGACGCTACACATAGATATAACGTCGGTTCTATGTGTCAACCGACGCTATCCACGTGTGTAGTGTCGGTTGACACGTAGAACCAATGCTACGTCCACGTGTAGCGACGATTCAACATGTCAACTGATGCTACGTATAGAGTTGGTTGACGTGTGAAACCGACGCTACACGAAGACGTAGCATCGATTCTGTGTGTCAACCGATGCTATCCACCTGTGTAGCGTCGGTCGACAAATAGAACTGATGCTACGTCCACGTGTAGCATCGATTCAACATGTCAACCGACGCTATACATGTGGATTTTTTTTTCTCTTCTTTCTTCCCCCATCAGACACAATTTTTAATTTGTAGTGTTGTAAACAACACCTAAAAACCCAAAACCAAGCTGCACCTCCTCCACTCTTTCTCATTTTTCGGCCACCTACGACCACCAATTCCAACATCGTTTAGTGGGATTTCTTCCTCTCCAAATAATCTTCCAAATCCCCTATTTTTTTAGCGAAATACACAAAAAATTTATACCCATTTTCTCACTTACAAAACACCATTTTTTTCTTCATTTCCTTCATTTTGTCACATCATATCTTGTAAGTATTTCTATTAATCCTATGCATTTATTATTCACTTTGCGTTATTTTTTGTATATTATGTGTATTAATTTTATTATATGTATGTTATTATTTTTATTATGTAGGTTTTTTATAAGTATTATGAAATGGGAAAGACATTATTCAACAATATGATGCTCATTAAAATATTTTTGATTTGAAGTAGTGTAGTTATTTAAAAAAAACCTTAATAATCACAAAATTGTTATATAAATTTATATGCCATTGAATATAGGTTCTTAAGTGATCTCAGTATAAAATGAATAAAATATGTAAAAAAAACTTTAAAGTCAATTCACAGTTTTATTTTATAAAATATTTTTACCTATTTAATATTTCATAAGAAAAACAACATTTTTATTATATCATATTTACAAACAGCGAGACATGTTAAATTTAATCATAAAAAAATTAAATATAACATATAAGAATAAAACATAAAAAATAAATGTAAATAATTCATTTAAAAATTAAAAGAATCCTTGCAGAACTTTGATGCTTGTTCTGTTGCTCGAAAATCTCCAAACAGATTTGCATTTCTGTTTATTGAATCAAAAATTAGAAATTTATAAAAGCATACCAAGTTCTTCTCAAAAAGAGAAGAACTTTAAAACTAAAAAAACTAAAAATGGAAAGCTTTCTAGTAGAGAAAGAGTTGAGAAAATTGTGTCGTTTTTACAAAGGGGGAGAGGGTCCTTTTATAGGTAAGGAAAAGGCCAAAAAAGGTGGGAAAATATTTCAAAAATAGATTTTGGATACGTTTGGATAGGCTGGCACATATATGGGGCATAATATTTATGGCAGATGGGCATTTGGAACACGTGGGAAATGGCACGTGTATGTGTTGGTATGTACAGAAATCGGCATGGCATGTGCTAGTTATGAGAGGTCGTGTGCTAGGCATGTGTTGGCTACGTGCATGCATATGCTGGGGGTTTGCTTGCTACATTCGGTCGTGTATTGGGCTTGCCTACATATTGATGCGTGTAGGTATCGATGTAGGTATGTGCTGGCGTGCATAGGACTTCGGCGTGAATGGGCATATGTGCGTGAAATTTAGCGTTTTTGACATTTTTGACCCATTTGGTCCAATTTTTCCATCTTTTTACTTTTCCTCATTTTTTTCTCAACATATTTGTGATGTATTGCCTTTGATATATTTTTTCGAGTCTTTAAGTTATTTTTGAAAAGAAAAGTTTATATAAAAATATGATAAAATCATACAAATGTAAATCTATTTAATCAATTAAATTACATTAAATCATGGTTATTTTAGTGGTTTTTAAGAACTATTGTGACTTTACATTGTGAAAATATATATTTTGACTTATGCATATACATATTTTTCACATATGGTGATCAATATTGACATGAACTTACTCACACTCATTGGACATATATGTATATCATGCTTGAAGTTTATAATTTATTATGTGACATTTTAGGGCTTGAGATAACCTTGGCTATTAAATTATGTTTGAGCTTTATCTTTCAGGTTATAAAATGCTACTATAGAGAGACACCTTGTTTTGAGAGAGCTACCTATTGTGATGTGTGAAGCTACTGTAGTGAGTGGAGAGAGCTACCTCACAACTAGTATGAAAGTCATCATACAAAGTATTTTGGCTTGTGCATATTTCCTTAAAAAGAAAATAATAATATTAAAGGAAAAAAACTATGAAAGTTTTTGAATGCACAAAAAAAAGAGCCATAAATTGATATATAAAAAGAAAATAAATAACCAATCCCTCTTAAAAAAAAGAGGAGAATACAAAAATAGTTAAATAAGTTCTCTCTTGATAACTCAAATTTTATTATGTACAAGTATGAGTTCAAAAAAAAATTTCTCAAGATAGTTGATACTCTGTTCTTTGAATCTTTTATAACTAATCATAAATGAACAAATTGACATCATATTGCAGTTCCAACACATATTTTACTTTTTGGATTGTTAATATGTCACCATATGTGTTAGTATATCTGTGTGTCTTGTCTACATATATTTATGTTATCAATGGATAGTCAAACTTTGAACAAAATTAATTTCAACTTTTGTGTATACTATTGTAGTCATATTTAACTAAGTCTACTATCCTCAATTCCAAAATATATTTATATATATATATATATATATATATATATATATCAATTATTATTAGTTTTTTATTTTAATTTATTTAAAAGAGCCATAGAACTTTGGTAAAGTTTATTCATTTTTGAAAAAACATATTATTTTTAGCTCTATGTTTTGATTGTTACAGAGCTTTTCAAAATATGTGCTCATCTTTTCAATCATTAAATACATTACTTGCTTGCTTAACCTATTTTTCCTTGCTTCATGATTATATTATTTATTCATATGACAAAATGGAGAAAAGAGTTTTTGAGCGTTAATTAAAAATATATATAAGGGGTGACATGTTTAAAATTTCTATATGTTGATTACTTACTCTTAACAATTTTTTTTCTCTTTTCTATTATTATATACAATGAACTAATGGAAAATAAGTCTTTTAGGATAAGTTATTTGGTTGTTTATGTTTCTCAACTTTCAGTGCACATATGAGCTATCAAAATTCAAGTGAAGATAGTTTAACCAGATCATAAGATAGTTCCATTATGTAATTTATTTTTCCTATGAGTGTGACATAGTAAAAGAGAGGTTTTGTCACATGAATATGCAAAGGGGAGAGATTGTAAGGTCTATGGCTATATTCATGAAAAAAAATCTAAATGTAATTTTAGTTTCTAGGTGAATCTTTCAAGAACACTTTTCAAGCCAAAGAAACTTTCAAGCTCTAACAAATACATCTTAGGTGTATATTTGTTCTTATGCATGTTATATTTCATAGTAGACACATAAATCACTCGATTGATTGAGAACATGTAGATTGATCAAGGTTATAGATCGATCGAGAATCGATCTACCTTGATCAAAAAGTCACTAATTTAATTTTCAGTTGAGGTAGATCAATATAGATTTAATGTTTGATCAATCGAGCACTAGATTGATCAAGAAATGGGTATATCAATCTATCTATCTCGAAATCAATTTTCTAATACCCTCGATCACCTAAGGATTGAATAGATCGATTGAAATTTTTGGGTCGATCAATCAAGCTCGACCTAGATGAACCAAACAGCCAGGTTTTAAACTTTAACCTAATTTTTACTTGAACCAATTTTTGTTATGACTATATTGTCCTTAATTTTTAAAGCTCTTTTAAATGTAATTAAGAATAGAATGATAATAGGCCTTTAACCTAGGGATTCAACATATTCTATTTAAACAAACCTAAGCTTACATTTTTCTTAACTACAATTGAATCAACTTTTGCATACTGAGCTTTCTCTCTAAATTTGGTTTTGCAATAACTATTTTGTAGGATTTTTTCATTAGTTAACTTATCAAACATTTTATGGTTGTGTCTGACTGATTAACAAACCTAAAATATTTTTTTATTATGGTTAAATATATGTTCTAAGATTTCTAGTGATTTTATTTTATCTATTATTCTATTAAATAATCAAGCTAGGATTGTTCATTGTTTTAATCCACTTTAGGACACATATAACACTTGTGTTTATGTGGTAATATTTCAGGTGCCAACTAAATTGGTTTGATAATTTGTGTGACTTAAGTTTATCATAACGTTGGTCCAAATCTGAATGCCTCACTTGTGAAGACTCTGAAAGAAAGCGGAGGCTTATAAGTAGGTTACTTGGGGGAATTACCTTGGTGGATAGTTTAAGTTTTGGTATTGTAATCCAACATAGTTATCATAGTAAATAGTTAGGTGGTTCGGTAGATCAGTGATTTTTCTCTTAAGTCCTTGTTGTGGCCTAGGTTGTTTCTACCAAAAAATATCTTGAGTTTTTTTAATTTTTTGCATTATTTTATTTACAAGTGATTATATGTCTGGTTATCTATGAAAATTTTAATTTGTTATATTTTTGTTAATTACCTATTCACATCCTCTAGCGAATTAGATCTGTAAATAATAAACTTTCAACTACCTTATGAGATTATTAAGTCTATAGCATTCTTTCTAAGGGAGTATATTTATTCTACTCTTTTAAACAGTTTTCATATGATTCTAAATTATTAGATGATATCTATAGGTTTTCATTGGATGTAGGATTTTAGACAATCAAATGAACCCTCGTTTTCTTATTTTCGTTACTTTGATCGAATAACTTCAGTAGCAATTAAAAGTGTGTGCCTATCTTCCTTTCATACTTGACTTCTAATGCAAAATGATATATATGGGTTCCCTTAGAGAGAAAAAGCTATAATAACCACTTCCCCTAAATACTATATATATACATGGGTCTGTTGTTAACAAATAAAAAATGGTATGAATAAATACTATAACCATGAAATATTGGAAGTAGTGATATGGCTATTGCAAGATAGCAGAAAATAAACCCTTGAAGTTTAATGTATTTTCATTCATCTATAAGAACATACTTCATAAGTCTTGCTTAATAAGTTTGATTGGAGTATGATACGAGTAATATGATGTCTTCATAATCCTAGCATTTGATTCTATAAATGAGATCTACTTTGTGAAAATTTGATCCATTTTTCTTGTTTAAAAATATATGCGAACCTATTTACTTTCTTTTTATATAAGTTATGTTCTCATACACTTTGTTGAGTGCTTAAATCCATAGGATCAATGTGATATTAAAAGTATTGTATTAGGTTTAGAGTCAAAGAGAATTTGTATTCTAACATTAGGTTTAGGGGAATGAATGTTGTTTTGAGTAATGAGGCATGGGTTTGCGATGAGGAAATGATTTGCACGATGAACCTTGATGTGCTGAGATGTTGGATAAACATGTGATTCAGCTTTAATTATAAGCTAAAAAGAAATTAAAGCATGAAATTTTTTGTTGATTTAAGTTTATAGTTTTTTTTAGTTTTTGTTTCTCTCAAGGACTAGCAAAATATAGGTTTGGAGAATTTGATGAACATTATTTTGACCTATAATTTTCTATACTTTTAAGCATTAATTTTATTTTTTATTTTATAATTATGTTATTTGTAAATGTATCTTCATGTTTTGTAAGTTAATGTTCTTTTGGAAAAATAAGGGATAAAAACGAACAAAAAGAGAGAAAACGAAACAAGAAATTGCAACTCGAACAAGTTAAATTGATCGAAAACTTGGCCACCATGAACATTCAGTGCACGTCATGGCCCAACAAATTCCATGCCACAATGAGGTGCTCTTGGATGATTTTATGGGCATTCAAGTTCAATATACGTCCTACAGCCCATATAAATCTATACTGCAATGATGAGGTCTCAAATCTATTTGTGTTTGTTAGAGTCAAACGTGCATCGAGGTGTAGAAATATGCATGCTATGGAAAAAGTAAATTGGGTTCATATTGAGGATTTGATTTTCAATGCGCATCTGGTTACAACTTTTCCATGGCACTACCTTGGTGTTTTTACTCGCCTAAAACCCTAGTATGTGTACATAATGTGTTTTACTCATTCTTCCCTAAAAACTAATCTATTAGTACAATCAAAATCCCTCTTAAAGAGAACATGCCACTATAGCTAGAAATAACATTCCATAACATAGAATTTAGAGAAAATTCTCATTTGTGATGTATTTCCAAGGTTTTGAAGAAGGGGATCGACCAATTCAATGATTTGGAGATTGTAGATCAAAATAAGGTTTTTTTTTATTATTAGACCTATTTATCTCTATAATATGATAATTTCTTTTATAATTGAATTGATTTTAATTAATTTAATAGTTTAGGCTAAATTTTGTGTATGGGATTTTAGTTTTACTTTCATGAGTGAAAGTACAATTTAATAATTTTATTTAAATAAGAGTTGATTTATATCTTGTTCATGTTTCTTGATATCTTTAATTATAAATTAATGATGGATCAAGTCTTGCTTTATGATTAAAGAGAAATTTTAGAACTAAATATTAAACACATCATCTATGTTTGGTTGTACATTTTTGAACAAGAGTTTAACTTAATTGCATTAATTTGTGTTAAAGTAAACTGTTTATTTATTTCTCTTAGATTTTCCAATCAACTTATTTCAAGTTAGATCTAGAAAGTTATTGGTTAATTGAAAATTGTGGGGTGCCCACTATAATCATTGGGGTTATCTTATATTTAAAATTAAAAAAATCAATAATTCTAACTTCTAAAGTCATATTGTGAAAATAATTTAATGCATTTTTTTCCATGAATGGATAACTAGCTAAATTCTCTTATTCTTTCATCCATATTTATTTGGTTATAATCTATCTGCTTTATTTTATTTATTTAATTATTTTAGAATTATAATATTTCTCTTAATAGACAATTATTAGAACGTTTAGAATTATTTGTTTAGCTAAATAAGAAAATAATCTGATGTTTTAAATTATCTACCAATTTTTTTATTTACTAACCTTGGTGGTAATCTTATCACTAATCCACTAGTAATCCATGAATTTACAAGCAATTAAAAACTTACATATCATTATCCTTCTCAATACTAGGTGCTTCCCTAAGTAAAATTTTAAAGATGTAAGAAATAGAACTCAACACAATTTTACAGTCAAGGCTAGCTCAAGTCCTAAAATCATCCAAGAGCAATCATAAACTTCAAGCATAACATTCATATATGTTCATGATTGTGTGAAAAATTTCATTGCCACATCGATCATCACATATAAAACTACATGTGTGTGCATAAGTCAAAATTGTAAAATCAATTATATAATAAAAATCAAAACGAGTTGAACCACTAAATACAAGGTTGTATATGTGTAAGTGTTGTCTAAGTCTATTATCTTGTTGGATAAAAAAGATTCTACTCACCATTTTTTGTGTAAATTTTAACAAATAAAGATCCTAAAAAATAAAAGGATTGCAACCTTACAAAATTTCTTACCGAGGTCATTTAAGCACTAAAACAAAAATACTAAGGTGAATATTAAAAGACAGTCAGGTGATCGAGAAAAGACATTCTTTTTAACCCAAATTTCCAAAATTTTGGTTTATCTATGTATTTGGATTAAGATTCAACTACCTTAGGCATGTTCTTTGACTTAGTTATGAGTAAAACTAGCATCACCAATTCTACCAATACTTTGGGTTTATATTTATAAAACTCTCGCAAGTGCATGAATCATTTCATAGAAAATGATAAGTATACTCCCAAGGTCGATCTAAGGAAGGAATATATGTGGTTTTTAATTTATTATTCAAATTTTTAAAAACGAAATTAAATCTTAAACATCATGTTATGATATTTTGGGGTTTTGTGTTTTTAATCTAATAACATAAAAATAAACATAGATACAAATTCAATAAATATTTGTGCAAATTTTATCTTTTATAATAGTGTAGTATTTATGGATATAATAACTAAGTTAATTATGTTTGCTCATATTATTTAGGTTATTAAAGATATGAATTGATATTTATTGATTCTCTCTTTTTTATATGAATACCACCTTTGGTGGGGTTAGATATTCTTTGTTAAGTAAACAAATCAATTAACACCTATAGGTAGGATTGATAACTAATTTGGTTAATTAAATTAATTCCTTTTTCTAAGAGATTGAAAATGAACCATTTAAATGTCATATTTGGTGGGGTTAGACAGTTTAAACTTTATTCAAGGTGTTAAATTAAACCTAAGAATTTAATTATCCAAGTACCAACTTTCAATTTTTAAAACTATTACTGAAAACTAATAAAAAGAGCATTACTCTAAATCAGACCGGATAACTAAACCTTAAAATCTAATTTATAGATTTAAGTTTGTAATGAAAAATAATATATTTCTCTCTAACATTCTTAATATAAAATCTTAAAAAAAATAAAATCAATTCATTTTAGAGATTTTTACCTATTTAATATTTCACAAGAATAACAACATTATTATTATATCATGTTTACAAACAGCCAGCAATGTTAAAATTAATCATAGACAAATTAAATATAACATATAAGAATAAAACATAAAAAATAACTATAAAGAAAATAAAATTCTTACAGTACTTTGATGTTATTTCTGTTGCTGGAAAATCTCCAAACGGATTTTGCACTTGCATTTATTTAATCAAAAAGCAAATAAATTACAAAAACATAATTAGTTCTTCTCAAAAAGAGAAGAACTCTAAAACTAAGAAAAACTAACTAAGGAAAAACTAAAAACTAAAAACTAAGAAATGCAGTGAAAGAAAGAGAGAATAAGAAGTGTTTTTAGGTGTTTTTTGATATGAAGAGAATGAGGGTATTTATAGGTAAGGAGGGGAAGAAAAAGTGGGTGAAAAAATGATTAAAAAGTGTCAAAACATAGAGTAGTGAATAATGACATCATTGCTAACGTCATGCTAGTGTGGGGCGCAGCGGCGAGCGTAGACTGGCGCGAGCCTGCGCAGAATGGAGAGCAAGCTCGCACGCATGGACTGAGTGATGCGCGCGCGTTGTTCGACACGGTTGGGCGGCTGCGTTCACGATTTCCTTCTTTTTGATATTTTTTACCCATTTTGTCCAATTTTTCTATATTTTTTGACCTTTCCTCATTTAATTTATGAATATATTTTCATATAAATATATATATTTTTAATCAATTAACGTGCATAAAATCATGGTAATTTTAGTACTTTTTGAGCACTCATCACTTAGCTTTACTTTTCACATTCATCCTAAACGAAGATGAAACATGCATGGTAGGATGATGATAATGAGTCCTAGAATTAAATATATTAATTTTCACTTGCCTTTTTGGTCCTACATCTTCATGCTTTCTAGTGGAATTATTGGACATAATATGCATACATGGATGATAATAATGAATCTTATAACTAGAAGCATGGAAATAATTATTAACATAGGCAATAGTCAACCAAAATCTACACTTGGGCCTAATATGACCTTTCTTACCATAATGATGATAGCTATGTACAAACTTAATAATTTTTGCTACCATAGGTATAGCGGTTGTTTATACACAATTAGTAACAGTAGTAGTAGGGTTAAAAGGCCTTACAAACATGGTCTTTAGTATTGAAGGTGTAGAACTCTCATCCTTATAATCAAGGTCATGTATGTCACCATGTGACTTACCAATGCTCAAAATTTTAACCAAATATAGAGCCTCAATAAGATGTTTATCCACTGCTTCACATGATTCTTTGAGATTTTTCATTAATTTTGATTATCTGTAGCAAGCTTATTATTTTCTTCCCTCAAACCTACAAGACTAGAATTCAACATATTATTTTCTTCTTACAAAATATTTTTCTCTTCTTTTAATTCATTAGAAAAGATTTCATATATCTCAAGTTTTTGCTTTAACTTTTCTATTTTTACATGTAAACTAATATTCTCTCCTATGGCTCTAAGACATTTAAGAAATTATTCATTATAAATTTTAACATTAAATTAGAGAGAATGTAAGAGTCAACTTCCTCATCATCTCATCTATCACCCTTAATAAAATAATCCATAATAAAAATTCCCTATGAATAACACTAAGTGTATCTAATGTTAACTTTGACATCAAATGTAAGTTATAAAATGGACCAAATAGATCTAAAAGGAGATAAATAGATTATTTTTTAATTTTAAAAAATTATGAATTTGTAACCTAATAAGGACAAGCCATACAATTGCATGTAAATAATAAAGTACAAAAATTGAAAATAACACACAAATGTTTTAGGTGGAAACAACATAGGCCATAACCGTTACCTAGAAAAAAAAACACCAATCCATCAAACTACCTAATCTATCCACTATAAAAATTTCATGTCCAAGTAAAAACCCAATCTTACACTACCCTTCAGAGGATATTGCCCCAATATAATTTATTTGTAAGCCCTTGCTTGATTTTAACAACCTTTAAGGTTTGTGTGAGTGGATTCTGACTAACATTTTGATTAGCTCCTTATAAATCAAAAAAGTTCATGGATCAGCCTATAAAGGAGATGAACATAAAAAAACAAGTGCACATGTGTGCTCTAGATAGATTTCAATGAGAAATAAATCCTAACTTGAGTTCAAAATATAGATCAATAAGCATGGAACTATGATTTCTAGAACAAATAATAAATAACTAATCTATTTAGGGATTTTCTATCAATTATAGCAATTAAATTTACCCAGATCAAAATCTGACAAGAATAGTTCCAGAGCAGTGAAGCACAGAGATGACAAAAATGGCTCTCAAAATATATATATTATATCTATCTATAAAAGTCAACAAGGGTTTGAATATATAAAGCATTTTGATACCATAAACCTAAGTCTCGATAGAAAATATTAAAATACCCTTATGATGTTTTAAAGTACTTAATTTAAATATAGGTATTTTGTAATTTCATGTAAGGGTCAAGTTAAAAAAAGTTAAATCCCATTAACTAGTCACTTGAGTCCCTCGATCAATCTATCGAAGGCCAATCAATCAAGTAAATACAAAAACAACTCGAAAGGGACTCGATAGAAGTTTATTAAAGATCGATCTATCGATACCCTTAGTCAATCGACCAACTAATGCAACTTGTATCATGAAATATAAATCTAAGTATTGTGAACATATACTAGTAAATGCATGAGTGCAACACTCTATGTAATAGTTATGAAGGATATGCTAAAAATATGACTATCTGAAAGTCAAAAGTTTCTTTGACTTAGCATGATAGACTTGATATCGAGCCCACACCAACACTAATAATTCCTTACACATGTGACACACAAAAACATAAGGCTTCCTAGCTTTGGCTACTAGTCAACATACACACCAATCAAAAATTTCTATACAAAAGGGTAAATAGATCAAATCATCTAAGTTGTACAACAAAATATTGATCTTAAGCCTCCAAACTCACCCATGCTATGTTTCCTCAAAGCTGCTACATGAGAGAGAAAAATATAAAATATGAGCTTGAAAGCTTAGTGAGTGAATGAGTTTATAAACATCTGTAATTGCATGCTTGAAAATTGTGAATGAAATGCTTATGACTTACCATGAAATAACACAATGATAATAATAGTCTGTGTTAGATATTTAGAATATAATAATATATTATCTTATGAGCTACCATGAAATAACATTTTAATGAAAATGATTTTTATTTGATCTCCAAAATACAATAACATACTATCTTATGAGTTACCATAAAATTACATGTTGATAAAAATGCTATGTGTTTGATCTTTATAATATAATAATGTATTATCTTATAAGTTTTCATGAAATAACATTATGATAAACATTATTTATGTCCATTCTTTAGAATATAATATAACATGCTATTATAAGTATGCAAATAACGATTATAACTATGAGAAATATACTTTGAATTTGTTATGCCAAGAGTACCATGAAATCTAGTTCGCACATAAGGGAAATATTAGCACTGGTGCAAGCTCTTAAGTACATGTGTGGGAAAATTACCTAATTTAGCCATTACAACTCCTTAATTGGCTCTACTACTATATATTTCATGTGCATACTAACATCAATGAATTAATAGATATCATACCTTACTATTCAACAGCATATTGAGCTGAAATGAACCAAATATGTTCATCATGATGTCTTACCAAGTCAAACCGAATATTCTGAATGTTGAATAGAGCTAACTATTAATCAATATTAAAGGTGAAGTACTCTAAAATCTCTACAATATTTATCAAATTTGCAATCTTTTATAAAAACTAATGTAAAAAAATTGATTTCACCTCAAGCTAAAATTACTTGCAAATTGTCTTACTTTTATCTTGTTGGTTCTTATAATTAAAATAAAATATATTCTTATGGTGTTAAAATATTGGAATTATTTTAAAACTAAAATATAACATTTTCATCAAATTCTATTTAAAAAGTGAACACACTTTCAAAAACATGCTACTATAATCAAATGGAATTACTTGAACATGGATGAGTTTGTCAATGACACTATCAAAGCTTTAGAAAAGATACCTCAATGTCACTTTGAAATCTTCCACTTTAAATAGGTATATCTAGTAAAACATAATTTTCTTGTTCTAATGTTGCTTATTGTGTTCTAGTTGGTTCAAGTGATAAAAAGAAAATACTTTTCAATAACATGGTTTGGTGCATAGGCATAGAAAATGCATTCATATAAAACATGCATTTTTAAGCTAGATATGACTAGCTCTGTTAGAAAATCTTGGCATTAAGTGTACTATTAGAAAATAACTAATATTTGCTACTAAAAATTCATTTGAACTAAACTGATAAAATCATGTGATCTAATTTTTAAAAATACAAAATATCCTCTCATTGTATTGTATCACTGATATTGCTCTACTTGCATTGAGCATCTTCTCGATCAACACATTCTATATGATCTTACTCGTGACAAAAATAAAAATAACACTATAGCTAGTTTGGCTAATCTAAAACTGAATGTACTCTAAAAATATTAAAACATAGGCTGTTAACATTTAACTTAATATCTTCTTTAATATTTAATCAGAAATCAAAATTTTGTTTTTAGCTTTGATATTATCACGCTCTTACTACCAAATCAAAAAAGCATATTCTTAAATTTGTTAAACTTAAGAGTAAAATAGGTCCAAAGTTGTTTAAAAATATCACTAAAATACAAAGCTTGAGCTCAACCCTTTAGCTATGAATATGGATGAAATATCTTTTTAAAGCACCAAAAAGAGTTTCCTTATTCAAATATACGTAACTCTAAGTAAAAATGTCCAAATTAAAATTTGTCAAACACTCAAAAAGTAGGCATTTTAAGCTTTCTTAAAAGGGGACATATGCCTAGTAAGGATCACCAAAGACATTTTAAAATCTAAACTTTTAATTTGTATAATCTCATTATAAAAACCTTTAAATTAATTCCAACCTATTATTACATATGTAGGTATAAAGTTTTATAGTAATGCCCTAAAATTTTATAAGATATGGACCTAATTGACATGAGTGGAATGAATAGATTATTTTTAATATTTATCGATTTATAATATAATAATCTAAACCAAGCGGATAAGCATGCAATCGTGTGTAAGAATAAAGTGTGGAAATAAAGGAATAACACATGATAGTTGTAGATGGAAACAACTTAGGCCACAACCATGACCTAAGATTAAAACCACCAGTCCACCGGACCACCTAACTTTCCACTATGAAAATCAAATGTAAGTACAAACTCTGTCTTATGCTACCCTCCTTAGGATACTGCCCCAATGTACTTTACTTACAAGCTCTTGCTTTATTTTCATAGTTTTTAAAATTAACATGAGTGGTTTTCAGACCAGCATTCCAATCAGCTTCCCACCAATCAAATCGTTCATAAATCAACTGCAAAATGGTTAGCACAAAAACACAAGTGATAGTGTGTCTTCTAGAACAGATTTATTAATGACTCATCCTAACTAGATGATTCAAAATATATATCACTTAAATCAAATGAACTGGTAAATCCTAGAGGAAATAGACTAAGCATAAATTCAGTAAAAATAACCTCTTTAACATTTAATAATTAAATCAAATAATCATAATCACACATTACTACAAAACATGTCATTAAAGTCGGTTAAAAACTGACTGTAAATCAATTTAAAGTCAGTTCGTTAAACTGACTTTAAAATATATATTGAATTTTTTTCATATTTGTACTCATTACTTTACTAATAACCTGTATTCAATCACATATAGCATAAAAAACCAAAATCTGTTTAACAATGTGTAAATAATAATACAAATAATTGAAAATTTAAATATAATTAATTATTTGATTATTAAATTTATTACAAAAAAAAATAATGTATATACAATACATATATATATATATATAGTTAACTTAAATTACAAATAAAATGATGTTTTCAAAGTGTAATGGATTTTGCGAGCAAGTTTTGTTGGCATAGAATCACCAGCATAGTGACAAGGAAACTGGGCAAAAAGCAGTTGGTTCATATAACAATTCATTCCCCTACATACATAAGCAGGTAAACATCCATAAAACAAGAAATCTAAACTTCAAAGACATATGAATGGAGAAATTAAAGCATTATAAATATTACCATGGTGTTATCTTATGTTATTCAAGATTATATTCCTCTCATGATGTTATAATTTGAACAAAGCGCTCTATCCATTCTTCTTGTAAATCATCAAAAATATGCATATCATAACCCCACTTGTTCCAACCAAAGAAATATATGTAATTAATTAAATTCAAAATAAGAATATAATATCATGAATTCACAAAAAATAACTTATATATGTTAAAAGATTAGTAAAAGAGATTATCACATCGACATCCAAGTGATATATTAATAACATTATCTCTTCGAACTCATATTAGCACTTTATTAATATTTTATCTATAAATATGAAGCTATTTGAAATTAAGTTGATACTTTTAATGCTATAATGAGCTCTAATATAAAGTCAAGTGTAACAAATCGGAGTTACACTTGAATTCATATTTAGAGCTCATTATAGCATTAAAAATATCAACTTGATTCCAGATAGCTTCATATTTATAGACAAATGATTAATAAAGTGCTACCATGATGTTGTCATAAGGAAAGTAGGCAAGAGAGATAAGATTAAGTTTGGGCAAAAAACAGGTCCATAAAACAATGCATTCCCCTAAATACATGAGCACATAAACATCCATCAAACAAGGGACTTCAAACACAGGAATAGAGAAATTAAATCATTATAAAAATTACCGTTATGTTGTCACATGTTATTCAAGATCATCATAATCTTTTCCTGGTTTTTCTTGTGATGATATAATTTGAACCATATGTTATGCCCATTTCTCTCATAAATCATCAAAACTTTGCTGGTCATAGCCCATCTTGTTCCAACCAAAGAACTACATGTATTTACAACCTTTGAAAGCGAGGAATCGGAGGAAAGTACCAAAGAACCTTTGTGGACACACCTTTCTTAGGTGTTGTCTCATTTGTAGCATGCTTCCATATACAGTCTTTATACATCAGACAATCATCTAATGTATCATATTATTTTCTATAAAGAATGCAATCATTTGGACAAGCATGAATCTTATGATATTCCATGCCAAATCGACTAAGAGATTTCTCCACTTCATACATTGAAGATGGAAATTCAATACCCTTAGAAAACATATCTATTAGTAGATTTAGTAATTATGTGAATCTCTCGTCAGAAAAACCATGTTTTGCCTTCACATTGTACAAATGAACTAATCCTAACATTTTAGTGTATTTCTTTCATTTTGAATACAACGGTTTTTCGGCATCTTGTAGAAGTTTTTTAAAGGTTTCAGGATCATCCTCATGTAGTTCATCTTCAACACCATGAAACATATTTTATGTTTGTACATTATGATAAGATGTATGTAATCCACTCACATTCTTATTTATCTTTTCCCCATGAGTATTATCAATATTTTCTCCATGATAATACCAACATTAATAGCTCAAAAGAATACCACTACAGATAAGGTAATACTTAACCTCGTCAACTTCATGAAATCGCTCATTTTTACATTTAGCAAATGGACATTGAATCATACTAATTTTATTATTACTATTTTCACAAGAAAATTTCATGAAACTCAACTCCAAAAATATAATCCTGCTCAATTCTACGCTTTGACATCCACGATTTGTCCATTTTTTATTAATGTCATTAATTAAGCATATTAATTAATTATGTATCCAATCAATATATTTCAAGTATTATTATACCAAAACATACATAATACAAAAAAATTATAATTTTAATCATTTTAAAATTGTATTACTTTTACTTAATAAAATTATACTATATATAAGAGTAAATAAAGTGACTAAATGAAGGAAATGAAAACAAAATGGGTGTTTTGTAAGTGAAAAAATGGGTATAAATTTTTTGAGTATTCACTCAAAAATATAGGGTATCTGAAGGATAATATAGAGAGAAAGATAACCCACTAAATGGCATTGAAAATGGTGGTCGTAGGTGGCCAAAAAATAAGAAAGAATAAAGTAGGTGAGCTTAGTTTTTGAGTTTTTTAGGTGGTAACTATGCGCAAAAATGATGTTTTGATGGAGAAAAGAGAAAAGAAATGGAAAAATACATGTGGATAGCGTCGGTTGACACGTAGAATCGACGATATCCACGTGTATAGCGTCGGTTTTACACGTCAACCGACGCTACGTTTTACGTGTATTTTTTTATTTAAAATGTAGTTTAAAATTGAAATTATATAGTATAATTTTTTTTATTTGTTTGATCAATTATTATTTTATTTGAACTCTTTAAAATTGAATTTAGATATATATATATATATATATATATATATATATATTATAATTTTTCTTCTTTTTAATTTATTCCATTAGTTTTTAAAATTATATAATTTTGTGTATTTGTTTGAATACTTAAAATTATATATTTTCTCAGTGAACAAAGCATCGCGATTAAACTAATTTACTCATGAGACCAAATCTGAACTAGTTTGCTCCATGTGATACACAAAGAAAAACTCACCAACTTCTAAGTAATGTAGAGAACTATATATATATATATATATATTAGTCATCAATTCTTGCTCTTGTTCTTTTTTTTTCTTCAGTAGTTTGCTGTTTCTTGTAAGTTTTTATTTTATTCGGCTACTTCAACAGTTTTTTTTTTCTTTTTAACCGACGCTAAATAATTTTTGTGCTTATTTTTTTAAATCCTATTAAAAATCCTTAATATTATAAAAGTTCATTTTTTTTAAGAAATAATCTAAAAATATTTAAACAAATCTAAGAAATAACTAATTGATAATTTCATAAATTGATTCGAGTTTAAATAAATATTTTAGCACCAAAAATAATTTTATAAACGTGTGCTATTAAATGCAATCCTATGTGTTGTAGTTATAAAAGATATATCTGAAATATAACTATTGTGAACTCGAGTATTTGTTTGAATTTTTTTGATAAATTTAATAACAGGTCTAAAAATAAGTTTAGAGATAAATATTTTATCCACGAAAATAACCAATACTCATAGTCCTTATATGTCCGATTATAATCATGTAAAAATATATAAAAATTAGATATTTCAAACTTTATAACAAGATATAATAAATTGAATTACAATATTATAACCACGTCAAATCACTAAAATACCAATCGATTCAAAACATGATTTTTGTCACAATTCCCACTAGACATACCCTCAGCTAAACATATATAATATTGTATAGAACATAGAAAGATAAACCATGATGTTCATCTTAAAATAGACATCCACACCTTTTTGATGAGATGTTTTACAAAATCTAGTTTGTTTTGAATTTTTATCACTCAATTTCCATTTAAAGATTCTTCAAAAAAAGTTATTCAGCTATGCTTTAACTAAGAATCTCCATCTGCGTTATGTAAGATAAACTTCCACTAATGCTTAAGAAGAGCTAAATAATAGGACATGCATCCTTTATTGACTCATCTCTCGTAAACATCAATTATTAGTTACAAGAAGATGTGTTCTCTTAAGAATATAGTGACACCTCATACTAAAAAATAATTAAATAAATAAATAATATAAATAAGATATAATATTAAAATAATGTTTAGAGTAAAATTTAATTACACTAAAACAGTACTCTTAGCAATAATTTTAGTTTTATGTAAATGATTCATGAACGAGAAGTGTTTGTAACCCTTATATATAATTAATGCCTAGAGCAATTACCATTGATCGGTAATTTATTATTTCTCTTTAATTTCTATCTCTAAACTCAAACTATGCTCTAACATATATGGTTAACACTTTCGCTATCAGATACATTATATTCATAATATTTTCATAAAATTTATATTAGATATCTACAAATTAGCTATAAAAAATCAATACTAATAATTTACCTTCTTCTTTCATTAGTTTTTTTTTGTTGCTCAAATAAGGAAATATATATTAAAATTAGTATTCATTATAGATAATAGTAAAGAATTATTGGGGTAAAATAGAACCATGAATGAAACACTTAACATGGATATGAAAAGACCAAAAAGCTAAACTATGAACAACTTTATTTAAATGTCTAAGAATCCAAGAAGCAGATATCATACTAAAATATGACAAGAAGAGTTTGGCTTGATTGATAATATTCTGTGCTTTCCAAGAGATGATAAATCTTTGTGCATTGCAACTTTTATAACATTCTAGTTGTCACTTTCCAAGTAAGTAGATTTCAAATTAAGTTGCAAAGCAATTTGAAGAGAAAATAATAAAGAAAGAGCTTCATGTTCTTCAGTAGAATTACCTTGATAGAATTTAGTCTAACAACAAAAAATATGATCATTTGAATTTCTAATAAAAGCCGCAATAATAATATTATGATTATGAATAGCTGCATCAAAATTGAATTTAGTAGAATTTCTAGGTGGTTTCTTCTAAGCAACAAGAGGGGGAGGATTATATTTTTCAGTATTAAAAGAGTCCAAGAAAATTGTACTATAAAGTAGTCCTTTAAATTCTTGAAATCTGGAATTTAATTTGAAAACAATGAAATTAAGATTGAGAGATTTAGAGTTAAATATAATATCATTTTTGATTTTTTATTTGTTCAAAAAAGATGCATACAAATATAATTAACTCAAGGTAAGTTAACAAGGACGGTGTAAAAGTGTTATATCTATGATAGATAACTTGGAGAAGAGACTCAGTAGAAAAGATATTTGAATTAGCCAAAACAGACGTGGGATACCAAAGACCAGAGAGATTATAAACTGATAGGAAGTAAAATGATGGTTGATAGTTTCAGTGTGAGAATGACAAAGAGGACAAGAGAAGACAATTAGAAAAATATCTCTAACAAAAATCTTTCAATCTTTCATGGATCTTTTGTTTCCAAAACAACTTCCAAAAAGAAGGAGAAATTCTTGGAAATCTAGTAGAAACAGTTTTCCTATAAGCATATTTAGAATTGAACTAACCTTTTAATTTGGGGTCAAAAACCAAAAATTCATCTTGTTTGGAATTGGTAGAGGATGTTTAGAAATATAAGAGCACATCAAAGAACCCCAAATAGTACAAATTAATTGAAAATTTCAACTATTACCATGACCATTGAGAAGAGTATAAATAAAATTAGTAGATCAAGGAATCCAAGGATATTCCAAATATCAATTGATTTTTCATCTCCAATTTGTAAGGAAGCACAAGTAAAGATCTTGAAGAATAAATACCTTTCCAAATAAAAGAATATATTATACTAAAAGAAATATTTAGAATTATCATATTTATGTTTGAATTGTTGGAATCAATTTCTATTATCTTATTTAAGAATTAACAATCAAGTTTAGACAGAAGTTTAATATCTTCAAATTTACAAAAACCCAAACCACCAACCTTCTTAGGCAGACAAATTTGATCCAAATTTTTGAAAATCATATACCTTATTTCTAAATTGTCCTCAGAATTTCACCAACGTTTTCTCAAAATTAAATCATCTTTATCATGTACTAAACATGAAAATTTGAAAGTATATATAGAATAAGTGGTTGTAAGAGAATCAAAGTATAATATAAATTACTTTAACTGCTTTGGAAAGCAGACAAGATCTCCAACTATCAAATTTCACAATCAAATTGGAAATAACTCTTCTAAATTCCCTGCTTTTCTATCTATGCAAAAATAAATTATGTCCCAAAATATTTAACCCCACCAATAGTAGCAAGAACACCTAAAATATTTTGGATTTGAGATCCAAGATGAAAGGAGACATTTACCAAAGTAAAAACAATGTAGAGCTTACATAAATTTGTTTTCTATCTAAACCATTTGAAATATCATTGTAAATTCTATTGGATCACATTAATCTCGATCAAATTATCCAGACAAAAGAGGATTAAATCATCAGCATAGAAAATATAGCTAATAGTAGGAGCATTTCTAGCAATTTTAATAAATAAATAAGGAGAAATGAGATAATCTTATCTAAAGCCTTCTTTATGGAATAATATTATCAAAAGGAGTAAGTTTAATAATAGAGAATAAGTGATTGAGTTTAAACAAGACAATATTAAATTGCAAAATTGTTTAGAGAAACCCAAATGACTCATAATTTTGTTGATGAAGTTCCATTCCATATTATCATACATCTTTTACATATCTAGTTTGACTCCTTATAAACTACCTTTACCTTTTTTTCCTTTTATAGAGAATAGTACATAAGCTAATAGGTCTAAATTGATGAACCAAAGAAGGACTATCCATTTTTTTAATAAGAATGATAAAAATCTTGTTTAACATAAGATCGAGGTGACCAGTCTTGAAAAGATTATGCATAACATTAACCAAACTTCCACCAAGAATATCTCATTAACTTTTGTACTCAAAGTAGGAATACCATTAGGACTAGGTGCTTTGAAAAAATATATAGAAAATAAAACATCTTTTATTTCTTTATTATAATCTGAAAAATTACATAATAAAACATTATTTTCAGAAGAAATGCATGTCAGAAAAGTTAAGATAGTTCACAATCTAAGTTGTCAATATTATTATGAGAAGTAGAACATAAGACCTCATTTTAATGATTGATGAAGAAAAATTCTCTATCAAATCTTTGAGATATCCATCTTCCATTTGGGTCTTCAATATGAGTATGGTATTATGTCTTCTCCTAATCATACTAGAAGTGTGAAAAAAAATTGTATTAGGGTCATCTTCTAACAACCAAGTTTCTCTAGATTTTTTGTCTCCAAATACTTTCTAATTTATTTTGGTATTCATCAATGTCATGAAGTAAAAACAATTTCATTAGGTATTAAACCACTTTGAACTTTGCATAAAATATCTTTAATTCTTTTCAATCTATCTTCATAGTAACTAAAATGATGTTTGTTCTATCAAGTAAAATTTTAAGCCAATTAAAAAGCATTGGAATGAAAGTTTGATTGTACATGATGGGATATATATCTATATCAAGCAGTAATAAAATGAAAAGGCTTAAAAAGAGGAGGGGAAAGTACATACAGATTCGAAAGGATAATAGCATGATTGTAAGCTCTAACATGCATATTCCTTAGAAAAACATTTGGAAATAGAGATAACCAATCTGCAAAAAATAAAACTTTGTCAATTCTTTATTTAATATCGTGTCTTCCTTTCCTTTTATTGTTCCAAGTATATGGTAAACTAGAAGAACCAAGATCAACAACTTGAATAGGATCCATAAAATATCACAGTCTATTTGTCCAAGAAACAACCTTTTTTTTAATTCCAAGAAAGAAATTTATTGAAATCACCTAAACAAATCCAATGAGAATTTGAATCTGAAATAAGTGCTATAAGATTTTTTCAAAAATCATCCTTAAGAGCTTCATATGCAGGAGAGTAACAACAAAACATGTTCCAAATTGTTCTATTAGTAGCAACATTACATAATTCCAACAAATGAGGTGGTGATCAAAAGTAGTTATAGACAGATGGATGCCTAACTTCTACATAATACATAAACCACCTACATTAGCAACAGCAGAAATCCTAAAACGATTACAAAAATGTAGTTTTATTGGATAGAAGTATAAAATTCACTACTAGCTTTAGTTTTAGAATTAAAAATACAATCAGGAATAAATACTAACTAATCTATGCAAGTACTTAAGAGCAGAGGATTTAACCAATCCATGAAAATTCCATGTGATGATCCTCATTTAGTACTTAGGAGCTTGATAAGGGTTGCTTCCTTGTCCATTTGGATTGAAAGAGAAGTCACAATAAGAGTAGAGATGTTCAAAGGTTGTGAAGTAGGAGAAAATTTAGCAACTCTTGATGTAGTAATACAAGTAGCATCCAAAAGGATGTGCTATGCACCATGATAACCATCAAATTGAGGCATGACAGATTCAATAACAGTAGATTGAGTTAATTAAGACTTAAGAACCATAGATACAGCAACTCCCTCAGACAAGATGATAACATCACTAGTAGCATCATTATACCCAATTCTTTTATTACATGAAACAACAGTTGGAGAATGTTTCCTCTTCTTTGCATCACTTTGGGAAGAATTAGCTTTAGATAGTTATTGATTTCTTAGCCCTTAATGACGTTGGTATTTTCTTTTTGGTTTAGTAGCCACAAAATTGTTGAGTGCCAAATCAATAGGACTTTTACCTCTAGTAGTGGATGAAAAATTATCGAGTTCAGTTGAGCATGGGTTTACGTTTAGGTTAGATGATATAGGGAAAAGTGATGGTATTATGGTAGGTACATAAGCAATGGAGGTAAGGTAGGGTGTAGTTGTTTGAGTAATGGTTGAGGTTGAATGTGGGTGAAGAATTTGGGCAATAAGACAGGAAAGGTCTTCATTAATATAGAAAGGAGGTAAAGTTGTGAAAGGTGAGTTAATAGGGAAGTTCATGGATAAAGACTGGGAAATGGTACTGAAAGTATAGTGAGGACGATGTGAAGGTAAAGAGAGGGAAAATTGAAGTAGTAAGTTATGAGTTGATGTGGTTTAGGCATTGGGGTTATACTAGTTCATAGATTTATGGAAATTCTATGTTCAAGTAGATGTAAAAAAGGAAGCCATATCTGCTGCTGAAGATGGTGAATTCAAAGAACCTATTGCATGTGAAGTTAACCTATTGAAATTATGTGTTGATCCATCTACATCCAAAGATAATGTTAGAGAGTAATTATTTCTAGCCAATAGTACAAAATTAGGCAGCGAAGCTTGAGTTATCATGGGCATGTCTGGTAAGGGTAACTAGTGGAGATTCAAGAGAAGCCAAATTGATAGTACTAATTTCTAAAGGGAATCCACCAAATAGGGATTTGTTTCTCAGGTAAGGAAGAACAAGAGCTTCCTTGTTCAAGTTGGCTCTCAACCAGTTTTCAAAAAACTGGAATTTTAAGACCATTATCTAAGATGAACTACTTATGAGTATTAGTACAAGCTTCCTCTTTATGAAGGAGAGAGCCACATTTGAAACAAAAGTCAGGGATTCTTTCAAATCTAAATTTAAGCCTATACAAACTACCATCGTCTTTTAAGTAAAAACAACCGACTTTGAAACAAGAATTGACATTAATATGGACTCTAAATCTCATATATTTTTTTATAATAAGGTTGTTATTGTCTGAGAAATCAATTTCAATGATAGTTCCAAGCAAATTTCCTAGGGTAATGGCATTCTCTTTCAACATGCAAATAGGACCTAAGCCATGGATTTGAATCCAAAAATCAATTTCAACTAGAGGAGTTGTAAGAGACCACTTTTTAATGATCAAGAGATGGCCTTTAACATGCCAAATTCTGCGTCTCCAAATTTTATTACAATCTGTCTCTTGCTGCAATTTAAACCTAAACACATTTTTAGCTCTTTTTTGAAACCTTGACACTAAAGGAAAGATTTCGAGCTAAATCAAAAGTGGATTGGAAAGAAAGGTTGCTTGAATATAATAGAATCAAACTAGTGTTGGTTTGTAAACTTGTTTAAAAACCCAAAAAAATAAAAATAAAAACTCTTTGAAATATTCTAGCCCATTTGAAGTCCAGCACATGGAAGCTTCTATGGTGATGATCTGGATTGATAAGAATACAGCTCATGGTTGGTGGGGAAAAAAATCAATGAGTTAGGTAAGGAGATAAGTGTATGGTTTAGATTGTTTTGGTAAGTTTATATTGTATGGCTTATATTTATTAGTTTTTTCTATAAATATCTCTCAGTAGCAATGTAATAATCAAGTTAAAGAAATCAGAAACAAAAAATTTGAGAATTTCTAAGTGTTTCTAGAAAATTGTTCTTGAGTGTTCTTGAGTTTTGAGAGTGTTTGATCCATAATATTCCAACAAAGTGGTATCAGAGCCATGAGATCAGACCGAGGTGGAGAATTTACATCCAAGAAGTTTCAAGAGTTCTGTGAAGCAAATGGAATTCATAGATCTTTAACAGTGCCAAGACCCCCCCAACAGAATGGTGTAGCGGAAAGAAAGAACCGAACAATCCTCAACATGGCACGAAGCATGCTCAAAAGCAAGAAACTACCCAAAGAGTTTTGGGCAGAAGCAGTAGCATGTGCAGTTTACTTGTCAAACCGATCTCCAACAAGAAGTGTATGGGGAAAAACACCGCAAGAGACATGGAGTGGAAGAAAGCCTGGTATTTCCCACCTAAGAGTCTTTGGAAATGTAGCCCATGTTCGTGTACTGGATGAGAGAAGAATGAAGCTTGATGATAAAAGTGAGAGTTTTATCTTCATCGGTTATGATGTTAATTCAAAGGGCTATAAGTTGTACAACTCACACAATAAGAAGATTGTGATTAGTCGAGATGTGGTATTCGACGAAAAAGGAGAATGGGATTTTAACTCTCATGTAGATAACTTTAATTTCTTTCCTCAGTTTAAAGAAGATGAGCAGACAATGAGGGAGCAATCTGTAGAAATTCAACAAGAGCCAATGACTCCACCTACTTCACCAATGCCAACCACTCATGAAGACCTGTCACCTTCATCATCTTCGAGTGGAAGTGAAAGAGTCGTGACACGTACACAAAATCTCCAAGATCTTTATGAGGTAACAGAACGACAAGATAATCTTACCTTATTTTGTCTCTTTGCTGATTGTGAACCAGTGAGCTTTCAAGAAGTTGTACAAGAGAAGAAGTGGAGAGATGTGATGAACGAAGAAATCAATGCAATTGAGAAGAACAACATGTGGGAACCTGTTTCACTTCCCAAAGGGCATAAGGCAATAGGTGTCAAATGGGTGTACAAGACAAAGAGGAATGCTAAAGGAGAGATTGAAAAGCACAAGGCAAGACTAGTAGCAAAAGGATATAGTCAAAATGCTGGAATTGACTATGATGAGGTATTTGCGCCTGTTGCTCGATTAGAAACAATAAGACTAATCATTTCTTTGGCAGCTCAAAATAAGTGGAAGATACATCAAATGGATGTAAAATATTCTTTTCTAAATGGAGTCCTTGAAGAAGAAGCCTAAATTAAGCAACCATCAGGCTATGAAGCAAAAGGTCACAAAGACAAGGTGTTAAAGTTGAAGAAAGCTCTTTATGGGTTAAAGCAAGCACCAAGAGCATGGAATAACCGCATCGACAAGTACTTTCTGGAGAAAAACTTCACCAAGTGTCCCTATGAACATTCACTCTACGTCAAAATTGAATATGGCGATATTCTAATCGTTTTTCTATACGTAGATGATCTCATCTTCATCGGAAGTAATCCGAAACTATTTGAAGATTTTAAGAAGGTGATGACCCAAGAGTTTGAAATGACAGATATCGGGTTAATGGCATATTACCTTGGAATTGAAGTGAAGAAAAAGGAAGAAGGCATCTTCATCTCTCAAGAAAGCTATGCAAGGGAGATACTAAAGAAGTTCAAGATGAACGATTCCAAGCCGATCAACACACCAATGGAATATGGAATGAAATTATCCAAGCATGAAGATGGTGAAAGTGTGGATCCAAAAATTTTCAAAAGTTTAGTTGGAAGTCTGTGTTATCTCACATGCACAAGGCCTGACATCCTGTATGTCGTTGGATTGATTAACCACTATATGGAGAAACTGAAAATCACCCATTTCAAAGCTGCAAAAAGAATCCTACGCTATCTAAAAGGTACAATTAATTTTAGCTTGTTCTATTCGGCTTCTAATGATTACAAACTTGTTGGATATAGATATAGCGATTTTGGTGGAGATATAGACGATCGAAAAAGTACTTCCGGATTTTTGTTTTTCATGGGAGATACTGCTTTTACATGGATGTCGAAAAAGCAACCGATTGTCACTTTGTCTAGCTATGAAGCAGAATATGTAGCAGCTACCTCATGTGTTTGCCATACAATTTGGCTAAGAAACTTGTTAAAGGAGCTAAGTATGACACAAGAAGAGCCAACCAAAATATGTGTCGACAACAAGTCAACCATTGCCTTAGCCAAAAATCTTGTTTTCCATGATCGAAGCAAACACATAGATACTCGATATCATTACATCAGGGAATTCATCACAAGAAATGATGTATAACTCAAGTATGTAAAAATCACAAGATCAAATTGCTGACATCTTCACTAAACCGCTCAAGCAAGAAGACTTTGTCAGATTGAGAAATTTGCTCGGCATCATAAAACAAGTTTAAGAGGGAGTGTTGGTTTGTAAACTTGTTTACAAGCCCAAAAAAATAAAAATAAAAACTCTTTGAAATATTCTAGCCCATTTGAAGTCCAACTCATGGAAGCTTCTATGGTGATTATCTGGATTGATAAGGATACAGCTCATGGTTGGTGGGAAGAAGAAAATCAATGGGTTAGGTAAGGAGATAGGTGTATGGTTTAGATTGTTTTGGTAGGTTTATATTGTATGACTTAGATTTATTAGTTGTTTCTATAAATACCTCTCAGTAGCAATGTAATAATCAAGTTAAAGAAATCAAAAACAAAAAATTTGAGAGTTTCTGAGAGTTTCTGAGTGTTTCTGGAAAAAATTTCTTGAGTGTTCTTGAGTTTTGAGAGTTTTTGATCCATAATATTCCAACAACTAAAACAGGTGTAAAGAAGAGGAAAAAATGTGACTTTATAGCTTTTAAAAAGATGTGTAATCATGAGAAATCTTAGAAATAAGAACATTTTCAAAGGAGACAGCTAGTTTCAAAATTCTTAGATAAGGAATGATAAAATTTTCTATCTAAAATGGAACTGCAACAATGCATGTGTGGCCACGTGTAAGAAGGAAACTGAGAAGGGAAAGGTATGCGTGAAGAACTGGAAACATTTTCTTGTTTCAAAGAGCATGCAGAAGGAATTCCTGGCTGCTTAGTGTCTGGCCAAAAAAAAAGATTAAGGAAAGACAATAATTAGAAAGATATGCAGATATAGTAATAGGAAGATGAAGGTTTGGGTTGGAAAAAGAGAAGATGAAAAAAGGAAGAAAAGGTAGTTGGGATGATTAGTTAGAGATAGTAGAAGAAAGCTGAAAATCTAATTGAAGTTATAAGGATTCAAATGGTGGAATAAACCAAACATGCAAGAAGCATTTAAAAGAAGACTATAGTTTTAAGAGAAAATCCCGAGGAAGGAAGTTACCAATCGCTAGTAATTTACCTAGTGCACCATTTGAACAAAAAAATTAACTTCATTTTTTACAGGTGCAGCTTCATTTTTTAATCTACCCTCCAGTGCTAGATACTTGTTCAAATTTCTTTACATGTTATATTTATACATATATTGTGATAATTGATGAACTTGTTTAGTGTTAAAGTCATTTTCTTAGTTTAATATTATATTTTGCCAATGGATGAAGTAGGAAAAGTTGAAGGCATTTAATTAAGGTTATTATTGGAGCACTAATTTCTTGTTCATTAAATGTGGAGATGAACATGGAGTCTTTGCTACCACAAGTTCTTCAAGGATGTTGTCTATAAATAACTTGTTTCATTTGTGCAAGATATAAGAGTAAATGAATTAGAGAACATCCATAAGAAATATAGAAAAAAGTCTTTGTGAAAGTTATCTTGTGAGTTACTACTTAGAGAGGAAAATTTGTTCCTTCTTTGTAAGTAATATTTTTCCTATTTTGTAAGAGAGTTATTTCTCCTATTACAATAGAGATTAGAATTATTATCTCATTGTAACTAGAAAGAAGGTGTTGTAATCCCTATTTTACAATAGTGAAATCCTCCTACACTTGCCCGTGGTTTTTTACCCCAATTTGTTCTGGGTTTTTTCCACGTAAAATATTTATGTCTATTTTATTTTCATTATTCTCAATTTCACTTTAGTTGTGTGTTAGCTTCGACCCGATAATTTTTCCTAATAATGGTATCAGAGCAATTGGTTGAGGAGTGTGAAGTAGATCGTTGTGAACGAGATGTCGACTACGACAAAGTTCGATGTTGAGAAGTTCAACGGGAGTAATTTCTCATTGTGGAAAATGAAGATTATGATAATTTTGAGGAAAGAGAATTGTTTGGCAGTAATTTGAGAAAGGTCCGCAGAGATCACTGATGACAGCAAATGGAACCAGATGGATGGCAATGCAATTACCGATCTACACTTAGCACTAGCCGATAGAGTGTTATCTAGTATGGCAGAAAAGAAGATTGCGAAGAAAATTTGGGATACTCTAACAAGATTATACGAGGCCAAGTCACTGCACAATAAGATCTTCTTAAAGAGGAGATTATACACTCTTTGAATGATGGAATCCACATCGATAACTTACTACATTAACATTTTGAATACTCTATTTTCGCAACTTACATCAATGGGTTACACAATAGAGACATCTGAACGTGCAGAACTTCTACTGCAAAGTCTACCTGACTCATATGATCAACTCATCATCAACCTAATGAACAACATCCTCACAGATTATCTAGTCTTCGATGAAATTACAGTCACTATTTTGGAAGAAGAAACCAGGCACAAAAACAAGGAAGACAGACAAGAAGTTCATAGCAAGTGGAAGCTTGGAGATGACGAGAAGAAGATCAACGGAACATGGCCCCAGTGGGAGTCAGAATCATGGTAGATCAAAATCAAGAAGTAAGAAAATTTTCAAGTGCTACAACTGTCGCAAGAAAAGGCATGTCAAGAAGGATTTTTGGTTCAAAAATAAGAGTAGAGCCCTTGAGTCATCAAATGCTCAAGGGAATGTGGAAAGTGCCTCAGATGATGGTGAAGTTCTATGCAACGAGAAAACAACGACAGTTGGAGGGAGAAAGCAGTTCGTTAATATTTAGTTATTAGATTCAGGAGCAACATGGCACATGAAATCTCAGAGAGAATGGTTTCACAAATATGAACCAGTCTCAAGAGGTTCAGTAAACATGGACGATGATCATGATTTGGAGATCACTGGTATTGGTACTATCAAGATAAAAATGATTTATGGTACAATTTGCACTATTTAGGAGGTAAGACACGTGAAAGGCCTAAGAAAGAATCTATTGTTTTTGGGTCAGATGGATAGTCTTGGATGCAAGACCCATATTGAAAATAGGATTATAAAAATTATCAAAGGTGTACTTGTGGTTATGAAGGTATAAAATATCAAGACGAATCTATTCATGTTAAAAGGAGAAACACTACAGGAAGATGATGTGTGTGTTACATCAATCAACTAGGGAGAAGAGTCGATGAAGATATAGCATCTCAAACTAGGTCACGTGTCAGAATGAGGTTTGAAGATTCTCTTCGATAGAAAGCTACTTCTAAGGCTCAAATCGGTAAATCTACCTTTCTGTGAGTATTGTGTTACAATTAAGCAACATAGATTGAAGTTTAATAGATCTGATGCCAAAAGTGAATGTATTCTAGACTTGATTCATTCTAATGTGATTATTCTAGGAGATGTTTGGGGTATCCAATCAAGAAGAAGTCAGATGTATTTCTGGTATTCAAAGACTTCAAAGTGTGGATGGAACTTGAATCTGGGAAAAAGATCAAGTGCTTGAGGACAGATAATGGAAAAGAGTACACCGACGGTGAGTTTCTTGCTCTTTGCAAGCAAGAAGGTATTAAAAGACAGTTCATAGTCACATACATGCCTTAATAAAATTGAGTGTCAGAGTGGATCAATAGAACTCTTACAGAAAGGATGAGAGCTATTTTAAGGACTATAGGTGGGCAAAAGTAGCCAAAATCACTTGTTATGTGATAAATCAGTCGTCATCAACAACAATTGATTTATAGAAAACAATGGAGATGTGGACTGGTAAGCTTGCCGACTACTCTACTTTATATTATTTTTGATATCCTGCGCATTTGATGTATAATGCCCAAGAAAGAACGAAGTTGAATCCAAAATCTAGGAGGTGTATATTCTTAGGGTATGCTAACGTAGTGAAGGGGTGTTGCATGTGGGATCCCACTACCCGCAAGGTTATTATCAGTAGGGATGCGATCTTTGTAGAAGATCAACTACTACAAAAAAAATGGAAACAATAGCACGTTGAATGAGGTTTTAGAGACTATGGATGAGTTCTTAAAAAGCACTAAAGTTCCATGATTTTATGTGCTTTAATTGATTAAAAGATTTATATTTATATAATTTTATCATATTTTTATATAAATTTATCTTTTTAGAATCACAGGTATTTTTATTGTTTTTCAAGTATTTTTGTTTAAAAATAACTTAAAGACTTGAAGAAAAATACTAGAGATAATACATCACAAATATATTGAGGAAATAAATAAGGAAAAGTCAAAAATATGGAAAAATTGGACAAAATGGGTCAAAAATGTCAAAAAGGCCAAAATCAGCCACGATGAGGAACATGTGCAGGGCGCCCAATCGTGTTGAGAAAGATGTGCAATGCACCACATAACACCGAGAATTTTCCTGCGCATCTATACCCATCTTCGCATATCGCCTGAAAAACGTCAAAGTCTACGCCCGCATCAGTGCCTATCTACGTGCATCTTCCCGAATCACTTTGAACCCTCGTGCACCACTACGCCCATCTGCGTCCAACCGTGCCCCACATGCCGAATTTTCACGTGCCATAACCTACATCAGCGCTTACATCAACGCATGTCCATTGTGCGTCAGTGGTGACATCATCGTCCACCTATTATGCGTTTTTTATCATTTTTTTCCACTCTTTTACCCTTCTCCTCACATATAAATACCCTCATCTCCTCCATTACAAAAAACACCAAAAAAAAGCTCAATAAATTAGTTTCTTAGTACTTTCTTTATATTTCTTAGTTTTTATTTTTTATTTTTTAGTTTTAATGTTCTTTTATTAGAATTAGTTATGTTTTTTTGTAAATTTTTAGCTTTTTAATTCAATAAATGAAAATACAAATTCATTTGTAGGTTTTCGAGTAACAGAATTAACATCAAAGTACTCTAAGAATTCTATTTTCTTTACAATTATTTTTTATGTTTTATTTTTATATGTTATATTTAATTTGTTTGTGATTAAATTTAATATTACTCACTGTTTGTAAACATGATATAATAATGATGTTGTTATGCTTGCGAAATATTAAATAGGTAAAAATATCTATAAAATGAATTGATTTTGTTTTTATTCAAGATTTTATATTAAGAATGTTAGAGAAATATATTATTTTCATTACAAACTTAAATTTGAAAATTAGATTTTAAGGTTTAGTTATTCAGTCTGATTTAGAATAGTATCATTTTATTTGTTGGTACAATTTCCCCGAAGTTAGAGTGAAGCTCTATTTCAAAAGTTTTTATAAAAATTATTGTTTGAAAATGTATTGATAACATATTTTCAGTAATGGTTTTAAAACTTGAAAGTTAATACTTAGATAATTAGATTCTTAGGTTTAATTTGGACACGTTGAATAAAGTTTAAACTATCTAACCCCACCAAATGTGACATTTAAATGATTCATTTTCAATCTCTTAGAAAAAAGGAATTAATTTAATTAAACAAATTGATTATCGACCTCACCCATAGGTGTTAATTGATTTATTTAATTAACAAAAAATATCTAACCCCATCAAAAGTGGTGTTCATATAAAAAAGAGATAATCAATAAATATCAATTTATATCTTTAATAACTTAAATAATATGAGCAAACATAATTAACTTAATTATTATATCCATAAATACTTCACTTTTATAAATGATAAAATTTTGGATAAATGTTTATTGAATCTATATCTATGTTTATTTTTATGTTATTAAATTAGAAAAAAAACACAAATCCCAAACTATCGTGACAAAATGTTTAGGATTAAATTTTGTTTTTAAAAGTTTAAATAATAATTTAAAAACCACATATATTCCTTCCTTAGAAAGACCTTGGGAGTCTACTTATTATTTTCTATGAAATGATTCATGCACTTATGAGTTTTATAAATATAAAACCAAAGTATTGTCAAGACTAGCAATGCCGGTTTTTCTCATTAACTACAACAATACAAGTGGAAAATAATCCAATACAATAAACTATAGTTTCCGCTGAAGCAACATCAAAGCATGAGGTACAAGAACCAGTTGAGTCTGAGGCTTCAGAAGCTCGTTGGTCAAATCATGAGAGAAGTTCGCCAGCTTGGCATTCGAAGTATGTTACAGAGAGAAATATTGCATACTATCTTTTAATGGAGCACGGAGAGCCCTCAACTTTCCAAAAAACTACAAGTAGATCAGATGTGTCTTATGGATGGCAGCAATGCAGGAAGAAATTGAAGCTCTATATAAGAACAAGACTTGGGAATTGGTACCATTGCCACATGGGAGAAAATCCATAGGTAAAAAATGGGTCTACAAGATCAAGCGGAATAAAAATGATCAAGTGGAACAGTTTCGTGCAAGATTGGTGGTAAAAGGATTCATTCAAAAAGAAAGTATTGATTTCAATGAGATATTTTCCCCGATAGTTCACCTTACAACAATTAGAACAGTCATGGCTATGTGTGCTATGTTTGACTTACATCTGGAGCAGTTGGATGTGAAAACTAAATTTCTTCATGGAGAACTTGAAAAAGGAAATCTATATGCTCTAACCAGAAGGTTTTGCTGAAACAGGAAAGGAGAGCTTGGTTTACAAGTTGAATAAATCTTTATACGGTCTCAAACAGGCACTAAGGTGTTGGTACAAGAGATTTTATTCCTTCATTATTAGCCTTGGATATAATAGACTCAGTTCAAACCATTGTACGTACTTCAAAAGGTTTGATGGTGATAATAATTTTATTATCTTATTGTTGTATGTGGATGACATGTTGGTAACATGCCCCATTAGAGATTAAATCCAAGAATTGAAGGCACATTTGGCTAGGGAGTTTTATATAAAGGACTTGGGACTAGCAAATAAGATTCTAGGGATACAGATTTACCGAGATAGAAATAACAGGAAGATTTGGCTTTCTTAGAAGAACTACTTCAACAAGATCTTGCAATGCTTCAACATGCAAGATAGTAAGCCAATTTCTACCTCACTTCCTATTAATTTCAAGTTATCCTCAAGTATGTGTCCTAGCAATGAAGCAGAGAGGATATAGATGTCTCAATTACCTTATGCATGAGCAATAGGAAGTTTAATGTTTGTCATGATATGTACAAGACCAACATTACAAGTTATGTGTTTACACTTGCAAAAGGAGCTATAAGCTGGGTATCTAAACTGCAATCGATTGTAGCTCTATCTACAACGGAAGCAGAATATGTGGCGACTACACAAGCTTACAAGGAAGTAGTCTGGATACAGAGGTTATTGGAGGAGCTCGGGCACAAGTAGGAGAAGATTGTTCTATTTTGTGACAGTCGAGAGTGCTTTGCACATTGCAAGGAATCTAGCTTTTCATTCACAGACAAAGCGCATAAGGGTTTAATATCACTTTCTTCGAGAAGTAGTGGAAAAAGATAGTGTGGATATGCAGAAAATTCACACCGACGAGAACTTAACAGATGTTATGATCAAGCCAATCAACGCTAACAAGTTTAAATGGTATAGATCCATATGTGGTCTAGCAGAAACGTAAGCAAACATGGATTTCGCAAGTGAGGAAGGATGGAAGGATTACCTAAGTGACTATAAGTGAGAGAATGTGATAATTGATTGCCTTGTTTAGTGGTAAAGCGACTTTCTTGGTTTAATATTATATTTTGCTAATGGATGAAGTAGGAAAAATGGAAGATATTTAATTAAAGTTGTTATTGGAGCATTCATTTCTTGTTAATTAAATGTAGAGATAAACATGAGGTCTTTGTTACCACAAGTTCTTTAAGGATGTTGCCTATAAATAACTTGTTTTATTTGTGCAAGATATAAAAGTAAATGAATTAGAGAACATCCATAATAAAAATAGAAACATTTTTTATGAGAGTTATCTTATGAGTTACTACTTAGAAAGGAAAAATTGTTCTTATTTTATGAGTAATATTTTCCCTATTTTATGAGAAAATTATTTCTCCTATTATAATAGAGATTAGAATTGTTATCTCACAGTAATTAGAGAGAATGTGTTATAATCTCTATTTTATAATAGTGAAATCCTCTTATACTTGTCCATGGTTTTGTTACCCTAATTTGTTCGGGATTTTTTTCACGTAAAATATTTATTTTCATTATTTTCAATTTTACTTCAATTATATGTTAACTTCGACTCGATAATTTTTTCTAAGAAACATTTTATGTTACTATCCTTTAGTTAACTTTATATTTATATTAAGTACTTATAATGAAGAATAAATCTTGAAACATGTTAGTTAACTTTACATTTTATCAATAAGTATTATTATAGAAAAAAAATCTTTATAACATGCTTGGAATACATACATTATAGAGAAATTTAAACATGCATTCTATTTGTGTGAGAGAGAAATAAATCCAATTCCAGAATATATATATATATATATATATATATATATATATAAAGAAGTTTTATTTATTTATTTATTATTATTATTTTTATGTTAAATAAGGTTTTAAGAAAAACGTGAAAACTATCTAAAAAAATATTTATAAAACTAAAAATTAATAAAAATAGCGTAATTAATTTAAAAATATATATAAAATAATATTAAAAATATTATTTTTATTATTATAAATTTTAAACGTTTTAATTTTATAATTTTTTTAAAATAATAATAAAAAGAAAAGCTTTTGACCATATTTGCCTTTGAACAAGGGTCATTTAGTCTAAGCAGGATGTATAAAAGTCATCTCATGCTAGGTGCCGACTTTTACTTTCACAAAATTCATGACCTTCATAGAAAACTGAGAAAGGGTTATTAATAGGCACGAACATATATATATATATTATTTAAAAATATTTCATTACAATTATATTATGCAAAAATAAATTAAATATGTAATAAATTTTTGTAAGTCTTAGTTAATTTAATAGCATAATACATATTTAAAAATCAACACAAAATGGATATGTTAATGAATTTCGTGAACTATTCAACTCAAATAGAATTAATCTATATTATTACTTACTTACTATATTAATTAAACAAATATCCGGTTAACCATGCCAATACATTTTATAAACGAGTTGTACTGACTAAACTTATTAAAAATAACACCTCTAATTATTAATAATTATTATATTATAATTATAATTTTTTATTTAATATAATTATATATATTTAATCGTATTTTTTAATAATATTATGTTATCACTTATAATTTATTTTAAACTTTTAATAAATATAATTTTTTTATTTATTAACCAGCTTACTGTTATCATACATCTTCTCATTTTTGGTTCAATTTAAAGTATGTATAGTCAAAAACCGAAAATAATACATTTATCTTAAAATGTAGTTATATTAATTCAGATGATGTCATCGTGTTTACTACTTAGATCATCGTCATTATTGAGTATACCAATTATGAGTTATCAATGGACAAAACAATGCAAAATTTCTTAGTACAATTAAAAACCTTTTCAAACTTTGAATACACAATTCAAATGCATGTAATATTAATTAAAATACTAATTAAAATATCTCCAAATTTGTCAAATTAAATGATATAATGCTTAATGTTTTTTATAAATAAATTTTGGGTATATTGTTTCACATGATTTTGAATTCATATTGTTTCTATTATATTATGAGGTGGTTTGTAAACTACTTTTCTTTTACTCTAAGAGATCTTTTGTAAACTTAAAATCAATATGATTTTTTGTCAATTTATTTTTATAAAAACAATAAATTTGAAAATAAACAAGAATAAGAATGAAGATATGTAATATGAGATGAGATAAAGATAGAGATTGTATTCACATAACTATTATTTGAAATTATATAACTTATTTTTATAATATATAAATTTATTTATATAGTTTTTCATATTTTTAATATATTTAATTAGATTAAAATTTAAACTAATAGCGAAAAATGTATCATATATATATATATATATATTATTTTATTTATAAAAATTATTTAACTATTAATTTAAATTTTAAAAATATAAAATTATGTAATTATTTTATAATTTATTTATATTATTTTGAACTAGTTTTTAATAAGATTTTATCAAAATTATTTGAAAAAGTAATAAAAAATAATAATCTTTAAATAAATCTAAACGATCGTAATTTAATTTAAATAACGTCTAATTAAATAATATTCAATATAAAAGAATGTATAGAACTTTTTTTAATAATGTAAATGTACAATCTAGATATAAAGAATTGCTATTTTATGAATATGAGTTTCAAGATACTATTTTTTGTTATTTTCTCAAGTTATTTAATATAAAAATATTATGTATTTAATCTTACATATTTTTTTCTTATTATATAAATATTATTTATTTTTTATTCTTTGTTGACTCAAAATTTTATATTTCTTCCACGCTTAATTATGGATTTTGTTAATGTTTAATTTATAATTACTTTTTTATCAATTTAATAATAATTGTAGTTGATAAGTTAAATAAAGAATAATATTACGAGGGTATCAACCTAAAAATAAATGCATTAGGATCCATTTTTCTTTGAGTAAAAATGTTGTTTAGACATCTAAATTAAGAAAGTTGCTCATTAGTTTTTTAACTTATAAAAAAAGTACACATTATTCCTTTTACTAGTAAAAAATGAGCCATATGAGAGCTTTTAGTAGTATTAATAGATAAAAAATTTAAAGAAAACAATTAAATAATTTACATAGAAAACAGTAAAATAACAGGGATACCTTGATAATTTTTTTAAAATAATTAAATATCTTTTTTGGCACCATTTTAAAATAAAAAAAAAATGACTAAATAACATTTTGTATAAATAAAGAGATCAAATTAATCTTCTATTCTTTATTCTATCATAAAATATTTATCATTGACATAATTTTGTTTTTACTGTTACATTTATAATAAAATAAAATAAAAAATTACTAAAAAAATTAAAATAATTTTTTAAATATAATTTGAATTTCCTATGCTTGTTTGGGAGTTTTCATTTTTTATTGAAATGTTAGTATGTCTCTACAAATATTTTAAGTAAGAACATATATAACAAATTCTAATTCTTGGATAAAAAGAAGGTGAGAATGTTATTAAGAAAATTTAAAAACTATGTAAATAATAATTTCATATAAAAATAGAGATTAAAAAATTAATAATAATATAAATAATAAAGTTGCAAACATAAGTAACATTTAAATTTATCTAATCACAAATATAATATTAAATTATTCAAATAACATAATTAATATTTTTATAATATTTTCATATTATAATTAAAGTATCTAAAAGTTTTAACAAATTGCACTCAAATAGTTTGTTTTTAATATTCATGATATTTCATATGTAATATATTTATAACTTACATTTGTTAGTGTGCCAACTAAAGAGTAATGACGGAATCATTTGATATAACTTGAAATAAAGTTTCTCTACTCGGAAAGTAATCAGTTCTTTCTCATTTCCGTGGCCAAATCTTCTTCTACACTACACTTGAAAAATCAGTCCATGTGAACCCATGAATTCAAACTTGAAGCCGCCTTGAAAACAGTTTTCCATTGGCAACTTTGACACTCCACCATATCATAAACAAAAGCAAAGTATATATTTGGTTTCACTAGCTGGGATACGTCTAGCATGGAGCTTCATTGGAAAACACCTTTGTTGGTACTTATCTCTCTGCTCTTTTTTGACTCTGTTTCTCTATCCAAACAGAACGAGCTTCAACCATTGTTAAGATTGAAGAATGCTCTCACTGAAAAATCAAATGCTAGCGTTTTCAAAACATGGACTCAACACAATTCTGTATGCCAATTCACTGGAATTCGATGCAATTCTGATGGGTTTGTTTCAGAAATCAATATCTCTTCAAAACAACTATCAGGAACTCTTCCTTTTGATGCAATATGCTCTCTTCAATATCTAGAAAAGATTTATTTGGGCTCAAATTTTCTGCAAGGAAGAATCACAGACGATTTGAAAAACTGTAAGCTTTTGCAGTATTTGGATTTGGGTTTTAATTCGTTTATAGGGAAAGTGCCTGATTTGTCCAATTTAAGCGAATTAAGGTACTTGAATTTGAATGCTAGTGGGGTTTCTGGGCAATTTCCATGGAAATCATTGGAAAGTCTTACCAACTTAACATTCTTGAGTATCGGTGATAACCCATTTGATCCAAGTTCTTTGCCCTCAGAGATAATAAAGCTTGAGAAATTGTATTGGTTATATCTCAAAAATTGCAGTATTAATGGGAAAATTCCAGAAGGTATAGGAAATCTCACTCTGCTTGAAAATCTTGAGATTGCTGATAACAATTTATCTGGGGAAATTCCAACAAGTATTGGAAAGCTACAAAAGCTATGGCAACTTGAGCTTTACAATAATTCACTTTCTGGGAAGCTCCCAAATGGGTTTGGAAATCTCACAAATCTTTTAAATTTTGATGCTTCAGATAATATGCTTGAAGGTGATCTTTCAGAGCTGAGGTTTTTGAAAAACCTTAAATCTCTGCAACTGTTTGAAAACCAATTGGTGGGTCAGATTCCAAAGGAGTTTGGGGAATTTAAAGACCTTATTGAACTTTCTCTTTACAGAAACAAGCTCACCGGAGAGCTTCCTCAAAAGCTTGGTTCTTGGTCTAACTTGGAATATATTGATGTCTCTGAGAATTTTCTAACTGGTTCTATACCTCCTGACATGTGCAAGAACAAGAAAATGACAGATCTTCTTGTTCTCCAGAACAAGTTCATAGGTGGTTTACCTGAAAGCTATGCTAGTTGTGATTCTTTGACTCGGATTCGCGTAAATAACAACTCATTTTCTGGGGTGGTTCCAAATGGCATATGGAGTTTGCCCAACCTTACCATTATTGATGTTTCTATGAATCAGTTTGAAGGTCCTGTAACATCAGATATAGGTAAAGCAAAGTCTTTAGCACAGTTACTCCTAAAAAATAATCAGTTTTCTGGTGAATTACCTGATGAGATATCTGAAGCTTCCTCATTAATTTCATTCCAATTGAGTTCCAATCGGTTCTCTGGACAAATCCCAGAAAGTATAGGAAAATTGAAGAAACTGAGTGATCTTTCTCTTGATAGGAATCAATTTTCTGGTCCAATACCAGAGTCATTAGGTTCATGTGTTTCTATTTCTCAAATAAACCTTGCTGACAATTTATTTTCTGGGAAAATTCCAACAAGTCTTGGCTCTTTGCATAATCTTAACTCACTGATCCTCTCAGATAACCAACTTTCAGGCGAAATTCCTTCTACTTTGTCATCTCTGAAACTTAGTGTTTTTAATCTTTCACATAACAATTTAATTGGCCGAATACCAAATTCGTTATCCATTGAAGCTTTTCATGACAGTTTTATTGCAAATCCAAGCTTGTGCAGTCAGAACATGGAGACTGTTAAGCCTTGTTTCTCAAAGTCTAGCCATTCAAGCAGGACTCCAAAATTAATGTACTGTTTAATTGCTGGAACACTAGTTGTTCTTGTATCACTTTCTTGTTTCTTTGTACTGAAGCTAAACAGAACTAATCTTGACAAGCCCTTGAAGAACAATTCCTGGAAAATGAAGTCCTATCATATGTTGAGATTCACAGAAAATGAAATCATTAATGCAGTTAAGTCTGAGAACTTGATAGGCAAAGGAGGGTCAGGCAATGTGTATAGAGCTGTGATAGGTGATGGAAAAGAAGTTGCCGTGAAGCACATTTGGAAGGGAGCAGATTCTGGGGACTCAAGAAGTTCCCAAAGCAGTGCTGCTGCTATGTTGAAAAAGTCTAAATTTCAATCAACAGATTATGATGTCGAGGTAGCAACCTTGAGCTCAGTGAGGCATGTTAATGTGGTGAAGCTGTATTGTAGCATTACAAGTGAGGATAGCAATCTATTGGTTTATGAGTACTTGCCAAACGGGAGCTTATGGGACAGGCTACACACTTGCGACAAGGTGGAGATGAGATGGGAGGTAAGGTATGAGATTGCATTGGGAGCTGCTAAGGGTTTAGAGTATCTTCACCATGGATGTAATAGACCTGTGATTCACAGAGATGTTAAATCCAGCAATATACTGTTAAATGAAAATTGGAAGCCCAAAATTGCTGATTTTGGTCTTGCCAAGATTGTGCAGCCTGGTAGGGATTGCACTCATTTCATTGCTGGAACACTTGGATACATAGCTCCTGGTAAGTAATTAAGTCCGTCTGGAACACTTGATTTTGTACGTAATCGAGTTGATTATCCCAAAATAATATGTAAGTTGTACATAATCATTTATATATATATGTATACTCAATATACAAGTTAACTTATTATTTTAAGAACAGATTATGTACAACAAATAAATGTTATTTTGGGGTTTCAAATCGTAACAAGTCTACCCTTTTTTTCCATTTTATGTTGAGTTTGGATATTGAAATGATTGATTGTTTTGTTAATGTAGAGTATGCATATACATACAAGATAAATGAGAAGAGTGATGTGTACAGCTTTGGGGTGGTCTTAATGGAATTAGTAACTGGGAAAAGACCATTGGAACCTGAGTTTGGAGATAATAAGGACATAGTTTACTGGGTATGCACCAACTTAAACAGCAATGAGAGTGTGCTTGGTTTAGTGGACCCAAATATCTCACATACTATGAAAGAAAATGCAATCAAGGTCTTAAATATTGCGACTTATTGCACAGCAAAAGTTCCAGCTTTAAGACCCTCCATGAGAAATGTTGTTCAAATGCTAGAAGAAGAAGCTGAACTTGCAAACTCACCAGCATAGCCATGCATTGCCAAAGAAGTTGAACATTTATATGAAGATAATAAAGGCATCACTGTTAGATAGTAAGTCACTAGTCAGGAGCTCAAACAATACTGTCAAACAACTTGAGAGTTGTGAATTTTCTCTCAAAGGTACAATAGCCTATTTCTTAGTGGATATATAATTATATATAACCGAAGACAAACATGGAGTTCCCACATAATATATTTCTGTTTCTAAGACACAGAGAATAGTTTTTTTTTCCTTTAATTTATTTTCCCTCTTCCTTTTAGCCAAATCAGATATCTGTTTGTAACATTAAAAAAATCATCTTTTTATCTATTTTTTTATGTTTTTTTTATTGAAAAGCTATTATTAAGTACGCTTTTAATTGCCCAACATAATAACCCTTCTTAAATATTATAAATAAGGTTTGATTTTTAACTCTCTAATATTTTTTTATAATATAATATATATATTTTTTAATGTTCAAAAATACTGTACACTTCTTTTTATAAAGTAGAACAAATTTTTTTTTAGAGTGATTAAAAGTAGAACTATGTGAATAAGTAAATTATAAAGGGTGATATGAAATTTATTTTTACTAATGATATTTATTACTCTAAATAAATATTTGAATTTCATGATTTTATATGACATAAAAGTATCGTTATAATAGTCAAATATAATGTACAAATGAAATAATCTTCTTGATCAATACTTGATGAATAAGCATAAAATATATGTAACATATATATAAAAGAAAATTAAGAAATATTTTTTAAGTTTCTAAAGTATAAAAATTTATAAATTAGATCAGTACGAGAGTTATTAATCGTTGTAATAGTTAAATATAATGAACAAATGAAATAATCTTTTTGATCAATATTTTATGAATAAGTATAAAATATATGTAACATATATATAAAAGAAAATTAAGAAATATTTTTAAGTTTTTAAAGTATAAAAATTTATAAATTAAATCATTACGAGAGTTATTAAGAACATTGTGAAACTAATTAATTTGATAATTTTTTATAACATTAAAATTTATATAATAAAAGAAGTTAGGCTCAAACTTGAATAAGTTACTTTTTCACACATTCTCGTTATTAAATAAACTTGACTCACTATTATTCTATAATTAGTTAATTTTAATCAAAACATTAAAAACTAGAAAAACTTTGACGAAAATTATAGCTAATTAAATTTGTTAGTCTTGAAGCTAAATTAAGGTTTGATAAAGCTAAGAGATTAAGTGGAAAGTGGACTAGAGTTTGGGTACATCAATTAATGATATAAATGATAAAATAGCAACCCTTGGTTAGAGTATGGGAATTTTATGCTATGTCATTAATGATATGGACAACCAAGCACTAATAAGGGGTGTGCTTGTCCCATTGCCCCTTTTGATATTAATGCCTTCGATAGAATGAGGGATGTTAGTCAATAGGAGTATGAGAATTATCTGGAGGTAGAATGGGATATTGTCAGTGGGAAACACAAATCCTTTGATGCTAAATACTTAATAAAGATCTCCCAAATTTGACAGTATTTTATCTACTTTAGACTGATACCCACTACACATTATAGTACAATAGACCAAGAAAGGACTATATTACTATATCTTATTCAATAATAAACTAGCGGATCAAATTATCCATAAATGATAACTGATTAAGTTATTTCCCCAACTCATCACAACCCTTAGTGCTAAAGTTGGGATGAACTTTCCCAAAGGTGAGGTTTTGCTGCAACCTGGTGACTTATTTACCTCAAACTACATGAAAGACCTCACAAGTGGGACCAAAACCACCCAAGGGAGTCAAAGAGCCACCTCTTCTTCCAAAGCTTCAATTAAAGACCAAGTTCAGAAGTTGCAAGAATAGGTAAATTATGTAAAAGATTATCAGGCCCAACAAATAGAATGGATAAGTGGGCATATACGTTTTCAGACTGAATACATGAAATCTCTCCATGAGATGCAAAGATTTCATCTTTCTCATTTCAAAATGGACTACAATTAATTTAAGAGAATACTTAAGTATCCTGGTTATGATTTTGTCCATTGCGTCTAATTTGCACGAAGAAGAACCAGATGATATGGAGAATTGAACTCCAACATTTTTTAGGCTTATTTTTATTATGTTTTCTTTTAGATGTGATGCATTTTATTTTATTTTTATTTCTATTATTGTAAAAAAAATTATGTCATTTAAACCTATTAATTTCATAGTTGTTTGGTAATGTGTAATTCATAAGAATACGTAATGATTCTCTCAATGTGATAGAACTTGAATTAGATGAAGGATGAAACAATAGTAGTAAGCACATCAATATACTTAATCACATTGCACTGTTACGAGGAGAGTAACTTTTCTTTCTTTTTTAAATTTACATTTAAACATTAAGTACAATGTAGATTCTTGGTAGGGGTGAAAGAAAAGTTCCTTATGAAATTTTGAATTCTAAATTTTTTTTCAAACATTTGTTTGCTATTATTTAGTTTATTAGGGACATATAAGTCCAATAAAATTTGTTTGATACAAAATTACCATACTCTTAATTAATTTAAGGTGATCGATTGACTTATGAAATTTTGAATTCTAAATTTTTTTCAAACATTTGTTTGCTATATTATTTAGTTTATTAGGGACATATAAGTCCAATAAATTATGTTTGATACAAAATTACCACTCTTAATTAATTTAAGGTGATCAATTGAATCTATTTATTTTTTGTTTGATGCCTTAAATATGTTCAAGGATTATTGTAAGAGTTAATTCTATTCACAGTTTACGTTTCATGCTTGGATGTTGAAATTGAAATGAACCCTAATGGGGGTCTAAGAATCAAATACTGGAGACAACCTTAGGAGATTATTAAGTCAATATCATTTTATTATGAATAATAATCTTTCTTTTACTCTTATAAACATTTTTCAATTATTTTAAATTGTTAGATGATATCTGTAAGTTTTGCATTGAATGTTAGGAATTTAAACATTTGATGAGGTATCATTTACTTATTTTCATTCTTTGATGAAATGATTTGAGTAGTAATTGAAATTATGTACCCATGCTTGAGTTTTGAGAATTTTTCTAGTATTGGGGCATGAATTTGTGATGTATAACTAATTTACATGACAAACCTTGATCCTTTGAGATGTTGGATGAACTTATGCTTGAGTTTTGAGAATTTTTATTGATTTAAGTTTTTAGTTTTGTTATTAGCCTTTTTAGTTTTAGTTTTTACCTATTAGAATGTTTATAGGTATCATCACTGGTAATTCTCACTGAATTATAACTGGTCCACTAAGGCCACCTAGGTTTTAAATGCTAGCATATGTTAAATGCAATTGTCACAATCTATGGAAGTTATTTAGGTTAGTATAGTTAAGTCATTTATCTTTTCTTTTAAGTTTTAAGATCATCTCGCTTGTTAGGGGCTAGTAAGAAGCTAGTTAGGGATTATGATAAGTGCTTAAAAATCACTTATATATTTAAAATGAATACGTTTGATTATAGCATTTTCACTTTATTATTTATGCAAATCTATCTTTTCTATATCACATGTATCTTTTGTTATATTTCAAGTGTTTATTACTTCAAAAGAGGTAAACAATGTGAACACACAAAGATACAATACTTTGAACACTCAAATAGTACCATAAGAGTGAAAGAGACTAAGGCATGTAAGCCTTGCATCCAGAATAAACCACTGTGTAAGGGGAACAATCAATGTCAATACAAACATAGCATGCCATGATGGAGGAAAAAGTGTGTTGCGATAGTTAACCCACATTTTTGTTCCTAGGTCAATCAAACAATGCACATCGTAATGGAAGAAAATGTATGCTACAATAAATGAGCCTTGGGTTGGACAATAGGGGTGATTATGAGTTGTGATTCGTGGTGGAAAAAGTGTGTGTTGGAAAGAACATACTAAAATTGGGACTTCGAATTTTGAATAGTATTATACATATAAATAGGTTCCGATGGTTCATTAGGTTAAAGAGATTAGACTAAAAATAAATTTTGAGATAACTGCAGGAGTTTTTCTACATCCAAGAAGAGAAGAGAAGTCGTTCTATAGATTCAATAGCCCTTTGAAGATCAAGATTACACATTTTTAGAGAAGGAAACATAATCCATCTGTTGTTAGTAATTAGATCTAATTAGGAATTTTTTTTTTCTAGATTGATATTCTTTTACTTTTTTGGATGAATGTTTACTTTTATTTTATCATGGATATTAATCTAAGCATATCTAGCTAATTTTACTATGAAAATTTAGCTTTATCGCCATGATTATTTAGGTGAAATTTTTATAACTAATTAAATAAAGATTGTTTCTTCATTCAAGATTTATTGCAAGATTTATTTATGAACAATTTATTGGCCATCTGATCTTCATATATAGATTAAGAATTTAAAATTTTGGTTTCAAACACATCATCTAGATCTAATTTGGAGAACATGAACAAGAGTTTAAATTGGCGACTTAATCATTGCATTGATTTAATCGGTTGCAATTTTTTTGGGCATAATTTATTCAATTAGTTAATCATCCCAATCATAAGTCATTATTTGGTTGATTAACAAAAAAAATTCCTTGACGTAGGAGTTTTCATATTTTAAAAGAAAACCTATAATCTAAGTTTATATATTCATTCACTTTAATTCACCTAAATCTTTCGAAGAAAGTATGGTTAACTAGTTAAATTTTTCGTAAGTCCTCCATTGATTTTACAACTTTCTTGATTTCAATTTGAGTTCAGTCAATTTTTAATTATTTTTTCTTATTTTAAGATTTTCAACTCAATCATCAATATTTAGGTTTAATTTTTCATTTAATTGTTTGTTTAAGTCTTTAAGAAATTAAAAAATTATCTAAAACCATTGAAATTCCTTTAGAGATTAACCTTGGAAGTATACTTGTTGCTTACTATAAGTTACTCATGTACTTGCAAGCTATAAATACAAATTTTTCATCAACAAGTGAAGGGGATAATTTTTTAAAGTATACTAGGATATTGGTCCTACTAGAACTTGAGGTTGTAAGATATGATCCCCACTTCATGAACTTTCTAAAGATATCCATCCTTCCATATCTCCACATCACTTCATTCAAATGAGAAATTTGAGTACATGAGTCAAGAAATGGGTCATAAAGAAGAGTCCAAGGGTTGAAGAATAAGTGTACCAATAAGAACATTATCAAGTCCCCCATACTTATGCAAATCCTTTTGGAAAGATAGAAGTCATCTTACAATAGATCCTGATAAGATTCTAGAACTGTCTTCACAAACATAGCTAAAAAATCAAATTGATTGAAAAGACCAGACCCATCAATCAGTTTGGACCTTCCCGACTAGAGCATCACTAGCCAGAGGGTTGTCAGCCATGAATTGGCCAACCAAAATGTCAATGCATATGACATCATCAATTAGAACTTTACTGGCCATAACTTCATTAGCTAGAATTTTGTTGGCCAAAACTTCATTAGCTAGAACTTTGTTGGCTACAACTTCATTTGCCAAGACTTTGTTAGCCATAACTTTATTCTCTATGACTTCATCAGCCAAAGGACTACCAACCAAGGGGCTACCACCTAGAAGATGGCCAACTAGGAGGCTATCACCTAAAATATTGCCAACCAAGATGATATTGACCGAATCACCATCGGCTAAGGCACCACTAACTAGCCCACTATAGATTAGGGTGTTGTCAACTAGAGATGGGCTGATCATAACTCTGTTTGACCTCCCTTCAACCTCTAACTAGTGTTTTTTTTGTTGATCCTCATCTGCCTTGGTACACACCCACGATGGAAAGACACGATCCTGTGCATCCATGAATCTAGTATCCATCACTTTTTGCTTAGGAAAGTATGGTATAACAGTGGTGAGGTGCAAAATGTTTGGATGATAAAAAAATAATTATACTACATTACATGCAAGATAAATGAAGAACAATACATAAAAAATGAAGAAAAATCAATGGCTAAGATCACTTAGCTAATCTTAGAGGGATTAGTCTTAGGATTTGAATTTTGAGCTTCCTACAAAAATAAAAGAAGGTTTGACTTCCTTGATAAAAATATTAACTTTAACATAACTTTCTAACCAAAACTCCGATAAAAAATTTGAAGATATCACAAAAAAACACTATCGTGCACATTTTAAATGGCTAGATATAGCATTGATTTTTTCACTTAGGTAGGTAAAACACACACAAGGATGAGCTAAGTATCATCATCATAAATAAAAAAGGTATTAAATACAAGTATTGACATAGATGGTAAGTATAGGATTGCACTACATCTTGTTTCCTGAATTGCATACACCTAAAGTGAGTGTTGCATAAAGTAAAGAGGAGTTATGTACTTTACATATGTTTTTGCATATGTTTCTACATGTTTGTAGATGTTTTTTCCTATCAGTGTGTACTTATATAGGGGTGGCACGATAGTATTTGGATAGATTACACACTTTTTTTGCATGATACATTTATGAGGTTTGTTTTTGCTTCATGTGTGTAGGTTATAGGTGTAAAATGAAGCCTTTAAGCTTCAGACATGATGTGTGTAGTTGCATTAAGACCCTCACGTTTTCATTTTACTAGAGTATAGATGAGTTGATCAGTAGGTGTTTTTTTTGGGTTTTGGTATGTGTCGATGTTTTGTTCATAGGAACAAACATCTTTAGGTCATCTTCATGGTCATCTCATTTTTGATGTGTGTCTGTACTTAGTTGTGCAGTGTTTTGACACAGAAAGACGAAAGGGAGAATGTAAGTCCTATTGTACTTTGTATTTGTGTGTTGGCCTCACGTGTGCAAAACTAAAAGTCAGTTTATTTTACTCATTATTTCTGTCTACTTCTATGTAAAGTTGGTACGGATTAGTAATGCACACACACACATAGTTAGATATATGATGATTGAAAGCATATTTTACACACACCACTGGGTTGGTTTCTTAGTATACATGTGAGATTATGAATGAGAGTTTGTTGTTCGGTTCGAGTGCAGGTATTTATGGAAATTTTTGAATCAAAAAATTAGATTTTTTGGCACCTCAACAAGGTCTTTGATAAGGGCCTTATCATACACGTTATTGAACCCCCGATAAAGTGGTCAGCGAGGACCCTCGTTGAGGCCTATACAAGGGTGGTCGTTGGTGGCTGGTTTCTTCTATAAATACCCTCTCTTTTGGGTCTTCTCACCCATCTTTTATGCATCAAAACTCTACAAAAATTTCTCTAAAATTTCATTTGTATCAAAAAATATTTTGAGAATGTATAAGTATTTGTGCTACATTATTGTGGGTAAAATAGTGTACTTGAGAGTTGAGAGCTCTTGACTATTTTAAAATCCGTGTGAGAACAACTTTATGAGATTGGGTTAGGTAGTTTTAGTTATGTATGATACATGGTTGAATGTGTTTCCCACATTGATGACTTTTCGTATATGATTGAATGTGTTTCCCGATTGTTAATGGTTCATGGTGGAGGGTCATCCTCATGTTTTTGATAATTTAATATTCAGTTCACTTTACTAATCTTCAGTTAATGATCACACTACATTGAGTAGTGTTGGCTTTGGAGGAAAGTCGTGTTTGTGTGTAAGGTCAAGTCATTATGGAGGCAACAAGCGATGACAGTAATAGGCAGTTTGGACAGAGGTCCTGGTTGATAGATGAACCAATGGTTTTATTTTTGTTAGAGTTGTATCTGGTTTATAGCTTAGTAGATTTTTTTGATGTCGAATGGTTACAATAAGTAGCCCGAGAATTTACCACATATATAAGAGTTCTACATGGGTTTACCTCGTTACATTTTGTGTTATGCATACCCTAGTGTTTGACTAGTATAATATGATTTTAATTGTGTATGAAACATACTAAGATTTAAACTCTTATTAGAAGGCTTTCTTTATTTATTGCTTGATTTCTAAATTTTAAATATTATATCTACTTTATTATATTGTTTGTCTATAGATTGTTGTTATGCTTATCTGTTAAATGTTTATCTTTCTATTATTTGTGAGTTTGGGATGAGTCTTTAAAGATTTTTTATCTCTTTATTCCAGTTATGTACCGAGTCTCAAACTCTTTTATTTATTTATTTTTATTTTTTATTTTTAGTTTTTGTTCTTAAAAATTGATTTTTATTATTTCAAATTTTACTTTTTTTTGTCTTATTTTTAAATTATGAATTTATTTTTGAAAACAATTATTTGAAATTGATTGAAAGTTTTAAAGAATCATAAAAACTTAGATATATATTAATTATAAAATTTTATGTATATACTTTAAAAGTTAAAAGAAGTAAAGTATATTTTTCAGTAGTTCAAAGAAACTTGTTCAAACAAAACAAAAAGTGATGCCCAAGTGGTTATTTTATTTAGGTAGGATATGTTTTTTTATTTCTTTTGTTTAGAAAGAACGTTTTTAAGTTATATTGTTGCAAAGAATATATCATTTTTTCATTAATATAACATAATAGTATGTGTATATATATATTTATATTTTTCAAAAAACATATACGTAAAAAATAATATTTAATTAAAAAATTATTAAAATTTCTTATGAAAATTTTTTCTTTTAAAATTAAAAAATAATTTAATAAATATTAAACAATTTTTTTATATTTTAATAGTTAAAATCATACATTAAACAATTAAAATTTAATTTAAATTTAACAAAAAATTAATAAAAATTATTTTATTAAATATATGTTTAATTAAAAATACAAAAAATATATGTATCTTATTCCGTTATATTCAATTAAAATTTAGATAAAAAATTAACTTTATCTTTAAGTTATATAATTTTTATAAATAAAAGAACTTAAAATTATATTCTAGATTAAATAATATTTATAAAAAAACTACACAATTCTTTTTAATAAATAAATAAAAACATTTTAATTTTTTTTTGGCTAAAAATAAAAACCTTTCAATGCTTTAAAGTGGTAGGATAAAATTTCAATAGGGCAATGAAAAGCGAAGGAGCGTAAGATGGGTGGAGATGCTTTAATATGCTCTTCAAGATTTGACATCTGTACTCGACACACACTTACTCTCGCTAGTTCTCTTGATATTTATTTAATTAATTTTTATAATTTTGTAATTTTGTTTTTTAATGTTTCTGTGTATTATTCGTTCTTTCTTTTTCAATTCCCTTTCCTGGTCTTCCAAGTCTCAACGCCATACACACAACGAAAACAATGATAAAAAAGAGTCTTCGCACTTGAACTTTTGTATTTAAATGCCAATTGTAAACAAGCATCCATGGTAACTGGTGTATTGATTCATTGATCAATTTCATGGATTTCAGATGTTAGAAAAACTTAAAGGTGACTTTGGAGGATAATGGATGTAAGAGGAGAGACTATAGTTGAAGATTTAGGTAGTGTCTCTTCTTTTCCTATTAATTTTCTTTATTCTTCCTTCTAATTATTTCATGGATTAATACTTGTGATAATTATTTGACATTGTGTGTGTGAGAGAGAGAGAGAGATTCGTACTAACACGGGTTACCTTAGGTCCAGGGAACTCAAATTTATACGTGTGGAAAGAAAGAAAATAGTTGCTATCTTTTTACGGGGTTTTTTCTTGTGATTTTTTGGGACTCTGCTTTTCTGGTTCTTTCACATGACACCCTTTTTCTCTTTCTTGTGTTTAGAGATAAGGGGCTGGTTATAAAGATTTAATTCATATATATATATATATATATATATATATATATATATATATATATATTATCCTTTTTCTGCCTAATATCTTCTTTTGTCCATTAAAAGTTGTTATCTTGTTCTCTCTTACTTTAGTTGATGAAGGTAGATAGAAGAATTCAGATAAGTAGAATCTTACAGGTCCTAAGCGTGTCCATTGATTTTTTCTATTTATGGTTAAAATTTCCACTTATAGAAGTTCTGGTTCATTGTTGTTGACCAGATCTGAACTGCCCAATTCATTTCACCAAAGTTTAGCTCATCCAAATATATTCTTAGAGACAGAATTTGTTTAAATCTTTTTTTCATTAATTTAAGCTAATTAGGAATGGAAAATGAGCTGTTAAAACCAACCAGTCATTTTACATAAGTATTCTTAATGGGAGAAAGTTATAAATTAGTTGAAAAATGACAGCTCCTGTGATTTTAGAGAAATTGGAGCTTTTTGTACTGCCAAGATAAGGATTTTGATGGAGGAGATGTCTCCGGCGGCTGTGGTGCCATTTATTGTAGGTAATTCAGTCTGTGATGACTCAACTGTAGCTTCCCACATGGATATCACAAGGCTTAAGCTAAGGACAGACTCGGCCGATTTGTTACCTGATTCTTTGCCTAAAGCTTCAAGTGACACAATAGTTACTGGTGGTGATGTGGATTGTAATTGTAGTAGTTTGAAAAGTCAAGTAAGTGTTTTAGATCTTCCAGTGCCAAAAGTGGATAAGGGAGAGCAAGCTTCTTTGTTGGATATGATATCTCAAAACAAAGGCAATTGGGTTGCAGGTGATGATTCAATAGCACGGGAAAGTGAGGAAGATGATTCTTTATCACTGGAAGGTGATCCAATTCTTGATAGTTCTTGTTCTCTCTCTGTGACAAGTGAGACTAGTAGCTTATGTGGAGAGGATTTGTTGTTCTTTGAGGCTGCTTCTGAAGTCGGAACACCAGGGTCTACTGACATTGGTAAAAGCATATGTAGTGTTGATATTGTAGCTAAGGCCATCAATGTTGGAGGGAGGAATGTTGAAGCTGGGATTATAGGTGATTCCTCTGTTGTTCCAGTCAGCGTTGAGGAAGAAACTGGGAACGGGTCTGAAGCAAGATCATCTACTGTTGTTCTTCAGCTGCCTGTGGAAAAAGAGGCTGGTGGGACAGTTCCCCGCAGTGTTTTTGAGGTTGATTGTGTGCCCCTTTGGGGATTTACTTCTATGTGCGGAAGAAGACCTGAAATGGAAGATGCAGTTGCCACTGTACCTCAGTTATTGAAAGTTCCCATTCAAATGCTAATTGGTGATCGGGTTCTTGATGGCATGAGCAAGTGTATACCAAATCCAACCATTCATTTCTATGGAGTATACGATGGTCATGGTGGCTCACAGGTACCAATTACAAGTAATTACTTATAGGTTCTTCTTGCTTTTCTTTTTCCCTACTTTTCAATATCAGAACAATATCTTATTGCTGGTAGTTTCTTTAATTGGCATATATTTAATTCAGGTTGCCAACTATTGCCGTGATCGCATCCATTTGGCTTTGGCTGAGGAGATAGATTCGGTTAAGGAAGGTCTGGTTGATGGTAGGATTAAGGACGCTTGCCAAGAACAGTGGAAAAAGACATTCAACAACTGTTTTCATAAGGTTGATGCTGAAGTTGGAGGGAAAGCTAGTCTTGACCCTGTTGCTCCAGAAACTGTTGGTTCTACTGCAGTTGTTGCCCTTATTTGTTCATCTCATATCATAGTGGCAAACTGTGGAGATTCAAGAGCAGTTCTTTGTCGTGGGAAAGAACCCATGGCATTGTCAGTGGATCATAAAGTAAGAGATCTCTGATAAGTTTCTTTTGCATGTTGGTAGTATTTCAATGCTGATTATGTAAAATTGACCTGCATTTTCATATATTATTTTAACGACTAATTGTAGATGTGTAATTTCAGCCAAATCGTGATGATGAATATGCAAGAATCGAAGCAGCTGGAGGCAAGGTCATACAGTGGAATGGACACCGTGTCTTTGGTGTTTTAGCTATGTCAAGGTCTATAGGTATGTACTTCACCATTTTTTTCCCAACGTGTGCCTGAGGGATATTAGCTTCCATTCTCATCCTCATTTTCTTCACCATTATTACCCTATAAGGAAACTGTTACTTTTTAGGGAAGGACGCCTGACTGAGAACATTTAATGCTAAAGTTAGGTGTTTCCTCTTTGGACATGAATTTGCAAATCATAAGTTATCTGTTATCTACGTTCAGCCTCTGCTCTCCCATTGCTTATATATGGATTTTCTGTTCAATCAAAGCTTTTGCTCACTGATGTTCTATTGATATGGGATATGGCATGGATATTGAATACAATTTATCGATGCAAAAATTCGTTAGACTTTGCGGGGTTCAATGATCAGTCGAAACTGAAAAATGGAAAACTAATTTGTTGTCTACCATCAAATTGAAAAAGGGTAATTGTATTTAATATGTTGAAGTACCCATCACATTATTAACCTGAAGTTTTAGGTGAGTAGTCTAGAATCTGTTGGTGACTGCAAAATTGGTCCATTTGTGTGTGATAGCAGTCTTTTTTAGAGTTAATCTCATGTTAGATTTTGATTGACAAGTTGCATAAACATTAAGGTATCTAGTTTTGTCATATCAATGGATATCTCATGCATTAATTACTTCTTTAATAGTGTTACATACATCTTTTATGATATCAGAGCTAGCAAACATCCAATTAAATTCCAATAGTATTTATTAAAAAACAATTGTGGTCTGCAGGTGATAGATACTTAAAGCCATGGATTATTCCAGACCCAGAAGTGGTGTTTCTTCCTCGAACCAAAGATGATGAATGTCTCATCCTTGCGAGTGATGGTCTATGGGACGTGATGACAAATGAAGAAGTATGTGAACTTGCTCGTAAAAGAATACTTCTCTGGCACAAGAAGAATGGGGCTACACTTCCATCAGTGAGGGGAAAAGAAATTGATCCTGCAGCTCAAGCAGCAGCAGAATATCTCTCAAACCGTGCTCATCAGAAAGGAAGCAAGGACAACATCACTGTGATCGTGGTGGACTTGAAAGCTCAAAGGAAGTTCAAGAGCAAAGCATGATCGTTACTATGTGATCAAAAGGCTTTACGGTATAAACTTTATTATTATTATTATAGCTATGCCCATTTTTTTTTTCAAGCTGGGCTGCCTTTTATTGGAGTCTGAGTCTTAAATAGCAATGTACATGTAGTACATAATCAAATTGGTTCTGAAATAGGATATTAGTGATATATAGCGTGTATATTTTATATGTACCGTACATAATGTACATTCATTTAGGTACAGAACGTATATTAGATATGTATATTTTATACACGCTTTGTATAACTAACATGTTAATTTAAGAACAATTTGATTATGTACAACTATACATGCTATTATGGGGTTGAAGATCCATTTATTGCCTAATGAGAAGAGCAGTCTGTATGTACTATAGAACATCAGCCATTCTATAATCTTCATTGTTGTGGCTTCTTTGTATACCATGCCAGGTTGTTTGCTATGTATGTAAATCTTAGACAATTAATGTTAGGAAAAATAGGGTGACAAATGACAATTCTATGATTCTGACATGGTGGACGATATTGTATTCATTATTATTATATGCCTCCGAGTTAAAAATGGCTCTGAGAGGTATTTAATTTATTATTTTCTTTATGTTGTGCTTTTGAAAGTTAGCTAATTTTGAAATTATTCTGATGTTCCTTGCATTGTATAGCCTTCGATGAGGAAATGTGCTCAACTTTCAAACTTCTTGGTATCAAGAATATGATGGTTGCGTGTTCGGCTCTCAAGGCTGTGCTAGTTAAAGCATGTAGGTCTCACAGACAAAAAACAATAAATATGTAATAGCATTGAGTAGTGATACAGAGCATGACTTTACGGTAATAATCCTAGCATTACTCGTAGTAAATATCAATTTTTTTTTATTAAAAAAATAGTTAATATTGAATTTAATTGGGAACTTGATAGAGAGAGCTAAAGAGTGATGAAAGCACAAAGTAGTATTTGAGAATTGGAATTCCATTCCCCAACCTTACCATTTAAAGTATCGGAAATATGAAATAGTTTAGTGCCAACTGATTAATGGAATGTTATTATTTCTACCGTCACAGGTTAAAACATTCATACATCCTTAATAACATGGAATTCACGGGAAATTCTGTCAACTGGAATTTGGATTATTATTATTATTTTTAATAATACTAGTCAATTGCACTTGCCTTGTACGTGAAAACTTGTGCAATTAAAAAATGGGCAATTAAAAAATGGAAACAATTTTCAACATATTTATTATATTTTATTGTTGAAAAATAAAACAAAACAATAATTTTTTTTTGTGATAGTTTAAATGCTTATATATCTCAAATACAATTTAATATTATTTGATTTAATTAAATTATATTATGATAATGCATTATTAATATATAATTTATTACTAATTGTAATACAAATTATGTAAAATAATCTTCTGCAAATTAGGGACTGCATCTTTTATAAAACTTTATCTAAAAAGATGAGTCAAATGAATACTCTGGTAGAATGCATGATGGAAGTTGTTCTATTAAATTAGAAACTTAATGTGTAAGTTGTGACTTATACAATAGCATAAACTAAACAATAATCAACTCTTAAAAATCGAGGCAATATCTACCTTTTGTAGCCGTGGTAGGTTAATTTTAATATGATTGAAAAACAATGAACAATAACTATTATTGCATAATTTTGATAATGAAAACTATTTGGATTATATGAGACGATGATATCATTAATTAAAAATGTCTTTAATTTTGACTAAATATTTGTTTAGTTTGATTGGTTAGAATTGGACATCTATCCAACTAATCAGAGTTTGGTAAATCAATGATTCTACTTGTCGAAATCGAATTAAACACATATCAAATTAAACTGGACATTTATCTAATTATCCAGATTTTGGTCGATCTGTATACCTATTCTTTGGAGTCAAGTTGGATATATGTCCAACTAAAGTAGACAGTTTCCAAACGGCGGAGTTTGGTTGGCCTATAACCCTACTCATCGGAACCAAGTTGGACACATGTCAAACTCAAAATAAAGTCACTGATTTTGATTTTTAGTTGGACATATATCGAATTAAATATGTGTCAAATTAAAAATAAAAAATTAATAAACTAAAGTATTATGAAGGAGGAAAGAGATGAATATTGAGAAAAGTAAATTCCAATTGATCCTCCTAGTGGTTAGCATCAAAATTATACAGTCTTTCTACTTTACTCAACATACAATCATATACAGTTGCTTGGCTTCTTCTCTGATTTTTTAATGCTTTGTTTAACCTTTGATTTGATAGAAAATGCCAACTGATCATGCAAATTGTCGATAATCAGACACACAACTGATGTTGGATCATAGCCTCCCTTGCCCTAAACAAAAATGGTGGTGATAGTGGTGGAAATAAAGCTTTTGTTGTGGTAGTTTCAAAGGTAAAGAAGTAGACGACGGTTGGAATTGTGAGACTTTGGATGAAGTTCAATCTTTTTGGAAAATCTGAGATTGTGATGCAATCTGAGAAGCAATGCCAGTGCTGAACATAGAGAAATAAGAGTAAACGCGGCTAAATATTAGACAGAAAAGGTAATATAAACCTTATATAATAGCAAGGGTATAATTGAAATGTTTTAGAAAAATTGCAGATGGTGATGAGGTCTGAATAGAATTAGCGTGAGAGATCCATCTCGGTCAATTTCCTAAAAATAGCTTTTATATTTCAAATATTTTTGAAACATTATGAAGTATTGTATTATTAGATATAAAATTAGAATACAGGAATTAGCTTAACCAAATAACCGAAAGCTCAAATTTGATCAAGTGTATGTATTTCTTTTTAATTTGTGTACTCATGAGTGAATTAAATGAAAATAGGGTAAGACTCTTTCCAGACCAACTACATTTATCTTCTAGATACTATTTTTTTTGTTTCAAAGAGGGAGGAAAACACTATCGGTCACAAAAGTATTTATACTTCCTTATAATTGTTCATGGATGAACAAGCCAATGATAATGAATGCGATTCTCTACTAGCGACAAAAACCCTAGGCCACAACGGAGATAGAAACTTAGCTATCTTCTTCTTCTCTAGGCCCCGACGGTGCTACAAGCCAATGAATAATGAATGTGAATCTCTACTAGCGACAAAAACCCTAGGCCACAACGGAGATAGAAACTTAACTATCTTCTTATTCTCTAGGCCACGACGATGCTAGACTCTCTTAGCTAGACTTCCCAATTGTAGCTATCTCTTATTGGTTCTGATTTGGTGATTTGGCAATTTTTCCCAATGGATGATATATGTGATCGTATAAAGTGCATTGAGATGGCTAATTTGGATTTTGACGATGAATGATGAGTTGGTTTTTAGTAGGCTAGTTGCACCACGAAAGCTATCAGTTAGTAGTGTAGAAAAGGCAATGCAACACCCTTGGAAGAATGTATTTCCAATCAAGTTGCAAGGTTCTTCAAAGAACCACTTCCTATTTTATTTTAATGATCAACATAAGACTGAATCGATGATTGAGAAGCAATCATGGATGATCAACGGCCATTGTTTCATGGGGTTAGTGTGAAATACATGATTTTTGAATCAATACAAATTTGGTTGAGATTGTTTGATGTGTCGTTTAATTGGATGGTAGAGAAAAAAATTAAATCAATTGTAGGGCTGGTTGCGGATGTTCTATGCATCCCATTGAGCAATAATAATGCTTAATATTCTAGAGCTAAGGTGGCTCTAAAGTCGGGAAATCCTTTATTATCTGGTTGGTGGTTCCAAAGGGCGAAATTAGCACCGATGTTGATTGATTTTTTGTATGAGAAATTATCTTCTTCTTTTGCTTATAGTGTGGGTGCATTGGCCATGATTATAGGTAATGTATGAAATAAAGGAAGAAATGAGAAGGATCTACTAATATGAAGGATTTATATGGTACATGGTTGTTGAGAAATTATGCAAATTCCCAATAAGCCATATTTTTTAGAAAGTAAAAATAAACAAAATAACACATAAATTTGATAATAAAGTTCGACCAATTTTGCTTATATCTTCGAGCCTACTGCAAATCTTTATACTAAAAATGATAAATTATACAAAGTGTTTATAACACTCATAAATCACAACCCAATTACACCCAAGAAAATTGCTTTCAATTTTCTCTTATTAAAGCTTTTTTTTTCTCTAAGCTTTTATCTCAATTGGATAATTTAAAGTACCCATTAAGGTGCTCTATTTATAGATGCAGAAGCCCCTCATTCTACATGTTTTGCCAACTAATTCTTAATTGGCTTTCTTTCTTTTTCAACAAAAGGATGTACCGTCCATTCAATTTTCTTAGGTTGTTGTCTTGACAACCACTCTTTTGTTTTATTGTCATTTATTGTACCGTTTGGTGCATGTAAGTTTGACCAATAATATCCCACTTGAAGATTGATTTCAATCTATCTTCACATCTCAATCAATGTAACAGTTTTTCTACTTTTATTATTCTAGCAGACCAACTAAAGTTGAACACAACTTCAATTTGTCAATAGTCATCACCTTTGTCAATATATCCGTTAGATTTTTGCTTCATTTAATATTCTCTAGTATTAACACATCATCTTTCAATAGAGATCTAATAAAGTAATAACGAAGCCCAATATGCTTAGTTCTAGAATGAAATACTGAATTCTTCGCCAAGTGTATCGTACTTTGACTATCACTGTGTAAAACATTCTTCTCTTGTTTGAATCCCAACTCAGTTAACAAACCTTGTAGCCATATCATCTCTTTACTAACTTCAATCACTATTACATACTCAGCCTTTGTATTGGATAGAGTGACAATCTTCTGTATCTATGATATCCAACTAACAACTATAGTTCCAGCAGGAAATATATAACTGATAGTGCTTCTTTGGTGATCAACATCACCTCCAAAGTCTACATCTACATAGCCTTGTACTTTTAACTCTCATTTACTAAAGTACAAACACTTCTCTATGGTGCCTCTTAGATACCTTAAAATCCACTTGACAGCTTCCCAATGAGCTTTCCCTAGATTTGACATAAACTTGCTAACAACTCCCACTACATGGCCAATTTTTGATCTCGTACAGACCATCACGTATATCAAACTTCCAATGGATGATACATAAGAAACCTTAGCCATGAATTCTATCTCTTTCTTCGTCTGAGGGGACTGATCCTTGGATAGGTGAAAGTGATTAGCCAAGGGTGTGCTAGCTGGCTTGGCATTGCCCATGTTGAATCTCTACAAAACATGGTTGATGTACTCTACCTGAGATAACTGCAAGAATCTTCTCTTCTTATCTCTTGTGGTTTGCATTCCAAGAATCTTCTTTCCTAGACTCAAGTCTTTCATGTGAAACTCCTTTGACAATTACCATTTCAACTTTATGATATCATCTATATCTGAACCTGCTACTAATATGTCATCAACATAAAGTAGTAAAATTATATAACTAAACTTATATCTCTTGAAGTAGCAACATTGGTCGGCATTGCACTTTTGGAAACCTTCCTTGTGCATGAAGCTTTCAAAATTTATGTACCACTGTCTTAGGGCTTGTTTCAAGCTATACAAACTCTTCTTAAGTCTACACACCATGTTCTTCTTCCCTTTTTTGTGAAACCGTTTAGATGGTACATGTATTTCTTCTCATCTAAGTCTCCATGAAGGAATACAGTCTTCACATCCAAATATTCAAGATGAAGATCTTCAATGGCTATAATATTCAATATTGATTTGATAGTATCGAGCTTTACAACGAGAGCAAAAATTTCGATGTAGTAAACTCCTTCCTTTTGGTGAAATCCTTTGACAACTAGTTGAGCTTTGTACTCTTAGAACCATTATGCTCCACTTTCACCCGGTACACCCATTTGTTGTGAAATGCCTTTTTCCCCATGGGTAACTCAGCTAATTCTCATGTCTAGTTGGAGATGAGAAATTTCATTTCTTCTTTCATGGCAAGCTCCTACTTACTAACATCTCGAGTCTGACAAGCTTCATCATAGCATTCAGGCTCCCCTCCATTAGTCAGCAACATATAGTTTATGTATTTCCTATTAGGCACATAAGGTCGAGAAGACCTTCTTAAAATAGGAGGTAGAGTAGGAGGATGTGGTGTGTCGGACTACTGCGCACTACTCTATCCAACAAGTTCCTTTGGCTAAGGACTTGTTACAATTGGTTCCATCATGGGACTATCTGGGACATCATTTACATCTGCAAATACTGACTCATTCTGCTCTGAGTCTTTGGCATTTGTTTTATACATGTCCTTATACATCACTCTTTTGTTGAAAATCACATTTATGCTACATATCACTTTCTTGTTTTCATCATTCCAAATGCGGTAGCCAAACTCATCCTCACCATAGCCAAGGAAGGTGCGTTTCTTGGATTTGGGATCAAGCTTATTCTTGCCTTGATAATTGATATGCATAAATGCTACATAACCAAAGTATTTTAGATGTGATAGTTTTACCTCTTTTCCGCTCCATATCTCCTCTAGTATTATGTGATCTAATAGAATAGATAAGCCTCGTTTGATCAAGTAAGCTACCGTGTTGATTGCTTCTACTTAAAATTGCTTCGGTAGACCTGACTGTATACAAATGCTTATGGCTCGTTCTGTCAATGTTTGGTTCATATGTTCAGCTACATCATTGTGTTGAGGTGTGTCTAGCATAGTTCTCTCCATTTTGATCCCGTGCTCATAGCAGATATTTTTGAATATGGTGTCTTTATATTTACCACCATTGTCGGTTCTGAACTTTTTGATTTTCAAACCTATCTCATTATCAACCACAACTTTTCATCTCCTGAAAGCCTCAAACACTTCAAACTTATGCTTTAGAAAGTAAACCCATACTTTCTAAGAGTGATCATCGATGAAAATCATGAAGTAGTGTTTCCCACTAATGGATGAGACAATTGTTATCCCTAAACATCAAAGTGAATGAGCTCTAGCATTTCTTTCTTTGGAGTTCTACCACTTGTCTGAAAGTTGACTCTCTTTTGCTTTCCAAGTATACAATCTTTGCATATGTCTATCTCTTTTAACTGTAGACCTGAAAGTTTTCCCTTTGAGTGCATAATCTTCATCACCTTCTCACTCATGTGACCTAGTCTCTGGTGCCATAGATTTGGTGTTTCATTGCCTACTACAACTGCGATCAAACAACATGCTTTTACTATCATGTAAAGAGTGCCACTCTTCTTGCCTTGAGCAACTGTCATTTCACCCTTTGAAATCTTCCAATCATCACCATGGAAGATCGTAGTGTAGCCTTCACTAGCCAACTACCCTATAGAGATTAAGTTCTTTCTTAGGTCAAAAATATGCATGACATCCTTCAACTCCAAAATAGGCCCGTTTAACTTAATCTTTACTACATCTTTGCCAATAATAGCACACGATTGATCATCACCAAGATATACCTTTCCAAGGTTTCCGTGGAAATATTTCTTGAAGAATTCTTTCTATGAAGTAGCATGGAATGATGCTCCAAAGGGTAACACCCTAGATTCTTCATTGCTCTCCAATGAGTATACCAATGCATCATCTCCTCTTGAGATGGAAGTAACATTTGCCTCTACCTTCGCTTCCTAGTCCTTCAGTGCACTCTTGCACTGATTTTTGTAGTGTCTAGTTCTTCCACAATTCCAACACTCGACAGTCTTTAAGCTATAAGAATTATTAGGATTTCTAGAATTGGACTTCCTATCCTTTAATCTACCTCGATAGTTTGTTCTACCATGTTCATTCCCTTTAGTTGAATTTCTTCCTCTTGACTCTATATGCAAAATTGAAGAGGTTGACGATTCACTCGACTCTACGTCAGATCTCTTCACTGAGAATCAGACCACAAACATCGTCAAATTTCAACTTATTACTTTCTGACGAGCTACTCACAACCATGACAATAGCATTCTAGCTTTCTAGTAGAGAAGACAAAAGTATAAATGCTCGTACTTCTTCATCGAATTCAATTCCAACTGAACTCAACTGGGTTGTGACTGTGTTAAGTTCATTGAAATGTTGAGCTACCCATGCATCTTCCGTCATTCGCAAATTGAACAAATGCCTCATCAGGTTCACTTTGTTTGAGGCCGATGGTTTTTCATATACATTGGAGAGAGCTACCATAAGACCCGATATGGTCTTTTCATTTTCTATGTTGAAAGAAACATTGCAGAATAGTGTTAATCGAATAATTCCGAGGGCTTGTCTGTCGAGAAGATTTCAATCTTCTTCCTTCATAACCTCTAGCTTCTTCCTTGAGAGAGGTTGATATAGACTTCTTTGATATAGATAATCCTCTATCTTCATCTTCAAAAACCCAAAATCTATGCCATCAAATTTCTCGAGTTTAACCTATCCTTTTTTTGCGGCCATTATTCCCACTCAAATTTGACTTCCTTCAAATCGTTTCTGACTATTCCTACGATCCACCATGTATTAGAACACCTCCGTCGACAAACTAATATCACCACCAAAATTTTACTATTAATGTAATTCATTATTCATGTGAATAATACATTGTAAAAAATTGACAGAAATCACCACAAATGCTCTAATATCAATTGTTAGGAAATTACGTAAATTCTCAATAAGCCAGATTTATGAGAAAATAAAAATAGATAAAATATGACATGAAAATTTTTAGAAACCACTAAAGTTCCAAAATAGTCCAAAACACCAACTTCATTTTTGTAATTGGCTCTTAAACAACAAATAAACCACAAACCCGTTAGTTATAACACTCTATTGTGCCATGCATGACATTCATAGATCAATATTTTCGATTTCAAGATTATGCAAATATATATGGATGAACATTACAATCACAAACTCTATTGGCTTACCTTTCAAATCGCAAATATACGCTACTTGAATAACTTGAATCATTAGGACTTTATGAAACTTGTAACGTAATCATTAGGACTTTATGAAGCTTGTAACGTAATTATTAGGACTTTATGAAGCTCGTAACGTTAGGCTAAGCCATGAGGTTATGAAATAAAGGGAAAGGTTTGCAACCATTTGTTTTCTCACCTTTTCCCCGTGAGGTTCCATGCATCCTTTCAACTTATGTTCCATTTTCTTTCCTATTTAATTTATTCTTATTACTGTTCTTTATTTTTTAAGAAATAGTTCAACCCCTTATACTTCAATGCTTTTGACAAGCTTATATTACAATGAGTACTCTTATCAATAAGCGTAGGACAATGCATTTTTTGGCTCATCCATCATAGGTTGAAGAAATAATATTCTAAGGCCATTACATCCTAATTAAGCTCAAACTGTTAAAGGAAGGCCTAGATCATTTCCTAAGTAATGCGCAGTTCTAGAATTTTTTCTGGATTGATTTTCAACTAAGTTCTAGAATTTTTTGAAATCTTAAACACGTCATGAAGCATACACACATAGAAACAATCCTAATATTGAGACTAATCAAAGAATCAACCATAAACCATACAGCTCTAAACCAGATGAAATCAACATTGTGTCTCTTTACTTTAAGTAACAGTTAACGTCTTTCATATGTCATTGCCATCACAATCGCACTACTCTCGTAGACTTCCAAATTGATTTGAGCAAACAATAGACTGGCATAAAAAAATTAAATGATGTTAATGGAAAAAAAAAAAAACGAACTAAATTTGCTATAATTCATGCATTAGGAAAAAATTTCCCACCCCTAACCTCTTTCCTACATTGTTTTCAATATATCAATGACATATAAAAGGAAATTAAGTAAAAGAAGTTAACCTCCTTGAAGAAATTATGTATGCGTCTTCAATCGAGTTCCATTTCACCATTCTCTTCCATTCTCTTTAGATATAACATTTGCTCTCATAAGGGGAGTTATGTAAACCATCAAAGATGTTTATCACTTCTCAAGAATGAGATCAGAGTTCATAACCAAAAAAATTCTAACAACATAAAACAAACTAACAAACAAAATTAAAATGGTGCAAATAAAAACCAAAAACAAAGGAGGCTCAATCCTCTATGTCATCTTCATGTAGCTTCTCAGGTGACTGGTAGATAAACTCATGGCCATGGTATTGTAGAGCTCTCAAAACTTGGCTACACTCTACTCTAGCTTGCATGAGTTGGATCCTTTACATTTCATGGAGTATGAATGAATACTCAGCTTGGAAAGCTTGGTGCTGACACTGGTACTCTTTTTACCTATTGAACGTCTTCTTCCAATTTATTTATTGTGTCTTCTGTGGTAGATTTGGAAGAAGTTTTCGTGCCAATTTGGCCCCCTTTTGTGCCACTAGTGAGGCACCTCACATAAGCTAAGGTAAGAGGCTCTCTTAGTTGCAACAACTCCTCTCCTATATAGTATTGTACCCATCATCTAGAAACAAAAGTAGTTATAAGCTATGGAAAGAAGTAGCTGACATAGTGGTGTTGAGCGAACCACAATACCCTCTAGTTTCAACTCAATATCACAACTCACGTATAGGAAACACTTAATAGAGTAGATAATGTGTAGAAAATACCTTTATTTTATTGATTGCAGCTTTCACAAAGAAACCCCCTTTTGAAAACCTAATTTTGAAGAGGATGGTGGATGCTTGAGAGTCTTGCACCAAATCTATAAAAATAATGTAGAAGAAAACTAGAAATCAAGGTTAGAGAGAAAATTTGAAGAAAAGAGTTAGAAATTGGGTGAGTGTTTGGGAGAAAATGAGAAAAAGTGAACGAAAAATATAGAGAAAAAGAATAGTAGCTCAGGTAAGTTTTTGAATTATGATTTTTTATGATCCACAAACTGCCCTTTTAGTCATATAAATTATGCAGACCGTGGTGAAAAATTTCTATGCTTCAACGTAGACCAATTAAAAACACCCAGCCAAAAACCCGAGAGCAGACCACCACAGTGCACATTTTTCATGCCATGACTCATAAAATCAAATTTTTCTGGCCCAAAAACCCGATAGCAAACTACTGCATCCCACATTTTTCATGTTGTGGTGCCATATACTTAAAATTCATTTTTTTTGGTTCGTCTTATTTTTCAAACAAAAAAATTCTACCTAAAACACAACAATGGGATGACAATGTATCATCAACCCCAACCTAAATTAGGGAATGTTTTTATTGCTACCGAGAAATACTAAAAAATAATAATAAGAACACTAAATTAATTAAAAAAATAAAACTATCAAATGGATACCTCCCATTAAAGACTTAGACTTAGTTTAACGTCTTAACAAAACGTGATTATCATCATGGTGCTAAGGATTATGCACACGTATGTACTCAATGTTGGCTTATTGTATTCTCATTTAGAGTAGGGTTTCAAATGATGCCCATTTATTTTGAACATTTATTGTGTCTTAGGAATTAACAACTCTACCACTTTATTCGGAAAAATTTGGGAAATTATGGATGGTTTAATGAATCTATGAAAGTAGAGTCATTTGTGCACTTTTTTACTTAATATTTACTTGTTTATTTAATAAATAGTATTTTTGAGGCTAAAAATATTAAAATATAACATTTTTAGTGAAAATGTATTAAATTATAATTTTTTAATTTTTTTTTAATTTTTAACGTAAGACCAATCAAGAGTTGTCATGTGGCCACCACGCAAGCAGATGAGTTGATTAGGCAAGCCACGTAGACATCATGCAAGCACACACAACGAATCACGTTACGCCGCATGTGAAGAGGACGAAACATTCGCCATGTGTCAGCACGACATTCAATCGTAGTTCGGGCTTCGTCAAACCGCATCACCACGTGCCGCTATACCATTGCTTTGCGCGTTCCACCCGTGTGCCACGCCATCCATTTCTGCCAATCACGTCATGCCACATTGCAATGACTTAGGGAGCGTTGACTATGACCTTTCTTTCCTGTCATGCGTTGCGCTCTAATTCGTCCAGTGAATTTCCCCTACCATGTGTCGGGCTATGATTGGCTAGCGCTGTCAGTTTTGCTTGTTTTGATCGTAGCCCTTGATTTGAAGCTGATGTGATGGTCCAGATCGCACATGAGCAATATTTAAGCCCCTAATCACCCTATAAACCCTAAGTGGCCTCCATTAGCATAATTTTGGTCAATTTTTAGAACAAAAAAGAGAGAAAAATATAGAAATATTTAAGAGATGACACAATTTTGGTGGAGATTCAAGAGAAGATTAACACTATAATTCAAGAGATTGATTGTATTTCTTCTTCTACTATTTTCTTTATCAATTTTTATGTCTTCCTTTTTGAAAAATATGAGCTTTATGAACACAATTATGTGTAATTAATTTATTAATCTTGGGATCTTATGAACCTAATTTTCACCATGTGATGATTTAATATTTTACCCGAATTATAATTTAATTTGATTTGTATGCTACTAATTGTTTGGCCAATAATTTATCTATAGAGACAATTAAATAGATTTGAGAGAATTATTTAATTGTTTGTCTTGATTAAATAGCATGCATAGTTTCTAGGCAAAGATGTATGATTCTTATGTATGTGATCCATAATTAACGAACTTAATGAGTAGTGTGTAATTTAATTGGCATGAGAGTGTGATTAAATTAATAACTATATGGTGTGTAGTTTACTTGATAGGGGAATACATGCTAGGTTAGATTCAATTAATCATGTAATTAATTGATAATTATATTTAGGAGATTTTAGCGATTTGCATGTTTAGGGAATTGGGGAATTAAGTATTCCTAGATATTTGTTTTCATATATCTTTTAATTAATTATTTTTATTTACTTTTAATTATTTTAATTTTTCTTCCTTAAAATATAAAAACACAAAAAAAATTAACTTTTATTTTTTTAGTTTTAAAAATTTGTTTTTAATAAAATAATCTCGCTTGGAATGATCTTTTGTTATCATTATATTACTTGTTGCGATACGTATATTTGTAAATTTTATTTAATTTATATTACTTGTTCTTAATTTATTTTTCTTTACTTTAATTTAATTTTAATTTACTAAATTTTTTATTTTATTTTATTTTTTTAATTTTTTAATTTTTAATTTTTAACTTTAATTTGTTTATTTAGTTGTTTATTATTTTTTAATTTTTATTTCATTTTTATTTAAACATCTCATTTAGTATTGTAGAAACATAGTTTGGTCTATTGCATGAGTCATGAAGGAGAAATTTTATGTTTAGACCTAGAAATTGAGTTTACTTTAAGATTAATTAGAAAACAAGTTGTCACCAAAGAGGAAAAAAATGGCTAATCCATTAGAAATAAACAATAATGAGTTAAACTTGAATAATCAAATGCTTTTGATTGATGATAGAGATAGAGCTATGAATGAATATGCAATACCTACGTTGGAAGGGTCGAATCCAAGTATTACAAGGCCAAATATTTAAGCTAATTAGTTTGAACTAAAGTCAATGATGTTTCAAATGTTACAAACAGTTGAACAATTCAGCGGATTACCAATAGAGGATCCTTATTTTCATCTCAGATTGTTTATTGATGTTGTAGATTCATTTAAGTTCAATGGTGTGATAGATGAGGAATTTAGGCATAGATTGTTCCCATACTTTTTATGAGACTGTGCTCGAGCTTGGCTAAAATCTTTGCCACTTGATTCTATTACAACTTGGAATGGATTGGTAGAGAAAATATTGATGAAATACTTCCCACCAATAAAGAATGCAAAGCTTACGAATGACATTACTTCCTACCAATAATACAAAGGAGAATCGTTATATGAAGCATGTGAAAGATTCAAGGAATTGCTAAGGAAGTGTCATCATCATGGTATTCCTTCTTGGATTCAAATGGAGACTTTTTACAATGGTCTCAATGCTCAAACAAGAACTATTGTTGATTTATCTACTAATGGAGCTTTGCTAGCCAATCTTGCAATCAAGCTTATGATTTACTTGAGAAAATGGCTAACAATAATTATCAATGGTGAATGGACATAATGAAAACCACTAGAAAAGTAGCTAGAGTGCATGAGGTAAATGATATCACAACACTTACAACTCAAGTTTAATCTTTAGTTAATCTTTTGAAGGCTCAAAATTCGCCAACGAGTATAAAATAGGTCCAAAATTCAGGAGTATCATGTGTATTTGGAGGAGCAGCTCATTTGTTTGATAATTGTTCAAATAATTCTGAATCCGTATGTTATGTGGGTAATGTGAACCAAAACAATAATTCATACTCGAATACATATAACCCAAGATGGAATCAACATCTAAATTTCTCTTGGAATAATAACAACAATCAAGGTGGTAAATAATTCAACCATTAATCATTTCCACCACCTAGTTTTCAACAACTGTAGGAATCACAAGCCCAAAAGAAGAAGTCACCTACTCAGGACAATACAAATTCTTTAATGGGGATGATGAAAGACTTCATCCAATCATTTAATACAAAAGTATCAACTCAAGAGGCTTCAATTCAAAATTTGGAGAACCAAATAGGGAAAATTTCTTAGGATATAAGTCAAAGGCCTCAAGGTAACCTTCCAAGTGACATAATTGTAAACCCAATAAAAGAAGGTAAGGACCAGTGCAATGCCATAGTCTTGAGTAGTGGTAAAACTTTAGAACATGAACATAAGATAGAAAAGGATGAGAAGGAAATTAACAAGGATGAGGAGGAACTAGTGGATAAAGAGAGCACTAAAAAATAAATAATTCGGCCAAAAAGAGAAACCTATACAAACCCACTATTCCTTTCCCTCAAAGACTACAAAAGCAAAGCCAAATACGCAGTTTTCAAAATTTTTGGAAGTCTTCAAGAAGTTGAACATAAACATATCATTTTCAGATGCACTTGAACAAATGTCTTCCTATGCCAAATTTTTGAAGGACATCTTGTCTAAGAAAATGAGGCTTAGAGATAATGAAATAATGACCTTAATTGAAGGTTGTAGTGTCATCCTTGCTAGAAAACTACCCCAAAAGTTGAAATATCTAGATAGTTTTGACATCCTTATACAATTAGGAACATCCACTTTGAGAAAGCAATATGTGACTTAGGTTCTAGCATTAACCTTATGCCATTATCAATCTTTAAGAGATTGGGGGTTGGTAAAGCCAAACCCATTTCAGGAACATTGCAAATAGTAGATAGATCAATTAAGAGACCTTGTGATGTGGTACAAGATGTGCTAGTAGAAGTAGATAAAATTATCTTTCCTATAAACTTCATTGTGCTAGACATAGAGGAGAATCATAATTTTCCTATCATACTTGTCTGTCCATTCTTAACAACCGGAAAAGTACTCATTGATGTACAAAAAGAGGAACTTACAATAAGAGTGCAAGATGAACAAATAATGTTTAAAGTTTTTAAAGAATTTGAACCCTCTAACATTGATAGTTCTAATGAATGCTTAAGGATAAATGTTGTTGAATATAGGAAAAATTTAAAAGAATATGTTGAGTCACCCACACTCAAGACTGTTACAAACGATGTTATGAACAAGGACATAAACTCACCACAAAACTACTCAACCTATTTTAACTTTGAAAGTATGGAATCAAACGTTGATATTATTGATTGTGTGAACCTTTTGGAGGACACACCTCTCATGTGTGTATCAAAAGAGATTATGGAAAATTTTGAGATAGTATCTAAGCTCAAACCATCACTTGAAGAGCCACTTAGTTTATATCTCACACTTTTACTCTTCTATCCCCAGTCAAGTATAAAAGTGAAAGAGTCCAATGGAAAGATGAAAAAGCTATTAGAAATACATAAATTGGATGAGTTACAATGGAGTGCTTATAAGAATGCCAAAAAGTTTAAAAAGAAAAAAAATGGCATGAGAAGAGAATTGAGCACCGTGTTTGCAAGGCAGAATATAAAGTATTATTGAACAAATCAAGACTCAAATTGTTTCCATGCAAACTCAAAAGTAAATGGACACAAATGGATGTGCTTTAGGACGTGATGTGACCGTTAATCAAGGATGTTAAACATGACGCTGGTTGGGAGGCAACCAAACATTATTTTACTTATATTTTCATTGTTTTTGTTTTGTAGGTGAATAAATGTGAAGAGCAATGGCACAACAAGAATGAGCATTTCATCTACAGATGTGGTGTGCCATGATTAAGAGAGTTTTCTTTTCTTTTACTTTTTCTTATTTATATGTGCACATTGGGGACAATGTGTAATTTTAGTTTGTGGGAGGGAACTTAATTTTGTACATTAATTTTTCTACTATGCATTTTAAATTTTAGGATTTTTTTTAGGGATTTTATTTTTATTTTTAGAATGTTTTTAATCATGATTTGGGTAGAAATTGATAAATATATGAGAATTAAATACATGCATGCTTGATATGAAACATATGAACTCAATGATAAAAAATGGTTGTCATAACTAGGATAAAGAATATAACATATTTGTTAAGATACTTACATTAATCATGTGATATACTTGCTAGTTTTGATTTTATTGATTTAAATTCTTATGCACATGTTCATGATTGATTTTGGTGTTTTTATTGAGAGAAAATTTCCAATAATTTATGTGAGTCGATGAGATCTACCAAGTTTTAAAATCTATTCGATCATCCCTTGAGGAAAAATCCTAAATAGTATTTAGCAAGAGAAATGATTTTGGCCTTATTTGGATCGATTGAGCCTTTCTATCTAACCATTTTTAATATCTTTAGTCACCCATTTGAGCCTAAAAAAGAGTCATTCATATCTTTAAGCCACATTTAATGCCTAACTAATAAGTATTATATTTACCCTTGCACCTTTAGCTTTCGTGAAAAGAAAAAGAAAAGGCAATCATGTGTTATGTTATAGCGTATGGTGAAATCTAATACACCCTATAAAAAAAATAAAGGAAAATCAAAACTCACAACACAATTATCCCTATAAAGAAAAAGAAAATAGAATTGAAAATAATTTTGGGGGTGTTGTGAATTTACAAAAACAAAACAGAGAAAAGAGATGTGGAATAAAAGAATATGAAAAGAATGACAACAGAGGGTGCACTGAAATATCAAGTTAAAGCTCAATTGTAGTTAAAAAGTGCATGATGAAAAAAGAAAGAAAACAAAGGTGTGGAAAGAGCCTAAAATGTCTTCATTTATAAACCATCACCTAAGCCTTATCATACAAGAATGTAAAGTCTTTATTGATCTTGAGCTAAGTGCATATTTATATTAGTGGAGAGGGATGTGAAAAATAGACTTATGAGACTTGTTCTAAGATTGAATTGATTAGCATGCTCATATAGGTTGATTTCATAAGTGCATTGGATGATATCATGTGCAGAATACACACATGAATCAATTTGTTAAAAACCATGCATATCCTTGTATTGAGGGAATGTTGATTGATGAATATGTGAACCTCTTTATCATAGGATTGTACGACTTTTGAAAGGGATAGTTTCCTTGAAATATGCATGTACTAATAGAAGTATATTTATGAATATATTGTCCATGTTATTTTATTTAGTTATATTTGGTTTTACTTGAGGACAAGCAAAGAGTTAAGTTTGGGGGTGTGATGATTCTATAAAAGTAAAGTCATTAGCACACTTTTTTTTACTTAATACTTACTTTTTTTACTTAATAAGTATTAGTTTTGAGGCTAAAAATATTAATATATAAACCTTTTCATGAAAATGGGTGAAAATATAATTACTAGAATTTTTTGGGATTTTTATGAATTTTTAACGCAAAACTAATCAAAAGTTACCACATGGCTAGCCACGCAAGCAAGGGAGTTGACTGGGCAAGCCATGCAAGCACATACAATGAATCACGTTATGCAGCGTGTGAGGAGGATGAAACACGCATCACATGTCAATACATCGTTCAATTTGAGTTTGGGCTTGGTCAAACCGCATCACCACATGTCGCTATATCATTGATTCGTGTGTTCCACCTGTGCGCCAATCCATTCATTTCCGCCAATCATGTCGTGCCACATGGCACTAACTCAACGAGCGTTGACTCTGACTATTTTCCCCTACTATACGTCGCATGCTGTGATTTGTTGGCGCTATCAATTTTGCTTGTTTTGATCGTAGCCCTTGATCTAAAGCTGATTTGATGGTCCAGATCGCACCTGAGAAATATTTAAGCCCCTAATCATCCTATAAACCCTAAGTTGCCTTTATTACTATAATTTTGGTCAATTTTTGGAGCTAAAAAGAAAGAAAATATAGAAAAATTCAAGAGAAGACACAATTTTGGTAGAGATTTAAGAGGAGATTAATACTATAATTCAAGAGATTGATTGTATTTCTTCTTCTACTCTTTTTCTTATCAATTTTTATGTCTTCTTTTTTTGAAAAATATGAGCTTTATGAACACAATTATGTGTAGTGAATTTATTAATTTTGGGATCTTATTAACCCAATTTTACCATGTGATGATTTAATATTTACCCCAATTATAATTATAATTTAATTTGATTTGTATGCTATTAATTGTTTGGCCAACAATTTATCTATAGAGGCAATTAAATAGATTTGAGAGAATTATTTAATTGTTTATTTTGATTAAATAACATGCATAGTTTTCTAGTCAAAGATGTATGATTCTTATGTATGTGATACATAATTGATGAACTTAGTGAGTAGAATGCAATTTAATTATCATGAGAGTGTGATTAAATTAATTACTATATGATATGTAGTTTACTTGAGAAAGGAATACATGCTAGGTTAGATTTAATTGATCGTTTAATTAATTGATAATTATATTTGGGGGATTTTATCGATTTGCATATTTAGGAAATTGGGGGATAAAGTATTCCTAAATATTTTTCTCAAATATCTTTTTAGTTCCCAAATCAGATTTAATTAATTATTTATATTTTCTTTTAGTTATTTTAATTTTTTTTCCTTAAAATATAAAAAACACAAAAAATTGATTTTTATTTTTTTAGTTTTAAAAATTTGTTTATAATAAAATAATCTCTGTGGGAATGATCTTTTCTTATCAATATATTTTTTGTTGCGATACGTATACTTGTGTATTCATTACATACACTTCGTGTGTGACGATCATGGTCCACACCACCTTGATTGTAATTATCTTGAAAACAATCTATAATGAGAGTTAAATAAAAGAACTTTCATTCCAGGAAGAAAAGACCTAGAGCTAAGCCCTTGTTATGATAGTGCGTAGTGTGCTCATTGTATATCTTTTTATTTTCAAAGCCTTCTTCCCTAATCTCTTCAACCCTACTAAGTTAGATTAACCACTTATTTCCAACTTTATTTGTATCCATATTTAGCTCCATAATTTCTCAATATGCCCTATGTTCGAGTTCAATAGGTCTGTGGCATACTTCCCTAGGATTAAATAGTAAGGGCTCATCTAATGGGTGCTTTTTAAGTTGTGCACTATGCCCATAGGGTATCATTCAATTGGATTGGTCAATCCTTCCGTAAAGGTCGCGCTATGCTTTCCAAGACCCCTTTGATTTGTCTATTACTTACCTTCACTTGATTGAAAGTTTATGGATGGTATGGAATAGCCACCTTGGATGTGATGTTATACTTTTTTAGTAACCCATCAAAAATATTATTACAAAAATGGCACCCTCCATCACTAATTACGGCTCTAAGCATCCCGAACTTTCTAAATATTGTATCCTTCAAAAATTTCAGGATGTTAGCATCATTAGTTTTCATGGGTATAACTTCAACCCACTTAGACACATAATCAATGGTGACCAAGATGTATTGATAACCAAAAGATGGGGGAAAGCGATCCATAAAGTCAATCCTCCATATATCGAATAGTTCAATAACTAAATTATATGTCAAAGATATTTCATCACATTTTCCTATATTATAAATCCTTTGGTATCTATTATAATGCATTCAAAACATGTGAGCATCTTAAATAAAGTTGGCCAACAAAATCCAAATTGTGATACCACCAAAATGGCCCCAACAATAAAGCTCATGTCCAAAGGCCAAAATTCTCTCATACTCCTCATTAGGAACACATCTCTGGATGACTTGATCTTTACCAAGTTTGAATAGATAGGGATCATCCTAGAAGTATTTCCTATAAGAATGTAAAAACCTTTTCTTTTCTTGGAAAATATGTTAGGCCTTAAAATACCAATACCAAGAAAACTAGCTATGTTAACATACCATGGGTTTGGACCTAATACAAATAATTTTTAACTAGGAAAGGTTTCAACAATGTCTTCCTTACTCTCACCCTTAACAGTAATAAACTCAAAAATTAACCTAGATAGATCATTATCTACTACCTTTATTGTTACCTTTCTTATCTTTGATCTCTAGGCTAAATTATTACAAGAATAGAATCCATCTAATTAGTCTTAGCTTATCATTTGATTTACTTAATAAAAAGCCCAAACTAGATTGATCAAAACGTACAATTACTTTAGACACTATCAAGTAAAACCTAAATTTATCTAATGAAAACACAATAGTCGTGAACTTTTTTTCAGTGGTGGAATAATTAATTTGGGTGTTATTAAGTGTTTTCTATCATAATAAATGACATGTAAGCACTTATCCACTCTTTATCCCAAAACAATTCATATTGGAAAATCATAAGCATCACACATCATCTCAAAAGTTATAAACCAATCAGGTACCATTATAACAAGAGAAAAATTTAATTTATCTTTCAAGATATTAATGGAAACAAGGAAGTCATCATTAAAATCAAAAGGAACATCTTTTGATAGCAAGTTACATAGAGGATGACTAATTATAGAAAAATCTTTAATAAATTTCCTATAGAAAGTTGTGCATCTTAAGAAGCTCATAATCCCTTTAACATATATAGGAGGTGGTAGTTTAACAATTAACTCTATTTTTGCCTTATCGACCTCAATCCCCTTGTTAGAAATTATATGTCCTAGTACAATGCTCTGTTGGAGCATAAAGTGACTTTTTTCCCCATTAAGAGTCAAGTTACATTCAATGTAACATTCTAAAACTAAAGTAAATTTATGTAAGCAATCATCAAATGAGATTCCAAAAATAGAAAAATCATCCATAAATATCTCAATGAATGTTTCTACCATGTAGGAGAAGATTGATATCATACATCTCCAAAAAGTGATTGAGGCATTTCACAATCTAAATGGCATCCTCCTAAAAATGAATGTCTCAAATAGGCAAGTGAATGTGGTCTTCTCTTGATCATCTAGTGTAATATGTACCTGATATTAACTTGAAAGACCATCCAAAAAATAATAGAAACGATGCCTAGCCAATCTCTCTAACATCTTATCAATGAAAAGAAAGGGAAAATGATCCTTTTTAGTGAAAAAATTTCAACTTTCTAAAGTCTATACACATTCTCCATCCTATTATTATCCTAGTGGCACTAACACATATTTATCATTTTTAATCACTGTGATACCAAATCCTTAGGTTCCATATGAAACAAACTAACCCACCTACTATCATCAATTGGATATATGACTCCTACTTCTAAGAGTTTTAAAACTTCCTTTTTAACAACCTCTTACATGATTTGGTTTAGTCTTTTTTGGGCCTCTCTTATTAATTTAGCATTGTCCTTCTTATGCATACATATAGTTGGACCAATGCCTCTAATATCCACAATACTCCAACCTATAACTTTCTTGAATCTCTTAAGCTCTTTCATAAGTTTTTTTCTTGGGTTTGGGCCAAAGTAGATTAAATAATGACCAAGTAGGTATCCCCCTTTCCCCAAAACACATATTTTAGGTGCTTAGATAACTCTTTAAGTTCTAGTTTAGGTGAAGTGGTATCTTCCCTGGGTAGGGAACTAAATAAGTCTAAGGGTGTACTAGATTCTTCTATAGGTGTGGCACTATCTAGCATCTTATGGTACCCCCTTAGTTTTCTCATATAAATTTTCTTCTACCTTTCCAACTATAAGAGCTACTCCTAATTTGTCTTCCAATCTTCTGTTGAAAATTATTACAAAGAAGTGTATCCATGCAATCAATATAAAAACACTCATCAATAGTAGAGATAGAAAGAATTAGTGAAGAATCAAAAACTTTAAAATAAACAGTCTTTCCTGAGAAAATCATTGTCAACCTTCCATCTTGGACATCAATAATAGTCTTCGTAATGGCCATGAATAGTCTACCAAGAAGTATGGTATATTTCCTATCAAAAGAATGTTTTTCCTACATATGCAAAACCATAAAATGAATAGATATTTTTAACTTGTCTAATTGTACAAGTAAGTTCTCAACCCCACCCTTTGGATAGTTAACAGATATATCCGCAAGTTGAAGGGACATAGTTATGGGTTTCAATTCTCTCCAATCTAGCTACAATAAAATAGATTAAGGCATAAAACTAATTCTAGAACCTAGATCAAACATGGATTTAGCTACCTTCCTATCCCTCACAGTGATGTTAATGATAAAACTTCTTAGGTCTTTAAACTTTGGAAGTAGATTATGTTGGAGTACAACACCAACAAATTTTGACACCATAACTCTCTCATTAATTGGTACCTCCTATTCTTAGTGTTTAATTCCTTGAATAAATTTACATAGGAGGGCACATTCTTGATCACATCTAACAAAGGAAAATTTATGTTGACTTTAGAAAGCATAACAAAAAGATCAAAAAATGGCTTATCTTGCTTTGAGTCCTTCAATCGGTGTAGAAAATGGTATTGGTGGTTGGTATAGTTATGATGATTTATGTAACTTGGGAAATTTAGTTGACCTCTCATTTCTTTTCTCACAAGGCTCATCACGTTTAGAACTTGTCTCTCTAACTTCTTAAGAGACTATATTTTCACCTTCCATTTTACCTACACTAGATGATGAATCATTGGAACTCTAAGGTAAAAATTTATTAATTATCTTACCACTTTGAAGGATTTTTATAGCCTTCCCTTGTTCTATTTGACAGGGAGGCTTTCCTATCTCCTACTTCTCCATATGCTTTGCTAACTACCCCACTTGAACATCCACCCTTTTTAAGGAGGCCTTTAAGGAATCCAACCTCTGACGGTTCTTAATATGGTTATCTCTACTAACTTTAATAGAGGAGTTTGAGTTATCCTCTAAGGTTGATGTATTGGGTTGATTGAGGGGAAGGTTGGTTTATATTCTACTCTTGCATTTGGTTTTGGACAAAAGATAAATAAGTGTTTATTTTTCATGAAAGTTAGGGTGATTTTACCACCCAAGAATCCAAGTGTTAGAAAATGGATCATTCTTATATCTAGGTTAGCACATTGTTGTGTGTTTTACAATACACAAAAACGTGCAAGCATACACGGTCACAAGTAATAAAATTTGATATCTCTCTGATTTTATTCAAAAAGATCGTTGATTGTAACAAATTTAAGAAAAGAGTTAAATAACAAAATAAAAGAAATCTAGGATTGCAATTTTTCACCAAATTAATCAACTCAAATCATTTTATTTTCTTTTGATTTATATTTTTTAGTACATTTAATTTGTCAACCGAAAACTTCTAATTTTATTCATACATCTTTTCCGAGCTCCGTACAAACAGACCTCGTTAAATTAATTCACTATATTCCTATGAGAATTAAATTCACCACGATTCATTACGTTTTAAGTTTTCCAATGGCCACACATACAATTAGGGTATATTCCTATCCTTCATCATACATGTCATTCTATTTACGAGCAATATACACACAAATGCCTCTTCCAAGTTTATTTATGTGCCATGGATCGTTTTGATAAGATTCGTAAATAATCAAAAAGCATTAAGCACAAAATAGAACGAACAAATCGAATGTCTTATAAATCTATCAAAAATAATTAAAATAAAAGCTTCATAAATTAAGATCAAATGCAACCCTAGAAAAATTAAATTACTTCATAAAATTAAAATTAAAATTACAACAGATACAGAAAAATAAGATGAAGAAGAAGGAAAATTAAAACAACACTTAGAACAAATATTTGGCACACGTAAAACACAACAAAAGCCAAAAAATGGCTTCTGCGTGTTCTGCAGTCCAAAAACGAGCAACACAAAATAATCTCCAAAACTAAACTCTCCAAAAATCCCAAAAACTTTTACTCTAAAACTAAAACTAAAAAAAAAACTCTCAAACTCTATCATCTTATCTCCTATTTATAACATTAAATTTCTAAAAAAAAAACATTTAAAAATATTTTTTATTCATACACGCGAGAGACAACTAATGATGGAGAAATTAATTTAAAATTATGAGTGGGGGACAAAAATGTATCGAAAACGCAAACTGGAATCATGCGTGTCGCTACTCATTTTTTTAAATTCATGTTGCCACGTGTCTGCTTTTGATTCGCTGCAAGAATTAGTGCGGACACATGGCAGAATCCAATTGGCTGTGGGAAACGGGCGTAGGGGACATTAGCGCACGAGATACAATGGCTATAATACGGGGCTTGATCCTGCGCTTTTGTGCTCATCATAACATGCCACGTGTCATCACATGATTGGCTAAAAATAGAGTGGGACACGTGGCAATTGCTGATTCGAGGTTAGGATTCAGGTGGACACGTGGCTGAATTTATTTCGCTGAAAATCCGGTTGCACACAGAGACTAGCGCATGTCTTAACAAAATATCAAAATGTGATCTACTACCCAAAAACAAAATTTAGGTTTTTGCATCATTTGAGAATATCATATTTGACAAGGCACAGAATAATGTCACTTGTTTATGACATTTTTTGATATCATTTTTAAGAAGACAAAACATAGTGGATAAACTCTATATATTTCTATTAAAATTCCATCCCATTACACTCTCGTTTAAAAATAAGTTACATGTTTTATAAATATTTTTAAATTTCACTTAATTTAATAATAAGATTTGTGTTTAAAGATTAAAATAAAATTAATATGTCGATGAGGTTTGTGCTGATTGAATACAAATAGATTTACTATTCTTGGTAAAACAACAAAAGGGTAATCTTTTATAATGTGCACACATTAATGATATCTTTTTCTCATGAATAAAATTAAGAAAGATGAATAAAAAATGAACTAATTAATATTCATTACTACATAAATAGGTATTAAAGTCAGTTTTTAACCGACTTTAAATTTAGAGACTTAAAATGTAAAGTCGGTTAACATTTTCATATTTTTTTTATTTTTATTTTAATTTTTCGTATTATTCAATATATATATATATATATATAACATAAAAAAACTAAAATATAAATAATAATACAAATAATTAAAAATTTAAATATATTTAATTACTTGATAATTAAATTTATTACAAAAACAAATAATGCATAAATAATACATATAGTTAACTTAAATTACAAATAAAAAAATGTCGTCAAAGTATAATTATTATGCGATCGAGTAAGCTTGGTTGGCTTAGAATCTTGATTGGCCTTCACAAGTATTATGACAAAAAAACAGCTGATCCATATAACAAATATTCCTCTACATACATGAGCATGTAAAACATCCATCAAAAAAATAGTTTAAACTTCAGACATACGAATAAAGAAATTAAATCATTATAAATATTACCATAAAAAAGAGATTACCACGTATATCGACATTTGACTAACTCATAGTAGCACTTTATTAATCATTTGTATATATATATGAAGTTATCTGGAATCTCTACTAGTATTTTATAATGCTATATATAATGAACTCTAAATATGAAATCAATTGTAACTTCGATTTCCCTTGTCAGAAAAACCATGTTTTGCCTTCACATTGTACAAATGAACCAATCCTGACATTTTAGTGTATTTTTTGCATTTTGGATACAACGGGTTTTCGGCATCTTCTATAAGTTTATTAAAGGTTTCGGGATTATCCTCGCGTAAATCATCTTCAACACCACGAAACATATTTTCTGTCTGTACATTATGATAAGATGTATGTAATCCACTCACATTCTTATTATACTTTTCCCCATGAGTATTATCAATATTTTCTCCATGATAATATCAACATTTATAGCTCAATAGAATACCATTACGGATAAGGTAATACTTAACCTCATCAAATTCATGAAATCGCTCATTTTTACATTTAACGCATGGGCATCGAATCATACTACTTCCAATATTACTAGTTCTACAAGCAAATTCCATGAAACTTTCAACTCCAGAAATATAGTCTTGCTCAATTCTACACTTTGACATCCAAGATTTGTCCATTTTCTATTAATGACATTAATTAAGTATTATTATATATAAATTTCCTAATTATTAGAATATATATCAAAAAATACATAATGCAAAACAATTATCATTTCACAAAACCATTTATATACAAATTAAAAAATAAGCAACATGTTTCATGAATATATATATATATATATAAACCAATCACGCAGTTGATTCTAATTTCTAAGCATGTTACTATATCATAATTAAAAAGTAATATTAATTATACGTATATAAATAAATTTATCCACGCAAACTCACACAACATTTCAGATATTATTGAATACATACAATAAGTCAAACATTATTATTACAAGCAAACTAAAAACATAACTAAATCAAAAATTTATACAAAATATAAAACAAACTGATCGAATAATAAGCTAGCTACATTCTGCATAAACTAAGTCAAACATATTTTTTAGGTGTTGTCCGTTTTTTGGCTATCCATACATTTTCACAAAGAAACTGCCCAAGGCTACTTATTAGGCATGTTTCATCACAATAATGATGATTATTATTAAGATGAAGAAAATGTCATTTTAAGTTGAATGGATTCAAAAGGATGTTGCTGCATGGATCAGAATTAGAAATTCTACCGCTTTCATCCATTAAATAATATTTAATTACTTGAAAAGTCTGTTTTAAATTGTCAAGTTGCAAATATTAAGTTGACGAGATCTTAGGTTTTTAAAAGGTAATAAAAATTCGCAATTTGAGAGGCTATTCCTAACGAATTACAATTTGGAATTCTAGGATCTTATTCTTTTATCACATTGGAATATTTTCCATCGTTGAATGGGCCTATTTTAAAACAATTACACACTGATAAAATTAGCAAAGATTGAGACTCCTTACTTCTATTCAAGAACGTACGAATAGTTCCTTGATTTTGGCTAAGTACCTAAATCAATAACAGAAAATAGGTATAAACAAATTTTAATATTTTGCTCAAAAAAATAGAAGAACTGACAGATAATGTGAGAAGAGAAATATAACTTACAAAACGACGTTACAAATGGTGGTCGGAGGTGACCGGAAATGTAGAACGAAGGTGGTGCACAGTGTAGATTTTGGGAGAAAATGGTTCTGAGTGAGGAAAGGAGAGAGGAAGAAAACTGGAATCTGCGTAAAAAATGAGCCGAGTAGGAATATATTAGGTGGATAGCATCGGTTGACGTGGATAACCGACGCTACGTCACGTGCATAGCGTCGGTTATCCACGTCAACCGACGCTATCCACGTGACGTAGCATCGGTTATCTACGTCAACCGACTTTAAATTCATTATAAGTCAGTTTTTTTCCAAAAAACCGACTTTACACAGCGACTTATATATCCCTTTTTGTAGTAGTGATTTTCGCTTTGAGAAGATTTTGAACAATCAAATACTAAGTTACTATTATTAAGCCAATATAAAAAATAAATAAAAAAAAGCGTAAGAGAAATAACTGGAAATAAATAATTGGACGTAAAGCTAGTTAAATGATAATATATATTAGTTAATTGATTTATGTAAAATACTTTGCATTAAGTATATTAAGCTCTCTACAAATTAAAATTAAAAGGAAAGAAGAGTCTTATCCATCATATTATATATATATATATATTTTAAAGTTAGGAATGATAATAACATAAATAATTTTTTAAAAAAAATTGATTAATAATTTTTTATGTTTTTTAAAATTTTAGTTAAGTAACACATGAATATGACAGGATGAATATTGAAACATAATATGATTAACACTTCTAATTGAAGTCTCTACACATTAAAAGTAAAAAAGATAAAGGGTCTTTTAATTTATATTTAATGAGTAACCATAAAACTTATTAGAGGTGAAAAATGAAATGATATGTTCTATTAACCCATGGTACAATCCCCTAATTTTAGAAAATTATCGGATCTTGTTCAACTTAAATTTTGATGAGATGTGATAGTAATGAGATTATACTAGTTGAGATATCTCATTTATTTTAAATTAATCTAAATGAGATAGTAAAAATATAAAAATATGAAATATGAAACATTATTAATTATAATGTGAATGTTTAGCAAAAAATGATTATGCTTAAAATGATGTACATTAAGACTATAACCTAAATAGGAAGAGATGTGATATGAAGGTTTTAAACGAAATAAGACAAGTTTAAACTATATATCTATTAGGGACACTAAATGGTAGTAATGTATATACGAGAGTTAGTTTGATTCCACACTAAAATCGAAACGGAACCAATGAAATTAGTTCTTATAAACTAGGAAATGATACTATCAATTAAAAGCTATAAAATCAATTCAAACCAAATTCTTTGAATCGGTTAGGATTATATCAGGTAGATTGATTTTTGTGTTTTTTTTATTGTCAAATTATACTTTTATTTTTAATAATAAATAACTATTACATAAAATTTTATACTTTAAATATTGATTAAATTTATGACCTAAAAGTATTTTGATTTTTTTCAAATACTATATCAACAAAAAAACATGCAATGCAATTATAAATAGCATATAAAGTAAAATAAAATTTACTATTTAATTTCATACCATTTAAGTATATATGTAAATGTATATATTACATGTATAAAGAAGTGTTTAATTTAAATTATATTCATTTAATAATAAATGCTAATAAGAGTTACGTGATATCTCTGAGTATGGTATAATTTATCATTCACTAATTGGAATAAAATTATTATATCATACAAACACTAATAGTTTTACTTTTTTTGAAATTTTATTTAATAAAATTATATTAGAAAATATATAAAATGATACTACTAATGGGTTGGATGATTCCAATGTGATTTCCATATAAGAATTGATTCAATCTATTTTGGATGGATTTTAAGATGTTTGGAATTAATACAACCGAATAAAAGCTAAAATTAAAGGATATGTGTTGAGTTGGTTAAAATTAAATTGGTTGATTTGGATTAGTTAAAAAAATTAGACTCTCATGGGATAATATACATTTTTTTAGCTTAAATAGTTTTTTATATATATATAAATTGATTAATCTTTCTCAACTAGTAATAACTAATCCCAAAACTCATAATTTTATACCAAATTACATAATAAAAAGATCAAAAGACCATTATTTTATAACTACAATAAAATGATATTAATAACACAGTCACCACAACTCCAACAACCATTACTGGTGACCCCACTGAAACTTCAACTACTCAATGTTGCCCCAACAACCACTGTTGATAACCCTATCGAATCTCCAATGAATATAACATATTACATGCAAGATACACTTTTATGTAACATGTTACAACTGGTGGATCACCAAACTATGGTTGATGTAAAATGTTACATATAAAGACATACTTGGATGTAATATGTTACATCCAGTAGACCGTTATGATTACGATGGATGTGACATGTAAATATAAATATAGATTTATATATAACATATTACATACAAATTGAAGGTGAATGTAATATATTGTATGCAAAGATAGAGTTGAATGTAACTTGCTACATACAAAAATAGAAATGAATGTAATATGTTACATACAAAAATAAAAGTGAATTTAATACATTACGCACAAAAATAGAATGTATGTAACACAATACATAAAAAAAATAGAAAAGTACACCACAATAAACAAATTTACACACTCAAACTCAAAGCATGCAAGATTTGAAAATTTTACAAAAAATTCAAATTGATAGGCAACATAGAATCACATATGAACAATCATTAAATTACAATTTATATCATTTTTTTCTATTTTATATAAATTTAATTATATTTGAGATATTTTTAGAATGAAAAACTTATATATTAATATAGTATCATCATAATTGTACGATTGAAATAACCAAAAATCAAACGAATAATAGAATAATAAACCAAAATTTAAGCAACTTCATTTAATTCAACCTAACAAGCGAACTCAAAATAAAATCACCAAGACTCTTACCAAAAAGAAAAAAATAATGTACATGACCTTTTAATATAAACCTCGCCTAAACTTATATATTAATATAGTATTCCAATAATTGTATGATTGAAAGAACCAAAAATCAAAAAAATATTAGAACAATAAACCTAACAAGCGAACTCAAAATAAACTCACCAAGATTGTTACCAAAAAGAAAAAAACAATGTACCAGACCTTTTTATATGAAACTTGCCTAAAGAAATAAGACTTGAAGATTAATATTATTCTCATCACTAAGAACCTTCTAGATCAGATTATAAAGATAAAGAAAATAAGGATCGCAACCTGATATCTATAATAAGATAAGAATCATGGTATCAAAAAATGATATTTTAGATACCACACTCAAGAACAGGGGGAGATATAAGTGATAAGTAAAGTTTTGAATGCGATAAGATTTCTCTTGATTTGTTCAAATAAAGTTCTTAAATGCACTAAAGAGAAACACTCTCATAAAATTATATTCAAATTAGTTGTTTAATTACAATATTTGGCCTAACTATTTATAGGCTAACTTAAAAAAAACTAGCTAATAAATAAATATAAAATCCTAAATATGACTACCGAAAAATGAATATAAATCCTATGAAATAAAGTAAATATTAGACCTATCAAATAAACTATGAAAATAAAAATTGAGATTATTTGGAAGATTCTTGGGTACTTCTTAAAAGTCATATTTGACCTGGTAAACTTTCAAATTATAAAACTTGTATCTCTGCCAATATTGTATCCCATTGAGTAATATAACTAACGCAATTTATTTGGCCTCAATTGGATATTGGATGAAAATGATATAATGAAAGTACTGACAATTGTTTAATGAAACTTTCCAAAATCAGATGTTATTTGGTCATTAATTTTAACTCATGCCCAAGGAGTCCAAATAACTTGTAAGTATGCTCATACTTGTTCCTTGGCCTATTGAGTGATTCTTGATTAATTTTCCCAATTAGAACGTGTCATGGATCTCTTTATGATGCTCTTTGATTATTATCATATCCCATTTCCTTAAAAAGATTTATCCTTGGATCTTCACTGTGATGATGGGAATTGGCTTCGTCACAAATATTTATTCAAGATCATGCTCATTAATCTTATGCCTGGAATTTTTAGAATTGGTGGTCTTTGTATAAATTTAATTTGAGCCTTGATTTTTATAGGTTCAACTAGTTGCACGTTTCTTATAAAATCAACTTTTGCTTGATTTCTCTTATTTGTTACAAACCATTAGGCATATATCCAGGGATCTCAACTTCAATTCCTACAAAGAAAAAAAATTCTAGGGAAAGAATAGTTTATTTCATTAGTAGTAGAACAAGCCGCTCTACTCTCAAATGTTTCCTTACTAGTCGAAACTTTCTTTTCTTCTTCATCCTCTTTTTTGTATCTTCTCTCAATGATCTCTTTTGTTTCATTATTTTTTTATGCTCTTCTTATTTGAAGCTCTTGGGTTTTAATTTAGTATATTTTTTACTTTAATATCTTGTAGATTACTTTCTCTTTTCAATTCAATCCTTTTTTGAATTTATTTTTTACTTTTTCTCTCAATTGTTTTTTTTCTGCTCTCTCTTTTTCATTCACCTTACTCTTATTTTTTTTAATTCAATATCTCTTTTTTGCTCTCTCTTTTTGTGAATAATTCAATATCTCTTTTTTACTCTCTCTTTTTTAGAATAATTCAATATTCTTGTTCAATATATTCTAATGATAACTATTATCTTCGAATAGAATATCTCATCGAAGTAGGGCTCTTTTAGACTGCTTCTTTTTTAAATTTCAAAAAAAATATCAATGGTAATGGCTTGTAATGTACCAACTTTTCATAAAAGCCTTCATGTCTTCCTATGTGTCAATGGGTCTTTCCCCATATCTTTTCCTGCTAAAAACAAGTTGACCCCATCAAGTAATAGCATAATAAGTGAATTCTATTTCAACCAGTTTTACCTTCTTCAATTTGAAATAGTAATTACAATCAAACACCAACTCTATCTTATGTCCATTTTATATAAATTTTGAGGTCATTTTTTCCATGAAAATATAGAATCTTTATCTTGATGTTTCCTAAGTTGTTGTTAAATTGTTCTTTCCACCTAGGGTCCCTCATATGGCCTCTTCCGCATCCCACTCCTCTTGGCACAAAAATACCCATGCCTTGTATTGAATTATAGTCCTCTTCATACTCGTTCTCACCTTCATGGTCATCAAAGTCATCCATAGGTATATGTCTTGTTAGCTGATCGCGACACATTTCGTGTGCGCAATGAATATGCAAGTATACATATCACAACAAATAATATAATGAAAAGAAAAGATCTTTCTCATGGAGATTATTTTATTAGAAACTAATTTTAAAAACTAAAAAAAATAAAAATCAATTTTTTTTTGTATTTTTATATTTTAAAAATTAAAATAACTAAAAGTAAATAACAATAATTAATTAAATTAGATTTGATTTGATAACTAAGAAGATATATAAGAAAATATCTAGAAATACTTAATCCCTCAATTCGCTAAACATGTGAATTACTCAAAATCCCTCCAATATAATTATCAATTAATTACATTATCAATTAAATCTAACCTATCATGTATTCCTCTCTCAAGTAAACTACACACCATATAATAATTAATTTAATCACACTTTCATGCCAATTAAATTACATACTACTCATTAAGTTCATCATTTATGGATCACATACATAAGAATCATACATCTCTGCGAGTAGAAACTGTGTGTTATTTAATCAAGATAAACAATTAAATAATTACCTCAAATCTATTTAATTGCCTCTATAGATAAAATGTTGGCCAAACAATTAATAACATAAAAATTAGATTAAATAATATAATTAAATTAAAATTATAATTGGGTTAAAATATTAGATCATCACATGGTCAAAATTGGGTTCATAAGATCCCTAGATTAATAAATTAACTACACATAATTGTGCTCATAAAGCTCATATTTTTCTTAAAGAAAGATATAAAAATTGATAAAAAAAAGAGTAGAAGAAGAAATACAATCAAACTCTTGAATTATAGTGCTAATCTTCTCTTGAATCTCCACCAAAATTGTGTCATCTATTGAATTTTTATGTATTTTCTCTCTTTTTAGGTCCAAAAACTAACCAAATTATGCTAATAACGCCCCCTTAGGGTTTATAGGGTGATTAAGGGCTTAAATATAGCTCAAGTATGATTTGAACCATCAGATCATCTTCAGATCTAGGGCTGAGATCAAAACAAGAAAAATTGACAATGTCAGCCAATCACAGCACAACACGTGGCACACAGAATTCACTGGGCCAATTAGAGCACATGTTAAGTTAGTGCCATACGGCATAACGTGATTCATGGTAACAAATGCCATGGTGCATGGGTGAAATGCGGGGAGTAATCATGTGGAAACACATGGTAGCGCAATTTCACTGATCTTTGAACTTGCATTGAACGTCATGTAGACACAAGGCACACGGTTCATTCTCCTCACACAAGGAATAACGTGATTTTCTATCCTTACTTACGTGGCATCTGCGTGGCATACCCAGTCAGTTCCTTTACTTGCATGGCATGCCATGTGGCAACTTTTGATTGGTCCTGCGTTAAAAATTCATAAAAATCCCAAAAACTAAAAAGTTTATATTTTAATATTTTTGGCCCCAAAATACTATTTATTGAATAAAACAAGTAAATATTAAGTAAAAAAGTGCACTAATGACTCTACTTTCATAGAGTCATCACACCCCCAAACTCAACTCTTTGGTTGTCCTCAAGTAAAGCCAAGTATAACTAAATAAAATAACATGGATAATATATTTATAAATGTACTTCTATTAGCACTTGCATATTTCACAAAAACTATCCCTCTCAAAAGTCACATAATTATATGATAAAGAGGTTCACATATTCATCAATCAATGTTCCATCAATACAAGGATATACAAGGTTTTTGACAAATTGATTCGTGTGTGTATGCTACACATGATATCATCCAATGCATTCATGAAATCAACCTATATGAGCATGCTAATCAATTCAATCTTAGAACAAGTCTCATAAGTTTATTTTTCACATCCCTATCCACTAATATAAATATACACTTATCTCAAGATCAATAAGAACTTTGCATGGTTATAATGTAAGGCTTAGGTGGGGGTCGATAAATGAAGACATTTAGGCTCTTTCCACACCTTAGCTTTTTTTTTCATCATGCACTTGTTAACTACAATTGAGATTTAACTTGATATTTCAGTGCACCATATTTTGTCATTATTTTTATATTCTTGTATTCCACTTCTCTTTTCTCTTTTTTTTTTGTAACTTCACAACACCCTCAAACTTATTTTCAATTCTATTTTCTCCTTCTTTAGAGGGATAATATTGTTGTGAGTTTTACTTTTTTTTTTTTATAGAATGCATTACATTTCACCTTATACTATAGCATAACACATGATTGCATTTTTTTCTTTTCATACAAGCTAAAGGTGCAAGGATAAAGGTAATTCTTATTGGTTAGTGATGAGCAAAAACCAGCATCGCCGATCCTGCCAATACTTTGGTTTTATATTTATAAAACTCTCGCAAGTGCATGAATCATTTTGTATAAAATGATAAGTATACTCCCAAGGTCGATCTAAGGAAGGAATATATGTGGTTTTTAATTTATTATTCAAACTTTTAAAAACGAAATTAAATCCTAAAGAACCTGTCACGATATTTGGGTTTTTGTGTTTTTAATCCACTGACATAAAAATAAACATAGATAGAGATTCAATAAACATTGATGCAAATTTTATCATTTATAATGGTGGAGTATTTATGGATATAATAAATAAGTTAATTATGCTTGCTTATATTATTTAGGTTATTAAAGATATGAATTGATATTTATTGATTCTCTCTTTTTTATATGAATACTACCTTTGGTAGGGTTAGATATTATTTGTTAACTAAACAAATCAATTAACACCTATAGGTGGGGTTGATAACTAATTTGGTTAATTAAATTAATTCCTTTTTTTCTAAGAGATTGAAAATGAACCACTAAAATGACACATTTCGTGGGGTTAGACAGTTTAAACTTTATTCAAGGTGTCCAAATTAAACCTAAGAATTTAGTTATCTGAGTACTAACTTTCAAGTTTTAAAACCACTACTGAAAACATGTTGTCAATACATTTTCAGATAATAATTCTTATAAAAACTTTTGAAATAGAGCTTCACTCTAACTACCGGGTGATTGTACCAATAAATAAAAGAGCACTACTCTAAATCAGACAGGATAAATAAACCTTAAAATCTAATTTTCAGATTTAAGTTTGTAATGAAAAATAATATATTTTTCCCTAAGATTCTTAATATAAAATCTTGAATAAAAATAAAATCAATTCATTTTAGAAATTTTTACCTATTTAATATTTCGCAAGCATAACAACGTTATTATTATATCATGTTTACAAACAGCCAGTAAAGTTAAATTTAATCACAGACAAATTAAATATAACATGTAAGAATAAAGCATAAAAAATAATTGTAAAGAAAATAAAATCCTTACAGTACTTTGTTGTTATTCCTGTTGCTGGATAATCTCCAAACGGAATTTTCACTCCCATTTATTGAATCGAAAAGAAAATAAATTACAAAAACATAACTAGTTCTTCTAAAAAAGAGAAGAACTCTAAAACTAAGAGAAACTTACTAAGAAAAGCTAAAAACTAAGAAATGAGAGAAATAAAGAGAAGAGAAGATGTGTTTTGAGGTGTGTTTAGTTATGAAGAGAATGAGGGTATTTATAGGTGAGGATGGGAAGAAAAAGTGGGTGAAAACATGATTAAAAATGGAGAAAACGCGGAGTAGTGAATGATGACGTCATATTGATGTGGGGGCGGCAGCGTGCGCAGATGGGGCGCAGGTGGGTGCAGGCATGCGCAGATGGAGCAGGGATGCGCGCGGAAGGGAGAGCTGGCATGCGCGTTGCTAGGGCCCACTGCGTGCATTGGCCGGTGCGGTTGGGCAGTTGGGCGGTGCGATTTCCTCCTTTTTGACCCATTTTGTCCAATTTTTCCATATTTGTTGATTTTTTCTCATTTATTTTTAAATATATTTGTGATGTATTGCCTCCAGTATTCCTCTTTGAGTCTTTAAGTTATGTTTTTAAGCGAAAATACCTGAAAAACAATAAAAATACTTGTGATTCCGAAAAGACAAATATATATAAATATATGATAAAATCATATAAATATATATATTTTTAATCAATTAATGTGCATAAAATCATGGTAATTTTAGTGCTTTTTGAGCACTTATCAATTAGGCATTGAATGTGGCTTAAAGATATGAATGATTCTTTCTTAGGCTCAAATGGGTGACTACGAATAATAACAATGGTTAGCTTGAAAGGTTCAATCAATCCAAATAAGGCCTAAATCATTTCTCTTCCTAAATACTATTTAGGATTTCACCTCAAAGGATGATCAAATAGGTTCTAAAACTTGGTAGATCTCATCAACTCGCATAACTCATTACAAATTTTCTCTCAATAAGAACACCAAAATCAATCATGAACAAGTGTATAAGAATTTGTATGTTTTGAATTAAAACTAGCAAGCATATCACACGATTAATGTAAATATCTTAACAAATATGTTACATTCCTTATCTTATTCATGAAAACCAATTTTTATCATCGAGTTCATATGTTTCATATCAAGCATGCATTTAGTTTTCATATATTTATTAATTTCTACCCAAATCATGATTAAAAATATCCTAAAAATAAATTCCCTAAAAATTTAAAATGCATACTAAATACTAATGCAGAGAATGAAGTTCTCTCCCCCAAACTTAAATTACACATTGTCACCAATGTGCACATATAAATATGAAAATTTAAAAGGAAATGAAACTCCCTTAGCTTTGGCACACGATATCTATTGTTGAAATGCTAATTCTTGTTGAGCCATTACTCTCCATATTTATTCATGTACAAAAACAAACAATGAAAATATAAGTAAAATAACATTAGGTTGCCTCCCAATTAGCATCATGTTTAACATCCTTGACTAGACGATCATATCAAATCCTAAGGTAGACTACTAAGGTTATCACAGATGTTTCATTTGATAAGTGATCTTCATAATATTGCTTCACCCTATGCCCATTAACCATAAATCGATCTTTATCTTTTGACAATTGCGTATCTAAATTTTTCTTTTACAGTCTTTGAGGAAAAGGAATAATGGGTTTGTAGAGGTTGCTCTTTTTTGGTTGAATTATTTTCTTTCCATTAATTTCTGTATCTACTAATTTCTCCTCATCCTTTATAGTTTTTGGTTCCTCCTTATCCTTTTTAGTCTCATCATCCTCTAGAATTTTACCACTCCTCAAGACTATGGCACTGTAATGGTCCGTCCCTTCTCTTCTTGGGTTTAAAATTATGTCACCTGGAAGGTTACCTTAAGGCCTTTGGCTTATGGTTTGGGCAAGTTGCCCCATTTGGTTTTCCAAATTTCAAATTAAAGCCTTTTGAGTGGAAACTTTTGTATTTACTAATTGGATAAAGTCTTTCATCATCCCTATTAAAGCATTTGTATTGTCTTCGGTAGGTGGCTTCTTCTCTTGGGCCTATGATTGTTGAAAATTGGGTGGTGGAAATGGTTGATGGTTGAATTGATTATTACCTTGATTATTATTATTCCAAGAGAAATTTGAATGTTGTCTCCATCTTGGGTTATATGTGTTCGAATATGGATTATTATTTCAATTCACATTGCCCACATAGAATACGGATTCAAGATTATTTGGAAAATTATCAAACAGATAAGCTCATCCACAAAACACACACGATACTCCTGAATTTTGGACCTGTTATATACTCGTTGTTGAGTTTTGAGCCTTCAAAAGATTAACCAAAGATGAAACTTGAGTTGTAAGTGTTGTGATATCATTTACCTCATGCACTTTGGCTACTCTTCTTGGGATTGTCATTCTGTCCATTGGCCATTGATAATTATTGCTAGCCATTTTCTCAAGCAAATCATATGCTTGATTGTAAGATTTGGCTAGCAAAGCATCATTAGCAGATACATCAAAAATAGTGTTCTTGTTTGAGCATTGAGACCATTGTAAAAAGTCTCCATTTGAATCCAAGAAGGAATACTACTATGACGAGGAAACTTCTTTAGCAATTCCTTGAATCTTTCTCATGCTTCATATAAAGATTCTCGTTCCCATTGTTGGTAGGAAGTAGTGTCATTCCTAAGCTTATAATTCTTTGTTAGTGGGAAGTATTTTATTAAGGATTTCTCCACCAAACCATTCACAGTTTTAATGGAATCAGGTGACAAAGTGTTTAGCCAAACTCGAGCACCGTCTCGTAAAGAGTAAGGGAACAATCTAAACCTAAATACCTCCTTGGTCACACCACTAAACTTAAATGAATCTATAACTTCAATAAACAATTTGAGATGAAGATGAAGATTGTTTGTTGGTAATCCGCTGAATTGTTCAACTGTTTGTAGCATTTGAAACATCAATGGCTTTAACTCAAACTGATTAGCTTGAATGTTTGGCCTTGTAATACATGGATTCATCTATTCTAACATAGGTATTGCATATTCATTCATATATCTATCTCTATCATCCATCAAAAGCATTTGATTACTCAAGTTTAGCTTATTATTATTTATGTCTAATGGATTAGCCATTTTTTTCTATTAGGTCACAACTTGTTGTTTCCTTATTGACCTCAAAGTATGCACAATTTCAAGATCTAAAGGTAAGATTTGTCCCTCAAACACTATACTCATGCAATCGACTCTCAAACACTATACTCATGCAATCGACTCAACTATGTTTCTACGATACTAAAGAAGATGTCTAAATAAAAACTAAATAAAAATATAAAAAAAATAAAAAAACTAAATAAATTAATTGAAGTAATAAATAAATAAGTCACTAAAATAAAATAAGTAAATTAAAATTAAAATAAAAATAAATAAAAATAATTAAAATGAAAAATAATAATAAAAAAATTATTAATTTCTATTATTTATAATCTCCAATAACAACGTCAAAAACTTAATCGCTACATACTTCATGTATGCAATGAATATACAAGTATACATATCGCAATAAGTAATATAATAATAAAAAAATATTGTTCCCATAGATTATTTTATTAGAAATTAATTTTTAAAACTAAAAAAAATAAAAATAATTTTTTTTGGTGTTTTTATATTTTAATGAAGCAAAATTAAAATAACTAAAAGTAAATAACAATAATTAATTAAATCAGGATTGTAACTGAGAAAATATATGAGAAAATATCTAAGAATATTTAATCTCCCAATTTTCTAAACACGCAAATCGCTAAAATCTCCCCAAGATAATATCAATTAATTACATGATAAATTGAATCTAACCTAGAATGTATTCCTCTATCAAGTAAACTACACACCATATAATAATTAATTTAATCAAACTCTCATGCCAATTAAATTTCATACTACTCATTAAGTTCATCAATTATGGATCATATACATAAGAATCATACATCTCTTCCTAGAAATTATGCATGTAATTTAATCAAGACAAACAATTAAATAATTACATCAAATCTATTTAATTGCCTCTATATATAAAATGTTGGCCAAACAATTAATAACATAAAAATTAGATTAAATAATATAATTAAATTATAATTATAATTGGGGTAAAATATTGATCGTCACACAAATTGTGTGTGTAATGAATATGCAAGTATATGTATCGTAACAAGTAATATAATGATAAGTAAAGATCGTTCGCACGAAGATTATTTTATTAGAAATTAATTTTAAAACTAAAAATAATAAAAATCAATTTTTTTGGTGTTTTTATATTTTATTGAAGCAAAATTAAAATAACTAAAATTAAATAACAATAATTAATTAAATCAGATTTTACGACTAAAATATATATGAGAAAATATCTAGGATTACTTAATTGCTCAATTTTCTAAACATGCAAATCGCTAAAATACCCCCAATATAATATCAATTAATTACATGATCAATTGAATCTAACCTAACATGTATTCCTCTCTCAAGTAAACTACACATCATTTAGTAATTAATTTAATCACATTCTCATGCCAATTAAATTGCATACTACTCATTAAGTTCATCAATTATGGATCATATACATAAGAATCATACATCTCTTCCTATAAACTATGCATGTTATTTAATCAAGATAAACAATTAAATAATTCTCTCAAATCTATTTAATTGCCTCTATAGATAAATTGTTGGCGAAACAATTAATAACATAAAAATCAGATTAAATAATATAATTAAATTAATATTATAATTGAGGTAAAATTTTAGATCAACACATGATAAAAATTGGGTTCATAAGATCCCTATATTAATAAATTAATTACACATAATCATGTTCATAAATCTCATATTTTTCATAAAGAAAGACATAAAAATGATAAAGAAAAGAGTAGAAAAGGAATTATAATCAATCTCTTGAATTGTAATATTAATTTCCTCTTGAATCTCCACCAAAATTGTGTTCTCTCTTAAATTTTTCTCTCTTTTTAACTCTAAAAGCTTACCAAAATTATGCTAATGGAGGCTAATTAGGATTTATGGAGTGATTAGGGGCTTAAATAAAGCTCAAGTGTGATATAAACCGTCCGATCAACTTCAAATCAAGGGCTACGATCAAAACAAGCAAAACTAACAGTTTCATCCAATAACATCGTAACACGTGGCATTAGGAATTGATTGGGCGAATCAGGTAGCGACGCATGGCAAGAGAGATTGGTTAAGTTCAACGCTCACCGATTCAGTAACACGTGGCGCGACGTGATTCGTAGGAACATATGGCATGACGTACGGGTGGAAGGCGCGGAGCAATGGCGTGGTGACACATGGCATGACACGTTGGCCGATTTCCAAATTCAGATTGAACGTCGTGTTGACATGTGGCATATGTTTCGTCTTCCTCACATGCGGCAGAACATGATTCATTCTCCATGCTTACGTGGCGTCCGTGTGGCTTGCCCAGTCAGCTTCTTTGCTTGCATAACATGCCATATGGTAGCTTCTGATTGGTCATGTGTTAAAAATTCATAAAAAATGCATAAAAATTACATTTTCACCCTTTTTCACTAAAAAATTTATATATATATTTGTTTTGCCAAAACAATACTACTTATTAAATAAAACAAGTAAATATTAAGTAAAAAAGTGCGCTAATGACTCTATTTTTATAAAGTCATCAAATATTAGACCATCACATGGTAAAAATTGGGTTCATAGGATCCCTAGATTAATAAATTAACTACACATAATTGTAATTTACTAGGAGAATGAGAGCTCGACTTGTGACAGGGGAGACTAATTTGAGTCAACACATGCTGAGTCAACACCATGTGGCGCAACATGATTCATAATAACAGATGGTGTGGTGCACGGGTGGAAGGTAGTGAGTAATCGCGTCGCAACACGTGCTAGTGAGGTTTCATCGATCTTTGAACTCAGATTGAAAGTCGTGCTGACACGTGCGACTTAACGTGGTTCATTGTCCCTCATTGAGTGTCGTGCATATGGCTTACCTACTCAGCTTCTTTGTTTATGTGGCATGCCATGTGGCAGCTCCTAATTGGCCCTGCGTTAAATCCCAAAAAATTCCAAAATTTATATTTTCACCCTTTTTCACTAAAAAGTTTATATTTAAATATTTTTTGCCCCAAAAATTATAATTATTGAATAAAACAAGTAAATATTAAGTAAAATAAATGTGCTCATGACTCTACTTTCATAGAGTCATCATTGGCCTTCTAGTTTTGGGGATCCTTTAATTTAATTCTTTCAAAGCTTAATATTGTTTCTCAAATAAGTCCACAAAGGCTTCTCACAACAGGTTAATTGCTTATGGCATTGTAATAAATTGAAATGTTGAGTCAACCCCTATTTCTTTGTTTAAGGACCCTCGTGAAGACATGGTAACAAGAACAAGCAACTATAACATAAAATGGTTAGATTTAGTGTTAGTTACATTGTACACTCTTTTTTTGTCACTCGTGCTCTTGTGTATAACCTCACTCAAGTCCTCTTTTTGGGTTCTTTATTGAACACAATCAAAATTAATCAAAAATCAACTTGCAATAATTCAAACCACACAAATCAAACACATAGCTAGAATTAACATAAATTTTTGTTTTATAATTTTTTTGTGTTTTCAAAATTTAACAAGAACAATAGATGATAATGAAAAATGAAATCATATGTAAGGAAAGAAAGAATGAAAATGAAACCAAATGAAACAAGAAAAGAGAATAAGAATAAAGAAATGAACAAATAATGCAATGGGATGTAAATTAAGTAGGAAGTAAATAGATTCTTAGAATAGAGTAAAGTTTGTATTATCTTATTTACCATGAAACCAAAAAAAAAAAAAGGATTCTACTGTCTAAGCCTTGTTCTGATACCAAATGATATGAATCTCACCAAAAAATGGAGACCCAAAGATCAATATTGATCTTTTCACCAAGAATGTTCTAAATTAGATTGTAAAGATAAATAAAGCTAGGATCACGACCTGCTATCTATGATGAGACAAGTTTCTTGGTATCAAAGAATGATGTTTTAGACGTCACACCCATGAATAAGGGATGATGTGAGTGATAAGCCAAGTTTTGAATGCCACAAGATTGCTCTTGATAAGTTTGGATAAAGTTCTTAATTGAACTAATGAATAATACTCTCATAAAATTATATTAAAAGTTAGTTGTTTAATTACAATACTCGACCTAAATATTTATATTTATAGGTTAAAATAAAACAAACGTAGCTAATATATATATATATATATATATATATATATGATTTCTGAAAAATGAATATAAAATCCTATGAAATAAAGTAAATATTAGACTTACTAAATAAACTATCAAACAAACAATGGTAATTATTTGGTACTAATGAATTCAAAATTGACACCCTGAGAGCATTTCTTTGATAGCAATGCCTTTAAAAACTCACTTAGGTGCTTTAGATGAAAATTGATTGTTGATTTCATTAGTAACTAAATTTCATTCATTGTACGAGTTGTAGGATTTCATAAACTGATTGAGTTCATCATCATCAAGGGATTAATATCGGGAAATATTGAATTAATAGTAGTAATCGCTATAAATATTAGTTTTGGGTTTTATGCAATGATGTTTTGAGTTGGTTATTATCAACAGAGGTAAAGAATATAATGTTTTTGGAGGCTTTAATCGTGTTGTATCGAGCATTTTTGGAAAAAATTTCCAAATCAGTATATGGAAAGTTAGAAAATAAAGATATCTTAATTTTCTTAGAGAAGGAAAATGGTTAAAATACACAAGTCCAAAATAATCATCCTACAAATGAAAAAGAGAAAAATAATTGGAGGTCAAGTGTTGATGGTCGTCAGTGGAATTTAATGCAAGCAACAATGATTGGAACTGAAATAGAGTGAAAGGAAAGAGAGATGAAGAAGAAAAAATGATTATTCTTTATCATATGGAATGACCTTGAGCTCGATCCAACTAACAGCCCTAGCCATCAAACGAGTCAGCCTAGAAGGACCTGTTTATGTCCATGCCTACAATGACACCAATAGTATGTAGTATGGGTTTACCTACGCATTGGAGCTATGATGTTGTTAGGTCGACCTCCAAACCGAGCCATGGTGTCGTCGAACTCAAGCTTTAAATGTATTTTATTTTACTCTTGTACCTCTCTTACTCGTTATGATGTGTACCCCCTTATGTAATCAACATGTGTACATGTAATGCTTTATATATACATAGACCACATAAAAGATCCACACTTTCTACAAAATTCTCTTACTTCTCTCTAGTTTATCTCTCTACAAATCAGACCAATCCTAATATTTTGGCACCCACCGTGAGGTTTAGATTCAAAGGTTGAGCTTTGTCTTTTGACACCATATTTTCAAGAATTCACCTAGAGTTCTGAGAGAGAGGCTTACTAAGCAAGCATAGTTCCCAAGAATCACGAACATTATGGTAGGAACACGAGCTACTTCGCAATTAAGAATAGTGAATAAGGTGATGACATTAGCACAGGATCACATCTTGCCATCTCGTAATAAGGCCAGACTGGAGATCGATCCCTATGAAGAGTTGACATATTAACTTCTTGAGCTAAGAAGAGAGCTCTAGGATACCCAGTGAGAAAAGGAGGTATTATGATTGCAGTCAGGTTTGGGTTCCCCTGAGGGTCAAGTCACTGACCTGGTTGGTGGGATCGAGCCAGATCATGATGTGAGAGAAGACCCAAAGGGAGAACACAATTGATAGTGATCCTCATCCTAGCTTGATGGGGCTTAGTAATGAGTAGTTTCTGCATGAGAAAAAATGCTTAGAGTTATGATTTCGAGCATTAGAGGAAGCTAACAAAAAGTAAGGCTAAACCTTAAAAAGGGAAAACGAAAGGTAAGATAAGAGTAAGGCATACTATGATGTGGATGGGGATTACCATCAACTATGTGTCTCCTTTTTTCTGATGAAATAGAGCACAACAAAGCCTCAACCAAGTTTAGTGCTCCCAAGTGCCTAGACTACCAAGGGACTAATGATCTGATACCTTATGTGTGCAATACATCAAGATGATTGTGGCACATGTGAGCCTTACTTAAGGTTAGAGTGATGCCATGATGTCTAAGCTGTTTACTACCATGCTATATGATGGTGCACAAAAGTGTTTCAATAATATGGCATCCCGTACCATAACCTCTTTCTCATAGTTTTTCAAGTTGTTCATCACCAATTATGCCTACAACAAGCACTTAAGAAAGGAGTCTCCCCACCTCTTCTCAGTCACCCAAGGAAGGGGTGAGTCTATTGAAGAGTATATTAGAAGGTTTAGTGAGTAAAAGCTACATATATTATATTTCCCTAACTCTATTACGATAGAGGTCTTCAGGCGGGCTTTGCTAAGGAATTCCAATTTGTTTGCATAGCTGAACGAGACAATCCCATAAAACTTGGAGGAAGCTTATGAAGAAGCAAGAAAATTTATCAATATGAAAAGAGAATTAGGTCTAGATTAGAGCAGAAAGGAAGTTGTTGAAGCTTTGCCATAAAAAGAGAAAAGAAAATAAGCCTAAACATAGAAAACTATTAAGACAAAAAGAATTAACAAAAACAAACAATTCACACCAATTCACAGGGAAATTGGCCAATGACCTGGGAACATGAGGCCTAGGTAGAAGTCACTATCTCCCTTCAACGGTCCACCCTTAATAATGAGTGTAGCTCAAGTGGTGTTGAGAATAAAAGAAGAGCAAAATGTCATATGGCCACCAAAAATGAAGGCTTCTTTTAGGGACACATCTAAGTGGTATTCCTTTTACAAGAATGTAGACGATAAGATGAGAGACTACAAGAATCTAAAAAAGTAAATAGGGGATCTGTTATCTAGAGGATATTTAAGGGACCTCGTAGGAGGAGAAAGGCAACAACCCAAATGTGAAAATTTGAGGCTACCTACTCCATCAAGTGGTGGGATAAATCCACATAATGAATCCAATGTAAGGACTATTCATACCATACATGGAGGGCCCAAGCTTAATGGAACCTTCAATAACTCGCATAAAAGGTATGCCAGAGACTTGCATAGTTCATCGCATGTTTATAATGGAAAAGGTAAGGTTCTTATTTGAAATTACCTTTACTAGGAGGGGTAATGCTTTTTTGACCCATGAAGACCCTTTGGTAATCACCCTAAGAATAGGATCCTATGATGTTTGTTGGATTATTATTGACACTGAGAGCTAAGTCAACCTTCTTTTTATATCGACAACAAGGGCCTTAGTTATAAAGGAATGCAACATCATAAGAAAATAGCTACCCCTAGTGGGATTAAATAGTAGCACTACCTATGCAATTGGAATAGTGGTGTTACCTATCATGGTGAAAGGATCTATAATGATTACCAATCTTGTGGTAATTGATATCCTAGCTCACTACAATACCATCCTAGGCAAGCCAAGGATACACAAGATGAAGTGGTTTCATCCACCTTCCACCAAGTCATCAAATACCTAACTGAGGGGGGCATAAAGGACATAAGAGGAGACTTGGAAAAGGCCAGAGGTTTTTATAATGCCACTATGAAAGAGGCCACTCCCAAGTAGTAACCATACCATGGGCCTTCTCAAAAAATATCATGAGGTAGATGTCTAGCAGAGTCTGTCAACTCAAGTGAGGTGTGAGATCTACCAATTAGAGACAAAGAGGAAGGCCATTCTCTAAAGCTAAGCATGAACTTGACAAAAGAGGTTAGGGAGAAACTATCTCAATTCCTAAAAGTGAAATCTAGCATCTTCATATGGAGGCCTGTAGACATGCTTGAGATTGACCGAGAGATCATAACCCATAGGTTGAATATCAATTTTCAACCACAAAAAGAGGAAATTCCTTAGAGAAATGAATGAGGTGATTAAAGGTTAGTTCACCATCCTTAAAGGAATGAAGAGTATTAGAAAGATGAACTACCCCAACTGGTTGTCAAATATAGTACTGGTGACAAAGGCTGGTGAATTACCTTACATGTGTGTGACCTTTACAAACTTAAATGATGCATGTCCAAAAGATTGTATCCCCTTTCTAAGTATTGATCAAATGGTTGATGTCGCTACCATTTTTAGCTTAATGAGTTTCCTAGATGCATATTTTTGTTACCATTAGAGTAGAATGCACTCAAAGGATAAGGAGAAAACATCTTTCATTACTAAGGAAGGGACCTTTTGTTATACCAAAATGTCATTAGGGTTAAAGAATGAGAGGGGCCACATATCAATGCCTTGTCAATAAGATATTTGTACACTAGTTGGGAAGAAATAAAAAGACATATGCATATGACACAATGGAAAAGTCAACACAATCAGTAAACCATATCAAAAACTTAGAGGAAATATTTTTGTAATCTGAAGGTATGATATAATATTTAACCCTAAACAATGGGTTTCTCATGTTATTTCTAGAAAAAATTTAGGGTATCTTATATCTTCCTAAGGAATTGAAGCCAACCCAGACAAGATACAAGCCCTAATCAACACGAAGCCTCCTACCAATCTAAAGAGGATTCAACAATTGAACGAAAGAATAGTGGCACTAAACATATTCATTTCCAAATGCAAAAACAAGTGTTTTCCATTCTTCAAAATGTTGAGTAAAACCATGTCAGGTTTAGGAACGAGGATTGTGACAAATCCTTTCAAGGAATTAAATAGTACTTGAGCAAGCCCTCAGTCCTAGTCAACCCTTTCCTAAGAGAAACACTTTATTTGTATTTGGTTGTTGCCCCAAGGACTTGTACTGTTGTACTCCTAGCTAAAAGAAACAAGGTCTAACACCCCATTTACTACAACAGCTAAATCATGATAGACACCCAAAGTAGATACCCAACAATCGACAAGTTGGCCTTGGCCTTGAAATTGATGGCACAAAAGCTCAAACATTATTTTTTCTCGCACACAATGGTAGTACTTACCTCGCAGCTACTTAAAAATGTATTGATGTGGCTAGAAGTCATAGAGAGACTGGAAAAAATTTCCATAGAGTTGGAAGAGTATAATATCAAGAATATGTCTAGAACCTACATTAAGGGACAAATGGTGGTAGAGTTTGTTGCTATGTTTAATGAATCACAAGAGGATACAAGTGATCGGGTAAAAGAAAAATTATGTGGTGTGGATCAAAGGTAAAGGCCATCCTAGTAGGTATTCATTGAGGGCACACACAACTTCAATGGCACAGGGCTAGGGGTGGTTATAATTGATCATGAGGAAAAATGTTTCAAGTATGTTGTCATTATGGATTTCCAAGCAACTAATAACATCCTAGAGTATAAGGTAGCTATATTTGAAGCCATGACGACAAAGATGCTTAGAGCGAATAGCATCACCTTGCATAGTGACTCACGATTGGTGGTCAACTAGTACTTGGGCATGTTTGAGGCTAAAGACAACAAGATGAGAAGATATCTGAAAAGACTAAGAAAAGAGTGCTCAAAATTTTCAAACTTTGATATCAATCAAATATCTAGGAATGAGAATAGTCATGTTGATTCTTTGGCCACACAAGTCTCTATGCATGAGGCCAATCATACTCGAGTGGTGTCAGTAACAATCCTTACAGAGGCCAGTTTGAAGAAGGTTGAAAAAATGGTTGGGAGCGTGGATGCTTCCATAAGCCTATGGTTCACACCAATCTTTGACCTCCTGAAAATGGAGACCTACCCTAAGACTAGAAGCTCACTATGGAAATCAATGCCAAAGAAAGTTGATATATGATAGAAAATAATAATTTGAACAAAAAGACTACACTTGGACTTATGGCGCTTGTGCGTGGCTAGAGAGAGGTCCAAAAGAATTATGTTTGAAGCCCATAAGGGATATTGTAGTTATCATTAAGGTGGAAGAAGGCTTTCCTAGTAAATTGTGAGGAAGGAATACTACTGGCCCGCTATGCTAGAAGAGTGCACAAGGTATACCTAAGTGTGTGATAAGGGTCAAAGATTCACCTAGGAGTTTTTATTTTATGCTTTGTTGATCCTAAGCGAGCATGTTAGTTTGATTAGCTTAATTGTTTATTTTCAAAATTTGAATTTAGTTGTTTGTTCTTAAATTGTTTTTTAGTTTATTTAAAATTTATTATTTAATAAAAAATCAAAAAATAACAAAAAAAATAAAGGGAGTAAAATTATTCTAACAATGAGATAAACTTCAAATATAATTTTGGATCACAAAAATATTATAATTTTTTTGGTTGATTTTTCATTGTTTAATTGAGTATTTTGTTCTGTGCATTTATATTTTTCCTTACAATTGGTGATCGATGTTAATATAAACCCCATCACACACTTATTAGACACATAAGTATATTATGTTAAAGTTTATAATTAATTATGTGAGATTTTAGGGTTTGAAATAACCTTGATTATAAAAATTATGGTTAAACTCTATCTTTCACTATATAAAATCATGCTATAGAAAGACACCTAGTTTTAAGATGACTACTTACTATGATGTGTGAAAGCTATCATAATGAGCAGAGAAAGCTACCTCACAGCTAGTGTGAAAGTTATCATACTAGGTTTTTGTCTTGTGCATAATTCATTTAAAAGAAATGAAAGAAAGACAAAAATATATGAAAAAGTAATTACTTATACAAAAAGAAAGAGTCACAGATGATTATGCTAAAAGAAAAATAAATAACCATTTCCTCATATAAATAATGAGAGGGAATTCAAAAAAAATATTAATTAATTAAGTTCTTTATTGGTAAGAAAATTTTATTTGGTGTAAGTTTGAATTCAACTGCATTTCTTTCATGATAAGTGATACTCTCTTCTTTTAAATCTCTCATAACTAATCATAAATGGACCGATTGATATACTATTGTTGTTCTATTATTTGTAATACTTTGATCAATTGGCATTATGTCACCATATGTCTTGAAGAATGTATGTGTGCTTTTTTAGAATACTTATCCATATTGTGAATAATTTAATTTTGTTAAAGAAAATTTTTTATCACAAAATTAATTATTTGAGTGAAGTTCATGTTTTAATAAATCTGCTATCTTGATTTTTTTAAATAGGCACTTTTATCAAATCTTTGCTTTTTTTTAGTGTTTATGTGAAAATTTTGAGTAGATATAAGACTTAGGTAGAGTTTCACAATTTTCATAAATTATGATTGTCTATTGATCAACATTATTATCAATCGATCGAAATATGAATGTCTATGGATTGATATTAATCTCAATCAATTGAACGGGTTCTGGTTATATACCCCTACTTTTTCCCCTCACCCCCACGAACCAAAACTCCCCTCTCATGCGCCCTTCGTTTTTCACTCAAAAACATATCAAACTCACTAATTTTTGTTGCTATTTCACCTAGGATTGATTGCTATTTACTTTTCTAGCATCAATCTCTACTAACACATCACATTTAAGCATAAATTGCTACAACCCTTTTTCCCATTTTTTCTCATTTTCTCATCATACAAACCCACTTTTCTAACTTTGATTATGCAATTTTTTTCCCAACAATATTTCATTGACCTTGATTTCGGAACATTTTGGGTATTTTTCAATTGAAGGGGTATTTTTTCTTTACAAGTTTGTACTCGATTTTTCAAATGGATGCTAGACAATGTGAACTTCCTCCCAATGCTTCAACTCCATATTCATCTCATTGGTGGGACAAAAAATTTGAATTAAGGTATCTGTCTACTATCAAAACGTCCAATTTTGATTAAGTGTGGAATTACTTAGACTAAATTTCATGAAATTGGAATCACACGAGCCATTAGGGCTCTTAATTGGCCATCATTGTTCACACTTTCTAAATTATATTACCCTACCCTAGTTTTTGAACTTTATGCTAACATTCACCCAAAAATTCTTCACTCTAGGCTAATGAGTTACAAGGTATTTGTTCAAAATAAAACAATTAACATCTACACCAAGAGAATCAACTCATTTTTGTCTATCACGAACACCAGGAATACCTATTTTCACTTGAAATGGTATAGCATTTCCAATGAGGATTTATTGACCAAACTTTCTAGTTCACCCAATATCTAACGTAATGCTAAACAAATATACATTTCGACTAAATTCACTCATTTCTACTAGGTATTAATTAAAATCGTCTATGTAAATTTGCTAGTATCCAAGCACTCTTCTAAGATTGGCTATCTACATGGCAAGATTTTATATTTTATTGGAAATGGAATAGTTCAATATGGGTATAGTCATTCAGGACGAAATAATAAACCAATTTCATATTATTAACCCAAGGATTAGCCTTCCTTATGATTTTCTCATCACTAAAGTAATTATTGCTATGAGTGTGCCACTAATAAGAGATTCATATTCGGTTTGACTGATGATTGATAATGGAAATTCAACCATTTCAAGACCATTTGTCTAGACATCAAAGAGACAAAGACTACTGATGTTAGCATCAATAGAGGAGAAACTGTCGATGTTGGAACAAGTGATGGATGAGCTACTGATGATATTTTTGGAGATGAGGATACAAACAATATACCTACTTATGAACCTTCTCGTCAGAACTTATTTACTTATTTGAAAATGAAATGTTTATGAGAATGGGAACATTGGAACAACAAATGAATACTATGAATGAACGACAAGAAGAAATATATTTCACGATCAAAGACATCTACTCACAATATGGGTTTCAAGGTCCAGGATAATGATTTATTTTTATCTTATTTTTCTATTTTGTTCTGTTAATTATTTTGTTTGAAAGTCATTTTGTTTTTAACTTTTCATTTTTTCAAGTGTACTTGATATTTGTTTGTGCTATAAATAAATCATATTAATCAATACATTACATTTGTTTCATTTGATAATTTGTGTTTCATCTATATGTTGCTTATTTTCTAGAATTTACTCTTCGATTTCACATTCATCTTAAATGAAAATGCAACATTTTTTTGGTGGTTTATTTGTATGATAAAAAAAGGAAGAAAAAATAGAACTTTAAGAGAAAAAAATAGAAATATTATCATGTAAAATCTACAAAAATTAGAGAATTAGCTTGAAAATCCTTTTTAGAAATATTACACATAAAAGGAGTTGTGCTTTTAATTTCTATCTGTTAACTACTCACTCTTATGAATAATCTTCGCTTTTCTATTGTTATATATACTGAATTAATGAATAATGAGTATTTTAAGATAAGTTGTTTAGTTTTTCATGTTTTTGTTTTTCAGTGTACGCATGAGTTATCGAAATTCAAGTAAAGATGGTTTCAGTAGATCATAGGATAATTCCATTATGTAAAATTTATTTTTTCCTATGAGCGTTATGTAGTAAGAAAGAGGTTTTGTCACACAAATATTCCAAAGGGGGAGAATGTATAATTTATGAGTGTTAGCTATATTCGTGAACAAAATATCCAATGTAATTTTAGTTTTTACATGTATCTTTCAAGAATATTTTTAAGCCAAAGAAACTATCGAGCTCCAACGATCATATCTTAGGTATATTTATGTTCTTATGCACATCATATTTCATATAAGACACATAGGAACATTTTGAATTCAGGCAACTCACTTGATTGAGACATGTCTAGAACGATCGAGGTTAGTAGATCGATCAAGAATTGATCTACTCAAATTAAAATGTCTTATAATTAATTTTTCATTTGAGTAAATTGATCGAGCTATTAATGGCCAATCAATCAAGTACTAGGTCCACTGAAAAATGACTACATCTATCTACATGTCTCAAGATTTATTTATTTAATACCCTAGATTGATCGAAGATTGATTAGATCAATTAAACCTTTTGCGTTGATCGATCAAGCGGCCAATTTTTTAACTTTAACCTAATTGTTTACTTGAGCTATACATTCCAATTACCATTTCTCCCCTAATTTATATTGCTCCATGAATTGTTTTACGGGTATAAATGTAATTGAACTTTAACCTAGCATTAGGGCTTCCATCTTTCATGTATAAAGAACTCAATGCTCCATATTTTAATTACCTACGTAAGAGCATTATTTTCTTCGTCTTAAGCTCTCTCTCTCAAATTGTTTTACAAAAACAAGATCATATTTATTTAGGCTTCTTTATTTAATTATTCTATCAAACATTGGTGGTTATGTTTGATTGATTAATAAGCCTAACTAGTTTATGATATTTTGATAAAATGTTCATATAACATCTTCTTTATTTCGTTCTTGAATTATTAGATCAAATAATTATGTGTGTAATATAATAATTATTTGGTTTGATTATTTTTCTTTAAGGAAGCTATATTTCTTGAACTTGTACTTAATCTGCTTGTTCTAGGGTTGCTAATTGATTTTGATTTAATTGATATTTCATTAAATCATCTAGCTAGGGTTTTTCATTATTGAATCTACTCTAAGACACATATTACACTTGTGTTATTGTGTTAACTTTCAAGTGCCAGCTAAACAGGTTCGATAACTCATGTGACTTTAGTTTTATCAAAATGCTAGTCTGGATCCAAACACCTTACTTGTGGAGACTGTGAAAGAAAGTAGAGGCTTGTAATCATACATTATTTTCATAGTGGATAGTTAGGTGGTTCGGTGGACTAGTAGTTTTTCTCTTAAGTCATTATTGTGACCTAGGTTGTTTTCCCCTAAAAATCTCGTGGTATTTTATTTTTTCTCATTATTTTATTTATACGTGATTGCATGTCTGATTATCTATGAAAATTTTAATTTATCATATTTTTGCTAATTATTTATTCATCCCCTCTAGTTAATTAGATCCATAGGTAAATAAACTTTCAGTTCATCTCATTGAACTATTTTTCTCTCGTTCATACTACCACTATTGCATTTCTAACAACATCACACAATAGTAATATATTTGGAACAACTCAGATAATTAAGTGATAAATTTAAAACAATACAAACAATTAAGTTGAAAATTTGGAACAAATCAAATAGTTAAGTGATATATTTGGAACAAAAACATCACCTAACTATTTGATTTTTCGATGTGTGACACCATTAGACAGGGATTAATAAAATGATATAGATGGAACAAATGTAATAGTTGAGTGATATAAACTAGACAAAAAATAGTTCAATGTACAAACAAAATAAATGCAATAATTCAATAAAATTATGGTAGGTTTACTCAACTCTAAATGACTTGCCAATAATTCAAAAAACTAATTACATGTTTCTTTGCTTTCTACCTTTTACCAATGCATATGCAAGGAGATAGATTCCATTAAAACCCCTTCTTTTACAGCACCGAAGCAAACATTAATACATACCCACATTTCCTTCTCATTGTCCAACTCCGTAGTACATACTTCAATTGTGGTGTTGGGGTTGGTTCTTTTTAGTTCAGAAACATAACTTTTCCTCTTCATGTGATCCATGCTTCATCTTAGCTTTCTTCTTTGCTCTCCTCACTTGGTGTATAACTAATTATATTCACATGAACTTGTTTTCTTACTTTGTCGCTACCTTTCAACCTTGAATCGTCTTTGAAGATTGCTAAGCTACAAATGCATGTGCTTGTTACAAGCTTATCCTTATAGTTCCTTTTGCAATAATGTTGTTTTTTTTTTATATATGACACTTCATTATTTGAAAATTGTTGTCTACATGACATCTTCTAGCACACATCTCCACAATGCAATTGCCATCATATCATTTTATACTGAACCTATCCAAATCATTTTTAATTCTCTTCATCTTTCTCCCTTGTTTTATCCCTTACAACTTAGCAGCTTTCTTCAAATAAAATTAGACGAGAGAAACTACAAAAGTAGAGACTCTAAGAAAAGAGATAGACTGAGAACAAAAAAACTGAGAGGAAAGAGATAAATTTATATTTTTTGAAAGAGATTTTGTTTTTAGTTTTTTAATTTTATTTTCAAGAGAAATTTAATTTTATCTTAAAAAATTCAACATTTTAAAAAATAATATGACTTAATTGACCATATATATCTAAAACTTAATAGAATAAATGTAACTAAATCAAAAGAAATACAACTAAAACATCATTATTGAAGAGTTATAGAAAAATATAGACCTCAATCCTTAATTTGTTTATCATTTTCCAATACAAATAGTGCACACTCATATTAAACTAGAGGGGTAATCGTTCTAAGAACAGTGAAAACAACACGGTAATTATAGCTTAGTCATTCTATGCAAGCACAAGTCAAACTACATGTAAATGTATTAAAATATCACTGCCAGTTTACTTCACAAAAAAAAAATTATATAATAATAAAAACAACATTCATGCATCTTTGTGTATTTATATCACCTCTAACCCGATGTTTCAATTAAGATATATATCCTCAACCTTTTTAAAAATGGGTTATATAACATTCTTAACTTTTAATAAATCATCAAAAATGTTCCTTGTTATAAAGAATGTTAATAAATTTGTTACTTGTAAATTATTTTAAAAGAATTTCTTGGGATTTTATCACCCCTAAAAGGTTTCATTTTTAATTTAAGACCGCAAATTTTTTTTTTTTTTTAATTTAAGACAACAAGTTATCAACCCATATTAATCTATTTTAGCCTATTTTTTACCCATTGTATACCTATATAATATTATTATATATGTATATAATGGAACTAACCGTATAAAATAATAATAATAATAATAATAATAATAATAATAGGATAATAATTTAAAATGAGTCATATATAAATTGAGAAAAATATATTTTGAAGTCTTAAAATAAAAATAACATCCTCCAGTAATCCTATACAGATAAAATCCCAGTCAGTCACCTTCATCATCTCTCCAAAAAGCTCACTTTAAGAATCTACTAAATGCAAAATTACAAACGAGCAGGAACAAAATTGTAAGGCTTCTTAATTAACTAAATCTCATAGTAGTTGTTGAAAAAAGAAAAAAAATTTAGAAAAAAAAAAAAAATTGAAGTCCTCTACTATAAGTTGGTAGAAAAACAAGCGGGCTAATTTTCTTCTTATAAATTAATTAGTCACTTTTAGACATTTAATAACATAAAAAAGGCGATTTAAGTGTATTAAAATATGACTTATATGTACCATTTATTATTAAATATTAAGGTAACTCTACTTTAACAAATTTAAATAAGTTAACTAATATATTAAATTTATTTATTAAAAAAAAAAGTAATCAAAGTTTAGAATAAAATCTATGTAATTTTCTACCGAAATAACCAATTTAGAATAAAAGTTGGAAAATCTACCATAGTTTAGAATAAAATCTATGTAATTTTCTACCGAAATAATCAAAATACCAATCTCAAAAGCTAACTATGGCTTTAGAATAATCATAACCATATCTGAACTTTCTTCTAATTTTTGAGTGCCTATAAATAGTTTATATATTTTCCTTCAAAATTAAAGGATGAAAAGACAAAATATATTTTTTATTTTAAATAAAGAAAACTGGAGCTTGAAAATAGAAAAGAAATAGTATTAATCATCCTTCTCCATTACCAAATTAGTCACATCCATAAATTAGAAAAAAAAAATGAATAATCAAAGTTAAGGAAGAGTAATTACTTTAGCGAAAACACAATATAAATTCTCAAGACATCCCGATTTCTACTACCAAACGTCCTAACATCCTGTTAATTAAGTTTAAATTTACATGTCATTTAAAAAATGAAATAACAAAACTACCCCTCTCTTATTACACTACCAAAGCCAGATATCCACTCCCTTCCTCATTCGTCAGTTACAGCCACCCACCGTGCACCTGCCACCAAGAAAGCCACATTTTTAAACTAGGTAACCACCATTTTAGGTAGGTATTGGTTGAATCATTTGCTCATTCTGGTTTAATGTTTAGAGCTAAGTGATTTAATGAAGTTTTATGATGTTATGAAATTTTAATGTTGGTGAGATATATATTGTTAATATGGATTAAGGTTATAGAATAGATAGTATAGATTTAGGAGTTTTTTTACTATAAAAATTGCAAGGGAGAAGATGATGAGATTATTTAAGTTTGATAAATTGGGATGTTTGCTTACGAGTATCGAACATATTTGAATGGTTCGGGTGGTCCTACCGATCGTCTTTTTTGTTGGTTTTGAGGGTGGGTACTGAACATCCCAGTTATGTTTGGTAAAGGATACCAAACATATTTGGATGGTTCGAGTGATCCTACCAAACGTCCCTTTTTTTGGTTTTGAGGGTGGATATCGAACATAATTATTAGGTTCAGTTATGGGTATCGAACCTAACTGGTTTGTTTGATAACCCCTACTGAATCTCACTAAGAATATTTTTTTAATCAATTGATAAATACAGTCAAGAGATAAATTATAATCATTTTGATTCGTACACTATGATTCAACAACAACTAGCTTTACTATTGAATTATAGTGTACAATTCAAATTAAGGCATTCAACAATGTTTTTTTTTAACCATGCATATATGTTTATTGTTATTTTAGATATACAGTTTGAAATATCTATTTAATTGAATTGTTCTTACATTAGGTATGAATAAACAACCACAAACAGCTTCTTATAGAAAAAGAAACGAAGAAATATATCAAGCTAAATGACTCATTTATAGGAGAAGAAAACCAAGACAAAGAGTGGAGCCTTCAAGTGGGTCTATAGAAATGTTACGTGCTCATTCTGATATTAATGTAGAGATGAAACATAAAGATGAGATTCGACCTCATGAAGAAGTGATACGACTTGATACTGGTGTAGATGCAAGAACAAGAAAGTTGTCCTCATTTTCTGTTGTTCTACCAAATTTATTGGTGCTAAAGAGTTTTGAAACTCACATAGTAAAAAAGATATGGTTAAAGGATGTAAGTATGATTAAAATTTCAACATTAACTGTCAATTATTTAAACTATGTTCTTAGATTTTTTTCAAAATAAGTTTTATTAAACTTCGTGAAACAAATCCTCTTGACTCCTTAAATAGAAACATTGGCTTAAAATGAAGTTGAATTCTAATCAAGCTCGTATCAAATGAAGCTTTAATCTGTGTATATTGGAACTCTAAGAATTTTATCCCAATTTGACATAAATTACCTTATGATGTCTTCAATTCTCGTTTCAATGCTGCATGTAAATCTCTCTAAACTTAAACATACTTTTCTTTGTATGGATTGATCCATACATTATTTACATAATCAATTACTTCTTGACATTCAACGAAGTTGTTGTCAAGATAATCTATGTTCAAATTATATTCATTAGTGGACTTGAAAAATACAACAGTATGCCACACACGGTTGAAAGCTTCCTATCTTTCCTTATCTTTGAATAATTTCTTTGTATTTATTAATACATTTTTAGAAATATATCATCTACAAATATGGTAAGCAAATGTTAAAAATACTTCTATAATTACATTCATAAGAGCTTCTCTCTATCGGTTATAATGACAATGGGCATAACATTTTCATTCATCAAAGATTTCAATTTCTCTGATACCCAATGATAGTTATCCTTCTTTTCAAATTGTAGATATGTACATGTGATGAAAAATGTCATGTTTGTAGATGTAACCTCAATAATCTCAAGAAGCATTAATTTGTACTTGTTAGCCATACAGGTGCAATCCATGATAATCGCATGAGGAAAAGCTCTTACCAAATCACCGGATACTGGATGAGCAAAAAATAGGTTTGTAATAACCTCATCAATATCATTGCTCATATACCAATCTATATAATTGTGAAAAACCAACAAATACATCAATTGTTGGAAAATTGACATTCCATTTTGTTTTATGAGTCTATTATTTTGATAAGCATTGTAACTCGTATAACTTTGATATTTTGCAAAGTCGGTCTATTTGCAACGTATAAGAGGAAACGTTTGTAATTACAAAATTTCTCAATAAATTGACCATTCATCTAACTTTGTTTAGTGTTAAGGATAATTTTGACATTTTGAAAACGTTGGTTCTATTTGTAAAGAAATATAAAACTTCAAGTATTAAGTAAAAAGTTCTTGTTAATCTTGATATTACCTATATATAAATAAGTAATTTAATTACATAATTTTGAGAATTTATTTTTATAGAACGATAAATATTCAATTTTAATATTTTTGATAAATGGTGTGTTTATTTTAATAATTATCCATAGTATATTTATCCCATAAATTAGAAATAAATAAAACTTACCTGAGGTACCTTCCATCCATTTTAAACTGAAATGCACCAAAAAAGAGCTCCACTCACTTTTTTACTTTACAATGTATTAACAGTTATTAGTAGTGATTTACTGTTACCAAAACATAATTACTATTAAACAACTTTTTTTTCTTTCTAATTTCATCTTACACAAAAGAAACCAGTAGGTCTTTTCTCCTTCCAAAAACTTCTCTTTCCATATTCTTTCCTAGCTAAAAATGGAAATAATCTCTTCCTAATGCTTCATCATTTTTGCCTTTCTCTTCTCAACCTAAGCATACTTACTAAGCTTGAAATATTATGAGCCACATTGTTCCACGATATGTGTTATTTTCTTTAATTTCCTATCTTTATGTTTCGTATATTTGATAGTTTTAATTTTGGACGGTTTCTAAAACAAGTATATTGGGTGATGGTGAAAAATAATTTTATCCGCTCCAAAATTATTTTATTATAAATCGATTTTTCTTATTTGACTCTTTGAGTTTTCTTAACATTTAACATGTATGATTCTTTTTATTATAATATAGTATGTCTTTAATTCAATTTAACTATTAATGACGTGAGATCTCAAGTTTTGAATTAGCATAAGTAATTAAACAAAAATAAAATAAAATCTAGATTTAAATTCAAAAACAAAACAAACCAAAACATTAATAAAAAATTGCCTAAAATCATCCTAAAATTCATATATAGAAGAAAGAAAAATCATAAAGGATTAAATGTATAATGCAAAGATAATTTGTATTTATTAAGAAAATTAATTGAAAAATCGATAAGAAGAGAGTTATAAGAGAATCATCCGGTAAGTAGCAAAATAAAAATGGTCATTTTTTTTCTTTTCAAAAGTTGAAATTATCGCGATATAAAAATTACGATTTCTATTGTTCGAGTGTGAGAAAAATAACATAAGAAGAGGAAATCTTCTATGATATTTCTTCTTATTGTACACATAATAGTAAAAATGAATTTATATAATTCCAACTAATGCACAATGGTAATATGCTTAAAAAAATTCATCATTATGTTAACATCATTATGTCGATATCATTATGTCAAAACATCATTATGTCAAAACATCATTATGTCACGTAAATGATTATGTTTACCACTATGCAACATAATAATTTGCATGGTCCTCACATAATAATTCTTCATCCCCTCCTCAAGTTGGAGTTTGATAGCTATCATACAAACCCAACTTGAACATCGACGTGCTAAATTGAGGAACTGATAAGGATTTAGTGAACATATCTGCTATTTGTTCTTGTGAGGGCACATGCAGTAGTTTAATGAAACCTTCTTTGAAATGATTTCTAACCAAGTGACTATCAATATCCAGATGCTTTGTTCTTTCATGGAACACTAAATTTTCTGTGATGTAAATGACAACTTTGTTGTCGCACCAGAGTGGGATAAGAGTATTGAATTCAATCTTGAAGTCTTTCAAAATATATGAAATTCATTGTACCTCACAAACTGTTACAGCTAGGCTACGATATTCTACTTCAGTAGAAGATCGAGAAACAGTAGTGTGCTTCTTAGTTTTCCAAGAAATGAGAGTTGGACCTATGAAGATGCAAAAACTTGATTAATTTTAGCCTTGTTGTATCCTTTAGGTGGTAACATATAGACATCAAGAAGCCATATAGGAAAGCATTATTTATATCCAATTGTTGAATTGGCCACCCTTTAGAAGTTACAACAGCAAGTAGAATTCAAATCGTAACAATTTTGGCTACAGGAGAAAAACTTTCAAAATAATATATTCCTTCAATTTGATTAAACCCATTTTAAACCAATCTTTACTTATGCATATCCATATTTTCATCATGTTTTAGCTTCATTTTATAAACCCATTTTGATCCTATTGCTTTCTTACCTTCTGGAAAGTATGTTAACTCCCATGTATTGTTCTTTTCAAAAGCATTCAGCTCTTGATTCATGGCTTCTATCCATTTTGCACTAGTACTATCTTGTTTGTTAGAACTTGGTTCTTGAACATTAGACATATTTTCCAAAAAGGACATGTAAGCATCAGAAAATATAGGAGATTTTGTAAAAAGGAAGGTTTGTGGAATATATGTTTTGAGATCTTGTGACTAACAAGAGATTCTATCTGAAGACTTGATAACTAAATTAAGCACATAATTTTGCTTCCATGTTGACTTACTTCTAATTCTAGTATTGTGGTTTTGAACTTCATTGGTTATTTGGGTTTTATCTGAATATTATTCTATGAAATTAGACAAATCATGATTATCATTAGGAGTAGATGAATCATCTAAAATATTTTGATCAGTTATGGGTATAAAAGGCGATTGGTTTGTGTTTAGGATGATTGGTTCAGTGTCATTTTCATCTATAAGAAGAGATAATACATCTTGTTCTATGTTTTTGATAATGTCATTTTCAATTTTATAAGGAAAATTTTGTTCATAAAATTTTATATCTCTTGAAACAAATAATTTATGTTTTTCCAAATCATAAACTCTAAAGGCTTTTTGAGCTGAGACCTATCCAAGAAATATACATTTGAAAGCTCTTTCGGTAAATTTTTCTTTATTTGGTAAACATTTGTCACATAGCATAAGCATCGAAAGACTCTAAGGTTTGAATAATCTGGTAGTTTTGAGAGAAGTATTTCTATGGAGGTTTTTCCAATTTAAAATTGATGATGAAAGTCTATTTATGATGTAAGTAGCCATAAGTATTGAAGAATCCCAAAATTTCTTTGGTAAACGTGCTTGAAATATGAGAGTTCTGGCCATTTGCAAGAGATGTTTGTGTTTCCTTTCTACTAACCCATTTGTTGAGGAGTATAAGGACATGATTTTTGATGAATTATTTCATTACTAAAAAGAAATTATTGAAATTCTGAATTTGTGAATTATGTAACATTGTCACTCCTTATGACTTTAATCTATTTCTCATACTGTGTATGAATCATGTTGACGAATTTGGTAAAAAGGGTATTGGTCTGGCTTTTGTGGATCATGAGGTAAGTCTATGTGACCCTTATGTGGTCATTAACAATAGTTAGAACATATCTAACTCCCTCAATAGAGACTTGACCATAAGAACCCCATAAGTCTAAGTGAATCAGTTCAAAAGGTTGTGATGCTCTAGTGTGACTAATGGGAAAAGCTAATCTTTTCTATTTGGACTTGTGACAAACTTCACATTGATAAAAAAAAATTAAATCTTGTTCCTAAAAAAAACATTGTGTTTTAAAACATCTATAGGACAATGTCCCAATCTACTATGCCACAATTAAGTTTTAACAAATATTTTCTTTTCATTGATATAAACTTCATCACTACAATTCAATCCATAAGGATTTGACTTTAAAAACTCAACATTTTTAATAAAGCTATTACAATTGAAATCTTGAAAACTAGTAATATCTAAAACATAGAGGCTTCCTAGAGCTTTTCCTACTGCCAGAATCTCTTTAGTCTACAGATTCTACATAATACAAGTAGTTGGTGTAAAATGAAATTTCATTTGGGCAAGGTGAGTATGTTTTTGAACAGATATAAGATTAAATTTAAAACTTGGAATGTATAAGACATTTTTCAACCAAATTTTATTAGGAACATTAATGTCTCTTATACTATGAACATATTTCACAAATCCATCTGCTAAATAATCTGGTAAAGGTCTTTTAGGCTTTCTTAGATTGCTACAAAAATTTCAAACACCTAACATATGATTGGTGGCCCCTGAGTCCACTATCCAATTACCATTTTTCAACAACTCAATAGTACTAGTAGTAAAACTTAAAGTACATTGAAGAGAGAAAGTGTTACCTACAAAATTGTTGAAACTAGCAAAGTTCGCATAGTTACTATCCACAATCATCTTGCCTTTGATCAACTTCATCAACTCTTGCTGAACCAGATTAGCTAAATCACCTTGTTTCTCTGCTATGGCTTCATTCTTATATTTCTTCTGTTGACCCTTTAATTCTTTATACCAATACGAAACTCTATGAATTTTAAAACAAGTATCTTTTTCATGCCTTTTTCATTTTGCAATATTCACAAACCTTATTATCCTTTTCTTTCTTCTTAGTAGTAGCTCCTTTCATAGTTCTTTCTTAAATTGATTCATTCCCACTTGAGTTTTGGCTAGTAATCCATTAGCTTCAATGTTTTCATTAAAATTAACATGAATCTCTTTCTTTTTTTCAACACTAAGAAGCATTGAATAAGCACAATTCACAGTTGGCAATGGATCCATTACCAAAATTTGATTTCTAGTAGGGTCGTAGCATTCATTTAATTCCATAAGGAATTGCATCAATCTATTCATAGAGTATAAATCTAAAATTATCTTTGCAGCTCCACATGTATAGGGAGGTAAAGACATAAGGTAAGAAAATTCATCCCATAAGCGTTCAGTTTGCCATAATATTTTGCAATAGAATCATTACCTTGAGATATTGAAGCAATATCTCTCTGAATCTGATAAAGCAAGGGCCCATTACTCTCACTATATCTTTTAGCTATCTTATCCCACAACTCTTTGGCTAAAGTTGTATAAATAAAACTATCAACAAGGCCCTTAGATATGGAATTAAGTATCCAAGAAGTTACCATGTAGTTAGCTTTTGTCCAGAGTTCATACTCTGTATTTTCTTCATTTGGCATAGGAAGCCTACCATCAACGAAACCCAGTTTCAGCTTGGCTTCAAGAGCAATCTTCATAAATCTGCTCCAAGTGAGGTAATTACCTTCAGCCAGAGGTGTTACAAGCACCATTCTAGGATGATCTGAATTTTGCAGAAAATAAGGATCTCCATTAGGATTATAAAATTCTTTACTTGATCCATCAACTTTGCTTGTTTCTTCAATTTGAGTTGTAGTATCCCCTATTCTTAGTAACAATAATCAACTCTAAGTTTCTTTTTAAAATTCATTTTTTCCTTTGGATCTGAAAATTAATATTAGAAAGAAAATAAACACGAACTCACACGAAAAAGTAAGGGAAAAGGCACAAAGGAAAGACCCATGATTCAAGCATTTAAGGTGAACCCATCTAATTGGTCTTCTAATCTGGCATAAGGAATAATCCAGCTAAAGCACCTCTTGGTGGCGAAAACCCTAAGACCTTTTGCAAATTGGTTTGAATACTGATGGAGCAAAGAAAGTACAAGAAATCCATCGAACAATCAGTGGGATCATTACCTTGAAGCCCACAATGGCTCATCTTCATCAATAGAAATTTGTTCAAGATTCAGTTAGAGGAGCGCCACCGGAGAATCTAAGAGGCTCATATGGCCGCCTCTATCTCTCCAGATTCTACCACCGGCGAATCCAAATGACATTCTAACGATGACGAAGACGATAGCGATACAAAAGTTTCAATGGTTTAGAATGATGGTGGTGGTGAGTAGAAAAAATATGAAGCCTAAGAAACCAAAGAAATTGAAGGTGACGGTAGCTGAGGCTACTTGGAAGGTGATGGTAGCTCAAGTTGAGGTTCTGATTCTGAATTTTCGGACGAAGAATTATACCTTACCTGTGTTTATAGATAAAATGGATAGCCTAAAGGTTCTAGTGATCACAAATTATGGTATTTTTCCCTCTGAGCTAAGAAATTTACATATGCTTAGTTCTCTAACTGATCTAAAACTGATCAGATTAGAGCGTATTTCAATTCTTGTTCTAATACCATGAGCAAAATAATGTAAGAAGAGAATTTTCTATGATATTTCTTCTTATTTTATAGATAATGGTACAAATGAATTTATATAATTCCAACTAATGCACAATGATAATATACTTACAATTTGTCATCATTATGTCAACATCATTATACCAAAACATCATTATGTATTGTAATAAATGATCATATTTACTACTAGGTAACATAATAATTCAAGTGGTCCTCCTATAATAACTCTTCATTGCTAACAAGTTCTCTTTGTTTTTCATTTTTTGATTCTTTTTCTTTTTTTTCAAATTTTTTATTTGTTTCTTTGCTTTTATCTTTATTGTTTTTCATTTGAATTTATCACTCAACTTGAATTTCAAAAGCTGGTAAGAAATTATTCTTATTTTTATTTATTATTTTTAGAAAAATAATTCTCATTGATATAAAATAAAAATATATTCATAACATTTAAATTAAAAATAAAATACATCATATTATCAAAATTATGATAAGAACCGTAATAATATATTCGTAGTCATTTTAATAAATTTTTTTAGTCACCATCTAAACTTAACTATTCCGATTAAAATATGATAAATATTTAATAAAATTTGATATTTGATAGTTTAAGTTCTCTAATTTTTGAACTGTAATAAAATTCCATATAATAATACTATATTTAGATTTAGATCTAAATAAAAACTTGATAAAATATAACAAATATACTTAATGTTATCATAAATAAGATTTAAGTTAAGAAATTATCACATTAGATTTAAAATTTTGTGGATAAATAACAATTCATCTATGAAAAGATAAAATTTCTACGTTAAAGTAACTTTATTTCCCATAGAAACAAGAAGTAACAAAAGAAGAAAAAGAAGAATAAAAACGTCAAGGGTTTCGCAAGACATAAAATAATGAGAAAAGATGAGTCGGGAATGATTCTTATTAACTTCCAAAAGAGTTGCTAGAGTTGGCATTAGCTAATAAATATAATTTTGACTATTTATTAGATAAAAATTCTCCAACCCACTGCCTAAAATTGTTATAGATTAAGTTGTCCTTACCGAGTGGCCGAAATAAATCTATAATTGTAAGGAAAGTATCAAACTTTTTTTCCCTTCCTCTATCTTTCATATTTTTCTTTCTAACTTCCTATTTTGTTTGCTTTTAAGTTTTATCTTATTACTCATCGTTATTAATGGGAAAAAAAACCCCAAAACCAAAAGACTCTAGAGTCACAAATGTTGGAGATTTTTACAAAGTTCCTCAATTTAAGGAGCAAAACATATAGTAAAATAATGAACTTAATTCAATGAGCAATTCAAAGAACCATTAATTTAATGAGTAATTAAAGGAGTGAATTTTCCTATAAATAAATGTGTAATTGTAATGAATTAATCAACCAAATGTTCATTCCAATTGAGAGAAAAGCTTTTGTGAGAGAAAATTGAGAGTAATTTTCTTGAGTGTAATTGGGTTTTGAGTTTTGAGTTGTGAGTTGTGAGTTGTAAGTATTGTAAACACCTTGTATAATTTCTCCCCTTTCAGTAAAAAGATCTACAGTAGGTCCGAAGACGTAAACAAGATTGGTCAAACTCCGTTATCAAATTTGTGTGTTATTTTGTCTATTTTACTTTCTCATAAATCTAGCTTATCAGGAATTTGCATAATTTCCCAACAACTGGTATCAGAACTTTTGTGGTGATATTTGTTTATTGACGAAGGTATTCTAATACACGATGGTTTGCAGAAATAGTTAGAAACAATACGGATGAAGTCAGAGACTATGAAGGAAGAAGATTGGAATCTTCTGGACAGACAAGCCCTCAGAGTTATTCGATTTCCGTTATCCGGTAATGTTGCTTTCAACATAGCAAAGGAAAAGACTACAACGAGTCTTATGGCAACTCTCTCTAATATGTGTGAGAAGTCATCAGCCTCAAAAAAAGTGCACTTGATGAGGTGTTTGTTCAATTTGCGGATGACGGAAGAGGCATCGGTAGCTCAACATCTCAATGAACTCAACACAGTCACAACCCAATTGAGTTTAGTGGAAATTGAATTCGATGAAGAAGTACGAGCATTGATACTTTTGTCTTCTTTACCATAAATTTGGAATGCTACTATCACGGTTATGAGTAGTTCATCAGGAAGAAATAAGTTGAAATTTGATGATGTTCATGATCTGGTTCTCAGTGAAGAGATATGACATAGAGAGTTAGGTGAATCGTCAAATTCTTCAGTTTTGCATACAGAGTCAAGAGGAAGAAATTCAACCAGAGGGAATGGACGTGGCAGAACAGACTACCAAGGTAGATCAAAGGACAGGAGGTTCAAATCCAGGAATCCTAATAATTCCCATAGCTCGAAGATTATCGAATGTTGGAATTGTGGGAGAACCGAGCACTACAAAAATTAGTGCAAGAGTGCACAGAAGGACAAACAAGTGAAGGCAGAGGCAAATGTTACTTCCACCTCAGGAGGAGATGATGCATTGATATGCTCTTTGGAGAGCAAGGAAGAATCTTGGGTGTTAGACTCTAGAGCATCGTTCCATGCTACTTCACAGAAATAATTCTTCGAGAAATGTCCCCGGAAACCTTGGAAAGGTATATCGTGGTGATGACCAACCATGTGATATTATTGGCAAAGGTGTAGTGAAGATTAAGTTGAACGGATCTATTTGGGAGCTGAAGGATGTCAGGTATATTCTCCACCTAAGAAGAAACTTAATCTCAGTAGGGCAATTGGCCAGTGAAGGCTACACTACGATCTTCTATAGTAATGATTGGAAGATTTCAAAGGGCGTAATGACAGTTACTCGAGGCAAGAAAAGTGGCACTCTTTACATAACAATAAGGGCACGTGTTCAATCGTAGTTGTAGTTAGCAATGAAACACCAAATCTGAGGCACCAAAGACTAGGCCACATGAGTGAGAAGGGGATGAAGATTATGCACTCAAAGGGAAAAATTTCAGGCCTACAGTCTGCAGAGATAGACATGTGCGAAGATTGCATACTTGGCAAGCAAAAGAGAGTCAGCTTTCAGACAAGTGGTAGAACCCTAAAGAGGGAAAGGCTAGAGCCTATCCACTCTGATGTTTAGGGACCAACAACCATCTCATCCATTGGTGGGAAACACTACTTCATGACTTTCATCGATGATCACTCCCAGAAGGTATGGGTTTACTTTCTAAAGCATAAGTCTGAAGTATTTGAGGCTTTTAGAAGATGGAAAGCTATGGTTGAAAATGAGATTGTTTTGAAGATCAAAAAGCTCATAATTGACAATGGTGGTGAATATGAAGACACCATATTCAAAAATTTTTGCTATGAGCACGGGATTATAATGGAAAGAACTGTGCCAAGCATGCCTCAACACAATGGTGTAGTTGAGCGTATGAATCGAATGTTGATAGAAAGAGCCAGAAGCATTCGTATAAAATCAAGTCTACCGAAGTAGTTCTGGGCAGAAGTAATCAACACAACAACTTATTTAATCAATCGAGGTCCATCTTTTCCATTGGAGCATAGAATACCAAAGGAGGTATGAAGCGGAAAATAGGTGAAACTATCACATCTAAAAGTTTTCGACTGTGTAGCATTTATGCATATCAGTGATCAAGGCGGGAATAAGCTTGATCCCAAATCCAAGAAATGCACATTCATCGGTTATGGTAAGGATGAGTTTGGTTACCACATTTGGGATGACAAAAATAAGAAATTGATTCGTAATAGAGATGTGATTTTCAATGAAAGTGTGATGTATAAGATCATGCATAAAATAGACGCCAATGACTCAGAGCAGAATGAGTCAGTATTTGTAGATGCAAATGATGTCCCACATAGTTCTACAATGGAACCAATTGTAACAAGTCCTCAGCTAGAGGAACTTGTTGGACAAAGCAATATGCAGCAGTCTAACACACCACAACCTCCTACTCCAGCTCCTATATTGAGAAGGTCTTCTCGACATCATGTGCCTAATAGGAGATACATGAAATCTCTCATATCCAACCAGACATGGGAACTAGCTGAGTTACCTATGGGAAAGAAGGCACTTCACAACAAATAGGTATACCAGGTGAAAGAAGAGCATAATGGTTCCAAGAGATACAAAGTTTGCCTAGTTGTCAAAGGGTTTCAACAGAAGGAAGGAGTTGACTACATTGACATTTTTGCTCCCGTTGTGAAGCTCAATGCTATCAAATCAGTGTTGAGTATTGTAGCCATTGAAGATCTTCATCTTGAATAGTTGGATGTGAAAAATGCATTCCTTCACAGATATTTAGATGAAGAGATATACATGTACTAGCCAAAAGGTTTCTCAAAAAGAGGGAAGAAGAACATGAGGCTTTTAGAAGATGGAAAGCTATGGTTGAAAATGAGACTGGTTTGAAGATCAAAAAGTTCAGAACAGACAATGGTGGTGAATATGAAGACACCAAAAAATTTATGCTATGAGCACAGGATCAGAATGGAAAGAGTTGTTCTAGGCACGCCTCAACACAATGGTGTAGCTAAGCGTATAAACTGCACATTGACAAAAAGAGCCATAAGCATTCATATACAATCAAGTTTACCAAAGCAGTTCTGGGCAGAAGCAGTCAACACGGTAGCTTATTTGATCAATCAAGGTCCATCTGTTCCATTGGAGCATAGAATACTAGAGGAGGTATGGAGCGGAAAATAAGTGAAACTATCACATCTAAAAGTTTTCAACTGTGTAGCATTTGTGCATATCAGTGATCAAGGCAAGAATAAGCTTGATCTCAAATCCAAGAAATGCACCGTCATCCGTTATGGTGAGGATGAGTTTGGCTACCGCATTTGGGATGACGAAAACAAGAAAGTGATCCGTAGTTAGGGGTGTTCATCGGATGAAAACTACTAATTTTATACTCATTTGATCTAATCCGACCATCTGATCAAATTGAAACATCCTAATCCACAACCAATCTGATCACCTTTCAAATTCGATGCAATCCGATCCGTAACCTATTTGGATTGAATTTGATCAATCTGATCAATCCGACCAATAAACTTAATTAACTCTATTTTTGGTATTTTTGAATAAAATTTTTATATTTTCACATAAATCATAACATAAAATTATTTGAGTTAAAAGAAATCTTAAAAAACTAAATAAATATATATTAATTATTTATATATATATATATATATATATATATATAATTTAATAAATATATAAAAATTAAATATATATATAATTAATTTCGGTCGGATCGGATGAATCATAGTGAAATCCACCATCCGATCTGATCCGATGGTCAGATCGAAACCATCAAAAAATTAACGGATCGGATTAATCAGATGATCAAATTTTTTGCACACCCTTATTTGTAGTAGAGATGTGATTTTCAACAAAAGGGTGATGTATAAGGACATGTATGAAATAGACTCCAACGACTCAGAGCAGAATGAGTCAGTATTTGCATATGCAGATGATGTTCCAGATAGTTCCGCAACGGAACCAATTGTAACAAGTCCTCATCTAGAGGAACTTGTTGGACAGAGCATTACGTAGCAGTCCGACACACCACAGCCTCCTACTACAACTCCTTTATTAAGAGGGTCTTCTCGACCTTATGTGCCTAACAGGAGATACATGAGCTATATGTTGCTAATTGACAAAAGAGAGCCTGAATGTTATGATGAAGCTTGTCAGACTCGAGATGCCAGCAAGTAGGAGCTTTCCATGACACTGAAGTTGTGCTTAAATTCAGTTGGTCTCCTAGAGTAACAAGACTAGAAAAGTTGTTGCATTGATCGAGGTGTGAAGACAGATTGAAATCAGTCTTCAAGTAGGAAATTGTTATAAAGCTCCTTAATTTAAGGAGCAAATTAAGGAGCAAAACAAGGAGCTTAATTCAATGAGTAATTCAAGGAACCATTAATTTAAGAAGCAATTCAAGGAGTGAATTTTTCTATAAATAGATGTGTAATTGTAATGAATTAATTAACCAAATGTTCATTCCAATTGAAAGAAAAGCTTTTATGAGAGAAAATTGAGAGTACTTTTCTTAGGTGTAATTGGGTTGTGAGTTGTGAGTTGTGAGTATTGTAAACACCTTCTATAATGTCTCCCCTTCAGGAAAAAGATCTGCAGTAGATCCGAAGACGTAAGGAAGATTAGTAGAACTCCGTTATCAAATTTGTGTGTTATTTTGTCTATTTTACTTTCTCATAAATCTAACTTATCGAAAATTTGCGTAATTTTCCAACAACAAAGAGTTTTTTTTTTCAACTTAGACTTAATTAAGCAAAATCTTTTAGGATACCTCAAAAATTCAAGATAGAGACGCATAATTCAATTATTTAGACTAATCATACACATTTGATTGACAACATTTTCATTCATTCTTTACCAATTTTCGTACCTAAGGGAGAAACTAGAATAAATAATTTAGTAATTAATGATACAAATTTCATTTGTCCTTTGGATTTGCACATTAAATCATTTTGTAAGGAGCCCAATGATTTGAAAAAGGAATAAACAGTTTTACAGGCTCCAGATCACTAAGCAAAATACGAAAAGAACTAATAACTTATTTTATTCTTGTAGTAATTGTATGTCAATTTTATTCTTTATCATATTTTATTTTTGCATCAATTTTATCCTTTTTTCCCTTGTGGAAAGGAAAAAGATGCTTAAAATTTGTCATAGTTCGAAAAATTCAATTGATTCAATCTGCATGCGTCAATGCATTGGACAAATCTCTTTTCTTCTTTTTCTTTTTTTTACATTATATTATAGATTATGAATTGTATGCATCATGGTTTGCGTTGTGAAACTGTAAGAACTTAATTTTTAATTAGGAATACTGATACTTTTATTTGTTTAGTTTCTTTGTTGAATCATTATTGGATTGTGAATTACAGTTGCAATTATTTTCAAAAATTATATTAATTTTTTTATAGTAAGAAATAAATTGTACGTGTATCTATTATTAGGAGTGTATTATTGTGTATTTTCCAATATATATAATTTTTTTTTAAATTACATAACATAGAGCAATATTTGACTCACAAAAGGAGTAAATTTGATATGAGAGTCGCAAACTCTCCGAACAAAGTCACAAACAACATGGATAAGAAATCAAAGTCGGTCAAAAACTAGTTTTAAACCTCAGAACTAAAACACCGTAAAATCAATGAAGGGTGACAGATCTGAGAGGACAAGGGAAGCAGATGCATTGATGATTAGTGGCGGTGGAAGCAGACGAGGCAGACAGCGGAAGAGAACTGTGGAGAAGAGTTGGCGTTATTGACAAGTCTGCTTGGAAGAATTTAAGCTAAATTTCTATCAATGATAAGACAACGGATCTAAAAAGAAACAAACTCCTTAACCACAATTCCACATATACCTACGCTATAATAGAGAGTAGGATTGATTTATTAATGAACAATAAGCAGAAACACGCCAGTACCCTGTTACTAAAGAGAACATAATTAGAGGTTTGTTTTACTGAAATATTAATCTCTCAGAATAGTGGGCATATATATATATATATCAAACTCATCCTGACATGTAAATCCATAGCCAAAAGGCCCATCTGTGTTTCAGTATTTTATTTTTTCTCAGAGATGTTTTGCAGTAGTAGCCACCAAAAAGGAGAGAAACCTAGTATTTCCTCTATGCCAACTCCTTTATAGCCTCAACAAGATGTTTCTCGCTCTGAATATTCTGAACCCACTTCGCATTAATGTGAACCCGCTCTATGCTTTGCCTCAAGGTTCTAGCTATTGAGGGCTTCGTGCGGCTGGCAAAGAACTCTTCTATTTCCTTAGCCTTCTCAAATGAAGCAAACTGCACCGTAAAATAATGAACAAAACAAAAGAAGCCGCAAGTTACTTGAATGAATTCTAGAGCTACATAAGAAAATAATTTATACAAATCATAAATTATGTAAAGATGAGAAGGAATCAGAACAAAAGAGAGAGGAACTTACAGGTGAGACAACCGAGCTGACAAACCGAGTTATTAGAAACCCAGAACCCCAGGTTTTCGAGATGAACTCCCAATTGTCCTACAATCAATTCACAAAGAAAGGTGAGGAAAAAAACTCAAATGAAATACTAGTAGAAACAAAAGGAAGATCATTCAAACGGTTGAGATAAAACATAAGCACATGAGACTCATCCACTGGGCAGTGAATGCATTTACATAATGGTGTATCCTTTTATATATTTAACGTATAAAAATTTATACCAAACAGTTTACAATCGGAACCAAAATGGATAATTCCGGTTTAACAGGTCCGATTTACTTAGAAAAACAGTATGGTCCAATATATTAAATATTTAAACAAAAAACCAGATTGGACCGGACTGTCCACCCTTATGTATTTTGATTGCTGAGTTGCAAATAGATGTTCAAAACAAACTTGAGAGAGAAGTTAAAAATGACGGTTCCCAAAGGTGTCATCTCTCCTTTTATTTTCCCCTTTTCTCTTAATTTTGCTAAAGACAGAATATCTTCCATCTTTTGTAAGGCTGTGGTGGTTGAGCATTACCTTAAGCCAAGTCCAAGCTGTCTCACGTCCTTCCACACCAACAGCAAGTCCAAAAACAGCATCTTGATTACGAACCTAGACAATAGACAACATTCAAGCAAACGTAATCTCCATATATAAGATAGTAAGATATCATAGTTTACCTGCATAATGGAAACATTGAATTTCAAAAGATAAGCAAGCTAACACTATAATACCTCGGCAGACAATAAGAAGTTGAGAACTTCCAATATTATATTGGGGTCTGGACAAGATGCCAATGAACCTACAACACAGATAAATACATCATTGCCAGAAAACCAGAGAGATCAATATATTCCAAATCAATTGATGTGTGAATGGTAGTTACTTAAAATGCGTGTTTTCTCCTGGCTTAGATCACTCTCCCTATAAATTCTCAGAAGCAATTCGTAATCCGATTTGTTTGATGGACTGACTCTTTGCATTACAGCCACATATACTGCCTGAAGATAGCATCCAACAAAATTATAAACATGGTTTTTAAATGGAAAAGACAGGTATCAATTAATGTGCTTTGCATTAACAACCTTTCTAATGTCAGGAGGAAGGAGTGGTGTGTTTCTATCATCTAAGAACACCTGAAAACGTCTGCTTGCTTCATCAAGAGTAGGCTCATGTCCAAACATAGCAAGGGCAGCCAAAATCTCTCCTCTGAGCATTGCATCCAAGTGGCTCTCTCCTGTCTTAGGCTGCCAACCAAGATTCCTGAAACAAATTTGAAAATAACATTATGATGGAAAACAAAAGAAGCTAATTGTGCCAGTATTTGAAGTCAGCGGTCCCAAAGATGATTCAGTTAAATAACCCACAGATCATACATAAAAATATGAAGACACACTTCCCTGTGAACATTTATAGAGTATCAAGAACATAGAAATCTGGTAAACATTTATTTGCAGAATTTATGGCTTTGATTCATGAAATCGTCACAGTAAATTTGATTCTTTTGTTTGCTTCTGAGCATTCTTCTATTCCACTATGTAATACAAGGTTTGTATCAATTTCACCATTTTATTTTCAAAAGTTCTAATTCATCTGCAGGGAAAAAATGATGATTGTAGTTCTTTAATAAACCATTGTTCTCTCTGATGCATTTCATCAATCTCACTTTGACCACGTTAAAGTTTAGGGTCTAATTACTGGTTAGTTATGATTTAAAAATAAATTTTCAAAAATAAGGATATAATCTGAAAATTGTGAAATGTATTTAAAATTTCTTTTAAATTTGTCTTTGTGTTAGTTATTAAATTCAAAAACTATCATTTAAATTTTACCTGGTTTTTAGAAAAATGGAAAACAACATTTAGCCATTTTTAAAAACAGATGTATTTTCAAGATATTATCCAAAACAAATATTCAAAAACACTTAAACGAAACACATATTCCTTCTGTTCTCTACTTTTTTAATTTTTGAAAATGAAAAATTGATTGCAAATCCTATACCAAATGGACCTTGAACGTTTGAAGGCTTGCTTGCACTTTGATATGATGCAACTAACCTAAGATCATCCATCTTAGGAAGATAACAACTTAAGTTGCTGTTATTCCTTTTGAGAAAAACCTAAAGCTCACAGGAGATAAACATTATGCCCATGCAGGGAGAAAAAAATTACTCAGCACAATTTTGGAAAAGGCTTATGAAGAACTGCTTGATTAAATCCAGGATCTCAGGCACAGCATCGGCGGCTATTCTTGCCACTTTATGACTTATCTGAAATATAAGACCAGAATCAAGATATATTAAAATTGGAATAAGAAAAAGAAATAAGTAAAAATTTATAGCAAAAGAAGATTCTGGAGAAAAACATTACAACAATCATGTTAGACAGCACGGTATATTCAAATTCCTCCCTGTAAGCACCCATCAAGGTAAGCAAAGATGTCAGTGACTGCTGACGTGCCATACAAAGGGCAAACGAATCATCCAGAATACCTGTTCAAGCGATAGCATAAAGTAAACAGCTAAACTTCACCAAGAATTGTCCAAGTAGATCTGGATAAAAAATTTAAAATACCAAATCTGTCTATTGCAGACAAGTATTTTCTCTCTATTGCATATCTGAGTTTAGCTGCAAGGCCCTCATCATATTTCACCCTATAGAAACCAGCTTGATCCACATTAACCTTTATCCAGCTACACGTAGCACTTCTAGTCTCTGCAGGACCGTCTTTAACAATTGAGCAGCCAAAGGATTCCATCATGTCAAGAGTTTCAGACTTTGCTTGTAATAAGAAACTCTTGCGGGTATTATAAGAGCCACAACATAATGTAACAGGGATGACCCATTGCCCATCTCCAGAGGAACCACTTGACAGAAATTGGGACTGCCAATCATATAGAATTTATCCATAATAGTCTTAAAAAAAAAGTTGACAAGCTGATTCAACTGCTCCAAATGACAAACTGGGGATCAAAATGTCAAACATAATAAAAATTGAAACCTGCTCAAACTCCAATTTCTGGTCTTTGGCTTGAACAGTTACAACTGGATAGCCTTGCTGCTTTGTCCATGAATTCATTAACTTGTTTACTGGTTCACTGGACTCTTCCTCAAGGGCAGCCCATAAATCTTCTGTCTTCGCATTTGAGTAAGCATGTTTTTTTATGTATGAAGCCAGTGACCGCTGGTGATATAAACAAGACACATAAATTTGCAACCCCCTGGTATTTTGAGAGAGGTTAAAAAAACATATATCTTTCAAATTGAGAAACAAAGACTATGAAACAGGTTTCTTAGATAGGGTGGGTTTTGGATTGCTATGACTTTTTAAAGAATTAGTTGTAATTTGTAGGAAAAATATGGTGCGTGTTTTGTAAACTTTGAAGTAAAATTGTTGTGATTTATGTTAGCTGTCTGGTAAAGTTCTTGTAGATGTGTATAAAATAGGCATGAATATATCTCAAGATATTCTTATTTCTTTTGTATATAATATTTATTATATTTTCTATTTATTAAAAGTTACGGGTCACCAATCCTCCCAAAAGCTTAAGCTATTGGGAGAAGGATCAACACTATTTTTGTACATCTATCACTCCCCTACACCCTTACAAGTGTTTGCTTTATGCATCATGCAAACTAAATACTCGAAATTCAACAATGGAGTCTAAACACAGGACTTTCAACTCTGATATCAGTTATAGGGAAACCAACTCTTAACATATGGGAAGATTGATGACTAACAACTTATAGCATGATCAGAGCTATAGGTATTGTATTCAAACCCAATAACCCCAATTGTTGCTAACACTATTTTTCCTTTTCAGTTATTAAAATCTAACTTAATGTAAAAAAATTATAATCTATATGTTGAGGTTTCTGTGTCCCTAGGTGTGTGGGTTTCTGTGTTGTTTTCTTTTTATGTCTTTTTCTTCAAAAAAGGCATGAGCTTCCCAAAAGGAAACAAATAGAGAAAAACATGAGTTACAAGGAATTGAATTATCTGTATGGGGGGAGAGAGAGACTATCATTGTCCGGGCGATTGCAAATAGATATTTATTTCATATTTTTTACATAGGAATATTGTCAAAAGTCTCCTGATTTTATGGGCAGCAGATTTCCACAGCTACTAATCTCCAACTTCTGAAAGTTGTTGAATGACTGCCATAAATTTTCAAAAAGACTATTTGGAGTAATTTTACCAAACACCAATACCTGATAAAAATCTTTGGGGGGGGGTGAAACACTTTCCCACAACCACAGCAATCCCAAACGACCAAACTTTCTCTTATGGTGCTAAACCATTCTCAAAAAAAATATTTAATACAGACATCAAGATTCCTTGTATCACTTTAGACCTTCCCATATCAGGAAAAACCTTCATTCAAGTGCATTTCCAAATACATATAAGAGAATTAATAAATATAGTAGGAAAGTAAAGCAAGATCATTGACTTTGCATCTACCGTAAGACACATATAGTTAAATAATAATACCCATTATCTTTCTAAGTCACATAATGGAATGAACTAAACTGCACCAAAGATCAAATTCTCACCATTTCAAGTTCATAATGTCACAAGATCAAAAACCATTCAAGTAAAGCCTACTGAACAATAAGTTTTACTATGAAATTTTTTGTCAAGCCAAACAAAGCAACTAAAAAATCATGATTTCATCTTAAAAATGCTGACTGGGACTGACATCATTAAAAATTAAAACAGAAGAATCAACCAAAAAAGTCATATTAAATTGTTAATCCCTTATGCAGTTTACTGTACCACATATGTAAAGCAATTTAAAGTCCCAACAAGCCTATTAGATAAATTTAGCAATTAAAAGTCCCAACAAGACTATTAGATAAATTTAGCAATTAAAAGTCCCAACAAGACTATTAGATTTGGCAACCGAAGAAAAAGCTGGTGATCTTACAAAGGCTTGACAAAGTAACAAATCAAGTAGACAATATTCTCTATACATAAGTGCATAACTACACTGTTTCACTACTAAATAAATGAACATGCAACTCATCCTATTAAACGTATCAATATAACTCTATTCAGAGAAACCTTGGGTTTGGAATGGGGGGAAACTAATCATAAATCATTGTAATGTTGAAAAATAAAATAATTATATTGTGAGAACTTGTTGTTGAACTTTGTAAATTTAATAAAAGCTTCAAGACACGATATAATATCGCTCTTCTTAAGACGTTATTTACCCCCACCCATTCGGTGATGTATTAAGATTCAGCAAATACACCTCCTGATGCGGACCCTCTAAACGAAAAACCCTAAGAACCCACAAACTCAAAGGAATAAGAACAATTGATTTGCTAGAAACGTGTGTTGAAGATGATTGGATTAAAACCCTAAGGAAACATGAGAAAGATATAAAGATATGATTCAGCGTTGATCTCAACATGAATTGGCAGATTGTTTGTAAGTTCAGAACATGAGAAAGATATAAAGATACGATTCAGCGTTGATCTCAGCATGAATTGACAGATTGTTTGTAAGTTCAGATGTTCTATAATAGGTTAAATGGGCAAACTAGAACCATAGTTGATGCTTTTTCTGGTGGAACTTTGATATCAAAGACAGTTGAAGGTGTTATTTTTCTTTTGGAGGAAATGGCCTCAAACAACTATCAGTGGCCAACTGAAAGATCTATGGCTAAGAAAGTTTCCGAGATTCATGAAGTGGAATCGTTTGCTGCCCTTTCAGCTCAAGTAACTTCTCTATCTCATCATATTTCAGCCTTGACAACCCAAAGAATACCACAAAGTGTAGAATATGTTACAGACCCGAGTATGAAAGTTCCGATGAATGAAGCAAGTTAAGAACAAGTTCAATACATCAACAATTAGAACTACAATTATCGTGGTAATCCTATGCCAAATTACTACAATCCAAGGCTTCGAAATCATGAGAATTTTTCTTATGGAAACACAAAGAATCCGTTACAACCTCCTCCAAGGTTTGATAGTCAACCAAGCGAGAAGATGTCACTTGAGGATGTCATGGTTTCCTTTGTTGAGGAGACCAAAGCAAGGTTTAAAAAGAATGATTCACGGATGCATAACGGTGAGACTCATTTTAACAATATGGGAGCCACTATGAAAAATCTTGAAGTGCAAATTGGACAACTAGCCACAACCATCAATGCCCAACAAAGAGAAACATTTCCTAGCAATACAAAAGTGAATCCAAAGGAACAATGCAAGGCCATTGAGGTAGAAGAAGAGGAAATTGTTAATGATACACTAAGAGAGATTGACATGTCTCCATCAATTTCATTTCCTGACAATACTATTACTCCATTTCCTTATCCTCAATACTTTCAAAAACAAAAATTAGATAAACAATTTTCTAAGTTATTAGATATTTTTAAGAAAATTCACATAAAAATTCCTTTTGTAGATGCCTTGAAACAGACACCAAATTATGTCAAATTCCTAGAGGACATCATTTCCAAGAAGAGAAGGTTAGAGGAGTTCGAAACAGTGAAGTTTTCTAAAGAATGTAGTGTCATTCTTCAAAAGAAATTACCTCAAAAATTAAAAGATTCATGGAGTTTCGCTTTGCCTTACACTATTGGAAATTCATTTTTTGATAAAGTTTTATGTGATCTTGGTGCTAGCATTAATCTTATGCCACTATTTGTTTATAGGAAATTGGGACTTGGAGAGGTGAAACAAACAACAATTTCTTTGCAATTAGCAAACCGATCCATCAAGTATCCACATGGAATCATAGAAAATGTATTGGTAAACGTGGATAAATTTATTTTTCCTGCTGATTTGTGGTGTTAGATATGGATGAAGACCAAGATGTCTAACTAATTCTTGGCCGACCATTCTTGGTTACGGGAAGGACTTTAATGTATGTTCAAAAGGATAAGTTAACATTGAGAATGAACAAGGAAGAAGTTACGTTCAACATCTACGAAGCCATGAGATTTCCAGACAATCCAAACACTTGCTTTCGGGTAGATATCGTTGAACAATGTGAAATAGAAGCCTTTCAAGAAGATATGCCGGCCAATCATCTAGAACTACGTATCACCACTTCATCTCATGCTTATGATTTTAATAACTCTGTTGTTTGTGAACCTGATTTACCTTTTGTAGTGAAGAATTTCTCCACTGTGTATTTTCCTTGGAAGCATTGCAACATGTTACATCATGTAGCACAGAAGTAGAGAGGTTAGCAAAGACTGATTCTGTAATCTCTATAGAAAATGTGCAGCAAACTACAAATCCAGAGTTGAAGCAATTACCTGAGCATCTTCGCTATGCATTCTTGGGTGATAGTTACATCTTTCCAGTGATTGTTGCGGAATCACTTGCACCCAAAGAAGAAGAAAAGTTACTACATGTGTTAAGGGAGCGTAGAAAAAGCCTTGGAATGGACTATCTCTGACATAAAAAATATAAATCCATCCATTTACATGCACAAGATTCTAATGGAGAAACTTTACAAACCATCAATTGAGCCCAAAAGAAGATTAAATCCAGCAAACAGTTATGAGAGTTGAAATTTTGAAGCTTTTCAATGCTGGAATTATTTCAGACAGCTCATAGGTAAGTCCAGTGCATATTGTACCAAAAAAAGGTGGAATTACAGTGGTGAAAATGACAACAATGATCTTATTCCTACAAGAACAGTCACGGGTTGGCATGTATGTATGGATTACTACAAGTTGAACAAAGCAACAAGGATCATTTTCCACTTCCATTCATTGATCAAATGTTAGATCGATTGGCTGAATATCCCTATTATTGCATCTTAGATGGTTATCCAGGGTACAACCAGATTGCCATAACCCCAAAAGATCAAGATAAAACTATATTCACATGCCCCTACAGAATATTTTCTTTTTAGAAGGATGCCCTTTGGATTGTACAATGCCCCAGCAATATTTCAACATTTAATGATGGCTATTTTTTCTAATATGGTGGAAGATATAATATAAATTTTCATGAATGACTTTTCGGTTGGAAAAATATGTCATCTTTTTGTTGAGTTAGAGCATAAAGCTTTTGGGCTGTAAAGAAGTTTAATTTTGATTTGAAGGCAGTAGGAGAAAAGCGACTTCTTCAATTGAATGAGATGGATGAGTTCCGAAATGATGCGAATGAAAATGAAAAGATCTACAAAGAACACACATAGAAGTGGCATGACAAACAGATTCTTAGGCGTGGGTTTACTGCAAGACAACAGATTTTGCTCTTCAATTCGCAACTAAAACTTTTCTCAAGTAAGTTAAGATCAATATGAATAGTCCTTATACAATTGACAAAGTTTCCACTTTTGAAGCAATAGACTTGAAGGACAAGGTAGGACATATCTTCAGAGTTAACGGTCAGAGATTGAAACACTATTATGGAGAACAAGTGGAAAGGAATTGTGCATTTATTCCTCTTCGAAATCTTAATTGATGAAGATTGAAAAGTCTGGCCGTAGAATATAAAACAAGCTCTTATGGGAGACAGCCCATAAAACTTTCCTTTTTATTTTATTTTATTTTACTATTTTTTTATTTGAATAATTTGGATTTTGATGTTTATTTATTTTGTAGGAATATAAAGATGAAAATTACAAACTAATACGGATCCACCATAAAACCAGGAAAGTTCCTTTCATTTCTTCAATTTGTCTCACTTTTAAGTTACAATGAGAACATTATTTAGTTTAAGTTTGGGAGTATCAACTTCTATAATCTTGAGTTGTTGAATTCTCTTATCAAGCATGTATTTGAGTATAATTAAATTTACTATTACTCTAACATTTGTGATTGAGGATAGTTTTGAGGAATTTTTTTCAAAATCTGCTTATGTTAGTCAGAGTTTTGTGGGTACTTGGATTTAAATCTTTGTTCTTGAAAATAATTGAGCACATAGTAAATTTTTCTCTACTCTATTTTGCCTATGAAGAGGAGTTGAATTAACTAGGTTAGGAAAAGTTTAATCTTTTTTTATCACAACCAAAAAGTTTTCCCAATCATCCTAATTATCACACCATCATTGCATGGTATATTCCCATAGTCAACCCCTTGAGCCTTATTTTACATAAGCTTTTATTTGTTCTTTTAACTACATAAACCATTTCCATTCTAAGCCTAAAAAACCATGAACTTATCTTAAATTTTGAGAAAATACTTTGGTGAAAATTTGTATTTAAAAAGAAAGTTTAAATTAAATAATCCTACATTATGTTTTCTCTATTTGATTTAAGTGTAAAAAAAAATAAAGTGAAAGGCAAGAATCGAAAAAGAGTTAAAGTAATTGAAATTAGTAAAAACTATGAGTATCAAGGCAACCACATCTTAAAAAAAAGGAAAAAAGAACACTACTTATTGAGTATGACAACAATATTGTCATCAGTATGAATATATTGTCAAGAAAGAGTTATGGTGTAAATCCTATGGATAATCTTTTTATTGTTTCTTTCTACCAAGTATTCTCCCAGTTTATTTTGATTTTCCATATTCATTTCTTTCTTAGCCCTTACCATGTAGCTTGTCATTACAATCCTAATTAAAAAAAACTTGATCTCTGATTTTGGTATTTGATTACATTAGTAGAGAGGATTTCTGAAAATTAGACTTATGGAGTTAAGTTTTGAGATAATTCTTCTGATTTCATTTATTTTACTTTTATCAAAATTTGCTAATGGTTTAGAGTTAAATTGATTATTTCACACACACACACATTCAAGGACTTAGCTTTAGGTTGAAGTAAATGCTTAACTCTTGCTTGACAAATTGCTGAATTTTAATTGATTTTATTGCTATCTTTGATGTAAAAAGAGTAAGTTATTAGTGATGAAATCTAAATTCAGATCATGGCTTGGTGAGTGATGGAAGTTCTCTATGGGGTCTTGTTAACACTGTCTATAGTTGTCTTTTCTTTTATTTTCTTTTTGTTTGAGGACAAAGTTTTAAGTTTGGAGGTATTTGATGACTTGCATAATTTGACATAATTTATCACTTCTCGACTTTAACTTTAGTCTAATTTTATTTATTTTTTATTGAATTTAGACTTTATTATTATTATTTAAATTTTATTACAGATTTGAAGATAATAAAGATCCATAATTTTTAGAAACATATATCTAAGAACTCTCAAATTTAAATGAAGATTTATTTAAATCTAATTTAAATTAAGATGTATGTATATATATATATATCATCTCCTGGGCATGTTTTGTTTTATATATATATATATATATATATATATATATATATATATATATATATATATATATATATAAGAAACAAAACAAAAAGAGCACAATTGACCAAAGAAAGAGGGAAATATATATATATATATAAGCAGAGGAACTGAAGAGAACAACGACGAGAAAAAAAAAAGCGAAGAAACAAAAACTGAGAAAAAGACAACACCGTAAGAAATTAAAAAAAAAAAAAGAGGTTTCCTACACAACGCAAATCAAAATTACAACCTCGAGGAGATGAACTTTTTCAAGTCTTGGAATGGATCAATGATAACGACTACAAGCTAGATTTTCCAAGTGACAGTGACCGGTAATGTTAGTACCACTTTTAATGTTGCTGATTTATTTTTGTTTGATGTAGGTGATTCGAGGACAAATATTTTCGAAAAGGAGGGGAATAATGGAGATTAATGTGTCGACTAAGTTGATGTTCCCAAATATTCTCAAGATCATTTGCAAAGAATTAGCATACCAATGATTAGGGTAAAGACAAAGATGATGAATGAAGCTTTGCAAGGCTTGATCATGGAAATGCAATACAAAAAGGCTATGCTAGAAGATTCTAAAACTAAATTCGATGATTTCAAAATTTCACCAAGAATGGTCTATTACTTTTTTATGCAAGGGATAGATTTGAAAGATCAAATTGAGGCAAGGATTGATCTAAGAAGTAATTTTTATTTTAGTTAATTATGGGACTTTTTATATTTTATTTATCATAAGTCTTTTTTTGTCTTTTATTTTCAATTATGGGTCTTTTATCATAAGCCTAAGGTTTTTCTTTAGGCTTAAATTTGCACCTAAGGTTTTCATGAGAGTTTGTTGTTATAAAAACGCAACAGCTATGTAATTTAGAGGCAAGACCATATATCATTAATAAAAGTTTATTTCAGAAAACTTCTTGTTTTGCCTTCTTGTGTTCTTGATTGAATGTTTGAATTCGACTTATCAAAGAAAGTGATCATCCTTTGTGGCATCTCAAGATTAAGGTTTTAAGAACTTTGTTTCCTTAGGTTTCTAATCCGATCATACTTTGGTTAGGGTTTTAAGGACTTTGTTTATTTAACGTTCTAATCCAATCATCTTCAACACGTTCCTAGCAAATCATTTGTTCCTATTCCTTTGAGTTCATGAGTTCTTAGGATTCTTCGCCTAGAGAGTCCACATCACCTCCAATACACAATGAAGTTTTTTGTTATCTGCGGTATACACTAACAAAGACAACCTAAAACACCTTAAACTTGAAGAACACTCGATAGGTGTATATATATATATATATATATATATATATATATAATGTTCTAATACTGCAATTACTAGAATATTAATTTGTATATTTAAAACTTATAAATACTTTATTACAAAATAATATTTTGGATAGGAAATTAATATGAAGAGAATTGCTTTGGTATTTATAGAATAATTAAGCACCCACGTTGTATTGCTTCATTTCTAGCCTTAGATCTTGATCCAATGTTTAGATTTTAAATAATACAATTCTATTTCATCAAGAGTCATGTTTTATTATCAATCAAAGGTCCAAATCGCACCCCAACGATTGTATTGCTTAGATTGCACCTCCTTTCATTGGTCAACGTGAATCAACCCTCGATCAACACAAGTTAATCATTGATTAATGGTTATGATCAACCATCATAATAATTCAACAAATTCAAAGGTCATAAATTAACCATCATGACCTTTCATGAATCCAATGATCATGATCAACCATCATAATGGTTCATCAATCAAAGGTTATGAATCAACTATCATGAACCTTCATGGATCCAAAGGCCATACAAATGAATGTAAGTGGTTTATACATTTTGAAAATCTCTTCAACATGTAACTCTAATCCTTGGAAGCAACCAACCAACCTGAAAGCATTCAGCACCAAGATAGCTTTGTAACATTCGAATAACAGAAGCCCCTTTTCTGTAACTTATTGCATCAAATATCTCATCAATTTCACCTGCATGATTTATCTCAACCTGGAAGGAAAGAATAATTAATACAATGCATAACTAAATGAATACAGATTAAAAACCTATTAAAACTAAATTTAGTAAAACCTAAGTCTCAACAAGAGTACCTCGATTGGGTGGGATTCTTCAAGCCCATCAAGTCTAAGACCCTCGGTAGACTCTTCAAGAAATTGTGTCCATATTTTCCACTCTGGGAATAAGCTATCAATAGCTAAATAGCTCACCTACACACAAAAAGCATTACGTTGATAGAAATGTGGAAAAGGTCTAGCATATTTAAAAACTAATAACACAGATATACCCAAGTCGCAAATCCCTCATTCAGCCACAAGTGTGTCCACCACTCCATGGTTACAAGATTGCCAAACCATTGGTGTGCAAGTTCATGGGCTACAACAGTGGCAACCTAGTAAATCAGTGAACAAAATGATTAATTTAGCAGGTGTGATTGCAGAAGGGCACAAAACTAAATATGCAAAAGCTATGTTCTTGCAGACAACAACAATCAAAAAGATCAATTTACCCTTTGCTTGTTGGCAGCTGCAGAGTGCTGCTCGTCATACAGTAAAGCTGTTTCACGGTATGTAACTAAACCATAATTCTCCATGGCTCCAGCAGCAAAATCAGGGATAGCAATCATATCCATTTTGGGCAAAGGATATGGCACAGCAAAATATCTGAAGAACTAAGTTGTCAATACAAAATCCAGATGGAAGGAAAGAGGGAAAAAAAGAACAACTAAACAAGAAGTGCTTAAATCATAAATCCTAAAAAGTAATTATTAGGTATAGCTCAAAAAGTACAAGAAATTCAACTTTTGGATTAAGAATTAATAACTAAAAGATTCCCTGCAAATTGAGCATATAACTTACTCTTTGAACAGTTCTAGGGTCCTGACAGCAACATGCAGTGCAAACTTTCCGTGGTTTGCCTTACCTACTTGACAGTATACTCTAACTTTGACCCCTGCTAGAAGAAGTATTATTGAATTAGCCAGAAGAAGAGTTATTTTCCATAAAAGATCACGGGAATTCCATGAAGTTTTACCATCAGATGTATGATCTTCAACATAATCAAACAAACCAACAACCATTGCAACCAAATATGTAGACATAATTGGTGACTCTTGATATGAAACTGTCTTGACACGTCCATTCACTTTCTCTTCAAGCATTGGCATGTTGGAAAGCGCTACTAGTTCGGATGGCACATCCAATGTAATCTTAAATGTAGCCTGTAAATCCGAAAGCATGTTAGAGAAGAGGGAGTCAAGTCCTCAGCTCCAAAGCACAATTATTTCAACCAAAATTTTCCAAATTGATTCCCGTTCTGAATTTGTTTAGCTAGAATAATCACAGACTAGCTTCATGAACAGGATGACAGATCCTTTATGTTGCTTTTTCTCAAGATTTACTGAAAAATGGCTTCACTTATTTTCAAGAACTGCCAAAATTCATGCAGAGCAGATTTAATATCAACAGATAAAGAAGGGAAGAAAAAGAGACCTTGCAAGCAGGTTCATCCCAACATGGAAAGCATCTTCTAGCATCAGCAGGTTCAAACTGTGTGACTGCCATATTCTTCTTCTCACCATCATGATCATAAGTACTGCAAGTAAAGACAAAAAGTAAAATTCTGTGTATCCAACATAATCAATGTAAAATTCTTGTGCTCTGGTTACCTTCTGTAGAAACCTTTCATTTTGTCATTCAAAATCCCTTCAAAACCAATGGCTAAAACTCCTAATCCAGTAGGAAGCGTCTCTGCAAACTCCAAGACCAAAATCTCATCATCTTCAAAAGCTTCTACTTTTTGGGGATGGAATACCTACAGGAGTATTCATTTATTTGAGACAAGAGTTCATTCAAAACTTGGGTAGATGGAGTCAAGTGAATGAAAAAGAAGAAACATGTAAAATATTGGCCTCCAAATTGGTCATAGTGATCATCCAGATGAGGCTTCCTTTTCTTTCGAGTCATAAAGCAAAATTAAACTAATATTATAGTATCACGTATTTAAAAAGGAAACCCCACTAAACATGTTGAATATATAATGGTCATTGTTTTACTTCAAATACTCTCCAGTTTTCTAGAATAAATCAGGGCCATTACGAATTGATTGAAGCCCCAAACAAGACTTCTCTCATTCATTTGGTACTCAGTAGCTGATCGCAGAGTCATGTAATTTGAAGACCTAGAAAACTCAGCTAATTAAATTCGAGAATCGAAAATTTTCAAATATTAGTTTCTCTTCTGCTCGGGTGATCTCTCCGATACATACAGTAAAAAAAAAGACTACTCATTGACAGCTTCAAAATATACCAATAAAAACGAAACAAAAGCGATCAGAAAAGTCAAATACATAAACAATCACCTTGGAAGAGTTTCCATTGGTGCAAGATACAGAACTAGTATTGATTGTAAGCTCGGCGGTATTGAGAACAATGAAGCGAGTATCGGAGACGATATCGAGGTCAATGGAAACAGAACCATCAAATTTACAAGAAGTGAGGTCCGGTTTAAGCCAGACATCGTATCGTTTCGGTAAGGCAAATTTCGGCAACCGAGGCTGGCCTTTGAATTGTTCCATTTCTGTTTTCCAAGCTAAGTGGATCGCTCTCTTGCGTTGATTGAACGAGAGAAAAGAGAATATGTGTGAAGTAATATAAACGCTATGTAATGTACAGAGATGAACTCTGAAAAGTTAAAACTTATATATAGTGAGAAAGTATTTTTAAAACGACGTCGTCTTAGTTCAGAAAGCCCAAGTTCCAACCCGATTTAAAAGAGGTAAGTTTAAAAAATAATGATATAAATTAATATTAAAATTATACAAAAATATATTATTAATATCTTATTTTATAAAAAATATATTATTAACTATTTTAAAAAATATATGAAATAAAATATACTAAGAACTTAACAATTACAAAGAAGAAAATTTACTATTTAAAAAATCTTATTTTCTTAATATTTTACAGGGATTAAATTTTCATTTTAGGTTATTTTGAATTAAATTATATTTAAATTAAAAATCTTATGATTTTTAATTTAGTCATAAAAAAATATAATATTTTATATATCTGTCTTAAAATTATGTTCCACTCGATGCTCACTCCATTTAAAAAGGTGATCGTATCAAACAAAGAATTTAGATCAAATTGTTTCATTTCTGTTTTCCAAGCTAAGTGGATCTCTTGCGTTGATTAAACTAAAGAGAAGTGAGTATAAATGTAAAATAATATAAACACTGTAATGTACAAGTTACAAGTATGAATTCTGAAAAGTTAAAGCTTATATACAGAGAGAAAGTATGTTTAAAACGATGCCGTCTTGGTTCTAGAAACCCAAGTTCTAACCCGATTTAAAAGGGGTAAAAATTCATAATGATATTAAACTTATATAACTATAATTTTAATATTAAAATTAATAGTGTATCTTACTTTATAAAAAATATATCATTAATTTTTTTTCCAAAACTATTTAAAATATATATAATAAATTATACGTAAAAATTAAAAATTATAAAATAATAGATTTTGTTTAAAAAACTTATTTATTAATATTATATATTAATTAAATTTATTATTTTATAATATTTATGAATTTATAAATTTACTCTTGAAAAATATAATATTTTTACTCATATCAAACAAAGAATATAGACAGGTGGCGTTTTAGGCTTGCCGTCCCCGAGATGGGTATCCTAAAGAAACAGAAGAAAAGCTCGTCGTCTGCTTCGTCAACATCTCCGTGCGCCGAACTTAGAGAAGCTTATAATAGATGCTTCAATAGGTTAGCTTTACTGCTTTCTCGTAAATTGGGTTTTCTACTTCTCTATCCGATTAATAAAAAGTTACATGCAGGTGGTACTCTGAGAAGTTTGTGAAGGGAGAGTGGGGTAAAGATGTTTGTGTTTCTGAGTGGCAGAAGTACAAAACTTGCCTTTCTGTATGTTTCTTGTTTCCTTTTACACCTTGTGTTCCTTTCTTCTTGGTTCATGGTTCAATATTCTAGTCTCGTAGGCGCAGAGGAATCACACCTATCCATCCCTAAGAATCTGCTTGTTTGTGCTCTTGTTATTAGTAGTTTCTTCAATCAAAAGTGATTTTATTTCAGTAAGAAGAAACAACGATTATATGTTTCCTTATCGCTCGTTTTGTAATATGTTCTGTTTTCTATATTCAAACTCAAGTTTTTTAGTGTTTGTTTGAAAGCTAATTCTGTTTTCAGTTTTCATTTTAATTGGAAACAAATTCCACTTTTTAGTCTAATTTTGTTAGTTGGAAAAAGAAGTTTTTGAATGCAAGAAAATAGAACTCGTTACAAAACGAGTCTTATGAGGCATAAAATCTATCTAGAAAATTTGTTGCTGCATAAACAAACGTATCGTAACCTTAAATGTGATGTCCCTTAAGGATCATCTCATACAATTACTAGATGTATTTCCTTACTGTTAGTTAAATTTATCAACTTTTTCATCTGGGCAGGAACATTTGGAAGATAAACATCTGAGACGAATATTGGAAGCTGATGAAGGGCTTGTAGGTTCTAAAATTCAAGCTGATCCTGCTGATGCAACTGATGGTAATAAATAGTGACAGTGGTGTCTTTCACTGGTATTTGCTGAATCAATGGCAACTAAATTAATTACCGAGAGAATTGAACTTGTTCCTTGAATTGTGCCTCTCATTTCTGATGGTGTCAATTTAATTTATTTGTACTCCATTTCACTGACATAGTGAATTTGCTTTGCTGATTTCTTAATGGAATTTGACATTTTGTGATCAAATCTTTTGCCAATTAAATGGGCTGAATCATGTCATATATTCATCTGCTAGAACATCGTAAGTGTGTGCTTCCTATTAGCCCTAAGTTTTGAGAAGTTTCACTATGAATTTAAGGGTTTATTGGTTTGTGCTTCCGTTAAAGTTGGTTTCAGACAAAAGCAAATTTAGGAAGCACATATAATGTACACTTATCAGCAAGCACAAAATGTGCTTTCTAAGCCCCAAAAGCACTTCTTATAATCTTTTTCTGTTTGGTTTTGAAGTGCTTTTTTTTTTCTTTTTTTGGTGCTGTCATAAGTGCTTTTATAGGGTTTGCAGAAACAGACTCACTCTAAGTTGGTGTGTGTAGGATAGTAATATGAAAATCGTGTCTATAGGAGTTTCTCACCTGGGTTTTGTTCAGAAAATAACCTCTCCTACCATGCATTACAGTAATTGAGAAACAATTTTTTTTATTATTATTTAGATTAGATAAACAAGTCCATGACAGAAACTGAGTAGAGTGTGCAGAAGCAGAACAAGACAAGACATATTGAAGAAATCCATGGCCTAACTCCCTCCAAAATAGGTTTCTCAAAGAGGAAGGGTTGCCATAGACTTATAAGTGCAACATAAACCCAATGCTTAATCGATGTGGGACTTCAACACTCCCCCTCACATCGATTTCCGACCGGGGATATGGAGCGCCTCCCCCTCACACCGACGCAGGGTCCATCCCCTACAATCGGCCGGGTACCGACCAAGACACCTGGCTCTGATACCATGAAGAAATCCATGACCTAACTCCCTCCAAAAGAGCTCTCAAAGAGGAAGGGTTGCCATAGACTTATAAGTGCAACATAAACCCAATGCTTAATCGATGTGGGACTTCAACACATATAACTCCTCATTGTCTTTTAATAAGCTTGCATTCAAATTGAAATAGAGCTCTGGTCATTTCATTTCTTTTTGAACAGGAAATGAGCAACCATCCACTCTTCCCCATTGTTATATCCAAAGAGTTCCGCTACAGCAATGAAGAAGGTTCTCCAATAAACTGTCCATTTCACAGCTGAGTCCTTCCCATAAGTTGATTCCATGACTGGTTTAATGGTAGCCAAATTTTTGTCCATTCTTTTGAGCCATTCTTCACTGCAATTGAAACGGTTCACAGATTCGTTTGAGAATCTTAAGAATTCTGAACATTTAGATGCGTGACAAAGCATCAAGTTTTTTTGTATTTTATCATAAATATAAAAAGTTACGATGGAATGTATAATAATGCTAACTTGCATGAGCAAATAAATATTATGGTGTCATTTTGTAACAAATTATGTTTTCAAGTTTTGTATTTGAAATTAGCTTTATATTTTCTATTTCATTTAACAAAAGAGGGAGAGGGTTACAGAAGTTCTCATATTATAAAGTTAGTTTTGTTTAGTTCATTCGATTTTAAAATATATTTTTTTAATTTCTTAGCTTTGAAAAAAATGATGAATTAAAGATAAATAATATTTTTTTAATAATTTCTCTATTAAAATATTAAAACGCGATAAATGATAAGCTATTAAGAAGGATATAAAATTATTAAATATATTTTTATTTTAAAAAATATTTAATGAGATATTAAAATAAATATAGTGATAATAATCAAATGTTAAAAGAAATTTTTTGTGAATTTTATTATATTAATGTCATTTTTTGTTACTAAAGGATCAAATTTTAATTAATTGATGAAAAAATAATATTTTAATAAAAATTTGTTAAAACAATATTATAAAGTTAAGGGATTAGAAAACATAATTTTGAATTTAAGGGAATAAAAAAAATAAAATTTGATGACTAAACGAACGTTGAGTCTTAATAAGTAATTTAGTAGATTTTTTTTTTTAAGAAATTTGAAAATTATTTAGATATGAATTCTATTTTTTGTTTTCTAAAATATGAATACATAGAACACTTCTTTGATCAAAATGTATTGCTTGTTTTATTTTGATTTTTCTAACTATAACTCTTTTTTATTTCTTTTCATATTCTAAATTTCAACTTTTTTATTGAGCACAACAATAAAAAAAAATGTGATTGTGGTCTTCATAAAAAATAGATTTTAGACTAGGATTTGAAATTAAATAACATGATATTTTTTTCACTTTATTTTTACAAATTGGACATATTAATCATCTTTTTTTAAAATTGATGTATTTTAATAATCTTATTATTGTATTTTTAGGCACTTTAATTATTTATTGACAATTTTAGTTATCATTTTTTTAAAAAACTTAAATTTGATCTAATTGAACCTTATTATCAGGATGTTGGTTGCAAATGAAAATCTCTTTAAAAGTTAGTGTTGGTAGATGTTGGCAAAATGAAAATCTCTTTAAAAGTTGGAAAAGGAATAGAGTAATTAAAATCATCAAAAGTGACTTAAAATGATTGAATTGTTCATAAATATAATATTAAAGTGATTAAATGTATTCATTTAAAATAAAGTGACTAATATATTCAATTTGTAAAAATAAAGGGATTAAGATGATTTTTTTTAAATTTAATAGTGAAGTTTTACACTATGTAAATAGAAAACAAGTTTTAAAAGCTTTTTCTTTCAACTTTCAAAGTTAGACCAAAAATCGAAGTCATTTTCAATTAGAATGAACACAGCAAGCAGAACTAGTTATAACAATACTAAATTTAAAAACTTGAGTTTGAATTTAGAAAATATAAAATAAATCACTTTACGAGGGACTGTGCTACCCTTACCTTGTTTGTGCATAATGCTTCCCGTTGACAAGCCAATGATTGACAACGGAAACATTATCCTGAGCCAAGATTATTATGGGGATGTTAGAAACAATCATTACTAAATGTTGTAGTCATTTCATATGCAATGGAACGCAAATGATAAAACGAATAAAAATACGATAAATTTGAGAGAAATGAGTACATAGATGACCTGGAAATAAAGTAGCAGATTTGCAGAAGGCATTGTGCCACCTGTAAAGAAGTACCTTGTGATCCAATCGTCTTCATTTATGTCCTAAAAATAAGAAAAAGGTCAAGAAGTCAAGAATTATCTGATAAATCTCAATGAAAATAACAATGTCAATGAAGCTGCATGGACCAAAAGGGCATACCTCAAAGTGGTAAGCAAATGTTTTATGGCAAAAGTGATGAACAAATAGAAGACTATCATGTTTCATCCATCCTGATATCTTCTTTAGAAGTTCTTTATAGTTCTTCATGTGCTGTTAAATAGCAAAACCAATTCAACTAACTCAAACAATTTGAATAGTATCTATATCACTCCACTAGAAAAAATAATGAATAACAACATAAAAAATGACAATTTCTATCTGGTATCTGGTGTGTAACTTTTTCATAACTTGTGCACTAAATTACTCACAAAAATAATTCATGAATTTAAGCTCTCCAACTGCGATAGCTAGTAGAAAATAATAATATGAAAAAGTTTACCTCAAACATTTCAATAGAAAATATTCGGTCATATGAAGCCTCCATTTCAAACGTAGTGATATCTGCAACAATGATCTCCACATTGTTTATCTGAAGTTCCCTACAATTAAATTTTTTTACAAGGTATTGTTGCTACTTGTTAGGTTCATTCCTTCAAATAACTAACTGAAAACAAAATCCACCTAGTATATAATTAACCACGTATGATTAAGTTAAATAAACCATTCAAATATTTATTGATTACTCGGTGTTTTATTAAGCTTTAATTGCCATAATTTTATATGTATCTATAAAATCATGTATAGAATTTTGTTCAATTGCTTTAAATTGAGTATTTGTTTTCCTCTTTTTTCTACTTGGATTGAAAATTCTATATTTTACATATTTATATGATTGAGTCATTGGTTTCAAAATAGTGTAAAAAGAATTGTTTCAAATCATTGTTATTTGAGTCGGATTTGTTCTGAAAAGGTCGAGGCATATGAAATTGTTTGTTGACACGGACAAAGTCAAGAATGTTTACTATTGTTAATGTTGTGATTCCTTAAAAAATTAATATAAAATAATCACAAGATATAAATCGTAAAATTTTATCCACCAATTAACTAAGAGATGGTGGGGCCTAAATGATAATCTTTTTAATTCTTTATGGTTCAAGTATGATTTTGAGAATCTTAAGAAAGTAAAACATAATTACTGGAAGTTTACACGTTTGCGTTGGGCCTCCTCATGTGGGTCGCAAACGTTAGGCGTTTTGCTAAGTGCATCGGGCCTCTTTACTAAGTGTAACCCGAGAATATAAGGCCTATAAACATCTCATATTCTCTATGGTTTTCTCATTCCTGTGTCGTCGTTCGATCTTTTGTTTTCTCTAGTTTCTCACCGAAGTTTTCTCTTAATCTCTTGGTTCTTTCGAGGGTTTTATGTGTTCATCAATAAGTTTGTGATAGTGTTCTTGAAGTCTTGATCATAGAGACTTGTTGACTTGCTTTTAATCTAATTTTGCTCTGTTTTTAGGGTGGAGCATTCGTTTTCCTTATCATTGTAATCTTATACTTGAATTTGTTTTTCATAGTGATGATTCCTTGATCCTTCATGTAGATGTAAGAAATGAACCATATAAAAATCTCATGTTCTTATGGTTTTCTTTTCAGTTTGTACTTTCCTTTAAACTGAAACTGTGAACATTTTTTCTTCAATGTTCAAAATTATTTCTAGGCATTATGTTACGTGCCTAGTAATGTCGAGCTCTCGCTCGACCTCTGTCCCGACGTAGAATAATCCCCCGACATGAAGAAGCTCTCGAGGAGATAAATTATGCAAGTGTAAAGTAATCTTTTTTATTTGGTGGGAAAGCTCTATGATCTGATTCTTATTAACCTTCCCCTTTTCATATATTTTTTTATAACAGAAACAAACATCTACTTTGAGTTGCTTCTTGATTAGCGAGACATGCACCACACGATGAACTTTACTTCCTTCATGTAAGAGCAGTATGTATGCCACTGGTCTGATACGCTCAATAATTTGGTAGGATTCATAGTATTTAGCATATAGCTAATGCCTTCATTCACATGTCAATGAGGGTTGTCGATAAGGTTGCAGTTTAAGGTAGACCCAGTCGCTTACTTTACATTGCCAATCCTTCCTTCCTTTGTCATATGATGCCTTCATCCTTTCTTTGGTTTTGGAGAGTTTTTATTGTAGTTAACAAAGAACCTGATCCCTTAACCGCAGCTCCTGGTCCACTTCGACCTCTCGGGTAGATCCTAGCTTGTAGTATGTTAGGACCGATGATCGGTGTCCATTTACCACTTCAAATGGTGTGAATCCGGTGGAAGAGTACCAACTAGTACTGTAGCAAAACTCTACCCACAGCAACCAACGGGTCCATTGTTTTGGGTGTCCTTTTGTAAAACACGTAAATACACCTCTAGATTGCGGTTAGTTACCTCCGTTTGCCCATCTGTTTGCGGATGGTAGGATGAAGAAAAACAAAACTCGATCCCTGTAGTCGGAATAGCTCCTTCCAAAATGAACTAGTGAAAAAAGGGTCTCTATCGCTCACTATGGACTGTGGTACTCCATATAATTTGAGGACATTCTCATAGTAAGCTTAGGCAGCGTTAGATGCAGTGATTGGTGATGCCATTGCAATGAAGTGTGCCATTTTGGACAACCGGTCCACCACCACCATAATGGTCGTCTTGCCTCTGGAATTTGGAAGGTCGATAATGAAATCCATGGAGACCTCAATCCATACAGTAGTAGGCATGGGTAGGGGTTGGAGGAACCCAGATAGTGCACCTTGTTCTCTTTAATTTCTCTGTCAAATGTCACAAGCTTGAATGACTTTTATCGTCAGTGAGGAAGAGGGAAGCAAATAAATTCTATTTTTGTAGAAGAGTAACCCTTCCTTGCATGTCCATGGCCCTAGTAATTCTCCTTCTTGATACAACTTATGCAGCTTTTACATCTCCACGTGGCTTTTGTTTGTATTCTATGAAGAAGTCATATCCTATCAGCTTGCTAACCCATCTTTGTTTAGTTAGGGTAGTGATTTTCTGGCTCCACAAATATTCAAGGCTTTTGTGGTCAACATCTCTTTGTCATAGGTGGATAAGGCTACATTCCTCCCTTTGAGAGCTTGACTAAAGAAAGTAGAGCTTAACTAAAGAAAGTTATGGGTCTCCTTCCTTGAGTGAGTGAGTGAGTACTACACCAACACTAAAATTAGAGGCATCACATTCAATAATGAAATATTTTGTGAAGTTAGGTAATTCCAATACTAATCCTTGCACCATTACCCATTTGAGCTCCTGAAATACACCTTCGGCCTTGGGAGTCCACTTGAAGTTGTTCTTTTTCAGCATTTCTATCAGAGGATCAACTATCTTGCCATAGTCCTTGATAAATTTTCGATAGTAACCAGTCAGCCCCAAGAAGTCGCGTACAACAATTACCGAATTTGGCTTGGGCCAATCTTCTATGGCAACAATTTTACTGGGTTTCATCCTTACTGCTCTTTTCTTGATAATGTGCCCCAAATATTGAATTTATGTAACTCCAAAACAACATTTCTCTTTTTTGACAGAGTTGGTGGTCAGATAATATTGAGAACACTATTTGCAACATTTGCAAATACTAGGATGAATTTTCGCAAATATGGCTAGAAAATGTCATTCATTAATACTTGAAATGTAGAGGGTGCATTAGTGAGTCCAAAAGGCATTACCAAAAATTCATAGTGCCCATCGTGTGTGCGAAAAGCCATTTTTTCACATCTTCCAGATGCATCGGGATTTGGTGATATCCAACCCGCAGATCAGTTTTGAAAAATATTTGGCTCCATGCAACTCATCTAGCAGCTCATCTATCACAGGTATGAGATACTTGTCCTTGATAGTGGTCATATTAAGAGCTTGGTAGTCCATAGAAAATCGTCAGGACCCATCTTTTTTCTTGACAAGCAGCAACGGGGACGAATATAGGCTGGTACTGGGCCGGATTACTCCACTTTCTAACATTTCTTCCACCAATTTTTCTATTTCCTTCTTATGGTAGTATGGGTAACGGTAGGGTCTTATTGACACGAGACCATTCCCAAATTTTAAGTTGATTTTGTGGCTGTGGGATCAGTCAAGTGGGATCCCTTTCGGTTTTTGAAATACGTGGCATAACTTTCAAAACTATGAGCCAAGTGTGGGTGTTGGGCTTTGGTATCCATTTTCTAGAAGTTCCTTCTCCATTCAGCGTTGTTCAAAGGCTTAGGATGCTGGTGGTTGCATGTCTGCAAAAGTTATAGACTGCCCTTGCTACTGAAAGGCTATCGTTAAGCTCGTGAACTCCCACAGAATCGACCCAAGAGTTGTCAACCACTGTGCACCAAGGATGACGTCGCAACCCTCCAAACCGATTATAAAGAAATCCACTTGGAATGGGTTTCTCTGGATCTCGATTGGGGTGTTTGGGAGGCACCCCATACAAGGTAGCTTCTCGTTGTTGGCCACCATCACGTTCAGTCGTACCCCTTCCTCTGCCTTTAACCTGATCCGTGAGACCCATGCCCCATGCCCGATTGAGGAAGTTGTGAGAGCTTCTTGTATCCAACAAAGTCACTAGTGAGTGTCCCTTGATTTTGGCTCGAACCCGCATGATTTGAGGCATCGCGGTTCCTATAATAGCATGAAGGGAGATTTCAACCACTTCCAATTCAGGTTCAACTTCCTTTTTACCCTCTGTTTCTTCATCGTCCATGGGTCTACAATCAATAAGGAACAATCTCTTGCAACGATGGCTCAGAGTGTAAATTTCATCGCAGTTGTAGCATAAGTTGGGGCACTGATGCTCCTGGATTTCATCAGTAGTGAGGCATTTAACAGGTGGGTTTGTGGTTGGTCGTGACTGAATGGAATTTTGTTTTGGTTTCTAGAAGTTTTGGATGGCTAGGTTAGTGTTATGTATAGTGTATTTGGGTTTTTGAAGTTGGTGTTTGGTTTCGTAGAGGCGTGCAAGGCCAGCAACATGTGGGAAGGTCTGTGGATTTGCCGCACGAACATCAACTCAGATAGTTTCCCAAAGCCCACTAACAAAACAACTTATCTATTGTTGTTCAGTTAATGAACCGACCTTTGCGAACAGTCGATGGAATTGAGTGTGATACTCACGGACAGACCCCGTCTATGTGAGCTTGGTGAGCTCCCTATAGTAGTCATCTAGAAGTGTTAGACCATAGCAATCATTCAGCGCCTATTTGAATTCTTCCCAGGTAACCCAAACTCGAGTCTTCCTAAAAGATTGGAACCAAAGGTGCACTCCTCCTTCTAGGTGATAGGCTGCTAACGACACCTTCTCAGTGCCATCATAGCGTGGAAAATCCAAATGAACCACTCGAGGTACAATTGTCCCATGTATTTGCTAAGAATTTGGTTGTTGTTGTGATGTCCTAATTCCTGTTCTTCTCGCACTCAGCTCGTCCATTTGAGTTTGTAGTTGAATGAACATCTCATGCATCTCTCGTTACATTTGAAGCATTTTTTGTTGGGTTGCTTGATGGGACTCCTTCATTGGTTGCTTTGTTGGGTTATGATGGTTGGCCCCATTATCGGATCCCTACTCTGATACGATATTGTTACGTGCCCAATAATATCGAGCTCTCGCTCGACCTATGCCCTGATGTGGAATGATCACTTGATGTGAAGAAGCTCTCAAAGAGATAAATTCTACAAGTGCAAAGTAATTTTTTTTGTGGGAAAGTTCTATGGTGTGATTCTCATTAACCTTCCTCTTTTTATACATTTTTTTTATAATTGAAACAAACGTCTACTTCATAAGAAAATACAGAAGTGAAGCTGAAAAATGGGAAACATGACCTATCAACAAGGTCACCACTAAAAACACAAACGTGGCCTCAAATATGACCACAACAGCAAAAGACATGGTACATGACTAACTGAATTTGAAAGAATCAACTGAAAAAAATAAATGTGCTAAATTTCCTTATGAGATGGCACGTAATACATTAGTACAAATTTTTAGGTTATTGTTAAGCATTTTTCCCGACATAAATAAACAACGCAATCAAAATAATTTATAGCAGTTTTCTTTTCCTGTATAATTGATTATCAAAGATTTTTGCTATGATTTTTTTTTTTTTTTTTTTTTGTTAATCAACTTATTATTGGAGTGTAGGAGATTCTAACAAGAGGTTTTAAGAGGTACCAAGGTTTTTGCCATGATTCATAAAAATAATAATTAGTGACTCATACATATTACATACGGACATGATCAATACACATAATCTATTACATAATTATATCTCAACCTTTGAGATTTATAAAGAATATGAGAGAGAATTATTTTTTTAATTTAAACGGTTGATATATAAAGATAAAATAAATTTATGGCAATTGATACTATCCCTTAAATCAAATATTTTCTATACTAAAAGTCAAAAATATGAAAGGTTATGGCTTAATTGTGAAATGCATTTAGACAAAATTAATAGCAATTGTATGTTAAGCAATATTACCGGCATTGGTGGTCAATGTAAGCTTTCTGTGTTGTTGAATTGCAAATCCCAGTAACCCTGCAGTGGTTATACTTATTTCCAATGTACAAAGCAAGTGATCCCCATCCACATCCAATATCCAAAACTGTATGGCCATCTTTTATTTCCGATCTTTCACAGTACAATTCCAACATTGCTCTCTCACCATCCTCTAATGTGCTCCATTTATCAGAAAAATAACAACAACTGCATTAATATATCACAGTATTATTTATGCTTATTTACACTACTTCACAACCAAGACATATTAAACACAACTATGTAATTTTACTTAGTAAAATTTTGTAATTTTATGAAAATTTGATTATATTTAACACGTATGTCTCTCTCATCCTATGTTCAATTTCAAATTTTACGGGTAAATTCAATTTTTTTTAATTAAAATCCCCTAAAATTATTAAACAATTCAAATTAAATTATGAATATTAAATATTAATATAACTCTATCATAATCTCTTTATTTTTTTCCTGTGTATAACAAAAAGAGGGGAAATGGAAAAGTAGTATTAATTACCTGTATTTGAGATTTTCACCAAGGACAACCTTGAAGAAAGATGTGGGTAGTTCATAATGTTGAATTTTTGGCTGATCTGTCTTTATAGCCATAGGCATTTCCTCGAGAGCTGTTCAATGTACAGTGATATTTAAAAAATAAACTAGTATTTGTCATAATTTATAAAAGAGAAAGATAGAATGAAGAGGTTTAATTAGTTACAATGTACGAATTGGAGTAGATGAGAAAGTTGGAGCTGAGAAGAAGGTAGGTAGCCGGAACGAAGCCTACTGGCTAAGAGCAAACGAGTGAGCCTCCTTATAACAATATCAGGTAGCAAATTTCTCTCTAGTGAACCCAAAACTATCTTCGCGGTAGCATCGAAAGGTGCCTGCAGTATCCCTCTCTTATCCATCGTTCAAATTTTGCTCTCAGTTCCTCTCTCGACGGCCACGTTACTTATCAGTATCACACAGGGCCGAACGTTGTGATCCACAACTTTGTAGACATTTATTTCTCATATAATATAACTGTAAAATTACTATTAATTTCCTAGTAAATAATTAATTGTATATTTTATAGTAGGTAAAGATTTAATATTATTTCCATAATGTTCTTGGTTAGAATCTCCGCCCCCATTATATGTTAAGAAATAGAGTTAATTGTATCTTTTTTACTTTATTAAAAAGCGTATATTTGTAAATTTATATTAATTTTTCCGCACGTGCAAAGCATATACCGCCTTTATCTACGCACTTGAATGCATAATGAAAAATGATTTAATACAATTAACAATAAAATAAAATAAAAAGTGTTTTTAATATCTATAAGGTGGTGTTTATAACATAAAAGAGATTATTTTATAAATGAATATGCATTAGTTTTATAAAAGCTATTTTTTAAACCACTTTTATTAAAAGCATTATACATATATATCTTTTTTACTACATTAATATGTCTAGTAGGTTTAGAGAAAAAAAAATTGTTAATATGTAGTAGTTTTGAGAGTTGGACAATTATGTCAATAAGAGATTTTTATTATTAATAACCATTGGTATTGATTATGTGAACATCAAACAAAATTAGTTGAGAGATTCTTATGTTGACTATGTTTGCAAATTTTCAATCCCGATTAAAGAATTATATTGAAGTCAATGTTGCCATTTACCAATTCAACCATTCTAAATTTTTATAAAAAAAACATTAAAATTCAAAGAATCATGCATATTGCGATGGTGAATAATGTAGGTTATGATGCCCGTTAATTTCTCAATTAAGATCCTGTTTCTCTTCCTCATTTCACAGTGTATTCCAACCTATAAATACTTCAAACCTCTCCCCCGTGTAAATATGATCCCTCAATTTTCATTTCTCTCTCTATTAGTTTTAGTTTTTAGTTTTAAAGTTTTTCTCTCAATTTTGAGAGTGATTTTTTTTTAATTTATATAATAGTAATTTTTAATTCAATAAACAATTTTAACAAATCTGTTTGGAGGTTTCTATTTTTTCAAATACAAATCAGTATTGAAATTCTATATATTGAATATACAATTGAGGTATTAGTTTTAATTGTGTTCTTTTATTTTCAGAATTAAGTTTATGTACTCTTTTAATGTTATGTTTAATTTGTTGATCATGTTTAATTTGTTGATCATTTATTAAATTAAGCATGTCTAGTTAAAAATACTATGAGATATTAGTAATGTTGTTATGTTTGTGAAATATTAAAATAGGTAAATATTTTTATAAAATGAATTAAGTTTTGTTTCTTCGTTCAAGATTTATACAAAGTTTGTTACAAAAATATATATTGACAAAATATTTTTGGTAATAAACTTAAAATATGAAAATTAGATTTAAGATTTGATTATTTATATCTGATTTAGAGTCAATACTCTAAGATTTTATATTTGATTATTTGGATATGAGATATACTTTATTTTAAAGATTTTTAAAATAATTACTATTTGAAAATATATTGACAACATATGTTTTGTAATAAATTTTAAAATTTGGAAGTTAATTCTCAAATACATCAATCTTAAATCCAATTTTGATATTTTGAATGAGAGTTTTAAATTGATAGCTTCGTTAAAAGCATCAATTAAATGATTTGTTAATTCCTTGAAAATAAAGCATATAATCACTATCAATTACTAATATCCGTCACAATATTTTAATTGATATTGATTAACAATAAAATTTATCACAGCAAAAAGACTTTTTCATACCAAAAAAATGAAAGAATCAATAATCTAATTATTATTCAATAACCTAATTAATATTGAGCAATCATAATTAACGAATTAATATATCACATAAATTCTCCATTAAATGACTAAATGTTTATCTACCTAATACTTGTTAAATCAAAATTATCTTTTAATTTTATGTCATTAGAATAATTTTTTCAAAACTCAAACAATTGTGACATGATGTTTAGGCTTATTTTTCCTTTTTAAGAATTTTGTTGAATTATTTAAAAACCACGCGATTCCCCTCGCATTGAATGTATACTTATTATCTTTATAAAGTGTTTTGTACACTTACGAGCTATTTATAAAATATAAAATTTATGCATCAAGTTTTTCACGTCGTTGTTGGGATGATATTAGCAATAAAAACTCGATAATTTTGATTATTAAGTTTTGATGCCACTGTCGAGTAGGAATAGCGTTTTAAATTTTTATCATCAAAAATCTTTAAAAAAATTGTGTTGTAAGTATTTGTAATTTTTATTTTTATTTTTTAAAAAAATTTTAAAATAAAAATCTAAAAATTAATGTCTCATTTATTAGTTGACTTTTTAAAAAAATGTCAAAACATAAATTTTAAAAAGTTTTTAAAAACTTTTAATTATGAAAAAAATCTAAAGAAATCTTTAAAATAAATAAACATATATACGTGTTATTAATTGACTTTAGATATTTAAATAATAAATCTAGGTTATTAATTGACTAAAGTATTTTCAATGAAAAAAATATATATTAGCTAATTAATTTAGTTGACTTTAGAATTAATTAATTAATTAATTTTAAAAAAAATCATTTTAATAATTTCGTTAATTTTAACTTAATTTAATTTTTGTATGTTATTTATTTATTTTTATTTATATGCTAATTTTAATTTATTTTCTTTTCTTGTATATCGATTGTACTTTATTTTTATTCTTGTTAACCATTTTTTAACTATTTCTTTGTTCTAGCTTGTATAGTACACTTTATTAACTTTTTGTATTTAACTTATATTATTATTTGTATCATACGTTGTATATTGTTATTATTTATTTAACTTTTATCATTTTATAATGAATTATTTGTACAATATTTACATTAACTTATTGTAATGATTTATTTTAATTGTATTATTATATATTAAATTATTTGTATCATATATATATTGCATTTATATATTTTGTTTTTTTTCTTTTATTTTTATTATTTCCATTCTTTCCTTTTGTTATTTATTTATTTTATTATTCTTGTTTAGTATTTTTGTTTAATTAAAAAACATTGGACTACGATATGGTTTTTGTGCTAGTCGTAGTATTGGGCTATCGAAATAAAAATGGGTTGAAGAAAACTTTTTGTGTCATGGCATGAAAGTTTTATGTGTCATGGCAAATGATTCCCTGTTTGAATATATTGAGTTCTATTTTTGTTGCAATAAATTTTTAAAATAAAAATCCCAAAATACGTATTTTAAATTAAACCCATACAATTTTTTTCTTCTTCCCTAACCCCAATCTTCTCCCGCCTTAGACAATACAATCTGAGTTTTGAAAAAAAACAAACAACATAGAAAACTGAGCTCCAACTTTATTCCAAAGTTATTATGTATTTTTATTTTATTTTATTTTGCTTTTCCTTTTGTTTTTTTTATGTAATTTGTTTTACTTTTTACTTTTTATATTTTTATTTTCTGTTTATGTAGACTATATCTATTTCACTTAGAATTAATAAAATTATAACTATTTATTGAGATGTGATGTATAAGAAGTGTACAACGATCTGTTTGTATGGTTAAAATGTTAAGATGATAGATACATCTAGCTTATCACATCACTACATCATCACATTGAGCAAAAATAAATGGGAAGCTTTTCTCTTTCTTAATTTACATTTGCTACATTGAGGGCAATGTAGATTCTGGATTGGGTGTAGAAAAGTTACAATAAATTTAGGTAATTTTAAATTTTTTTATTAAACATTTATTTAAATTTATTTGCTTTTTAGTTTATTTATTGATTTAAGGATGGTTATGTTCTTTTTTATAAAAATTCTTGCAAAATTATCATGCTTTTAGTTCATTTTAAGTAAATAATAGTCTTTATACTGTTAGATTAATTTCTTGAACATATCATAGAGTAATATGATAATTAGTTAGTTTTTATCATAATTTGTATTTCATGATAACATATTGAAATTATCTAAACTTAAAATTGGTGTTTAGGAATCAAACCTTATGAGTCTGTTTTGAGTCTTTATCATTCCATTATAAAAAGATACATTTAAATACTCATCTTAATTATTCAAATTGTTAGATGATCTCCATAGGTTTTGCATTAAAGTCTAGGATTTTTACATTTGATAAAATATTATATACTTATTTTTTATTGCTTAAATTGAATGACTTAGGTAGAAATTAAAAGTATATGTCTATTTCATTCATGCATGACTTCCAAAAAAATAGATTTATATAAATGTATCTAAGCCAATACAAAAAATCTAAATTAGCCACTCATTAAGTCATACAAAATATGTAGAAACTGTACATGGTCCACTTTCTAAAAAAGAGAGAGAAAAATCAATATTATACACTAAATACTATGACCCAAACAAATCCCTTATAATGTGAGAAATGGATAATACAAAATAAATATAAGAATTGAAGTCATTGTATTTTCTTCATCTAAAGGCATATACTTGATATCTTTATTTAATGATTTTCATTGATGCAATAAAATAGTATCTCATTTCTTTATAAATCCTATCATTGGATTCCTTTTAGGAGATAAAATATTATGCATTACTTTGAGTCTTTTCTTCTTTAAACATATACGAACCTATTAGTTCATTTCTGTATAAACTATATTCACATATAAATTTATGTAAGTCTTGTTATACCATGTACAAAACACAATGTCTATTTATTTTTACTCAGTGTTCTATCTTCCTCTGTGTAAGGTTTGTTATTACGAATCAACAATGCACACATGCATATAATTATGTACACTTTATATGTGAGAATTTCGACATACAAGCTTGCTAGGTTGATGCTTGCTCGCCAATGTTGTCGCTCATGTTTTTATAAAGAAGATGGTATTTGATTTGATTATAAATCCTATCATTTGATTCTTTTAATGAGATCAAATATTACGCATTACTTTGAGTCTTTTTTTTATTTAAACATATGAAACACCTATTTGTTCACTTTTTTACATAAATTATATTCACATATAAATTTATGTAAGTCATATTGTACGAAGCATCTGTGTGTTGACCTTTCATGTACAAAACATAGTACCTATTTATTTTTTCTCAGTATTATGTCTTCTTTTGTATAAGGTTGCTTACTGCAATCAATAATGCGTACATGCAAATATTTAGGTATATTTTATATGCAAGCATGTTTACACACACTACGGAGTTGGTTTTCGTTGTATGTTTTCCAACATTGTCACTCATGTTTTTGTTTCGTTTTGAGTGTGGGTATTTATAAAAATTACTCGATAATTTTTGGGATGAAAAATGTGATTTTTAGCACCTTGTCACCACCCTCGCCAATGGTGTCGCTCGTGTTTTTGTTTCGTTTCAAATGCAGGTATTTATGAAAATTACTCGATAATTTTTTAAACAAAAAAATGTGATTTTTAGCACCTTTCCACCACCCCTGGAGAGGTGGCTAGTGAGATGGTCAATAAAATTATATAGATACCCCATTTTCTATTGTTTTATTATCCATAAAATATGTAGCGATGCTCTATCAAATTGACATCTCAATTTTCTATTTTCAAAACACTAATACCTTATGTGTTATTTAGTATTAGTGATTTGTGATTGTGTGAGCCGTGTGTTAGTGGGTAGTTTCCATCATGAAACTTATCTTCTTATATGAGAGCCTCATCATGAGAGTGAGCTATGTTAAATTCTTTGAGTTCTTGCATCTTGGACTATATGTCCCGTGATGTGTTATGGTAGACTGTGTGTCCCATAAAGATTGTTGGTTGTTAAAGATTAAGGATGGTCCTCAAGATTGTAATTCATTACACTAAACATTACTGGTCTTTGGTTTATGATCACAACCCATTAGGTGTTGTCAGTTTTGGGGAAGAGTCGGGTTCACGTGTCGAATCAGATTGTTATGGAAGTAACAAGCAAGGACAGTAATAGGTATTTCTAATAGAGGTAGTTTTAAATTATAGAGGTAATAGTGATTATATTTTTTTAGAGTTGTAACTGATTTATTATTTTGTGGATTATTTGCTACTGAATGGTTGCCTTAAGTAACTCGATGATGTTAACACATAGGCAAGGATTCTATATGGACTTACCTCATTATAATTAGTGTTATGCATAATCTAATATTTGGTTAGTACAATCAATGTTCAAGTTTTGTATGGTTCTACATCCTGAAGTTTAGATTCTCAAAAAGCTTTTATTATTCCCTATTGTCTGATAACTATATAAATTATCTACTTCTTATTTCTAGTTGTCTATGTTTAATGCATTAATTGTTTTTTGTTATGCGATGAGTCCTTAAGAAGTCAATATCCTCTTAACTTGGATGTGTATTAGATCTTGGACTCCTTCCTTATTGTTATGCATGATCAATTGTTGTGTGAGTACAATCTATCTTTTATCTACACACAAGTTTGGTGTGAGTCTTTAAGGAGTCTATATCTCCTTACCCTAGAAGTGTACCACGTGTCAAACCTTTTATTATGGTTCTCTATGTATGTTTATTTGCATGTTGTGAGAGTATAATCATCATTGACCAAATATGTTCGCATATATAAGGTCTTGAAGTGATTGAAAATCCTTTTAGATTTTTGATATGTATGTTTGTACTATATGTTGTGTGTTGATTACATGTATGTATATTGTTAGTCAGAACATAAGCTTATGAGACACACCATCACTAGTGTGTTTAATGCGGATTGTTGTTTAAGAATCTTCAAGTGTTTTAATTGTATGTTGAATTGAAAATGTTGTTTTGTACTTTCATTGTATAATTTTCTTAATTTGTTTTTATGAGATCAACTCAACCGAATTGATATAGAGCTTGCAAAAATATTACATTGATTGGTGTATCCACCTTTCATCTAGTTTCTGCTTACCTATTTAAGTAGGATGAAACAATTAACCTTCGTGTAATTATTCCTATGAATAGGAATCTTCAATTTGATTGAGTGCTTAAACCCATAAGATCAATAAAATATTGAGAGTATGACTTGTGAGATTTAGAGTTCAAACAAATTCGAATTCCAAAAACTAAAATTGGGTAGATTAATATTGATAAGTTTTTTATGTGGACTATGAATTTATGTTTTTTAACTCATTTTTAAAATAAACTATGAATGTTTGAGTCATTATTTTAACTTATGCTTTGTATTTTAACTATAAACTTAATAGATACTATAAGTATGAGTAGTTAAGTTTTGTATTTTGCTATTCCATTTTGAGTTTTTTACTTAGTAAATTTTTGTTTTTTGTTTTTTGTTCAATTTTGTTATTTCTTTTACTTTTTGCATTTAGTTTAATTTTTTTGGGGGGGAGGGAGTATCATTAGTGAAAGCCTTCATAAGAGTTATATTTGTCTACTAGGGTAATCTAAGAGTTTAAATACTTATTGTATACGCTAAATTCAACGGTATCAATCTACATAAATGAGTTAGAACAGTTTAGTCTTTTTTAATTTTTTGGTCTTTCACTTTTCTTGCTAAGATACTAGTAAGAAGCTAGTTGGGGGTCATGACGGGTGCTTAAAAACACTAAATGTTAAATTGATTTATATGAACTTTAGTATCAAAATAGATTTGTATTTGCATAATTCTATTACTATTCGAACAAATCTATGTTTTTGGAATCATGAATATGTTTAAATTTTTAGATATTTTTTTTAAAATTATTCAATTGATAAACGCTCAAAGAATTTTACCCAAAAGACACTCAATTACAACCAAAGAAAAATAAAGACTAAATTTATGTAAGTCTTACATATGTTCTAACCAAGCTTGTAAAGGGTGAAATAAAAAGAAATTGAAAACTAATGAGTGCTTAAAAGCACTTAATATATCCTTATTTTATATATTTTAAATGATAAAATATATTCATATTTACATAGTTTTATTATCTTTTAAAAGAAATCTCTCTTTTCTAAATCATGTGTATATTTTGTTATTTTTTGGGTATTTTAGCTTCAAAATGATTTAATTTATCAATATTTGAATAATGGTAGTTGAAAGCACTCTATTACAACATTAATGCATACATATGTTCCAAACCATTGAAAAAAGTGTACAATAAAATAGGAGTTCTAATTGTTCAGAAGGATGTGGGTTATGGCATGGAAATAATGTGTGCTACGACGCATGTGTAATGGATCGAGTTCCAAACCATGTACAACCTATCTCATGTCGTAACGTGGAAATGTTGCAACACCTGACCATCTCATCCATTTTTTCCTCTCTTTTGTAGCATTTTCTAGAGTTATATAAATGACTTATTCCTTCATTGTAAAAATAATCACATTCATCCCTTAGGTCTCTTCTAGTTTAATTTAAAGTCCCTTCTATTTTTTATTTTGATAGTTTTAAAAATCTTCTCTCAATTTGAGAGTTGAACATATTGTATGTAGTAGTTTTACTCTCAGTTCAATAAATAGTATTAGCAATTCTTTTTTTCATAAACATAAACAATACTGAAGTTAATTTTTGTAAAAGATACAATTGATGTATAATTTAGATATATTCTTTTCAATTTATCTTTATGTGAGATATTAATAATGTTGTTATGATTATGAAATATTAAAGTAGGTAAACAGTTTTTATAAAATGAATTAAGTTTTTATTATTATCAATATTTAAACAAAGTTTGTAAAAAATATATATAATGGAGTATTTTTCATAACAAACAAGACAATTAGATTTTAAGATTTAATTATCTGAATCTAATCTAGAGTAACTCTTCAATTTTGGATTTGATTATTTTGATCTTTAGAGAACTCAATTACAAAGAATTTTAAAAGAACTTTATTTGGATCTTTAAAGGCAAAAATTGAATGGTTTATTAATCTCATAGAAAATAAGTATAATTTAATTAAAATTAACTAATAGATCCGACTCAAAGATTTAAGTGATGTTAATTAATAACAAAAGGGTAGATCTAACTAATCTCTTATTTGTATTTGTAAGAGAGAATTAATAATTTTAATTCATATATTTAATAACTTAATTAATATTGAACAAGCATGATTACCTAATTAATCAAACTCATAATTCTCCATTGAATATAAAATATTTATTTTTCAATTGTTTTAGTAAATCTATCTTTATTTTTAGGTCATTAGATTAGACTTTTCAAACTAAAACTTTATGATAAAATGTTTAGGTTTAATTTTCATTTTTAAGAATTTGTTAAATTATTTAAAAACCATGTGATTCCTCTTTAGATCGACCTTAAAAATATACTTATCATTTTCTATAAATAATTAGTACACTTAAAAGCTATTTAATAATATAAAAATTTTGCACATCATGTTTTTTGTACTATTGGAGATGAATAGCATTTTTAAATTTTTATTATAAAATTCTTAAAAACTTTTTATGTTCAAAATATTGTGATTTTTATTTGAAATCTTATAATATCTAAGGTATCAATTAATTTTAGATATTTTCAATGTCAAATTTAAATAAATATTTTATTTACTAATAATAATATTTTAAAATCTTAAAACATTTGAAAATTGAAGATTTTATTTATTTAAAAAAATTAATTTTCTTCTATTTAAACAATTCTTTTTCACCTATTCAATCTTATAATATCTAGGAATCTTCCCCTATTCAATCACAAATTTATCCAAAAAAACATTGATACAAGAAAAATATTGAAAGATTTTTTTTTACATCATGTCTCAGCAATATCTCCAAAATAAAGAATTTACAATTAAATAAAGAAAGTAAAATTCAGTAGGAGACTACTAAAATATTAGTAAAACAAATATTAATGATGCATGCACATAAAATAAAATTCATGAATAGAAATAATCATCATCAGTATACAATATTAGAAGAATTTTATTTATAAAACCAGTATGCCTATACTTTCTTTCTTTTTTAAACTGAGGGAATGTACATTCTAAGTATCCCAATGCATACTCATACGAGATAATTTTTTTTATGCAAATATAAAATACATATTAATGATATAAAACTTCCATATGTATTGGTCAACACCAAAATACATAGGCACATGTGTAGTCGACCTTTAAAACATATATGAGTCCACCTCTCACCCCATATAGGTCATATAACACATGTATTGGTCAACGTCCTTGTCGTATGGCCCATCGTCTATATGTTGTCCATTTCTAGACACAATAGGGGTCGAACTCCAAGGCCCATAAGAAATCAAATTTTGATACTCATAGATGGACTGAAACACCATAAGGGGTCCAACTTTGAGGCCCATATGTGTTCAAGCTCCGAGATCCATCAACAGATTGAGACACAATAAGGGATCCAACTATGAGGCCCATGTGTAGTTAATATCAAAGATCTATATATGCATAAACTCTAAGAATACATGTGAATGTAATGCGTACCTATAGTCCATCAAAATAGTTTGTTGCAACAAGTAGCCCATGGGTACCAAGATATACATACATATATACTCCCCACAAAAAATATTTTCATGATGCATGTATAAAATCACAGATGCCATGTGTAATTTTTTTACCCCTAATTTCATATAAAAAAATTATTACTTATCAATTCCAATATCATATATCTGATTGATGCCAACAATATAAACATTCCCACATATTAGACCAAAAAGACCTGATAATGCCTTAAACATCAGAGACCACTTTATTAGGTCAGAGTTCTCAATCAATGCTTTAGCCACCGAAGCACTGCAGAAGAAACAAATGATACAAATGATTCTAATTAATATCACTTGTATAGATTTGGATGAAAGATCTGATCTAAGTAGTATGGAGTTTTCTAATAAAAATTACTTATATTGACCCTAAAGTTGTACCTCATATGTAGGAATGGGCAAAAAAACCGCGGGTTTGGTTATCCGCAGGTAACTGAACCGGCGGTTCGGTTTTTAACCGTGTAAATTCGGGGACGGGTTCGATTTCGGGTAAAAACCGAACATAAAGGAACGGGTACGGTTCGGTTACGGTTATACTCAAAACCGTACCCGCCCGTACCCGAAATTATTTAAAATTTATTTATTTAAATAAATTATATATTAATTAAAATTTATTTATTTTAAACCTAATATATAAACCTATTTTTACCGAACCCTAATTCACTCAAAATTTCTCATAGAAACACACTCGGCGCCTCTCATTTTTTCTTAATCTCCAAACTAGAGGCTGAGAGTCAGAGCCTCAGAGGCCAGATCACATCCGACCATCCATAATTTTTCTTCCATCTAACAACGCCGCATCGTCACCTACCTCAATCGCCAGTCGTCACTCGTCACCAGTCCGTTCACACTTCACAGCGCCATCTGTCGCCTCTCACAGCGCAAGCCATCGCCGTTCACAGCGTAAGCCATCGCCGTTTACAGCGCAAGCCATCACCGTTCACAGCGCAAGCCATCGCCGTTCACAGTGCAAGCCATCGCCATTCACAGCGCAAGCCATCACCGTTCACAGCGCAAACCATCGCCGTTCACAACGCAAGCCATCACCGTTCACAGCGCAAGCCATCGCCGTTCACAGCGCCAACAATCGTCGTTCACAGCGCCAGCCATCACCGTTCACATAGCCAACCGTCACCGTTCATTTCAGTATTGTTTCTGAAATCTGAATATCTATTTGGAGATGCTGAAACATGGTTAACTAATATCTCATTACTGAAATAATTATTGATATTTCCGTATTATGGTGGAAAGCTTTGCAGAACCTTGAGAAACTATGTTTTTTTCATTTCAGTATTGTTTCTGAAACCTGAATATCTGTTTGGAGATGCTGAAACATGGTTAACTAATATCTGATTGCTGAAATAATTATTGATATTTCCGTATTATGGTGGAAAGCTTTGCAGAACCTTGAGAAACTATGTTTTTTTCATTTCAGTATTGTTTCTGAAACCTGAATATCTGTTTAGAGATGCTGAAACATGGTTAACTAATATCTGATTGTTGAAATAATTATTGATATTTCTGTATTATGGTGGAAAGCTTTGCAGAACCTTGAGAAACTATGTTTTTTTCATTTCAGTATTGTTTCTGAAACCTGAATATCTGTTTGGAGATGCTGAAACATGATTAACTAATATCTAATTGCTGAAATAATTATTGATATTTCTGTATTATGGTGAAAAGCTTTGCAGAACCTTGAGAAACTATGTTTTTTTCATTTTAGTATTGTTTCTGAAACCTGAATATCTGTTTGGAGATGCTGAAACATGGTTAACTACTTAACTTATCATGTCTTGTAGAGTTAGAGATTTGTGAAGAAGACAGAGACTTTAAATATCATGACAAGTGAATATGTTGAAAAGGTAACGTGAGATAATAGAAAGTATATGTATATATTTTTTATATATGATTTAAATTTTGAAAATTATTTTTTCAGAATGTTTCACCACAATCATCTCAAGGAGTAAATGACATTGAACTTAATATGGAGGTAACAAGTGGTGGAACTTCAAGTGCCGATCAACATACAAATTTTCCTCTCCTTGCATCAACCTCTTCACCTGAAAATACACAAAGCCAACCATCAAATGAATGTAGTGAGGAAGAAGATGGGAAGGCTAAATTAAAGTCTGAAGCATGGGTTCATTTTGATAGGAAGAGAATTAATGGGATATGGAAGGCAATATGTAATTATTGTGGAAAACGGTTAGGATGTGATACAAGGAATGGGACATCTCATTTGAAAGCACATACAAAAGGTTGTCCATTCAAACGTAAAGAAAGGGGTATCGGTCAATCATTGTTAAATCCTAACAAGAAAAGGGATAGAATTGAATTAGGACATTGGAATTTTGATTCTCAAGTTTCTCGTGATAAATGTGCAAAGATGATAATTCTACACGAGTATCCTCTTAGTATTGTTGAGCATCATGGATTTAGGGAGTATTCACATTCATTACAACCAATATGGAAGCCTATTTCTCGGGAAACAATTAAGAGAGACATTATAAAGATTTATGATGTTGAGAAAAAAAATGATGGATATGTTGGAGAACAACAAAAGTCGTGTTGCAATCACGAGTGATATGTGGAAGTCTGGAAATCAAAACAAAGGGTTCATGGCTGTAACTTGTCATTTCATCGATGACAATTGGTATTTGCATAGTAAAATAATAAGGTAATTTTTAAGATTAAGGTTGAAATTTATACATTTATTAAATATTTTTTTAGAGATTTGATATATTAAATGATTGTATATAACAATATTATTGTTATTATATAATTTTTTGTAGGTTTATATATGTTCCTGCTCCACACAATGCTGCAGTTATTGGTCAAGAATTAATGAGTTGCTTTTTGGATTGGAACATCGATCGTAAGATTTCAACCTTAACTTTAGATAATTGTTCTACTAATGATTCAATGCTACCTGATCTGTTAGATTCATTAGATAGAACAAGCATGTTATTGTATGGAGATATTTTTCACATGCGTTGTGCTGCTCACATATTAAATTTGGTAGTGAAAGATGGATTAAATCTAATTTCTCAATGCATTGTCAAAGTTAGAGATAGTGTTGCATATTGGACAGCAACACAAAAGAGAGAGGAAAAATTTAAAAAGATTGCATCTCAAGAGATGAAGTCTTCTTGTAAGAATTTATCTCTTGATTGTCAAACTCGTTGGAACTCTACTTTTTTAATGCTTAAAAATGCATTGTTTTATGAGAAAGTGTTTCCTCGTTTAAAATAATTGGATAAGAATTATAATAGTCTTCCTGATGCATTGGATTGGAAAATGGCAAGTACAATTTGTGATAAGTTAGAAGTATTTTACAAGGTTACTGAATTGATTTCTGGTTCCAACTATCCCACCATAAACATGTTATTTCCTCATATTTGTGACATCAAATTGTCATTATATAATTGGATTAATGATGAGGATGATTTGGTGAAGGGAATGACGTCAAACATGCTTGTAAAATTTGATAAGTATTGGCAAGAAGTTAATATTCTCATGGCTATAGGAGTTGTTTTGGATCCTAGATTTAAGATGAATTATCTCGAATTCTATTTTCCAAGAATATATGGAGAGAATTCCATTTTTGAAATTGAAAAGGTGAGAACAAAATGTTATGATTTGATAAATATGTATCGAACTAAACGAATTTTAGAAGAGAGTCGACAAATGGAATTTTCAACACGTTCCATTACATCTCAAAGTTCAAAAGGTACTAGTGTTCTTAATCCTAGTGGTATAAATGAGTATAAACAATGGAAATTAATGCAAAATAAAGCTAGATCTTTGAAATCTGAGTTAGACTCTTATTTAGAGGAGGCTGATGTAGAAATTTCGGATGAAGAGTTTGATATATTGTCTTGGTGGAAGTGTAATAAACACAAGTATCCAATGATGCATGATATGGCTAGAGATTTCTTGGCTATTCCGATCACCACAGTTGCTTCAGAATATGCATTTAGTACAAGTGGTAGAATAGTGAGCAAACATCGTAGTAGACTCAAAGAAAACACATTGGAAGTTTTGATGTGTACTCAAGATTGGTTATGGGCTAATATTCATAAACAAGGTATAAGTTTATATTTTTAATACTTGTACATATTATATTTTATTAACACTTGTTTTATGTATTATATATTAATTATTTATTCCAATGTTTTATAATTTATTCAGATATGTTATCTCCTGGTTCATCCACTTCTACTATTAATATTGCAGAAGATGATGTTGAGGTAAAAAATTTACATTATTTATTAATCAATTTATTCTTTTGGTTTATAAAAGTGATTTTATAAGTTTGATTTTTTCAGGAAACGCGTACATTTGAAGAATAACTAGAAGAAAGAAGTTTTGATTTATTGTAATTGAAGTTTTCTTAAATTTATTTTTTAATTAGATTTCAATATTTGTATTAGTTTATAATATTTTATTTATATCTTGTGTTTTTTGTTTATGTATTTAATCTTATCTAGATTCATAGAAATATATATTGTTAAATGTTGATTTTTTTTTATCATAAACTCAAAATAACATATTTAAATTGAGATAACAAATTCAATATCAACAATTTGTTTTAGTTGGATTGTATTGCTAAAAGAGTAATAGGATTTTGAAAAACGGTTTTTTTTCGGTTTTTTTATAATAACTGTCCCGAACTGTTAACCGCGGGTAAACAACTGTCCCCGAACTGCAACGGTTTTCGGGCGGTTTCGGGGACAGATTTTATAATTCGGTTCGGGGATGGTTATATTCAAATCTGTCCCCGCCCGTCCCCGTGCCCATCCCTACTCATATGGTATAAAGCTCTCAAGAACCTCCAACAAGCATCTTTGAAATCTGAAACTTTGTTTATGATTGGATCAGATCCAACACTTCCAATTCGAGTGCATGCCTGGAAGGCATTTACTTCAATGCCAAAAAGAGACCCCAAAATTTAAAGATGTTTATGCAAATCAAGTTTTAAAGCATGTCTAGGAAGAAAATTGATATTAGCAAAGATTTATACAGGGAGGGAACATGCAAAAAAATAGTATTAGAGAAAACATTAAGGAGTGTTAACTGATGAATGCTCAAAAAGTACTAAAATTATCATGATTTTATGCTCATTAATTGATTATATATATAAATCTGTCTTTTCGGAATCATGGGTATTTTTATTGTTTTTTAGGTATTTTCGCCTAAAAACATAACTTAAAGACTCAAAGAGGAATACTAGAGGCTATCACAAATATATTCATAAAATAAATGAGGAAAAGTTAAAAAATATGGAAAAATTGGAAAAAATGGGTCAAAAATATCAAAAAGGAGGAAATCGTGCACGCAGTCGCCCAACCGCGCCGAGTAGCCTCATGCATTTCCCATTCCGCGTATGCCCGTGCCCATCAGTGCTCGGTCCTACACGCCACATTTCCCTTTCCACGCACACCTGCTCTCCATTTAGTGCACGCCACTACCCATCTGCGCTTGCCGTTGCGCTCTACACCAACATGATGTCATTAATATGATGTCATCATTCACTACTTTGCGTTTTCTCTATTTTTAATCATTTTTTCACCCATTTTTCTTCCCCTCTTCACCTATAAATACCCTCATTCTCTTCACTTCAAAACACACCTAAAAAACACACTTCTTCTCTCTTTCTTTCTCTCCATTTCTTAGTTTTTAGTTTTTAATTTTTTTCTTAGTTAGTTTTAGAGTTCTTCTCTTTTTGAGAAGAGCTAATTATGTTTTTGTAATTTATTTGTTTTTTGATTAAATAAATGGAAGTGCAAATTTCGTTTGGAGGTTTTGCAGCAACAAGAATAACATCAAAGTACTATAACGATTTTATTTTCTTACAGTTATTTTTTTATGCTTTATTCTTACATGTTATATTTAATTTTTCTATGATTAAATTTAACTTTGCTGACTCTTTGTAAACATGATATAATAATAACGTTGTTATGCTTGTGAAATATTAAATAGGTAAAAATCTCCAAAATGAATTGATTTTATTTTTATTCAAGATTTTATATTAAGAATGTTATAGAGAAATATATTATTTTTCATTACAAATTTAAATCTGAAAATTAGATTTTAAGGTTTAGTTATCTGGTCTGATTTAGAGTAGTCCTCTTTTATTTGTTGGTATATTCGCCTGGTAGTTAAAGTGAAGCTCTATTTCAAAAGTTTTTATAAGAATTATTATCTGAAAATGTATTGATAACATGTTTTCAGTAGTGGTTTTAAAACATAAAAATAAACATAGATACAGATACATATTCAATAAATATTGATGCAAATTTTATCATTTATAATAGTGGAGTATTTATGGATATAATAACTAAGTAATTATGCTTGCTCATATTATTTAGGTTATTAAAGATATAAATTGATATTTATTGATTCTCTCTTTTTTATATGAATACCACATTTGGTGGGGTTAGATATTCTTTGTTAACTAAACAAATCAATTAACACTTATTAGTGTGTTGATAACCAATTTGGTTAATTAAATTAACCATTACTGAAAATATGTTGTCAATACATTTTCAGATAATAATTCTTATATTAACTTTTGAAATAGAGCTTCACTCTAACTACGAGGCGATTGTACCAACAAATAAAAGAACACTACTCTAAATCAAACCGGATAACTAAACCTTAAAATCTAATTTTCAAATTTAAGTTTGTAATGAAAAATAATATATTTATCTCTAACATTCTTAATATAAAATCCTGAATAAAAATAAAATCAATTCATTTTGGAGATTTTTACCTATGTAATATTTCACAAGCATAACAACGTTATTATTATATCATGTTTACAAACAGCCAACAAAGTTAAATTTAATCATAGACAAATTAAATATAACATGTAAGAATAAAACATAAAAAAATAACTGTAAAGAAAATAGAATCCTTACAGTACTTTGATGTTATTCCTGTTGCTGGAAAACCTCCAAACGAAATTTGCACTTCCATTTATTGAATCAAAAAACAAATAAATTACAAAAACATAATTAGTTCTTCTCAAAAAGAGAAGAACTCTAAAACTAACTAAGAAAAAAACTAAAAACTAAAAACTAAGAAATGGAGAGAAAGAAAGAGAGAATAAGTGTGTTTTTTAGGAGTGTTTTGAAGTGAAGAGAATGAGGGTATTTATAGGTAAGGAGGGGAAGAAAAAGTGGATGAAAAAATGATTAAAAATAGAGAAAATGTAGAGTAGTGAATGATGATGTCATACTGATGACGCATGGTGGTGTGGGGCGCGGCGGCGCGCGCAGATGGGCGCAGCGGCACGTGCGGTATGGAGAGCAGGCGTGCGCGGACAGGGCAATGCGACGCACGGCTGCTCGGCACGGCTAGGCGACTACGTGCGTGATTTCCTTCCTTTTTACTTTTTTGACCCATTTTGTCCAATTTTTCCATATTTGTTGATTTTTACTCATTTATTTTATGAATATATTTGTGATGTATTACCTCCATTATTCCTCTTTGAGTCTTTAAGTTACGGTTTTAGGCGAAAATACCTAAAAAACAATTAAAATATCTGTGATTCTGAAAAGACAGATTTATATAAATATATGATAAAATCATATAAAAAATATATTTTTAATCAATTAATGTGCATAAAATCATGGTAATTTTAGTGTTTTTTGGGCACTCATCATTAACTCCTTAATTCAAGGAGTAAATCAAGAACTTTAATTCAATGCGTAAATTAAGGAGTAAATCAATGAGTTGACATCCATAATTTAAGGACTAATTTAAGGAGTAATTCAAGGAAAAAAACAAGAAATCCTTAATTTAAGGAGTAAAACAAAGAATCCTTAATTCAAAGAGTAAATCAAGAAATTTTTAATTAAAAGTGTAATTCAAGGAGTAAATTTACTTATATATAGCTATAGAATTGTAATGAAAATATGAAAGAAATAAAACAACTGATTTACTCCTTAATTTACTTGTTAGAGATAAAATTAAGGAGTAAATTAAAGAGTGTCAACTCCTTAATTCAAGGAGTAAATCAAGAATCTTAATTCAAGGAGTAAATCAAGAAGTTGTCATCCTTAATTTAAGTAGTAATTCAAGGAGAAAAACAAGAAATTCTTAATTCAATGAGTAAAACAAGGAATCCTTAATTCAAATAGTAAATCAAGGAATGTTTAATTCGAAGAGTAATTTAAAGAGTGAATCTTCTTATATATAGCTATAGAATTGTAATGAAAAGATGAATAAAACAATACAACCTTAAGAGAACTTGTTTTATTTGGTAAGGCCTTGGTGTTTTCAACACAAATTTTCAAAATGGTATCAAAGTAAGTCGATCTTCGTGAAAAAAATTATTATTCCTCTACTCAAAGTGAGTTTGGCACTCTATCAAAGCAATTTCTTATTCTATTTGTTTTTTTTTAAAACCAAATTTCTTGGTGATGATAGATTAAATCTCTCCTACAACTCCTACCTGTCCGATGTGGAGGGAAAGTATTGTGGTAAAAGGATAGGTTCCATATTGAAACCAAGATCTTGGCAATGATAGATTAAATCTCTCCTACAGCTTCTATCTATTTGATGTGGAGGAGGAGTATTGTGGTAAAAAGAAAGGTCTCACATTTAAACCAAACTCTTGGCGATGATGGATTAAATCTTTCCTGCAGCTTCTACCTACCTGATGTGGGGAAATAGTATTATGGTAAAAGGAAAGGTCCTATATTGAAACCAAGCTCTTGGCGATGATGGATTAAATCTCTTTTGTAGCTCCTACCTGCCTGATGTGAAGGGGAAGTATTGTGGTAAAAGGAATGGTCCCACATCGACAACAATATTTTTTTTTGCTATCGTAATCAGTATTTTTGTTAGTTTTACCTTTGCTACCTTGGTTTCTCATCAGTTTCAATGAATTTTGTGCAAACTTAGATCCATAAACCTTATGGATCTAGCTTGAGGGGGAGTATTGGAGATAAAATTAAGGAGTAAATTAAGAAGTGTTAACTCCTTAATTCAAGGAGTAAATCAAGAACCTTAATTCAAAGAGTAAATTAAGGAGTAAATCAAGAAGTTGACATCCTTAATTTAAGGAGTAATTCAAGGAGAAAAATAAGAAATCCTTAATTTAAGGAGTAAAACAAAGAATCTTTAATTTAAGGTATTTTCATTCAAAAATAACTTAAAGAATCGAAAAAAAATACTAAAGGCAAAACATCACAAATATGTTGAGAAAAAGTAAAACAAATTAAAAAATTGGACAAAATGGGTCAAAACGATAAAAAAAATGCCAAGCCTTACGTGGACCCCGCGTGTAGCTAGCACACGCCCAACTCATGCCTAGCACACGCCCTGTCCTAGTTTCGTGTTCGACAATGCTTGTATGCCACAAATCTCACCCCACCCACACGGGTACCAGTTTGTCCAAGCGCGTCCAAAATCAATTTTTGAGATATTTTTTCATTTTTTGTCTTCTCCTTATCTACAGAGGGATCATCTTCCTCATTGTAAAAATCATCCCTCAAATCAAAAATCTCTTCTCTTTCTCTCTTTAGTTCTTAGTTTTTTTTAGTTTTTTCTAATTTTAAAGTTATTCTATTTTTTAGAAGAACTAATTATGCTTTTATAGATTTCTAGTTTTTGATTCAATAAACATAAATACAAAGTTATGTAAGGATTCTTTTGAGATATAATTTTAAAATAAATTCTTTATAGTTTTTTTTATGTTTTATGTTTTATATGTTATATTTAATTTTTTTGTGATTAAATTTAACATTGCTGACTATTTGTAAATATAATATAATAAGAATGTTGTTATGCTTGCGAAATATTAAATAGGTAAAACATCTCTATAAAATAAATTGATTTTATTTTTATTCAAGATTTTATATTTAGGATATTAGAGGGAAATATATTATTTTTTTATTTTAAACTTAAATCTGAAAATTAGATTTTAAGGTTTAATTATCATGTCTAATTTAGAGTTGTGTTTTTTTATTTGTTGGCATAATCGTGCGGTAGTTAGAGTGAAACTCTATTTCATAAGTTTTTATAAGAACTATTATTCAAAAATGTATTGAAAATATATTGTCAATAATGGTTTTAAAATTTGAAAGTTAGTACTCGAATAATTAAATTCTTAGGTTTGATTTAGACATATTGAATAAAGCTTAAAATGTCTAATCCCACCAAATGTGGCATTTAAATGATTCATTTTCAATCTCTTAGAAAAAAAATTTAATTAATCAAATTAATTATCGCTCCACCCATAGGTGTTTATTTATTTAATTAATTAACAAATAATATCTAACCTCACCAAAAATGATATTCATATAAAAAGAAAAAAAATCAATAAATATCAATTTTTATCTTTAATAACCTAAATAATGTAAGCAAGCATAATTAACTTAATTATTATATCCATAAATACTTTACTATTATGAATGATAAAAAAAATTGCATAATTGTTTATTGAACCATATCTATGTTTATTTTTTTGTTATTAAATTAGGAAACACAAAAATCAAAATATTGTGACAAAATGTTTAGGATTTAATTTTGTTTTTAAAAATTTAAATAATAAATTAAAAACTACATATATTCCTTCCTTAGATCGACCTTGTGAGTATACTTATTATTTTTCTATAAAATGATTCGTACACTTGCGGGAGTTTTACAAATATAAAACCAAAATATATGTAAGATTGGTATTACTAACCCAATGTCGATTTTGTCTTATCAAGCATCCGAGTCAATCCTTTTTCATGGTTTATGCCCAATTAAGAAGGGATAGGAAATTAGTTAAGCTATTATCTGCATTAGTTGTAGTTTCAAATGCAAAGCTTATGGTTAGAGTGTGTTATATCTCTAAATTAACATGCCCAACTTTTGTGGACTATTTGGTGGCCTAGGCCCTAAAAGAATATAACTCACTTATCAAGATGTTTCTTTTTTACTATTTTAGTATGTGTGCATGCCCTGACGAGACATTAAGGATTTATTATGCTAAAAATCCTTAGATAACATGACATTTAAGTCGACCCTTTTTTAGGGTCTATAATTAATTAAGGAGCAATAGAAACCCAATTAAGATGTTCCTATGTTAGTTCTAGCATGAAGCATAAAAGGCTATAATTAGGTGTATCCTATTTGTAATTTAATACACCCATTTTTTGTGACCTATTAAGATGTCTCTTATTCACTACTTTAGTAAGAGTTTATACCTTATCGGGGGCACTAAAGGTCTCATATTGCTTTCTCTAGACTTAAGGCCTTGGACTTTCTACACCTAGGGCATCTCAAACCCTTTTGTTGATTTAATGTTAGAATTTTTATACTGTCAAATCTTCCAAATGTAGACTTATAGTTGTAAATAACAACACGTATTTAAGTGCTACTTTTATTAATAATGAATTCAAATTATAAAATAATTGAAAATAAATTAGGAATGGAACTTAAAATATAATAAATTAAGATTCTTTATTTTATTAAGTGTCGTGGCAAAAGAAATTATGAAAAACTTATAAGGTTATCATTTGTATAGTCTTGGAAATATTTCAAAAACCTAGAAAATCTTCGTCGATAATACATTGAGAAGATAACTAAAGCAACTGAAAAAACTTAAATTTACGAATGTTAATGTTTTTAAATATTATACCACAAGTGTTATATGTTATGTATTTTTATCCAATTAAAATAAAAACTCAAAACTACGTAAATTAAATTTTAACAAGACTAAATAGCATAACTTAATATTTATGTAAATTAATAAAAAATAAAAGAAATTAAACAACATAAATGATAATAAATGTGTAAAAAAATTCAAATATATGAAAGAAAATAGATAAAATCATTATTATATAGTATAAATAAAAATGAATACTCACATATGCAGTGTGACACAAAACATAATGGTTAAATTTTATGCGAGACAAAATGCATTAGTTTTTAAAAAAATGCTAGGAAAAAACTAAACTAGTGATATTTAAGAAAAACAAAAAAAATTATATCTTTAAAACTTATAACCACAAAAATAACAACTATTATGTCTAGTTCATATATTCTTACTATTATAAAAAATTTAACCCATTATTTCACATTAAAAGTCATCCAATTGGATGCTATTCAAGTTGAATTATAGTCATTTAAACTCGTTCAATGTTAAACTTTATACAATTAAACCTATTCAATATTATTAAGTTGCTATTTTTGTTATTACGTATAAGTTTTATGTGTTATTTGATGTAATTCTTTTAAAATTTATAAGTATTTATCACTCTATAAAAGTTCAGTTAGTAAAAATTGTATAATAATTAAGTTAAAATAAAAAATATATGTAGAATGTAAATAAATATTTAGTATAACAAAAGCTAAAAAACAATATTCAAATAATAATATTCAAATAAAATTTTTATGAGAAATATTGTTATGTATTTTTGTAAAATAAATAGATACATTTAAAAATATAATAAAGAAAAAATCTTTATCAAAAGTTGGAGAATATCCGTGCTTTCTCACGTGACTTCTTCTATGAAAGTGTATAACATTATGAACGCATATGGATTAATAATTTAGGTATTTTATTTTTGTAAATAATATATTTTAATTATTTAAAAAAATGGTATAATTTAGTGTTTTATTTATACAAAAAATTTAATTTTTTAATTTTTAATTTTTTAAATATTTATTTATTAAAATTTCAGTTGAATTGAATCAAAACTTACAAACTGATAGATTTTTAAAGAAAAAATATCCTAAAAATTTTAAAAAATATAAAATATAAAGTGTTTAAAGTCATTAGAATTGATAAAAACAAATAAATATCTATAATAAAATTATTAAATTATATTAATTTATAATTTAAACTAAGGTAAAGGGTAGAGTTATTTTCATCTTATTAATTTATTTATTTTTAATAAATTTTAATTAATATAGGATAAATATATTAAAAATAACATGATATTTTTTTTAATTTTTAAATTTAATAATAAATAAGTTATGAAAACTATAAAATAAAATGTGCTGATAACCCCACCATAAAGTATAATGCGTCCAATTTATCAAATTAAATAAATCACTTCCTCCGTGAGTGCTGTTTTGTCTGCCGTGTCGTTTAGGTCACCTAATCTCCGTCCAATAACCTGAAATGAGACAAAATATTAATTTCCTTTAAAATCGTTTCTCAATATTTTCCGGGAAAAAAACTTCATTCGAAAACGCTGACGGTCCAAAAGGAATCGTTTTCTCAGGCGATACTTAGCTATTTGTGCTATTCTTCTTGGAGACTTTATCATAGACTCTACAATGGAAGAGATTTTTACTGGAGGTCAGTTGTATGACATCGCTGACTTCGTAATTTATGTTTCAAGCTCATCAAAAACATGTTTGTCCTTAGACTCCATTTTGATTCTTTTTCTTTTTGCCTCTTTATATTTATTTATTGATTTTTACTTCTTTGTGAATCTTTTCATTTTGGGCTTCGACCTTTGCACTTATTACTGATTTTCTTCTGTTTTTTATTTTTATTTTTTGTATCATAGTTTGTTGATCCAAAGGAGTCGTTGAAGATATTGAGAGCTACATGTTGAATTGGGTTTATTATGTTAGACCGAAATAAACCCTGAAAGATGATGTTGCATAAGATAGACTCTGAAAATGGAAATAGTGATTGTGATTCAAATAACGACCAGTTATTGCGAGACATTGAGGAGATAAGTCGAGCTCTTTACTTGCACAGAACTCCTACAAACCCTTTGTTATTTGCACCTGATTTTCGATCTAATTCTACTGGAAGAACCCGTTTGTCAGAGTCGCATTCCAGTTCCAATTTAGGATTACCCAGAGAAGACTTGTTGCATAAGCACAAGAAATTGTCATCCATATGGAACTGGAAGAAACCCCTAAAAGCTTTATCTCATATTGGGAATCACAAATTCAACTGTTGTTTTTACCTTCATGTTGATTCAGTAGAAGGGTTGCCTGCAAATTTTAATGATCTTGGCCTTTGTGTTTATTGGAGGAGGAAGAATGATGTACTTCATACTAGATTATCCAGGGTTGTTCAGGGCATTGCTGAGTTTGATGAAATTTTGATGCATCAATGTTCTGTTTATGGTAGTAGAAGTGGTCCAAATCATTTTGTGAAGTATGGTTCGAAACATTTCTTGATCTATGCTTCTGTAGTTGAGGCTCCTGGGCTTGATATTGGAAAGCAATGGGTTGACCTGACAAGGCTGTTACCCCTTACGATGGAGGAATTGGAAGGGGAAAAGAGTCATGGTAAATGGACCACCAGTTTTACTTTATCTGGAAAGGCTAAAGGTGCTAATCTAAATGTTAGTTTTGGATTTTCGGTGGCCCACTATAAGTCAGAAAAATTGAGTGGTAATACAAATGTTTATGAACTTACAAACATGAATAGGCCAGCAAGCTCAGAAAGTGATGTAGGTTCATGTCCAAGTAATTCTAATTTGTTGCTTGAACGTGTTGGGTGCATTCCTGCTAGTGCAAATTGTGGGTCTCAGTACTCAGCTAAGTCTCTTGATATTAAAATTTGTCATGAAGTATTGATGAGAACAAGGTTGGAGCTCTCAAAATCAATAAATTTCCTTTATCAAAAACTTGATGATGGGAACTTATGCAGTTCTACAGAGGATGATTCTCAACCTCTGGAGAAACTCAAACCCAAGGTCCATGTTGATTTTTTGATTGATGAAGAAATTGATGGATATGAAAGCTGTGCTACTGAGTTTACTATTACTGAAATGGGGTTGGAATTTCCTAAGAAGGAACAGTTGGCAATGAATCAAAGCATCCTTCATGCTTACGGCGAATCACCAATAGAGACAATTAATATTGACGAAATCATTAAAGATTGGGACAAAGATCTTGATGAGGAGGCAATCGTGGCTTTAGAGGATAATATCTCCAATAGTTGTATTAAAGTGGCTGCAATGAATGGTGGCCAACATGAAACAAATTGCATTTCTAGCAAGGAATTGACCGTAGAACAGGTGGACCCAGCCTTCTACAAGCAGTTGGTTTCAGAATATATTGAGTTCGGTCATGCACCAACTTCAAAAGAGGATCATGAGCAAATAAACCTTGTGGAATCAAACTATAAAATAAATAAATCATTAAGAAGAACATTTAGCTTGGATGATGTTACTGAATCTGTGGCAACTGATTTCTTGAACATGCTAGCAACAGAACATGATTCATCTGTCATGAGTTATGATGGGGAGACAGAATCCCCTAGGGAGCGTCTTTGAGGGAGTTTGAAAAGGAGGCTCTAACGTCAGAAAATTTCATTTTTGGCATTGATTCAGAAGAAGAGCAATCAGAATTTGGCCATGCTTCCGCACACGGATTAGGCTATTGTGCGGATTACGCTGGGAGTTCTGAATTGTCTTTGATTATTCATGCTGCTGAAGAGGAGCTCAAGAGGGAGAGTGAGTTACTAAAGAGGAGGAAGGCTAAAATTCTCGAAGATATAGAAACTGAAGCTTTGATGCAAGAATGGGGCTTAAATGAGAAAGACTTTCAAAATTCTCCAAGCACTTTCTCTGGTGGATTTGGTAGTCCAATTGAGCTTCCTCCTGAAGAGCCACTTCCATTACCTCCACTTGAGGAAGGTTTTGGTCCTTATGTTAAGACCAAGAGTGGTGGCTTTTTGCGGTCAATGAATCCTTCACATTTCAAGAATGCTAAAAATGGTGGGAGTTTAATTATTCAGTTTTCTGGGCCAGTCGTTTTGCCTGCAAAAATGGGTTATGATGTTATGGAGATACTGCAGTATTTAGCACTAATTGGAGCTGAGAAACTGTGTATGCAGATCAATAAATTAATGCCATTGGAGGATATTACTGGGAAGATAATAATGCAAGTGGCATTAGATGCAGCTTCAAGTATGATGTTACATCAAAGGTTTGCAGATGATTGTTGACTTCTCTTGCTTCCCCATTTATGTCTTTCAGTTCTCAATTTGATGTATTATTAATTGCCTGGTTTTCCATTTCTGTCACAGGCATGCTCTTTTGCAGTACAATTCATATGGTGGAAGAGAAGAAGTCGAGGGATTTCCATTTGACATGAATGACAGTAAGCTGAGGTCCTGTATAACAGATGGGATACCTTCAGAGTTTGTTTCTCTTGACAATCTTCTCCCCTTGGCCATGGATGAGATTGAAGCCCTTTTATTGGAAGGGTTAAGGATACAATCTGGAATGTCAGGTGAGGAGCCACCTTCTAGTATATATTTGCAGTGTAACGGGAATGTCTCAGGCCTGGGAAGCAAGAGTGTGAACCCAATTGTGGAAGGTGTTGGACCTTCAGCACTTGGAGATAACAGGGAAAGTAGTGATAACATGGATGGCTTATTAGACCTGTCTATTACATTAGATGAGTGGTTGAGGCTAGATGCTGGAAGCATCTGTGATGAAGATTATAAATATGAGTGTATCTTAAAAATCCTTGCTGCACATCAAGCCAGGTGCACAGATTTAGGCAGTGGAAGTTTGAAACAAGATATCAACAGGCTCAAAATATCCAGCCAAAAATGTGGATTCTTGGGCAACAACCTCACAGTTGCTGTCATGGTTCAACTTAGGGATCCCTTTAGAAACTATGAGCCTGTTGGCATTCCAATGCTTGCCTTAATTCAAGTGCAAAGGGTCTTCATCAGCTCAATCCAAACAGCACATAGTGTGGTGCTGAGATATAATGAAGATAGGGAACGTGATGAAGCGGTATTAGAACAATTTACTGAGGAAGCAAAAGACACCACACATAATTCTGATGAACAAGTTCCTCAGTATCAGATTAATGAGATCCACCTTGCAGGTGTAAAAGCTGCTCCTCACAACAAGCAGCTTTGGGGTGTCGCAACCCAACAGCAATCTGGGTGCCAATGGTTGCTTGCTAATGGTATGGCTAGAAACAGTAAGCAAACATTTTCAAAGTCTAAAGCACTTGTAATACCACCTGCTCAAGTGACACCAAAGGTTCAGGCAGGGGATATCTTATGGAGTATCTCCTCCTCTCATATTGATGGACTAAAAGATACTTGCAAAAATTTGGTAACTCATCATACTCGTAACTCTGATATCATTTTTAGTGCATAAACTAGTAGGACTTACACAAGTCAGAATTTTTAGATAATTCAAATGGTGCTCTTCTTTGGTAAATAGAATTCTGCATGTAGATTGACATAATTAACCCAATGTCACTAGTTAATCAAGTATCCCAAGATCACTCATTCCTTGTCACCAATTGTTAACAAGTATAGCGGGTTTAGGCCTTTTTAAATCCTGTATGTTACTTGAGAATTTTTTACTAGAATTTTTTACTACCAAGTTGATTTATTGATACCCGTCATGTAATAAAGAACAGGAATATTTGTTCTCATCTCTTGTAACATACTAATCTTACCATCTTTCCCAATTATATTTTTTCGATTATAGTACTCCTACTCTAGCCTAGGGAGAATGTAGAGTTGAATTATAAAGTCACCACTTAAAGCACCTCATTTTGAGAAATGGGACAAATTAATTTATGCCTCACATGAGCCTCAAACCCACAACCTCTTCCGTGTGGATTACTCTCATTACCATCCACTCTCATTATCAACTCGATTGTGAGGTTGGGGCTACCATCTTTCCCATTTGTCTTGGCGCATTTCTTTGTTTTAATTTGCGGTTGCAATTCAACAATGCTCTTGTGCCTCAGATGCAATATTGGAGAAGAAATGGACAAGTTCTCTCTCTCTTCATTTAAGCTCCCATATGATAGTGAGGCAAGAATTAAGGTACTTTTGGAATTCAAAATGTGATTATTCTTGACCGATCGACCGAATTTTCAAAGTACATGCCTTTTATTCATTTAGTTTACTAAATTTTGAAAAGGTGTATACAAGCGAAATATATATTTATCCTTTAAATAAAACTCTACTATTATGTCCTATAGCTGTTCAGCCTTTCATTCCTTCTCTTTGAAAGCTAATGTTTGATTAACTTTCTCGTCATTTGGTTATTTAAGCATCAATTAGTTTAAGAACTTGTACCTAGATTCTTATAATTGTTACTTTATATTACTAACATGAATAATTTTGTGGTAGAGGTTGTGTCTCATAATTTAAGATTGTGAGTTCGAGTATCACTTGATCAATCTTTGTAATTTACCCTACAAGAAATGAACTTGTTGCAATTATGCTACTGTTAGAAGGATGAGGTGGGATTTATTTACATCATTTTGAAAAATTCTTCTATGCGAGCAAGGAGAACACTACATAAAAAAGATCTCATTATTGCCTACGGCCACAAAATTCTTGACAAAATAATCCTCATTATAAAGATGGGAAATGTATGGCTTAGTCCATTTTTTAGTTACTCTACAACTACAAGTAAAAGGCCATTTTTTTTTTAATTTTTTTAATATTCTTGTTTCGATATTAAAAAATATATATATATAAAGTTTGTGCCTTGTAGTAGTAGAAAACTATATGTAGATACCATGGTCACATGAATTGTGCGCATGTAATTGTTCATTGAAGAGAAAAAAAAAGAGAAAGACTTTGGGTTCGTTTGTTTATGTTCATACTAAAAGTGATTTTAGATGGAAGCAGTTTCAGAAAGGAAAAAACTAAAAAGGTTCAGGAAGAAGTAGTTACATGTGCTAGTAATTATCAGTCTTAATTTCGACGTCGTAATCGAAATTTGTAGCAGTGTAACATCTAGAGAATAAGATTACATATTAAAAATATACATTAACCCTAAATTTATGTATAGTTGGCTCTCTGAAATTCTTAATTATGTTCGAGTACATGATCAAGGCCTCCGCGACTATTGTTCTCAACTAGTCTACTGTCTGATCTTTCAACTATAATTCAATTTGATATTTAAGTAATCTAACTGTAATGGCTAATGCACTGCTACGATATTAATAATCGAACAAAAGTGAAAGTGCAACATTAACAATAAATCTACATACGAGACCTCATTAGGAACTTAGATGGCTATGGACACCCTCGTAGGTTGTAATCACAAAACTTGGATCCTCGTTATCTCTTTCTACTCTCTTCTTCACTGGACAGCCTTCAACAGAACACTTGTAATAATTCCTGCAATTACATAATTAAGAATATTTATCATTTTTAATCGAACAATTATTTTACTAATTTATTAATTAGTAGCTAACATAACATTCAATTTTGCCAATGATATATAGCTGTTTTTCAATGAATTTATATACGATATCTGTTTGGATGAGTATCCGTATAGGGTACATGTAGTGGTGGAATTGAAATAACATTAAAAATACCCAAGCTTTGAGATATATTGACAAATACTATCGAGATTTCAAAAAATTCAAAAATATCCTCAAACATAATGAAAATTAAATCTAATGAAAATAAATAGTAACATTTTATAAATAAAAATAGAAAAATAAATAATAAAGAATCATGAAATAACGAGAAATCAAGAAATATTAGAATTAAAAATAAAAGATATCTCAATATGTTTTTCATATAAAGTGGTAATTAGTAAAAAGAAATTCAAAAAGTAAAATTAAATCTTAAAGAAAGAGATGAATTTAAATATCCACCATCTTCATCATTAAGGAAATTATTAAAAAAAACATAATTTATTATGGAATAAATAATAAAAAAATGAGCATTAATATTATAAATGCAAGAAACTATAATGAATAAGCAATAAAACTAGTGTTATTAGATAATAGAATAATAAATAAGAAAAAAGTTTTATTAGGAATGATTCATAGTAAATTAGGATATCATAAACTAAGATTTATAGTAGAGTGTATGTTTGCTGTTAATATTCATGATAAAAACTTAAACTAAGTGTTAAGTTTAGCTTATAGATTTGAAAAAAAAGATTTAATAAAAAAATAAAATCATCAATTTTCAATACACTACATAGTAGGGTAATCATTGACAAACAGTCATAATAATTTAATATATGGATAAAACAAATTTATAGAAATAGATGATATCTTTCAAGAACTTGGACAAATAATAAAACTATAAATACTAACGGATTTTGAAATACTAGAGGAATGCCACTTAGATATTAAGGAAAACCTTTGATAATAGGGAGAAAAATTAATGTAATTAAAAATAATAACATATCAAGATTTACTTTTATAGACTATAAAAGAGAAACTTCTAATAAAAGAAAAGTTATAAAACTAAAAGAAGAAGTTCAAGTACTGAAAGTATTAGTACATGCTGTAATACTAGAGAGAAAGAAGTTATAGAACTAAAATAAGAAGTTAAAGTAATGAAAACATTAGTTCATAATGTATATTGGGAAGAAAGTAATGTTTAAAGAAAAATTAAAAAATATACAATTAGAAATAAATAGGAGCCTAGTAGGCGTAGAAAAAAATCAAATAACATTATTGAAAACTTTAAGACTTTCAACAGAACAAATGGACATAGTCCAAGAATCAAACACGAATTATCCCCAAGGTTTAATTAAAACACATAAATAATTATTAAAAGAAATAGGAAAATATGGTTATAATAAATTATAACAACATATACATATGGAACTTATAGAACTAAGAAAAGATGTATTTAACATACATAGAAACAATGATATTACATGTCATAAATATGATCCCTTAGAATGATTAAAAATAGAACCACTTGAAGATGAGACACCCTGATACCTTGAAATGAGAGAAGAAAGTAAAGAAAAATCTAAAGAAAGAGATATTATTCAAATTTAATGGAAATATAGAAAAGAATTAGAAGAACAATTCATGAATCATGAATATAAGGATATAGAAAAATTAATTAGTTTATTAATTCTAACTAATGAAGAGCTAGAAAAAATTATAATGAAAATCTTTGCACAAACAAGGAGTAGGATGACATGATAATAATCAGTGAGATTGATTTTGAACCAAAAATCATGATCCTAAAAGGTCATATAAAACCAACTTCATTACCAGTTTCTTACCAAGAAGAAACATTTGACGCACATAGGAAATAAAGAAATAGGCAAAGATCATGAGAGCCTGATACTTCCAATAGAAGAAGACAACAACCAAAAATGAAAGAAGGATTACATTGGAAAACTAGAGGTAGTATCCCATTAGAATTCAAGCTCCATGAAAATTATAAATCTGATCTCTTAGATTTAGATTGTATAAGAGATAGGAAAAAAGCCTTAGATGAATAGGCTAATGGTATGAATGTACTCATACAAACCTCTTAAATTACACAAATAAACCCTTCAATCTATAGGGTATTAGTAGCTAATAAAATGATAAAAAATGTTAAAATTTGGTTTTCAAATTTAACAAACCAACAATATTTATTAATGTAAGGGAATGCTTCCATAGGAAGAGAATATATAGATATTGTAGTAAAATGAAATACATAAACAATTTATTGGAGAAGATAAAGAAAGAACTATCACTAAATCCAGTGAAAATAAAATCAATGAAGCCAAATGAAATTTAACAAATATGAAAATTTGTAACATGTGTTACATAGATTTTTTTTTATTTGTGAATCTGCTCAAAATGTATTATCATAAACTATCGCCCTTTATGCAAACAACTTATAATGAAATGTTTCCAAATATTATCTGAAACGTTACATAAGACCTTAATAAAAGGTTGGAACTAGAGAAATATGGAAACCATGCCAAATAGATTAGGAGAAAGAATAAGAATCCTTAAAAGTTGAATAATCATTAAACACCAAGAAAGAAAATAATTTAAACAAATAAGAGGAAATGATGAAATCCATTGTGATACATGAGATTTTAAAATACCAAAAAATTATGGATGTAATATAAAACCCTACAAATAGAAATATAAAATATAAAAAATACAAGACATTTAAAAGATATAAATTCAAAAAATAATATTTTCAAAAATATAAAAAAAGGTTTAATAGGGAAACCTATAGAAAAATATATTTTAGAAGAAAAAGGTCTAAACCTCTTAAAAAAGAATTATTGCCCTTTAGGGAAAGAAAAAAAATCTTAGAATAAGTTTTTAAGATGGAATAAAAACCAATGGATGAATCATATATAAATGATACTTACAATATTTATCTATTAGAGGAAACTGGGGAGGAAATAAATGACTCAGAATATAGGTATTCTTCATCAGAAGATGAATAATTTGTATCGTATTACAAATCCAAACAATACCACTGAAATTTAAAGGCTATTCTAGCTAATTTACATGCATATATAGATATATGAGCTACTATGTATGTTGCAAGTAAATATGTATTCCCAAAAGAACACCGGAAATAAGCACAAAAAAATTTAATTGTAAGAATTGCTAATAATACTACAATAAATCTTAATAAGGTTTTAAAAGATACAGATATAATGATAAGAGGAGAAAAAATGCATATTCCTACCATATATTACAAGAAACAAGAGTTGATTTATTAATAGGAAATAATTTTTCAAACTTATAACAACCTTTTACACAATATTTAGATATAATAAGTCTAACAATACTAGATGATGAAACCATTTATATGTCAAAAGTAAGAAAATATTTGACTTTATCAAACTCAACTTTAATGCAACAACATAAAAAATGAAAACGTGCTGAGATAAATACAAAGCATAAAAAAATCTTATTTAGAGAATATTTCATTAGACATAGAAGAGAAGCAAAACACTTTTCTTAATGAAATACAGGAAGATAAAGCTCTAGCAAGTATTAGAAAATTATTAAAAATAATAAGCTTAGAAAATCATTTAGATCTAAAAATTAATAAATTTAAAATGATTGTCAATATAAAATTAAGAGATCCTAATAAGGTTATGAGAGTGAAGCATTCCAAAAGACAAGATTGAATTTGAAAAACAAATTCTAAAACTCTTGGAACTAAAATTCATAATGTCAAGTAATTCATCTCGCTCTAGTCCATTATTCGTAGTAAAAAAGAAGTTGAAAAAAGAAGAGGAAAAAAAGAGAATGGTAATAAAATTAAAATAATTGAATAAAGAAACCATTGATGATGGAAACTTTATTCCAAATAAAGAAGAACTATTATCATTAATAAAAGGAAATAAATACTTCTCAAGTTTTGATTGTAAAAGTGGATTTTGGAATAAGACTAGATGAAAAATCTCAAAAATAAACAGCATTTAGGTTCCCCCAAGGATAATTCCAATGGATTGTTGTTTCATTTGGATTAAAACAACCTCCAAGTATTTTTCAAAGATATATGGATAACATCTTTAAAAAATTACAAAGTATTTGTTGTGTTTACATAAATGATATTTTGGTTTTCAGTAATGATTTAAATAGATATTATTTTCATATTATTAATATTTTACAAGAATGTAAGAAGGAAGATATTATACTTTAAGAGAAGAAAACAATAATTGCTCGATAAAAGATTAAGTATTTAGGGTTAGAAATCGAAGATGGAAAACATAATCTAAAAACCCATATATTAAATAATATTCAAGGATAAAAACCAATTACAAAGATTTTTAGGATGTTTGACACATAATGAAGCGTATATAAAGAAACTTGCAGATTATGAAAACCCTTACTAGCAAAATTTAAAATGTTCATATCTTGAAATGGAAGGAACAAGATACATTGTATATGGATAAAGTAAAAAAATAGGTAAAACATTTATCAACTTTATACCATTTAGGTCGAGATGATAAAATGATAATTGAAACAGATACTTTACAAGAATATTGGGGAGTAGTTTTGAAAGTAAAAGTAGATGACAAAGATGAATATCTTTATAGAAATACACGAGGATATTTCCATGGTTTAGAATTAAACTATAATAGTAATGAAAAAGAATATTTAGATGCTAAAAAGGCTATTATAAAATTTGAAATATATGTCATAAGTTTTAGATTCATTGCTAGAATTGATAAAAAAATTATTTCTTAAGAACTAATATTATAAGTGATTATAAATAAAGAAGAGTATTCATATGAAAACAATGGTTCAACTACTACAATTTTGATGTCGAACATCTCCTAGGAAATAAGAATAGTTTAATAGATGTTCTTACTAGAAAATTAGCAGCACTATCTATTTTTATGCTTGTAAGAATGGAACATCTTGATATCAAGATCAAGATAAAGGAAAAGGAGATAAAAATCCTATACAAACAACTTAAGCTTTTATACCTTAATAAGTCTCTTATGAAGACATTAAATAAATAGGAAGAACTTCATTGTTCAAAATAACTCTTAGAGTCCAAAAACTCTAAAGAGTAATCCTATCAAAAATTCAATCTAAAGAAAGAATTCAAGATGGAAAGTGAGAACCAAACAGTTCAAAAGAGAGTAACATCTCTGAAATAAGAAATCTCAATTGAGTTGATGAAGTAGAAAAAGACTTATGTGGTCTATAATGGCCCAAAACTAGGAATCTATAATGATTGAGTAGAAACAAGTAAGTATATTCTTAGGTTATATGAGTAACTTATAGAGCCTTTTCTAATAGAATAAATGTTGAAGGCAATTATGCTAATTACAAAGTACCAAAACTAATAACTCTAGAAGAGAAAATAAGGAAATACTCTATAGCACTACAACAATAACCAGTAGCACATAAAAAGTTGAAAACTCTAGGAAAAATGGTATGACATCTAGTACTATTTAGAGAGGCATCTCTCTTATAAATATTAAAGATAGTAAGGCATCCAATGTTATTCAAGGAAACACCCCCCAAAAATTCATTAGTCATTAAAGATGAAATATACTAAGAGAGAAATCTTAGCAAACCACAATGGTTGAGTCTCTACAACTTGGCTAGAAAATCTATCCAATAACACATAGAAGAAATTCAGGAAGAAGATAAGAATAGGTGATAAGCCTATTTATCTAAGATTTTTTAGTTCACTAATGAATTAGAATGATGAAGGATGTATCAGTCCCTACCACTTCATTAAGCTAGAGATTTCCAACAAAAAAAAATGAATTTTGTGTATTAAGAAGTCCAATTTAGCCCAAATTTACTATGAATTAAAAAAATGATAATTCTATTGAGATCAAAGTAAATTACTCAACCAGTAAAGTCATATCACTTCCCATAATACTATCGCTCTTACTAAAGAGAATGGTGAAAAAATCACCAAATTTGAGACAAATTTTAAGAGAAACAACTAGAAAATTAGTTAAGAACCAAGGAAGGTATTCTACTTCTATATCAAAAAAGCTACCAAAGATCACAAATGTATTTACTGCATCAAGGATCGAGAAGATAGAGATACATCATCATCAACGTAATCCAAATGATTATCGATAGAAAATGATAAGGAAGAATGAAGCAAATTTGTTTTGGTAGAAGACGACAAATAAAAATAAAAATGTGGTACTCACATCTTTAGTCGGCAGTATGCACCAAGAAAAAGAAATAACTAAAATTGATGAGAGAAAAAGTAGTAATCAGGATGAATTATTAAAGGATAAAATAGTAATTTCTATCTTGTAAACAAGGATTCTTTTTGCTATAAAAGGAACCCTTATTTTCATTTGAAAATACATAGAAAAAATAGAGCACATAGTTTAGAAAATACATAGCTTATAGCATAGCAACCCTCTCTATCTAGAAATCCCAACTAGTAATTATTTATCCAATAATTATGAGTAGCTAAGAATCTCTTCAAGGTTCTTAATTGGCCTTAGAATTATAATAATTAGTATATTATGAATAAAATAGTGTGAATTCACTCTTTTCTAGTAAGTTTAAATTGGGCACATCTATGTACGGATGTAGAATGCTCACCATTACCAAAAGAGTATTAAGGTTTGAGTAAAGCTTAGGCATAACCGGTGTAACAAGAGAAGATGAATATAAGGAAAGATCATAATGGACCCATTAAATTCAAGTATAATAACTATAACTCTTAAGTCAATTAAGGGTATTGAATGTTTAAATATTTGCTTATATTAATTTATAATATTGATAAATAGAATAAGAAGATAAAAATAGCACAATGTTATAATAAGAAAATGAAAGAATTATCTCTAACCAATAGTATACATGAATTAACAACTGGCATTAAATAACTAGGCCTAATTTGATATATGAGCCATAGACTTGAGGATATCAACATAATGTTGATGGAAAAGTTAATAGATTTAGGGTTATCAAGGGTATTGACCATAAAGTTTAGGGGTATTATAGCATTTTTGCAAACCTTAAGGACATAAATGAAGGTATGATAAACACTATGAGAATTTTAGATAAATTTTCGATGGAATTAGCTCTCATATTCAAAGACATCGCACTAGTCAATAATAAACAATGCAAAGGTCCCATAAAAAACTTAAAAATAAAAAATTAGAGCTATAAATTTGACAATGAAAATTACTAAACAAAAAAAGTATCAAAATGTGGGGCTTGTTATAATTATATTGGATTTTAATTAAAAATTAAACAAGTTTACACGTAAAATTTATTCTTAAAAGGAGTTTTTTGAAAAATAATAGCAATAACACCCTTAAAACTTGTAATCACAAAATAACACCTCTTATATCTACATCATACACTTTCAGTATTAAAACAAAGTCTCACACATCATTTTACTTTGAACACCATCCAATTGAAAGCCGTTCAAATTGAATTAAGTCATTTAGACTCATTTAATATTAAATTTTATCCAATTAGAACCAATTCAATATTACTGTAGTACTATTTTCATTGTTATAAGTTTTAGGGATGTTATATCGTGCACTTTTTCAAATTTTTACTCTTAAAATATGAGCTTAAAATTTAAGTTAAAAGGGAACATTACATAGTACATAGGGATAAATGCTTTATGGGTCTCTTTTCTTTGAGTAAAAGTATTGTTTAATCCTTTTATTTATAAAAAAAATACTCATTAGTCCTTTTACTTATAAAAAATGAGCCACATAAGGACTTTTAGTAATATTAATAAATACTTTATTCATAGATTTTTTTATTATAAATAATTAGGTAATTATGCGTAGTAAAAAGTGAAATGATGGAGATACTCCTGATAATTTTTTTATAAAATAATTTTAAAATTATTAAATATTTTTTTGCATCTTTTTTAAAATAAAAATGACTAAATGACAGGTACTCTAACTTAGTGGACTAAATAAAATTTGTTAAGATTTGATCCCAAATATATGCAATTAGAATTTCATAAAGAATAACAAGACCATACAATGCACACATTCAAGAATAATAAGCAAGCAAAAAGAGTAAGAATGTCACATGATTTTAAGATGGTTCAGTCTCTACAATGTGTAGAGCTTACATCCATAAGAACCTTCAATCCAATCCCAATCCACTATTGAATCAATGGTTTTCTGTTACAAAACATATCACTCGAATAACCTCTATACCAACATTAAAATAGGAAACCTTCTCTTGATACAAAGGTTCTCACAAACTTCTCTTAGAGCTTCTTCATGATACTCTCAATTACAAGCATTCAAAGCTTTCCAAGAAAGCAATCTTCTAACTTCTTTTTTTTGTAAACCCTCTCTTGATTTGTTCTCATATATATTGTGTGTAGAATTCATGCAGCCAAATTCTATATATATAGGCCTCAAACTTGACTTCACATGCTCCCTACCATACATAAACAAGATTGCACTTCTTGCCTTCATTTAACATCTTGAAATTGATATGTTCACCTATTGCTCATATGCATTGTAACACTCTACTCCAATTGTATCATATCTCATCTCATGTCTCCAATTCTCCACCTTAAAAGTAGATATCATATCAACATTGAATTATTTTAAATGTAGATTCCTTTCCTTAGTTCTACGAGCTTTATTTACCTCAACCAAGCCAAGATAATGCTTTAACTTACTTGGTATCACTATCTAAGTGAGTATGATTAATAGGTTTTCATTTGTGTGTATATTTTCCATAAATACATGTCCTTCACTTATGACATTTTTTATGAAGTTAAAATTTATGTTAATCTGTTTTGTACTTTCATGAAACATAGGATTTTTAGTTAAGAAAATCAAATTTTGATTGTCACACATGATAGTCATTGGTTCATCACAAGTCCTTATTTTTTGTACCAACCCTTTCATCCATAAAGCTTCCTTTATAGCTTTACCACAAGTAATATATTATGATTCAATGGTAGATAAATCCACTATAGACTATAAATTTCTCTCCTAGCTAAAAACAATACCAAACAGTGTAAAAACATATCTAGTAATAGACCTCTTCTATCAATGTCTCCTGCAAAATCTACATCTAAATACCCTAGTATACCTTCTAATTGTTCCTTGTTTCTTTTGCACATAGGACCTAATTTTGATGTTCCCTTAATGAAGCATCCATTTCAGCTCATCCCAATGATACTTTCCTGGATTTCTTATAAATATTTGCACATAGGAGCTTGCTATATTGAGAATTTAAAATGTACAAGCAGAGGTGTTGAGACTTATTTTGATTCATACATGCCAATTTTTTGCAATATTTTCTCTATATAACTTGATTAAGATATATAAATGTTACCTTCTAATATACCTCTTCTCAATTCCATCCCTAGAATTCTCTTTTCCCTTTCCTAAATCATTCATCTCAATTATGCCTTGAGTAGATTCTTAGAGTTTGTAATGTCTTGCATTTCCTTACTTTCCAACAAGATATCATTTACATAAAGCACAAATAAATCATGCTTTTGCTCCCTTTTTTTTTTTTTATGTAAACACATGTATCAAATTCATACCTCTCAAACTTGAGATTTGTCATGAATGTATCAAACCTTTTGTTCTATTATCTAGGGGCTTATTTTAGGCCATAGTGTGACTTTTTGAGAAGGCACACATAGTCATCCTTACCCTTTAGATTCAAAACCTCAGATTGTCTCATATAGATAGTCTCTTCTAACCCTACATGCAAAAAATGTAGTTTTTACATCCATTTGTTCCAAGTAGAGATCAAACTATTTGACAATGGATATGGGTATTCTAATGGAAGTGTATTTGGCAACTGGTGATAGTACATCACTATAATCAATACCTTCCCTTTGCAGTTACTTCTATGCCACAACTATGGCCTTGAACCTACCTGATTCAACCCCAACTATCCCTTCATTATATTTGGATATCCACTTGTTTACCATAACTCTAGCACCTTGAGGTCTCTTAACTAGTACACATGTGTTGTTCTTCATCAAAGAGTTCATTTCTTCCATCATTACAATTTTTCATTTATTTGCATCTGGCTCTTTTAGTGCTTCAGTATATGTCTTGGGTTCACTGCTACTTATTTCTTCACTTACATTCAGTGCATAAGCAATAAGGTCAGCATGACCATATCTTAGCATTATTTTAGACATTCTATTTGCTTTATCTTTAACCATAGAGTAATTTTGTAGGTCATGATAGTTAGTTTTGATTGCATTTCTTTTTGTTTCCTCTTATGAATCTGAATCACTCATTGTGTGATCTAGTTCTCTAGTGACTGTATGATCAACTCAATCAATTTAGTCTAGCAAATGATCATCATTTTTAAGTGTTTGCTCTACCACAATAGTTACTACCTTTCTATTCACAATTTTTTCTTGTTGAACATTAATGTTGCTCTACCATCAACCGAGGGTGTTGAAGGTGGCTACCATAAGTCGGCATGTATATAATGCAGAATTCCTCTTGTTGTATGTCTTCTAGTGCCAAACTTAACTTTTGTTTTCTTCATATATAAGCAATGTTCACATAACCTCATTGACATAACATTAACTCCTTTTACTACACCTTTTTGTTCGATTTTGTTAGACCCTTACCACTAATATGGTTCAATCTCTTATGCCATAATTCTATGTTAACTTTAATTGATATAACCAATGAATCACCTATAGTACCAACAATAACACTAATTGTCTTTCGGTGCAATATGTATAACCCATTTTATATAAAGACCTTTAGCACCACCATAGATCCTTTTATCACTTTCATAATGCCCTACTCCAACTTAACTATGAAACCAAATAAGTTCAATGCCTTATGAGAAATCAAATTCCTTCTTAGCTTAGTCACATACCTCACTTAGCATCTTTGTTGTTCCATCTGGCAAATTAAGTTTCACATTACCAATTCCCTTAACCTTGCGTTCATGATTATTTCCCATTAACACTTTACCATAATCTATCTCACTGATATTACTAAACTAGTTCTTTCTTGGACACATATGGAATGAACAACCTGAGTCTAACACTCATTCTCCTTCTAATTTTTTGATACTCATAGTTAGCATATCTGAGCTATCATGTTCCTCAAAAGCATGACTTTTGTTTGTTATGCTATCATCATTATCTGAATTATTTCCCTTCCTTAATGGATAGTTCCTCTTAAAGTGACATTCTTTGTGACAAATGAATCACTTTAAAGGTTTTTTATTCTTTGGCTTAGATCTTGATGATTTTCGACACTTTTAATTCCCACTGTTCCTTTTTCTATCTTAATCTAACAAATAAACCTTCACTAGAGTCTACCTTTCTTCAATTTCTTATGTTCCATTTCCTATGATTTAAGAGAAGAGATAACAAAATCCAACTTGGTCTTTTTTGCATATTTAATAGTAGTCTTGAGTTCATTGTATGATTCCGGCAATGCATTTACAGGATAATAGCTTGATCTTCCTCATCCACCTTCTTATCCAAATTTTCTAATTACGTAGTGATCATTTTGAATTCATCAATGTTGTAATCCAGTGATTTGTTTTGGTCCATTTTGAACCCAAATAGCCTTTCTCTCAAGAAGATTTTATTAGATATAATCTTGTGATTATAAAGCTTGATCAATCTTTCCCAGATCTCCTTTATTGTTCCATGATCTTGTATTTGCCATAGGAAATTGTTTGCAAGATAAAGCTCGATGCAACTACTAGCCTTTTTCAACTTTGTTTTCTTCAATTTTTTTCACGTATGCTTGGAAATCTTCATCAAGAGGCATGTATACTCCTTCCTATATAAGGATTTTTTTTCATTTTTCTTTTCCATAGTGAATGATCACCAAAACCATCATACTTTCCAATTTTGTATTTCATTGCTAACATTCTTCTTTCACTTCTAATAACCACCAACTAGTATGTAATCTTCTTCCAAAATCTGTTCTTCAAGAACTAGGAGTTTTACCCTCAAGAATCAAGAAAATGAGGGCTCTGATACCATTTTGTTAAAATTTGATCCCAATTACGTGCAATCAAAATTTCATAAAGAACACCAAGAACATGCAATGCACATTTTCAAGAACAACAAGCAAGCAAAAAGAGCAAGAATGGCACACAATTTTTAACGTTGTTTAGTCTCTATAGTTTGTAGAGTGTACCTCCACAGGAACCTTTAATCTAATCCCAATCCACTATTGAATCAATGGTTTTTTTTGTTACAAAAGAGATCAGTCGAATAACCTCTGTACCAAACTTACAATAAGCAACCCTCTCTTGGTACAAAGGTTCTCACAAAACTATCTTGGAGCTTCCTCATGATACCTTCAATTACCGGCACTCAAAGCTTTCCAAGAAAGCAATCTTCTAACTATTTTTTTCCAAGAACTCTTTTGAGTCTTTCTCTTGTATATTATGTATAGAATTATGCAACAAAACTCTATATATACAGGTCTCAAATCTAACTTCACATGTACCCTACCATACGTAAAGAAGATTGTACTGCTTGCCTTCATTTAATACCTTGTAATTGATGTGTTAAACTTGTTGTTCATATGCATTATAACACTATTCCTATTGTATCATATCTAATCTCATATCTTAAATACTTTTTGAGTAAATAAATGGATTAAATTGACTTTCTATCATATTAAATATGATCTAATTTTTAATAAAAATTATAAAATTTTACATGTAAAATTATATTTTGGATAAGAGAGGACGTACATCCACCCACGTAGAAATGATGGGATGTAACCTATTAAGAGGCACATATGTCATGCTTGCATACAACATGTGTATGCCTCCTAGCATTAGCCACGTAGCTTAATTCTATCATTACATACAACATGTTATATATTCTTTTTAATATGAATTGTTGGTTTTATTCTCACATTTTACACTTTTTTTAATTTATATATATAAAAATAAAGGGTTAATATAACTCTATTTTATCATATATTTGTGCTTTCGATGTAGGTAAGATTGAGATTTACTCTTGATTTGAGCAAGCTTATCAGCTTGGCATGTGTCTAAGTTTTATTTAAGCAGGTTACATTCATCCCACTAAAGGTAGACGTGCTGTGAGATCAGCCCACCAACCTGGGTAACGTCCAAATAATATTTGTTAATCATTAATACTACAACTTAGCAATTTTTTTTAATGTAGTGTTTATATTTATTAAAAAGAAAAACTACTTTGTTAGAGCACTCATTATTTTATATATAGATTAATAGATAGCACCAAAAGGTACGTACGTATATTTCTACCGACTTAAAAGTTTGTATGTTAATTGCCATATACAAATTAGTAGCTGAATTAAATTTCAATTACGTGGGTAATTAATTAGTAACTGTCTGTTGAAGCCTGAATTAATTCGATTTCAAATCAAATGTTCCAATCATATTAAGTATTGTTTTATATATCTATAAAAAAACTTTCTATTAAAGCGGCCATATATATAAAAACATGATATCAAGGAGATCATTACTAATATATGCTAATATTATACCTACCTGGGATGTGGGCTGTTTTTCACTGTCTTTTTCCCATACTTCCTCCACTTGAAGCCATCATCAAGTATTTCAACCTCTGATTGTGTTTTAAATGCAACTCTTTCTTTACCTCCGTTCTTGATAATCTCCTTTCTTCCTTCACTCTCTCCTATTTAATTATAAAAATCAGAAAAGAAAAGAGATATAGGAGAGGGTTTCTAAGAAAAATGTTATTAACCAATTAATCTAATAAATCATATCAATCATAAAATAATTCAAATCAATAATATATTGATACTATCACAATTTGATATTTGCTAATTACCTATAAAATATGAAGGAAAAAAAAAAGTAACTCATAATCATATATATTCAACCATTAGATGAGATTAGTATAACAATCATAGATCATTGGTTAGATTTAGTGATTATAATCATTTGCCTCCATCCTAACCCATATATTTATATTATATAAACTTACTGTTAAGGGTATTATGGTTGTATTCAAATTGAGTGCTGCCTCCACCACCATCTTCATGATAAAGAGGATTTGAGAAAGACCCAGAAACCATTACTGAAGGATCTTCAATATCAAGCCATGAGTTGGCCTTCTGATCATCATCAAACATCAAAAAGTCTGAAAAGTAGTCCGAATTGGAGTGCTTATTAGAGAACTCATTTGATGAAGACTCCATTGATCCAAAATTGTTAAAATTAGACATGATTCAGCAGCTGGCCGAGAGGTACTGAAAACGTACAGACTTCAATACAAGGCTCGTATGTAAAAATAATAGCGCTAATCAAGGCGGTTTCAATTAACGTAAGCTTCGTATGTAAATAAGAGGAAGCTTCAAAGCTGATGCTAAGTGACACATAACCTGAAATTGACAAACAGAAAGGTGTACAGTTTAGACGATGTGGACATAACTTAGTATGAATTAGACAGAGTGACTTAGATAAACACATTTCTTCTGGGTCTCGTGGTTTGACTCCTAAACGACTTTTAGACCAATTAACCCCTGTACGACGGGGTAAGGAATAAGTCAATCATCAAAGATACCCTCAGGTTTACATTTTCTTTTCAAATTAAAAAAAATATAACTATAATAATATTGAGTTTAGAGATATTATTAATTAATAACGGTGTTAACTTTTTATTTTCGTTATTTTTTAAATTCTTCTAAATTATTAAAATATATTTTAAAATTTATAAAATAAAATATATTTATTATGATTAAAAATAATGTTCTATAATAAGTCAAAAAATACATAATAAATTAAATTTTATTTAAATTAAAAATAGGCCTAACAATAATCTTATATGATTGTTTTCTTTACTAAATTAATAAATCACGTTGTTTTCTATCTATGTTAATTTTTAAAATAATATTTATTGTTTTAATATATTATATACATTATTTTTCTTATAGTTGACATTTATTGATTAGAAAATTAATTAATTAGATTGAGAAAAAAATTAATTTTTTTTGACAATGACTAATGAATAATGAAAATTGAAAATTTATTTTTTTATTTACTTAAATAACTAAAAATTAATGACTATTTATATAATTAAAAAATTACTTCTCATTCAAAAAATAAACTACGTGTTTATGATAATTTGATAATTATTTTATAAATTGAGATAATTATAACATATTCAATAATCCATAAAAATTAATTTTTTACAATTAATTTTCAACATTTTAAAATTTTATAAATTATTTTTATTTTAAATTTTATTATCAATTAAAATTGGCCTTTAACTTTTTAGAAAGTAAAAAATTAAGGGAAATTAAATAAAGTAGCACTCATAAGACTTAAAACAACAAAAATAATATCTCAATAATATTGATTGTGATCTAAAAAATATTATTTAACATTGAACATGTTTAAATGATTGTAATATTATTTTAACAAAGTCCAATTAGATGAATTTTGATGTGAAATGGTGGGATAAATACTTTTAATAATAAAAACATATAAATCTAACATAATTGATGATATTTTTTTTAGATATAAGCTTTATAAAGTGCTATTTTTGTTTTTTTCTAAACTAAAAGTTAACAACTTTATTACATATGGTCATTTGGAATAAATAATAAAAACAATTTCTGTATTGTATGTATATGAATGTTTTTGTTCCTAATTTATAAACTCATGTATGGTATGTGTGTAGATAATTTGTGTGCACTTTATTTATCTATTTATTTTAATTTTTAGATCTTTATTTTATTAGAAAAATAAAAATGGTCTTTTTTATTTATTAGTTTATTATATTGATTATTTAATGTTAAAAATAAAAGAAATTGAAATATTATCTTTGATAGCCTTCAACTTTAAATATATTGTAAAAATATCATTAAATAAACATTATATCTGAAAATTAATTGAAGTTGAAGGGCATATATGATATTATTGAAAAATTGGGAGTATTTATGAAGAAAATACAAATCTTAAGGATATTATTAATATTTTCCTTCAAACTATATGCTTCCAAAATCACATATAATACCATACTTACACTAAGATACACGAGTATAAGCCTTAAATGTTATTTATGGATGGTACATAATCGAATTAATCCTAAAATATTATGTCAGTTGTACATGATATGGTACATTCATTTTATGTAAAGATTGTATATAAACTAGATAAGTATATGTATACATGCTATGTATATGTTAACATGTTATTTTAGACCAATTTAATTATGTACAATACTTAGTGTAATTTTGGGGCTTCAAATTTGACGGATGTAATGGTCTTGCATAAATTACATATGTTTGGTACTATCCTCATATCAACCATTGCCATGTGAATGGCTTGTGATGCTATATTGTTCCCATTAGATACGTCAACTATTATGACATGGACCTTACTTAGCAACCTGGTAAACATGACTTAGACTTAGGGGTGACAATTCCTGAGGGTTGTGGTGTTCTTGTCATCTTTATTTGTATTATGCATGTTCATGTTCATGTTCATGTTCGTGTTTCCAATTCAAATTCACACATTTTTTAATATTATGAAAAATAAATAAATTATTTTTGGATAATTTATTTATATATAATGACAAGAAGATCCAATAGTTTACAAATACAAAAACATTACTAGTTAATCCTAACTAAAACATAATTCAGTAATGTCAATTTGGATTTGTGTTTTAGATTGATGTCTGAATTGCCAACTATACATGGATGCATGATATCCACTTGAGGTAGGAAACTTCTTATATACCACCTGGATGTATGATATCCACTTGATACATGCAACTTATTGAACATGACCTAGACGTATGATATCCACCCAAGGAATGCAACCTCTAATAGATGATTTGGTAAGTATAACCTAAACAAGGAAACCTATTGAAATGACATTCAATATTTTTTATTTCATTTAGTGTCATATTTTTACACTACATTCTTTGAGATAAGACAAGCTTTACTACACCTTAAGTAGAGTGTCATCCAATGGACCAATGGCACATGTAAGATTTCATGTCTATATATACTCAATCTATCCCATTCGAAATGGATCTAAATATTTATCATTTGCACCTTATAGCTCAAGTTATTCTTAATCCACTGTGGGACCTCGAGTTTTTTAGTCCAATTGTAAGAATTTGAGACCTTTATCTTTACCTAATCAAGAGAATCACCTCGTGTTTTATGGAAGCTATTTCAATCCTATACACAAATCACGACTAGTCACTACCTTGAGGGATCAAACTTTATTTGATCTTCCTAACCCCATTCAAGAATCTATAACCCTGATGTTGATCACTGTATACCTCACTTTGGCTTGGGTATGACTCCCTAAGTCCACATGTTCAATAACTAGAAGAAAATGGAATTCTTAAAGGTTAAAAGAGCATACCATCTCATGCACTCTACTAGCCAAACTTTGGAACACGTAGTCCCCAAAAAGGAGGTAAAGCTAAATCTCCTCCAAAGATAATTGGCCAAGTTACATCAAGGTTTCTTAAGGTCACAAAAGGATAATAAGGAATTGATAGCTTATTTGATTCATAATAATAACCGTAATGAAAGGAGTGATCCCCACTTACAAGGTGAAGAAGGATTGGCTAGTTTCTCAAAAGAGGTCGAGAGCTCATTCAAGACTAGAAGTTCCCTACCTAAACCTCCCCATTAGGAGAGATCGCACCACGTACCTCATGAACCTTGAAGGCACTACGAGCAATATCAACTAAGACAACCACTTGAACCCTAGAGGCCCATAAATTAACCACACCAACCTTATAGGTTACAACAACACCACAAATCATATTAACCATATTAGCAAAACTTATTTCAAGAGACACGACAACCTGGTGAACCAAAACAAATTTAGCAAGAGGTAACACAAATGGAAACTAAATAGGTAGTTGATGCTTTAGAGGGTAGGATGAAAAATATGGAGGAACAACTAAAAACTAAAAGAGGCCAGACGTACCTCATATGGCATAGAGAAGGTCTATAACTAATTTGTTATATCTCCATTCTTTGATGATATAAAACACATGGTACCACTACAAAAATTTCAACATCGAGATGCCCAAAATATAAGGGAATTAAGGATCCCATGGCATACATTATGTACTTTAAAATGATAATGTCACATGTATATATGCTTGTAGAAAATAAAGAGCCCATGCTTTGTAAAATGTTTGCCTCCACTTTATAAGATTCCACCCTCTGCCCAAAGAAATGGTACAATGACTTACCCCTTCAGAGCATAATATTTTTTAGAAACCTTATCAAAATTTTCATAACCAATTAAACCTGCAACAAGCCTATTTGTAAGGAGTCAAACCATCTTTTCTCCTTAGTTTAAGAGAATCACTCATGATATGATCTAAATCTTGTAAAGAGGATGCCATAAACATGAATTTCATTGAAATGGTTAGTGCTAGGACATTTGAACTTCTCTTCCTACCTAGGGTGCAACAAGTCTACTTATCATAACCAACTTATAGTTTAACATGCTCTTTAGGGTGTGGGACATGAGTTGATCTAGATTGAGTGACCACTGGAAAATATTTACTATGGCTTGATTAAAGAGGTTGTGCTTGGGTCATTAGTGGAACTGAATCTTTATCTTTACCATTAACCATTATTACCCATGTTAAGAATCCTGACCAAAAACGAAAAGAAACATAGGGAATTTGATAATTATGAAATATTATAATTTAAAGATAAGTAAATGTACCTTAAAATGGGCTGAAAAGAGTGAGCAAAACTGCATTTCTTTTGGTTAAAAAGTACCACCCAAATAATGGGCTAAAATAAGCTGAAAGTCAAAGCTCAAGGATTAATTCTCTATAATAGTGATTTGAATGAACTTCTTTTCTCTGAGTAAATTATGAAGAAAAAATTTAGAATTTAACGTAAATAAGGAGTAAGACCCTTTTTTAACTTATAACCCGATGCTCAAGATTACGGTTGTTAGAGGAGATGAAAGATTTCATGTAGGTTACATGTAGGTTTCCTTGAAAAGAGGTGAAGGGTTACCGTTAAACTATTCTCCAATTTAAAAAAAATCACAACTTAAAAGGGGAATGAAAGACTTCAAAAAATTACAAGTACAAACAAGAAAACTTTACTACATTTTCTTACCTTTCCTCAAGCTGAAAGAATAGGGTAGTTAATGTTTGGTACTATCCTCGTATCATCATTCATGATGTGAAATACCTGTGAGTGCACTACTTTTCCAATGAGGTATATCAACTATTATGCATGGACTATACATTAGTGACTTAGTAAACACAACCTAAATGTATGAACACGACTTAGAGGTAGGTAACACCTTGCATACGATCTAGTGAGAATGACCTAGATGCATGATATCCTTTCGAGGTAGGTGACCTCTTATATGAGGCTTGATGAACATGACTTAGGCGTATGATGTCCACTCAAGGCATGAAATCTCTTATATGTTACTTGGTGAAAACAACCTGGACATAATATCTACTCGAGGCATGCAACCCCTAGTATACAACGAGTGAGTATAACCTAAATAAGGCAACTTATTAAAGTGACCTCCAATATTCGTTACATCAATTAGTGTTATGTATGTACATTGACTTGATTTGACATAAGGCAAGTTCTGCTACACCTCAAGCAAAATGTCTTCCAATTAATTAATGACATTTATAAGATTTTATGTCTATTTATACTCAAACCCTCCTGTTAGAAATGGTTCTTAACATTCATCACTTTCACACTATAGCACTAGTTATTCTATAAACAACATGTATTAATTTTACAATGAACTATTGATCATTATGAGAATTAACTGAAGATACTACTATTGACTAATTATATTGATAGTAATTAAATTTTATAGATATATTACACTAAATTCAATAAATTATTTGCACTAAATAAGTATGTGATTTGTGTGAAGTCTACTATTACCCATACATTAATGAAATGTTTTCTAATTTTTACGTGTAGGAAAATTTTATGTTGTGCATAGTTTTTTCTACTGAAAGGAACTTATTTATATCGAGCAAAAAATGATTACAAATTTTTAGTGGTGTTGATAAATAAGAGTACAAATAGAAGGGAGAATTTGATGTTCTAGAAAAGATTCATATGTGTCCGTACTCCATGAATATTTTGCAACTTCATGCCAATTAAGCTATGGTCTATACTAACCTAATTAAAGCAAACTTCTTTGAAATCTCTCTAGGCCAATTGTCTTCTCTCTTTCAATGTTATGGTCTCTGCTAATCTAATTAAAACAAACTTTGAAATCTCTCTAGGCTAATTACCTTCTCTCTTCCCATACCATGTTTGTATCAACTGTTATGGAAATATTTATTTTGCAATGCTCAGATAATTCTAAAATTCCATTCTTTAGAAAAATTACACATTGGTGAATTAAACTTTTGACTAAAATAAGAAACCGGGACCTATAAGGGGTGAATACATCAACTCATGGAATCTTTTTGTGTGTTTTATTTTAAGTTGGCCAAGGATGGCCTCGAATAATCAATTATGCGTATAACACAACGAAATAAACAATAACAATAACATGCTTAATTATCATATAAATTAACAAAAAGCATCTAAGAAAGAATAATCTACGGTAAAAACAACAATGATGGTATGCCCCATATTCTCCTGTCTAAGCTAATAATATGCAATAAATAATTAGTAAGCACATAACATATGAATCATTATATAGTGAAAGCTATAAAGGATTTTTAATCATTTCAAGACCTTTTATGTTTAAACATATTTGGTAAATGATGATTGTACTCTCACAAAATTAGAGCATACATAACACAATGTGTAATATAGTAAATTATATAGGATCCAACACCTATGTGTAAACATCCACGGGTTGCACAATAACCACCAACATCGAGAAATTTACTAAAAATTGATAATTCATAACCTAAGAAAATATAAATGAAAATACCTATATCAATTATAGATCCACATTCAGTTATGCCTAAGCTACCAAATGCTTTCGAAATTACACATGATCCAAGTAAATCCTAGCTCATCCTTGGCGCTCCATCACCACATGAAGTGATGAACTACTAATGGCTCATAATTAACTAGCTTACTTTCACATTGGATCCTCACCAATGGACTCTAACAATATCACCATATGGGCTCCTCACCAATGGGAATCATTTCTATGTTTGTAACAAAAGAGGACACATGATGAACCAATATTTAGAGTTGTCACCATATAGGCTCCTCACATATGGAAACTTTTTTTTAGTAAAATATAAGGATAAATATGAAATGTTAATATAATTTTGAATAAATTAATATAAATTACAAAATTATGAAAGGTAAGAAAATGTAAATTACAAAGAACATGAATATAAAATTAATTTAAAGTTGAGAAATGAATATTGAACCCTATATTTCATATGGTTTTCTTAAGACAAATTCGTTCTCTCATCATGGGTGTTAAAGAGTCATGGAAATTTATCTCTCACTATAAAATGGTATATTGAGAAGAACAACATTAAATCCCCGACAACGGAGCAAAAAAAATGATTAGCACAAGACCGACATTACAAATATCGATCTTGCGGAATCTTTTCATTTTATAATTTGTAAAACTCTCGCAAGTGTACGAATCATTTTATAGCAAATGATAAGTATGTTCACAAGGTCGGTCTAAGGAAGATTATGTAGTTTTTAATTTATTATTCAAAATCTTAAAAATGAAATTAAATCTTAAACATCTTTTCATGATATTTTGGTTTGTTTGTTTCCTAATCTAACAACAACAAAAAAAACATAGATATGGATTCAATAAACAATCATGCAAATTTTTATCATTCATAACAATGGAGTATTTAAGGATATAATAATTAAGTTAATTATGTTTGCTCATATTATTTAGGTTCTTAAAGATATAAATTGATATTTATTGATTCTCTCTTTTTTTATATGAATATCACCTTTGGTAGGGTTAGATATTATTTGTTAATTAAACAAATCAATTAACACCTATAGGTAGGGTCGATAATTAATTTGGTTAATTAAATTAATTCTTTTTTTTCTAAGAGATTTAAAATGAACTATTTAAATGTCACCTTTGGTGGGGTTAGAAATTTTGAACTTTATTCAAGGTGTCCAAGTTAAACCTAAGAATTTAATTATCTAAATACTAACTTTCAAGTTTTAAAACCATGACTGAAAATATGCTATACATTTTTGAATAATAGTTCTTATAATTGTTTTTAAATAGAGCTTCACTCTAACTACACAACGATTGTACCAACAAATAAAGGACCACTACTTTTAATCGGACCGAATAATTAAACCTTAAAATCTAACTTTCAGATTTAAGTTTGTAATGAAAAATAATATATTCTTTATAATATTCTTAATATAAAATCTTTAATAAAAACAAAATCAATTTATTTTATAGAGATGTTTTACCAATTTAATATTTTGTAAGCATAAAAATATAACTGTAAAGAATCTGTTAAAATTATACCTTAAAAGAATCCTTATAATAGTTTGATGCTAATTCTGTTGCTCGAAAACCTCCAACCGAATTTGCATCTCCTCTTATTGAATCAAAAACTAAAAATCTATAAAAGCATAGCTAGTTCTTCTAAAAAAGAGAAGAACTTTAAAACTAAAAACTAAAAGAAAAGAAAACTTTCCAAAGAAAGAGCTCATAAAATTGTTTGATTTACAATGGGAGAAGATGGTCCTTTAATAGGTGAGGAAAATGCCAAAAAAAGGGAGGAACATATTTCAAAATTTGAATTTGGACGTGTTTCGATAGTTTGGCATGAAAAATTTGGAAAATGGACCTTTAACGCAACAGATGGGCATTGGGAACACATGGGACACGGCGCAAGAGTGTGCTGGAGTATGCGACACAACACAGGCGTGCAGTGGTGTATGCGGAAATCAGCGTGGCATGTGTCAAACGTGTGTTGGGCATGTGCGCTGGCTGGGCCTATGTTGGATGTGTGTGCCTACTGGGTGTGAGCGTGCACATGAGACTCAACGCGGATGGGCTGCTAGGTGAGGGATTCGACACAAATAGGTTACTGCCCACGAGATTTCGGCCTTTTTGACATTTTGACCCATTTTGTCCATTTTTCCATCTTTTTGTCTTTTCCTCATTTCTTTTCTCAATATATTTATGGTGTATTGCCTCGAGTTTTTTTCTTTGTGTTGTTAATTTATTTTTGAATGAAAATACATAAAAAATAATAAAAATACCTGTGATTCTGAAAAGATTAATTTATATAGAAATATGATAAAACCATATAAATATAAATTTATTAATCAATTAAATTATATTAAATCATGTTAATTTTAGTACTTTTTAAGCACTCTCCATAATCCCAACCAGTTTCTTGCTAGTCCATTAGCAAGAGAAGCGATAAAAACTAAGATAAAAACTAAAAACTAAACTATCCTAAATCCCTTTCGTGGATTGACATGGTTGCATTTATCATATGCAACAAGCATTTAAACCTCTAGGTTTCCTTAGTGGATGAGTTTAAGTCTCGTAAGGGTTTCAGTAATGATACCCCAAACATTAACAAAAAATGAAAACAAATAAAATAAGAAGTTAACTAAATTTTAAAATAAAGTAAAAAGAATAAAATAAAATAAAGAAATGAAATGAAATACAAAAATATATCATGCTTATAATCTCTTTTAAATTTCATAATTAAAATCTTAAGCATAGATTATTTCAACTTCCTAAACAATTTTGATTTATTATAATAATTAGTTGAAAATCATTTTCATATTTCATATAAAAAATGTATCAATTTAATTTCACCCAAACTTAGTGTAAGGAATTTGAATTCACTTCGACTCTATTCCTCACAAGTCAATACTCTCAAAAACATTGAATATTATGGGTTCAAATACTCATACTAATTTATATGCAAAAAAGTTGATATATAGAAATGAATTAATATGTTCGCATATGTATAAAGAAGAAAGGCTCAAAGTGTTATTTTAACATTGATCTCATAAATGAATCAAATGTAAGGATTTATAAAATATTATAAATTGCTTTCATGCATCAATCAAATTCATCAAATAAAGATATCAAGTAATATGTCTTTTAGAAAATGTAAGAAAATGAAATGACTTCTTAGGGAATTACTTCCTACATTTTCTTTTGCATTAAACTATTTCTCACAATTGTTTAGGCTTTTGGGTCATAGTATATAGATTATACTATTCATTTTTCTTTTCTCTCTTTTTTTTCTCTTATATTCTTCTTTTTTATAAGAGAATACATTTTTTAGAGAGTGGACCCATTTATAGATTGTACATTTTTTATAGGGTAAGATGAATGATTAATATTTGGCCTTTTGTTTGTATTTGTATAAGTAATCCTAGATATTTTTTTTAATAGAAGTCATGCATGAATGAAGAAATACATATACTAACAAGAAATAAAAATCAAGATATTCAATGTTAAGTTCTATAGAGATCATCTAATAATTTAAGGAAATAAGAAATGTGTTTAGAGTAGAAAAAATACATTTCACTCAGAATAAGGAAAATTAGGTTAAAATTATATCTCACAAGGGTAGTCTCTACTATTTGATTCATAAACACTAATTTTGGGTTTAATATAATTTTCACACCTTATCAAGAAATACCAGTCATGAAAAAACTAACTAATTATCACAATATTTCATCATATGTTTTTGGAAATTAATTTAATAGTGCAAAAAGACTTAATTATTGTTTAAATTTAATTCTAAGACATGATCAATTTTTGTGAATTTTTTTTTTAAAAACTAATCCTAAAATTTTAAAAATTACTAAACCACACAAAAAAAATCAAACACAATAAAAATGAAAATGTGAACATAAAATTAAAAATACAAAAACTGTTAATTTTTTTAAAATTAAACATGTTAACTTTTCACCACTCTCAACCTAGAACTCACAGTGTCCTCAATGTAACAATTGTAAATTAATGATAAAAGAAAAAAGAAAAGAAAAGATACCTATTTCCTAAGAATATGAGAGTAGTGATGGAGAAATGGAGATGCATCCATCATGTTTGTCATTAATGTTCACACAGATAGATCACTATGAACTTCTAATATCTCAACAAATATTTTTAGTTTTAACAATTATAAAATTATCCACATGCACTTAACAATAAACAAAAGAAATAAAAGAAAATCATCATTGAGTCAATCAAACCTATAGGTAGAATAAGATTGTTTACCTATACTTTTTTCAATCATGCCCTATGGATTTTCAAAATTTTACTTAAAACTAGAGACATGATTGTGGATTTTAGATAACCTTCCAGGTGCAAGTGAAATAACTAAGGCATCAAAACACATTTGTACCTAGATCTAATAAAGCATCTACCTACTTTTATCACAAATTGTAATTAAAAACTTTGAAATTTTAGAGATAGCTTAAGTAATTTTTTATTTTATTATAATTTCTAAGTTAAATAACATAATCGGTATTAACTAAGAGTACTCCCTGGAAAGAATGGTAGGGCAAAGGTGATAAGAGCTAAATTATTGCATTTTGGTTATGATTTAAATGTTGATATTTGTGTGAAAATTGTGTTTATTTGATTATTTAATCCACAAATGTCATTTCACGGGTATTTCGTGTTTAAAGTGAATTTCAGGTAAAATCATGATTTTGGAGAAGTTTGGGACAAAGTACAATGATCGGGATTGAATGAAAATAAAAAGAAAACAAAGTTTCAAAATTTAGAAATCCTGCCGCCGGTGAGATTAATCTCAACGCCGGAGAAAATCCTACGAAAAGCTGGGCGAAAATGCATCTAGCCGCCGGCGACATTAATTTGGCCGCCGGCCAAAATCGGAAAACCAAAAAAATTATTTTCCAGAAATCTCGCTAGGCGAGAATATTGTCGCCGCCGGCGAGTTTCGTTCGTAAACACATTTTTTGTGTTGTTTTGTTCCAAAATTACCCCCCAAACCCTAGATCTATATATACAATATGATGGAGAAAGAGGGGGACGGCAGAGAGAGCATATCTAAGTTATTTTTGGAGGAGAAAAGGAAATTTTGGAGAGAAAGGTTGGAGAAGCTTGAAGGATCATCACCATTGTTGCTACCAAGTCTTCATCTTCAAGAGTTTTTCATCTTTTCTCCTTAGCTTTTATTTTCTGCATTTTATTCAGATTGTTTGTTCATGGATTCAATTGAGAATATGTTTGTTCTTATTTTCGTTATGAACTAATTCGTTTTTGCTAAGGCTATGATGTAGTTGAATCAAGAAAATCTGATTTCTTGTGTTATCGTTATATGAATTCATTGTTTTCAAGTTGAGTATTTATTTCCATGCTTAATGCTTTTAAATTTCTGATCAAGATTTAAATGATTTGTTGCATTATATTGAGACCGAGAGAAGATATGTAATTAACGCTTCTTTTGATAAATATCGTATGTTGAATGCGAGTGTGAGAACTAATGCATGATGTATGTGGTTATTCTAGAAATTCCATAAATCGTAATGTGTTTGTTTGTGATTAAATCTTCATAGAAATATAGTCGGTTTTCATAGATAAGTAATTCTAATATAACTCGAGAGAGAGTATTAGGTAAATTTGGGTTTTTCAACCATCACTTTTAGCTTTGATTCTCATATAACATGACTTGAAATCGGATTGAATTGATTTAGTGAAATCAAATGCCTTAGCATTTTTAATCATTTGTGAACAACATTAAATTTTGTTATTTGCGTTTAATTTTATGTTAATTTACTTTTAAAACAATTTCAACAATTCGGTTTTCAAATAAAATTAGGGTTAGTCAATTTCGGTACTTAATAACGCCATTCCTTGTGGGTTCGATATCCGTACTTTTTGTACACTTTATTACTTGAACGATTCGTACACTTGCGAAAATAAGTATCAAAAGGCTCCTTAAAAACCATCTTAGTAGACAGAGCAATGTTTCCATGTAAGACTTGTGGCACGAAGGCTTCCAAGTCTCCTAGACAAAAATTCCTTAGATATTTACTTTTCATGTTATTAAAACCTAAATTAAGAAATTTATTAAGTGAAAATCTAAGCTAATTAAGTTAATAAATTATGTTAAGTGAAAATTTAAGTTAATTAATTAAGTTAAGTGAAAATCTAAGTTGGTTAAGTTATTAAATTAAGTTAAGTAAAAATCTAAGTTAATTGGTTTTTTTTTATTTATTAATTTTTAGAGCTCATTATTTAAATAAAATTAATTAATTTTTATTAAAACTTTTTTTTTGAACTCAATATAAATAAAAAAAATGAGAATTATTTACAACACAAAAAGTTTTCAAATTTTGATAAATAATTTAAAAACATTATTTCTTCCCCAACAACGATGCTAAAAACATGATAAGCATAACAACCAATCCTCTCCAACAGTGCCAAAAACTTGATGAGTACAAGACCGACATTACAAATACCGATCTTGCAAAATCTTTTGGTTTTATAATTTGTAAAACTCTTGCATGTGCACAAATTATTTTATAGCAGATGATAAGTATACTCTCAAGGTCGATCTAAGGAAGAAATATATGTGGTTTTTAATTTATTATTAAAAATCTTTAAAAAGAAATTAAATCCTAAACATAATGTCAAGATATTTTGGTTTGTTTGTTTCCTAATTTAATAACAAAAAAAAACATATATATGGATTCAATAAACAATCATGCAAATTTTGTATCATTCATAACATTGGAGTATTTAAGGATATAATAATTAAGTTAATTATGTATGCTCATATTATTTAGGTTATTAAAGATATAAATTGATATGTATTGATTCTCTCTTTTTTATATGAATACCACATTTGGTGTGATTAGATATTCTTTGTTAATTAAACAAATCAATTAACACCTATGGATGGGGTAGATAACTAATTTAGTTAATTAAATTAATTCTTTTTTCCAAGAGATTGAAAAAGAACCATCTAAATGGCACCTTTGGTGGGGTTAGACATTTTAAACTTTATTCAAGGTGTCCAAGTTAAACCTAAGAATTTAATTATCCGAGTACTAACTTTCAAGTTTTAAAACCATGACTGAAAATATGTTGTCAACATTTTCGAATAATAGTTCTTATAAAAAAACTTTTGAAATAGAGCTTCACTCTAACTACTAGACGATTGTACAAACAAATAAGAGAGCATTACTCTAAATCAGTAAGGATAATTAAACCTTAAAATCTAACTTTCATATTTAAGTTTGTAAGAAAAAATAATATATTCTCTCTAATATTCTTAATGTAAAATCTTGAATAAAAACAAAATCAATTTATTTTATAGAGATGTTTTACCTATTTAATATTTCGAAAGCATAACAACGTTATTATTATATCATATTTATAAACAGTCAGTCATGTTAAATTTAATCATGGAAAAATTAAATATAACATATAAAAATAAAAATAAAAAGATAACTATAAAGAATCTATTAAAATTATGCCTTAAAAAAATCCTCACAACAATTTAATGCTAATTTTGTTACTGGAAAACCTCCAAACGAATTTGCATATCCACTTATTGAATTAAAAACTAAAAATTTATAAAGAAATAGCTAGTTCTTCTCAAAAAGAAAAGAACTTTAAAACTAAAGACTAAAAAAAGAAAACTTTCTAGAGAGAGAAATCTAGAGAGAGAAAGAGCTTAGAAAATTATTTGTTTTACAATGGGAGAAAAGGATTTTTTTATAGGTGAGGAAAATTCCAAAAAAGGGGGGAAAACGTTTCAAAATTTTATTTTAGCCATATTTGGATAGGTTGGCATAGGCAAAATGGCATTGGGAACGTGTGAGACACGGCACAAAAGTGTGCTAATGCGTGCGATAAGACACAAGTGTGTGCTGGGCCTATGTCAAGCATGTGTTGGGTGTGCACGCATACTGGTGCACTTGAGACTCGGCTTTTTTGACATTTTTGATCATTTTGATCTATTTTGTCCGATTTTTCCCATCTTTTTGATTTTTTCTTATTTATTTTCTCAATATATTAGTGATGTATTGACTCTAATATTTTTCTTTATGTCTTTAAGTCATTTTTAAATGAAAATATCTGAAAAACAATAAAAATATCTTTGATTCTGAAAAGACAAATTTATATAAAAATATGATAAAATCATATAAATATAAATCTATTTAATCAATTAAAGTACATTAAATCATGGTAATTTTAGTGTTTTTTAAGCACTCATCATATACAAACTGCAATGATATGCCACACTGAACCTAGCTCTAGAAGGAATATAAGAAAAATATCTAACAAAGAAATTATTTTTGATAGTTTTCATTTTCTAAAATCTAAGTTCTAATATTTTAAGCACTCATCATATACAAACTGTACTGACCTATCACATGATCTCACCATTTGATGATATAATAGTTTACCTCAATTATAAATTTAATTATATTAATTAACCTAATTTTTGTGCTATTAATTGTTTGGCCAACAATTTCAATTAAATAGATTTAAGAGAATTATTTAATTGTTTGTCCTAATTAAATAACATGTATAATTTCTAGGCAGAGATGTATGATTCTTATATATGTGATCCATAATTGATGAACTTTGAGTAGTATGCAATTTAATTGTCATGAGAGTGTGATTAAATTAATTACTATATGGTGTGTAGTTTATTTGGTTAGATTCAATTAATCATGTAATTAATTGATAATTATATTGGGAGGATTTTACAAATTCGCATGTTTATAAAATTATGGGATTAAGTATTCCTAGATATTTTATCATATATATTCTTAATTAACAAATATGATTTAATTAATTATTGTTATTTACTTTTGGTTATTTCAATTTCGCTTCCTTAAAATATAAAAACACAAAAAAATAATCTTTGTGGAACAATTTTTTCTTATCATTATATTATTTGTTATGATATTTATACTTACGTATTTATTGCACACACAATTTGGTGGCGATCAAGTTTTTGGTGCCGTTGCTAGAGATTATAAATATTATAAACTAATTTTTTAATATTTTTTATTTTAGTTATTTTTCTTAATTTATTTTTATTTAATTTAATTTTAATTTATATTTTCTTTTAATGAATTATTTATTTATTTATTTAGCTGTTTATTTTTTTAATTTAGACACATCTTTTAGTGCTATTAGAAGCATAAAGTAGAAAATGGCTAGTAATAATTATTAATGTTCAATGGACATAATGATAGCCATAAGAATAGTAGGTGGAGTGTATGAGGTAAATGTTATCATCGCACTTACAACTCAAGTATCATCTTTGGTTAATATTTTGAAGGTTCAAAACCCGTCAACGAGTATAAACTAGGTCCAAGATTCAAATGTGCATGTCTTGTGTACTTTGTGATGGAGCCCATTTGTTTGATAATTTTCCACATAATCCTGAATCGGTCTTCTATATGGATAGTGTGAACTAAAACAATAATCCATACTCAAACACATATAACCCAAGATGGAAACAAAATCCAATTTTTTCTTGGAATAACAACAATTAGGGTGATAATCAATTCAACTGTCAATCATTTCTACCACCAAGTTTCCAACAACCACAACAATTACAAGCCCAAGAAAAGAAGCCACCTATTGAGGACAATACAAATGCCTTAATGGGGATGATGAAAGACTCCAATCATTTAATACAAAAGTGTTAACTCAAGAGGCTTCAATTCAAAATTTGGAGAACCAAATGGGGCAACTTACTCAAGCTATAAGTCAAAGGCCTTAAGGTAACCTTCCGAGTGACACAATTTTAAACACAAGAAGAGAATGTAAGGACTATTGCAAGATTATAGATGTGAGAAGTGGTAAACTTTAGATGATGATTGTAGTGCCATCCTTGCTAGAAAAATACCCTAAAAGTTGAAAGATACAAGTAGTTTTGAACATTCCTTGTACAATTGGGAACATCCACTTTGAGAAAGCATTATGTGACTTGGGTTCTAGCAGTAACCTTATGCCATTATCAGTCTTCAATAGATTGGGGTTGGTAAAGTCAAACCCACTTTAGTAACATTACAAATAGTAGATAGATCAGTTGAGAGACCTTGGGGTGTGATAGAATATTTTCTAGTAAAAGTAGACAAATTCATCTTTCTAGCAAACTTCATTGTGCTAGACATGGAAGAGGACTGTTATATTCCTATCATACTTGGTCGTCCATTCTTAGCAACCAAAAGAGAACTCATTAATGTACAAAAAGGTGAACTAATAATAAGAGTACAATATGAACAAGTAATGTTTAAAGTTTTTAAAGCATTTGAACCCTCTGACATTGATAGTGTGAATAAATGCTTAAAGATAAATGTTACTAAATGTGAGGACAATTTAAAAGAATCTGTTGAGTCACTCACACTTAAGTTTGTTACACATGATGCTATGAACAAGGACATAAACTCACCAGAAAACAAATAAACCTATTTTAACTTTGAAAGTATGGAATCAAAGGTTGATATTGTAGACTATGTAAACTTTTTGGAATAGCTCTTCTCATGTGTGTATCAAAAGAAATTATGAATTTTTTGAGATAGGATGGATCTAAGCTCAAACCATTAATTGAAACGCCAACAAGTTTAGACCTCACACTTTTACCCTTCCATCCCCAATCAAGTATGAAAGAGAAAGAGTCCAATAAAGAGGTTAAAAATATGTTTGAAATATATAAATTGGGTGAGTTACAGTGAAGTTCTTATAACAATGCCAAAAATTTCAAAAAGAAAACAAAAATATGGTACGAGAAGAGAATTAAGAACTGTGTTTTTGAGCCAGAACATAAAGTATTATTGAACAAAGTAAGACTCAAGATATTTCTAAGAAAACTCATAACTAAATGGACACAAAGTGAAGTACCTTAGGACATGATATGGCCGTCTAGTCAAGGACCTTAAATGTGATGCTAGTTGGGAAGAAACCCAACTTTATTTTACTTATATCTTCATTTTTTTGTTTTGTAGGTGAATAAATGTGGAGAGAAATGACACAAAAAAATGAGCATTCCAGCAATAGATGTGGTATGCCATGATTAAAGGAGTTTTATTTTATTTTACCTTTTCATATTTATATGTGCACATTGAGGACAATGTGTAATTTAAGTTTGGGGGAGGGAACTTCATTCTCTACATTAGTTTTTAGTATGCATTTTATATTTATTTTTTAATTTTTAGGATGTTTTTAATCATGATATAGGTAAAAATGAACAAATATATGGAAACCAAATGCATGCATGTTTGATATGAAACATATGAACTCAATGATAAAAAATGGTTGTTATGACTAGGATAAGGAATATAACATATTTGTTAAGATGCTTACATTAATAATGTGATGTTCTTACTAGTTTTGATTGGGTTGATTCAAATTTGTATGCGCATATTCATGATTGATTTTAGTGTTCTTATTGATAGAAAATTTGTAGCGAGTTATGCGAGTCGATGAGGTATACCAAGTTTTAGAATTTACTTGATCATCCCTTGAGCCGAAATCCTAAATAGTATTTAGCAAGAGAATTAGGTCTTATTTGGATCGATTGAGCCTTTCAAGCTAACCATTGTTAATATCTGTAATCACCCATTTGAGTATAACAAAGAACCTTTCATATCTTTAAGTCACATTTTATGCCTAACCAATAAGCATTACCTTTATCCTTGCACCTTTAGCTTGTATAAAAAGAAAATAATAATAATGCAATAATGTGTTATGCTATAGAGTAAGGTGAAATATAATGCACCCTTTTAAAAAGAAGAAGCAAAACTCACAACACAATTATCCCTTAAAAAAACTGAAAATAAGTTTTTGGGTGTTATGAAGTTACAAAAAAAAAAGATGTGGAATACATGAATATGAAAAGAATGACAAAAGATGATGCACTGAAATATCAAGTTAAAACTCAATTGTAGTTAAAAAGTGCATGATGAACAAAGAGAAAGCTAAGGTGTGGAAAGAGCCTAAATGTCTTCATTTATCGACCCCTACCTAAGCCTTACATTACAACCATATAAAGTCCTTATTGATCTTTAGCTAAGTGCATAGTTATATTAGTGGAGAGGGATGTGAAAAATAGACATATGAGACTTGTTTTAAGATTGAATTGATTAGCATGCTCATAGATTGATTTCATGAGTGCATTGGATGATATCATGTGCAACACACACACAAATGAATTTGTCAAAAACCTTGAATATCCTTTTATAGATGGAACGTTGATTGATGAATATGTGAACCTCTTTACCATAAGATTGTACAAATTTTGAGAGAGATAGTTTTCGTGAAATATACATGTACTGATAGAAGTATATTTATGAATATATTACCCATGTTATTTTATTTAGTTATACTTGGCTTTACTTGAGGAAAATAAAAAGTTAAGTTTGGGGGTGTGATGACTCTATGAAAGTAGAGTCATTAGCGCATATTTCTACTTAATATTTACTTGTTTTATTCAATAAATAGTATTTTTGGGGCCAAAAATATTAAAATATAAACTTTTTATTAAAAAGGAGTGAAAATATAATTTTTGGAAAATTTTGGGATTTTTTTATGAATTTTTAACATAGGGCCAATCAGGAGCTATCACATGGCCGACCACGCAAGAAAAGGAGATGACTAGTAAGTCATATGCATGCCACGTAAGCAAAGATAACGAATCATGTTACGCCGCGTGTGAGGAGGATGAACCACGTGCCACATGTCAGTACGATGTTCAATCCGAGTTTAGAGATCGGTTAAACAGCCTTATCATATGTCTTCACGCCATTATTGCCCTCGTTCCACCCATGATTTAGGCTATCTATTACCATGAATCATGTTGCACCGCATGGAAATGACTCAAAATATATTGACTCTGATTGGTCTCCTCTACCACACATCGCCCTCTGATTCACCCAATGAATTCTGTGTGCCATATGTCATGTTGTGATTGGTTGACGCTATTAGTTTTGCTTGTTTTGATCTCAACCCTTGATCTGAAGCTGATTTGATAGTCTAGATTACTCTTGAGGTATATTTAAGCCTCTAATCACCTCATAAGCCCTAAAGGGGTCGTCATTAGCATAATTTTGGTAAGTTTTTGGAGCTAGAAGAAGAGAAAAATACAAAAGAAATCAAGAAGGGACACAATTTTTGTGGAGATTCAAGAAGAGATTAGTACTACAATTCAAGAGATTGATTGTATTTTTTCTTCTACTATTTTCTTTATCAATTTTTATGTATTTCTTTATGAAAAATATGAACTTTATGAACACAGTTATGTGCAGTTAATGTATTAATCTAGGGATCTTATGAACCTAATTTTTTACCATATGATGATATAATATTTTACCCCAATTATAAATTTAATTTAATTATATTATTTAATCTAATTTTTATGATATTAATTGTTTGACCAACAATTTATCTGTAGAGGCAATCAAATAGATTTGATGGAATTATTTAATTATTTGTATTGATTAAATAATATATATAGTTTCTAGGCAAAGATGTATGATTTTTATGTATGTGATCCACAATTGATGAACTTAATGAGTAGTATGCAATTTAATTGACATGAAATTGTGATTAAATTAATTACTATATGGTGTGTAGTTTACTTGAGAGAGGAAAATATGTAAAGTTAGATTCAATTGATCATGTAATTAATTGATAATTATGTTGGAGAGATTTTATTAATTCGCATGTTTAGAAAATTGGGATATTAAATCTTCTTAAATATTTTTTCATATATCTTTCTAGTTACTAAATATGATTTAATTAATTATTTTTATTTATTTTTAATTATTTTAATTTCATTTCTTTAAAATATAAAAACACAAAAATAATTTGATTTTTATTTTTATAATTTTAAAAATTAGTTTCTAATGAAATAAAATCAATAAAAAAATCTCTTTTTATTATTATATTATTTTTTTACAATACGTATATTTATATATTTATTACCCACATAATTCACTATCAGTAAAAACGGTGTCCTTGACGTAGAATAAATTGTGCCCAATTTTCTCACGACAAAACCAATTATCGTGACATATTCACGTTAATATAATGATTTAAATATTTATATGTATCTTGCATCCTTCTGCAAGTTAGGAGGCCCCTAAACCCATTTATTCCTATTCTTTTAATATTTAAGTGGATTGTTGATATTAAATTTTTGTATTGTACCAATTTATTCCCGTATATAGTCACAATATTTCTAATATTTTTGAATTAAATTGGTGTAACTTGTAAGGCTAGGTTTGAACACGTACCATTCATGTATTTCGTCTTTGATAGTAATTTATATTTCTACATAATTATTTATTAAGTTAAATTATTTGGTATTATTTCTGAAAAACTCTATATGTTCCATTATTGTTTCTTTCTCACTGTACCTTTGTTTAAAAATAAATTAAATATTGTAATTTATATAATAATCTAATAATAAGACTTATTTCTCTTTTGTTTTAAGTAGAGGTTGAAAATTGTTCATTTGTATCGATCCATTTGATAAATAGATCATATCAAATCAATCTATTAATAGAAAATATTTTAATCGTATTCGGTCATTTTAGGTTTGGATCATCTCAGGTTGAGTTATTGTATCATCAACTCAAAACAAATTCAATAAAAAATATTATTTTAAAAAAAATATGATTTATTTAAGTCATTTTAATTGAATTGGATCGGGTCGTGTACGTGTCAAGTTTAATGGATAAAATAATATTAAAATATTCATATTATCATATCATTTTATCCATTAAACTTGACACGTACACGACCTGATCCAATTCACTTAAATAATATTAAAATATTAATTTAACTTGTTAATTTCATATTATCATATCATGTTGTGTTTGACCTATTTAACAAATAGGGTGTGTCATATCGTGTTAGAGTACTTCTTATTTGAATTGACCTCGTATTGTGTTATTTTATCTTATCAAATATTGTCCCTAGATTTTTAAGTTATAAGTTCAAACCATACCAATAACGTTTAATGTAAAAAAAAAACTAAAAATTATATTAATTAATTTTTTATACGCCTCACATGATTTGATAGTGTGATCTATGTATGATAGCAAATAAAAATGAAAACATTGGTGGAGATGTAAGCCCAATGCATATAAAGAGAATTACATGCTACATTTAATGTATCCTTGAATGTATTATTAATATGCGATAAATATATTAAAAAATTAGTTAAAAATATGATCTAAATTACATAAAGTATGCATTTTGTTCACGTGTTTTCTAACTATAACACGTACATTTCGACACCAAAAATGGTATATCTAGGAGATTTTAATTTCTTTTAGTTAATATAAAAATATATATTTAACATAAATATAAAATTTGAAGGACACCATAGTACAAAATTTATGTTGTATGTGAATTTTATTTCTATATATAAAGTGTGTACATATATGTACGTGTATAATCAATGGATAAAAAGAAAAACAACGTAAAATCGATATAAAGAAAAAAAAACATTAATGTAAGTTGGCGGGATTTGTGTCAAATACACATGGTAGAGTATTCACGTTAAAATTTGACTGGTCAATGGTCAATATAAGCATATAGTTATCACTCGATCAGTGTATAGTTAACATATAATTAAATCAAATCAAAAAACCATCTTTTAGAAATATTTTTCTCATAATGGTAATTATCTCTGAATTAAATATATCAATGATTTGATATTGATAGTTATGAAAAATCATTAATGTATAAATTAATATTTAGAGAAGATTGTCACAAGATTATTTAAATTAAATTATTTATGTTATTTGGTCTCTTAAATTATAGGTGTTGTCATTTAATCCATTAGCTTTAGGAAAATAAATGATTAATTAAAGATAAAATATATTATTTTAATAATTTTTATTAAAATATTATTTATTAAAATGCTAACTAGATTATTTTAATGTTTTTATATCAAAATATTACTTTAAATATAATATTTTTTAAAAAAATCATTAAAATAATATGTTTTGTTCTCAATTCACGGATATTTCAAAAGCCAAATAACTAAATTTAAGCTTATAATCTAAAGAAACTAAATAATGTAAATAACACAATCTAAAAGATCTCTACAATCCCACTACTTAATATTTAATAAATAAAGTATTATGTTAATTACAAAAAAAACTTACTTAGTTATCAAAGTATATTTGACACCATTAGGTATCATTATCCATTGTTTTTCAAGATCTGAACTCAAAGAAAGCGAAGGATATGAGATGCAAAAATCAGCTTAAAGATCTGACACCATTTGTGAAAAAGAAATTTAATATTCTAACTAATTTGAACTTTATATTCTGACTCATTTGAACTTTATATTCTGACTCATTTGAACTGACTAATAATGGAGAGGAACTATCTCACCTATTAAAGTTGTTTTTCATAAGTATTGGTAATGGAAAAACCCAACCTTGTTAATATTCTTCTCTAATCATTTGACTTCTATTATATTTAACATACAAAATCTAAAATTATATTCAACCTTATCTTGTTTAATGAATATGGATCCAACTCTGTCTTCTACTACTTTGTGTTTGATCTGTAGTTATCTTTTTAAAAGCCTCACCTTTCATGATTAGAAGTAATGACTTTTTGCCTTCAACCAATTATACGATTCGTACTTCTATTTAAGATATACAAAAGACACTAGGTTTTGATGAAAATAAACTTGTATTCATTAAGGAGAGTCAGATATTACAATCCTAGCTTTGAACATATTTACTCTATAGGAGTTTGTTTATACATTATTTCCCTAAGAAGAGCAGAATGTTTGGACGATCATTTCTTTTTGTTGTTTTTCTTAAACTTTTAATGGTTTATTTTAAAAATTTAGGAAAATAAACTAATTCCATTAATTTTTTGTCGGGTATATATATTCAATCCACCCGTGATAAAATAATTAATAAATAGGTTTTGGATTTACTCTCTCAATAATGTTGAAATTGGTGCATGTGATGGGATTTATTCTTGGTGTATGGACCTTTTTCCATTGTGACAAATTTCATGGTTTTAAGTTAAATTTTTATTTTATTTTCATAAAGATTTATCCATTATTCTAGGTTTATATTTCTTTGTCTTTCGAATAAATATATCATCTATTTCTTTGAAGATTACTAGTCTTGGTATATTTCCTAACATTGTCAACTTTCCTTTTCTAGCCTTTTGGTTTTTAAGTGCTTGTGCATAGCTTCTTTCTTGGTTGGCTACTACATCACTGAGTTTGAGTAGGGGTTTTGAAGATAATAGAGTTTTTTTTTTTGCTTTATTTCTATTACAATGGACTGGAGAATCCAATTATCGCCTTACTTACTTCTGGCCATGTCTTATACATTATTGGAACCAGTCCATTATAAGCAACATAATACTTTTGTTTTTCTTTTTAATTCTTTTCTTTGGTTCTTCCTCATCTGCAATTTCAAACCATAAAACTTTTGAGGAATTACCCTTTTCTTTTTTGATTAGTTCTGAGGTTTTATCCTCTTTTTTTGGGATTTTAATCTCTATCTTTATTGGAGAACTAGAATCTTCATATTTTCACATATAAATGACGTTTTAAGATATAAAATCTCTAATTAATATTTTACAACTCTTATTTCCTTTTCTTTGATCTTGATCTCTATATCAAGATTATCCATATTTCTTACAATTGTAAAAGTTTTTACTGGGTTAATTCTCTAGTTAAAGCACAAGGTAAACAATCTTTTTTTCTTGGTAGATGCTCAATATCAAATTTGTAATGATTGAATTACTATTGCGATTAATCTTCCTTATTTGTAATCTCCTTCTACAATATTAGTTTTCAAAAAATTTATTATCTGTTCTAACAATAATTCTTGAGGATATTACATATATAGTAAACTTCTTTATTGTTATTTTATAGTTTAATATTCTTTTTCATTACTATGGTAGTCTAATCTAGCTCTATGAAAAGCTACTGAAATAAACATTCTTAAATACTCATCATTGTTATCTACTCTTAATTTTAATATAACTCACTAATATTTATATGAAGCATCTATTTCTATTATTATTTGTTATCTATTCCTAGATGGTAAAATGCTGGTAAATTTTTTACTTGTTTTTTTACATTTTTTATGTACTGAGTATATTGATCAATCCATTTCTAGAAATAATCTTTCTTAAGCTTTGCTTGTAAAGATTTTCTCATTTATGTTAATTTCTTAATATATGTTTCCGCATATATCAAACATCCTAAAAACTTTTATTATTGGTATTTATCAATAATGACAATGAGAAATCTTTGTATATTATTTAGCACATGAAGCTAAATGTGGTGTTTCTCATTTTTTATTTCAAAATACTTGATCTTTTGTTGGGCTAATATTTCTTTTTTCTTGGACAATATTTTTCTTCTTTCTTACATTTTATTAAGATTTTTAATATGTCAAGATAATGTTGGTTCATATTATCATTAAAATCTAATATATCATCAATATAAACACAATAAATAGGTGATATCCTTTATAATTGTTTTCCATATATTGTTGAATTATTTCTAGTATCTATTTTAATCCCAATATTCTATTGAAATTGTCCTTGTAGACACTTAAAGGTTGTTAATAGTTAATATTTGTTTTTATCTAATATGATTTGCAAGAATCCACTATTACAATTAAAACTAGAAAAATATTTCTTTTCTTTTATTAAGGCCAATAACTATTTTTTTTGTGTAAACATCATCTATTGTTTCTTTATTCAATGATTTAAAATTTATCACCATTATTTTTTTCTTTTTTTTTCTTAGTTTCTTTTTATACTAAAAATACTAGAATTAAGTGTGGACTCATGCTTTGTTAAACTACTTCTAGTTTCAAAAGTTATTGAATTCATTTACTAAATTATTCTCAATCTTCTGAAGTATAGATCATAGATTTTACTCTTATGACATTAATAGGGTCTTTTAGTTTTATCTTTGCTATGTATTCAAACTTATTAGTATTTTGATTTAAAAGGTTTTCTAAACTTATTGTCTTAAGTAATTTACTTATTTCCAGTAATTTAGTAATTTTTCTTTTTGTGATATATTTTTTATTTATGGTTTCTATTTTTTGGTACATCTTACCACGTTTTTGTTTTTATGTTGTTTAATAAAATTTTCTGATGATACATTTTTGGCATTTAAAACACTTGAAATATATATATATATTTTTCTCCTTGTAATGTTGTTATATATATATATATATATATATATATATATTGCATAAATGGTTATTATAATTTAAGAAGTTATTTCCTATTAAGAAATCTATTCCATTTTTCTCTTGATATATACTAGTAATATGAAACTTTTCTTCTTATATTATGATATCAATTTCTTTTATAACCTTGTTAAGGTTAATTGTTATATAATTTTCTATTCTTACTATCAAGTCCTTTGAGGTTGTGGTCCAAAGTTCTTGTAAAAATACATATTTGTTTGTTACACATATACTAGCTCCAGTATGCAAATGATATATATTATATCCCTTTAATTTACATCCTATTTTTATGTAAGTACTATTTAGATTAGTTATGATGTATAGATCATTCATCCTTAGATTGTTCATCAGATGTTTCTTCTCAATCTATTTCTTCTTCTTTAGTTTCACTCATTAAGTATATTAATTATGTTTCATCAGTATTATTGGTTATAATTTCATCTTATATGTTTGTTCTAATATCTTTAAATTTTTCTTTTATTCTTTTTTATGAGTTTATCTATGAGGACATTCATTGACATAATAACATTTCTCAGTACATATCCAACAATTACAAGTTTTCTTACCTTATGAACAATAATTTTCTTTTCTATGAATTTTTTCCTTCTAAAATATTTTTTCATATAAGGTTCATGGTTATATCTTAATTTATATTTAGAAAATTCTTGTTTTATAAATTTATATTTCTCAAACCTTTTATATTTTTTATATTTTTGTTTATAAGGTTTTATACTACATTCATATTTTCCTAGCATTTGAAAATTCTTGTTCTCACAACATATTTTAGAATTTCTTTTAACATAATTATATTCACTTCTTTTTTGGTATTGTAGAATTATCCAAGCATTTAATTCTTTTATTATTCCACATAAAGTATTGATACTGTTATAGTATTTCAATTTCTCCAATTTTTTTCAAGAGTTTTATGTGGGGTTTTTGGTAACTTTTGATAAAACATTTCCTTAAATTGTTATTATATTTTAGGTATCTTATTGTAATAAATTTTATATTCACGTGTAAAAGAACTTTTGTAGCATTTATCACATATTTTCATATTTATTAAATGTCATTTAGTCTCATTTATTTCTAGTCCACTAGTTAGTAATATGGTTTGATTTATCTTCTCCTATTAACTTTTTATATATTTCATTTACTACTTTATCTAAATTTTGTGTTCATGTTGTAGAATATCTTTGTATTCTAAGATGTATGTCTTCTAGTATATTACTAAACCATATTTTAATATTTTAAGTTTAACAGTACTCTATAAATTGATGGGTTTGTAATAATTCTAGATATTTGGATTATGTATGCTCATTGCACTAACTCATTTATCTAATTTCTTTTTTCTATATCTAATACAATCTAGGTCTAGATAATCATTTTTATTATTATTTTTATGAAGTTTGAATTATGGTGGTATAGATCCTTTAGTATCTCGGTATAATCTTTTTTTTCTTCATTTTTTGGTTGTTGCCTTGTCCCATCTAGAAGATTAGGTTCATTTAATCTTTACATATTCTTTTAATTTATATGAGGATCAAAAGTTTCTGCTTGAAATATAAGGAATATTACTGTGTTTTTTTCATAATAATTTTAAAATTTTTTGGTTTATAATATGTTTTATTGATTACTATTATATTATCTTCATTAGAGCTTATTCTTTCTTTAAAATGTTTTATTAATAGCATGTTATATATTTATTTTGCTTTTGTAATATTAAAATTATTTTATTTATTACTTAATTCATAATAAATAATATTTTTTTTAAATATTTTTTTTATTTTAGAGAATAATGAATATTTGATTCTATTTATTTTTGAGAATAATAAATCTTTGAATTTATCTAATTTTTAATATTTTATTTTATTTATTTTATTTCTTTAAATATTTTTACTAACTATTATTTTTTGTGAGAAATATATGAGATGTTTTATATTTTTATTTGTATTTTTTTTTATTTTTATATATAAAAATTATTATTAATTTTTATTAAATTAAAAATATTTATGATATTTTTAAAATCACACAAATATTCGTGATATTCTGTCAAAACTTAGATATTATATATCCCTAACGTAAATTAATGTCTGGTGGAATAGTTAGGGAACGACTCCAGTCTTAGTCCCATCTACGACTCGTACATGTATGAACTCAAGTGCTCGGCTTACGCAAGAAGACAAGTCATTTGCAGAGTCAAAAAAGAATTTGTTAATGTATCGATTTACAGGAGAAAGATCCTTGAAAGTTCCCCATGAAGCCTACCAACCAATAATTGTTAGGTTGAGAGAAATCATAAATATAAATAATCTATATGAACAAATTAATAGATATATGTCATATAATCTTAAAAATTTACAACTTCTTATATGATATTACACATGTCATATTATTATTTGTTTAAATTTAAATTAAGTATAAAATTGTGTGTTTAGCACATTTAAGATGATATGAAATAAAAACTTAGTATTTTTATAGGATATATTAAGTATAATTATATTATATAATATTTGGTTAGTTTTAAGAAGATGGTATAAAACATATTATTTTAAAATATATATTTTAAATATTTTAATATAAAATAATATAATATATAATTTAAAAATTCAAATAACACAAATCACCACAGAAATAAAATAGCGTCCCCCGTTATCGTACAAATACAAAGGCCACCTCTTCTTACGGAATCAATTAGGAAGTTTGTGGGTAACTTCCAAAGCCATTATCAAGGCTACACAGTACAACCACCTTAACTATTAAGGGTAATTAAATTTATACCAATTTTATATATAAATACTTAAAACTAATTTTCTATAAAAAGTTACCATTCTTTTACTTTGATTATAGGTAAGTACTTAATTAAGATTGAGATTTTTAAGTAATCATATTATTACTAATTATCTTGTATGATGTTTAGTTTTCATTATATACATGTATAGCATGCCTTAGGATGAAAATATCGACGACATCATTGATATTATCACGATAATATTTTGACGTCAAAACATAATATATATATATATATATATATTGGTTAAATTGTTATCAAATTATCGAAAATATCATTAAAATGTCACTTAAATATCTTTTTAGTTAAAATATCCTAGATATTGTGATTATTGTCGCTAAAATATAGTTAGAATGTCACTAATTATCTAACAAAATATTGAAAATATGAATTCTTGGTTTATTTTCTCTCTTTTTTCTTCTTTTTGAGAAATTATTTCAATTCAAAATTTTTCCTCACTTTTGAAGAAGATAATATATTCTTTTTTTTTGTAGCATTTTTGCTATACATATGAAATGAAAAGGTACAAAAATAAAGATAAAATTATATCATATAGTACTCTATTTAGTGAGTACTCGAGTGAAACATTAACATCTAATTTAATTTTTAAGTTCAAAGTCTCCATGTTTTATTTTCTATTGTTTTACATTAATGTTATAACATGGAGATTGCATGGAAGGATAAGATTAATTATATCCCCTAACTATAAATTTTTTAAAAACAAATAATTAATGAAATTTATTTTAATAATGTTAAGATTTATCTATTTATATTAGCTAATACAATTAGATAATCTATTTAATTATTTTAAACTTTTTAACTACTAGTTCTACAATACTGTAAAAGAGAATATATATTTTATTATAGAATATTTTAATTAATTTATCAATTTATAAATATTTAAAAATACATGTATTAAATAAAAATTAATTTAAAATATAATTAATTGATTCTTCATCTCACCCAAAATTTATACTCTGGTTTTTATTTCCTTCTAATCCCACCGGTTTCTTCCATAGTTAATTCAAAACCTAACCCTTTATAATTTACTTGTCCTAAACTAGTGCATGTGATTTTTCTTGTAATTGAACCCTCAATTTTGTCTTTCCGATTAATATTCAAGCTCATAAGTACAGTATTAGGATCTCTAAATTAATTTTCATAAGCTAAATTACAAACTCAATTCAATGCAATTATTTTCAATCTGAACTCACATCCTTAATTAAGCCATGGATACCTTGCCTTTCCTTGGTCATTCCATCGTGGATAATCTCATCCAAAGCCGACGGCTTATTTGTCGCATCCGCTACCCCTACATCACGCGACTTGTCTCCGTCAACAAGCCAATGGCTGCCGAACCTCGAAGAGTGCCATTGAAGTAGTGGTTATGCGTGGATAATGAGAAACTGAGCATCGCACAAGGTAGATAGTGATAATACATTTATGTTAAAGCCTTAATCCCAATTAAGTACTTATATGTAATCAAAATAAAAGAATATGTAAAAAGTTCATATACTTATATTTATAATTGGTACAAGTTTGAGTACCTTTTTTTGTGTTTATCCTAATTATTATATAATATAGAAAAAAATATCATGCGATATTTTTGTTTTTAAAAAGTATGGTGTTTAGTCTAATTTAGAAAATGTATTTTTAAATTATTTTTACTTATGAAAACATATTTTTATGTCATTTTACTTATGAAAATATATTTTTCCTAAGGATAAAATTATCTTTTTCACAAGCAATTGGACATTAAAATGCTTTTTTTTCACAAGTAAAATAACATAAAAATATATTTTCTAAACTAGAGGACTAAATGACATATTGTATAAGCAAATGAACTAATTCAACTCCCCACCCTATTATATATTAGTGTTTTAAAAACAACAAATAACTTTAATTTTTACAAAATTATCTTAGAAAATTTGATTGTAAATGTCCTAAATTTGTTTTAAAGGTGACACTTGAGTTATGTATTTTTCTTAAAAAACTTCACTTACAATTTATTTAATTTATAACAGTTTTTGTCTAATGTAATTGAAAAATATTTTAAAAAAATTATCTTTGACATTATGCAGTCACTTTTATATAACAATAAGACTAAATTGTTATAAAAATAAGTAAAAAAAATTAAGTGTTATTTAAAATAATATTTATTTTATTTTATATATTTTATTACCTATCAAAATAATTTTATTTCAAAAATTTGTTTAAATCAATATTTAATTTATTTTTATACTTTTCTTACATTTAAAAATTATTATTTTTTAATTTAAGATGAAAGTAAAAATTAATACACATAATTTTAGAATTAAAAATTTAGACAAGCTAAGTAAATTATCTAGTACGATTTAGATATACACTCATCGTTGATATTAAATTTCTATATTATCCTACAATTTTTTTATATAATATAATTTTACTTTGCAATTAAATACATAACTATACAACCATAAAATAATGAATTTGCTACAACGTATATTAGAAAATTTTGATTGAATATATATCATATTTATTTATTAATGTATATTTTAGTTAATTTTATAATTTTATATTTAAAAGATGATATATGTGACTATTCGTTTGAATAGTGATACCTAACGGTGATTAGTAATATACAAATGATTCAACGTATTAACGGTCCTAAGAAAACACGATTATAAGGTCCTAAGTATTGTTTTGTCACCCTTTTTAAACAAATGCCAAAAAATAATAATAATAACATGCTGTGGTTTTTTTTACTCAAAAATAATACACATATTAGACGAAGAATAACAAACTTTTTGATTTTAAATAATAGCATCATTCATAAATAAATTAATTATGATATTAGGATAGAATTTATAAAATTATTAATGTCTTCATTCATTTGGGATTGGAAGCCCATGCTTCACTTAACCTAATCTAATGGGTGAATACACTTATAATTCTTATAAAATCTACAATAATATTGTAGTTTATTAATATAATATAATGCATTACTCTTAACATTCTATACAGTTATATTATATATAAAAGAGTAAATATGTAATGGTGTCATCTTTTAATAGATGACCATGCATATTTGTTATTATTTTAATTTATATTAATAAATATTAAAATATCTATATAATAAATATATTTTTATACTTATTTTTATTAATTTATTTACACCAATAAATATCAAGATATACATATAATAAATACATTTTTATGAATAGTTATTTTATATAATATAATTGGTTTTTATTACATTAAGGTTAATAATTATCCATTTAATAAGTGTTCAATCAATTTATTTATGAGTATATCATATTTTTTTTGAATGTTCATATAATAAATACATTTTTTTTAGTATTTAATTTTTATAATATAATTGTTTTATTACATTAAGAGTAACAATTTATATAATTAGTAATTACCTATTCAATGAGTGTTCAATCAATTTACTTATAAACGTATCATATTTTTGTTGAATGTTCATATAATAAATATTGTTTTTTATGTCGAGCTCATATAATATCTCATATCAATTAAAAAAGAATAATAAGTTAATATAGATTATTTTTAAGTAAACATATTTAATAAATTTAATCAAACTACGTCTATCATTCATATAGTTATTATTAATTTTATAGATAGTAAAAATATTAATTAAATAATTTAATATATTGTTTTGTTATATTTAACATATTGATTAAATAAAGTTATATAATTATTCTCAATATCGTGGTAAATCATTCATGTTTATATTGTATTTGGACTATATTATTAATAAAATAGTTACTATTATATAGTTATTCATCAATAATATAATAAATAAATAAATTATTTATTTTAAGAGTATTTTTGCAAATTACTTTATAAAAAAATTTAACATCAGTTTTTTCAATTATAATAAAAGTTACTTAAAAATTTATATCCAAAAACTTACTTTTTCATTTTATTTTATAAAATAAAAAATTTAAAACAATAATAATTATTGCTTGATAATTAATATTATTATATATTATCAAAAAATAAATTACTTTTTTGTTAATAAAATAATTATTGTTGTATATTTACTCTTCACAAAAGTAGTAAATTAATTAACTATTTATTTTAAGAATATTTTTTACACCTTTATATAAAATTTTAACATTAATTTTTCATCTTATCATAGGTAAAGACTTTTCTTTTCTTTTATTTTTTAAAATAAAAATTTCAAAATAATAATAATTATTATTGATTAATTAATACAATTATATTTATCAAATTTAAATAATTAATATGTAAAAATGTTCAATTCCAAAACTAATATATATATAAATAAAGTTTCTATCCCTAGCTTCCAACCATTTATTAGTACTTTTATTTTCTTTTAAAAACTTATTACTTTGTATATCTATTACTCCATTTAATAAAGAAGGAGAATTACCTTCCCTTACCGAACAACATTTATTTGAAATTTGGATAGTTTTAAACATGAGCTCTAAACTATTATTTAACATTAGATGATTTTGGTAAACCACGGTTCATATTTGTTGTAGCCATAGTTAAAATTTTTATTTGAGTTTGAAGTTTTGGTTTTTACGTCTGGCTTATTTTTTGTTTATATTGCATAATAAATATAATACTTTGTAAGTCCTTTAAAGGTGTCTAAAAATATTATTTTTAAGTAATTTTATAACTAACTTTTTTTTGTTGTAAAGCACTCATTGTAGACAGAAAAACATAACGTTTGGAGTTCGATTTCTGAATTATGTAATATTATTTCAAAAAATTAAAATTAAAATATTTGTTATTTTTTCAATTTTTAATTAACCTTTTTAATTTGTGATCAGACACAATCACGTGTAAGACACGTGACCAAAATTAGTAATAATAAAAAGAAGAGTTGCATCCTTCAAATGAGGTTTTTTTTAACAAAAATCACATCTTTCAAACTTATAATCATAAAAATAATACTTTTAAGTCTAGTTTATATATTTTTACTATTAAAAAAATATAACACATCATTTACATTGAAATTGTTCAATTAGACGAAATTCAAATTGAGTTACAACTATTTAGACCTATTTAATATTAAATATGATTTAATTAATCCTCATTTAATGTTATTAAGGTACTATTTTTATTATAATAATTTTTTTTAAATACTTTTTGTTAATTTATTTTGTATATATGGATTAAATAATATCATACTACTTTTATTCACTATCATTCTAAACTTTTATTCACTATCATTCTAATCAACATTGGCATTGATTTTGGTTCTTCACAAGCCATTATTAATCGTACACCTTCTTGTGAACTAAATCTTGAATTGGATATGTATGATCAGTTGAATCAATAATGTCAACTGTATTATTCTATTTCAAACATACGGTTTGATGCTCTTATTTATTCTCCAAAATCAATGCGTAATTTTGTATTGGGAAAGGAAATGAGAATAATTGAACCATCAAGAGTTATTTGTAGTCCATATTATTGTCATTAAAATAAGGGCATTCCAGTTAATAATGATATAATTCAACTTAAGAGTGACCCTTTGTTGAAGGAATATAAGGGAATGTCGGGCGTATATGTTACTAAAAGGTGTGAGGAGTTATCAGATGATGACGATTTTCTAGAGCGGCCAAGTTATCCATATCCACCTCTTCCTAAAGAATGGAAAAAAATTCACTTCTTAGTTTAATAAAAAAGATCCATACATATTTACTTTTACTTTTTGAAATATCTTTAATTACATTATTAAATAGTTTGTTTATAGCTAATAATCTATTTCCTTTCCATATCGTGATATGGATGTTACTAAAGAATTCTTCTTTAGTCTATTTAGGAAGTACAATGGATGGCTCATGGCTATTGTAATATTTTTTTTTGTTCACTTGCTAATTAAGTGTACAATTTTTCTTATTATATGTAATTGTCTCATACAAACTTACTAGGATGTAAGTGGTTGTTTTTGTATTTTTTTTTTTTGCAAAATATTGATTGTGTTTTGTATGAATATCATGCATGGAGGTTAAGGTATCCTTATGCCTTTGGATTAAAGATGTATATGTTATCTATTTTTTGTTATTTAATAAGGTGTTTAAAATCATCTTTTTCTAGTTGATTGAAATCAATAAATTGTTATACTTATAGTGTATGTGATTTGTTTAGAGTGAAAGCATGAAATTGATTGAATCAATCGATTTCAACCTAAGAGCCATCAACATTTATGTGGATGATTATTTTATTAAATTTGCTTCTGTTTCTCATGCTTTGGTTAAACATTAGCCCATTGATTGGAAGGATGTGGATCAGTTGTACCTACTTGTGAATGTGAATGATAGTCATAAAATGTTATGTGTGGTTTATTTAGACAAGAGGTTCATTTCAATTTATGACATATTAAACATTATGGATATTGTCAAAAAGTGTAGTCATATAGGTATAATAATCCCTTTTAGTTATGCATTTTTTGGGATACCATGGTTATGGTATAGGTAGTGAATCTGACTCATACAAATCTTAGCCTCTATTTGTTTTTGATGGTGTGCCAATGCAAAAGAATAGTAAGAGTTATTAGATATGCTTGATGTGTGTTTTATGTTGTTACATCTGTTTATATTTATTTGTCATTTGCGTACTCTTTTTTGTTACACTGACGAATACGGTATTTGGTGTTTAAAGTATATTAAATTTTTTATTTATGGATGGAGACTTGATATAATTGATTCTCTTACAATTACAAAGATCAAGTTGAGATGTGCTCAACTTCTTGTCAACAAAGGAGAATTAGATCCATCATATTAGAAGGAGATAATGTTTCTTTTCTTCTGTTGACATCATATTATGAACAAAGTTTGTTCTGATTTTGTTTAATATTTTGATTAACTTGGTTTTTATTTGGATGGATTATGTAATAAATAATTCGTATGCTTTTGGATCCATTGTTTTAAACAATATTGTGTACAAAGCACTTGATGTTAATATGAAGGTACCAATTTATCTAAACTTGATATTACACTTTAGAATTGTATGTAACTTGTTGCATTTTCTTTTGTGTTGATGTAACATATTACATCTAATTGGGTATTTTTCAAACATTTAGATGTAACACTTTTTATTTTACAATTTTGTTGTTGATACGGTGTAAAATTTATTGAAGTTATTAAATTCTGTTTGTAATTGTTTCACCATTGTGTTTTAGAGTTTAGAGTGTGATGTAACTAGTTATATATATATTGTGATTAAATGTTGATGCACATATTTTTATATTTATAAAGCTTGCAAGTGCATGAATAGTTTATAATAAGTGACCAGTATACTCCTAAGGTCATTTTCTAGAGGAATGATGTAATTTTATATAATCCTTTAAATTTCTTAAAAACTTAAAGAAATACGAAAAAAACCTAAATACTCTATCACATTGGGTTTTGAAAATCCTAATCTAATAACAAAATAATTAAAATGCCTAAATATATATTTGATTCAAACAAATCAAGACAAATATAAAATTGATACTTATTGAAGAATTTTTGAAAATATTTAGCTAGTTAATCATACTTTCATAAAATTAATTAGGTTAATTGAAATATAAATTTAGATTATTGATTTTCACTTTTAACTATGAAAAATTCTTTTGGTAGAGATCATTTTTGTTGTTAATCGAACCAATTAAAGTCTTTTTTTGGTGATTAAATTATGCATTATTCATAAGTAAATAGAAATCATTTAAATTGATGCTTTTGACAAAGTCACTAATTTAAAATCTTATTCAAGTTGTCTAAATTAAATGTAGATGATGTTTCTAAAACCTAATTATCGTATTTTAAATCTATTATGAGAAATAAATTAATCATAAATAAATCCTATAATGAATATTGAATAAAGAAATCATCTTTATTTATTTTATTATAGAATGTTCACCTAAATAAATCTACACAAATATGAAAATGTAGCTAAATTTTAATAGTCAAAATTATATTTGATATGCTCAAATTAAAGCACATAATTAGTGTTGAAAAATAACATTCAAATATTCAAAAAATATAAAAAAGATTAATCATAATATAAAACTATTACAAAAAAAAGATTAATCATAATATAAAACTATTACAAATAAGATCTATAATAACAATTAAGGATGGATGATGTGTCATACTCTACAATTGTGATTTTGATATTCAAAACATTTTTGAATATTTAAAAATCTTTTCTATTTTTCTTAATTTGAAAAACTACCAAAAAATCTACATTTGATATGTTATGAATCTAATCTATTGTGTATAAAAATATAAAAATTAAAACTAAGAACAAAAGTAAAAACTAATAGCTATTGTTATTCTATATTCTTTATATATCAAACCTAATAGCCTAAATTTGTATTTATAGGAAAATGTGTTTATATAGAAGGCTTTAGGAATCAAAATTCAACATTGCGTGTTGTGGCATGATATTTTGCCCACCACGAAATAAGGTTTGATCACTTCACACAAAGTCAGCCCGAGAAGGTCTTACTACGGCATAACATATTTCATGCCACGACACAAAAAACTCATTGTGCCTAGTAATTCATCGTGAATGGTGATCGTCATAGCACACTTATTTGTTCATCATAGCACACTCTGTTTGTCTTGAAATTTACCTTGTACACCTTATAAAATGGTTGGTTCTTGATGTAATTCTTTTATGTCTTAATCTTTTAAGCTCCTAAGGCACAAAATAAGTGATCCAAGTGTTGCTTTTCATATGTTGATAAATTTATTTATTTTGAAACTAAAAAAATTTGAATACAATAACATATATCCCTAATTTTGAACAGATAGATTTTCATAAAAAATAATATAAACATGCTATAATCAAATCTATTTATACAATTAAGTATAATAAAATCACAAAATATGAGTACTTTTCAAGCACTTATCAAATGTAAATCGTCACATTTGTCTTTAAATTTTTATAAATATTATCCAAAAACAATTATGTATAGGTTAGTTATTGGTTCCTTATCAAATTATTAAATTTTAACTATTAGTTAATGATTGATTTACTAAATCTTTTAAATGTAGGTGATGTATATAAATAGTTACATAATTCCTTTTGATGATGAGTGATGCGTATTTTCGAAAGTGTACGAATCGTTCAAGTAATAAAGTGTACAAAAGTACGGATATCGAACCCACAAGGAATGGCGTTACTAAGTACCGAAATTGACTAATCCTAATTTTATTTGAAAACCGAATTGTTGAAATTGTTTAAGAATCAAATTAACTTAAAACTAAGCAAATAACACAATTAAATGTTGTTCACAAATTATTAAAAACGGTAAGGCATTTGATTTCACTAAATCAATTCAATCCGATTTCAAGTCATGTTATATGAGAATCAAAGCTAAAAGTGATGGAAGATTTAATCACAAACAAGCACATTACGATTTATGGAATTTCTAGAATAACCATATACATCATGCATTAGTTTTCACACTCGCATTCAACATACGATATTTATCACAAGAAGCATTCATTACACATCTCCTCTCGGTCTCAATATAATGCAACAAATCATCTAAATCTTGGCCAGAAATTTAAAAGCATTATGCATAGAAATAAATACTCAACTTGAAAACAATCAACTCATATAAAAATAACAAAAGAAATCATATTTTCTTGATTCAACTACATCATAGCCTTAGCAAAAACGAATTAGTTCATAATAGAAATAAGAACAAACATATTCTCAATTGAATCCATTAATAACAAATCTGAATAAAATGTGGAAAATAAAAGCTAAGGAGAAGAGATGGAAAACTCTTGAAGATGAAGACTTGGTAGCCACAATGGTGATGATCCTTCAAGCTTCTCCAAACTTTCTCTCCAAAATTGCCTTTTCTCATCCAAAAATGTCTTAGTCCTCCTCTCTCTACCATCCCCCTCTTACTCCATCATATTGTATATATATATTTAGGGTTTGGGGGGCAATTTTGGAACAAAACAACATAAAAATGTGTTTTCAGACGAAACTCGCTGGCGAGGAACTTATTCTAGCCACGGCGAGATTTCTGGAAAAGTTACGATTTTGGTTCCGCTAATTCTCGCTGGCGGCAAGCTTAATGTGGCCGGCGGTGAGATGCACTTGGCCGGCGGCGAGATGAATATGCTAAAACCCGTACTTCCTTCGTGATTTTCGCCGTATTCTCTTTAAGATTTTAGCCGGCGGCGAGAATCTTCTCGCAGGCAGCGGGATTCCAAATTTTGAAACTTTGTTTTCTTTTTATTTTCACTAAATTCCGATCATTGAAATTTGTCCCAAACTTCTCCAAAATCATGATTTTACCTGAAATTGTACTTTAAACACGAAATACCCGTGAAATGATATTTGTGGATTAAATAATCAAATAAACACAATTTTCACACAAATATCCACATTTAAATCATAACAAAAATGCAATAATTTGACTCTTATAAATGAGTCCATAGTAAGATGCAGTTATATATACCAGTATTTCAACAATTTATCAACAACAAAAAACTATAGTAAATGGATAATCTTTTCAAATTCAATATAATATTCTTGTAAATCTTATAATATTTGTTATCTTAGTACTTGTCTTATTTCTTTTTGCTTCCCTTTTGAATCCTTCAAAGTCCCCAAGTTATGACATTCTCTTTTTTTCTTGTTCTTCTAGTTTTGTTTCCTTTTTTTTTATCATCCTTTGTTTTTACAATTGGTTCTAACACTAATGCATTTCTCATCAGTGGGTAAGGTTCATTTGTCTTCATGTTCAATTGGGTAGATTCTAGCTTCATTAGCAAGTTGTAAGTTACTTGAGTGATACTGTTTGGACCACATTTCTTCAAAGGGCTACTTCTTTTGTTTGCATGCAACAATTGCATGTGCACAGGGTATTTTGACTACTTAAAATTTACCAAAAGTGCAAGTCTAAGCATCCAAATATACAATGTAACTATAAACATCCTTTTTAATTTATACTTTGTGGTTGTCTATGTGAACCACTTGCATTTTTCTATCTTTCTCTTTCTCTTTACAATCTCATTATCTAGGCATTTTGTTAGTACTCCCATTTGCAATGTTGCTTTCCTCCTATTTAAAACATTTTTGAATCATTTCCCTCACTTCCCCTAACATTTAAATGATAGGAGTGTCTTTTTCATGTCTTAAGACGACATGTATGTGTTCTATATAGTTTGATATTATGAAATCATATCTTTCCCTTGGAGCTGGGCATTTCACACATACCTAAACTAAATAGTCTTCTTTCTTTAGATATTGTATAGCTCCTTTACTCACATCTTGGATCATGTTTATATTCTTATTGAATTCATATTCTTTGTATGCATAAGCTGCTTGTTTGAAGTAGTTATTTTCTATCATGTTGTGAAAATAGGTTACAAGGTTTTGTTTCATGTGATAGTAACAATAGCAATGGTGTACGTTGCTTTTAAAACTATGGCCACGATAGATTTAATGGTTACACTATTGTCTTATACTATTACTAGTTCCTTTTTGTCTTCTCTAGTGAGATTATTCAATCTTTTGAAGAACCACTTCCATGTTTTTGTAGTTTTCCCATCTACTACTCCAAAAGTAATATGATATATATACATTTTATAAAATAATAAATGAATCATTTAAATATATCAGTTTGTTAAGTCTTAATCAGTTGTAAAACCTAGGTATAAGTATATACCCTAATGTCATTAGATGGTAATATTAATTTAAACATATGCAATTAGTATTAGGGATATCATTATTTTATCTGATTATTTCCATCTTTGGTGACTTTAATCAATAATACTTCACCTTGTCTTTCATTAATAAATGTTCCATCAACTACTATAGTTGGTCTCATGTACTTTATGAAACCATTGATGTAAGCTCTTATTGTGATAAACACATATATGAAGTTTGAATCTTCATCTGTTTTAATCTAAGTGTAAGTATCTTGGTTGTTTTCTATACGAACCTTTTGAATTGCCTCCTACATTTTTGATTGTTTCTTACATTTTTTATTACTTTTGTTTTTTCCATGATTACCCTTTTGTAGGATTTTTTCACCAATGTTTTTGAATGGATGTCACTACTTATGTCTTTAAGCCTATGTTTTCAACTTGTATCTTTCAAAACATTCTTGATGTTATCTACTACATATTTATAAGTAGCATGCTTGCCTCGTTGATCCTATAATGTTTTTCACATGGATGTTCATTATCATACGTTGTTTCCTAGAAAGCGCTTGATTATCCAATTCTATTAGTTCAATATTTCCATTTTCATTTTTCATCGTTGCACTTCATTCGTATGGTTTTCTTATTGAAGTTGGAAATTTTGTAATTGTATCTATAAGTAAGTGCTAGTTTTGAATTATGTAGTTTGATGTCCTTATTTTTTGTGTACTTTCCTTTGTATACATTTGTAAGGATTATAAGTGTTGGTTATTTTTGTAGAAAAAATATTTACATGTAAACTTATTTTTAAGTTCGCTATCAAGTCTATCAAATAAAGTTGAAGAAACGTCAGAATTTCAGATAGTTGTACTTCAGGTATATCTATTATAACTATAACACATACGATTTCACTCATACATTTAATAGCATATATTTATAAATTTGGAATTATTTTTGTTACAAAAATATAGAATATAAGATATATGGTAAAATATTAGATAATATATACTCCAAATTATAGCTTACATCTTTAGCCTAAAAAATAGCATAAAATATACTTTAAAATAGCTCTTTTTTAAATAGGAATCTTCATGATTAATGAATCTATATTAAAAAAACTCTTCTTTAAATAGGATTTTTTTTAATATTACTATTTCTATTTGTAATAGAAAAGATATTTATCAATCATATAGAAGTCTTCTTAATTAATGAGTACTAATCTTATTTGTAATAGAAAAGATATTTATCAATTACATAGGATTAAGGGTTTTAATATTTCCTATAAATAAAATTCATTACTCATTATTTCAATCAACCATACAAGAGCATTATTCTATTCTTCTTAATTTCTTTCTCTTGTTTTACAAATATAAGATCATAATTCTTTAGGCTTCTTTATTTAGTTAATCTATCAAATATTGGTGGTTATATTTGATTGATTAATAAACCCAATTAGTTTATGATATTTTGATAATATGTTCTTATGGCTTCTTCTTTATTTTTGTTCTTAAATTGTTAGATCAAATAATTGTATTTGTCATATCATAGTTATTTGATTTGATATTAATCTTTAAAGAAGCTATTTTTATTGAACTTGTGCTTGATCTTTTTGCTCTAGGATTTACTAGTTGATTTGACTTAAGTGGCATATGTTTTGAATCATCTAGTTAGGATTAATCATTATTAAATCCGTTCTAGAACACACATATGCACTTGTGTTTTTATGCTAACCATTTTGCAGTTAATTCGAGAACGTATCTGATTGACGGGAAGCTTATTGGAACGTTGGCCTGAAAACCGCTCATGCTAATATTGGAAACTATGAAAACAGAGCAGGGGATTGTAAGTAAGGTACATTGGGGCAACATATTTGGGAGGGTATCATAAGACCCGATTTTGTACTTAAACATTTGTTTTTCATAGTGAAAATTTATATGGTCCGGTGGACCGATGGTTTTCTTCTTAGATCATGGTTATGGCCTAGGTTTTTCCACTTAAAAATATTGTGTGTTATTCTTTTATTTATGCACTTTATTTTTACACAAGATTGTATGTCTGACCGTTATGTTTAGGTTATTAAATTATAAATTGGTAAAAATTAAAAATAACATATTCATCCCCCTCTAAGTTAATTAGGTTCATATCTTATAAACTTTCAACATCTTCAGTTGTATAGTCAATTCGGATACCAGAATCTACACTTGCATATTCTCAACATAATACCATACTAATCTAATCTTCATATGGTAGTGATGAGCAAAACCAGCATCATCGATTCTGCCAATACTTTGGTTTTATATTTATAAAACTCTCGTAGAAAATGATAAGTATACTCCCAAGGTCGATATAAGGAAGGAATATATGTAGTTTTTAATTTATTATTCAAACTTTTAAAAATGAAATTAAATCCTAAACATCCTATCACAATATTTTGGGTTTTGTGTTTTTAATCTACTAACATAAAAATAAACATTGATAGAGATTCAATAAACATTTATGCAAATTTTATCTATTAAAATAGTGGAGTATTTATGGATATAATAACTAAGTTAATTATGTTTGCTCATATTATTTAGGTTATTAAAGATATAAATTGATATTTATTGATTCTCTCCTTTTTATATGAATACTACCTTTGGTGGGGTAAGATATTCTTTGTTAACTAAATAAATCAATTAACACCAATGTGTGAGTTTGATAACTAATTTGATTAATTAAATTAATTCCTTTTTCTAAGAGATTGAAAATGAACCATTTAAATGTCACCTTTGGTGGGGTTAGACAGTTTAAACTTTATTCAAGGTGTCCAAATTAAACCTAAGAATTTAATTGTCCGAGTACTAACTTTCAAGTTTTAAAACTACTACTGAAAACATGTTGACAATACATTCTCATATAATAATTCTTATAAAAACTTTTGAAATAAAGCTTCACTCTAACTACTGAGTGATTGTACCAACAAATAAAAGAGCACAACTTTAAATCAGACCGGATAACTAAACCTTAAAATCTAATTTTTAGATTTAAGTTTGTAATGAAAAATAATATATTTCTCTCTAACATTCTTAATATAAAATCTTGAATAAAAACAAAATCAATTCATTTTAGAGATTTTTACCTATTTAATATTTCGCAAGTATAACAACATTATTATTATATCATGTTTACAAACAGCCAAAAAAGTTAAATTTAATCACAGGCAAATTAAATATAACATGTAAGAATAAAAAATAACTGTAAAGAAAATAAAATCCTTACAGTATTTTGATGTTATTCATGTTGCTGGAAAACCTACAAACGGAATTTGCACTTCCATTTATTGAATCAAAAAGCAAATAAATGACAACAACATAACTAGTTCTTCTCAATAAGAGAATAACTCTAAAACTAAGAAAAACTAAAAACTAAGAAATATAGAGAAAAAGAGAAAGAAAGAGAGAAGAATATGTGTTTTTAGGTGTGTTTTGTTATGAAGAGAATGAGGGTATTTATAGGTGAGGAAAGGAAGAAAAAGTGGGTAAAAAATGATTAAAAATGGTGGAAACGTAGAGTAGTGAATGATGATATCATTGTTGCGTCATGCTGGCGTGGGACACGGTAGCGCACGCGAATTGGGGCTAATGGGCATAGCGGTGCGTGTAGATTGGAGCAGGGACGCACGCGGACTGGGTGTAGATGCTGGTGCGTTGCTTGGCACGCTGCGTGCGTTGGCCTATGTGGTTGGGTGGCTCCATGCGCGATTTCCTCCTTTTTTACCCTTTTAACCCATTTTTGTCCAATTTTTCCATCTTTTTTAATTTTTCCTCATTTAATTTATGAATATATTTATGATGTATTATTGCCTTCGGTATTTTTCTTTGAGTCTTTAAGTTACTTTTTTAAGCAAAAATACCTGAAAAACAATAAAAATATCTTTGATTCCGAAAAGACAGATTTATATAAATATATGATAAATTCATATAAATATATATATTTTTAATCAATTAATGTGCATAAAATCATGGTAATTTTAGTACTTTTTGAGCACTCATCAAAACTCTCAACCAGCTTCTTGCAAGTTCCTTAGCAAGAGAAGCGATAAAAACTAAAAATTAAACTATCCTAAAAATGAAAATAAAATCAAACACAATAAAAATGAAAATGTGAACATAAAATTAAAAAAATATTATTTTTTTTTGTTTTTTTTAATTGTTAATTTTTTTTAAGCATGGTAACTTTTCACCACCCCCAACCTACAACTTACATTGTTCTTAATGTAACAACTGTAAATTAAAGATAAAGAGAAAAGAGAAGAAATATTACCTATTTCTTGAGAATGTGTAAATAGTAATGGAGAAATACAGGTACACCCATCATGTTCATTAAAGTGTACACAGACAGATCGCTGTGAACTTATAACATCTCAACAAATATTTTTAGTTTTAACAATTTTAAAACTATTCAAATGTAATTAAACTAAAATAAACATAAAAATTAAGTAAATAAAACAAATAAGAGAAAATTACCTAAAATGATGGGTTGACTCCCATCCAGCGCTTAGTTTAACGTCTTAGTAAGACGTAACTTGGGGATTTCATTTTAAGTAAACTCAATGTCCTCACATCATTGAGTCAATCAAACCTACAGGTAAGACAATGTTGTCTACCTATACTTTTTCAGTCATGTCCTATAGATTTTCAAATTTTTCTGTACTTAAAACTAGGGACATGCTTGTGGGTTTTAGATAACCCACATCTATGTACAAATCAAATAATTAAAGGCATCAAAACACAATTGAACCTAGATTAAACAAAACAACTAACTCTTTAGATTATAATTAAAACTTTAAAATTTTGAAGATAGTTTTAAAAAAAAATTTGTTTTTTGTTTTTTTAAGTATAATATCTAAGTTAAAATAACATAATTAGTATTAACCAAGAGTGCTCCCAGGAAAGAATGGTGGGGCAAAGTCTCCTTAAAAACCATCATTCTAGACAGAGCAACGTTCCCAGGAAAGACTAGTGGCACAAAGGCTTCCAAGAAATAGTCTCCTAGACAAAACTCCCGAACATCATTACTTTTCATGCTATTAAAATTAAGTTAAGTTAAGTTAAAATTTAAGTTAATTAAGTTAGTAAAATAAGTTAATAAAAACCTAAGTTAATTAAGTTAAACGAAAATTAAACCAAAAATAAAATAAAACAAATATATTCAAAAGGTAAAAGAAAAAAAGAAAAAAGAAAATAAAATAAAAAGGAAAAAATTTAAATAAAAATTAAACCAAAAAATAAAATTGAAAAAGGTAAAAGAAAAAAAATTTGAATAAAAATATTGAAATCTTTTTTTCTTTTTTGAAAAAACTAAAAACTAAAAATTAAATTTTATTTATTCATTTATTTTTTTGATTTTTTTTAAAGGAAAATAATTAAATAAAATAATTATTTTTATTTTTCATAATTTTTATTGTTTTATTATTATTATTATTTATTTAAAATGTATTAAAGTTTTTTTTATTTTTCTATTCATGAATAGTAAGTTTATTTATATATTTTTTTTAGAATTTTTTTAAATTTAAATTTTCTTTTTTACATAGTATTTAATACAAAACACTAAAAAAACAATTAAAACCCTAAATTTTTTTTTTAACTTTTATTTATTTTTAAAAACAAAATAATAATTCAAAAAAATATTTTATTCTTTTTAATTTATTATGATTTAAAAAACATTTATTATTATTATATTTATTTAAAATTTATTAATTTTTTTAACTTCAAATTTCAAATATCAAAATTATTTTACTATTCACGTTGTAAATTTTGTTTTATTATTCACGACCAGCAATTTTTTTATTTATTTACTTATTATTATTATTATTATTTTGTTTTGTTTTATTATTTATGAACGTTAAGTGTTTTTTTCTAAATGAAAAAAATATATTTATTTTTAATTTATTTTAACTATTCATGAGTAGCAAAAATTTTATTATTATTATTTTTGTTTTATTATTCATGAATAGAAATTTTCTCTTTTTTAAAAAAATTTTGATAAATAATTTAAAAACGTTATTCCTTCCTCGGCAACGGCGCCAAAAACTTGATGGGTAAAACCGGCATCACTGATTCTGTCAATATTTTGGTTTCATATTTATAAAACTCTCGCAAGTGCACTGATCATTTCGTAGAAAATGATAAGTATACTCCCAAGGTTGATCTAAGGAAGAAATATATGTGGTTTTTAATTTATTATTCAAACTTTTAAAAACGAACTGAAATCTTAAACATCCTGTCACGATATTTTGGTTTTGTGTTTTTAATCTACTCGTATAAAAATAAATATAGATAGAGATTCAATAAACATTTATGCAAATTTTATCAGTTAAAATAGTGGAGTATTTATGGATATAATAACTAAGTTAATTATGTTTGCTCATATTATTTAGGTTATTAAAGATATAAATTAATATTTATTCATTCTATCTTTTTTATATGAATACCACCTTTGGTGGTGTTAAATATTCTTTGTTAACTAAATAAATCAATTAACACCTATGAGTGAGGTTGATAACTAATTTGGTTAATTAAATTAATTCATTTTTCTATGAGATTAAAAAATGAACCATTTAAATGCCACCTTTGGTGGGGTTAGACACTTTAAACTTTATTCAAGGTGTCCAACTTAAACTTAAGAATTTAATTATCCGAGTATTAACTTTCAAGTTTTAAAACTACTACTGAAAACATGTTGTCAATACATTTTGAGATAATAATTCTTATAAAAACTTTTGAAATAGAGTTTAACTCTAACTATCGGGCGATTGTACCAACAAATAAAAGAACATACTCTAAATCAGACCAGATAACTAAAACTTAAAATCTAATTTTCAGATTTAAGTTTGTAATGAAAAATAATATATTTCTCTCTAAAAATCTTAATATAAAATCTTGAATAAAAACAAAATTAATTTAGTTTAGAGATTTTTACCTATTTAATCTTTCGCAAGCATAACAACGTTGTAATTATATCATGTTTACAAACATCCAACAAAGTTAAATTTAATCATAGACAAATTAAATATAACATGTAAGAATAAAAAATAACTGTAAAGAAAATAAAATCCTTACAGTACTTTGATGTTATTCCTGTTATTGGAAAACCTTAAAACGGAATTTGCACTTTCATTTATTGAATAAAAAAGCAAATAAATTACAAAAACATAACTAGTTCTTCTCAAAAAGGGAAGAACTCTAAAACTAAAAAAAACTAAGAAATGGAGAGAAAGAAATAGAGAAGAAGATGTGTTTTTAAGTATGTTTTGTTATGAAGAGAATAAGGCTATTTATAGGTGAGGAGAGGAAGAAAAAGTGGGTGAAAAAATGATTAAAAATGGTGGAAACATGAAGTAGTGAATGATGACATCATTGCTGACATCATGCTGGCGTGGGGCACGATGGCGCGCGTGGATTGGGGCAGATAGGCAGAGGCACGCGTGGACTGTATGTAGATGCTGGCACGTTGTTGGGCGCACTGCGCACGTTGGCCGGAGCGGCTGCGTGCACGATTTCCTCATTTTTGACCTTTTTGACCCATTTTATCCAATTTTTCTATCTTTTTTTACTTTTCCTCATTTAATTTATGAATATGTTTGTGATGTATTGCTTCCGGTATTTTTCTTTGAGTCTTTGAGTTACTTTTAAGGTGTGCTTTGTTATGAAGAGAATTGAGGTATTTATAGGTGAGGAGAGGAAGAAAAAGTGGGTGAAAAAATGATTAAAAATGGTGGAAATGCGGAGTAGTGAATGATGACATCATTGCTACGTCATGCTAGCGTGGGACACAGTGGCGCGCGCGGATTGGGGCTAATGGGCATAGCGGCGCACGCAGACTGGAGTAGGGATGCGCGCGGAATGTAGAGCAAGCACGCACAGACTGTGCGTAGATGTTGGCGTGGCTGGGCGGTTGCTTGCACAATTTCCTCTTTTTTAACATTTTTGACCCATTTTTTCCATCTTTTTTTACTTTTCCTCATTTAATTTATTAACATATTTGTGATGTATTGCCTCCGGTATTTTTCTTTGAGTCTTTAAGTTACTTTTTTAAGCGAAAATACCTGAAAAACAATAAAAATATCTGTGATTCCGAAAAGACAGATTTATATAAATATATGATAAAATCATATAAATATATATATTTTTAATCAATTAATGTGCATAAAATCATGGTAATTTTAGTTCTTTTTGAGCATTCATCAGGTAGCTATATTTCATTTATTACATACATCTTTTTATACTCATTATTTTGTTTCCCAACATTGGTGTTGATGAAGAATTTCACATCTATATTATCCTCAATTGTTATAGTAATATGAACACCCATAGTCTTCATCTTGATGCTTATATTTTCATTTAAATGCATTGGTACACAAATTTATTTTTTTAATTGTAATATAGTGCCATCTGTTCTAAAACATATTCTCTTTGGAATCCCATTTACTTATGCAGTGCTTCCATTTTCAAAAAAATCATCTTCCATTGAACATAATAGATGTAGTATGTTACATTTTTTTTATGATGTAGTATGTTACATTTTATTTTTTAATTGGTTACATTATAGATTTGTTTTAAAATTTACATTATAGCCTAATTTTAGTAATTTATGATGAATAAAGTATGTCTAATTTTTTTATAACAATTATTTTTATTTTTAATTGTAATATGTTATGTAAAATGTTACATTCTTCTTCTTTAAAACATGTAACTAATTATATTTATATTGTCATTACATTTTTTTCATTTGTTTATAATGAGGAAGCATGTACTTAAATCTTTAGAATGTAATTCATTTTGCTTTAGAATGTAATTCATTTTGAAAATATTACATTATAGAGCATGATGTTTATGAGAATGAGGATTTTGGTTTGAGCCTTAATTCGGTACTATCTAAGTCCTTATGCTCATTTTTTTGTAAAACATGTTTTGAATGCACACATTTCATCCTCCTCACACACGGCGTAAAGTGATTCACTCTCCGTGCTTGTGTGGCATTAGTATGGCTTTCTTAGTCAACTCCTCTACATACGTGGCATGACACATGGTAGCTCTTGATTGGTCATGTATTAAAAAATCAGAAAAATCTCAAAAACATTTAAAAATTATATTTTCACCCATTTTCACTAAAACATTTATATTTTAATATTTTTGGCCATAAAAATACTATTTATTAAATAAAACAAGTAAATATTAAGTAAAAAAGTGAGCTAATGACTCTACTTTCATAGAGTCATCACACCCCTAAACTTAACTTTTTGATTGTCCTCAAGTAAAGCCAAGTATAACTAAATAAAATAACTTAGGTAGTATATTCATAAATATACTTCTATTAGTACATGCATATTTCACAAAACTATCAGTCTCAAAAGTCGTACAATCCTATGATAAAGAGGTTCACACATTCATCAATCATCATTCCATCAATACAAGGATATGCAAGGTTTTTAATAAATTGATTCGTGTGTGTGTTCTACACATGATATCATCTAATGCACTCATTAAATCAATCTATATGAATATGTCAATCAATTCACTCTTATAATACGTCTCATATGTCTATTTTTCACATCCTCTCCACTAATATAAATATGAACTTAGCTCAAGATCAATAAGGACTTTACATGGTTGTATTGTAAGGCTTAGGTGGGGCTCGATAAATGAAGACATTTAGGCTCTTTCCACACCTTAGCTTTCTTTTTGTTCATCGTGTACTTTTTAACTGCAATTGAGCTTTAACTTGATATTTTAGTGCACTCTCTTTTGTCATTCTTTTCATATTCTTTTTTTTCACATCTTTTTTTTGTAACTTCACAACATCCCCAAACTTATTTTCAATTCTATTTTATTTTCTTTAGAGCAGTAATTGTGTCATGAGTTTTGCATCTTTTTTTATAGGATACATTACATTTCACCTTATTTTATAGCATGACACAATATTGCATTTTTTTCACACAAGCTAAAGGTGCAAGGGTAAAGATAATGCTTATTGGTTGGGCATTAAATGTGGCTTAAAGATATGAAAGGTTCTTTGTTAGGCTCAAATAAACCCCAAAAGATATTAACAATGGTTAGCTTGAAAGACTCAATCGATCCAAATAAGGCCTAAATTATTTCTCTTGCTAAATACTATTTAGGATTTTGTCTCAAGGGATGATCAAATAGATTCTAAAACTTGGTAAATCTCATCGAATCACATAACCCACTACAAATTTTCTCTCAATAAGAACACCAAAATCAATCATGAGCATGTGCATAAAAATTTGAATCAATCCAATCAAAACTAGCAAGCATATCACATGATTAATGTAAGTATCTTAACAAATATGTTACATTCTTTATCCTAGTCTTGACAACCAATTTTTATCATCGAGTTCATATGTTTCATATCAAGCATGCATGCATTTAGTTTCTATATATTTATTAATTTCTACCCAAATTATGATTAAAAACATCCTAAAAATAAAAAAGATTTCCCTAAAAATTTAAAATGCATACTAAATACTAATGTAGAGAATAAAGTTCCCTCTCCAAATTTCAAATTGAAGCTTCTTGGGTTGACACTTTTGTATTTACTGATTGGATGAAGTCTTTCATCATTCCCATCAAAGCATTTGTATTTTCCTCGGTATGTGGCTTCTTCTCTTGGGCTTGTGATTGTTGTGGTTGTTGAAAACTAGGTGGTGGAAATGATTGATGGTTGAATTGATTACCACCTTGACTGTTGTTATTACTCCAAGAGAAATTTGGATATTGTCTATATCTTGGGTTATATGTGTTTGAGTATGGATTATTTTTTTTATTCATATTACCCACATAGCATGAGGATTCGGGATTATTTGGACAATTATCAAACAAATGAGCTCCTCCATAAAACACACATGACACTCCTGAATATTGCACCTGGTTTATGCTCGGTGGTGCATTTTGAACCTTCAAAACATTAACCAAAGATGAAACTTAAGCTATAAGTGTTGTGATATCATTTACCTCATACATTATGGCTCATCTTCTTGTGGATATCATTCTGTCCATTGGCCATTGATAACTATTTCTATCCATTTTATCAAGTAAATCATAAGCTTGATTATAAGATTTGGCTAGCAAATCTCCATTAGCATATGCATCAACAATAGTTCTTGTTTGAGCATTGAGACCATTGTAAAAAGTCTCCATTTGAATCCAAGAAGGAATACCATGATGATAACACTTCCTTAGCAATTCCTTGAATCTTTCTCATGCTTCGTATAAAGATTTTCCTTCATGTTGTTGGTAGGAAGTGATGTCATTTTTAAGCTTGGCATTCTTTGTTGGTAGGAAGTATTTCATTAAGAATTTCTCTGCCAAACCATTCCAAGTTGTAATGGAATCAGGTGGTAAAGAGTTTAGCCAAGCTCGAGCATGGTCTCGTAAAGATTAAAGGAACAATCTAAGCCTAAATGCCTCTTCGGTCACACCATTGAACTTAATGAATCTACAACTTCAATAAACAATCTAAGATGAAGACGAGGCAACAATTGTTTCCTAATTGATCTCAAAGTACACTTAATTTCAAGAACTAAAGGTAAAATTTCTCCCTCACAAACTCTACTCATGCAATAGACTCAACTATGTTTTTAAAATACTAAAAGAGATGTCTAAATAAAAACCAAAACAACTAAATAAATTAATTAAAGTAAAAAAATAAATAAAATGAATTAACTAAAATAAATAATTAAATAAACCATTAAAATAAAATAAGTAAATTGAAATTGAAATTAAATAAAAGAAAAGAAAAATAAATTAAGAAAATAACTAAAATAAAAAAGTAATAAAAAAATTATTAATTTCTAATATTTATAGTCCCCAGTAACGGTGCCAAAAACTTGATCACCACACACGAAATATTTGCAATAAATATACAAGTATACGTATCGCAATAAGTAATATAATGATAAGAAAAAGTTATTTCCATGGAGATTATTTTATTAGAAACTAATTTTTAAAACTAAAAAACTAAAAATCAATTTTTTGTGTTTTTATATTTTAAGGGCACAAATTTAAAATAACTAAAAGTAAATAGATTTAATTAATTAAATCATATTTGGTAACTAAAAAGATATATGAGAAAATATCTAAAAATACTTAATCCTCCAATTTTCTAAACATATGAATCGCTAAAATCCACCTAATATAATTATGAATTAAATTACATGATCAATTGAATCTAACCTAGCATGTATTCTTCTCTCAAGTAAACTACACATCATATAGTAATTAATTTAATAACACTCTCATACCAATTAAATTGCATACTACTCATTAAGTTCATCAATTATGGATCACACACATAAGAATCATACATCTCTACCAAGAAACTATGCATATTATTTAATCAAGACAAACAATTAAATAATTCTCTCAAATTTATTTAATTGCCTCTATAGATAAATTGTTGGCCAAACAATTAATAGCATAAAAATTAAATTAAATAATATAATTAAATTATAATTATAATTGGGGTAAAATATTAAATCATCATATGGTGAAAATTGGGATCATAAGATCTCTAGATTAATAAATTAACTACACGTAATTGTGTTTATAAAACTCATATTTTTCATAAACAAAGACATAAAAATTGATAAAGAAAAGAGTAGAAGAAGAAATACAATTAATCTCTTGCATTGTAGAATCAATCTCCTCTTAAATCTCCACCAAAATTGTATCCTCTCTTGAATTTTTCTGTATTTTTCTCTCTTTTTAGCTCCACAAATTGACCAAAATTATGCTAATGGAGGCCACTTAGGGTTTATGTTAGGGGCTTAAATAAAGCTCAGGTATGATTTGGACTATCATATCAACTTCAGATCAAGTCTATGATCAAAACAAGAAAAAATGACAATTCTAGCAAATCACAATACGACACGTCACATCATAAATTCATTAGGCTAATCAGGGAGCAACGTGTGGCAGGGGAGATTGGTCAAAGTCAATGCTCGTTGAGTTAGCAACACATGACGTGATGTGATTCATGAAGACCGATGGCATGGTGCATAGGTGGAACGCGGGGAGTAATAGCCCAACGATACGTGGCATGACACATTGACCAATTTCTAAACTCGAATTGAACGAGGTGTTGACATGTGGCACCCATTTTGTCTGTATCACACGCAACATAACATGATTCACTCTTCGTGCTTATGTTTTGTCCACGTGGCTTGCCCAGTAAGCTCCTCTACTTGCATGGTATGCCACGTGGTAGGTCTTGATTGGTCCTGCGTTAAAAATCCATAAAAATTCCAAAAATTATATTTTCACCCTTTTCATTAAAAAAATTTATATTTTAATATTTTTGGCTATAAAAATACTATTTATTAAATAAAACAAGTAAATATTAAGTAAAAAAGTGTGTTAATGACTCTACTTTCATATAGTCATCAATTAATTAATCACTTAACCAAAAGTACCTAGGTGAACATTACATAGCAATCAGGTGACTGAAAAGAGTTAATCTTTCCTAACGCAAACTTTCTTGAATTTGGTTTCTTTATATCTTTAGTTAGAAATCAACTACCATAGTTAACACATGCATGTTTTTGGATTTATCTTTAGATTTTCCATTCTTCCTAAATAAAGATGCAACATGCATGGTAAGATGATAATAATTAGTCATAGAATTAAATGTGTTGAAATTCATTTGCCCCTTTGAACCAACAACTTCATACTTTTTAATATATTTATTAGATGATATTCATAGATGGATAATTATGAGTCCTATAATTAGAAGCACAAAAGAATTATTAAATTTATAAGCATTTATCAAAAATCTACACTTAGGCCTAATATGAAATTTCCTACCACAATGATGACAGACACATATAAACTAAATATTTGTTTCAATTATAGGTGCAATAGTTCTTTATGCATAAATAATAACCGTAGAAATAGAGTTAATATCACTAATGCCTTATAGATTTGTTTTTTGATGTTGAGGTAGTATAGCTCTCATCCTTATAGCCAATGCTATGTGTATCATATGAAGAAGGGTTAGAACATTTTATCGTAAGTCCTATTGTACTCATTTTCTATGTGTTGGCTTTTTGTATACAAAACGTGATGTCTGTTTATTTTTTACTCAATGTTGTGTCTTCTTCTTTGTAAGATTGGTTACTATAGGTCAATAATGCACACACATATAGTTAAAAATATGTTTTCACACATCATAGGGTTGATAGTTTCAGTATGCATGTTAGGTCGAGATTGATGGATTTTGGTTCATTTTGAGTATGGGTATTTATGGAATTTATGAAGTATTTTTGGAAATGAAAAAAATATCTTTTTTAACGTCTTGCCACCACCCTCACCATATATTTTGGCGAGGTGGCTGGAAAGGTGGTAGACGAGTTCTATAGATACTCTCTCTTTCTCTTGTTTCATTATTTAAAAAATATGTAATGAAGCTTTTTCAAATTGACATCTCATTTTTTTTATTTCTAGATCACTAATACCTTGATTGTTGTTCTGTATTAGTAATTCTTAACTGTGTGAGAAAAACCATACTTGTGAGTTATGGGTACTGAAGGTAGTCTTTGTGAGTGAGTTTTATGTGTTGAGCCATTTATTGGCTGGTAGTTACCCTCAAGTAACTTTTTCTTATGTGAGGAGCTTGTGTAGTTGTGAGTCATGTGTCAGTTGATGGTTTTCTTCGTGCAACATTTTCTTAATCACTTTACACATTACTAGTCTTAGATTACTGATCATACCACTTTGGGTAGTGTTGGCTTTGGCAAAGAACTAGGTTTGCATGTCAAACTAGGTTGTTATAGAGGCATCAAGCGAAGGAAAAAATAGGTAGTTTGGATAGAAGTCCTAACTAATAGAGGTAATAAGAGTTTTATTTCAATCAGGGTTATAACTATTTTATTACAAAAGAATTTATTTGTCACCAAGTGATTTCCATAAGATACTTGAGAATGTTACCACATAGGATGGGATTCTATGTGGATTTAGCTTGTTATATCCAGTGTTATGCATGCTCGAATGTATGGTTGGTACAATTTAAGTTTAAATGGTGTGTGTCTCTACATACTAAAGTTTAAACTCTAATTAATTTTTTTTTCATATTTATCACCTGCTTTTTACTTATTGAGTTCTATATATGCTACCTTATTATATTGCATATCTATGTTTATTTATACTATAGATGTGATTATTTGTCAAGTGTTTATATCTCCATTGTTTATGTATTTGGATTAAGTCCTTAAAGAGTTAGCAGTCATAACCTGATTGTGTATTAGGTCTTAAACTCCTTCTTTGTAGTTATGCATGATTAGATTGTGTGTTAGTATAATTGACCTTTTATCTGCTTATAAGTTTGGTGTGAGTATATAAGGAATCTGTATCTCTTTACCCAGAAAGTGTACCAAGTGTTAGACTCTTTATTATGGTTAGTTATGTATGTTTATTTGTATGTTATGAGAGTACAATCATTAAATATGTTCCCATATATGAGGTCTTACAGTGATTGAAAATATTTTTAGCTTTTCGATATGTATGCTTATATCAGATACTATGTGTTAATTTCCATGTATGTATGTTATTAGTCTGGATAAGAGCGTGTGAGGCACACCATCACTAGTGTATTTTCTATATATTGTTGTTTTTGTATCTACTAAGTGTTTTAATTGTGTTAAATTTTGTACTTCTGCTATGTAATTTTCTTAATTCACATTTGTAAGGCTGATTTGGCCGAATTAATATAGAGCTCATGAAAAGATTCTATGAGTTGATGTCTCTATCCCTCATCTTGGTCCCGGTTACCTATTTAAGTCAAAAGAATAATTGACATTGGTGTAATTATTCCTACATATAGGAATCTTCAATTGATATCACAGTGAATCACCTTGTTAAGGCTTAACTACCTAGGTGTTTGATCCTATAGCTCTATTTACACATACACACCTTGTATATTTATGATAACTCTATGTTTTAGAGTTATTTTGTCATATTTATTAATTATAATTGCTATGTTCTTAATGTTTTTAGTTAATTTTAAGTTCTTAAATTATTATTTACTATTAGTTTTTTAATAGAAATATATTTTTAAAGAAAATTAAAGAATTTAAATTAAAAAAAGACTTAATTGCAAATAACAAAAGTTCAAAATTTAATTTGAATTCAAAGAGAACTTAATTGCAAATAAAAAAGTTAGAAATTTAATTAGAATTATATTAGAGGGCATAAATGCAATTAACAAAACTTTTGTTTTTCTGCGTAGAGAAGGACAACCATGCGTGTCATTTTTCAGCGCGCCTCACGTACTGTCAGATCAGAAATTCAACGGTGAGGATCAGGCGAGTGAGATGCAAGTGCTACATAGGTGATTGGATGCGTTTCCAACTATGACACACTATTCGGCACGTAGAGTGGGGTCCACCTATCTACGCAGATGATTTTTCTGAGACGTGCCTCCTTCACCCACCATCAGATCAAACCAAGAATGGCCCAAATCATTCGTGTTTCACATGCTCCATGCGAGTGGAGTCCAATTGTTACAAATAGACCAGCACATATATTTCTCGTGCGACGCAGTCAACCTAATCTATGTGCACCCTCTCCTCCCACCTAATACGAAGCTGCCACGTGTCTTGTTGTTCTTTCAGCAAATCAGATGTCACCATGTGTCACGCGTAGTGGAAAATAAAAACCCAGAATATTTCTCTCGCCAGCTGCAATTTTCTCGCTTTGTCTCCCACTACTACGCGGGTGTTTTGAAAAAAATTGGGTGATGTATATTTTGGAGACGCGGGGAAGAAAGGAAAGGTTTTTTTTAGTTCTTAGTTTTGTGTTTTTAGTTTTTACTCTGCATGTCTGAAAAAATAGAGAGAACACGCAGAAGCTATTTTTTGACTTGTGTTGTTATTTTGTTTGGGAAAAATATAGAGAAATGAGACAGCGAAGAAGAAGAAAAGGGAAGGAATTCTATTTTTCATTGAGGAATCGTGAAAGAGTTTCTTCTAATCTTTTTCTTTTAATTTTATTTCTCTGAAATGTCTAAATATTTTCGTATTGTACTATCTATTTTTACTATGAACTAATTTATTTGTTCTAGGGTTGCAGTGTAGCTTAAATTTTGAAGCTTGAATTAATTATTTTTGAATGATTTATGGGATGTTTTTAAGTTGTTTATTTTATCTCTGCTTAATACTTTTGATTGTTGGAAGATTAATTAACTGATATGTGAACCTTAAATAAACTTGGAAAATGAATTTTCGTGTTCTGCCCATGGATAGAATAACATATATTTATATAGGAACCATTTTAGTACTTAACGAATAATAGTAACAAATCTCAGTAGGAACGATATCTTACTTAATCACTTATTACTTGTGACCATGTATACTTGCACGTTTATGTTCTCTTAAAGAGACAACAAGTTTTTGGCTTCATTACTGGGGATTTGTTTTACTATTTTTGTTTATATTCATACCAATCAATTTAATTTTAGTTCAAACCTTTTATTTATGTGTTTATTTTCATTTTTACTTTATTAGATTTATTTTTCTAATTTTCGGATAAATTTGGACTTTGTATGCGACGCATAAGAAATCTTGACATTGTTCCGTTGGATCTAGAAGTTGAGAGAACTATTTTAAAATTAAAAAAAAGACATGTAAGAAACTTCAAACATATCAAATTATGGATAAGGAAATTTCTGAAATAGAAGAACCAAGATCTTTAAGAGACTATCCAGTGCCTATAGTTGGTGGGATTCATTCGAGCATTAGAAGACCAGCAATTCAAGCCAACAATTTTGAAATTAAGCCTGCTGATGAGTGCTTAAAAAACACTAAAATTACCATGATTTTATACACATTAATTGATTAAATATATATATATTTATATGTTTTACCATATATTTATATAAATTTGTCTTTTTCGAAATCACGGGTATTTTTATTGTTTTTCAGGTATTTTTGCTTAAAAACGTAACTTAAAGACTCAAAGAGGAATATTGGAAGCAATACATCACAAATATATTAATAAATAAATGGGGAAAGGTCAACAAATATGGAAAAAATTGGACAAAATGGGTCCAAAATGTCAAAAAGGAGAAAATCGTGCCGCCGCACCGCCCAGCCGCGCCGAGACCCGCGCGTGCCAGCGCCCTACCACACGCGCCATGTTGTCGTTCCACGCGTGCACTTGCACGCCCAGCTACCCTCCACGCGCACCGCTGCCCATTTCGCCCCATTTTCGCGCGCAACCGCCCCCATGACGTCATCAATGATCTCAGCAATTGCACTCCACGTTTTCACAATTTTTTAACATTTTTTCACTCACTTTTTCTCCCCATCCTCACCTATAAATACCCCCTTCTCTTAACTTCTAAACACACCTCAAAACACACTTCTCTCTTCTTTCTTTCTCTCCATTTCTTAGTTTTTAGTTTTTTTTTTTAGTTTTTCTTAGATTTTCGTTAATTTCTCTTAGTTTTAGAGTTCTTCCCTTTTTGGGAAGAACTAGTTATGCTTTTGTAATTTATTAGCTTTTTGATTCAATAAATGGGAGTGCAAATTCCGCTTGGAGGTTTTCCAGTAACAGGAATAGCATCGAAGTTCTGTAAGCATTTTATTTTCTTTATAGTTATTTTTTATGCTTTATTCTTACATGTTATATTTAATTTGTTTGTGATTAAATTTAACTCTGCTGGCTGTTAGTAAACATGATGTAATAATAACGTTGTTATGCTTGCGAAATATTAAATAGGTGAAAATCTCTAAAATGAATTGATTTTATTTTTATTCAAGATTTTATATTAAGAATGTTAGAGAGAAATATATTATTTTTCATTACAAACTTAAACCTTAAAATTAGATTTTAAGGTTTAATTATCCGGTCTGATTTAGAGTAGTTCTCTTTTATTTGTTGGTACAATCGCCCGGTAGTTAGAGTGAAGCTCTATTTCAAAAGTTTTTATAAGAATTATTATCTGAAAATGTATTGACAACAAGTTTTCAGTAGTGGTTTTAAAACTTGAAAGTTAGTACTCGGATAACTAAATTCTTAAGTTTAATTTGGACACCTTGAATAAAGTTTAAACTGTCTAACCCCACCAAAGGTGGCATTTAAATGGTTCATTTTCAATCTCTTAGAAAAAAGGAATTAATTTAATTAGGCAAATTAGTTATCAACCCCACCAATAGGTGTTAATTGATTTGTTTAGTTAACAAAGAATATCTAACCCCACCAAAGGTGGTATTCATATAAAAAAGGGAGAATCAATAAATATCAATTCATATCTTTAATAACCCAAATAATATGAGCAAGCATAATTAACTTAATTATTATATCCATAAATACTCCACTATTATAAAAGATAAAATTTGCATAAATATTTATTGAATCTATGTTTATTTTTATGTATGTAGATTAAAACACAAAAACCCAAAATATCGTGACAGGATGTTTAGGATTTAATTTCGTTTTTAAAAGTTTGAATAATAAATTAAAAACTACATACATTCCTTCCTTAGATCGACCTTGGGAGTATACTTATCATTTTCTTCGAAATGATTCGTGCACTTGCGAGAGTTTTATAAATATTAAAACCAAAGTATTGGCAAGAATCGGCGATGCCTGTTTTCGCTCATCACCTGCGATCAGTTCAATTTGGAGGCTTACCCCACGATGAACCAAACTCTCATATAGCCAATTTTTTAGAGATTTGTGACACCTTTAGGCATAATGGAGTCACTGATGATGCTATCCGATTGAGTTTTTTTTCCTTTTTCACTTAAGGATAAGGCAAAGAGTTGGTTGAGTTCATTACCATGTGGTTTTATCACTACTTGGGATCATTTGGCCTAAAAATTCTTAACTAAAGTTTTTCCACCAACAAAGACTCCAAAGATGAGGAATGAAATCAGCACATTTGTGTAGTTCAACTAAGAATCATTATATGAAGCTTGGGAGAGGTATAAGGAGCTACTTCGAAGATGACCTCACCATGGTTTACCAAAGTAGCTTCAAGTTCAAACATTTTATAATAGTTTGATGGGTTCGACTAGAAACATGATTGATGCTACAGTAGGTGGTACTCTTATAGGAAAATCTATTGATGAAGCCTATAACTTATTATAGGAAATGGCTTCCAATAGCTACGAGTGGCCATGAGAGGGGATGATGCCTAAGAGAGTGGTTGGAATTCACGAGATTGATGCTTTGTTCGCTTTAACTACTCAAGTAACCGCTTTGGTGAAGAAGATGGATACTTTGGGTGTCCATTCTATTCAGAGTCCTTTTGTTGCATGTGAAATTTGCAATGGAAGCCATTCCATGCCAGTGAGAGATGTCCTCACAACTTTGAATCTATCAGTTTTGTTTCTAACTACAATAGGAATCAAAACAACCCTTATGCAAACACTTACGATCCAAGATGGAAGAATCATCCTAATTTTTCCTGGAGTAATAATCAAGACCTATCATCTTCTATGAAGCCTACATATCCTTAGGGTTTTCATAATCAAGCTCCACCACAAGAAAAGAATCTATCACTGGAAGATATGTTTGCTCAATACATGACCAAAAATGAGACTATTCTTTATAATCAAGCAGAATCTATTAGAAATCTTGAAGTTCAATTGGGGAAACTTGCAATTGTTGTCAACAACTGCCCTCAAGGAGCTTTGCGAAGTGATACTGAAACTAATCCTAATATAGGAGGAAAAGAGCATTGTAAGGCAATTACACTCAGAAGTGGAAAAGAGTTGAAATAAATACATAAGCACATTTCTCCGCCAACTTCTATTATTGAAGCTATTGGCTCAGAAAAACAAGATTATGGAGAAGAGAGAGCTGAAATGAATGAAGCAACAACAAAGCCCGTGATGAAACTAGTTTTAGAAAGCCTCAAGCCTTAGACTCCACTAATTACATTTCCTCAACACTTCTATAAGCAAAAGCTTGATAAGTAGTTTTCCAAGTTTCTTGAAAAACTTCATATTAACATTCCTTTTACTTATGCTTTAGAACAAATGCCTAGCTATGTAAAATTTATGAAGGATATCTTGTCTAAAAAGAGGAGGTTAGGTGATTTTGAGACAATTTCTCTTACAAAGGAGTGTAGTGCCATCCTTCAGAAGAAGCTACCGCCTAAGCTTAAAGATCCAAGAAGTTTCACCATTCCTTGTACTATTGGTGAGAAGTTCTATGGCAGAGCTCTGTGCGATCTAGGTGCCAGCATTAATTTGATGCCACTTTCCATCTATTAGAGACATGGATTAGGAGAAGCACACCCGCCCACTGTAACTCTTCAACTTGTAGATAGGTCTTTGAAACACCCAAGAGGCATTATAGAGGATATGCTTATGAAGGTAGACAATTTTATATTTCCTGCAGATTTCATAATTCTCGATATGGAGGAAGACAAAGAGATCCCTATTATTCTCGAGAGGCCATTTTTAGAAACAGGTAGAACTTTGATTGATGTTCATAAATGAGAGCTCACCATGAGAGCTCAAGACCAAGAGGTAACTTTCAAAGTATTTAAAGTTATGAAATTTCCAGGTGATTCTAATGATTGTTATAGAGTTGATGCGGTAAATGAGTTAGTTGAGAGTAGGTTTACAAAAAACTCTACTACTGATTCTTCGAAAGTTTTTCCTGTGAATTTGAATAATGACTTAAGAGTTGCTTACGAAAAGCATTGTATGCCAAATAATGAGATGGACCAGTTCTGTCTACAAGCATATAAAAATGCTAAGCTCTATAAAGAGAAGATGAAGAGATGACATGACAATAAGCTATTGCATCGACACTCTGAGCAAGGACAAAAAGTTTTGCTCTTCAAGTCTCGTTTAAAATTTTCCCAGGAAAACAAAAATCAAGGTGGTCAGGTCCTTTCACTATTTCCAAAATGCATCCATACAGTACTGTTAAGATTAAAGATGAAAAATCACATAGGAATTTTCAAGTGAATGGGCAAAAACTCAAACCTCATTGGGAGGTGACATTGATCATCAAAAGCCAACCATGGTGTTATTTGACCCTACCTGAAGCAAAGAAATAGGAAATCAAGCTGATGACTCTATATCAAGTGCTTCTTGAGAGGCAACCCATGTGTTTTAGTTTTTATTTTTTTTACTTAGTTGAATACATATTAGTTTGATTATTTCTCTATTTTTATATTTTGTTTGATAGGTGCAAATTGGAGAAAATAAAGCTATTGGTGGATTTCAATCTTACAAGCCAACTCACCAGCCATGGAAGTTCTTTTAACCCATCTCCTTTGTTCTTTAATTTTCACACATTAAGTACAATGTGCATATTAAGTTTGGGGTGGAGAGATTAAACTTATTTGAAATATTTGCTTGGTATTATGCTTGTGTAGCTTTGTTTGTTTGGTTGATTGGAACATGAGAATATATTGGGCGTTTCATGGTGATTTATTTTTTATTTCTTCGGTTGAATTAATGCATAGTTCTTTGAAAAATTTGAATATTGTCTAAATTTGTGTGTAATTTTTGAGTAAGTTTCATTTTTACAAGAATGTCTATTTATGAGCACTAGTCTTGATCTTTGAGTTGTTATGCTAATTTAGAGAAAGTTTATATGAATATGTAATTCGATTGATGTTTTTTGGTGTCACAGTTATTAGAATTTATTTGATTTTTTCTCGAGGCAAAATCCTAGACAACACTTAACTAAGGAAATGATTTAGGCCATCTTTGGATCCTTTGAGCCTTTCTTTCCAACTTTACATGTTTTATCCATAGTATACCTTTTTTGAGCTTTTAAGTTTATATATATATATATTGTTATCTCCTAAAAATAAGCCTAGTAAAAAAAAGGATATATATAGATATATCTATATTCCTTATCTCACTAACATGTGACCAATGTTAGTAAATTTTTAAAGATATATCGGAAAAAAAAGAGAAAAGAAAAAAAACAATTGTTGCATGTGAAGTTAAATCCCAAATTGGGAAGAATTGATTAAGATGTTAGAAGGTATCTTATTTCAATCTTAAAATGATGTGTTTAGGAAAAATTTGAGCCAAGCCAAATATTATCTTTTATCCTACCTTTACCTAAGCCATACATTACAAGCTTAATAAAGTCCTATTGATTTTTGGTTTTGTGTTTATCTACATTAGTGGAGAGAGAAGTGAAAAACGAACTTATGAGATTTGTAATTTTATTAAAAATTAATTGCTTCCATATTTGCATAAACTCATCCGAATTTCATGTGATTAAATATAAAAATATTTCACACACAAGAAAAATAAATGTGAAAATGTAACATACTTTTGAATTGCTTTCAATGCTTAGATAAAATTCTTATATTTCTTTGAGTTATGTTATTTATATGACCAATGAGAAATGTTTTGAAAATCACTATTTTAAGTGCATATATCCTAGTTTTATTTTTTTCCTTTTGCTCGAGGACTAGCAAAATCTTAAGTTTGGGTGTGATAACTCTATGTTTTAGAGTTATTTTTTCCAATTTATTAATTATAATTTCTATGTTCTTAATGTTTTTAGTTAATTTTAAGTTCTTAAATTATTATATATTGTTATTTTTTTTAGAAATATATTTTTAAAGAAAATTAAAGAATTTAAATAAAAAATACTTAATTGTAAATAACAAAAGTTGGAAATTTAATTTGAATTAAAGTTGAAGGCTTAAATGCAATTAACAAAACTTTTGTTTTTCTACGCAGAGAAAAACTACCACGCTCGTCATTGTTTAGCATGCCTCACACATCGTCAGATTAGAAATTCAACGGTGAGGATCAGGCGAGTGAGATGCAAGCGCTACATAGGTGATTGGATGCGTTTCCAGCTACGAAAAACTGTTCAGCACGCAGAGTAGGGTCCACCTATCTACGTAAATGATTTTTCTGAGACGTGCCTCCTTCACACACCATCAGATCAAACCACGAACGACCTAGATCATTCGTGCTTCACATGCTCCACGCGAGTGGAGGCCAACTATTGCACACAAACCAAAGCACATATTTCTCGTGCGACGCGGTCTAGTTAATTTATGTGCGCCCTCTCATCTCGCCCAACACGAAGTTGCCACATGTCTTGTTATTCCTCTAATGAATCAGATGTCGCCACTTGTCACACATATTGTAAAATAAAAACCTAGAATATTTCTCTCGCCAGCTGCAGTTTTCACGCTTTGTCTCTCACTACTACACATGTGTTTTGAACAATTTTGGGTGATGTATATTTTGGAGACGCGGGGAAGAAAGGAAGGGTTTTTTTAGTTCTTAGTTTTGTGTTTTTAGTTTTTACTCTACATGTCTGAAAAAATAGAGAGAACACATAGAAGCTATTTTTTGACTTGTGTTGTTATTTTGTTAGGGAAAAATACAGAGAAAGGAGACAACAAAGAAGAAGAAAAGGGAAGGAATTTTATTTTTTTCATTAAGGAATCGTGAACGAGTTTTCTTTTAATTTTATTTCTCTAAAATGTCTAAATATTTTCCTATTGTAATATCTATTTTTCCTATGAACTAATTTATTTGTTCTAAGGTTGCAATGTAGCTTAAATTATGAAGCTTGAATTAATTATTTTTGAGTGATTTATAGGATGTTTTTAAGTTGTTTATTTTATCTGTGCTTAATGATTTTGATTGTTGAAAGATTAATTAATTGATCTGTGAATCTTAAATAAACTTGGAAAAGGAATTTTCATGTTCTGCTCTTGGATAGAATAACATATATTTATATGGGATAGGAATATACCTTTATTGTACGTGTAGCTATTGAGAACTTTAAGCTTAATAAATCTTTGCAAAAATTTAATTCTCATAGAAATATAGTGAATTATTTTAGCAAGATGTGTCTATTTGTTATCGGAAGAGACATATGGATAAATTAAAAGTTCTTGGTTGACAAATTAAATGCAAGAACATAAATGAAGAGAAAATAATATGATTCAAGTGGATTAATTTGGTGAAACTGCAATCCTAGAATTTTCTTATAAACTGTTATAAAATATTAGTTAGTTAAACTTCATCCAATTATCGATTGTTTGGATAAAATTAGGTTGAAACCATTTTAGTACTTAACGAATATTAGTAACAAATCTCTGTGGGAACGATATCTTACTTAATCACCTATTACTTGTGACCGTGTATACTTGCATGTTTATGTTCTCTTAAAGAGACAACATTGACGTCTCTATCCCTCATCTTGGTCTCAGTTACCTTTTTAAGTCAAAAGAATAATTGACATTGGTGTAATTATTCCTACATATGGGAATCTTCAATTGATATCAGAGTGAATCACCCTTGTTTAGGCTTAACTACCTAGGTGTTTGATCCTATATCTCTATTTACACATACACACCTTGTATATTTATGCCTTTTATCTCCAATAGAGTGAGTTGTTGTGGTTCTATAAGGTTGTTTATCTTCGTGATCTTTTGTTGTTTGCATGTTCCCTATTTTCTTGTTCATGTATATCTCTTTCTCAATGGTTCTTGTCTTGCACAGTATGTTAATTGTCCTATTAATTGCTTTAACATGTTTTTTATGTATTTTTCCATACTCACTACTTGCTTCTTCAGTTGTGGCTATTTGCATAAATATTATGTCACTTGTTTTCATCATATTGTATCAATCATATGATCTTTCTTCTTGTAGTATTTTTCTTATACCATGTCATGTAGATTGCATTTCTTCTGTACTACTTGGATGTTATTTCTTATACCTAGTGTGCTATGTGCTGGTTCACTATTTGAATCTTATTGATTGTTGCTCTTCCTTTGCCATCTCTTCTTTATCTTGTGCTTTAGATGTCATTTTGTAGAAAATTATGGTAGGTTACAAGCTTGTGTACATGAGTGCTTCTTCTCTTTTCTCTATATTATGTTTTTTTGGATTTGCCTATGCATCTATATGTCATAGAGATTATTTACTTGTCTTTAGGAATCTTGACTTACATGCATTATTGTGTCTAGACTTGTGTGTTTAACTGGCATTCCTAGTGTTTGGGGTGTTTTTCCTATCTCGTGTTTCTATGCTAGAACCTGAGCCTTTCTCACATACTTAGATGTTTTAGTTACATCCCTTCTTTCTTCTCTCTCGTAAGGGTGTTGCATGTATTGCTCACTAGTTAGTCAATTTCTTTCCTTCTCTTGACTAGTGATGATGTAAATGTTACCGATGATATATTTTGAGAAAATTGTGTGCAGTTTGACGCCATTTCTCTCTTTCTCTCTCTTTCCTAGACAATTCTGCACATTTGTTTTTGTACAGCTTACTTACTACATGTTAAATGAATTTAATAGAGACCAATGATGTTATTTGGTTGGCATGCATTTGACTTGGATTGAAATGTAAGTGTTATGACATGTGTTTTCATTAAGTGTATGTGGTTCAATTTTTTATTTGCATTACTCTATTATGTTTGCTCGTGTCATAACGTTATGAATTTGAATTGATTTTTTGAGAAGTTTGTGTGGATTTCATGCATTGTTTTCCAAAGAACTATAACAAGCTCTAGAATCCAGTTTAGTGCCTCTTGAGGTGAAATCATAGATTCTACTTAGATTGAGGGAGGATTTAGGTTTTCTTTGGACTAGTTGAACTATTCAAGCCATCATTCATTACTTGCCCTTATTTACCCCTTTTGAGCCATTATGTTATCTCTTTGTTTCTTTACAGTTATATACTAACTTGCCTCAAATGATTATCTCACTTACCTTGTACACTCTTTTTTGAACCTGTATATTGTGGGAATGTTTGCTTTTATCTTCTTGGGTTATAATATTTTAAAAAAAGATGGAGAAAAGAAAAAGAAAATAAAGTGTTAAGAAATTTATTTTTTAAAATAAAAAGAAGAAAAAAGGGAAACAAAAGAAAAAGGAAAATGAAATGATGATAATTATAAAAAAGGTGCATTATTGTTTCTGAATGAATTTGGAGAAGTAAAGAGAAAGGAACCCATGTTTGAGGGTATATTTTTTATGGACCTAAACCCATAGGTTTGTGTTTGGTTTGTCAAAGATGTGTTTGAGCCTAAAGAAATATCATTTCTCTCATACCCTTACCTAAGCCTATCATTACAAGATTTGAAAGATCTATTGATTTCATCTAGGTTGGCACCTATATAAGTGTGAGAGAGACTAAATATGGACTTATGAAGTTTGGTGCTTTTTAAGACTATATGTCTAATTGCATTATTTACACGAGCTTTTCTTAATGACATATATAGTAAACAAGTTTGGTATAGCACACTAAGAGCATGCCATCAAAAAATTTAGTCAAACCCTTACATAAATGCATCTTGGATTGATGGCTATGTGGATATTTATGTTGAGTGTATTGTTTAATATAAGAACCCTATAGTTCTTTGAATATGCTTGGTTTGCTTCCCTCTTTCTATATTACGTGTTTTCTACTATGTGTAGATGCTTTTTCTTTTGGGAAGTTTTGAGAATATGATGCATAACATATTTATTTCCTCACATGTATACATTTAGAGGGAGATGTGTGTATCATTTGCATGGTGTCAGGAGGAATCTATGTTTGTTTGGCATCCTTGTTGTTTGTTCCGTTTATAAGTTTATATTATATTGTGTTCTTGTGATGCTTCCTTCTTTTTGACATTACTTTGTGTGAATCATGTATAAATAGGATTGTTAGTATGACTTGTTGCATGCATTGTTTACAATCTCTTGTGTCATATGTCTTTCTATTTGTTTATCTACTTCTATGTAGTAGTAAGTAATTACATGTTTCTCGTATATAGTTGATAGCTTGGTATTTGTAGTTGGAATGCATGATATATGTTTTCTTTGGTAGATTTGGATGTCTTTCCATATGTGTGTGCATGGTATAGGGTGAGGTTACAAGATTGAAGACATCTAAGTGTTGTTAGGGGAAGATAGTTGAATCACTAGGAGTCTATCAACTTGGAAAATAGTAAGACTCCTAGTCAACTTCTTCTTAAAGATTTGTTGACACATTTATGTGGCATTGGTTTTGGGGGGAAGATAGTTTAGCCACTAGGAGTGTATCAATTTGGAAGATAGTTGGACTTTTAGTCAATATCTTCTTACAAATTTGCTGATACATTTATATGCCATTGATGTTTGACTGTCTATTTTGCCGATGTGTTTTATGCACATTATGAAGCCTTTTATGCCTTCCTACAACACGTATAGATATGGGGCTCCATGTTATGTATTGCATTTGGGATATGTTTTTTGTCTATACTTTTCTTCGTTTGTCTATGCATTCAGTCTGTTGTTTACCTTGCTATTGTGTTAGTGTTATTCTTTGTCTTTTCATATCATTATATGTATTTTTCGTATGATACAGTTTATCTTTGTGTTTGTTCTAATTTTCTATGCTATAATGCATAAGTGTTAGGATTATTGCATTTATATTGACTTCTCTCCTTTATATAGAGGTGTGGTATATTGCATACTGTGTATGTGTGTTTGCTTTGACTTTCCATGTCAAAAAGGGGGATAAGTATGCACAACTTGTGTCTATGTGTGCATTGTATTTATTTGTAAACATACTAGTTGATGCATGAGATGTAAGTGTAGTTTGCATTACATCATGATTTTTTTATATGCATACACTTAGGAGGAGTGTAGCATATGTTCAGGGGGAGTCTACATACTTATGTTGCATGTAGATTGTGTTTGTTAGTGCTACATATTGACATTATGCTTAGCTTATCGATATGTACTTATATAGGGGCAACAAGATAGTATCTAACATACTACACGCTATTCCTGCATGATAAATTCATGAGGGGTGTTTGTTTCATATGTGTAGGTTACATGTATAGATTGAATTCTTCAAGCTTCATATGTGCTGTGTGTAGTGGTGTTGAAACTTTCATGTTTCATAGTGATAGAGTGAATGAGATGATATATGAAGTTGGATGGAGCACACATGATGGATACACTTGGTATAGGTGTGTCTTTTAGATTTGGGTGTGCGTCAATGTTGTGTTCATGGGAACAAACATCCTTAGGTCACCTTCATGATCATCTCATGAAAGATGGGAGTATATAAGTCCTATTGTACTCAGTTTCTGTGTGTTAGCTTCCCGTATACGAAACATAGTGTCTGTTTATTTTTTACTCAATGTTATGTCTTCCACTATGTAAGGCTAGTTATTATGGATAAATAATGTACGCACGCACACACACACACATAGTTAGGAACATTATGTTTGAAAGCATTTTTTCACACATCACAGGGTTAGTTGTTTTAGTATGTATACTAGGTCGAGATTGGTGGATTTTGGTTCATTTCGAGTATAAGTATTTATGGAATTTACTTAGCACTTTGGAAACGAAGAAAATATCTTTCTTTAGCACCTCGCCCCCAACTTTGGTGAGGTGAATGACGAGTTCTATAAATACCTCATCTTTCTCTTGCTTTGTTATCCAAAAAAATATATAGTGGAGCTCTATCTAATTGACATCTTGTTTTTTCTATTTTCAGATCACTAATACCTCAAGTGTTGTTTGGCTTTGTAACTGTGCAAGAAAAACCATGCTTATGAGTGGTGCGTACTCAAAGCGATGTTTGCAAGTGGGTTTTATGTGTTAAGTCGTGTGTCAATTGGTAATTGCCCTCGTGTAACTTTTTCTTATGTGAGGAGCATGTGTGGCTGTGAGTTGTGTGTCAGCTAGTGGTTTCCTACATGCAACATTTTCTTATTCACGTTACATATTAATGGTCTTCGGTTATTGATCACACCACTTTGGGTGGTGTTAACTTTAGAGAATAGCCAAATTTGTGTGTCAAACTAGGTTGTTACGAAGGCAGCAAGCAAGGGCAGTAATAGGTAGTTCAGACAAAGTTCCCAATTGATAGAGGTAATGGGGTTTTATTTCTATCAGGGTTATAATTGTTTTATTACATAGTTGATTTGTTTACTACCGAGTGGTTTCCATAAGCAACCCGAGGATGTTAATACATAGGTAGGGGTTCTATGTGGGTTTACCTCATTATATCTGTGGTAAGTATGGTTGAATGTGTGGTTGGTATGATTAGAGTTTAAATGGTGAGTGTTTCTACATACTGAAGTTTAAACTCTGATTTGAAAACTTTTAATATTTATCACCTACTTTCTATTTACTAAATGCTATATCTGCCATTTTATTATACTACCTGTTTGTGTTTATTTATAATGAAATTGTGGTTATCTATCAAGTGTTTATATCTTCATTGTTTACAAGTTTTGGTTGAGTCCTTATGGAGTTAGCATCTTCTTAACTTGATTATATATAAGGTCTTGGAATCATTCTTTGTAGTCATGCATGATCAAATTGTATGTTAGTATAATCTATAGCTTATCTGCTTAGAAGTTTGGTGTAAGTCTCTGAGTAGTCTGTATCTCCTTACCTTGGAAGTGTACCAAGTGTTAGACTCTTTATTATGGTTTGGTATATATATTTGTTTGCATTCTGTGAGAGTACAATCATTATTTATCTAATATGTTCCCATATATGAGGTCTCATCTTCTTTCATCCTAAGGTTTTCAAGTTGAGTACCAAGCATGCAAAGTTTAGTTCATTTAACTTGTATGGTTCCCTTATGGGAAACCTCTAAACTATCCCAAGCATGCTTGGCAGTATCAATATCAGATATACGATGAAATTCATTAGCAGACAGTAATAAAGATATGATTTATACCCTTTCGAATCTAGTTAGTACTAATTTTATCTTCAGTAGTCCATTTGTTCCTAAATTTAAAAGTGACAACATTATCTTTAGTAACCGTAGGTGGTTCTCAATCATAAATGATAGAGTTTTAGACACTCTCTTCTATAAAATGTAAAAATGCTCTTATACGAGCTTTCCAGTATGGGTAGTTACACCCATCAAAGAAGGGACATGAGTTGTAGATGAAATCTCTCTCAAATGATTCATAATAAGGTCCTAAGCAAGCACTAAGTATATCTAATGACCCACTTTGATACCAATTGAAAGTGTTTTTAGTTATGAATCTAATTAATTAGAGAGGGTGAGTAATAGTTAATTAATCAAATTATGCCAAATTAAATTTCACAAAAAGCCAAACATACAATCGTGTGTAAATAAAATAATACAAAAATAAATAAAGATTTGACACACAATATTTTTATGTAAAAAAAACCTTGGTCACAATAATGACCTAAGAGGAAAACGACTGATTCATCAGACTACTTAAATATCCACTATGAAAATAAGGTTCAGTTACAAGGTCAGGACTTAAACTACCCTTTAAGTTAATGCTCATAAATCTATATACAAGCTGCTACTTTTCTTCACAATCTACACAAGAAAGGTATTCGAATATAGACCAATGTTTTGATAAACTTGAGTCACATGAGCAACTAAACTTGTTCAACTAGTATCTAAAATGTTAGCATAATGACACAACTGCAAAGTGTGTCGTAGAGTATATTTTCAATAATGAATACCTAATTAGAAGATTCAAGAATATATGAGTTAATTTTAAATCATCTAATAATCCTAGAACAAGTAGATTAAGCACAGGTTGAACAAAGATAGTTTTTTAAAGTTAAATAATTAAATCAAACCATTATGAAATTACACACACAATTATTTGATCCAAACATTCAAGAACATAATAAAGAAGAAGCTATATGAACATATAATTAAAATATCATAAATTAAATAGGCTTATTAATCAATCAAATACAACAACCTATGTTTGATATATTAATTAAAGAAAGAAGCCTAAACAAATATGATATTACTTTAGAAAAACATTTTAAGAAAGTGCACAAAAACAATTAGAGAATTAGATTCTTTATAAAGGAAATATTGAAGCCCTAATGTTAGGTTAAAATCTAATTACAATTATGTCCATTAAATAATTCATAGAGCAATAAATAATAGGAAAAATATGATAAGTGAAATGTTTGATTGAAGTAAATAATTAGGTTAAAGTTGAAGCCCCCGTCGCTCGATCAGTCCAGACCAAGCTCAATCGATTGAATCCTTTTTCGATCAATTTAGGCAACAATTAATAAAAAACCCAAGACCAGTTAGATCAATCTAGTCCCTTGATTGATTGAACCCAAAAGTTCAATCGATCTACCCCAATTTCAAAATCAAACTAAGAGGACTTACATCATAGTAGATCAATACTCAATCTGATATACCTCCTTGATTGATCAATATATTACTTGATCTCGAGTAACCTATATATTAAATGTTCCTATGTGTCTAATATGAAAATTTACGTGCATAAAAATAGAAGTATACCTAAAATATATTCATGTGAAGCTCGACAATTTTTTTAGACTGAATAGTGATCTTGAAATATGCCTAGAAACTAAATTACATTTAAATAGTTTGTTCATGAATATCGCATACTCATAAACCTTACATATAAAATGGTAGGGACTAACACAACATTCCTCATTCCAGTCCATAAGAAAACTAAAAAATTTGAGATAGACATTCTTATCATATGTTTTGATATTCTTTCTGAAGTTCTTGATGGCCTTCTTCCAATTTTTAAGAAAATAATTTATTTCATTTAAATTAATTTATATTTATAGATTCTTAATTAAACATGTATGGAAAGCTTTATAAACAAAAATTGGATCAGCTTCTTCAAGAATATTAAATTTACTATCTGTAGAAAATTGTTTTATGTGGTTTAAAATTTCATATCTTCTATATGTTCTTGAGTAGATTTTTTGTCTAAGTTATAGAGACTCAACTATTATGGTTTACTTAAATTTTCGTATTGGTCTTTTTCATTTTCTATGCCCAATGTATTCTGGGAGGATGTTCCCTATATAGTACTAGTAGTCATACTATCTTTATTGTCTAAATGAGAGGTGTCTCTCTTAATACTACTGGTGCTCGTACTATCTTTTCTAAAAAAAAGTATACACTAATAATAAAGTCCTATTTATTTATAGATGGGTTGTTGTAATGCTATAAAGTAATTTGTAACTTTATCTTTTGGAGTTAATAGTTTTGGTACTCTATAATTGACATAATTTCCTTCAGATTTTATTTTATTAGTAAAAGATTTCTAATTTATTACATTAAATTCGATAATAGATTTTCTTGCTTCATGATAGTTACAAATTTTTGGTTTTGGACCATTATAGATCATATAAGTCTTTTTTTTATCTTTTTTTTTTCATTTTTTAGCCCAGTTGAGCTTTTCCTTTTTTTTTCATAGATGTTACTTTTTTTTGAACTGTTAAGTTATTCATTCTCATTTTGAATTCTTTTTTTAGAAGTTTTACCCTTCTTATAATGAATCTCCGAAGTGGATCACTATTTAGAGTTTTTGGACTCTAATGTTGGTTTTGAACTATTAAGTGGATTTTTTTTTATTTCTTGTCTTCAAAAAAGACTTCTTTAGGTATAAAACCTCGAGTTATTCCCGAAATATTCTTATCTATTTTTATATTATCTTGATTTTGATATCAAGATGTTCCATTTCTGTAAGAACAAAAATAGTTAAAAGTACTAATTTTTTTTGTAAGAACATATACTAAACAATTATTGTTTACTATAAGATTTTAGACATTAAAATTGTAGGGATTAAACCACTCTTACCATCTCACTAATATTTCTTATTTATAATTACTTACAATATTAGTCCTTTAAAAAAGCCAAAATTCTTGTTATCTGTTAGATAATGAATTGAAAACTTATTATATATAATGTAAATTTCTCAATAATTTTTTTAACAATTAAGTCTTTTTCATTAATATGCTAATTTAATTATGGACCATAGAAGATCCTAATATATATATTCATCTTTGTTATCTACTTTTTCTTTTAAAATTGTTCTTCAATATTCATGTAAAACATTTGTTTCAATTATCATTTTATCATCTGAATCTTGATGGTATAAAGTTGATAAATTTTTCACATTTGCTTTTACCTTATCTAAATAATGCCTTATTTCCTATTTTCTTGTAGAATATTAATAATATCTAAATAATGTTTGTTTAATTCATTACTGAAAACTAAAATATCATCTATGTAAACATAACAAATATTTTTTAATTTCTTAAAGATTTTGTCTATATATCTTTGAAAGGTACCTAGAGTTTGTTTTAATCTGAATGGTACAACAGTCCATTATAATTGTCTTTGGGGGGAAACTAAATGCCATTAGTTTTTTGAATTCTTCATGGAGTCTTATTTGCCAAAATCTATTTTTACAATTAAAATTTGATAAATATTTTTTTCCTTTTATTAATGATAATAATTCTCCTTTATTTGGGATAAATTATCAATCATCAATGATTTCTTTATTCAATGCTTTGAATTTTATTACCTTTCTCTTTTGCCCTCTTTCTTTTTCAACTTATTTTTTTGATTAAGAATGTTGGACTAGAGTTAGATGAATTACTTGGTATTATGACTTTTAATTTCAAAAGTTCTTAAATTTTTTTTCAAACTCAATCTTGTCTTCTAGGGTATAAATCATAGATTTTACTCTAATGACTTTGTTAGGCCCTTAAGTTTTATGTTAACAATCATTTTAGATTTATTTACTTTTGAATCTAAAGGATTTTTTAAGCTTTCTATTTTTAATATTTTTTTGATAACTGCTAAGGCTTTATCTTCTTGAATTTCATTAAGAAAAGAGTTTTGTTTCTCTTCTATGTCTAATAAAATATTTTCTAAATAAGGTTTTTGTTAATTTTTTGTATTTATCTCACCAAGTTTTTTTGCTTTTTATGTTATTGTATAAAAGTTAAGTTTGATACAGTCAAAAAAATTCTTACTTTTAACATATAAATGGTTTCACTCTCTAGTATTATTAGATTTATTTTGTTTAAATATTGTGTAAAGTGTTAATATAAGTTCAAAAAATTATTTTCTATTAATAAATCAACTCATCTTATTGATATACGGTAGGGATATTAAAATTTTCTTCACTTATCATTATATCTGTATATTTTAAGATTTTATTGAGATTTATTGTAATATTGTTAGTAATTGTTACAATTAAATCTTTTTATGCTTGTTTTCAGAGTTCTTCTAAAAATAAATATTTATTAGCTACACACATATTAGCTCATATATCTACATATGGTTATAAATGATAACTTATGTAACCTTTAAATTTTAATCCTATTTTAATATAAGTACTGTTTAGATTTATAATACTATACAAATCATTCATCTTCTGATGAAGAATATTCATATTCAAAGTCATTTATATCTTTCTCATTTTATTCTAATAGATAAATACTATATGTATAATCTATATTCAATTTTTCTATTGATTCTAATTCCATCTTAAAAACTTCTTTCAAGATTTTTGTTTTTTTGTGGAAATTCCTTTTTAAATTCTTTTTATATTGAAGCTTGTTAGGATATTCATTAGCGTCATATTCATCATTATACATCCAACATCTATATTTATTTTTCCCTGATGGATAATAATTTTTATTTTCTGGTGGCTTATATATTTTTCTTCTAAAATATCTTAATTTTATATTTTGAAAAAAATGTCTTTCCAAAAATTACCTTAATTTTTATATTTTGAAATTTTTGTTTTCTAAATTTATATATTTTGAATGCTTTGTATTTTTTATATTTTTGCTTGTAAGATTTTGTGTTACATCCATATTTTCCTAACATCCTAAATCTCTTGTATCACAACATATTTTATCTTTTCCTCTTATTTATTTACATTCTTGTTTTTCTTGATGTCTAATGATTATCTAGTTCTTAAGAATTCTTATTCTTCCTCTTAAGGTGTCTAGTATAGTTTCTCTATTTCTTTTATTCTATCATTCTATTATAATTTTATGTAATGATTAAGGTAATTTTTGGAAAGACATTTTTTATAAGTTTCTTGCTTAGAGAGTAATAACTTGTGAGAATACATTTCATATTTAGAAATGAAGAAATTTATATAACACATGTCATATATTTTCATATTCGTTAAATGTCATTTGACTTCTTCAATTTCATTTTCACAAAATTCAATGATATGTTAACCTTTATTTCCTTCAATAAATTTTTTGTATATTTAATTTATTATAGTATCTATGTACTCCCTACCTGTGAGAGTATTCCAATGTTTTTCTAAATGTTATTATTTTGTTAACTTTATAAACTAAATTTTAACATTTTCTATCATTTTGTGAGCTACTAATACTCTATAAGTTAAAGGGTTTGAATGTGTGATGGGAGAAGTTTGTATGTTTATACTCATACTACTAGACTATTCATCTAAGGCTTTTTTCCTATCTCTTATACAATCTAAATCTAAAAGATCAGATCTATAATTTTCATAAAGTTTGAATTTTAGAGGGATATTATTACATCTAGTTTTTCAATGTAATCCTTCTTTTATTTTGAGTGGTTGTTTTCTTCTTTTATTTTGAGTAGTTTGAATTCATGTGGCATTTGGTTCACAGAATGGAATCAGAATCAGAATGAGAATGAGAATAAGAATGGAATGGAAAGAAAACAATGTTGTTTGGTTTGACTATTAGAATCAAAGAAGAAATTAATATTACAATGTTTAGTTTGCCACTGGAATGGAATGGAAAAAACTATAAATTACCTTAATACTATCATTTAATTATTATTTTTTCGTCAAACAAAATACATTATTGAAATCATTATTTTTCTAAATAATTATTACTTAAAAAGAAAATATATTATTAAAATTATTATTTTTCTAAATAGGGTTTTGAGGTTTGGGATTTAGGATTTGGGATTTAAGGATTTAGGGTTTTAGGAGTTTAGGGTTTAGGGTTTAAGGTTTAGGGCTTAGGGTTTAAGGTTTTGGGATTTAGGTTTTAAGTTTTAGGGTTTAGTGTTTTGGGATTAGGGTTATATTTAGAGTGGGGATAAAATTGGAAAAAATATTTGAGATGAGAATCTCCTTTAGGGATCGATTCCATTCCTCACTCATTTTTCAGTCCAACCAACACACATAAATGGAAGGAAACAATTCTGATTCCTTTTCATTCCCTCCAACCAAACACAACATTAGTTTCTTCTAACCTTTACCTATTTTTTTCTTTCTTATATGGATCAGATGTTTTTTCTTAATAAGAAACTAGTAATGAAATTGGTTTCATATGATTTTTTAGAATCATATTTTCTGGTTTAGAATAAATTTCGTCATAATGTCTTCTTAGTTCTTTGGCTATTAGGATTAACAAACTAACTAATTTTTTATGTCTCTATTCTAAAGGTCCATAAATTATTCTTTTTATTTTTTTTATATTCCATTAAACTAAGATTATAGCTTTTTCTTTATATTTATGTTTTTCTTCATTCTTTGTTTTTTCATTCTTAGGTATCAAAGCATTTGGTCTTCTAGGTGATTTTTAATCCTACAAATAGATCAAACTTATAACATATAATTTCATTGTTTTTAGACATATTATTTTTATCCTTTTTTAATTATGTAAATTTCTTGATATGTCTTATTGTAATTTTTTATTATAAACATATATTTTTTATTTATTTTAGGAGTTTTTTTATGCATTTATTCCGTTAAAATAATAAAAAAATTCATTATTGTTATTTGTTGTTTTGATATGTTGTTAGGTATCCATTAAAATCTAGTTCTATACTCTCTAGTTTATTTTTGAACATTATTGAAATAATAATTGTATCATTTTTTTCATAATATTACGCCATGAACTAATGCTTTTATTTTTTTTATTTTTTATTTTAGATTCTTTTTATCTCTTTTTTTACTAAGACTTCTTCTTCAAGTTTTATAAATGTAAATATTAATACATTACTTTTTTTGCTACATTATTTTTTCTTGTGAGAAACATTTTGAGATGTTTTGTGTTTTTATTTTTATGTATAAAAATTACTATTCACTTCAGTTAACTTTAACATTGGTTAAATTTGAAGGACATTTGTGATTTTTTAAAATCTTAAGAGTATTTTGTAATATTATTTTAAAATTTAGAGCTATTATTGATATTAATTAATTTTATTTTTTTTCTTTCTAAATTTAGAACAATAATATTAAGGCTGACAATTTCAATTTAAAATTCAATTTTTTTCAAGGTGGATTTATTTGGGGAGGTGTGACGTATGTCTTAATTTAATTTTTATAAAATAAATTTTTAAATATAATATTAATAAAATTATAGATAAATTATATGAGTAAAATAAAATTAAGTTTAATTTTTAATTTTTAATTTTTAAGACTTAATATATCAAAAAATTCAATAATTTAGATATATTTTTATTAAAATAAGATATATATATAAATATATTTTTTAATTAAAAATAAATAATAAATAATCAATATTATTTTTATTGTGTATACAATAATTTTATGGATATACCTTTATGTATTTATATAATAATAATAATATTATTATATATATATTATGTAACAAGTTGTATAAAAATAAGAAAATACAATAATAAGTTAAAAGAATTTGGAACAAGTATGCGTCATAAATGTTTTTTTAAAAAATTGTTTTAGATCACAAACATCCTACATACCACAAAACAGAGGAAGGTAACTCCTGCTGGCGGAGTGGAGGCTGGGTTACTTAAATTTTTTGAAATATCAGGCTCCTACATACAGTTTAGGTGCTGCCGCTATTGCCAACGCGAGCCATATATGGTGCGCAACAAGAAATCGGTGACTGTAAAACAGTCCACAGATGCCGAGAAAACGGAAAACAGGCGACGAATCAACGCTGAGAGGTCGGCTTACTTTTCTCGTAGAGAGGCTTCTAAGGTTTTACGAGTCGTTCTCCAAGGAGACGCTAAGCGCCGAGCAGTTGCCTCTATCAAGTCTCTCGTCTACAGCCCTTCGGTGAGGAACAAGAAAGGAACTTTCGCTCTCGTTTGTCAGACACTCAAATGTAAGTCTATCTCCAGCTATTTGAACTTAGGTTTTGAAAATTGGAGGTTTTAGTTTTTTTTTTCTTTTTCCTGATTTCAGATCTTTCCATTATTAAGGAGGTTTTAAAGGTCGCAAATGTACTCAGTAGCAAATGGAAGGTATGCATGCGATCCTTCATAAATTTTACATATATATGCTAACAATTTATAGTACAGTAAAATGTTCACAAACACAATCTGTAAATTTTGCCTTTTTTTGCAGAAGCAAGAGGAATTAATTTATGTAATCACATACGACATTCTTTTTGGCCAGGTAATTATTTTTAACAACCTCGGGAACCTTTTGTATTGAATTTTTTTTATTTTTTTATTTTTGGGGTGAAAATTTTCATATGATAGGCCATAATATCAACTGGGGATGCGGAAAAGTTTCTATCCCGTGAAATAGATGCTCTGCAGTCAGCTTTAGGGTCTCTTTTGAAGAGGAGACGAATGAAGGATGTTCAGGAGTTGATTACTCTTTATGAAACACCTGGTATGCGTGTAACTACTTGTGCTTTTGTTGTTTGTCATACATTGTGTTGGTTGAAACAATGCCTTGTAGAATTTTGCTAGGTATTAGAGAATATAAGCTTTTTCCTTGAATTGAAACGAAAACAGATTGGCTATAAAGAGCCTTACAAAAAACTGAAAAACAACTGCCAATACATCATGCAGCTGCCCACTAAACTGCTATCCCTAAAGATGTGGTAACATCTTATTGACATGATCAAATGCTAACTTCCCTAGACAATAGGACTTCTAACTGATCCTAATTTGCAGCCACTGTTGCGACCACTAACACCACTAACATCCTCCCTTAAACTGTATTTCAGTAGCAATCAGTTTACACATGAAACTAAGCATACACCCATCATTTCTTGCATCCTGTAGAAAATATCAAGCTTCAATGGCTTGGTCAATACATCTGCAACCTGATCTTGTGTAGGGTAGTGAACCATTTCCACACCTCTGTTTTTTGTGAGCTCATGAAGAAAATGAAATCGCACATTAATGTGCTTACTGCGACCGTGTAACACAAGATTCTTAGGCAACTTGATTGCTAAAATTTTGTCACAGTTCACTTTAATAGGAGCCTGTTGTGCATGGCCAAGTACTTCCAACATCCTTCTCAGCCAAACAGCCTGACATGCACATGAAGCTCTTGCGATGAATTCAACTTCAGTGGTAGAGAGAGTGACCACAAGCTACTTCTTTGAGGACCAGGACACAACACCTGAGCTCAACATGAACAAGTAACATGAAGTGTTTTTTCTATCTTCAAGGTCTCTAGCATAGTCGCTATCCATGTAGGCAATTAGCTTCTCATTTCTTCCCTTATAAAATATTCCAAATGATAAAGTTCCCTTCACATACCTCAACACCCTCTTAGCAGCTACGAGGTGCAATTCAGTAGGAGATTCCATAAATACGTTAATTAAACTTACAACGAACATGACATCAGGACGTGTGGCAATCAAGAATATGAGGCTTCCCACGATCTGCTTGTATAAGATGCTATCTACCTTTACTCCTTGCTCATCCTTTATGAGCTTGAATTCAGGAATGATGGAGTTGTGAACAGAATTGCATTCTGCCAAATTGAATCTTTTTAGTACCTCTTGTCCATATTTTCTCTGTCCAATAAAAATCCCCTTCGATTCTTGTATCATTTCAATGCCAAGAAAGTACCTCATCTTCCCAAGATCAGTCATATCAAATTCTTCCATCATAGATTGTTTGAATTTAACAAACAATTTTCTATCATTTCCAGTAAAAATCAAATCATCGACATAAAGACAAATGATCAGAATTTTACCTTTAGTGGACACTTTGGTAAGCAAAGTATGCTCATAGGGACACTTTTGAAAGCCTTCATTCTGAAAGTAGGACTCTATACGGCTAACCAGGCACGAGGAGCCTGTTTGAACCCATATAGGGCCTTTCTCAGTTTGTATACCTTTTGCTCTTTACCTTGTTTTATATATCCCTATGGTTGTTCGACGTACACATCTTCACTCAGTTCCCCATGTAGAAAGGCTGGTTTCACGTCCAATTGATAAACTATCCATTCCTTTTTTTAGCAAGTGATATCACCAAACAAATTGCATCTAATCTTGCTACAGGGGCAAACAACTCTTCATAGTCTATTCCATGCTGTTGAGCATATCCTTTTGCTACAAGTCTGGCTTTGTGTCCACCTCCCCACGCTCATTAAGTTTAGTTTTATAAACCCATTTTACTCCAATCTTCTTCCCTCCTTTTGGTAAATCTGTCAATTCCCATGTGTTGTTTCTTTCTATAGCTTCTATTTCCATGTCCATTGCCTTCCTCCGCTTATGGCTTTTTACTGTATCAACATAAGAAATAGTGGTCTTCTATTTCGTCCTATACCGGAACTATTGGAGTTTTCTTTTGTGGTGTCATATGGAAAATCTTGCTTGGTTCCTTTTTCTGAGGTGCCACTAGGGTCATAAATATTTTCTGCAATGTCATCATCTGATTCATTATGTGTAGCTTTTGAGGCATTATCTCCCCAATCTAGTTTTGCAAGGGTCGCCTCTTTGTGATTCTCATCCCAATTCCAACCTTTATCTTCATCAAATACTACATCCTGGCTAATTATTATCTTCTGAGAAATTGGATCAAACAACTTGTATGCTTTTGATTCTTAATTGATTCCAAGCAAAACACATGTTATGTTGAGCTTTGTTCTTTTGTCATCTGGTATATAAACATAAGCAACATATCCAAATACTGTGAAACGATCCACGGTTGGTTTGGATCCTCCCCACTCTTCTTTTAGAGTCATGTTTTTCATAATGAGAGTTGGACTGCGGTTCAAAACATGAACGATCCAGTTCACTACTTCATACTAGAATGTTTTTGAAAGTTTCTTTGCTGACATCATGCTTTGAACCAAGTTTATGATTGTTCGATTCTTCCTCTCTATCACACCATTTTGTTGTAGTGTGTATGCAGCTGTTAATAGTCTGTGTATTCCATTTTCTTTGCAAAAATTTGTGAATTCATGTTATGTGAACTCTCCATCTCTATCTGTACGAAAACATTTTAAGCATGCACCAGTTTTCTTTTCAACACAACTTTTGAAGTGTTTGAAAGTGCTAAAGGCTTCTGATTTTTCTACCAGTAAATACGCCTAAGTCTTGCGACTGAAATCATCAATAAAATTGATTAAATACCTTTTCTTGCTGTTGGATGTAGGAGTAATTGATCTACATATGTCAACATGCACTAATTGGAGAATTTTTGAAGCCCTCCACGTGTTTTTTGGTGGAAAAGGATCTCTGTGTTGTCTTCCCATTACACTGCTCACACACATTTGTAGGGATCTTAAAGGTTGGTAGTCCACTTACCATGCCCTTTTGTTGTAAAAGTTTTAATCCATTGAACCCTAGACGTCCGTATCTACAACATCCTATTTTTGGACATGACAGTGTCCATAATTAAACCTTTCTTGGGATCAAACAGTTTACATCTTCCATGTTGTATGACATTGTCAATTCCCTTTTCTTACAACTGACCAATACTCAGCAGATTGTTCCTTAGGTCTGCAGCATAAAACACTCCAGTAATTGTTTGGACAAGACCATTTATTTGTAGACGCACATTGCCTTTTCCCATCACATCATTGAATCGTTTCCCAGCTTCACAGATTCTCTAAAATTTTCATCAAATTCAGAAAACAACTCCCTTTTTCCACACATATGGTTGCTGCATCCTGAATCAAGGAACCACGCCTCTTCATTGCTGAGCTTTAGTGTGTCCACATAGGCCATCAATAGGATTTCCCCATTTTCTTATGCATAATTAATTCTTGTTTGTCTCTCCTTCATTGGGCATTCAGATTGAAAGTGACCATATTCATGACAATGGTAACACTAAATTGATGACTTATGAAAGGCTAGCCTACCTCTACCTCGTCCTTGATAGCTTTCACGGCTTCTCTGATAACTTTCACAACCTCTTCCTTGTCTTCACAGTTTATCACCATGAGTGGTCTTCAATGCATGTTCCTCCATGACATGGCTGGTCATTCATTGTTCATGTATCAGGAGGCTACTTTGAAGTTTATCAATAGACAAACTGTCTAGATCATGAGATTCTTCAATAGAACATACCACATAATTGAACTTGGGATTCATGGATCGCAGAATTTTCTCAACAATTGCAATATCTTCCATTTTTTCTCTATGAGTTCTCATTTTATTTACTGTGGTGAGGGTTTGGGTAAAATACTCATTCACTGCTTCACCTGTTTGCATGTGAAGAGTTTCAAAGTCCCTACGAAGAGCTTGAAGTTGAGCTCGTTTTACTCGAGCATTTCCTTGATACTTTTGCTTCATGGAGTCCCAGATGTTCTTTGTTGTGTCTTTTTTGAGAATTGTTTTTAGGATAGATCAATCAATTGCCTGGAACAAATAATTTTTTGTCTTCAAATCTTTGAGTCTTAGATCATTAGTGGCTTTGTGCTATTCATCAATGAGTGTCACATCTCTTACTGCAGGAACACCATTCTCTATGAGTCCCCAATATTCCTTGGAACGTAGAAAATTTTCCATGAGCATACATTAGTGATCATAGTAGCCGTTGAACCTCGGAATTGCCGGCTGAACATAACTGCTTTCTGTTGCCATTTTATGTTTTCACATAAAAGAGAACTGTACTCAGCCCTTATGCAGTGGCTCTGATACCAAATGTAGAATTTTGCTAGTTATTAGAGAATAGAAGCTTTTTTCTTGAATTGGCATGAAAACAGATCGGCTATAAATAGCCTTACAAAAAACTGAAAAACAACTGCCAATACATCATACAGCTTCCCACTAAACTGCTATCCCTAAAGATGTGGTAACATCTTATTGACATGATCGAATGCTAACTTCCCTAGACAATAGGACTTCTAACTGATCCTAATTTGCAGCCACTGCTGCGACCACTAGCACCACTAACATGCCTGTCATAGACAGAGACTGTTAGCTGTATGTGCTACATAGAGACTAGGGATGGGTACTGGTTGGGTTGGGTTGAAAATTCCCAACCTCTTAGGGTTGGTGAAAATCCCAGGTTGAACGAAACCCAACCCATTGAACACAAGTTAAAGGCTTTTGTTCACAGGGTTAAAATTATAATGGATCTTAAAATCAATAAATCAATTAAGGAATACACTGCCTGATTTCTTTGCATTTTAAAACATTCATGACTAATTTACATATAGTGAGACATCATCCTATAAAAAAAAAATCTCCACCATAAACAAAGGACTTCTTCATACATGATGCCTAGTTACACACCAGTCCATAATATTCACAATACTATTAATAAGACAATTTATTGGATATGGTGCGAACTTGGCCCAAAGACAATTTAGTCTATTTGGAATGAGGCAGGCCTCTAGAGGCCCATTAAGTTTATAAAAGGAGAGGAGTCCATGTATGAAAAATGACATGGATGCTCTTTATCTACAGAAAAAGCTACGTGCTTGGAAAACGTGTTTATTAAAGGGTAACCATCACATGTTAGGTGTACTGCATTTATTATGAACTTGACTGTTAAAGATAAATAGAAAATTAGAAATAACTTATTATTATTCTTTTCTCCTATTAGACAGATGTTATATATGTGGGGTTATTGTCTGCAAAGTCTCAAAAAATTTAACTCCTGTAGAAAATGAGAAAATTTAGTCAAAAGGGTGGTTTGTATCGTATGTGACCATTGGATGGGATTCTACTTTCTTGATGGTACAATCTACCATTAAATTTCAAGAAAGCTTTTAAAAATTGGTCGATGGTGATGGGAAATATGTGTGTTGCATAATAGTGTGGATAGGCTGCCGCTTTATTGTGCTTGGGACAAAGCTAAAGTTTCAAGATTTTTATAAACTTCTATGATATTACCCTAAAATTCACTTCATCTTTGCAAATCAAAAGTAATTTGGATTTAATGTAAGAGACTTGGGAAAATGAATTGTTGAAATGTATGGAAACTAGTATGATAAGTTTTGGGGAAAAATTGCAATTTTTTGCTCTGATTCTCATTCCTCTCACTAAGGTGAAATTCTTGTTTGGAAAATTTTATGCTGGTATCTTGTTCTTTTGATAGAAGAGGTGAAAAAACCATTGCAAGACTTTTATGACTGTTATGCAAAACTTTTAAACATAGAACAATCTATGAGTGAAGTGAATGATAGTAGACAAGTAGCCAAAGCCATTATGGATTTTGGTGATGGTAATTGTGATACCACGATGGGTAAGGATTACATTAGTTATCGAGAACAAATTGAACCATGGAGGGGAAGCCAAACTAGGAAAAATACTTGTGTGAGAATGTAAAGAATCATAATTTTAATGTGCTAAGTTAAGCTTAGCAAAACCAAGTATCCCATCCTTTCTATGTTTGTCGTGGATGTCTAAGTGGTCCATGTTTCTAGTAGCATCTAAATATGCCTTTAAAACTATTGGCGTGTATTCTTGATCCATTGAGTCCAAAGATGGTAGAGGTTTAAAACTATTGGCATGCATTCTTGATCCATTGAGTCCAAAGATGGTAGAGGCTTTGATATGCATTCAGAATTGATTATATTCTTCTCATATTTTCTCTCAATGGTTTAAGATGTGGAGGATTTAGCAATGTGTAAAGATGTTGAATAAGGTTATGTTTAATTTCTTTCTTAGATTTCATTGTTTTAGGATGGTGATTTTTTGTTGACTTTGATCATATTTTGTGTTAATTTCCACATAAGAGATTGTTATGTCCCATACTTTCCTTTTTTTTAAAAAAATTCTAAAATTATGTCAAATCTTGGGTGGAAAAAATAAAATTAAAAACCCCATTGGCACATTAGAGGCCCAACACATGTTCAATGGGTTGGCTGAATACTTTCATGGCTGTTTTTGGCATGGGAGTTTCACCAACATGAACCCAACTGGTTGGGACATTTTCAATCCGATGTGCACCATATAATAAATCTAAGTGCTTTTTGTGGATTTTGTTATGATATATTGTTTGGGTTTATGCTCGTGACTAGGTTGAGGGGCGTGTATACAATTTGTAATGCAAATCAATTAAAAAGAAAAGATCACATTGGCAAGGAATGTTGGTCTAAAATTGACTTTACTAAAAAATTATGATGAATGAGATTTAAGATATTAATTTACTGCAATGTCCTTCGTAAGTATAAAATAAAATAAAATATTAAAAGTAGGAATAATTTTAAGATGAATTAAATGCATAGTATAATCTCTTTCATAGATAGAGTTTTATTTTTACCACTTCTCAGATACTGAGTATATGTTTATTTTTTTATAACGTGATGGACATGTTCAACACATCTTCATAAAGGTGTTAAACATATGTTTATTTTCTATAACATTTTGAACATATATTTGGATATTCTCAACATTTACTTTATAATATGAATATTTTTAATCTTTATATTTATGACATATATTTATATCAAAAATTTAAATTGAAATATGTGTTGAACATATGTTTAAAATGTATGAAAATAGTGAACATATGTTTTTTAGGGGGTTGTGAATTATAAATTAAATGGAGCCCTATTTTTGTGATTGGGTTTTAAAATACTTCCCATTGAATTAGTGTTTATTGTTGATGCAGATGTCTCAAAGCCTCGTTATGTTCGGGTAAATACTTTAAAGTTGGACGTTGAATCTGCCATACATGAATTAGAGAAACATTATAAGGTTACCTGCTACCTTTGCTAATTTTAATCTCTCATTGTCATTTAGTGGATTAAATCTTCTGCACAACTAAGTAAGATGAACTTTCTATTATTCTATGTGTTTATTTCACGCATGTGTGTGCACTTTTATTTATTTAATAATATCATGGAGTTTAGAGTATGCAGTAGGCCATCAGTCTTATGATGGATTGTAGATTCAACATTACTTTGGTGAGTTGATATTTTCTTGTCCAACTTTTTTATACATTGGCTTGTTATTTTGTACCAAATGTGCTATTATTTACAGATGCTTTTTGCTTGTATGAACAATGCTCTACTTTTCTGCATCCTTAACTTTAGTTGATTAGGCGTCGTCTATGAACAAGTAGTCAATTGTCAATAGCTTTATAGCGCAATGACATTTGCTCCAAGTGGGCAGTAGAAGGACGTGGATTTGAGTCCCATCCAATGTCAAAAGGGCGTTTGAGTTTGTGTAATGTCTATTCAATTATAATAATAATAACATAAGCCAATTGTTTAGTTTGTATCTCAACATTGTATGCTTTTGTGCTCCGTCCACTTGTAGTTTCTATTTTCTATCCTTACATTCTTTTTTTTTTAATATTTGTTACCTAGGTTAAGAAAGATGAAATGGTTCCTGACTTGTTGGTGCTTCCTTCTGGTAGTGACCTACATGGCCATCCTCTAATTACAAATGGAAGTATATTTATGCAAGTAAGCAATCTCAAATGTTTTGTATATGAATTTGAAACCCTTTGTTGCCTTTTGTTGTCCATCTAATGGAAATTATTTAGGTTTTGGCCATTGTTCCAGAAAAATGTTTTACATTTTGTATCATTTTCTTTATGTAGGGAAGGGCAAGTTCAATGGTGGCAGCGGCTCTTGCTCCTGAACCAGGATGGGAGGTAAGTTCTATTGCTCATTTTTCTTTTTTAAGATTGAGGAGTGCAAGTTCTAAATAATCTAGATAGGTGAAAAGGTTGACTCAAAATATTACCAATTAAAAATTTAACTATTACAAAACGGTTAAGCATGTAAACGCGTATAAAAATAAATGTGAAAAATAAAAGATTGACTTGATATTTAGGTGAAAACGACTTTAGCCAACATGATTTAAAAGGAAAACTATTGGTCCTCAAACCACATAACTTATCCACTATAAAATCAACGTTCAATACAAAGGAGGTTTTAGACTATCCTTATAATGTTTATTCTCCAATGTAGTGTACTCTACTAGCAAACTTACGCTCTTTTTCATAGTCTCTTAAGGTATTGTGTTTGATCCAGACTAATGCTTCGATTAACCCAAGTCCACAAATCATCGAACACGTCAACCCTAGCACTTGACAAGTTAGCATAAATATGCTCATATAGTGCCTACCACTTAAAACTTAATTGGTGTGTGTGTAATGCTTTAAAACTGTCTAGATACGTGCTAATTGGTTTAGAAATGAAACAAATCAAATGGAGAGAATTTTGGAGGTTCTGACAAAAGAAAAATAAAAAAAACTGAAAGTCAATTTTGCACTAGCGCTTATTGGCCACCAGGTGCTTGTGGTGGCCAGTGAAATCTGAGTGTTCGGAAAAAATTGATTTTTCGATCTTCTTTTTGATTGAAGACCTTTTTTGATCGATTGATCTCCAAAAAAACCTTTTTTTTAGGTATTTTGAAATGACGAAACAAGCATAAAAATATATTGAAGTAATGTGCACGTGTATGGTATAATTTTTAGTTGAAAATGGCAAGCTTTTGGATTCCTTCAACTTTGCGCAACTCAATCGATACATTATTATGAAAATCGAAGTCCATGAAGTCCTAAAAATTAATCCATTACATAACACATTTGTCTCGAAATTGCCAACTATTCATGTACCTCTCATTCTCCCTCATTGGCATTCTCTTATGACAAAAACACTTTCGGTACAAATAGCTTAAAAGATGATAAATACATTAAATTCTTGGGATATATAGTGGAACTATATCTAATGCTTAAGTCGCTTTATTTTGGATGCATTTCAAGATCTGAATTGAATTTGTTTAATAAAGAAACCCAAAAAAGATAAACTCTCCAAGCTTATTGGTTAACATGTTAGAAAAAAAGAAAAAAAGAAGAAGATTGAAATAAAATAAAGATGAAAGTGACATAAGGCGAATACATAGACCCCTTAGATTAAGATTTGTTTTGAGCTTACATGTTTTCATTGTAGATTGTATTGTCTCCACTTTTTGTCTTATGAAAAATCCAAAGAAATATTAAAGGGTAACAATATAATAAGTTATAACAAAGCATCTACTTAACAAAATAATATCACATAAGCAATAAAGGCCAGCTAGAATTGCCATAAGCTTTTGTGTACAACCAAATCGAAAAAGCACAATGAAAATAAACACTTCAACTGGAAAATAAAAAAACATGCACACTTTTGGAATATAACATCAATATCAACCATGAGGATGTGTTATGTAATGAATTAGATTTTAGGACTTATGGACTTTGGTTTTCATATTAACATATTGATCGAGTTGTGTCAAGTTGATGGAATCCAAAAGTTTGCCATTTTAAAGAAAATTATACTTACCACATGTGGTCGATCGATCAAAAAAGGTCCTTGATCAATTTATAGATCGAATTTGAGCGAACGCTCTCGTGTTGCACCAACACTGTTCATGCCCCCACCTAGCGATTGGGTTGGTAGCAAGCGTTAATACGAAATTGGTTTTTCATAATTTTTTCGTTTCTGTTCGATCCATCGAGCTTTCTTTGGATTCTTATTTGATTTATTTCTTTTCAAATCAATTGGGGCATTTTTAAACAATTTTAAAACATGACACAGATCCTAATTAGGTTTCTCAGTGTTAAACACTACCTAAGGACATCATATATCATTGTGTCTCTTCACCACACAACTCACAAGCACACAAAAACTGCATGCTCACACTTTGCACGAATTTATCAGTTTTTATTAAATGAATTTATATAACTTCTTCATCTGTAATTCCCATGCTCGATTTATCTTTCTTGTGTGGTCATGAATCATGATTAGATAGTTTTGATTTCAAGTTAGAACAAGCTTTTTAATAATGATTTTGTGCTTAAATTTTTATTCTAAGATTGCTAGTTGATTTGGGCTATTATATGTTTTGAATATGCTAGTTGAGAATTATTTTTTATTAAATCCGTTTTAGGATGCATGTTGCACTTGTGGTCTTTATACTTACTTTTTAGGTGCTAATGTTGGCGTGTTCTATGGCTTATAGACTCGGGTTTATTAAAGCATTTATCCGGATCAAACACGTTACCTTGGAAGACTCTTAAAAAGATCGACAACTTGTTAGTTGAGTACATTGAGGCATTACTACTTTAAGAGTAGTTTAAAATATGTTTTGTATTAATACCATGTTAGAAAATTGTTTGTAATTAATTCTCTTTAAAATTTAAGTTGTTAGGAGGTGGACTAAATATTCTACCAAGAACTTCCTATAAGATAGTCTAACCTATAAATTTTTTTTTTTGTTGATGTGCGGTTAGTAGGCTGAGGTTTGAGTTATTGGGGCAAACAGCGAAGTTGATGCTGTCCTACTAATTTATTTTCCTTTCAAGGTTCTTGATGCATGTTCAGCCCCTGGCAACAAAACAGTCCACCTTGCTGCTCTCATGAGGGGAAAGGGAAATGTCATAGCTTGTGAACTCAACGAAGGAAGAATTAAACGACTAAAGGAAACTATTAGACTATCTGGTGCTTCTAGTATCCTTCAGACAAACACACTTGCTAGTGGAAGTTTTCCATGATTAATTGTTAGTATAATACATTGTTTTCCCTAAATTATCTCTTTTTTTATTAAACTACAATTAACCTTAAGCAGTATTATAGATATCAAAGTATTGCCTGGAGATTTCTTAAGTTTAAGAGCGAATGATCTTCCATATTCAAAGGTAAGATAAAGATGTCATCTTGGTAAAGCTTATATATGTATGTGTGTATATAAAAGCACATGTCACATCTGTTGATACCTTGCTGATAAACAACTCATTGGACTAATTAGAATGCTAAATCGTCCAAAGTAACAGCACTTGCAAAACAATAATATTACTTTTTCTTTCCATTTGAAATTTAGGATCTGATCTTCAGTCCTCACAGTAACTAATGGATGGTATGTAATGTGAACCTCTGTCAGAATGGATTTCTTCACTATACTACGGATTCTAGGGAGTCTAAAACTTAATTTGATCAGATGATAGTGATGATAAAAATCTGCGAAGGTTCATTAAAGGATTATAGAGTCCTATGCAATCATTTGTTGTACAGCTCACTATATGGATATTGTTCTTATTAGGCAGAAAGAGATTTACAGAAATAAATTTAACCTCTTTATTGGTGACATCTGCCTGACTTCAGAAAATCATTAAAATGATAATCTTTGATTGCAGGTTCGGGCTATTCTCTTGGATCCTTCATGCTCTGGATCTGGGACGGCTTCTATGAGATTGGATCATTTGCTACCTTCTTATGCCGCAGGTAGATGCCAATCTTGTAATTGTTCTATGTTGCTAATGAACTAAATTTTTAAACTATATCATATCTTGCAGGTCTTGCTTCTGACTCTGAAAATGAAAGATTGAATAAGCTTGCTATCTTTCAAAGAAAGGCTCTAGAACATGCACTATCTTGTAAGTAATTTGCTAACCTAACTTGGCTTCATCTCGGATTCAGTTTTTGTATGACTTTGTTTGAAGTTTTATTTCATTTACTATTGATGTTTGAAAGCATCTTACCGTACCATATAATATCTGTTAATCTTATTGGCAGTTCCAAGAGTTGAGAGGATTGTCTATAGCACATGTTCAATTCATCAAACTGAAAATGAAGATGTAGTCAACTCTGTTCTTCCTCTGGCTGCCTCTTATGGATTTCATCTGGATGCCCCCTTTCCCCTGTGGCCACGCCGTGGCCTTCCTGTTTTTGATGACTGTGAGTGTTTATTATAACATTTACTTGTACTTTGCAATAATCTGTGCTGTGTAGAACAGTGGTGCACAAAGAGTCAGTTCCTGTGAATTATGTCTATTTATCATTTGTTGTTTTATTTTTTATTTTTTTATTAAAGTAAATCTTTGGTTTTGCAGGTGAAAAGCTGCTTCGAACTGATCCCATCAAGGACAATGAAGGTTTCTTTATTGCTCTATTTGTCCGCAGAATAACCAGCAACCAATACGATGAATCAAGAGTGACACGCATGGGAGTATGTTCCAGTAGAGACCAAATGAACAAGAAACAGCATTTGGTTCGGCTCGCACTTATTAGTAGTAAGTTGTCTACGTTTTTGCTGCATTCTCATTTACAGAAGCGAAAGAGACAACGTTTAAAATATCGGAAATTAAGAGAAGTGCTGATGCAAGATTCTGTTTCTCTCAAACCACCTGATCATCTTTCGCTTTGACAACTATCATATAGCCTACCTGAACATCAAAAAACCACTTTCATTTGTGTATGAGGTAAGAATTTGGAAGGAAAGTTCACAATTTTGGTAGTTGCAGGACATTTGGATTCGTTGTAACACTCAAGGCTGATAATTCTTCCAATGAATGAAAGGATTTTTTAAGTCACTTTGTGGAAGCAGATCTAGAGTAGGTACTTTTATAAAGATATTTGGTGACCTTAGAGAAGATAATTGATGCGACAAAACTAGTCTTAACATTGCTTAACGAGCCATTTTTCTTTATAAAGACTGACATCACAAACTGAGACACATGCAGCTGATTTTATGATGTACTTGTGATGTAGTACTCTTTTTATATTTTTATGGTGGGGAGGCTCAGCCTGTAATCTTCCATTCTAAATCTTTGACAGTAATTTTACGTCAAGGACTTGATAATTGACTTGGGGATGCATAATTTTCTGTATGTAGTCACCTTGCAAATCCTATTGTGTCGCTACAAAAGTGATTTGGATTTTAAGATTAACGGGAATTTCTTAAGCCATCAACGTGGTCATCTTGGGAATAAAAGATTCAATATAAAAGAGTACTTATATGTAATAATAATAAAAAAGATAAAAATAACATATTTAATAATAATAAAATAATTATATATATAACTTTAAATTTAATTTTCATTTACAATATCATCAAAGCATTAACCATTAATGAATGTGTCTTATTGATAAATTAATATTTTTTTATATTTAAAACCTACTTTTTAACTATTAACTCAATTTTTATTTATTTTGTTCTTGAATGTAATTAAATTGTGATTTTGCTCGTTACAAAAGCAATCTATTCTTCAATTTATGTAAATTGATTGTTCTAACTTCTAAGGGAGTATGCCTTTTAACCCATACATATATATTTATATCTATAAATTCCGATCGTAATTTGATTCTAACTTTTTCCTTCAAAATTTACAAATTTATAATATTCCAGTAAAGTTAATCAAAATTTATAACTGATTGATAGAATAATAGGAATAATATCATTAAGGTTTGACGTAATATTATAAATATCTTTAAAATTTTAAAAATATTATAAATACTTCTTAATTTTAATGAAAGTTAATAGTATTTTTTTATAAATATAAAAAAAGATTGATAAAAATAATAAAAAATCAAGATATAATAAAAATAAAAACATAAAATATTTAGGAATGTTTAAAGTAGGAGTGTTAATTTGTACGTGTTGACTAGTTTGAGTTGGTTCAAATTAGTCAAGTTTAAATTGATCAAATTTTAACACAAATCGATTTTAATTTGTGTTATAAATTACAACATTAATCCAAACCAAACAAATTCGAATTCTTCTAAACTAATCCAAATTAGACCAAACTTTTATTAATATGTATTAATTAATCTTTTTAACCTTATTTAACCTCACGTTAATTTGAAATATTATAATTTTTAATATAATTAAAATAATGAAACCTTTAAATCAAATTTAATGCAATCTAACAACATTAAACATATAAATAAAAAATTTGTTACAAATTTTTACAAAATTACAATAAAAAGTTTCAAAATCAAAGTATATTATAAAACAATTTAAGGAACTGCTACCTAAAATTAAAATAAATGAATATTTTGGATGTGAACTTTATGTAAATATGATTAATGATAATATAATATATTTACAAAAGTAACTAAGAATAGTAAACTTATAAGTCAATTCACGTACTCATGAACAAATTAATAAACTTTTCATAAGTATTTTATATCAAATAATTTATGAATTAAAAAGAAAATGTATTATATCTTATTTTTAAACGAAATTTAGAAATTTAGATATGTATAATGCTTATTAATAAGTGAATAATTAATATATAAAGATGGAACAAATTACAATAAAAATAGTAATAGAAATACAACAAATTTTTCATGACGTGAATTAGCAGACTTAATATATAGAAAAAAATAATACTAATAATATATAACAATAATTATAATTATTTTTTATTTTCGTGTTATTTAGGATTACCTAAATTAAACCTAAATTTAATTCGATTCGTATTCAGTTCGGACAATCGAGCTATAGTACAAATTGTCACCCCTAGTTTAAAGAAATTCAAAAATGAAAAGTAATTCTTAAAGAAGGAGAAAGATTCAAAGAATCATTTTTCTTAAGGATAAGAGAAATATTTTCAAGAAAACATATAATTTATTATGGAATAAGTAATAATGAAATGAATATTACAATAACGAATGCAAAAGGAAGGTATAAGATAAGGATACCATTATGGAAAAATTATCCAAAATTTTCTAGAAAGATAAAAAAAAGATTAGATATATTCATTTAAGAGGAGTTCAAATATTACTAAAAGCACCTTTTAGGGAAGGAATTTACACTCATAAAATTAGCATTATTTGACAAAAAAATAATAAATCAAAAAGATGTCTTATTAGGATTGATTTATGAAAATTTAAGATATCAAAAATTAAAATTTACAGCATATCCTAGATTTACTATAAACATTAATGATAAAAACGTAAATCAAGTACTAAGCTTAGCATATGAACTTGAAATAGAAATTTTAATGAAAGATGAAAATCATTCATATTTAGTACATTATATAGTAGAATATTCATTAATATATAGTCATAATAGTTTAATATATGGACAAAATAAATTCATAGAAATTGATAAGACATTTCAAGAAATAGGACAGATAATAAAACCAAAAATACTAATAGATTTTAGAATACCTAAAAAGTGTAATCTAGACATCAAAGAAAAGCTTCTTATATAAACAAGAAAGAGTATTGTATCACAAATCGAATTTACAAATTATCAAGCAAATTAGTAAATAAGAAAAACAAATAAAAGAATCAAAACAAGAAATTAAAGAACTCAAGAGAATAAGAAGACATTGATAAACTATTGAGTAAAAATCTCAAAAGACAAATTACAAGAAATAGAATTAGAAAATAAGAGTACCATAACAAGCATATCAAATAATCAAAAAGCTATAATAAAAAACTTAATTATTTTAGCGGAAAAATAGAATATTTATAAAACATAAATGAAACCCAATAAGAATCTTTAAATAAATAACAGAAAATAGTTGTGATAAAATATTACAACTAGACATTCTAAAAATAGATTTATTAGAAGAATTGAAAGAAGAACAACCAAGAAGATATGATGGAATGATCCCTCGTAATGAATAAAGGAAAAAAAATGAAGAAAAATCTATAGTTCTAACTTAATAGAATATAAAAAATAATTAGAAGAACAATTCATAAATCTTGAAAATAAGGATATAGAAACATTAGTAATTCGTAAACATTAATAGATGAGGAATTAAAAAAAATTATGATGATAAAATATGCTCTAATTGAGAAGAAAATGATATGACAGTAATCAGTAAAACAAATTTTGAACAAAAAAAAATCTAAAATTACTAGGAAAGAAACATAGTAATGTATCCAATCATATAGAAACTTTTGATCCTCACAGAAATAAAAGGAATATGCAAAGACCAAATGGACATAATCCTCTAGATAGGAGAAATCAACAATAGAAAATGGAAGAAGAATTATACAAGGGTATTAATGGATCTATACCACTAGAATTCAAACTTCTTGAAAATAATAATAAAACTAGCTTTCTAAACCTAGATTATATTAGAGATATAAAAAAGAAATTATATGAGTGGAATAGTGTAATAGTCTTACTAATCTAGACATTTAGTACAAACCCATCAATTTTATAGATTATTATTAAACCATAAAATGATTGAAAAATGTTAAAGTATGGTTTAGTAATCTTCTAGATGAAATACATCTTAGGATGCAAATGATGCACAAATTTTAATTGCTCGTAAATACATGAATCGGTAATAGACTTATGATAAGTTACATTGAGGTCGGTCTTTAAAGAAATTGGCCGATTATTTTAAAAAGTTAAATTATTTTATATATTAGTTAAGAAAAGAAATCCTATATATTTTATTATTTGTCGGTTGGTAAAAAAAAGACTATAAGTTCTAAATTACTTTATAACTAAATATTGTAAGTAAACTAAATTATAGCTTAACTAAGAATGATGAATGAATATGAAAATTAGTTTGCATGTCCCTTCATGAATAAAATGAATTAAATAATTTAAATATATCCTTAATTAATTAATAACTTACTTGGTCGAAATTGAAACTAATTAATTGGTAAAACTAAGGTAAATATATTATTTAATTATAAGTTAAGATTTGATCCATCAATAATTTATAATTGAAGATATTTTTAACCATTTAATTTAATTTAAATTAATTAATAACTTTCTTGGTTGGGATTGAAATTGATCAATGAAATTAAATTAACCTTGTAAGGTTTATGAGTGTCAGCGATATTCGTGAATAAAATATTTAAATGTAATTTAGTCTCTAGGTTCGTCATTCAATATCACTTTTCAAGGAGAAGAAACTACCAAGCATCAAATGAACATATCTCAGGTACATTTATGTTTTTATGCATATTAGATTTCATATTAGATACATAGAAACAATTTAGGATATAAGTTACTTAACTGATCGAGTAATGTTTGGATCGATCGAGCATTGATCTATTATAATATAATCCTATTGAAATTAATTTTAATATGTGATAGATCAATCGAATTTTTGGGTTTGATTGTTGATCGTTGCTTGAATTGATTAAAATCCTTTTCAATCGATTGACCTTATTAGGTCGATCGGTCGAGATCGACATAGATATATCGAACAACAAGGTTTCAAGTTTGAACTAATTGTTTTACTCAAGCTAAACTTTTTAATCACTATATTGTACTTATTTTTTAATGCTCTTTCAAGTGAATTTATGGATAGATTGGTAATTAACTTTTGACTTAGGGCTTCAATAATTCTATTTGAACAAGCCTAACACATTCTAATTTCTTAGCCACAATTGCATAAATCTTGATCAAAGATTTGGTCTAGGTCTTGTTCTTCCATCGTCTTATTGGATTTTCTTTTATTAGAGGATTCTAACTTTGGTAATCTCTCAAGAAATTCTTTTAAGAACTATGGATTTTGGCCTTCTTTTTTCAACTTTTGATAAATCAATAAGTATCTTAAAGAGTTAATGCTAATTTCAACCAATCCATCTTTATATTCATTTATCTATTCAAGTTTTGTATTTTGAGAAGCCAAAGATTGTTGATCTTGATTTAAAGACCAAGACTCTAGAAGGGTAAGTTTGTCCTATGGTACCATTTTTGGTATTGCTAATCTAGAATTAACTAGATTAGTTTGAAACAATGTTATTTCTCCTCTTTTGTCTTTTATAAAATATTTTAGGTCAATATCTAGCCAAATGGTATTCATTAACTTAAAATATACTCTTTAAATAAGAGTAATATTGTTGGTTCCTTCTTCCATATCAAAAACATGAGTTTTGATGTCAACCTTTAAGGTTTTTAAGACATTATGAATAAAAAAAATTGGAAAACAACTAAAATAAATTGGTCCAACATTTAAGGATGTTTCTACACATCCTAATAAGGAATCTGAAAACCTTTTATGTTTCTTGTCTCTTACACGTAAGATAATTGAATTATTTAATCCCTATCTTGTAAGAGGTTCTTTTCTATACATGTAAATAGTTAATTTTTTCTTTATATGAACCTATAAGATTTTGTGAAAGTAAACTGATGTTGAGTGATTCGCCTGTAAGAGGAAGAGTCTACTCTACAAGTTTTGTTATACAATCAAACTTAAGAGAAAAACTACCTTTATAATATACTTTAGATGCTCCATATTTTGGAACATTCCAATTTTGTAAATGTTTTTCAATATTTTAAATTTTTACAATTGTTTTTTTTTTTGTATGGCTTTTGAACTTGAACTACTTGAAGATGAAGGTCTAGTAAGTCTAGATAAAGATATTACTTATCTTGCCATGGTGCAAGATAAAAGAATGCTTACTGATATGATGGAGGTTTGTCAAAGTACCAAGTTATATTACCTGATTCGTTGGGTCTTACTTATGATTGCTCGATGAAGACTTAAAGCATCTTGAAGTCTTTCTTAATATTTGGAAAACTAAGAGCAAAATCTTCTATATTTCAATTATTTAACCTTTTCTTAGTTGGCTATACTACAAATTGTAAGATAAGAAAATTGAAAGAAAAAAAGGATAATTTTATTGAAATTGAAGGATATATTACAAAAGACTTATTTACATTCAAGAGAAACCACTTAAAAAAAATCAATAATGATAAAATTAGCAGTATTTAACTTATATAGGCAAAGTAAGCTCAGTACATGACAAACTAAATAATTTACTACTACTTTTCTAAAGATGATTTAATAAAGTAATGATGATGCTAGCATGTGATGTGTGACCTACTTTCTTGGAGATTTGACTTAAATAAGATTTCTTTGGAGAAGGCAGTGTTGAATAGTCCAAGATGGGAAATTTTAAGTAAAGTTGATGTTATTTTCAACTTTTAAGTTGGACTAGTTGGATTTTGTAATTTTGAGGTTGCTTTAAGAGAGATCTAGATCTAATTTGTAATTATAGTCAATGGAGCTTCTTAAAACAAAGGCAACAAGTTTTTCTAGCTTTTTGGAAATCTATTCTTCACATTTACCTTTGTTTTTTTATTGTTCAATTAATGAATCCAATTTAGCTTTACCTTTTTTTTTCTTTAACAAGTATTTTTTTAATGATTGAAATAATTTAATAATTTTAAAGTCCTCAAATACATCTAGTGGTGCCTTTTTCCACCACCTAGAAAATGAACCCCCGATGAGACAGGGAAATGTTTAAGTAAATGTAAGCATAAAATCCCATTTGAATATCCATGGGAACTTATGTAGTGATACAAAGAACAATAATTCATCTTCTCCATCTACAATATTATCTTTGTTAAATTCTTCAATTTGATCATATGCCTTTAAGACAATTTCTGGGAAAATATTCCAACTAGCTCTAAAGAATGAAAACTAGTTTTGAAACCAGTTTGAAAAATCATGAAAAGTATAATAATCATCTCTTTTAAATTGAGCGTACCAAGTATGGGGTTTTTAGGGTGTAAGAGTAAAATATTGGGCAAGCAAAATGACACATTGAATCTGAAATGGTTTTGCACAACCCAATAAATACTTCAGAGATCCTTCAACTTATCAGTTGATTAAAGGTATGACATTCATTTTCATAATATTTAGAAAATTGAACCAAATTCTCTCCAAAAAGGTTATATCGCTTCACTTCATGCTTTATCATTTTCTTGCTTGGGCAATAAGATTATTAATTCGACACTTTAAATATTTGCTTAGATTTTCAAGTTATATTTTCATGCTTAACCAAATTTCATTTCTTTTCATGACAACTCTTAATCTCACTTTTCAACTTCTTAATTTTTAGTCGTCAACTTTTGGTAAATCCATGTCTTCTCGTATCTTATTTTATTTGTTTTATTTTATTCTTTTGTAGTAAATATGCATAAGGAAGTAACGACTAGGGAAATGGGAAAAGTAACCTTCACCCACTTTATGTTCTTCTTGGGAAATTCCCCAATACCCAACTTATTCAAATCAAGAAAAAAGTGTGAACTCAAGCTCAACCGTAAAGAAGAGCATGCCTTTTGAGGATGAATATATGCCTAAGATTCCTATGATATCTAAATCTCGACCATAAATTACCCAAACCATTAGAATGAGTATCCCTCACTCTTAAATATCAGTTGTAAGAGAATGGAAAAAGAAATCTTGACAAAGAGGAATTGAGGAGCCAACTGGTCGAACCAAGGGTTAGAATGCCAAAGTGGTCACCAATGGTTTGACTCCAAAGGATGAGGAGGCTTAAAATAATATTACATACCTCAATTTTTCAATATAAAGATCCCTAATCTGGATACATCGGATAGCAAAACCTCACTTAAAAGATGGACAACCATTCATGAAAAGACACTTTAGCTCAAGCTCACGTTTCCCTTGTATACTTTTATTAGGAAATATTTGACGAGGATGCAACTTATGTTAGGCTACTTAAATCAAAATGGGTGGAGGTACATTATTTACCTCACATTATTATGTAGAGAGCTTGTGGTGGAGTTGGAAATGCCTGAGTTCAACGAAGTGTATATGTTGAAACAAAACCCGTGATATGAGAAGGGTTTATATGTCAGCCACACAAGATCGAGGTTTCAACATTGTGCTTTCAAACAGTGAGAAGAACTGGAAGTAACATTTCTTCTTTGTTTCTAGTATGTGGGAGACAGATGATAGTAATGAAAGGCTCATAAGGAGTTCTTGAGATGATTTGAAGCTCGTAATTAGGAACATGACCTCTTACATAACCATATCAAGCTTTAAGGTTAAGGAAGAGCTTTCTAGTATACATAATTATCTGCCCAGGCCTAGACCTTGGAAAGAACTTATAGCCACATTGCACTTTATTTCATGTGGGTTGATCGCCACATATGAAGTGTGTGCAATGAATACACAAATATATGTATCGCAACAAGTAATATAATAATAAGAAAAGATCGTTACCACAAAGATTATTTTATTAGAAATTAATTTTTAAAACTAAAAAAATAAAAATCAATTTTTATATATTTTTTATTATAAGGAAGAAAAATTAAAATAACTAAAAGTAAATAGTAATAATTAATTAAATCAGAATTGGTAACTAAAAAGATATATGAGAAAATATCTAGGAATATTTAATTCCCTAATTTTCAAAACTTGTGAATCACTAAAATCCCTCCAATATAATAACAATTAATTAAATAATTAATTGACACTACTACAAAATGTGGCATTTAAGTCGATATGTAAAGTCATTTTTTTGAGAAAATCAACTTATAATCAATTTAAAGTCAGTTCGGTGAAAAATCAACACTATATGTAGTGTCAGTTCTACGTGTCAACAGACACTACGTAAAATTACTCGTTAATTTTTTATTTTAACAGTTTTTAAAATTGAAATTACACAATACAATATTTTTTTTGGTCAATTATTATTTTATTTGAACTATTTAAAATTGAATTTGGCTATATAGTATAATTTCTTCTTCTTTTTTTTAGTCAATTGGTTTTTAAAATTATATAATTTATATAATTTTGTGTATTTGTTTGGATACTTTTATGTATATGTTTTTCATACGTAGTTATCGAATTTGGATATGATGAAAAACACAATACATAAAATTTCTCAAAAAAATATAAAAGGTCAATAGTTAAAATCTTAAAACATAATTGACCAAAAAAATAAAATAAAAATTGTATTGTTTAATTCAATTTTAAAAACTATTAAAATAAAAAAATTAACAAGTAATTTTACGTAGCGTCAGTTGACACGTAGAACTGACGCTATGTCCTCGTGTAGTATCGATTTAACACGTCAACTGATGTTATCCACGTGTATTTTTTCATTTCTCTTATTTCTTCTCCATCAGAAACATCATTTTTAATTTGTAACACCTAAAAAAACTAAAAACCGAGCTTCACCTCTTCCACTATTTCGCATTTTTTGGCCACCTATGACCACAATTTCCAACTCCGTTTAGTGGGCTTTCTTCCTCTTCAAATTATCTTCCAAATCCTCTATTTGTTTTTAGAGAAATAATCAAATTTTTATACCCATTTTCTCACTTACAAAACACCTTTTTTTCTTCATTTCCTTCATTTTGTCACTTTATTTACTCTTGTAAGTATTTATATTAATCTTACACACATATTATTCACTTTGCGTTATTTTTTGTATAAATATTTTCTTTATGTATGTTTTGTATTATGCATGTTATTATTTGTTTGGTTGATTTTCTATGAAAAAATATCTAGATGTTGTAGGTTTGAGGGACTAGAATATTTACCGTATGTGGATAAAATTATTTATATATAAATAATTATATTTTATTTAATAAAAGTAATACAATTTTAAAATGATTAAAATGATAAATTTTTGTATTATGTATGTTTTGGTATATATTCTAATAATTAGGGAATTCATATATAATAATACCTGAAATATAGTGATTGGTTACATATTTAATATGCTTAATGTCATTAATAGAAAATGGACAAATCTTGGATGTCAAAGTGTAGAATTGAGCATGACTACATTTTTGGAGTTGAAAGTTTCATGGAATTTGCTTGTAGAAATAGTAATAATGAATAATAAAGATATGACATGTATAAGCGAATATTAATAATTTTACTATTGAATAATAAAGATGTTCGAATATGAAAAATCATGCACACTTGTTTTTTGTAGGTTTCACAACAAAATGATGGAGTCATGTGTGATTATTATGTCATGAAGTTTATGAGCGAAATCCTCACAAATATCAAAATTCCAATTGAAGATGTGGTAATATCTTTTACCAATATACATTTTTAACATATATGAGTTATTTTTTGTGAATTCATGAAATTAAATTCTTATTTTGAATTTAAATACATGTAGTTCTTTTGTTGGAACAAGACAGGCTATGACCTACATATTTATGATGATTTACGAGATGAATAAGCAGAACACATGGTTCAAATTATATCATCACAAGAAGAATCAGGAGAAGATTATGATGATCTTGAATAGCATATGACAACATAATGGTAATTTTTGTAATGCTTTAATTTTTCTATTCTTGTGTCTAAAGTTTTTTGTTTGATGGATGTTTATGTGCTCCTGTATTTAGGGGAATGTATTGTTTTATGGACCTGTTTTTTTGCCCAAACTTCATCTCATCTCTCTTGCCTAATTCTCTTATGACAACATCATGGTAGTCACTGGTCAACCAAGTACAGGAAAACCACCAAGAATCATCATTCCAGTGTAATATCATGAATTCATAAAAAATAACTTATATATGTTAAAAGATTATTAGAAGAGATTAACACATCGACACTCGAGTGATATAATAATAACCTTATCCATTCGAAATCATATTATCACTGTATTAATCTTTTGTCTATAAATATGAAGCTATCTAGAATCAAACTGATATTTTTAATGCTATAATGAGCTCTAAATATGAAGTCAAGTATAACTCTGATTTGTTATTTGGGTTGGTTGAGTTTTGGTGCCCATAAACTTATGGAACAACTGTTCCAACCAATCCAAGTAACAAATTAGAGTTATACTTGACTTCATATTTAGAGCTCATTATAGCATTAAAAATACCAGCTTGATTCCATATAGCTTCATATTTATAGACAAAATATTAATACAATTCTAATATGATTTCGAAGGGATAAGGTTATTATTATATCACTTGGGTGTCAATATGGTAATCTCTTTTACTAATCTTTTAACATATATAAGTTATTTTTTGTGAATTCATGATATTACATTCTTATTTTGAATATAATTACATATATTTCTTTGGTTGGAACAAATGGGGTTATGATATGTATATTTTTGATGATTTACAAGAAGAATAGACAGAACACTTTGTTCAAATTATGACATCAGGAGAAGAATATGATGATCTTGAATAACATAGAACAACACCATGGTAATATTTATAATGCTTTAATTTCTCCATTCATATGTCTCTAAAGTTTAGACTGTTTGCTTGATGGATGTTTACGTGCTCATGTATGTAGGGGAATGAATTGTTATATGAACTAGCTATTTTTTGACCAGTTTTCTTGTCACTATGTTGGTGATTCTAAATCAACCAAGCTTGCTTTCCTTGAAATAAAGTGGGAATATCACAAAATCTATGATACTTTGACGACATCATTTTATTTGTAATTTAAGTTAAATATATATATGTATTGTATATAAATTATTTTTTTTGTAATAAATTTAATTATCAAGTAATTAATTATATTTAGTTTTTCAATTATTTGTATTATTATTTAAACTTTGTTAAACTGATTTTAGTTTTTTCTGCCATATGTGATCGAATACAGGTTATTAGTAGAGTAAAAAATGAGCAAAATATATAAATATATATATTTTAAATTAGATTCACGTGTTGAGCCAACTTTAAACGTAAAGTCGGTTCAATGTGTGAACCAACTTTAATGTCCGATTTTGTAATAGTGTGAATCTAACCTAGCATGTATTTCTCTCTCAAGTAAACTACACACCATATAGTAATTAATTTAATCACACCATCATGCCAATTAAATTTCATACTACTCATTAAGTTCATCAATTATGAATCATATACATAAGAATTTATACATCTCTGCCTAGAAACTATGCATGTTATTTAATCAAGATAAATAATTAAATAATTCTCTCAAATCTATTTAATTGCTTCTATAGATAAATTGTTGGCCAAACAATTAATAACATACAAATAAGATTAAATAATATAATTAAATTAAATTTATAAATGAGGAAAAATATTAAATCATCACATGGTGAAAATTGGGTTCATAAGATCCTTAGATTAATAAATTAGTTGCACATAATTGTATTCATAAAACTCATATTTTTCATAAAGGAAGACATAAAAATTGATAAAGAAAATAGTAGAAGAAATAAAATCAATATTTTGAATTTTAGAATTAATCTTCTCTTAAATCTCCACCAAAATTGTGTCTCCTCTTAAATATTTCTGTATTTTTCTCTCTTTTTAGCTTCAAAAATTGACCAAAATTATGCTAATAATGGTCACTTCAGGTTTATGGGGTGATTAGGGGCTTAAATATTGCTCAGGTGTGATCTATACCATCAGATCAACTTCAGATTAAGGGCTACAATCAAAACAAGTAAAATTGACAATACCAGTCAATCACAACGCGACACGTGGCACAAGAAATTCACTGGGCCAATCAGGATGCGACGTATGGTAGTGGAGACTAGTTAGAGTCAACGCCACATGGTGCAACGTGATTTGTAGAAATGGATAACATGGTGCACGGGTGGAATGCACGGAGTAATGGTATAACAACACATGGCAACGAGGTTTGACCGAGCCCAAACTCGGATTGAACGTTGTGCTGAAACGTGACACACATTTCATCCTCCTCACATGCAGCGTTGTGTGATTCGATGTCCCTACTTGTATGGTGTCTACGTGGCTTTTCCAGTCAGTTTCTCTACTTGTGTGGTATGCCACGTGGTAGCTCTTGATTGATTCTGAGTTAAAATTCATAAAAAAATCCAAAAAAATCCAAAAAAATAAATTTTCACCCTTTTTCTCTAAAATCTTTATATTTTAATATTTTTAGCCCCAAAAATACTATTTATTTAATAAAAAAGTAAATATTAAGTAAAAAAATGCACTAATGACTCTACTTTCATAGAATCATCGTAGGTTTATGAGACTGGGCTCTATTCCCATCCAAATAGAATAATTCATAAGCCTCGAACACTAGCTCGATGTAAGACTCTACATGGTGAATTTTCGAGGTGGATTTGAAACAATGCTAGATAAAATGGTATTTATCAACTCATCTCTTTTGTAGCTTATGCTTTAAGTAAATGTTTCCTTTCTTGATGTTCTAACTCTTTTCTTTTTGGATTTTTTAGTAATAGAGTTTGATCCCAAAGTCTTCTTAGCCCGATTTCCAATCAAAAGTGTATAGATACACAAAAAGGCATGGTCTCTTCAAAATATGTAGGCTCTACAAAGGGAAAAAAAGGAGCAAGAGCTCAAGGAAAGACAAACTTGATGCTCCATCCTAAGCCAAAAGGAAAAAGACAATAAGCATTATTATTGAAGGGCCTATTCTTCCTCCCTCAGGTTTGAAGGTTATGGATGAGCACCAATACAATAAACACTTATTCTAGTCTACTCGAGTCAATAGACACCCTTTTTCAAGTGCTAGATATTTAGGAAAAAGAGTCATTGAAGAGTTAGCCTAAGGTGAGATTCAGGGTATGGCTCTATACAAGGGTATGACTCCACATCACGTAGACCATTTTGTTCACTACCTCTCACACATGGCTATTGAGAAAGAACTCATCATTATGAGTGAGGACATTGATCCTACTCTTGTAACGAGTAGGCTTCTTTTTAAGGTAAGTTCTTCCTTGTACTTTTATGTTGCTCGAGTCTCTTATACATATATCTCATTCTCACTTTACCTTTTTTTAAGGCTTAGTTGATGCATGAGCTTAGTAGTGTAAGAGGTGTTGAAAAAAATCATGGTTGGGCTCGAGAAGGAGCAATAAAGCCATGCTTCTACTTAAGTCAAAATAGTCATGCTACTTGCCACGACCAATAACTAGGAGATGAGGCCATTGACAAAGAGGAGAATTTCACTTTTGTTTCCAATAAACTCAATGAATATGTAAGGCAGCTCGAGGTAGCTAAAGAAGAAGAGAAAAAAGTCATAGCAGAGCATAAAGTTTACAAGCAAGTGTTGGAGGGTACTAGGTACAAGCTAGAGGAGACCATACATGAGTTTAAAAAAACAAAGCATGATCTGGGTGCTATTATTGAGTTGGTTGTGCTTCAACTCGAGCATTACAATTCAACACCATAGTCTAATTTTTCAAAAAATGATCCAGTGTTGTGATGATGCAAGAACCTCAAGCATGAGTGTTGTAGTCACAATTTTTCCTCCAGGTGATCTCTTTTAAGCCTTTCTTACTGCTACTACAACAACATCACAATTCCTCTCTTATAAGAAATCGTATGATTTAAAATTGAAAGGACTGATTTGTGTTCCATAACTTGAAAAGAATGCAACCTCAGTCAAGCAATTATGCATAGATAATTATATGCCTATATAATTCTTTCCTAACATATTTACCGTGAAGGATTTGAGAACTAGGAGAGGCGAGGATGCAGATAGAGCAAGAGAGATCCACTTACCTATTTTGTTCATGGATGACATGACTAAAGGCGAAGCGAGGACGACTGGTTGGTGTTGGAGGCGATGCGAGGATGGTTAAGTGTGCTTGAGGGGACGACAAGGATATAGATAGGATATTAGGGTTCGAAGAATGAAATTGGTTCGCGAGCGAGAGAAACAGCTTTGTTACATATATAATGCCCCGGTTAAATTAAGTTTTTAATATATTATTAAAATTGGTCCGATCTGGTTCGACAGATTTAAAAATTAGTATAATCGGACCAAACCATTTGAAAAAAACGATTTTAGTTAATACAAATCGAATCTAACTCTTTGATTTATAAAATTATTCGAATCGGTCTAATCTATTCCGATTTTTCAATTTAATTAAATTCGATCTGATTTTTAGACACTCCTACTTGATACAGCTTACCATCACTAAGAGTGTCGACCACTACCAACTATCAAACATTCTACGAACAAAAATGTAAAAAAGATAAGGATAAAAAATAAATTTAAAACTAAACTATTTAGCTTTTACCAAAATATATCAAAATTTTAAAAATCAAATTACTCAAACTCTCGTTATTGTAGGTAATAAAAGAAAAACAAAAAAAAAGGGATGAAATAATATATTTGCATCAAATTGTTATAAAATAATAATTGATATTTTAGTTTATTATAGGTCGAAAATTTATCGTAATAAATGAATCGATAGAAGTGCTGATATCGGAGTCTACAAGTCTGTGTCCTAATCTTACCCACAGTTTATAAGCTGCAATAAAATCAACGGGTAATCCCAAGACAGAATACAATAGTTAGTCAGCAGTTTCTCAAATGCAAGTGGGCAACCTTAAAATTGGATAACATCTCGATATGATAACCGACACGTGTCCACTTCCTTTGATCCGCGAAAACCTCGCAAAAATCCATTACTCTTGTCCTCTATTTTCATATTTTCCTTTAAAGGTCTCTCTTTTATTTTGTCGCTGGGAATGGACTTTGCTTTATATATTTACCCTTCTCTCTCTCTCTCTCTCTCTCTCTCTCTCTCTCTCTCTTAGTTTGGCACTTTTTTTTTCTTTCCCATTTTCCCTCTCTAGGTTATTGCTGTTTCTATTCCTTCTATTTTCTCCGCCGTCAGTTTTTATAGAGATGGATTTACTTCTAAAACAAAGATGATGATGATTATGATTGTGAGCCTCTATGGATCATTCATCTCTTCTGGTAAGAACTATTGCTGCTTCTACTGATTCATCAGATTTTTCCACCAAGAAATGTTCGACCCTTTTATGGTGATCCACGTTCGTTCCCTAATTTGGTTGCGCAAAAGAAAAAAGAAATCCATAACTCACTTTAATCCAACTAGCTCCAAAAATTTGATAGTCTAGTATAAACTTAACTATAAATTCTCAATATCGTTCTATACTTTCCTAACTACATATTATAAGCTTTACCCATAAAAAAGTTTAGTTTGGGAGTGATAAGTGATTGGTTTTACAAAAACAATTATTAGATTCCCTTTCTGGGCAAAGAGGGTTTTGCTTGTTAAGTGTATCTTCAAAGGTAGCAAAGATGAGCTTAGGTGCTACAGAGGATGATTCATCTTCAAATATTCATATTCCTGCAGATATAGATTGGCATATGCTTGACAAGTCCAAATTTTTCTTTCTGGGTGCTGCTTTGTTTTCTGGTGTATCCACTGTTCTGTATCCTACTGTGGTGTTGAAGACACGTCAACAGGTCTCCCCAACTCCAATCTCTTGCTTGAAGATGTCCTTTGCAATTATGCACCATGAAGGTTTTCGTGGGTTTTACAGAGGTTTTGGTACCTCTTTGATGGGAACAATCCCAGCTCGAGCTCTTTACATGACAGCTCTTGAAGTCACCAAGAGTAATGTTGGAACTGTAACTCTTAAATTAGGTTGTTCAGATACTACAGCTATGGCTATAGCTAATGCTGTAGCAGGGCTAAGTTCAGCCATGGCTGCACAATTAGTTTGGACACCTATTGATGTCGTGAGTCAAAGACTTATGGTTCAAAGTTGCAACAATAGTTCCAGAAACATGATTCCCAATATGAGTTGCTACAAATATAACAACGGTATTGATGCCTTCAGGAAAATTTTGTATGCAGATGGTGTAAGAGGATTTTATAGAGGATTTGGGATATCTATATTGACATATGCTCCATCTAATGCTGTTTGGTGGACGTCATACTCTGTGGCACATAGGCTTATTTGGGGTGGCTTTGGTTGTCACTTGGGTAAAAAAGATGAGAATGGGTTTGGTAGTTTTAGGCCTGACTCTAGAGCAATGGTGGGGGTTCAAGGATTAAGTGCAGCCATGGCTAGTGGAGTTTCTGCTTTGATTACTATGCCAATGGATACAATTAAAACCAGACTGCAAGTTCTAGATGGATTAGAAAATGGACAAAGAAGGCCATTGACAATTATGCAAACTGTGAGGAATTTGGTGAATGAAGGTGGTTTTAGTGCATGTTATAGGGGATTGGGGCCAAGATGGGCTTCAATGGCAATGTCTTCAACTACCATGATTACTACTTATGAATTTCTCAAAAGGCTGTCTGCCAAAACCCAAGATCGCTCCAATTCATGACTACCTCAACATGGGTATTCAATAATAAGACTGAGAAATAGATGATAAGAAATATTTTTAAAGTTTTTTATAGTTTCTTCATCTACTTTTGTTGGCTATTATAGTGGGCTGCCTAGTTACTTACTTGTTTTAGGGTTTTAGTTTATGTAGTTTTAAGTTTGTTCTGTTTGGTGATTCTGTTTTCTAATGGGGTGAGCATAAAGAACGTTGTTTAGTGTAAATATTTATAGTGTAGTGCTTTCATTCTACTCTTGTTTCTCTCTCTCTTTTCTATTGATGTGCCACACGTTTTGGAGACTAATGTTTAACAATGTATTTAACTCATCATCTTACCCTTAAAATAATTTAAATAGATGATATTACATTTTGAAATTTGAGGTTAATTAATAATTTTTAAAATATTGTAAAAATCAAGTAATATAGAAGCGGATATTCATTCTTGGATGAGAGTAATTAATGTAAGATTTGATTGATTAAATGTATAAGATGGTTTTTAAATTTTGATCTTTGTAATATGCATGGATTTTGATAATTTTAAGAAGATATTATCTGTAACTACGTTAAAGTAGATTAATATACAATAGTAAATAACGTGGGTTTTCAATTAATATTAGTCATGTAAAATTCCATCTCCCTCCCCTTTATTAAGTTACTTAGAGATATGTTAATATTATTTAATCTTGCACACATTTTTATACTTATATTATTTATATCCTATTATATGTTATAATTATTTTAAAAATTTAAGAAATAATTTAATTTTTAAAATAATATTGACAATGTTAAAATTTAAATGGTGTGCGATCTAAATTTATGTATCTAATGTTGGTTGTCTTAAAAAAATTTATTGAGAAAGTTTAGCTATGTTTATTAGAAGGGGAGATTGGGTTGATCCTTTTATGAATTTATATATTTATCATCAATTTGGACATGTTTGCATATTATAATACTATTTGAAGAGAATTATAAGTGTTACATAGAAATCTAAGAGAAAATGAGATTCCGGATTATATGTGTCCATATATATATAGATACCATTACCTCTATATGTTAGCATCATATTGGAACGACTACATGAGACTTATATTGATACAAAAGTAGGTTCATTTCCTTAGAATGAGGTCATGTCGATGTACCTCTGTAATGCATGTTTTATTGTCCATTAACCAGGTCAAATACCCCATTGTTAGATACCTTAGGTCTTACACACTTAAGGTAGGTCGTGTACCTCGTGTAGCTCAATTTCCTGACGTACCTCATGTATCTCATGTAGCTCGCACAAGTCGTGTAGCTTGCATACACCATGGTCATAAGGTACCCCAGTCTATCACACCTAAGCACGAAGTCCCTTATTCTTTTATCTTGAAGCAAGATGAAAGAATCATTTTTATCTTGAAGCAAGATGAAAGAATCATTTTTATCACTACATATAATTTTAATAGGTAGTAACAAACTTTTTTAAGGTGTGCAATCTTTTCAACCTTTGAGACTACGAAAATTTCAAATTCTTTTAAGGTATAAGCCTTTCAAATTCTTCAATTAGAAACCTTTCAGCTTCTCCTAAGGAATCCAGATCCCTCACTTACGAAATTAGGAGCCCTAATCTCAAATTCATTTCCATTAACAAGTTAAAAATCCCTTTAGGGAAATACATTTTGGGCAAAGTTTTTTAGGTCGTACTTGAAGCATTTTAGCCCAGGTTAGAGAAAATTTAGTTCGTGCTCTTGGAAACTCAGGCCGTGAAAGGAGAAAATCAATTCACTATCTTCAGATGCTTTTGCTTTATCGTGCTTTTAATTTTCTTGTATTTATCAATGGCTAAGCAACCCAATTCCTAATCTACTAGGGTCTCACCTAGGTCCAATCCCACCATAGGAGCCGATGACCCCTACCCTTATTTATCTGTAGGTTCAATGAACAATGTAGATAAATATGGGTAAGGGAACCCACAACACAAGATAGGGTAATGGTCTTTCCAACTTTCACCCCTAGTCCAAATGATAGGATTTGTGTGCAAGGAACAACACGATTTTGAACAAAGCACTTCATGACATCATACGTGAGGATAAGTCACGTGATACTACCTCAAGCAATATTGAAGCTACAACTAGTATAACTCAAGTTTCTGCACCTACCAGCACCCTAGTTGGAGATCCATGGAGTGCTTCAACTTCATTACCTATACCTTCCACACATATGATAGTTCCTCCAAAAGTTTAGAGGAAAAAGAAACCACGTCGTTGGCCAATCAGGGAACCTTTGGACAAAAACCCAGGGATGAAAAAATAAAAATTATCGAGTAGGTTGGTCGTGAAGGACACATATCAGTTGCAGAAGATGTATTCATTTCCACCACATCTAGGTCTAGTGTCAGTCCCTTAACACTTCCTTGAGATAGATGACCCACCCAAGGGATGGTATGTTTTACACGACGATGCACTACGAGTTGGTTTGAGGTTTCCCATTCCTTGGGTGGTTGTTCACCTTTTGAACACCTATGACTTGAGATTGGCACAAATAAAATCAAATGGATGCAGAACTCTTCTAAGTTTGGCCATAGTTAGTGGGGAGCTTGGCTATGAGCTGAAAGAATGTGAGTTAGTGACATAAATTGCATCAAAAATAATGAGGTTGACGAAGGTAGGGCATACATATTAGCTATCACTCTCTGAGGTCTCATTCTAAACCTGCTCGACAGTTAACCTAAATTGAAGGATAAATACATCTATGTTGGGGTTGATATATAAGACAAAGAGCCCGTTGTTCCAATATGTTCCACCTAGAACCATAATTCTGACAACACACAACCATAAGGTCAAGATATGCTACTTATCATAGTTATGAAAGGAAAACAAAAGTATGTCGTCTTGAGCTGTAGAATTCCTTACACGTGACTCACAAGGATATCCTTATTGAACCCTATTTTAGGGCTTTTGTGGTGTGAGGAACTATTGTACTACACCCTCAGTTGGGTACCTTGGGTGTTCTAAAAGGTACCTCATCTAAGGCAGTCTCATTGAAAGAAAAAGAATCTGAGGTACCATAACCTTTTGTAAAACCCTCAACCTTCAAGAAAAGGAGACCGTACTCTCCCAAAAAAGTGGAGACTACCCTCATTCCTGTGTTGCAACCATACACAATATTCAAGTGAAGGGCACCCCGATAACCATCTTCGAATATGGGGTCTTGGGAAACTCGGACATACACCACCATTTGGAGATGAGCTAAAATGGGCTCACATTCACCGACTATAAGGGAGCTCAAGCTAACCCACATGGAGATGGTGGCAAGCCATGTGTTAGAGGTACATAGTTACACACTTCATTTTATTTTTATCAATTTGTATAATGCTTACCCTATTTTTATGGAAAACAATGTCCTTATTTAGGGATGGGGAGATTGTGAACATCACATATTATGCTCGTGCGTATGAGGTTGGAGCTTAGTTGCTCAATTCTAGGGTGCCCTCGAGGAGAAGGACAAGGTGTTAGAAGAGAGAGAAAATTTTCTTCGGGTGCAAGAAGCTAAAATCATTGACATAGGTAAAGACCTGGTAGATCATACCTAAAAAATAAAGGTAGCTTTGAACTTTGCCGCAAAGAGGAACACCTTAGCTAAAAAGGCCAAAGAACAAGCTAGGCTTGCCGAGGAATAGACAATATTAACTGAAGAACGAGCTAAGTAGGCCGAAGACTCCATGGGGTCCTTAATAGAAGAAATGGAATCATTGAATAAGATGATGCCTAGGCACAAATAAGATCGTGAGGGGGTATATTTTGTAATGACCAAATTTAGGGCACAAACTGTGAGACCTAGCTCAAGAGATGAAAACTCAGCCAAGACCCTCTAGCTTTTCATACTTGTATTTTTCTATTGTTTCTCCTATTTTCTTTTTTTTCTTTTTGCATTGTATGTTCCAAACTTGTGAAGTGTATTTAGAGCCATTTGGCTCTTGAAATTTGTAACAAATCTTATATTTTGCTTAAGAAATCCATCCCTTTATTTTGTGTTTTCCAGTTTTTTAGTTCCTTACTTAGTTATATCAATCATTTGTTTTAGGATTTTACTCTAAGCTTATCATTCATGTGGAATTCACAAATGTCAACATTGATGAACTTGTGAAATAACTTCCTTAATAACATGAGTAATATGGAGCAACGTTAGCTCATATTGTAATGGGTGATTCATATTCTCGTACATGAGATGGGATGAAAACCTCTAATGGAAAAAAGGTAGATTCCAAACAAGATGTGATAGCTGTTATGGTAAGTCTTCTACTTAGTGAGATAGGTGCTGATTTTGTGAGAGATGATAGATGGAACCTCGTTCAAATTGATCATGAGGTAACCCTTTCACCTATTCATGATAAGTTATGACCTAGTGTTATAAGGTTACCCAATGAAGGCTCACATCGGGTTGCCCCTAAAAAATCCAAACAACGTGCACATCAAGCCTAAACAACTCTTGTAGATGAAAGTGAGGTAGCTTGTGTTGTGTGTCATGATAAGAACCTTCTTGTACTATTTTAGAACAATATTTTTAAGAAAAACCACCCATGATGACTTGTATAATCATTTTGGCACCCCAGAAGATCGATCAACCATCTTTCACACAAGGAAAGATGAAGGTTCTATCTAGCATATGGTTGAGCATCGTTTATTTGAAGTAAAGATTTCTTGCTTACTTCTCCTCATTTATGATTAATGGATTCTTAAAACTTGCCTTTGCAAGAGGTGTCCCTTGTTCATGACTTTGAGAGGTCTACCTGACAATTACATAAAATAGGCTGCGATGTCAAGAAAGACATTGAAATTAAGCATGCCATATATACATAAGCATCATAAGAGCTTTAGATTCATTCACCTCATCAATGAAGGACGTGGCATTATTCTTCATGAAAATCAAAGCTTGACTACTGAATGAGATGAACTATACCAAGAAGTTGGTACTTGAGACGTAAACTTGGTGAGGTGAGTGAGGAACTACTATTGTTACGCCAATAGGTTGATCACTGGAAAAAGAGCTAATTTAAGACGCAAAAGTCTTGAAGAGTTTCCAAGAGAAAGGGGCATTAATTGATTTGTCAATGTAATCATTTAATAAAATAACAAAACATATCCTTGATTCCGAAAAGAGAGATTTGTTTAAAATGATAGTAAAATTAAGCAAATACAAATATATTTAATTATTTAATATACATTAAATCATGATATATTAAGTTTTTAAGCACTCATTAAGAACAAAAATTCTTTAGTTATCTTTATCATCATCTCATGATAGATGTGGGTATGTATTTAGTTGTGTAGTGTTTTGAAACGGAAAGCCAAAGAGCAAGAATGTAAGTCTTGTTGTACTCAGTTTCTATGTGTTAGCTTTCCGTATTAAAATATAGTGTTTGTTTATATTTACTCAATATTTTGTTTTCCTTTATGTAAAATTGGTTACTAGGGATCAGTAATGCACACACATATATAGTTAGGAACATTGTGATTAAAATCATATTTTTACACACCATTGGATTAGTTGTTTTTAGTATGCATGTTAGGTTGAGAGAGATGGATTTTGGTTCGTTTCAGGTGTGGATACTTGTGGAATTTATCTTGTTTTCGGTACCTCGCCACTACCCTCACTACCACTCTCGCCACCACCTTTGGTGAAGTGAGTGGTAAGGTGGCTGGCAAGTTGGTTGACAAGGTAGTCGATCAAGTTCTATGAATACCTCCCACTTTTCTCAACTCTTTACCCATGTTTTTAGTACTAAAACTCCATCAAAATGCATACTGAGATTTATATCTATTTTTGAAATCATTTTTGGAGAGCTTATAATTGAGTGTGGGTCGTTTAGTGAGTTTAGTTATTAAATCGTAGCCTATGTGCTTACGTGGCTTGATTGTGTGTCTTCTGTAATGTGAATGATAGTATGTCCTTTGGTGCCTTGAGATTTAGGGTGATCTTTAAGGTTTCTCATTCTATAAATATTTCACGTTAATAATCTGTGGATATTGATCACACCACATTAAGTAGTGTTGGCTGTGCAGGAGAGCCAAGTTCATGTATCGAATCTAATCATTGCAGAAGCAACAAACAAGAGCAATAATAAGAAGTTTATACAAAGGTTCCAATTGATAGAGATAATAGTGGTTTTGTTTCTTTCAAAATTATAACTATTTTATTGATTAGTGAGTTTGCTATTGAGTGGTTTCCTTAAATAACCCGAGGACGTTACCACATAGATACAGTCTCTATATGAATTTATCTCGTTACATTGCTTGTTATGCTTGGTCCCTTGTTGTGTTGGTATAATCAAATTTTAATGTATGTATGTTACAACATAGTATAACTTAAAATCTGATTATATATCCTTAACTATTTTCTTACTTTTTGTTGATTATATAATATTTTTGTGAAAAGTTATTGACTTATTTGATATTATTTTATCTATGTTTTTACTACATTATATGTTTAGGTGTATTCTTTTCTATTTGTGTGAGTTAGGCTTGAGTCATTAAATAGGATGATATCCGATTTGATCTGATATATTGTCATCTCTATCGAGTAAAATTAAAATAAAAAAGAAAAATTACTACAAAACCTCTTTAGTTTTTCCAAAATTGCAAAAAACATCCTTTAAACTTGAAAAATAGGCTATTACATCCATTATAATTTAATTTTATTACAATATTCTCAGTTGTATTCATAATTTTTTTTATTCTACTCCAAGTATCTCACTTGAAAAATTAAAACATAATCACAATTTCTTTTTTATTATTTCTCAAATATAATCACTTGCAAATATTTATTATTTCTCAAACTTATAAGATTTCTTTTGGTATTTCACAAAACATAAGAGGTATTTGTAATAAAAAAAATTGAAACTTTTTTAAGGGTAAAGAGTAGTAAAAATTTGTTAGGTTTGAAAAAAATATAATTTAATCTACTAGTTATTAGATGTGGTTGTACAAGTATATTATTTCTTTTGAAAAAGTCATTGAAGTTTATCTAAACAAAGTCTTATAATTTATGAGTAAGATACTATTAATCCTATAATTTATAAAAATAAATACTTTTAATATTTTAAAAGTATTAAAGTTGAGTACTTAGAGTGCATTAATTTCATAAATAACGAAATTATAAGTGCAAAACTAAAAAATTATAAGACTTAATTCTTATTTGCATATAATAACGAGACTATTATAAACTTTTTTTTCAAAAATTATGAAAACTTACCTAATAAATAATTACAAACTAAACTACTTAAATTAAATAATTTTAGAATAAATAATAAATTAAAAAAACACTACAATTCTACTAGTCTTTTATCTTTATGTGCGGTAAGTCTAGTCTAATAATTATATAATTTATATATTTTAATCATTTAAATTTTAAATGAGTTTATTAGCGTGTAATTTAAGAGTATAATCAATTAAGTTTAAATTTTTTAAAAATAAAATAAAATTTTATATTTCATTAATAAAAATATTAAAAAACATGCACCAATTTGACCTGCTTTTTATCTCTCCTTAGTCACTCATCCTTTCTCTCTTCTGTGCCCTTATATCATCATATTTTATTAATAAAAAACAAAAAATAAGAGAGAGAAAGAATGAGAAGGGATCAAAAATATGTTTTTATTTTTATTTTTTATTAATAAAATATATAATTTTTATTTTTATTTTTTAAATTAATTAATTAATTATATTTTTAAATATCAGTATCAATAGAACCCTCGTTAATACCTAAAAGAATCAATACCCTTTTTAAAGATTATTTTATGATATTCACGTGCCCGAGACAATAAAACTGCGAGTACAAAATTCCAAATCCACCAAATAACGTTTGGAGACCGAGAAGTGAAATGAAAGTAGCAATATCGACGGTGATTAGTATCAAGAGTTTCAATCTCCACCACTCTTCTTCTTCGTCGTCGTCGTCTTCTACTCTCTCCCGTTTTACCCTTTGTCGCCCAACTTCATCCTTCTTCACTTCCGTTGCCACCAAGACCCAAAACCCTCGTATCGGTTTCACCCAGAAGTTTCGATCGATCTTCTGTTCCACCAATTTCTCTTCCAAAATGGCTTCCTCTTTCAAGTCTGAAGAGGCTAGAGTCCCACCTGCTGTTGCCTTACCAGCTCCTCCTGTTACAAAGGTAAGATTTTTTTGTTTGGTAATTACAACTCCATTCATCTTTTCTGATTTGTATGTAGGTTTTGCCCATTATCGAAATGTTGAAATTTTGGATTTGTTCTGACTTGGGTTTGAATTTTTTATCATTTGATTTTGACTTGAGTGTGAATTTTTTATGGTTTCATATTGACTTTGGTTTGTATTTTTGATGGGTTTGTATGTAGTTTAACATTGGGCTATGCCAATTATCAGTGACGGCGGATAAGAAGAGGAACATTGCTCATGCTCGCAAGTCCATTGAGGAGGCTGCTGCTAAGGGTGCCCAGCTCGTTCTCTTGCCTGTAAGTTTGCTTTACTGCTAATTCGGAAAAAAAAAACTCGTATATTTTTGTTGATTGTTGGTACTAGACTGGGTAACTGCCATTGGTTTCATTCCATCATAAACGAGAATGACATTGTATTTGTTCTTGAATGCTTTGGAGATGTTTTCTCATTGATAGCTAGACACAGAGAAGAGAAAATATCTTAACAAAGTGTACGATTTATTATCTATGTAATCAATGTCTTATTTGCTTTGAAGATGGAGTAGTTTATCAGTTCACAGAGTAGTTTATAGTGCTTCAAATGATGATTCTTCTTGTTTATGTTAGGAAATATGGAATAGTCCATATTCAAATGATTGCTTCCCAGTTTATGCTGAGGACATTGATGTTGGTGGTGATGCGTCTCCTTCAACTGCAATGCTCTCTGAAGTTTCTCGTCTTCTCAAGATCACCATAGTTGGTGGATCGATTCCTGAACGTTCTGGTGATCGAGTGTACAATACTTGTTGTGTCTTTGGTACTGATGGGAAGCTGAAAGCCAAACACAGGAAGGTAACTTTTTATTCTTAAAATTTTGTTAATCAGGTGATTGTGTTTTGTGTATTTGTAAGTTTTTTCTTCCTGGCAGAGATGGTATGCTGACCACAAGTTTTTGACATACAGTTGTTTGCATGTCTCATCTTCTGAAGAATGAAATGTTTTTCTATCAATTCTGCATCTTCTAATCAAAATATATAATAAGAGTAATGACTAGATCTACATTTAATTTAGATTGGATATCCTGAGTTGCTTTTTTGAGTGTGATATTAGAAGGCCAACTTTCAAGTTTTGATGGATAATTTTTGAATGTTTTTTATACGAGATTATTTTGTATATCTTCAATCATATTGCATCTCCAGTAACCTGATCTGATGGGTCTATGCAATTCCAGATACACCTTTTTGACATTGACATTCCGGGAAAGATGACATTTATGGAGTCAAAGACTCTTACCGCAGGCCAGAGTCCTACTATTGTGGATACAGGTTTAATTGTTATCTGTATGATGCATTCCTCGTGCCTATATTAGAAGCAATCAATGTTGTTCATATCTTTCTTCTAACTTATATTCACGAGAAGCTGGTAGCGTATCCTGTCATGGGTATTTGAAAAATAACAAGCAAGTAGTTTATGCAGATGTTGGGCGCATTGGTATTGGTATCTGCTATGATATCCGGTTCCAGGAACTAGCAATGATTTATGCAGCAAGAGGTATTCCCTTTTGTCCCCCTCTGCATTTCGGTTTCCTTCCATTGACCAGCAAAATACCTCTGAATACAATTTTCGCCTTTTCCATTGGAAGCAGAATATGTTTCACTGTTGAGTTACTGAAAGTTGACGTCTTTAAAGTTGTTGACACCAGGTGCTCACTTGATATGCTATCCTGGGGCTTTTAACATGACTACTGGACCATTGCACTGGGAGTTACTGCAGAGAGCCAGGTACAACTGTACAAGTACACTTCTACAGTTTGATACTATGATTCCTTTGTAATTTGCATGCATTGTGATTATTTGTTCTATACGCTTTTACATCACACACACACACAGAGAGAGGTTGCATTAACCTTTCTATAAGTTTTCTTGCTCTTATTTCCTGGCAGGAGATATACAGTAACATCTTTTTATTTATTTTTATAATCTGTTTAATATATATTTCTCATCTTTTGTTTTCTTCCGATTCTGGGTGCAGGGCTGCAGATAATCAGGTACTGGGAAAGGGAGTATCTCATTTATGGTTGAGTTGCAAAAACACTTAGCTACCCCATTTATTTGACCTGGGAAAAGGAGTATCTCATTTCTAATCATAATTTTCCAATTCGCACAATTTTGTCTCTAATATTTTTAAATTTGACAAATTTATTCCAATATTTCAATTCCAGACAAATTAGTTTAACGTTGTTTGTAGGACATTGTCTCACAAGTATTTGTTTTGGAATGACAGCTATATGTAGCAACTTGTTCACCTGCACGAGATGCTGGGGCTGGCTACGTGGCATGGGGACACTCGACCCTTGTTGGACCGGTAAGTGTATAGTAGTTTTCCTCCATGACTACCTCATAATTTAATTTACCGTGTTTATGCAAAATATCCTTAGCAATATTTTTAGATCTTGGAGCACAACGTGATGGTGCTTCTAAGTTTAAGGGATTGTAAGTCTTACATGTACTTCAAGGCTGACTGAGACATTGAATGTGGCAGTTTGGAGAAGTGCTGGCTACTACAGAGCATGGAGAGACGATAATTATTGCTGAAATTGACTATTCAATTATTGAGCAGAGAAGGTGACGTGCCATAGAACCTTATTTTATTTTAATTAATCTTTACTGATTTAATTTATTCAAAGAGATTTGCAGTTTGTTGATATTATTATCAAATTTAGCATTGATAGAACCATGTGTTTGTTCAGGACAAGCCTACCCTTTCAAAAGCAGCGGCGAGGCGATCTTTATCAGTTTGTGGACATTGAAAGGCTGAATTCAAAATAGTTGGATCCATGCCATCGTCTAATGTATGGATGGCATTCAATCGGTGGTGTGTAATAATGATAATGATGGATTCATCTTGTTCAGCTTTGTTTGTTGTTAGAAACTATGACTTGCTGCCCAGTTCTTAAGTTCATATATGAAAGATTTTATGTGGAGCATTGCTTGCTTCCACCTCATTGTTACAGCAGCTTTGATAGTAGTTAGTAATCAGTTAATCACATATTTATCTATAATCAGCTGTCAGTGTCAAGTGCAGTTTGGTTAAACTGATTTCTTTTGAGTTTTCTAGTTTGAATATCAGGTGTTACAAAAATACCTTAAATTAAGTCATTTATTTTATTTAGTCCTTGAATTAGAAATTGTATCATTTATTCCCATAGTTTTATAAAAATGGTTAATTAAAAATAAATTATATTATTTTAATGTTTTTTTATTTAAAATATTATTATTTTTTATCAAATAATTAAAATATAAGTCTTTGATAATGATAAAGCATGATAAAGTAAAATTTAATATGAAATAATTTAAGAAAAATAAATAATAAAATTTAAACAAAAAGTTAATTAAATATATATTTTAATTTTAATAAAAATTAAAAGTTAAGAAAATATTAAAACAAGACGTGTGGTAATAATAAATATTAAGGAAATTGTTTTGAAGTTTTTCATATTAATATTAATTGTTATTTTATCATTATTAAATACCTTTGTTTTAATTATATTTAATTATTTTATAAAAAAAATAATATTTTAATAAAAAAAATAATATTTTAATAAAAAAATAATTAAAATTATATAATTTTTTTAATTGTTTTTTTTTATAAAATTAAGAGATTAACGGTGTCGTTTTTAATTTAAAAAATAAAATAAAATAAATAATTTAATTTAAGAGATTTTTGTGATTTTTCGATATTAAAAAGAATTAGTTACAAAAAGACACTCAATTTGTTTGCTAGACGTGATAATTTATATTATAACAACTCAGACTACAAAATGAGGCCAAAATATTTTCAATACAATACGTTTAGTAATTGTTTCAATTTTATATATTCAAACATTATTATCATCTCTTTCCATGAAAATTCAAACTCAGAGCGTTTAGTACTTGCATCTGACGGATCGATCTTTTGTTTTTGCCGATCTCAACTAGCTTTCTTCTTCTTTATTCCCAATCAATTATGTTTGTTGATTACTAAGTTGAAGCACCTCATTAAGAATGAAATACGAAATAAATCAGATTAATTTTTCGATCAAAAGTAAATATTATGTGAAATTTTTGATTTTTTTGTATGATACGATATTAATAATTATAATTTTAATAATTTTTTATTTTTAAAATTTAATTAAAAAAACTAAATATTTATTTAATTACTACTTTATTATTTTACTATTTAACATATATTTTTTTGAGTAGAATAAATAAATAAATTATGTATAAATAAAATTTAATCTAATTATATAAATTATTATATATATATATATTTGATTTCAATTAAATACAATTTCTATATCACAGTACTACTGTTTTTCCGTTATTTTTGACTTAAAATTTTACTACTAACTGCAATTTTAATTATTTATAGTAAAAATTCTACTAAATGTTCTAAAAATTTAAGAGTTATATATCCGCACACTAAAATGTGCAACCGTGGATTTTATTAATTTTAACTTAACTTTGGGAAGCAAAAACACTGTGGCTAGGTTTATGATACAGTATACATGTACATATCCCATATTGTTTAGGAAATTAAGTTGTGATTGCTGATGAAGGGTATCCTTTCTTACACAATATTATGCGTTTTGGAATTTCTTCTTAGAATCAAAACCATGAGATCTTGTTAAAATGTTGAGTCATAGTCGAGAGTCTGTTGAATTTGTAATTATGGATTAAAGAAAAAAATCTCGTCTCACGTGAAATGAATCTTGTCTTATTGTTAGCATAGGAGTACTGTTACCCCATTTGTCATTATTATTATATATTTATTAAAGTTTCCTATACATATGATTAATCATACACATTTCAAATGTAATGAAATGATGCTTAAGAAAGCCTTTTCAAGGCTTCATTTTCTATTTTTAAGTATTATAAGTTTGGGATATTGGATGTTGTTTCTCATGCATCTTCCAATAAGAATGAAGAAGTTTATACTCTTTCGTCTTTTACTCTATGGTGTTACAACTTGTTGGAGTCAAGTTGTTCTAAGTAAGTGAGTCTGACTAGGAACTCGAACTATTAGTATTATATAGTTTATTGTTATGTCAAGCCCAATTATAAGAGACTCATTAGGACTATAAATAGTTATCTTTTATTGTATTTTAGGAAATTTTGATAATTGATTGATTAAGATGTTTATGAAATGAGAACATTGTTCTCATATTTATCCCCAATCTCTAATTTCATCTTTTTTTTTTCTCTAACTCAATTCTTACTTCATCTCTAAAACCTCCTTCATCAGTTTCATTTCTGATAAAAATATTAATTTGGGTTGATTAATGGTTTGAGTTACAATTGATGGTGAAGATAGATATTGCTATGGAGATCATATTGAAGGTAGCTATTGTGCTTGTTGAAAGTATTCACCGTTGTAAGCATATGTTTACTATTTCCTAGCTTGGTTGGGTCTTCTATATTATTATAGTCTTATCTCATCTTACTATTGGTGCTTAAAACAAATTTGTCTTCTCCATGAACTCAATCACTTTAAAGCCTTCCTGCAATATTTCTAAAGCATATACTTTAATAAAGTTAAAAGAATCTCCACTGTTTACTTTAACTTCAATAATTTTTACTTTTTTCTTTAATAATTAATAATTGAAGTCTTATTTTGTAATTTTGTAATGAGTATGCTATTGCTCAGTAGCAAGGCATAAAAAAAATAGAAGAAAACATTCCCTTCCTTTGTAATATATTTCATCATCAATAATAATTATCATTATTAATTTGTTAAATTCTTATTACTAATCTTCCAAGTAGGGCTAAAAATAGAGAAGTTATAAGAAAAGAAGATGTTGAAAGACATGTGCAAAATTGAAATGTTCCTAAATATGGAACATCCCAAGTATATAATAAAGAAGGTTTTATTTTCAAATCAGACTATATAATTAAAATTGAAGAAGAAAGAAATAATATAGCTTGTATTTATAGAGTATATTTCAAAGTTGCGAACACAATCGGCTTAGATGTAAAGTTTAAAGTCTTTCATAAAAGACAAGAGAAGAGAAACTACTATGTTTCAAACTAATATGATAAAATCAAGATTAGTAATACCTCAAATGCTACCATGAAATCAGATTACACTACAAGAATCTTGGTCCTTAACTTAGGATCAACCAACATCAGTACCAAAAAATACCGAGTTCAATAAAATCATTGAGCATGTAGATGGTTATGTTGAAATCAGTTTTGATTCATCTAGAAGAATCAAACTAAGTGACTCAAGTTCAAGATTCTTTATCGTATCTATGCAATCCTCCTCAATTCCATCACCCTTAGTTCTAAATTGAACAAAAAATTAGCTTCAAGGTGTAGCTAAACTCTCAATTGGAATTAGCAAACCAATATACCAATCAGAAAGAAAAGATGAAAGCCTTATAAACAGTTGACCTACAAGCCCAACCTTATTTGATTTAAGTTTTGAAGAATCAAACCTTAGGTTTTTCAATGTTTTCATGATGGAAGTATCTAAAGATACCTTTAACGGAAGGATAATAAAGATGTTTCAAGCTCCAGAAAACTCTAAAAAGAGAAAGATATTTGATGTTCTAAACAAAGAGCAAAGCAAAGCAATTTCATTTGACTTTATTCAAGGCTATGCAAAGCAAAGGAAAATCTCGTTACCAAAAATCCAAAACCTTGAAAAGGTTCACAAACAATTCTCCTTATCTTCGGGAGAAAAGTTTATAATGGTTTATCCTCTAGTAGCTGCCATCAAAATAGCAGATAAAGCTTTAGTTGTCCTTTACAAACAAGGATCTTCTAATCAAAATGCCACACTAATAGATGAATGTGTCAACCAAGTCAAAGAACATGCTAATTATGATGCTTATTTTCGCAAGTGTACAAATCGTTCAAGTAATAAAGTGTACAAAAAGTACGGATATCGAACCCACAAGGAATGGCGTTACTAAGTACCGAAATTGACTAACCCTAATTTTATTTGAAAACCGAATTGTTGAAATTGTTTTAAAAGCAAATTAACATAAAACTAAACGTAAATAACAAAATTTAATGTTGTTCACAAATGATTAAAAACGCTAAGGCATTTGATTTCGCTAAATCAATTCAATCCGATTTCAAGTCATGTTATATGAGAATCAAAGCTAAAAGTGAGGGTTGAAAAACCCAAACTTATCTAATACTCTCTCTCAAGTTATATTAGAATTACTTATCTATGAAAACCAACTATATTTCTATGAAGATTTAATCACAAATAAGCACATTACGATTTATGGAATTTCTAGAATAACCACATACATCATGCATTAGGTATCAAACTCGCATTCAACATACGATATTTATCACAAGAAGCATTCATTACACATCTCCTCTCGGTCTCAATATAATGCAACAAATCATTTAAATCTTGATCAGAAATTTAAAAGCATTAAGCATGGAAATAAATACTCAACTTGAAAACAATGAATTCATATAACGATAACACAAGAAATCAGATTTTCTTGATTCAACTACATCATAGCCTTAGCAAAAATGAATTAGTTCATAACGAAATTAAGAACAAACATATTCTCAATTGAATCCATGAACAAACAATCTGAATAAAATGCAGAAAATAAAAGCTATGGAGAAGAGATGAAAAACTCTTGAAGATGAAGACTTGGTAGCAACAATGGTGATGATCCTTCAAGCTTCTCCAACCTTTCTCTCCAAAATTTTCTTTTCTCTTCCAAAAATAACTTAGATCTGCTCTCTATGCCGTCCCCCTCTTTTTCCATCATAATGTATATATAGATCTAGGGTTTGGGGGGAAATTTTGGAACAAAACAACATAAAAAATGTATTTTCGGACGAAACTCGCCGGCGGCGACATTGTTCTCGCCGCGGCGAGATTTCTAGAAAATTAAATTTTGGTTTTTGGATTTTGGCCGGCGGCCAAAATAATGTGGCCGACGGCGAGATACTTTGGCCGGTGGCGAGATGCTTTGGCTGACGACGAGAATACTTTGGCTGGCGGCGAGATTCACTTGGCCAAAATCCGTGCTCCCTGCATGATTTTCAACATTTTCTCTGTAAGGTTTTCGCCGGCGGCGAAATTCCAAATTTTGAAATTTTGTTCTCTTTTTATGTTCATTCAATCCCGATCATTGTACTTTGTCCCTAACTTCTCCAAAATCATGATTTTACCTTAAATTGCACTTTAAACACGAAATACCCGTGAAATGACATTTGTGGATTAAATAATCAAATAAACACAATTTTCACACAAATATCAACATTTAAATCATAACAAAAATGCAATAATTTAGCTCTTATCAAATTACACCAATCTGTTTTTACAATCAATTGGAAGCCGACTAACCAGTATAAATTTTTTTATACAAACACCAGCAAAAACTTCTACCTCTTCTGAAATCTCATCTTTTTCTTCAAAATCTAGCACTAAAAAAGGAAAGACTCAATCGACCTTTCTTAAACCAATACCAGATCTATCAGGATTCAAAATAAAAAGAGAAGAAAAACCAGAGTTTTAAAAGAACTTTACTCAAGATTCTCAAATCTAGATACCAAAGATTAATCTAAATCTATTAGAATGATGGAAGAAGAAGACATAACTAACATGTCTGATGATGAAATTGAAAGAACAATTAAAGTATTAAATAGATTTGACGAACAAAGCCCTTAAGAAATAAACAAAATGATAAAACTAGTTTATTCATCAAAGTCTTATTACCCAAGACCAACTCTAGTTGATTTATAGATTGAAGAACCTATGCCACCTAGTGTTACCTACACGAGTGATAATCACACAAATTATGTGTACAATAAATACGCAAGTATATGTATCGTCAAGTAATATATTGATAAGAAAAAATCGTTACCACATAGATTATTTTATTAGAAACTGATTTTTAAATCTAAAAAAAAATTAAAATCAATTTTTTTTTGTGTTTTTATATTTTAAGAAAGCAAAATTAAAATAACTAAAAGTAAATAACAATAATTAGTTAAATCATATTTGGTAATTAAGAAGACATATGATAAAATATCTAGGAATGCTTAATCCTCTAATTTTCTAAACATGTGAATCACTAAAATCTTCTCAATATAATTATCAATTAATTACATGATCAATTGAATCTAAGCAAGCATGTATTCATCTTTCAAGTAAATTACACATCATATAGTAATTAATTTAATCACACTCTCATGCTAATTAAATTACATACTACTCATTAAGTTCATCAATTATGGATCACATACATAAGAATCATACATCTCTACCTATAAACTATGCATGTTATTTAATCAAGATAAATAAATAATTAATTCTCTCAAATCTATTTAATTATCTCTATAGATAAATTGTTGGCTAAACAATTAATAACATAAAAATCAGATTAAGTAATATAATTAAATTAAAATTATAATTGGGGTAAAATATTAGATCATCACATGGTAAAAATTGGGTTCATAAGATTCTTAAATTACTAAATTAACTAGACATAATTTTTTTTCATAAATCTCATATTTTTCATAAAGACAAAGCTCCCAATTAAATTGAATCTCTACCAAAATTGTATCCCCTCTTCAATTTTTTGTATTTTTTTTCTCTTTTTAGCTCCAAAAATTGACCGAAATTATTCTAATGACGACCTCTTAAGGTTTATGGGGTGATTAGGGCTGAGATCAAAACAAATAAACTAACAGTGCCAATCAATCACAGGGCGACATATGGCACACATAATTCACTGGGAAAATCAGAGCGTGACGTGTGGCAAGGGAGACCGGTCTGAGTTAGTGACATATGGCATACTGTGATTCGAGGTAATGGATGAAGTGGCGCACAGGTGGAACCCAGGGAGTAATCGTGTTACGACATGTGGTAGCGTGGTTTGACCAATCTTCGAACTCGAATTGAATGCCGTGTTGGTACACATATCGTCCTCCTCACAAGTGGCGTAATGTGGTTAGCTATCACTGCTTGCATGGCATCTACATGGCTTACCCAATAAACTCCTATGCTTGCACGACATGCCATACGGCAAATCCTGTTTTTCCATGCTTTATTCATACATAAAAAATCCATAAAAATTATAGAAAAATCCCAAAAATTATATTTTCACTATTTTTCACTAAAAAGTATATTTTAATATTTTTAGCCCCAAAAAATATATTTGTTGAATAAAACAAGTAAATTTAAAGTAAAAAGTGTGCTAATAACTCTACTTTCATAAAGTTATCAAAGGGCATCCAAATTCATAAGTGGAACATTCGCCACCAAAATACACCATACTTTTGATAAAAATAGTAGTAATTGAAATTATTGCCGGTTTCGTTGGCCAACTACAAATGTGGTGGGATAATTATCTCAACCAAGTCCAACGAGAAGGCATATTAAATGAAGTCAAACAAAATAGTGAGGAAAATGAAGAACCCTATCATACTAAAGACGCAGTTAATACATTGGTCTATACTATTATGTTACATTTTGTTGGAACTATAAGAATCTAGATGGACAGAAGTCATGAACAATTAATTAATTTAAGATTTCCAACATTATCTCATTGTAAATGGTACAAAGATGTCTTTTTCTCTAAAGTATTAACTAGAGAGGATTGGAATAGTGACTTGTGGAAAGAAAAGTTCATATATGGACTTCCAGTTGTATTTATGGATAAAATATGTACTCATTTCTGTTATAAATATGGCGGAATCATTCTATATGATATGTACACATATGGAGAATTTACGATAGAAATCATTGGATAGGGATTACAATTATGTAATGAATTAAAACTTTAGTGCCAATTACCCAAAGAAATAGCTCAAAATAAAAGAGCTCTAGGGGATTTCTATTAATAGTATGGCTACTCAAACATGTTGAAAGATTCTTCTAATAAGAAGACAAATCCTATGAACAAGCAATGGCCCCAAAAGGTAGCCACCTAAATAGTGGTCCATGTCTAGGCGAAGATGATCTAAAATACCTACTCCTAAAGTAAAAGATGATGTTTTTAAATGCCAAAAAGGGACATTATAATACCAATTGTAAAACTTAGCAAAAGATAAATGAGCTTGAAATTGAAGATAAGCTTAAAAAAAAACTGTTAGTTGTTACAGATTCTCTTAACTAATGAATCAGAAAATGAGTCACAAGACTATTTGTATGAATCATCGTCCTCAAAAGAAGAATAGGAAAAGGATGATGAAGTATGTGAATGTGACTACTACAATGCTATCATTAAAATGAATGGCTTGGACTTAAATGTCCAAACAAAAAAAGAAAATCTAATCTTGGATCTTATTGATAAAAATCAATGATTCATATGAAAAAAGAGAAGCACTAGCTAAATATATAGTAGTGTTAAAAAAGGAAACACCCAATTCTTCTAATGAAAGAGACATCCAAGGTTTGAATCAGAAGCTTAAAAAATATGAGCAACGATACTCATTCAATGAAATCCTTAAAAGGATTAAAAACACTTTTGAGAAAAAAGAACCTACTATAAAATATCTCCAACAAGATATTAACCAAACTAAAAAAGATCTTAAAGATCTAAAAATTAGAGTCCAAATCCTTGAATGAACTTTATTAGGGTTCTCAAACACCTTTACTTTCAAAAAATGAAGTAGATAATAAAGAAGAAGATTTTGATAACCTTCTCACAACTCTACCTAAAGAGGTACCCACTTAAGAGGATCTAATACCAAGATCAATAGATGAAGAGGAACCTCAAGTTGCTAAAATGCAATTTATTAATTCCATTAGCAAAGTATTCAATCAAAAGTGGTACTAGGGATGGGTATGGGTACAGGCGATGACGGTTATTAATATAACTGTCCTTAAATCGAATTATAAAATCTGTACTTGAAATCGCCCGAAAATCGTTATGGTTCAGGGAAAAGTTTTACCCGTGGGTAACGATTTGAGACAGTTATTAAAAATTACTCAAAAAAACCATTTTTCTAATTTTTTTTATAAAATTTATTAATAAACCCTAATTATTAATAAATATATTATTTAATTTAATAAATATATTAATTAATTTTGGGTATGGGTATGTACGGTTATCAATATAATTGTACCCATTTCATGTTCATTTTTTACTCAAAACTGTATTTGTCCCTAAAATTTATCAGATAAAAACCAAACTTACGATGAAGATAATCATGGATAACCGAACCTGTAGTTTTTTTGCCCATCCCTAGTTATTATTTTCATTAACAAAGAATTTATTTTTACAGTGGAAGCTTTAATTGACTCAGGCGTGGATCTAAATTGCATTATTGAAGGAATTGTGCCAGCAAGGAATTTCTCTAAAACACTCAAGTTTTATAAATTGCCAATGAAGGAAGAATGCCTATCCATTACAAACTGTCTAATACAATAGTATGTAATAATGACTTTGCCTATAAATCACATTTTTACTTAGTAAAGAATTACCAAGAATGGTTATCCTAGGCACTTAATTTTTAAGTATACTTTATTCGTTTAAAGTCATGGAAGAAGGTATCACTTCAAATCTCAAAGGTCATGAAATATGTTTTAAGTTTTCAAAAGAACCTACAAACATAAAAATTAATAACCTAAAATCTAAGGTTGATAAGAAATACAATATTTTTTTTTACTCTTTGGAAAAAAAAGGTTAGTCATAAGATTATAGAAGAAAAAATCATGACTGACACTGCCCAAAGGCAAATAAAATCTCTTAAAGAGAAATTCGAAAAAGGAATATGGTCAAAATTACCCAAAACCTTTTGGGAAAGAAAAATATATATGGTAAAATTATCGTATGAACCAGATTTTACAGAATCCAAAATTACCACAAAAGCAAGACCTATCTAGATGTATCAATGTCACCTGGAAATTTGCAAACATGAGATAGATGACCTTCTAAAAAATAAGTTAATACATAAAAGCACTTCTCCCTGATCATGCTCAACATTTTATATAGAAAACGTAGCTAAACTCAAAAGAAGAGTTTCGAGACTAGTAATTAACTACAAACCCTTAAATCGGTATTAAGATAGATTAAGTATTTGATACCTAATAAAAAGGACTTATTAAATCGTCTTTACAATGAGATAGCCTTTTCCAAATTTAACCTAAAAAGTAGTTATTAGCAAATACAGGTTGTCTTTGAAGACAAGTATAAAAGTGCTTTTACTGCCCTTTTTGGACATTATGAGTGAAATGTTATGCCATTTGGGCTTAAAAATATCCATTTAGAGTTTCAAAAAATAATAAATGAAATATTTAACCCGATTCACCATTGTTTATATTGATGATGTGTTGGTTTATTCAAATACAGGTTTATTCATATGTATTCTTGGATTTGTTCTGTTTATGATGCATTGGATTATTGACTGTACATGGGCTTCCTAGTTGGATCCTCTGTTGTGTCTCAAAAAATTTCATCTATGGGGTCTTTGAGTTTGATAGCACATGAGCCTCGAAGTTGGACCACCCATTGTGTCTTAGAGTGCACTGCCCATAGACAAGGGTTCATATGATGTTGATTTGACCAATATATGTGCCATATGCATTATGATCATATATGGGATTGGAGGTGGACCCATATGCATCTCTAAGGTGAACCCATATATGTCTCAGATGTTGACCGTGTTTGTGCATGTATATTTGTTGAATACATATGGGGTTGCATATCATGCATATGGTTTTATATTTGCATAGCATATTTTATATTATATGAATATGTAATTGGATACCTAAAATATACACTCATGTGGTCTCCTAAAGCTAGGAAGTACACGTATACCCAAGTTTTGTATGTAAACTCTCCTTGCATTGTATACTGATGATAATTACTTCCAATCATAAAATTTAATATAAATGATATGCATCATGAATATTTATTTGTTATAATATTATTTTAGAGTAGATTCCTATTGAGTTATTTGTAGCTCACTTCATTTCCCTTTTCCTATAAATTAGGGTTCGATAAAGTGGTTTGCAAACCCGACGTTGAAGTAGAAGAATAAAACTATAGGTTTATTTTTATTTTGTTTAATTCATTTTATATCTTCTATTTTGGAGACAATGTTGTGACACGATGTAAAATAATTTATCCTTTAGTATTTTAATTGTTATGTATTAAATGATTTCTAAAATTTAAATAGTTTTTGTTAAATTTATGTTTTAAATAGAGATATCATGAATTTAATATAAAATTCATTTAAAATGAAATCTTAAATTTTCTTTAAATATGATTTAAAATTACCCCTTATTTCATTTTCAAGTATCCATTTTGAAAATTTGGTATAAAAGCATAGTCTTGATCTTCTAGGAAAATTATTCATTCATAACCTTAAAATATTTTTGAATTATTTTTGTCTTAGCATGCCTTCAATAAGAAGGGTAGTTAGGAAACAATTCGCATGGGATGCAAATGAAAATCTCAGTGAACATAATTTATTACAGGCATTGTGTAGAATAATTACTCAGGTACAAAGAACCTAGGGAAAGAGATAGAGCTTACTACCTTAAAGAGTTTTAAAAGACGAGGCCATCACTCTATGATGATATCCTCATTCCTGACATCATTGAAGGATGGATTCAAGAAATCAAGAACATAATGAATTCTCTAAATGTTTTTGCATGTTTTAGAGTTGGACTAGCTGCATATAAACTAAGCGGAGAAGCTAACTACTAGTGGGACTTTATAAGTAAGGGAAGAAACATAGAGGCAATCACATGAGAATAATTTAAGGAGATATTTTATGAGAGATTCTTAAATGAGACTATAAAGCCTAAAAAAGTGGTCAAGTTCATGAATTTAAACAAAAAGACATGAACATCACACAATATGATACTTTCTTTTATCAGTTTTCAAGATTTGTAGAAAATATAGTGGTTTGAGACTCAGAAAAAAACTGCTAATCAATGGGGACATCTCAAGCACAACTATCCTTAACTCACCGCTAGACAATAGAGAGGAGGATCACAGTCTAGTTTCAACTCGAGGGCATCAATTACTAGGAGGAATTTCCAAGGACAAAGTCAACAATTTGGTTGGCAACCCTAACAAAAATTTTAGCAACCCAGATGATCTATCCAAGAACAACTCTTCATATCTTATTAACCTTCTAGATGGCCTTTCCAATAACCTTTCATTATGGCACCAACATTTGAACATCAACCTTTTGCCTATGGAAAGAACAAGGACAAGGACGAGGGCATTGCTACTCAAGAACAATGATCTCAAAGTCAAACCTTTATGATATTTGGCAGACAAGGGGAGCATGAGATCAATGACGTTGTCAAATGTATGCTTTTATTATATCATTCTTAGGTATGAGTTATTTTTGATACCGGTGCCACACATTCTTTCATTTCCTTAAACTGTGTCCAAATGTTGAAACTTGCCTATGAAACCATAGAACATACCTCATTCTAAACACTATTCTTTTAGTCCCTTCTAATATCCTATACATTTGTAAGAATTGTTCAATCAGATTTAACAATCATATATTCCTAACCAATCTCATTATACTTGATATGAGTTATTTCAACATGATTTTAGGAATGGACTAGTTAACCAAATACCTAGCAATTGTAATATGCTTTGAGAAGAAAGTTAGCATCGAAACCTAAAAAGGCATAAAGGTTTAGTTTTATGTTGAAAAAGTATTGAACCTTTCAAGTACTTTTCTTAAGTGTTGTTTAGTTGGAAGATGGAACCAGGAAACCATATTCCTTATGAATTTCTTGTAAACAGACAATAGTGGAGTATGGTGTAGGATGACTAAAGGAGAGACGGTGAAAGAATGGACTTATAATGTTGGAGCATTTTGTTTCCATGGAAAGATGGCAGTACTAAACGATGATTATTTAAGATAAGAGATTATGAGAGAAACACATAGGTCAAAATTTATGGTACATCTTTGAAGAAAAAAATGTGTCATGATTTAAAAAGGTTATACTGGTGAATATGAATGAAGAACAATGTAGCACTATTCATAGCCAACTATATGATGTGTCAACAAATCAAGGTAGAACACAAGAAACCTACTAGACTACTTCAACCACTCCCAGTACCTGAATGGAAATGGGATGACATAACCATGGACTTTGTACAAGGATTACCTCATGCTTCCCAAGGCCATGATTCCATTTGGGTAATTGTTAACTGCCTCAGAAATCTTCTCATTTCATTCCAATTAAAACTTGGTACTCAGTGAATAGTTTGAGTAAGTTGTACATATGGGTGATCATACAACTGCATGGCATGCCAAAGTCAATTATGTCATATCAAGATCCAAAGTTTACCTCATGTTTGTGGAAGTGTGTACGAGTAGCTTTGGATACAAAGTTGTTGCATAGCATGACTTTTCATCTTGAAATGGATAGACAATCCTATAGAGTTTTCCAAATACTAAAAGACATGTTAAGAGCCTATGTTTTTGAATTTAAGGGAAACTAGAGTAGACACTTGCTGGTTAAATTCACTTACAAAATACTTATCATGCCAGTATTGAGATGCTTCTTATGAAGCCTTATTTGGAAGACCATGTAGATCTTCAATCTGCTTGGTGGAATGCAAACATTTTCAATATGATGAGAATTGATCTTATGGAAGAAGCAACTGAAAAGTTTTACAACACATAACACAAACTTTGTTCAGCTGAAAGTCTATACAAGAGTTATGTTGATCATGGGCGATGACCATTGAACTTCGAAATAGATGATTATGCTTTTCTCAAACTTCAACCTCAGAAGGGTACTTGTTTCAGAATAAAAGGAAATTTATCACCATGCAACATCGAGCCATTCCAAATTGTAAAAAGAATTGGTGAAATAACGTATCAATTGGAGTTACCATTAGTATTTTCACAAGTTCACAATGTTTTGCATGTGTCTGCTCTATGAAAATGTCAACAATATTAGAATACTATCGTGGATTGGACAAAACTACCATTGCAAGAAGACGTGTCATATGAAGAAGAACTGGTGGTGATAATTGATTTTAAAGTCATAAACTTGAGAAGAAGAGAAATACCACTAGTGAAAGTTTAGTGGAGATGTCATGCTGTTGAAGATGTAATTTGGGAGTTAGAGTGTGACTTTTCTTGAAATATCCTTATTTGAGAAATTAGAAATTTAGAGGATAATTTTTAAGGGGGTAGGATTGTAAAACCCCGAAGATTTGTTATAAATTATTAAATTATCTTAAAAGAAATTTTAAACAATATTTTAAAGTGTAGAGACGTATTGTACAATTTTCGTTTGAAAAATCAAATCAAATAAGAAAAATTGACAAACTTTTATAAAGCTCATGAGACTCTGTCTCTAAAATTTTCTTCAAATTTTCTTCCTCTAAATATTTTTAAGTTTTGGGTATATTTTGAAGTGTAGTTTAGGGATAAATATATGAGTTTGGGTCAAGTTTTTAGGTAGGGTTTTCTACTTTAACTTTTTATTTCATGTACTTTTTTCTTCATAAAATTGTGTGTATCATATGTTATAAATAAAAAGAAAACTCAGATGCCATAATTTTTATAACTAATGTTATAAATGTTAAAATAAAATACTTTATAGGTATTTTATTATGCATACATCAATTATTTTTAAATAAAACGAGTATTAAGTTTTGATATGAAATATTACACATATGGCATCTATGATTTTATAAATGTATCATGAAAATAATTTTATTCTTCAAAAGCATGCTTGTATATGAGTCTTATAGAGTATGGTACCCATAAGCTACTAGCTGCATCATACTATTTTCGAGGGAATATAGGTACGCATCGTAGTCACATGCATTCTTGGAGTTTTTTTTGTCTCGTAGTTTGACCACATATGGGCCTTAGAGTTGGATCATCATTGTGTTTTGAAGTGGATCACCCATAGATGAGGAGCCATATGACATCGATTTGACCAATACATGTTCCATATAACGTTGATTTGACCAATACATTTGCTATATGTATAATGATTATACATGGTTCGGAGGTGAACCTATATGCATCTCGAAGGTTAATCGTGCATGTGTCAATGTATTTTGGTAACCAATACATATAGGATTACATATCATGCATATGAATTTGTATTTACGTAGAAAATTTTATATTGTATGAGAAAACATTGAGATATCTGGATTGTACACCCCCAAATCTCTTAGTAAGGAAGCACCAGTATACCTAGGTTTTGTATGTAAAATCTTCCTACATTGTATACTGATAATAATTACTTTCATTCAAAAACTTTAATATAAATGACATGCATCATGAATATTTGTTTCTTATAATATTATTTTTGAATAGTCTCCTACTAAGTTATTTGTAACTCATCCCATTTCCCTTTCCCTCTAGATTGGGTTCGATAAAGTGTTTAGCAAACACAAAGTTGAAATTGAAGAATAAAACTACAAGTTTACTTTTATTTTGTTTAATTTGTTTTTTATAGTGTATTTTGAAGTCAATGTTAAGACATGATACAAAATAATAAATCATTCAATATTTTATGTATCCGATGATTTCTACAATTTAAATAGTTTTTGTTAAATTTATGTTTTAAATAGAAATATCCCCAACTTAATATAAAATATATTTAAAATAAATCTTAATTTTTTTTAAAATATGATTTAAAATTATCCTTCCTTTCATTTTCAAGTACTCATTTTTTTGGAGTATGACAAAATTTATCTGAATTAGATGTGAACAAGACTTAAACCGGAACTATTACGCTAAGATTAGCATCACATGATTTTTATTCCTAGATTAATGAAACCTAAGTTAAATGTAGGAACCCAATCCAATCCAACCCAAGTTAAATGATTTCTCACTGTGATTGGGTTGGTTTGGAAATAGAAATTGCAGAATCGATCCATGAGTTGAAGTTAAAACTTTTATATGAGTCAATCCAATTCATACTTATATTATATATATACAATACAATATAATATAATAATTTTATTTAATAAAAAAGTAGAAAATATAATGAAACTAATAGTTTCTTCTCTGCACACTTCGCACTAACGTGGTTTATCTTTCTAAATTCTAAATAATCATTCCTTATTTCCACACCCCAATGTAATGCCAAATAAGAGATCCTAAACCTAACGTAAAGTCACAGACCTTCTAGTTTTTACATTTTCATTGTTTAAATTATACTATTGTTTATGCATGCAATCTATGCTTAAATTTATATGAAATTAAATGTTACATATTTATGTTAGTTTTTGTGTATTTGAAATTTTAAAATTGAGTACATGATCTTCGTTTATTTATTGTTTGAAAAAAATAAAAATTCTTTTAAGTCCAAATTTGAATCAATTATTAAAGTATAAAATTTAATGCAATAGTAGTTTAGTTATTAAAATTAAATATTTTTTTTAAAATTTATCAATAGTAAAAAAAATACTAAAATACAAAATCTGATCCATCAAATCCAATCCAACCCAATCCAAATGGTTTGGTTTGAAATGGATTGGTTTTATAGGTTTAATTGGATTTGTTCTTACTTTTTAAAAACCAACATTATTGATTTGGTTATTGAAAGTTTATAAGATAAGGGCCTAATTAACCTAGAGAGTGGTGAATAAGTTATTTTTAATTTTTACCAATTTATAATTTAATAACCTAAACAAAGCGGCTAGACATGTAATCGTGTGTAAAAATAAGTGCAGAAATAAAAGAATAATACACGGTAGTTTTAGGTGGAAACAACCTAGGCCACAAACTTACCTAAAAGAAAAACCATCGGTCCACCGAAACACCTAACTTTCCACTATGAAAAACCAATGTTCAAGTAAAAACTCGATCTTATGCTACCCTCCCTAAGATACTCTCCCAATGTACCTTACTTACGATCCCCTACTCTGTTTTCACAGTTTTCAATATTAGCGTGAATGATTTTCAGACCAACGTTCTAATAAGTTTCCCGCCAATCAGATATGTTCCCAAATTAACTGCAAGATGGTTAGCACAAAAACACAAGTGCCCATGTGTGTTCTAGAATTGATTTAATAATGAATAAGCCTAAGTAGATGATTCAAAACATATGTCATTTAAATTAAATCAACTAGCAAGTCCTAGAGCAAAAAGATCAAGCACAAGCTCAATAAAAATAGCTTATTTAAAGATTAATAATCATATCAAATAATTATGATATAACAAAAACAATTATTTGATCTAACAATTTAAGAACAAAAATAAAGAAAAACCATAAGAACATATTATCAAAATATCATAAAATAATTAGGCTTATTAATCAATCAAACATAACCACCAATATTTGATGGATTAACTAAATAAAAAAGTCTAAAAAATTATGATCTTATATTTGTAAAACAAGAGAGAGAAATTAAGAAGATTAGAATAATGCTCTTGTGTGGTTAATTGAAACAATGAGCAATGGGTTTTATTTATAGGAAAAATTAAAACCCTTAATCCTATGTAATTGATAAATATTTTTTCTATTACAAATAGGATTAGTAATACTCATTAATTAAGAAAATTCATATATGATTGATAAATATCTTTTCTATTTCAAATAGGATTAGTAATACTCACTAATTAAGAAGACTCTTATTTAAAGATTCTAGTGCTATATGCATTTCTAAGAACCTAGTTCAACATTCTAGAACTAAGCATATTGATATTAGGCATCACTTTATTCAAGAATTAGTTAAAGAGAAGGTGGTATATGTTTACTTTACCTCACTGCAAGTATGCCTGGCATATGTTTTAGTGTTGGTGTGTGTGCTCATTATCAAGCTGACCCTAAGGAATCACACTTAGAGAATGTAAAGAGAATGATAAGGTATATCTCAGGAACAAGTAATTATGGTCTATATTTTACTACTGACACTACTTGTGAAGTAAGTGGTTTTACAGATGCTGACTGGGTAGGAAACCAGGATGATAGGAAGAGCACATCAGGTGGTTGTTTCTACATTAGAAACAACTTACTATCCTGGCACAGTAAAAAGAAGAACTCTATCTCACTCTATACAGTTGAAGCAGAATACATTGTTGTAGGAAGCTCTTGCACACAAATGCTTTTTCTTGATAGACTTATAACAGGCCTAAAAATAAATTTACAGATAAATATTTTGTCCATGAAAATAGCCAACACTCATAGTCCTTACAATTATGATTTTAGTTCAAATCCTAATCAACTCATAGTAAACACACCCGCAGGCACACTCTTTAAATGAATACGATCTATGTAAAAGATATTGTACATTAATAAGTAATTTCGTTTTTGTTAATGATATTATTGATTGTTGTTTTCAAAAATTAGTATATCATTATATTTTCAATAACATTATTGCAATTATTTTCACTTTATTAACCTAAAGTACCACATAATTAATAATTCAAAAGGAAAGAATAATTTAAAAATGTGCAGACTGAATTAAAGATTCATGCTAATGTGAATATTTGATGATTGGTTTGTTTACAACAACTACATAAACTCATAAAACGAGCTTATCCTAACGTGATGAAAGTGGTAAAATAACTTTTGTCTCAACTACACCACTCAATACTATTTAAATATTAAAATCTCACAATCCTCCCTCATTGTTATACTAACCTTGTTTGGGTGTTACTATGATTTGAAATGTCGATGTTGGTGAAAATGTTGAGATAAATTTTATGAAAAAATGTCGAAAATATTATCATTGTTGACTAAAGCTTTGAAATAATCACGGAAACTATGGAAACTCTATATATGGATTTTTTTTATAAAACTATATAAAACATTTAAACAATCAATTACTTATATTTTAAACTAAATTTTTGTTTAATACATGTATTTTTAAATACTTAAAATTTATATTAATCAATTAATTAAAATATTGTATTATAAAATAAGTAGTTAAAATGTTAAAATAATTAAATATACTGCCTAATTTTATTAACTATTATAAATAAATAAATTTTATTAAGTAATTATTTTTAAAAATACTCATAATTAGGGATAACATAATGACCTTTACCCTTTAATGTTATTTACATATTATAAAATTAATATACAATAGTATAAAATAAAACATGCATGTTGACTTTGTACTTGAAAATTGGAATTGATGCTATTGTTGTACTCTATTGCTCACTAAATAGAATAATATATGATATAATGTTTTTTACATATTCATTTCATATGTATAGGAAACATGTTACAAGTAAGAAAAAGAGAAAATATTCACTTTTGCAAAAGTGAGAAAAAATTAAATTGAATGATTACATCGAAAGAATAAGAAAAAACAGAAAAGTAAATCAAAAATTGATATTTTTTATATTTTGTTCAATATTTTAACGAAATTTTAACAACATTTTAATGACATTCTCAAAAATTTCATGATAATTTATCCAAAAGATAAGGATATCACATTTTGATGTTAGGAAGTGTAAAAAAGATACATTATTGTGATAATGTCAATGATATCGTTGATATTTTCATCCTTGGATGTTACGGACCAAGGTACCTCTTACCAATGAAATGCTCAATAATGAGGTACCAATGAGGGAAATATGTGTCAGCGGGGTACCTTAAGGTGCCTAACAATGAGGTACATCGAGGTGTTTTCTAATAAGGTATCAATATATGGAGCATGTGTCAACGAGGTACGTTAGGGTACTTGCCAATGTGTGCTTTCCAAAGACATACCTGTAATGAGGTAGTATCGATATGAGGTGTCTATAGTGGTTGAAAATGACCTCAGTAAGAGATAGAATGATCAATGTATTTAAGAAATGCATAGGCATGACCTTATCATGGGACAATGAACCAACCCTTGTGTTAGTTGAAGTCAAATGTGGTTATTCCATTGCAGTGTGAACACATAAAGGTTTAAGAGCCTATATATATGGACCTATATAACCTATTTAAGGGATTTATTTGTATCTCTTAAATCCCTCTAAGTACCCTATAGTACTTGTAATTCTCCAAACCATTGGCGCCCACCATAATGTCTTGAATTTTTCCAATCCATTGCAAGAATTTAAGACATTTCATTTAGAAAATTAGGAGAATCACCCTATTCCATAGGGAAATTTACTCATATCAACAAGATCAATCACCACACAATTTCATATCACGAAGAAGCAACGTAGAAAGCAACCTCATGCATCATGTTCCTAAATTTGACCTTAACAATCATGTACCTTACCACGCGACTCATTTTGCACCAAATCTAGGACTGGGTATAACCCTGCTCAACCATCAACTCAATAAAATATAGGACTTAAAGTTACAAGGATAATTCCTTGCACCGCCAGTTATATAAGTCTAAGTTCTGAGGACGTGTCTTTGAGAGAGGTGAAAGATGGAAAAGCTTCAAAAACAAGTCACAAAGCTACAACAAGCTTTCGTAAAATCACAAAATGGAAATAAGGAACTAAGAACATATTTAACATAAGAAAGTTGTTAAGAAGAAATTGAAAGCTTGCTCCAAACTATAACACCTTCCTCTAAGTCACCACGCCCTAAAAAGTCTTGGAAAGTATCTTATGAATTGAGAAGGTATCATAGTCAAAATCAACTTAGGCTTACATATAAGCAACCAATGCATATAAGTCCATCTCAATGATACCTTTATGAAATAAACTAACCAAATAAGACTACCTTCCATCACCAACAAGAACAAAATGAGGTAGAAGCTCGTACACATAGCAAATTGCAAGAAAATAATCTCAATAGTAAATAGGATGAAAGGTTTGTAAATCCTATATTCCTTTGTGTTTGTATTGGCTTCTCATGTGTGAAACATGAAGGCTAGTTTAGTTTAGTTTATTTATTTTTATTTTTGTAGTTTTTATATCTCTTTCCTTACTAAAGGTCAGCAAGAAGTTGGTTGGGGGTTGTGATGAGTGCTTGAAAAGTACTAATATTTCATGATGTTATTGCACTTAAATGTGATAAATAGGTTTGATTATAGCATGTTGTAAGTCCTATTTTCCTTTGAATGTGTGTTGGCTTCTGTGTGCAAAACATGAAGTTTGTTTATTTTACTTAGTGTATTTTTTTCTATGCAAGGTTAGTTGTTGGTGATCAGTAATGCACACATACACATAGTTAAGTACACTTTGTATGTAGAGATGTTTACACATACCATAGGGTTGGTTTTTATAGTATGCATGCTAGGTTTCATTATGGTTTTCAATGAGCGAGCTTGCTTGTGAGCCGATGTTGTCGTTTATGTTTTTTCTTCACTTTGGGTGCACGTATTTGTAAAAATTACTCAAACATTTTGGAAACAAAAATTTCAAATTTTTTGGCACCTTAACAAGGCCCTCGACATAGTTAGGTAAACTTTTTTTTTATATTAAATTAATTTTTTTACTCCTTGATTAGTTTATATTACTTTTTCTTTATATGCTTGTGAGTTTGGTGTAAGTCTTTAAGGAGTTAGTATATCCTTATCCTAGTTATGTACTACCTGTCGAACTCTTTATATTGCTTTGTTATGTTATGTATGATTGCATGCTATGATAGTATAATCATCTTTTACCATGTATTTTCTCATATATATGGTCTTAAAGTGAATATAAATCATTTATAGCTTTTAAGTATGTGTGACTATTTCACATGGTGTGTGAAGTTTGGTATATTTATGCATTTTTCTAGCCTGAATAAAAGCATGTGCAGGAACTCTGTAATTAGTTTGTTTACTGCAGTTTGTTCTTTCTTACTACCATTTGTTTATGTTGTGTGTTAAGCATGTTGTTTTGTACTTTCATTGTGTTATTTTCTTAATTCATGTTGTGAGATCTACTTGGCCGAGTTAGAATAGAGCTTGCAAAAAGATTTCATAGGTTGCGTTTCCACCCTTCATCTAGGTCCCAGTTGCTTATTTGGGTCAAAGAAAAATTGACATTTGTTCAATTGCTCCACGTATGGAATTCTGAAGGTTTAAGAAAATGGAAGAAAATATGAAGGAGAAAATGGCCAACCAACTAAAAAAGCAGGGTAAAGGACACCCTCAAAATGATATGGAGAGTATGTGTGATGAATTATCAATATCTCTTTTTTTGGATGACATAGAGTTGATGGCCTCATCACCCAAGTTCTCTACTTCGAAATGCTCAGCCTATTACGGAATTAAGGATCCTATGGCTCATGTTATACACTTCAAAATAGCAATGGTTCCAATATATATGCTCAAAGCTAAGAGAGATGCAATGTTTTGCGAGATATTTACCTCCACTTTTAAAGACATGGCACAAAATTGGTTCATAGAGCTACCTCCGAAGAGCATCAACAGTTTTAAAAAATTGGTCAATTAACATATTCGAAAGGAATTGCACCACCTATTCTCCATCATCCAAGAAAATGAAGAGGTGATTGAGAGTTATATGAGAAGGTTTAAACTGAAAAAAAATAGAGATATCATAGTGTCCCAAATCCATAGCTATTGAGGCCTTTAGAAAAGGAATCAAAAGGGACATATATATATTCATAAAAGATTACCAAACTACCCAAAATTCTCTTGATGTGATATATGAGAAGGCCTTAAAGTTTGTTAACATGGAAAGGGAGTTGAAATGTTCAAGAACATTTAGATCTTCAAAAAAATCCACCAATATCAATAAATAAAGTTGGGAAAGGAAACCATTTGTTGATAGACGCCATAACCCATGCCATTTGAATCCAACTATAGTACCAAAGGGAAGGCTAGGAATGCAGGATAAGGCCTTGTCTTCTTTTTGAGGACCACAAGTATGTGTATCTCTTTCCAATTCAGTACAAAGAATAGAGAGGATGGAACAATTGAGGCAGCCACAACCTATGAAAGGTCCTCAAAGAGACCTCAATAAGTACTATGCCTTCCACAAGGAAACAAGTCACTAGAACAAGGATTGTTGACACCTCAAATAGGAGATGGAACAACTTTTTTCTAACAAACACTTGGGGATCTATTGGAAGGAGATAGAGGTTCAAGATAATAAAATAGAGAGGGTAATCCTTGAAAGGAGGTTTGTCCCCACAACAAGCCCTTTGAAGGGAAGAGAACAAGCCAAACTAACCACCTCAAGGAAATATTCCCATGATTCTTACCATTCATGGTGGTCCAATAAAGTTAGGTCACACCTATAATTTACAAAAAAATATATGCTATGGAAGTTAGAGACATATATCAACCTATTTATACATTGAGGCAAGAAGGACCAATTTTCCCCATTGTCTTTGAAGGTAGATAATTTGTACCACCTCACGAAGATCCTTTGGTCATTATGGTTAAAATTGCACATTGTGAGGTGTGGAAGGTATTGGTAGATAAAGGCAGTGCCACCATGTTGGTTGACATAATATGACTTTTTGTCTCTATAAAAGAAGATATCATACTTACAAACTTCATTGTTTTGAATACTCCTACATGTTACAATGAAATATTAAGAAGGCCATGGATTCATAAGATGAGGGTAGTCCCATCAACCTATGATCAACTCATTAAGTATCCGAAAGTGGATGGAATTAAAGAAGTAAAAGGAGATCAGGAGATGGAAATAAGTTGCTAGAATTCCACCATAAAGAATACAAAATCTTCCTCCATCTCAAAATAGCAATCAAAGAATGGGAAAATTAGAATACCTACAAATTTCATGGTCACATAATGACTTGGCTCTTTAGGACTATGAAGTAATCCTCGTTGGAACTTAAGAGGAAGAAAAGTCATTGAAGATTAGTTCCAAATTGACCGTAGAAACTAAAAATTGCTAATATAATTATTGAAGGAAAATGTAGACCTTTTTAGATGCAACCTATAAGATATACCTGCTATTAACCTTGATATATTCCAACATGAACTGAATGTCAATCACATGAAAAAAAAAATCTAACAACGAAAAAGGAGATTTGTAAGGAAAAAAGTGACATTATCAAAACCAAAGTCAATTCCCTTGAGAAAGTAGGGTGTTTTATAGAGATGGAATACCCCACATGGCTCTTAAATTTTGTGTTGGCGAATAAATCTTGAGGTGACCATCGCATGTGCATTGATTTCACTGATGTTAACACTGCCACCCCAAATGATTGCTTCTCTCTACTAAACATTGATCGACTAGTAAATTCCATCATGTGATTTGATATGATGAGTTTATGGATGCATACTCAATTTATCATCAAATACAAATGCACCCGAAGGATGAGGAAAAGACATCATTCATTATCAAGAAAAGGGACATTTTTCTACACAAGATGCCTTTAGGGTTGAAAAATGAAAGAGTAACTTATCATAAACTAGTCAACAAAATTTTCAAGGATCAGATAGAGAGGAATATGAAAGTGTATATAGCGCTAAGAAATTCATCTCAACCTTAAGAAGTGAATCTTTGGGATAACATCAGGAAAATTCTTGGGGTATATAATATCTTCCAAGGAATTAAGGCAAATCCTAATAAAACTATAGCCTTTTTTCCTATGTGATCGCCACGGTACTTTAAGAGGTGCACCAATTGAATGAACAGATAGCTAGGTTAAGTCGTTTTGTCTCTAAATGAAAAAAGAAATTGTTTAACATTTTTTCAATTGTTGAAGAAAAACAAAGATTATTTGTTGAATGAATAATGTAAGAGAACTTTTTAATTCATTAAAGAATACTTGGGAAAAGCACCCCTCTTGAAAAACACGAGGGTTGGTGAAGTTATGTACTTGTACTTGGCATTAACTAAAAAAAGTAGCTACGTTGTTCTTATGATGGATAGAAAGGTAAGACACTGGTATACTATGTGAGCCATTATTTGATCAAAGCATAACAAAGGTACCCTCGTATTGATAAAGGTTGAGTTTCCTCAACAATGCATTGAATTTTCTCAACAATGGGTTGAAAATCCTTAATCCTCAACAAATCCTCAACAATGGGCTAGAATTCCTCAACTACAAGCTAAAACTCTTCAAATAGACTTGATTTCTCTAGAAGAAAATGTAGAATGTTTTATAACTTTTCATGGAAACGAATTCAATGGGGTGGCCAAAGCTCCTAATGTATAAGGTGAGGGATTTGAATTACCCACAAAACCCAGAGGCATTTGAAAGGTTTATACCCTTAAAAGAAGTTCAAAAGTTTACACCCTTAAAAGAAGTTCAAAAGTTTACACCCTCAAAGAAAGAATTAGGAAAGACTACATGGGGAGGTACTGCCTCACACGGTAGGTAATGACTCTATGAAAGTAGTCATTAGTGCACTTTTTTACTTAATAATTTCTTGTTTTATTCAATAAATAATATTTTTGGAATTAAAAATATTAAAGTATAAATGTTTTAGTGAAAAAGGGTGAAAATATAATTTTTGGATTTTTGGAGATTTTGTTAGAATTTTTAATACAGGACCAATCAGGAGCTACCATGTGGTGCCACATAAGCATAAGAGCTGATTGGGAAAGCCATGCGGATACCACATCAACAGAGACGACAAATCGTAGATCACCGAGTGTGAGAAGTGACGCAACACCTCCCCACGTGTCAACATGACATTTATCCCATTTAGTCAATACACTAGCCATGTGTCTTGACCTCATTTATTCAGCCGCTCCATCCGTTCACCATGCCAGCTATTTCTACGAATCACATTCCATCAATTGGCGCTGACTCGGAAAGCATTAACTCGACTGAGTTCCCCTGCCACATATCGTGCTCTGATTCACCCTATAAATCCCCCATGCCACGTGTTAATTTTGTTTTTTTATCTCAACCCATGATCTGAAACTGATCTGGTAGTCCAGGATCCACCTAAGCTATATTTAACCTCTAATCATCCTATAAAACCTAAGTAGTCATCATTAGCATAATTTTGATCTTTTTTTGAAGCTAAGAAGAGAGAAAGATACAGAAAAATTCAAAAGGAGATACAATTTTGTTGAAGAATCAAGAGGAGATTAGTATTACAATTTAAGAGATTGATTGTATTTCTTCTTCTTCCCCTTTCTTTATAAAAAAATATGAGCTTTATGAACAAAATAATGTGTAGTTAATTTATTAATTTAGGGATTTTATGAATCCAATTTTTACCATGTGATGATATAATATTTTACCCCAATTATGAATTCAATTTAATTATATTATTTAATCTAATTGTTATGCAATGAATTGTTTGGCCAACAATTTATCTATAGAGACAATTAAATAGATTTGAGAGAATTATTTAATTATTTCTCTTGATTAAATAACATGCATAGTTTCTAGGTAGAGATGTATGATTCTTATGTATGTGATCTATAATTGATGAACTTAATGAGTAGTATGCAATTTAATTGACATGAGAGTGTGATTAAATTAATTATTATATGGTGTGTAGTTTAAAAGAGAGGAATACATGCTAAGTTAGATTCAATTGATCATGTAATTAATTGATAATTATATTGGGGAGATTCTAATGATTCACATGTTTAGAAAATTGGGGTATTAAGTATTTCTAGATATCTCATATATTTTTAGTTCTTTTAATTTTGCTTTCTTAAAATATAAAAACACCAAAAAGATTAATTTTTATTTTTTTTAATTTTAAAAATTAGTTTCTAAAACATAATCTCCCTGAGAACGATCTTTTCTTATCATTATATTACTTGTTACGATACGTAAACTTGTGTATTCATTTCTTACGATCTGTGTGTTGCGATTAGTAAACCAAAGTATCCCTACCTCACTTTGGTAAGAAAAGAATTTTTTCATCTTACTTTAAGAGAAAAGAACGGGGGACTTAATGTTTAAGTGTTACGAAAAATAAGGTGCTTAACAATAAGGTACATGAAGGTGCCTGTGAACGAGGTGCTCCTTGACGAGATATCAATACGTGAAGTATGTGTTAATGAGATATGTTGGGGATTACCTAACGGGGTGCTTTCCAATGACGTACCTCTAAGGAGGTTGTATTGGTCTTAGGTGGCTATAATAATTGGAAATGAGTTTGACAAGAGACTGAATGACTTATATATTTCAAAGATGCATAGGCATGACCTTGTAACGGGACAATGAACCAATCCTTATATCACTTAAAGTCAGATGTGATCATTCTATGTGTCAATATCCAGAGGTTGAAGATTGTATATGGACTAATATAACTCATTTAAAGGATCTGACTATCTCTTTTTCTAAGTATCATATAGTACTTACAATTCTTTAAACAACCTGCATTTTACATCTATGACTTTACATCTAAGTGAGTTTATATCTCAAGTGGTGCTATATATAAGTATTTGATGAAAGCATACTAATAAATTAAAGATTTAAGAGAAATATTATGCACTTAAAAATTTGCACTCACTTTTGTTTTCATATTACTTAAATTTTAACGTATTTTAATATTATCTAAAAATTTGAATTAATATAATGATAATATATTACTAAGATATAAAGAATATGAGTACACGTTCCAAATTTGCATAAAAATATTGAACCCAAGATGCAAACACCACCCTAAAAATTTGCATAAAAATCAATGCGTTGCCCTTTAGAATTCATGTGCGACAAATTAGTTGATACATTCTTTCCAAGTCATGGCAACTGGAAATCAATTACATAGAAAAAAAGAACCAAGCAAAAATTAAAAATTATCCTCTTAATTTTCAAAATTGTTTGTAATTTAGAATGTTCTTGCACCTTTTCTTCCTCCTCTGCAACTTCTTCTAGTTACCGCCAATGGAGGAAAAAAACTAAACCTCTCTACATATTTTTTCAGCTCTTCTCTTTTAAACCCAAGACCCAACAGAAAGCCCCAAAAGAAAAACCCAAGAATCCAACCTTGAATTCCTCTCCATTTTCTCCACTGAATCAGAAAAATCAAGAAAGGAGAAAGACCAAAGGCCCAGGACAGTACATTGTTCTTCATTTCCATACCAATCAACAATCCCAATCCACAAAGCGCCCAAAACCCATAAAACCAAAAGTCGCTTTTTCTTCTTCTTCGCCGACCACCAAATCCTCCCCATCCATAACCATTTTGGAACCCTAAGCCGCCTCCTCCTCTTCCTCCATCTCCGCCAACAATTTCTTGGATAACCAAATCTAAAGGTTGTGGCAACATTTTCGCTTTTGATGCGATAATGGGTATCAATTTGAGAAATATTTTTCCTAATCTATCAGAATCACGTCCATTTCTGTTTGTTCTTGCGCATATCATGTGTTGGGTCTGGTTTAATTGAGAATGGTAAACCCAGAATTCGAAAGTAGAACATTTTTGAGCAAATATGTTGTTTCGAATCGAAGTGAACTTTTCACGAATTGGGTCCAACAAAAGACATTGTTTTGAGGGGAGATTTAGGGTTTGTAATTTGGGGATCTCCAGCATTGTACTCCGATTCTTTATGTGCTCCGGAAGCGATGAGAAGAAATGAATGGAGAAACTTGACCGTTATAAACAGCTGGAAAAGTGCAGTTGTGCCTCTTAACTTTTAGAAAATCATCTTTTAATTACTTTTTGTATTTTAATTATGGATAACAATTCTGTAAAATATAATTATACCATAATCACGATAATATAATAATTATACCATAAACAATCAATTATTTGTGATATATCTTTAACTTATATTTCACCAAAGAAAAATATAAATATTTAATATTTTATTAAAAATATATAATATTATTGGTAAAAAATAGCACCCCTGGTGTATAAAATAATAATAATTAATAATATAAACTTTTACAAATGTTACATCAATGCTTATAATTTTAAAAATGTTTAAATTCTTATTTGCAATTTTCAATTGCTATTGAATTATAATTTTTTGTTCTGAAGCTATCAATTTTTTATTTTTTGAAAGTGGTAAATAAAGTTCCTATGTACTAATTGTTTTATTATTATTATTATTATTTAGACATTACAAATCATGTATCACTATAATCCAGTGATAAATTTTTTCAATAATGAAAATATTAATTTTCTTACAACCGACAACCCTAGTTACCATTATTTTCTCCTTTATCACATAGTTTATGCCTTTTTCTCGATGAATATTTTTGCTTCTTTCTTACTTGTAATTTGTTTATATGATTAGGTAAAAATAAATAAGTAAAAAATATGTTTTAGTATAAAAGACAGCAATAAATTTTATTTTAAAAGAAATCTGTTTTAAACGGGAGTTATCTTAATTAATGAGAATTATTAATCTTATTTGTAATAGAAAAAATATTTATCAATTATATAAGATTAAGAGTTTTAATTTTTCTTATAAATAAAACTCATTCTTCTTTGTTTCAATTAACTACACAAGAGTATTATTTTAATCTTCTTAATTTCTCTATCTTGTTTTATAAATATAAGATCATAATTATTTATGTTTCTTTATTTAGTTAATTTATCAAATATTGGTGGTTATGTTTGATTGATTAATAAGCCTAATTATTTTATGATATTTTGATAATATGTTCTTATGACTTCTTATTTATTTTTGTTCTTAAATTGTTACATCAAATAATTGTTTTTGTCATATCATAATTATTTGATTTGATTATTAATCTCTAAAGAAGCTATTTTTATTGAACTTGTGCTTAATCTTTTTGCTCTAGAATTTACTAATTGATTTAATTTAAATGACATATGTTTTGAATCAACTAGTTAGAATTGTTCATTATTAAATCTGTTCTAGAAATATCGTGTGTTATTATTTTATTTATGCACTTATTTTTACCCACGATTGTATCCTTCACTACTTTGTTTAGGTTATTAAATTATAAATTAGTAAAAATTAAAAATAACATATTCATCCCTCTAGGTTAATTAGGTCTATAATTTATAAACTTTCAATTATAAATAAATAAATATTTTTATTTTATAATGTATTATATTTAAATATTAGACTACCACTATTAAATTAAATATATTTTAATTTAAACAATAAATATAAATATTAAATATCTATAATAATTTAACAATTGTCTAAGCATACTTGTATTGTTTTGATTTTGTTATTTGTGATTATAAATAATAAATTTTGGTAGAGATTGAATAATTTAAAATTTAAATGTTATTTATATTATTTTTTATATATGATAGTAATTTATAAACAAATTTTAACATTATTTAGATCTTATACGATTTGAAAAAAATTCATCTACTTGAATTTGGATCGATTACATCATAATTGAATCAGATTTTGATTAAAAATCTTCAAATACAATTTAGATGAAATCTGCTTTGGATTAGTGAAAAAAGGGAAATTTTGATTCTTTGCCTCGTACTTACTGGTATTTCTTTTAACTAAAAAAATACCCGTATAGACCCATATTCTCAAAGTAGTACAATAGTAGTCCACTTATTTACTTTAATAGTACACAAGTGATCCAATTTTATATTTTTAATTAAGAATTTCATCACATGCTTGGTACATGTGATATAAGTGAAAGACGATTGCGTCATTCAAAAGGTTTCATATATTAGTAGTATTTCTATTTAAATGTAGACCCATATTTTCATAATAATATAATAATAGTTCTTACATTTAATTTTAGGTAGACAAACGATGGAAAATTTTTTAGTATGTGTCACACATATAAGTAAAATAATTAATGAAAAAAACATCTTGAAAATAATTAAAGAATAAATTTTTTTCATAAAAACATTATTAACTAATTTTTTTTAGTTTAACTGCAAAACCAAACAAAATTATGAAAAGTTGAAAGAGAATTTTGAAAAACCCTAAAGGAATTGTATCATATTAAAGATGATGTGAGAAAAATTAGAGGGAAGATGAATCAATTTGTGATAAGAACTTTGAGATTTTACTTGATACTAAAACATTTAAGTAGAGGAGAAGACTCAAGTTGTAAAATCAAAAACACAATACATGCTTATAAAAGGTGAACAACCCAAATCAATAGGAATACTTACTAAACATACTAGTCTAGTTATAACATTGCATGTAAGTTAAGAGTTTTAAAGACAAGTAAATGTACATGCAAAACTACCACAAACATCAAGTACTTAGGAATGAAGAGATAACACTTAAATACTTAAGCTTCAACAACACACATCAATTTTCTCATAAAGATATCTAAAGCAAAAGAGGAACACTAACGAATAAGAGGGAAGTTGAAAATCAACACAAGGCATAATAGATAATTGAGTGAAAAATCTTGTAAATCAAAAGAGATACAATCTATATGATATAACATATGAATGACATGACTGTAAAAAGAAAGATCTTAAAACTCTGGCACACATGATGCTCATGTAAAAAGGTGCAAAATAAATAAAAAGTTGGAGACTAAGAGATGGTTCACTAGTGGGAAAAACTTTAAAGATGATTTTTCCTTTACATATTTATCCATGTGTGTCACGTGCTAAAATTTCAAATTAATTCTTAATTTTGGATTACTAACATATTTAAAATTAAATGTACAAACTAATGGTATACTATTATGAAAATATTGATCTATATGTATATCTTTTGTTAAATAAGAGTATTATTAAATTATCAAACCATCTCAATAATACAATTATCTTCACTTATATTACATGTCCAAACCTGTAATGAAATCCCCAATTTAAAATATAAAATTAGACTACTTATCTTAAAATAAATGAGGATTGGTATTAAAAGGGTAACATGAAATTACTGAATCCCATTTAATTTCCTTATTGTTATGGGAGTAAACAATCTACGTTTGGGCTTCCAACTGTAATCCCAAATCCTTATAAAATAACTAATTCCTTGATGCCCACAAAATTCATTCCAAAACTTTCCTAGCTTAGTTTTTCTTAGTTTTAGAGTTCTTCTCTTTTGAGAAGAACTAATTATGTTTTTGTAATTTTTTTGCGTTTTGATTCAATAAATAGAAATGCAAATTCTGTTTGAAGGTTTTCCAACAACAGGAATAACATCAAAGTATTGTAAGGATTTTATTTTCTTATAGTTATTTTTTATGCTTTATTCTTATATGTTATATTTAATTTGTCTGTGATTAAATTTAACTTTGTTGGCTGTTTGTAAACATGATATAATAATAACGTTGTTATGCTTGTGAAATATTAAATACGTAAAAATCTCTAAAATGCATTGATTTTGTTTTTATTTAAGATTTTATATGAAGAATGTTAGAGAGAAATATATTATTTTTCATTACAAACTTAAATCTGAAAATTAGATTTTAAGGTTTAGTTATCCAGTCTGATTTAGAGTAGCGCTCTTTTATTTGTTGGTACAATCTCCCGATAGTTAGAGTGAAGCTCTATTTCAAAAGTTTTTATAAGAATTATTATCTGAAAATGTATTGACAACATGTTTTCAGTAGTGGTTTTAAAACTTGAAATTAAGTACTCGGATAATTAAACTCTTACGTATAAGTTGGACACCTTGAATAAAGTTTAAACTGTTTAACCCCACAAAAGGTGGCATTTAAATGGTTCATTTTCAATCTCTTAGAAAAAAAATTAATTCAATTAATCAAATTAGTTATCAACTCCACCCATAGGTGTTAATTGATTTGTATAGTTAACAAATAATATCTAACCCCACCAAAGGTGGTATTCATATAAAAAAAAAGAGAATCAATAAATATCAATTTATTTCTTTAAAACCTAAATAATATGAGCAAGCATAATTAACTTAGTTATTATATTCATAAATACTCCACTATTATAAAAGATAAAATTTTCATAAATCTTTATTGAATCTATATCTCTATTTATTTTCATGTTATTAGATTAGAAACACAAAACCTCAAAATATTATGATAGGATGTTTAAGATTTAATTTCATTTTTAAAAGTGTGAATAATAAATTAAAAACCACATACATTCCTTCCTTAGATCGACCTTGGGAGTATACTTATAATTTTCTATGAAATGATTTATGCACTTGCGAGAGTTTTATAAATATAAAACCAAAGTATTGACAGAATCAACGATCCTGGTTTTTCTCATCAACTACTTATTAAGTTTATCAATTATAGGTCACACACATAAAAATCATACATCTTTTCCTAGAAATTATGCATGTTATCTAATCAAAACTAATAATTAAATACTTCTCTCAAACTATTTAATTTCCTATATAGAACAATTGTTGGTCAATCAATTAATAATATAAAAATTAGATTGAATAATATAATTGGATTGTAAATATAATTGGGGTAAAATATTAGATTATCACATGTAGAAATTGGGTTCATAAGACTCCTAGATTAAAAAATTAGCTAGCTATAATTAAGTTTATAAAGTTTAGACATTTGATAAAAAAAGACATAAAAATTGATAAAGAAAGGAGAAGAAAAGGAGATACACTCAATCTCTTGATTTGTAGCACTAATATTCTCTTGAACTTTATCTCTTTTTCTATCTTTTTAACATTTGCTACGTTCTATGGTTTTTAATTTTGTATTTGATTTGTGCCTCATTAGGGGTTAATTAATAGGAGAAATGATCTAATGTGGGTCATTAGATCAACTTCTAAAAGATTCAAGGGTTGGAGGTGAAAAGTGGATTAAAAATAGATTAGGTTTGGCAAAATCCTACCAAAAAAACACACATAAAGGCATAGAAAAGTGCACGTTGGGGTATGGTTCTTGTTGATCACTAGAGGAAAAAGTCACATCTGGGCATAGATTTTTGCACGTTGTAGTGTGGAGTGTGCCAAGGTACAAAACATTTCCCTTTTTGTCTCATTTTCACTCGGTTTTCCATCACTCCATCTACTTGAAATAATTAAAAACAAGCTTTTTTATGATATTTAGCATATAAAAATACAAATAATAGGACCGATGGTGTAAGATATTATTTATATCTTCCAAGGGAATACACCTTCACTACTACAATAAAAGGCAATTAAGTCGGCATTTAAAGTCGATTTTTGTCCAAAACCAACTTATAACAAATTTTAAGTGAGTCTACTAGTAGATTGACTTAAAATATTATAAAATTTAGTGTCAGTTGACACATAGGACCGATGCTACACTTAGGACGTAGTTTCAATTCTATGTGTCAACCGATGCTTCACGTGGAGAATTTATCATTGGCTTAACAATTCAAGTGGCATAATTCCACTTGCTAGAAAGTTAGCCACATCTCCATTCCATGGCATTTGCATTGTTGTTCTGGCCCATAATTTTTCATCTAGAAAATATTCATCATTGGAAAATTATTTTATATCAAATCCCTCTCCCTCTTCTAACTTAGATAAATAATCTGCTACTTTATTTTCAATTCCTTTTTTGTCTCAAATCTCCAAGTCAAACTCTTGATGTAAGAGTATCCATCTAATAAGTCTTGGCTTGGCATCCTTTTTTGAAAATAAATATCTAATGGTGGCATGTTCTGTGTATACAATCACCTTTGCACCAAATGAATAAGCTTGAAATTTCTCCTATGCATAGATGATTGGTAGGAGTTATTTTGTAGTGGTGGCATAATTCAATCAGGCTTTATTAAGATTTTTACTAGCATAATGTATGTATGGAATTATTTACCTTTTCATCGCCCCAAAACTGCACCAATAGTAAAATCACTAGCATCACATATCACTTCAAAGGACTCTTCCCAATTTTGGGTTATGATTACGGGTGTTGTATTTAGACTCTTTTTCAATGCCACAAAGGCTTGAATACATTGTATGTCAAATAGGAAAGGTGTGTTCTTCTCTAGAATGTTATATAAGGGCTTTGATATTTTAGGAAAATCCCTTATGAACCTCTCATAGAAATCGGTACGATCTAGAAAGCTTCTTACTCCTTTGACATTTGTTGGAGGTGGTAACTTTTCAATAACTTCAATTTTTTTCTTTATCCAATTACAAACCTCTAGATGAGACTTTGTGACCACGTATAATTCTCTCTTCTACCATAAATGGTATTTTTTTTTCTAATTAAGAACAATGTTGGACTCTTCAAATCTTTGGAACACCCTTACAAAGATTTGTAAGGCATTCATCAAAATTATTACCAAAAACTGTAAAATCATCCATAAATATCTCAAGAATTTTCTTCACAATGTCGAAGAAGATGGATAACATGTATCGTTAAAAATTGGTTGTTGCATTACATAGACCAAATGGCATTCTTCTAAAGGCAAAAGTACCAAAAGGACAAGTGAAAGTGGTTTTTTCTTGTTCTTCCAGTGCAATGGCTATTTGATTATAGCCCAAGTAACCATCCAATAAACAATAGATAGAGTGATTGGCCAACCTATCAAGCATTTGATTTGTGAAGGAAGTGGGAAGTGATTCTTGCGTGTTACTTTATTAACTTTTTGATAGTTCTTACACACTCTCCAACTCGTAAGAGTTTGAATTGGAATTAACTAATTCTTCTCATTAGTTATTACCATCATATCACCATTCTTAGGCATACATTGAACTAGATTAAATGATTCACTATTTGAGATAGAGTATATTATGTATGCTTCTAACCATTTCAATACTTCCATTTTCATCACTTCCATCATAATTAGGTTCAATCTCCTTTGAGAATCCCTCATTGGTTTAGCTCCATCTTATATGATAATTTTATGAATACCAAATAAAGGTCTAATACATTTAAGATTCACAATAGTCCACCCAATAGCATTTTACACTCCTTCAAAAACCCAATAATTTATCTTGTCGGTCTTGGCTATGTTTTGAGGAGATAGTTACTAGTAAAGTCTCATTAATACCTAAATAAGAATATTAGAGATGGTTGGGTAAAGACTTGAGCTTTAATATTGGGGGTTCTTCAATTGATGGCCTAAGTCTAGGCTTTTCTTCAATACATACAAAAATCTCATTAGAAATTAAAATGGGAGGTCTAGGCTCTAAAATTCCTTAGTATGATAATTTCATCATGCATGTGGGCATAAAATAGAGTTTCCTCCATATCATTATCAAAGTCATCCTCATACATTTTGTTACTAGAATTATGTAAGTATGACAGAAGTTGGCTTAGCTTCCCTAATCCTAATTTTCTAAATACACATAATGACATAAGGTTAATATTTGCTCCCAAATAACATAATGCATTCCTAAATTGATATTCCATGATAAAGCATGGAATGTGAAAGGTATCGGGGTCTTTCAACTTGGTTGATAATTTTCAATCAATTATAGAACCATAACCTTCTCTAAAGAAATTGTCTTACATTCTCCAAACTTCCTTTTCTTGAATAACATTTCCTTTATGAATTTAACATAAGAAGAAACATGCTGTAAAGCATCCATGTATGAGATGTTAATATGAAACTTCTTGAAAATATCAAGGAATTTTGAGAATTTCTTATTTAGCTTTTGTTTGTGGAGCCTTTGTTGAAAAAGAAGGGGGTAGAGTATAGAATCTCTTCCATGATTGTTTCCTTCTTTTGTTTTCACTTCAATTTCTTTATTATTATTTTTTCACCCTTTTCATTTTGTTTTTCTTCCTTTTCATTTTTCTTTTCATTCTCATCATCTCCTATTACTACCCAACTTTTAGTTACAATAGCCTTATAGGTCTCTCTACCTTAGTGTTACTAGGAAGTATACTTAGTTTCTTATATGAAATGTTTTTTCTAGTTACCCATTTGAATCTCTAAGTTTCTTATGCTAGCACTATTGTTGGCTTGTTTAGTGACCAACCTATCCATTTACTATTTATTGTATCTATTATAGGCATAACATTAGATAAAATTATTTTCATTAAACCCTCTAATTTATCTAGAATGAAGCCTTGTGGATTGAAAGGTGGTCTATTGGCAGGTGCCCCACCTTGGTTATTACCCCAAGAGAAAATAGGGTGATTCCTCCAACATAGATTATAATTGTTTGAGTAAAAGTTTCATTGGAGATTTTGATTTTTGATAGTTAACCACCTTAGGATTGCTTTCATAAGTATTACTAGCATGAGATTTACCACAATGTTCATAAAGTATAAAAGAGCTTTGTACCATAGTCATCCCCATAAGTGCAACATCAAATTTATTTGATAGCCCTAACAACAATGCATTAGTTTGTGCTTGTAAGGTTATAAAGGTATCCGTATCTACCATTCACTACCATTTTTGGATTTAACCTCTCTACTAGCCATTGGCAACTATTAGAGGCCATTTCATCTAGTAATGCAAAGGCTTCACTCTCACCTTTTCCTATTAGTGCATCTAAAGCTACTACATCAAGAATAGTTCTTATTTGCCCTAATAATACTCCATAAAATGTTTGGATTTGTAAGTGTGGAGGAATACCATAGTATGGGCATTTTATCAATAGTTCTTTGAAGCGTTTTCATGCATCATATAAAGATTTCCCATCAAATTGTTGAAAGGAAGTAATAGCATTTCTAAACTTTGTTGTCTTTAAAGGTGGGAAATATTTAGCCAATAATTTCTAAGCCAAGTCATCCTAGGTGGTGATGGATCCTATAAGTAAGGAAATTAGCCATACCTTTGGCTTGTTCCTATGTGAGAAGGGAAACAAGCGAAGGTGTATGACATCTTTGAAAAGTTCATTTATCATGAGGGTATCACATAACTCAAAGAATGTGGCTAGGATCCTCATTATCTAGCCCTCCAAATTGATTGGATTGTACCATTTGGATCATAATGGCTTTTAGCTCAAAATTATTTGCATTAACAGAAGGTCCAGTAATACATGATTGAACTCTATCTACTTGTGGTATTGCAAAATCCCAAAGAGATTCAGGGGCGATGATGTCCCATTGATTCTCCATGTTTTTCGTATCCCTAAGCTATAGTTGGTGTAGTATTTCTCTTCTTAACATGGGAAGAATTTTCTCTATCTTAGGATCAAATGGTTTAAGATTTATACCTGACTCCTTAGGTATACACAAAAATAAAACAAAGAAAAATTAAAATTTCTTAAACTAATATTGTTATATGAATATTAATATTAATTAAAAAAATTATTTCACTTCCCAACAACTACACTAGAAACTTGGTAGCGATACTCCAAGTATATGGATCGTTTGAGTAATAAAGTGTGTTAAATATGAGTATAATATCACATAGTGATTTCTTTTTATAGCTAAGTAACAATATGTAGTATTTGTAAAATTGTTTAGGCGAGTAAGAAAGGAAAATTATTTAAATTAACGATTAAACCTAAAATTAATTCAATGACACAAATAATGATGAAGTAACCAATTCTTGGAGACTTAGAATCTATGAATATCCTAACCACTTCATATGTAAAATCAAATATCGTTAATTAATTTTTCTAACAAATTGATTGGCTACATGCTCTTATATATCTTATAATCTTTATCAAGCATTCTTTTGGATTATGTGAAAACAATCACATTGTCATGCTATTTATTCATACAACAATTATGATCAATTATATCAAGCCATATATTCATCAATTATAATATCATACTATTTCAATTCATGTGATAATAATTTTATAACTAATTCAAAAGCCTATTTTGTTAAGCTAGGACATGAATCTCAAATTATGTTGTTATTGGCTTAATAATTCAACCATTTAAATCAAAATTATTAAATGAATTATTAATTAATAGAGAAAATATTTCAACTAAATAAAATCAATCACATAATTATGTGGTTAGGTTTATCAATACCAACCTAACCACTTAGTTCTAAAAATCATAATTAAAAATATTTAAGTGCATAATAATTATAAGAAAGATGAAAAAGAAGATAAAGGTTCAATTTGATGAAGAATCCATTGGTTCATGTAACCTTCTTGATTTGTTGCTATCTGTATAGTTTCCTCCTTGATTTGTTTTTCTTGATATCTCTTGTGAATCGTAAAATCTGTATTTTTTATCATCTCTCTATAAATGTGTTCTATATTATTAACCCTAATGGTATATATATAGTTATAGTTTAAACATAATAAAATTAGGATTAGAACTCTAACACTTGGTATTCAAGTGTGAAATCATGATCGTGGGCCTCGATGCTCATTATCTCATGTCGATGTGCACAATCAACTATATGATACAATGTAGACTCGAGAGGACTATGCCATAGTGCACATAATACTATACCTCAATGCACCTTGTTTGATTTCCAGAGTGCCCAATGATCCAAGAAGAGTGTGTGGCAATACACTATTTCTATGCCATGGAACACTTTCCAATTATTGAATTTGTCCCAATTTTGATCTATTTGATATCTATTCACCTATGCCATATTAAACATGAGATAGATCTTTTAAGCAACATTCATCTCAAAACAAGATAAATAACTAGCTCGAAATGGCCAAATGTCTCTATTCTTATAGAGTTATTAGCAATCACATGCAAATATTAATGTACAGATTTAAAAAGAACTCACTATTTTTATAGATGGAAACAACCTTGGTCACAATAATGATCTAAGAGAAAAATCATTGGTATACTAGACCATTAATCTATTGACTATGAAAATTTAATGTTCAAGTATAGACTCGATCTTTTACTACCATTTCTAAGACAATTCCCCAATGCACTTTACTTACGGCCCCTTATTATATTTTCAAAGCTTCCAAGATTAGCATGAACAGATTTTGACCAACATTTTAATTAGCTCTTCATAAATCAGACATGTTCATGGATCAACCTGAGAATAGGGTTGGCATAAAAATAAAAAATTCCCATATGTGTTCTAGATGGATTTAGCGATGAATAATCCTCAATTTGCATATTAAAAACATATATTAAATTAACCCAAACCAACTAATAATTATAGAATGAGAATATCAAGCCTAAGTTCAACAAAAATAGCTTTTTTAAATCTCTATAATCAAATCAATTAAACATGATCACATATAAATTAATTGATGCAATCATAAAAGAACTTAAGCAAAAAGAAGCTAAATGAACTTGAATTACGAATTAGAGTATAGAGAATAAAATAGATCCACATATAAAAGAACTCAATATATGTGTACTTGAGTGATCACATGAACTAAAACTCACAGTCAATATCCTCTTTGATCACATGAATCAAGTATTGATGCCATTGCTTAATAACTCCCCTCAATTATTTGAATGGCTTCAGTTGGCTTATACTATTTGTTCCTTATTGCTCCTTTTTTGTTTTTTTTGTATAAGCACATATATCTAATATCTCCACTTAATTATCGAATAGAAGTAGGAAACCAAATCTATAGTTACACAAATTACTTTTACCTACATTTCAATGTTTTCTTTTTGAGCACATGAAGCTGGTATAACACTAATCTTAATATATATGTGATAATAATAGCCTACAATTATCTTAATTAACCAAAGCCCATTGAAAACCCTAATTGAGTAATGCCATTTTTGGGAATTATCTTAAAACTATTGAAGCACGTTAAGGAAAGAGCTAAGTAGTAATTTCACAAGTTGGCTTGATTTTAAATAAATATTTTAAATGAAAAATATTGAGCTCTATCAATTGACTTGGGACTCAATTGATTGATTAACGATAACTAGTTCACTTAATTTTTACCCAAAAGACTCGATCATTGTCGAGCAAAACTTGATCGATCTAACATCTTGATTGATCGATACACTTAGTCGATCGTTTGATTAATACAAACTTTAGCACCAAAAATAATTCTAAGTGTTTTGAACATGGCTAGTAAATGTATGAGTATAATATTATATGTGATAATTATAAAACATATACTTAAAGTATAACTATCCAGAACTCATATGTTTATTCTACTTTGCTTGATAAACTTGTAAACGAGCCTAAAAATAGGTTTTTAGGCAAACATTTTTTCAACAAAAATAGTCAAAACTTATTGACCTTATGAATATACGAATGATGAAAAATTAGATTATATGTGACGAGATATGCTAGAGGCTAAGACCCATGAGGAAGAAAAAAACTTGAAGAACTAGAAGATGAAAAAACTATAGAAGAACAAACAAAGATAACATGTGATAATGATGCAAGGAACTTTTGAAGCTGAACAAGTATGGTAGTTCCTAATGATGGAGCAACTGCTATAGTATTAGACTAAGGTAACCTGTAAGACAATAGTTATTACTATGATAGATTTTCAACTCTCTTTTTTTGGTGTAGTTCTCGAAGAATTTACATTTTGATTACTAAAAAGTGATATTTGAGGTGTCACTAAGACATATAAGGTAGTTGTTGAGAGAATGTCATTCCCAACCTATTATTTAAAACTTATATCCTCAACTAATATTTCACTAATTATTGAATCAATAGAATGAAGTAGGTTGTAATGTAAAATGCTCTCACAAAGTCCTTCATAATCATCATGAAGAGCCATTAAAAACTAAACCAATCATTGCATTTCTCTACGGGCAATGTAAGGTGTAAAAAGGTGTAAAATCCTATAATTCTGCTAACTCTTTGAGTAATAATTGGTCCTAAGATCTATCATAGTTGAATAAAATTCTTGAATACTCATATTTCTTCAATAAAGGGTTCAAAAAACCCATATCTTTTTACCTTTCAAAATTGTTTTCATCACACTCTAGTAAGAATAATTCTTCATATATAACTGCATAATAATTGACTGAAGTGAATCATCCTTACCTTCAGCCATTGCAAAAATTTAAATAGATTTTCAAAATTTAATAAATTTCAAATGAATCAACAAATTACGAATAAGTAATAGATTATCAAAGAACGAATAGATTGTAAAAAAAATCAACAAACACCTGCTATATAAAAAAGACCTAAAATTTTACAATCGAAGAAAATAACAAAAAAAATCACCACATTTAACAAAAGATGAACCATATAGCTATCGTGCTCACCAAAATTACAGTATATGAAATTTATAGTTTTGATATAATGTAGAATTCAAGAGCAAAATTTTGAAGAGAAGAGAAGAGATTAGAGTTTCTATTAACTAGAAGTTAAATGAAATACAATCAAAAGAATGATTTATATAAACTTCCACTTAAAAGACACTAAATTAGCGTGTTTAAGATCCAAAATTGTTTCTCATTTGGGCTTAAAGAGCTTTCAAATGGGCTAAAGTAATTCCGAAGGTGCTTGATAATCAATAATGATTTGAAAATTTTGAGAAACATAATTGATAATTTTTAGAAGTTAGGAAACTCATCTATAATGATTATCCTTGTCAAAAACATCTATAATAGCTCACTTTTTTCACCCTTTTTTGCTAATACATTTTAGAGATTTTAATTTGCTGATCCAAAAATCATCAACAAAATGTTCCTTATTTTCCCAAAACAAACTCGTTTTCCACGCACTATTATAATACATACATATGGTTTCAATTTTTAATCTTAACCATAGGTCAATGATCATGATTATAAGAACTGAGACCTAAGTGAGAGAGATCATAGAATGTTATATATGGTCTTGATTTTTTAACCGAGACCATAAACATACCCTATGGCCTCAGTTTTTCAATAACTGAGACCATAGGGTATGTCTATAACCTCAGTTTTTCAATAACCGAGGTCATAGACATACCTTATAGCCATAAATTTAAATAAAAATTTAATTATTAATTATAATATTAAAAATTAATATAAATTACAATATTAAAAATCAAATTATATTAAAATTAAAGTGCAATTATATTTGAGAGTTTATACACTAAAACATAATAAAATCTGACTAGTTAATTCTAATATTTACAATAATTATGTTATTTATAGCCTTACTATTACAAAATGACTTTTTACTATTACAATCATTTACAAGGACATCATGGTCATTCAAAGACCTTACAATTTCAGGAAACAATTTCATTAGTTTATGTTTAGTTGTCAAGATAGATTTCATATCCTTAAGCTTTACCTCAGATGTTTTCTTCTCATTGTATTCAACCAAGACAACCAATCGTTCCTTCCTGAAAAACAACATTTTACACACATACTACTACAAAATGTTGCATTTAAGTCGATATGTAAAATTGATTTTTGGATAAAACCAACGTATAATCAATTTAAAGTCGGTTCGGTGAAAAATCTTGGCTACATGTAGCGTCGGATGACACGTAGAATCAATGCTACATGTAGGACGTAACCTCGGTTCTACGTGTCAACCGATGCTATCCACGTAATTAATTGTTTTTTGGTCAATTATTATTTTATTTGAATTGTTTAAAATTGAATTTGGATATATATAGTATAATTTTTTCTTCTTTTATTTAGTCAATTGGTTTTTAAAATTATATAATATATAGAATTTTGTGTATTTATTTGGATATGTACTTAATTTTATGTACATGTTTTTCATACATAATTATCGAATTTGGATAGCATGAAAAACACAATACAAAAAAGTTTATGAGTGAAAATATAAAAGGTCTATAGTTAATTAAAATCTTAAAAAATAATTGACCAAAAAAATAAAAAAATTTATTGTTTAATTTCAATTTTAAAAACTGTTAAAATAAAAAAATGCACGTGGATACGTACTTAATTTTATATACATGTTTTTCATATATAGTTATTGAATTTGGATAGCATGAAAAACACAATATACAGAAAAGTTTTCAAAAAAATATAAAAAGTCTATAGTTAATTAAAATCTTCAAAATTAATTGACCAAAATAATAAAAAAAAATTATATTGTTTAATTTCAATTTTAAGAAATGTTAAAATAAAAAAATACATGTGAATAACGTCAGTTGACATGTTGAACCGATGCTATCCATGTGTGTAACATCGGTTGACACGTAGAACCAAAGTTATCCATGTGTGTAGCATCAGTTCAACATGTCAACATACGCTATCCACGTGTATTTTTCCATTTCTTTTCTCTCTTCTCCAGCAGAACATTATTTTCAATTTGCAGCATCCAAAAAAACTCAAAACCGAGCTTCACCTCCTCCACTCTTTCTCATTTTCCGACCACTTCCGACCACTATTTCGAGCGCCGTTATGTGGGTTTTCTTCCTCTCCAAATTATCTTTCAGATTCCCTATTGTTTTGAACGAAATACTCAAACTTTTATACCTATTTTCTCACTTACAAAACATCTTTTTTTTCTTCATTTCTTTCATTTAGTCACTTCATTTACTCTTGTAAGTATTTCTATTAATCCAACGCACTTATTATTCAGTTTGCGTTATTTTTTGTATAAATTTTTGATTTATGCATGTTTTGTATTATGCATGTTATTATATGTTTAACTAATTTTCTATGGAAATAAAATCTGGATGTTGTGGGTTTGAGGGATTAGAATATTTACCATATGTGGATAAATTTATTTACATATAAATAATTATATTTTATTAAGTAAAAGTAATACAATTTTAAAATGATTAAAATGGTAAATTTTTTATTATGTATGTTTTGGTATATATTCTAATAATTAGGGAATTCATATATAATAATACTTAAAATATATTGATTGGATACATAATTAATGTCATTAATAGAAAATGAACAAATCTTGGATGTCAAAGTGTAGAATTGAGTAGGACTACATTTCTAGAGTTGAAAGTTTCATGGAATTTGCTTGTAGAAATAGTAATAATGAAATTACTATGATTCGATATCCATGTGTTAAATGTATAAATGAGTGATTTCATGAAGTTAACAAGGTCAAGTATCACCTTATCCATAGTGGTATTATCATGGAGAAAATATGGATAATACTCATGTGGAAGAGATAAATAAGAATGTGAGTGGATTTCATACATCTTATCATAATGTACAGACAGAAAATATGTTTCATCGAGTTGAAGATGAACTACGTGAGGATGATCCCGAAACCTTTAAAAAACTTCTAAAAGTTTCCAAAAAACCGTTGTATCCAAAATGCAAGAAATACGCTAAAATGTCGAGATTGGTTCATTTGTACAATGTTAAGGAAAAACATGGTTTTTCTGACAATGGATTCATAGAATTACTAAATCTACTAATAGATATGTTCCTGAGGGTATTGAATTGCCATCTTCAATGTATGAAGTGAAGAAATCTCTTAGTCGATTTGGTAACTAAGAAGTTATATGAGAAAATATCTAGGAACACTTAATCCTCAATTTTCTAAACATGAGAATTGCTAAAATCTCCCTTAATATAATTATCAATTAATTACATGATCAATTGAATCTAACCTAGCATGTATTCCTCGCTCAAGTAAACTACACACCGTATAATAATTAATTTAATCACTCTCATGCCAATTAAATTGCATACTATTCATTAAGTTCATCAATTATAGATCACATACATAAGAATCATTCATCTCTGCCTAGAAACTATGCATGTTATTTAATCAAGACAAAAAATTAAATAATTTTCTTAAATCTATTTAATTGCCTCTATAGATAAATTATTGGCCAAACAATTAATAGCATAAAAATCAGATTAAATAATAAAATTAAATTATAATTATAATTGGGTTAAAATTTTAGATCATCAAAAGAAGCAAAACTGATACTTTTAGCCAATCATAGCACGACATGTGGCATCAAAAAATTCATTAGCGAATCAGAAGCGATGCGTGTTAGGGGAGATCGTTCAGAGTGAATGCTCACTAAGTCAGCAACACGTGGTGCAATGTGATTTGTGGGAATGGATGGCATGGTGCACGAATGGAATGCCCGGAGCAATGACATGGTGAGACGTGGCATAACGCATTGACTGATTTCCGAACTTGGATTAAATGATGTGCTGAAACGTGGCATGTGTTGCATCCTCCTCACATGCGATGCAACGTGATTCTCTCTCTATGCTTGCAGAGCGTCCATGTGGCTTGACCAGTCACTTCTCTACTTGCGTGGCTTACCACATGGAAGCTTCTGATTGGTCCTGCGTTACAAATTCATAAAAATTGCAAAAAAATTCCAAAAATTATATTTTCACTAAAACGTTTATATTTTAATTTTTTTGGTCATAAAAATACTATTTATTAAATAAAAAAGTAAATATTAAGTAAAAAAGTGCGCTAATGACTCTATTTTCATAGAGTCATCAGTACTTCTATGCAATGTTTTAAAAATTTTCTTTAAACACATTGCATGTATTTGTATACATAGATTCGAGATAAACTCAAGAAACCCAATCATAAAATAAAAGGAAGTTTAGAATGGCTTGCACATGGTCCAAAATTCGATGTCAAATCATTTTCTAGTTTCACAATTAATGGATCGAGGTTTACGACTCAAGCTAGGCACAAAGTCCAAGTAAATTAGAATAGTGATGTGAGAGATTTTTGCACAAACTATGCAATTTTCTAGTTCAAAATATGGTAATCATGTACTTTCTAATAGAACATAGTATGGTATAATTCAAGAGATTTAGGAATTGGATTATGAGGTCTTCCATAAAAGAATTTTCTTGTGTGATTGGGTCGAAGATGTTATCAATGTTGGATATAAAATGGATGATTTTGGATTTACCCTTGTAAATTTATCCAATATGAGTCATATTGATGATCATTTTACGTGAGCGATCAAATTGACACATGATGGTTTGTTGTGTTAACGGCTCCACAAAAGAGTTTTACCATTGTGATGCTTTTGAAGATGATGACCCTATGCTTGATACATTATCCAATATTAGTAATTTCTCAAACAAATTGCCTAATGTATGTGATGATCTAGTTAATAACGATGATTCTTCATCATAGACTCGAAGTGATTATGAAGGAATATATGTATACGATCAACAACCTAATTAAACATAATGTATGTTCTATATTGTTCTAATAACTCTTGGATGTTTATATATATGTATGTTCCTAAAATTGTCAATTAATTTATATTTCTTCATTGTTTGCAGATATTTCATAGATCCTCAGGTAACAAAGCTTGTAGATCCAAATGATCCATTGGGGCATTTGAAAAGAAAGGGTTGGGCTAATATACCTGATGCTTTACTTAACCGAGATGATAGAGTAGCCATTCTATTTGATGCTACTAGTAATCCAATAGGGAAAAATGACCAACAATTGAAATCCTCTATTGGTAGACTTGTGAAGTCAAGTATACCGATCAATATAAAGGATTGGACTCAGGTTGACAAAGCTGAAAAGTTAAAAATATGGAAAACCATTTGTGTAAGTCTCTTATATTTTATAACTAATTTTATATGTTAATCTTTTTTGTATTACATCTAATCTTTTGTAGTGTGTTTTTACAGAATTGTTATAAAGTTGATGACACTTGTAAGAACAAGTGTAATAAGATTGCAAATAAGGTGTGGAAGGAATACAAAGATTCCAAATTGGCAAGAAATTATGTGTTTCCATATTTGGAACCACTTGATGAAGTAGAGCTCTACAAAATCCCTGAAGGACACCCCTGGATTACACCTCAAGTTTGGAAATTAAGACTTCGTGGATTATAGACGAACGGATGAATTTCAAGTTATTAGGGAAGAACATCAGAATATACAAAGCATAACATTCTTCCTAACCGTACTGGGAGGTCTTCAAATCTTGCAGTTAGATATAAAATAGTATTATTAATTTGTTTTAATTTATAAATATTTTTATATTTATTTTCCTCAAATTTAAGCTGATGTCATGGTTAATAAATTTATTTAATTTATGTAAGAAGTTGAATTGGGTAGACCGATTACCCAATCTGAATTATACATAGAAACAAAGACTCCCAAAATGAAGAAGTCAAGACCATTAATTTCGGTTGACACAAAGTTCAAATGATTTTTAATAATTGATGTAATAATGTATGATATATTTGTTTGCTATATATTATGAAACAATTGTTCCATACGTTTAAGGGCACTAAAACTCAACCAAGCCAAGTAACAAATCAAAGTTACACTTGACTTCATATTTAGAGCTCATTATAGTATTAAAAATACCAGCTTGATTCCAGATAGCTTCATATATATAGACAAAAGATTAATAAAGTACTAATATGATTTTGAAGAGATAAGGTTATTATTATATCACTAGGATGTCGATGTGGTAATCTCTTTTACTAATCTTTTAACATATATAAGTTTTTTTTGTGAATTCATGATATTACATTCTTATTTCGAATTTAATTACGTATATTTCTTTGGTTGGAACAAATGGGGCTATGATATGCATATTTTTGATGATTTAAAAGAAGACTAGACATAACACTTTATTCAAATTATAACATCAGGAGAAAAATATAATCTTGAATAACATAGGACAACACCATAGTAATATATATAATGCTTTAATTTCTCCATTCATATGCATATGAAATTTAGACTGCTTGTTTGATGGATGTTTACGTACTCATGTCTGTAGGGGAATGAATTTTTATATGAACTAGCTACTTTTTTCCCAATTTTGTTGTCACTATGTTGGTGATTCTAAGCCAACCAAGCTTGCTCTCCCTGGGAATATCATAAAATCCATGACACTTGGATGACATCATTTTATTTGTAATTTAAGTTAACTATATATTTATATGTATGTATTGTATATACATGATTATTTTTGTAATAAATTTAATTATCAAGTTATTAATTGTATTTAAATTTTCAATTATTTGTATTATTATTTACACTCTGTTAAACATATTTTGGTTTTTTATGCTATATGTGATCCAATACAAGTTATAAGTATAGTAGAAAATGAGTACAAATATTGTAAAAAAAAAATCAATATATATTTTAAAGTCGGTTCACGCGTTGAACTGACTTTAAATGTAAAGTCAGTTCAACGCATGAACCGACTTTAATCGCCCATTTTGTAGTAGTGAGAGACAAGCTTAGGAATGACACTTTCTTCTTGAAAGTGAAATATATATATATATTTAGGAGCCACACCATGAACTTGCATCTCGTTAAAAATATTATGTATCGTCAACCTTTCCAGCCTTGAAAAGACTAGCTAACAATGAAATATATGTTCTTATTGAAGGCTTATCACCCTTGTTAATAATTTATTTGTAGAGGTTCAAAACTTCAGTTATCCTCAATTTTATTACAATATCCCTTAATCAACACATTGAAACTGCAAGCATCAGGTTTACACCCTTTACTTGATATAGATATAAACAATTCCTTTGCTTCATCAAGCGTATCGACTAAATATACACCATCCATCATGGTATTGTATGTAAATAAATTAGGACTAAAGATAACCCATCCATCATGATGTTGTATATAAATAAATTAGGACTAAACATAACCCATCCATCATGGTGATGTATGTAAATAAATTAAGACTTTCACCCTTCTTAATCATCCCTTCAAGCATATAATTTGCTTCTTTAATATTTCCTTTTTTGCAAAGCACATCTATCAAGATGTTAAAGGTTACTACATTATAATGAACACCTTCATCTACCATCTCGTTCAACAAGCTTTTAACATCTTACAAATTCCCTTCATGGCAAAAACCGTGTATGAGATAATTATAAAACATTACATTAGGGACAATCCCCCTACCTTTCATTTCCAAGAAAAGTTCTTTAGCCTTTTCGAGTAATCCGTCCTCATATAGCCTATCCATAATAGTTGCATAAGAAACTAAATTTGGTATCTAACAATTTTTTTTTAAATTATCGCACAAAAGATTGCTCTTCATAATTTAGGACCCTAAAGAAACTTAAATTACATATCCTAATTCTCCCAAAAGATTATAAGCAACCAAAAACAACATAACTATATGAAAATAAAAGAATTTAAACAAAGGAACAAACAAACCTTGTAGTTCCAAAATGAAGAAGAGGAAGAGTGGCTCTACTCCCAAATACGAAAGGTCTTATCACCATTTACAAGAAGAAAACATAGAGGCAATGCCATCAACACTAGTTGCTGGATTCCAAGTGAGAATCCACACCCTCTAACGTCTAAACCTCTCGTAGTTCAAATCTCCCATCCATAAGCTCCATCTTTGCACCAACCACAAAATAACAAAACTAAAACTATTAAATCAAAATATGATAAGGCCAAGAACACAAGAATATTAATAAGATGAGGGAGACGAAGGAAAAATGAGGAAAGAATGGAGAAAAGGGTTTGAGCGGTGTTGTGGTACGTATAGGGTTTGAGGAGAGAAAATAATTGGGAAAAAAGAGAAAATTTGGTAGTAATAAAGAGGAGAATTATTAGGAGTGAAAAAAAAGAGGCAAGAAAAAGAAAAAAAGAAAGAAAGAGAGGGAAAAAAAAGAGGGAAAAAGAAAAAAACATTTATAGAAAAATTTGGTGTTTGGTGTAAAAGAGAAAAAAATGATAGAGTATGCCTATGGCTTCATTTTTAATAACCAAGGCCATAGATGTCTATGGGATCGGTTTTTAGATAACCGATGGCCTCGGTTTTTTAATAAACTGAGGCTAAATGTCTGAGACTAAATATATGTATTATAGTAGTGATGTTACTTTATTTTCCACTTCTTTCATCTTCTAACCTTTAAATCCTTTAAATCTCTTTTCCTCCACAACCCTAATACCCCATTCAATATTAGTGCCAATCTCATCTACAAAATTTGTTTCCTATATACAAATTTCTATTAGTGTTGGTGCCGATCTCATCATTTTTCAAATCTATCGTTGGGGTTCTTTTTTCGTATTTTAATAATCTATTCTACCCACCCTCAGTTTCGTTAATTGGTATATGGGTTTTGCTTGAAATATTTGTGAGGTTTTTCTTAAGCAAAGTTTTAGGTATGTTTAATGATTCATTCATTTATGGGATATGTTTAATCTGTGTCCTATAAGGTCTTGCTTGTATAGTTATTCCACTTTGTTGTGTCAAATATGAATCACTACTTTTTTTGTAGTTTCTCCCCTAAATTTCATTCATACGAGTAATCTTTTTCCATTACTTCTTTAGCTTGAAAAATATTATTTACATTCTAATATAATTGTCCAATAGTTTTGTGATACGAGCAAACTCTACTCATAATCATTGGAGTAGAACCGGGCACACAGAGCGAATGGATGCGCGTGGATGATAGACGTAGAAAAGGCGTAGGGAATTCAGTTAGAATTCAGAAGAGGGACCATAGAATAAATCAACAAAACTAGGGTTAGGATTCGGTTAGGAATGTCAGAAATCAGTTAGATATTTTCCTTCAATTCCATTCCTGTAAGGCTATATATGAAGCCTTTTAAATTCAACTAAAGTTATATCTCAATATAACTACAATTTATCTTCCTTTTCTTCGATTCCTCTTATTCTTCCTTCAATCTCAAAAATAGCCTTAACAGTGGTATCAGAGCCGTTCAACCATGGATACCCAGGGAAAATAAAATGTTGAATTCCGTACTGAGGTTATGGAGACCCCAACATTGTGCTCTCTTAGTTATAAGCGATACGTGCAACTTATACCCCTCCAGAGGTTAACCCTTTTCGCAAGATAGGGAACTCTGTGCCTTCACCCCCACATTTTGCGATCAACCATAGACAACCTCTACTCTAACTTGAAACTATCATCTCCCAGATTTTGTAGTGAGGATCCCACCGATTGGATCTATAAGGCTGAATAATTTTTTGAGTTCACTGATGTTTGCTCAAACCAACAAGTGAAACTCGCGTCCTTCCATCTGGAAGGAATTGTGTTATAATGGCATCGTTGGCTGAAAAATTTTCATAGACCACTCACCTGAGTGGAATTCACCAAAGCTATCCAACTCAGATTTGGACCAACAGATTACCAGGACCCCTTAGAAGTTCTAACTCGCCTAAGGCATACCAGTAGTGTAGCAGCATACCAAGAATCATTTGAAAGATTGTCCCACGGAGTGGATGGACTACCAAAAGCATTCCTAATCGGGTGCTTTATAGCTGGATTAAGAGATGAAGTCCGCCTTGATGTTAAGATCAAATAACCTAAAAAATTGGCTGATGCCATTAGGGTAGCTAGACTCATTGGAGAGAAATTTTGTTACATAAGAAATCTGCCCAGAATCCACGTTATCAGTCTTATATAAGCCTCTCCAAACCAACAAAAAAAACCCTATACAAGTGTACCTAGACTCCCACCTCTATAATGTTCCATTCCACCCCAACCATTGGCCTTTAAATGAATAACTAATCAAGAAGAATAAGAACTGAGAGATAAGGGCTTGTGCTACTACTGTGATGAAACATTTGTAGTAGGTCACCACTGGACATGACCCCAAATGTTTTTGATTGAGGAATTGCCTCAAAAACCCACAGAAGCCTTAGAAGAAGAGCTTCTTGAACAAGAGTCTCAAGAGCTGGTGCCAGAAATCTCATTTCATGCAACAGTAGGTACCAATCATCCATAAACACTTTAGAGTTATGGGGAATCTAAAAAATAAGAAGATACTAGTTTTGATAGATGAGGGCAACACCCATAATTTCATTGATCAAACCCTGCTTTCCTAGTTTGGCTTAACTATCACCAAGAGTTAGAGATTGGAAGTTATAATAGTCAATCGTGAAAATATAGAATGTGTGGGCCAATGCAGTCGCCTTACTATTTCTATTCAGGGATATCTTGTCTCTATAGATTACTTTGTGCTACCAGTAGCTGCCTGCCAGGTAGTGCTCAAGGTTCAATGGTTTAAGACCTTAGGGCTAATAGAAATGGACTATAGAAGGCTCACCTTCAGCTTCAAGGTAGGAGGAGTCACTCATACATTCCAAGGCTTACAAAGAACCAATAGTGCAACCCTAACCAACAAGGAATAATGTGAGCTGCAGAATATAGGGTTGTTCCTTCAAATTTTTCCCATAGGGGTTCAGGACCAACATGAAGATGGTCCCCCATTTCCAAAAATGAGGCAATCACTAATAGAGTTCTTTCACATATTTGAACTTTCCTCAGGGCTTCCACCAAAATAACAACAAGATCATCGTATACCTTTGAAACCAGGTGCAAGGATAGTTAATGTCAGGCCCTACGGTTATCCCTATTATCAAAAGGTAGAAATTGAGAAGATGGTTAAAGAAATCCTTCAATTTATGCTAATCAGACATAGCAGCAACCCATTCTCCTCACCAGTTTTGTGTAGACTATCGAGCTTTGAATGATAGCACAGTTAAAGACAAGTACCCCATTCCTATGATTGATGAGCTACTAGATGAGATCCATGGCTATGATGTCTTCTCCAAGATATATTTGTGATCAGGGTATCATTAGATAAGAGTTTATCAAGAGGATATCCCTAAAGTAGCCTTTAGAAGCCATGAAGGCCATTATGAATTCTTAGTAATGCCTTTTGGCCTTATTAATTCCCCAACTACCTTCCAAGGTCTCATGAATGCCCTTTTTAGACCCTACATTCAAAATTTCATCTTGATATACTCATAATCAAGGGATGAACACTATGTACATTTGAGAGTGGTTCTTTAGCTTTTGGAAACCAACAACTTGTATGCCAAGGAAACCAAATTTCAATTTGGAGTAAAAAAACTAGAATATTTGGTCCGTGTGGTCTCAGACTAAGGGGTCTCTGTGAACCCTTCAAAGATCCAAGTTGTTAAGGAATGGCCAACCCTAACCAAATCTAAAGAAGTCAGAGGCTTCCTGGGGTTAGCTAGTTATTACAAAAAAATTGTACGTAATTTTGGTAACCTAGTAGCTCCCTTAACTTACCTCTTGAGCAAGGAAGGGTTTCATTAGAAGGAAGATGTTGAAAACTCATTTAAGCAGCTAAATAATGTCTTGACATCACCACCAGTCTTAAGCCTTCCCAATTTTTCCTAGTGGTTTATAGTTGAATGTGATGCCAGTGGTATCGGGCTAGAGGCTATCCTTACTCAAGTAGACAAACCAATAGCTTACTTTAGCCAAGATCTTAAGATTTCAACATTGGATTTATCAACATATGAGAAATAAATATTATCTATCATTAAAGCTATCTGGGTATGGCGCCCTTACCTATTTGGAAAATCCTTTACCATCCATACCGATCAGAGGAGCCTTAAATATCTACTAGAGCAGTGCATTACCACTCCAGTTCAAGCATGATGGCTATCTAAGCTACTTGGCTATGATTATAAAATTGAGTACAAATATGGGAAGGAAAACCAAGGAGTTGACTCTCTTTCACAAGTAGTGGAGTTTATTTTTTTAAGCATATCTCAGCCACAAATGGACTGGTGGCCACATCTTTAGAAGGAAGTCCAACAAGATCCTTTCTACATAGACCTGATATCCAAATCCACTCCTAGAATTTCTCACAAACTGTTACAACGAGATGGGGTATGGTTTAAAGACAACAAGGTATAACTGAGCCCTAAATCCTCCCTTATACCTTAGATCATAACTGATTGTCACTCCACCCCAATTGGGAGACATTTTGGATTACACAAATCCCTCTCTCGCATCAAACATACGTGGCCTAAACTGCGCCAAATGTTGAAGAAATTCCTCAGGTAGTGTGAGCCCTGCCAAAGGTTCAAAATAAGGACTATGAAACCAGCAAGATTACTTCAACCTTTTTCCATACCTGATATGATTTGGGCTGACATCTCGATGTATTTCGTGGAAGGCTTACCAGCTTCAAAGGGGCATACAGTTATAATGGTGATTATGGACCATTTAAGAAAATACGCCTATTTCATTCCTATGAAACACCCATTTTTAGTCCCCATTGTGGCCAAGACATTTGTGACCAACATCTTGCGCCTACATGGCATGCCCAATTCCATCATTAATGAACGTGATAAGGTTTTTATCAGCTCCTTCTAGAAATATTTGTTTCACTTATAAAGAACTCAATTATGCACGAGCTCCAGCTATCACCCTTAGTCAAATAGACAGACTGAGGTAACCAACTGCACGCTAGAGCAGTATCTGCACTGCTTCATTGGAGATCAATCACACAAGTGGATTGAGTGGATTCCTTGGGCTGAGTACAACTACAACACTTCCATCCACTCCTTAACATATATGACTCCCTTCAAAATAGTCTATGGCATTCCACTCCACACTTATTAACATATGTCCCCAAATTTCTTAAGTTCCAGCTGTTGATGAGCACTTACGTACCAGAGACTACCTACTACGAGAATTAAGGCATAATATTCTACAAGCTCATAACCGTATGAAATGCCAAGCTGACAAACACCAGCGAGAGGTCTTCTTCAAGGAGGGAGATTATGTTTACCTAAGGTTCTAACCTTATATACAAACTTCAGTGGCCTTTCATTCATCAAGAAAGCTAGCTCCTCAATTTTTTGGGCCATAAAGAATCATCGCTCGAATACGACTAGTAGCTTACAAGTTGGCACTGCCTCCTACCTCTTAAATACATGATGTATTTCATATAAGCATGCTAAAGAAAAACGAAGGGAAAATTCCACTGAGCTCGAGTCAACTCCCTCCAGTCTCTGATCATGAAATTATCCTACCTCGACCATCATGTGATCCAGAAAGGAAAATATCGACCCAAGACAGAAATTATGATCAAATGGAAAGTCACTCCAACCGAGGAAGCTACGTTGGAAAATGAGTGGCGATTTTTGAAATCATACCTTGACTTCATCCTTGAGGACAAGGATTCTCGTAGGGGGAGGAATGAAACAAACAAACTCTGCTCATAATCATTGGAGCAACACCGGGTGCACAGAGCGCATAGATGCGCACAAATGATAGGCACAGAGAAGGCGCAGGGAATTTAGTTATAATTTAGAAGAGGGACCACAAAATAAATCAACAAAACTAGGGTTAGGATTCGGTTAGGAATGTGAGAAATCATTTACATATTTTTCTTCAATTCCATTCCTATAAAGCTATAACTACAATTTATCTTACTTTGCTTCAATTCCTCTTCTTCTTCCTTCAATCTCAACAGCAGCCGTAAACATTTTGCTAATAAGAATTATTAAAATTTGATTATTACTTTTCATGATGATAAATAATTATTACGTTTATAGAATTTAATGCTAATTAATTTCAATCCCCAAACACCTTCCTTATCTTTCTTTTTTTTGTCCAAAAAACACCTTCCTTGTCTTGAAAACCCTATAAAAACCCACAACTCTCTTACAATCGTTTCCATCTTTAGGACCCAGCTAGCTAGCTCTTAATTACTCTTTTAGGTCTTTTTATAGTGGTCATAATTAATATGAGAGAAAATGGGTTCAAAGACTTCTTCATCCATTTATCTCTTCCTTACCCTTTATCTTCTTTTTTTGCTCTTATGACTTCATGTGGTAATTACCCTAAGCCAAATCCTAGACCTAATTAATCAAATGGTAAATTCCTAAGGGGTGCTTTGAAGCTGGGGGTATGTGCTAATGTGCTCAGTGGTTTGCTTAACATTACAATTGGGCAACCACCAGTCACACCTTGCTGTAGTCTCCTCCAAGGCCTTGTTGACCTTGAGGCTGCTGTTTGCCTTTGCACAGCTATTAAAGCCAACATTTTAGGCATCAACCTTATTCTTGATCTTTCTCTTAGCCTTCTTATTGTTTGTTCTAAGAATGTTCCATTTGGTTTCCAGTGTGCTTAATTAATTAATTGCAATCAAGTACAGAGTACGTGTCTCTTTGTTTTTTTAATTAGAGCTTCGATATTTATGCATGTATATATATATATGGATTTTCTTTATGGTATTAATAAAACATAAAGTTTCTTGTATGTGGGAATTGTCATCATCCCCTTGTTATAATATTCATTGTTGTTTGATTTTTGAGGGATGATGTTGAGTGAAGACGTTTCAGTCTTTGTGACGATCACTTATGTAATTTTCGTGGGATGATATTTATTATAAATATAATGTTGACTCCTCTTCTAATAATTTAAGATTTTATAATTTCTTTTTGTTATATCATGCTTGAAATTGCAACATAAGGTTTAATTTAATTAGTGAAAAAAGGTTTATATATATTAATGTACACTTGATATTGCCAATATTACCGATAAATAAATAGACACTTAATAAAATATTTATACCCATTTATATGCACTTATATTGCAAATATTACTGATAAATTAATAGACAAAAAGATATTTATACATATTTATATACATTATATATTACAAGAGTTATAACAAAATGTTACAATTATACAAAATTTACATATTAATCATAACAAGATTCACAAAAATATACAAATATAAGATAAGAAATGGGTAAAAGTTGGATGGATTTGCAAGATACGAGATCTAAAGAATACAATGATGAAATAGGGGTCATTGAATTTGATACGGATTATATGATTGGAGAATTGAATAGGATGTGTTGCCATGTATAAAATGCGGTAATGTTAAGCTTCAAAAGCTCGCTGTCATTCATTGTCATTTGATATCACATGGAATTGATAGATCATACAACCCTGGAACTTGTCATGGGGAAATAGACACTCAAATCAATGATCATATGCTTGGTGGTAGAGTTGATTAGAGAATGAATATATGGCAAATAATGATGACATTGATGAGATGTTAATAAAAATGATGAATTCTTATTTAAATCACTAGATAAGCCAAAACCTGAAAAAATATTTGAAGTAACTCAAAATAAACTATTTTTTAGTTGTCATAAGTGATGAGTGCTCAAAAAGCACTAAAATAACCATGATTTTATGCACATTAATTGATTAAAAATATATATATTTATATGTTTTATCATATATTTATATAAATTTGTCTTTTTCAGAATCACGGGTATTTTTATTGTTTTTCAGGTATTTTGGCTTAAAACCGTAACTTAAAGACTCAAAGAGGAATACTTCAAGCAATACATCACAAATATATTAATAAATAAATGGGGAAAGGTCAACAAATATGCAAAAATTGGACAAAATGAGTCAAAAAGGTCAAAAATATCAAAAATATCAAAAATTAGAAAAATGCGCCGCCGCGCCGCCCTACTGCCCAGCCGCGCGCGCAGCAGCACCCAATCCCGCGCCAAGCTGCGCGCGGCTACTGTTCATCCGCGCGCGCCCAGCTGCCTCCACGCGCGCCGACGCCCGTTTCACCCCATTTTTCACGTGCAGCCGCCCCCATGACGTCATGTTGACGTCATCAATGACCTCAGCATTTCCATTACGCGTTTTTACATTTTTTAAACATTTTTTACTCATTTTTTCTCTCCATCCTCACCTATAAATACCCCCCTTCCCTTCACTTCAAAACACACCTTCAACACCTTCAAAACACACTTCTCTCTTCTTTCTTTCTCTCATTTCTTAGTTTTTAAGTTTTTCTTAGTTTCTTTCTTAGTTTTTAAGCTTTTCTTAGTTTCTTTCTTAGTTTTTAGTTAAATTCTCTTAGTTTTAGAGTTCTTCTCTTTTTGAGAGGAACTTGTAATGTTTTTGTAATTTATTTGATTTTCGATTCAATAAATGGAAGTGCAAATTCTGTTTGGAGGTTTTCCAGCAACGGGAATAGCAACAAAGTACTGTAAGGATTTTATTTTCTTTACAGTTATTTTTTATGCTTTGTTCTTACATGTTATATTTAATTTGTCTGTGATTAAATTTAACTTTGTTGGTTGTTTGTAAACATGATATAATAATAACGTTGTTATGCTTGCGAAATATTAAATAGGTAAAAATTTCTAAAATGAATTGATTTTATTTTTATTCAAGATTTTATATTAAGAATGTTAGAGAGAAATATATTATTTTTCATTACAAACTTAAATCTGAAAATTAGATTTTAAGGTTTAGTTATCCGGTCTAATTTAGAGTAGTGCTCTTTTATTTGTTGGTACAATCGCCCGGTAGTTAGAGTGAAACTCTATTTCAAAAGTTTTTATAAGAATTATTATGCGAAAATGTATTGACAACATGTTTTCAATAGTGGTTTTAAAACTTGAAAGTTAGTACTCGGATAATTAAATTCTTATGTTTAATTTGGACACCTTGAATAAAGTTTAAACTGTCTAACCCCACCAAAGGTGGCATTTAAATGGTTCATTTTCAAATCTCTTAGAAAAAGGAATTAATTTAATTAACCAAATTAGTTATCAACTCCACCCATAGGTGTTAATTGATTTGTTTAGTTAACAAAGAATATCTAACCCCAACAAAGGTGGTATTTATATAAAAAAGAGAGAATCAATAAAATATCAATTTATATCTTTAATAACCTAGATAATATGAGCAAGCATAATTAATTTAGTTATTATATCCATAAATACTCCACTAATATAAATGATAAAATTTTCATAAATATTTATTGAATCTGTATCTATGTTTATTTCTAGATAAATATTTATTGAATTTGTATCTATGTTCATTTTTATGTTATTAGATTATATTTATTAATCTGTATATATGTTTATTTTTATGTTATTAGATTAGGAACACAAAAACCAAACTATCGTGACAGGATGTTTAGGATTTAATTTCGTTTTTAAAAGTTTGAATAATAAATTAAAAACCACATACATTCCTTCCTTAGATCGACCTTAGGAGTATACTTATCATTTTATTCGAAATGATTCGTGCACTTGCGAGAGTTTTATAAATATTAAAACCAAAGTATTGGCAAGAATCAGGGATGCCGGTTTTCGCTCATCAATAAGTTCACTACCTTCAATTTCACAATAAAACTAATGCACACAAAAATGTTGAATAATTGGAGTCACAAGTCTTTTGACATGTTGCTCCAACTACTTCAAGTTGCATCACCTAATGGTTCAAATTTTCTTGCCTCTTATTATGAGGCAAAGAAATTGATACGAGAGATGGGTCTCAACTATGTTTCCATCCATGCTTGTAAACATGATTGTGTTTTATTTTGAAAACAATACCAAGATCCTGAAAAATGTTCAACTTATGGTGAATCAAGATATACGAAGTCTAAAAGTAAGGGAAAGAAGATACCACATAAGGTGTTACGTTATTTTCCTATAAAGTCACGACTACAAAATCCATATTTATCATGCTATATAGCCACATAAATGAAATGGAATAAGAAAAAAAAAGACTAAATACAAAGGGAGTTTTAAGGCATCCTATAGATTGTGAATCGAAGAAGTCTTTTGATGAGAATTAACCACATTTGTTATTGATCCCCGTAATGTAAGATTGTGATTAGCTACAGATGGATTCAATCCATTTGGAAACATGAGTAATGCATATAGCATGTGTCTTATACTTTGTCCCTTACAATCTTCCACCATAGAAAATGATGAAACAACCATACACAATAATGTCAATGTTGATTCCTAAATCTAAGGCACTTGGAAGAGATATTGACGTGTATTTGTAACCACTGATTGAAGAGTTTAAGGAATTATGATTAGATGGAATTCAAACATATGATGTTCCCACCAATATGATTTTTCAATTGCATGCAGCAATTATGTGGACAATAAATGATTTTTCTACTAATGGAAACATTTCAAGTTATAGTACTAAAGGGAATATCGATGCATCTCACATTAGTTTGTGAAGTAAAATAGGCTGTACTGGATATCTTTGTTATTTTCCTAAATATCATGCAATGTATTGAGATGTGGAATTTGATAGGACCATGAGAAACTTAAATACCACCAAAAAATTTATCCAGTAAGGATATTCTTGAACTTAGTTGTATTCAAAATATTACTTTTGGTAAGAACCTAATCATTATAGAGCGTAAACAAAAACATGCATTTGAAAATCTTAATTAGACAAAAGAAGCATATTTTTTTATTTGGAGTATTGGTCAAAATTGAAGTTATGACATAAACTTGATATAATGTACATTGAGAAAACTATATGTGAATCTGCATTGGGGACATTGTCAAACATTGACAAGAAAACAAAGAATAATAGTAAAGGTCAACTAGATTTGCACGATCTAGGCATTACGAGTGAGCTACATTTGAAGTTAAAGAATGGTAAGTGGTATAAGAAACCAACTAGATATACTTTCAACTTGGTGGAAAGAAAGAATTTTTGTTCATTATTAAAATCTATTAAATTTCCTAATAGATATACTAAATGGAAATATTAGTGTTGAATATGGTCAAGTATTTGGGTTGAAGAGTCATAATTGTATGTTATGTTACAAAGGCTAATCCCAATTGGTATTTGAGGTTGCTTAGTAGAAAAAAAAAGTGTGTGATGCTTTAATTGAGTTGGGCAATTTCTTTCAATAGTTATGCACCAAGACATTATATGTTAAAGACTTTGAAAAGTTAGAAAGTAATATAATCTTTATTTTATGTAAATTGGAAAGAATACTTCCCTAAACATTATTCGATGTAATGGCAATACACTTGCCTTATTATAATTTATATTTTAGAAAGGAGTCCAAAATGTTTATTATAATTTGAACAATTATTAGTAAAATGACCATACTTTTTTTATAAATAATTTGAAATTACAATCCATAAAATTTCTTAGAAACTAGATTTCTAGTGTTTTCTAATAGTATACTAACGAGTTCTTGAAAAGTACTAACATTTTGTGGTTTTTTTGCATTTAAATGTAATAAATAGATTTGAATATGCATGATTTTATCATTATATACATAAATTTATATGTTCGAAATCACATATATTTTCTGTTGTATTTAAGGTATTTTTAGCTTTAAATATATAAATTGAATAATGATGCTTATTTTCGCAAGTGTACGAATCGTTCAAGTAATAAAGTGTACAAAAAGTACGGATATCGAACCCACAAGGAATGGCGTTACTAAGTACCGAAATTGACTAACCCTAATTTTATTTGAAAACCGAATTGTTGAAATTGTTTTAAAAGCAAATTAACATAAAACCAAACGCAAATAACAAAATTTAATGTTGTTCACAAATGATTAAAAAACGCTAAGGCATTTGATTTCGCTAAATCAATTCAATCCGATTTCAAGTCATGTTATATGAGATTCAAAGTTAAAAGTGATGGTTGAAAAACCCAAACTTATCTAATACTCTTTCTCAAGTTATATTAGAATTACTTATCTATGAAAACCAACTATATTTCTATGAAGATTTAATCACAAATAAGCACATTACGATTTATGGAATTTCTAGAATAACCACATACATCATGCATTAGGTGTCAAACTCGCATTCAACATACGGTATTTATCACAAGAAGCATTCATTACACATCTCCTCTCGGTCTCAATATAATGCAACAAATCATCTAAATCTTGATCAGAAATTTAAAAGCATTAAGCATGGAAATAAATACTCAACTTGAAAACAATGAATTCATATAACAATAACAAAAGAAATCAGATTTCCTTGATTTAACTACATCATAGCCTTAGCAAAAATGAATTAGTTCATAACGAAATTAAGAACAAACATATTCTCAATTGAATCCATGAACAAACAATCTGAATAAAATGCAGAAAACAAAAGCTAAGGAGAAGAGATGAAGAACTCTTGAAGATGAAGACTTGGTAGCAACAATGGTGATGATCCTTCAAGCTTCTCCAACCCTTCTCTCCAAAATTTCCTTTTCTCCTCCAAAAATAACTTAGATCTGCCCTCTCTGCCGTCCCCCTCTTTTCCATCATAATGTATATATAGATCTAGGGTTTGGGGGGCAATTTTGGAACAAAACAACATAAAAAATGTATTTTTGGACGAAACTCGCCGGCGGCGACATTATTCTCGCCACGGCGAGATTTCTGGAAAATTAAATATTTAGGTTTTTGATTTTGGCCGGCGGCCAAAATAATGTGGCCGGCGGCTAGATACTTTGGCCGGCGGCCAACATAATGTGGCCGGCGGCGATATGCTTTGGCCGGCGGCGAGAATTATTTGGCCGGCGGCGAGATTAGTTTACCAAAAATTGTGCTCTCGGGAAGATTTTCACCAAGATTTTAGCCGGCGGCGAGATGCTTTGGCCGGCGGCGAGATACTTTGGCCGGCGGCGAGAATACTTTGGCCGGCGGCGAGATTCACTTGGCCATAATCCGTGCTCCCTGCATGATTTTCAATATTTTTTTTTTCGTAAGGTTTTCGCCGGCGGCGAATTTCCAAATTTTGAAATTTTTGTTCTCTTTTTATTTTCTTTCAATCCCGATCATTATACTTTGTCCCTAACTTCTCCAAAATCATGATTTTACCTGAAATTGCACTTTAAACACGAAATACCCGTGAAATGACATTTGTGGATTAAATAATCAAATAAACACAATTTTCACACAAATATCAACATTTAAATCATAACAAAAATGCAATAATTTAGCTCTTATCAAATAACATATAAAGAATCATACCTGGAGTATTCATTTACACCTTACAAGCTTAAAGGAAAAATGCATGTCATTCTTACATGTAATACTAGCCAGTTTGTATGGGGTGAAAACAAGAATTTAAGTCAAGTATTGTGTGCCATGGCGAATAAGTAGTTGGGCATGATGCACTTCTCACTGCGTGAATTTATTAGGCATAATATTGCTTATGTTCTATGGAGTGGAAAAGTTAGGCCATAGTGTGACCTATTTAGGGTAACACAAGGCAAAGTATTATAAGACTCAGACCACAACATTAAAAATAGTGGGCTTCAACGTGTGATTAATTTTCTCACCCTAAGCCCTCTATTTTTAACTTCAGCGATAAATAAACATATTATGTTTGGGGTTTAGATGTGCAACTAGTAGTTTTTACATATTATAATTTAGGAATAGTTCTAGTTCTTATTTTCCTTTAATTTTTATAATAGGTTAGATTTATAAATAGTGATAGGTAGATCTTTTAGAGGTATTCTATATCACAGAAAAAATAGAAGACATCTCTACATCAAAGAATACTTTGAGAATCAAGATTACAGTTAGGGAGCAAGATATGCCCGTCTATCTTTAATTGGTATTGTTGATCTTATTTGTATTTTTTTAATTTTGTATACAAATTCAATCTTTTTCTATTAATCTAAATGTTATTTTTAATTTACTGATCATTTATTAAATCTGAGCATATTGATCGCCACACACGATGTGTGGGAAATGAATACGTAAATATATGTATCGCAACATGTAATACAACGATAAGAAAAGATTATTCAAATGCATATTATTTTATTAGAAACTAAATTTTAAAACTAAAAAAGTAAAAATCAACTTTTTTTTATGTTTTTATATTTTAGGAAAGAAAAATTAAAATAACTAAAAGTAAATAACAATAATTAATTAAATTAGATTTGGCAACTAAGAAGATATATGAGAAAATATCTAGGAATATTTAATCCTCCAATATAATTATCAATCAATTATACGATCAATTCAATCTAATCTATCATGTATTCCTCTCTCAAGTAAACTACACACCATATAGTAATTGATTTAATCACACTCTCATGTCAATTAAATTGCACACTATTCATTAAGTTTATCAACTATAGATCATATACATAAGGACCATACATCTTTACCTAGAAACTGTGCATATTATTTAATGAAGACAAAAAATTAATTAATTCTCCCAAATATCTTTAATTATCTCTATAGATAAATTGTTGGCCAAATAATTAATAGCATAAAAATTAGATTAAATAATATAATTAAATGAACATTATAATTGGGGTAAAATATTAGACCATCACATGGTGAAAATTGGGTTTATAAGATCCCTAGATAAATAAATTTACTATCCATAATTTTGTTTATAAAGCTTAATGGGCGAATCAGAGTGTGATGCATGGTAGGGGAGACAGGTCCAAGTTAACGAATTTTGAGTCAACGCCACTTGGTGCAATGGGATTCATGGAAACAGATGGTGTGGTGTGCTGGTGGAAAAAGGTGATGAGTCGAGTGATGACAAGTGGCAAAGGGTTTGACCGGGCTTAGAAGTCGAATTGAACGTCGTGCTGACACGTGGAGAGTCACTGCATCACTCCTTATGCACATAAATCTTTGATTCGCTTGGCTTGCAAAGTTAGCTCCTATGTTTGCGTGGCACCACATGGCATCTCTTGATTGGTCATACCTTAAAAATTTATAAAAAAATCCAAAGAAATCCTAAAAAATCCCAAATATTATATTTTCACCCCTTTCCAATAAAAAGTTTATATTTTAATATTTTTAGCCACTAAATAATATTTATTGAATAAAAAAGTAAATATTAAGTAAAAAAAATGCGTTAATGACATGGGTAGTATATTCATAAATATATATATTAATACATGCATATTTCTCAAAAACTACCCCCTCAAAAGTTGTAAATTCTATGACAAGGAGGTTCACATATTCATCAATCAACATTCAATCAATAAAAAGATATGCAAATTTCTTGAAAAATTAATGTGTATGTGTGTGTGCTGCACATGATATCATCCAATGCACTCATGAAATCAACCTATGTAAGCATGCTAATAAATTCAATCTTAGAACAAGTCTCATAAATCTATTTTCATATCCCTCTTTTCACACCTTAGCTTTCCTTTTGTTCATCATGCACTTTTTAACTGAAATTGAGCTTTAACTTGATATTTTTATGCACTCTCTTATAATTCTCTTCATATTTTTTCTATTCCACATCTTTTTTTTTTGTAACTTCACAATAAACTTATTTCAATTCTATTTTCTTTTTCTTTAAAGGGATAAGTGTGCTGTGAGTTTTGCTTCTTTCTTTTCTTTTCTTTATTTATTAGGGTGCATTATGATTCACCTTATTCTATAGCACACATTATTGCAGTTTTTTATTTTCAAACAATCCAAAGGTGCAAGGGTAAAAGTAATGCTTATTCCTTAGGCATAAAATGTGGCTTAAAGATATGAATAGTTCTTTGTTAGGTTCAAATGGGTAACTACAAATATTAACAATGGTTAGCTTGAAAGGCTTAATCGTCCAAATAAGCCCTAAATAATCTCTTTTGCTAAATACTATTTAGAATTTTTCTCAAGGGATTATCAAATAGATTCTAAAACCTGGTAGATCTCATCAACTCATATAATTCACTATAAATTTTCTCTTAATAAGAACCCCAAAATCAATCATGAATATGTGCATAAAAATTTGAATCAATCTAATCAAAACTTAAATTGCATTCCTTATGTTACATTCCTTATCCTAGTCATACAAACCAATTTTTATCGTTGATTTCATATGTTTCATATCAAGCATGCATGCATTTTGTGTCCATATATTATCAATTTCTACCCAAATAATGATTAAAAACATCCTAAATGCATAGTAAATACTAAAATAGAAAATGAAGTTCTCTCCCCTAAACTTAAATTGCATATTGTCCCTAATGTGTACATATAAATATGAAAAAGTAAAATGAATAAAAACTCCCTTAGTCTTAGCACACCACATCTATCGCTGAAATGTTTATTCTTGTTACGCCATTGCTCTCCACATTTGTTCACCTACAAAACAAAAACAATGAAAATATAAGTGAAATAACGTTGGGTTGCCTCCCAACCAGCTTCATGTTTAACATCATTGACTAGACGATCATATCAAGTCCTAAGGCATATCTTTTTATGCCCATTTACTATTGAGTTTACCTGGAAACAATTTGAGTCTTGATTTTTTCAACAATACTTTATGTTCTAGTTTGCAAACACGGTGAACAATTCTCTTCTCATACCATACTTTTTTTCCTTTTGAACTTTTTGGCATTCTTATAAGCATTCCACTATAACTTACTCAATTTATGTATTTCCAACATATTTTTGTCCTCTCTATTGGACTCTTTCACTTGCCTACTTGATTGGGGGTGTGGGGATAAAAGTGTGAGGTATAAAATAAGTGGCCCTTCAATTGATGGTTTGAGCTTAGATCATATCTCAAAATTTTCCATAATCTCCTTTAATACACACATGAGAGGAACGTCCACCAAAAATTTCACACACTCCACAATATCAGCCTTTGATTCTATACTTTCAAAATTAAAACAGGTTGAGTTTTTTTTATGGTGAGTTAATGTCCTTGTTTACATCACCATGTGTTAAAGTTATAAGTATGGGTGACTCAACAGATTCTTTTAAGTTATACCCATAATCAGTAACATTTATCTTTTAGCATTCATCAGCATTATCAATATTCGGGGGTTTAGATGCTTTAAAAACATTAAGCATTACTTGTTCATCTGGCACTCTCATTGTAAGTTCACCTTTTTGTAAGTCCACCTTCTCACGATCGTTCTCCATGTGTAGCACAATGAGATCTGGCAGAAAGATGAATTTGTTTACTTTTACTAGCACATCTTTTACCACACCCCAAGGTCTCTTAATTGATATATATGCTATTTGTAATGTTAATAAAGTAGGTTTGGCTTTACCAACCCCTAATCTCTTGAAAATATATAATGGCATAAGGTTAATGGTTAAACCCAAGTCATATAGTGCTTTCTCAAAGTAGATGTTCCCAATAATGCAAGGGATGTCAAAACTACCTCCACCTTTCAACTTTTAGGGTAGTTTTCTAGTAAGGATAGAACTACAACCTTCAGTTAAGGTTATTATTTCATTATCTCTGAGCCTTTTTGTCGTAGACAGTATGTTCTTCAACAATTTGGCATGAAAAGGTATTTGTTCAAGTGCCTCTACAAATGGTATATTTATGTGCAGCTTCTTGAATACGTAGAGAAATTTTGAAAACTACGTATCTGAATTTTTCTTTTGCAATTTTTGAGGGAATGAAATAGTGGGTTTGTAGAGGTTGTTCTTATTTAATTGAATTAATTCATTTTCAATGCTCTCGTTATCCATTAGTTCCTCCTTATCCTTGTTAATTTTCTGTTTCTTCTCATCCTTTTGAGTCTTACTTTCCTACTCTAAAGTTTACCACTCCTCAAGGATAATGATTTACAATGGTATTTACCATCTCTTCTTGGGTTATAATTGTGTCACTTCGAAGGTTATCTTGAAGCATTTGGCTTATAACTTGAGCAAGTTATCCCATTTGAGTCTCTAAATTTTGAATTGAAGCTCTTGAGTTGACACTTCTGTATTAAATGATTGAATGAAGTCTTTCATCATCCCTATTAAGGAATTTTCATTTTCCTTGGTAAGTGGCTTCTTCTCTTGGGCTTGTGATTACTATGGTTGTTAAAAACTAGGTATTGGAAATGATTGATGGTTAAATTGATTACCACCTTGATTGTTGTTATTACTCCAAAAGAAATTTGAATGTTGTCTCCATCCTAGATTATATGTGTTCGATTATGAATTATTTTTTCGATTCATATTACCCACATAGAATACTAATTCAAGATTATCTAAAAAACTATCAAACAAATGGGCTCCATCACAAAACACACAAGACACCTCTAAATCTTGGACCTAGTTTATACTCGTTGGTGAGTTTTAAAACTTCAAAAGATTTACCAAATATGACACTTGAGTTGTAAATGCCATGATATCATTTACCTCATGCATTCTAGCCACTCTTCTTATGAGTATCATTCTGTCAATTGACCATTGATAATTATTGCTAGCCATTTTCTCAACTATGCTTCAAATTGTACTAAAGGATGTGTCTAAATTAAAAATAAATAAAAATTAAAAAAATAAACAAATAAATAAATAAATAAGTCAGTAAAAGAAAATAAATAAATAAGTCAGTAAAAGAAAATAAATAAATAAGTCAGTAAAAGAAAATAATTAAACTAAAACTAAAATTAAAGTAAAGAAAAATAAATTAAGAAAATAACTAAAATAAAAAATATTAATTTCTAATATTATAATTCCTAGCAACGATGCCAAAAACTTGATCGCCACACACAATATATGTGAAATGAATATGCAAATATACATATCACAACAAGTAATATAATGATGAGAAAAAATCGTTCTCATGGATATTATTTTATTAGAAACTAATTTTTAAAACTAAAAAAACTTAAGAATAATTTTTTTTTATGTTTTTATATTTTAAGGAAGCAAAATTAAAATTACTAAAAGTAATTAATCATATTTGGTAACTAAGAAGATATATGATAATATATAAATGAATACTTAATCCTCCAATTTTCTAAACATATGAATTGCTAAAATCCCTCAATATAATTATCAATCAATTACATGATCAATTCAATCTAATATAGAATGTATTGCTCTCTCAAGTAAACTATACACCATATAGTAATTAATTTAATCAATAATTAATTTAATCACACTCTCCTTTCAATTAAATTGCATACTATTCATTAAGTTTATCAATTATGGATCACATACGTAAGAATCATATATTTTTGCCTAGAAACTATGCATGTTGTTTAATAAAGACAAACAATTAAATAAATCTCTCAAATCTATTTAATTACCTTTATAGATAAATTGTTGGCCAAAAACATAATAGCATAAAAATCATATTAAATAATATAATTAAATTAAAATTATAATTGGGGTAAAATATTAGACCATCACATTGTGAAAATTGAGTTCATAAGATCCATAGATTAATAAATTAACTATACATAATTTTGTTCATAAAACTCATATTTTTCATAAAGAAAGACATAAAAATTGATAAATAAAAGAGTAGAAGAAGATATACAACAAATATTTATAATAGTAGTGATAATCTCCTTTTAAATATCCACCAAAATTATATCTTCTTTTGAACTTTTCTTTGTTTTTCTCTCTTTCTAGCTCCAAAAACTAATCAAAATTATGCTAATAACAGCTCCTTATGGTTTATGGGGTAATAAGCGGCTTCAATATAGCTCCGTTGGAATCTAGCCTATTAGATGAGTATCTGTCATCAAAACAAGCAAAGTTAATAGTGTCAGCCAATCAAAATGAGGCATGTGGCATAAGGGATTTAGTAGGTGAATCAAAGCGCGACGCATGGTACGGGTCCAAGTCAATAAACATTGAGTCATCGTCATGTGGTGCAACGCGATTCATGAAAGTAGATGGCATGGTGCGTTGGTGGAAGGAGGTGACGAATCGAGTAACAACATGTGGCAAGGGGTTTGACCAGGCTCCGAAGTTGAATTGAATGTTGTGCTGACAAGTGGTGAGTTGCTGCGTCACTCCTCACACGTGGAAATCTTTGATTGGTTGTCTTTGTTAGCGTGGTGTGCTCATGGCTTGCTTCGTTAACTCCTATGCTTGTGTGGCACCATGTGGCAGTTTCTAATTGGTCTTGTGTTAAAAATTCATAAAAATTCTAGAAATATTCATAAATTATATTTCATCCCTTTTTACTAAAATATTTATATTTTAATATTTTTAGTCACAAAATACTATTTATTAAATGAAATAAGTAAATGTTAAGTAAAAAAATGCGTTAATGACTCTACTTTCATAGAGTTATCATATATCTGGCTGATTATTACTATAAAATAAATTGAGATTGTTTCTTTATTTAAGAGTTCTACAAAGGTTATTATTAATTAATATATTCATGACATATATTTTGTAATAAATTTATAATATGAAAGTTAGGTTGTTTAATCTAATTTTGAAACATTGAATATGAGTTTAAATTATGTGTTTTGTATAAAAGCAGTAATTTACATGATTTTCAATATTCTCATGAACAAAACATAATTAAATCTATTGAGTTGGTGATTCCTACATAAAGATATGAATTATTTTTATTACTAAAGAATCTGGTGCCCGCCCAATATCAATGGCAAAGATTATGGACTATACAAGATTTACTTTACCATAATTAGTGTATTAGTTTTGAATATATTATTACCTAAAATAGATAAAGAGAATATTATATATTTAGGTAATATAATATTATATATTCTTACCTAAAATATATAAACAGAATATTGTATATTTAGGTAATAGAATATTGTATATTTAGGTAATATAATATTATATATTCTTACCTAAAATATATAAATAGAATATTATATATTTAGATAATAGAATATTGTATATTTAGGTAATAGAATATTATATATTTAGGTAATAGAATATTTTATATGTTCTTACCTAAAATAGATTGTACAGTAATTCTTATTTAATGAAAAGGATCCTTAAGAAGAGGTCATTCAACCATTTACTAAAAAAAATCATGGTATGAGAGCCTACCTCTTGAATCTATAGTTGAATCTTCAGTTTTCTTCTAGTTTTGCTTCAATTTTTGAATTTTTGCTCCTGTTTTTGATTTTGGGTTGATAAATTTCTTATCAATAACTTCATTTTGAGATTCTAGGTTGACCATCTTATGGTTGATAGCTTTACATTAAGATTTCTATTTTTTTTTGGAAGAATGTCTACAGAAACTTGGCTATCAAATTTACAAGAAAGAATTATATGGCATGGGAATTCCAAATCAAAATGGTGTTGAAAGGAAAGGAGCTTCGGGATCACATTGATGGGTCTTCTCTAGCACCTAGAGATAGTAAGGAACTTAGCCAATAGGAGACAAATGTTGCTTGAATTATCTCTTGGATTTTAGGATCTATTGAAGTTCATATGGTGAACAATTTATGCTTTTGGTACGGCTAAAGAGATGTGGGATTATCTAAAGTGCATATACCATCAAGATAATACTGGGAGATGATTTCAACTAGAACTCAAGATTAGTACCTTCAGCCAAGATAATCTCTCCATTGAGAAATATTATTCCAGATTTCTTAATCTATGAAGCCAATATTCTAGTATTATCTACAAAAAGGTACCTAAAGAGGCCTTAGCAAGCCTTCAAGCAGTTCATGAAGATAGTAGACATGGTCAGTTTTTGATGAAATTGAGACCATAATTTAAAGTTGGTAAAGTTGGATTGCTGAATAGAGATTCAGTTCCTTCTTTGGATGTATGTCTTGGTGAATTGTTATGTGAGGCATAGAGAATGGATACACAAGCTATTATAGGTACGTCTAAGGAAACATCTGAAGTTGTCAATGTTGCTTATGTCACTCAAGGGAGGATCGAGGATAGAGACAAATGCAGCGCTATAGTTTCAAGGAGTTTAGACATATTACCCACAATTGTGGCAAGAAAGTTTGTAATTACTATAGCAAAATGGACACATTATCAAGGAATTTCCTATATGTCTAGAAAATTGACAAGTACAAGCTTTTCAAGCTGTTATTCCAGCTCCTAACATTATTGGTTCTACATCTACAACTGCTAACACAACTTAGCCTATTGTTACTCTAGAAATGGTCCAATAGATGATTATCTCAACATTTTCTACCCTTAGACTTCAAGGCCAAGATAAGACTATTTCTCCTTCTTGGTTTGTTGATTCTAGAGCATCCAACCATATGAATAGCTCCCCAAATTTGTTACATAATCTACAAAAGTATATTGGTACAAAAAAGATTCAGGCTACTAATGGAAGTAATCTTCCAATTATAGCCATTGGTGATATTAGACCTTCCTTTCGTCATGTATTTGTCTCTCCTAGTTTATCTAATAGTTTAATTTATATTGGTTAGATGGTGGATAATAACTATGATGTACATTTCTCTCATGGTGGTTATGTTGTGCAGGATCGCGTGTCAGGGAAGGTGATTGCGAAGGGGCCTAAAGTGGGAAGATTATTTTTGTTACAATTTAATATTCCTTGAATTTTGTCTTTAACTTCTATTACTATTGAAAATAAGGCTGATCTTTGGCATATATGATTAGACCATCCAAATAATGTGATTTTGTCTAATTTGATGAAACATGGTTTTCTTGGTAATAAAGATCAATGTTATACTAATCAGTTGCTTTTTGATTGCTCTACTTGTAAACTAATGAAAAGTAAAACTTTACCTTTCCCTACTTGTGGTGGTCATGTTGATACATGTTTTGAGATTATACACAGTGATGTTTGTGGTATTACTCCTGTCATTTCACATGCGTAGTATAAATATTTTTTAATGTTCATTAATGACTATAGTCGTTTCACATGGATATATTTTTTGCGTTAAAAATTTGAGATATTCATCGTTATCCAAACTTTTATGGCTTATATTGAGACACAATTTTCCACTTGTATTGAGATTTTATGATCTAATAATGGTGGAAAATATATGTCGAATGACTTTCAAGTCTTTTTGCAACAGAAAGGCGTTGTATCTCAACGATCTTGTCCTTATACACCTCAATAGAATGGGGTGACTAAACATAAAAATCATCACTTGTTGGACATGGTTCGAAGGTTACTCTTGGAGTTTTCAGTTCCACCTAAATTTTGGGTGGAAGCTTTGTCCACTATAGTCTATCTAATTAATCATTTGTCTTCTCAACAATTGAATTTTGATACTTCTTACTATTGTCTTTTTGGTATGCATCCAGATTATCATATGCTACACAAATTTGGATGTATTTGCTTTATTCACTTGCCTGCTCATGAGCGTTACAAGCTTGCACTTAGTCAGTATGGTGTGCTTTTATGTGTTATAGCATAACTCACGAGGGATTTTTATGTTATGATGTTATTACTAATCTCGATAATCGACAGGAGTATGAGGTCAATTATAAGGAGACATTTGCCCCTATAGCAAAGATGATAATGGTGTGACTTGTTCTTGCTATTGCTACATCTAAGGGCTGGTCATTTTTATAAATGGATGTTAAGAATGCCTTTTTGCATGGAGATCTTAAGGAAGAAAATTTATGACTCCATCATTAGGGTTGTTTTCTACACCCTCTATCAATGTTTGTAAGCTAAAATGATCACTCTATGGTTTAAAATAGGTTCCACGTGCTTGGCTTGATAAGTTTCGATCTACACTTCTTAGCTTCTCATTTATTCAGAGCCAGTATGATTCCTCTTTATTTCTTTGCAAGACTGCTAAGGGAATCATCTTGCTTTTGGTATATGTTGTGATATTATTATTACACGGACTGACTCTACATTGATTTCTCAGCTTTAGGAACGCCTTTTGGGTTCCTTTCATATGAAGGATCTGGGTCCTTTATAATATATTTTAGGCCTTAAGGTGCACTCTACCTTAGTTGGTATTTTCTCACCCAATAATTTTTTCATACAAAAAATAAAAAAATCAATAATCTTAATTTATACCTTTAATAACCTAACTAATTCTAAGTAGGTATAGTTAACTAGCTAATTATTCCCATAAATTCTTCATTAAATGTTACATGCTTATCTACCTAGAATTTGATTCAATCCTAATTATATTCCATTATTATTTATGTTATTATTTTATTCTTTTTCAAAAACAAAATATTGTGAGGGAATGTTTAGGTTTATTTTTCTTGTTTATTTTTAAGAAGTTTTTTGAATTATTTAAAACCATGTAGTTCCTCTTTTATAAATTTACAAAATTTGACTACCATGTTTTTTGCATCAATTTTTTAGTGCCATTGCCAGAAGGGGATAGCATTTGAAATTTTTATTATCAAAACTCTTAGAATCTTTTTGTAAACATCTATAAGTTGTTTAATTTAAAAAATCATAAAAATTAAAAAAAATCAAAAATTACAAAATCTAAAAAACTAAATATAACTAAAATTCAAAAAACAATTTACATTTTATTTTAAATCTTTTACTAACTTGACTTTAGTTTTAATTTAATTTAATTTGTTTTTAGTAGTTTATTTACTAACTAACTTAATTTGATTTTTAGTATTTTTGTGTACTAATTTTTAATTCTTATTTTAACTTTATTTTATTTATTTCTTTAATAAATTTAATTCTTTTATTTTATTTTCTTTTGCTTTATTTTTATATTACATTTTGTTATTCATTTTTATTTAGTATTTCTATGTACTAACTTTTTTCTTGTATAATATATTTTCTTTTCTTCTACTAACTATTTTGTACTTGTTTATTTACTTCCCTTTTTTCTATTATTTTTTAGGTATCCAGTTTATTTAGTTTTTTTTTTTGTCTTTTCTTTTGTTTATATTTTTTATAGTACTTAATTTAGTGGTAAGTCTTCTACTACCTTGATTTTTTTTTATTATTTGAGTATAAAAGGTAAGAGATTTTTGAGAAAAGAATTTGTACTTTTTATTGTTAGCATCTATAGGAATTGCTAGATAGTGTTGAACTAATAGAAGAATCTAGTACTAAAACTCAAATAATTGCTTAATAACTTTAAATGTGTGTTTTTAGGGGAGAAGGAAACATATCCAACTATCATTTCATCCACTTTGACCAAAACTCAAGATAAAGAACTTGTTAAGGTGCTTAAGAAATTCAAAAAAAAAGTAAGAGGTTGGAGTATTAGGGGTATTACAGGGATTAGTATAGCTATGTGTAATCATTAGATTAATATAGAGAACGATACTAAACTAGTGAGGCCCACAGGAGAAAAAATCCAGTCATGCAAGAGGTCATTAAAAAGGAAATTCTAAAAATCTTAGAAGGAGTTATTTATCCAATTGTTGATTGTAGGTGGGTTAGTTTGTTCATGTGATACGGAAAAAATCCAGAATAATAGTGGTTAAAAATGATAATGAATTAGTGTAGACTAGGATAGCCATAAGTTGGGGGATGTGTATTGATTTTAGAAAATTAAATTCATGCACTAAATTTGATAATTTTCGTCTTCTATGCAATTATAAGATGTTAGAAAGATTAGTTGGGAATGAATTTTATTATTTTCAAATTGATCTTTTAGGTTATTATCAGGTACCTATTACACTTGAGGATCAGGAGAAGACCACTTTGCACCAGAGGATCAAGGGAACATAACTTTACATGGGATATTTTCTTTTAGGAGGATGTCATTTGGGTTATGCAATGCCCTTGCCACCTTTTAGATGTTTATGATATCAATCTTCTCAAACATAGTGGAAATATTTATTGAGGTATTTATGGATACTTTTCTGTTTTTGGCACCTTATTTGATGATTACTTACATAATTTGACTTCAATTTTAGAATTTTGGATTAATTTCTAACAAAGGAATTAAGTTGATAAGGAAAAAATATAGTTACTTGCTAAACTACCACCCCTACATTTGTTAAGGGGATTAAGATCTTCTTAAAATATATAGGTTTCTATAGGTAATTTGTTAAATATTTTTTCTAAAATAAGTCATTCTTTATGTAATTGTTATCAAAATATGTTTATTTTGATTTTAAGGATGCATGATTGCCTTGTCGTCTTTAATACATTGAAAGATAAATTAATATATGTCCCAATTTTATGGAACCTAATTTGTCTATTCCTTTTCAAATATTATGTGATGCTTTTGATTATGCTATATGAGTTATGTTGGGTCAGAGAATGGATAAGCATTTACATGCCATATATTACTCTAGCAAAATACTCCATGACACCCAAATTAATTATTCTACCACTGAAAAATAGTTCTTGATTGTTTTGTTTTCTTTAGATAAATTTAGGTCTTATTTAGTAGGTTCTAAAGTAATTATGAATTTAGATCATGCTACTTTGTGATATCTATTAAGTAAACCAAATGCTATGCCAAGTCTAATCAAGTGGGTTTTACTCTTGCAAGACTTTGACCTAGAGATAAAATATAAGAAAAGCAATGAAACTGTAGTAGTTGATAATCAATCTAGGTTAATTTCTGAATTCAATTCTCTTGAATATAAGAGTAAAGAAGATATTGTTGAAACCTTTCCTAATAAATAATTATTTTTAGTAGGTCCAAAATCATGGCCTACTGAATTTGGTATTTTAAGACCAAAAGTTTTTTCTCAGGAAAAGAAAAGGTTTTTACATTTTTTTGGAAATACTTCTGGGATGACTCTCATCTATTCACGATTGGTCAAGATCAAGTCATCTGGAGATGTGTGCCTAAAAAGGAACATAAGAGCATTATAGCCTTTTGTCTTAAAATTTCATCATGAAGTCTATTTTGGTGGTAAGAAAATGGCCCTTAAGGTATTGCAATATGGATTTTATTGACCAACTATGTTTAAAGATGCTTATATATTTTGCATGCAATGTAACAGATGTCTAAGGATATATAATATAGAAAAACATAATGAAATTGCCTTTGACATCTAATTTAGTTGTGAAACTTTTTTATGTATAGGGGATTGAATTTATGTGTCCTTTTCCCCCATCTTTAAGTAATGAATATGTTATGGTCACTGTTAATTATATGTACAAATAGAGGGAAGCTAAGTCCACTAAAATGATTGATGGAGGGAGCCATTTTTTTTCAATAAATTTTTTGATCGAGTATTGAAGAAGTATAACATCATATAAAAAGTGGTCATTCCATACCATCTACAAACTTCCAGTAAAGAGAAAGTAAGTGATAGGAAAATCAAAGGGGTTTTAGAATGCACTATGTGCCTTTCACAGAAGGATTGAGAAATAAAGTTGAATGATGCCTAGGCATACCAAACAACTTACAAAACACTCATTGGGATGGACCCTTATTGGTTAATCTTTAGGAAAGCATGGCACTTACCTATTTAATTCAAGCATAAGGCATATTAGGAACTAAAAGATCTAAATATGGATATCAATAGATCAACGAAAATCTCTTGCTCTAGCTTAGTGAGCTTGAATAGATTATGGACGAAGCCTATGAAAATGAAAAGATATACAAAGAGAAAACTAAGTGCTATCATGATAAAGGCCTAATCTGTAAGTCTTTTCTTCCTTAAATGAAAGTTATTTTATATAACTCTCCTCTGAGATTGTTCCAAAAAAAACTACAATAAAGGTGGGACGGACCGTTCACAATGTAGCAAACATTGATTCCATGTAGATATAAAAGCCTAAACACCATATGGAAACTATGTCTTGCTAAGACATTAAACTAGCACTTAATAAGAGGCAACCCATCATTTTAGGTAATATATTGTTCTTTCATTTTAGTATGTTTTATTTTGTCTTTTTTATGTTATTTTACATTTAATGTATTTTTTTAATGTAAACATATATTTATTTTATTTAGAATTGTTAAATTTATAACTGTTTGCTAAGATGTGATTTATGAGAAGTTTATAGCATTCTGTCTGTTTACAAATTATTAAGATTGTAAGTCCTATTGTTCTTATGTTCTCTTATTGTGTACAAAATATAGTGTCTATTTTATTCTTACTTAGTTTATTTTTCCTCCTCTGTGTAAAGTTGGTTACTATAGATCAGTAATACGCATATGCACATAGTTTGGAACACTTTTATTAAGCGATTAAGCCAATGTTGTCACTTGTGTTTTTGTTTCATATTAGATGCGTTTATTTATGGAAAGTACTCGGAAATTTTTGGAATGAAAAAATGTGACTTTTTAGTACCTTGCTACCTAACTCACCACTAAGCTTGCCACCAAGATTTCCACCACCATTGGTGTGGTGGTTGGTAAGGTGGTTGGCGGGGTGACTAACAAGGTGGAAAATTTGAGTTTCATAAATATCCCATATTTATTCTTATTTGGTACCTAGGAAAATTGTGAGTACACGAGACCGTGTTTTCTATTTAGTGTAAAATTGTGTTCTTAAGCTATGAGAGCCTAAAATTATTTTCATCGATGTTGTGAGAACTTCTTGGTGGGAGTGAGCTAAGTTAAATGATTTTAGTTCTCATATCTCTTTATATGTGTAATAAGAGTTAGGGGGTTTGAGTTTGTGGGTGGTCCTCAAGAGTGTGAGTTGTTATCGTTCTGGCTACAAGTTTGTGGTTATTGATCACACCACATTTAGTGGTATGGGCTTTGAAGGATAGCCAAGTTTGTAAGTCAAACCAGGTATATAAAAAAGCAATAAACGAAAGTAGAAATAGTTAGTTAGGATAGAGGTCCCACCTAATAGAGGTAATATTGGTTTTATTTCTTTAAGAGTTGTAACTGATATATTTATTAGTGTATTTCATGCCTAGTAGTTGTTTAAGCAATCCAAGAATATTACCACATAGAGATAGAGTCATTATGTGGGTTTACCTCCTTATATCTAGTGTTGTACATACTTAAATGTGTGGTTAGTACAATCATAGTTAAAATGGTGTATGTTACTACATATTAAAGTTTAAACTTTATTTAAAATTGTTTTATTATTTATTGCCAGCTTTCTCACACTTGAATATTTCTTTTTCTTTATACTATCTATATGTGATTATTTTAACTGCAAAATTTATTATTTGTTAGGAGATTATCTCTCCAATGTTTTCCTATTTAGGTTGAGTCCTTAAGAAGTTCGTATCTCTTTAACTTAATTGTTTATTAGGTTTTCGACTCCTTATTTTAGTCATGCATGATTAGATTGTGTGTTAGTATAATCTATATTTTATCTACATGTGAGTTTAGTTTGAGTCTCTAAGGAGCATGAATCTCTTCACCTTGAAGTTGTACCAAGTGTTGGACTCTTCATTAAGGTTTGCTATATATTTTTGATTGCATGTTATAAAAGTACAATCATTATTTACTAAATATGTACCCATATATAGTCTTGAAGCGATTGGAAATCCTTTTATCCTTTTGGTATATATGCTTGCATCATAAGTAGTGTATTATTTTCCATGTATGCATGTTGCTAGTCTGGATAGGAATCTGTGAGGACACCATCACCAATGTGTATTTTGTAGATTGTTGTTTAATTTGTATCTACTAATTGTTTTTGTTATGTGCTTAAATGAGCATGTTATTTTGTACTTTAACTAAGTTAATTACTTAATTCATAATGTGAGATCTGCTTAGCTAAATTGATATGGAAATCATGAAAAGATTCCATGGGTTCACATTTGCACACCTTATTTAGGTCCTAGTTATCTATTTGAGTTGGAAGAACAATTAACTTTCATGTAATTGTTCCTTCATATGAGAATCCTCAATTGGTATTAGAGTGGTTCACCCTTGTTTTGGTCTAACAGCTTGGGTGCTCGATCCTAGAGCTCTACATACACACACACCTTGTACTTTTGTACACTTTGTCACCTTTAGTGTGAGCTATTATTATTCTGTGAGGTTGTGTATCTCCATGAACTTTTGTGTTTTGTATGTTCCATATTTTCTTGTACATATATATATATATATATCTACTTCTTTATCTTGCATAGTATATTAATTTTCCTACTTACTACAATGCCTTACTGTTTGATTCGTAACTAGTATTCTCCTTACTAGTTGCTTTGAATTGCTCTTTAACATGTTTTCCTTCCTCGCCACTCACTTCTTCTTATATGGCTATTTGCATGAGCATCATGTCACACGTTCTCATTATGTTGTGTCAAAATTTTAGGATTTTCTTTCTATAGTCCTATCATTCATATGCTATGTCATATAGAATGCATCTAATCTATTTTACTAGGTTCTTCTTTATTGTATCTAGTATGTTGTGTATTGGTGCTCTGTTAGTCTCCTATTGATTTATCTTCATCTTTTTTTTTTACTCTTCATTCTCATATGCTTTAGATGTATATTTTTGGGGAAAACTTATGTGTTACTTTTTTGAGTAAATAGGTGTTTCTCTATACTGTGCTTGTTTGGGTTTGCCTTGTACATCTATATGTCATATAGATTATCTATCTATCATTAGGGCTATTGACTTACATGTATTGATGTGACTAGACTTACTTGTTTAGTTGGAATTCCTAATGTTTGAGGTGTTGACCATGTCTAAGCATGTTTCTTCTCTTCCTTGGGGTTGTTACTTGTGTTGTTCATTGTTAGTTAGTTTCTTTCCTTCTCTTGACTAGTGATGATGCAAGTGTTGTTGATGATCTCTTTTGAGGCAACTATGTGCAGTTTCTTGCATTTTCTCTCTCTAGATGTAGCACTACATAGTTTATACTGTTAATATCTCTTGACTTATATTATTATCTTTTTGGCCTATGATCTTCTTTGAGGCCAACCTTGTCATCTCACTATTTTATTGTATTTGACTTTTTGACACTTTCTTTCACTCTTTCTCTCTTTCTCTCTCTTCCCAGGATAGTTCTATGTGTTCTTTTATCCTGCTATACTTTTCCATGTAAAATTAATTTTAGAGGAATTGTTGATGATATATGATTGATATACTTTTGACCTAAATTGAAATATGGTCATCTTGATATGTGTATTCATTAAATGTAAGCATGACTAAATTTTTGCAGTCTTCTAAAATGATTTGTTTCTTATACATGTGTCTTGACATTATGAATTTATATGGATGTTTTGAGAAGTTTGTGTATTCCTTGCTTAAATGATTTGCATGACTCAAATAAGCTTTAAAATCCATGTGTAGTATCTCTGGAGGTGAAATCATAGGTGTTACTTCGATAGAAAGATGAGTTAGATCTCCTTTGAACAGTTTGATCCTTCATGCCACCTATGTCTACTTTTCCTAAGTTTCCCCTCTTGAGCACTTTTGATATACTTTCATTTCTTTGCCCCTACTTGTTTAGATTAAATAAAAACTCCCACTTACTTGTACTCTTTTAGATCAATTTTAACTTTACCTTTCTGAATTATTTTGCTTTGGGATTAGTTGCATTTCTCTCTAGCAAAGAAAGAAAATGATGAAGGTGAAGGAAAGAAAAAGAAAAAGGAAAAAGAATTATTCAATGAATATTTGTAAAATCGCTATTGAAGAAGTTCCCATGTTTGGGAAATTTTTAAGTGCTTCATTTTGAAAGGTATAAGAAAAAGATTCTTTGTTTAAAGGGTAATCTATTTTGATTATGAGCTCTATGCTTAAAGTGAAAGTTTGTTTGTCTAAAGGTGTGCTTAAATGTTTCTTCTCTTCTACTCAAACCTTGGCCTATCTTTACAAGATTTGAAAGACCTTTTGATTTCTTCTATGCTTGCACTTACATTAGTGGAGAGAAAGGCTACTTATGGATGTATGAAGTTTGGTTCAAATTAAGTATATATTTCCATTTTCTTGTTTCACTAAAAAATTTCTTGATGACGTATAAAGTAAACATGTTTTTCATAGTATATACTGAGCATGACATCAATATTTTAGTCATACACCTTCTTGGATCCATCATGGATTGATGGTTATGTGAATGTTTACATTAAGTGTCTTATTTAATCTATAATCACTCTTATTATTTGAACTTGCTCCATTTATTTCTCCATTTACATCTCATTTTTGTTTTGACTTCTCTCCCTTATGTAGAGGTATTCCTTTGACTTTCTTTGTCAAAAGAGAGAGAAGTGTTTGTGCATAACTTTGTGTTTCTTGCTATTATGTGTGCTGCATGATTTTTAAGAGTAGGTTGCATAACATGTTTATTGCCTTACATGCATACTTTTATGGGAGAGGTGTGTGTCATTTGCATGGTATCAGAGGGAGTCTTTTATTTATTTGGCATCCTTTTTGTTTGTTCTATTTATAAGTTTATATTATGTTGTTATGTTCTTGTGATACTTTCCTCTTCTTTACATCACTTTGTATGAACCTTACATAAATAGAATAGTTAGCATGATTCATTGCATGCATTATTTACAACCTCTTGTTTCATGTTTCTTCCTATATACTTACTAGCATCCCTATTGTAGTGATTTATTGCATGTTTATCACTTGAGTTGATAGCCTAGTATTTTTCATTGGAATGCAATATGCTTTCTTTGGTAGACTAGGATGTATTTTTGTTTGTGTGTCCATAGTATGAAGTATGGTTATAGGATTGAATACATCCAAGTGTTTTTAGGGGAAGATAGTTGAATCACTAGGATTATGCCAACTTGGAAGATAGTTTGACTCCTAGTCAATGTCTTCTTTCATATCCATTGGCATATATTTGTGCCATTAGCGTTTGACCGCTTATCCTATCAATATGTTGTATTCACATTGCAAAGCCTCTTATGCCCTCCCATATCATGTATAGATGTAGGGCTTTGTTGGTATGTATCGTATCAGGGAGATGGTTTCTATCTCCATTACTCTTAGCTTGTTTATGTATTCAGGTTATTGTTTAGTATACACTTTTACCTTGCTATTGTCTCTTTGTTATTCTTTGTATTTCTTACTTGATTGCATATGCTAATACTTTTAGTGTTATTTTTAATATTCTCTATTATGTTGTAGAAGTGTTAAGATTATTACATTTCTGTTTGACTTCTCTCCTTCATAAATGAGTGTGGTATGTTGCATACCTGTGTGTTATTGATTTGACTTTTCATGTCAAAAAGGGGAAGAAGTATGCATAACTTGTGTTTGTTTGTACATTATGTTAACATGTTATTTGTTGCATAGGATGGTGAGTATAATCTGTACTGCATTATGTTTATCTAATATGCATACACTTTGGGGGGGGGGGTTGCATATGTTCAAGGGGACTTTACATATTTGTGTTGCATATAGATTGTATTGCTACATATTTGTATTGCATGTAGACAGTGTTTGTTTATGTTATATGTTAATTAAGCCTATACTATCAGTTTGTAACTGTGTAGGGATAACATGGTAGTATTTGGACAAACAATTGGTATGTATCTATGTAGGGTTAACACGATAGTATTTATATAAACTACACGTTGTTTCTACAAGATACGTTCATATTGTATGTGTTTGTTTCATATGTGCAAGTTACATGTGTAAAGTGAAGTTTTGTGCTTTAAGTGTGCTTTATGCTTTGGTGTTGATTCCCTTTTGATAGAGGATTAGATGAGTTGATTCCTAAAGTTGGATGGATGCACTTAGAATAGGTCATTTTTGGGTTTTGGTGCGTGTCATTGTATTGTTCATTGGAATAAACAACTTTAGGACATCTTCTTAATGATCTCATATTGAATGATTTTATGTATTTAGTTGTTTAATGTTTTGACTTGGAAAGCCAAAGGGAGAGAATTTAAGTCTCATTGTTCTTATGTCTGTGTCTTGGCTTCCCGTGTGTAAAATACAATGTTTGTTTTATTCTTACTTAGTGTATTTGTCCTCCTCTATGTAAGATTAGTTACTAAATATCAGTAATACACAACCAAAAATAGTTAGGAATACTTTGTATGCAAGCCTGTTTACACACACCACTGGGTTGGTTTTCATAGTGTGCATGCTAAGTGGAGTTTTGCTCTTTGACATAGAGAGCTGACATTGTCACTTGTATTTTTGGTTCGTTTGGGGAGCGAGTGTTTATGGAAAGTACTCATCAATTTTTGGAACAAAAAATATGAATTTTTTGTACCTTGCCACCAAGCTCGCTACCACCCTTCGCGAGGTGGCTGGAGAAGTGAAAAATTAAAGTTCCATAAATACCCCCAATTTTTTCTTATTTGTTATCCAAAAAATGCAATAAAACTCTATCAATTTGACATCTCATTTTTTGTTTCTAGATCGCGAATACCTTGAGTGTTATTCGATATTAATGATTCATGATTGTGTGAGAAAAACCATGCTTGTGATTAGGGAGTACCCGAGACGATGTTTGCTAGTTAGTGAAAAATGTCATTCTTAAGCTATGAATGCTTAAGACTATTTTTATCAATATTGTGAGAACTTCTTTGTGACAGTGAGCTAAGTTAAATGCTTTGAGTTCCCATATTTCTTACTATGGGTAATAAGAGATAGGGTGTTTGATTTTGAGGGTGGTCCTTAAGAGTGTAAGTTGTTACACCTCTAGTTAATGATCCCACCATATTCAATAATGTGAGCTTTGAAGGAGAGCTGTGTTCTTGAGTCAAACTAGGTAGTTATGAAAATAACAATTTGTAGTAAGGATGGAGGTCCTAATTGATAGAGGTAATATTGATTTTATTTCTTTCATAGTTTTAATTGTTATACTAATTAGTTGTTTGCTGCAGAGTGATTGTCTTAAGCAACCTGAAGATGTTACTACATAGATAGGGTCTCTATGTGATTTTACCTTGTTATATCTAGTGTTGTGCATGCTCTAATGTGTGGTTAGCACGATTAGAGTTTAAATGGTGTATGTTTCTACATACTAAAGTTTATCTCTAATTAGAAAGCTTTTATTATTTATTACTAGCTTTCTGACTCTTGAATATTGCTTATGATTTATAGTATTTGTTTGTGATTATTTTAACTACATGCACCTTTGATTATTTTTCAAGATCTTATCTCTATATTGTTTATGTATTTGGGTTAAGTGCTTAAGGAGTTTGTATCTCTTTAACTTGATTATGTATCGAGTCTTGGACTCCTTTTTTTAGTCAAGCATGATTGGATTGTGTGTAAGTATAATTTGCCATTTATCTGTATACGAGTTTCATTTAAGTCTCTAAAGAGTCTATATCTACTTTCTCTAAAGGTATACTAGGTGCCAGAATCTTTATTAAGGTTTTCTATGTATGTTTGATTACATGATATGAAAATACAATCATCATTTAATGAATATGTTTCCATATATGAGGTCTTGAAGTGGTTGGAAATCCTTTTTTTTAGTATGTATGCCTATATCACAAGATTTGTATTTTTTTTCATGTATGCATGTTGCTAGTCTGGATAAGAGCCTATGAGGCGTACCATCACCAGTATGTATTATACAGATTGTTGTGTTTGTATCACTAATTGTTTTTGTTGTGTGTTGAATTGAGCATGTTGTTTTTTTTACTTTCACTTAGTTAATTGCTTAATTCATGTTGTAAAGCCTACTTGGTTGAATTGATATAGAGCTCACAAAAAGATTCGATAGGTTAGCATTTAGATCCCTCACCAAGGTCTTGGGGGTTACCTATTTAAGTTGGAAGAACAATTAATCTTCATGTAATTATTCCTTCGTATGGGTATCTTCAGAGATGATGGAAGCACCATGACTTACCACATTACTACCTGATCACAATGAGCTAAAGTAAATGGGTAACTTTTCTTTTTCTTTTTCTTTATCTTTAATTTAAATTTGGCACATTTGATACATTGAGGATAATGTAGATTCTAGATTAGGCGTGGAAGAAAAGTTACATATGAATTGAAGCAAGTTTTTTTTATTAAATATGTGTTTGCATTTATTTAATTTATTTAGGTTCATTTTTACTTGTTTAGGGATATTTAGGTTTAATTTTAATTTTTTTTGCAAAATTATCATCCTTTAGTTGATTTAAAGTGAGTGATTGAGTATTTACACTGTTTGATTGATGTCTTAAACAAGTTTATGGAATATTATTAGTTTTTTTGTCAAATTTTGTGTTTCATGCTTAAATGTTGAGATTGAGATAAACTTGGAATTGGTGTTTAGAAATCAAATAGTGGAGGCTACTTTGTGAGAATATTTTAAGCCTATATTTTTTTTTTATTTTGAGTGGTAATATTTCTTCTACTCCTTTAAACATGTTTCTTAATATTTCAAATTGTTAGATGATCTTTATAGGTTTTTCATTGAATGTTAGGATTTTTAACATTTGATGAAAAATTGTATATACTTATTTTTATTACCTAGATTGAATGATTTAAGTAAAAAAATTGAAAGTTTATGTCTATTTTATTCATTCTTGACTTCTTAAAAAAGTGATAATATATATATATATATATGGGGTTCCTAAAGCCAACAAAAGAACCAACATTGGTAAGATGGTTATTACAAAAGAAAAATATGAAATAAATTCCTTGAAATGGTTGATTTTCATTCATCTTAAGACATATACTTGACATTTTTTCTTAATAATTTTAATTGATGCATAAGAATAGTAATCTAATTTCTTCATAAATTCTATCATTTGATTCCTTTCATGAGATCAATGTTATGCACTTTTTGAGCCTTTCTTGTTTAATCATATGTGAGCCTATTAGCTCATGTATTAAATAACTTCTATTCGCATATATCTTTGTTGAGTGCTTGAACCCATCGGATTAGTGTAATGTTGAGAGTATGATTTGTAAGAATTAGAGTCAAAGAAAATTCTAATTCCTAACACTAAGTTTGGGTGAGTCAAAGTTGATATATTTTTATAATAGAACATGAATTTTTGAGTTACAGCCAATTTGAACAATAAACTATGATCCTTTAGGATATTAATTTAACTTATGCTTGAAATTTGATTGTAAAGTAAAAAAAGGCTAAATCATAAGAATTTTTGTTATTTTAGTTTTAGTTTTTATTTTGTTCATTTTTATTTTTCTGATTTCTTTATATTTTTTATTTTGAAGTTTACGATGTTTATGGGTATCATTATTGAAATCCCTCAAGAAACTTAAACTTGTTCACTAGGCAATCTCGAGGTTTAAAGGCTTGGTTGATATGCTAAATGCAACCGTCTTAATCTACAAAAATGATCTAGGTTATTTTAATTTAGTTTATTTATTTTTATTTTTATTTTTTTGTTTTTTATCACTTACCTTATTAGAGACTAATAAAATTTTGGTTGGGGTTACGATGAGTGCTTGAAAAGCACTTACTTAAAATTAAGAAATAGATTTGAATATGTATGATGTTATCCTTATTTATGCAAATATATATGCTCGAAATCACAGGTATATTAGCTTGTATTTAAGGTATTTTTAGCTTCAAATATATAAATTGATAAACACATGTAGAATCATACCTGAAACACTCATTTATACCTTAGAAGGTTAAAGGAATAATACATGTAAGCCTTACATGTAATACCAACAAGTTTGTAAGGGGTGAAAACAAGAATTGAAGTGAAGTATTGCATGCAGTAGTGTGAAGTATTGCGTGCAATAGTGAAGAAATAGTTGGGCCATAGGGCACTTCACTACATGAATTCACTAGGCATGATATTAATTCTATGTGGTGGCGTGAAAAAATTGGACTGTGGTGCAACTTGTTTGGGGCAGCACAAGGCGAAGTATTACAAGACTCGGGCCACTGCCTAGAGAATCATAGGTCATAGTGCACGATTAATTTCTCACTCAAAGCCCTTTGTATTCAACCTTAGCTATAAATGAACACATTATGTTTTAGGTTTAGGTATGCAGCCACATTAATTTAATGTACAAAAGTTTAGGAATAGCTATAGTTCTTATTATTCTTCAATTTTTACAATAAGTCATATTTATAAACAATAATAGATAGATCATTTGGAGTTACTCCATATCACATAAAATACAAAAGATATATATATCAAAGAATACTTTGAGGATCAAGATAATAATTAATAAGTACGACATGCCTATTATTATATAATTTGTAGATCTTATTTATATCGTTTAATTATTACTATAAGATATTAGTTTTGTCACCATGTGCGGGAAGATTAATTAGGATGAATATTTTTATAAAATAAATTGAGATTGTTTTTTTATTCAAGATTTCTAAAAAGTTTAATATTGATTAATATATTGAAGACATATTTTACCAAACAATATGTTGACTTCTTTTAATAACTTGGCATTGGCTTTATTTTTTGTATAACCTTCCTAATAAGATAATCTTAAATAACCCTTAGCCATCAAAAAGAAAACTTGAATGAATTAAATATAAAAATAATATTGAAGAAAATAAGTTCAGATTATTAAAATGTAGTAGAGTATGAACAATATCGAATGAAATGATCATAATTTCTATGAAAACTTCAAACTACAGATTGTAAAGTTATACATAGATATATGGAGTTAATCATAATTCTTTTTGTAAGTTAGTACTAATAATATTTTTAAAATGTGTAAAAACATATTTAGTACAATCTGAAAAATCTTTAATAAAATTAGGATAATTTCTTTTAAAAAACTCAAAATCATAAATTGTAAAATTTCATAGAAAGTAGACTTTAAGAACTTTCTAATGGTATATGACATAATTTATAATATTTTGTGAGTTATTACAATTTATACTTCAAAAATGAGGCAAAAATTATTAGTGAAATTTGAACCATTATTAGTAAAATGACCATAACGTTTTATAGAGAATTTTAAATTATAATTTGTAAACTTTCATAGAAACTTGACTTATGGTACTTTTTAATAGTATGTCGACAAGTTCTTGAAAATTACTAATATTTTGTAGTGTATTTTCATTTAAATTTAAAAATATATTTGAATATGCATGATTTTATCATTATTTACGTAATTATATATGTTAAAAATCATAGGTATTTACACCTTAGAAGCTTTGATAAGAGCTAAATTATTGCATTTTTGTTATGATTTAAATGTTGATATTTGTGTGAAAATTGTGTTTATTTGATTATTTAATCCACAAATGTCATTTCACGGGTATTTCGTGTTTAAAGTGCAATTTCAGGTAAAATCATGATTTTGGAGAAGTTAGGGACAAAGTATAATGATCGGGATTGAATGAAAATAAAAAGAGAACAAAAATTTCAAAATTTGGAAATTCGCCGCCGGCGAGAGTATTCTCGCCGCCGGCGAAAACCTTACGGAAAAAAATGTTGAAAATCATGCAGGGAGCACGGATTATGGCCAAGTGAATCTCGCCGCCGGCCAAAGTATTCTCGCCGCCTGCCAAAGTATCTCGCCGCCGGCCAAAGCATCTCGCCGCCGGCTAAAATCTTGGCGAAAATCTTCCCGAGAGCACAAATTTTGGTAAACTAATCTCGCCGCCGGCCAAATAATTCTCGCCGCCGGCCAAAGCATCTCGCCGCCGGCCACATTATGTTGGCCGCCGGCCAAAGTATCTAGCCGCCGGCCACATTATTTTGGCCGCCGGCCAAAATCAAAAACCTAAATATTTAATTTTCCAGAAATCTCGCCGCGGCGAGAATAATGTCACCGCCGGCGAGTTTCGTCCAAAAATACATTTTTTATGTTGTTTTGTTCCAAAATTGCCCCCCAAACCTTAGATCTATATATACATTATGATGGAAAAGAGGGGGACGGCAGAGAGGGCAGATCTAAGTTATTTTTGGAGGAGAAAAGAAAATTTTGGAGATAAAGGTTGGAGAAGCTTGAAGGATCATCACCATTGTTGCTACCAAGTCTTCATCTTCAAGAGTTCTTCATCTCTTCTCCTTAGCTTTTGTTTTCTACATTTTATTCAGATTGTTTGTTCATGGATTCAATTGAGAATATGTTTGTTCTTAATTTCGTTATGAACTAATTCATTTTTGCTAAGGCTATGATGTAGTTAAATCAAGGAAATCTGATTTCTTTTGTTATTGTTATATGAATTCATTGTTTTCAAGTTGAGTATTTATTTCCATGCTCAATGCTTTTAAATTTCTGATCAAGATTTAGATGATTTGTTGCATTATATTGAGACTGAGAGGAGATGTGTAATGAATGCTTCTTGTGATAAATACCGTATGTTGAATGCGAGTTTGACACCTAATGCATGATGTATGTGGTTATTCTAGAAATTCCATAAATCGTAATGTGCTTATTTGTGATTAAATCTTCATAGAAATATAGTTGGTTTTCATAGATAAGTAATTCTAATATAACTTGAGAAAGAGTATTAGATAAGTTTGGGTTTTTCAACCATCACTTTTAACTTTGAATCTCATATAACGTGACTTGAAATCGGATTGAATTGATTTAGCGAAATCAAATGCCTTAGCGTTTTTTTTAATCATTTGTGAACAACATTAAATTTTGTTATTTGCGTTTGGTTTTATGTTAATTTGCTTTTAAAACAATTTCAACAATTCGGTTTTCAAATAAAATTAGGGTTAGTCAATTTCGGTACTTAGTAACGCCATTCCTTGTGGGTTCGATATCCGTACTTTTTGTACACTTTATTACTTGAACGATTCGTACACTTGCGAAAATAAGCATCAAGCTTCAAATATTTTTAGCTTCAAATATATAAATTAAATACCACATAAATAATCACACCTAAAGCACTCATTTACACCTTAGAAGCTTGAAAGAGAAATACATGTAATACCAACCAGTTCGTAAGGGGTGAAAATAAGACTTGAAGTAAAGTATTGCATGTACCGATAAAGAAATAGGTGGGTCGCAACACACTTCTTACTGCATGAATTCATTGGGCATGATATTGTTTCTGTGCTATCGGGTGGAAATGTTAGGCCACAGTGTGACCTTCTTAGGGTAACACAAGGTGAAGCACTACAAGACTCAGGTCGCAATATCAAAAATATTGGGTTGTAGCGTGCGATTAATATTCTCACCCAAAGCCCTCTGTTTTCAACCTCAAATATAAATAATAATAATATATTTTTTAGATCTATGTATGCAGCCACAATGGTTTTACATATTTGAATTTAGGAATATTAACTGATGCTTTTATTTTCCTTTAGTTTTTACAATAGGTTAGATTTATAAACAATAATAGGCGGATCATTCGAAGGTATTCCAGATCACATAAAATAGAAAATATATGTACATCAAATAATACTTTAAAGATCAAGATCACATTTAAGGAGTTGGACAGTCCCATCTATCCTTAATTGGTATCCGTAATATATTAATAACATATTTTTCATAATAAATTTAAAATATAAAAGTTAGATTTTTTAATATAATTTTAACATCTTGAATATAAGTTTAAATTGTGTGCTCCGCCTAAAATAGTGATTTAGTTGGTTTTATATTTCCTTATAAAAAACACAATTTAATCTAATCAATCGGTGATATCCTCCTAAGGATATGAATTGGTTTTATTAATAAAGAATTTGATCCCCGTCGAAGTATATTTTCATAAAAAAAGAAAAATCAATAACCTTAATTTATATCTTTAATAACCTAATTAATTTGAAGTATAATTAACTAGTTAATTATTCTCATAAATTTCTTCATTAATTGTTAATTTTTTATCTACCTAGAATTGTTTGAATCAATCCTAATTCTAATCTTTTATTATTTATGTTATTAGTTTAATCTTTTTTTTAAAAACTAAATATTGTGACAAAAATTTTAAGTTCACCTTTTGTATTTATTTTTAAGAAATTGTTGAATTATACAAAACTAACTAATTCCTCTATAGACCTACCATGGTAGTGTATTTATTGTTTATTATAAGTGATTCGTGTACTTGCGAGCTTTTTTATAAATTTATAAAATTTGACAATCAAGTTTTTCACATCTTTTCCAACAAGGAGTAGCGCTTTAAATTTTTATTACCAAAATTTTTAAATTTTTTTGTATATTAATTTTTCAGTTAATTTAAAAAATCATAAAAATTAGAAAAATTTAAAAAAATCAAAATAATTAAAAATCAAAAAATATATTTTTGTTTAGTTTTACTTTTTATGTTAACCCTTTTATTAACTTGGCTTTAGTTTCAGTTTATTTATTAAGTTATTTGTTTTTATTTTTTTATTTTTTTATTTCTTTTCTTAATTTGTTCTTAGTAGTTTATTTACAAATTTAATTTAATTTTTAGTATTTTTTTATACTAACTTTTAATTATTATTTTAAATTTATTTTATTTAGTTATTTACTAACTTTAATTCTTTTATTTTTTTATCTTTTACTTTATTTTTATATTCTTTTTTCTATTTATTTTTGTTTTGTATTTCTGTGTACTAACATTTTTTTGTATAATATATTTTCTTTTCTTCTATAATATATTTTCTTTTCTTTTTTATCTGTTATTTTTCAAGTACCTAATTTATTTTTCTTTTCTTTTGTTTATATTTATGATAATACTTAATTTGGTGCTAAGTTCTCTGCTACCTTAATTTTTATTTTTATTATTAGATTATAAAGGTAAAAGATCTTTGAGAAATAAATTCGTAGCTTTTATTGTTAACATATGTAGCAATTGTTAGATAGTGTTGAACCAATAGAAGAGCCTAGTACATCTTTAGATCTACCAAGAACCCAACATGAATAAGAAGCCATTCCACCTAATATAGAACTAAAAGAATTGCCTAAACACTTAAAATATGTGTTTTTTGGAAAGGGGGAAACATATCCAATTATCATTTCATCAACTTTGACCAAAACCCAAGAAAAAGAACTTGTGGAGGTGCTTAAGAAATTCAAAAAGATGATTGATTGGAGTATTGAGATATTAGAGTCATTAGTACAACTATATGTATACATAAGATTAATTTAGAAAACAATGTTAAACCAGTAAGAGAGGTCCAAAGGAGACAAAATCCAATCATACAAGAGGTCATTAAAAAGAAAATTATGAAAATATGAAAAGTAGGAGTTATTTGTCCAATTGTTGACCATGGTTGGGTAGTCTGGTTCATCTGGTACCTAAGAAATCAAGAATAATAGTGGTTAAAAATGATAAAAATTAATTAGTTCCCACTTATTTTTCTCATCCTCACCTATAAATATCTCTATTCTCTTCATAAATAAACACACCTCAAAACACATCTTCTCTTCTCTTTCTTTCTCTCATTTCTTAGTTTTTAAGTTTTTCTTAGTTTTTAGCTTTTCTTATTTAGTTTCTCTTAGTTTTAGAGTTCTTCTCTTTTTGAGAGGAACTTGTAATGTTTTTGTAATTTATTTGATTTTCGATTCAATAAATGGAAGTGCAAATTCTGTTTGGAGGTTTTCCAGCAACGGGAATAGCAACAAAGTACTGTAAGGATTTTATTTTCTTTACAGTTATTTTTTATGCTTTGTTCTTACATGTTATATTTAATTTGTTTGTGATTAAATTTAACTTTGTTGGTTGTTTGTAAACATGATATAATAATAACGTTGTTATGCTTGCGAAATATTAAATAGGTAAAAATCTCTAAAAATGAATTGATTTTATTTTTATTCAAGATTTTATATTAAGAATGTTAGAGAGAAATATATTATTTTTCATTACAAAATTAAAATTGAAAATTAGATTTTAAGGTTTAGTTATCCGGTCTGATTTAGAGTAGTGCTCTTTTATTTGTTGGTACAATCGCCCGGTAGTTAGAGTGAAGCTATATTTCAAAAGTTTTTATAAGAAATATTATGTGAAAATATATTAACAACATGTTTTTAGTAGTGGTTTTAAAACTTGAAAGTTAGTACTCGGATAACTAAATTCTTAGGTTTAATTTGGACACCTTGAATAAAGTTTAAACTGTCTAACCCCACCAAAGGTGGCATTTAAATGGTTCATTTTCAATCTTTTAGAAAAAAGAATTAATTTAATAACCAAATTAGTTATCAATCCCACCCATAGGTGTTAATTGATTTGTTTAGTTAACAAAGAATATCTAACCCCACCAAAGGTGTTATTCATACAAAAAAGGAAGAATCAATAAATATTAATTCATATCTTTAATAACCTAAATAATATGAGCAAGCATAATTAACTTAGTTATTATATCCATAAATACTCCACTATTATAAATGATAAAATTTGCATAAATTTTTATTGAATCTTTAACTATGTTTATTTTTATGTTATTAGATTAGAAACACAAAAACCAAAATATCTTGACAGGATGTTTAGGATTTAATTTCGTTTTTAAAAGTTTGAATAATAAATTAAAAACCACATATATTCCTTCCTTAGATCGACCTTGGGAGTATACTTATCATTTTTCTATGAAATGATTTTTGCACTTGCGAGAATTTTATAAATATAAAACCAAAGTATTGGCAGATAACTAAACCTTAAAAGAAGCACTACTCTAAATCAAACCGGATAACTAAACCTTAAAATCTAATTTTCAATTTAAATTTTGTAAGGAAAAATAATATATTTCTCTTTAACATTCTTAATATAAAATCTTGAATAAAAATAAAATCAATTCATTTTAGAGATTTTTACCTATTTAATATTTCGCAAGCATAACAACGTTATTATAATATCATGTTTACAAACAACCAACAAAGTTAAATTTAATCACAGATAAATTAAATATAACATGTAAGAATAAAGCATAAAAAATAACTGTAAAGAAAATAAAATCATTACAGTACATTGTTGCTATTCCCGTTGTTGGAAAACCTCCAAACGGAATTTGCACTCCCATTTATTGAATCGAAAAGCAAATAAATTACAAAAACATAACTAGTTCTTCTCAAAAAGAGAAAAACTCTAAAACTAAGAGAAACTAACTAAGGAAAGCTAAAAACTAAGAAAAACTTAAAAACTAAGAAATGTGAGAAAGAAATAAAAGAGAAGATGTGTTTTGAGGTGTGTTTATTTATGAAGAGAATGGGAAGAAAAAGTGGGTGAAAAAATGGTGGAAACACGGAGAAGTGAATGATGACGTGAGGGCGGCTGCACGCGCAGATGGTAGCAGGTTGGGCACAGGCGCGCGCGGAAGGGAGATCTGGCGCGCGCGTTGCTGGGCACGGCTGGGTCACGCTACGCGAGGTGGCCAGCGCGACTGGGAGGCTGGACGGCGCGATTTCCTCCTTTTTGACATTTTTCACTTTTTTGACCCATTTTGTCCAATTTTTCCATATTTGTTGACTTTTCCTCATTTATTTTATGAATATATTTGTGATGTATTGCCTCCAGTATTCCTCTTTGAGTCTTTAAGTTACGTTTTTAAGCGAAAATACCTGAAAAACAATAAAATACCCGTGATTCCGAAAGGAAAAATATATATAAATATATGATAAAATCATATAAATATATATATATATATATATAATCAATTAATGTGCATGAAATCATGGTAATTTTAGTGTTTTTTGAGCACTCATCAATATGGCAAAAATTGAGATAATTGTTAAACTACCACCCTTACATCTGTCAAGGAGATCAGGAGTTTCTTAAGACATAGGTTTTTATAGGAAATTTATTAAATATTTTTCTAAAATAATTCATCATTTATGTAACTTGTTGTCAAAATATATTTATTTTTATTTTAATGATGATTATCTTGCCTCTTTTAACACTTTTAAATATAAATTAATATATGCTCCAATTATTATGGCCCCTAATTAGTCTATTCTTTTTGAAATACCATGTGATGCTTTTGATTATGCTATAGGAGCTATGTTGCGTTAGAGAGTGGATAAGCATTTACATGTCATACATTACGCTAGAAAAACACTCATTGACACCCAAATTAACTATTCCACCACAAAAAATTAATTCTTGGTTGTTGTCTTTTCTTTAGATAAATTTGGGTATTATTTAGTAGGTTTCAAAGTATTGTGCATTCGGATCATGTTGTTGTGCATTCTGATTATGCTGCTTTGCAATACATGTTATGTAAACCAATTGCTAAGCTAAGACTAATCTAGTGGGTTTTACTCTTGCAAGAATTTGACCTAGAGATCAAAGATAAGAGAGGCAATGAAAATGTAATAGCTGATCATATGTCTAGATTAACTACCTCAATTATTTTGTTGCTAGAAAATACCGCTATGTTTGGTTAAGTATATTCCAAATCATTCCAATAGAAGATCCAAACCTCTTTTTTTTCAAACCTTCATTAAAGATTAATTTTCTTCATAAAAAATGGGGGATAGAACAAATAAAGATTTATTTTTCGATTCATCCCTAGAGTTGAAGACCTCGTTCAAAAATAGTTATTCATCTGATCTATAAGAATCAATAGAAAAGGAAAATCCCTTATGATAGATGAGATCTAGCTCGGTTACTAATAAAGTGAATAAATATTCCATTTCTTAAAATCTTTCTTTTGATTCAAAATCATGGTGTAATATACGTCCCCGGTTGTTCCAACCATAGAATAGATGAAATAAGTCAAAACTTTGGATATTTCTTCAAGAATAAAATATTATTGGACCTATCCATATAAAGTTCATCTTTCAAGCCATATCATATCTCAAATCTGATGAAGTATGATGAATTGAGACTGTATGTTTTAAATACATAATTATCTTGAATATATTCACTCTTTATTTATTTTTTGATCACTTGAAAAGGACAAAAGAAACATTTTGTTCTTTTATAAAAATTTCTGATCTGTAAAGGATCTCTCAGTAGAATTCAAACCTAGATGAAGTTCTAACCATATATCAAAGAAAATAGAGCCAATGGATCTTGTTGGATTCCCAAGAAATTCTTATATTTTTTCAAGAAGTAGATGGTTATTTGTTTACTTCTCATGTTTCATGAATAGCCTAGACATTGAGGAATATCTAGATAGTCATTTAGGGAATCGATTGTATTCTATCTCTGTTTGTTCCATTTGAATAAAGAAAGGATTCCAAAGAATAGATCTTTCTTTTAATTGTTAAATCTCTCCTTGATTGATTAATGCATGATATTTTGAATGCTCATTCATAATGGAATCAAAATGATATTTGGATCAATCTAAAGATACTTTCAATTGGCACGAATCCATTATTTGAAAAAAACTAGATCTTATGTAATCATATTGAATATGTTATGGTAAATTTCATACCTTGCTAAATTTGATCATTGTTTACCAATGACACATTGTCTAACCGAGTTTAGTTCTATCTCGATATCTTTCTCAAAAAACCATTCATATGAGTTCTTCCCCAACTAAAGAATAGATCTTTATCGAATTGTCACATATGAAATTGAGCACAATTTTGTAAAGAAATATCCTACTTAGAAGTGATTGGCCTAGTTGGTAAGATCTAGTCATTAATATAATGGATGTGTACTTCAACTGAGTAATTCTGCTCTTGGTCACTGACTTAGTGATATTATGAGTGTTTTATTCATCCATGTTCTCACTTTTGTTTAGTAACTCTTTCTTTCTTTCTTTTTTGTGATATTCTTAATCATAAGACTATATATCTTGTAGGCATGATATACAAATTTTTCTCCACTACTCTCTTTCTTTCCTCTCTTCATTACCCTTCCTTAATCATCCAATAAGGAGCTTTCTAGGTTTTTTATGTTGTTAGAACTTCTGAAGGTAAAGGTCATATGCGTGCAAGTATCTTTGCTTTTTATCGTCCCTCTATTTTTGGATGCTCTACACCTTCATCTTCTTCTTCTCAAAGCTTCTCTCAATCTATCTCGTGTCCCTTTATTTCTATTCAGCATTCTCCTTCTTCTACTACTCATATATCTTATGAGATTGCTCTTCTCCACCATAATTTTTCCTTTTTCTCTCTTAGTTCCTAGATATAGTAATTAGTAAACATATAGTTGGTAAATAGGATTTGAGTTTCCTCAGCCTGATTATAGTTTAACTAAATGAATGCCTTTTATGTCAAACAAAAAAGGTACTCTTTGTGTCTCACTTCTGTCTACCAATTCTCGACCCTCTATCAGACAATCTCTTGGTCATTCCTTGCATGTTCCCTCTAGTAGTACCTCCTTTAGCTTCTTTTTTGAGACTTTTTCATATTAGAGTCCTTTGTCTCTTTCCAGTAGTTTCTTAACCAAGTTATGCCTACGCAAGATGATGTCCTTTCCCCTGTCCATAGGGACTTTGATGATACCCCTCTTCAAACAACCTCTGATGATGATGGAGTGGGTAACAAAGAGTAGTGATTATTATTTTTATTTTTATTTCTTGATGTACTTTTCTTTATTTCTTTTCTAGCTTGAAAAACTCTGTAATTGATTTTGTTAAAAAAAACTTTTACTAATACAAAATTGTTTGGTGTTAATTTGAGCATTGTGATTTGTCTTTATTTAGAATTTTTATGTTGTATTTGATTTGCATTTGTTGTATTTTCTTTGGTTTATTACTTTGATTTTTCTCTATTTGTTGCCTAAGTAAGATAATTTTTACATACCTAAATGACTAATCTCCATCATATAAGGGTGGTCCTTTGACTTTCTGTATCAAAAAAAGAAATAAGTCTATTTGTATGCATAACTCATTATTCATTGTGTTGCATTTGTGTGCATGTATAGTATGTGAGTGTAGGTTGCACTACATGATGTCTACTTGTGTTATTTCTTTGATGTATGTTAATTGTGCTTAGCCTATTGGTGTGAACCTGTGTAGAGGTAGTATGATAATATTTTGTTAAATTACATGTAGTTTTCCATGATGAATTCATTGATATATTTTTTTTTGTGTGTGTAGATTACAAGTATAGTGAGAGACCTTGATGGAGCCATAGAGTTCACATGCAGCATGGAGTCTACATCAAGACAAATGTGTTGATTCATAAGGATGGATGAGTGCAACAAGATGAATGCACTTGGAGTATGTGTACTAGGGTGTCTAGGTTATGTGTCAATGTTTTTTCAATGGAAAAAATGCTTTAGGCCATCTTACATGATTGTCTCATGTGTTGATGAAGAGTCTATTTTAGTTTGTATAATTTTTCCATGGGAAACTAATGAGGTTATTGTAACTCCTATAAGTTCTTTGAGTCTTTCTTGACATTCTCATATGCAAAATATAGAGTTTGTTTATTTTAATTAGTGTTTTGTCATCTTTGTGTAAGGTTAGAGACTAATGGTCAGTATTAACATTCACTTAGATGGGAACACTTTGTAAGTAAGCATGTTTACACGCCATTGGGATTGGTTCTTTTAGTATACATTGTAGGTTATGTTTTGTTTTATTTTTCGTTGATATTTTTGTGGGTATTTGTGGAAAATTACTTGGTAATTTTTCAAAAATAAAAAGAAATTTTTGTTGGCTTGTCATCCCACTAATACGCTCAAAATATGCAAGTATACGTGATCAATTATACAAGTGATAAATAATTTAAGAATAGAGTTTATTGTACCTAAAAGGATTGTTTACGATTTATGCTACTGTTTATTAGTTTATTAATGAGTTAATTAAAGTTAGCAAATAGGGTTTTTGATTGATTTTAAGGAAAATAACATAAACAAATAAAGGAAAATAACAAAGAAGTTACGAGAGATGTGTTATCATAGGACTATCCTCACCACTAGCATATAATTTAACTAATCATGTCATGAATCAATATTTAGTTTCTTAAATTCTAAATTTATATCATAATCTAAAATAATTATTTAGTTCTTAACTGTAACTTTAGAATTCTAAGTCTACTTAAGACTTTCCAACTTTTCTTACTTTGTAATTGATTTAGAATACTATCATAAATCAACTTATATCCTAAACAATCTAGAAGAACCCTTACTAGATTTAATTCATTCATTGCATTAGGATCTAAAAACTTGATAACTAAACTAGGCAATATTAGAATAATCATTTAACTTTTATCAAAGGTATTCAACCCTACTTCATGTGTTGCCACAATGTACTACTTTGATTAAGAGTATTAGAAATTACATATTAACATCTTAGACTATATATAAACATACTCATGCAATAAACCAATTGGCCACTAAACTACCACATGTATAAATTTGGCATTTAAACACATTAAGAATCAAGAATTAAAACTAAAATTTATCATGACATTAAATTAATTTAAACATAGTCAAGGGCTTGGAATTGCAAACAATCACATAAGAAGTTTAGCTAGACATAGAAAACATTATTATCATAATGGATATTAGGAAAATAAAAAGTGACAAGAAAAGCTTAGGAATTTTAGATGATTAAGCCAAAAGAACCCTCTTCTCCAATCAGTAATTTGTCCTTGTAAATCTCCTTCAAAAGTTTACCTTTTATGTGCTCTTTGATCTCTCTTGCCATTTTTTTAATTACTTTATAACTCTCTCTATCTATACAATTAACCGTAATGTCATATATATAGTGAGAGGTTTAAATGAAACACAAATAGGATTAAAACTCTAAAACTTAGGCGTCAAGTGTGTAGTTTTTCAATGCAGGTAGCGGTGCACATAAGACCATACTACAATACGCATTATTGTTCCAAAATTCTTAGTGAAACTGAGAGTAGTGTGCCATGATGTGCATATTTTTGTGCCCCTACGCACTTGTAGTTTTAGTTCTAAATACTCATTCTTGCCTCTTTTTGCTCCTTTTATTCCCTAACACTTGTATACCACAAATTAAACATATTAAATGCATAAGAAATAATAGTTTAATGTAACTATGAGAGAATTGACACACAAATATATCTGTAAAATGACACATATCAAATCCACTACACTTACTATTTATTAGTCCTCGAGTAAAGGAAAAATATGTTAACTTCCTTAGAATTTTCTCAAGTTCTTAGTAACACTATAATCTCATAGTTTAACGTTCTATTGGTATAGTCTTTATTCATTCTTTAGTTCTAATTCCTTTACAACAACTATGATCAAAGTGTGTGAGGGATTTCGTGACCATTAGTGATAGTAGTTTAATTAAATTCAAACTAGCTTATTATATCATTCCACCTTAGAGATTACTACTTTTCTTCTCGGATTTTAACTTGAACATTGTAAGTTCTATTATCCTTTGTATCTGTGTCATTTTCTCGTGTGAAAAATAAAAAGACTATTTATTTTACTTCGTGTACTTGTATTTCTTTGTGTAAGGTTGATTACTGATGATCAATGGTGCACACATGCATATAGTTTGGTACACTTTGTATGCAAGTATTTTTACACACCTCATGGGATTTAATGAGCGAGCGTACAAGCGAGCCAACATTGTCGCTTGTGTTTTTATTTTGTTTTGGGAATGGGTATTTATGGAAATTACTCGATAATTTTTGAAATAAAAATGGAAGTTTTGACACCTTAATGATGTCCTAAACAAGGTCCTCATTGGAACTCAATTGAGGTGGTCTGGTGAGGGCTTTGGATGAGGTGAGGGTGAGTTTGGCCATTGATCTTTGATTATGCCTATAAATACCCCCTCCTTATGTTTTTTTCATATAGAAAAATGTAGCAGAGCTTTGAGAAATTGACATTTCATTTTATATTTTTAGATCTCTATTACCATGAGTGTTGTTTGATATTAGTGATTCAGGACTACTTGGAAAAACTTGATTGTTTGCAACATGTTCCATTTATTAAAATCCCAAAATTTTATGGCCAAACAAAACATAATCCTAAAATTCTGAATTGGACAAAAAGGCATATGCTTTGAGTTGGAATACTGGCCTAATTTGAAATTATGACACAATCTTGATGTGATGCATGTAGAAAAAATATTTGTGATTCAATTTTGGGAATGTTGCTTAATATTGAAGGAAAAATGAAAGATATAAATAAGACTAGATTAGATTTGGAAGATTTGTGCACACAAAGATAAGTTTTACAAACCTCGTGTAGCTTATACATTAACAGTGGATGAACGAAAAAAAATTCTCATTCATAAAGTCTATCGAGTTTCTAGATGGATATACAATAAATATATGTAGGAATGTCAGCATGAAAGATGTAAAATTGTTTGGACTTAAGAATCATGATTGTCACGTATTGTTACAAAGATTGATTCCTAGTGGAATGTAGAGTTTGGTTGATAATGAAATATATATGATTTTGGTTGAATTGTGCATATTTTTTCAAAAACCTTGTTCTAGAACTCCATATCAATAGGATTTGGATAAGTTGGAAAAAGGAATAGTTTTCATATTGTGTAAGCTTGAAACAATTTTTCCTCTAACATTTTTTGATATAATGGTCCATTTGGCCATTCACTTACCTCGTGAAGTAAAGTTGACTAGTATTGTTGGATCATAGTGGATGTATCCAATTGAATGATATTTAGGAACATTAAAAAAATAAGTTGGAAACAAAGCAAGACCTGAAGGTTGCTTTGCAGAAGGTAATGAAATACTTACATTTTTCTCTATGTATTTGCACAAAGTTGAAATTAGGTTCAATAGAGAAAAAAGAAATAACAACAATAGTCAAGATAAAGATGATATTAAATTATCAGTATTCTCCTAGAAAGTTCGTACAATAGGTGCACATAAAATTGAGGTTTTTGACAAAAAGATGATTGATAAAATGCATTGGTTTGTTCTAAATAATTGTGAAGAATTGGAACCCTACTTAGAGTGAGTTATTTCACATATTCTTTTAATATCACATAAAATGTTCAAAATATTTACAAACACTTTGTTTCTTTCAATTTTTTATTTCATTTTAAAGAACGCAAGATGTTTATAACTCCTAAGCTCGTAGGTAAAGAAGCTGAAGGTTGGCAAGAAAAACAATTTGCAACACGTTTAAAAGCTGAGTATGATAAAATTTTACATATAGAACTAGTTTAGTTTTCTTATTCATTTCTTAGATTAAGGCTACATATACATGTATAATTTTTTAAAATTATATTGTTGTAGATGGGTCCTTTAGCAATCACCCACGATGTTAATGGTATGGATGATGAGTTAAAATGTTTAGCTTTTTCATTGGATTTTTGTGTCATTAAGTATAAGGCATGTATTGTAAATGGAATTCTCTATCACACCACACAACTAGATAGGAATAAACAATGAAAAATAGTCGTGTCATGGTATTAGGCTATCATTTGAGTGAATATCTCCACTTTTATATGGTCTTGGAAGATATAATTTAGTTGCTCTTTGTTAGGTAATTTTCAGTTTTTCTTTTCAAATGCATGTGGTTTAACAATTATCCAAGAAATAAGAAAACCTAAAAGATTATGATTTCATTTTCATTACATAATAAGGAAGGGGTATGAGGATGATTCATTCATACTTACAACTCAATCCTAACAAATATTTTAAGTTGTAGTTATTAAAAATGGAGACAATTGGAGAATTGTGCAACAAGTACCATAAAGGAATTTGTGGGATATTGTAGAGAATTCAAATACAGAAGATGATGTTGGTGAAGCTTATCAAGATAACATTTCTTTAGATGTCGCATTAAATATTGAAGAGCATGAGATTGATAGCAGTAGAATTGAAGCTGATGGTGATGAAGTAGAAAGAGAACTCCAACAACGTTTGAGAAGTGGCATGACATTCCTTTCAACACTAAACAAGAGTTATGTTATTTCCTAATGGTATCAATGTAACTTTTTCAATTCTTTACAATTATACAAAAGTTTCCTCCAACATAACTAAAAAATTTCTTTACTTTTTTAGCAAACATTTCAACTGGATATGAAAGACCTAATCATATTTGAATTGATTAAGCAACATTTAAGTGAGACATAAAGAGACTTTCATAGCAGGTGTCATGCTCATTATTACCATGCAAGGATGAACCTATTGAAGTTCAAAAGGCCAACAAATATAATGTATGTATAAACAAGATGTATTAGGAGTGGCTATGTGATTGGTTTGAGAAACATGATTTCAAGGCTTGCAATTTTATTGATTGTAATTTTTTTTATATTAATTAGTTTATTATTGAACACATTTCTCATTTCAGGAAGCAAGATAGGAAAAGCCTCTAGCATATGTCAAATATTGTATTTCTCTGATAATTATCATGTATATTTCATATTATTTATGTTCTGTTTTTCTATACAAGAGTTTAACTATATGTATATAATGAAAACGAAAATTAAACAATAACCATAATTCCTGTACATCCATGTTTTATGGCTCCACTAATATTATTGTCTGCTCCATGTTTTGCTCCACTGAGCATTGGTGTATGCCACTGTGGCAGCATGCACCACAACACACACCAACACTCCCCCTCAAGTTGGTGCATATATGTCTCTTATGCCCAACTTGTCAAGTGAGTTGTAAAAGTTCCTTGCAGACACAGATTTTGTGAGTATATCAACCAATTGGTCTTCTGATTTAATAAATGGAAGCTTAATAATCTTTTCTTCCAGATTCTGTTTTATGAAGTTCTGATCCACTTCAATGTGCTTCGTGCGATCATGTTGAACTGGATTGTGAGAGATGGAAATGGCTGCTTTGTTATCACAAAATAAGTTCATTTCAGAGTTAGGAGCAACACCAATCTCAGTTAGAAGTTTTTTCAACCAAAGGAGCTCACATATTCCCTTGACCATTCCTCGAAATTCAACTTCAGCACTAGATAAGGCAACTACCTTTTGCTTCTTGCTCCTCCATTTAACAAGATTTCCCCCCACAAAAGTAAAGTACCCAGCAAAAGATTTCCTATCCTTCATATTCCCTGCCCAATCTAAATCTGTATATCCAAGGACTTCCAATTGACTATTCTTTGAAAACATAAGTCCTTTCCCAGGGGAGGATTTTAGATAACGAAGTATTCACATGACTGCATCCATATGGTCTTCACTTGGGCAGTGCATGAACTGACTCACGACACTCACAGCATAAGCAATATCAGGTCGAGTATGAGATAAATATATGAGTTTACCTACTAACCGTTGATATCTCTGTTTATCTGCTGGTACTTGGTCCACATATTCTCCAAGTTTATGATTTTGAACCATTGGAATATCGAGAGGTTTACAATCTAGTAGTCTTGCCTCTGCCAGTAGGTCCAAAGTATATTTCCTTTGGGAAAGACATATGCCATGTTTTGATCTTGTTACCTCAATACCTAAGAAGTATTTGAGCCCTCCCAAATTCTTCATTTCAAACTGATTTGACAGTTATTCTTGAAGCTTAGAGATTTCTTCTTTATCATCCCATGTAATGATCATGTCATCTATATAGACTATAAGGGTTGTTATCTTCCCTAATCGATGTTTTAGGAAAAGAGTATGATCAGAGTTGCTTTGTTGGAACCCATATTTCTTCATTGCTGAACTCAACCTACCAAACCATGCTCGAGGTGATTGTTTTAGTCCATACAATGCTTGTTGTAATCTACATGCAGTTTTTTTTCCTGATATAACAGTATATCCTGATGGGATATCCATGTAAATCTCTTCTTCAAGATCACCATGAAGGAAGGCATTTTTTACGTCAAGTTGGTGCAATGGCCAATCTAAATTTGTCGCAAGAGATAACAAGACTCTAACGGTTTTTAGTTTAGCCATAGGTGAGAAGGTTTCTTGATAATCTATCCCGTGTTTCTGTGTATATCCTTTTACTACAAGCCTCGCCTTGTATCGATCAACTAACCCATCTGCTTTATACTTAATGGAGAAAATCCACTTGCATCCTACCATCTTCCTCCCTTGAGGCAACTCGCTTAACACACATGTGTTATTCTTCTGCAATGCCTCAAATTTCTCTTTTATAGCTTGAGCCCATTTTGGATCAGATAAGGCTTCTTCAATGCTACTTGGAATTTGACACGAGGAGAGTGTTTGTGAAAATGCCTTGATAGGTTCTGATAACCTTTGAGTAGATAAATAATTTGCTATTGGATACTTGGATTGTCGTTCTTCTCTTTCTGGGGAGTATCGATTTGGAGGTTTGCCTCGATTGTGTCTGAAAGGTAAAACATAACCAACAGATGTATCTATAGTATTAGTTTGTAAAGGTGTGATAGGATAGCTTACCTCAGGAGTATTCTCAACAGGAGGATCATTAGGTACTAGAGAGTGAAGGGGTACATCAACCACTTCATCTTCTGGAGATTCAATTACTACTTCAGCTTCAGTTCTTGGAAGTTCGAACTCGGGTCTATATACTGGATCCTCCATATTATTGGCACGATCCGAGTATGTTGGACTAGTGTCTAATATTTCAACATCAAGCCAATTTCGTTCTTCACTATAACTCTCCTCCTTAAGAGTGTAATTGGATACCGGTGATGGGAAAAAACATTCTGATCCGAGGAAAGTGACATCCATGGTAATATAGGTTCTTATAGAAATTGGATCATAGCATCGGTAACCCTTTTTTTTGTACGCCATATCCTAAGAATACACATCAGACAGCACATGGATCCAACTTAGTTTGTTGATTTTTATGGAGGTGGACAAAAGTAACACATCCAAAAATTCGGGGCGGAAGCATCAAAATAGTAAGGTTTTTGTGGGCATACGATTCAGTAGATACACAACTGTAGTAACAGCATCATTCCAGTATCTATTAGGCATATGTGCACCGATTAGTAAGGCCCGAGCCGTTTCTAAAATATGCCGATTCTTCCTCTCTGCACTCCCATTCTGTTGTGGGGTTTGTGAACACGAGGTTTCATGGAGAATACCATGGTTGTCCAAGTATGTCCGGAATTGTTGATTAACATACTCCCCTCCATTATCAGACCTAAGTATCTTAATTTTTTCAGAAAATTGTGTCTGAACCATGGTGTGAAACAGGTGAAATGTAGAAAATACTTCATCTTTATGTTTGAGAAGGTAAATCCATGTCATTCGTGTACAATCATCAACAAAATAACAAACCAACAATGACCCGATGACGTAATAATTGGGGAAGGTCCCCAAACATCAGAATGTACCAAAGCAAAATGCTCATAGGATAAGACGTCCTATGACTTTTTGCTAGGATACAAGTATCACATTTGAAATCTGAATGTGTGATATTTGAAAATAAACTGGGTAGTAGGTGCTTTAAATACCCGAATAATGGATGCCCAAACCTACGATGACATAGCCAAATCTGTCATTCCTTGTTACCAACAGTGTGTTGCATGTGATTGGCTCTTCCTAAACTGAGGTCATCCACATAATATAGCCCTCATTTCCTAATACCATGCCTAATGATCTCCTTGGTGAGAATATCCTGTAGAAGGCATAAAGTAGAATACATCAATACTACACAGTTAAGATCTGAAGTGACCTGACTTACAGACATCAGTCGATTTGAAAGAGAGGGCCCAAGTAAAGTATTAGATAATGATAATGAAGGAGATAAGGTCACTGTTCTAGCTCCTGTAACTCGGTTGTATTGGAGAGATCTTTTGGGTCAAATGTCATGTGATCTGTAGCTCCAAAGTCCAGAATCCAATCCTCATTATCACTACGAGTAGAGATGTGAAATGCTTTACTTGAAATACCTGGATCCTGGGAAGATTCGGCCTGAGGAGTAAGGGATAGTGAGGCATTATTGGTAGCCACAGCGGCTCGCCCAGTGGTGTCCCGTTTCTTCCGTGCTTGAAGATCATTCCACCATTCTGGATACCCATGGAGTTTGAAGCAGTTTTCACATGTGTGTTTAGAGTTTCCGCAATGGCCACATTTCATGTCAAGAGATGGTGGATTTCTTGCTACCCAAAGAGGTTCCTGTTTTTGGTGGCATCAGATTAAGGTGTCCGTTGACCCCTTTAAAAGCCATAACTGCTCCGGGTGTCGTATCTATACCAGTGATCATCACGGTCTGCCGGACTTCTTCCCTACGTATGAATCCATAGGCTTGTTCCACCGTAGGAAATGGTTTGATTTGAAGCACATCACTTCGAGTTTTGTCGAGTTTGTCATCAAGTCCATCAAGGAAGGTATACACTTGATCTTCCTATACGATGGAGTTGTATTTTTGTATGTATTTTGCACACTCCATTGGATTAGGACGACAAAAATCAATTTCTCGCCACAACCCTTGAAGGTCGTTGTAGTATTTTTCAATGGATCCACCCGCCTGCTTCATACGAGTAACTCGACGGAGAAGATCATACACTTGAGACGTGTCTGTCCCATCATAGTAGGTGGTAGCAGCAGAATCCCAAACTTGTTTCGCAGTTAGGAATCGAATAAAATTTTCAATCAAGGAGGGGTCCATCGAATTGATCAACCATCCTTTAACAATGGCATTTTCAGTGCGCCATCTCCTGAATGAGGGGTCGATTTCAGCAGGTTGAGGAAAATCCCCATTAATATATCCCAGTTTGTCTTTGCCAAAGATATACATCTCCACCACCTGGGACCACAAGGCATAGTTAGATCCTCCCAACTTTATAATAATGGGGGCAGTCGACGCTTCAGTGAGCGGAGGTTGTGAGACGGTCTGAGCTCTAGTTAGAATTTTCATCTTTTTCGTCGTCAAATCTTCCAATATGAAATTGGTGGTTAAATCTCTAGATTCTGCCATGAAATCTAAATATATTTTTTTACAATTCGTACACTATCTAAAGAAAAATTTGTAACCCTAAATCATTTTGGCAGCCCTCTTTGTAACCCTAAATCATTTTCCTCTCCATTTGCGCAGCCCTCTACGATTTCATCATGCTGCCCTCTACAGTGCCTTCTTCACGCTGCCCTCTGTGGCGCCTCTCTTCTTCTAATGGAAGAACCCTAGCCGACTACAAGCATCCACCCGGAGTCAGCCCTCTACCTGGTCCTCCATCTCTGTGAAGTGGCACTCTTCTTCTACTTCGTTCCAAGTTTCTCCCCGATGGCTGCTAGACTGGACATTGGCCAACTGCGATAGCTTCAACGAGTAGATAGACCTGAAACGCAGGCAAGGTGCAATGGTTCCAACGAGTAGCTAGATCAGTATGGCTCCCTGAAGGGTTCTATTGAGGTTGCGACGGCGGAACTGACGCTGAGCAGAAATGATGACTCTAAATACTAGATGGTCGCAGCACTGGTGAGGTTGCATTGTCTACCCATCCCCTCAGGTTTCAACCTCTGTTGTTACGCCTTACAACAATGTTCTTTGTACTTATTCCTTTCTGGAGCACACCGATGTTGTTGTTTTACTTGATGTTATTTTTTTCCCAGTATTGCAATTGATCGGTTTCAGAAATAAGAAATCAGAAACCAGAAACAGCTTCGGGACAAATATAAACCAAAGACCAGTACTCAGCAAAAAACCGAAAAACAGCAGCTATAATCAGCAACCACACCAGAAATCAGCAAATCAGCAAATCAGCAAATCAGAATCAGAAATAAAAAAAATGGTAGTTCCATCAGAAATCAGCAGGTAGTTTCATTAGTCAGCAATAACCTGCTTTGATACCATGTCAAATATTGTATTTGTCTGATAATTATCATGTATATTTCATATTATTTCTGTTTTGTTTTTCTATACAAGAGTTTAACTATATGTATACAATGAAAACGAAAATTAAACAATAACCATAATTCCTGCACATCCATGTTTTATGGCTCCACTAATGTTATTGTCTGCTCCATGTTTTGCTCCACTGAGCATTGGTGTATGCCACTGTGGCAGCATGCACCACAACACACACCAACAGCATATATATACATAGATGAGGATCAAAGTCATTTCCTCATCAAGCTCATGAGAACATATATTTTAATTTAATATAAAGTGTTTACTTTTATGTTTTTTCTATTTAATTTGTAACTAATAATTCTTGTCCTTTTTGAATGTTATTAAATGATCAAGATTCAAGTACTAGGCTTGACATGATTGACTTATTTCATAAGACTCATCACTCCACGAAGAAAGGATTGGCATCGCAAGAAAAGAAAGAATGCTTGTGTAAGATTAATTTTGATATGAAATTTTGAGTCATAAATACTGGATTAATTTTTATTTTAAAATTGATATGACTCTTTTAAATATTTGTGTAGCTTACAAAATATGGCTAAGATTTAAACTCAAAAGAATCTCCATGCAACTTTATGCGGGGGAGAGAATATAATATGGTACAAATGTATGTATCTAATTTACAATTATACTTTAAAAGACTAAAAATATCAAGAAAAAATAATGAATATGTGATGTAGTTGTAACTATGGCATTGTATGATCTTGTTCTAGTTGTAGGAATATTATAAATCTTGAAATTTCAACTATTGATTTTAGCACATGGAATAAGAAGAATACTTTGCCCATTTTCTATGCTATATCTCTAAGTTTTTTTTTGGTTTGATGTGCCGAAGCTATCACTATTGTAAGATTGTTGATTTGTTCTTGTAAACAATAAGAGCCTCTAAAATTTGATTCATAAGCAGTGTTATCCACTATTTATCGTACTTTAATTACAATTTTCAATCCTGTTCATACTTACTTTTTTTTATCATCTAACTTCACCTTACCTTATTAGCGTTGTTACTATGGTTGCCTTTACGTTCAACACTTATTCAAAGGTTCATGAGGTTAAGAACTTTTGGAACTCATGCATTACCCACAATTTGATGAGATCGGCTAAATCTAATATGATTTCAAAGACCCATCTTAACAACAACAACAACAACAACACTCTTTAATTTTTTCAATATCATATTTGTTTTTCTTGAAACAACAACAACAACACACTTCAATTTTTTCAATATCATATTTGTGTTTCTTGAAACAACGACAACAACACACTTCAATTTTTTCAATATCATATTGATACAAACTCGTCCTGCTTCTGCTCACCAGAGGATCATCGCGCACGCATGAGGAAGGCAGAAGAAGGTGCACCAATTCGGTTAGAAAAACTGAAAGGGGACCACCGAATAAATTAGGGTTTCTGTTATGAATGTCAAAAAATTGGTTAGGGTTTGTTCATCAATTCTAAGGCTATATATAAAGCCATTTAGGAAATCAGAAAGGATATATAGAGAATTTTACCTAAATCCAGCATTTTCCTCTGCTCTTCTCTTGTTTATCTTCTTACCTGCAAGTTTCTGTAACAGTGGTATCGAAGCCATGGACACCAGTGGTAAATCCAACACTGAGTTTCGCGGCGAGATAATGGAAACCCTGGCAAAACATGAATCAGGCTTCAATCAGATAGGCGTAACCTTACAGGCTATGTTAACCGAGTTACATGGGCTTCACGCCACTCGGAATTTACCTGAAGAAAACCCGTTCGCACGAGAAGAAAAACCACGCCCAAATGGTGGGTTCAGGAACCCTAATGAGCCACCACGTTCCCACTTTAGGCTATCATTTCCTACCTTTATAGGGGAAGATCCCATTGGGTGGATATACAAAGCCGAGAAATACTTTGAATTCACAAATACTACACCAGAACAAAGGGTGCAGTTGGCATCATTTCATTTGGATGGTATTGCCTTACAATGGCATAGATGGATCACCAAGCTATGTAGCTGAGATTTGGCCCAACTGATTATGAAGATCCCTCTGAAGCCCTGACCAAACTCAAACATACCTCAAGTGTAGCTACTTACCAGGAAACATTTGAGAAACTCTCTCACATAGTGGATGGTCTTCCAAAAGAATTTTTGATAGGTTGTTTCATCGCTGGATTAAGAGATGAGATCAGAATTGAAGTAAAAATTAAGAAGCCACGAACATTGGCTGAAGCTATAGGAGTGGCAAGAATGATTGAAGAAAAGAATCTGCTCTAGAGGAAAGCCATTCAATATCCATGATACCCAACATCCTCTGTGACAACAAGAACCTCCACTAATCCTACTACTGGTGTGTTAGGACCCCCTCCCCAACAAAGAAGCAACTCAACACCAATTGCCTCGACTAATACCTTTCGTCGTATCACAAATTAGGAGGCACAAGAACGAAGAGATAAAGGCTTGTGCTACTACTATGATGAGAAGTTTGTAGCAGGTCACCGTTGCACGTGACCCCAAATGTTTATGATAGAGGAACTGCCTAAGAACCCTATCATAACTCCAGAAGAAGAACACCCTGAACAAGAACCTTAGGAGCTAGTGCCAGAAATCTCATTTCATGCAATAACAGGTACTAATCATCCTCAAACACTTAGAGTTATGGGAAACCTCATAAATAAGAAAGTACTAGTTCTGATAGATGGGGGCAGTACACATAACTTCATTGACCAAACCTTGGTTTCCCAGCTTGGTTTCCCTATCACTAAGAATCAGAAATTGGAAGTTATGATAGCAAATCGTGAAAAAATTGAGTGCCAAGGACAATGTAGAGGCCTTACTCTTTCAATTCAAGGGTATACGGTCTCAACAGATTATTTTGTGCTACCAGTAGCTGCATGCCAGCTAGTACTTGGGGTTCAATGGCTTGAAACCCTAGGGCCAATAGAAATGGATTATAAAAAACTCACCCTCAGCTTCAAGATAGGAGGGGCCACTCATACGTTCCAAGGTTTACAAAGGACTAATAGTGCAACCCTAACCAACAAGGAATGCGGTGAGCTACAAAATATAGGATTATTCCTTCAAATTTTGCCCATAAGAGATCATGAACCACAGAAGGATGTGTCCTCATTTCCAGAGATGAGACAATTATTAACAGAGTTTTCTCATATATTTGAGCTACCCTCAGAGCTGCCGCCAAAACGACAACAAGATCACCGTATTCCCCTGAAGCCAGGAGTAGGGCCAGTTAATGTCAGACCCTACTGCTACCCCTATTATCAAAAGACAGAGATTGAGAAGATGGTTAAGGAACTCCTTCATTCTGGGCTAATCAGGCACAGCAGCAACCCATTTTCTTCACCAGTGTTATTAGTAAAAAAACTAACGGTAGCTAGAGATTCTGTGTAGACTATCTAGCTCTGAATGATTGCACAGTTAAGGACAAATACCCCATTCTAGTAATTGATGAACTGTTGGATGAGCTTCATGGAGCTCATATATTCTCCAAGATAGATCTGCGATCAGGGTATAATCAAATACGAGTTTATCAAGAAGATATCCCTAAGACGACTTTTAGAACCCATAAAGGCCATTATGAATTCTTAGTAATGCCATTTGGCCTCACTAATGCCCCAGCTACTTTCCAAGGTCTTATGAATGACCTATTTAAATCTTACCTTTGAAAGTTCATCCTGGTATTCTTTGATGACATCTTAATCTACTCCCAATCAAGAGATGACCATTTGGAGCATGTGAAGATAGTCTTTCAGCTTCTAGCCACCCACAAGTTATATGCCAAGGAAACCAAATGCCAATTCGAGGTGAAACAAATAGAATATTTGGGCCATGTGGTCTTAGATCAAGGGGTCTCTGTGAATCCATCAAAGATCCTAGCTGTTAAGGAATGGCCTACCCCAACTACATCTAAAGGAGTTAGAGGCTTCCTGGGGTTAGCTAGTTATTACAGAAAATTTGTACGTAATTTTGGTAGTTTGGCAACTCCCTTAACTCGTCTCTTGAGCAAGGAAGGGTTTAACTAGAATACAGAGGCTGAAAAATCATTTAGACAATTGAAGGAGGCCTTAACAACCCCACCATTTTTAAGCCTACCTAATTTTTCCCAACGATTTGTAATTGAATGTGATGCCAGTGGCATTGGGTTGGGAGCTATCCTCACTCAAGCAGGGAGGCCAATAGCTTATTTCAGCCAAGCTCTCAAGGGTTCAACATTGACTCTATCAGCCTATGAGAAAGAAATGTTAGCTATCATTAAAACTATCCGGGTATGACGTCCTTACTTACTAGGAAAACCATTCACCATCCTCACTAATCAGAGAAGCCTCAAGTATTTGTTGGAACAGTGCATCACCACCCCAGCACAAGCACGATGGTTGCCTAAACTACTTGGATATGATTATAAGATTGAGTAAAAATGTGGGAAGGAAAACCAAGGAGCTGATTCTCTTTCACGAGTAGTGGAATTCTTATTCTTAAGTATATCTCAGCCACAAATGGATTGGTGGCCACAACTACAGAAGGTAGTTCAGCAGGATCCTTTCTACACAGACCTAATAGCCAATTCTACTCCTGCAAGGGCTCATAAATTGTTACAGAGGGATGGGGTCTGGTTTAAAAACAACAAGGTATATCTGAGCCCTAAATCCTCCATCATACCTCAAATCATCGCTGATTATCACTCTTCTCCAATGGGGGGACACTTTGGGTTCCTCAAGACCCTCTCACGCATAAAAAGCAACTTCACTTGGCCTAAACTGCGCCAAACGTTGAAGAAAGTCCTCAGGGAATGTGACACTTGCCAATGGTTCAAACCAGAAACTATGAAACCAGCAGGATTGCTTCAACCTCTTCCCATACCTGAGAAGATTTGGGCTGATATCTCAATGGATTTTGTGGAAGGACTACCTACTTCAAAAGGACATATAGTCATAATGGTAATCATGGATCGCTTGAGTAAATATTCTTATTTCATCCCTATGAAGCACCCATTTTTAGCTCCCACAGTAGCCAAGACATTTGTGTCCAACATCCTGCGACTGCATGGTATGCCTACTTCTATTGTTAGCGATCGTGATAATGTGTTTATTAGTTCCTTCTCGCAAGAGTTGTTTCATTTACAAGGAACCCAATTGTGCATGAGCTCTAGCTACCACCCACAGACCGATGGACAAACTGAGGTGACCAATCACACACTGGAACAGTATATGCATTGCTTCACTGGGGATCAACCCCGCAAATGGATTGATTGGATTCCTTGGGTTGAGTACAGCTACAACACCTCCATCCACTCCACAATATAGATGACTCCCTTTGAAGCAGTTTATGGCATTCTACCACCTCTCATACTAACATATGTCCCCAAAACTGCCCAAATGCCAGTTGTGGATGAACACCTACGTACCAGAGATCACCTACTACGAGAATTAAGGCACAACCTACTACAAGCTCAGAACCGAATGAAATGCCAAGCTGATAGACATCGACGAGAAGTCACATTCAAAGAGGGAGATTATGTATATCTTAGGCTCTAACCCTATAGACAATCATCAGTTGCTTTTCGTTCATCAAGAAAATTAGCTCCGCTTTTTTGGCCCTTACAGAATCATTGCTCGAATAGGACCAGTGGCTTACAAGCTGGCACTCCCACTCACTTCTCAAATACATGATGTCTTTCATGTAAGCATGTTAAAGAAACACGAAGGGGAAATACCAGCAAGCTCCAACCCACTTCCTCTAGTCTCTGAACAAGCAACAATTCTTCCCCAACCTGAAACCATCCTCAACTGACTTATGACCCAAAAAGGGAAATACCGACCCAAGACAAAAAAATTGGTCAAATGGAAAGACATTCCAATCGAAGAAGCCACTTGGGAAAATGAGTGGCGTTTTCTGAAAACATATCCAAACTTCATCCTTGAGGACAAGGATTCTTCTAGGGAGGGAGGAATGATACGAACTCGTCCTGCTCCTGCTCACCAGAGGATCATCACGCACACAGGAGGAAGGCAGAAGAAGGTGCACCAATTCGGTTAGAAAAACTGAAAGGGGACCACCGAATAAATTAGAGTTTCTGTTATGAATGTTAGAAAATCGGTTAGGATTTGTTCATCAATTCTAAGGCTATATATAAAGCCATTTAGGAAATCAGAGAGGATATATAGAGAATTTTACCTAAATCCAGCATTTTCCTCTACTCTTCTCTTGTTTATCTTCTTACCTGCAAGTTTCTGTAACACATATTTGTGTTTCTTGAACTCTTTTAGCATTGCATAGGCAAACAATAAGTCATCCCTTTATGTTCTAGTAAATGCATTGTTATATTCCATGCAATGGATTTAGAATTCTATTGTCTAGTTGTGTTATTTTTATAGTTTTAATATGTACTTTTTCTTAATATTTCATTCCTTTTATTTATCATTTTATATTTGTCTCTTCTCATTTTTTGGTTATTCATAGCTTGAAGAATAAACTACTAATGATGAATTTAAAAGAATAAACCCCTAGTGATGAACAAACATATCATATTTATTCACTTTTTTCTAGACCATAATTATAATGAATTATACTTTGAGGTAATAGATATTTCATTTTTGCTACAAAATTTAATACCCAAGTATGAAGTATGTTTTTTTTTCATTTCTAAGATGGGATAAATAAGGATAGAGAGAATTACTGTCTATTTTATTTATTTGATTTTTGCATTAGTTAGTAAAACTAATTTTATTTGATATGTTTTTTTGTATTTCTAAGATGGAATGATTTAAGATAGAGAGAATCATCCACTTGAGGAGAATAGCCGACCAATGTAGGTACCTGATATAGAAATTTGTAAACATAATCTAAAGATGAAGCCTAGTATTTTTATTAGTGGCTACTAACCATCCAAACATGTAGCTAGAGCAGTGGCTATCTATAGGAAGAACAAAGAGTTATGCCAATGAATAGATACAATGAAAACATAGTTTGATGATACTACTTCTACATTACAAGCCGAGTTAGATTTAGAGCATGCATGTTCATGAACAAAAAACTTTAGCCCTTTTTGAGGTACTCTCACAAATGAATCTATATGCTACATTAAAATTTTCAGCCATGTTTTCTAAACCATAAGTTCATGGATTTCTATTACTTCATCAGGCTACACACTACTTTAGAAAATATTTAGAAACTTATTCGATGTATTTTCATCATTTTGGTATTACTCTATATCATATGCTTAAGTTGCTTGTACTATTTTTATAACATACAATAAGTTTAAAAAGATCAACTACATTTATGATCTTTTTTTTTATGACTCGAATGATGTGATTATGATATTTTATATTTTTGATCTGTAACTTATATTTTTGTTATAAATAACCATATATACATATGTACTACCATATGTATATATATGTACTAAGGTATATATACATATGTTCATATGTATATATATGTTTGTGTATATATGAGTTATGAATAAAGTTAGTACATTTATAATTAGCATTATTATTGGCATTTTTGCTACAAAATATTGATAAAAAATAATAAATTTACTATGAAATTATTTATTGCAAATAAAATATTTATTATGAAATTATTCATCGCAAATGAAATATTTTCATCATGAATTAAATATTTACTATGAAATTATTTTTCGCAAATAAAATATTTACTATGATATTGTTTGTCACAAATAAGATATTTTTTACAAAAATATTCATCACGAATTAAATAATTAACATGAAAGTATTGTCTTAAACAAAATATTTGCTATGAAAGTATTCATCGTAAATGAAATATTTATTATGAAAATATTTATCACAAATGAAATATTTACTACGAAAATATTCATCCCAAATGAAATATTTACTATGAAAGTATTCATCGTAAATAAAATATTTGATACGAACAGTGCTATTGAAATATTTCTTGCGACAAATATTTCATCTCAACCCTTGATCTGAAGTTGATGTGATGGTCCAGATTCCATTTGAGCTATATTTAAACCCTTAATCACCTCATAAACCCTAATGAGTCGCCATTAGTATAATTTTGGTCAATTTTTGGAGCTAAAAAATAGAAACAAATACAAAAAAAATCAAAAGAAGATACAATTTTGGTGAAAATTCTAGAGGATATTAGCACTACAATTCAAGAGATTGATTGTATTTCTTATTCTACTTTTTTCTTTATCAATTTTTATGTCTTTCTTTATAAAAAAATATGAACTTTGTGAACAAAATTATGTCTAGTTAATTTATTAATCTAGAGATCTTATAAACTCAATTTTCATCATGTGATGATCTAATATTTTACTCCAATTATAATTATAATTTAATTATATTATTTAATATGATTTTTATGCTCTTAATTATTTGGCCAATAATTTATCTGTAAAGGCAATTAAATTGATTAAATAACATCTATAGATTCTAGGCATAGATGTATGATTCTTATGTATGTGATCCGTAATTGATGAACTTAATGAGTAGTATTCAATTTAATTGGTATGCGAGTGTGATTAAATTAATTACTATATGGTGTGTAGTTTACTTGAGAGATGAATTCATGCTAGGTTAGATTCAATTGATCATGAAATTAATTGATAATTATATTGGGGGGATTTTAGCAATTCACATGTGTAGAAAATTGGGAGATTAAGTATTCCTAGATATTTTCTCAAATATCTTCTTAGTTAACAAATCTGATTTTATTAATTATTTATATTTACTTTTTTTTATTTTAATTTTGCTTCCTTAAAATATAAAAACACAAAAACTAGTTTTTAATAAAATAATCTCCATAGGAACGATCTTTTCTTATCATTATATTACTTGTTGTAATACGTATACTTGCATATTCAATACACATAATTTGTGTGGCGATCAAAGTTCAAATCATTTTCAACTTATGTACCTACGACCTTATTTTCTATTTGGGCCTTGCCATGTTTGCTTGAAAATTTTCTAAGTTAGGGGTAACTTGTTAGTCCAAATGTTACTTAGCTAAGCACTTTGATCTATTGGCTCTTTGCTTGGAATACTTGAATTTGTTAAAGTAGTCCAAGCATTAGATAGTTCTTAACTTAGGGAAATTTTAGTTATCACTTTATTGGACATTCATCATTTCATCATTGAAGTTTTTTAAATCTAACTCTAGTGTAGGAACTTAATGTAGTTCCTAGACATGAGGTAGTATGGTTGTTTAGACATAACTCTCTTTCAAGTTTAATAGTCACTATATGTTGATAGTAAACTTGATGAACTATTCTTTATGTTAGATGTGGCTTGGACTACATAACCAACATGTTAATTTTCTATAGAAAATTTGGTGGCTTGACCTTGAAAGTAGATAGCTCATATGTTGGGATACTTCTTATTCGCTGCCTTAATATGAGTGTATGCTTTGGTTGGGTACTAAGATTTTTATAGCACTTAGCCCCATTATTGAGTTTCTTGGGTGCAAGATTTACTAGCTAGGATGTTTCTTATTCATTGCCTTAATAGAGGTGCATGCCTTGGCAAGATACTAGGGCTTTATTGCGCTCACTCCTAGAGTGGTAGAGCTTTTGAGCGATAGCCCCCTTTTAAGGTCTAGGATCGATTAAGAGGCAATTAGACTAAGTTAAGTTATTCTTCATGTCTATTTTATCCTGGACCACATATCCCTAAATGAGAGTGTGTCCTAGTTGTAACTTTATATGCTCAGCATGTGTGGAATTTTTGGTGACCTGGGCTGATGAGTGCTCAAAAAGCACTAAAATAACCATGATTTTATGCACATTAATTGATTAAAAATATATATATTTATATGTTTTATCATATATTTATATAAATTTGTCTTTTTCGGAATCACGGGTATTTTTATTGTTTTTCAGATATTTTGGCTTAAAAATGCAACTTAAAGACTCAGAGAAGAATACTGGAAGCAATACATCACAAATATATTAATAAATAAATGGGGAAAGGTCAACAAATATGGAAAAATTGGACAAAATGGGTCAAAAAGGACAAAAATGTCAAAAATGAGAAAATCGCGCCGCCGCGCCGCCCAGCCGCCGCGCCCCAGCGCCCAGCTCCGCCCCAAGCTGCGCGCACGGTACTATTCATCCGCGCAGCACTGCACGCGCGGGTACTGTTCATCCGCGCAGCACTGCGCACGCGGGTACTGTTCATCCGCGCGCGCTGACACCCGTTTCGCCCCATTTTTCACGTGCAGCCGCCCCCATGACGTCATGCTGACGTCATCAATGACCTCAGCATTTCCATTACGCGTTTTTACATTTTTTTACTCATTTTTTCTCTCCATCCTCACCTATAAATACCTTTCTTCCCTTCACTTCAAAACACACCTTCAACACCTTCAAAACCTCCAAATACATTCTTTTCTCTCTTTCTTTCTCTCTTTTCTTAGATTTTTAGTTTTTCTTATGTTTTCTTAGTTTTTAGCTTTTCTTAGTTAATTTCTCTTAGTTTTAAAGTTCTTCCCTTTTGGGGAAGAACTAGTTATGTTTATGTAATTTATTAGCTTTTTGATTCAATAAATGGGAGTGCAAATTCCGCTTGGAGTTTTTCCAGCAACGGGAATAGCGTCGAAGTTCTGTAAGGATTTTATTTTCTTTACAGTTATTTTTATGCTTTATTCTTACATATTATATTTAATTTATCTGTGGTTAAATTTAACTGTGCTGGCTGTTTAGTAAACATGATGTAATAATAACGTTGTTATGCTTGTAAAATATTAAATAGGTGAAAATCTCTAAAATGAATTGATTTTATTTTTATTCAAGATTTTATATTAAGAATGTTAGAGAGAAATATATTATTTTTCATTACAAACTTAAACCTGAAAATTAGATTTTAAGGTTTAGTTATCCGGTCTGATTTAGAGTAGTGCTCTTTTATTTGATGGTACAATCGCCCGGTAGTTAGAGTGAAGCTCTATTTCAAAAGTTTTTATAAGAATTATTATCTGAAAATGTATTGACAACATGTTTTCGGTAGTGGTTTTAAAACTTGAAAGTTAGTACTCGGATAACTAAATTCTTAGGTTTAATTTGGACACCTTGGATAAAGTTTAAACTGTCTAACCCCACCAAATGTGGCATTTAAATGGTTCATTTTCAATCTCTTAGAAAAAGGAATTAATTTAATTAGGCAAATTAGTTATCAACCCCACCCATAGGTGTTAATTGATTTGTTTAGTTAACAAAGAATATCTAACCCCACCAAAGGTGGTATTCATACAAAAAAGAGAGAATCAATAAATATCAATTCATATCTTTAATAACCTAAATAATATGAGCAAGCATAATTAACTTAGTTATTATATCCATAAATCCTCCGCCATTATAAATGATAAAATTTGCATAAATGTTTATTGAATCTGTATCTATGTTTATTTTTATGTAAGTAGATTAAAAACACAAAACCCCAAAATATCGTGACAGGATGTTTAGGATTTAATTTCATTTTTAAAAGTTTGAATAATAAATTATAAACCACATACATTCCTTCCTTAGATCGACCTTGGGAGTATACTTATCATTTTCTACGAAATGATTCGTGCACTTGCGAGAGTTTTATAAATATTAAAACCAAAGTATTGGCAAGAATCGGTGATGCCGGTTTTCGCTCATCAAGGTGTATGCCCTACCTGGTTGGGTACTGAGGTTTTTATTATGCTCAGTCCCATTGTTGTGTTGTCTGGGCAATAAGGCACTGGAATCACTAGTCAGGATGCTTCTTATTCATTGCCTTAGCAGGGATGCATACCTAGTAAGGTACTAAGGGCTTTATTGCAATCTATCCTAGGATGGTACAGCTCTCGAGTGAGGGCCCCCTTTCAAGGTTTAAAGCTGATTAATAGGCAATTAGACAAAGTTAAACCATTCTCTATTAATTTTATCCTGGACTGTATAGCTTATGATTAGGATGTGTCCTTGTCTTAACTCAATGTGCCCAACTTCTATGGATAGTTTGGTGGTCTAGACCTTGAAGTGCATAACTCACCTACTAAGATGCTTCTTATTCACAACCTTTTATAGGAGTACATGCATTGTTTGGGTACTTGGGATTGTATTATACTCATCCTCTAGCAGTGTCAAGCTGAGGGCTCTGGATCTTTTTAAGCCAATGTGACTCAGGCTCGTCTGTTTATTTGATGCAAGAATTTTTGTCCTATCAAATCTCCCAAGTTTAGACTTTTGATTTACATAGAGAGGTAAGTCTTCTAACTCATTCCTTTATTAATAATAAATAATTTAAATTACAAAGTAGTTGAAAATATTCTAAGATCCAAAACTAAAATATAGCCAACTATAGATATTTATTTTACCATGTCTTGCAAAAAATGGAAATTATAAAAACTTTTACGTAAAAAATAAAACTAATTATGTAAGAACTTTCTAGTCTTGGTCTGCATGACTTTATTTTCTGACCCATTCAAATTCTTGTGGCATAGCACTCTCTGGCTACCTTTTGCTCTCCAAGTACTATTCATGTTTCTATATTTATTGGAAACTTTAGGGTGAGCTGGTAGGTTTAAGGCTAATATTGTTGCTCTATGCAAGAAAGGCCACCCTAGGATACAATTATAAGATGATGGGTAGTCCATAATAAGGAAATTCACCATGATCGTTCTTGTAGTAGTGCCTTGTCTAATTTTGACTAGGAAAGTCACACTACCTTATGGGATGAGCGAGAATCCAAAGAATCTTACCTAAGAAGTAGTCACTAGCTTGAGAGGATAAGAGAGCTTCATTTGGTTCTAGACCTTAGAGAATAGAACGTCAACTAAGTTTTTGGTATCTATTAGTATCCAATGTAAAGTTATGTTAACAACTTGAAGGTTGAAAACCAAGGCATCTATGTAAGGATGGATCAACCTATAGGCTTTTCATTTTGAAATGTTATATTTGAGTTGTCTAAAGAAGAAACCTGTATAATTTATAGGCCAGAGATGGCCTCCCTAATGAGTGCATTGTGGACATCATTAGAACTATCCTCAATGCTAACTCCTATGATAACTTTAACCTCATGGAATTCCTATCCTTGAGACTGATTTCTTTCTCTAGATAGGGAGGTCAGTTGGAGTGGTCAATATTATTATGGCCATAACCATTCCTCATAAATAATCATCCAAGTACCCTTTCCTGACTAGATACTCAATTTTATCTTTGAGTTCTCGATAGTTTTTAGTTGAGTGATTAGTGTCTTTATGGAACCTATAATATTGTGACTAGTCCTAACTATGGTCTTTCTCTTTCATGGGCTAGCATACAAATTACTGACTTTCAAATTGCATTAGCATAGTCTCTCTTGTTGCATTGAAAGGGGTGTATTTTTGAAAATTTTATTCAGGATAGATGAGATTTCTATCCCCGACCTTTCTATCATCTCTTTAATCCAATCTGAACATTTTGTTGTCACAACGTAGGGGTTCATCCCTACCCCTATGTTTTTGATATTCCACCTTTTTCTTAAGAGACTCTTGGTTCTTACTATTGGAAATAATTTCATCCATATTGATGTAAGTGCTAATCAAATAAGTAGACTCGTTATATATTGTTGTGAAGTCTTTGGCCATATCCTTCCATAAGACTCTGTGGCAAATGGTTTAATGTAAGGTCGTGATGGCTACAAAATCTGGGCAATATACCACTTGTATCTTCTCCAAATTGAATCAATGAATGAAGTCTTTTAAGGACTCTTCCTTTCCTTGATATTGGGTCAATAGGTGTGCTAGAGTTTCTGGCCTTCTACTCTTGGCTGAGAAGTGAGACAAGACATGTTTCCTAAATTTTGTGAAGGAATTAATAATGTTGGACTTCAAAGTATGATACCAATCTCTAGCCTTGTCTGTCAAGGTAAGTTTGAAGGCTTGACACCTCACTACATCGGTGTAGGCACAATGGTCCATCCAACCCTTGAAATTTTCTAGATGCTAAAAGGTCTTTGGTGGTATCATATGTGCCTATGTTAGACATCTTGAACTTATCAAAAGGTGGGATGGCAATAATCTCTGGGTGAAAGAAGACTCAATAAATACCACTAGGTTTTGGAGTCTACCTCGGTTCAACTTCTGTTGGACCTCTTGTAACTATTTAGCAAACCAATCAATGGTGAGACAAAGGATAGTTGGTACTTCATCTTGAAGCTAGATCCTAGGATAGTCATTATCTGTAGAGGTTGCTTGGTCAGTGCAAATGGCTTGGATAGCATGTCCTTACTAGTGTGCCTCGAGGTGGTAATGTAGATTGTAAGGTATAATAGCCTATTAGGCTAGCCTTAACTAGTCCAAGGCAAATGGCCATTAGCACTATGATCTAACATACAAGATTGGACGGCTCTGATTGGTACAGATAGATAAAGTATGGTCATTCATGATGCTTGGGTCTCATTGCAAATAATCACATTGCCAACCAAGCCTTGGATATGAATGAGTCTAGGCTTATGCACTCTAGGCATTAAAGGATGATCTAGGGTCACTTTTTGGGATAATGACTGGTCTAGGAGCCAGTGGCTCTACTAGGCGTTCCAAGATGGCCTGGAGTATAGTTTCCATCATTTTAAGGTAGAATCGAGCCCAAGATCGCCTTTCTTTCTTAACTTGTCAAGCCCTTTGTGGACGAACATGTCCAAGTATAACTCCTATATTTCTAGCAAGTTGCAATAAAGTTGGAAGAATGACATATTGCTTTGCAAACTGGACCTCTTGACTAGTTATTGAGGTATGAGTGGTGGAGCGAGTAGTCTAATCCATGACCACTTTTTAAAAGTCCATATAATCAGTTAAGTAATAGTGGTGGATTAAATGACTTTAAGGTTTTCTTTTCAAAAAAACACATATGCTAAAGTCCACGATTTCTTTTTAAATGTCTTTACTTTTTTTTATAGATTAAGGGCTTGTAGAACCTTTTTTTAGTCCTATAATTTTTAGTTTTTTAGTTGAGCAGAACACACTTGTTTTTCACAAACAATGCCAAATGTTGATACCGATTTTGTCATTTCTAGATAGGATTTTCCTTTATGGATCTCTAAGATTAAAAAACTGTTATGACCTCGGTTGGTATTTGGCCCTCCGATCGATGCTTAAGTCAGCAACTATAAGATAAAGGTTAGAGAAGATCTACGGTCTTGCTCTAATATTATATGAAAAGATAGTGTTTAACTATGATTCTCTATTATGAGATTGAAGTTAAGATATTCAACTCCTATAATTATATGCATATGTGAAATATATATAAGAGAAATAGTTGACTTGATGGCTATTTCTTATCGGGATAAGATTGACTTGTTATATTTTTGTACACACCAATCCTTAATTATCTCTTTAAGATAAGTACAAGATAATCATTAGATCTTTATTTCTTTAGGATGACTATCTTGTGATTATGCGCTTACTAGGCTTGGTCCATCAGGCTCAATGCTGACTTGGATTACTCTTTGTTTGTCACGTGAGATGTATGAAATTACCTTCAATATATATCATTTGTAATAAATTATCAACAAATCATAAAATTAAAAAAAATTAAAATTCATAATTCTATAATATAAAAAAGTTAAAATGTATCATTGGTCTCAAAACTATAAATAAATTCACACATAAGCTCTCAAACTTTTAAAACATACGATTTTATTCTCAAACTTTTAAAATTTTACACATAGGTTACTAAACTTTTAAATAATACAATTTAGTCCAAAAAAAATTAATTTTTTTCACAGATGTCTTAACTTGACTAGTAAATACATATTTTACGAATCAAAAATTTAAGATATATATGTATAAAGTTTTAAAAATATGAAGATTTATATTTGAATTTTTAAAAATTTGATAATTAAGTTGTAAGTTTTAAAATTTTGAGTATTTATTCGTAAACTTAATTAAAGTTTTCAGATCAATAATACATTTTAACTTAAACAAAAAAAAAATCAAGTTGGTTGGCAAGTCAAGGTAGCCTTCCACTTACAACCCCTTACCACGGGCATCATGTTTTGGAGTTTTTTTTAACACAAATGACAATTTAACCCTTATGGCTTATAGTTAAAGCATATGAGTCCTTAGTGTAAATTTTTATTATGTTAGGAAAGTTCAAGCGTAAATTATTATTATAAATAATAATAATAATAATTTATTTTTTAACAATATTAAAATATATCAATCTCTAAGTCTCATTAATGCTATGTTTATTAAAACAAAATAAACAAACAAATAAACATAATTGTTTTGTCTGGATAAACTTTTACAAAATTTATTGCAATTTGAAGCGATTTTGAAAGAGAGTACAAAATAATAATAATAACGACCACTAAGGAATAGAACCTCATACCCGCACGTGTCAGGCGATTCATGTAAAACGACAGATCCTGAGCAGTGTGTGGTCCCACCAATGTCTTTGCGCGTGAGGCTGCTTCTGCCCGTTCATTACTCACAGGACAGCCGTGCGAAGCTAATAGCCAATACGCATTTAACGGTCCCAGCAAGCTCCATCGCTATCTTCAAATAAAACTTAAAATATGGTATGATAATACTTCGACAATGTAGTTATAGTATACTAATAATGTTAATAACTTCTTGTTGTAAAAATATAGGTAGATAAAGTATAGTAAATGTCTTTAATATTAAAAAAATTATATTAATTAATTTTTTATATTATAAAAACTATTATTTAATTACTTATATTTTATAATAAATATTAAAAAAAGATAAATTTCATTATTTATTAAATATTTTAATAATTTTATAATAAAAATTTAACTATTCACTCAATATTTTAATAATTTTTTTAATAAAATGCCATAAAAAAGACAAATAATTAAATAATTCTCTCAAATCTATTTAATTTGGCCCAATAATTAATAACAGAAAAATTAGACTAAATAATATAATTAAATTGAAATCATAATTGGAGTAAAATATTATATCAACACATGTAGAAAATTGGGTTTATAAGATCTCTAAATTAATAAATTAGCTAGACATAATTTTGTTCATAAAACTAATATTTTTCACAAAAAAAGATATAACAATTGATGAAAAAATGAGTAGAAAAATAAATACAATCAATCTTTTGAATTGTAGCATTAATTTCTTCTTGAATCTCTACCAAAATTGTTTTTATATTTTTTTTTCTCTTTTTGGCACCAAAAAATGGAAAAGAAATGTTAGTTCTGGCTCATTAGGGGTTTTGGAGCAATTATGGGGGTTCAATTAGGCTCAAATGAAATATGAATGTCATATCAATTTCAGATTAAGAACTGATATGAAGAAAAGGAAAATTAATAGTATTGACTAATAGGAATGTGACATATAGAATGGGAGATTAACTGAGCGCTATGTAATCTGTATCCACGAATCACTACATGCCAAATGGTGTTGACTTAGCATGCCACATGGTGCTGACTTAGTGTGTGACGTATAGCAGGTGGACTGGTCAACGTGAATTCAGTCAACGCCACATGGCATGCTAAATTAGCACCATGTGGCATGTTGTGATTCACATATACAGATTACATGGTACCCTAATGGAATAAATAGATGAATCATGTGATGACATGTGGCACACTCATTGACTAAGGGATAAAACTTGAAACGAACGCCATGTCGACATATGGCAAGGCCTACATCACCTGATACCCCACGGTGCGCTCCGATTAGCACACTTTACTTGCGTGGAATCCACGTGGCATCTTTTGATTGGTCTTGGATAAAAATTCTTAAAAATCCAAAAAATATATTTTAACTAAAAAGTTCATATTTTAATATTTTTAATTCTAAAAGTACTTCTTATTAAATAAAATAAATAAATTTTAAGTATAAAAATATACTAATGACTCTCTTCCATAGAGTCATTACAGGGTTCTCATCGAGAAGCCAAAAATCTTATTTTTTTCAATCCAAAATCCACCACTTACGGCCTAGCATGCATATTAAGAAACCAACCTTGTGGTGTGTGTATAACATGCTTTTAATCACAATGTGCCTACCAATGTGTGTGTGTATATTATTGATCTGCATTAACAAACTTCATACAGAAAAAGACATAAACATTAAATAAAAATCTATATTTTGAACACGAAAAGTAAAAATACAAACACAAAGAACATTAGGACTTACAAAATTAATTTATAAAAACTTTTACCACTATCCAAATAATGAATCATTAACTATCTTTTTTTATATAACTACATATAATAAATTATAAACAACTATGATTTTAAGTAGAATATTAAATATATAAATTTAGTTTTATACAAAACTTTTTACATATTCTTATCATAAATCAAATTCATAAATCGTACGGCTATAACTATCTAAAGATATACATATATATAAGACATTTCATCTTGCATTCATTAAAACTGCAATTTAATTTAGTCCAGTGCACTTTTGACAAAAGAGTTTAAATCATAATAACAATTATGTATAATTATACAATATTTGTTTTATTCTAAGCTCTTAATTAAAAATGAATATGTTAGTATCAATATCTTCCTTGAATGTATTATCTGATTATTTCTTATTTTCATAAAAAATTTGAAAAAGATAAAATATATGTTATTTTATTAAATTTCTTATCACGTTTGACGACGAGGAGGATTATTATTATTATTATTATTATTATTATTATTATGGAATTTAAGAAAATTTATGATTATCATTATTCCAAATTTAATTAAAATAAAAAAATTTAATAATTTCATTGATATGAATATTAATCATATCTATAATATTGTGATTGAGAGAAATTCTTCTATTCTACTTTATGTATCATGTAAATAATTTAAGGAGAGATGTAATAAAAAAATATTAAGACAAATAGAAAAAGTTGGTTATAATTATCCAAATATATTGAAATAACATCTTAATTGATGATACAGAGATAAATAAAACGTCAGATGTGAATTTGTTTCTTGAAATAAATCAAGTCATGTAATTGCATGCCATACTTTATAGGTCCAATAATGACTACTATTAGAACATCAATTGATATCCAGATAAAATTGTATACTAATAGTTGAAAGCATACTAATTTTATTATTGTTATGTTGTTATATTATATAAAATTAGATTAAAACTTTTCAAAATTATAAAGTATATGAAATATCATATGCTAGAAAAGATATGCATTATCATTATCACCATCATCACCATATCATTACATAAAAATTCAAAAATCACTAAAATGGTTATTTGCATTACTAAATGTCTTCAACCAAATATATTATAATTTATACCACCTATAAAATTTGTTCTTAGTCATTTTCTTAAACATGTAAACTTATAAATTTATGTTTCAATAATTTAAATTTAAATAATTATCTTGTAATTAACCACTACATTTTAATATTTAGTTATAAAAATTAGTTAAGAAACTTTGTTTATTATATCAAAAATTTAAAACTATGAAATTTCATTATTTAAATTAAATATAACATGCAGTTCTTAATTACAACGCACATAATATTAATCAGTTTTAATAAACTTAGTGAACGTATTACCATTCCAATTTAAAGAAATTTCCATGTTATTTCATTTTCTGGGCCAACCCAATATTTATTTAGGCCAACGTACATAAGATGATATTTCTAGGAACCAAATGGAGACCAAATCAAAGACCGTTCTTTATACTGATGCTCCTTTGAATAATGATATATACCATCATTTATATATAAAATTATAATTGATTAAAGTATAAATCAAATAATAATTATAACAAGAAATTTAATGATATATGTTCAATCAAATAGCATTTTTCCTATCTTTATCACCCTTCTTTCTTTATCTTCAAGTGAGGGTACATAAAGGGCTATTGATGTGGGATGAATCATAGGCAATGTCTTTGAATTGATGAACATTAAAAAACCAAATAAGGGAACCATGTGATCTTGGCTTGGTTTACGGTGGCAATTTCTTTCACCCCATTTAGTTTAGGGCATTTGGTGGGGCACTTTCTTTGAATCTTTTATGCAATTCTTCAAACAATCATTTTCAGTCTTCTTAATTATGTTGTTTGTCCTAACATGTAATATAAAATGTATTATATTTATTGGATTAAGTGTGTTAAGTCTCATTTTTTTTTTATAAAGGAAATACTTTAATAATTTTTTATTTACTCGTAACATTATTTTTAAAAATAAATAAATTAACTTCCATTTATATTATTATATTCAACATAGATAAAAATACTTATATGAAAAGAAAATTCTTAGAAACCAATTAATTCCTTTCATTTTTTACCTTTTTTTAAATAATATTTTTAATACAAATATCTCATATTATATATAGTTTTTTAACAAAAAAAAACTTCATAAAACTACATAAATTTATGTGTTTAGAAAAAAATGACACCAAATGAAAGAAATTGATTAATTTTCAACAAGGTTCTTTAGAATTTTTTCTAATTTAAATAAATTTATTCATTTTTAAAATTAAAATAAATTGAGATCTTTAAACTCAAAAAGAAAATAAATAAAGTTATCTATTTTAGGATAAAGAAAAAACATTTAGGTGCGCTCCATACTTATGGTACCCATGAATTTGTGATGCAACTTGCTTTGATTGATATCTCTTTCTATGGAAGGAAGGAGGAAAACAAATTGCTTTGATTGATACTAAGAATAGGCATAGACGAGGACAATTTTTGATATAACTATCCATAAATCGAATTATAAAATTTGTACCCAAAAACTATTACAGTTTGGATATGCGTTTTTACCCATGGATAACAGTTCGAAATGATTATTAAAAATAACCAAAAAATACCTTTTTCCAAACTTTTTAAAAAATATCAGAAACTACAACTTAATTTAAAAACTAAAAAGAACATGTAATATTACCAAAATCTCAAGCATTATTTATATCAAAAACCAATCCATTAAATTAATTAAATTTTTGATACTGATGTTTCCTTCCTCATTTGTGAATTTACCTCCAACTCGATTTTATTGAATAAAATAATAATAAAAATAGCTCTTCTTTCACTAGGCCACGTAAAGGCTATTGACTTTATTCAACAAGAAGAATATGATGAATCAAAAGCATTATGTAATTAATTATAAAAAAAATAATTCACAATCTTTATAGCCTATATCCTTCTTATTCGATACAAGGAAAAAATTGGCTGAAAAGGCCTATCACTAGACTTGTTGTTTTACAAATAGGGCACAAATTCTTGTACATCAACCATTGTTTAATAAATTCTCCATGAAAATCCTGCCCACATTGAAGCATTCCAAGATCTTCTCTTTCATTATATTCCTCCTAAGTAAATGGGCAAAACAAAATTCAAGTTATGAAAAAATAAAGGTACAATTAACGTGCAATACAAATATCTCCATAGGGTTGTTACCTGAACCAATAAATTCTTGTTATTCAAACCATTTAATATAGTTTATTCACTAAGTATTGTACTCACATTTCCAATACACTCTTCCAAAGCCAACAACTTCTACAATTTTAGATAGAGGTTTTGATTTAAGAGAAACTCATGAGCACTAAAAAAGAATTAACATAATTAAGTTACTCATTATTTACCTCATAAAACATATTATCATCATCCAGTCGCATATCCCTATGTCGATCATGCATATCAACGACCCCGAAAAACACCGACTTCTCTAAAATCATAACATCCTGAAAGGAAAAAATTTAAATAACAAATAAAATATTTGACAATAAAAAATAATTGATATTTGATGCTACTATTAAATGAAAATTTTAACTTTATAGGAGAATTTTAATGCTATTAAACTGGAGAGTGAAATGTTCTCCATGAACCACTTTATGATGATAGTGAAATAAGAAAGAAAACAATTTGACAAAGATCAATGAGTTTGGATAAGAAAGGTGTAGTTCTCAGTTCTTAACTCCTCTTATGTACCATGTTTAAACAACATCAATTTCTAAAGCCCCCTCATGATCACATTCAATCAATAGCTTTAGGAATCAAAGATATCTAAACTCATGTTTTATGTTGAGTGGATATCAGATTTTAACTCATTTTTTTTTCTAAAAGCACAAAAAAATCCCAAATGCACATATAATCATAATCAATAATCATAGCTTAGTGGTAAATAAACCTAACATTATATTGCATCCAAGTTCCCAAAAACTATGGCCCTGGACCAAATATAGCCAATCAAAGCCATTACATTGAAAAAAAAATGTGATTCCATTCCAATGCTTCATTATTAAGAAGATATGTACATAAATCTAACCTTAAATCTCAAGTTTTCACCTTTATGCATGTTTTACTAGTAATTATGGCCTATGCTTTACCAACTAGATAAGGAAACACTTTATGTATTTACCTGACGAGATAACAAAGAAACTTTATGTATTTTCCTGACGAGATCACAAAAAAAGAGGTTGAAAAAGATCGTAGAAGTGAACGAGAAAAGAACTAACCAAGGGGAGAAAGCAAGAGAAGTAGAGACAAAGACTACAAATGTAGATACAAGGATGGCGAGTTGGAGACACACGTAGAGCGGCAGAGGGTAAAGTTGAGAGCTACAGTGGGAATGGACGAAAGCAGCAAAGATATTGAATTTCCAAATCTCTTTTAAGGCTATTTCGTTTATATACATGCGCAAAAAACCCTAAATCCCTAGTTAATATATAATTTAATAAATATATAAATTAATTAATTTTGGGTACGGACGGGTACAGTCATCAATATAATTGTACTCAAGCCGTACTCGTTTCTTCATGTTCAGTTTTTACCTGAAATTGTACCCATCATCAAAATTTATAGGATAAAAATTGAACCACCGGTGCGCGATAGAGATATAGAATTTCTGAATCTCTTCTCATGCTTTTTTGTTTATATACCAGGACAAAAAACCTTAAATCCCTAATTAATATATACTTTAATTTAATAAATATATAAATTAATTAAATAAATATAATTAATTTCGGGTACATGTAGGTAGGGTTATCAGTATAATTGTACTCGAATCGTACTCGTTGCTTCATGTTAGGTTTTACCCAAAATTGTACTCATCTTTGAAATTTATCTATAAAAACCAAACCGTTAGTGCAAATATTGCAAATAACCGAACCTAGAGTTTTTTTTCCATTCCTAATTGATAATTTATTTTTTTAATTGATACTCGGTTAGATCTGATCATTTTTTTCTTTTATTAGATGATTTTTCTTAGACTTATTCCCTACTCATAATCAACTTTATTGTTCTCTATTACACTGGCCGAGTGAAATATTTTTTTTCTTTTTATGAATAAAAATAAAAAACTATATTGAAATCCAAACTTCACATCATCTCTAATTAAAGAGTCTATTTTTGAAGTTTTTAACAATTTTTTTAAAATAATATGTACACACTTATACAACTACACGTGTATTTAAATTGGAAGAGTTCAAATTCACATGACCACCAATCTGCTTTTCGCTCTATGGGTTTATAGGGAATAATAACAACTATACTAACAAATGACACTGCAAATCATTTGTAGTCTAGAGAAATTGAACTCTTTCATTCAATTATAACTTTGGCTATTATATAGCCTTATAGAAAATGCTAAAAACATCCCACGATCCACATTAATAGGATCATGGTAACGTGCATAGAAAATAGTCTAGTGAAGAACAAATATTCCTACATAAAAGGGATAATCCTAACTGATCCTATCTCTATTGGAACACTAATAGATTTATCAATCCCTCTCTTAAACTTACTGTTATGAAATAGTTAGTTTATGCTACTAATCTCACAAACCCCCAACATACTTCAAAGTCTTTGGAAAACATCAACCTTTAATGGCTTGGTCATTATGTCTGCCACCCGATCATTGCTTCCACAATGAATCAAAGCAATGGAACCCTTCTTTGTGAGATTCCTCAGAAAGTGATACCCAACATCAATATGCTTATTGTTACCATGCATTACAGGGTTCTTTAAGAGCTTAATGGTTGAACTATTATCACATCTAATTTGAGTACAAGTTTCATTATTGTACTCAAGTTCCTTCAGCACTCTCTTCATCCATATTGTTTGACATGCACACACTACAGTTGCTAAAAATTTAGCTTTTGTGGTAGATAGTGTAACGATAGGTTGCTTCTTTGAGCTTCAAGTCACAACACCTGAACTTAGCAAGAATACATAACCACTATTACTCTTTCTATCTTTCATATCTTCTACATAATCACTATCTGTGAAAGTAAACAGTCCATCATCCCCACCTTTCTTGTAATGAATATCATAGTTTATTGTCCCTTTTAAATATTGGAGAGCTCTCTTTGTAACCTATAGGTGAAGCTCAGTTGGTTTTACCATAAATCTGCTTATGATATTGGAGACAAACATCATGTCTGGTCTTGTGACAGTAAGATACATCAAGCTTCCTATTAATTGCTTGAACTATGTCTCATCTATAGTAATTCCATCATTATCCTTATTGATCTTGAAGCATGGGACAATTGAACTACTCACTTCATTGCTTTCCAACATTCCAAATCTCTTTAGAACCTCCAAGGCATATTTGTTTTATGTATAAAAATGTCATCTCTTCTTTGAAGTACTTCAATTCCAAGAAAAAACCCTACGCTTCCCAAATCAGTCATATCAAATTCTCTAAACATGGACTTCTTGAATTCACACATCATGAATTCATCATTTACAGTAAAAATTATTTCATCAACGTAAATACTTACAATGATGATTTTTCTTGCTCCATTCTTCTTTGTGAATAGAGTTTGTTCACTGTCATATTTTTGAAAGCCTTCCTTGACAAAGTATGCCTTAATTCGACTAAATCAAACTCGTGGAGCTTGTTTTAATCTGTGCAATGCTTTGTGTAGCTTATAGACCAAATGCTCCCTTCTTTTCTTCTTATAACCCCTTGGTTGCTCAATGTAAACCTCTTCACTCAACTCTCTATGTAGGAATGCTGACTTGACGTCTAACTAAAAAAATCCTTCAAAATTTTTGTGCTACCAAGGCAATGATCATCCTCACGGTGTCCATCCTTGCCACTAGTACAAAGAGCTCTACGTAGTCTATGACGTGCTGTGTGTTTGTCAATCTCTCCATACTCGTTGTACTTGGTCTTGTATAGCCATTTAACACCAATCGTTTTAGCTCCAATAGGCAACTCACTTAAGAACCATACTTTATTATTTTTAATGGAGTTAATCTCACTGTCTATAGCTTGCCTCCATTTCTTTTATTTTACTGTGTCTTTAAAATAGAGAGGGTCTTCATTAGGCATGATTTGAACCATATGTGCCTCGTCGTCACTTAACCCTTCTCCAGTGACATAGTCTCTTAGGTAAGAGGGAGTATGTCTTACTCTTTTTCCATAAGCCCTTTCTTCATCCTCACCAAGTTCATTAGAACTTCTTTCTTCATAGTCCTGGGTTTCTTCACTACCTTCTCCCACATTTATTTCTTCTCTAAGCCTAATTCCATTGTCATTGTCATTCACCCTTTTCTTTTCCCTCACTGTTTTCTACATTTTCTCCCCATTCCAAGTCTAAAAATATCTCTTCCTCATAACTCACATCCCAATCCCACTATTTCTCTTCTTCAAAAATAATATTCCTACTCATAACAATTTTCTTAGCTACTGGGTCAAACATTCTATATCTCTTGGACTCTTTACTAACTCCTGATAGAACAAAAGGAAAACTTTTATCATCTAATTTACCTCGTTTGGCATCGAGAACATGAACATGAGCTAAACTTCTAAAGACACGAAAATGCTCAACTAAGGGTTTTACTCCACTTCATGCTTCTTGTGGAGTGATATCCTTCACTGCCAATGTGGGACATCTATTTTGAACATAGATAGTCTAGTTTACTACCTCTGGGAAAATGTTTTTGGAAGCTTCTTATCAGACAGCATAGATCGAACCATACTTATGATAGTTCTATTTTTCCTTTCAACTACCCCATTTTGTTGGGGAATGTAGGCAGTGGTTAGTTATCTCTTAATTCCATTTTCTTTGCAAAAATCAGTGAATTCAATTGAGGTGAATTATCCCCCTTTATCTGTGTGTAGACACTTGACACTTAGACCTTTTCTCCCTGTCTACCATGCTTTTGAAAGATTAGAATTAAATTAGTGCCTCACTCTTTATTGCCAACAAGTACACCCATGTTTTAAGCCTAAAATCATCAATAAAGCATAAGGTATACCTCTTTCCATTGTTCGATATAGGATAAATGGGCCCGTAGATGTTTGCATGAATAAGCTCCAAAGGTTGACTTGCTCTCCATGTACTCGTTATTGGTATGACATTACAATGATGTTTGCCTTGAATCTAGTCTGTGCATGTGGTATTTGAGGTTTGAAGTTGAGGAAGTCCATGAACCATCCCTTTGTGTTGCAAGATTCTCAATCCTTTGGGACTCAAGTGACCATATCTTTGATGCCAAAGATAAAGGAGATCCTATGAGCTTGTGTGAAGACACTTTTCTAGTTGATCATTTGTAGAGACTATAGTCTGAGCTAGCAATATAAACATCTTATTTTTTCTCATTTCAGTCTGAATAATTAAGCCCTTAGTCAGATGGTATATTTTGCAAACTCCTTAAAACAATATAGCCAAGCCTCTTTCTTGATGTTGTCTTATGCTCAAGAGGTTGTTTTTGAGCTTTGGAACATAGTACATATCATGGATGACATGGTTGATTCCATTTAAAAATAGCTTGACACTTCCCTTGCCAATCACATTCATCCTACTATTGTTCCCCAATTTAATAGAATGAACAAAGCTCTTATCTAGGTGTGTGAAAATATCCCGATTACCACACATATGGTTGGAACATCATGATTTAAGAAACCAAGCATCAATTTTTTTCATATGACTCAACATATCATCTTCATTCATTTCTACATAATTAACCTTATTATCTCATTTTGGACATTCATACTAGAAGTGTCCAAGATTATGACATTTGTAGCATTCCACCGTATTCTTATTGAATGCTAGACCTCCTCTTCCATATCTTCAGCCTATATAATTCCTTCTTCCACGTCCTCGTCCTTTAGAATTGCTTATACGCCTCTCAATTTTGGTATCAATTGTTACCTTCAGAGCTTGCTCTACATTGCTACTTCTGTGAAACTATTGCTTATGTATAGTGAGTGAGCTCTGAAGCTCACCAATAGTAATTTCATCCAAATCCCTAGATTTCTCGATCGAGTAAACTATATAATTAAATTTGTCTATGAAGGATCGTAGGATTTTTTCACAGATTGTGACATCACTCAAGGTCTCCCCATATACTCTCATCTTGTTTGCTATTGTCATCAAAATAGTTAGTGATTGTTTCACCAACCTTCATCTCAATGGTTTCAAAGTCTCTTCGTAAGACTTGAAGAGTAGATCACTTCACTCATGCATTTCCTTCATATTTAGTCTTCATGGAATCCCAGATATTTTTGGAGGTGTCTTTTTTCAAAATTGTCTCTAGGATACTCATATCGATCACTTAGAAGAGGTAGTTTATGATTTAATATTATTTTTAAAAGTTTAAATAATAAATTAAAAACCACATATATTCCTTACTTAGATCAACTTTGGGAGTATACTTATCATTTTCTATAAAATGATTTGTACACTTGTGAGAGTTTTACAAATATAAAACCAAAGTATCCACAAGATCGATATTACTAACTTGATGTCGATTTTATCTCATCATTTAGGGGAAAAAATTATTTATAGACTCTTGCTAATATTTTTTAGTTTTGGAACAGTATTAATGTAACTAAGCCCCTCATATGAAGTACCATAAAGCTTCTTTATGCAGTCTAATAATGATTTTTCTTGAGGACTAGTAAAAAGTAAATGTGAGAGAATTTTATAGATGATAATTTATGCATATTTTATGAATTGAATTCTATTGCATTTAAACTTAGTTTTTATGCTCATCATACTTTATTTATTTATTTTGTATCTTAGAGGTAATCTGGAATGAAATGAGCAAAAACGTGTATTTAGAGTGTAATCAGGGGTATTCGATTGATTGAGAACCCTTATATCAAAATGTTTGAGCATGAAAAATGAGATTAATTATTATTTTATCATTGTTAAAAATTAGTATTTTTAATGCATTATAATAACTTGACAAAGAAAATAATAATATAATATTATAATTATTAAAAAAATATAATTTATTCTTAATTGACCTTTTTTAAACACAAATTCTAGTCTAAGTGATCAAATAATGTTAATTGCCTAATCTATGTGACATTTTTTTGAAATTTTTCTCTAAATTATAATAAAAATGTATAAAGTTTTGAGAAATAGAACAAAGAAGGTAATTTTCATCCTTACCTTAATGCGTGTCATTAAAACAAGTATCTTATTTTTTATTTCCATTTTATTGTCCTTATTCTTATCTCTAACTAAAGTATATTGTAAAAATATACCGGAGTAATTTGGGGCATGCTTGTTTAATCAATTTTGTTTTTAAGTTTGAGTTTTTAAACTCAAGTTTTTAAAATGAGTATTGTTTGTTAATTGATTTTATTTTTAAATTCAAAATCATGTTGGAAATCAATTTCATTTTCACAAATACATATTTTTTATTGTTTTTTAAAAAATTAAAAATCATATTCCAAATTTTAGTTTTTCTTTAATTAGATAACTTTACTTGTTTTTTATTATGCCATAAGGATATATTTGTATGACAATAATATGAATAGTAATGAGAATAATTCAACATATTCATGTCTTTGTTTTAACTATTAATCTAAAATGAAAGGTAAAACATTTAAATAATAGAAGGGATGTTCATCCCTTAAAAGTACACTAAAATGATCTATTTTACTTACAAATTTGTATAATCATCTATTATTTTTCTCATTTTATCTTATATAAAAATTAAAAAAAAATCTTATTTTTTATTTGTATTTATTTATAATTTTATAATTTTTACTTTAATATTTATCATTATTTTGATTTCATTGCTCAAACAAAGGTAATAATAGTAATATTATTTCTATTGAATTTCATTAGAAAAAAAATTCATTCATGTTATTATTTTTCCATTAAGTTTTATACTTTATAAATAAACATTACTTTGGAAAGCATGAAACAAAAACAATAAAACTTTTTATCAAATGAATTTCTTAATAAAACTTTTTACTAAATGTGTTTGGTTTTATTTATGTAATAGGTACACGATTCCTACTATCTAAGATACCTCATTTACATTAAAGATAATCCCTATAAATAAGATTTGATATAAACTTGAGAATCAAGACTTGTGGTTTAGACCTTCAAGGTATAAATAACAACTTGAAACATCATTTTATTGTAACGAATTGTTTATGTAATATCATGATAGACCAGATTTGTTAAGACCTGAATTGTATATGTTTTGATTGTTTGATAGTTCCAATTTATGTAACCACGATACATATTTAATAGGTGTTATTTATATCTCTCTAACGAGAAAAATACAAGATCTATTCATTTATTTATATTTTTTATTTTCTTTTAAAAATCAATAGAATCTGTAACTAGAGAATTCTCTACAAACAAAATAAATTTCTTTTCTTCTAAATGAATTAAAAAAGAAAAAAATTAGTTTCAAGCATTAAAATGAAAAAAACGTCGTTACCAAAATTGAGTCAGTTACAAAATCCACGCATGCGTTCCAACGAATCTCAAATTTAAAGCCAAGTGCGTCACACAAATACAACTATGCGCCTCATCGCATACAATAATAACGGCATTTACTGCATGACGAAAGAAAAGTAGTATTTACTGAGCATGATACATGATCAACGGCTTGAAATTCGAATTTGGAAGGCAGACGTACAAAAACATACATGTAATAACAGAGTCATTTCTCATAAAAGGGAGGGTAAGTCGGGAATAATAAAATCAATACGTTTACTAAGACCTCTGCGATGGCCAGGGCCCAAAGTTAAAAAATAGAATATCAATTATATATATATTTATTTACGTAAAAATTATAAATAAATTAATAAATATTATTTAGAATAAACTAATAAAAATATTATTAAATTATATAAAAGTTATAAATATATCATATAATTTTAGTAAGCGGTAAAAATAATATTAAAATATAATTAATGATACAAATGTACGTTATTTTTTTATTATTATGTTATATTTTTATGTGATAGATTTATATAATTAATAAAAACTTTAACAATAAATTTATACCATTGATATAAAGTTTAGTTATAGATTTATACCAATAATAAAAAATTTGATGATAGATTTATTACAATAATAATATATTTATACCGCTAATAATATATAAATATTATTTTTATCACATATTATTTATAATATTTATATGTAGAAATTATGTATAAATGATATGTAATTTTGTTTCAATTTTAGTACATACTACATATACAACTAAAAATAATATATAATATTCTAAATAAATTAATGATTCTACCATTATAATTTATAAATATTCATTGAATAATTATGTACATGTATATATACAGTAAAAAATAATATGTAATATTATTAAATATAATAATGGCTCTACTACTATTTACATTAGAAAATATTCATGGAGTAAATGATATTGAAATTTGTGTTGTATGTATTTAAACATCAATGTTAGCAATGATATTGATATAATGTTTTTTTATTATTATTACCATAAAATATATAAAAAAATATTATACATTTAATTTTAATCAAATCTTAATTTCATTAACTTTAAATAAATTATCATTAATATAATATTATTATGATACTAACAATTTATATTATGATAATACAAATTTAAATACCGTTATCAATTATCATTATCAATTCTTTATTTTAATAGCGTTGGAATCATTTTATTTACATAAATTTAATATATTAATTATATTAATAATATTAATTTAAATTAATGTAATATAATTATCTTATTATTATATTTAAATTTATAAATATTTTAATTAATTTGATTCAATTTTAACCATTTGAATTATTTTTATTTTTATTTTTTTTCAACTTTTTAGTTATTTTATCGAAACATATAAAATATCTAGACTAGTAAATATTCTATTCATATAATTTTCATTTTTCAGCAAATTTTTTGATAAGAATAAAACTGATAAAATATAATTAAAATATTTAATAATATCAAGTTAATTAAAAAAATTAATTAATATCAAAAATCTATACTATTAATACTCAATTCAATATAATTTTCATTCATTTGCAAAAAGTTTGATAAGAATAAAACTAATAAAAAATAATTAAAATATTTAAAAATATTAAGATATTTTAAAAAAATTAATTAATATATTAGATTTATAAAAGTATAGTAATTAAATATATGCGCACTTAATAACATACAAGTGGTCGTGAGACTTTGATGAGCTCAGGATTAGAAACATGCACGCTCGTGAATAACCCCTTATAAAAGGATCTACATACCCTGTACTTTCTCATCATCTTAAGGCGAGCCATTTTTTCTCTCATTGCTCTCTCTCTCTCTCTCGACTTTTTCTCTCTAGACAATCTTCATTTTCGATGCTCTCTTTCATTTCCTAAAACATCTCTTTCTTTGTTCTTAGTTTTTAGTTTTCACATGAATTTCAGCACCTTCTCCCACTTGGACTTTTGAAATAGAAGAGAAAGAGAAAAAGGAAAAAAAAAAGACTCTGAAACCGTCCTTCACTTGTTGTTTTCTTCTTTCAATCTCGGTTCATCTCAAAATTATTTTCTTTCTAGCAAATTTTTCTGTTATACAGAAAATGTACAGGTGGGAGAAAACAATGAGAGAAGAAAGATACAAATATGAGAAGGAAAACCCATCTTTTTCTTCTGTACTTTTGGACAAAATTTACCGCTCAATTGATGAGGGTGAAAAAAACAATGAAGATTTGAAGTTTTCTCGTGAAACAATCACCACGAGACAGAGCAAAAGCAAAATTAATGAAAAAGGAAACAGAGATAGGGAGAAAGATGAAGAAATGGGTAGCTTCCGACGAGCTTGTTTGATCGAGAAATGGATAGATAAGAAGAATGGCGAAAATGTTTCAACACAAACAAAACTTCATACTTCAGATTTTGATAGAAAATTAGTGGACTCTGAAAATGTTTACTTTGACCAAGAAGCTTTGTTTTTCAGCTCCACTTCAATTTCTTCTGATTCAAGTTCTGGTGGGTTTTCGTCTTCTGATACCGAATCGATGTACATAACGAGATCTAAGGCAAAAGCTTCGTGTTTTGCACCAACAAGGATCAAACCAGTTAAGACCAGTGTTGTTTCAACTCGACCTAAGAAAACAGAGCAGAAACAGAGTCTACAAAGAGGTCTAGTTTATGATCACCATCATAAAGAATATCTCATGTTCGATGATTATAACCATCATAATGGAGTTTTAAATGACACCCAAAAGATTGATGAGTCGTTAATCAAGTCAAAGTCTAGAGCTTTAAAGATTTACAACAATCTAAAGAAGGTGAAACAACCCATTTCACCAGGAGGTCGTTTTACCAGTTTTATAAACTCTCTTTTCTCTGCAGGAAATGCTAAGAAAAGTTGTAAGAACCCACCTTCAATAGCTATCTATAATGACCCTAGTTATGAGAGGAAATCAAAATCAAAATCAGTTCAAGCCTCGTCAGCTTGTTCTTCTTCTTCTTCATTTTCAAGGTCATGTTTGAGCAAAAACTCTTCTTCTACAAGAGAAAAACTGCAAAATGGGGTCAAAAGAGCAGTTCGATTCTACCCAGTAAGTGTGGTTGTAGATGAAGATTCTAGGCCATGTGGGCACAAAAGCTTGTACGAAGAAGACAAAGAGGAATTGTCTTCTTCTTTAATGGCAGTCTCAGTACCAACAGTGTGGAAAATTGGTAAGTCATCAATAAGAAAGGCAGAAGAGGAGAGTAAAGGTCAAGTTTTGGAGAAATCAAGCAGAAGAGTTGAAGAAGTTGGTAAGGAGTTTTTGAGAGATTATCGTCAAAACCAAATCAAGAATGAATTGTTTAAGAGTGATTTTGGGGATTTTGATGATGATGTGGCTAGTGATGCAAGTTCTGATCTTTTCGAGCTCGATCATCTTAATGTTATTGGTAATAATGGAAAGTATCAAGAAGAGAATGATGAACTTCCTGTATATGGAACTACTCATGTTTATAAAAATCGCATCATTTCCTGCTAATGGCTTCACTATGTAGTTGTGATTAACAGTAAATTCTAGACACAGTTTGTTAATTTCACTTATAGCTTTGATTCCTCTTATCATTTATATTCTATGCTATCTTATTATATATTATGAATTTATTTTTATATATGTTTGATGATTTGTAGTTTTTAGAGAACGTTAGGTTATATTATTATTTATTTAATATATTCTATGTGTGCATTATCGATCACACCATGTTTCTACTCTTAACTGTAATTTTATTTTGTTTCTATATTTTTTTAAAAGTACTTACTCTTATTAGCTAGATTACCGAAAAAGTTCTCATCATGAATAATAAGGCAGCCAGCTCTAATGGGTTTCTTGAATAAAGAAGAGGAAGAAGAAAAGGAATTCAGATAGATATTACTGACAAGTACAGTTTGATTGATAGAGAATTAAGGGGAAAAAAGAATATGAAGAAAGAAAAAGAGGAAGGAAAGGACCCCAGATCGCCCTTATTCACAAGCAAGATAAAACTATTTAAAAGCAAATGCATAACTTCGTCCATGGGAATAGAGAAAGTGAAGATTAAAGCCATTTGCTTTTTTTTTTTTTTTTTCTCTCTCTCTCTCTTGGAATTGAATTTCTGTTTATTCCATTCAACCATCCCCTTCCCAACAGTATCAAGATATTCAATTAATTTTACTTTTAAATTTAAAAAAAAAATACATATTTTATGTTATATAGAAACGTACACTATACGTTAAATACTTTTTATAATATATATATATATATATATATATATATGAAATTTTATTTAAGTAAAAGTTACCTTACTAAATTAAACCAAAGGTATATATATCCCCCAATACTCTCTATATACTGACCTATCCCTCCGTAACAACTCTTTAATTATCATATATTTTTTAAAAATAATTGTATTTTTATTAGATATTTTCATGTCTAAATGATACAATATAATTGACATAAATCACATAATTATTTTAACATTTTATATTTTACATTATAAATGAAATTTCATTTATTTACGTGGAAAGTTACTTTATTTAATTAAGCTGAAGATATATCCCCAATACTCTATTTACCCATCCCTCCGTACCAACTCTTTCATTATCAGATATTTTCGTGTATAACATATAATTGGCATGACTCACAATTATTTTAACATTTTATATTACAAATTTAATATCTAATACAATATTAAGATATTATTTAATATATATAATAACTTGATACATATAATTTAATTATTTTATAAACAATCGTGTAATGTAATAGTATCATACTTAAAAATTAACTCGTTACATTATAACTAAACTAACAAATTATATTTATATCGTTGTTCTTGTTCAAAAGTTTTTATAAACTCCAATTACCTATTAATGCTTCAAAGCTCATAATCTCCTATTTTAAAACCTTGTTATAAGATTGATATAAGAGAAAACTTTGAGTTATAGGTACCAGAAACATTAAGCAATAGGAGGTTTTAGATAACGTTTAAAACTTTATGCAATTATTCCATAAATAAAAAATTTGTAAATAATTATATATTATTAGTGAAAATATAAAATATACTTTAATTAGACATATTAAGTAACCGGTTAAAAAGATTAGAAAACTATCAAGTGATTAATTTAAAAACCAATTAACTCATAAGTGTATGTTGGAAAACTATTAGACATATTTCATGAGATGGAAGAATTTAATATTATTTATCTAAATTATTTATAATTGAAACGGGTTAGTTATATAGAATCTCTTATATTATATCAACAGTTATTTAAATGATTAATTTTTTCTCTATTTTTTTATATATCTCAATAGAGAGGTTAATAAACTATGTAATATATATAATAACATTTAAAAACAATAGTCATGTAACGTTTAATATCAAATTTGTGAAGTTTATTATTGGAAATAAGGAATTTTATCACATGAAGATATATCAACAACTATCAGATCTCTTTGTCCGATTATGTTTTTTAATGTGTGTGCATGTATGTTATGGGGTAGTTCTCTTTTCAACCCAATATACTAATTTTCATTTTTATTATTATATATTTTTAGTTAATTTATATTCAAATTGAACATATTTTAAATACATATTATGCATGGGATAGTGTCAATGATTCAAAACTATACCCAGAGTCATTGCATGATTTATCGGTTATTGAATGTGTGTTGGCTGCCGAAGTTGTTGTTGTTTTTTATTTATTTATTTATAATAAATTTATATTATATTATATTAAGACAATATTATATACAATACAATTTAATTCACAATTATTAATATCATAATAACCTAATTTCATATCATACATAGTAATCATTACATAAATACAATATATACTTTGAGTGGATGTGAAAATTGATATCATTTTAATTCTTTATATATAACAATCATCTTTAGTTTTGTATTTTGACCATATACTACTTGTTTGTCCTACCATTAGAGTGTTTATATTTTCAATTAAAAACTCATACAAATGTTGAAATAAATACAATTTTCTCATATTTGTATATAGTAATTACATGTAAAAACAAAATATAACCTATAATAAATTCTTGTCTATAAACTCGACAAAATTGGTTATAATAATTTGAAAAGTAACTTATAAGTAAGAAACGATATCTTATTATCTAAGTTGTTGAAATTACTTTAATTGCTCTTTATATTTTTAAATACATGTAAAAAAAATTAAAACAGTGTTCAAAAATAATAAATGATAAAAAAATTTGAAAACACCTTATGATCTACAATACTTTCAATAGATGTTGGATAATACTTGTTACATATTTAGACGAATACTAAAAAATTTGTCATGTATGTATAAGTTGTAAAATTTCTACATGTCTTCAAGGACGGTTAGAATGATATAACATGATGTAATACATTTTGTATCTAGTTGATGAACGAAAACCGGCATCGCCGATTCCCGCAAATACTTTGGTTTTAATATTTATAAAACTCTCGCAAGTGCACGAATCATTTCGAAGAAAATGATAAGTATACTCCCAAGGTCGATCTAAGGAAGGAATGTATGTGGTTTTTAATTTATTATTCAAACTTTTAAAAACGAAATTAAATCCTAAACATCCTGTCACGATAGTTTGGTTTTTGTGTTCCTAATCTAATAACATAAAATAAACATATATACAGATTAATTAAATATAGTCTAATAACATAAAAATAAACATAGATACAAATTCAATAAATAATTATCTAGAAATAAACATATATACGGATTCAATAAATGTTCATGCAAATTTTTATCATTTATATTAGCGGAGTATTTATGGATATAATAACTAAATTAATTATGCTTGCTCATATTAACTAGGTTATTAAAGATATAAATTGACATTTTATTGATTCTCTCTTTTTTATATAAATACCACCTTTGGTGGGGTTAGATATTCTTTGTTAACTAAACAAATCAATTAACACCTATGGGTGGGCTTGATAACTAATATGCTTAATTAAATTAATTCCTTTTTCTAAGAGATTGAAAATGAACCATTTAAATGCCACCTTTGGTGGGGTTAGACAGTTTAAACTTTATTCAAGGTGTCCAAATTAAACCTAAGAATTTAATTATCCGAGTACTAACTTTCAAGTTTTAAAACCACTATTGAAAACATGTTGTCAATACATTTTCACATAATAATTCTTATAAAAACTTTTGAAATAGAGTTTCACTCTAACTACCGGGCGATTGTACCAACAAATAAAAGAGCACTACTCTAAATTAGACCGGATAACTAAACCTTAAAATCTAATTTTCATTTTTAAGTTTGTAATGAAAAATAATATATTTCTCTCTAACATTCTTAATATAAAATCTTGAATAAAAACAAAATCAATTCATTTTAGAAATTTTCACCTATTTAATATTTCGCAAGCATAACAACGTCGTTATTACATCATATTTACTAAACAGCTAGCATAGTTAAATTTAACCACAGACAAGTTGAATATAACATGTAAGAATAAAGCATAAAAATAACTGTAAAGAAAATAAAATCCTTACAGAACTTCGACGCTATTCCCGTAGCTAGAAAACCTCCGAGCGGAATTTGCACTTCCATATATTGAATCAAAAATCTAAATTATTACAAAAACATTACAAGTTCCTCTCAAAAAGAGAAGAACACTAAACCTAAGAGAATTGAACTAAAAACTAAGAGAAAAACTAAGAAAAGCTTAGAAACTTAGAAAGAAACTAAGAGAAACTAAAAAACTAAGAAATGAGAGAAAGAAAGGAGAGAGAAGTGAGTTTTGAAGGTGTGATTTGAAGTGAATGGAAGGGGGGGTATTTATAGGTGAGGATGGAGAGAAAAAATGAGTAAAAAAATGTTAAAAAAATATTAAAAAATGTAAAAACGCGTATTGGAATTGCTGATGTCATCAATGACGTCAGCATGACGTCACAGGGGCGGCTGCACGTGAAAAATGGGGCGAAAACGCGTTGGGCGCGCGGAGGGGGGCTGCTGGGGCGCTGCGCGCGCGCGCTGGGGCTGTCGCTGCGCGCAGCTCGGCGCGCGTGAACAGTGCCAGCGCGCGCGGGCGCGTGCGGAGTGGGGCGCTGGGGCGCGCGCGGCTGGGCGCTGGGGCGCGCGCACGGCTGGGCTGCGGCGCGCGATTTCCGTTTTTTTGACATTTTTGACCTTTTCGACCCATTTCGTCCGATTTTTCCATGTTTGTTGACCTTTTCTCACTTATTTATTGATATATTTGTGATGTATTGCTTCAAATATTCCTTTTTGAGTCTTTACATTGCGTTTTTAAGCCAAAATACCTGAAAAACAATAAAAATACCCGTGATTCCGAAAAAGACAAATTTATATAAATATATGATAAAACATATAAATATATGTATTTTTAATCAATTAAGGTACATAAAATCATGGTTATTTTAGTGCTTTTTGAGCACTCATCACATGTAACGTTTAATATCAAATTTGTGAAGTTTATTATTGGAAATAAGGAATTTTATCACATGAAGATATATCAACAACTATCAGATCTCTTTGTCCGATTATGTTTTTTAATGTGTGTGCATGTATGTTATGGGGTAGTTCTCTTTTCAACCCAATATACTAATTTTCATTTTTATTATTATATATTTTTAGTTAATTTATATTCAAATTGAACATATTTTAAATACATATTATGGGATAGTGTCAATGATTCAAAACTATACCCAGAGTCATTGCATGATTTATCGGTTATTGAATGTGTGTTGGCTGCCGAAGTTGTTGTTGTTTTTTATTTATTTATTTATAATAAATTTATATTATATTATATTAAGACAATATTATATACAATACAATTTAATTCACAATTATTAATATCATAATAACCTAATTTCATATCATACATAGTAATCATTACATAAATACAATATATACTTTGAGTGGATGTGAAAATTGATATCATTTTAATTCTTTATATATAACAATCATCTTTAGTTTTATATTTTGACCATATACTACTTGTTTGTCCTACCATTAGAGTGTTTATATTTTCAATTAAAAACTCATACAAATGTTGAAATAAATACAATTTTCTCATATTTGTATATAGTAATTACATGTAAAAACAAAATATAACCTATAATAAATTCTTGTCTATAAACTCGACAAAATTGGTTATAATAATTTGAAAAGTAACTTATAAGTAAGAAACTATATCTTATTATCTAAGTTGTTGAAATTACTTTAATTGCTCTTTATATTTTTAAATACATGTAAAAAAAATTAAAACAGTGTTCAAAAATAATAAATGATAAAAAAATTTGAAAACACCTTATGATCTACAATACTTTCAATAGATGTTGGATAATACTTGTTACATATTTAGACGAATACTAAAAAATTTGTCATGTATGTATAAGTTGTAAAATTTCTACATGTCTTCAAGGACGGTTAGAACGATATAACATGATGTAATACATTTTGTATCTAGTTAAAAAATATCATTGTTTATCTTCGAATATACAAAGATGTTTATTTTATCGAATAAAATATAACTCACATTTATAATTGTGATCCAAATCTCATGAATTTACTCTATATGATCAATTTTGTCTTAAGTCACAAGCTCATTAGCCTAAACTACGATAATATTACATATAATATTGAAAATCAACACTAACTCAATAAATAGAATGGTTGAAGAATGTAGAAAAGAGAAGTGCGGAGAATATGATAATATTTGTGTGGTTAGAATTATTTCTTAGTTTTATATTTGTGTGGTGTAGATTGCATGGTGATGACTATAAATAGCCTACCTTGCATTTGGTTTAATCATCCCATAAAAAAAAAAGTCTTTGTATTCTTAATTTGAATGTGAGTTGAGAGCTTTCTCTTTGAGTGTTTGTATTTCTCTTCAATTTGTGAGTTCCTTTGAAAGATGTTTTATTGTCTTTTATTCTGGGTATAATACAAGTAGTTTGTTTACTTGTTCGAATCTAAAATTAGTAAATTTAGAGTTGTGTATTCTAAATTTTACTCAACATTGGTATCAGAGCGGGATGATCAAGGATCATTTTTAGTGGAGTTATCTTGAGTTGTGAGGAGTTTGATACTCTGCAAGTTTCTTAGTTAAGCTTATTCTGTATAGCCAAAGTCTTACCAGCACAATCGATGATCTTCAAGTAGTTGAAGGGATCAAGAAGCTTAACAACAAAAACTATAACACGTGGGCAACATGTATGAAGTCTTTCTTACAAGGTCAAGACTTATGGGAGGTTGTTAGCAGTGACGAAGTTACACAACTAGCAACGGAAGATGCAAATGGTATCTTGTGGAAGTGGAAAATTAAAGTAGGAAAAATGATGTTTGCTTTAAAGAACATAGTTAAAGAAGAAATGTTGGAGCACATTCGGGATGCCAAAACATCGAAGGAAGCATGTGACACTCTTGTTACACTATTTTCAAAGAAGAATGATACAAGATTACAACTTCTCGAGAATGAGTTGCTATCGATAGTGTAACGCGACATGATGATTTCCGAGTACTTTCACAAGGTGAAGTCCTTATGTTGCAAAATTTCAGAGTTAAATCTGAAATCTCCTATTAGGGAAACCATGATAAAGAGAATAATTATCCATGGTTTGAGACCTAAATATTAAGGGGTTTTTTTTTATTGCTATACAAGGATGGCTAACACAACCATATCTTGTTGAGTTTGAGAATTTATTGGTCGGTCAAGAAGCCATAGCTAAGGAAATGAGAGGAGTCTTGCTGAAGGGTGAGGAAGAAGCGCTCTACACCAGCAAAAGCAAAGGCACTTTCAAGTGATACAATGCTAGTGGATCTAACAAGGATGGCGACAAAGGAAAAATTTCTCAAAGAAATGGAGGATTTCGTCCAGGAAAGCTTGGAAGAATCGTGATAACAACAAAAAATTTGATGGTGAGTGTTACAATTGTAGGAAGATGGGTCACATGGAAAAATATTGTTGGAGTAGGAAAAATTCTATTGAATGTAATATAGCTACTTCCAATTCTAAGGAAAATAGCGAAGATAGTTGAGATGTCGAAGCATTATTCGCTATAAAAGAAGAAGAATTAGTTTTCACAGTTACAAATGTGAAAAATGCTGGCAACACTACTTATGAGAAAAGTGCAGATCATGATCTGCATGTTTAATGGGATAAAAAGACAATTACCAGTGGTTCAACCAATAATCAATGGGAAGAGACATATACCTTTTCTTAGGGAAGAAAGCCCAAAAATGTTCCAAAATCTGAAAATCTTATTCTGCTTTCACCATAGTGGCTTCTACCAAAGCTAGGAGATATTAAGCCAGCAAAGAAAACTGTGGGAAATCCTCCCAACTCAAATCCTTCCTTTGGCAATCGCTTAGACATACGAAGTTACTAGGAAATAGTGAGAAGGTTCATAATATCCAGAAGAAAAAGGATGTGTTTAGGCCATTCTTGTTGGGTATGGAAACTAGTAGTCATGATCGATGGTGTGATGAGGAAAGAGACACTAATTCCTCTTTACGCAAAGATTACTGGAGAGATGGAGATAAAGAGCTTGGTGACAACCACGTGATGGACCGTTGGATAGAAAATTCAAACACGAAGAACTTTAGAGAAGGGCTTCGTGCTTTATTTGATCGATGGACAAACCTAGGTAACAGGGATTCCAACTATGAACAAGGCACCTCTTCTGCAAAGTCTGATGGTGACAAAAAACTAGATAGATCGAAAGGGAGATTAGATTATGATAGCACAAGATCTGATGTTGCAATGGATGATGTTACTGATTATGAGATTCCATAGGAGGAAGATGTTGAGATCTAATCACATATTTTGCTGGAGAGTAGATATTCAGAGTCATCTCTAAGGTCGAACTGTCTGATAATGGTAACAGTGGCATTGGCAGCATCTACAAAACAACAAATGAGTCAAAACAACCTAACCCTAGCCCTTCTAATCCTACAATAGTAACAAATGAGGAATGTCAGTAGAGAAGGTGGAATAGAGGATTATTGGAGTGAAGGTACTACGACAATGTTGATCGATGCTTAGGATGAAAGATATATGGAACTGAGTAGAGGAAATCTCAAGCAAAAGCATTGGAACGAGGTTACTAGTATTATGAATAGTAGAGAGGACTATTCAAAAAATCCTAAGACTAATATTCAATGTATGAATCAAATTGATACTGTGAAGAAGAAGTATACGAGTGAGAAGGCTAAAATTGTTGTAGATTGAGGACCTAGCTAATGGAGTTTCTTTGAACTACTTGATGAGTTAATTGGTTCTACGACAAAAATAGTTGGGTTTGTTAGGTTTGGTGATAAGAGTGAACAATTGCAAGCCATGGCAGAAATGAATGGGCAGTACTATTCTACTAGGCCTATGCATGTTAGACCTGGTTCCAACAAGAAGCTTGCTATCACACAATAAAGTAGTTCATATCCTAATACTCAAGGAAACCAAGCCGAGAGTGATCCAAATAATACAACAATTTTTTTTGGTGGTTTGGATCCAAACGTCAATGATGACGTGCTAAAACAAGTATTTGGCTAATTTGGTGAGTTAATTCACGATAAAATACCAGTTGGAAAAGCATGTGGTTTTGTATAGTTTATCGATATGAAAAATGTTGAGGATGCAATTAAGAGTTTGAATGAAATGATAATTGGTAATCAAACCATTAATCTTTCATGGGATCGCACCTTAGGAAACAAGTAGTGAGGAAACAAGCAGTGAAGAATGAATTAAAATAACCGGTGGAATCAGACGGTACACCCAACAGTTTGAGGGAATCAGATGCAAAGTGACAAATGAATGTGAAAAACGCTTTTCTTCATGGAAAGTTGGTGTTTAGAAAAATAAATGGAGTGATTGAAGGATGTAGAAAAATAAATGGAGTGATTAAAAGATGTAGAAAAATAAATTGAATGGTTGAAAGATGTAGAAAAGTAAATTGAGTGGTTGAATGATGTAGGAAAGATAAGTGTGTAGAATGTGATAATATTTGTGTGCATAGAGTTATTTCTTAGTTTTATATTTGTGTAGCATAGATTGCATGATAATGACTATAAATAGCCTACCTAACATTTGGTTTAATCATCTCATCAAAAACAAATAAGTCTTTGTATTCTTAGTTTGAATGTGAGTTGAAAGCTCTCTCTTTGAATGTTTGTATTTCTTTTTAATTTATGAGTTGTCTTTGAAAGATATTATAGTGTCTTTTATTCTAGGTATAATACAAATAGTTTGTTTACTTGTTTGGATCCAATATTAATAAATTTAGAGTTATGTATTTTAAATTTTACTCAAAATATAATAAATATTTTAATCAAAACCAATTCATATTATGATTCATTTAATTGGTTGAAAGTAGTCTCACATATCTTTCACTTAAAATCATATAAATCATACCAATTAACATTTTATCTATTAAAAAAATAACTATTCATATAATTAAGTATGCTTTTTATATTAGGGTGGTATTCATGGCTTATAAGTAATCTTCCTCATTTATTACATTTATCATTCTCCTCAAATAAATTTAGTCAAAGTAATTACATTCTTGTGGGTATAATAATATTTATTTTCACTTTTAATACAAATTAATTTTTAAATTTCATAGAAGGGATTGATCTCCAAGTACTATTAGTATAAAATATATTAACTTAATGTTTATATTTTATGAATATATATAGCAAATATAATACTTCAAAACATTTACTAAATTTGATAACTTTGATAACAATATATATCAAGCGATGTTAGTTGAATATCATCTAACGTTTATTCTATATTTAAAAAAATTATTTATCATTATAAAATTAAAAAAATGGTAATTTACATAGTAAAAAAATATATATAACATAAGATAGTTTATCAATTAATTAGTTAATCTATTAATATTGACTAATGAAGCTAATTATAAATAAATTTTTAAATTAAGATTAAATATTAATATAATTTATAATATAATCTATTATTTTTAATGTTTATTTTATCTTATCTTACTTAATTTTTAATAAACTTAATTAACAACAAATGAAACATGATTATTTATAATTAAGTTTAATAAAAAATATATTATAATATATATTAAAATTGTATCTATTTGAATTATAATCTAAATAATATAAAATAAAATAAAATAATATTATAACATAAATATATTAAAAATAACAAATAAAATAATAAAATGTACTTCAGATTTGGTTTTATTGTCTAAAGTGAATGGTGCACCCACTTCAAAAGAATCTTTGACTCCCTGTACAAAAGTTTAACATATATATATATATATATATATCTACTTAATGATTAGGAGCAAATAATTTCATTAATATATATACATAGACTATAACATATAAAGACTACAAATTATCAGCTAGTATATTTATGAATATTATAAGAGTGTGAGTTTGAATTCAGTTACTGCTTGTATGGGTAAAAATGCTAAGAAGTATCTTTCTATATATAACATTGTGATGTTTTGTCATTCGTCTTGTTTGATTTTTTTTAATTAATAAACATCAAAATTGTTTTTTTAATTAATTATTTTGATAGTTTTATTATGTATTTACTTTATATTATTATCTTTAAATAATTATTTTAATCATATTAAATGTTAAAATTATTCATGCACAAAGAAAGAATATAATAGAGTTAATTAATTTATGAAATAGACATATTTATATTAAACTTATTATTTTGTGTCTCATATATAATATCAATTTAAAAACTCAACTTATACGCATTATTTTAAGTCAACAGTGCTTATAAAAAATATTTATTAAGTGTAATAAGATAATATAATATTTATCAAGTTAATATTTAATTACTTTCTTATATAATATTTTAAATATTAGTGAAATAGAGTTATTAAAGTCTTCTAAATATCGTATCACATCCCTCAATTTTATAAAGTATTTGGATTGTACGTAATTTTCATAAATTATCTCTCATATTGCTAATAAATAGTTATTATTTATATTTATTAATTCTTTACTTAAATTATAAGTTAATTAATTGTTTATTAATTTTAAGAGTATTTTTATAAATATTTTTACAAAATTTTACATCAATTTTTCACCTCATTATAATAAAAACAACTTAAATGATAACTTATATTTAAACTATTTTTCTTTTTTTTCTTTTTTCTATGTTTTAAACATTGAAAGTAATATCAAATTTTTTTCATGATCAATATTACCATATATTTATCAAATTTAAAATATTAATGAGTGCAAACACACTTATACAATACTAATATATAAAAATATTCTATTTATAAAAAGTGTCAATCATGTGTTTTTTGGTTGTTTGTTTTGTATATTTTAATTATAAAAATGCCCCAACAATCATATAAAAAAAGTAATTTTTTATAGTAATTCTTGGTTTTTCTTATACACAAATAAATAATAAATATAATTTTTATAAATAATTATTTTTTATTTTATTGTATATTGATTTTATATTATTATCTTATAAAATTGTTTTAATCATATTAAAGGTAACAACTTAAATGGTTCATACATGATTACCTACTTGATGAATTGGTGGTCTATTCTTTTATAAGAGTATCATATATGGGTTGAATTAAGAATTTTCATATTAAAATCATGTCATATCTAATAGCAATTATATAATATTTTCCAACTTTACACATTATTTTTAGGTCAACAATGCTTATAAAAATATTTATTAAATTTAATCTAGATTATATCTATTGTGTTTTTGTTAGATTAAGTTTTTAAATAATACTAAAATATTTAAACAAGTTTATATTTTTTATCATGTTTTAAATTATTTATTGAACAAAATTATGCAATGTTTTTCAATATGTGCTAAAGCATTCATGTTTTTACCGTGTTTAGACTTTATTACTTATAAAATAATTTATCATATATTTAATTTTCCTTTATTTTATAAAATTTATAAAATAATTTTTTTATAACAATTACTATTATTATTTAAAAAATAATATTATTATGTTATTATCAAATTTAGATTACTAATATATATATCCATGATACAAAAACTAGTTTTGTTAAAATGTGAATTGGTAGGACAATTAATCTCCTCATTATAAATTATAAATATAATAATAGGTACAACATACTTTTTTTTTTAAAACTACAAGAGAGTGGTGGATTCTTATATTACCTTTCTGAAAAAAAAAAAAGGATGTGCATTTATAGAGAATCGAATTTAGCTCTGTGATCGGAGAGAAGAAGCGATTCTTCCAGCGCTGTAATCAAACGATGAAGCGCTACACATATATTATCATGTTTATTAATTTTATTTAAGATAAATTAACAAATATATTACGGATTTATAATTAAAGTTGTAAATATAACTACAAAATTAGTGATGAAATATTCTTAGTGTAACCATTGAAAAATAAGTATATTTATAATACTAATTATAGTTCAATATTATTTTTAATATTCAATATAATTAATTGTACGTTTAAAATTTTCATAATAATTTATTGATATATTTATTAATTAACATCTTTTAAACAAATGATCTGTTATACTATAAATTTGGTTGAACCAAACCAAATATGCTTTTTGTATGTGCCGGAGAAAAGAACCAAAAAAAAAAAAAATATTCAAGAATGAATAATTTCGAGAATTCAAGTAAAACTAAGTTTAGTCGTTTTTTTATATAAAAAAAAACACATTATAATATTATTATTATATTTAATATTACTTACTTGAAACAATTTGATTTTTTTTAATTTTAATAAAATCTACTCAATGATTAAGAGTCTATCCACCTAAATAATTTTGTTACTCTAATAATACCATGTAATTTTTTTTTAATAAACTCAATCTTTATTTTTTAAATAATAACATAACTCATAAATTTATAAATAAAATTGAAATTTTAAATATTTTATATGTTTAAATAAAGTTTACCTCACATTTGTTGGCAATTCAACCTCTTTTTTGATTAAACAGAAAAAATAGATTATATTAATGGCTGACAAGGATTAATATTCCCGTTTTAAAATTAATAAATATTCTATATAGTAGGTGGATTGGAAGTTGAAAGTAATGATGAGACGACTATATTTGTGTTGGGACGGCCTAACTTTCTAGGGCATTGACCTTAACCCAATTTTTTTTAAATATATTATAACCAAAGAACGTAAATTTAAAATTTACAATACCCTTGCCACTTTTTATTTTTTCTAAACAAAAATATGAGGGGAGCGCCTGTAGTGTAAGGGAATGAAAATGTTAGGGAGTGAAAATGTTAGGTTGATGAAAGATTATGAACTCTTGAATTTAACATCTTATAGATCCAACGAATGGAGATCATTCTAAAAAGACATAACTTTTGTTGTCCTATCAAGATGATGTATTTTGCTTTGTTAGAAATTTATTGTTTTTTGTCTTCCATTAGAACTTCAACAATGAATTTTCCATTACCTTTCACATAAGTGACTTTGTAAGGCATGATAGATAACTGCATTAAAGGCCATTGTTTCTACAAGTTATGCAGATGTAGTAAATAATGCTAGATACGAAATGTCAATTATATGTTCTGTATGATCTGATATAGTAAAACCAATAATTACTTGATTATTTTTCCAACTAGTACCAACATTGTATTTCATTGCATGTATTGGGAGAGGATGCCAAGTGGTAGGATTGTAGACTATGGTATCCTTTTTAATACTTTCACAAGATTTGTTATGATCAATTAATATCATTTTGAATTCTTTAAACCTTGTATTGATGGTAAGTAATGTGAGACTGGGATCTAAGCTGCCTCTATCGAAAACAATCTAATTTTTTAAGTATTACATTTGTTCTAGCATAAAGACGATCAAAAGAGTGAAATGCTGAGAGGATAAGTCTATAGGTAAGACTATTCTTAGGGGACTAAGTATTGGTTAGTAAAAAAAAGAGTCCAAATTTGACATGAATTTCCAAAGCAAGTTTCATTTCAATGTAATCGCAAAGATCATTAAGTTTCACATCTAATGAACAAGTGCTCTAGCTAACATGACTTGGTTAGAATCTTGGAATTTTCGAAACCCTAAACCTTTTGTTTCTTTTGGTTGACAGATAAAAAACCAAGCTAGAGGTGTGAAAAAATGAGTCATGAATATTATTTTTCCACGATAATCTTTGAATTGTATTAGCTTTCTCACATATACTCATTGGTAATTTGAAGGTTTTGATTGAGTAAATGTGAATGCTTTGTAGCACTAATTTGATAAGTGTAGTTCTACCTAGATATGATAGAAGTTTAGATTTCTATCTGTCCTATTTGTCTTTCAATTTTTGAATGATAAATTGAAAATCTTCTTTCTTTATTTTATTTAAAGGTAACGGGTTGGATAAGTATTTGACAAGACCTGAAGCTTTCTATATCTTGAGGGTGGTCCAAATCCAAGAGGAATAACCACCATTTAAACTACTTGAGAAGAAAATAATTGATTTGTTAAAATTCACTCTTTGACATGATATTTCTCTAAGACAATATCAATAGTGGTGGCTTCCTTCATATTAGCTCTACTAAAAATAACTATATCATCTGCATACATTATATAGGAAATGGATGGTTAAGTCCTACTGATTTTTATACCATGTAAAGTACTTTTTCTTTCTACTTTTTAGATTAATCTAGAAAACATTCAAAGATAAGTAAAAATAAGTAAGGGGAGAGAGAACCACCTTATCTAAGTCCTCGTTGAGGTTTCAAGGAGCCGTAAGGAGAACCATTAAGAAAAATTGAATGAGTAATTGAAGAGATGTAATGGTGGATAAAATGAAAAAATCTAGATGAGAACCCTATGTGAGGCATAATATCGAGTAGGAATTTCCATTCTAATCTATCAATATGCTTTTTAAAGATCTATTTTAATACACATTAGACCACCTTTCCTTGTTTCTTTTTCAAGATTGTATGAGTTGTTTCATGAGCTAGAAGGGTATTTTCTAAAATCCATCTATATGTTTAGAAGGCTATTTGAAAAGATAAGATATTATCTTGAGAAAATGATCTTAACCTCTTCACAAAAAGTCTTGAGATAATTTCATAAACAAAATTACATAGATTTATAGGTCGATAATCATTGCAAGAGATAGGGTTAGTTTCTTTGGGGATGAAAGTGATGAAAGTATAATTCCATCCTTCTTTTAAATTCTCTGAGAGGAAAAATTATCGCATTTCATTGGTTACCCGGTTGTTTACAATGTGCCAACATTTTTTGAAAAACACAACTAGGAAACCATCAAGTTCTGGAGCTTTAACAGTAGCTTTAATTTAAGAAGGTGATTGAATGGAGATGAGAAGTTCATTTTGATCTTTGTTAATAATTCGAGGAAAAAGATATTTTAGAGCTTCACCTAGAATAGGATTATCAGAAGAGAAAACCATATTGAATTGATCTATAAATATTTTTCCATTTTGTTATCTATCCTATATCTTCAAGCCACTGTCCAAAGTAATGGATGGATGAAATTATTTCTTCTACGAACAAGGATAAAGTCATGGAAAAATTTGGAATTTTTGTCACCATCTTTGATCATAACTCCCTTGATCTTTGTTTCAAAATGGAGTCTAATCTTTGAAAATTTTCTTATAATAACAAACAAATTTTTTATTCAACTGGAACTTGGTTGGGGCTATAGGATACGCTTGTAAAAATGCTAGTTGATTTTCTAACTACTGGAGTTTTCCTAGAGCATCACAAAAATGAAGTTTATTCCATTTGCTGAGTTCTTTGCCAATAGTCCTAAAGTTTGCATGAAGGTGTGATGTTGAGAGCTAATAGAATTCTAGTAGAAAGCAATGACATGTTCACCGTATTTGTCTCGGAGCTAATTAGGCACAAATTTCATTCAATGAATATGTAAGTATACATATAGCAATAAGTAATATAATGATAAGAAAATATCATTCACATAAAGATTATGTTATTAGAAATTAATTTTTAAAACAAAAAAATAAATTTTTTTTGGGTGTTTTTATATTTTAAGAAAGTAAAATTATAATAACTAAAAATAAATAGTAATAATTAATTACCTCAGATTTTGAAATTAATAAAATATATGAAAAAATATCTAAGAATACTTAATCTCTCAATTTTCTAAACATGTGAATCACTAAAATCCCCCCAATATAATTATCAATTAATTACATGATCAATTGAATCTAACCCAACATATATTCCTCTCTCAAGTAAACTATACATCATATAGTAATTAACCTAATCACACTCTCGTGCCAATTATATTGCATACTACTCATTAAGTTCATCAATTATGGATCACATACAAAGGAATCGTACAACTTTGCCTAAAAACTATGCATATTATTCAATCAAGACAAATAATTAAATAATTCTCTCAAATCTATTTAATTACCTCTATAGATCAATTGTTAGTCAAACAATTAATAGCATAAAAATGAGATTAAATAATATAATTAAATTAAGATCATAATTGGGGTAAAATATTATATTTTTACATGTTGAAAATTGGGTTCATAAGACCCCTAGATTAATAAATTAACTAGACATAATTTTGTTTATAAAACTCATATTTTTAATAAAGAAAGACATAAAAATTGATAAAGAAATAAGAAGAAGAAGAAATACAATTAATCTCTTGAATTGTAGTACCAATTTTTTCTTAAATCTCTACTAAAATTGTATCTCTTTTTGAATTTTTTTATTTTTCTCTTTTATTGGCTCCAAAAATTGATAAAAATTATGCTAATTTCGACTCATAGAGTTTATGGGGAAATTAGGGAGTTAAATTAAATTCAAGTAGAATTTGGACAGTTAAATCAGCTTGAGATCAAGGGCTGAGATGAAAAAAGAAAAGGTTAACAACGTTAGGAAATATGAGCATGACACATGGCACGTGGGTTTTATAGAGCGAATGAGTGCACGACACGTGTCATGGAAGGATTGATCTGGTTCACACATGTTGAGTCAATGCCACGTAGTGCGACATGAATTGTGGGTACAGATAGAGTGGCACGATGGCGGAAGGAATAGACGAATTTATTTACGACATGTGGCATAACCTTTGATGGTGCGAGCAACTCGGAATGAACGTTGTGCTAACACATGGCATAGAGTTGTGTCACTCGGAATATGCAACGTTGCATGCTTCATGCTCTTTGCTTATGTGGCCTCCATATAGCTTGCCCATCATCTCCTCTGCTTGTGTTGCATTCACATGGTAGCTTCTGATTGGTACTACTTAAAAATTCATAAAAAATCCATAAAAATTTCTAACAAATCTCAATAAATTTTAAAAATTATATTTTCACCTTTTTTTATTAGAAAATTCATATTTTAATATTTTTAACTCCAAAAATACTACTTATTAAATAAAAGAGTAAATATTAAGTAGAAAAAGTGTAAGTATGACTCTATTTTCCTAGAGTCATCACAAGCCAAGCCTCAAAAAATTATGAATGGTCTACAACCAAAGGTTCTTAAAGTCCATAAAAGTGGAGGAGAATTGGATAATGGTTAGAAGTAAAATTTGAAAGGTTTAATACCAATGCTTTGGGAAAAATTTATAATGAGCATATATTTGATGACCTTGTCCAATCTTTTATAAATTCTATCATCTTTCTCTCTTTTATTACACCATGTGAATTTAGTATCAATGGAACGAAGGTTTATAGCTCCCATTTCAGTCATAAGTTTTTTAGAGGATTTTTAGGTTATAAATTGAAAGGAATGCCACCTTGTTTTTTAGAAGCTTGAGTTATGTCATTTAAATCCCTAATAATGCACCAAGGATCAGTCAAGTTATGTTGGAAAGGAACGGAATTAATTCTTGCCAAGCGAGTACTTTTTGGAATGATAAGGAGGAATGTAGACAAAGCATATGATTATTTTTTTCATTAGGATGATTTGTAGATGAAAGAGCTGCTATTACAAAAATGCTACCAACTTGAGCAACAAAAAAAAATAACTAACTTGACCAAAAACAACAAAAACCTTTTATAATACCAACTACTGGTATAATAATGCTATTGTCATAAAATTAGAGTGAAGACTGTAATTGTTTAATTTTCACTACTTAAGCTTTGGTTTCTATTAACCAGATGACATATATATTCTATTATAATTATTATTCAGTTTTCATATTTCTTTATTAATTCCTTTCATCATTTATTAATATTGTTTTTATTACTTCATAATTTATTCTCTACTTCTCTTTATTACTACATCTATGTTTCTCTTTCAATTACTATAAAATTTATTCTCTTTTTTCTTTATTATTTCATCTCTGTATCTTATAAATAAATAAATATTTTTATTTTTAAAATTATTTAATCACTATAATGAATGAAATTATTAATATGAATGTAAATTAACATATTTCGATCCTTAATTTATTGAATCTATTTTTTTCTACGATCTAAAACTTTATTCGATGATTTTTAAAACTTTAGTTTCTATTTGTGTATTTAATAGAAAAAAGTAAAAAAAATTATGGAATCTGAAATGACCACTCTGGTGTCCCGAATTGAAAACCTAACTATGAATGTTGCTAACCCTACTATGGGTGGTTCTACTATGAACCAAATGATGAGGCCTTCTGTGGCTCATGAGGTAACTTCAATAGTACTGATTTCTATTCCAATGAACCATGTTATGGTAGAGAAACTGGAGAAGTTTAATGGTTTGAACTTCAAGAGATAGATGAGTAAGATGATGTCTATCTTATCACCTTGAATTTGGCAAGGCTCTTGATTGAAGAAACTCCTGATCAACTTGAGAGTGAAAAATATTTTTAGTCTGCTAGTGCTATTGAGGCATGGAAGCATTCTTATTATCTATGTTAGAACTATGTTCTGAATAGTATAACCGATTCCTTGTACATGAGTATAATAAGAAGAAGATGACTAAAGACTTATAGGAATCATTGGACCAGAAGTATGAAATTGAAAATGCTAGTGCCAAGAAATTTTTGGTTGATCACTTTCTTGATTATAAGATGGTGGAATCTAAATCTGTATGTAGTCAAGTACGTGAAATCCAAGATGTCATAAGAGAGATATACGATGAAGATATGGTACTTAGTGAAACCTTCCAAGTTGTAGCAATTATTGAAAAATTTCTCCCTTCATGGATAGATTTCAAGGCCTACCTTAAGCATAAGCGAAAGGACTTGTCTTTTAAAAACTTGTTGATAATATTTAAAGTGGAAGAAGATAACAAGGCTTCTTCTAAAAGAGGGTATATCCCACTAACACCTAAGACTAATGTGATGGAACATGGTCAAAGTTCCAAACATAATAAGAATGAAGGCAAAGGCAAGCTGGATAAAATGTCTAAATTGGAACCTAGAGAAGCAACTTTTAAGAAATTAAGATTTAGAGGGTTTTGCTTTAACTGTCAGAGGCCAGGATATAAATCTCCAGATTGCAAGTTTTCAAAAAGAAATAATAACCGTGAGGCAAACATGGTTGATGACATCATTCATGATATCTCTAATATTTACTTGTGTGTAGTCATTTTTGAGGTGAACTTGGTGGAATCAAACCCAAAGGAGTGGTGTATTGATACTGGTGTAAAAAGGCACGTATACTAAGACAAGGGCCTATTCACTACTTTTGAAGTAGTGAAAGATGGAGAAAATCTCTTCATGGTAAATTCTGCCAAATCATCCATTCAAGGGTAAGGCCAAGTCAAACTAAAGATGACCTATGGGAATGAGCTTTCATTAAAAAATATACTCTATGTGTCATACATTCATAAAAATCTTATTTTTGGCTCATTGCTAAACAAGCATGGATTTCAGATAGTGCTTGAATATGATAAGGTCATTGGGACCAAAATGGGATGTTTGAGGGAAATGGGTATTTGATGAGCTATTTAAGCTAAATGTAATGAATGTAAAAGTTAAGAATATTAATAAGATTAATTATTCCTCTTATTTGCTTGAGTCTTCCAACTTATGGCATGGTAGACTAGGTTATGTTAATAACGATACATTGCATAGACCAATTAATATGGAACACATACCCGCATTCCTAATAAATTCAAAGCATACGTGTGAGACTTGTGTTGAGGCAAAAATGACTAGGTCATCGTCTCATTCGATTGAAAGGAACACTGAACCCCTTTACTTAATTCATAGTGATCTATATGATTTGAAATTTCTTCAAACAAGGGGTGGAAAAAAGTATTCTATTACTTTTGTTGATGATAGTGCCAAATATTGCTATGTGTATTTTCTTAAAAGCAAAGATGAAGCTATAGAGAAATTTATTCTTTATAATATAGAAATTGAGAATCAACTCAACAAGAAGATCAAGGTACTGCATAGTGATCATGGTGGTGAATATGAAGCACTGTTTGGTGATTTCTTTGCACAAGACAGAGTTATTCATGAAATCATAACACCTTATTCACCTCAGCAAAATAGAGTTGCTGAATGTAAGAATCATTCCTTGAAAGAAATGATGAATGTAATGCTATTAAGTTATGGATTTCCATAGAATTTTTGGGGGGAAGCTATTTTGTCAGCTAACTACCTTTTAAATAAGGTACCCAAAAAACAGACACATAAGACACCGAATGAATTATTTAAAGGAAGGGTACCTTCTTATAAATATATATGAGTGTGAGGGTGTCTTTCTAAAGTATCCATACCTTTACCTAAGAAGATTAAGATAGGTCCAAAGATGATAGATTACATCTTTATAGGATATGCACATAATAGTTTCTTATTGGTTTCTTGTGCATGAGTAAAAGATCCATACATACATAAAAACATGCTAGTGGAATCAAGGAATGCATTGTTCTTTGAACATGTATTTTTAGGTAAATCTCAAGGAGAATCAAGTTTGTCTAAACGAACATATGAGACTATGAATGAAGATAGTCAAAACAAAGAACCTAGATAAGAGGTTGAGGATGAGGTTAAGGTTGAACTCAGACGTAGCAAGAGAACTAGGCCAGAAATGTTCTATGGTCCATATTTTTTGACCTACTTGCTAGAAAGTGAACCTTAAACCTAGAAAGAGGCTATGAGTTTTTCTAAAGGTCCTTAATGGAAAGAAACCATTAATAGTGAAATTGAGTTCATTCTACAAAATCACACTTGGGAACTAGTTGATTTACCTCAAAGTAGTAAAACATTAGGGCCTAAGTGGATTTTCATAAGAAAAAGTAAATCAAATGGATCAATTGATAAGTACAAGGCCAAGCTTGTAATTATGAGATACAAATAATGACATGGCATTGATTAATTTGATACTTCTCTGTAACGAGAATAACATCCATAAGGATGATAATTGCTATCGCCGCTCTACAAAATCTTGAAATACATCAAATGGATGTAAATACAACCTTTCTAAATAGAGAGTTAGATGAAGAAATCTACATGGATCAACATGAGGGTTTTTCATGCCTAGGGAAAGAAGGAAAGGTCTCTAAATTGGTGAAGTCTTTATATGGTTTGCAACAAGCTCCAAAATAGTGGCATGAAAAGTTTGATAATGTCATGAGGAAAAATGGCTTTAAAATCAACGGATGTGACAAATGTCTATATGTTAAGGAAAAAGAAGATGGTTATATTATCTTATGGCTTTACGTTGATGATATGCTAATTGTGGGTAGTAATGATCAAATAATCAAATCTAGTAAGTCTATGTTGAATTCATGGTTTGATATGAAAGACATAATGTCTGCTGATATAATTCTAGGAAATAAGATATCAAGGATATCAAGCGATATCATTCTAAGTTAATATCATTATGTTGACAAAATACTTGAGAAATTCAACAAAGGTGATTCTGGAATTGTAAGAACACCAATAAATGTAAATCTATAGCTATCTAAGAATAAAGGTGAGAGTGTGTTTCAACTAAAATATTTTAGAGTGATAAGAAGTCTTATGTACTTGATGAGTTATACGAGACCAGACATAGATTACAGTGTAAGCAAATTAAGTAGGTATACTAGTAATTCAAGATCTGACCATTGGAAAGATATTACAAGACTACTTAGATACTTAAGATATACAGGTAGCTATGAACTACACTACACAAGATATCCAGCTGTATTAGAAGGATACAGTGATGCAAATTGGATAACTGGCATGAAAGACTCAAAATCTACCAGTGGATATGTGTTCATATTGGGTGGTGCAACTGTTTCATGGAAATCCTCTAAACAAATGTGCATTTCTAGGTCTATGATGGAATCTAAGTTCATCGCTTTGGATAAATGTGGCAAAGAAGTTGAATGGATACACAATGTTTTAGAGGATATTCCTAAATGAGTGAGGTCTGTACCTACAATATGCATCCATTGTGATAGCCAATCAACTATTGGCAGGGCATAGAACATAATGGTAAGTCTTGACATATATATCGTAGACATAATACGATTAAATAATTACTCTTAAGTGGGGTTATCTATATTGATTATATGAAGTCAAAGGATAACATAGTGAATCCCTTAATTAAAGGGTTAAATCGAGAGTTAGTTGATAAGTCATCGAGGGAAATGGGACTAAAGCCCATAAATGAATGAGGATTTGCAAAGGAGATCCAACTTATTTGACTGGAGATCCCAAGATCTAGGTTCAAAGGGACGAAATAATTATAAAGACTTAGTGAGATCATTGTTGGGGTTTACCCTCAAGTCCATTCCTTTGATGAAAACAGTGATACCTATAAAATTCACTACTACAATATTGATGTATGGCCTCGGTTTTTGACTGTGACTGTACTATGTCTATAGTCAAAGTCTTAAGAACTAAGGTCTAAGTGAGAGAGACCATAGACTGCTACCTATGACCTCAGTTTTTTAAAGACCAAGGCCATAGAGTATGTCTATGGCCTCGGTTTTTATAAGATAGAGGCCATAGGGTATGCCTATGGTTTCGATCTTATAAAAAATTGGACCATATGGTATGTTTATGGCCATAAATTTGAATAAAAATGCAATTATTAACTACAATATTAAATATCATATTATACTAAAATTAAGAGTGTAATTATATTTGAGAATTTATATACTAAAACATAATAAAACTTTATTAACTAATTCTAATATTTATCATCAATATCAAAAATAACCTTACAAGATGTATCGGGTAAATTTACATGCAAAGGAAGTAATGAAGCATGACACATGTATATTAAACTCACTTTTACAGGTTTATCAAAATAATCGTTAAGACAGGTCTTATCATATACTTCAGGAATTTCAGTATCCATTTGGACAACAGCAGTAGGTCGTTCCTTTTCTTGTTCCTCCCCTTCTTGATCATTGTCGGTGAAAGATAGATAATAATTAGGACTATTATTTCTCTCAAATCCTTTCTTCATTTCTCTGCAGTAATCGCTTGAAACTTCTACGGATTTGTGTTACATTTCACCTGGAGTCTGTAAAAGAGAACTGGGGTGAGTAAATGGTTGTTTGACAAATAGCTAAGGCCAAGTTAATGCCTTGCTTATATTAGTAGTGGCCAAGACTAAAAGCAAGAGAAAATTGAATGAATGGTAAACAGCTTTGGTATCTCCCACCTCAGCCCATCCCTACAAGGGGATTCTCCATCGGTGTCAAAATCATAGTTTTCTAATACATTTTGGTTCTTAATATACAAATTTACATCATTAGTTGTATGGTTGCCATATATAGGTCGATATTGTGCATGATTCCCATATAGGAGGCAACATAAGAGGGAGTGTCTATCCCAATAGTTTACTCAATGTGGGCATGTGAAGATAACTTCGTGGGAATACGGAACACCATGTGAGTCATGTTGCACAAGTGATGGTGCATTAATGAGTAGTAACATGTTAGTCAAGTAGCATTGCTTTGAGTAAGGAAAATTGTGAATGTGATAATCCTCATGACGGTGATGTCGAGTAGGAAAATGTATTGGTCAAGGGTTTGGCCAAGCACTAAGAATCCATAAGCTTGATGGCATGAAAATGGGCGATAACATGATAAGATGAAGACATCATGCGTGAGATTCAGATCAAAGGACTTCCTCACACAGGCAACATCTTAGTTTGGTTGAATGGAACTTGGAATGGAACTTGTTTACATGTAAGAGACACTTGCTTGGTTGACTTGAAGATAAGTTGGCGTGTGTGTTACCTTGAGTATAGGTGTGATGAGGAGAAACGAGCATACATGCACGTGGGGTGAAAGGAAAAGTTGGCATTTGGGCAAGGATTTTGCCCTTAGTGTCAAGTTCTTATTCGAAGGTGTGTATTAAGAGATCCGACGAGAGGAATAGAAAGCTGACTAAGTCTTGGTAAATTGTTATACTACTTGTTATTAACATGTGTAACTTGCACAGTTGGCTAACCAGTTGTGTGACATAATGCCTAGATGAAGAGGAACCTTACGATCAGGCAAATTTCTTAGTTGAGTAACCTTGATGTTAAGAAGCAATCGTTAAGTCCCTTGCCTGTAAGACTCGTTAAAAGTAATTCTCGTTGGTATTTTCTCAAAAAGCATCCAAGTACTTGTTTAAGGGTATGTCTTAGACTTCAGAGGTTATAAACTAGCCTTAACTTGGGGAGTTTTCGAGACGAACGATCGAATTTTTGCTATACGAACTCATTGAATGTTACACTTAGCATGGACTGTGACACACTTGGTATTGATGATTGCATGCATGGCTAATAGAATATGTATGTATGATTGCATTTTTGGTATAGGTGATATGGTTGTGATGACCCAATTTGGTAGCTTTATATTTACTTTAAAGATATAATCTCGTTAAACACAATAATTATATAGAGGAATGAAATTCATGTCAAAGTTTTTGTATATATATCTTAATTGGTAAATTCATTCATTTACACCTGTTAAAATATTTCATAACATTATCATTTAACTCAACTTGCGATACTTTCTTCTAAATTTCACCATATGTAAGTAGAGTTAAATTGAATTAGTATTATAATTAATAGATGATCTAAATTCATATTTTAAAAATAAAAAAATTATATATATATTTTTAATATAACTTAATTTTATAATATATTATAATTAATATAAATATAAATTTGAATGATTTTAATATATGTGGTATTATAATTATATTAAAAAAATTGAATCAAATTGTTTCCGTTTTCTAAGATTGTTCCATTTTTAACCACAACACACATGCAATTCAGCGAAATCATGACTAAGATTGTTGTTTTTTTTATTGTTAGAGAAATGAAAAAAGCTGCAAAAATAACGTGAAAACTTCCTTGGGATTGACATATAGATTAACTTTACTGTCCATCGATTCAAAAGCCAAATTCATCATCCATTATTTAAGTATTTTTTCTAAAAATAATTACATTATTTTTAAGTTGAGTGTGATTATTATTACTACTTATTTTATTATTTTTATAATTAATTTATTATTAATTTAAAAAATATATTAAAATATCTTTTTATCTATAAGATATTTATTCTATATTAGTTAAAATTTATTAAAAATATTTTTAATAATTTTTAAAATTAATAATAAATATATTATAAAAATAATAAAATATAATATTATAATAATTTTAACTTTTTAAATCTTATTAATTTAAACTATCACGTTATCGATGAATAAATTTTTACTCATTCAGTAGGCTCTAACTGACTCAAATTCATACTGTGGTCCATCTATTTTCTTAACTATATCTTGGATCTGCTGCAAGTCCTCACCTTTCTCTTTTCCTTTTTCTTTTGTGTAATGTTGGGTAACTATCCTTAAAAGATGTGGCTGTCACCTTATTTTTTTTTTCTTATTATAATTATAATTAATTTTAAAATTATCAATACTACGTTTATATCTTTAGTACATTTCTTTTATGTATATTAATTTATTAAAGATATTTTTAATAATATTTAAAATTGATATAATTTGTTACTTATTAATATCATAATTTTGTTTTAAATATATTTTTTACTTTTATTATTTTTAGATGTTACTTTAATATTCATATTTAATAAAATATATAATTTTTATATAATTTTATTTTATTTTATTAGAAATCTTTTGAACATGTGCAACATATATATATATATATATTTAATAACAAGCATTTCTAATAACTTTTACTATTTTCTCTATTGAAATATTAACATTTTTTATATATATTTTTAAATACATATTTTAATACATTTTATTTTATTTTATACTATTTTCAACCTTTTTTCTTCTTCTATCACCTATTAACTCAACAAGTTTACTTTTAACTACACATTAATTATTGATGTTAATTCGATATTTATACAAGTTATTCATGCCTTCTTTTAATGAATGCATGAATGCAGTATGTAATTTTTGAATTTTATATATAAAAAAATAAGAAAACAATATGTAATTTTTGTAATTTGTATTAAAAATAGCTTGAGTTGGTAGAAAAATAATTTGTATGCACAATATAGTCATACATATCGAACCTGTAATCCTATTATTAAAAGCATATTAATATTAGAAAGATCATTGAGCGAATGCTTTGTTTAAAACTTAGATGATTTTCAACTTTTTATCATTTTTAGAATTATTAGAAATGCTTAAAAGAAAAAGAATAATAGTTGAAAAAACTCAAATTAAGTTAAATAGTGAGGAAAAAATAGAATATAAGTGATCAAGAAATATGAGATATTAAAGAGAGTGTAAAATGAGTCAAAACATATTAAAAATATGTATTTAAGTTTTCAAAAATGAAAAAAATTAAATTGTTAATGTTATAATGAAGTGAGTAGTAAAAATCACAAATATCCTTTATTAAACACACATATTTTGTATTATATATATTTAAAAAATTCATAATAAAATAAAAAATTACATCAAATTGATACTTTTTATTTAAAATAGGTATCTTAAAGCAACACTTAACAAATAAAGTTAAAAATAAATAAATAAATTATGATATAACTCAAGTAATGAACACATAAATAAACTATGGAAATTATTTGGTATTAGGTACACGACCCTAGTGACATGAGGTACCTCGCTCATATGGTGAATGTAACGTGTTGTTATAGTAGGTACACGACAACTTGGTCCTTGGAAGCAATCGATCTAGTTAGGATTAGAGGACTTTGGATAGACTTTGTGGCATAAGACCTAATGAACAAAACCTGATGCTTGCGACCTAATGAACAAGACATCGGACATGGTTATCCAATCCCTCCTCAATAGCCCGGGTAGAAATGACTGGAATAGCGACCTGTTTATCCTTTGCAAATTTATCATGTACAAGTCAACTCTAACACCTTAAATAAAGCTCCTACCATTATAACGATGATACCTGCCCTTTATGTATATATATACACCATTAATGGGATGAATAAAGGATCTGAATTTGTCTTCTCTTTAACATCACTCTAAAATCCCTAATACATAAGCAATTCTCTAAAAAATGAATGCCTACATATCATTTGAGACCTTACATTTTACATATAAGAAGAATCTACCTGTGTCATAAGGAAATTCACTACTGACATCATAACCAGTCCTTATTCCCATCCCAAATTAAGATATAGCCCTATTTGACCAATCCTAAAGTGTGACCTTAATGATCATTTACCACATATCACACTAATGATCACATCACATCGTGGTCTCAGGTATGACTCGTATGACCTGTATCCCATGAGAGTGCCTCCAAAAAGCATATCTAATAAAAAATATGCTAAACTGGAAAGACTCTAATAACAAGTAGCAAAATTACTTTTCAGACCATAGAGTGATAGTAAGGAACTCAAATCACGATTTATACAAGAAGATTACTCAGAGGAAGCTAAGAGCTCATTCCAGATAGCTACCCCACCAGTAAGACCAAGCTGACCAACGAGATCAAACCATATCTCCTATGAACCTTTGAGATATCCCTATTAGTAACAACCAAATACAATTTATGAATAACACATACCCGCAGCTCCAACTCCAAAACCTATACATAAAACCTACCAACATCATAATCCAAATAACTCCCAACCTTTACCGGGACATATTTGCTTGGATAACTCCGTTCCAAAGGGATACTAAGCTTAGCTTGAACCTTCCAATAGTAACTTGGATGAAAAATTCAAAGAGATGGAAGAAAACATAGAAGAAAAGTTGAACAATTGACTAAAAGGGCAAGGAAAGTTACATCTTTGGAATGATATTGAAATTACCTGGGACCAATTTTCAACATCACCTTTTTTTGTTGATAGCAAACTAGTGATACCATTACAAAGTTCTCTGCTCCAAAGTGTCCCATTTATAAGGGAAAAAATGATTCAGTGGCACATGTTACTCACTTCAAAATGGCCATGGTTGTTGTAAGTATCATGAAAAACAAGAAAAGGTCATGTATTGAAAATTATTAGCTGCCACATTTTAGGAAATGGCAAAATAATATTTCATCGAATTACTGCTTAAGAGTGTAAAGAGATTTGATGGTTTGGTAAAAATGTTCATCACTAATTGCTACAACTTTGCAATGAAAAATGCATTACCTTTTGAATGAAAATAGAAACTAAAGAGTAGGCAACATTTAAACTCAGAGGTTACCTAATTAGTAAATAATTGGATTATGAAAATAGCGTCAGAAGACTATGAAATGATATTAATAGGAGGTCTAGATGAAAACAAGTCTTTAAAACAAGATCTAAGCTTAGACTGAAATATGAGCTTCGTTGATTGAGTTTTTGAAGAGTAATATCAACCTTTTTGCATGGAAATCACAAGACATGCCAAATGTTGATCCTTCAATCATTTCTCCTGAATTGAATGTAGACTATATCAAAAAACCAATCCAACATAAAAAGGGAGACTTACACAAGAGAAAAGTGACATTATAAAGAAGAAGGTCAGCTCTTTAAGGAGTATGGGTTGGATTCATAAAGTCGATTACCCAATATGGTTATCCAAAATTGCTTTAGCAAACAAAGTAGGTAGGGCCCACAGAATGTATGTTGACTTCATAGAAATCTACACAACTACTCCAAAAGATTGTTTTCCTTTGCCAAACATTGATCAACTAGTAGATGTCATAGCTGGTTTAAAAAAAATGAGTTTTATGGATGCATACTTAGGATGTCATCAAATACATATGCACCCTTGAGATGAAGAAAAAGTAGGATTTATAATTGATAAAGAGCATACTATTACACTAAGATGCCTTTTGGTTTGAAAAATGTTGGAGCTACTTATAATAGGTTAGTAAATAAGATGTTCGAAGATCAGATTGATCAAAATATGGAAGTTTATATTGATGACATGATGGTCAAAATAAAACTTGCCAAATATCACCACTCAAATTTAAAAGAAATCTTTGCTATAATAAGAGGTTATGAAATACGAGTTAATCCAAAGAAGTGTGTTTTTACTATAATATTAAGAAAATTATTGGGGTATTTTGTATCTTCACGAGGGATACAGGAAAATCCTAAAAATATTACAGCCTTATAAACATGAGGCCATAAGTGTGTATTAAAGACATCTAACAACTAAATAGGCGTATAACAACATTGAGTTGTTTCATTTCAAAATACCTAGAAAAATGTTGACCTTTTTTCAATTGCTAAAGAAAAACAAAGAATACATGTCGAGTGAAGAATATGAACTAGTCAAAGAGTACCTCAAAAAGGGCCATTTTTAACAAATCCTATTATCGGCGAGATTTTACATATGTATGTGGCATTTATTGGCAAAGCGACTAGCACTATAATTATGGTTGTTTGGACATATAGCTCGATCCTAAATTCGATCCAACTAACAGTCTGAGCCTTTAGAAAAGATCTATCTGTGCTCGTGCCCATGACTACACTCGTAGAAAGGATCTATCTTCGCATGCGAGTTTTGTTATTGTAAGGTTTTCCTCAAGCCCCAACTATGAGATGGTCGACCTTAAGTTGTAAACGTATTCTATTTTTCTTTTATACCCCTCTGACATGTTGTGATATGTATATCTTATGTAATCAACACTTATACATGTATTACTCTATATATACATGGAGCTCATGAGAGAGAAATACATTCTATGACTTCTTTCTAGTTTCTCTTTCTATAAATTGAATCAGTTTCAACATTTTGGAACCCATTATAGGGCATATTCAAAGGTAAAGCCTTGGCTTCTTTCCCTATAAGGATTCAACCTGAATTATGAGAGAAGCTTAACAAGACTAAACATCAATTCCACTTACCCAAGAATCACGATCATCATGGTTGGAATGTGAGTTGAGGGATGACTAAGTCTCTCAAATGAAAAGGCAACGATAGAATAGGATAACATCTTGCCAACCCTTGAGCTAAGAAGGGAGTTTGACGAGACCAAGTGAGAAAATAAGGTAGTACGATCATAGTTAGGTTTGTGAGCCTCTAAAGGCCTAAATAGTAACCTTGTTGGTGGAAACAGACTAGATCCTGTGATGCCCAAGCCTACACAAGGACAATATGAAGTTAAGGGTGACCCTTTTTCTGCTTTGGAAGAGGCTAATTGAAAAAAGACTAATGAAAGTCAAGAAAAAGGTAAGGCACCTTATGATGTGGATAGACACTACAAACAATTGTGTGTCTCCCCATTTTTTGATGAGATAGAGAATGACTAGCCACCAACCTAGTTTAATGCTCTTAAGTGCTCAAACTATCAGGGGACCAAAGACCAGGTAACTCATGTGCAAAATTTCAAGATGAGGATGGCCCTTGTGAGCATCATACATGGTAAGAGAAAAACCATGATGCCTAAACTGTTGGCTACCACTCTTTATGATGGTGCCTAGAAGTAGTTCAATAACTTGGAACCTTGTAACATAATGATGAGCGAAACCGGCATCGCCGATCCTGCCAATACTTTGGTTTTATATTTATAAAACTCTTGTAAGTGCACGAATCATTACGTAGAAAATGATAAGTATACTCCCAAGGTCGATCTAAGGAAGGCATATATGTGGTTTTTAATTTATTATTCAAACTTTTAAAAATGAAATTAAATCATAAACATAATGTCACGATATTTTGGGGTTTTGTGTTTTTAATCTAATAACATTAAAATAAACATAGATACAGATTCAATAAACATTTATACAAATTTTATCTTTTATAATAGTGGAGTATTTATGGATATAATAACTAAGTTAATTATGCTTGCTCATATTATTTAGGTTATTAAAGATATAAATTGATATTTATTGATTCTCTCTTTTTATATGAATACCACCTTTGGTGGGGTTAGATATTCTTTGTTAACTAAACAAATCAATTAACACATATGAGTGGGGTTGATAACTAATTTGGTTAATTAAATTAATTCTTTTTTCTAAGAGATTGAAAATGAACCATTTAAATGCCACCTTTGGTGGGGTTAGATAATTTAAACTTTATTCAAGGTGTCTAAATTAAACCTAAGAATTTAATTATGCGAGTACTAACTTTCAAGTTTTAAAACTACTACTAAAAACATGTTGTCAATACATTTTTAGATAATAGTTCTTATAAAAACTTTTGAAATAGAGCTTCACTCTAAATATCGGGCGATTGTACCAACAAATAAAAGAGGATTACTCTAAATCAGATCGGAAAACTAAATCTTAAAATCTAATTTTCAGATTTAAGTTTGTAATGAAAAATAATATATTTCTCTATAACATTCTTAATATAAAATCTTATATAAAAACAAAATCAATTCATTTTAGAGATTTTTACCTATTTAATATTTTGCAAGCATAACAACGTTATTATTATATCATATTTACAAACAAACAGCAAAGTTATATTTAATCACAGACAAATTAAATATAACATCTAAAAATAAAACATAAAAAATAATTGTAAAGAAAATAAAATCCTTATAATACTTTGATGTTATTCTTGTTGCTGGAAAGCCTCCAAACAGAATTTGCACTTCCATTTATTGAATAAAAAAACAAATAAATTACAAAAATATAATTAGTTCTTCTCAAAAAGATAAGAACTCTAAAACTAAGAAAAACTAACTAAGATATGTGTCATAATATGTAGATTATACTATATATTCTTTATCTCTCTATTTTTTTCTGAAGATATTTTTCAATATATATATATATATATTTTAGAGAGTCAACTCATGTATAGATTGTACATTTTTTTTTTGGATTTTGGTGAGTGGTTAATTTTGTAGCTTTTCTCTTTGATTTTGGTTTAGGTCACCCCATATATGTCTTTTTTTTTTTGTAACAATCATGAACGAATGAGATAAAAGCATATACTATCAATTTCTACTTAAATCATTTAATCTAAGCAAAAAAATAAATAAATATACGACACTCTATTAAGATGAGAAAAAATATTCATACATTCAATGTTAATACCTATAGAGATCATCTAAAAATTTGAATAAATAAGAAATGTGTTTAGAGTAGAAAAAATATATATTTCACTTTGAATAAAGAAAATTAGGCTGAAATTATATCTCACAAAGATAGTCTCTACTAAAACAAATTCATAAACACCGATTTTGGGTTTAATATAATTTCCACATCTTATCAAGAAATACTAGTTATGAAAAAAATTAACTAATTACCAAAAACATTTACAAAATATTTTATGATATATTTTCAAAAATTAATCTAATAATACAAAAGACTTAACTATTTACTTAAATTTGATTTAAAGAAATGATAAATTTTTGTGAGAATATTTTTAAAAACTAATTCTAAAATTACAAAAATTATTAAATCAGAGAAAGAAAATAAAAATAAACACAATAAAAATGAAAATGTGAACATAAAATAAAAATATTATTATTATTATTATTATTTAAATTGCTAATTTTTTTAAGCATGATATCTTTTCACCACCCCTAACCTAGAACTTACATTGTCCTCAATGTAAACAATGTAACAACTATAAATTAAAGATAAAGAGAAAAGAGAAGAAATATTACCTATTTCTTGAGAATGTGTAAGTAATAATGGAGAAATGCATGTGCATCTATCATGTTCATTAAAGTGCACATAGACAGATCGTTGTGAACTTCTAACATCTTAACAAATATTTTTAGTTTTAATATTTTTAAACCTATTTAAATGTAATTAAACTAAAATAAACATAGAAATTAAGTAAATAAAACAAATAAGAGGAAATTACCTAAAATGATAGGTTGCCTCTCATCCAACGCCTCGTTTAAAGTCTTAACAAGACGTAACTTGTGGATTTTATTTTAAGTAAACTCAATGTCCCCACATCATTAAGTCAATCAAACCTACAGGTAAGACAAGGTTGTCTACTTATACTTTTTCAGTCATGTCCTATGGATTTTCAAATTTTTTTGTACTTAAAACTAGGGACATGCTTGTGGGTTTTAGATAACCCACGTCTAGGTACAAATCAAATAATTAAAGGCATCAAAAATACAATTGTACCCAGATCAAACAAAACAACTAACTCCTTAGATTGTAATTAAAACTTTAAAATTTTGGAGATAGTTTCATATTTTTTTAAGTATAATATCTAAGTTAAAATAACATAATCAGTATTAATCAAGAGTGCTCCTAGGAAAGAATGGTGGGGCAAAGGCTTCTTAAAAATCTTCCTCCTAGACAGAGTAATATTCCTAGAAAAGACTAGTGTCACAAAGGCTTCCAAGAACTAGTCTCCTAGACATAACTCCTTTAGATCTTTATTTTTCATGCTATTAAAATTAAGTTAATAAAAAAGTAGTTTAATTAAGTTAATGAAAATCTAAGTTAATTAAGTTAATAAATTAAGTTAATAAATTAAGTTAATATAAGTTAGTAAATTAAGTTAATAAAAACCTAAGTTAATTAAGTTAAGCGAAAATTATAATAAATAAATTGTTGAAGGAAATAAAAAATAAAAAAATAAATTGAAAAGTTAAAAGAAAAAAGAAATAAAATAAAAATTCAACCAAAAAATAATTTTTTTTGAAAAGGGTAAAAAATAAATTGTTTTTTTGAAAAAGAGTAAAAATTAATTTTTTTTATGTAAAAATTAAATTTAAGATTTCAAATAAACAAATAAAAATTATGAGCAAAATCGGGATCGCCTATCCTGCTAATACTTTGGTTTTATATTTATAAAACTCTTGCAAGTGCACGAATTATTTCATAGAAAATGATAAGTATACTCCAAGGTCGATTTAAAGAAGAAATATATGCGGTTTTTAATTTATTATTCAAATTTTTAAAAATGAAATTAAATCATAAACATCCTGTTACGATATTTTGGGGTTTTGTGTTTTTAATCTAATAAAAAAATATATAGATAGATTCAATAAACATTTATGCAAATTTTATCTTTTATAATAGTAGTAGAGTATTTATGGATATAATAACTAAGTTTATTATGCTTACTCATATTATTTAGGTTATTAAAGATATTTATTGATTCTCTTTTTTTTATATGAATACCACCTTTGATGGGGTTAGATATTCTTTGTTAACTAAACAAATCAATTAACACCTATAGGTGGGGTTGATAACTAATTTGGTTAATTAAATTAATTCATATTTTTTAAGAGATTGAAAATGAATCATTTAAATGCCACCTTTGGTGGGATTATACAGTTTAAACTTTATTCAAGGTATCCAAATTAAACCTAAGAATTTAATTATCCGAGTACTAACTTTCAAGTTTTAAAATTACTACTAAAAATATATTGTCAATACATTTTTAGATAATAATTCTAAAAAAATATTTTGAAATAAAGCTTCACTCTAACTACCGTGTGCTGATAGGTGCGGGTGCGGGCGGACATGGCGATGAGGTGGATAGTTGAGGTGCTTGATTTACCTCGTCACTTAGGATGGTGAAATGAGGTGATTTTTCTTTATCCTGAGAAAAGGTGTTTGGGGTGCAAAAATAATATGACCCTATTTTTTTCAAGTCATCAATATTGATTTGTGAGTAGTCCATATGGTTTATGGCCTAGTATGGGGTGGCTTATTTGATAGGCATGAGCTGGATCTAACTACTAGACTCAAAATTCCAAAATATAGACTTAAAATCAAGTTGGATAGTTGAAGATATTTCTGAGAGAGGAAATCAAGTGGCAAAATGTTTATGGAGAATTCAATAACTACAAGAAAAATTCAAAGGGAAAAATAGGATAAATTTATAATTGTTCAAATACATACATAAATGCTAGTTGTACATACCAAAACACATCATAGGTTTACAAAGCACATTTAAAAATGAACCACCAATTACATAAAAATCGTAATATAATCCTAAAACCAAGAGATGATCCATCGCTCAAGTATTAACATTGATATCACAAAAATAGAAAGTTTCACACAAAGAAGCTTCCAAGAATAAATAAAAAAACTAAGGAATGGCTTCATCAGTCGATCCTTCAGTATGGCCACCTTGACTGAGCTACTTATAACAAAGCTAACCTCACTTATATAAGCTTTAATGCACTCCACCCTTAGAGTCTCTACTTTTTCAGAAAATATGCTCATTTTCTCCTTTAGTCAATTCATTTGACCTCCAAAGGAGCTCACTGCAGCTAAGCCTCCTTAAACCCTTCCTTAAAATGGATTGCTTGTTGACCTTGCTTGAAGCAATAACTATCCATTTTTCTCAACTCCTTGAACTTTCCAAGCACATCACCTTATAGCTTTATAAGTTTGGCCTCATTCTTAATAAAGAAAGAATTCTTATCCTTTATGACATTTTGGTACTTCAATATGTTCAAGCGATTGGATTACACTTCACATTTGTATACTTTGAGTGACAACTCACCTTCCCTAGCCAATGATAAAATTAACCTTGAAAACATAAGTCAAAATAAGAATAGAATCTAAAGGTAAGGTGAAATTTCAAACAGAAAAGTATTTACCTCTATCTTCTATCATCTCTCTATTAGAGGCTCCTTCCTTCTTATGGGCTTCTCTAACCCTAGCCCATTCAGCATCACTTTCGAAGTAACTGAAAAGGTCTTTCATCATATTAGGTCTCTCAAAGAAACTCTTATCAAATTAACTAACCAGGGTATCCAACACCACGATGTCCTTCAAAGTGAATTCATCGAACTAGAAGTCATCCAAATCCATAGCTTGAATATAAGGTGTTAATGTCTCAATTAATTTCCTCTTTTGGAGGTCACATCGAAAGGTTATAAAAATGAAAAGCTAGGGAAGCTCAACCCATTGGTTATGGGTGGGGTTAGAACTTCAATTGATTCATCATCCAACTGAGTTGAGTATTCAATTTGTGAAGGTGATGTGTGGATGACCCTTAGGTATGTGGGCTCTAGGTCGTGCATATACGATGTCTCAATTAGATCTTGTAAATCTATAGTTGAATAGTCTATGCATGTAAAAATAAAAATGAATACTCCATTAGTTAATGAATCATATCGTTAAAATTTTGAACCTTGCAATAAAAGAACAACTTGTATATTCATCATTATAATCCCTCCATACAACAGATCTCCTAAAGCAATTAGTTGTGAGAATTAGAGCTCAATTCTCCTTGTTGACTCTTTACCATCAGGACTGGCTTATTGATTAGCTCACTTGCACGAGGTTGAATCATATTAAAGTTATGATTACATGAGCTATGGACTAGAAATTTGGCCTCGTTACCTCAAAAAATATCCTATAATATAAAAACATTTGTCTTTCCAACTCGAGTTACCATCAAAGATTCTTAAGTGAAGTCCGTGTTCTACCATATAATATATATATATTCCCTACCTTTATCTATGTCATTCTTCATGTGGTAGTATTTACATCTAATTTTTTAATCTGTTAAGTCTATTATATACTCTTTAGTAATAATTGATATGCACAATAGAGTCTACCATTGGTTAAGGTTTACTTGAGTGAGGTTGATATCAAATGTGTTAAGGATATGAGACACTGCTCTTGGAATAGTTCTACTTTGAATATAGCTAAATGGATAACCCACCACCCCACATGAGGATCATTGGTAACACATAGGTGGTGAGGAATGAGCATCATCTCTATGTATTTATACAAGATTGTTAGCATGCAATATGCTTGGAATTTTCTCAAACTGATATTTATATTTGGTTCTATGGTTGGGCTCACCCTTAGAGTCATACTTCTTCTTAGGATGGGGTACCTTTTCCCTAGTCATAGGGTTCCTAATTATAGGTAAGGGACCATGTCAAAATGAAGAGAAGGTTGAATGTGATCTAAAGGAAAGAGGGATAGCCATGATGCTTTCTTTTACTGACATATTGCCAATTTTACTAGTTCCTTTATCACTATCTATTATGGTGTTTAGAGGTCATTTATCATGATTAAGAACTAGTTATGATCAGATAGAGTCTCGTGAAGGTTCTCGAGGTGTTCCTACTCTTAGAAGAACATTCTTAGTATGACATGAAGAAACAACCTTGGAGGATGTTGGGTGGGCTTTGTTTTTTCCTTTATCAATGGAAGACATTTTAAAATAAGAGTGCAAGATAAATTACCTAGAGAATGGCCTGAAAAAATCTGTAGGAAAATGGAAGGACAACTTAAATTTTTTGAACAAGCTTGTACGACAAATAAGTCACAACAAAATAGGATTGATTTTCGAGAAAAGTTTTACTTCAATGGTTTGGATCCATAGACTTTTGCCCTAAGAACTTGAATAATGGGCAAGAAAATGGCTTGAAAAAATCTATAGGCCGGTGGAAGAACTGTTTGAAAATTTTGAATAATCTGATATGAAAAATAAGTCACAATAAAATCAGACTAATTTTTTAGCAAAGTTTTACCTAAACTGTTTGGATCCAAAGAATTTTGCCTTGAGAATTTGAAGAGCTAGTTAAGATTCTCTAATAGGAAATTATGTTAAGTTGAAAGACAAAGTGATAAATGGTAAAACGATTTATTTATTTATTTATAAGGACTTGGACAATTATGATAAGGAGAAGGTGAATAGTTATAGAAGTCTAACAACTACTTTTTGAATATTCCCTCAACTTCTTAAAGTTTAGGAAATAGGGAGTTAATCTTTGGATTATCCAAGTAGCTGGTATATGATCCTAGTGACATAAGGCACCTCATTTATATGATGAATGTAATGTTGTTGTTTAACAGTTTCTACATGGCAACCTGATCTTTGGTAACAATCGATACAATTCTGATTAAAGGACCTTGGGTAGACTCTACGACATAAGATATGATGAATGAGACTTAATGCTTGTGACTTGATGAACAAGAATTGGGATATGGTTATTCAATTCTTATTCTGTGGCCAAAGTACAAATGACTTGGAATAGTGACTTGCTTATCCTTAGTAAATTTATTATGTGTAAGTCAATTCTAACACTTCGAACAAAGTGCCTACCATTATAATGTTGATACATGTATTTTATGTATCTATACATATCCTATTAATGAGATAAATAAAGGATCTAAAATTGACTTCTCTTAAATATCTCTCTAAAATCCCTAATATATAAGTAATTTTCCAAACAAAAACAATAAAAATGGATCAATAGCATAAAATATTTTCGCAGGAGGTTCAACGAGTACGTGGGTTTAAAGTGGTATACAAAATTGAAATTATAAATATTTTTTATACTAAAATAATTAAAGTAATTTAAATTTAAATATTTAATTTTTTAATAATGTATTTAAATGTATATAATGAATCGGAAACCATTCTTTTTATTTATCTAGTTTTGTGACAAGTATAAATTTTCTATTCAAGCATTTGGAATTGTTTTTTATTTAATTAGAGATTACACTTGATAAAACTAGATAAGGATAAAAAAAAGTTTCAACTCTACATAATAGATTGGTATAAGTATATTTTCCCACCAATTTTTATATTACTTAATTATTTACATAGTTTTATTTTTAATTTTATTTAAGAGATTTATATTTTTTACATTATAAAAAATATATGTGTACTGTATTTTTAACATGTAAAAAACATTTAATTTTTTATATTATGTGAAAAGCAAGATGTGCGGAATTAAAAATAAAACTTTATTTGAAAAAGAGGGTTATAGTATACAGTTAATTTAATATTTTTATAAAAAAAATGATAAGTTACAAACATTAAGAAAAAATAAAAAATAGATAAATAAATATATATAAATTATCTTCCTTATATCAATTCGATACTAAAATAATATATATCTATATATATATATATAATTGACCTAAAATAATATGTACAAAGTAAATATTGTATATAAATAAATGCACAATATCTACATATATTATATACATGTGTATATTATTTTTCATTTCTTATATATCATAATGTACAAAGCAGCTAGCTTGTTATTTTTGAATAAATTTCACTTAAACTCCCAAAAAATATATGCTAAATTGGGGCCTCAAATTCCTTTCTTGTAATCTAATCTGACAGAGAAGCATTTGCATGATAATTAAAAAATTCGTTTGAAGTGTATTAAAATAGATATTTGATCATGTATGAATAATTATATATAGAAAAATTTAAAGTAAAATAAAATATTTATAAATTTTATTACTTTTCTTTAAATAATATATATATATATATATATATATATATATATATATATATATATATATATATAAGATATAATGTGTAAATTTGTAGATAAGACGAAGGGAGAAGATATGAAGAGAGAGAAAGACGGGTTAAGATGATGATTATGTGTTTATTTTTCTTTTTAATATATTAAATTTAATGAAAAGGTAGTTTTTTAGAAATTATTATTTTAATGTTAAAATTGTTATGCGAGTATAATACTTAATTTGACTCTTAGTTTACAAATCTACTATTATCAATCAGTTTAAAAATCTATTATTACTGAAATATTAATCACCAATCTATTACACACGATCATTTTGTTAGTATTTGACAACCAATCAAACAATATAATTTAATTGTATTTAATATTGTTTTTATCACCCAATAAAATAACATGAACTTAGTTAATGATTTGGTATTAGATTTATTAGTTTACCCTAATTTATTTCTTTAATTACAAAAAATCATTATTTATTTAGTAAATTTATTTTAAAATGACTTATATATTTGACTAGCATTAAGTTTGTTACATAATATTAAATTATATAGTATTAAATACCTTGATTGTATCATATGTTTGAATATAATGTTACATGGTATTATAAAGAATAAAAATTATATGATTATGTACAAATTTTTACCTGTCTAAATCTTAATAGTATACTATTTATAATAAAATTTAATATAAATCTGAAAAGTATACTAGTTATAATAAAATTTAATATAAATCTAAATAGTATACTAGTTCTAATAAAATTTAATTTAATATAATTATATTTAAGTTACAAACCACTTTCCATTCTATTTCATGCCAAACTCATCAGTCTTCACACGGTTTGCCAGCTTTGAAGGAACTTGGACGCTTCCAAGCTCAAAAACAATAAAAGGGTTAGGTACTCTAAAGTATAAATTTAAAAACATGGTTTTGGATTTATATACATTATATATTAATTATCACAAATGTACATACCTAATACTAATAGTAATTTTAATTGTTTATAACTAACTTTGATGTAATTAAAAAAAATCCTTATATATAGCATCTCAATATTTGTGAATCGTAATTAATTTGTATTTCTTTTGTCTTGATTCCTTCTTTACTTTTATTGAAATGTATATGTTACATCGGTTTATAACATAATTATGGAAAATGAATCGATTAAAGTGTTGAAAACACTTTCAATTAAAATTAAGCAATCTAATTTGCTAATTTGGTGTCTTTTATATTTTAGGATGAAGTGTTCGCTTAGATTAAATTATTTATGTTGTTTAATATTTTAGATTATAAATAATACTATTTAGTCCTTAGTTATGAAAAATGAATCAATTAAAGATATTTTATTAAAATATTATCATTTTTTATCAAGTGATTAGAATACGACTAAAATATAAGTTTTAATAAGAATAAAAATGATATTTCATTTGAAATTATTGAAGGAAAATTTATAATAATAATATTCAAATAGAAAATTATTTAAATAAATATTTTAATTCTAATAAAAATTAAAAAAATTGATATAAAATTATAATAAAATAGTGGTGATTAACAAATATTATAATTAGTATTTTGAGAACTTTTTATATTAATTATCATTTTATCATTATTAAAGATTAGTGTTTTAGTTGAATTTAATTAGTTGATAGAAAAGGAATAATATTTAATAAAAATATTGTTAAAATAACATAATTTGTTCTTTATTATCTCATTTTTTTATAATTAATAGACTAAATTACATCATTTCTAATTTAAAGGATTTAACATAATCTAAGAGACTTCTATAACATTTTTCTTTAGATCATAAATTGAAAAATAATATTATATTTAATTTTAATAAAATTACAACTTTAATTTTCATTTGGATATAACTTTAAATAAAAAAACATGTAAAATCAAGTTACATACACAATTATATGTTTTTACCTTAAATTATTGTATCCTAATTCTCATTCACTTTCTAATATTGCATGCACTTATATTATTAGATGCTTACAGAATTTTCCAGCATTATTACCATATAGTGTTCTACTATGTTATTGTCAACTAAACCAATCATAATATGCACACAAATATTTTTTTCTTCTTTTTTTGTTTAGTTTTAGCATTACAATAAATGATTCTATGATAATTTCACAAATAATTCTAAATAAAATCAAATATATTTCCTCATTTGACTCACTTTTTAATTAGATAGTGAATGATGCCTCTCAACTTGATGGTAATACTGTAACATCCTTAATTAAAAGGATAATATTTGAGTAGGATTATGCCTTCAACTAATATTAGATTATTTATGCCATTACATATGATCATTTAAATTCTAATACAATCCCGTACATTAAACTGCTAATATCAACTTCACAATAATACAAAGATGTCCAAAACAAAATGTGGACAAATCATATTAAAAAACATCTTCTAATATGATGCCAAGTATATTCCAAAATATCTCCTAATAGGTCGATCATCATACATTTCAAAATATTATCCTAAAACATCCTAAACAACTCAAATAAAAGTTTCGTCTTAAAAGTAAATCCAAAGTTATCTTGCTTTAAAAGTTACGCAATACCAAAATAAAGTTTTTGGGTCACTATTAATCATGGGACCTAAAATTTAACTAGAAGGAGATGCATGATGTGAAGAAGATTGTGTAGACGACATTTTTGATTGAGATGATCTAACATAAAAGAATTGGCTCATCATAGAAGACATTTGTTCTCCTCTAAACTCACAAGAAACTCATTAAGTTCACTAAGTGATAAACATTTTTTAAAATCGGTTCATCGAATCGACTTTAAATATGATGACTTAAAAATATAAAATCGGTTCAATACGTGAATCGACTTTATATTTTTATTTTTATTTTTTACAAAATTTACTCATTTTCTATTATAATCAAAACCTATATTCTATCACATAATAGCAGAAAAAAACCCAAAATTAGTTTAACAAATAGTTTAAATAATACAAATAATTAAAAAATTAAATATTAATTAATTACTTGAGAATTAAATTTATTACAAAAAAATAATTTATATACAATACATATATATTTAACTTAAATTGCAAATAAAATGATGTCCTCTCCTTTGTCATGGATTTTGTGATGTTCCTACTTTATTTTAAGGAGAGGAAGTTTGGTTTGCTTAGAATCACCAGCATAGTGACTAGAAAACTCGGCAAAAAATAAATGGTCCATATAACAATTTATTCCCCTAAATACATGAGCATGTAAACATTCATCAAACAAGTAGTCTAAACTTCATAGACATATGAATGGAGAAATTAAGGCATTATAAAAATTACCACGGTGTTATCCTATGTTATTTAAGATCATCAGATTCTTCTCTTGATGTTATAATTTGAACAAAGTGTTCTTTCCATTCTTCTCATAAATCATCAAAAAATTGCATATCATAGCATTACTTGTTCCAATTAAAGAACTATATGTAATTAAATTCAAAATAAGAATGTAATATCATGAATTCATAAAAAATAACTTATATATATTAAAAGATTAGTAAAATAGATTACCACATCGACACCAGAGCGATATAATAATAACCTTATCCCTTAGAAATCATATTAGCATTGTATTAATCTTTTTTTTTCTATAAATATGAAGCTATTTGGAATTAAGCTGGTATTTTTAATGCTATAATGAGCTCTAAATATGAAGTTAAGTGTAACTCCGATTTGTTACTTGAGTTGGTTGAGTTTTGGTGCCCATAAACTTATGGAACAATTGTTTTTGCTCACAAACCTATGTCTTACATATAGTGTCGGTTCTATATGTCAACCAATGTTATAATCTACGTGTTTTAAGTCGATTTTTCAGTGAACCGACTTTAAATTCATTATAATTCGATTTTCACAAAAAATTGACTTTAAATTTTGACTTAAATGACCACTTTTGTAGTAGTGGTTCATTTAGCTCATCTTCTACTTTTGTCAATTTTTCCTCAAGCTTTGAACCTCATGGATCGATTCTTGTGCTGATGACTTTAATGAACTAAATCCTCTCCTCCACCAGATACCTTAAATCTGGATACAATTATCAACAATCTTAACCTTTGAAACTTGAGATAAACCTCCATCTTTTCTTTCTAGTGTTGTTGACGAGTGCTCAAAAAGCACTAAAATAACCATGATTTTATGTACATTAATTGATTAAAAATATATATATTTATATGTTTTATCATATATTTATATAAATTTGTCTTTTTTGGAATCACGGGTATTTTTATTGTTTTTCAGGTATTTTGGCTTAAAAACGTAACTTAAAGACTCAAAGAGGAATACTTGAAGCAATACATCACAAATATATTAATAAATAAATGGGAAAAGGTCAAAAAATATGGAAAAATTGAACAAAATGGGTCAAAAAGGTCAAAAATGTCAAAAAGGAGTAAATCGCTCCCAGCGCCCAGCCGCGCGCGCAGCACGCCAGCCATCTGCGCCAAGCTGTGCGCGCCCTCCTCCCAATCCGCGCGCGCCCCAGCGCACGGATACTGTTCACGTGCACGCCCCTGCGCGTAGCGACAGCCTTCCGCGCGCCCAGCAGCCCTTCCGCGCGTGCCAACGTCATGCTGACATCATCAATGATCTCAGCATTTGCACTATGCGTTTTTACATTTTTTTACTCATTTTTCTCTCCATCCTCACCTATAAATACCCCCCTTCCCTTCACTTCAAAACACACCTTCAACACCTTCAAAACACACTTCTCTCTTCTTTCTTTCTCTCTTTTCTTAGATTTTTTGTTTTTCTTAGTTTTTAGTTAATTTCTCTTAGTTTTAGAGTTCTTCCCTTTTTGGGAAGAACTAGTTATGTTTCTGTAATTTACTAGCTTTTTGATTCAATAAATGGGAGTGCAAATTCCGCTTGGAGGTTTTCCAGCAACGGGAATAGCATCGAAGTTCTGTAAGGATTTTATTTTCTTTATAGTTATTTTTTATGCTTTATTCTTACATGTTATATTTAATTTGTCTGTGATTAAATTTAACTGTGCTGGCTATTAATAAACATGATGTAATAATAACATTGTTATGCTTGCGAAATATTAAATAGGTAAAAATCTCTAAAATGAATTGATTTTATTTTTATTCATGATTTTATATTAAGAATGTTAGAGAGAAATATATTATTTTTCATTACAAACTTAAACCTGAAAATTAGATTTTAAGGTTTAGTTATCCGGTCTGATTTAGAGTAGTGATCTTTTATTTGATGGTACAATCACCCGGTAGTTAGAGTTAAGCTCTATTTCAAAATTTTTTATAAGAATTATTATCTAAAAATGTATTGACGACATGTTTTCGGTAGTGATTTTAAAACTTGAAAGTTAGTACTCGGATAACTAAATTCTTAGGTTTAATTTGGACACCTTGAATAAAGTTTAAACTGTCTAACCCCACCAAAGGTGGCATTTAAATGGTTCATTTTCAATCTCTTAGAAAAAGGAATTAATTTAATTAGGCAAATTAGTTATCAACCCCACCCATAGGTGTTAACTGATTTGTTTAGTTAACAAAGAATATCTAACCCCACCAAAGGTGGTATTCATACAAAAAAGGGAGAATCAATAAATATCAATTCATATCTTTAATAACCTAGATAATATGAGTAAGCATAATTAACTTAGTTATTATATCCATAAATACTCCGCCATTATAAATGATAAAATTTGCATGAATGTTTATTGAATCTATGTTTAATTTTATGTAATTAGATTAAAAACACAAAACCCCAAAATATTGTGACAGGATGTTTAGGATTTAATTTCGTTTTTAAAAGTTTGAATAATAAATTAAAAACCACATACATTCCTTCCTTAGATCGACCTTGGGAGTATACTTATCATTTTCTTCGAAATGATTCGTGCACTTGCGAGAGTTTTATAAATATTAAAACCAAAGTATTGGCAAGAATCGGCGATGCCGGTTTTCGCTCATCAGTTGTATATGCATCCACCAAGTTTTTCTACAAGAATTTGTAAAAATTAATCATGGTGCAACCATGTATTGTAAGACATTATATGAAACTCTAAAATGTAAGGTAACTAAAAAGAACTCACATAAACTTTTTCAACAGTGAGAGAAGACCATTCTCTTTTCAATGGTTTTTTGTGCAATTTATCCCACATGTCTAACATTGTAATAGGTTCTTCTTTGCTCTACACACAAAGCACAAGCACACTTTAAGTATATTTCCATTCATTTATTTTGGTCTATAAATATAAAGTAATTGAAGCAACATTAACTGGGGGAAAAATTAAGGATATATAAAGTCACCAGTATGTTGCGAAAAGGACTTCAACCCTCATACATGAGGATATATATTTTTTATTCTTACTAGTTAGCATGTTAGTCAACAAATTTGCTCCCTTAATTGGTTGTGATCAACGCCCTTAGGTCTTCTTGGGATAAGCCTATGGGATTTTCTATATTCCATAGGCATGTCCAACATTATTTTATAGTGTTTTTGTAATTTAACTTTGTATTCTTTGAATATGCTTCAAAGATATCCATCCACATATTTAAGTATCTCAAGATCTTTTTCATCAAAATCAATGAAGCTTATTTTTTTAAATGGTAACTACAATTCTTTATGAGTAATAGACATATATCAGCAAGAAAATTAAGGACTATTGATTAAAAAGAGTACCCTCAATCTAGATATACAAAATATCTTGTCAACAAGAGCAATTTTTTCCATTTTATCCATGTGACATATTAATGTATTTGGACTAACATTCCAACCTAATTTGTAAATGATGAAATTAAAGTGACTATTTACATGGATCATTCTACGATAAAGTACCTAATGAAAAAGAAGGATGCCAAGCATAGATTGATAAGATGGGTTCTCTTTCTACAAGAATTTAACTTTGAAATTTGTGATAAAAAGGAACACAAAGTCAGATAGCAGGCCATCTGTCTAAACTAGAAAGGGAAGCAAAAATGAATGACAATATTGTGATTGGGGAATCCTTTCCAGTTGAGAAACTCTTTTTAGTAGTTCAAAAAGAAATCACATTGTATGCAGGCATTGTGAATTTCCTAGCTGTCAAGATTCTTCCTTCAACCTCATATGAAAACAAAAGAAGAAATTATTCTATGATATTAAATAGTATATTTGGGATGATACTTACCTCTATAAAGAATGTGGTGATGATATTTTGAGAAAGTGTGTCCTTTATGATGAAGTTAGAAGTATTCTTTACCATTACCACAACTCAGACCATGGAGATCACTTTGGGAGCACAAAAATAGCAACTAAGGTACTTATATCTAGTTATTTTTGGCCTATAATATTTAAAGATGCTTACATTTATGTAAAGATGTGTGATAGATGCTAAAGGATAGGTAATATTTCAAAAAGAGATGAGATGCCCCCAAATAGTATACTTCAAGTGGAACTATTTGATGTTTGGGGAATTGACTTTATGGAACCATTTCTATCATCCTTTGGTAACCAAAATATACTTGTAGGAGTAGATTAAGTGTCAAAAAGGGTAGAAGCCATAGCCAATGTTAAATGTGATGCCAATGTTGTCCTGAAATTTCTGAAGAAAAGCATTTTCACTAGGTTTGGAACTCCTAGGATCATCATTAGTGATGGAGGTAGTCACTTTTGTAATAAAGGATTTATGCACTTATTGTATAAGTATGTGATTAAGCATAAAGTGTTTACCTCTACCATCCCTAAACAAGTGGGAAAACGAAGGTGTCTAAAAGAGAAATGGAAATAATTTTGGAGAAAACTGCGAATATCTCAGGGAATGATTGGTCATCTAAGTTGGATGATGCTTTATAGGCATATAGAACTGAATTTAAAACTCTAATTGGTACCACCCTATGTAAGCTATTTTATGGAAAGGCATGTCATTTATCGCTACAATTGGAACACAAAGCATATAGGACATTGAAATTGTTCAAAATGTCTATAGACGTAGCTGGTGAGAAAAGAGTGTTGCAAATAAGTGAATTGGATGAATGGTGAAATGCTTATGAGAATTCCAAGTTTTACAAAGAAAAGAAAAAAAGATGGCATGATAAGAAATTTGTGTGCCGTATTTTTGATCTGGGACATAAAGTGTTACTGTACAAATTAAGACTCAAATTATTTTTGGAAAACTAAAGAGTATATGGTCAACTCTATTCATCATCACTACGATAACCAACCATGGAGCCATTGAATTAGAAAGAAAAAATAAAGAGTAGTTTATTGTTAATGAATATAGAGTGGAGTAATATCATGGAGATCAATTATCAAATGAAACATCTAGAATAACCTCGGTAGATGCACATTAGAAGTTGATATGGACGTCTAGTCAAGGATGTTAAACATGACATTGGTTCGGAGGTAACTCAATGTTAATTTACTAAATGTTTTATTGTTTTTGTTTTTGTAGGTGAATAAATGTGACAAGTAGTGGCCCAACAAGATTGAACAGTTTCCTTTTACTTTTTTTTATATTTATATGTGCACATTGGGGACAATGTGTAATTTATGTTTAAAGGAGGGAACTTCAATGTCTACTTTAGTATTTAGTATGCATTTTTAACTTTTAGAAATTATTTTATTTTTATTTTTAGGGTAATTTTAATCACGATTTAGGTAGAAATTTATAAATATATGGAAACTAAATTCATGCATGTTTGATATGAAACACATGAACCCGATGATAAAAATTGGTTGTCATGACTAGGATAAGGAATGTAATATACTCGTTATATATTAATCATGTGATGTGCTTTCTAGTTTTGATTGATTGATTCAAACTTTTATGCACATATTCATGATTGATTTTGGTGCTCTTATTGAGGAAATTTGTGGTGAGTTATGTGAGATGATGAGATCTAACATTTTTTAAAATATATTTAATCATCCCATGAGGTGAAATTCTAAATAATATTTAGCATAATAAATTATTTCGCCTTATTTGGATTTATTAAGCTTTTTCAAGCTAACTATTGTTAATATCTTTAGTTACCTATTCATGACCAATTAAGAATCTTTCATATCTTTAAGTCACATTGTTTTACTAACCAATAAGCATTATGTTGACCCTTACACCTTTAGATTGTATGAAAATAATTTCAATCATGTGTTATGCTATAGAGTAAGGTGAAATGTATTGTACCTTATATGAAGAAAAAAAGAAATAAAAAAAAAAGAAAAACTCACAACACAATTATCCCTCTAAAGAAAAAGAAAATAAAATTAAAAATAAGTTTGAGAGTGTTGTGAAGTTACAAAAAAGAAATATGTGGAATAAAAGAATATGAAAAAATGATAAGATAGAGTGCACTAAAACATCAAGTAAAATCTCAATTATAGTTAAAAGGTGCATAATGAATAGAAATAAAACTAAGGTATGGAAATAGCCTAAATGTCTTTATTTTTTTTTACTCCCACCTAGGCCATATGTTACAAGCACGACTTGTTATAATATTGAATTATTTAGTATGCTTATATAGGTTGATTCGATAAGTGCATTAGATGAATTCATGTGCAATACACATACATACAAATCAATTCATCAAAAACCTTGCATATCCTTGTATTAATGGAACGTTGATTCTTAGATATATGAACCTTTTGTATTAGAATTGTATGACTATTGAGGGGGATAGTTTTCACTAAATATACTTGTATTAATAGATATATATTTATGAATATACTACCCATATCAATTAATCTAGTAAGACTTGATTTTACTTGAGGACAAGTAAAGAGTTAAGTGTGAGAGTATGATGACTCAATAAAAGTAGTAATCAATACACTTTTCTGTTGAATATTTGTTCATTTTGTTCAATAAGTAGTAATTTTAGGGTTAAAAATATCCAAATATAAAATTTCTAGTGAGTAGGGGTGAAAGTATATTTTTTGAGATTTTTTTGAAATTTTTATGGATTTTTTATGATTCTTTAATGTAGAACCAATCAGAAGATGACATGTGAATGCCACACAAGTAAGAGGATCCAATTGGAGTGTGCCACATGTACAACTGACTAGTCTTGCCATATGGATTTGATATAAGCATAAGGGATCCAATCACAGCATGTGCTGCGTGTACTAGGTGATATAGGTCTTGCCACGTGTGACCATGGCCTTCATTTTTGAGTTTTGTCAAGCGATCAATGGGTATGGCATGTGTCGTCAAAGGATTTGTCCATTCTTTCCAACGGGGTACCACACATTCTATATCAATGAATCATAGTGTGCCACATGATGTTGACTTAATACGCATTGATCATGACAAGTCTGCCCTGCCACGAGTCATGCATTGACTCGCCAAGTGATTCTTTCATGCCACGTGTCACAATCATATTAAACAGTGTTTTAATTTCCTTTTTTTATCTTAGCTCTTGATCTAAAGTTTATTTGATCATCTAGATTCCATTAAAGCCTAATTTAACCCTTTAATTACCCCAAAAACCCTAATGAGCCGTGTTTGACATATTTTTTCAGTTTTGCTACCATGAAGAGAGAAAAATACAGAAAAATTTCAAAAACAGATACAATTTTGGTAGATATTCAAGATGATATTGGTGCTACAATTCAAAAAATATATTGTATTTATTCTTCTTCTCCTTTCTTAATCAATTTTTATGTCTTTCTTTATGCAAAATTTGAGCTTTATGAACAAAATCATGTCTAGTAATTTATTAATCTAGGGGTTTTATAAACCTTATTTTCTACATGTGATGATCTAATATTTTATCCCAATTTTGATATCAATTAAAGTATATTATTTAATTTAATTTTTATGCTATTATTTTTTTGGCCAACAATTAATCTATAGTGGTAATTAAACATGTTTAAGAGAATTATTTAATTGTTTGTCTTGATTAAATAATATGCATAGTATTATTTAGTTATTTGTCTTGATTAAATAACATGATTCTTATGTATGTGATCCATAATTGATGAAATTAATGAGTAGTATGCAATTTAATTGACATGAGAGTGTGATTAGGTTAATTACTATTCGGTGTGTAGCTTACTTAAGAGAGGAATATATGCTAGGTTAGATTCAATTGATCATGTAATTGATTGATAATTACATTGGGGGAATTTAGTGATTCACTTATTTAGAAAATTAGAGGATTGTTTATTCTGAGTTATTTTCTCATTTATCTTCATAGTTGTCAATTTTGAGTTAATTAATTACTGCTATTTATTTTTAATTCTTTTATTCTTGTTTTCTCAAATAAAAGTTTATCTTTATTTTTTTAGTTCTAAAATTAGTTTCTAATAACATAATCTTCATAGAAACAATATTTTCATATCATTATATTACTTGTTTACGATACGTATACTTGTGTTCCCATTGCACACAATTCATGTCAATCATATAACTAGTCTAACCTTGTTTCTAATCACATCATGTTAATCAGATTGATTTTTGAACACCCATTTTCTTATGATGTTTTTATCTTTAGGTATTGGTACTAAAGTTCAAACTTTATTCCTACTAAATTGAATTTGCTCATCCTGCATGACATTTATCCATAATTAATCTTTTAAAACTTCATTAACATTTTTTTGGTTCTATTTGAGAAACATAACATAGATTAGGTATCTGACTTACCTTTCTCCTTCTAGTTTCCATGCTTGAATTTGGATCACCAATAATGTTTTTAGTTGGGTGGTTTTTGGCAATACATGTTGTTCTCTAAGTATGAGTGTTGGGTACGGTGACCTTGTCATCCAAGGCTAACTCTTCATCTACCTTTTCAATGTCATGAGTTTCTTCATTTTGTTCCTCAATTGGTAAGCTTATGCTTAAAGTTTCATTTTTTTAATCCATCACTACAATACTTGTACCTGGATCATTTATAACAACATTGATGGACTCCATCACAGTATTAGTTTTCAAGTTAAGCACTCCAAAGGCATGAATTTTCAATGAGCAACCTAGAGAGATACCTTCATCACTTCTAAAGTAAAATTTTCTTAGATTCTCATTATTTCTAAGGATTTGAAATTTACTACTAAGCACATATAGATGTCTAAGATTAGGTTTCTTATCTTTCCATAACTCATAGGAAGTGTGGTTTGTACCTGGATGTAGGTAGACATGGTTCCTTATATAGCATCAAGTACTTATAGCTTCTACCTAAAACTTATTTGGAATGTACTTTACATATATAGGATTCTTTCCATCTCTTGTAACACCCAATTCCTCCTTTTTGATGACTCTATGAAATAGAGTCATTAGCGCACCTTTTCACTTAATATTTACTTGTTTTATTTAATAAATAGTATTTTTGTGGATAAAAAAAATAAAATATAAACTTTTTTAGTAAAAAGGGATGAAAATATAATTTTTGGAATTTTTTGGGATTTTTTTGGATTTTTAACGCAGTACCAATCAGAAGCTACCACGTGGCATACCGGGCAAGTATAGGAGCTGATTGAGCAAGCCATATGGAAACCATGCAAGCACGGAGAGTGAATCACGTTGCGCCGCATATGAGGAGGAGAAACACACACCACGTGTTAGCACGACGTTCAATATGAGTTTGGAAATCAGTCAACGTAGTATGACACGTGTCACCACGTTATTGCTCGAAGCGTTCCACCTGTGCGCCATGCCATCCATTCCTGTGAATCACATCTCACCACGTGGTGCTGACTTGGTGAACGTTGACTCTGACTGGTCTGCCCTGCCACACATCGCTCTCTGATTCGCCCAATGCACTTCTGATACCCGTGTCACGCTGTAATTGGCTGAAACTGTCAATTTTGCTTGTTTTGATTGTAGCCCTTGATTTGAAGCTGATCGGACGGTCCAAATCACACTTGAGCTTTATTTAAGCCCCTAATCACTTCATAAACCCTAATTTGCCTGCATTAGCATAATTTTGGTCAGTTTTTAGAGCTGAAAAGAGAGAAAAATACAGAAAAATTCAAGAAACGACACAATTTTGATGGATATTCAAGAAGAAATTAATTATATAATTTAAGAGATTGATTGTATTTCTTTTTCTACTCTTTTATTTATTAATTTTGTCTTCTTTTATGAAAATTATGAGCTTTATGAACACAATTATGTGTAATTAATTTATTAATCTATGGATCTTATGAACCCAATTTTTAACATGTGATGATCTAATATTTGTTTCTCAATTATAATATTAATTTAATTATATTATTTAATCTGATTTTTATGCTATTAATTGTTTGGCCAACAATTTATCTATTGAGGCAATTACATAGATTTGAGAAAATTATTTAATTGTTTTTCTTTATTAAATAACATGTATAGTTTCTAGGCAGAGATGTATGATTATTATGTATGTGATCCATAATTGATGAACTTAATGAGTAGTATGCAATTTAATTGGCATGAGAGTGTGATTAAATTAATTACTATATGGTGTGTAGTTTACTTGAGAGAGGAATACATGCTAGGTTAGATTGAATTGATCATGTAATTAATTGATTAATTTATCTATAGAGGCAATTACATAGATTTGAGAAAATTATTTAATTGTTTGTCTTTATTAAATAACATGTATAGTTTCTAGGCAGAGATGTATGATTCTTATGTATGTGATCCATAATTGATGAACTTAATGAGTAGTATGAAATTTAATTGGCATGAGAGTGTGATTAAATTAATTACTATATGGTGTGTAGTTTACTTGAGAGAGGAATACATGCTAGGTTAGATTGAATTGATCATGTAATTAATTGATATTATATTAGGGAGATTTTAGTGATTCGCATGTTTAGAAAATTTGGGGATTAAGTATTCCTAGATATTTTCTCATATATCTTTTTAGTCACAAAATCTGATTTAATTAATTATTTCTATTTACTTTTAGTTATTTTAATTTTGCTTTCTTAAGATATAAAAACACCAAAAAAATTGATTTTTATTATTTTTAGTTTAAAAATTTGTTTCTAAAAAAATAATCTCCGTGGGAACGATCTTTATTTATCATTATATTACTTGTTATGATACGTATACTTACATATTTATTGCACACACAATTTGTGTGGCGATCACTTTCTACTATCCCATTTTTCTTATGGGGTAATTAATGCTGAGAACTCATGAACTCTATGATGTTTGTAGAATTCAACATATCTTTAGTTTTCAAAATCCTTCCTATGATCTGTCCTTAGTCTCATTACAATGCTTATTCTATTGTTTGCTTCAATATTCACTTTAAGACAAAAGGAACTAAAGATGACAAAAGCACAAATTTTATTTCAAGAATCCAACCAATGTAAAACGGAAAAATTGTCAACAATAACAATAATATATTTCTTGCCACCCAAACACCTAATTCTCATAGGTCCCATGAGGTCAATGTGAATTAACTCGAGTGTTCTACTTGTTAACTCCTTCAATTTTCTTATGAGAAGAGCGAGTTTGTTTGCCAAGTTGACATGGTTCACAATTTGTTTTTTCAGTTTTAGAAAGCATAGGTAGACCATGCATAATTTCATTTTTCCTCAAGATAATAAGATCTTTAAAATAAATCTGTCCCATATTTTGATGCCATAATGAAATAGAATAATCATTACCTAAGTTTCATAGTAATAGGGCCTATATAAATGTAGTAGCAATTATTTTTACACCTAGTTCCTCTAGCCACACATTCACCTTATAGATCAGTTATAATACAATGATTATTGGTAAATGGTACACTATAAGTTTTGTCACAAATTTGATTGATGCTTATTAGGTCGGCTTTGAAAGTTTATAAAATATGGACTTGATCAACCTAGAGGTGGGGTGAATAGGTTATTCTTAATTTTTATCAATTTATAATTTCATAACCTAAATAAAGCGGCTAGACATGAAATCGTGTGTAAGAGTAAAATGCGGAAATAAAATGATAACACACGATATATTTAGGTGGAAACAACTTAGGCCACAACCATGACTTAAGAGGAAAACCACCGGTCCACCAGACCACCTAACTTTCCACTATGAAAATCAAATGTTCAAGTACAAACTCGGTCTTATGCTACCCTCTATATGATACTGCCCCAATGTACTTTACTTACCAGCCACTACTCTATTTTCACAGCTCCTAAAATTAGCATGAGCGGTTTTCAGACCAACGTTCTAATAAGCTCCCCGCCAATAAGATCAATTACAAATCAACTGCAAAAAGATTAGCACAAAAAAAAACACAAGTGCCTGTGTGTGTTCTAGAATAGATTTAATAATGAATAATCCTAACTAGATGATTTAAAAAACATATCTCATTTAAATCAAATCAACTAGCAAATTCTAGATCAAAAATATTAAGCACAAAATCAATGAAAATTGTTTCTTCAAAATTCAATAATTAAATCAAATAATCATGATTACACATAAAATTATTTGATCTAAAAATCTAATTAAAAAGAAAGAAACAAAAAAAATATGAATAGAAATTATCTTGCCAAAGGTGCTGTATGATTTTAGATTAACATTACTAGTTGAACATTCATTAATAATATATCTGTGTGCATCTATGGTTGTTGCTAATCACCTCTACTACTTTGACAATTCTTTTATATATGTGTTAATTACCTTCTTTTTTTCAAGAGTGATAATTACCTTTGCGACAAGGTGAATATGCCTTTGTTTGAATAAACATGTTTACTAATTTATTGGCCCTCTATGGACTAACTCCTTTTCTTCTTTTTTTTCGGTAGTTTTTTTATTTTTCTTCAACACAACTGATTGATTCAACCCTAATATATCTATATATATAAATAATAATAATGACCTAGTAGTATTAGGATTAAAATATATTTTGGGCTTAATTTTGTTTTCAAATCCTATAAAAAAACTTAATATTATAAAAAAATATTTTTTTAAATAAATTTAAAAATAATAATTTCATAAATTAATTTAAGTTTAAATAAATATTTTAGCACCAAAAGTAATTTCAGATTTATGAACATTTGCTATAAAATGCATGAATGCAATCCTATGTGTTGTAGTTATAAAAGACATAATTGATGTACAAATATCTGAAACTTAAGCATTTGTTCGACTTTTCTTGATAGACTTGATAGCAGGTCTAAAAAAAAAGTTTATAGGTAAATATTTTGTCCACGAAAATAGCCAACACTCCTAGTCCTTACAAACTCCCCCTTTGGAATTTTCGAGTGGCAAAACCTCTCTCTCACTACATGACACTTATAAAAATAAGATATAAATACAATGATGTCCTAGACTTCATAGTAGAACTACCCTATGGTCCGGTAGATCCATCTTCGCTAGAACTTGAAAAGCTTGCAAGTAACTGAAATGACATTGAAAAAGCATAGGAAAACTTGGCATGAAAGACTCATTCTACATTAGTTCAGTTTACATAAAAATAAGCGAATTGTAAAGAATAATCATGTAGTGTGCATTCATACCAATCAAGCTTAATTAAGTATGTTCTCCCCCTATGTGCATAAAAAAATAAAACACATAGATGTAAAACACATTATTCTCTCCCTTTTTTTGATATATGAGAAAGACAAAGTATTAGACAAAGCAATGAAGCTAAACTCCTCCTAAAGATATAGCAATGTAAAAGTAGAGTAATACATAAATGAAATATGCTTTAAAAATATGATTTTTTTTAATTTTCATAAATAGCCACATAATGTATTAAACTCATTTAATTACAAACAAGCACACAACCAATTGAGAATTCATCAGTGTTTTTATTTTTGAACTCAAATTTTGATTATTTATCATATAAATAAATAAGTAGAATAGAAGGTGCACACGCACACTTCGTACATATAATGACATATTGACATTTACTTAAAGTAGTATATATGTTTAAACTCCACAAATATGTCAATTAATTCATTTATGACCTATCAAGAAAGACTCAGAAGAAAAAATTATCCCCTATCATGTAAAACCATAATCGAGTCTTCAAACTTACAAAATAAAGTATATCTACAAAAGGAGGATTATTTTTTTTTGTATTTTTTTATACATATGAGGTAAATGATATATATATATATATATATATATATAACCTCTATTGGCTCTTTCTTTTTGTGCATTCAATGTACAAGATGCATAATCTTTCATTTTTTTTTCACAAACCATAAACCTAGCATGATGACTTTGACACTAGTTGTGAGGTAGCCCTCTCTTCTCACTATGGTAGCTTCACACATCACAGTAGGTAGCCCTCTCAATACTAGGTGTCTCCATACGGTAAAGGTTTAGTAAGCAAAACTAAAACTCAACACAATTTTACAATCAAGATTAGTTAAAGTCCTAGAGTCTTTCAAGAAAATTCATAAACTTCAAGAATAACATATATGTGTGTTCGTGAGTGTGTGAAGAAGTTTATGTCAAAATCGATCATCATATGTATAAGAATATATGTATGCATAAGTAACAATTATATAATAATTTATACAATAAATAACAAAATGAGATTATGTGTATGTAAGTATTAAATAAGTTGAATACTATGTTAGCCAGACAAGGATGCTATTTTATTATTATTATTATTATTATTTTAGTAATAAAATTTGAAATTCAATTTTAGGGAGAAATTCCCAAGGTACTTCTGAGATACTCAAATCTTTGAGTGTCTATGGCTTTAGTGAATATATCAGCTAGTTGTCTCTCAGTAGTTACAAATTCAATTGTCACTATTTTCTCTTCAACTAATTCTCAAATAAAGTGATGCCTAATGTCAATGTGCTTAGTTCTAGAATGTTGAACTGGGTTCTTAGAAATACATATAGCACTAGATTTATCACAATATAAGAGCATCATACCTTGTGGTTAACCGTAGTCCTTGAGCATGTTTTTCATCCAAAGCATTTGTGTGCAAGAGCTTCCTGTAGCAATGTATTCCGCTTCAGTTATAAAGAGTGAGATAGAGTTTTGCTTTTTACTGTGCCAGGATACTAAGTTGTTTCCAACGTAGAAACAACCACCTGAAGTGCTCTTCCAATCATCCTGGTTGCCTGCCCAGTCGGCATCTGCAAAACCACTTACTTCACAAGTAGTGTCAGTAGTAAAATATAAACCATAATTACTTGTTCCTGAGATATACCTGATGATTCTCTTTACATGCTCTAAGTGTGATTCCTTAGGGTCAGCTTGATAACAGGCACACACACCAATACTAAAACATATGTCAGGTCTACTTGCAATGAGGTAAAGTAAACTACCTATCATAGTCCTATAAAGGGTTTGATCAACACTTTTACCTTGAGTGTCCTTTGTAATTTTTTTATTGGTACCTAAAGGAGTTCGTAATGGCTTTCTAGTTTCAAGACCAAACCTTTTAACAAGGTTACAAGCGTACTTGGTTTGAGAAATAAATATATTATCACGAGATTGTTTGATTTGGAAACCAAGGAAGAAAGTCATTTTACCTACCATGGAAATTTCAAATTCATTTGTCATAACATGCACAAAATCATCCACTAGTGTACTAGATGTGGATCCAAAAACTATATCATCCACATAAATTTGAGTAATAAAGATCTTGTCACTACTCCTTTTAATGAATAAAGTCTTATCAACTCCCCCTCGAATAAATCTCTTGTTCAGAAGATAGTTGGTAAGTCTCTCATACCATGCTCATGGAGCTTGTTTCAAACCATAAAGAGCCTTTTTGAGTTTGTAAACATGATTTGGAAATTTCGGATCAACAAATCCCTTTGGTTGTTCCACGTACACCTCCTCAATCAAAAATCCATTCAAAAAGGCAGACTTAACATCCATTTGATATAATTTGAACTTCATATGACAAGAAATGGAAAGTCAAATCCTAATTTACTCTAGTCTAGTTACAGGTAGCCTTTAGCTACTAACCTAGCCTTATTTCTAACAACAATGTCATGCTCATCAGATTTATTTTTGAACACCCATTTTATTCCAATAACATTTTTGTTTTTAGGCTTAGGTACTAATACCCACACATGATTTCTTTCAAATTGAGCTAACTCATCCTGCATGACATTTGTCCAAAATTCATCCCTAAGGACTTCATTCACATTTTTTGGTTCAAATTGAGAAATATAGCATAAATGGGTTACCTCACTTATTTTTCTTCTTCTTGTTACCATGATTGCATTAGGATCTCCAATTATATTCTTAATAGGATGATTTTTTGAAGTTTGAGTTGGATTTATCATTGATGAGGTTGATGCTTCTTCCTTTTCTTCTTCTCTTTCCTCTAACTCTTCTTCTTTTATTCCAATTGGGTCACTGGTCATTGTTAATTGAGGTGTTATGAAATTTTCTTCATTTCCAACTTCTTCACTTGTAATCTTCTTATCTCCATCATCTATAACGACATTTATGGATTCCATAACTACATTAGTTCTACAGTTGAAGACTCTATAAGCTCTACTATTTAGGGAATAACCAAGAATTATACTTTCATCACTTCTTGAATCAAACTTACCCAACTGTTCTCGATCTCTAAGTATGTAGCATTTACTTCCAAAAACATGCATAAATTTCAGATTGGGTTTTTTACCTCTCCATATCTCATAGGGAGTTTGGTTTGTACCTGGGCGAAGATATACACGATTTATAATGTGACATGTAGTGTTTATAGCTTTAGCCCAAAACCTTTTGGAGACTCCCCTGTCATGCATCATTACTCTTGCCATTTCTTGAAGTATCCTATTTTTCCTTTCAACTACTCCATTTTGTTGAGGTGTGATAGGAGTAGAGAATTCATGAAATATACCATGTTCTTTGTAGAAGTCAGCATACTTGGTATTTTCAAACTCTTTTCCATGGTCTGTTCTCAGTCTCTTGATGGTTACTATTTTGTCACCTGCTTCAACCTGCACTCTTGTACAATATTACATGAAGAACTCAAAAGCATCTAACTTGTCTCTTAGAAAGTCTACCCACATGTAGCAAGAAAATTCATCTACTACAACTATGATATATTTCTTACCTCCAATACTTTTTGTTCTTATAGGACCCATAAGGTCAATATGTATCAATTCCAATACTCTGTTTGTATTTATACTCTTGATCTTCTTATGAGCAATCCTAGTTTTTTTACCCAATTGACATGGTCCATATACAGGTGTTTCAATTTTTGAGAGAATAGGTAAACCACGCACAGTCTCAATTTTACTTAATCTAACTAGATCTTTAAAATTCATATGACCTAGTTTTTCATGCCACAAGGTAGTTGAGTCATTGCTAGCTAGGTTACATGTTACTGTGGGTGATGTATCAATACAATAACAATTGTCATGTGATCTGATTCCCTTAATCATACATTCACCCTTTTGATATGTTACAATACAGTGATTGTTTGTAAATTGCACATTAAAATCACTATCACATATTTGAATTATGCTAATCAAGTTTGCCTTAAGTCCTTCCATATATAAAACTTCATCAAGTTTAGGGATACTCTCTATTTGAACAGAGCCATTTTCCAATAATTTTAGATGTTTTACCATCACCAAAGGTAACTGTCCCTTCCTTGTATTCCTTAAAGGTTTTAAACAAAGAACGATTCCCCGTCATGTGTCTAGAACATCCACTATCAAAATACCAAGTGGTATTTGATTTAGCTTTAAACGCTATATGGGCCATAAAGCAGTGCAACTTAGATATCTTAACCCATCCTTTTTTTTAATTTTGGACATTTGAGTTACCGGTTTCTTATGTTCCTCTTTTTGTGTAGTTCTTATAGTAAAAAAATTACGTTTTGAAAATTTTTGAGATGCCTTAGAAACATTTGTACTCGTGATAGAATCATAAGCATAAAGAAATCTACACTTAGGTCTAATATGTCCTTTCCTACCACAACGATGACAGATGGGAACAAACTGAATTTTCTTAGAATGATAAGGTGTAGAAACTACGTTCCCTGCCTGGGAAATAATGGGTTTTACAAATTGAATTTTGGATGATGAAGGTGTTGATTGTTCATTTATGAACATGTGCTATAAAATGCATGAATGAATTCCTATGTGTTGTAGTTATAAAAGACATACCTGAAGTACAAATATCTGAAACTGGAGTATTTGTTCGACTTTTCTTGATAGACTTGATGGTAGACCTAAAAACAAGTTTATATGTAAATATTTTGTCTACGAAAATAGCCAACACTCCTAGTCCTTATAGGCTTTAAGTACAAAAATATGAAATACATCATCTAACCTAGGCATACCATCAATCTAAATTATAACTTTAACAATAATCCTTTATTTATTTCCATCACTAAAAGTAACTGTTCCTTTATTATATTTTTCAAAAGTTTTGAAAAGGGCACGATTACTAGTTACATGTCTAGAACAACCACTATCAAATTGCTAGGCAGTAGAAGTTTCAGCTTTAAATGTAGTATCTACACAACAATTTAAATCAGATTTTTTAATCCAAACTTTTCCAAATTTTTGAATCATATGCTTATTTCTGAAACCATGACTATTTTTTCTTGAATAGGATGCATGTAGATTATCAATATAATTATAGAACACCAAGAATCTACATCTAGGTCTAAAATGTTCCTTTCTGCCACAATTGTAAGACATAAAAATAAACTTAGAAGTAGATGCAAGAGATGTGTGTGAATTATAGGGGAACAAAAGGTTTTACAAACATAGTTGACTTTGAGAAGGATGGTGTAATATGCTCTTCTACATATGCTAGCCCTTTATTTTTATCTCCAAAAGGCTTTCCATAACCAAGAATCTTGTTCAACCTTTCAACTTCAATTGTTAACCTTTTTACAGCTTTCATTGATCATTTTAGCTCTTGCACCAAATATTTTTTATCAGCAGCAAGCTTGTTATTTTCTTCTTTCAAATCCACAAAGACTTAAATTCAAAGCATCATTTTGTTCTTGCAAAATCTTGTTTTCAAAATGAATAGAAAGTTTAATTTCCTCAACATCTAAGCCATCACCCCCAATAAGATAATCCATAACAAGGTTCTAGGCACACTAAGTGTATCTAGTGATGTCTCTAATACAAAATAAATGGAAAATATTTGTTTAGTTATAGGTCAAGTTAGCTAGAGAAGGTTGTGAAAAGATAATTAGCGGAAGTATAACAAATTTAAAATTTATAAAATAGACAAACATGCAATTTCGGGTAGATAAAGTAATTCCGAAATATGAAGATTGATACATGAGATTTTGAGGTGGAAACTACCTAAGCCATACCAATAACCTAAGAGGAAACCCAAAAATCCATCGAACAACTTGACTATCCACTATGAAAAATAAGGTCTAATTATAAGGCCATGACTCAAACTACCCACCAAGGTAATTCTCCTAAGTAATTTACTTACTGCTTTCATCATAGTCTCTACGAGAAAGGTGTTCGAATTTGGACCAATGTTCTGATAACTTGAGTCACATAAGAAATCAAACCTATTCAACCAATACCTGAAAGATTGGTACGACAATATAAGTGGAAGTGTGTGTCCTAAATCTAATTCAATAATGAATAACCTTACCTAGATGACTTAACAAATCAATAGATAAAACAAAAATTAACTAGCAATCCTAGAACAATCAGTTAAAAGCACAATATTACAAATATTGTAGGCGTGTTAAGTCATCAAAAACAACCACAATTGTTTAATAAATTAACTTAATGGAAAAATCCTACTTGAATAGGTTTAGCAAGACAAGAGAGAGAATAAAATATTGAGAATAATGCTCTTATGTGGTTAACAAAACTCTAAGCCAATTGTATGATTAAATAGCATGAGTTGAAACCATAGGTCAACGATTAATTAAAAAATTCTCCTTAATATTTAGAATAACATTTTTTAAAGTAAACTTTAGGCTATCTCTTAGGCTAAGATTTAGCCTATAATTTAGGCTATATCTTATCTAATACTTTAGCATATATCTTAGCCTAAGATTTAGGACATATTTTTTAAAAAATATGAAGCACATAAAGAATATACTAAGTGCTAATTTCATAAATTGACTCAAGTTTAAATAAATATTTTAATTTAAAATCCTAGCTACTTGATCAATCAAGTCCAAACTTGATCAATCGAGCTACTTATATACTTAGTTATGCCCATAAACTTTTCCCTCTTAAACATGCCTATATAAGGGAGGGAATGTATACAAATATGCAATAATCCTAACATTCATACAATATGAAAAACAAGATTAAATCATACAAAACAGTTTTACATAAAAGAAATAGAGATTAAAGAACACAATAAACTTATTATCATTAAGTAAACATTAATTTGCAAAGTTTAATGCAACAAATAAAATGAAATAAACTAAAACAATAAGAAAAAGAGTTCAACACTCTTTGCTACCCACTTTTGCACCATCATCCTCATGGACACCACTGCGCAAAGATGTGCCAGTATCAGTAGGAGAAGAAGTTGGTGTAGTAAGTTATGGATGGAGAATAGAGGTAGGAAACTGATTGAAAAAAATGATTAGGTTCAAAAGAAACATTGGGTTCATCTCTACCAAACATTCTAACCAAGGAGGCCAAAGAGCCAAGGGAAGTAGTCCCAGAGTAAAAAGAAGGGCCTCTAGAGCCTATATGGTAAGGTCTAACTAAAGTAGAAGATATAGGAGAGACATGAATTGTAGGATATGCAACAGGGTGATAAGAAGTCACCAAAGCCTGAGTAAATGCTTGGCATCTTTACATATCCATGACATTTTGGTTAAGAAAACGCATCTCTTAAAAAATATTATTCATTACACTAAGAGACTCATCACTAAGAGGAGTAAAAGTTGAATTAATAGAAGAGGCAAGAAAGGATTCAAAATGCTTGGACTGAGTAACATTCCAAGATGAAAGGGGTAGTTGATTAAGTTGAGAGCCATGAGTAGAAGGATATAGTGAGAGTGAAAAGACAACTCCACTAGGATAGGAAAAAAGGATATTACAAAAAAGAAGAAGCAAGAGTACAAAAAATGATGGTCTTATAAATCATGCTAGCGAGATTAATAGTTTCACCATTTAAAATAGCGCAAAGGAAATATTCTCTACACAGACGATCAATATGATGATGAGAACGAGAATAAATGATAGCATTAACAACATCATTAAGATGACAACCAAGGACATCCCGACTTACAACCAAAGCACTACCATTATAAGAGGGGTTAGGCCAAGCCAATTGGTTCACCATCTCAACCATGTTGCATTCATTCACAAGATCAAATTCAGAATGAAGATAAGTAGAAGCAATGTTTTCAATTTCCAAAGGAATGATGGAAAAGAATGGAACTCAACATCTAAAAGAGATAATAAGCTAATAATTTCATCGCTAAAATTGTGACTATACCTTCTAAGGACAAAATAGGTAGAAAAGCTAGTATATGTAATAGGAGATAGGGTAGCATAGAACTCCCTAACAAACTCATTATTATAAGTATAAGTAAGAGAGAAGACAGAGATCCAAGAAAAGTAAAAGAACCATTCATAGATAGTAGGAAATTCATGGATAATAACAGAACAATCATAGAGAATGGGTGCACTACTTAAGAGATCAGTAGGTTGTATTGGTATGCTTTAAAGCAATTTTTGTTAAGAAATAGAGGTAAAGGGGTACTAGTATTGCAAGAAAATAAGGATACAGTTTTGAGGTGGAAAGAAGTAAGTACTATGGGTGTTTAATTTATAGGAGTATGTACACCTTGTCGTGGTCCTCACCGACCTTCTCATCAGAGTACTCAATGATCCATCTTGACACATGTGTAAAATAGGTCCTTTGAGAGAGAGAGATAGAGATAAAGAGAAAGTAATGCATGGTGAAGAGCACTAAAAAATGTGTAGAAATTCATTGGGGGGAGAGAGAAAGAGAGTGTCAAACCACCAACACAAATATTTTTTTATTTTTTAAAGCAAAAAAGAGAGATAAATAATATAGATAAAACCAAACAGATAATGAAACTACACATAAGTGACGTACATAGGGACTACAATCATAAGTGAGAAAAGAAACAAATTGCTTAACTCTACACAGATCACTCAAAAATAGTTATCAAACAACATCCTTCCATTTAAATGTTTTAAGGGGAAACTGAGTTAGAAGGTAGTCTCCGTTTAATATGAGCATAAGGAGTATAAGGACCTTCAGGTTTGTTTTGTTTATAAGTTATGGAAAATCATATCAAGTTATACATATAAATTGGACCAGGTAAAGTTTTTAATGAGTATTTATTTCTTTCCATACTCTGCCAAAGGTGTATGATACAACCTGCTTAAAAAATGCTTAGATAAGCTATAATAGCTACATCTTCATATAAGAGATGAGGTTCAATGGGATGGATAGATTCGAGATGTACTTCCCAAATATCTTGGATATTACCTATCAAGGTGGACAACAGTCCCATAATGATAACAAAAATGAACCACGAAGTAAGAGAATTTGGGTCCCTAACTTTGAATATTAGTATGTAGAGGACAAGAAGAAGTACCCACATTAACTTTCATATGAGAATGAGAAGTCAATTTCCCACAGTGGGGTCTTAAATGCTAACTTTACCACATTTGGGTCTTAAATGCCCAATTTCATCATAGTGGTGAGATGCAGGAGTAATAGTAGGTAGGGGCAATAGACCATCACTAGAGCGATAGGAAAAACTAGTTTTAGGTGATATGTTAATCTTACTATAGGAAATTTCTTGGAAGGAAACAAGTGACTTACCTTTTAAGGTGAAAACCACTGGTTTCAACTTTGGATCTTGAGCAGTAGATTTAACAAACATTGGAGCAACTATATTTGAAGTAGAAACCATTCATTATACACAATACCACTTTTGTCACGAAAAGAATTAGTGCTACTAATGATTTCATTTAATTTTTGCTAACAAATAATCATTTTTTTAATAGTGGAGGATAAATGAGCCACTTCCTTCTTATTCACATATAGTCGATCCTTTAAGGCTTTAATTAAATCTTCATTTTCCTTTAGGAAATATTCAAGGTAAGAATCCCAATTCTTTCATGCAATTGTTCAACTTCAGCTTCTTTTTTAGGGAAAGTATAAGCTAGATACTCTTTGGCACTTATGAGGATAATTATATGTTTCTTAAATTGATAAACTTTAACATTCTCATCATACAAGGGATCAGGATTGATATACAAAGAAGTACCTTTACCCAAAGTGGAACACTTTAGTTGTTCCTCAAGTTTTTTCATCTTCTCATGATTTGAATTGAATTTTTTTTGCAAATCATTGTATCTCTTTTGAATGACCTCAAATATGTTAGTGAGATCAAGTTATTGACTATCAAATGAGGACTTTATTTCCTTAAGAGATTTCTTTAATGTGCTTACCTTGTGCACCTTTTCATCCAAGCTCTCTAAAGCCTTTTTCTTAGCTTTTTTGACTTAATATACTCCAATAAGAGTGCATTGCAAGAATCAAGAAACTCATCTTACTCATCTTCATCATCTTCAATAGGAACCACTTGAGCATCTAATATGGCAGTATGAGGATGTACAAAATTACTTAACCAATAAATGCTAGATAGTGAGTATCATCCTCATCATCACTACTGGTACTGTTGAAAACAGTAACCTCAGTCTTTATAGTGAATATGCATGTGCATTGTTTTATGAATACAATTAGCAATAATGTGTTTAGGCTTTCCATATTAAAAGCACCTTGTTTTGTTGAGATTTCCTTTACAAGGTTTCTCAACTTCATTATCTGAGTCTTCATCAATCTTAATCAATTTTGAGCCTTTAGTGCTTGAACTTTCTTTTCCATCACCCTTAGAGAAGGGTTTCTTTTTCCTAAAGAGCCTGGTGAACCTTTTGGCAAGTAACTCCATTTCTTCTTTATTAAGGTTAGAATCATCATCACTTAAAACAGTTCCATTCACTTCCTTGTAGAGACCACTACCCTTGGTGGTCTTGAGCTCCATGTTTTTTCCTTTTTTAAGTAGTAATTTTATTTTCTATGGGCAATAGATGATGAAGTTCAAAGACTTATAAATCATCAACTAACTTATTTATAGTTAGTTTATCAGGCTTGTACTTGGACTCAATCACCATAACCTTGGTGTCAAACCAATAAGGGAGACCAATGATGATCTTCTCAATTTACTTTTCTTAACTAATAGATATACCTAAGTTGTAAGAATAATTGACAATGTTAGAAAACTGAGCATATAATTTGTCAAAAATTTCATCCTTTCGCATAATGTAGATCTCAAAGTCTCTTTTTAGCTTTAGAATTTTAGATCTCTTGGCTAAAAAAGTTCCTTCATACGTAGTATCTAGAATGTCACATGTCTATTTTGAAGTAGTACATCTTCAATTCTTCGATATTCATCAAGCGTAACTTCTATAATAATTTCATATAATCCCTTGCTCATATTTCTTACTTTCTTCTTTCTTAAATTCAAACATAGGTATAGGAATCATAGTATTATCAGGAGTGTTTTGGGTGGGTACATACAACCATTTTCAACTAGAATCCAAATATGGTCTCCAAGGGACCATAATAAGGCATGATGATTTCATACAGTCCCTTGCTATACCATTTAAATCCCTTACATCCTTTTGCATAATGTAGAGCTCAAAGTCTCTCTTTAGCTTTAGAATTTTAGATCTCTTGACTAAAAAAGTTCCTTCATACATAGTATCTAGAATGTCACATGTCTGTTTTGAAGTAGTACATCTTCAATTCTTCGATATTCATCAAGCATAACTTTTATAATAATTTCATATAATCCCTTGCTATTCCATTCAGATTGCTTACTTTCTTTTTTCTTCCATTCAATGATAGGTATAGGAATCATAGTATTTTCAAGAGGGCTTTGGTTGGGTACATTTTGTCATTTTCAACTAGAAACCAAACATGGTCTTCGAGGGACCATAATAAGGCCTTCATTTGATATTTTCAATAGATATAATTTAGCCCATTGAATAGTCGAGCCCTACCTATGTTATCTTTTTCTTTTAAGTCCATCATAGAGAAATATACGTGTGTGCTAAGAAAGTCAAATGAATAAACACCAAAGTAATTAAGCCAAAAGGGTGTACCGACTATAATCCCAATTAAAAGAGTCCATAACCCATTACATACTCAGGGTATAGAGATACAGATTCCTTAAGGACTCATCCCTAACTCATAACAAACAAAAATATAACACATAAAAGAACATATAATCTCAAGTATTTAGGAAACTTTAAATAACATATATATTATTTAGTAAGCACTTACTAAATAAAGATAATTAAAGCATTTTCATCATAGTTTAACCTTTAGTATATTGTAACATACATAATTTAATATCGGATTATACTTGTAGAACAATAGAGCAAGCATAACACACGATGTAACGATGTGAACTCATAAAGAACTCTATTTGGTAACATCCTCGGATTGCTTATGGTAACAACTTGGTAGCAAATAATTCACCAACCAATAAAACCATTACAATTGTAACAGAAATAAAACCACCAATGCCTCTATCAATTAGGACCTCTCTCTGAACTACTTATTACCTTCATAACAACTTGGTATAGAACACACAAACCTAGCTTTCCTCTAAATCCAACACCAATCGATATGGTGTGATTAGTAACTATAGATAAGTAATGTAAAGTGAAGTGAAAAATCAAATGTGAAGGCCACCCTCAATCATAAAGAACCAATAATCACCATGAGATTTACTTTCAACCAAGAACCCCAACCCAATATTATAATGTTATTTCTCACATAGAAATTAAAATCTTCAAAAGCTTAATAGTCAAGCACTCTATTTTACCCTTAATACTATAGCACAAATACTTAAACACTCTCAAAGTAATTTGTTAATCAAATGAAGTTTTCAATTTTGGTAGAGTTTAAATAGAGACAAAGAGGGGGTATTAATAGAAGGACCCTGCCACCAATAGAAAACATCACCAAGGGTCCTCGTGAGTACCTTGCCAAGGGGTTTGATGAGGTCCTTGTCTAGGAACTCATTGAGGTTCCAAAAGTCCAATTTTTAATCCAAAAATTATTAGGTAATTTTCATAAATACCTGCACTCTAACCAAGCCAAAATCAACCACTTGCAACCTATCATGCAGACTAAACAACCAACCCTATGGTGTATGTAAAATATGCCTTCAAAAATAGTGTTTCTAACTATGTACATGTGTGCATTTTGATCTATAATAACCAGCCTTATATAGAGAAAGATAAAAAAATACTAAGTAAAATAAACAGACTTTAGTTTTTGCCCAAAAAGCCACCATATAGACCTAAAATACATAACAGTTACTAAACTCATAACTATCCTATGGATTAGGTACCACTGGAGAAAGTGTAGATGCATTAAGTGTAAAAAAAGGGTTCTTTTGCATATGGTTCCATGAAAGTATGTTCAATTATAGGTGGTGCTATAGAAAAAGGTGCAAGCGTATAAGGTACCTCCTACTCTAGTCACTGATTCTTAAACCTAGTACAGATTTCTTTCTTTGGTGGAATTATTTGCTTCTTAAAAAATTAGTTTTAAGGGATATAGAAATATTGAACACACAATTGTGTGAATGTATTGAGATAAAAAGAAAGCATTTTTTTTGTTTTGAACTTAAAGATAATTTACATTTTGAGAAGTTTTAAAAATGTTGGCAATATATTCTATTTAAAAATGGTTTACTACTTCTATTTTCCTAGGATTTCATGTCGTATTTTGTATTCAAAACAAAAAATAAAAAAGCGTCTAGGTTAAAATACCAATATTAGTATCTATATTTCGATAATTTTAATCCTAACACACACATACACACACATTCAAATACAATAAATCAATTATCTAAAAATTTAGTCCTTCATACTTCATAAAGCAATTGGAAACTTGCAAGGTTGAAAGACCAAAAGTTTCAATGGAGATTAATGGTTTAAAAATATACCATTGATATTCTTAAAGCTTAGTTTTTTCATGATATTATTTATATCATATACCCTAGTTGATAAATGAATAGATAAGCCCCCAAAACAATAATGGTACAAATATTATATGATTACAACCTCTACTTGAATTTTCATGGCTCAAAGTAGTTATTGTAGTTTATTTTCATGGATTTATTTTCTTCATTGAGTAAAACGGTTATTATTTATACACAACCCAGATGAAAGAAGCATGAATAAAAGTAGAAACCAAACCAAGTGAAAATGGTTCACAATTCCAAGTTTTGCCTTTTTAAAACTTTTTCCTTTTATTTTTGAATCTCTCCTTACCTTTGGAAACAACTCATCATATCTCAACTATTTGGTACAAGCACCCCTTGACCCCCGAGTGTAAGAATCACCTCTATTATTAAACCCAAATACCCTAACTGTAGATTGATAAGTGATAACAAATACTTAACATATTGTGATTTTATGCATGTTTAATGATTATATACATTTGTATTTGCTAGTTTTACTATCATTTTATGAAAATCTATCTTTTTAAAATCACGGGTATATTTTGTTATTTTTTAGGTATTTCTTGTATTAAAATAAATTAACTTGAAGATTTATACTTGAAGGATTCCATTACAACTTGGAAGATTAAAAAAACACTTGTAAAACATTACATATGTTTAAAAATTGGAAAAAGAAATTACATGAAAATTAGCATTTCAAAGTGATGTAATTTGAAGTATGCCATGGCGTGAAAACATTGTAAGCTACAGCATGAGGCCAAAGGAAAAGATTAAACACATCCCATATATGATGCAGGCCATGGCATGAAAATATTGTGTACCATGACCCAAATAGAGTAGATTGTGCTCAAACTATATACATGTTGTGTATGCTACAGGGTGAATAAAATGTATGTCGTGATGCCATGTTAAAATTTTCATTTTTTCCTCATTTCCTCACCCTATAAATAGAATCCTATTTCTGTTGTAAAATATATCCTAGAATCACATAGCTCTCTTAGTAGCTAATATCTTAGTTTTCTTTAGTCTTTCTATTTCTTTTAGTAGTTTCAATTTTTTCTCTCATTTGAGAATTGAGCAAATTTAGTTAATGTAATAACTTTTAGTTTCAATTCAATAAACAATTCTGTTTGGAGGTTTTCCATAAATAATAATAAGAAATTTGTTTAGGTATATTTAAAATGTATTCTTTTTATAATATTTTTTATATATTTATTTTATTGATAATTTATTAAACTATGCATGTCTAAATATAAATAGTTGGGGCAATAATAATATTTTTACGCTTATGAAATATTAAAGTAGATTAAACATTTTTATAAAATGAATTAAGTTTCATTTCATCATCAAGATTTAAACCAAAGTTTGTAAATGAAAAATATGTTGATGAATTGTTTTTCATAGTAAACAAGAGAGTTAGATTTAATATTTAAATTATCTTAATCTGATTTAATGTTGCACTATTAAATATTTTGGTCTATATAACTTGCATAGTTAGAGTGGGCTCAATTTCAAATATTTTTATAAGAATATTGTTGAAGATATATTGACGACATATCTTTCATAATAGTTTTAAAATCTGAAAGTTAGTTCCAAATACTTAAATGATAAACTTAACTTAGACACCTTGATGAGAGTTTGAATTGTTAGACCTGATCGAAGGTGGCAATTAAATGATTTAATATCTCTTAGAAAAGAAGCATAATTTAATTAAAATTAGCTGCTAAACTCGATCGAAGGTGATAGGTAATTTTAATTAATAATAAATGGTAGACTTAATTAGTCTTCTATTTTTAAATTCAAGAAAGAATTAATAATCTTAATTCATATATTTAATATCCTACTTAATATTGAACAAGTATAATTAACTAACTAATATATCTCATAATTCTCCACTGCATGATAAATGTTTATTTGCTAAAATATTTATTGAATTTATCTTTATTTTTATGATAATAATTTAGAAACTCAACCTAAAACAATCATGATAGGATGTTTAGATTATTTAATTTTGTTTCAAGAATTCATTAAATAATTGAAAAATCTCATAATTTCTCTTTAGATTAACCTTAGAAGTATACTTATCATTTTGTAAAATTGATTTGTGCACTTGCAAGTTATTTTATAAATCGTACAAACTTTGTAGCAACAATTTTGTGCATCAAGTTTTTGGCACCGTTATTTGAGAGAAATAACATTTTTAAATTTTTATTATCAAAATCTTTAAAACTTTTTGTGTAATAAATATTATGATTTTTATTTAAAAAAAATTAAAAAAAAGAATATTATGTCTCATTTATTAGTTGACTATTAGATATTAAAAAAATATTTTTCTTTAAGAAAAATATAAAAACTAAATTTTATTTTATTTTATTTTTTTAACAATTCTTTATTCTTTATTGTTTATTGTTTATTTTTAATTTCTTTATTTTATTAATTATTTTATTCTTTTATTTCTTCTAATTTTTCGTTTAAACTTTTGTGTAAAAAATGATTTCATATATTATTTATTTTACTAACATGTGTATAAGTTTTATTATTCTCTTATTTTTTGCTATGTGTTTAGTATTTTTTGTGTACATGTATGTATTGTTTTATAATTTTGTAAATTTATCTTATCTTTTTTTTATTTTTCAACTTGTTAGGTGAAATTAAATTATATTTTCATTAGTATACGTGAGGTAAGAGGTCCTAAAGGGTACCCTTTCACATCTTTAAATAATAATATTCATAGAGCCTTTAGGCTATCAAGAAGACTAGACTTTAACATCCCTCAATCTTTTATTGAAAATTTTTATGAACCTTATCTTAACCCTTCACCTAAATCACTACACATGGGGGAAAACCAACCACCCAAAGAGACCACAATGAAGGAGTTTGCTAGGCTTGTAATTGGCACTGCAAATGCCTCTATCCACCTAGGAGAGGCTTCTAGGAATTATGAATTATGAAACACTAAGTTTTTCATGCTTCCTTTTTTTCATGGACAACCTAATAAAGATTGAATGTCCTTCATTAGTGACTTTTATTCTACAGCCTAGATTTTCACCCTCGATGTACTTACTACCGATAAAAAAAATGAGGTGTTTCCTCCACATCCTTAAAGACAGGTCCAAGGCTTGGTTAATGTCTCTTCTTCCAATTCCTTGATGACTTGGGAGGATGTTTACAAAAATTTATGAAAATATTATATTCCCATTAGAAGACATTAAAGTTGATGGGAAAGATTTCCACTTTCTTTCAGATGGAGGGAGAACCTTTCCATGAATCATATGATAGGTTCAAACTCTTTTTTCACTCAGTGCCCCTATCATAGCTACCCACTACAGCTTCAAAACCAATTTTTCTATGATGAATTGACACAATATTGTTAGTCCAATGTTGATAATGCTGTTGGTAAAGCAATGAGAGAGAAAACATCCTTAGATACTTACAATTTTTTGAGATGTTGGGTTCTAACATTAAATTTAAATATATCTTGCTCATCTGACCAAGCAAGTTACACTTCTAAATGTAATAATAAATAAAGAACAATGTGTTTTATGCAGTACTTTGGGATATAGTGCTAATACATATCCATATGCCTACTTTGGACCCAAGAGTGTCAATGTACAAGAGGTAGAACAACCCTCTATTTTCTCAAATTTCAAATCCGCCGGGCCGATAATTCCACCAACAATTGTAAAGGAATCCTCTCAACAAGCATAATTTGGAGAAAAACTTGAATTCATTTATTCAAGTGAGTAAAGACAACCAATCAAGTACAAATAAAAGATTGGACTTTGTAGCAATTTCCATTAAAAAGATAGAAGTACAGGTAGAATAGTTAACTAAGAACTTGTAAAAGAAAGGAAAGGAATAAATATAAGGTTAGAAAACATTGAACTCAATAACGAGAGGATATTGAGTTTACATAAATGTTGAAATCCCCCATATCAATGTCTCGTTAAAGATGATAAAAATACATCTGGATGGGAGGTAACCCATTAATTATTTATTTATTACATTAATTAATTTATTTTTAGTATTTTAATTTAGGTGTGCTTAATTTAGATTTTTATTCTTTTAATTTATGTATATATAAAGGGGTCGGGATTTCAAACAAGAAAATAAAGTGAAACACATAAGAACATGCCATGACATGAAAATTACGTGGGCTACAACATGGGATATTAATTGTGTAATGGGAAAAATTTAGAAAGGATTACGCCATGCCATGAATAAAATGTGTGTCGTGGTATGCGTACATATTTTTTCTCATATACCTTTTTCTTACGCGAAATACTCATCTTTTTCTCCCATTTTCTCGCACTTTCTCTCAAATTTTAATTTTTCTATCCTTATAAACACACTTCATCCCTTAAAAAATCCCACCTTTCTTCAAATTTATTTCACAAATCCTTTCTAAAAATCAATTTCCACTATTCTATTAAGAAATTTTCAAGTTTCTCCAAGATTTTCATATTCAAAAGGGTGTTCTTCATATTCTCTTCAAATCTTCAACGACAAAAAAGTCCAAGTTCTTATTTATGATAAAGATAAGGTTAGGAATTATTTGGAATAAAACTATGTTGTTGAAAATTTTGGTGAAACCTTGTTTATATTTTGCGGTAAAAATGTGAAAATGGAACCTAAGAGGTCTAGGAAAAGAAAAGAAGTTTCAACTTCTAGAGATTTTAAAAATTCAAAATTTATAAATTTTGATGCTAAAGTTTGCTTTAAAAAAGAGATTGAAGTTAACAAAGATTTTATTCTGGAAAAGGGGATGGAATTTAATAATGAACTGTAAGGGATTACTAGCTAATATAATAGTAGTCCTAGATAGGAGAAAGTTTGTTAAAGAACCAAAGGCTTCTATTGAATCTTTAGTTTAGAAATTTTACGCAAACTTCTCGAATGTTGTTGACAATAGAGTTTTTGTTAGGAATATGCTAGTGTCATATGGACCTAATGACATAAATCCTCACTTTAATTTAGTACATATTGGAAAAGGTGAATATGATTAATATCTTGGTAATTTAGATTATACTGCAATATTAGAAGCCTTAACTATGCAAGATGCTAATAGAGAAAGCTATTTCACTATATGCAATCGCATGTAAGATGCCAATGGATGTCGGAACAATAATTCAGAAATGAATTAAGCTGTTTGCAAATAATCACCATATGAGTTTCTTCCCTCCTCCAATTAATAACTATTGTATGTAAGAATGTAGGAGCACCCCATTCAAAAGATGAGGTTGTTATACAACTTAGTGCATTATTGAATATGACTTACTTTGATGAGCTTACTTTTGGTATGAATATCATTCTAAGAGAAAGGAGAGCCATTCTTTGATCAAGAAAGTCTATGAAAGACCAATTTCATAACTTTGGTAGAGAATGAGCTACATGGAAAGATACCAACAAGCTTATTTTACCCAACAAGCAACATTCCTAAATCAGTTGCACCGTGATCAAGTGGAACATTATTGATAAATGTATGGAATGAACCGATTACAATTAGGTCTTCTCGGGGTAGATAAAGTCATGTAACAAAAGCATATTATCCTTATTATGACTTCAATTTTATACCATCAGAAAGATCATGACATCAAGAACCTGAAGATTAAGGTTCATATGATATGAAGAAAGAGCTCTGAAATGATCCAAAATTTTACTTCTTTTTATGTTTTCTTGTTTATTTCATTTTTTAAAACTTAAGTTGTTTTTTTTATTTAGATAATGTATTTGTTTTTATTTTTATTTTTATTATGTTATAGGAAACTTTTATTTTTATTTCATGGAGATTATTTGAAAATGTTAATTTTATAACTGTTTGTTGAATTTATAAGTACACATCTATGTAATTATAACATGTTCAGAATGATGGATACACATGTAATTTCATACCAACTCTTGAACAAGTTTAGTTAAATAGGTAGTTTTTCTCTCTTTACTCTTTATCTTTGATTTATAATTGTTACATTGAGGGCAATTTAAATTCTAAAATAGGGGTAGAAAAAGTTACATTTATAAATGATGTGCTAAAATTGAAATTTTTGTTCAAATGTTTACATTTTTAGATTTATTTTTATTTACTATTTTGTGTCCTTTTATTGAAATATGAATTTTTGATTTATTTTTAATTTTCTTAAAAATTCTCATGTCTTAAAAAGTTAATTTTAAGAAAATGATAAAGTTTTTTGCATTTTTAGATTAATTTCAAAAATATTTCATAGAGTAATGTGATAATTAGTTAGTTTTGTTCATAATTAGTATTTCGTAATAAAATATTGAAATTACGATGAATCCAAAATTGATATTTAGGAATCAAATAGTGAAGACTACCCTTATGAGCATATATTTTGAGCTATTGTCTTCTTATTTTAAGTGATAATATTTTTCTACTCTTTAGACACTCTTCTTATCAATTCTAATTATTAGATGATTTCTATAAGTCTTTGCATTGAATGTTAGAATTTTTATATTTAATAAAGTGTCATATATTTATTTTCATTGCTTAAATTGAATAGTTAAGTAGAAATTGAAAGTATATGCTTTTTATTAATTCATGCATGACTTCTAAAATAAAGAAAGAAAAAGAGAGACATATATGAAGTTACCTAAATCAAGAAAATAAAAAAGCCACAAATTAGCTACTCACATATCATACCATATATCTACAATCTAAAAATATATATATGTAAAACAAATAGTGATAAAATAAAAATAAAAAAGAGAAATAAATAGTATAAACTACATACTATGATCCATTATCCATTAAAGTTGGACAATTAGCTAAATATAAAAGAAAAAAATATAGAAAATAAATCCCCAAGAAGTCATTTATATTTTCTTCATCTCCTAAAAAAGGAATTATTTGATATTTTTATTTGACATATTTGATTAATATATGAAAATAATATGTGATTTCTTTATAAATCCTTTCATGAGATCAAAATGACGCACCACTTGGAGTTTTTTATTCTCTATACATATGTGAACTATTAGTTCATTTCTATACATAAACTCTTTTGCACATACCTTTGAATGCTTGAACTAATAAGATCAATGTTATTGAGATTATACCTTGTGAGGTTAGTGTTGAAGCGAATTAGAATTATTTACAATGAGAATGGGTAAATATTATATTGATATATTTTTGATTTGATTATGAAAGTGATTTTCAAACTAATTATTATAATGAATCATGAATGTTTAGAATATTGAAATAACTTGTGCTATAGATTTTTATTGTAGACATAAAAATATTTAAAAGAATTTGAAGTTTTATTTTTCTTATTATTTTATCTTTTTACTTTTTTATATATTATTTGTTTTACTTTTGATGTTTGTAGCTACCATACCTGAAACCTTCATGAGACTTACACTTTTCCATTAGGGAAACATAGGGGTTTAAATTCTTGTTGCATATACTAAATGCAACCTTGTCAATCTACGGAAATGATTTGGGATAGTTTAATTTGTAGTTTTTGCTTTTAGTTTTTTACCATTCTTGCTAAGAGATTAGCAAGAAGATAGTTGGGGGTTATGATAAATGCTCAAAAGAATTCAGTATATCATTACTTTATACATGTTTAAGGAGTATATATATTTGTATTTTTTTGTTTTACTATCATTTTATGCAAATCTATTTTTTTAATCATGGGTATATTTTATTGTTTTTTAGGTATTTCTTGTATTGAAATAAATCAACTTAAAAAATTATATTTGAAAGACTCCATTTCAATTTGATAGATTAAAAGAAAACATTTCGAAAACATTAAATATGTTTAAAATCGAAAAAGGAAATTACATGGAAATTATGGTTTCAGAATGATGTAATTTAAAGTGTGTTGCAGCGTGAAAACATTGTAAGCCATGACACGAGGCAAAAGAAAAAGATTAAATGTATTTGAGATATGATGTGGGATATGGCATGAAAACATTGTGTGCCACTACCCAAAAAGAATGGATCGTGCTCAAACCATGTACAAGTTGTGTATGTTGTAAAGTGAATAAAATGTATGCCCCGACGCCAAGTTAAAAATTATACTTTTTCCTCAACTCTTCGATTTTGGATTTGATTATTCAGATCTTTAGAGAACCCTATTTCAAAGATTTTTATAAGAATTATTATTGAAAAATATATTAACGACATATATTTCATAGTAGTTTTAAAATCATAAAGTTAGTTTCTTGATACTTAAATCATAAACCTAACTATGACACCTTTATAAGAGTTTAAATTGTTAGACTTGATTGAATGTAGTAATTGAATGGTTTATTAATCTCTTAAAAAGAAGCATAATTTAATTATAATTAACTGATATACCTGACCAAAGGCATTAATTGATTTCAATTAATAAAAAATGATAGACGTAATTAATCTCCTATTTGTATTTATAAGAAAGAATCAACAAGCATAATTCATATATTTAATAACCTAATTAATTTTGAACAAGTATGATCAAATAACTAATATATCCCATAAAATATCCATTAAATGTAAATGTTTATTTGATGATTTTTATATTGAATCTATCCTTTATTTTATGTTAGATTAGAATCTACCAAACCAAGCAATCATGATAGGATGTTAAGGTTTTTATTTTTGTATTTAAGAATTGTTCAATTATTTAAAAAACCGTGTGATTTCTCTTTATATTATCCTTGGAAGTATACTTATCATTTTCTATAAGTGATTCGTGTACTTGAAAGCTATTTAAAAATATACAACATTAATACATCAAGTTTTGACACATCAAGTTTTTTGTGCCTTTGCCAACACACTTATAATAGAATAAAAAATTAGTTAAACTTGGTATCATCATTCTCCCAATAAAATTGGTAGTAGTTGGAATCATAAGGCAATCAATGTTATCTTTAGTGTTTTGTTTATTGATGAGTTATGATATTGATAATTCTAAGCGTGCTTGGGATACTTTAGAAGTTTCTTATGAGGGAACTACCAAGTTAAACTAACCAAATATTTGCATGTTAGGCACTAGATTTGAAATCCTTAGAATAGAAGTGAAAGTTTATAAGATTATTGACCTAATTAACCTAGAGAGGGGTGAATAGGTTATTTTTAATTTTTACCAATTTATAATTTAATAACCTAAACAAAGCGGACAGATATGCAATCACATGTAAGAATAAAATTCAGAAATAAAATAATAACACACGATATTTTTAAGTGGAAACAACCTAGGCCGTAACCATGACCTAAGAGGAAAACCACTGGTCCACTGGTCCACTGGTCCACTGGACCACCTAACTTTCCACTATGAAAATCAAATTTTCAAGTACAAACTTGGTCTTATGCTACCCTCCCTAGAATATTGCTCCAATGTACTTTACTTACGAGTTCCTGCTCTGTTTTCACAATTTCCAATATTAGCGCGAGTGGTTTCTAGACTAACGTTCCAATAAGCTCCTTGCCAATTAGATCGTTCAAAAATCAACTACAAAAAGAGTTAGTACAAAAACACAAGTGCCTGTGTCTATTCTAGAATGGATTTAATAATGAATAATCCTAACTAGATTCTTCAAAACATATGTCACTTAAATTAAATCAACTAGCAAATTCTATATGAAAAAAGATTAAGCCCAAGTTCAATAAAAATAGCTTCTTTAAAGATTAATAATTGATGAACGAAAACCGGCATCGCCGATCTTCGCAAATACTTTGGTTTTAATATTTATAAAACTCTCGCAAGTGCACGAATCATTTCGTAGAAAAGGATAAGTATACTCCCAAGGTCGATCTAAGGAAGGAATGTGTGTGGTTTTTAATTTATTATTCAAAATTTTAAAAACAAAATTAAATCCTAAACATCCTGTCACGATATTTTGGGGTTTTTGTGTTTTTAATCTACTTACATAAAAATAAACATAGATTCAATAAACATTCATGCAAATTTTATCATTTATAATGACGGAGTATTTATGGATATAATAACTAAGTTAATTATGCTTGCTCATATTATCTAGGTTATTAAAGATATGAATTGATATTTATTGATTCTCCCTTTTTTGTATGAATACCACCTTTGGTGGGGTTAGATATTCTTTGTTAACTAAACAAATCAATTAACACCTATGGGTGGGGTTGATAACTAATTTGCCTAATTAAATTAATTCCTTTTTCTAAGAGATTGAAAATGAACCATTTAAATGCCACCTTTGGTGGGGTTAGACAGTTTAAACTTTATTCAAGGTGTCCAAATTAAACCTAAGAATTTAGTTATCCGAGTACTAACTTTCAAGTTTTAAAACCACTACTGAAAACATGTCGTCAATACATTTTCAGATAATAATTCTTATAAAAACTTTTGAAATAGAGCTTCACTCTAACTACCGGGCGATTGTACCATCAAATAAAAGAGCACTACTCTAAATCAGACCGGATAACTAAACCTTAAAATCTAATTTTCGGGTTTAAGTTTGGAATGAAAAATAATATATTTCTCTCTAACATTCTTAATATAAAATCATGAATAAAAACAAAATCAATTCATTTTAGAGATTTTTACCTATTTAATATTTCGCAAGCATAACAACGTCATTATTACATCATGTTTACTAAACAGCCAGCACAGTTAAATTTAACCACAGACAAATTAAATATAACATGTAAGAATAAAGCATAAAAATAACTGTAAAGAAAATAAAATCCTTACAGAACTTCGACGCTATTCCCGTTGCTGGAAAAACTCCGAGCGGAATTTGCACTCCCATTTATTGAATCAAAGAGCTAAAATATTACAAAAACATAACTAGTTCTTCCCAAAAAGGGAAGAACTCTAAATCTAAGAGAAATTAACTAAGAAAAGCTAAAAACTAAGAAAACATAAGAAAAACTAAGAAAAACTAAAGAATCCTAAAAATCTAAGAAAAGAGAGAAAAGAATGTATTTGAAGGTGTTTTTAGGTGTGTTTTGAAGTGAAGGGAAGGGGGGTATTTATAGGTGAGGATGGAGAGAAAAAGTAGAGAAAAAAATGTTAAAAAAATGAAAAAACGCGTATTATTGATTGCTGACGTCATTTGATGACGTCAGCATGACATGGGGCGGCTGCACAGTACCGGGTATGAACAGTACCGCGGCTGCACAGTACCGCGTATGAACAGTACCACGGCTGCACAGTACCGCGGATGAACAGTGACGCGGGTGAACAGTAACGCGGGTGAACAGTGCCGCAGGTGAACAGTAACGCGTGTGAACAGTGCCGCAGATGAACAGTAACGCGGGTGAACAGTGCCGCGGGTGAACAGTGCCGCGCGCTGCTGCTTCTGGCGGAGCTGGGCGCGGCGGCGGCGGCGCGTTTTTCGCCTTTTTGACATTTTTGACCTTCTTGACCCATTTTGTCCAATTTTTCCATATTTGTCGACCTTTCCGCATTTATTTATTAATATATTTGTGATGTATTGCTTCCAGTTTCCTTTTTGAGTCTTTAAGTTGTATTTTTAAGCCAAAATACCTGAAAAACAATAAAAATACCCGTGATTCCGAAAAAGACAAATTTATATAAATATATGATAAAACATATAAATATATATATTTTTAATCAATTAATGTGCATAAAATCATAGTTATTTTAGTGCTTTTTGAGCACTCATCACAACCCCCAACCAGCTTCTTGCTAGTCCCTTAGCAAGAGAAGCGATAAAAACTAAAAATTAAACTATCCTAAATCACTTTCGTGGATTGAAACGGTTGCATTTAGCCTATGCAACAAGCCGTTAAACCCCTAGGTTGCCCTAGTGGACGAGTTTGAGTCTCGTGAGGGTTTTCAGTAATGATACCCACAAACATTGAACTAAATGTAAAAATAAAAACAATCAAATCAAAAATTAAAATTACAACAAAATCAAAAATTAATTTAAGAATAAAAGAAAACAACATATCACAAAAATATCTCATACTTTTTAATCTCTTTTAAGATCATAATTAAAATCTCAAGCATAAGTTATTTTAATCTCTTTAAACAATCATGATTTATTATAATAATTAGTCGAAAATCATTTTCATATTTCCTGTCAAAAATGTATCAATTTAATTTCACCCAATTTCGGTGTCATGAATCAGAATTCGCTTCGACTTTATTCCTCACAAGTCAATACTCTCAAAACACTGAATCCTATGGGTTCAAACACTCATACTAATTTATATGCGAAAGAGTTGATGTATAGAAATGAACTAATATGTTCGCATATGTATAAAGAATAAAGGCTCAAAGTGTTATTTTAACATTGATCTCATGAAAGGAATCAAATGTATAAATTATAAAGATATCATATATAAAAATTATTTTCATGCATAAATCAAACTCATTAAGAAAGAATTTCAAGATATATGCTTTTTACAAATGAAGAAATTGCAATGACTTTTTAGGGAATTACTTCCTATATCTTTCTTTTGTATTTAGCCTTTACTCACAACTTTGTAGGCAATGTGGGTCATAGTATGTAGATGATACTATATTTTTTATCTCTCTATTTTTTTTTCAATATATGTATATTTTAGAGAGTCAACCCATGTACAGATTGTACATTTTTTTTTTTGGAATTTGGTGAGTGGTTAATTTTGTGGCTTTTCTGTTTTGATCTTGGTTTAGGTAACCCCATATATGTCTTTTTGTTTTTTTTTTTGTAGCAGTCATGCATGAATGAGATATAAGCATATACTATCAATTTCTACTCAAATCATTTTATCTAAGCAAAAATAATAATCAAAAATATATGATACTCTATTAAGATGAGAAAAAAAATTCATACATTCAATACTAATACCTATAGAGATCATCTAAACTTTTTGAATAAATAAGAAATGTGTTTGGAGTAGAAAAAAATATATATTTCACTCTGAATAAAAGAAATTAGGCTCAAATTATATCTCACAAGGGTAGTCTCCACTAAAAAAAATTCATAAACACCGATTTTGGGTTTAATATAATTTCCACATTTTATCAAGAAATACTAGTTATGACAAAAACTAACTAATTATCAAAAATAATTACAAAATATTTCATGATATGTTTTCAAAAATTAATCTAACAGTACAAAAGACTTAACTATTTACTTAAATTTGATTTAAAGAAATGATAAATTTTTGTGAAATAATTTTTTTTTTTTTTTTTTTATAATTTTTTAAATTGTTAAATTTTTTTTTTTTTCTTCTAATTAAGCATGATAATTTTTCACCACCCCCAACCTAGAACTTACATTGTCCTCAATGTAACAACTGTAAATTAAAGATAAAGAGAAAAGAGAAGAAAGATTACCTATTTCTTGAGAATGTGTAAGTAGTAATGGAGAAATGCAGGTGCATTCATTATATTCATCATTAAAATGTATACAGACAGATCGCTGTGAACTTCTAACATCTCAACAAACATTTTTAGTTTTAACAATTTAAAAATTATTAAACTAAAATAAACAATAAAATTAAGTAAATAAAATAAATAACAGAAAATTACCTAAAATGATGGGTTGCCTCCCATCCAGCGCTTAGTTTAACGTCTTAGCAAGACGTAACTTGGGGATTGCCTTTTAAGTAAACTCAATGTCCCCTCATCATTGAGTCAATCAAACCTACAAGTAAGACAAGGTTGTCTACCTATATTGTTTCAAACATGCCCTATTGATTTTCAAATTTTTCTGTACCAAAAACTAGGGGCATGCTTGAGGATTTTAGATAACCCACATCTAGGTGCAAATCAAATAAATTAAGGCATCAAAACACAATTGTACCTAGATCAAATAAAGAAACTAACTCTTGAGATGTAAAAATTTTTGGAGATAGTTTCAGATTTTTTTTTTTAATTAAATTTTTTTTAAAAAAAAAAGTTAAAATAACATAATCAGTATTAACCAAGAGTGCTCCCAGGAAAGAATGGTGAGGCAAAGGCTCCTTAAATACCATCCTCCTAGACAGAGCAACGTTCCCAGGAAAGACTAGTGGCACAAAGGCTTCCAAGAACTAGTCTCCTAGACAGAACTCCCTTAGATCTTTACTTTTCATGTTAAAGTTAAGTTAAGTAAAAATTTAAGTTAATTAAGTAAAAGAAAATCTAAGTTAATTAAGTTAATGAAAAAAAAAATTAATTTAATTAAAAAGCTAAGTTAATTAAGTTAGTAAAAAAAAATCTAAGTTAATTAAAAAGCTAAGTTAATTAAGTCAATTTAAGTAAAAATCTAAGTTAATTAAGTTAAGTTAATTAAAAATCTAAGTTAGTTAAAAAAAATCTAAGTTAATTAAAAAGTTAAGTTAATTAAGTTAAGTAAACTAAAAATCTAAGTTAATTAAGTTAATGAAAAATCTAAGTTAATTAAGTTAAATAAAAATTAAGAAAAAAAAAATAGTTAAAGAAAAGAGAAAAAATAAAAAAATAAAAATAAAATAAAACTGAAATAAAATAAAATAAAGTTAAGATTTGAAATAAAAACTTAAAATTAAATGAAAATTAAAAATTAAGTTTTTTTTTTTTTTTTTTATTTATTATTTTTTTTTTCAAATTTTTTTTTTTTTTACTATTCATGAATTGTAATTTTATTTTGCTATCTATACTATAAATTTTATTTATTTATTTCAACTTAAAATTTTTGAAATTTTAATTTTTTTTTTTACTATTATGAACGGTAATTTTATTTTACTATTCACGCTATATTATTTCTTATTAACTTCAAAAAAAAAATTTTGTTTTTTTTTTTTTGTTTTTTTTTTTTTTACTATTCATGAACGGTAATTTTATTTGACTATTTACACTATACTATTTTTTATCTTAAAATTTTTTTATGTTTTTAAGTTTTAAATTTTTTTTTTTTTTTACTATTCATGAACGGTAAAATTTTTTTTACTTCAAATTTCAAATTTCTAAATTATTTTACAATTAAAAAAAAAATATATATATATTTTTTTTTTATTTCTCTTTTTTTTTTTTTATTTCTTATGAAATTTGAAATTTGATTATAGTTAAAAAAAAATCACAATTATTTACAGCACAAAAATGTTTTTAAAATTTTGCAAAATAACTTAAAAACGCTATTCCTTCCCCGGCAACGGCGCCAAAAACTTGATGAACGAAAACCGGCATCGCCGATCTTCGCAAATACTTTGGTTTTAATATTTATAAAACTCTCGCAAGTGCACGAATCATTTCGTAGAAAAGGATAAGTATACTCCCAAGGTCGATCTAAGGAAGGAATGTGTGTGGTTTTTAATTTATTATTCAAAATTTTAAAAACAAAATTAAATCCTAAACATCCTGTCACGATATTTTGGGGTTTTTGTGTTTTTAATCTACTTACATAAAAATAAACATAGATTCAATAAACATTCATGCAAATTTTATCATTTATAATGACGGAGTATTTATGGATATAATAACTAAGTTAATTATGCTTGCTCATATTATCTAGGTTATTAAAGATATGAATTGATATTTATTGATTCTCCCTTTTTTGTATGAATACCACCTTTGGTGGGGTTAGATATTCTTTGTTAACTAAACAAATCAATTAACACCTATGGGTGGGGTTGATAACTAATTTGCCTAATTAAATTAATTCCTTTTTCTAAGAGATTGAAAATGAACCATTTAAATGCCACCTTTGGTGGGGTTAGACAGTTTAAACTTTATTCAAGGTGTCCAAATTAAACCTAAGAATTTAGTTATCCGAGTACTAACTTTCAAGTTTTAAAACCACTACTGAAAACATGTCGTCAATACATTTTCAGATAATAATTCTTATAAAAACTTTTGAAATAGAGCTTCACTCTAACTACCGGGCGATTGTACCATCAAATAAAAGAGCACTACTCTAAATCAGACCGGATAACTAAACCTTAAAATCTAATTTTCGGGTTTAAGTTTGGAATGAAAAATAATATATTTCTCTCTAACATTCTTAATATAAAATCATGAATAAAAACAAAATCAATTCATTTTAGAGATTTTTACCTATTTAATATTTCGCAAGCATAACAACGTCATTATTACATCATGTTTACTAAACAGCCAGCACAGTTAAATTTAACCACAGACAAATTAAATATAACATGTAAGAATAAAGCATAAAAATAACTGTAAAGAAAATAAAATCCTTACAGAACTTCGACGCTATTCCCGTTGCTGGAAAAACTCCGAGCGGAATTTGCACTCCCATTTATTGAATCAAAGAGCTAAAATATTACAAAAACATAACTAGTTCTTCCCAAAAAGGGAAGAACTCTAAATCTAAGAGAAATTAACTAAGAAAAGCTAAAAACTAAGAAAACATAAGAAAAACTAAGAAAAACTAAAGAATCCTAAAAATCTAAGAAAAGAGAGAAAAGAATGTATTTGAAGGTGTTTTTAGGTGTGTTTTGAAGTGAAGGGAAGGGGGGTATTTATAGGTGAGGATGGAGAGAAAAAGTAGAGAAAAAAATGTTAAAAAAATGAAAAAACGCGTATTATTGATTGCTGACGTCATTTGATGACGTCAGCATGACATGGGGCGGCTGCACAGTACCGGGTATGAACAGTACCGCGGCTGCACAGTACCGCGTATGAACAGTACCGCGGCTGCACAGTACCGCGGATGAACAGTGACGCGGGTGAACAGTAACGCGGGTGAACAGTGCCGCAGGTGAACAGTAACGCGTGTGAACAGTGCCGCAGATGAACAGTAACGCGGGTGAACAGTGCCGCGGGTGAACAGTGCCGCGCGCTGCTGCTTCTGGCGGAGCTGGGCGCTGGGGCGCGGCGGCGGCGGCGCGTTTTTCGCCTTTTTGACATTTTTGACCTTCTTGACCCATTTTGTCCAATTTTTCCATATTTGTCGACCTTTCCGCATTTATTTATTAATATATTTGTGATGTATTGCTTCCAGTTTCCTTTTTGAGTCTTTAAGTTGTATTTTTAAGCCAAAATACCTGAAAAACAATAAAAATACCCGTGATTCCGAAAAAGACAAATTTATATAAATATATGATAAAACATATAAATATATATATTTTTAATCAATTAATGTGCATAAAATCATAGTTATTTTAGTGCTTTTTGAGCACTCATCAATAATCAAATCAAATAACTATGATATAAAAAACCAATTATTTGATCTAACAATTTAAGAACAAAAATAAAGAAAAATCCATAAGAACATATTATCAAAATATCATAAAATAATTAGGCTTATTAATCAATCAAACATAATCATCAATATTTGATAGATGAACTAAATAAAGAAGCCTAAATAATTATGATCTTACATTTGTAAAACAAGAGAGAGAAATTAAGAATATTAGAATAATGCTCTTGTGTGGTTGATTGAAATAATGAGAAATGAGTTTTATTTATAGGAAAAATTAAAACCTTAATCCTATGTAATTGATAAATATATTTTCTATTACAAATAGGATTAGTAATACTCATTAATTAAGAAAAATCATATATGATTGATAAATATCTCTTTCTATTTCAAATAGGATTAGTAATACTCACTAATTAAGAAGACTCTTATTTAAAGAAGAGTTCTTTTAAAATAGATTTTATGTTATATTTTATGCTAAAGATTTCAACTATAATTTAGAGTATATCTTATCTAATATATTTTAGCATATCTTATTCCATATTTTAACACTAAAAATAATTTTAGATTTATAAGCATGTGCTATTAAATGCATAAATGTAATCCTAGGTGTCATAGTTATCAAAAATATACCTGAAGTACAATTATCTCGAACTCGAGCATTTTTTTGGCTTTTCTTGATAGACTTGATAGTACGCCTAAAAACAATTTACAGATAAATATTTTGTCCATGAAAATAGCCAACACTCATAGTCCTTACAAGAAGAAACTAAGACATTTTATGAATTTTATGTTAAACTATGTGATACTACTAACACCTCTTCAAATCTTAGAGTGAAAAATGTGGAATTCATGTTAGTTTAGGTGATTATTTGCTCACTACAAGATTTCTTCCACGCAAAGGTCACTATCATTAAAGGTGGCAAGGATGAAGAAACCATCAAAAGTGAGGAACTCGTTGGCTCACTTCATACCTTTGAGATGAGCTTTCAAACACCAACAAAGAATGAAGGTGTCACTTTCAAAACCTCCATGACTGATAATGGTGATAGTGACAAAGTCTAACCTGGGCTTAGATAGTGAGAAAAGTGATTCTAAATTTATGCTTACTAATTTATTGTTAATAGTCTGATAAGTTAGTAAGAAAAGTAACCAAATTAAATGATAAACTCAAATTCTATGAAATTAATTCCTCTAGTGTAGAAAAAGAAAAATTTGAGCTGTCTGAACTTATTGATATTTTGAATACAAGTGTTGTAGATCTTTAACAGGAAAACAAAGAAGTTAGTGAAATAATTTAATCAATCAAGGGATGTTATAAAAAGTCTAACAATTGACACTAAAAATCTTAACAAAGTTTTGAGTTTTGGCAAGTCACATAGTGATACACGTGGCCTTAGTTGTAAAGATGAGAGCTCTATACCATAAAAATAAAATAAAAAATTTTATAGGACCTTCTAACTCTACACCTACTCTCATTAATTAGTCATAAATAACCATGCTCCTATGGTAGAAAAAATTTTAATTTGTGTGTGGATGTCATCACTACGATATAAAAGGTCATATTAGGCTTAATTGTAGATTCATATTAATAGTTACTCACTTTAATAATTCCTTTCATGCTCTAAATTCTAGGACTAATTATCATCATCCTATTATACATGTTACATCTACATTTAGGACGAATTTCAAATCTGAAGTTAAGTCCAAGAACATGCCAATGAAAACTAAGGTAGTTGATTACCAACCCAAAGATAGAGAGAAACAAAAATTCAAGAAAATTTGGGTTAAGAAATATTTTCTATTTCTAATCACTTCACTATCCTTCTAATTTTCACCTAGGTACCTTTTCTTTAGTGCTTAATTAAACTTAGTTGACCATTTAGTAGGTTTTTTTGTTTCTTATTTTTTTTTATTATTGTTTCTTTAGTTTTAATAAAAAAAAGGCAGCAGTTTTGTTTTAACAATGAAATGGACTTTATATATTACTTTTTTTTTACAAACTTAACTTCTTTAGATTGAATCTTCAATGTGTAATTGGGTATTTTGACTCTGCATTTGTGCGCTTTTTTTACACATGATGATTGATGTTAATAAGAAATTATTTACACATTTACTAAATGCACATGTATGTTATGCTTGAAGTTTATGATTGCTCTTGTATGATTATACAGATTAAGTTAACATTAACTATAAAATTATGTTTGAGCTCCATCTTTCACTTTCTAAACAAATCTGAAGAGAGACATCTAGTTTTGAGATAGCTACCTACTGTGATGTGTCCATCTACTATAACAAGCAAAAAGGACTACCTCACAGCTAGTGTAAAATTCATCATACTATGTTTCTGGATCGGGCATATTTACTTAACAAAAAAAATAAGAGAAAAGAAAAAGAAATGAAACCAAAAAATATTTGCATGCACAAAAAGAAAGAGTCAAAAGTAGTTATACAAAAAGAAAATAAATAAATAATAAAAATTCTCTATATATAAAAAAGAGGGGACTAAAAATTTTATGTTCTCAATTGGTATATATTTTTTACTTTGTGAAATTAAGGATTCAATTGCAATTCTTCATGATAGGTGATATTTCTTCTTTTGGATTTTTTTGACTAATCATAAATAAATTAATTGATATACTATTTCAGTTCAAAAATGTATATTATTATGAGTAATTACAATATGTCACTATATGCATTAAATGTATCTATGTGTCTAATAATAGACCTATGCATACAATGGATAATCCAATTTTGATCAAGAGTAATTTTTTTTCAACTGGTTGTCTTTGTCTTGGTCATGTTTAAATAAGTCCACTACCCTTATTTGAAAATTAAAATTAAAATTAGAAAGTAAATATTAAATAAATTATTCTTTTGTTCGATTTTTTTTATTTTCTTAATTAATTGCCAAGTCATAGGACTTAAGAGGGATAACAACATTCTTTTGTTATTATTGAATACTGATCGATCCAGATAAACTTGATTGATTGAAAAGGTTTAGTTTAAATACCCCATTCTTTTTTCTTTCCCTCACATTGAACCTTAACCCCTTTTATGCCTCCTCTCTCGAATTTCTACAAAAATCTCACAAAAAATTCATCTTTTTGGTCCTAATTCACTTAGAAATTACTACTAAATACTTTTCGAGGACTATACACTACAAAAACGTCATTTTCGTGTATAAATCCTAACCCACCTTTTTCTCCTTTTCCTTCACTATCTTACCACCCAAACACCCTTATTTACTCAACAACCTTCGTGAATTATTTTCCTCTGCATCAACACAATAAATTAATTACCAAACCTCAACTTTTTAGGTAAGTTTCTATTAGTTTCAAGTTTTTGACATATTAAGGGAATTTTTATCATTTTGGATATCTGTTCATCTTCTCATGGTTGCTAGAAGATGGGAACTTTTTAAGGGTGCACCAACTTCGTTTTCTTATCAATGATGGAACAAAGACTCTCAAACTGGGTATAAGAATACTATCTCTAAAAGACCTATTTTACTTGAGTGTGGTATTACCTATCATGATTTTCATGAAACATGAATTACTAAAGCAATTTAATCTCTTAGATGGAAATCACTTTTTACACCATCAAAAGTTTGTTGTCCAATCTTGATCTGAGAATTTTTATACCAATATTGATACTAAAATTCATCAATGTGGGCTTGTGATCTATGAAGTTTTTATTCATAATAAAACTATTGATATCCATGCCAAACAGATCAATGCATTTAACACTGGGGATGCGATTTTTGTCTTGGACTGATTTACTATTTGAAATAAGGAATTGTTAATTAAACTAATTGTCATTCCAATTTTTAACCTCAACCTAAAACAACTTTATAGCCTAGGTAAATTTACTCTATTTTATTTTATTTTATTTTAAATAAGATGGTATATGTTGATTTTCTTCCTTCAAAGCATTCCTCAAATATAGGTTGCCTACATGCTAAGATCCTATATTATACTGGAAAAGGAATTACTTTTAATGTTAGAACCATTATTTAGGATGAAATTGTGAGCCAAACTTAGGTTACAAATCCTAGGATTGGACTAACATTTGGTTATCTCACAACCCAAATAATCCTCACTATTGGTGTACTACCCACCAAAGATTCTAATACTACTCATTGTATGATCGATATTGGATAGGCCATAATTTTAAGATCCTCTACCTAGACTTCTAAGAAACAAAAATTTGCTAATGTTGGAACTATTAGTGGAATAGCAGTTGATATATTTGGGGATGATGATATCAAAAACATCATTGATCATGAATCTTCTCATTAAGACATATTTGTAGATGAAGTAAGAACAAGAATGGATGTACTATCCACACATAAAAAAGCTATGCATACTCTCTACAAAGTCCTACACAGAAAATAAACTAACAGTGATGAACATGTAGAGCCCTATTTTCAATTATAAGTTATATGCAAGCACAGTACAGATCTTAAAGTGAGAAACCCCATTAACAATAATCTTTTTAATGTTTATATGCTTCATACTGCTTTTGTGTTTTTAGAAAACATCTTGTTCTTACACATTTTACTTTATTTTATGATTATCATTAATATATGTCTGAATGTGAAATTTACTTTATATTAAATACATTGCCCTCTTGCTCATATTGAATATTTTGGCTTCAAAGTTATGTTAATTTTTTATATGATAAAAAGGGAGAGAGTGGTTAATAATGGGAGAGTTATTGCACATAAAGGGATAAATATTAAGTATTAAGTGTCCAATCAACATTTGATATGTTACATAAGGGAGAACTATTAATGATTAAATTTTCTATATGTTACTACTCATTGATTTTATTTTTACTATATTCATTGAACTAATAAATAATGATTCTTTCAAAACAAGTTATGTGTCTATTAGTCTATTTGATTTTTAGTGTATATATATAAGATTTAGGCGAAGATGTTTTCACCAGATCATAGGATAGTACCACTATATAAATTTATTTTTCATATGAGTATTATGTAGTGAGAGCAAGGTTTTGTCACATGAATATGTCAAAGGTAGATATTGTATGGTTTATGCATATTAGTAGTTTTCGTGAACAAAATGTTTTAAGTGTAAACTAGTTTTTAGGCACATTTTTATATCTGCTATTCAATCGAAAGAAATTTCTAAGCTTCAAGTTAATGTGTTTCAAGTATACACTATTTACTTAACACATTAGAATTGAGTTTACACACTTATAAGATATATGGTATATATTTATGTTGGTCGATCTATTGAGTAGTAGTTTGATTGATCGAAATGTTAGATTTATTGAATATTGATCGTGTACAATCTAGTTGCTTTTGGGTTGAAATTCTAATTGAAATGTATTGATCAAAGTTGGGTTTGATCAATTAAGGATCAATCGTGAATGATCTATCTACTCTCAAGCTTTTATTAATCATTACTGGATCAATCAAAAAAGGTTTTGATCAATTAACCTTATTGGTTTGTTCGATCAAGAACTTAAGTTTTCAAATTAAAACAATTTTGTTTACTTGAGCCAAAATAGTAGATTATCACATCGTCCCTATTTATTATTGCTTTATGAAATATTTTATGGATAGAATGGTCATTGCATGATGACCTATCTTTAGGGTTTCAATTTTCCTATTTAAACAACCAAATGCTCTTAGTTTTAAGTAATCATACCTATTCTATTCGTCTTGTACTTTCTCTCTCAAAATGTTTTCTAAAAACTATATCATATTTTATTAGGCTCGTTCTTAATTTAATCTACCAAACATTGTATGTCTATGATTGATTAATTAATAAGCATATTTGTTTTTATGCTTTTAAATCTTTGTTCTAGGGTTTATTTGGTGATTTTATGTAATTGATTTAAATCTTGAACCTTCTAGCAAGGTTTCTTGTTATTGAATCTTCTCTATAAGACACTTTTCACTTGTGCTATTTGTCCTAACTTTTTAGGTACTTGCTAAATGGGTTCGATTACTCTTGTGACTTGAGAGATCAAAACATTGATTCGGATCCATATGCCTACTTGTAGAGGCTGTGAAAAAGCAAAGGATCATAAGTAGATTTCTTTGAGGACTTTAACTGTGAAGGGTAGTTTAAGACTTATCTTTGTAATTGAATTGATTTTCATAGTAGATAGTTAGTTGATCCAATAGACCAATAGTTTTCTCTTAGGTCATTTTTGTTTAGCCGTTTGGTAATTTTTGATTAGACATAATTAGTAAAATTACCTACTCATCCCCTCTAGATTAATTAGATCTATAACTTTAACTTTCAAAAATTTTAATCGGAGAAATCACTACTTAGTTTTGAAATTTTGATTAAACTTGATCTTTTTTTAGGGTATGTATGATGTTTCATACTAGCACGTAGGTATTATTAAATAGAGATAAATTAATCTTTTAATCCTTGATTCTGATGTTGTTTAAACAAATAAGTTAGATAGTTCTTAATGCATTGATCTTATCGTTCTATTTGTTGTATGTCGCATACCATTTTGTTATTTTTGAGTATACTTTCATTTTTCTAGGTTTTACCTCATTTTTATCCCTTTTTTTCATTTTTCTAATAATTTCCTCTCTTTTTTTAAAAAGGTGGTTGCATACTTCAAGAGTTCTATAACCACGTATACAAGAGTTTGGTAAAAGATATGAAATATGTTTTGGTGTAGGGTACAAATTCTAGGCATTACACAATATTATGGTGTTGGTTACATCCTTAATTCAGATTATTAACAAAAAAAAATTTGTATCATTCCATAATTTGAAATGTTATATTTTATTTGTATACAATTATTATTTATGAATAGAATATAAAGTTTTTATATTTATGTGGTGAAAATTTTTCTCAACAAACTTTATGTGGTGAAAATTATTTTCCTTGACAAAGTTAATAAACATATTTAATAAATATGTGTATTGCCTACAAAAAAGTTGTCGACATAAATCTTCTTCGACAAAAAGATTTTGTCGTTGCAAATATTACATTGACTAAAATCTTTTGTCTCTAAAAAATCTTACGTCAACTAAAGGATTTTGTCGCTAAACATGTTTTGTTGATGAAACTCTTTTCGTGAGAAAGATGGTTTCATCGACAACTATGAAACTCTTATTGTGAGAAAAATGATCTATGACTATGAAGTCTTATATACAATTAAAGGTCTTATTTTGCATATTGAAGCTACAAGAGGTGGAATTTCAAACAGGGAACAAGTTCTTTATGTTCTTGGTGGATTGGGAAATGATTATGCATCTATAATAACTACGATTACTCAAAAAAACATGTTTCACTTTGGATGAAGTGTTCAGTTCATTAAGAATTAAAAAAATAGATTGAATGCATGAACAATGTAAGTACACAATTGGTTCAAGCCAATATTGCCATATCAGTCTCAGGCTATTAAATTCTCAGACAAGATTTTCACCAAACAACTGTACTCAAAACAATAGTTCTAATGACTTTCAAGGGCAATCTTCAAACAATCAAAACTAGTTCGTGGAAATGAAAAATTTGGCTTAAAATATAAGGGCATTTGTCAAATTTGCAATAAACAAAGCCATAGTGCCTTAAGGTGCTTGTTGTCGGAGATTGTTATAAAGCTCCCTAATTTAAGGAGCAAAACAAAGAGCTTAATTCAAGAAACCATTAATTTAATGAGTAATTCAATGAGTGAATTTTCTTATAAATAGATGTGTAATTGTAATGAATTAATCAACCAAGTGTTCATTCCAATTGAGAGAAAATTGAGAGTAATTTTCTTGGGTGTAATTGGGTTATGAGTTGTAAGTATTGTAAACACCTTGTATAATTTCTCCCCTTTCAGTAAAAAGATCTACAGCAGGTCCGTAGACGTAAGCAAGATAGGTCAAACTCCATTATCAAACTTATGTGTTATTTTTTCTATTTTGTTTTCTTATAAATCTGGCTTATCGGAAATTACGTAATTTCCTAACAACTGGTATCAAAGCTTTTGGTGGTGATTTATGTCATTTTTTTGCAAGGATACTATTCACTTGAATAGTGAATTATATGAATAGTGAAATTTTATTGACGATATTTGTTTGTTGACAGAGGTGTTCTAATACATGGTGACTTGTAGAAATAGTCAGAAATGATTCGGAGGAAGTCAAATTTGAGTGGGAACAATGGCCGTAGATGAATGAAAGGTAAAACTCGAGAAATTCGATGGCATAGATTTTGGGTTTTAAAAAATGCAGATAGAGGATTATATGTATCAAAGAAATATGTATCAACCTCTCTCAGGGAAGAAGCCAGAGGCTATAAAGGAAGAAGATTGGAATTTTCTAGACATACAAGCCCTCAGAGTTATTCGATTGACGCTATCCCGTAATGTTACTTTCAACATACAAAAGGAAAAGACCACGGCGGGTCTTATGGTAGCTTTATCCAATATGTATGAGAAGTCATCAGTCTCAAACAAAGTGCACTTGATGATGCATTTGTTCAATTTGTGGATGACGGAAGGCGCATCGGTAGCTCAACATCTCAATGAACTCAACATAGTTGAGTACAGTGGAAATTGAATTCGATGAAGAAGTACGAGCATTGATACTTTTGTCTTCTTTACCAGAAAGTTGGAATGCTACTGTCACGATTGTGAGTATCTCGTTAGGAAGCAATAGATTGAAATTTAATGATGTTCGCGATTTGGTTCTCAGTGAAAAGATCTAATGTAGAGAGTCAGGTGAATCATCAACTTCTTCAGTTTTGCATATAGAATCAAGAGGAAGAAATTCAACCAGAGGGAATGTACGTGGTAGAACAGACTATCGAGGTAGATCAAAGGACAAGAGGTCCAAATCCAAGAATCCTAATAATTCCCATAGCTCAAAGACTATTGAGTGTTGGAATTGTAGAAGAACCGAGCACTACAAAAAATAGTGCAAGAATGCATCGAAGGACAAAGAAGTGAAGGTAGAGGAAAATGTTACTTCCACCACAAGAGGAGATGATGCATTGATATGCTCTTTGGGGAGAAAGGAAGAATCTTGGGTGTTAGACTCTGGAGCATCGTTCCATGCTACTTCACAGAAATAATTCTTCGAGAAATATTTCCCTGGAAAACTTGGAAAGGTATATCTTAGTGATGACCAACCATGTGCTATTATTGGAAAAGGTGTAGTGAAGATTAAGTTGAACAAGTTTGTTTGGGAGTTGAAGGATGTCAGGCATATTCCCGACCTAAGAAGAAACTTAATCTCAGTAGGACAATTGGCGAGTGAATGCTACACTACGATCTTCCATGGTAATGATTGGAAGATTTCAAAGGGCACAATGATAGTTATTCGAGGCAAGAAGAATGACACACTTTACATGACAGTAGGGGCACATTTTTCAATCATAGTTGTAGCAGGCAATGAAACACCAAATCTGTGGCACCAGTAGCTAGGCCACATGAGTATGAAGGGGATGAATATTATGCACTCAAAGGGAAAACTTCTAGGCCTACAGTCTGTAGAGATAGACATGTGCAAAGATTGCATACTTGGAAAACAAAATAGAGGTAGATTTCAGACAAGTGGTAGAACCCTAAAGAAGGAAAGGCTAGAGCTTATCCACTCTGATGTTTGGGGACCAACAACCGTCTCATCCATTGATGGGAAACACTACTTCGTGACTTTCATCGATGATCACTCTCGAAAGGTATGAGTTTACTTTCTAAAGCATAATTCTAAAGTATTTGAGGCTTTCAGAAGATAGAAAGCTATGGTTGAAAATGAGACAGGTTTGAAGATCAAAAGGCTTAAAACTAGCAATGGTTTTGAATATGAAGACACCAGATTCAAAAATGTATACTATGAGCACGGGATCATAATGGAAAGAACTATGCCAAGCACTCCTCAACACAATGGAGTAGATGAGCATATAAACCGAACGTTGAGAGAAAAACCAGAAGCATTTGTATACAATTAGGTCTATCGAAGCAGTTTTGGGCAGAAGTAGTCAACACGGCAACTTATTTAATCAATCGAGGTCCATCTTTTCCATTGGAGCATAGACTACTAGAGGAGGTATAAAGCGAAAAATAGGTGAAACTATCACATCTAAAAGTTTTCGGTTGTGTAGCTTGATCCCAAATCCAAGAAATGCACATTCATCGGTTATGGTGAGGATGAGTTTGGCTACCACATTTGGGATGATGAAAACAAGAAAGTGATCTGTAATAGAGATGTGATTTTCAACGAAAGGGTGATGTATAAGGACATGCATAAAATAGACGCCAATGACTCAGAGCAGAATGAGTTAGTATTTGTAGATGCAAATGATGTCCCAGATAGTTTCGCAATGGAACCAATTGTAACAAGTCCTCAACCAGAGGAACTTGTTGGACAAAGTAGTACGTAGTAGTCTGACACGCCACAACCTTCTACTTCAGCTCCTATATTGATAAGGTTTTCTCGAACTCATGTGCCTAACAGAAGATACATGAACTATATGTTGCTGACTGATGGAGGGGAGCCTAAATGCTATGATGAAGCTTTTCAGACTCGAGATTCCAACAAGTGGGAGCTTTCCATCAAAGAAGAAATTAAATCTCTCATCTCTAATCAGACATGGGAACTAGTTGAGTTACCTATGGGAAAGAAGGCACTTCACAATAAATGGGTGTATCGGGTGAAAGAAGAGCATAATGGTTCCAAGGGATACAAAGCCCCCTAGTTGTCAAAGGGTTTCAACAGAAGGAAGTAGTTGACTACACTGACATTTTTGCTCTCGTTGTGAAGCTCAATACTATCAAATCAGTGTTGAGTATTGTAGCCATTGAAGATTTTCATCTTGAACAGTTGGATGTAAAGAATGCATTCCTTCACAGATATTTTGATGAAGAGATATACATGTACTAGACAAAAGGTTTCTAAAAAGGAGAAAATAAGAACATGGCGTGTGGACTTAAGAAGAGTTTGTATGGCCTGAAACAAGCCCCGAGATAATGGTACAAAAAGTTTGACAGCTTCATGCACAAGGAAGGTTTCCAAAAGTACAATGTTGACCATTTTTTCTACTTCAAGAGATATAGGTCTAATTATATCATTTTACTACTTTATGTTGGTGATATGTTAGTAGCAAGTTCAGATATGGATGATATTAGAAGGTTTAAGTAGCAATTGTCAAAGGAGTTTGACATGAAAGACTTGGGTCCAACAAAGACAATTCTTGGAATGCAAATCACAAGAAATAAGAAGAAAGAATCCTTGCAGTTATCTCAGGCAGAGTACATCAATCGTGCTTTGCAAAGATTCAACATGGGCAATGCCAAGCCAATTAGCACACCCTTGGCAAGTCACTTTTTCCTATCCAAGGATCAGTCCCATTAAATAGAGGAAGAGAAAGAATTCATGGCTAAGGTTCCTTATACCTCAACCATTGGAAGTTTGATGTACGCAATGGTTTGTACAAGACCAGACATTGGCCATGCAGTGAAAGTTGTTAGTAGATTTATGTCAAACCCATGGAAAACTCATTGGGAAGCAGTCAAGTGGATTTTGACGTATCTACAAGGTACCACAGAAAAGTGCTTGTACTTTAGTAAAGGAGAGTTAAAATTACAAGGCTTCGTAGACGCAGACTTTGGAGGTGAAGTTGATCACTGAAGAAGCACCATCGGTTATATATTTACTGTTGGAACTACAACTGTTAGTTGGATGTCACAAATACAGAAAATTGTCACTCTATCCACTACAGAGGCTGAGTATGTAGTAGTGATTGAAGCTAGTAAAGAGATGATATAGCTTCAAGGTTTTTTAACTGAGTTGAGATTCAAACAGGAGAAGAATAGTTTACACAATAATAGTTAAACTGCAATACACTTGGCGAAGAATTCAACATTTCATTCTAGAACCAAGCATATTGTACTTTGTTATCATTTCATCAGATCTCTATTAGAAAATGATGTGTTAATACTGGAGAAGATTCAAGGAAGCAAAAATCAAGGGGATATGTTAACAAAGGTGGTGACTATTGACAAACTGAAGTTGTGCTCAACTTCAGTTGGTCTGTTAGAGTAACAAGACTAGAAAAGCTACTGAATTGATTGAGGTGTGAAGACAGATTGAAATCAATCTTCAAGTGGGAGATTGTTAGAAATTGTTATAAAGCTCCTTAATTTAAGGAGCAAAACAAGGAGCTTAATTCAAGGAACCATTAAGTAATTCAATGAGTGAATTTTCCTATAAATAGATGTGTAATTGTAATGAATTAATCAACCAAGTGTTCATTCCAATTAAGAGAAAATTGAGAGTATTTTCTTTGGTGTAATTGGGCTATAAGTTGTGAGTTGTGAGTATTGTAAACACCTTGTATAATTTCTCCCCTTTCAGCAAAAAGATCTGCAGTTGGTCCGGAGACGTAAGCAAAATTAGCCGTACTCCATTATCAAATTTGTGTGTTATTTTGTCTATTTTTCTTTCTCATAAATCTAGCTTATTGGGAATTTGCGTAATTTTCCAACACTTCTTTCGTTACTTATAAACCAACAATAATTCTAGTAACTCAAGAAATCCACACGGGAATTTGTATGAATAATCTGGCAAATGTCAAGAACATTCCAACTTGTCTAATTAACAATCCCAGTTATGCTTTGGCAATCTTGATTCAGATAATGACTTTGCACTAGTTGCATTCTTTCTTTGAGAATCATCACTTGGTACATCTTCCTCATTAACTTTTGATGAGTCTTGGTATATGGACACAAGTGCTAGTCATCATTTGACAAGCAATTCTAATGTGCTTCACAATATATTGATTTTGAAGCTCATATGCTTAGCAATGGAATTACTGTGTCAATTGCAAGCCATGGGAAAGTACCTTAGTTACAAGTTCTAAACACTTGAAGCTGTGTAATATGCTTTATGTTTTTTAAATTGCCAAGAACCTAATATTAGTTAAAAGATTGTATGCAGACAGCAAAGTAGTGGCTACATTCTCTCATAATACCTTACGTGTAAAAGATGTTGATGATGGGAATATCGTGTTTTTTAGAAGTACTTGTCATGGCTTTACAAGTTACCCTCGTATGTTAAAGTGTTTTGCACTATACCTTAAGGAAACTCTCTTAACCCAGTATGTAACAATCTGTCCTCTAATAATTCTATGGTATGCTCAATAAATAATGTATAGTGTCATCACAATATAGCTGTTAATGGTGCACTATGGCATGAAGACCATCCCCATATAGATATGGTAAAACATGTTTTCAATACTTTAAGTCTACACATTGTGCCTAATGTTTGTGGTTCATGTCAGATCATCAAGTCTCATAGGATACCTATATTGCATACTCATACTAGAGCTTCAGCCAATTTGACTCGATACATGTTAAAGTATAGGTTCTTGCCTCTATAATATCTTTGGATGGATCCAAATATTTTTTGTTATTTGTTGATGATTCTACACATTTCCAGTGGTTTATGTTCTCTCATAGAAAAGGTAGGTATCACATGTGTTCAAGCATGCTGATGTGTTTATTCAGAGACAATTTGATTTAGCTATTAAATAGTTGTAGTTTGATAATGGTAGAGAGTTTAAACCTTTTGAAAAATTGTTGTTCCAAGTTGGCATTGACAGAAGAGTCACATGTGTACACACTCCTTCTCAAAATGGAGTAGTGGAAAGGAAAAATTGCTATGTGGTAGACAATACTTTCCTTGCTCACTAGAGTTCGTCTTCCACTTGCAATTTGGGAACAAGACTTTAGTTGTTATATTCATCTAATCCATAAGAACCCGTCAAAAATCCTCTCCTTCAAATCACCTTATGAGCTTCTACATGAACAAAAACCTTTCTATGAGCATCTTAGAACTTTTGGGTGCCCTTTTTACCCTTTCCTTTGACATTATAACTCTCATAAACTGGAGCCTCATTCCATTTCTTGCATATTTCTTGGATACCCTCATCATCGAAAGTTTATTGGTGTATAGATATTAAAACTAAACAAGTGTCTTCAGACACTTATGTTTTCTTTCGTGAGTCATCCTTTTATTTTCTTAAAATTAGTTAGGCTTAAACTTCTACATCTTCTAACTTAAATTTAACCCTATCTCCCTCTCACTTTGTTACTCTTCTTACTTCTAAAACCATTACAATATCTTTCCTCCAATAACTACTTATGTTCATTCATCACCTATTGGTAAATCACCAGTCACTAGTTCACCCATAATTCAATAACTTGTCATCTCTTCTTCTGATGCTTCTTTAGTTCATATTCCTCATACCTCTACAACATATAATTTTCTCACTTAAGTTGGACTCGATCTCAAATTAGCTTTTTATTACCTTCGATTCTAATTGTTTGAACTTATCAGTTCAACTTCCACCTACTAATCTATCTTCCTCTTATATGCATTTGATGCCTTCCTCGAATATCAATAAGCATACTATGACCACTAGATCAAAAAGTGGAATTACTAACCCTAAAGTGTTCACTATACAAGTTATTATTCCTAAGCCTAGAACTATTACAGAGGCTTTGCAAATCCTAGAATGGTATGAGTAGATGAAGGAGTTTCATGCACTTGTTTCCAATGGCACATGAGAGTTAGTACATCCTCCTACATGTACCAAAATCATTAGAAATAAATAGGTTTTCCATGTCAAACTCAAAGTAGATTAAAGCTTGGAGAGATAGAAGAGTAAAGTGGTGGCAAAAGGGTATGATCAAAACCTTAGTATTGATTCCATAGAGACTTTTATTACTGTAATCAAGCCATCGACAATAAGAGTTGTTTTGATATTAGCTTTGTCTAATAGCTAGGTATTGAGGAAATTTCATGTAAACAATGCCTTTCTCAAGGAAGTTTTGGAGAAATATGCCTTTATGACTCAACCTAAGGATATTATAAGTGTTGATAAACCACACTGTATGTGTAAACTCAAAAAGGCTCTCTATAGCCTTAAGATTCAATAGTTGTCTTATCCAGTAAGATTCCAAATGTTCATGTTTGGACTCATATATCCTGTTATATACAAGCCCTAAAGATCTTTTTTTTTTTTGGTTTATGTGGATAACATAGTCATCACAGGAAACAATTATGTGCTTATTTAGTCTATGGTTGATAAGTTGAATAATATTTTTGCTCTCAAGGATTTAGGTGCTTTAAATTTCTTCTTGGGTATAGAAGTTGCAAGAGCTTTGGAAGGTTTTCATATTAATCAACATAGGTATATTCTTTAGCTCTTAGAAAGAGCTCAATTAATTGATGCTAAAGTTATGACTACTCCTCTTGCACCTAGTAAGACCTTTTCCAAAACCTCAAAGGAACCTTTGGCTGATCCTTGTCAATATAGGAGAATTGTAGATGAATTGTAATATTGAACACTCACAAAGCTTGTGATTGCATACTCAGTGAAAAAATTATGCTAGGTTCTTCATGTTAGGAGAATCATAATATCAATTCGAACTTAATCAAGCTCTAAATAGCGGAATGAAACATATTCTCATTCTTTGTGTGAATCTTTTAGGAAACAAATAAATAAAGCTCAAATTGAAACATGCACAAAATCAACACATCCAATTTACGTGGAAAAATCATCCCGGTATAGGAAGGAAACAATCATGGCACTTTTCTCCAAAACTTCCACTATCAAGAAACAATTCTACAAAAGTTCTCTCTAGATAAAACTAGAGGAAAACAATCAAAAACATCATTAAGAATACAAATTCTTGGAAACTAATAATTATTTCAAGAAAATGGAGAGATTTAACCCAATTTCATAGTCATTGTTCACAGCTCATATCTTTCCAAACCGATGAGCCAAATCCCACCGTTTTGAAGAGGTTTAAATCATGAACTTTCTTGCAAATTTCAGCTCAATCGGACCAAAAAAAACCTTCCATCATGGCACTTGATGAAGGCTTGTTGGAGAAGGACAAACTGAAAAACTGAGAGCTTTTTCTACTAGTACCCTTGTTGCTAAATGGATTTATTAATGAAGCAATAGAATGGAAAAAAATTCCCATTCTTACTCCATGGGCCATTAAGTCACATGAGCATTTTTGGGCTCCTCTAAATAAGAGGAAACACCCAACAAATCTCCCTTTTTCCCAATTAGATGGAAGGATCTTCCATCCCAGCAATTGAAAAACAAACTTCAAGTTTTTCCCTTCACACTACTTTTGTCAGCATGTCAAATCCATTCTAATCAGTATGGATTTTCTCAAGTTTAAGCAACTTATTTTTAAGAGTATCCCTTATCCAATGATACCTCACATCAATATGCTTTGATCTTGAGTGAAACGTCGAGTTCTTTTCTAGGTGAATATAACTCTGATTATCGCAGAACAACACATATTTCTGCTGCTTGAAACCAAGCTCTCTCAAGAACTATTTCATCCATAACAACTTCTTACAATATTTCGTTGCAATAAACTCTGCTTCTACTATAGAAAGTGCAACATACTTTTGCAATCTTGACTGCCAAGAAACTGCTCCACCAGAGAAAGTAATTAGATAACCTGAAGTAGACTTACGAGAATCTTCATATCTTGCCAAATCTGAATCAATGTATCCAACTAACATTGGTTTTCCACTTCCAAAGCTAATTTTTAACTTGAAAGTACCTCGAAAATATCTCATAATCCATTTTACTGCATCATTATGCTCAATTCCTAGATTCAAAAGAAAACAAATAATAACTCCAACTACATGAGCTATGCCTGACCTCGTACACACCATTGCATACATTAAGCTTCCTACTACTGAGGCGTATGGAACCTTTTCCATATCTTCCTTCTATATATCTGTTGAAGGACCTTGACTCGATCTCAACTTAAAATGGTTAGATAATGGAGAAGAAACCATTTTAGCTTTATCCATATGAAACCTTTCAAGTACCTTATTAATGTACCATTCCTATGACATGTACAGCTTATTTCCTTTCTTGTCTTGACAAATTCGAATACCAAGAATTTTTTTTTGTTGGCCCCAAGTCCTTCATGGCAAAAGACTTACTCAACTACTTCTTCAAATTATCAATCCTTGAAGAATTTCTACCAACAATCAACATAGAGAAATAAAATGATAAAATCCTCATCAGAGAATTTTTGCACAAAAACACAATTATCAAAAGTAGTCTTCTTGTAACCATAATCCCCCATAACTAACCCAAACTTCTTATACCATTGTCTAGGTGCTTGCTTCAACCCGTAAAGGCTTTTCTTTAACCGGTATACATAATCCTTTTTTTCCTTTTACCTCAAAACCCTTTGGTTGCTCCATATAAATATCTTCCTCTAACTCACCATGAAGAAAGGTAGTTTTCACATCCATTTTCTCACTTTCTAAATCCATGCTTGCTGCTAGACCTAGAACAACACGTATGGAAGACATCTTCACAATAGGAGAGAAAATATCATCAAAATAAATCTTTTTTCTTTGGCTAAATCCTTTAATGACCAATCTAGCTTTGTATTGTGGTTGTGAACTATGTTCTTCTTGCTTCACCCTGTAGACCCACGTTTTCTTCAAAAGCTTTATTACCCTTAGGCAACTTTACCAGCTCAAACTTTTGATTTCCATACACTGACTGCATCTCATCTTCCATAGCACCAACCTAATGTGCCTTGTTTCCATCTTCCACCTTTTTGCATAACATTGAGGTTCTCCCTCATCTCTCAATAACACATAGTCATCTGTATCATACTGTGTGGAAGGGTGTCAATCTCTAGTAGACTTCGTGAGTGGAATTTTTGGTTCTGGCAAGTGATCAGTAGTCTGGTGATCTATTTTAGCTTGTATAGGAACATCTGCATCATCTGAACCCTGTTGGTCATCTTGAACATTTTTTTCCATCTGTATTGATAAAGGAACCCGATCTAGGTCAATCAAATCATCGCTATAGTGATGGAATTCTTTTTCTATCTTCTTAACATCTTGTATAGTTTGATCTTCTATAAACACAACATCACGACTCCTTACCAGTTTCTTCTTAACTGGATCATAAAATCTATAGCCAAATTCATCCAGATCATAACCAACAAAGATACACTATCGTGTCTTCACATCAAGCTTATATCTCTCATCTTTTGGTATATGCACAAATGGCTTGCAACCAAAAATGCAGAGATGATCATAAGAAACATCTTTCCTAATCCAAACTCAATTTGGTACATCAAACTGAAGAGGAACACATGGTGTGAGATTAAGAAAATGTACAATTGTATTCAAAGTCCCACCCCAGAAAGATCTTGGCAACTGAGCCTACGAAAGAATACATCTTACTCTTTCAACCAATGTCATATTCATTCTCTCAACCAACTCATTTAACTTAGGAGGTGTCTTTTGATGTCGAATGCTCTGACACCTGCAATACTTATCAAAAGGACCTGAATACTCTCCCTCATTATCTATTCTAATGCACCACAATTTCTTCCCAGTTTTTCTCTCAACTAAGGCTTGAAACTGTTTAAACACATCTAATACTTTATCTTTACTTTTCAAAGTGTACACCAATAAATTTCTTGAACAATCATCTATGAAGGTCACATAATAACTGGCACCACCCAAAGTTCTTGTCTTCATAGGACCACATACATCTGAATATACCAAATCAAGTATGTATTGTTTTCTTGAAGGAGGAGAACTCTTGAAAGAAACTCTATTTTTGCTTCTTTGCCAAACAATGAGTACATTTTCTTAAACAAACATCATTAATTCTAGAAAGAAGATTCTTTTTAGTCAATACTGCCAAGCCTTTCTCACTCATGTGAGCAAGTCTCTTATGCCACAATTCTACTATGAGCTCATCAGTCATAGCATTAATAACGCCTTTGAAAAGTCTTGCATGTAGTATATACAAACTAGAATGCTTGTTTCCATAAGCAACAACCATAGCACCTTTAGTAAGTTTCCATTGACCATTACTAAAGGTATTGAAATATCCTTCATCATCAAGTTTACTTGCAGAGATCAAGTTCAAATGAATTTCAGGAATATTCTTTACCTCTCTAAGAAGTAGCCTCATGCCATTATTCATCTCCAAACACACATCTCCAATACCAATGACTTTAACCAAACCATCATTATGCAACTTCACTGTCCCAAAGTCACATGTTGTATAGGATATAAAGAAGTCCTCTTGGGATGTAGCATGAATGGAGGCTTCACTATCAATAACCCAACTGATCTCATGACATGCAACATTGATACCATCTTCATCATAAATAACGAGAAAGCCTTCTGAACTAGTAGTGGAAACTCGATCATTTTCCTTGCCAACATCACCCTATTGTTCTTTGTCTTTCTTCTTATTATCTAGCATCAACTATCTATAATATTTCTTGATGGGCCCTTTCATGCCACAATGATGACACTCAATATTAACAAACCTATTAGACTTACTTTTTTCCTTTTTCTCTGCTCTTGAAACCTCTGTTTTTACTCCTTTCTCTTCTTTCTATAACCAAAATCTCTGACTGTTGAGAAGATCCATGTGATTTTCTTCTCATTTCTTCATTCAAAACACTACTCTTAGCCAGATCCATGTTGATTACACCATTTGGAGCTGAGTTACTTAATGACATTCTAAATGTTTCCCAAGAGTCTAGCAACGTACCCAATAAACACAATGCCTGAATCTTATCATCAAACTTGATACCCATTCTAGCTAACTAATTGATTATTCCTTGGAACATATTCAAGTGATCTGTCAACGGAATTCTATCTTGGTACCTTAAAGCCATCAACTGCTTTATGAGAAACATTTTAATATTTCCTGTTTTCCAAGCATAAACTCCTCAAGTTTATTCCAGAGTGCCTATGCATGTATTTCCCCACTAATATGATTCAAAACATTATCATCTACCCACTTCCTTATATACCCACAGACATATAGATGTAACAAAGTTCATTCTTCTTTAGACAATTTTTCTCGCTTCTCAAAGGAAAACACCGGTAAATGAAACTGTTTGACATAAAAGAGATCTTCCATTTTTCCTTTCCAAGTGTGATAATTAGAACCATTCAAAGTAATCATTCTACTCAAATTTTCTTTCATTATTCAACACAAGAAATTCAACAATAATAACCACACCTCTGATACCACTTTGTTAGGAGAATCACAATATCAATTCGAACTTAATCAATCTCTAAACAGTGGAATGAAACCTATTCTCCTTCTTTGTGTGAATCTTTTAGTAAAAAAATAAGTAGAGCTCAAAATGAAACATATACAAAATCAACACAATCAATTTACGTGAAAAAATCTTCTCGGTGTAAAAAGGAAACAATCACGGCACTCAACTCAAAAACTTTCACTATTATGAAAAAATTGTACAAAAGTTATCTCTAGATAAAACTAGAGGCAAATAATCAACAACATTATCAACAATAAAACTTATTTGAAACTAACAATTATTTCAAGAAAATTGAGAGATCTAACCAATTTCGTAGTCACTGTTCACGGCCCAGATTTTCCCAAACCGTTGAGTCAAATCCAAATCACACCGTTTAGATTGAAGAGTCTTGATTCGTGAACATTTCTGCAAAATTTAAACTCAATCGGACCACCAACAAACTTCCATCAGAGCACTTGATAAAGTCTTGCTGGAGAAGGAAAAACTGAAAAACTGAGAGCTTTTTCTGCTGCTACCCTTGCTGTTGCAGCTCTAATTCATTCTCTAACAACCCTAAATGGATTTATTAATGAAGCAATAGAATTGACAAAATTGTCATTTCTTTCTCCATGGGCCATTAAGCCACATGGGTCTTTTTGGGCTTCTCTAAATAAGAGGAAAACCCAACACTTCATTTTCCCATGGAGATGCATTTGGCTTCAACCAAACGAGTTCTAAAGTATCTTGGAGGTACTTCTAGTCATAGGTTATATCTTCATAAAAGCTCTTTAGTGAGACTTAATGCCTACTGTGATGCTGACTAGGCATCTTACCTTGATGATGGAAGAAGCACAGGAGGTTTCTGTATCTTCTTGAGTCACTCACTTGTCTCTTAGGCATAAAGCACACAGAAGGTAGTGTCCAGGTCTTCTACTAATGCTGACTTCAGGACTTTGACGCATACTATGCAGAAACTGCTTGGCTGATGAAGTTGCTCAAGGAACTGAATGTGCAGTTTAACACAAATTCCAGTCATTTTTTGTGATATTATGAGTGCAGGTTGTTTGGATCGAAATCCAGTTCTCGTACCAAACATGCTGAAATTAACTTTCATTTAGTGAGGGAGAAAGCTCAGGGAGGACAGCTAGTTGTTGAGCACATCTCCAGTCAAGAACGGATTGCCGATGTCATGACCAAAGCTCTTCACAGTCCTCAGTTCCAAACTCTTAAAATCAAGCTCACTGTTTTGGAAAAACCTTGAGCTCAAGGGATAGTGTGACGTGTGTGTGCATGGTTAGGATGTTTAGATGCTGTTATGTTTGTGAACAGCTGATGTGGCAATATTGTTGTAGCTTAATTGTATCTGTTACATCAGTTTTTAAACGGCATTGTACTCATCATTTGTTGTATTTTATATTTTGTGCAAATTAGTAGATATATTTATTAATTATATTTTATATTTTTGTTACTTTCTCATCATCAAGTATTAGATTTTATTTTACTTTGTTATGAAGTATTAGACTTTTTCACTTTTACTAGATTTAGTATTGTTAATGCCGATTTTTTTATCCACCTCGTTTTTCGTTCGTGATTCTGTAAAACTTGAAGTAGACACAAAAGTTGTGGTGTCTGCTAGATACTAAAATTAGATCTCGAATGATTACAGATTTTTGATAAAAGTAAGGATATAACATTGACTAGGGCATCAATAAAATAACTAATGATTTCATTTTCATATAATAATGGGAGTAGTTATACACCCCAGCCGTTGGAGATATATCTTAGAGAATACTTTTCAACATCTTATTTTTATCAAATTTTAATTGGTATAATAATAACATATAAAAGGATAGCAATATTAGTTTTATTATCAAACGATTAAAAGCTTAAATAAGGGTTTAATATTTTTTTTATTTATCAAAATTTTTACTTATTAATCATATTTTAAAAAAATATATTTAGAAAAGACTCCTAAATTCTTACTTTGATACCCATTTGTTTATAAAAAATCTACTCTAATCCTTTTAAAAGTAATGGACAAAATAAATACTATGGGGTTTTTTCGGACATGAGTAAAATGAGTATTTCCAGACCTTTTCCTACCTTTCCTCATTTGACTGCAACAGAATTTACAGTTACTTCTTGTTGGTTAATCAGTTATGTTATTATTCTCTACCCAACACTCAATATCACATCATGTAGTGAATTTCTAAGAAGAAATGTCAAAATTAGAAACTCTTATGGACATTTTGTATTTATATTTCTTTGAATTTGAAGGCTTCTTCAAATTAAGTTTTAACGAACAAATATCCTACTGTTAAATGCTTATGAGAGCCAATCCTATAGTAGTTAAGCTCATATTATGAGTTCTCTTTGTAAGATCACAATTCAATTCATAAACGTTCAAAAAATCATATGAACGTATAATTTAAATACAGCGGAAAAAAATTGGATTGAAAACATACCTCTTGTCATTTATCAAATTTCAGCACTTATACGAGAATTACAATAGATTTTCGATTTGATGCTCTCACTGGTTTCTTACACTTATTTTCTATGTTTTAATGGTGTATATGAATTCTACAGTTAATAATGAGAGGATCCGATGTTTTATTAAGGTTCTTTCATCAAGAAACTCGTTCTGTTTCGGAACAGAGGTACGGTTCCGACGAAACCGAATCGTCACCACGATTCACATTGTGTTGCACCACTCTGATATTACACTCTCCCACTTGGTGCAAACGTTAAGTGAAATTCTCTTGAGTAACAAAATACATGAATCATAGCAATAGGTCCTCTAAGAGCGAGTATTATCTTTCATGTATTACAATATATTTAGTTTCTCAAGTACTATACTTTATGTGGTAACGAAATTTAATGAATAAATCCTATATTTATTCTTGGTCCAATAAAATATATATTTTCTCAAATAAATTAAGGTGCACATAAATATAAAAAAAATATCACAATATATAAGAGTTTCATTAATAAATTGTATATATACATTTACAAAGTGAAACCAATTCCTACTTTCTCTACATGATCCTTGAATTTCATTGGTACCATGCCTTTAGTCAAAGGATCAGCAATCATCAACTCAGTGCTTACGTGCTCAATAGCCACTTTCTTTTCTTTAACACGATCTCTTATGGCCAAGTATTTAATGTCGATGTTCTTACTACGACTACCACTTTTGTTGTTCTTAGCGATAAACACAGCAATTGAGTTATCATAGTACAATATTAATGGCCTAGAAATAGAGTCAACTACTCTAAGCCCAGAAATGAAACTCTTCAACCATACACCATGCGATGTGGCCTCAAAACATGATATGAACTCAGCCTTCATAGTAGAAGTAGCAGTTAAGGATTGTTTCGTACTCCTCCAAGACATAGCTCCACCGGCAAGCATGAAAATCTAACCAGATGTTGATTTTCGTGAAACAACACAGCCAGCAAAGTCCGCATCGGAGTAGCCAATTACTTCTAGTTCATCGGTTTGTAACATGAGCATATAATCCTTGGTTTCTTGTAGGTACCTCATCACTTTCTTTGCAGCTTTTCAATGGTCAATACCTGGGTTACTCTGATATCTCCCTAGCATCCCAACAAAAAATGCAATGTCAGGTCTGGTATAGACCTGAGCATACATCAGGCTTCCAATGGCTGAAGCATATGGAAAGGTTTTCATATGTTCTCTTTCAAAATCATTCTTTGGACATTGGTCCAAATTGAACGTATCACCCTTCACAATGGGAGCAACACTTGGTGAACAATCTTTCATCCAAAATCTCTCTAAAACTTTATTGATATAAGTTTTCTGAGATAAACCCAAGATGCCTCGAAGTCTATCTCTATGGATTTTAATGCCAATGACATAAGATGCCTCACCCATATCCTTCATATCAAAATTTTTAGAGAGAAATTGTATCATTGGCTGCAAGCAAAATATCATCCACATATAGCACTAAAAAACAAATCTTACTCCCACTAAATTTTTGTATATACATTGATCTATGACATTTTCTTCAAAACCAAATGAAGTGATGACGTTATGGAATTTCAAATACCATTGACGGGAAGCTTATTTTAATCCATATATGGATTTATTAAGCTTACAAACCAAATGCTCACCATCACTAAAGAAGAATCCTTCAGGTTGCTTCATATAAACCTCTTCCCCTAGGTTACCATTAAGAAAAGCCGTTTTCACATCCATTTGATACAAATCCAAATCAAAATGGGCAACCAATGCCATGACCACACGAAGTGAATCTTTCTTAGATACAAGAGAAAATGTCTCTAAGTAGTCAATTCCTTCCCTTTGAGTGAATCCTTTGGCAACGAGTCTTGCCTTATATCTCTCAATGTTTCCTTGTGAGTCTTTCTTTGTTTTGAAGACCTATTTACATCCAATGGATTTCACACCATCACGTAACTTGACGAGATCCCAAACTCGGTTAGACGCCATAGATTCCATCTCATCTTTTATGGCATTGTACCATAAGTTCGAAACCTCAGAATTTCTGGCCTGTGAAAACGTCACAGGATCATTTTTGGCTCCAACATTATAGTCACATTCTTGTAGATACACAACATAATACCTAGGAATCATTGATTTCCTTATTTTAGTATATCTTCTTAATGCTGTATCAACATTCTCCTGAGGAGTAGGATCATGTTGTTCAGTTGGTTGTTCAATAGTTGTAGGCATCTGTTGAACTTCAACATGTATTGGATCAGGATCAATAGCTTGTGGTACTTCCAAGACTGGTTATTCAACATGTGTTTGTACTCGAGGCGTATTGTTAACAATAACGATCAGTCTATTACTTGAAGTGGCACATTGAGCATATGAATTATCTTTCTTAGAACCAATGCCCTAAGATCGATCACTCCCACTAATCAAGTGATTCTCAAGAAATTTTGCATTTCTTGATTCCAAAAACCTAGTGTTGTGAGATGGACAGTAAAATCTATAACCCTTAGACCATTCGGCATATCCAATGAAATACCCACTAATGGTCCTTAGGTTCAGCTTCTTCTCTTGTGGATTATAAATCCTCACTTCAGAGAGGCATCCCCAAACGTGCATATGCTGCAAACTTGGTTTCCAACCTTTCCATAATTCAAATGGCGTATTTAAGACAACCTTGGTTGGAACTCGGTTTAATATATACACAACAATCTTTAAAGCTTCAATCCATAAGGATTTAGGAAGATTGGAGTTGCTAAGCATACTCCGCACCATATCCAATAGTATTCAGTTTCTCCTTTCTGCTACACCATTTTGGTCTGGTGAACCAAGCATAGTGTATTAGGCAATTATCCCATGTTCTTGAAGAAACTTAGCAAACGGACCAGGCGCTTGTCCATTCTCAGTGTTTCTACCATAATATTCACCACCTCTATCTAATCTCACGATCTTTATTTGCTTTCTACATTGTTTCTCTACTTCAACCTTAAAGCTCTTGAAGGCATCTAATGCTTCGCTCTTATTATAAAGCATGTAGAGATACATATATCGAGAAAAATCATTAATAAAGGTGATAAAATATTTCTGACCTTGAATGTCCATATCTGGACAACATATATCCGTATGTATGATTTCTAATATGTTTCAACTCCTATTGGCACCTTTCTTTGACTTGTTAGTCTGCTTTCCCTTAATGCAGTCCACACATGTCTCAAAGTTAGTAAAATCTAGAGTACTAAGTACCCTATATTTCACTAATCTTTTAATTCTATCTACGGAGATATGTCCTAATATTCTATGCCATAATGTAGAAGAGTCATCATCAATAATACACATTTTAGTGCCAACTTGAACATGCATAACATTATGAGTGGTATTATTTCGTAAATTAATGCAGTAAAGACCATCAGACAAAATACCATTCCCAACACAATCATATTTATTAAATAAACTGAAAGATATTTCTAAAAAGTGAAAGGAATAACCAAAAGGTACAAGTCTTGAAATTAAAATCTAGTTTTTAGAGAAACTTGGAACATAAAAGGTCTTTTCTAATTCTAAAATAAAACCACTACTTAAAATCAAATTGCATGTCCCTACAACCTCCACATGTGAGCCCATCTTGTTACCGGATAAGATGTATTACTCATTTCCCACTAGTTTCCTTAGATTTTGCATACCCTATAAGGAGTTTGCAACATGGATTGTAGATCCAGAATCAATCCATCAGGTGTTAATATTAACATTAACCATATTAGATTCATAACAAACAAATGAGGTTGGATTACCTTTATTCTCAAGCCATTTCTAGAATCTAATACAATCCTTCTTCATGTGTCCCTTCTTTTTACAAAAGAAACACATGGATTCTTTCTTAATATCAGCCAGAGGTGGAATTATCCCTTATCCTTTATGCTTGTATTGAGGTTTTCCTTTCCTGTACCTTGTAGCCAACATTGCACTTTCACCAAATTTCATAACAAGCCTTCCTTCCTCTTGAACACACATGGTCATTAGTTCATTGATTAATCATTTATCCTTATGTGTATTGTACAAGATTTTGAATTCCCCGTACTGATGTGGGAGAGTGTTAAGGATATAGTGCACCAGGAAGGATTCTGACATCTCAACCTCGAGATGCTTAAGTTGAGTCGTAATGTCTCTCATTTGCATAATGTGCCCGCGCACACCTTTCACATTGGTGAGTCTTAAAGAAGAGAATTTCATAATAAGGGTGCTTGCTAAAGCCTTATTTGAAGTAACGAATTGATCATCAATGGTCTTTAACAAGTCTTGGACATTGTTATGCTGGTCAACAGAATCACGAATATTAGTAGAGATTTTAGTCTTATTGAACATCATGCTAAGGCGATTAGATCGCTCCCATTGTTCATAAAGCATGGTACTCTCTAGAGTGCTGGTTTGAGTAATTTTAGGTGGTTCATTTTTCCTAATAGCATAATCAATATCCATACACCCTAGTTGAAGGAGAATTCTTTCTTTCCATATTTTATAATTATCCCCTTTCAAATTAGGAATGTCACAACGGATATCAGAGAAATTTACAAGTTGAGAAGCTGCAATTAAAGATTGTATGCTTATTAAAATTTGAGACCTAAATTATAGTCATTTTTTACCGATGTAAATCATGCAAAATATGAATCTAGTGACATAAAACTTGCCTGTGGGCTAAATTAGAAAATATAATTTGATATTATATCCTAATTAACCACACAAAAATATAATAAAAATTCTCGTGGAATAATATTTATTATATCACATATAATTAATTACAATTAATATTTATTTTCTAAATCTGATCCTAAATAAACTTTATTATAATTTTAATTAATTAAAGATGTTATGGCTACTCCCTAATTAATTAAACTATATGAATCACTTAAATATTAATTAAATTCTTAGGCTCAATTATTGCATAAAACCATAAGCAATATTAATTTAATTTCAAATGTGCAAATATTATCTATCTTAAATTGCATATATGACATTAAATACAAGCAAAAATAAATAATATAAGAACTAATTAAATCCATAAAGAGCCATTAACAATTAATTTCATTATGCATAAATTATTTAACTAAATTTTATATGTATAATTAATTACAAAATTTACACATACAAATACCAAAATAAATAATTTAAGCATAATGTATTTAAATAAAAACATTTTAATGTATCCAAAAATTATTTAAATAATATCACATGTATAATAAATATTATACATGTGATAAACATAAATTAAAATTATATTCGAAATTTTTTATATTTTTTTATTTTTTTAATAAAATCAAATTCTGAATACATATTTAAAATTAAGTCAGATACTAAGAATGACATAATAATTATTGTAGTCCAATGGAAAGCCTCATTTTATGCTTACTAGTGAAGTTTGGGTTCAATTCCCAACTAAAGCATTTTTTGATTTAAAAATCAAACTCTGAATATATATAAATTTTAGTCTGATACAATAATAAATATAATAATTGTTGTAGCCCTAATATCTCACGTCAGACCTGGGTTTGAGTCCTCCAGACATCGCGATTTTTGAAAGTTTTGTTTTGTTTTTCTTTAAAAAGCTTCATCTTTAACCTGTCAACTTGACCCGTTTTACCCTAATAGATACCCGACCGTATATTTCTATTACGGCGACGAAATTCGATTTACGAGTGATTCATGATCTCAGTTTGAATAAAAAATATCATTTTAAATAAGAAGTTAATTAATAATTGAAATAAATACCCACGGTAAATTGGATTTATTTTCTTCATTGTTTTTCAAGTTTAAATTCACAGAATCACTCTAAAATCAATATTGAAACATTTTATAATTTCTATATGCATCAAAAACAAACAAAATAAAAATCTCAAAATCTCAATTCTTCGTGAAATAGAGCAAAAAAGAGGTGTTTTCTAAAATGGCTCAGATACCAAATGTAAGATCACAATTCAATCTAGAAACATTCAGAAAACTATATGAACGTATAATTTAAATGCAGCGGAAACAAAATTGGATTGAAAACATACCTCCTACCATTGATCAAATTTCAACACTTACATCAGAATTTCAATGGATTTTTGATTTGATGCTCTCACTGGTTTCTCACACTTATTCTCTATATTTTGATGGTGTATATGAATTCTATAGTTAATAGTGAGAGAACTTGATGCTTTATTAAGATTTTCCATCAAGAACCTCGTTCGTTTTCGGAACCGATGTACGATTCCGACGAAACCAAACTGCCACTATGATTCACATTGCATTGAACCACTCTGATGTTACACTCTCAATAGCTATGTTATGTGCATAATGTTGTTAACATAAGGTAAAAGAAATTTTCTCCACAAATTTATGCTCACATGCATAAAGTTGTAGACTGTGGACTCTATGCTTACATAATGATGAGTGCTCAAAAAGCACTAAAATAACCATGATTTTATGCACATTAATTGATTAAAAATATATATATTTATATGTTTTATCATATATTTATATAAATTTGTCTTTTTCGGAATCACGGGTATTTTTATTGTTTTTCAGGTATTTTGGCTTAAAAATGCAACTTAAAGACTCAAAGAGTAATACTGGAAGCAATACATCACAAATATATTAATAAATAAATGGGGAAAGGTCAACAAATATGCAAAAATATCAAAAAGGAGAAAAACGCGCCGCCCAGCTGCCCAGCCGCGCGCGCAGCAGCGCCCAATCCCGCGGCAAGCTGCGCGCGGGCACTGTTCATCCGCGCAGAACTACGCGCGCGGGTACTGTTCATCCGCGCGCACTCAGCTGCCTCCGTGCGCGCCGACGCCCGTTTGGCCCGTTTTTTACGTGCAGCCGCCCTCATGACGTCATGCTGACGTCATCAATGACCTCAGCATTTCCATTACGCGTTTTTACATTTTTTTAACATTTGTTTTACTCATTTTTTCTCTCCATCCTCACCTATAAATACCCCCCTTCCCTTCACTTCAAAACACACCTTCAACACCTTCAAAACCTCCAAATACATTCTTTTCTCTCTTTCTTTCTCTCTTTTCTTAGATTTTTAGTTTTTCTTAGTTTTTCTTATGTTTTCTTAGTTTTTAGCTTTTCTTAGTTAATTTCTCTTAGTTTTAGAGTTCTTCCCTTTTTGGGAAGAACTAGTTATGTTTATGTAATATTTTAGCTTTTTGATTCAATAAATGGGAGTTCAAATTCCGCTTGGAGTTTTTCCAGCAACGGGAATAGCGTCGAAGTTCTGTAAGGATTTTATTTTCTTTACAGTTATTTTTATGCTTTATTCTTACATGTTATATTTAATTTGTCTGTGGTTAAATTTAACTGTGCTCGCTGTTTAGTAAACATGATGTAATAATGACGTTGTTATGCTTGCGAAATATTAAATAGGTAAAAATCTCTAAAATGAATTGATTTTATTTTTATTCATGATTTTATATTAAGAATGTTAGAGAGAAATATATTATTTTTCATTACAAACTTAAACCTGAAAATTAGATTTTAAGGTTTAGTTATCCGGTCTGATTTAGAGTAGTGCTCTTTTATTTGATGGTACAATCGCCCGGTAGTTAGAGTGAAGCTCTATTTCAAAAGTTTTTATAAGAATTATTATCTGAAAATGTATTGACAACATGTTTTCGGTAGTTGTTTTAAAACTTGAAAGTTAGTACTCGAATAACTAAATTCTTGGGTTTAATTTGGACACCTTGAATAAAGTTTAAACTGTCTAACCCCACCAAAGGTGGCATTTAAATGGTTCATTTTCAATCTCTTAGAAAAAGGAATTAATTTAATTAAGCATATTAGTTATCAACCTCACACATAGGTGTTAATTGATTTGTTTAGTTAACAAAGAATATCTAACCCCACCAAAGGTGGTATTCATACAAAAAAGGGAGAATCAATAAATATCAATTCATATCTTTAATAACCTAGATAATATGAGCAAGCATAATTAACTTAGTTATTATATCCATAAATACTCCGCCATTATAAATGATAAAATTTGCATGAATGTTTATTGAATCTATGTTTATTTTTATGTAAGTAGATTAAAAACACAAAAACCCCAAAATATCGTGACAGGATGTTTAGGATTTAATTTCGTTTTTAAAAGTTTGAATAATAAATTAAAAACCACATACATTCCTTCCTTAGATCGACCTTGGGAGTATACTTATCATTTTCTTCGAAATGATTCGTGCACTTGCGAGAGTTTTATAAATATTAAAACCAAAGTATTGGCGAGAATCGGCGATGCCGGTTTTCGCTCATCACATAACGACGTTTTTTTTTAATTTATTTAAGAAATAATGTTACAATAGCCTATGCAAATATACCGAGAAATGAAGAAGAAAGTTGGAAAATACCTATTTTATGTCTATCTAAAAAGCCCGAAAGTATTTATTTTGAACGTTATTGTTTAAAAGATTAAATTGATTTTTTGGTAAAAATATGAATACTAAATAAGTCTTTTTCATATAACCATTATTAAAAGAAAACCCTTTTTAAAACATGTTAAATAAATAAAAAATTTGATAAAATATATCGGTTAAATAAACCACTATCTCAACAATAAACTAAATAATAATAAATATCCTTTATAGGAATATTTCTTAGATATGTTTCTAGTACAAGGAATGGGTGTGGGATATTTACGAAATGTTATGTTAATAGACATAATCGTTCATATCGATTTTGAGTAAATTTAGATAACAATCATCGATTATAATCAGATAACAATGAGGTATCAAATAAGAGAATATTCTACTCTTTATTAGTAGAATTTTAAATAGTTAGCATTCATTTTGGAAAAGTTTGTTATCTTTTATAAATTAAAACATCTAATGTAATCTTTTTCATTTCTCCAATAAGAGATTGATTTTGTCTCCAAATATCAATTATCACCTTTAATAATTTGGATTAAAATGAAACTCTTTATATAATAGAGGATCAATTTTCAAAAATAAAATGATACTTGAATGGAGGAGAGGATGTTGAAACATTTAACAAATAAGATGCATTTAGATCAAAGTTAAGGCCTAATTATAAAAGATTGGTTTAATTGACTCGATTTAGAGTGTGTATTTGAAAAAGTCAAATGCTCTTGTTTTTTTGAGAGAGTTATTGGAAATTAAAAAAAAAACAAATAAATTTCATATTAATAAAACATAAATGAAAATATAAGTTTATGAATATATGAGTCAATTTTATCACGTTTGGAACGAAAGTTCAATATGATTCCTATAAAAGCATGAGCTCTCGTGCCAATCAAATATTATTAGGAAATAAAAAGCAAACAAATCCAATAATAATAAAATACAATTGAGAGTATGGGTTTAAAATTAAGTAAATCAATCCACTTAATAAGTTAATATTTTAGAAAGAGAGATTATTAGCTTGTGAAAACTCTTGAACTCTCAGGCATATCAATTAGTATCAGAGATTGTTCGGGCTCTTTCTTTATTTCACTCTTCTTGTGTATCAAGTTTGTCTTGTTGGAGACGATTGAAAGTAGGAAAGGAAATTATTATTCTGCAAAATGGAGTTAATCAATGGAGTAAACAGCTCCAACGCACAATAGGGTGTCTTGAAGCTTGTTACGTAGGCACAAAGACCCATATCTATAAGTAAGAGAATGTGTATGAAGGTTTATCTTCAAGGTTAAGACCTATGGTAACTAGTTTTTGGTGTTGATGCAAAAATTCCAAATGACATTCCTGACAATATTGAAGCACGAAGGAGATGGAAGATCAAATGTTCGCTTTGAAATCATCAATTAGCAAGGAGTGCATTGTTCTGTTAAACTTAATGCAGAAATAATAATAATTATTATTATTATTGTTTATTTTAATGTTCTGTAATAATTTATTTTGTTAGCAGTGGGTCCTGAGTCGAGGTCATGTTATCTTGTTCCTAAAGTAATGGGTTTATGAAATTAGTGGATTAGTGATTTAAGTTAGTGATCTAAATGATGGGCAATGGGTCTAGTGTTTAGAAAATTTTAGTTATTTTGGGTCCTATTTAAGAAGCTCATAACAGTTGATAAAACATCTAAAATTATTCAAAAATAGTCTTCTTTATCCAATTGTTTTTTCTCTTATCCTAACCGTTGTAGAGAATAAATCATTTGTGAAATTATTATTGTTTTTTAAAAGTTATGAACTAGTATCAAAGTCATGTCAAATGGTATCAATGTGTTTAATTCACAAGCTATAGTTCCACTCTTTCAAAGGAATGGAGATGATATTTGGAGGACAAAGATGAAGACTTTGTTTATTTCCTAAGATTTGTGGGAATCGGTGGACAGGTTTATGTAGAAGGAGTTGCGACCAACACTCTTAAAGATTTAAAAAAAAAAAAAAAAAGATGTCAAAACGTTGTTTCTCATCCAATAAGCAGTGGTTGACCCTATATTTCCTAGGATCTCGATGCCGAGCAAAAAGTCAAAAGATGCATGGGATACGTTACAAAATGGGTGTCAAGGTAATACATGTTAACACTACACGTAAAAGGGAAAGAAAATAAAAAAAAAATTGGTACAATTACATTTGATAAATTTATCAAATAAAAAAAAATATTTTGTAACTAAAACTTGGTCAGTTACGTGAGCAATTTTTGACCACATAAGGGATAGGCAAGCCAGAAGGTAGATATCGAGAAATTTGATGGCAATAATAATTACTCTTTATTACAAAGAAGGATGAAAGATATTCTCATTCAACGCTTCATAAGGTATTGCTAGCTAAAGAAAATAATACAACAACAGTCACCAAGGATCTGTGAGAGGAGATAGATGAGATTGTAGTGAGTACAATCCGTCCAAATCTCTTAGACAGTGTCTTGCAAAATATTGAATCAAAATATTGCAAGACTGCAAAAAAAACATGAGAGACTCTAGAAAGCGTATATATGTTAAAGAATCTTTCCAATAATTTTTATTTGTGGAAGAAGCTATATCAGATAAGGAAGGAAGATAATGTGAGTATGATGCAGCACGTTAGTGATTTCAACAAAAAGATTTCTCACTTAGCAAGATTCAATGTGAGTTTCGATGATAAAGAGAGAGTTGTGATGTTGTTGGCATCACTACCCTTATCATATAATAATCTCACAACAACTCTGACTTATGAAAAAGACAAGATGGAGTTTGAAGTTATTGTAAAAGCCCTATTGTCATATGAGAAACAGAATAGGGAGAGAAATTCAAAACAAGTCCTTATCATAGAGTCTAGAGGAATGAGACAGTATAGAGAGCAGAAACCAAGAGACAAGAGTAGAGACAAATCAAACAAATATGTTAATGTTGAATGCCATCACTGTAAGAGGAAGGGTCACATCTAGAAATTTGTTTGAGTGTTTAAGAAGGAATAGAAAATAAACAAATGCAAAGTAGTGAAGTAAGATGACAGTAGTGATGATGAGCAAAAAAATACCATAGATGAGTTCAATATCGTTTATTATGAAGATGTTTTCAATCTTGCATCCCACGAGACTAGTTGGGTGATTGATAGTGGCTCTATAATTCATGCTACATCTATAGAGAATTTTTCCCATCATACACACCTAGAAGTTTTTTTGTTGTTAGAATGGGAAATGAAGGCCTGTCAAAGGTTGTTGGTAGTGGAGATGTTTGCTTGGAAACTGAGAATGGAACTAGACTATTTTTAAAGGATGTTAGGCATATTCCAGATATGCACCTAAATTTGATCTCTATACGCAAACTTGCAAATGAAGGATATTGTAGCTCCTTCATTTATGACAAATGGAATCTTATAAAAGGCTCCTTAGTAGTGGCTAGAGGTGAGAAGTAGAAAAATCTATATCTAATGCAAGTGAAGCTCTCAATCGACACAATAAATGTCGTGGAGAAAGATAATGAAACTAAATTATGACTTAGGAGACTCAGTCACATGGGTGAAAAAGGTATGACAAGTCTAGCTAGGAAGAAGATACTGCTCAGAATTGATGAAGTAAATTTTGAGAAATGTATTGATTGTCTAGCAGGAAAGCAAAACAAAGTTGCTTTCAAGAGCTCCCCTCCTTCCAAAATGAATAATATTTTAGATCTAATTCATTCAAATTTTTGTGGACCAATGCCAAAGTCACTTGGTGGTGCTCAATACTTTGTGACTTTCATTGATGATCATTCAAGAAAGACGTGGGTATATCTTCTGAAGACAAAGGATCAAGTGCTAGATGTCTTCAAAGAATTCCATGCCTCAATTGAGAGACAAACTAGGAAAAAGCTTAAGTTCATTTAGACAGACAATGGTGGAGAATACACAGGACCTTTTCTTGCTTACTGCAAAAAACATGGTATTTGACATCATATGACACCTCCAAAGACACCGCAGTTGAATTGCTTAATTGAGATGATGAATAGAACTTTGATGGAGAGAGTCAGATGACTACTCTCACATACAAAGTTGCCTAAAAATTTCTAGGGTGAAGCCATACTCATAGTTGCACATGTGATGAATCTTTCACATTGTACTCCTCTCAAGATGAATGCTCCAGATAAAGTGTGGTTGAGAAAGGATGTTTCCGATGATCATCTACAGGTGTTTGCCTGAAAATCATTTGTTCATATCCTCAAGAATGAGAGACCTAAACTTGGTCCAAGATAAGATAGTTTATTTTTAATCGCTATGGTCAAGATCAATTTGGCTATAGATTTTATTGTCAAAATGAAGAAGGATGTTCCTAATTCCAATAGTGACACATCATATTTGGAATTAATTCCTCCAGTATCAGTGCCAAGATAAGTTGAAGATCAAGACCAAGTTTATCCACTTGATGAAAATGATGCTCCCATAGAAGTTGGTACTAAAGCCAACCAAGATGATGATGTTCATTATCCAGCACCAACATCTGTAAATTAAGCATGGTAACTTTTCACCACCCCCAACCTAGAACTTACATTGTCCTCAATGTAACAACTGTAAATTAAAGATAAAGAGAAAAGAGAAGAAAGATTACCTATTTCTTGAGAATGTGTAAGTAGTAATGGAGAAATGCAGGTACATTCATCATATTAATCATTAAAGTGTATACAGACAGATCACTGTGAACTTCTAACATCTCAACAAATATTTTTAGTTTTAACAATTTAAAAATTATTCACATATAATTAAACTAAAATAAACAATAAAATAAAGTAAATAACAGAAAATTACCTAAAATGATGGGTTGCCTCCCATCCAGCGCTTAGTTTAACGTCTTAGCAAGACGTAACTTGGGGATTGCATTTTAAGTAAACTCAATGTCCCCTCATCATTGAGTCAATCAAACCTATAAGTAAGACAAGGTTGTCTACCTATACTGTTTCAAACATGCCCTATTGATTTTCAAATTTTTCTGTACCAAAAACTAGGGGCATGCTTGAGGGTTTTAGATAACCCACGTCTAGGTGCAAATCAAATAATTAAGGCATCAAAACACAATTGTACCTAGATCAAACAAAGCAATTTTTTATTTATTTATTTTTTATTTTTAAGATAAAATAACATAATCAGTATTAACCAAGAGTGCTCCCAGGAAAGAATGGTGGCGCAAAGGCTCCTTAAAAACCATCCTCCTAGACAGAGCAACGTTCTCAGGAAAGACTAGTGGCACAAAGGCTTCCAAGAACTAGTCTCCTAGACAGAACTCTCTTAGATCTTTACTTTTCATGCTATTAAAATTAAGTTAATAAAGTTCAGTGAAGTAAAAATCTAAGTTAATTAAGTTAAGTGAATTAAAAAGCTATGTTAGTTAAGTTAATAAAAAAAATCTAAGTTAATTAAAAAGCTAAGTTAATAAAAAAAATCTAAGTTAATTAAAAAACTAAGTTAATAAAAAATATCTAAGTTAATTAAAAAGCTAAGTTAATTAAGTTAATTTAATAAAAATCTAAGTTAATTAAGTTAAGTTAATTAAAAATCTAAGTTAATTAAGTTAAATGAAAATTAAGAGAGAAAAAAAAATAAAAATAAAAATTAATAAAAATAAAATAAAATAAAAATAAATTAAATTAAAATTGAAAAGGTAAAATAAAATAAAATTGAGAAAGGTAAAAGCAAATAAAATAAAAATAAAAATTGAAATTTTAAATAAAAAATTAAAATTAAATGAAAATTAAAAATTAAGTTTTATTTTTTTTATTTTTTATTTTTTTTATTTTTATTTTTTTATTTTTAATTTAAAATTTATTTAAGTTTTATTTTATTTTATTTTTAATTTAAAATTTATTTAATTTTTTTTATTTTTTTTTACTATTTATGAACGCTAATTTATTATACTATTCACGCTATATTATTTTAAAAAAATTTAATTTTTTTACTATTCATGAATGGTAATTTTATTTTACTATTTACACTATTTTATTTTTTATCTTAAAATGTTTTTTTTAATTTTTAATTTTTTTTACTATTCATGAACGATAATTTTACTATTCACGTTATATTATTTCTTTTTTTTATCTTAAATCATTTTTTTTACTATTCAAGAACGGTAATTTTATTTTACTATTAACGGTATATTATTTATTTATTTTTTATCTTAAAATGTTTATTTTTTTTTCTATTCATGTTCGGTAAAAAAAAATTTACTTCAAATTTCAAATTTCTAAATTATTTTACTATTCAAAAAAAATTTATTTTTATTTTTTTGATATTTTTTGTTTTTTTATTATTTCTAATGAAATTTGAAATTTGATTATTATTATTTTTATTAAAACAAAAAAAATCACAATTATTTACCGCACAAAAATGTTTTTAAAATTTTGATAAATAATTTAAAAACGTTATTCTTTCCCCGAAAACGGCGCCAAAAACTTGATAAGCGAAAACCGGCATCACCGATTCTTGCCAATACTTTGGTTTTATATTTATAAAACTCTCGAAAGTGCACGAATCATTTCGAAGAAAATGATAAGTATACTCACAAGGTCGATCTAAGGAAAGAATGTATGTGGTTTTTAATTTATTATTCAAACTTTTAAAAAGGAAATTAAATCCTAAACATCCTGTCACGATATTTTGGGTTTTGTGTTTTTAATCTACTTACATAAAAATAAACATAGATTCAATAAACATTTATGCAAATTTTATCATTTATAATGGTGGAATATTTATGGATATAATAACTAAGTTAATTATGCGTGCTCATATTATCTAGGTTATTAAAGATATGAATTGATATTTATTGATTCTCCCTTTTTTGTATGAATACCACCTTTGGTGGGGTTAGATATTCTTTGTTAACTAAACAAATCAATTAACACCTATGTGTGAGGTTGATAACTAATATGCTTAATTAAATTAATTCCTTTTTCTAAGAGATTGAAAATGAACCATTTAAATGCCACCTTTGGTGGGGTTAGACAGTTTAAACTTTATTCAAGGTGTCCAAATTAAACCCAAGAATTTAGTTATGCGAGTACTAACTTTCAAGTTTTAAAACCACTACCGAAAACATGTTGTCAATACATTTTCAGATAATAATTCTTATAAAAAATTTTGAAATAGAGCTTCACTCTAACTACCGGGCGATTGTACCATCAAATAAAAGAGCACTACTCTAAATCAGACCGGATAACTAAACCTTAAAATCTAATTTTCAAGTTTAAGTTTGTAATGAAAAATAATATATTTCTCTCTAACATTCTTAATATAAAATCTTGAATAAAAACAAAATCAATTCATTTTAGAGATTTTCACCTATTTAATATTTCGCAAGCATAACAACGTTATTATTACATCATGTTTATTAACAGCCAGCAGAGTTAAATTTAATCATAGACAAATTAAATATAACATGTAAGAATAAAGCATAAAAAATAATTGTAAAAAAATAAAATCCTTACAGAACTTCGACGCTATTCCCGTTGCTGGAAAACCTCCAAGCGGAATTTGCACTCCCATTTATTGAATCAAAAAGCTAATAAATTACAAAAACATAACTAGTTCTTCCCAAAAAGGGAAGAACTCTAAAACTAAGAGAAATTAACTAAGAAAAGCTAAAAACTAAGAAAAACTAAAAATCTAAGAAAAGAGAGAAAGAAAGAGAGAAAAGAATGTATTTTGAGTTGTGTTTAGAAGTGAAGGGAAGGAGGTATTTATAGGTGAGGATGGAGAGAAAAAGTGAGTGAAAAAATGTTAAAAAAATGTGAAAACGCGGAGTGTATTTGCTGAGGTAATTGATGACGTCAGCATGACGTCATGGGGGCGGTTGCGCGCAAAAATGGGGCGACATGGGCGTCGGCGCGTGCGGTGGGCAGCTGGGCGCGCGCGGAAGGACAGGCGCTGCGCGCAGGGCCCCACGCGGGAACAGTAACAGTGCGTTGGGGTGCGCGTGGAAATGCAAGCAGGCGCGCGCGAGTGTGGGTGTGGGCATGCACGGCTGGGCATTGGCGCGCGCGGTTGGGTAGCTGCGTGACACGGTGGCATGATTTTCTCCATTTTGACCCATTTTGTCCAATTTTTCATATTTGTTGACCTTTTCTCATTTATTTATTAATATATTTGTGATGTATTGCTTCCAGTATTCCTCTTTGAGTCTTTAAGTTATGTTTTTAAGCCAAAATACCTAAAAAACAATAAAAATACCCGTGATTCCGAAAAAGACAAATATATATAAATATATGATAAAACATATAAATATATATATATATATATTAATCAATTAATGTGCATAAAATCATGGTAATTTTAGTGCTTTTTGAGCACTCATCACATAGTTATTTGATTTGATTTATAATCTTTAAAGAAGCTATTTTTATGCAACTTGTGCTTGATCTTTTTTCTCTATGATTTACTAGTTGATTTGATTTAAGTGACATATGTTTTGAATCATCTAGTTAGGATTATCATTGTTAAATATGTTCTAGAACACACATGGACACTTGTGTTTTTGTAGTAACCATTTTTCAGTTAATTTGGAAACATGTCTGATTGACGGGAAGACTATTGGAACATTGGTCTAAAGACCACTCACGCTAATATTGGAAACAATGAAAACAGAACAGGGGCTCATAAGTAAGGTACATTGGTGCAATATCCTAGGGAGGGTAGCATAAGACCGAGTTTGTACTTGAACATTTGTTTTTTCATAGTGGAAAGTTAGGTGGTCCTTTGGACTGGTGGTTTTCCTCTTAGGTCATGGTTGTGGCCTAGGTTGTTTCCACCTAAAAATATCGTGTGTTATTCTTTTATTTCTGCACTTTATTCTTACACGCGATTGCATGCCTAGCCGTTTTGTTTAGGTTATTAAGTTATAAATTGATAAAAATTAGAAATAACCTATTCACTCCTCTAAGTTAATTAGGTCCATATTTTATAAACTTTCAATTGGTATCAATTGCGTCGCATCTCTGACTATAAGACTGCTAAAGATGTATGGAATGCATTTTCTCTTGCTCATGAGGGAACTTTCCAAGTAAAACAAACAAAATTTAGATTGCTAACATCTGAGGTTGATTCCATTAAAATGAGCAACATTGAAACTTTTAATCAATTCTATGCTCGCTTTTGTGATATCACGAATGCTTATTCTAACCTTGGTGAGAAAATTCCATAACCAATACAAGTACATAAACCCCTAAGCTTCTTAAAAATAGACTACAAGATGAAAGTTACAGTGATAGAGGAAATTAAGAATGTGGACACACTAAACATTGATGAACTTGTCGGGTCAATCCAAACCTATGAGCTTATTCTTGATTACCCCAAGAAAATCAAGGATGTGGCATTCAAAAGCTCCAAAATGAACATATCTAATAGTGATGATGATATGAATAATGAGTCATTAGTCTTACTAACATGAAAATTGAAGAAGTTCCTGAAAAAGAAGGGTCGACAGAATAATCAATCTAATAAAAGACAATCTAGTTGTTTGAAAGACCAAAATTCAAGGGATATTAAGCCTCCTAGCTCTGATGGTAAGAAAACTAAGCTCATTAATCCTCAATGCTATACTTATGAGGGCTTTGGTCATATTTATATAGATTGTGCAAACAATAAAAAGAAATTTGGAAATGAATTTAATGCTACACTGAGTGACATGAAAAGTGAGCAAGATAATGCTAGTAACTCAGAAAATGATGACACTAACTATCGTGCCTTCACCGCAACTACCAAAGTACACCACAATGACTCTGACTCTATCTTGGATGAAGAGAATGAGGAAGTAAACTCTTCTTTCTTATTGTCTAAGTTTAATGTATCAAATTATGAGGAACTATTCATGGATTGTCTAGGTGTTAGAGAAGAGAGGGATAAAATACTTATGGAAGTAACTAAACTTAATGATATCATCAATGTTCACAAAACAAATTCCTCTAGCCTAGAGAAAGATAAAAAAAGGAATTGTTTGAAAATATTAATGCCTTGAATCTAAGACTTGTAGAAACCACTGAGGAAAATAAAAAGCTTAGGCAAGAACTTAGCATTGTTAAAGAGACGGTGAGGAATTTGACCATAGGTGTTGAAAAATTGACCAAAGTCCTAAACTATGAAAAGCTATATGGAGATAAGAGAGATCTTGGATACATAGATGAATAGTCAACACCTTCAACATCAAAGACCACATTTGTAAGGTTCTTAAACTCTACTCCTACTGTTACTACTTATGCACAAACAACTATTGCACTTGTAGTAGAAAAAGTTGTTAAATTTGTGTTTGTCTATCATCATTATGGTAGGAAAGGTCATATAAGGCTAAAATGTAGATTTTTGAGGAATGCTCTTGAACTTAATTATTCTTTCCATGTTTCACATAGTAGGAACCATAAGCATCATCCATCTATGTATGCTACATAATACTCAAGGATGAATGAAAATTATAATAATGTGTTCAAAAATTCTAAAAGGAAGCATGAAGTCTTAGGTTTAAAGAGGCAAATAAAATTCAGTACTTTTAATGCTAGGACTCATTATCATCATCCTACTATGCATATTGCATCTTCATTTGGGATTAATAAGAAAAGTACAGCTAAGTCTAAGAACACACCTATGAAACCTAAGTTTATTGAGTCTCAACCCAATGATATAGAGAAACCAAAATGAAAGAAAATGTGGGTTAGGAAAGGTTGTTTTTTCCTAGTCACTTGATCGTCTTTTATTCCTTCATCTAGGTATTTTTGTTAGAGTATTTAAATGACCCTAGGTTAGTAATCTTTATTGTCTTTATTTTATTAGTTAAACTTATTTTTAATGACTTAATTCATTTTTATTTATTGTATAAATTATTCTACAATTTTGACTTATGCACACATATATTCTTGTACATGTGATGATCGATGTTAACATGAACTTATTCACACACTCATGAACACACATATTTGATATTCTTGAAGTTTACGAATTCTCTTAAAAGACTTTAGGACTTCAAATAATCTTGATTGTAAAATTGTGTTGAGTTTTAATTCTTGCTTTTAAAATTTTACCATATGAAGGCACCTAATATTGAGAGGGCTACATACTGTGATGTGTGAAGCTACCGTAGTGAGCGGAGAGAGCTACCCCAAAATAGTGTGAATGTTGTCATGCTAGGTTTATGGCTCGTGCAAAAAAAGAAGGAAAGGTTATGCAAAAAGTGACTACTTATAAATATTGTCCATTGAATTCACAAAAAGAAAGAGCCAATAAAGGTTAAAAAATATTTTTTACCTTGTATATAAAATAAAGAAAAAACAATTTGAGTCCTCTTTTTTGATTGATCATAAATGACTTAATTGACATATTTGTGGAGTTTAAACATATATACTACTTTTAAATAAATGTTAATATGTCATTATATGTGTAAAGTGTGACTCTTCTACTCTACTTACTTATTTATACAATAGATAATCAAAAATTAAGTTAAAAAAATTAAAAACAAAATGAGTTCTCAATTGGTTGTGTGCTCATTTGTGATTAAATGACTTTAATACCTTATGTGGCTATTTAGGAAAATTTAAAAAAAATAGATTTTTTTCATTTACGCCTTTTTATTTATTACCTTTTTAATTCATTTCCAAGTTAGAGAGTCATAAAACTTAGGGAGAGTTTAAAGCACATTACACTTTTGCATTACTCTAATTTTACATTGTTATATCTTTAGGAGGAGTTTAACTTCATTTATTTTTCTAACACTCTATCCTTCTCGTATGTCAAAAAGGGGGAGATAATAATGTGTTTTACTTCCATGTTTTTATTTTGTTATGCATATAGGAGGAGAAAATATTTCATTAAGATTGATTTGTATGAATTCACACTACATGATTATTCTTTACACTTCGCTTATTTTATGTAAACTGAACTAATGTACAATGAGGCTTTCAAGCTAAGTTGTTGTTTGCTTTGCCTTTGTCATTTTAGTTACTTACAAGATTTTCAAGTTTCAGTGAAGATGGATTCGTCAGACCATAAGATTATTCTACTATAGAGTCTAGGACATCATTGTATTTTATCTTATTCCTATAAGTGTCATGTAGTGAGATAAAGGTTTTACCACACGAAAATGTCAAAGACAGAGTTTGTAAGGATTATAAGTCTTGGCTATTTTTGTGAACAAAAGTTTTACCCATAAACTTATTTTTAAGCTCGCTTTCAAGTCTATCAAACAAAGTTGAAGAAACATCATAATTTCATATAGTTACTTCGGGTATATATGTTATAACTATAACACATAGGAATGCACTCATGCATTTAATAGAACATATTTATAAATCTGGAATTGTTTTTGTTGCTAAAATATAGAATAAGATATATGCTAAAATATTAGATAAGGTATACTCTAACTAATAGCTTAAATATTTAGCCTAAAAGATAGCATACAATATACTTTAAAATAACTCTTTTTTAAATATGAATCTTCATGATTAGAGAGTCTATTTTAAAATAACTTTTATTAATTAGTGAGTATTACTAATCTTATTTGTAATAGAAAAGATATTTATCAATCATATATAAGTCTTCTTAATTAATGAGTATTACTAATCCTATTTGTAATAGAAAAGATATTTATCAATTACATAGGATTAAGGGTTTTAATTTTTCCTATAAATAAAATTCATCGCTCATTGTTTCAATCAACCACACAAGAGCATTATTCTATTCTTCTTAATTTCTCTCTCTTATCTTACAAATATAATATCATAATTCTTTAGGCTTCTTTATTTAGTTAATCTATCAAATATTGGTAGCTATGTTTGATTGATTGATAAGCCTAATTAGTTTATGATATTTTGATAATATGTTTTTATGGCTTCTTCTTTATTTTTGTTCTTAAATTGTTAGATCAAATAATTTTTTTGTCATATCGTAGTTATTTGATTTTATTATTAATCTTTAAAAAAGCTATTTTTATTGAACTTGTACTTGATCTTTTTGCTCTAGGATTTACTAGTTGATTTGATTTAAGTGACATATGTTTTGAGAGAAAATATTGAAAAATAGAACTAAGATCATATGTATGCATATTTGTAGAATATTCTAAAAAAATAAGGTGAGGTTTGTGAGAATTCCATACGTCAAAAGAATTATACATATGCGAATTAAACTTTTGACTCAAATAGGCATCTGGGACCCACAAGGATAGTGGATATGCCAACCCATGGAATTGTTTCCCAAGCTCTATTCCAACTCAACCAAGTAATCTTCACAACATGAATTAAGTAAATATCACATGGAAAATACAATAAAAAAGAATATGCTTAATTATACACACCACAAAAACAACTAATAGATAAGAATGAATAAACACACTAGTGATTATGTGCTATACATGCTAGCAACTTGCATTAACATGGAAAATAGCACACAACATGTGAATTAGATAGGATTAGAATATCAATATTTATGGATATATCTACAATTTTATTTTATGGAAATATTGAAGATAATATCGATATTGATAAAAATCGATGCAAAAGTAAAAAGTATGAAAATTATTTAAACATATTGAAATTTTGTATAATAACTTAAGATCCAAAAAATTAAATAATATTTCATCTAATAGTGTAATCTTCTCAATAAATTAATAGTTATGTGCCAAATAAAAGAGTAACTTCAATGAAAACAAAGTTCTTCAATATTAAAAAATATTATGAAATTATGATATAATTACATCCAAATGGATATTTTAGAGAGTTCGAAGCACATGTGATTCAAGAAATATTAGCTCCATATGACATGTAGTTATAGGATGTTTGAATATGATAATTAAGATGTCATGAGTATATTGCTTAATTTCTTCCTATTGTTTCACCGTGAATAAGACATTATGGGTTAACCCATTAATTTGTAAATTATTGTAGAGGATTTTTATATACTCCCTAAGCATTATTGATGACTCTATGAAAGTAAAGTCATCAGTGCACTTTTTTTACTTAATATTTACTTATTTTATTAAATAAATAGTATTTTTAGAGTTAAAATATTAAAATATAATTTTTTTAATTAAAATGAGTGTTATTGGCCCCATTATCCTCCATCGTACCACGCCACCTGTTGTTGCAAATCACAATGCAGCGCGTGGCACTGACTCAGTGAGCATTGAATCTAACCATTCTGTTCTTCCACCCATCACGCTCTAATTCTCCCAATGAATTTTGTGTACCACGTGTCACGCTATCATTAGGTGGCACTTTAATTTTGCTTGTTTTGATCTCATCCCATAAACCCTAACGAGCCTTCATTAGCATAATTTTGATTAGTTTTTAGAGCTAAGAAGAGATAAAAATACAAAAACAATTCAAAATGAGATACAATTTTGGTAGAATTAAGAGGATATAGTACAACAATTTAAGATATTGATTGTATTTCTTCAACTCATTTTTTTTATCAATTTTTATGTCTTTCTTTATGAAAAATATGAGATTTATGAACTATAAGGATTATAATTGTTGGTTGTTTTGTGGACAAAATATTCACCTGTAAACTTATTTTTAATTGATTGATTAATAAATATAATTAGTTTATCATATTTTGATAATATGCTCTTATGGCTTCTTCTTTATTTTAGTTCTTAAATTGATAAATCAAATAATTTTTATCATAGTTATTTGATTTGATTCCTAATCTTTAAAGAAGTTATTTTTATTAAACTTGTGTTTTATCTTTTTGCTCTAAGATTTACTAGTTGATTAATTTAAGTGACATATGTTTTGAATCATGTAGTTAGGATTATTCATTATTAAATCTGTTCTAGAACACACACGAGCACTTATGTTTTTATGCTAACCATTTTGCAATTAATTCGGGAATGTATCTGATTGGAGGGAAGCTTATTGGAACATTGGTCTAAAAACCGCTCACGCTAATACTTGAAATTGTGAAAATAGAGCAGGGGCTTATAAGTAAGGTACATTGGGGTAGTATCCTAGGGAGGGTAGCATAAGACCGAGTTTGTAATTAAAAAATTTATTTTCATAGTGGAAAGTTAGGTGGTTTGGTGAACTAGTGGTTTTTCTCTTAGGTCATGATTGTGGCCTAGATTGTTTCCACCTAAAAATATTATGTGTTATTATTTTATTTCCACACTTTAGTCTTACACATGATTGCATGTCTAGTCGCTTTGTTTATGTTATTAAGTTATAAATTGATAAAAATTAAAAATAACCTATTTACTTCCTCTAGGTTAATTTGGTCCATATCTTATAAAATTTATGAACAAAATTATTTCTAGTTAATTTATTAATGTAAGGGTCTTATGAACCTAATTTTTACCATATGATGATCTAATATTTTACTCCAATTATGATTTCAATTTAATTATATTATTTAATGTGACTTTTATGCTATTAATTGTTTGGCCAATAATTTATCTATAAATGCAATTAAATAGATTTGAGAGAATTATTTAATTATTTGTCTTGATTAAATAATATACATATTTTTTAAGCATAGATGTATGATTCTTATGTATACAATCTATAATTGATGAACTTAATGAGTAGTATTCAATTTAATTTTCGTGAGAATGTGATTAGGTTAATTACTATATGGTTTGTAATTTACTTGAGAGAGGAATATATGATATATTAGATTCAATTGATCATGTAATTGATTGATAATTATATTAGAGAGATTTTAGTGATTCACATGTTTACAAAATTGGGGGTTTAAGTATTCCTAGATATTTTCTCATATATCTTATTAGTTATCAAATCTGATTTAATCAATTATTGTTATTTATTTTTAGTTATTTTAATTTTGCTTCCTTAAAATATAAAAATATAAAAATATTGATTTTTATTTTTTATTTTAAAAATTAGTTTCTAATAACATAATCTTTATGTGAACAATATTTTCTTATCATTATATTACTTGTTACGATACATATACTTGCATATTCATTTCACAATTTTTGTGTTCTAATCAAGTTTTTGGTACCGTTGTGAGAGATTATAAATATTATAAATTAAATTATTATTTTTTATTTATTTTTTTATTTTTCATAATTTTAATTTTATTTTTAATTTTTTAGTTATCTAGTCCCCAAGAGGAAGAAATGACTAATCCATTAGAAATAAACAATAATAAGCTAAATTTGAACAATTAGATACTTTTGATGGATGATAGGGATATAGCTATGAATGAATATGCAAGACCTACGTTGAAAGGGTTCAATCCTAGTATTACAAAGCCAAACATTCAAGCTAATCAGTTTGAACTAAAGCCAGTGATGTTTAAAATGCTACAAATAGTTGGATAATTCAAAGGATTACCAAAAGATGATCCTCATCTGTATCTTAGATTGTTTATTGAAGTTGTAGATTCATTTAAATTTAGTGGTGTGACCGAGGAGGTATTCAGGCTTAGATTATTCCCTTACTCTTTGTGATACCATGTCCGAGCTTGGCTAAACTCTCTACCATCTAATTGCATTACAACTTGGAATGATTTGGCAGAGAAATTCTTGATGAAATACTTCCCACCAATAAAGAAATGCCAAGCTTAGGAATGATATTACGTCCTACCAAAAATATGAAGGAGAATCTTTATATGAAGCATGGGAAAGGTTCAAAGAATTGTTAAGGAAGTGTTCTCACCATGGTATCCCTCATTGGATTCAAATGGACATTTTCTACAATAGTCTCAATGCTTAAACAAGAACCATTGTTGATGCACCCACTAATGAAGCCTTGTTAGCCAAATCTTACAATCAAGCTTATGATGTACTTGAGAAAATGGCTAGCTTAGGAATTATATTACCTCTTACCAACAATATGAAGGAGAATCTTTATATGAAGCATGGGAAAGGTTCAAAGAATTTCTAAGGATGTGTCTTAACAATGGTATCCCTAATTGGATTCAAGTGGAGATTTTCTACAATGGTCTCAATGCTCAAACAAGAACCATTGTTGATGCATCCGCTAATAGAGTTTTTCTAACAAACCTTATAATCAAGCTTATGATTTACTTGGGAAAATGGCTACCAATAATTATCAATGGCCAATGGATAGAATGACAACCACAAAAAGAGTAGCCTGAATACATGAGGTAAATGATATCACAGCACTTACAATGCAAGTATCATCTTTGGTTAATCTTTTGAAGGTTAAAAACTTTCCAGCGAGTATAACCAGGTCCAAGATTTAGGCTTGTCGTGTGTGTTTTATGGAGGAGAATTTTTTTTTATAATTTTCCAAATAATTCTGAATCAATATTCTATGTGGGTAATGTGAACCGAAACAATAATCCATACTCGAACATATATAACCCAAGATGGAGACAACATCCAAATTTCTCTTTAAGTAATAACAGCAATCAAGGTGGTAATCAATTCAACCATCAATCATTTCCACCACTTGGTTTTCAACAATCACAGTAATCACAAGTCCAAGAGAAGAAGACACATACAGAGGACAATACAAATGCCTTAATAGAGATGATGAAATAATTCATCCAATCATTTAATACAAAAGTGTCAACTCAAGAGGCTTCAATTCAAAATTTAGAGACTCAAATAGGGCAACTTTCTCAAGCCAAAATTCAAATGCCTCAAGGTAGCATTCCAAGTGACAATTTTAAATGCAACCATTGGATCGATTGAACTTTTCAAATCAACCATTATTAATATCCATAGTCACCCATTTAAGCCTAACAAAGAACCCTTCACATCTTTAAGCCACATTTTATGCCTGACTAATAAGCATTACCTTTATCCTTCCACCTTTAGCTTGTATAAAAAGAAAAAAAAATGCAATCATGTGTTATGCTATAAAGTAAGGTGAAATGTAATACACCATATAAAAAAATAGAAGAAAAGAGAGAAAAGAGATGTGGAATAAAAGATTATGAAAATAATGACAAAAGATGGTGCACTAAAATATCAAGTAAAAGCTCAATTGCAGTTAAAAAGTATATGATGAACAAAATGAAAGCTAAGGTGTGGAAAGAGCCTAAATTTCTTCACATATCGACCCTCCACCAAAGCCTTACATTACAACCATGTAAATTTCTTATTAATGTTTAGCTAAGTGCATATTTATATTAGTGGAGAAGGATGTGAAAATAGACTTATGAGACTTATTCTAAGATTGAATTGATTATCATACTCATATAAGTTGATTTCATAAATGTATTGGATGATATCATGTGCAACACACACACATGAATCAATTTGTTAATTAGTGGAGAAGGATGTGAAAAATAGAATTATTAGACTTATTCTAAGATTGAATTGATTATCATACTCATATAGGTTGATTTCATAAGTGTATTGGATGATATCATGTGCAACACACATACATGAATCAATTTGTTAAAAACCTTGCATATCCGTGTATTCATGGAATGTTGATTAATGAATATGTGAACCTCTTTATCATAGGATTGTACGAATTTTGAGATGGATAGTTTTCATGAAATATGTATGTAATAATAGAAGTATATTTATGAATATACTACACATCTTATTTTATGTAGTTATATTTGGATTTACTTGAGGACAAGCAAAGATTTAAGTTTGAGATTTTTATGGATTTTTTATGACTTTTTAATGCAGGGCCAATCAAAAGCTGCCACATGCCCTATCATGCAAGCATAGGAGTAGACTAATTAAGCCACGCGGACACCAAGCCAACAGAGATGATGAATCATAGATCGCCACATATGAGAAGTGAGGTAGTGTCTTACCACGTGTCAACACAACCCTCATTTTGAGTTACAACACTGTCCAACCTCCTTGCCCCATGTCATCACTTGATTGGCCCTACTATCCACCACCGTGCCACTACATCTATTTTTGTGAATCACTTACGCTATGTGGCGATGACTCAACGAGCATTGACTCTAACTGATCTCCCCTGCCACCCTTCACGCTCTGATTCACCCAGTGAATTATGTGTGCCATATGTCACGTTGTCATTGGTTGGTAATTTAATTTACTTGTTTTGATCTCAGCTTTTGATCTGAAGATGATCTGACAGTTCATATTCCACTTGAGTTATATTTAACCCCTAATCACCCTATAAACCCTAATGAGCCGTCATTAGCATAATTTTGATCAGTTTTTGGAGCTAAGAAGAGATAAAAATTCAAAAAAAGATACAATTTTGGTAGAGATTCAAGAGACGATTAGTACTACAATTTAAGAGATTGATTGTATTTCTTTTTCTACTCATTTTTTTATCAATTTTTATGTCTTTCTTTATGAAAAATATGAGTTTTATGAACAAAACTATGTCTAGTTAATTTATTAATCTATGGGTCTTATGAACCCAGTTTTCACCATATGATGATCTAATATTTTACCCAAATTATGATTTTAATTTAATTATACTATTTAATCTGATTTTTATTCTATTAATTGTTTGACCAATAATTTATCTATAGAGGCAATTAAATAGACTTGAGAGAATTATTTAACTACGTGTCTTGATTAAATAATATGTATAGTTTATAGACATAGATATATGATTTTTATGTATGCTATCTATAATTGATGAACTTAATGAGTAGTATTCAATTTGATTGACATGAGAGTGTGATTAGGTTAATTACTATATGGTGTGTAGTTTACTTGAGAGGTGAATATATGTTATATTAGATTCAATTGATCATGTAATTGATTAATAATTATATTAAGAGAATTTTAGTGATTCACATGTTTAGAAAATTGAGAGATTAACTATTCCTAGATATTTTCTCATATATCTTTCTAGTTATCAAATCTGATTTAATCAATTATTGTTATTTATTTTTAGTTCTTTTAATTTAGCTTCCTTAAAATATAAAAATACAAAAAAATTGATTTTTTTTAAAAAACTAGTTTCTAGTAACATAATTTCAGTGTGAGCGATTTTTTCTTATCATTATATTACTTGTTACGATATGTATGTTTGCGTCTTTATTGCACACATTTCGTGTGCCGATCAATTATGTACACCTATGCCACTTGAGAGATTACTTTCATTTATATTAGTACTTATTGAAGATAAATTTGTAGCATAGTTTTATCATCTGATTCTGGCATATCATCTAATCTTTCATGATATCTCCTTGTGCAATATTTTCTAATAACACATATTCTTGAACCGATAGCTCTACATCTATAGTATTCATCTTGTGTGGCATATGCATTTGTAGCTTCATAAATGGATGAACTTAAAACTTGGTTATGTATAGAGCTAGTTGTTATATTCACTTCATCTCCATCATCATCATCACTACTTCCATTATCATGCTCATCATTATCTTTTTATTCCTTTTCGTCACCTAATGACCTAGTAAAATTACTCACATAAAAAATTACCTTATAAAAATTACATTATAATGTTTTTATCACTTAGTAGTTTGACATGAGTAAAGACTCATTATTATCCCGTTTCAAATCACAAGTTTAAATCACACCAAAATATTATTGATGATAATTTTTTTTGTAATAACTATACTACAAAAATTGATATATTTATATTTAGAATAATATCTATGAAACATCGAAGATATTCAATAAAATCCTCGTACTTTTGTTAAAATAATACTACATAATCGTATCTATATCAAACCTTGCAAATATTTGATATTGTTCACTATATCGTGAATTTTTTAATCTTTGAGTGGTACCTATTTAATCAAATACGATATTGATATCAAATTATATGGTAACCACAAAAATTTAATGAAACATTTAATTTATTTTTAAATGAAAGATGTTAAAATCATATACAATACTACTATCAAATCAATTATGATCTACAACAATTAACAAAATATGTAGTTTATTTTTGAGTGATACATGTTTAAATTAGAGATTGTTGTCAAATGTAATGAAATTTACGATAATTAATAAAAGAAATTAATTTATTTTAAAATGGAGATGAAAAGAAGATGAGTGAATAAATAAGAGTATATAGTTTTCCTTATTTTCGTGCCAAACAATTAAAAAAAGCGGGATAGATGAATGTGCTTTGATTGCCAAATGCACCTATTTCTAAAACAGCCTCCACATGCAAAACCGTGCCACGGGATGTACTTGACAATGGAAGGTATTGTTAGATGTGTCAAATGAACGTACATGACTTAATTTTGACCGACTCGTTTATTTTCAAATTATATTAGATGATTTATAATTCAATTCACTTGTGTGAATTAAGTTTAATTTTAATTATTTTTAAATTAATTGGGATGAGCTTTTATGAGTTAACTAATATACATTTGCAAAATATAAAACAAAGAAGCAAAAGATATTTATATTTTTGTTTAAAAATAAAAGGATTAAATATTAATAAAGTCTATGTGGTTTGCTTAAATAATATAGTGGTCTTAACTAGTTTGCTTGTATCAATGAAGTACTCTGAAGTGAGATTTAATATCAAAGAACTCCTTAAGTTCAACAAATAACCACCTAGAAAAATAAAATGATACAAAAGCAATAACAAACAATAACATAAAGGTAGCAGAAAACTACTACCTTTGATTAGTCTGTCAGTTATTTAGTGAGACATTACAGTTCATATTTTGAAAGTGTCGCTGAACTTTATGGAAAGATTTAATCAAAATTTTCAAGAGTAAAATTAGCATTTTAAAAAATATTTAATTTTTTTTACCAAAAATAACATCATTAAATATTTGAATAATTAGTTTTTATTTACAACTACATTACAATCAAAAATTTCAAGAGTAAAATTAGCATTTTAAAAAATATTTAATTTTTTTTTACCAAAAATAACATCATTAAATATTTGAATAATTAGTTTTTATTTACAACTACATTACGGTCCATTATTTATGACAAATATTCCTAATGATGTATTTTTAATATTTAATTTTTTATTTAGTTATTCCCTAAATCATAAATTTTTCATTATTGGAAAGAAATTATTTAAATATTTATTTTCACTATTTTTGGTTAAAGAATAAATATTTTTAAAATATCAATTTTACCACTTAAAAATTTAGTTTAAAATAGATTTTGGTGATCATTTCAAAAGAGATAATAGACTTGTAATACCCATGAAAGTTTTTAGTTACGGATCTAATTAACTAGAGGAGAGTGAATAAGTAATTAATCAAATTATACTAAATTAAAATTTCAAAAATGACGAGACATGTAATTGTGTGAAAATAAAATATAAATAATTAAAGATTGGCACACATATTTTTAGGTGGAAACAACCTAGACCTCACAAATTACTTAATAAGAAAACCACCAATCCACTGGAACACCTAACTATCTACTATGAAAATAATGTTCGATTATAAAGCTAGGACTCAAACTATATGTCACACATAATGCCCCCGAGTAACCTACTAACAAGTCTTCGCTTTCTTTCATAGTCTCCATAAGCAAGGTGTATAGATTCGGACCAATATTTCGATAAACTCGAGTCACACGATTTATCAAAGTAGTTCAACTGGCACTTTTAAAGTTAGCATAATAACACAAGTACAATGTGTGGCTTATAGCATATTAAATAATGAAAAATCCTTGCTAGATGATTTAATGAAATAACATATAAAACAAAATCTCTAGCAAATCCTAAAACAGATGATTGAGCTCATGATCATTATTAATAAAATAGGCTCATTAGTCAATCAAACATAACTACAAAATGTTAGATAATTTATTCAAATAAAAAAGCCTAACAAAATTTGATTTTACAAAACAGATTAAGAAAGAGCTTATGATTTAGAGATTAAAGAAATTGTGGTTGAAAGATTGGAATACATTAGGTTTTCTTATATATAAATTATTGAAGCCCTAGGTCAAAGGTTAATTACTAATATGTCCAAAAAATTACTTCAAAGACTTTTAAAGAATGATGACAATATAGTAATTAAAAGGTTTAGCTTGAGTAAACAATTAGATTAAAATTGAAGCCCTTGTTGTTTGATCAATCTAAGCCAAGCTTGATTGATAGAACCAATAAAGTCAATCGATTGAAACCCTTTTTAAATCTATCCATGGAAGGATTAAAAAATGATCAATTGATCTAAACCAATCTTGATCGATCCAGGCTATAAAAAATATAAACCCAAGACCAAGTAGATCAAATCTGATAGATTCTCGATCAATCAAACCCAAAACTTCTATTGAACTATCCCAATTTTAAAATCAATCCGAGAGGACTTAGATCATAGTTGATCGATACTCGATCAATCTACCTACTCGATGGATATAGTAACTTATATACTAAATGTTTTTATGTATCTAATATGAAATTTAACATGCATAAAAATAAAAATATACCTAAAATATGTTCATTTAAAACTTGGTAAAAACTAAATTATATTTAAATATTTTATTCATAAATATTATCAACACTCACCTTACACACTAAATAATAACAAGCATATTAAAGTATATTTTGTGTAAGGTAACAAATCTATGTTACCTTTAACCCAAGAAAGAATAGAAAAATAAAAATGTTGATATCCATAATAAAGATTACTTTTTTCCTCACCAATGTAACTAAGAAAATATAATAACAAAAGAATATACCTAATAAATTATGGTCTTCGTCTGCAAAAAAGACTTGTTCTATTTTTAATAATGAAAGATAAAAAAGAGGGAGATTGAGATAGAAATAAAAAGGAGAAATTATAAATGGGTAAGAAAAGGATATGGTTTATTTTATTTTTAATCTTTATTTTATTAACTAATTGTTTGATACTTACCTAAAACATAAGTTTTTTATTTTAATTACTTTATCAATTAAAATTTTTAAGATAAAAGAGAATGTATATACCATTTTCAATTATATTTAATTAAACGTGTTAAAATGGGTTATTGGTATTATTTTAAAGAGTGAGGTGTCATATAGATCATTAAATTAAGTCATTTATATAGTTCAATTTCTTAGATTAAAATTGATATCATTTAATCCCTTAATTATGGAAAAATGGACTAATAAAAAATCATATTATTTTAATAATTTTTTATTAAAATATCATTATCATTATCAAGTGATGAAAATACGATTAAAATACGAGTTTATAACAAAAAAAATAGTGAAATTTAATATAAACTTGTTCGAGGAAAAAAAACCAACAATAAAGATTTTCAAATATAAAAAATAAACATATTAAAATATAAATTTATTTAAACATATATTTTAATTTTTAATAAAAATTAAAAATCAATAAAATAGTAACAATTATTGATATTTTTGTGAATTGATTTTCATATTAATTCTCACTTTACTGTTACTAAATATTCTTGTTTTATTGGCATTTAAATCATTTGATATAAAAATAATAATATTTTAATAAAAAATCATTAAAAATAATATAATTTATCTTTATTTGAACTATTTTTTCATAAATAATGAACTAAATGACATTATATCTAATATAAAGGACTAAATTATAAATATAATCAAAATGACTTCTGTAATACATTTATCTATTTTTAAACTTGAATTTTTTTTTAATATTTAAATAAACCTTGAGAGAGTTATTGTTATTTACCCAAAACAAAAATGTTAATACAAATATTAATATTTGATTATATTTGTGTAAAACAAAAAATTTAACTGTATTTATTAATGTGTTTATCTATAATAACATTAAAGTAATTATTTTGACAAATAAATTTCAGTTGCTTGCAAACTACGTGAGCTAAGTTATGTGCTACTTTTTCGGGCATCTAACTCATAAGATCAACCTTCATTTGACACCACTAGCTAATACTGGTCCTCGTTAAAATTCGAAAGGCAGATACAGGTGACTGAGATAAAAGGACCCACAATTGAAGCACTTGGAAACTATGTCTTATGAATGCAAAAGACCATACAGGGAAGTCCTGGCTGGCATCTTGTAACCGAACATGTATGACTTCATGTTCCAGAACATTCCAGCAATATTATCAGAGATCTTTCATGAATCGTTTGTTCCTAATTACCTTATTAGGGCTTATGTACGCTGTCTCCAGTTGAAAATGAGAGAGAGAGAGAGAGAGAGGAATTGGATCCAGATAAACTTAAATGGGAAGATTAATACAATAGATGAACATATTTATTATACTCAGAATGATAGAGCTACATCAAGTACCTATATACACAGACGACACAAACAAATTGGATTGTTTAGAATTTGTTCTTGTTGTCCCTCTAATAAGATTTACCAATATGAACAAACAATGAAAACAAAGGTTAATTTATTGTTTCATTACATTAAGACGGCTACATCGGTTGCATCACATACATATACACCAGACAAATAACAAACAAACGAGATGGCATCCACCTACAGCACATTACGACAATTTGTGGATAAATTACAATAAGCTGCAAATATAAAATCAATTATTGCATCATGAATGTGAAAGACTGTTGAAGATACGCTTCAAACACGAACATACTGCCCGGAACTTCCCCATGCTTATTGCGCCTATCTGTTGATCATAAATTTGTTCTTCTTAAATTGACAATTTATTTCATCATTAATTTTTCTCAGCACAAAAAGCATGGTGGCTTAGAGAGAGAGGGAGAGGGAGAGGAAGAGGGAGATGGGGGGAGGCTGACCTTTGGACAAAAGCGGACATCCAGAGTCTCAAGCACACAGCATTTCGATATGGCAACTTCAACTGCTTCATCGTCAATATTACAAGACTAAAATAAAATAAAGTTAGAAACCAAGTAACCTTGAAGTCAAGACTCGATTAACAGAAAATTTAGAAATGGTCAAATGGAGATGTCAAGGTAATATTTCAAAGGGTCCCTTAACTTAGGTTAATTGTATCATTTAGTTCTCTTTGGGTTTTTCAGCCCTCTCACTTTCAAGAAAAGAAGCATGCTAAAGATAAATTTAGTTGTGCAGTGCAAGGGTACCAGTATTTGTCCTTGGTCAGGCCCCTTTCCTCGAAAGTAAGAGGACTAAAAAACCCCTTTTCAAAATAAGGGGAATAAAGTCACTTTATGCTTAACGTATATGACGATTGCAACCCTTTTTCCTATTTTCAAACACCAAGAAAATAATCCTTGAAGTTGAGACTGTCCTTTTGCTCTTTTATCAAAGAGATACTGCCTGATGGTTTTCGTAATCAGCACAACTTTATAACTGATCTTATAGGTGTTTAAAGCAATGAAAATTGAATAAGGATAGAAGAAAGAAAAATCAACTAACAGAAAAGGGCTTAAAACAAGGAAAGAAAGATCCTAATTACCTGAAGAAAGAGACTGGTCAATCTAGGACAGTCGAGCTTCAAAACCTCCAAAGAGCAACAATTACTGAACATGGAAAAGCAAATCATCATGCAAATAAGCATAGTAATTTATACATTTATCATGCCAACCAATATAGGAAAATATTTACCTTAAATTTAAAAAGCAGAGATTGAAACAAGCAAGATCAACTTCCTTCAATTTCTCAGATAGAGAAAGATTTAATGAGGACAAATGGAAACAATGTGCGGTTGGAGGAATTATAACTTTCATAATATTTTTACATCCAACACAGTTGAGGTTCTGCAGTAAACGATTAGGCTGCTGAGTTGTATAATGGTTACCCTCAGATGAAAACATGCTGGACGGAATGGAGCTAGGAATTTCAGAAAGTTGCCCACTACTATAGCCCCAATTCAGATCATGCATATTCATGCAGCCATTCAAGCTCAGATGTGTAAGGTGTGTGCAACAAGCAAGAAGTTCTTCAATTGCAAACTGACAGAGTGTTCCATAAGATAAATCCAACTCCTGAAGAGCTGGTAGAGTGCCTTTCTTGTAAAGGGGCTCCAATGATGAATTAGTTAGACATTTGCATGCTTGTAGTTTTAACACCTGGAAGCAACAGGGAGGAAAGACTCACAACATAGCATGATAAGTAGTTAAAAACAAAAATTTAACAAAGTATAATCTGTCCCTCATAGCAAAAGAGTTATAATCTCTACTTTAAATAAAATCCAACACTTGTTTGTCTAGTTAACATTGAATTTTACCTTTAGTTTCATACATGATTCAAAAACTGGATGCAAGTTTGTAAGGAATGTGTAGGATAGATCAAGCAGGGTCAACTGCTGAAGATATCTCAATGAGTAAAGCCCCTCAGGACCAACGGATGTACATGACATCAGTATTAACAACTTAATCTTTGGGCATGAAGCAGTTGTTGCAGCCAAGCAGTCATCTTTGAGTTGGCTGCACGAAACAGTAAAATTTAAGCTTGAGCACCACTACTGCCCCTCCCAAATGAGGTTAAAACCAGTAATAGAACAAATAATCTAACCTGCAAAATGAAGCATCCAAAGACAACAAAAGGGGGCAGTCAATAGATACATCAGAAAGTACACCACATCCTTTCAACTCAAGCAACTCCATATTTGGTGCTTTAATACTGAGTACATTCAATTTAGGACATATTCCAAGGTTGAGCGACCGTAGACCAACCTGAAGAAAGAGATGAGACAAGTTAGTGAAAGCCCAAAAAGGAAAAGATTTTGATTGCTTTCTAAGCCTGATAAGTAGCTAATACGTATGTTTATCCATTCAGGCTTGGTGAAGAGTTGTGTATGTATTGGTATAAAGCTATGGGAAGTAATATCTTATAATCTTATATTATAATTAAAATTATAACTATAAACTATAATGATAATAATAAGAGAACCTACAAATATACCACCGAACTATTGTGTTTATATCCTTTGTACCAGCGAACTAAATTTCGCCTCATTTCTACTATCAAATTATATAAAATGTTTCATTCATACCATTCCATCAGTTTTCCATCCACCGGGCCATTACAAAATTAATTAAATTTACTGTTTAGTCTTCACCAGTTCTTGAACAAATAACCAGAATTATAGCCAAAATCAGGCTTTGTTCTTTCTAGCTTCAATGACATTCATGTCCACTCTATTCGCACAAACTTCATATCAGTCTCCTCTGCAAAAATCTTCAATACTTATTTCGCTCATATTCTCACAAAATTTCGAGTTGGTCATACTTCTTTACCAGACCTTGAAAAATAAACATGAACTTCTCTATCAAGATGCAGACTTTCAAGGAATTCAAGACATGGGTGTTAAAAACAGAAGCCATTAATTAAGATTCAATAGCAAAATCCTCAAAAAGGAAAAGAACCAATGAATCTGCAGAAGGGTATAAAGAAAAAACAGTGAGAAACAGAGCAATAGACCAGATTGAAACAAAATGAAGAGAGCTTCAACCAAAGTGAATGTACTTGGACTTCTTCAATTAAAATTTGTAGAATTTAGAGGGTTGCACTGAAATTGATACATAATGGAGGCAGTGATACTTCAACCGAGGAATATGATGAATAATAAGGAAGAACAAGTTAGGAAGACGATGAACAGTAAAATTTAAATGATTTTTTGTTTTTTTTTAATTTTTAGTGCCCAATGTAAGGAAAATTGACAGAATTGTATGAATAAAACATTTTCCATAGTTAGATCATAGAAATGAGACAAAATTTAGTTCGGTGGTACAAACGATATAAACACATGATTTGGTAATATATTTGTAGGTTTACATTATTAATAATAATAATAATAATAATAATAATAATAATAATAATAACTACTACTACTAGAAGGAGTGAGTTTGTATAATCCTTATAATAAACCATCCTAAACCCAACAATGTCATGTCCTAAATGGATTGGTTGGGCGTAGCCCAACTCTCAATTTATTTCCTCATATAATCTCCCTTATTTTGTATTGAATAATATTGATATTAAGTAAAGACATTTGAAGTTTGAGCTTAAGTAATCTCTTAACCTTTTCTAACTAACATGTGGAAGGCCCTTCATAAATTCTCTCAAGTTTTATAGACTTTTAACCTTATGTAAACTTTTTGCCTTAGTCAATCATAGATAGACTATTCATCTTCCATTTTTAAATCCTCTCTATATCTTACCTCATATTATCTCTATTCCATTGTAGGTTTAAAATAAGATATTTACTACTCTTTCACACAACACTATAACCTTTCACCTTATGTAAACTTTTGGACTTCTTTAATCATAAATCATGAAACTATACTAACTAATAAATCCTATGGTTACACTCATAGGGTTAATTCAAGGCCCTTCAACTGAAAAGAGAATTTAATATTGAGAAACTAACTTATGTCACTCCTTTTCTAAGAAAAACTTGTTAATTCATATATATTTTACAATCTCCTTCATAGATGACAAGCATGACTATTACCTTTCTTTATGTATCATTAGGCAAATTTCTCATCCTTCTAATGGATGGTTGCATATCACTAGTTGTTTCCCTCTTCCATTCCACATTCTAAGTAAGTCCTCCATTTTTAAATTCAACATTTCAATACCGTTTCTTTGTCAAACTACATCATTAACAAGTTAGCAATATAGTATCGTCACTTTCATTATTAGCTTTTGCAATTCCTTGGTTATTATAATGGACGTCTTACCACTACTTTCAATTTGCATATCTAAATTTAAATAGCCCTCCAAATACTTTATAGATATCAAAACAAAGAAATAGTGGAAAATTAATGGTGGTTTCAAGATGATCCCAATGGCTGCAAGCTCTTAAGACTCCGAAACTAAAACAAAATCTTTTGAAAGATGAAATTAGAATCCAAATGCTATAGATATTTCCAAAATTATAAATTATCATAACCAATATCTTGAATTCTCAATTTGGTATTGCTATTTGGACGTTAAAATATCTTTTAGCTATTTGTTTCTCTTTATTTTTGATAAACATCTTGTTTATTTTTACATTTTGTACTTTTGCCGCAAATTTTCAATCTAATTCAATTTTTTAGTAGTTAAAGTTTGATAAAACTTGAGAGTTGATGCTCTACTAAGTTTGGTAATTTATTTCAAGTATAATGAGCATATATAAGGTTCGTATAAAGTTATAGGGCTTCAAATTCATAACAAAAACAACATTTCTTTATAAATTTTCTCAATAATAAGTTTTTCAACAAGAGTATAAAAAAACAAGTCTTAAATAGAAGTCAAATGACTGATAAATTTACAATTCTTTAATATAGTTAAGTTAAATAAATGTGATATAAATAAATTTTCATAATTAAATTAATTTTTCATTTCAAGCACAACTGAAAATTCTTATGCTGGTGATTAGTAATATTATAGGTTAGGAATAGACAAATTTAGCTATTTAAGCAATTTAGTAAATCTTGGCCGAGAGAAAAGGAAAAATAAAACAATTATTTGTAGATGCTATACAGATGATTTCCAAATACTCCAAAATGTTTTTTTTTCTTCTAGTCTAGAAGTTCTAGTGATGTAAGGTGCATAGGGAAATAATAAAAAAGTGTATATATAAACCAAAAGGTAAACCCATATGCATCCTGAACTTACAGGGCAGAATGCAGCTCTTTCAAGATGATCACAACCATCTAAACAAACTTGATCAAGATTTGGACATTTAAGATCAAGAGCAGTGACGGCACGACAACCAATGAGAGAAAGATTGACTAAAGAAGTGCTGCACAACCACATTGCTGTCAAGCTCTGAACAAAATAAAATGACGACTTCAGCTAAAAAGATCAGGTACATTAAAACCAAACGAAAAATAGAAAGGTTGGACCCTACTGGTATCATACAATATTCAAGAACAAATCAAAACAAGATCTCCTTCCGAAAAACTACAAAACTAAACACTTCTCATAGCTACTAAAAGTAAAGTTAAGTCTCGCTTCACAGAGCCAAACCAAAAAGATAATCAAACTGGATCACTGGCCAAAAGCAATGCAATGGTCTGATGTTGCAAACAATTTTATACCAAACCCCAAGTACTTCTTTGAAACGCATAACTTTCAGGGAGTTAGCATGTGTAGACAATTCTGTTATGTTGATTATGTATGTAACGATAAAGGCACAAAACATTAGGGATCTGCGCAAGCATGTGGTCACATCTATGCATCCATAAATAAGAAATATGTTTCATCACCAGAGGAAAACTATGACAACTTTCTATGCAGCTAACAGCTTTTAAGTTTTGATATGAATGAGATTAGGATATAAAGCACACTAAAATTATGATGATCGATACAAAATACACTGACCCAAAAGGACCAAAACAATGAGTTACCAGGCATAAGACAATTTACAGAGTAGATGAAATCGGCATAAAAGTAAAAGTTTCCACAAACCTCACAGTTATCAAGAGTCAAAGATTTTAGCATTGGGCATCCACCACCATCACTCAAAACATCACATATTGAACTTGTCAAAGATTCACAATCGGTAAGGTCTACTTCTTGCAAGCATTGGCACTGCAACATCAATGTCGTCAGAGACTCTTGCTTCTGCAATGCCAGCTTCTGCAAGACCAAATTCAAATGCTTTAGAGCCACTTTGATAAAGATCCAAAGAGCACACATGGGGGCAAAGGTTTTAACAGTATATACTTTGAGTGAATTTGAAGTGATGTTGATATGGTGGAGCAGAGGGCAATTGGAAACCATAATAGATGACAGCATAGCAGCCTGTAGACTTAGATCAGCAAATCTGAAGAGAATAGACATTTGTGTTTCTGAATCAGGTTATTATATTTATTGGAACAGGAAACAAGAAAGAGCAAAAAATATTACATGCGGCAATGTACAAGTCTAATATTCTGCAAGTGGGGAAGATCCAAGGACACAGAAGTCAATAAGCTGCAATTATCAAGCTCCAACACCTGTAGAAAGTTTGTAAATCAATAAAACGCATTCAGATGTTCACTAGATTGCACAAGTACTAATATTTGACAATAGATGGCTCAAACCTCCAGCATATAACTATGAGAAATTGCAGCCATGGAAGCCGAAGTAATGCCCTCGCAGCTGTGCAGCTTGAGGACTGTCAACATTGGCAGTCTTACAGACTTTTAGAGAAAAAAACATGAGAACATGTCAGATGAATATGCACACAATGGTTTCCAAAACAAAGGAAGTAACAACACTATAAACTCACCTCTAAAGATATATTTGGGCAATATGATGCATCCAAGACATGGAGATTTCCACAGGTTATAGCTATTTCACGTAATGTTTCATCACTAACACAAGAACAATTTGACATATCAAGAGACTCTAATTGAGGAGATGAAGTTGCTGCAGAACGAATTGCAGCATCAGAAAGCTTGTGACAAGAACCTATATCAAGATCATGTAAAAGAGGACAGCTAAGAACTGCCTGTGCCATATTACTTCGCTTCAAACACAATGTCTCAAGTTGAGGACACCTGCAAAAGATCATATTTTAGTTAAGAAGATCAACAAGACTGCAACCGAGATGCATTGAGATAAAAAGTCAACAAGACTGTTTCACCTGATGGAGATACGCATCATACGACATTTTGTCAGTTGCAAATGTTGCAACCTATCATTTTCTACAGTAATTTCCTGAATACCAGTACCAAGTGTTGCATCATTGATGTTCAATCTCTTTAAAATTGGACAGTCTGCCAAGGAATGGAAAAAACCTTCCGCCAATGTTCCTTTCCCTAGAGTTAAAACCTCGAGATTTCTGAAAACGATAAAAGCATAAGAAAATCTATTGGCAGCAAAAAAATGATATTTTGTAACCATAATGCCAAACAAAACAAAAGCAACTTACCTTAAAGAGACCACTTTCAGAACAAGGGCAGGCATAACATGAGTGCCTGAAATATTAACTTCTGTGGCATTTGGATACCGCAGACACATTTCATCAACTGGAAATAAATATTGCAAATTAAATACTTTAAAAGAAAAAAAGATCGAAATGGTGTCTTTTAATGTTCTAAATTACATAAACCACAATACACAGCATATAAGTTGCATGGACATGAGTAAGAAATTATGAATGTAGGGCACATGTCCTGGTGTCAAATTCAATTGATTATAAACTTCTAGGATACGGGGCACTAATAATAATACTCAAAATTTTGGATATGGGTATTTAGACATGGCATAAAATGATACAAGATATGGTTTCTGCTCAATCAAACACTTGGAAGATAATAAGAAATCAAACATGGCAGAGAGGAGGAATAGAAAACAGAAGAAAGTCATTCTTATTTCATTGATAGATATTAAATAGTAAAATTGTGTATTTATAGATAAACTTCAAAACCCTAGTAACACAAAACCCTGATAGATAAATAAAGTAACCTTAATATTTTAATTTATGACACCTAACCTAATAAGGAAACAAAATATTTCCTATTTACTATTTCCAACACTTCCCCTACCTGGACATAGATAATATCTATGTTTAGCTTGAACAAATACGAAAAACCTTAAATATAATAAACACACTAAAAATAATAAGATGACAAATATCCTGCCACATTTGATTGAGTAGAGCCGCACACATGAGTAGTTGCTTGCCAAGACTAGCCTTGGAATCACAGCAGTATTTTCTTGTTCAAGACAATCATTGATAAATAATTAGAGTAATAATCACAGAGTACAAATGATGGTTGACAACTCTTGGGTTGAGACAGAAGACAGAGTAAAGACTACAGACCCATAGAGTTAACAAAGAGGTATTAAATTCTTGTGAGTTCAGAGACAGACAGAGTATAACCCACACAAAAATTCAGAGACAGACAAAGAACAAAATATTTTTTTTGGGCACAGATAAAATTAAAATGACAAAATAAACTCCAATAAAAAAAATTAATTGACTTAAGTAAAATTGTGATTCACAATAGTTTGTTAAAAAAGGGTTATGCATCCAATCTCATCTCCCGCATAAAACCTGATGTGCATATCAAAAATCCCAGTTGACTCAATATATCATCTATGAGAAAATAAGCCAAACCTACAAACTAAAAGAATTCACCGTAACTCATACTTTTTTTATTTCCATTGAAGAAACAAATATGAGAGAAGAAGATGGCTAGATTGAGATCTAGTTGGGTGTTGATGGTGGGAGGAGACACGGATATAAAGTGACAGGGGCAAGGTGGTGGGTCTATGGATTGACAACATCTATTTTTATTGGACAATATTTTTGATTTATTATTATTTTTATTTTTTTGAGATAGACATTAAGGTGAGAGTGAGGGCAGACACAACTAAGAAAAGGACATTGAAGCTAGGGATTGATAACGAACCCACTTTGAAACCATGTTGAGAAATCAAGCATAGTAAATTGAAGGATAAGAACACTGAAGAAAGTCATTCTTATTTCATTGATAAATATTAGAGAGTACAACTGCTTATTTATAGATAACCAAAACCCTAGTGACATAAAACCCTAATAGATAAATAAGTAATGATAATATTCTAATTTAATACTCCTAAACTAATAAGGAAACACAATATTTTATATTTATTATTTCCCCCAAAAAATTTAAATTTTCATTTGGTTGCTCATTACTTATAATCTTCAGCTTGAGGTGTGGATTTAATTTTTCTATTTTCTCTACATGTAAACCATTGTACCATTGTAGAGGCCCATTAGTTTGAAGTATTCCCACTCCATCTTGCTAGGCTGTTAACAACGTATATGGGCTATGTAACTCTGTAATTACTTTATCTTATTGTAACATTTTTTCCTCCTTTTCTTCTCTATCCTCTTCTTTTTACAATACTACAGATATGGGATATTTAACTCAGTAATTACTTATTTTATTGTAACATTTTATTCTCCTTTACTTCTCTCTCCTTTTCCTTTTACGATACTTTATTTACCTTCCCAATGCTCCTAAATCACAGCTGCTCCTTTTTCTTTTTTATTCACATTTCTAATTGTTCTTCCCAACACACTTCACCTCCATGTACTGTGAAAATGTCCACCTCTTTGTTTCTTCTCATTTATCCCATTACTCTCTCCCTCTCTATCTCAACTTTCATGAGAGACAAAGAAGAGAAAAATAAATAAAATTTAAAAAGATAAAATTACCCTTCAATTTTGTTATGACAACTAAATTCTCAAATTTAATTTTCAAATGGGATCAAATAGAACAATTTATCAAATTAAAGTTTTACACTGGACCAAATCAATAATATGAGAGACAAAGGGTACCAATAAAAGAGTATGTAACATGACTCCATAAGGGCACATGCACACATGTAACTACATGTCGTATAGGTCAACATAGTAAATGTATGATGAAATATGACAGTATTTTTGGGTTAGATTTAAATAATAATTGTTGTGCTTGTAAACATGTTAGTTTCTTTTACGGTAATAGATAAATAACTTGACTGAAAATAATTTACAATTTTCATAATGTAAAAAAAATGTGTATTAAGCACGATTAACACAACAGGAGCACAAATAACACAATACACGAACACATACAGAACCACACAATTAACACCCCTAACCCCAACTCAGATCTTGCACTAGAGTCCTTGTCATGTTGTAGCACAATTAATCCACCCTAAACCACCTAGTCCACCTAACATAGCTTATTAATAATCAAAGGTTTATTTATTGTAAACATAAAGGAATTTAAGCTCATTGGTATCAGTATATAGTCCTAAAAATCTCAGAGAATAGATTGAAAACTATTTACCTCAAATATATAGTGTACATGCACATCATAGAAAATTGGCACAAGGGGGACTGCATGACAACGTCCTAACTATGATATGATAATTTTTGATAAATCTATTATTTTCCATGATTGTATGCTGCATGACCTTCAACCTTCTTAAATTTTTTATTTCTCTCAAATGAAATTAGGTTTTCTTATAAAATCTCTGGAAATTGGAAACTTAAAGTATCAACTTGCTTTTCCAGGCCAATAGAAGCTAAACTGAGGGCCATCAAACATTAGATGTCATGAAAGGGCCATCAAACATTAGATGTCATGAAAAACACATGGTCTACGGAAGAATATATCAAGGCAAAACATAGTCTCAAGTACAATAGAAGCCACCAAGTTTGCAATGTCACTAATAACCTTGGCCTCTTTCCCCACAAAGATAGAATATTAAAAATTTTAATCTGTCCCAACCTAAACTGAGGGCCATCAAACATTAGATGTCATGAAAAACACATGGTCTATGGAAGGATATATCAAGGCAAAACATAGTCTCAAGTACAATAGAAGCCACCAAGTTTGCAATGTCACTAATAACCTTGGCCTCTTTCCCCACAAAGATAGAATATTAAAAAATTTAATCTGTCCCCACCTACCCCACCCCCATCCCAAAAATATGAAACACAAATGAGAGATGTAATACTTAGAAAAAGAAAAAGAAATGTCAAAACACAAATGGATCTGTTTACACTTTGCCCCAACATAGTCATACTTACATTGCTCTACGGTTATGTTCCGGTTCTCAAAATTCAAACACCTCCAGAAATCTTCATGAGCACTGGCTGCTTGCCACTGCTTACAAACGGTAGCAGCTCGGCATAGATTAATGTGATCTAAGAATGAGAACACCTGATAGCAAAAATGTGAGAAAAACAGAATATTGCATATTTGAAGGGAAAATGGAAGAACCATGTATTTGTGCTAGAAGGAAGAGAGGAAAAGCATACCATATGCAATAAGTCATCTGTGAGGTCCATCCGAACTTCTATATCTTCTATTTTTGAAGATATGTTTTCATCTCTATCTTTCTGATTGCTAGAGTTCTCATGACCCCCAACATTGGTAAACATCTGATAAATTTCATAAGAGCCGTGACAAACATTGTAATCTCTGTCTCCAGATGAAGCAGAACTCCCAGAAACCAAAGACGCTAACGAAGCATATTGACACTTGCTGCAAGAATTTTAGTCAGTAAAAAGTAGAAATTAATGCAAAAACAAACTTCCAATTCCAACAGTTCTCCACAACATTTCCTACATATAGCCATCTACTATTTAACATTGTCATATCAGACAGTTCAAGATATCTACAATGGATGAGACTCAAGAATAGAAGATCTCACACTTGTGTTTTCTGTCGTAATATGTTAGAAGCATGTTACACCAGATCAATTGTTCACCCCCAGTGTATCGAGCAACAGAAGAATTTTCAAGAGTAGTGCTATACATCTCAACTTGTGATGCATCTAAGTGAGGTGTAGTGTTGTATTGGCTGTTAAGTTGGGGACGTGCAATGTTGATATGATTGTAGGACCACTTATTAACAGGAATAAAAAAATGATTTTCCTTTAACTTACAATCGTCTCTCTATAACAGGTAGAAACTAGAAATTATTTCCACAAATTCAAAGTTGATATTTTACGCAGTTCCCTGTGGCCAAATTAAGATGCAAATTGAACAGAAAGCAGATTAAGATGCAATGCTAATGTTTAAACTTAAGGGTTAATTTTTGGACTTGACCAGCTCAAAAACATCGGATTAACCAACATATAGCTATAATGTTTTCTTGAGTTGTTATTTAAGAGAACTCCACCCATCTGCAATCTCCCTTCGTTCTCATCAACCCAGAATCATCCCCAAATGCAAAATGCCAAAAATTTAAAATACATTTCTGAAGTCTTAAAACCAATTCAGAAAAGCACATGTAATTTCCGCGACAATCAGATAGGAACTCACTCGTACAATGAGAGAACTTTGGCTCGCTTGTGGTAGAAATCATGATCACAATCCTCTTCAGCAGCTTCCACTTCCGGAACCGAGCTACTTTCGCCGTTCGACAGCCGTGAAGTTGTAATCGCAGCAGTCTTCAACGTATTAGCTCCAACGCCCACAGCTTCGTCCAAATAGGCACCACCCCCAAAAATTCCTTGGGCCATCCCTCTGAACAATCTCAGGTCACTCCCCACATTCCTCGAAGGCTGAACATCATCATATTCTTCATCATTTACAAAAATATCCTCTGAGTCACCCTCATTTTCAAAATCTCTCTCCCTCATGGCCTCTTTTCTATCTTCCGGTTCTTGCTCGTCGTCTTGGGTGAAGCATAAACAGCACCAAATCTTCATACAGTTGGAAGGTAAATATTGGGCCTTTACGAACCGTAGGTCTCGATCCAACCCATTTTCAACAACGCCTCGGCTCCAAAGTTAAAAAACCCTAATTGGGGCAGAAATCGCAGGAAAAACCTCGATGGTAGTGAACGTGAAACCCTAGAACTTATATCCTCGATTCTATTCAGAAATTAGAAAACTGGGACGAATGGAGGAGAATTGAATAATAGGTAAAGAGAGGAGGAGGCAAAGAGACAAAGTATTGATGGATCTGATCAGATTTTTAGAACTGCCTTCCCCTGGATTCTTTTGTTTGTTAGCTTTGAAATAATTTGTACATTTGTACTTCAACAGGAAATGACTTCAGTCATTTTTAAAAAATATCAAAACCGATCCCCAAATACGCCGACGTTTTTCATTAAGAGTGATGCTATATGTCCCAACCTTTATTGTTCCCGAATTACCCCATTGGTTTAGATAAAATTAATGCTATTGAAATATTAAAACAAAATATTAATAGATTGGTTGATTCACCCAGTTAGTATATTTACTCCATAATTGACTTGAATAGAATAGAATGAAATTAGAGTTTATTCTTTTTAATTTAATGTTTAGTTTGGCGAATGAAATTAAATCGATTCTTAAAAAATAAGAAATCAAAATTCATTCTCTCACTTAAAAATCATAATTCTATTCACATTTTACATTTTTTTTCAATTTTACCTCAATTCTAAATATAACTTTAAATCTTAAATCTTAAATCCTAAATCCTAAATCCTAAATCTCAAATCAAAAATATCAAATCACAAATCCCAAAACCCTATTTAGAAAAATAATAATGTTTAGGGGTGAGCAAAATATCCGAAAAATCCAAAAAAATTGAATGGTTTCGATCCAAAGTCGGATCGGATTCGAATTGGATTTTATCAATCCGCTTGGATTCGGATTAAAAATATTCAAATTCGTATAATCTGATTCGATCTGATATATTTAATATATTATTTAAAAATATATATATAATAATATTATAATAATCAAACATATTATTAGTTTATTACTATCTCTCACGCTCTCAGCCTCTCATATACAAAACCCTAATCTAAACATATTCCTCAACTTTCAGCCTTATTTCTCTCTCAAACGTGATCGACGGCGCAACGTTTTCTCTCACGCCTGATGCCAACGGACAACCGCCAGTCGCTCTCCCATTTCCCAGCCCGACGCCAACAATCGTTCATCGTCCCTAACTGGCAGACTCCCTACCCAATCGTTGTTCCCAACTATTGTTCTTTATCAGTTCATCCCTTCCCATTGTTCATCATCTTCCTTGCCAAGCTCGCAGACTCTCAGTCATCATTCCTCATTGTTCTTCAACGGAAGGTTAGATTTGTTTGATGGTTTTATTTTTTATGAATTTTGATTTCAGATTTCATTTTCTCCAATGTTCAAAATGCTCTGTTTCGTGATGTGTTATTGATATTGGCTCATAATGTTTTGGCTGCTTTATTTTTGGATTCTTGTGAGTGGCCAAGTGGATGTTTATATTTGCGACCACTTACTATTAATAGAAAGTCTGTGTTGTCTCCCTTTGTAATAACTATCTTATTTCTCGTTGTTACATTTCACACAGTGGCATTTTTTATTGGTTATGTTTTAATTGGAATGATATTTCATAAGGATTCTGATGTGAAAGTATTGCAAAGAACTTTATCTTATGAGACAGGTTGATCTTTCTCTATTTCTAGAAGTATACTAATCAAATAATGTATTACTCAAACTAATGAATTTTGTTTTTGTTGCTTCAGGAATACAAAGCAGTCTTCTGGCACTTGCCCTTGCAAATAGGTTTTTTCAAGATCCACTTGTTGGTGTACCTCCAACAGTCTCCGTGAGTCACTCAACAAGCTTGTATACTTTAAGCAACATTTTTTTTGCTAATACTTCTAATATTACAATATTTTATCTGCAAGAACTCTTCAGTTAACTAGTTAATGGCTTGACTATGATATTTTCATCCTAACTTTCAGCTTATGCAAACAATTGACTAAACATGGCATGGTAGGTTTAGGTTGCATACTTTTGAGTACTTGTCAATCAATTTCATATGCTGGATAAGAAAACGTAGGAAATGAAAACAACATAATCTTCTTTTTCAACATGGATCAAAAAGTTTTATGAAGCTATTTTTTGTTACCCAAATTGATCGTTCAAAGTGCTAGAGAATGTCATTTCTTATCCTATGTATACCATTGTATGTTAGGGATATGATAAAGTTTGCTTGTTTTGTGTATTCAAATCCATACTTACCATTTATTTGTTAATGATTTGTAGTGCCTGTGATTGTTGAATTTTTTATTCTTACAATGTTTTTTTCACTTTCTTCTTAGGCAAAGAGGCAAAAAACAGAGTATCTAAGACAGAGGGCAAAGTTACATAGTTCGGTTCAAGTTAAATGTAATAGGATGCACAAGCAAGCTGATCATCTTGCTAAAAAGCTAGCAAGGTAATTGGGACTATGCACTTTCCACTAGTTGTTGATTAAACCTAACTTTTCCATATCGGAATGGATGACTGATTGATATGTTTTTGATGTTGGGCTATATTGTATGATAAAGTTTGCATTACAGAGTGGTCAACTAAAATTTTATTGTTTCATCAGGTGCTGGAAGCAATTCCTTAAGCATAAAAGGTTTATCTTATCCTTGGTAATGGCTTATGATGCGCTAAAAATCAATGAGGAATGTGTCAAATTAATGCCTTTTGACGAGCTTGCTCGTTGTATTGAATCAACTGATATCCTTCAGACTCTACAAGCTTTACTTGATCTATTTGAGTATCTAATAAAGGTATCTAGGGCTATTTCTTCCATTAATCATCCATCCAATATGGACAATATTGATCACCTTCTCAAATCTCAAGCGAGTTGCTACTCCTAAGAGGACTACACCAAGGATGTATGTGAGGAGTAGAGATGGAAACAAAACAACTTCATAAAGGGAGATTGGGAACTTCCCCTAAACTATGGAGGTATCTAGTAAGGATTTTTCTCTACGCGTATATGATATTTAGTCATCCAGATGCAATTTTCAATGGTCAAGAATAGCGGGAGAAAACTTTGACCAAGGCTACAGAAGTATTTGTCGGAGTTTGAGTTTTTACAGAAGCTACTAGAGGGACCTGTTCATAGTTCTATTAAAGAGTCTAATTCTGCATTGCCTAAACATTGTATCTTTAGGTTTCAGCTTGCAGTTTTCTATATAAACAATGTACCTTTAGGTCTTAGCTTTGAGTTAAATTATGTAATTGATGTTGAATTTTTTTCATTTTGATCATTATTGTTGAATTATTTTTAATCATGCTATCATTTATTTTTGAATTTATATGGAAAATATTTTTATTTTAAATTTTTCTTTGATTTTATGTAATTTTTCATTTTATATATTTAAATTATATCGGATTCAGATTGGCATTTAGAGCGGATCGGATTGAATAATTCATAATTTGCTTATTTATGTAATTTTTTATTTTTTAGGTTTAAATTAAAATTTTGACCCTATCCGATCCAATCAATCAGATCGGATTCAGATTCATATTTGTTCAGATTGGCATTTAGAGCAAATCATATTCGGATTCATAATTTGCTTTGGATCAGATTGGACTCGGATTGACATAAAATTGTCGATTTCAAACCGATGCTCAGCCCTAATAATTTTAACCCTAAACCTTAACCCATAAATATAACCCTAAATCCTAAATCCTAAACCTAAATCCTAAATCCTAAATCTCAAAACCCTAAACTCTATTTAGAAAAATAAATAATTTTAACCCTAAACCTTAACCCATAAAATTAACCTTAAACCCTAAACTCTAAATCCCAAATCCTAAAACCCTAAACCCTATTTAAAATAATAATAATTTTAACCTTAAACCTTAACCCACAAATATAACCTTAAACCCCAAATTCCAAATCCTAAAACCCTATTTAGAAAAATAATAATTTTAACCCTAAATCTTAACTCACAAATATAACCCAAAATCCTAAATCCCAAAACCCTAAACCCCAAATCCCTAAATCTTAAATCCTAAACCCTTTTTAGAAAAATAATAATTTTAATAATATATTTTATTTTTAAGTAATAATTATTTAGAAAAATAATCATTTCAATAATGTATTTTGTTTGATGAAAAAATAATAATTAAATAATATTATTTAAACTTTACTAAATATAGGTGTATTAAGGTAATATACAATGTTTTTCATTCCATTCGAGTTGTAAACCAAACAATGTAGAACTGATTCCTTCTTTGATTCCAATAGTCAAACCAAACAAAACTATTTCCTTTCCATTTCGTTTTCATTCCTATTTCATTTTGTGAACCAAACGTCACCTTAGTATTTTTCTTTCATTAATTAGTTTCCTTATAAATAATATCATTTGTGCAAGGTAAGGTGATATTTAAAATATTTAAATAATTATAAATGTGTCTATATTATTATATGTAATAATAAAAATATGTATAATTGATAATAATTGTCTAATTTTTTAATATAATTATATCACGTGTATTATATATATATATTATCTTGTTGGCATAATTGAAACTACTAAAAAGTTTTGGGTATTTTTACAACTCATCTCGTAGGCTATGAGCATAAAAGATTTTTAACCTACTTAATATTTTAATATAATATTTTTAAGAAAATGCACGTGAAATGCGCATGATACAATTCTGTTAAAAAATTAAATGGTAATTATCGATTGGATATTTTTTATCATTATACATAACATTATAGGTATAATTACAACTACTTAAATGTTTTGGATATTTTTACAACTCATCACATACATTATAAGCATAAAATGTAATTAACCTTTGTACAATTGATGAATAATTCACCCATTTCATCTGTAGAATAGAGATATATTGTCTAAGATATTCAAGCTTTAGTTTAAGATTTTGTTTTTTTGTAAACTAACATATATACTATCAAATGTATTGTAAAAATTGTAAACATATTATCTAATTTTATTAAATAACAGAATAACACTTAAATATTATTAGTGGTACAAATCTTCCACTATTGTAATAAATCTATCACCAAGCTCCTTATTATTGATAAAAATATACTATCAAATTTTGTATTAGTTTTACAAATTTACTAGAAGATTTCTTATTAGTTGTATAAATCAGCCATCGAAAATATAACATAATCATCAAAAAATAATGTAGTGATATATTTGTACTACTAAATCTAATTGAGTTCCATTTTTGTTACTTGATATAGTTAAATGATATGTTATAACTTTTACCATGATATATTTGTTAATTTATCTTTTTTTATTCAATGTAAGTATTTGATACAGGCCAAAGTTAAAAATAAATACAACTTAACTTGATAGATAAATGCTAGACAAAATTGGCTCTTATATCAAAATTGATAAGGTAAATATGAAAATAAATTAGCACACTTAATTTAATATGTAAAAGCTTACCACTCTATTGAATTTTCAAAAGGATACAAAGTATCACCACTCAAAGGAATACAAAAGAGATATAGGTGATAAGCACTTAAAAAACACTTATAATCCATGATTTTAATGTACTTATTTGAAATGAATAGTTTTGATTATAACATTTTACTTAATTATTTATGTAAATCTATCTTTTCCTATCACGATTATATTTTGTTGTATTTTAAGTATTTTTAACTTCAAAAGAGATAAACATGTCAACATACGAAGACACAACACTTAGAGCACTCCAATAGCACCCTAAAAGCTAAAAATATTAAGGCATGTAAACCTTACATCAAGGACCAACTACTATGTAAGGGGCACAAGAAAAATTCAACACAAGAATTACGCGCCATGATGAAAAAATAGTGTGTCACGGGGGACATATCTCGTGATTCTTTATTAGGATGTTAAACATTTTGTGTCATGGTGGGAAAAAATGTTTACAATGGTGTAGTCCTCTCGGGTTGTATTGTGCAATTAATTTTCAGCTTTATGCTGCATTATAAGTAAAGGCCAACACACATACAATTCATATGACCCCTATTTTAGTACAACATTTTTTTCTTATAAATAGATTGTTTATAGTTTTTAGGTTAGCAAATTTCATAGAATATAGAACAGAGTAGTCGTATAATATATAATTAATTTAGAACCAGCTTCTATAGCTTTTTCACCATCCATATATAGATATAGAGAGAAGACCACTCAATTGCAAAGAAGATCCTATGATTTGAAGAAGGTAATGATGGCCTATTTAGAGATTTAGAATCATTTTTATCAAAAAGAGATAATTTTATTGTTGTATCTTTTATTTCTTTTCGTAATGTGATGTATTTCATAGTTAAATTGACTTTTGTTAATTTAGTTATGATTGGCTAATTTTGAAATATGAAATTTTAGTTTTTACTTACAATGATTAGAAGAACAATTTTATGGTCTAAATAAGTAAAAGTTTATTTATTTCTTGTTCATATTTTTAAAAATTTAATTATAAATTAATGATTAACCAAGTCATGATTTATAATTAAAAATAATAATTTAGAATTATGTATTAGAAACATCATATGTATTTAGTTATGCATTAATAAATGAGAGTTTAATTTATTTTCATTTATCAATTTTAAATCTGGACAAAGAAATTGTTGATTAACAGATACTAAATTAGATAGTTAAAAAAAATTTAATTATAAATTAATAATGGAAAAAATCTTGATTTATAATTAAAGAATATATTTACCTTAAGTTTACCAATTAACTAATTTCAAGCTCGATCAAGGAAGACATTAATTAATTGAGGATCTTGGTTTATATATTTTTCTTAATTTGTCAATTAATCAATTTCAAGCTTGACCAAGGAAGTCATTGATTAATTGAGAAATGTGTGGACTTACCATAATCGTAGGGTTCGCTTATGTAAAAAAAGAAAAAAAAAGAGTAAATATAACTTGTTATTTGAATTATTTAATTTATTCTCTCCACCAAAAGTTATGCTCGGTAAAATCTCATATTCATTCATATCCTTAATTCGTAATTTAGTTTATTTACTTTAATTTACTTTCATTCTTTAAATATTAATTTAATAGAATTTACAATCTTTTTCTACCAACTGACAATTATTAGAGTGTTTATGATTATTTTTCTTAACTATTATAAAATAATTTAACTTTTTAAAATAATCGACCAATTCCTTTAGAAATTGAACTCGGGAAAACTTATCATTCGTCTTTTAATGATTCGTGCACTTTTAAACAATTAAAATTTGTGCATCAATAGGGCTATGGAAAAAATCTCACCACTCTAATTAAGTACCCATAAGATACAAGTTATCAACATTCGAATATTATAATAAGAGATACAAGGCTTATCGAACTCACTATTCTAAAGCTCTCATATAAGAGATTCAAGGTTCTAACAGAAAACTCTTAAAAAGCTCTCAAGATGTAAAATCACTCTCAATGTGCTCTACCTTAGAGATGTCAAACAAGCTAATATGGCACGACACAACACAAGAGGAAAAAAAGTGGCATGATAAGTGCATGGCCCATAACATACCAAACCATGCCGGCTCGCTAATTCGAAATAAATTATGCTCAAATATATATTAAGTATATTTATATATTATCAAATATAGGCGTAGCTCAATGGATAGAGTTAACATTGATACATGAAATTTAGGGGTTTGAGTCCCATTACCACCACTTTTACTAAATAATGGGTTAAACGGGCCACAGTTTGTACCGACCCTTTAAGTGTAGCATGACGAGCCAAGCATGGAATGGTAGGATAAAGACAACATGCCAAGAATAGAAGCATGACATGACTCATTAGTAATTGGCCCACAGCCGGTAGGGCATGCTAATTCATAGACTAGGTCAGCCTGGCCTCTTTGACACCTTTACTCTACTCCCTACCTATGTGGAAACATCCTCGGGTTGCTTATAGCAACCACTTGGTAGCAACTAAATTCACCAAGCAATAAAATAATTACAACCTTGATAGAAATAAAACCTATATTGCCTCTATCAGTCGGGAGCACTATTGAAATTGCTTATTGTTACCCTCGCTTGCTGCATCCGCAAAAACTTGATTCGACACACGAACTTGGCTCTCCTCCAAAGTCAACACCAATTAATGTGGTGTAATTAGAAACTATAGACTAGTAATGTGAATTGAACAAAACTATTAACCTTGAGGATCACCCTCAATTATGAATCATCGATAATCACCATAGAACCATTTTCCATTATAAGTCTCAAGTCACCTACGTAGGATATATAGTCAATCCATATAATGCATATAGTTAATAACTTGAGATCTCATCATAATGATCCAATCAAACTCACAATGTTCTGTATCACATAGAAAGTAAAATAGTAAAGAGCTCAACACTTAAGCACTCTATTTTACCCAAAACACAACTGACACGTGGCTCATAATAGGATCCTCATATAAATTCACTTGCAAATATCGCCTCAAGTACTCATCAATCAAGAGCACAATTTTGCTTACATAGTCATGAATCATTAATACCTAACAACACTCATGATAATAGTGATTCAAAAATTTTAAAAAAACAAAATGTCAATTTGATATAGCTTTGCTACATATTTTTTGGATAAGAAACAAGAAGAGATGGGGTATTTATAGAAGTTGCCCAAGCTCACGACCAAATTCACCATGGTGTCGCCATGGTCCTCACGAACCCTTGCATCGAGCTTGTCAAGGGGTGTGGAGAGGCTGATGCTCGAGTTTTGTATTTGTAAAATAGCTCACAAGTGCATGAATCACTTTGTAATAAATGAAAAGTATATTTCCAAGGTCGGTCTAAAGAGAAATCACGTGATTTTTAAAAATTAAAATTAAACATAAAAACTTTGTCATAAAGTTTGGATTTTTAAATATATAAACTAATGACATACAATTAAGGATATATTCAACAAACATCAGGAAAATAACATTTATACTTAATAGAGATTCTATGAAATATATTAGTTAGTTAATCATATTTGCTTAATGTTAATTTGGTTATCAAAGATATGACTTAAGATCATTGGTTCTCTCTTATATATACAAATAAGGAATTAATTAGGTCTAGTATATAATTGAATTGAAATAATAATTGGAGTGAAATATTATTTCATTACATATAGAAAATTGGGTTCATAAGACCCTTAGATTTATAAATTAGCTAGATATAATTATGTTCATAAAGATTAGATTTTTCATAAAGAAAGATATAAAAATAATCTCTTGATTTATAGCACTAATCTTCTCTTCAATCCTTCATAAAGTTGTGTCTCAATTAATCTCATTTTGAACTTTTTTTCTATTTTCTCTCTTTTTGGTTATTGCTCGGTTTTTGTGATTCTTAATTGTGTGTCTAATTTGTGAAAGACTGGTGTTTTTTAAAGAAAAAATGACATAAAATGGACCATTGGATCTTCTTTTAAAATAATTCAAGGGCTAAAGATTAAAGTTGAGAATCATTGTTTGATTAAGAATAGGATTTATGCTCGGCTACAAATGTAAGCCATGCCATTGTTTTCTTGTGCATCACGACACTAGGTATATGGGTTCTAGTTACTTTATGTGTGGCATGGCACTCGTTTATGATTGCTACAACATGGATTTTGCTTATTTTCTTTCCTCTGTGTGCATCACTACATCATTTTCCTCTACGTTGATGCATGGTCGCCTATGATTTCTTTTTCCCCCTTTTTAATCATTTTCACTTAAACATAAATTAAGTTTTTTCATGATATTTTAGCATGAAACAAGACAAATAAGTGGTTCAAAGTGACCAAATAACTTTACTTTCATAGAGTTATCACACTCTTAAAACTTAGTTCTTTGTTTGTCCTCAAGCAAAGCCAAGTCTATATAGCTAAATTAAATGATATGAGCAACACATTCATAAATACATATCTATTAATACATGCATGTTTAATAAAAACTATGCCCCTCAAAAGTTGTATAATTTTATGACAAAGAGGTTTACATATATATCATCAATAAATATTTCATTAATGTAAGGATACTTAAGGTTTTTGACAAATGGATTTGTGTGTGTTGCACACAATGTCATTTAATGCACTTATGAAATCAACTTGTATCAACATACTAATCAACTAATTCTTCATAGGTATATTTTTCACACCCTTCTCCATTAATGTAAATAAGCACTTAGTTAAAGATCAATAGGGATTTTTATGCTTATAATCTAAGGCTTAGATGGGGATAGATAAATAGATATTTAGGATTTTCCACACCTTAGCTTTCTTTCTATTCATCATGCAATGTTTAATTACAATTGAGCTTTCATTTGATATTCTAGTACACCCTATCTTACTATTATTTTCATTCTTTTATTCCACATATCTTCTTCTCTTCTTTTTTTATAGCTTCACAACCCTCAAACTTATTTTTAATTTTACTTTTTATTTTTTAGAGGGGTAATTATGGTGTGAGTTTTTTTATGTGAAGAAATAGGGTGCATTGCATTTTATCTCACTCTATAGCATATCACATGATTTTATTTTTCATACAAGCTAAAGGTGTAAGAGTAATGGTAATGCTTATTGGTTAGACTAAAAATGTGGCTTAAAGATATGAATGATTCTTAGTTTGGCACAAAAAGATGACTAAGGATATAAACATTAGTAATCTTAAAAGGCTCAATCGATCTAAATGAGGTCTAAATAATTTCTAATACTATTTAGGATTTTTCCACAAGGGATGATCAGATAGATTCTAAATCATGGTAAATCTCATAAACTATTATAACATAATGATGAGTGCTTAAAAAGCACAAAAAATATCATGATTTAATGTACTTTAATTGATTAAATAGATTTATATTTATATGATTATATCATATTTTTATATAAACTTATCTTTTCGAAATCATGGGTATTTTGTTCAAAAATAACTTAAAGACTCGAAAAAAATAAGAAAAAGAAAAAATGGAATAATTGGACAAAATAGGTCAAAACGCTCGTGCACAGCCAGCACATGCTCGTATGCCGCTTGCACATGCCTATGCCGAGTCCCACGCGCACCAGCACACACTCGCGCCAATGCCCGGCTGCCGCAAATATCGCCCCACACGTATGCCAGTAATGACACCAAAAACTTGATAAACAAAATCAAGTCTCTTGCAACGGCACCAAAAACTTGATGAATAACAAGACCGATATCGGGTTAGCAATATCGATCTTATAGATACTTTGTTTTTATATTTGTAAAACTCTCACAAGTGAACGAATTATTTTATTGAAAATGACAATTATACTCCCAAGGTCGATCTAAGGAAGGAATATATGTGATTTTTAATTTATTATTCAAACTCTAAAAAATGAAATTAAATCCTAAACATTCTATCATGATATTTTGATTAGGGTTTCCTATCTAATAACATAAAAAAATAAACGTAGATATTGATTCAATAAACAATAATGTAATTTTTTATCATTTATAATAATAGAGTATTTATGGATATAATAATTAAGTTAATTATGCTTACTCATATTATTTAGGTTATTAAAGATATAAATTGATATTTATTAATTTTTTTCCTTTTTGGTACGAAAGTATCCTTAGGCGGGCATATTAATTAATTAAGTATTAAATTTTATTTTTATTTCTAAGAAAATTGCAAACTATCTAATCATAGTTTTAGGCAAAGTTAGTTAATTAAACTTTATTCAAGGTGTCCAAATTATACTTAATAATTTAATTACCCGAGCAATAACTTTCAAGTTTTAAAACCATTATTAAAAATATGCTCTCAATACATTTTTGAATAATAGTTCTTATAAAAACTTTTGAAATAGAGGTTAACTCTAACTACAAGGCGATTGTACCAACAAATAAAAGAGCACTACTCTAAATTAGACCGAATAATTAAACTTTAATATCTAAATTTTAGATTTAATTTGTATTAAAAAATAATATATTTCTCTATAACATCCTTAATATAAAATCTTGAATAAAAACAAAATCAATTTATTTTATAGATATGTTTTACCTATTTAATATTTCATTAGCATAACAACATTATTATTATATCATATTTATAAATAGCCAACCATATTAAATTTAATCACAAATAAATTAAATATAACATAAAAGAATAAAACATGAAAATAACTGTAAAGAATTCATTTAAAATTATACCTCAAAAGAATCCTTATAGAATTTTGATTCTAATTTTGTTTATGGAAAACATCCAAACAGATTTAGATTTCCATTTTTTGAATAAAAAACTAGAAATCTATAAAAGCATAACTAGTTGCGAGAGCACAAGCGGGACTTGTCATTTTTGACATTTTTGATCGTTTTGACCCATTTTGTCCAATTTTTCCATTTTTTGACTTTTACTCATTTTTCTCAATATATTTGTGATGAATAGCCTCCAGTATTTTTTTCGAGTCTTTAAGTTATTTTTGAACTAAAATACCTCCAAAAGAAAAAAATTATATAAAAATATGATAAAATTATATAAATATAAATCTATTTAATCAATTAAAGTACATAAATCATGATAATTTTAGTGTTTTTTTAGCACTCATCACTCACCCCAATTTTCTCTCAATAAGAACACTAAAGTCAATCATGAGCATATGCATAAAAATATGAATTAATTCAATCAAAACTAGCAAGCATATCACATGATTAATGTAAGTATCTTAACGAGTATGTTACATTCTTTATCCTAGGCATGACAACCAATTCCATCATTGGGTTCATTTGTTTTATAAAAAATATGCATGCATTTAGTTTCTATGTATTCATTAATTTCTACCCAGATCATGCTTAAAAACATCCTAAAAATTGAAAATGAATACTAAATACTAAAGTAGAGTATGAAGTTCCCTATCATACACTTAAGTTACACATTATCCCCAACGTGCACATATAAATATGAAAAAGAGTGAAAGAAAAAAAAACTCATTTATTGTTGAGATTGTCTATCCTTGTTGTACCATTTTCCTCCACATTTATTCATCTACAAAATAGAAAATATAAGTAAAATAATTCTTAATTGCCTCCTGAAGAGCTCCACATTTAACGTCTTTGGCTAGAAAATTATATTAGCTCCTAAGGTGCATCCACCAAGGTCATCATAACCTTTTCATTTGGTAGTGGGTTTCCATGATAGTGCTTTATTTTGTGCCCGTTAACCATGAATTATTATTTATTTTTGTTCTCTAATCCAATGGCTCTATGATAGGTTACCTTAGTGATGGTGAATATACCAAACCATTGACTCTTGAGTTTGCCCGAGAACAATTTGAGTCTTGACTTGTACAGTAATACTTTCTATCCTAGTTCAAAAGTATGGTGGAAAATTTCCTTATCATGTCATCCTTTTGTTTTCTCTTTGTAAAGCTTGGCATTCTCATAAGAATTCAACCTTAGCTCATCTAGTTCATTTATTTTTAGCATCATTTTCTCACTAGTTGTATCCATATACATTAAAAAATATTTCAATGCCAAATATAATTTGAGCTCCAATCACTGGTAAGTTACATGTCTTTCCATATACTAGCTTATATGGGGTTGTACCAATTGGTGTTTTAAATGTAGTTTTGTATGCCCAAAAATCTTCATCTAACTTAAAGGCCCAATTCTCTCTAGAATTATTCACTATTTTCTCCAAAAACATTTCACCTCTCTATTGGATACTTCTGCTTGCCCACTTGTTTGGAGGTGATAGAGTTATATACCTTATGCTTAATCCTATATTTAGACCATAAAGAATAAAAGGCTTTATTACAAAAGTGACTACCTCCATCACTAATGATAATCCTAGAAGTTCCAAACCTAGTAAAAATGTGTTTCTTTAGAAATTTCACGAAAAATTTGGCATCACATTTTTTACTAGTTATAGCTTCTACCCATTATGATACATAATCCATACCTATTAGTATGTATTGGTTTCCAAAGGATGAGGGGAATGAACCCATAGATTTAATGCTCCAAACATCAAACAATTCTACTTCAAGTATATTCTATAAGGGAATCTCATCTCTTTTGGAAATATTTCCTATCATTTGGAATCTATCACATGTTTTTACATAAAGGTAAGAATCTCTTAATAGTGTAGGCAATAAAAACCAAATTAAAGTACCTTAGTAGCTATTTTTGTGCTCCCAAAGTGACCGCTATAGTATGAGTTATTGAAATGGTGAAGAATACTTCCAATTTCATCATATTGGACACACCTTCTCAAAATACCATCATCACATTCTTTGTAGAGGCAAGGATCATCCCAAAAATATTGTATAACATTATAGAAGAATTTCTTCTTTTATTGTCATGTGAGATTAGGTAGGCAACCAAGAAGTTTGCAATTTCTACATATTATGAGATATCAATGAAAGCTATAGAGAGAAGTTGCTCATATGGGAAAGATTCCCTAATTTCCATGTATAATTCATGTGAGATTCCCTCTCCAATCTATATAGATGGTCTGCTACCTAATTTTCTATCCCTCTTTTATTACAGATTTTCAAGTCAAACGCTTATAGAAGGAGAATCTATCTTATCAGTCTTGGTTTGACATTTTTCTTTGTCATGAGATACTCTATTGTAGAATGGTCTATATAGATAGTCACCTTGGTCCCAACCAAATATGATATGAATTCTCAAAGGCATACACAATGACTAGAAGTTGCTTCTCTATAGTAGTGTAATTTATTTGAGCATCATTGAGCATTTTGCTTGCATAGTATATGGCATGGAACATCTTATTTTTATGCAACCCCAAAATAGCCCAAATAGAAAAGTTACTTGCATCACACATTAACTCAAAGAGCTTGCTCCAATCTGGTATAACTAGTGTTGAAACTAATTTCTCTTTAAGCTCTCAAAATGCCTCTAAATATTTATTATCAAATATGAAAGGCACATCTTTCTTTAGTAGATTGTATAAGGGTTTGGAGACTTTGGAAAAATCTTTGATAAATCTTCGGTAAAATCCCACATGCCCATGAAAACTCCTAAATCCTCTTATACTAATAGGTAAAGGTAGCTTCTCAATCACTTCTATCTTAATTTTATTCACCTGAATAGCCTAAGATGAGACTTTGTGGCCCAAGATAATACCCTCATACACCATGAAGTGACACTTCTCCCAATCTAAAACCAAATCTATTTCTTCACATCTTTGTAGCATTAGGGAGAGATAGTGTAAACACTCATAAATTATGTTTCCAAAGACTGAAAGTCATCAATGGAGATCTCTAAATGTTTCTCCACCATGTCTGAGAAGATAACCATAATACACCTTTGAAATATTATAGGTGCATTTCATAACAAAAAATGCATTCCTTTGAAAGAAAAAGTTCCATAAGGATGAATGAAGGTAGTATTTTCTTGGACTTCAGGTCCTATGATGATTTAATTATAGCCAAAATATCCATCTAGAATGAAAAATAAGGAATTCCTGGCTAATCTATCAAGCATTTGATTCAGGTATGAGAGAGGGAAATGGTCATTTCTTGTATATTTATTCACCTTACAAAAATCCATGCATACTTCCCATCCCATTGTAGTCTTTGTGGGTATGAATTCATTTGGCTCATTTTCCACCATAATAATTCCTCCTTTGTTGGGTACATATTGGAATGGGCTTATCCATTCATTGTTTGATATTAGGTAAATAATGCTTATGTATAACCATTTAGCAATTTATTTCTTCACCACTTCTTTTATGATATAGTTTAATTGGAATTGTGCATCCTTAGTAGGCTTAGTTTTGTCCTCTAACAAAATTTTATGCATGCATAAGGATGGGATTATTCCTTTGATGTTGGTAATACACCAACCCATAGCTCTTTTAAATTTACTGAGCATCTTCAACAATGACTATTCTTGCTCCCTACTTAGACTAGCAGAGATTATGATTGAAAATGTCTCGTTCTCACCCAAATATGCATAATGGAAATGGTTTGGTAAGAGTTTGAGATCTAACTTGGGTAATTCCTTAATGGATGGTTTGACCCTAGAACCTGTCTCAAGACACTCCATAATTGTATTAGATACACACATAGGAGACATAGCTTCCAAATAGTTCACATAGTTATCAATATCAATTTACATTATAGATTCCATAGTTTCATCAATAAAATAAGTTGAATTTTTTTCTAAGGAATTAATTTCATAGTTCACAACATCATGTTTCAAAGTTTTAAATGTGAGTGGTTCAACAAATTTAGTTAAATTATCATCATGATTGTGTGTGCCTAAGTGATTATCATGGTGTCCAACAACATATGTGCCACATAATTAATAAGCGCATATTCTAAAGCATCACTAAGGAACATGTTATGAAGTACAACATTGGCTAGTTCATCAATAATTTCTATCTTGAAGCAATCACTAGTATTATTAGTATCAATAAATTTTAAGTGCTTTAAGAACATTAAATGTTACCTGTTCATCCAACATTCTCATTGTAATTGCACCTTTTTGTACATCAATGAGTACTCTTCTAGTTGTTAAGAATCAGTGATCAAGTATGACAGAAATGTCATGTTCTTCATCCATGTCTAGTATAATACAATTTTCCAGAAAGATGAACTTGTCCATTTTACTAGCATATCTTCTATCACACCCCAAGGTTGCTTAATTAACCTATCTATTATTTACAATGTTACTAGAATAGTTTTTGACTTCACCAACCCCCCAATCTCTAGAAAAATAATAGTGGCATAAGGTTAATGCTTGCACCCAAGTCAAATAATGTCTTGCCAAAGTGTATATTCCCAATTGTGTAAGGGATGTCAAAGCTACCCAGATCTTTAAGATTTTGTGGTAGTTTTCTCTCAAGGATGGCATTGCAACCTTCAATTAAGGTTTTTGTTTCATTGTTTCTAAGCCTTATTTTATTATATAGGATGTATTTCATGAATTTGGCATATGAAGGCATCTGTTCAAGTACATCTGCAAATTGTATGTTTATTTGTAGCTTTTTAAAAACATCAAAAAAATTGAAAACTACTTGTCTAATTTTTTGCTTTTGTAATATTTAAGGGAAGGGAATAGAGGGTTTGCAGATGTTAATCTTCTATGGTTGAATCATCTACTTTTCATTATTTTCTTTTTTCCATTTTTTCCTTCTCATCCTTTTAGCTTCCTCCTTCTCTTATAAATTTTTACCATTTCTTAAGGTTATTATTTAACAATGCTCCTTACCTTCTCATTTGGGGTTAAGTTTGTATTGCTTGGGAGGTAACCTTGTGGACTTTGACTTATGGTTTGGGTAGTTGCCTCATTTGGATCTCCAAATCTGATAGAAGTCTCATAAGTGGACTCTATGCAATCTAATTCTATATTTACTGAATGGATGAAGTCTTTCATCATTCTTATTAAAGAATTTATGTTGCCCTCACTAGGTGGCTTCTTTTCCTAGGCTTATGGTTGGTTTGGTTGTTGAAAACTTGGAAATGAAAAGGGTTAATGGTTGAAATAATTTCCATCTTGATTGTTGTTATTGTTCAAAGAGAAATTTGGGTGGTTTCTCCATCTTAGGTTGTATGTGTTTGAGTATGGGTTTCCTTTTATGTTTTGATTATTGACATCGTTTACTGCTTCAAGAAGGTTCCCATATGCCTTAGTAAAATGAGTTTTATTGCAATAATCACACACTATGAATTTGTACCATATTTACCCCATACTTCTACCATCCAACTTCCTAGTTAAACCTAACAATACAACATTTTTTTAGTTTGTAATGCTACTATATTGTCTACATCTATTACTCTAGTCACTCTCATTGGGTTGAACCTCTCCATAGGCCATTGGAAATTTTTGGATTCCATCTCATCAAGTAATGCAAAAGCTTCCTCTTCAATTTTACTCATTAAAGCTCCTATAACTGCATCATAAATTATGGTCCTTAGTTGCCCCATTAATCTATTATAGAATGTTTGCACTTGTAGCTAAGTAGAAAGACTATAGTATGGGCATCTTCTTAACAACTCTTTGTAGCGTTCCCAAGCTTCATAAATTGATTCATTAACAAACTACTCAAAATATGTGATGTTGTTTATGAGCTTAGTTGTCTTTGAAGGTGAGAAGTATTTTGCCAAAAATATTTGAGCCAATTGATCACATGTAGTGATTAACCTAGTAGGTAGTGACTGTAACTAGTCCTTAGCTTTGTCTCTTAGTGAGAAAGGAAACAAGAAAATGCGAATTGTATCATTTGATACACCATTCATCTTTAAGGTGTCACATATTTCCAAGAATTAAGCCAAGTGAAGATTTTGGTCATCATTGACTAATCCACAAACTGGTTTGTCTGTACTATTTCAATGACTCCTAGCTTGAGTTCGAAGTTGTTAGAATTGATACCTGGAAGATTGATAAATGATTAGGCTCCATATACTTGTGAGAGTGCAAAATCCCTAAAAGGTTTAGGAACCATAATAATTCATTAATCCCTTTGTTATTCCATAACCCCTTTATTGATCTTATACTAGCCATTCCCTTCTCAAGTGAAGTAAGTTTCTTTCTATTTTTGGATAAAAAAGAATAAGAACATATATGAACATAGAAACACTAAAACAAAAATTAAAATGTCAAAACTAATAGGATAATAATCGTTATTGATATCTATTACAATTACTAAACTCCTTGAAATTAGCACTAAAAACTTGATCACACACAATCCACAAGTATACGGGTCGTGCAAGTAATATAATATACCTATGTATGAACATAGATCTCACAAGGAGTTGTATAACTTGTAACAAAGTATTAATATAATTATTACGAATATTATTTGGACAATAGAAATATATAAAAACTAAAATATAAATTACAACTAATTTTAAAATCGCAAGACTTAATAACTATGAAGACATATGAGAAAATGAAATAAAATTAAAAATATATAATATAGAGTAGTTAAAAGAAAAGAAAATTAATTTTTTTTCTTTTCTTAGACAAAAAAATAATGAAAACAAATGGTAAAAAAATATATTTTTAGATTTTTTAAATTTAATGTTATTTTTTATATATATAAGAGAAAATTTGAAATTTTTAAATGTCAAAAATTAGTTAATAACCTAGTCATTTTAAAATTTTAAATAAAAATCATAATATTTACAACACAAAAGTTTTTAAGATTTTGATAACAATAATTTAAAAATGCTATTCCTACTTGGCAACGACACCAAAACTTTGATGTTTACAAAAGTTAACTAGTTTTTAATGCTATTACTGGTTTACCAAGAAATTATACCAAAAATTTGATGCACAAAATTAAACATACAAATTTGTATCATTTATAAAATAGTTCGCAAGTGCATATATCACTTATAAAAAATGACAAATATACTTCTATGATTGATCTAAAGAGGAATCATATGTTTTTTAAATAAGTTAATAAATTCTTTAAAAATAAAATACAATAACTTAAACATCCTGTTACAAATTTTTTTTAGTTGAGTTTTTAAACTAATAATATAAAAATAAAGATAGATCTAATAAATGTTTAACCAATTGAACATTTATCATGTAGTGGTGAATGTACGAGTTATATTAGTTAGTTAATCATACTTGTTCGATATTAAGTACAATATTAAATATAAGAATTAAGATGATTGATTTTTTTCTTATAGTTATGAAAATATCCTAAGGTAGGGATCATTTTTTTATTAATTAAAATTTAACTTGCCACTTTTGGTCTACCCGAGAATTTAAACCTTAATTAAACTACCCTCATTTTTTAAGAAATTACTAAACCATTTAACTTGTCACCTTTGGTCATGTTGATAATTTAAAATTTATCAATGTGTCTAAGTTAAGTTTATGATTTAAGTATTTGAAACTAATTTTTAGATTTTAAAACTATAATGAAGGATATGTTGTCAATATATCTTTAATAATAATTCTTAAAAAAATCTTTGAAATAGAACCCACTCTAACTATACATTTATTATAGACCAAAAGATTTAAGAGTGCAACTCTAAATCAAATTCAAATAATTTAAATTCTAAATCTAACTCTTCTGTTTATTATGAAAAATACACTGTTAATATATTTTTCATTTACAAACTTTGGTTTAAATCTTGATGATGAAAAAAAAATTATTTTATTTTATAAAAATATCTAATCTATTTTAATATTTAACATGCATAATCACATTAATAATATCTCATACTTGTTATAGCAAGACATACATAGTTTAATAAATAATGAATAAATTAAAAATATAGCACATAAAATAACATTTAAAAATACATTTAAATATACATTCACATAATTCTTGGAAATGTCTTGGAAAACCTCCAGACCGAATTGCTATGTTGTTTATTGAATTAAAACTAAAAACTATTACATTATATAAATTTGTTTAACTCTCAAATGTGAGAAGAACTTTAAACTACTAAAAAAAATAAAAAGACTAACAAAAGCAAAGTAATCGGCTACTAATAGAGTTGTGGGATTCTAGGATGTATTTTTACACTAGAAATAGGGTCCTATTTATAGGGTTGAATTTTTTCTTGGCACTACGACATACATTTGATACATGCTGCAACATACACAACCTATACACAGCTTGAGCACGATCTTCTCTTTTCATACCGCGACACACACTATTTTCACACCATCGCCCCTATTGATTTTGTACAAATTTCTTTGGCCTCGTGTCATGGTTTACAATGTTTTCATGCCACGGAATACTTCAAACTACATCATTTTGAAATCTTAATTTCCAAGTAATTTCTTTTTCTAATTTCTAAACATATGTAATGTTTTAAAAATGTTTTCTTTTAATCTTCCAAGTTGTAATGGAGTGCTTCAAGTATAAATTTTCAAGTTGATTTGTTTTATTACAAGAAATATTTGAAAAATAACAAAATATGTCAATGATTCCAAAAAGATAAATTTGCATAAAATTATAGGATTACAAGAAAAACCAAAGATATATAATCATTAAAAATGCATAAAATCATGATATATTAAGTGATTTTGAGCCCTTATCAATGATGCATGTATAAAATTCTTGGATGCCATATCACATTTTCAATATTCATTTCATACTCATTTATATATAAATTTTTTTCAATTTATGCACAATAATATATTTATAATGAGTATCTCATTTTAAACAATATTTATAACATTATAACGTTACTTATAAAATTATAGCATCTGGTTTCCCACTTCTATTCAAAACATATGATGCATGGCATTTTATTTATCAAAACAATGCATGGATTTAAAAATTTGGGGCAAGAGCCCCTACTTAGAAAGTTATTCCACTACTAATTCTCTAAACTCAAACTCCTTGATATTTCATCCCTGTAATGTTCTTTGAAATGTACCAAAAAATCTAAACACATTAGAGAGAGAATGTTTAGAGAAGGGATAAGATAAGGAAGATTGTTGTGAAATGGGGGGATGATTCGGCTATTTATAGGCACAATTTTTGAGTGCTCACGCCAAGCTCACTAGCCAAGCTTTCCAAATGTGGGGGAAATGGTATGGTGAGATGGTGGTCATAAGGTGGTGCTGAGATATGTAGAGATTTACCAATTTTTTTGGTTCGATTTGATTTTTCACACGAAATATTTTTGATACATCCCTACAATTCAAAATATTGTTTAAAATTTTTTAAGATGCGTATATAAATTATAATGAATTTTTAGGGTTTACATTCTTACACCCTTAAAGAAAATTTCTTCCTAGAAATTTCATAACTCCTTAATTTTGGATAGCTCATACGGACTTCAAGCCTTGAAATACATTTTTAATGGTAGAATGTTTTTGTTGAACCTTTACTAGAGGTATTGCTCTTCTTTTCACATTTGTAACTTAGAAATCAATTATTACCACCAGTGTTTCTTTATATTACATGTCTTCCTGTAACAACAATTTTATTTGAACAAGAATACTATTATGTTTTCATTAACATTTCTACGACACATGAAAGTCGTTATAAACTTGTGGAAATTTTAAGGGTAATTCCAACTGATTCGTTACATCACTAATCCTTTTTATTTCAAAACGAGTTACTCCTTTACAAGGTTTAACCTTGAGAAAAACGTAGTCATCCACTTCAAAGTTAAATGGTCACCATCTATGATCAACATAATTCTTGTACCAGTTTTGATTTACTCAAAGTTTGTTTTTTGCGATGTGAATCTTTTTTCAGTTGTTTTTTCAATAAGTTTAGTCTTCAAAGTACTAATTTTTTTGCATTCTACTCAATATAATAGAGATATATCTGATTGTTTATAAAAGGCTTCGTAAGGAGCCATCACAATATTGGCATGATTTTTGTTATTTGTAGGTAAAACTCAAATAATGGTAGGTGTTCGCTCTAGTTTTCCCTTGAATTCTAAAACATAAACTTGTAATATTTGGATACCCTTTTAGAATTTTCCATTATTTGTATTATATATCAATTCCATTCACAAAGCTTCTTGTAAGAATTCTATTGATGAGAGAAAGAATTTTGGATCTTGATATGGCACAATTGACTTTGATATACAATGTAGTTGTATGATCTTTTGTGAAAATCATTCATCATGCTTTGAAAAAATATGTGATCATTAAAATAGGCCTCTCATTATGTTGGGGGTTTGAACATAAGGCTATACTTTTCTTCCACTATCCGGAAAATGCAATTTGTAGTCCTATTATCATTCGAGTGCTTCTGCCATGTACTAATATCTTTTGTGTGACAACTTTACTTTCAAATTAAGAGTGTCTATTGTTTTCTCTATGTGAAATTGTAATCATTTGAAGATACCTTTCCCATAGTTCCATTCATACTTACAATACTTCTTACTTTCCCATAGAAAATGTAACAATCCATTAGCTACTTTTTCTCAACTCATGTGTCAAAATGTGCAATGTACTATGATTTATTTTGACTCAACAATTCGATCATAGAATTCTTGTTATATTATACTACTATCGTTATCATCGCAAGTTAACTGGTGTATTCTTAGTAGATCTTCCTTGGTTTAATCTTCATAATTCTTGATGTTGATTTCATTAAATTGTATATATTTTCGTTGCCTTTTTTTATTCAATCTCAATTTTCCTTTCCAAACAAATGATGTTTAAGTTTTAAGTGATGTACCAGATGTAGATCTTGTTTCTTCGATCTTTGTGTAGACATTCAAAGGTGTTCAAATCCTTTCGTTAACGTGTCAGTGAATATGATGCTTTGTTGATCGATACCACAAATATTGATGTAATCAACTGTCACACTTTTGATTCTTATAATGTTGATGCATGTCCATGTTCTTCATTTGACACTAAATTGATACCCTTTTAGTCAACTATATAAGGGGTATTGTAGTCTCCGATTTGTTTTTACTGGCATTTATCAAGGTAGTGATCTTGGTTGAACAAGTCCTTTTGCCAATAGTTTATTCAACTATTTTCTTAACTCATTTATCCATTGGTGTCATTCAATTAGAAGAGATAGTTATTGATGTCGTTTCCAAGATACATCTTCATTATAAAATCGCTCCCAAGCTAGGGAATGATCTAGGTATTTCTCTTGAGATATCATCCGCTTCCAAATAATTTTAAAAGGATTACACTTGTTTGATACAATCTTTCTTCTAGATGATGCCTATCAAAAATATTGAAAAGATTCACTCCTTGCACCAAGAAATTGGGCTATTATAGACATAAAGAATATCAAAAGAGAATCGAAGAGGAAATTTTTGAAACAAGGGGTTTATAAGATTTAACTATAACTCAAAGGTTAAAGAAGTGAAATAACAGATTATGCAAGTGTTAGAAAGAATTTGTATTTAAGAGTTGTGTAGAAAAATCAAATCATCATTGATTTTGGTTCTTCCTATCAGATATCGCAAAGACTTGCTCTTTTGATCCATGTCTTAGAGTTGTATCACTTATGTTCTTATTCTTTCCTCATATTGATTATTGACAATTAAGGAATTGCAAGGGATTTGATTTTTCATTAAAAATGCTTCCAAATCAATTGATAAGGTTGGAAGGAAGGTTTTTAAAAAGGTTATCTTGGTTATCAAAAATATTCATACGATCGTTGGCTAGACTGTTGACTTTGCCTCCAAATATTCCTTCAAGTATTTGATACCTCAGAGTAGAAAGTACAATGTTAACCTTATCCATGGTAGCGATCCAATTTGACGTGAATTTTCTTATGAAAATACTGACAGTATAAGATCTAATCATTAGTTTGAGACTTTGATGAACTTGTTTCTGGTTCACCTTGTTCAATTTAATGAGTGATTGCTATAATTCATGAGAACGACATATGCCTCAGCAAAAAGTGAATGTTGGTAGTTGTTCCCATGGTCGATTCAAATTAATGAATCATTCATAAAATTTCCAACTTCTCCAGAAAATAAAAAAGCAGCTAGTGCAAACACATTTTAAAGATAGGTGATACATCTTATTTTTTGAAACCATCTTGTAGTGATAACAAAAATTTTCATTCCTTAAAGAAAACAATTCCTTACAGTACTTCATAGTAGTAATTTCTATTTTTTGCCTCAAGTTCCTCCCATGTTCAATCATTACTTAGTGTAATTAATTTTCACATGTTTCTTATTAGTTATTCTATGCGTAGGTAGTTGAGATAAAACCAAAATTTTATAAAGAAATTTTATTTCTAAGAGATCAGAACCATGTTTTGATACAAAATTGTACGTCCAGAAAAATAGATACCTAAAAACTTCAATTTAAAAATCAATTTTATAAACAATTCGGATACCTTTTAGAAGTTTTCCATTCAAAAGGAAAAAAACTTATTATAAAGTCATAAATCTAAATTCAATACATCAATTAAAATTCATCAGAGTAATATTAAATTATAATGACCAATAAATGAAATAAGGATTTAGGTCAAACCTAATAATGTTTGAATCCTCCCTATAAAATCTTCATGTCTTTACCATGATTATTTGAAATAACGTAGTTGAAAGGTAAGAAAAGAGTGGGGGTGATCATCTACACATAACTTAGTAGGAGTCTACTTTAAAATATTATTTAAATAAATAATTATTCATGATGCTTGTTATTAATAATAAAATTTCTTGAATGGTAATCATAATTAATATCATCATACAATGGGAGAGATTTTTAATCACAAAACCATGATGTATCTATACTTCCTCACTTCTGAAAACCGGGGGAGTGTACATTCCAAGTAACCCAAAATACTACTTATTAAGTGAAAATCATGATATACAACATAAATCCAATGTATGATATAAAACCTCATATGTATTATTCATTCAAATACATGGGCAAATGTGTGGTCTAACTTCGAGATGGATATGGGTCCACCTATGACCCCATGTACGATCATAATATATATGGAACATGTATCAATCAAATCAACATAATATGGGTCCTTCTCTATGGGTAGTTGACTCCTAAACACAATGGGAGATTCAACTATAAGGCCCGTGTGCTATAAAAAAAACCAAAATACACGACAAGCTCCAAACAAAATAGGAGGATCAACTCCGAGGCTCGTGTGTGAGAAACTCTAAACAAAATGAGGGGTCCAATTGTGAGGCCCATATGTGAGCAACAAAACCATTGTTAATAATCTACAGCAATATTCCATGATCACAATCCATGACCACAATAACCCTTTTTCATATATAAACCCATAGACGAAATATCTTCGAAGATGCATGTGTATACAATGCATATCTATAGTCTCTTGAAAAAAATATTCTACAACTAGTAGCCTATGGGTACCATATTCTATGAGATGACATACCAGTGAACTCTCTATGTATAAAATCATTCTTATGATGCATGTATAAAATATTCAGATGTCATATCATATTTGATACTTGTTTATATATAAATATTTTCCAATGTATGCGCAATAAAATATTTATAATAAGTGTCTCATTTTAAACAACATTTATAACATTATGACATTACTTATAAAATTATGGCATCTAATTTTCCACTTTTATTCAAAATATATGATGGATAACATTTCATTTATTAAAATAGTGTAAGAATTTAAAAATTTAGAGTAAGAACGCCTACTTCGAAAGTTATTCCACCCCTAATCCTTTGAAACCAAACTCCTCAATATTTCATCCTCAAAATGTGTTCCAAATGGTGCTGAAAAAAATGAACACTTTAGAGAGAGAAAGTTTAAAAAGAGGGAAAGAGGGAAGGTTTGTGTGAAATGGGGGGAGGATTCGGCTATTTATAGACAATATTTTGGGAGCTCGCTGACCATGCTTGTCATCCAAGCTCACCAAAGGTGGTGGAAAGGATGTGGGAAAGTGGTGGTTGCGAAGTGGAGGGGAGTATGTAGAGATTTCTCAATGTTTCCTATTCTATCCAATTTTTCACACAAAAGCTTTTTGATACATCCCTACAATTGAAAACATTGTCTAAAATTCCGTTAAGATGCTTATATAAATTATAATTAATTTTTTGGGTTTACGAGTATTGATGTGGAATTATAAGTGCATTCATAATTTCCAAAATTTAAATTTACATAAAAAAATTGTACTTCTCATAAAAATATCAACAAATAATTATAAAATGAATAGTTATAAATAAAGTTCACAAGATAGGAAAATAACATAAATAACATAAAATCAAAAACAAACATAATATCCTAAAAAATTTAAATTAAAGTTCTCAAAATAAAATACAATAAATAAAATAAAAACTCATAAAACTCCAAAACAAATTTGGAGCTCAATCTTCTATGTCATCTAGATCTTGTTCTTCCTATTGATGATGTGATCTTACGTCAACCGGTTATGATCCACTTAATCACGATGTTGTCATTTCAGAAATGCAACTTGTTAGAGAGTGTAGGTTTGCTATTACTCTTCCATATAGCTCAATATTTCACCAAAATTAGGAATTTCATCTTCCATAGTAATCTTTGATGAAGAAGTGGCCCTTCGTTCCCTTTGAACAATGTTTATACTAGAAGTGAATTCATGATGATATGCCTAATTCAATATTTCTGAAGGTTGAATTATAACTACACCTTTTTAGTGAGATACCTCTACTTTCTTACATAAAGCAGTGATTAATTAGGAAATAAAGTACCTCAAATAGTGACTGTTAGCTTATAGCTTAATTTTGTGATGAATTATATTGCCTACAATCATAGACATCTTGGATGTAATAGCATACAATAAAATTTTTCTATCTCTATCAATAGAATTATAATGTCTGGTGGGCATTAAACATGAACAAACAAATTATTTCCAAATATGGAAATCTTTCACAAGTACTTAGCTTCAAAGCCCTTATGTTTCATACCAACATAATTCCATTCATCCACTTTTATAGTTAAGGTTTCAAGTACTATCGAATAATTGACATTATTTAAATATGTTTCACATTCACTCTACCTAATATTCACAAAATAATAATGATAATTTATGTTATTTGGCCAAAATAAGACTAGGACATCCTTACCTTAACTACATTTTCAATAGCATCAGGAACATTAACATAAAGTTCCCGAACAATTGATTGACTAGAAACATCAGGTTCTTTTATGAACTTTTTCAATATTAATGCTGTTGTGAGATCAATAATTCCCTTGAATTGGACATTTGGTCCAACATCAAAATCCATTCCTCTTTCAATTATAAAACCTTTATTACTTTTGTGGCTTTTTAGTGATTTGGCCCTATCATACTCTATACAAATTGAATTTATTTTACTATTCCTACCTCTTTTCGGTGCTATCTTAAAAATTCAACAATATATAATTCCTAGATGTTCTAAAATAAACGAGATAAAAAAACATAAAATAATTTATATTAAAATATTTTCCTTACCCCTATTAGTCTAAATTAAGGTTTAAAACTCTTAGTAATCCACAAATAATCCACAAAATTTAGAGAATTTAATTTTAAAACTTAAATTCTAAAAGTTTATGAATACCTATGTTGTTGTGGATAAAGAAAAGAAGAACAACTCTTTTGAAGATGATAAAAATTTCTTGATATTCTTGCCAGTTTTCAAAATTTTTGTAAGGAATGGGTAGAAAATGGTTAGGAATGAGATTTTGTGAATGGTTTTGATAGATTACGGAAGAGAAATGTAATTTTTAAGGGATTTTAGCGGTTTGTTGGTAGAGAAAATATAGGGTTTGTGAAAAAGATAAGAGAAAATAAAAGAAATTTGTGTATGAATCATTTATGAAACGTATTTCTGACCAAAATAAGTAAGAGGGTCATGGCACATATTAAAGCATGTTGTATCGCGAGTAATTGAATTTCACTACAATTTGATTAGAAAAGAAAAGAAACACTCTATTCTTCAAACTAAGTTTAACATTACTCTCCACCCCATTTTTATTCTTAAAATTTAAAAATTTATTTTAATTTTTTATTATTTTTTTAATAATAAAAGAAAAAAAGTTTTAATTTTTTTAAAAGGAAAATTTAAAATATCTAAAATTAATTAATAACCTAAATGCTTTAAAATTTTAAATAAAAATCACAATATTTACAACCTAAAAAGATTTTAAGATTTTGACAATAAAAATTTAGAGACACTATTTTTTCCTAACAACGGTACCAAAAACTTGATATGCCAAAACTTAGTGTACAAATTTTATATATATTTAAATAGCTCGAAAGTGCATAAATAACTTATAGAAAATGATAAGTATACTTCCAAGATCGGTTTAAAGAAGAATCAAATAGTTTTAAATAATTAAATAAATTCTTAAAAATGAAAATCAAACCTAAACATTATGTCACAACATTTGGTTTTGCAATAGCTAATCGAATGTATTGAAAGTAAGATAGAATCAAGAAACATTAGGCAAATAAATATTATATTCAGTGGAGGGTTTATGTGATAGGTTAGTTAGTTAATCATACATGTTGAATATTAATTAGGTTATTGAAGATATAAATTAAAATTATTGATTATCCGTATTTAACTAGAAAATATTCTAAGGTAGGGATCATATTCTTTATTAACTAAACCTTGAATTGCCACCGTTGATTGGGCCAAAATATTAATTCTTAATTAAATTATGCTTCTTTTTTAAGAGATCAACAAACCATTTAATTGACACTTGGTGAGGTCGACAATTTAAACTCTCATCAAGATGACTAAGTTAGGATAACGATCTAAGTATTTGAAAATTAACTTTCAAATTCTAAAAATACTATAAAAAATATGTCATTAATATATTTTTTAATAATAAGTCTTATAAAAATCCTTGAAATAAAGTTCTCTAAAGATATGAATAATCAAATCCAAAGTCGAAGAGTTTACTCTAAATCAGATTTAGATAAGTAAATCCTAAATCTAACTTTGATGCTTATTATGAAAAATATTAAGATATATACTTTTCTTTAACAAAAGTTTTTATAAATCTCGGCGAAGAAATAAAATTTATTCATTTTATAAAAATATTTTCCTACCTTAACATTTCACATGCATAACAACATTACTAATATCCTATAGTATTTTTAGCCAGACATGCTTAATTTAATAAATGATCAATAGATTAAATATAGCATTTAAAAAACAAAAGGGTAATCTGAAAAGAATGCATTTAAATTATACCCCAAGTGTATCCTTGCAGAACTTCAATATAGTTTATGTGTTTGGAAAACTTCCAAATAGAATTGCCAACACTGTTTATTGAATTGAAACGAAAAATACTACATAAAATATACTCGTTCAACTCTTATATTGAGAGAAAAGCCGAAACATTATTGAAAACTAAGAAACTAGAAAAGAGAGAAGATAAAGAGTTAAGAGATGAAGGGTGTTTTTAAATGAGAATTTGGGGTCTATTTTGTAGGGAAAGAAAAAGAGAGAAAAATGGATCATATAGTTGGGCATTGCCAAACACTTATATTCCACACTATGGCATGAGACAATTTGTATGCATTATTTTCTCGATCCACTATTCTCGCACTGTGGTACACAAAAATTCCACACCACGACTTGCGCTTGTGTGATCCTTTAGAAGACTTATTTATTTCACACCTCTTTCATTGGTTTGGAACATATGTAAGCTTTACATATGTTTATATTTTATGCCTCAATATTGTAATGTAGTACTTTTAGGTACTATTTTTCGAGTGTTGATTAGTCAAATAATTTTGAAGCTAAAATTACCTGAAAAATAACAAAACATACCTGTGATTCTGAAAAGATAAATTTGCACAATAAATGATAAAATTTTGCAAATACAAGTATATTTTATCATTTTAAAGTGCATAAAATCATGTTACATTTAATGCTTTTAAGCACTCATCAATGTGATGAAGTGCCAAAAAATGCCGAGTAGTTTTCATAAATACCAGCACCGAAACAAAGCCAAAATTTTCCACTCATGGCTTAGCATTCATTCCAAAACATGCTTTCAATCACAGTGTTGTTAACTATGTGGTGTGTGCATTATTGATCTGTATTAAACAACCTTATATAGAGGAAGACAAAACACCGAGTAAAATAAATAGACTCTATGTTTTACGCATGAGAAGCTAATACACAATTACAAAGTACAAATGAACTTACATTAATAAATAGGGGTTCCTCATCCATTAAATGTAGCCATGTAAAATAATAGCCCTAATTGTTTATCAAATATCTATTATATATGTTTTTAAAATAAAATACTACAACAAATATTTTAAAGTAAATTAAAATAAAAAATTATAATATAATTAATTTAATATTATTTTATATGCTAATTACTTTCAATTGTTTTTTTGTCTACTAGCATTTAATACACGTGTTACACGTGTATACTTACACATATAATAACAAATATCATTTCCTTATACAAGAATTAATATATGTACAAAAGATAAGTAAATAAAAATTAGAAATTGGAAACAATATATATACTTAATTTAAAGTAGATACGTAATTAATGAAATTTGAAGTGATTTTATGATATAGATAAAAGAGCATCACCAAAGATTCTATAGTACATTTATATTGGGCCAATTAATTATGAATCACTCAATGTGTCATGGAGTAAGTATGGGCATAATTACAAACCATTTTGACTACTCTAACATGAAGTAAAATGTATTACCAAATAAAATTCAAATTTGGAAAGTTTCATTGAACAGTTTTAGTATATTCACCGTATCTTTTCCATCACATATCCTATTGAGGTGAAATAAAATGCCTTTAAAATCTTACTTAATGGGCCAAAATATTGAGAAAGATAAATCTTGAGGGTGGTTAATAATTAAAAATAAAATAAATGAGCTTAAATCTTCAATTTATTTTTTTGTTCATAGAATTCCAATGAAAAGTATTCCATTATAAAATTCAAAAGTTTTAAAAATGGATTTGATATTTCTTTTTATAATATTTAAATATTACAAAAAGAAATAAAAATTCCATTCTTTTTATTGTATACTAAATTGAGTAGTATAAGATGAATAGCACAAGAGAGAAAAAAACAAAAGAGAGTAGAAAAAGGGTTATACAAAGTTATATACAAATAGTTTACAACTTCTTTTCGAGATTGTTATTTCATTAATTTAATTGAATGTATCTTTATTTTTTTTTGGGAAAAAAATAAATCGAATTGATAAGACCATAAAAACTATGACGTAGCCTTTTATTACTATTTCTCATTTTGGTATTACAAACACTTTTTTGTATCCTCATGAGTTGGACAAAACCATGCTATTTTCTATACTTATATTAGTTATATTTACTTTATTCATTGGAGTTATAGAAATCCCTTTTGGCAATCAAGAAGGCACGGATATATTATCTAAATTATTAACTCATTTTATAAATCTTTTACACTCAAACCCAAAAAATTTTGTGGATTGGTTTTAATTTTTTTCAAATGCTTCCTTTTTAGTCAATATAGCTTATTTTGGAATAGTTTCTTTTTCCTATAAATAATTTTATTCATCTTTACAAAATTTGAATTTATTAAATTCATTTGTTAAAAGTATTCCTAATAAAATGAATTGTGAGGGATAAAATAATAAATGTAATATGTAATTGGTCTTATCATCATGGTTATATAGATTGTTTTTTAATGTAATATTCCTAATTAAAGGTATAAGAGTATTGGTTGAACTAATTAATTTTTTTGATAGACGAATAATTGATGGAATTCGCAATGCGGTGGGTATTTTGAGCTTTTTCGTAGGAAAGGGTATTAAATATGTAAGGGTGGTAGAATATATTCCTATCTCTTAGTATATGTATTTTATGAATTAATTTTTTTAAATTTTTAGTAATTTATTCTTTCTTTTTTTGATTCCATCACTTTGACATGTATAAACAAATATTATGACGTTTCATTTCTTACAACCTTTCCAAATCGATTAATTTTTATATACCATAATGGTCGATTCCATAGTTTATAGTAAAAAAGAATAGTCAAAATAGATTTTTCAAACCAGAGCATGTCAGATTTTGCTTTAAATATTTTTGACTTCATATTTTCTTGATTCTCATCCACATTTAGATAATAATTTTCATAAACAGATTTCTTTGATAACGTGCATCTTTAATTTCATAATTAAGGAAAATTTTGGTAAAAATGCCGCTTTCTTTGAATTATCATGAACAATTCATGTAGATTGATCCCCTTTTTCAAGAAAATATAGAATGGTAGAAACATTTAAATGATTTTGATTCTTCATCAGATCATAAAAATCCATTTTTGAAGATCTTTTCCTTCTCTTTTGGATCAAACATCAATTGCAACTATTCAATCTAATGTTTGGTACTACATGGTTCCATTTATAAGAATTCTAAACCATTCTCTTGAAGACCACCTTCTTCATCATAAATGATCTGCCTACCTGGAATTCACCTGGCCTAAAAATACCTTTGAATCAATGCTCAAAAAACTATCAAATAATTTACTTTCTTAGTTTAAAAGTTTATTTCATAGGTCTAATATTTTCTTTATATATAAGATTTCATATTTAGTTTTAGCAATAATATTTAGAGTTTTATATTTATGTTTATTAGTTAGGATTTGTGCTATATTTTATCTCCTATAAATACCTATGTAATGTTTTAATTAAAAATGACAACTTTGAATATAACTTTTATGAGAGTTTTTCTCTTTAATTCTTTTGATAACTTTTATCGAACTTATCAAGAGCAATTCTTGTGGCATTCATCCTAGACTTATCATTCACATCTTCCTTTCCGTTCTTAAGTGTGGCATCTAAAACATCATTCTTTGATACAAAATGATACGAATCACACCTAAAGAAGTGAGACCCGAAGATTAATGTTAATCTTTTCACTAGGAACGTTCTAAATCATATTGTAAAGGTAAAAAAATGAGGACTGTGACCCTCTATTTATAACGAGATAGGAACCTTGGTATCAAAAAAATGATATTTTAGATGTCATACTCATGAACATGAGAGAGATGTAAGCGATAAGTCTAGGATGAATGACACAAGAATTACATTAATAAGTTTGGTAAAGTTCTCAAAAGAATTAAAGAGAAAAAACTCTTACAAAAGTTATATTCAATGTTGGTTTTTTTTTTAAATTAAAACCTTGCATAAGTATTCATAGACTCTAAAATATAACATATATCCTAGCTAATATAGCATAAATATAAAACTTTAAATATTATTGCAAAAAATTGAATATAAAATCCTATAAAATAAAGTAAATATTAAACCTATTAAATAAATAATAAAATTAAGAAAGATAATTATTTGATAGATTTCTGTGCATTGATTGAAATTCATTTTTGAGCCAGTGAACTTTCAAATTACAAAAATGTTACCTATAATAATATTGTATCCCATTGAGTAAGCTTTGTAATGCATTTTTTTTTTGCCTCAATTCAACATGGGATGGAAAAGATATGGTAAGTACATTGATAGTTACTCAATGAAACTTTTCAAACTCGGAATTTATTTGGTCATTCATTTTAATTCATGCCCAAGAAGTACAAATATCTTGTAATTATGCCTATATTTGCTCCTTGACTCATGAAATTATTCTTGATTAATTGACCTAATTGAAATGTATCATGAAATCTTTGATTATGTTCCTTAATCCGCATCATTTTGTAAGTTGAGAAAAATTAATGTTAACAAAATGTGTAGTTAAGAATAATCTTATAAGTAAAGAGTTTTTAAAATATTTTAAGAAGTGTTGATGGGCTCAAATATATTTGAAAGAGATAAGTATATGGGTACGAGTGTATTGAAAGATAAATCCTAAGAATTGAGATTGAGATAGTTGGGATGCACTTTTAAATGAATGGTCCAAAGTCTTTTAATAAAAATATGAACTTAGAAAGTACTCGTAAATGTATTTTATTAATTCTCAATAAACTTGATTGGTTTTTATGTTCAAATAATTCTTCACAAAATCCTATTTCTATAAAATTGTAAATACTCTTACAATGTGACTCTTCACTAATACTCTTTTCATACATTACTCTACTAGCTATATTTATTTTTATTAAATTATAAATTGTTTTGAAATTTCATAACTCTCTAATAATAATGATAATTAAGAATTTCAAATGTTGAATATTATTTTTGTTGAATTTATATATTAAGTTACAAAATTATTATATATTTAGAACATATAAATAATTAATAACAAATAATTTAGCAAGTAATTTATAATAATAAAAATATCATTAAAATAATAATAATTTGAATTTATTATTTAATAATAATAATAATTATAATTAAATGAGAAAATAAAAAAAGTGACGAGAAGTATTGGCCAAAAATCTTGTTAAATGGTGATAGATATTATTTAATTAGTTAATAATCAATATTTTAAACATTAAATATTGAATTGTCAACAAATTAAAAGTATAAAAGATGGAGTTTCCTTACGTTTTCAAATAGAATTAATTATTTTATGAGTTTTTTGGTTTTTTCTTTTAATTTTGTCAATAATAAGTGATTAATATTTAGAATTAATTAATACTTTTATACTAAATGAAATTTAATTTATAGTAGAATTAGATTATATAAGAAAATAAATTGATAATTAGAATATACTTTATCAATTAATTTTTGATATATTATTTTTGGGTTAGGATAATTATTTTCATATGAAAATGTACTCTCTCATTTATATTAGTTATAAGATGCACAAATAAAATTTATATGTTGAACAATTTAAGACATCGAATAATAAGTTTTTTGGACTTGTTTTTTTAGTTATTCCTTAATGTATCTCAAATTTTCTTAATTAATTGATGTATTAAAACTTAAGAAATAAATATTTGTTGTTAAAAACTTATGTCTAAACTTTCAAAATTTATCTTCTATATATATATTTTTTTATTTAGAAATAAACATACAAATAATCTTAAATTTTCATTTTACTTCCAAGTTTTCCAAAACAATTATTAGTATGTTGTCGTATTGCTTTTCTGATACCGTTACAAAGAAAATTGTACGTAGCTTTATTATACAGAATTTGTTCATCATATTATTTTGTAACAAAGTTTAATCCAATATATTTACTTCTTCATCTTTTATTCTTTTAGTTTCATTTATATTTATAATTCATCAACAAAAATTCTAATTATTTATTTATCCTTTACATTTGATTAAAAAAAAAATATCAATCCTTATTTTGACACTGTAAAGTTTTTATCTTTTAGTATTTTTGTAATACTTATATATTATGTCTATAATCTTCTTAATAAAAAAATTATAATGATTGACTAAAAATGTATATTTTATTTTTATTCGTGTTGTTTTAGGAAAAATAATTCAATTGGTAAATACAAAGTAGAATATATGATAAATATTTTTTTGGTATAAATTGTATATGTTTAAATAAATCATTGAAAATAAAAGTAAATATTTGTATTTATATTATTTTATCATAAAAAATATTTAAGACCATAATTCCATATTTCACCTTAGGCCTCCTTACTCTATTAACTTTCCCTAATCTAAATATGATCATTTATGTATCAAATTGATCAAAAGATGCAATTGATTTGAACTAATTTGAAACTAATTAGATCAAGCTTTCACACATAGAATGAGAGCTATTTGAACTTGAACTCATATACTAATTTTTGTTTTATCTTAGATAGCAGTACAATATATAATTCTTTTTTTTTTTTTACCTTAAATTGGTCAATTCTTAACAAATATCAGTATTTAAAGCATGTTTGGTTTACATAATTAAAATTACACATAAATTATGAATAAAAACATGAAATATGAATTATAATTTTTATTCCTTTGTTTGGTAGTTTTTATGGAAAAAGGTAGGTTTCTTTTAAAATACCCTTCCATTTAAAACAATAAGGATATTTTTATTTTTGATAAAAATATATTAGAATCATAATTCTAATGAATAGATATTCTTGTCATTTATTGAATAATTTATATTATTTCTCACAAAAGAATGTGTTTGATATCTTAGTAGTATCTTTTTAAATTAATCAAAAGGTGTATATATATATACATTCATATTCTTAAAGTAGTATAATAATAATCCTCCATTTATTTTAAGGTATACAAATAATTCAATTTGAGGTTTTAAATGGGTGATTTCATTACATGTTTGACAAATATAAAATAAGTGAAGGTTAATTGTGTTATTCATAGGGTTTAATACATCAGTATTATCCTCATTTAACAAATGTATGCATACATACCCATATTTTCATAGCATTATACTAGTAGTCTTTATATTTAACTTTAGGTACACCGATGGTGTAGAACTACAATTTAATTGAAAATTTCTACATTTGTCACACACATGAGAAACAAATTAAGGAAAATATTGTCTTTAAAATAATTAAAGAATATAATATTATTAATAAAAAAATTAGATTAACCTTATAACCAATTGAGAATTCCACTACTTGGTAAATGACCAAGTTAAGGAGCCAATTACTCCTAAAGACTCACATAACTCACGAACAACGGAAGTAAAAGAGTAAACCAAACAAAGTAGTAAATTAATAAGATAGACAAAAACAAAAAAAATAGATTAATTAGGCTATTTAATTTATGCTAAATAGGGTGGAAACCTAACTAATTGCAATATAAGGTAAGATATAGTAAATTAAACAACATGCAATATGGGAAATATGTGTTTTCTAATCACAATAGAATCCTCATATGTTAGCACAAACTTGGATATAATTGTGCATTTACTAACTAAAACAAAAGAGCATGTAAACACAATAATATAACGAGTTACACCCATATAGACCCATGACTATGTGGTAAACTTTTCGTGTTTCTTATGATAACCATTAAGTAGTAAACAATTTATTAACAGTATATAAATAGTTTACAACTTGACAAAAATATACCTCTAATACCTCTATTACTTAGGACACCTACTCTCAATATGTCTATGTTACCCTCGTCAGATGCCCCCACAACTACTTTGATCTAAATAGGATCTGATTCTCTCTTGAATCCTACTATCTCTTGGTGGTATGATCAATTACCAACAATTAATATGTCCTAAGGGTAGGAATATCAAAGCGTTGGAACATAAAAGCAATCTAAGCCTCGGGTGATAATTTACTTTTAACTAACCAAATCTTGATAAATCAGTTTTTGCTAAAAACTCTTACGAACCACTAATACCAAATCCACACTTGAGGTATTAGCAATATGGAATCAGAAAAAAAAATTTGCTTTTGAAAACAATAAGCTTCAAATTCTTAAGAGTTTCCTTATGTTTGAACTCTAACTCCAATAGAGCTTTAAGGCCTCAACCTATACTTGTATCTTGTACACACGAAACAACACATGCCCATGATTACATCATGCAACCTACGGGTAGTCTAATTAGAAAAAATCTATCATGTTACCCATACATAGGTGTACACAATGATAGGCTAAGCACATTCAAATATGCAACAGACATGCATTTATTCATATAACTCCCCCTGACTTCATGCTACACTTCTTTTACGCTTATGCAAGTCAAGCAATAAAAATGTAATGTACCTACATTCACAAATAAAGCAACAAATAGTAAAGTAATAAATAGCGAGTTTTGCAAAAAAAACTTCTTCCTTTTTTTTACACAGAAAGTCAAAGAAACACCTTTACATGAAGGAAAGAAGGCATATAATCATGCAATAATTGAAACACTTATGCATAGAAAAGATTAAAGTAACAACACCAAGACAACAAGATACACCACGATCATAGATAAAACAACAAAGTGTTGAAAACACCAACACAAATACTTTCATTAAAAGTTTTTGTAGTACATTTTTATATTTTTTATTTTAAGAAAAAATAAAAGTACATCAAAAAAGGAAAGTAACAAGAAAATTAGCACTCTCCTCCATTCTTTCCATCATCTTTAGGAGCTACTCTATGAGAAGATCCAACAAAGTTTCTGTTGTCTTGGGGAAGGGTAGGGTGTTGTTAGGCAAGGATGATATGAGTAAACTAGCCAAAAGAACTCGAGGGTTTAGAACCATCAAAGTTTCAAAAGATGTTGTTTTGTACTTCCGCTATGCTTCTTGCTTAATTCACGTTGTAATCCCCAATTGACCAAGGTGTGATGCTTTGGAAAGGTTAACTAGTTTTCAATGCTATTACCAACAATTACAATAAAAACTTGATATGTCAAAATTAGGCATAATTGTTTTTCTATAATTTATAAAATAGCTTGCAAATGCACGAATTATTTATAGAAAATGATAAGTATACTTAATCTAAAGAGGAATAATGTGATTTTTAAATCATTTAAACATTCTTTAAAAATGAAATTAAATAACCTAAACATCTTGTCACAATTGTTTTGGGTTGTGTTTATGAACTAATAACATAAAAATAAAGATAGATTCAATAAACATTTAAGCAAATAAACATTTATCATGCAGTGGATAATTTATGTGTTATATTAGTTAATTAATCATGGTTGTTCAATAGTAAGTAGGATATTATAGATATGGATTAAGATATGATTTTTTCATACATATACGAAGATATCCTATGGGAGGGATCATTTTATTTATTAATTAAACTTTAACTTATCATCTTTGGTCGGGCCGACAATTTAAACTTTAATTAAATTATGCTCATTTTCAAAGAAATTAACAAACCATTTATTTCTCACTTTCGATTGGGCTAAAAATTTAAACTCTCATCAAGGTGTCAAAGTTAGGTTTATGATTTAAGTATATAAAAACTAACTTTTAGATTTTAAAAATATTATGAAGGATATGTCATCAATATATTTTCAATAATAATTCTTATAAAATTATTTGAAATAGAGTTTTATAAAGATTCAAATAATCAAATCCAAAAATGAATAGTTAACTCTAAATAAGATTGAGATAATTTAAATATGAAATCTAACTCTATTGTTTATTATGAAAAACACTTCCTCAATATATTTTTCTTTTACAAACTTCATTTAAATTTTGATGAAGAAATAAAGCTTGATTCATTTTATAAAAATACTTACCTATTTTAATATTTCATAAGAACAACAATATTATTAATATCTTATACTATTTGTAGCCAAATATGCATAGTTTAGTAAATGACAAATAAAATAAACATATAGCATGTAAAACAACACTTAGAAATATTCTAAAAAGTATACATTTAAATATACCTCAACATAATTCTTATAATTTCTTATGAAAAACCTCTACATATAATTGATGCTATATTTATTGATTTAAAACTAAGTGTTACATTAATTAAGTTTGTTCAACTCTTGATTGAGAGAAGAACTTTAAACTATTTAAAAAAATATAAAGACTAAAGAAAGCTAAGACATCAGATACTAAGAAGGCTATAAGATTCTAGGATATATTTTTATATAAAAAAAATAGGATCCTATTTATAGTGAGGAAAGGATGTAAAGGTGAAATTTTTAACTTGGTGTCGTGGCACACAATTTATTCATGCTGTGGCATACATAACCTATACACAGTTTGAGCATGATCCACTCTTTTTATGCCACAACACATAAATTTTTCACTCTACAACTCGCATTGATTTTGGACACATTCCTTTGGCCTTGCATCACAGTTTACAATGTTTTCACGTTGCGGCATACTTTAAACTGCATCACTTGGAAGTCTTAATTTCTATGTAATTTCTTTTTCCAATTATTAAACTATGTAATATTTTCCAAATGTTTTCTTTTGATCTTTCAAGTTTTAATAGAGTGCTTCAAGTATAATTCTTCAAGTTGATTTATTTTAATACAAGAAATACTTGAAAAATAACAAATTATACCCATGATTTGGAAAAGATAGATTTATTTAAAATGATAGTAAAACAAGCAAATACAAATCTATATAATCATCCAACATACATAAAATCATGATATATTAAGTGCTTTTAAGAACTTATCAATGTGAAATAGAGTTCGTAAAAGGATTCTATGGATGGTGTTTCCATCCTCACATAGGTTCGATTATCTGTTTGGGTCAGAAGAATAATTGACCATTATATAATTGTTCCTATGTATGAAATTCTTACTTTGCATATAAGAAACCAAGGTATACTTCCTAGTAACACTGAGGTAAATCCTAAGAAAGAGGGTAAAGAGAAATGTATGGCTATTGGAATAAGAAGTGGTGTAGTAATAGGAGGTGACGATGAAAAGAAAAATGAGAAGGAAGAGAAAAAAAAAACAAGAAAGTGAATAAGAAGAGAATAAAGAAGTTGTAGTGAAGCCAAAGGAAGTTAACAATCATGCGGTGAGATTATATACCCTCATCCCTCCATTTCCACAAAGGCTCCACAAACAAAAGCTAAATAAGAGTTCTCCAAATTTCTTGATATTTTCAAAGAGCAACACATTTACATCCCATTCATGGATGCTTTGGAACAAATTCCTTGTTATGTTAAATTCATGAAGGAAATCCTATCCAAGCATAGGAAGTTTGAAGATTTTGAGACAATTTCCCTTAAAGAGGGTTGTAGTGCTATAATTGATTGAAAATTACCACTTCAAGTTGAAATACCCTGGTAACTTTCATGTTCCATGCACTATTGGGGAATATCGATTTGGGAAACATTATGTGAATTGAGAATGAAAATTCCATATGTAGGAACAATTGCACAAAGGTTAATCATTCTTCCAACCCAAATAGTTAACCAAGATCTAGATAAGGGTTGGTAACTGTTGCGTATTTTTCAACACACAAAAACGTGCAAGTATACACGGTCACAAGTAATAAAATTTGTAAGTAAAGTATCGTTCCCACGGAGATTTGTTACTATAGTTTGTTGAGTACTAAAATTATATCTCTCTGATTTTATTCAAACTAATCGTTGATTCGAATAAATGTAAGAAAAGAGTTTAAAAACAAAATAAAAGAAATCTAGGATTGCAATTTTTCACCAAATTAATCAACTCAAATCATTTTATTTTCTTTTGATTTATATTTTTTTAGTACATTTAATTTGTCAACCGAAAACTTCTAATTTTATTCATACATCTCTTCCGAGCTCCGTACAAACACACCTCGTTAAATTAATTCACTATATCTCTATAAGAATTAAATTCACCGAAATTCATTACGTTTTAAGTTTTCAAATGGCCACACATACAATTAGGGTATATTCCTATCCTTCATCATACATGTCATTCTATTTATGAGCAATATACACACGAATGCCTCTTCCAAGTTTATTCATGTGCCACAGATCGTTTCGATAAGATTCGTAAATAATCAAAAAGCATTAAGCATAAAATAGAACGAACAAATCGAACGTCACATAAATCTATAAAAAATAATTAAAATAAAAGCATCATAAATTTAGATCAAATGTAACCCTAGAAAAATTAAATTACTTCATAAAATTAAATTAAAAATTACAACACATACAAAAAATTAAGATGAAGAAGAAGGAAAATTAAAACATCAATTAGAACAAATTTTTGGCACACGCAGAACACAACAAAAGCCAAAAATGGCTTCTGCGTGTTCCACAGCCAACACACAAACACCCCAAAAATTACAAACTAAAAAAAAAACTTCTTTACACTATCATCTTATCTCCTATTTATACCCAAAATAATACATCAAAAATATTAATATTTAATACATGCGGGGGACAGAGAAGTGTGGGAAAAATAATAAATAAAAACGTGTGGGGGACAAAATTGTAAAACGCAAACGGTATCGAAAATATTAATTAAATCACGCGTGAAACAGGGGCGCCGATTCTGCATTTTTAAATTCATTATGCGTGCCACGTGTCAGCGTCTGATTCGCTGAAAGGAATCAAAGCGGACACGTGGCAGCTTCTGATTGGCTCAAGGAAACGTGCCACGATGGTTTGTCGCGCAGGGGACAACGACTACACGCGACGTGATCCTGCACTTTTGCGCTCATCATAACATGCCACGTGTCATCACCTGATTGGCTAAAAAATAGAGCGGGACACGTGGTAGTTTCTGATTCGAGGTTAGGATTCAGAGTGAACACGTGGCAGCTTCTTATTGGAGAAAAATCCGGCTGCACGTGGAGATTACCGCACGGGATCAGAGGCGCGCGTACGTGGGGGACAACGGCTGGACGCGTCAGATAGGTGGGCCCCACCTGCACGCCGGACTGCGCGGCAGTGGGCCCCACTTGGGTGCCGAGCCTTGTGAAAGAATATGCACACACGCGATTTGGTCGGGCGTGAATGGTACGCGCGAATCTCAGCTGTTTCTTCTTCTATCGGACGGTCCACGTTTCACGCGTGCATATTGGCGCGTGGTTCTTCTCACCTGCGCAGAAAATTAAACTTTCATTAATTAGATTTTGGCCCACAAATTTATTTCAAATTACATTTTCAACTTTCTTTAATTACAGTTTAGCCCTTTTCTAATTTAAATTAAATTTTTAAACTTTTAATAATTAAAATCAAGCCCGAATTTAATTTAAATTATATTTTTGACTTTTATAAATTGCAATTAATTACTATTTTATCTGAAATTATATTTTTGGACCCAAATTTGCAATTAATTAAGTTTTTCGATACAAATTATTTAATTTTATTAAAATATATAAAAAACAGTAAATAGTAATTTATTAAACTAAAATTAACTAAAAACATTGAAAACATAGCAATTATAATTAATAAAATATGTGAAAATAACTATATAAAATACAGTTATCAACACCCCCAAACTTAAGTTTTTGCTAGTTCTCGAGCAAAAGAAAAGAAATAAAGCAAAGATAACTGCATTTAAAATAGGGATTTTCTAAATATTTCTTTTTAGTCATTCCAATTTATATAACTTAAAGGAATAAAAGAATTTTATCTAAGTATCAAAATCAATTTAAAATATATTCCACTTTCACAATGAATTGTAGTGTGTGTGTGAAGTCTTTTCATTTTTATCACATGCAATCCGGATCAGTTTATGCAAATATAAAATAAAACAGATTTTAATGAAATCACAAATCTCATACGTTTATTTTTCATTTCTCTCTCCACTAATGTAGACAAACACAACCAAAAATCAATAGGACTTAAATAAGCTTGTAATGTATGGCTTAGGTAAAGGTAGGATAAAAGGTATATTTAGCTCAATTTTGCCCAAACAACATTTTAGGATTGAAACAAAAGATATTCTATCATCACAATAAATACTTCCCAATTTGGGATTTAACATCACATACAATAACCCTTTTATTTTATTTTTCTTTTCTTTTCTGTTTTTTTCCTTTATTTGGACCCAAATTTGCAATTAATTAAGTTTTTCGATACAAATTATTTAATTTTATTAAAATATATAAAAAACAGTAAATAGTAATTTATTAAACTAAAATTAACTAAAAACATTGAAAACATAGCAATTATAATTAATAAAATAGGTGAAAATAACTATATAAAATACAGTTATCAGTAACTCAAACCCATAGAATCTTTTAGCGAGCTCTATTTCAACTCAGTCGAGCAAGGACCACAAAGTGAATTAAACAAGCACAAACATAACAAACATCACACATCAAGAAAATTAGTTATACATATTGAAAAGCTATAAAGGATTTCCAATCATTTAAAGACTATATATGGCGAACATATTCGATAAATGATGATTTACTCTCATATTATGCAATCATACATAATAGAGCATACCACAAGAAGGAGTTTGACACTAGGTACACAATAAGGGTAGAAAAATACTAATCCCTTAAAGACTCACACTAAATATCCAAGCAGATAAAAAGGAGAAGCAATATAAATTAATTAAGCAGTAGGTAGATTAACTTACACTACTACAAAAATGGGCATTAAAGTTGGTTTTTAACCGACTTTAAACAAATTTTAAGTCGATTCGCTGAACCGACTTTAAATTGTGTGACTTAAAATGTAAAATTGGTTCACCCGGTCAACCGACTTTACATTTGATGATTTTTATTTTTATTTTTATTCTCATTTTTTGTATTCAATATTCAATATATATAGCATAAAAAACTAAAATATAAATAATAATACAAATAATTAAAAATTTAAATATAATTAATTACTTGATAATTAATTTTATTACAAAAACAAATAATGTATATATAATACATATAATTAACTTAAATTACAAATAAAATAATGTCATCAAAGTATAATTGGATTGTGCGAGCAAGCTTGGTTGGCTTACAATCACCAGCATTATGACAAGGAAACTAGAGAAAAAACAGTTGATCCATATAACAATTCATTCCCTTACATACATGAGCACGTAAACATCCATCAAACAAGCAGTCTAAACTTCAGAGACATACGAATGGAGAAATTAAATCATTATAAATATTACCATAAAAAAGAGATTACCACAGTGACATCCGAGCAATATAACCCTTCGACGAACTCATATTAGCACTTTATTAATCATTTGTCTATAAATATGAAGTTATCTGGAATTTCTACTAGTATTTTTAATGATATAATGAGCTCTAAATATGAAATCAAGTGTAACTCCGATTTCTTACTTGGTTTGTATGAGTTTTGTTGCCCTTAAACATATGGAACATGTTCATGGGCACCAAAACTCATACAAACCAAGAAACAAATCAGAGTTACACCTGATTTCATATTTAGAGCTCATTATAGCATTAAAAATAAGAGCAGAGATTCTAAATAACTTCATATTTATAGACAAATGATTCATAAAGTGCTAATTATTGTCATAAGGAAAGTATCCTAGAGAGATTAGATGTAGATTGGGCCAAAAATAGGTCTATAAAACAATGCATTCCCCTAAATACATGAGCATATAATCATCCATCAAACAAGGGACTTCAGACATAGGAATATAGAAATTAAATCATTAAAAAAAATACCGTTATGTTGTCATATGCTATTCAAGATCATCATAATCTTCTCTTGATTCTTCTTATGATGATATAATTTGAACCATGTGTTCTGCTCATTCCTCTGGTAAATCATCAAAAAATTGCTGGTTGTAGTCCGTCTTGTTCCAACCAAAGAACTACATGTATTTAAAATCAAAATAAGAATGTAATTTCATTTATTTACAAAAAATAACTCAAATATGTTAAAAACTTTTATGTATATGGGTAAAAGATATTACCACATCATCAATTGGAATATTGATATTTGTGATGATTTCGCTCATAAACTTCATGACATAATAACCACACATGACTCCATTATTTTGTTGTGGAACCTACCAAAAAACAAGTGTACATGATTTTTCATATTCGAACATCTTTATTATTCAATTGTAAAATTAATAAAATTATTAATATTTGCTTGTACATACCATAACATTTGTCCATATAAGTTTATGAGATTTTTTAAGGGCAATGCCCCTAAACTTGTTCCACAACTTCCATGCCCTATCAAGGTTTAAAACGGTTAATTTTTATTAAATATTACAAAAAATAATAGAAGAAACTAATATGTAGCTATAACTCTTACATTTTAACAACTACTTTTGTATTTTTACTCAATTTTATGGAATCTGAGTCATAGTACTAAGCATGATTATTAAACAGATCAATGATTACCAACATCCAATGATCTTGGCCTTGTTCAAACCTTAATGGCCAAGGGATTCTCAACTTTTGATTTTTGTTAAGCGTTAATGCTCTATCACATAATTGTTTAGCTTTGATGCTAACATCCTTCTATTGATATTGATTGACATATGAAGAATCATAGAACATTGCTAAATGTGATGAGTGATTATGTTGAAGTCGATAATAGCACGTCCTATATAAAAGATATATATATATATATATATATATAAATAATTAGATAATATAAATATAATTATACATGTTCTACATAAATGAAAGAAAAATAAATAGATTGAGGACTCACCTTGTCCACACTTGAATGACTTGGTGCACGATGATTCAAATTGCCAAGATGTCTGGTGAAGTTTAAAGCATAATCATAACTATACTTTTTCCAAGGCTTCTTCTTGAATGACTTGGTGCGCGATGATTGATGAGTGCTCAAAAAGCACTAAAATAACCATGATTTTATGCACATTAATTAATTAAAAATATATATATTTATATGTTTTATCATATATTTATATAAATTTGTCTTTTTCGGAATCACGGGTATTTTTATTGTTTTTCAGGTATTTTGGCTTAAAAATGCAACTTAAAGACTCAAAGAAGAATACTGGAAGCAATACATCACAAATATATTAATAAATAAATGCGGAAAAGTCGACAAATATGGAAAAATTGGACAAAATGGGTCAAAAAGGTCAAAAATGTCAAAAAGGAGAAAAACGCGCCGCCGCGCCCCAGCACCCAGCTCCGCCCAAACTGCGCGCGGTACTGTTCATGCGCGCAGTACTGCGCGCAGTTACTGTTCATGCGCGCAGCACTGCACGCGGGTTACTGTTCATGCGCGCAGCACTGCGCGCGGGTTACTGTTCACGCGCGCGCCGACACTCATTTTTCACGTGCAGCCGCCCCATGACGTCATGCTGACGTCATCAATGACGTCAGCATTTCCATTACGCGTTTTTACATTTTTTTAACATTTTTTTACTCATTTTTTCTCTCCATCCTCACCTATAAATACCCCCCTTCCCTTCATTTCAAAATCACACCTTCAAAACTCACTTCTCTCTTCTTTCTTTCTCTCATTTCTTAGTTTTTAGTTTCTCTTAGTTTCTTTCTAAGTTTCTAAGCTTTTCTTAGTTTTTCTCTTAGTTTTTAGTTTCTCTTAGTTTCTTTCTAAGTTTCTAAGCTTTTCTTAGTTTTTCTCTTAGTTTTTAGTTCAATTCTCTTAGGTTTAGTGTTCTTCTCTTTTTGAGAGGAACTTGTAATGTTTTTGTAATAATTTAGATTTTTGATTCAATATATGGAAGTGCAAATTCCGCTCGGAGGTTTTCTAGCAACGGGAATAGCGTCGAAGTTCTGTAAGGATTTTATTTTCTTTACAGTTATTTTTATGCTTTATTCTTACATGTTATATTCAACTTGTTTGTGGTTAAGTTTAACTATGCTAGCTGTTTAGTAAAAATGATGTAATAACGACGTTGTTATGCTTGCAAAATATTAAATAGGTAAAAATCTTTAAAATGAATTGATTTTGTTTTTATTCAAGATTTTATATTAAGAATGTTAGAGAGAAATATATTATTTTTCATTACAAACTTAAACCCGAAAATTAGATTTTAAGGTTTAGTTATCCGGTCTAATTTAGAGTAGTGCTCTTTTATTTGTTGGTACAATCGCCCGGTAGTTAGAGTGAAACTCTATTTCAAAAGTTTTTATAAGAATTATTATGTGAAAATATATTGACAACATGTTTTCAATAGTGGTTTTAAAACTTGAAAGTTAGTACTCGGATAATTAAATTCTTAAGTTTAATTTGGACACCTTGAATAATGTTTAAATTGTCTAACCCCACCAAAGGTGGCATTTAAATGGTTCATTTTCAATCTCTTAGAAAAAGGAATTAATTTAATTAAGCATATTAGTTATCAACCCCACCCATAGGTGTTAATTGATTTGTTTAGTTAACAAAGAATATCTAACCCCACCAAAGGTGGTATTTATATAAAAAAGAGAGAATCAATAAAATATCAATTTATATCTTTAATAACCTAGTTAATATGAGCAAGCATAATTAATTTAGTTATTATATCCATAAATACTCCGCTAATATAAATGATAAAAATTTGCATGAATATTTATTGAATCCGTATATATGTTTATTTTTAGATAATTATTTATTGAATTTGTATCTATGTTTATTTTTATGTTATTAGATTATATTTAATTAATCTGTATATATGTTTATTTTATGTTATTAGATTAGGAACACAAAAACCAAACTATCGTGACAGGATGTTTAGGATTTAATTTCGTTTTTAAAAGTTTGAATAATAAATTAAAAACCACATACATTCCTTCCTTAGATCGACCTTGGGAGTATACTTATCATTTTCTTCGAAATGATTCGTGCACTTGCGAGAGTTTTATAAATATTAAAACCAAAGTATTGGCGAAGATCGGCGATGCCGGTTTTCGCTCATCAAGTTTTTGGCGCCGTTGCCGGGGAAGGAATAGCGTTTTTAAATTATTTATCAAAATTTTAAAAACATTTTTGTGGTGTAAATAATTGTGATATTTTAATAATAATCAAATTTCAAAATTCATAATAAATAAAAAAAATAAAAAAAAAATAAAAAAAAAATAAAAAAAATAAAAATAAAAATATTTTTTTTTAATTGTAAAATAATTTAGAAATTTGAAATTTGAAGTAAAAATTTTTACCGTTCATGAATAGTGAAAAAAAAAAAAATTTAAAATTCAAAATTCAAAATTTTTTTTAAGTTAATAAGAAATAATATAGCGTGAATAGTAAAATAAAATAACCGTTCATAAAAAAAAAAATTCAAAAACTTAAATTTCAAAATTTTTAAGTTAATAAAACATAATATAGCGTGAATAGTAAAATAAAATTACCGTTCATGAATAGTAAAAAAAAAATAATAAAAAAAAAATAAATAAATAACATTACTTGAATTTATACCTAATTAACTAAATAACATGAAAAGTAAAAATCTAAGGGAGTTCTGTCTAGGAGACTAGTTCTTGGAAGCCTTTGTGCCATTAGTCTTTCCTGGGAACGTTGCTCTGGCTAGGAGAATGGTATTTAAGGTGCCGTTTGCACCACCATTCTTTCCTGGGAGCACTCTTGGTTAATACTAATTATGTTACAAAAAAAAAAAATAATAAAAATAAAAAAAAAAATAAATTTTTTTTTTAGGGTTTAACTAGTTTTGTTTAGTGCTTTGTATTGAATAACATGTAAATTTTCTCTAAATTTTTTATTTTGTTGACAGGAGTTTTAAATTTACGTTTACAATAGTGTATGCGTGGTAGGAGATCCCTAGGAAATCCCCTTACACCATATGTAAATAAATTTCATAAATTTAAACAAGTGTCAACAAAACTGGATTCTACCCATCAACCTGTTTTTGAGCCAAACATAGAACCAAGTCTTAATCCTTTACTAGAACCAAAAGAAATGGAGGAAAACCAACATATTAGGGAAACCACGATGAAGGAGTTTGCAAGACCGGTAATAGGCACGGCAACTGCCGCTATCCAGTTGGGGGAGGTTGCTCGGAATTATGACCTTAAAAATATTCATTTTTCTATGCTTCCTTCCTTTTATGGGTTACCTAATGAAGATTCTCTTTCCTTTATGAGAGATTTCTATGCTACGGTCCAAACATTCCCCCTCGGTATTCTAAACGAGGATCAACTTAGGATGAGATGTTTTCCCTACACTCTAAAGGATAAGGCCAAAGCTTGGTTGATGTCACTTCCCCCAGGTTCTCTGATGACATGGGGTAACATTTACAATAAATTCATGGGAAAATTCTATTCCCATCAAAAAACATCAGAGTTGAGAGGAAAGATTGCTACTTTCTCTCAGATGGATGGAGAACCATTCCATGAAGCTTGGGATAGGTTCAAGATGTTTCTCACTCAGTGTCCCCATCATAGCTTTCCCCTGCAGTTGCAGAACCAATTCTTTTACGATGGACTTACACAACAATGTCAGTTCATTGTCGACAACGCTGCAGGAGGAGCAATAGGAGAAAAGACTACCTCAGAGACGTATAACCTCTTTGAGATGTTGGGTGCTAATTCCCAACAGAAAAGCTCCCGAGTGAGAAAAGATGGAGTTCATGAAATCGACTCCAGTAATGAAGTTCAACAATAACTTGTTCAACTGACTAAGCAAGTTGCCCTTCTCGCTACACAAACCAACACCAATAATGAACAATATGGTTTGTACAGCAACATGGGACATGGTACTGAAGCCTGTCCATATCAAGGAGAAACAACTGGACCTGAACAGGTCAATGTGTTGGGAGCATATCAACAGAGACCAAGGTTTGATCCCAATTCAAATACCTATAATCCTGGGTGGAGAAGTCATCCAAATTTCTCTTGGAGGCAAAACAACCCTCCTTTCACTCAAAGCTCAAACCAGGCAGGCCAGCAATTCCACCCACCTATTCCAAGAAGCATTCCCAATAAACCAACTCTGGAGGACAACTTGAATTCTTTTATTCAAGTTTGTAGGGATAACCAATCTAAAACCAATCAACGGTTGGACTCTGTGGAAGCTTCTATCAAAAAGGTGGAAGTTCAAGTTGAACAGTTAGTTGAACATTTGCAAAAAGGCAAAGACTAATTTGATACTTAAATGAATTCAATGAAGAGGAGACATTGAGTTTTTCATTCTGCAATCTCCAAGCAACGTCTTACTAGAAGACGATAAATTTTAGTCCTGTATGGGAGGTCACCCATTATTGTATTTTCCTTTGTTTTAGTTTGCGTGTAATAAAAATTCAGATGAAATAAAATTCGTTTGTTTCAAAAATTCTGTCCATTCGCTTAAATTTAAAAAAAAAAAAAAATTAGGTTCCTTGCACTTTTTGCTTTTACGTTTTATCAAGTTATAAATATTTCTTAGAGATATCTACTAAATTCAAAATGTTGATACACAATAGGAGGAGGATCATTTTCAGCTACAAACAACCATGGGAGATGCTGAAGATAGGCGGAAAAAGATGAAAGAATATACAATGCCAATCATTGGCAATGTAACTTCCGGTATCCAATTACAAGAGGCTGCAAGGAATTATGAATTGAAAAAGATTCATTATTCTTTGTTGCCTTCCTTTTACGGTATCCCTAATGAAGACCCTTTAAATTTCATTCGAGAATTCTATGCTATTGTCCAAACCTTTCCACTACATGCAATTAATGAAGATCAACTTAGGATGAGGTGTTTTCCTTACACTCTCAAAGATAAAGCTTGGTTATGGTTCATTACTCTACAGTCAGGTTCTCTTAAAACTTGGGAGGCAGTCTATGAAATTTTCATGGGTAGGTTCTATTCCCATCAAAAGACTGTTGATCTAAGAACAAAGATAGCAACATTTTCTCAAATGTATGAAGAGCCCTTTCATGAAGCTTGGGAACGATTCAAACTCCTTTTCATTCAATGTCAAAATCATAGCTTTCCCTTACAGCTACAAAACCAATTCTTTTATGATGGATTGACACTACAGAGTCAATACATGGTTGATAATGCTGCTGGAGGTGCTGTAGGAGAAAAGACCGCAGAGGAAACCTATAATCTCTATGAGCTGTTGGGTTCTAATTCCCAACAAAGAGGTGGTAGAAGGAAAGCAAAGGTCAATGAAGTCGGCTCTGATAATGAGATAACCTTGCAACTTGCTGAATTGACTAAACAAGTGAAATTCCTCACTTCCCACCAAATTTCAAATCAAGAGGTATGTGAAGTGTGTTGTTCAATTGGGCATGGTACTCATAATTGTTCAAATACTTATGATTCTAGTGTCGATGCCATAGAGGAAGTCCAATCTTTTCAAAGGTATCATCCAAACACCTATAATCACCTAGCCTACACCCAATATCCAACACTAAGGTCGGATAACAACCACCCTTACCCACCAGGCCAATCTTTTAAACCAACCTTAGAAGATAGCTTGAATGCTTTTATTCAAGTTAGTCGTGACAACCAATTGATGACTAATCAAAGGTTGAACACCATGGAGGCTTCGGTTAAAAGGATTGAATCTAAAGTTGGGCAACTGGCTGAACAAATGCAAAAGAAAGAACCAGGAAAGTTGCCCAGTCAACCAAAACAAGCAAAGGATGTTAGAACCCTTCGAAGTGGTAAGGTAGTCAATACCAGTTTACCTGAAATCTCTAACAATCTACCTTGTAGTTCAGGTAACAAAGAAGGCGATACTCTAATCTCGCAAAAAGGAGAAACAAGTGTTAAACTTAACAAGCCTTCTGAAAAACTCATTGGGGGGTCATCTGACACCCCCAAAATTCAAAAGACAACAGAACCACACCAGATACAAGTACCTTTTCCCCACCGGTTGAAAGAATCCAAACAAGATAAGCAATTCAATGATCTTTTTAATATGCTCTCTAAAGTAAATATCAATTTACCATTATTAGAAGTGATCATGAATGTGCCCTCATATGCCAAATTTTTCAAAGAGTTGAACACTAAGAAAAGGAGGTATGAACTGAATGAACGAGTAGTAGTATCAGAAATTTCTAGCGCTGTACTTCAGCACAAACTACCCCCTAAGTTGAAAGACCCTGGAAGTTTTATTATAAACATAACTATGGGGGATAGGAAGGTTGCTAAAGCAATGCTTGATTTAGGTGCTAGTATAAATTTGATGCCCTACTCTATATTCTTACAACTCAATCTAGGGGATTTAAAACCCACAACTATGTCCCTTCAACTTGCAGATAGATCTCTTAAATATCCAGAGGGAATAGTTGAGGATGTTTTGGTACAGGTAGACAAACTGATAATACCTGTTGACTTTGTGGTTCTGGATATGCAAGAAAATCCAGCATTGGACAGAGAGCACACAATATTGCTTGGTAGACCATTTATGGCAACTACTAAAACTATTATTGATGTCCAAGATGGAAATTTGACAATGACAGTCTTAGGAGAGACTGTTCATTTTAAAGTTTTTGATTCTTCACCTTTCCCTTCTATTTCTGCCATCGATGAAATATTCGATGTTGATCCTTTGGATAATCTTGTCCAAAACACCTTTTTCCAAACCAGAATAGAAGACAAGCTTGAAACCGTTCTTACACTTGAAAAGGTTGAAGAAGATTTAGATGAGGAAATAAAGGGGTACCTTGAACAACTAGACAATAATGAAGTGATGACAAAATCAAGTACACTTTTAAATCTACCCAGTTCTTCATCTATTAAAGAGGCCAATCCACCTGAACTTGAACTCAAAGACTTACCTGAGCACTTAAAATATGTGTTTTTGGGAGAAGGGGAAACTTATCCAGTGATAATTTCTTCAACCTTGACCAAACCACAAGAAAAGGAACTCATCAAAGTGCTTAAACAGTTTAAGAAATCTATAGGTTGGAGTATAGGGGATATAAGAGGCATTAGTCCAACAATGTGTATGCACAAGATCAACTTGGAGGACGGTGCTAAACCTGTACGAGAGGCCCAAAGAAGACTAAACCCAAACATGCAAGAGGTAGTTAAGAAGGAAATTCTTAAATTATTAGAAGAAGGTATTATCTATCCTATTGCAGATAGTAAGTGGGTTAGTCCAGTGCATGTGGTACCAAAGAAATCTGGGATAACAGTTGTTAAGAATGACAAAAGTGAATTAGTGCCCACTAGAATAATCACTGGATGGAGAATGTGTATAGATTTTAGGAAACTAAATTTATATACGAAAAAGGATCACTTTCCTCTTCCATTCATTGATCAAATGTTGGAAAGATTAGCTGGGCACGAATTTTACTGTTTTTTGGATGGACTGTCTGGATATTATCAAGTACCCATAGCACCAGAAGATCAGGAAAAGACCACATTTACATGTCCTTTTGGGACATTTTCTTTTCGCAGAATGCCATTTGGGTTATGCAATGCCCCTGCCACGTTCCAGAGATGCATGATATCCATTTTTTCGGACATGGTGGAAAAATTCATTGAGATTTTCATGGACGATTTCTCTGTCTTTGGGAACTCATTTGATGATTGCTTACATAAATTGACTTTGGTTTTAGAAAGATGCATTGAATGCAATCTAACCCTTAGTTGGGAGAAAAGTCATTTTATGGTTCAACAAGGGATAGTTTTAGGACATATAATTTCAAACAAAGGTATTGAAGTTGATAAGGCAAAAGTTGAATTGATATCCAAACTACCTCCCCCTACATCTGTGAAGGGGATAAGAAGCTTCTTGGGACATGCAAGATTCTACAGACGATTTATTAAAGATTTCTCTAAAATAAGTCGTCCATTATGTAACTTGCTATCCAAAGATGCTGATTTTGATTTCAACAATGACTGCCTTACTTCCTTTAATACCTTGAAAGATAAACTCACATCTACCCCTGTTATAATGGCACCAAACTGGTCTTTACCCTTTGAAATAATGTGTGACGCTTCTGATTATGCAATAGGAGCAGTCCTGGGACAAAGAGTGGATAAGCGTTTACATGTCATCTACTATGCTAGCAAAACACTCAATGATGCCCAGATGAATTACACCACCACTGAAAAGGAATTCTTGGCTATAGTATTCTCTTTAGACAAATTTCGGTCTTATTTAGTAGGATCTAAAGTGATTGTGCATTCTGATCATGCTGCTTTAAGATACCTATTAAGTAAACCAAATGCCAAGCCAAGATTAATCAGGTGGGTCTTACTCTTACAAGAATTTGACCTAGAAATCAAGGATAAGAAAGGCAGTGAAAACTTAGTAGCTGACCATTTGTCTAGGTTGATTTCTGACTTTAATTCTCTTAAAGATGAGAGTAATGACGATATAGTTGAAACCTTTCCTGATGAACAGTTATTTTTCATAGGTCCGAACCCATGGTAGGCTGATATTGTAAACTATCTTGCCACTGGTGTTTTGCGACCTAACACTTCATATCAGGAGAAGAAAAGGTTTTTTAAAACTATTAAGGACTATTTCTGGGATGACCCTTATTTATACAAGATTGGTCAAGATCAAGTCATCCGGAGATGTGTACCTGAAGAAGAACATAAGAGCATTCTGACTTTTTGTCATGAACTTCATTGTGGGGGTCATTTTGGAGGAGAAAAGACAGCCCGTAAGATATTACAGTCTGGATTCTTTTGGCCCACTCTTTTTAAAAATGCTCATATGTTTTGTGCACAATGTGATAGATGTCAAAGAACAGGAAACATAAGCAAAAGAGATGAAATGCCTTTGACATCTAATTTAGTTGTTGAACTCTTTGACGTATGGGGGATTGACTTTATGGGTCCTTTTCCCCCATCTAATGGTTTTCAATACATTTTGGTTGCTGTGGATTATGTGTCCAAGTGGGTAGAAGCTATACCCACCAAAACCAATGATGCTAATGTTGTTGTGAAATTCTTGAAAGATTTCATATTCAGTAGGTTCGGAACGCCTAGAGCTATAATAAGTGATAGAGGTAGCCATTTTTGTAACAAACTCTTTGATGGAGTACTAAACAAGTACAACATCACACATAAGGTAGCTACTCCATATCATCCTCAAACTTCCGGTTTAGTGGAAGTAAGTAATAGGCAAATTAAGGGAATACTGGAACGCACTGTGCGTCCTTCAAGGAAGGATTGGGCATTTAAGTTAAATGATGCCTTATGGGCATACCGCACCGCTTACAAAACACCTATTGGGATGAGCCCTTACCGGTTAATCTTTGGGAAAGCGTGCCACCTTCCAGTTGAACTTGAACATAAGGCTTATTGGGCAATTAAAGAGCTAAACATGGATTTAGATAAAGCAGGTGAAAAACGAGTACTCCAGCTTCATGAGTTGGAAGAAATTAGGAATGAAGCCTATGAGAATGCCAAATTATACAAGGAGCGTACTAAGCGCTATCATGACAAGAGGCTAGTTCCTAAAACTTTTCACCCTGGAATGAAAGTTCTTTTATTTAACTCTCGTTTGAGATTGTTTCCAGGAAAGCTAAGATCAAGATGGGATGGACCATTCAAAATAGTTCAGGTATCTGAACATGGAGTGGTAGAACTATTGGACTCCAAGACACAAAAAACGTTCAAAGTTAATGGCCATCGTGTCAAGCCTTATGTGGAAGAACCAAACAACATTGCTGAAATGGATTGCATTTGGCTGAGTAACCCTTAGCACCAAAAAGATACGTCTTGCTAAGACGTTAAACTAAGCGCTGGATGGAAGGCAACCCATCATGTTAGGTAATTTTTTGTTATTTGTTTTATTTACTTAATTTTATTGTTTATTTTAGTTTACTTATATGTGAATAATTTAAAAAAAAAATTGTTAAAACTAAAAATATTTGTTGAGATGTTAGAAGTTCACAGCGATCTGTCTGTACACACTTTAATGATGAATATGATGGATGCACCTCCATTCCTTCATTACTACTTACACATTCTCAAGAAATAGGTAATCTTTCTACTCTTTTCTCTTTATCTTTAATTTGCAGTTGTTACATTGAGGACAATGTAAGTTCTAGGTTGGGGGTGGTGAAAAGTTACCATGCTTAATAAAACAATAAAAATAAAAAAATAAAAAATTCTCACAAAAATTTATCATTTCTTTAAATCAAATTTAAGTAAATAGTTAAGTCTTTGGTACTGTTAGATTAATTTTTGAAAACATATCATGAAATATTGTGTAATTATTTTTGATAATTAGTTAGTTTTTGTCATAACTAGTATTTCTTGATAAAATGTGGAAATTATATTAAACCCAAAATCGGTGTTTATGAATTTTTTTTAGTGGAGACTACCCTTGTGAGATATAATTTGAGCCTAATTTCTTTTATTCAGAGTGAAATATATATTTTTTCTACTCCAAACACATTTCTTATTTATTCAAAAAGTTTAGATGATCTCTATAGGTATTAGCATTGAATGTATGAATTTTTTTCATCTTAATAGAGTATCATATATTTTTGATTATTATTTTTTGTTTAGATTAAACGATTTGAGTAGAAATTGATAGTATATGCTTATATCTCATTCATGCATGACTGCTACAAAAACAAAAGGACATATCTGGGGTTACCTAAACCAAGATCAAACAGAAAAGCCACAAAATTAACCACTCACCAAAATCCAAAAAAATGTACAATCTGTACATGGGTTGACTCTCTAAAAAATACATATATTGAAAAAAATATCTACAAAAAATAAATAAATAAATAAAATAAAATAGAGAGATAAAAAAATAGTATCATCTACATACTATAACCCACATTGCCTACAAAGTTGTGAGTAAAGGCTAATTACAAAAGAAAGATATAGGAAGTAATTCCCTAAAAAGTCATTGCAATTTCTTCATTTGTAAAAGCATATATCTTGAAATTCTTTCTTAATGAGTTTGATTTATGCATGAAAATAATTTTTATATATGATATCTTTATAATTTATACATTCGATTCCTTTCATGAGATCAATGTTAAAATAACACTTTGAGCCTTTATTCTTTATACATATGCGAACATATTAGTTCATTTCTATACATCAACTCTTTCACATATAAATTAGTATGAGTGTTTGAACCCATAGGATTCAGTGCTTTGAGAGTATTGACTTGTGAGGAATAGAGTCGAAGCGAATACTGATTCATGACACTGAAATTGGGTAAAATTAAATTGATACATTTTTGGAAATGAAATATGAAAATGATTTTCGACTAATTATTGTAATAAAATCATGATTGTTTAAAGAGATTAAAATAACTTATGCTTGAGATTTTAATTATGATCTTAAAGGAGATTAAAAAGTATGAGATATTTTTGTGATATGTTGTGTTAATTATTCTTAAATTAATTTTTGATTGTGTTGTAATTTTAATTTTTGATTTGATTGTTTTTATCTTTACATTTAGTTCAATGTTTGTGGGTATCATTACTGAAAACCCTCACGAGACTCAAACTCGTCCACTAGGGCAACCTAGGGGTTTAACGGCTTGTTGCATAGGCTAAATGCAACCGTTTCAATCCACGAAAGTGATTTAGGATAGTTTAATTTTTAGTTTTTATCGCTTCTCTTGCTAAGGGACTAGCAAGAAGCTGGTTGGGGGTTGTGATGAGTGCTCAAAAAGCACTAAAATAACCATGATTTTATGCACATTAATTAATTAAAAATATATATATTTATATGTTTTATCATATATTTATATAAATTTGTCTTTTTCGGAATCACGGGTATTTTTATTGTTTTTCAGGTATTTTGGCTTTAAAATGCAACTTAAAGACTCAAAGAAGAATACTGGAAGCAATACATCACAAATATATTAATAAATAAATGCGGAAAGGTCGACAAATATGGAAAAATTGGACAAAATGGGTCAAAAAGGAGAAAAACGCGCCGCCGCGCCGCCCAGCCGCCGCGCCCCAGCACCCAGCTCCGCCCAAACTGCGCGCGGTTACTGTTCATGCGCGCAGCACTGCGCGCGGGTTACTGTTCACGCGCGCGCCGACACTCATTTTTCACGTGCAGCCGCCCCATGACGTCATGCTGACGTCATCAATGACGTCAGCATTTCCATTACGCGTTTTTACATTTTTTTAACATTTTTTTACTCATTTTTTCTCTCCATCCTCACCTATAAATACCCCCCTTCCCTTCATTTCAAAATCACATCTTCAAAACTCACTTCTCTCTTCTTTCTTTCTCTCATTTCTTAGTTTTTAGTTTCTCTTAGTTTCTTTCTAAGTTTCTAAGCTTTTCTTAGTTTTTCTCTTAGTTTTTAGTTTCTCTTAGTTTCTTTCTAAGTTTCTAAGCTTTTCTTAGTTTTTCTCTTAGTTTTTAGTTCAATTCTCTTAGGTTTAGTGTTCTTCTCTTTTTGAGAGGAACTTGTAATGTTTTTGTAATAATTTAGATTTTTGATTCAATATATGGAAGTGCAAATTCCGCTCGGAGGTTTTCTAGCAACGGGAATAGCGTCGAAGTTCTGTAAGGATTTTATTTTCTTTACAGTTATTTTTATGCTTTATTCTTACATGTTATATTCAACTTGTTTGTGGTTAAGTTTAACTATGCTAGCTGTTTAGTAAAAATGATGTAATAACGACGTTGTTATGCTTGCAAAATATTAAATAGGTAAAAATCTTTAAAATGAATTGATTTTGTTTTTATTCAAGATTTTATATTAAGAATGTTAGAGAGAAATATATTATTTTTCATTACAAACTTAAACCCGAAAATTAGATTTTAAGGTTTAGTTATCCGGTCTAATTTAGAGTAGTGCTCTTTTATTTGTTGGTACAATCGCCCGGTAGTTAGAGTGAAACTCTATTTCAAAAGTTTTTATAAGAATTATTATGTGAAAATATATTGACAACATGTTTTCAATAGTGGTTTTAAAACTTGAAAGTTAGTACTCGGATAATTAAATTCTTAAGTTTAATTTGGACACCTTGAATAATGTTTAAATTGTCTAACCCCACCAAAGGTGGCATTTAAATGGTTCATTTTCAATCTCTTAGAAAAAGGAATTAATTTAATTAAGCATATTAGTTATCAACCCCACCCATAGGTGTTAATTGATTTGTTTAGTTAACAAAGAATATCTAACCCCACCAAAGGTGGTATTTATATAAAAAAGAGAGAATCAATAAAATATCAATTTATATCTTTAATAACCTAGTTAATATGAGCAAGCATAATTAATTTAGTTATTATATCCATAAATACTCCGCTAATATAAATGATAAAAATTTGCATGAATATTTATTGAATCCGTATATATGTTTATTTTTAGATAATTATTTATTGAATTTGTATCTATGTTTATTTTTATGTTATTAGATTATATTTAATTAATCTGTATATATGTTTATTTTATGTTATTAGATTAGGAACACAAAAACCAAACTATCGTGACAGGATGTTTAGGATTTAATTTCGTTTTTAAAAGTTTGAATAATAAATTAAAAACCACATACATTCCTTCCTTAGATCGACCTTGGGAGTATACTTATCATTTTCTTCGAAATGATTCGTGCACTTGCGAGAGTTTTATAAATATTAAAACCAAAGTATTGGCGAAGATCGGCGATGCCGGTTTTCGTTCATCAATGATTGACCACTAGACATAGATTTAGCACGAGATACTTGCTTCGTATCTCTTAAATATGCCGCATTTAAGAGTTCTGGTATAATAGACTAAAAACCAATATTATGTATTTTAGTAACAATAAAAGATATAATAAAATAATAGTAGTAAACAAGTGTTATCTTTTAAGTTAAAAAATAGTACCAAGTCAAAATTTAGAACAACTTGAATCGACGGCCAAGCCACATACTGTCCAACCTCCTCTTGCACTGTGGTAGCATCAGAAGGCACAGGTAGTGGACAATCATGAAACAATGATTGATCAATTACTATTCGCCAATGATTAGGCAAATATTGATTATGAATCATCCGATAATCGCTCAATTGTTGTACCGTTCCAATATCAAGAAAGTCCGTTGATGAAGGATGTTTTAACAAACATTTCATATTCTGTAAAAAATTTAAGCATTATATATAAAAAATGAAACATATAATAAGAATTTATAAATAATAGATTATATATACACCATAAATTAAAATCTTACCATATATGATTCATCAAATAGAGGACTCCCATGTAGGGTAGCTATTGGATGTACATTCTCACCAAAACGTTCATCATGGTTTGATTGATGGTAAGAATGCGCAGATTGTATTGGAGAAAATGAACCACTACTTGATTGCATATGCATTCCTAGCATATAGGAAGGACTAATAGGATGACTATATCCCATACTGGATGTAGTTTGAGCACAATGAGATTGCGTGGGTGGCATGCATGGCATGGATGATGGCCTGCTTATCATGTATGGTGGCATGCCTGGCATGGATTGTGACATGCCTGGCATGGATTGTGACATGCCTGGCATGGATAGTGGCATGCTTGGCATGGATGGTTGCATGCTTTGCCAATATGGCATGCTCTGGTTGTAGAATGATGCCATGCCTGACATGTGTTGTGATTAATATTCTTTTAGAATGGCAATCTTACTTAACACTGAGGCCTTAAAGGAGTTGAGTTCTTCTTCAATTTTAGTGTACTTATCCTTACTTACCGTCTAAGGCTTTTGTTTTGGAATGTTAAAATACTCTATATAACCATCATATTGGATACCTCCCCTAACACGACCAAGATGCTCTCGTCCGAATGCATGATATAAAGCATCTCTCCCAGGCTCTTCGATTATTTCACCCCTGGATATTGTTTCTTGAACATCTCTCTATAAATAATAAAGCACACAAACATATCATTCATTATTACATCAATTATTAAAAATCATTAAGACTTTTTATCAACCAAAATTACTATCCAACTTATTTAGTTGTTATTCTCCTCGCTTAGTCATTGGTCTTGAATTCTTCATTTTGGTAGTCTTTGATTCTATGTACCATTCAGTTCGGGTAACAGGTCTACCCAATTCAGCTTCCTACATAAATTATGAAAAAATTATTAACAATGACATGAAATTAAATTGAGGAAAATAAATATAAAAATATTTATAAATTAAGATACCATTCTATATCTAACTTCAGGATTTGAAGACCTCCTAGTACGGTTAGGAAGAATGTTATGCATTTGTATATTATGATGTTTTTCCCTAATAATTTGAAATTCATTTGAACGTCTATATTCCACAAAGTTTTTCCAAACTTGAGGTGTAATCCAGGGGTGTCCTTTAGGGATTTTGTAGAGCTCTACCTCATCAAGTGGTTCCAAATATGGAAACATATAATTTATTGCCAATCTGGAAGTCTTGTATTCCTTCCACGCCTTATTTGCAATCTTATAACACTTAAGTTTCCAACTGTCATCGACATTGTAACGATTCTATAAAAACACAGTACAAAAGATTAGATATAATACAAAAAGATATAATATATATATTGATTATAAAATATAAGAGACTTACACAAATGGTTATCCATATTTTGAACTTTTCTGCATCGTCAACCTGAGACCAACATTTATATTGATTGGTATACTGGACTTCGCAAGTCGACCAATAGAGGATTTCAATTGTTGGCCATTTTCCCCTATTGGATTACCAGTAGCATCAAATAGAGCATATATTCTATCATTTGGGTTAAGTGGAGCATCATGTATATTCGCTCAACCCTCTCTTTTCAAAAACCCCAATGGATCATTTGAATCTAGAAGCTCTGTTATCTAAGAATCCATGAAATATCTACAAACAATGAAGAAATATAAATTAATTGACAATTTTAGGAACATACATATATATAAGAGTTATTACAACAATATAGAACATACGTTATGTTTAATTAGGTTTTTGATTGTATACATATATTCCTTCACAATCACTTCGAGCCCATGACGAAGAATCATCATCATCAACTAGATCATCACATACATTAGGCAATTTATTTGAGAAATTACTAATATTGGTTAATGTATCAAGCATAGAGTCATCATCTTCTACAACATCATAATGGTAAAACTCTTTTTGTGGAGGCATTAACACAACCGACCATCTTGGATCAATTTGATCGCTCACGTAAAATACTTGTTTTGCATGAAGTGCTAACGTGAAAGGATCATCAGTGTGACTTATCTTGCATCAATTTACAAGGGTAAATCCAAAATAATCTATTTTATATCCAACATTGATAACATCTTCGACCCAATCACACAAGAAAACTGTTTCATGGAAGATTTCATAATCCAATTCCCAAATCTCTTGTATTATACCATAATATGTTCTATCAGAATGTACAGGATTAACATCTTTTGAACTGGAAAATTGCATAGTTTGTGTAACCATCTTCACACCACTATTTTGATTTACTCAAACTTTGTCCCTAGCTTAAGTCGTAAACCTCGATCCATTTATTGTGAAACTATAAAATGGTTTGATATCGAATTTTGGCCCATGTGCAAGCCATTGTAAACTTTCTGATATTTTATGATTGGGTTTCTTGAGTTCATCTCGAATCTATGTATACAAAAACATGAAATGTGTTTAGAGCAAAGCTTTAAAACATTGAATAGCTCTAGGACATACATGCATGAATTTTTTTTGGGACACTTACATGGTTGTGAAACCAATTAATAAGCTCTTGCTTATATTCATCATAGAACCATTTTTATCCTCCTTTTTTTTATAACGAGGATCGATCTTCAATAAGTTGAAATGCATCCTGTAATGTTATTAAATATATATGAAGTTATATATCATCATTAATAGTTAAATAAAAATGATTTTTGCATAAATGAAAAGGTTGAACATCACTTACTCTATGTACGGGTGTGCTTTTTCCCATCGAGTGTGATCAATAAACAATTTCCTACTTTCACCAAGCATAGGGTTACCTACTTGGATCATGTGACATTCTAAGAACAACTTGTGCGTAGGATTCCCAATTTCAGTGCAACCACTAAAGTATTCAGAACAAAACTCAATGGCATCTTCAGCAATATAGCGTTCCACCATGCATCTTTCAGGTCAATTTCTATTATTTACATATCCTTTAAGGACTTGCATATATCTCTCAAAAGAATACATCCACCTTAAGTAAGTAGGACCACACAATTGAACCTCTCGAACTAAATGAACACACAAGTGAATTATTATATCGAAGAAAGAAGGAGGAAAATATTTTTCAATTAGACACAAAGTCTCTACAATATCTTTCTGTAAATAATTTAACTCACCAATTGATATAGATTTTTTCATATTGTATTGAAGAATGAACAAAGCTTAATTATTGATAATCGAACATGTTTTGGAAGAATTGATCTAATAGCAATTGGTAATAACTGTTGCATTAAGATATGACAGTCATGTGATTTCAATCCATACAATTTCTTATCGACAATAGACACAAAATTTCTTAAGTTGGATGAGTAACCATCAGGAACTTTCACACCCTCCAAACATTTACAAAACACATCCTTCTCTTTTGTTGACATTGTATATGATGCTGGTGGTAAGTATGTTCGATTCTTATCATTTTCCACCCTTGGTTCCAATTCAGGTCGTATGCCTAGTTTCTTTAAATCCAATCTTGCTTTAATTCCATCTTTTGTTTTTCCAGATATATTAAGTAAAGTACCAATCAAGCTCTCACATACCTTTTTCTCAATATGCATGACATCTAAGATGTGACGAATGTGTAGGTCTTTCCAATAAGGAAATTCCCAAAATATTGATTTTTTTTCCAACAACCATGGTAAGTCGGTTCAAACTCTTTTTCATTTTCACCCATTTCATTAGTTGACCTCTTTCGTTTCCCTACCTTAGTGAGTTTTTTTCATCTTATCGTTTGAATGTCATACCATTCAATTGCCTTAATATCTCAAAACCTAGCAAAGGTCGAGTTGCATGATCATGATCTTTTTCACCATCGAACGGTTTCTTTTGGTATCTAAACTTGTGTCGAGATGGAAAAAATCTTCTATGTCTTCTATAAGACATCTTTCGTCCGTGAACAAGATAAGTTGCAGAAGTTCCATCACTACATATAGGGCATCCCTTGTAACCTTTTGTTACATGTCCTGATAAGTTTCCATAGGTATGAAAATCATTAATTGTCCATAAAAGGACCCCCTTCAAGTTAAAGTGTTCTTCTTTATGTGCATCGTAAACATTTACACCATCATTCCACAACGTCTTTAAATCATCTATCAGAGGTTGCAAATATACATCAATATCAACACTAGGTTGTTTCGGTCCTGAGATCAATAATGTTAACATCATGAATTTTCTTTTCATACAAAACCATGGAGGAAGGTTGTATGGTACCATAATTACTGGCCAACAACTATATCTACTATTGAGGGAACTATATGGATTAATTCCATCAGCAGCAATGGCAAGACAAAGATTGCACGGATAAGATGAAAATTGAGGAGATAAATTATCTACTACTTTCCAATTTGGAGAATCACAAGGATGATGTAGCACCCTATCATCAGATCGATTATCTGAATGCCAAGTCAACATCTTTAATGTATCTTTACTATTGAACAACCTTTGAAATCGAGGAATTGGAATAAAGTACCAAAGAACCTTTGCAGGCACACCTTTCTTATTTGTTGTCTCATTTGTACCATGCTTCCATCTTGATATTCCAAGCGTGAATCTTATGATATTCCATGCCAAATTTACTAAGAGATTTCTTCACTTCATACATTGAAGATGTCAATTCAATACCGTTAGGAAACATATCGACCAGTAGATTTAGTAATTCTGTGAATCCCTTGTCAGAAAAATCATGTTTTGCCTTTACATTGTACAAATGAACCAATCCAGACATTTTAGTGTATATTTTTGCATTTTGGGATCATCCTCGCGTAATTCATCTTCAACACCATGAAACATATTTTCTATCTGTATATTATGATAAGATGTATGTAATCCACTCACATTCTTATTTATCTTTTCCCCATGAGTATTATCAATATTTTCTCCATGATAATACCAACATTTAGAGCTCAAAAGAATACCATTACAGATAAGATGATATTTAACCTCGTCAAATTCATGAAATCACTCATTTTTACATTTAACACATGGGCATCAAATCATATTAGTTCTAGTATTACTATTTCTACACGCAAATTCCATGAAACTTTCAACTCCAGAAATATAGTCTTACTTAATTCTACACTTTGACATCCAAGATTTGTCCATTTTCTATTAAGGATATTAATTAATTATGTATTCAATGAATATATTTCAAGTATTATTATATATAAATTCCCTAATTATTAGAATATATATCAAAACATACATAATACAAAAGAGTTATCATTTATCATTTTACAAATGTTTTACTTGTACTTAATAAAATATAATTATTTATATATAAATAAATTTATCCACGTACGGTAAATATATATAATCCCTCAAACCCACATCATTTAGATATTATTTCCATATAAAATAAGCCAAACATATAATAACAAGCAAAATCAAAAACATACATAAATCAAAAATTTATACAAAAAATAAAACAAATTGAACAATAAGCTGCAAAATTAATATAAATACTTACAAGAATGTTATGAAGTGACTAAATGAAGGAAATGAAGAAGAAAATGGTGTTTTGTAAGTGAGAATATTGAAAAAATGGGTATAAAAAATTTGAGTATTTCGCTCAAAAAAATAATAGATCTAAAAGATAATTAGAAGAGGAATATAACCCACAAAACAACATTGCAAATGTTGGTCGAAAGTGGTCGGAAATTGAGAAAGAGGGTGGATGTGAGCTCGGTTTTGGGAGAAATGGAGAAGAGAAATGAAGATTTATGGGTTTCTGCAGAGAAGAAATGAGTCAAACGGTAATATTACGTGGATAGTGTCGGTTTGCCGCATCAAACGACGCTATTCACGCAATTTAAATTTTTTTTTGTCAATTATTATTTTATTTAAACTATGCATATATGTATTATAGAAAAAAGAAAAATAATAATTTTCCAATAATATTTAAAACAAATACACAAAATTAAATAAAGATATATTCTACGTACGTATATAAATTTAAATATCGAAACAAATAAACAAAATTATATAACTTTAAATATTAATTGTCTAAAAAAAAGAAAAAAATTATACTATATATATATATATATATTTATATCCAACTTAAATTTTAAAGAGTCAAATAAAATAATAATTAATGCATAAAAAAATTTCAATTGTAAACTACATGCATTTTTTAATTTAAAAAAGAGGACATAGCGTCGGTTTACGTGTCGAATCGACACTATCAACGCGTGTAGCGTTGGTTCTTCTCGTTAACCGACGCTATCCACGTAAGATATAGCATAAGTTGACGTGGCGAACCGACACTACATGCATGGATAGCGTTGGCTCGCCACGTCAACTGACACTACGTCCAACATGGATAGCGTCGGTTCTACACCGAACCGACTTTAAATTCATTATAAGTTAGTTTTTTCCAAAATCCGACTTTACACAGTGACTTAAATACCCATTTTTGTAGTAGTGTTAACACAACAAAAGCAATAAGTAGAAAGCTACAAGTATGCTGCATAAAAAGAAAAGAAAATTGCGACAACATATAACACATAAGCTTATAATCAGAGTCTAAATCTAGTATAAATACATGATAAAAAATTAGATATATTAGCATACAATCTGATCATGCATAACAAAAGAAATAATTAGGTAAACCCATATAAAACCCCTTCTTATGTGGTAACATCCTCGAGTTACTTATGGAAACCACTCGGTAGTAAATAAATCCCCTAAGAAATAAAACAGATACAACAATGACAGTAATAAAACCACTATTACCTCTATCAATTAGAATCTCCATCCTAGCTGCCTATTAATGCTCTTGTTTGCTCCTTCTATAATGAATTGGTTTAACATATGAACCCAACTTTCCTCCAATACCAATACCACTCAATATGGTATGATTAGTAACCATAAATTAGTAATGTGAAGTGAATAAAAAAATATGGGGACCACCCTCAGTTACGAACAACTAATAACCACATTATGAACCACTTTTAACCACGAACCACAAATCATCTATGTATGACACACAGTAAATGACGTACCACACATAGCTAAAGATTTGAGAAAAATAACTAGCCGACACATGGTTCACAATCACAAAGGCTCTTCATAGATAAAATGTTACATCATAGCAACTACTAGCCGACACAAGGCTCAAAATCATACAGACTTCTTACATAATGGTCACTCACAAAAACTGCCCCTAGTACCCACCACTTAAGTGCACAGTTTTGCTCACATAGTCATAATTCACTAATATCGAAAAACATTCAAGTTAATAATGATCCAAAAATAGAAAATGAGATGTCAATTTTATAGAGCTTCACTATAATATTTTTATATAAGAAACAAGAAGAGAAGGGTGGATATTTATAAAACTCACACAAGCACAATGGCCAACCTCATCGAGGCCTTGTTAAGGGTCCTTGTCAATCATCTCAATGGGGGTTTGAAGAGGTGTCATGTCCTGATAAAATGGGTACTTGAGATAGAAGGGGTAAATTTTAAATTATATTTAAAGAAAATTTCTTTAATAATCATGAAAAATCCTATTTAAAAATAATTTGAAAATCAATTATTTTAAATCATTTAGGGTACCCTTTTTGAAATTTTCTATTCACAATACAAGATCAATTTTATCTTTTTAAGCTAAAATACCTAAAAAATAACAAAATATACCCTGATATGATAGATTTCTATAAAATCATGATATATTGAGTGTTTTTGAGTACTCATCACAATGCGTAACGAGCTTCTTGCTAGTATCTTAACAAGAATGGTGAAAAACAAAAATCAAAATTGAAAAATAAAATTAAACTATCCTATCATTTCGGTGGATTGACATGGTTGCATTTAGTATGCAATAAGCCTTTAAACCCCTAGGTTGTCCTAGTGGATGAGCTTAAGTCTCGTGAAGGTTTTCAAATATGATACCTACAAACATCAAAGTTAAAATACAAAAAATTAAAAACAAATAGCAAAAAAAATAAACAACATATAAACAAATAAAATTTAAAACAAAGTAAAATTAACAAAAAAAACTAACAAGACTTCTCATGCTCTTTAATCTTCTTTAAGATTACAATTAAAGTTTATAGCATAAGTTATTTTAATATTCTAAATATTCATGATTTACTATAATAATTAGTTGAAAATCACTTTCATATTTTAATAAAAAATATATCTATATTAAATTTATCCAATCTTAGAGTAAGGAATCCAAATTTGCTTTGACTATAACCTCACAAGGTATACTCTCAAATACATTAATCCTATTGGTTGAAGCACTTATTCAAAGGTTTTATGCAAATAGAATTTATGTATAAAATTGAACTAATAGGTTGCATATGTTTAAAGAAAAAAAATCTTAAAATAGTGCATAATATTGATCTCATTAAAAGATTTATAAATAAATCACACATTATTCTCACACATCCAATAAAATAATCAAATAAAAATTTCAAGTTATATGCCTTTAAGCAATGAAGAAAATGCAATGACTTCTTAGAATTTATTTCCTATATTTTCTTATGTACTTAGCTATTTCTCACAACTTTGGAGGATATTTTGGGTCATAGTATTTAATTTATGATATTTATTTTTCTCTCTTTCTTTTTTAGAGAGATAAATAGGTACACTTTGTACATATTTTTGTATGATATGGGTGAGTGACTAATATTTTTGGCATTTTTTTCATATTGACTTAGGTAACCCTATATATGTCTTTTTCTTAAGAAGTCATGCATGAATGAAAAAGGGCATATACTTTTAATTTCTACTTAAGTCATTCAATTTAAGCAACAAAAATAAATATATGACACTTTATTAGATGTAAAAATCCTAGCATTCAATGTAAAGACCTATGGAGATCATCTAAACAATTTGGAATTGATAAGAAAAGTATTTAAAAGAGTAGAAAAAATATTATCACTCAGAATGAGAAGATAATGACACAAAATATTATCATAAAATAGTCTCCACTATTTGATTCCAAAACACCAATTTTCATTTTATCTCAATTTTAACATTTTATCATGAAATATAAATTATTACAAAAATTAACTAATTATCACACTACTCCATGATATATTCAAGAAATTACTAACAATGCAAAGACTTATTCAATTACTTAAAATTTAATAATTTGCAAGAAAATTTTAAAATCAAACTAAAATTCCTAAACTAATAAAAATAAATAAAAGCACACAAAAATAAGTAAAAATGTGAAAATATATTTCATAAAATATTAAAATTAGCTCAATTTTTTAAAGATATAACTTTTTTCACCCCAACCTAAAACTTACATTGCCCTCGTGACAGGAAATAAAAATACATAACATAAAACAAAAAGAAATAATTAAAATAAAAGAAATAATATTATCTAAAAATGATGAGTTGCCTTTTATCCACAGCCATTTTAATGTCTTACCTAGACATTTATTGAGGGAATTTTCTTTTTTAGAATTTAATATACTCAATGTTTTTATCGTTATTGAGTTTGTGTTGATATTTGCTTCAAAATGTATAGTTTTTGCACAAAGACTATCATTGAAAAACTCCCTTAATAGATATTAACAAATGTTTTGGTAGAAGCCTACCAACAAGCACATTGTGTTCAAAGAAGAAAATGTATTAAACACACTAGTAATGGTGTGACTCATAGGCTCTTGTCTAGGCTAGCAACATGCATAAATATAGTAAACATCACACAACATGAAAGATACTCATACATATTACAAAGCTATAAAGGATTTACAATCTCTTCAAGACCTTATATGTGGAAACATATTTGGTAAATGATGATTGTACTTTGATAACATACAATCATACATTACATTATAAACCATAATAAAGAGTCTAACACCTGATAGGTTACTAGGGTAAAGAGATATAGACTCCTTAGAGACTCACACCAAAAATGCATAATAAAAAAGAAGAAGTAATAATTAGAAAGCTATAGGCATGCTACAAGGGAAGAAAAGAAAGCATGCAACTATGCAAAACAAATAAGCTTTTTAATCGGAGTCTAAATCTAGTATGATGGAACATAAATAGTAGAAACTAAGAATATACTAGCACAGTAATATATTATGCATAACAAAAAATATAACTAGGCAAACCCATATAGAAACCCTATCTATGTGGTAACTACTCCCAATCTTGAGGACCATCCTTAAACTCAAAAACCTATATCTTATTACACATAACAAGAGATATGAGAACTCATGAAAGTAATTAACTTAGCTCACTCTCACAATAAGGTTCTCACAAATAAATTATTGCATCCAAGCAACACCTAGTTGACATAAGACTCACATATAAACCACTTGTAAACACCATCTCGAGTACTAGACACTCACAAGCACATTTTTGCTCACATAGTCAAAAATCATTAATACTGAACAATACTCGAGATATAGTGATCCAGAAACAAAAAAATGAGATGTCAAGTTGATAAATTTATGTTACATTTTCTGGACACCAAATAAGAATAAATGAGAAGTATTTATAGGAATTAGATTTCCACCTCACCATTCACCTCAATATCACCTATGACAAGGTCCTTGGTAAGCTTGGTGGCTAGCTTGTTAGAGAGGTGGTAAAAACTCACATGATTTCATTTCAAAAATTGTCGAGTACTATCCATAAATACCTATATTCAAAATGAACCAAAAACACAAGTGACAGTGTCAGCTCACTCGCTAAAAACCAACCCCATGGTGTGCATAAACATGCTTGCACACAAAGTGTTCCTAACTATGTGCGCATGTGTATTGCTAATCTATAGTATACAACAATACACAGAGGAGGAAAAATACACTAATTAAAAATCAAACAAAAATCGTATCTTGCACACAGGAAGCCAACAACCAAACATAAGAACAATGGGATTTACATTCTTCCCCTTTTCTTTTCTTGACAAAACACTTCATAACTAAATACAATAGCTCATGGAACACGAGATGATCATGAAGATGTCGTAAAGTTTTTTATTTCCATGAAAAACACGACACACACCAAAACCCTAAAGACACATCTATTCCAAATGCATCCATCTTGAGTACTCTGTCTAGCTTCACGAATCAACTTATCAAAGAATTCAACACGACTACATAGAGCATGCTAGAAGCACGAAGACTTCACTATAGACCTATAACCTACACACACAAAACAAACACATACCATGTGAAAATATCATATAGAAACAATGTGTAGTCTATCCAAATATTATCATGTTGCCTCTACTTAGGTACACACTGATAGTCTATCCAAATATTATCATGTTACCCTACACAGGTACATGCCAACATTCTAATCATAGTTAACATGGAACACAAACAAACATTTTCTATATGCACTACAAATATGCAAAGTACACAATCTACATGCGACACAAATAGTAAACTATACAATATTTATGCAACCTAAGTATGAAAACTCCCCCTAAACATATGCAATACTCCCCTAACTATATGCATATTATATAAACATAATGTAGTGCATACTATATTCACCCTCCCATGCAAAAAATAGCATGTTAATAAGTAAACACAATGCACAAATAAACACAAGTTGTGCACACTTCTTTTTTTAGACATGGAAAGTCAAAGTAAGCACACACAAGTGTGCAACATACCATACCTCTATATGAAGGGAAGAAGATTAAATTAAACACAAAAAAAGGTAACACATGTAATCAAGCGAGAAATACAAAGAATAACACAGAGATAATAGAAAGGTAAAAGCATGTAATGAATAATAACATAAATGCATAGACAAGCCACAAGCAATATAGATAGAAAACACCTTCATAATGTGATACATAGGACGTGAATAAGATGGGTAGTCAAGCTCTAATGGCATATAAATGTGTTAACGAATTTGAAAGAAGATGTTGACTAGGAGTCCAACTATCTTCCAAGTTTATACATTCTTAATAACTCAAAAATCTTCCCCCAAAAATCAGTCACTTAAATGTGTCAGCGAATCCCTAAGAAGGAGTTTTCTAGGAGTCCAACTATCTTCCAAGTTGACACATTCCTAGTCAGCTATCTTCCCCTAATAACAATTGGTTGTATTTAATCTTGGAACCTCGCCCCATACTAATGCACACATACACTGAAAACATTCCAGTCCATCAAAGGGAACATATGTCATGCATTCCAACGACAAATACTAGGTTATCAACTATAAGCGATAATTATGCAATAACTCGTTACAATAGGGATGCATGTATACACATAACAAGACATTTGAAATAGGAAAATGAAAACTATGCATGCAATATGTCACACTAACAGTCCTATTTATGCAAGTTTATACAAAGTGATAACAAGGAGGAGGTATCACAATATAACACCAAAATATAAATTCATAATAAGCAAAAACAATAAGAATGTAGAACAATCAAAACACTCCCTTTGCCAACAAACATATTACACACAATCTCCCCTACAAGTATGCATATCAGGCAATAAACATGTTATGCATTCTATACTTGATCGCCACATATGAAGTGTGTGCAATGAATACACAAGTATACGTATCGCAACAAGTAATATAATGATAAGAAAAGATCATTCCTATGGACATTATTTTATTAGAAACTAATTTTTAAAACTTAAAAAAAATAAAAATCAATTTTTTTGTGTTTTTATATTTTAAGGAAGCAAAATTAAAATAACTAAAAGTAAATAGCAATAATTAACTATATTAGATTTGGTAACTAAAAGATATATGAAAAAATATCTAGCAATACTTAATCCCCCAATTTTCTAAACATGCAAATCGCTAAAATCTTCCCAATATAATTATCAATTAATTACATAATCAATTGAATCTAACCTAGCATGTATTCCTCTCTCAAGTAAACTATACACCATATAGTAATTAAATTAATCACACTCTCGTACCAATTAAATTTCATACTACTCATTAAGTTCATCAATAATGGATCACATACATAAGTATCATACATCTATGCCTAGAAACTATGCATGTTATTTAATCAAGACAAACAATTAAATAATTCTATCAAATCTATTTGATTTCCTCTATAGAGAAATTGTTGGCCAAACAATTAATAACATACAAATAAGATTAAATAATATAATTAAATTAAAATTATAATTGGGGTAAAATATTAAATCATCATATGGTGAAAATTGGGTTCATAAGATCCCTAGTTTAATAAATTAAATACACATAATTGTATTCATAAAGAAAGACATAAAAATTGATAAATAAAGGAGTAGAAGAAGAAATACAATCAATCTCTTGAATCGTACAATTAATATCCTCTTGAATCTCCACCAAAATTGTGTCCTCTCTTGATTTTTTTTGTATTTTTCTCTCTTTTTAGCTCTAAAACTGACCAAAATTATGCTAATGGAGGCCACTTAGGGTTTATGGAGTTATTAGGGGCTTAAATATTACTCAGGTGCGATCTGGACCGTCAGATCAGCTTTATATCAAGGGCTATGATCAAAACAACAAAACTGACAATGCCAGCCAATCACAGCGTGACACATGGCAACACAGTTTGACCAAGCCCGAACTTGGATTAAACATCATGCGGACACATGGCGTGCATTTTGTCCTCCTTACATGCTACATAATGTGATTCACTGTTCCTACTTACGTGGCACCGTGTGGCTTTCCTATTCAGCTCCTCTACTTGCGTGGCATGACACATAGTAGCTCCTGATTGGTCATGCGTTAATAATTCATAAAAATCCATAAAAATTGCAAAAAATTCCAATAATTATATTTTCACCCCTTTTCACTAAAACGTTTATATTTTAATATTTTTTTTTCCATAAAAATACTATTTATTAAATAAAATAAGTAAATATTTAGTAAAAAAGTGCGCTAATAACTCTTCTTTCATATTCATCAAAACTCTCAAAACTTCCCCAAAACAAAAGTATCTACACATAGTAGAAAATAAGAAATATAGATAGAGGAAAGCTATCAACTTGCACAAGACATGTAAAGACAAACGAATAGAGAGTAAGGAACATAATAAACTCAGTCTCATTAAGTAAAGAATATTTTATGAACTCTTCAGTGATAGATTTGAAACAAATAAAGTAACAAAGAAAATAAAAGTAGTTCAACACTCGTTGTCTTCCTTTTTTGTAAGAATGTTCCTAAGAACACCACATCAAGAAGACTATCCAACAATGGTAGGGGTAGAAGGTGGTGAATTAGAATGAGGATTAATAACATTGGTACCTAATAATTCAAAAGGAATGGTCGGGCTCATAGGGAAAATTGTGTACATCTCCACCAAACAAAGAAAGCATCGAAAACAATGGGTCAATAAAAGAAGTACCAAAGTGAGAAAGGTCTCTAGAATCAGTAGGGCAAGGTCTGATTAAGGCTAAATAAATGGGTTAACCATGAATAAGAGGTACAACTAGATAAAAAGAAGCCACAACACCCTAAGCAAAATCTTGAAATCAATGCAAATTCAAGACATGTTCAAATTCAAAAAGGACGACAAGAAAGAAGAAAACCTAAACAAGAAGAAGAGATAGTAAATTATTATTATCTTAAGAGAAGATAACTCTACGTTCGTTAAGCACAAAAGTGGTAGATAAACTAGTGGAAGAAATATGAGCTATAGTAGGACAAAATCTAGAAGGCCATTTGAGACTAACAAAAACATTCAACGAAAATATCCAAAAGGCAATCAATCCATAATGCATTCATGTAAGGGTATGACTAAATTTTTTATGACAAGCTCTATGTGTGCTGCTAAACTTGCTTACTCTATATGCCATCATGATATGGTTATGCAAACCAAGCAAATAGAAATATAGACTCATGTAGAACCAAACTTCATATGTCCACTTTTAGCCTCTCTCTCTCTCTACTAAAGTAAGTGCAAGCTTAGAAGAAATCAATAGCTTTTTTAAAGCTTCTAATAATGCTAAACTTGGTGGCTTGAAATGTACAAAAAATCCAAAGATGGCCTAAATCCTCTCTATCCAAGTAGCACTTAGGATTTTACCTCAAGAGATGCTAAAAGTGGATTCCAAAGCTTGTCATAGACATACAAATCATCAAGCAAGAGATCCATACAAGCTTATGAAATAACCATACAAATTTACAAATTTATGGCATATGCAAGAAATTTTTCAAATTCAACATAAGAATTTAGCCATACATACGCTCAATGAAAACACTTGTCATAAAAACTACATTTCAATTCAAGTCAAATGCATACCATTCAAGAAACCAACAAAGTCCATATTAAATTTATTATACTTGTAGTAAGAAAGATGAACATAAGAACATGTGAAAAAATTCTAAGAAAAGGGACTATAGACAAATATATATTAATTATTTTTTTGAAGTTTTTAAAGTAGTAAGGAAAATAAACACTATTTTAAAGAAAAAAAAGGTTTCAAAGCATCAAACAAATGAGATGACAAAGATGGCCTCAAAAGAGATCATATGGCAAGAAGACAAGGATGCACTTCAAGAGAAATCATCAACAAAAATTGTACAGTGTTGTCTCTAGAGAGAGAGAGAGGACAACAAACTATACAAAATTTCCTCAAAAGAGATAATTGGCAACACTTACATCATCGATAGTCAAGAGAAGGAAAGAAATAGACTAACTAGTGTGCAACATAGGTAACACTCCCAAGAGAGAAGAAAGACGGGATGTTACGAAAACATCTAAGAATGTGAGAAAGGCTCAGGTTTCAATGCATAAATAAGAGACATGCTTAGGCAGTTTCAACACCCCAAACACCAAGAATACCAACTAAACACACAAGTCTAATAACAACAATGCATATAAGTCAAGAGTCCTAAAGATAGGTAAATAATATATATGATATACAAATGCATAGGGAAAACACTAACAAGCACAATATAGAGAACCACTCATGTAAACAAGCTTGTGGCAACACCTCAATTTTCTCCAAATATACATATGAAGAACAAGAGAAGAAAGAGTAGGCAAAATATGATAGAAACCAATGGGCTACTAACGGAGAACTAACACACAACATACTAGGTATAAGAAAGAAGAACCTGGTAAAATAGGTGAAATGCATTCTATATGACATGTCATATGAATGATAATACTGTAAAATGAAAATCCTAAAACTTTGACACTATATGATGCTCATGCAAGAAACTACAAAAGAAGAAAGTAATAAGCAAGGAAAACGCACAAAGAGAGCATGTTAAAACAACTAGTTGGGAAGAATACTAGTAAAGGGTTAAATAGTCAAGCATGGTAGCAAGTAGAATAATTAACAAACTATGTAAGACAAAGAGGTTGAGAGAGAAAGGGATACGGAAGAATAGGAAGGCAGAGAACATGCAAACAATAAAGGCTCATAGAGATAACAATCTTATAGAACAATAGTAGCCCATACTAGTAGAGATAAAGGGTACAAATATACAATGTGTGTACACATATAGATAGAGCTTTAGGATCACACACCTAGGTAGTTAAGCCAAAATAAGGGTGACCTGTTTTGATATCAATTGAAGATTCCCATACCTAGGAACAATTACACGAAGGTCAATTTTTCTTCTGACCTAGATAGGTAATTGGGGCCAAGATGAGAAGTGAAAATGCCAACCCATGGAATCTTTTTGTAAGTACTATATCAATTCAACCAAGCATGCCTCACAACATGAATTAAGCAATTAACATAGCGAAACTATAAAACAACATTCTTAGTTCAACATATAACAAACACAACCTTCAGTAAGCAAGAAGAAATTGTAGTAAACACACTAGTGATGGTATGCCTTATAGGCTCTTGTCTAGGCTAGCAGCATGCATAAACATAGAAAACATCTCATAACATGCAAGATAGTCACACATACTGAAAACATATTAGGTAAATGATGATTGTACTTTCACATGATGCAATCATACATTATATTACAAACCATAATAAAGAGTCCAACACTTGGTACAATACCAGGGTAAAGATATACAGAATCCTTAGAGACTCATACCAAAAATGCATGATCAAAAAACATAAGTAATAATTAGAAAGATATAGGCAAGCTATAAGGAAAGAAAAGAAAGTATGTGACTATGAAAATCAAATAAGCTTTCTAATCAAAGTCTAAATCATGCATAACAACAGATATAACGAGGTAAGCCCACATAGAAACCCTATTATGTGGTAACATCCTCGAGTTGCTCAAGGTAACTACTCAATAACAAATAATCCACTAATTAATAAAACAATTACAACTCTAATAGAAAATAAAACCACCAATACCTCTATTAGTTAGGAGCTCGGTCCTAACTACCTATTCTTGCTTTTATTTGTTACTTCTATAATGACATAGTTTGACACATAAACTCATCTAATCTCCAAGCCAGCACCACCTAAAGTGGTTTGATCAAAAACCACATGTCAGTAAGTAGAAGTTTAACTACTCCCAATCTTGAGGACCACCCTCAAACTAAAGCAACCTATATCTTATTGAACATAACAAGACATGTGAAAACTCAAAGCATTTAACTTAGCTCACTCACACAATGAGGCTCTCACATAAAAATAGTTGCATCCAAGTAACTCCTATATAACACACGGTTCATATACAACCCACTTGCAAACACCATCTCGAGTACTCTACACTCATAAGCACATTTTTGCTCCAACAATCATGAATCACTAATGTTGAATAATGCTCGAGGTATTAGTAATCTAGAAACAAAAAACAATATGTCAATCTGATAGAGCTTTGCCACATTTTTTGGATTCCAAATGAGAACAAATGGGGGGAATTTATGAAAATTGGATGTGCCATCTCGCCAAACACTTCGCCACCAACTGTGGTGAGGTCCCCGATTAATTTGGTGGCGAGGTGGTAATAAGTCACATTTTTTCATTCCGAAAATTGTTGAGTACTTTCTATAATTACCTATACCTAAAATGAACCAAAAATAATAGTGACAACATTTGTTGGCTTACATGCTTGCTCACCGAAAACCAACACTCCACTTACCTTGCACAATACGAAAACCAACCTTGTGGTGCGTGTAAACATGCTTGTATACTAAGTGTTCCTAATTATGCATGTGTGTATTACTAATCTATAGAAACCAACCTTACACAGAGGAGGACAAATACACTAAGTAAGAATAAAAAATATATCGTGTTTTACACATTAGAAGCCAAAAAATGAACATAAGAACAACGAGACATGTAATTATTTTCAATTATTTTTATTAGTCAACTAACAATGGTGACATAAATTTTAGATTGTTTTCGAAAATATGATTTTTTTAGTTAACTAATAAATAAGCTAAATGTTTTTTTGACTTTTTAGGAAATTATGAAAAAAAATTGAAAATTAAGATCCCTTTATTTTTTTTAATTTTTATTGAATAAAATAAAATAAAAATTACAATATTTGCAACAAAAAAATTGCTTAAGAATTTGATAATAATAATTTAAAAATGATGTTCTTCCCCGACAATGGTGCCAAAAACTTAATTGTCAAATTTTGTAAAATTTATAAAATGCTCGCAAGTGCATAAATCACTTAAAGAAAATGATAGTATACTTCCAAGGTTGGTCTAAAGATGAATCATATAGTTTTCAAATTATTTAACAAAGTTTCAAAGACAAAAATAAAACCTAAACATTCTATTACAAAGTTTGGGTTTGAAAATCTAATCTAATGACAAAAATAAGGATGGATTCAATAAACATTCAAGCATTTAGATATTTATTGTGCTGTGGAAAATTTATGAAATGTATTAGCTAGTTGAGTATGCTAGCTCAATATTAAATAGATTATTAAAGATATTAATTAAGATTATTCATTCTCCTTTTTTCATATGAAAATATCCTAGGGAAGGGATTATTCTCATTAATAATAATAAACTAATTAATATCCTTTGGTGGGGCTTACCAATTGATTAATTATTAAATTCTACTTCTTTTCTAAGAGATCAATAAACCATTTAATTTGTGTTCCTTAAGTGGGGTCTGATGCTTACAAAGGTTAATTGTTTTCAATGTTATTACCGGTTTACCTAGGAAATACACTAAAAACTTGATGTGGAGAAATTAGGCATATAGATTTTGTATAATTTATAAAATAGCTCACAAATGCATGAATAACTTATAGAAAAATGATAAGTATACTTTCAAGGTTAGTCTAAAGAGGAATCATATGACTTTTTAATCATTCAACAAATTCTTTAAAAATGAAATTAAATAACCTAAAGATCTTGTTTCGATTGTTTTGGGTTAAGTTTCTTAACTAATAACATAAAAATAAAAATAGATTTAAGCAATTAAACATTTACCATGCAATAGACAATTTATTGGATATATTATTTAGTTAATCATACTTGTTCAATATTAAGTAGAATATTAAATATATGAATTAAGATTCTTGATTCTTTCTTATAGATATGAAAATATCCGAAGGTAGTGATCGTTTTCCTTATTAATTAATATTTAACTTGTTACCTTTGGCCAGGTCAACAATTTAAACCTTAATTAAATTACCCTATTTTTCTAAGAAATTACTAAATCATTTAACTTGCCACCTTCGGTCGGGCTGACAATTTAAACTTCATTAAGGTATCTAAGTTAGGTTTATGATATAAGTATCTAGAACTAACTTTCATATTTTAAACCTATTGTGAAGGATATGTCATCAATATATCTTCAATAATAATTCTTATAAAAATATTTGAAATAGAGCACACTCTAACTATATAGTTCATATAGACCAAAAGATATAAGAGCGTAACTCTAAATCAAATTCAAATACTTTAAATCATAAATCTAACACTCTTGTTTGTTATGAAAAACACTACGTCAACATATTTCTCATGTATAAACTTTGGTTTAAATCTTGATGATGAAATAAAATTTAATTCATTTTATAGAAATGTTTAATCAACTTTAATATTTCACACGCGTAACAACATTGTTATTAAGACATGCATAGTTTAATAAATGATTTATAAATTAAATATATAGCATGTAAAACAAAACTTAGAAATATTATGAAAAGAATACAGTTAAATATATCCCAACATAATTCTTAGAATTATTTTCTGAAAAAATCTCTAGATAAAATTATTGTGTTGTTTATTGAATTAAAACTAAAAGCTATTACATGAACTAAAATTTTCAACTAGTAAATGAGAGCGGAATTTTAAACTACTAAAAGAAAAACTTAGAAAAACCAAGAAATTAGTTAAAAGAGAGTTAATGGGATGAAATGATATATTTTTATAAAAGAAATAGGGTGAGGAAAGGAGAAAAAAGTTAATTGTTTTAACCTACGCCATGGCACACAATGACTTCTTGGGGAATTATTTCTTATACTTCTTCCTTTTGTATATAACTAATTCTCACAACTTTAAATGATAATGGGTCATAGTATTTAATGTATACTATTCATTTTTCTCTTATTTTTTATTTTTCTTTTATCTCTTTTTTTAGATATAATCTGTTTGTTTTAGATAAAGGACCCATGTACAGATTGTAAATATATTTTATGATAAGTGAGTAGCTAATTTGTGGCTTTTTATTTTATTTATTTATGTAACAACTTATATGTCTCTTTTTAAGAAGTCATGCATGAATGAATAGAAAGACATATACTTTCAATTTCTACTTAATTTATTCAATTTAAGTAATAAAAATAAATGTATGATACTTTATTAGATGTAAAAATTCTAATATTTAATGCAACGATCTATAAATATCATCTAACAATTAGAATTGATAAGAAGAGTGTTTAAAAATTAGGAAAAATATTATCACTCATAATGGGAAGATAATGGCTCAAAATATATGCTCACAAAGATATTCTCCACTATTTGATTCTCAAACATCGACTTTGGTTTTATTGAAATTGTAACATTTAATCATGAAATACTAATTATAACAAAAACTAACCAATTATCACATTACTCCATGAAATGTTTTTGAAATTAATCTAACAATGCAAAGGTTTTATCATTTTTTTTAAAATTAACTTTATAAGACATGATAATTTTGCAAGAAAATTAAAAAATAAACCAAAAATTACTATTCTAATAAAAATAAATAAAAGCACACAAAAAAGTAAATAAAAACATATATAAAAATGTAAATATGTGAACATAAAATTTCAATTTTAGCTTTGCACATTATTTTATAAATGTAACGTTTTTTACCTCTAACCTATAATTTACATTATTCTCAATATAACTATTATACATCAAAGATAATGAGTAAAAAGAAAAAAAATCACCCATTTGTTTGAACTTGTTTTAAGAGTTGGTATGGAATTTCATATGCATCCATCAATCCAAATATATAAAAATTATACAAATGTGTACTTATCACAAATTTAACAAACAGTTATAAAATAAAATTTTCTAAATAATGTTCGCAAAATAAAAAATAAAATAACACAACATAAAAATAAATACAAATACATTATCCAATATAAATAACAACTACAGTTTAAAAAAATTAAAACCAAACAAAAATACATAAAAAGAAATAAAATTTTGGATCATTTAAAGCTCATCTTCTATATCATCTGAACCTTGATCTTTAGGTTCTTATTGTCATGATCTTTCTGAAGGTATAAAATTAAAGTCATAATGAGGATACTTGTTGTTAAGTGACTTGTATCTACACCCATATGACTTACATGTAATCGGTTCATTTTAAACATTACATGATTATGTTCCACTTGATCACAATGCTCCTGATTTAAAAATGATGCTTATTGGGTAAAATAAGCTTATTGGTATTCTTCCATGTAGCTCATTCTCTCACCAAAGTTATTAAATTGATCTTTCATAGACATTCTTGATGGAGTAATGGCTCTCCTTTCTCTTGGAATGATGTTTATATTAGATGTAAGCTCATCAAAGTAAGTCATATTCAATGATTCACCAGTTTGTATAACAACCTCACATTTTAAATGAGGTACACCCGCTTTCTTACATAAAGTAGTTATAAGTTGGAGGAAAAATAAACATCTATGGTGACTATTTGTAGATAGCTTAATGTAATATTGGTGAATTATTGTCCCATCAACCATGAGTATCTTAGATGTGATTGTATACAACAAAATATCTCTCTCTCTCTATCAATTTTGAAATAATGTTTGGTGAGTATCATTCTAGAACAAACAAAGTATTGCCAAATTCCTAAAAAAAATTCCAAATACTTGCATCAAAACATTTATGTTTACCACCCGCTATAATCCATTTGGCATCTTGTATAGTTAAGGCTTCTAACACACCAATATAATCTACATTACAAGATAGTGCTCATACTAACCTTCCCTAACATGTACTAAATAAAAGTGATAATTTATATCATTAGGACCACATGGAACTAGTACATTCCTAATAAAAACTTTATCATCAATAGTGTAGGAAAAATTTACATAATATTCTTAAACTAGAAATTCTATAACAACCTTTGCTTCCTTTACAAAGTTTTTTCAGCCTAGGATTGCTATTACAACAATAATTCCTTTAGGTCCATCATTAAATTCCATTCCCATTTCTAAAATAAAATATTTATTAAGCTTTGTCGCTTTTTCAAAGTAGACTTTAGCATCAAATCTTAAAAAAATTGAGTTATCAAAATCTCTTGAAGTTGAAACCTCCTTTCCTTTCCTAGACCTCTTAGGTGCAATTTAAAAAAAATTATACCATAATATCAAAGCAGGGATTAACCAAAAATTTTAACAATACAATTTAATCCAAATAATTTCTAACCCTTTCTTTATCTTAAATAAGGTTTGAAGGAAATGAAGAACACACCTTTGAAGATGAAAATATTTGAATGAACTTGAAAAAATTGAAAATTAATGATAGAAATTGGTTTTTAGAATGGATTTGTGAAAGAAATTTGAAGAAAGGTGGAATTTTAAGGGATTATGTGGGTTTGGAGGAGAGAAAACGTAGGATTTTGAGAGAAAGTGTGAGAAAAATTGAATTTTCTAGTGTAGGGAAAAAGAGTATAGGCAAAAAGTTACACGCATGATGTGGTGTAGAAGTTTTCATGCCATAGCATGCATTGTTTTGCTTCTACCCGTTATACATTTAAACCATTCATGCCACGACACACTTAAATTTCATGTTGCATAATACCCTCCTCTTTTCACTTGTTACATATTTGTATTCCCCCATTTTATTTTAAAAAAAATATATTAACCACACATAAATTAAAAATCACAAAAAAAATTAAAATAATAAATAAATAATAATGGATTACCTCTCATCCAGGACTATTTTTATCGTCTTTAATGAGATGTTACTTAGGAGAATTTCATATTTCTGTAAACTCAATATCCCTTTGTTATTAAGTTCTTTTATTTTTTGACCTTGTAGCTATTCCTAACTTTATTTTTGTAAGTGTTCGGTTAACTGCTCCATCTACATTTCCATTTTTTAATGGAAATTTCTTAGAGTCTAACCTTTGATTAGTCCTTGACTGGTAGTCCCTACTCACTTGAATGAATGTATTCAAGTTTTTTCTCCAAATTAGGTTATTGGGAGGATTTCTTTGTAGTTATTAGTGGAATTGCTAGCCCTGTGGATTTGAACTATGGGAAAATAGAGGGTTTTTCTACCTCCAAGAGAAATTAGGATGATTATTCTACACATGATTATAGGTATTAGTATTAGGGTCATACTTCGGTATTGATTGGTATCCCCTCAATACATTGACCTACTCGAATCCAACTATAGCCTCTAATTGATAGGGACATGTATCAATACCATGCCCTAAAGTACTGAATATACCACATTTCTTTTTGTTTATTGTGGCATGTGTATTTAGAAGGGAAACTTGCTTGATTAGTTAAGAAAAATGCATTTGAATTTCAATACTAGAGTCAATTTCATGGACTCCTGTTATCTTCAATCTGGAGATCTTTTATTGGCAATTAGCTCCCAACATTTCAAAGCGATTGTAAGTCTCTAAGGCTATTTTCTCTCCCATCATTCCACTAGCAGCATTACTAACGGTGGATTGATACTATAGTGTCAACCCATCATAGAAACTTTGGCTTAGAAGTTGCAGTGGGTAGCTATGATGGGGGCACTAAGTGAGAAAAAAGTTTGAATTCATGGAAATGTTCTTCCTCCATTTGAGAAAATGTAGCAATCTTACCTCTCAACTCTAATGTCTTCTGATAGGAATATATTTTTTCCATAAGTTTATTTTAGATTTCCTTTCAACTCATCAGGGACTTAGAGGAAGTGAAATTAACCATGCCTTGGCCCTATCTTTAAGGATATAGGGAAAAAACCTCATTCTAAGTTGATTTTGATGAGTACACCAAGGGGAAAGTTTGGACTGTATAATAAAAGTCCCTAATAAAGGACAATGAATCTTCATTAGGTAATCCATGAGAAAAATGAAGCATGGAAAAACGAATGTTTCATAATTCATAATTATTAGTAGCCTCTCTTAGATGGATAGAGGCATTTGCAATGCCAATTACTGGATTTACAAATTCCTTCATTGTGGTTCTTCTATATGGTGGGTTTCCTCCACATTTAGTGATTCAAGTGAAGGATCAAGGTAAGTTTCAGAAGTTTTTCACTAAAAAGATGAGGGACATTAAAGTCCAACTTTCTAGATAGTCTAGTAGGTCTATTTATATTATTATTTAAAGGTGTTAAAGGGTGTCTTAAGGACCTCCTACCTCACATATACAAATAAAATAGAATTTAATTTTACTTGTCATTTTGAAAATAAAAAGATAAAATAAATATACAAAATTATAAAATAATACATATTCATACATAGAAATACTAAACATATAGCAAAGAATAATAAAATTATACACATGTTAGTAAAATAAATATCATGAAACAATTATTTTTTTTAAAAAATTAATAAAGGAAAGGAAATTTTTTTATTATTTCAAAAAGAGAATAAATTTAAAAAGAAATAAAAAGAAATGTTTTTATGTTTTTTATTTTATTTCTTTAAATAAGAGAAAATTTAAAATTTTTAAATATCAAATATTAATTAATAACATAGATATTTTAAAATTTTAAATAAAAATCATAATATTAAAAACACAAAAAGAAATGTTAACTAGTTTTTAATGGTCTACCTAGCAATTACACCAAAAACTAAATATGTCAAAATTAGGTATACAAATTTTGTATAATTTGTAAAATAGCTCGCAAATATATGAATTACTTATAGAAAATGAAAGTATACTTATAAGGTTAATCTAAAGAGTAATCGTGTGGTTTTTAAATCATTAAAACACTTCTTTAATAATAAAATTAAATAACCTAAGCATCTTGTCTCGATTGTTTTAGGTTGAGTTTCTAAACTAATAACATAAAATAAACATAGATTCAATAAACATTAAAGAAATTAAATATTTATCATGCAATGGAAAATTTATGAAATATATTAGTTAGTTTATCATACTTGATAATTATTAAGTAGGATATTAAATATACGAATTAAAATTATTGATTTTTTTCTTATAGGTATGAAAATATTCTAAGGCATGGATCATTTTCTTTGGTATTAAACTTTAACTTCCCACCATCAGTCAAATTGAAATTTTAAACCTTAATTAAATTACACTAATTTTTATGAAATTACTAAACCATTTAACTTATCACCTTCGGTCGACCTAACAATTTAAACTTTGTCAAGATGTCTAAGTTAGGTTTATGATTTAAGTATCTGGATCTAACTTTCAGATTTTAAAACAATTCTGAAGGATATGTTTTTAATATATTTTCATTAATAGTTCTTATAAAAAACATTGAAATAGAGTTCCTTCTAACTATATAGTTTATATAGGCCAAAATATTTGAAAGCACAACTCTAAATCAGATTCATATAATTTAAATCTTAAATCTCACTCTCTTTTTATTATAAAAAATACTTCGTCAATATATTTTTCATTTACAAACTTTTGTTTAAATCTTGATAATAAAATAAAACTTAATTCATTTTATAAAAATATTTAATCTACTTTAATTTCACACGCGTAACAGCATTGCTAAGACATACATAGTTTAATAAATGATCAATAAATTAAACATATAGCATGTAAAACAACACTTAGAAAATTTTGAATATAGTTAAATATACCCCAAAAAATTCTTAGAATTTTTTCTAAAAACTCTCATAATAGAATTAGTGTGTTGTTTGTTGAATTAAAACTAAAAGCTATTACATGAACTAAATTTTTCAACTCACGAATGAGAGAAGATCTTTAAACTACTAAAAGAAAAACTTAGAAAAGCCAAGAAATCAGCTAAAGAGAGCTAGTGGGATGAAATGATATATTTTTAAAAAAGAAATAAGATCATATTTTAAGTTTATTACGAAAATTCTGACATCACTATATTTTCTGTAATAAATTTTGTAGAATTCTTGAATATAAAATAATACTTAATTTTGTAAAACTATTTTACCCATTTTAATATTTCACAAGCATAATAACATTAATAATATCTCATTATAATTTAAATTAAACATGCTTAATTTAATAAATTATCAATAAATTAAATATAGCTTGTAAAAATAATATATTAAAAATAATTTAAAAGAATACATTGAAAATATACTTCAACATAATCTTTAAATTATTTATGAAAAAAATTCAAACAAAATACCGAACTTGTTTAGTGAATTGAAACTACAACTATTACATAAACTAAATTTATTCAACTCTTAAATGAGATAAGAAATTTAAACTAATAAAAAAAATCTAAAAACATAAGAGACTAAGAAGAAAATAGCTAAAATGTTATGAAAATGATGATTGATACAAGGGAATAAGGATCCTATTTATATGTTCAGAAAATGAGATCAGACGTGTTAGTGCCATGGCACACAATAGTTCATGCCACGACATGCACGTAACTATCACATGCATTGTACATGGTTCAAACATCTCGCACCATGACACATAAAATTTCCATGCCATAGCCTACAAAGAATCTAGGGTAGTTATACTCAATCCGTGTTGCGTCACATTGCGATGCACAATGTTTTCACATCGCAACATGCTCTCTTCTAATTCACTTTGTCCCCGTATTTTCTTGTATAACTTTTTTATGGTTTAGAGCATTGTAATAGAGTGCTTCAAGTATAATTCTTCAACTATTGATCAATTTTATCTTTTTAAGATATCTAAAAAAATACCCATGATTACAAAAAGATATATTTATATAAAATAATAGTAAAACTAAGTAAATACAAAAATATTAATCAATTAACATACATAAAAATCATGATATATTGAGCACTTTTGAGCACTTATCAGGTTTCAAACACGTCATCTAGATCTAATTTGAACAAATTGAATAAGAGCTTAAATTAGTGACTCTACCAAAAACATTACTTTAAATGGTTTGTTATGTTAGGCATAAGGTATAATTTAATAAACTAGTTAAACATCTCCGCAATAGGACTTTTATTGTTTTGATTAACAAAGAAAATGATCCCCATCAAAGGACTTTTTCATATTTAAAAGGGAAAATCAATAATCCAATTTTATAATTTAATTAACCTAAATATTTCCTAATAAATATGATTAAATAGCTAAATATTTTTATAAATTCTCCATTAACTATTAAATATATTTTTGCCTTGATTTTGTTTTAATTGAATATATATCTAGCTATTTAATTATTTTTTATTAGTATAGGATATAAAAAACCATGGTAATTGAATGTTTAAGTTTTACTTTTGTATTTGTTTAAGCTTTTAAGAAAATTGAAGAATTTTCTAAAACCACTGCAATTTTTCTAGGGACAGACTTTAGGACTATACTTGTCGCTTATTATAAGTGATATATTCATGTACTTACGATCTTTTTATAAATAAAAAAATTTATGAATTAGTAACTCAGTACTTGTTGAATTCCACCCTAATTTTTATGTATCAAGGAACAATCAAGAAAAATGATTATCTTGCGAGAAAAATCTCATGGAGGTCTTTATAGGCTCAATGAAAGTTCATAGTCTTCTTATGTGAATAGAACTTGTTTTTCTATTTAGGCTTTTTTTACTAGTTATACTAGTAAAGATGTCAACTAGAATCCTAGGTTAGGTTACCCATTTGATTTTGTTTTGAATAAACTTGCTCATTTGAGTCATCTCTCTTATAAATCTAATAATTTCTCTTTTAATATAGTGTTTCCTCTTGCTAAGGTACATAAACTTCCCTTTAAGGCTAATACATCTCATTCAATAAAACCTTTTGATTTGGTTTTTGCTAATCTGTGGACATCCCTTGTGATCATAATAACTGAAGTTAAATACGTTCTATTGTTAGTTGATGAAATCAATACAAAATTCATGTGGACTTATTTCCTTTCTGTAAAGAGTTAAACACAATTTTATACGTCCTTGTTCAAAACAATAGTAGAGAGGCATTTTCAACGTCTTCTTAAAGTTCTTCAGAGTGATAGAGGAAGTGAGTTCCATTTTGTGAGTAATGAATGGGCTACTTTTGGTATTGCACATCATCTAACCTATTCACATACAACATAACAAAATGGACCCATGGAAAGTAGACTTAAAAGAGTGATTGAGTTTAGTCTTAACTTGCATTTTCAAGAAGTTGTACCTACAAATTATTGTTCCTATACTTGTAGGACTATAGTTTGTATTCAAAATAGGTTACCCATTCCCCTTTTGTAGAATTTGTCTCCTTATGAGTTGCTTTATAATAGAGTTCCAAATTATGATTTTTGAGGGTTTTTGTGTGTTTATCTTTCTTTGTTTAACGGCTTTTTTCAAGCATAAGCTAGAGCCTCAGCCTACTCAATATGATTTCCTTAGGTATGCTTCTCAGCATAAATGTTACTTATACCTTAACTCAAAACTTAAAAGCTTATTACCTCTTGAAATGTTGAGTTTCATAAAAATCATTTTCCTTTCTTGGATAAGAATACTAATAATGAGTTTAATGAGTTTCAGACTTACTTGATGTAGCTTTTTCTTGTACCTATTTTTATGTCTCCTTTTCACACTTAATCCTTCTAATTCTTTTTCACCTCATCTAGTTTCTAGTCAACCAACCTTTATTTCTCCTTTTATTGTGCCATCTCACCAATCTTCTATTTTACCAAGGTCATTCTTTTGGTCATTCTCATGGTGTCTAATCTTCTTCTTCTATTCTTGTTAATCCTTTAGTTATTGATCTGAATGTCCTTGTTTATTCTCATTCAGAGTTTATGCCTAAGCATGCTCCTTTTAATACACACTTTATAACAACTTGGTCTAAGAGTGGTATTATGAATATTTTGAAACCTAAGTATGTTACTACTATGATTTTAGACACTACACCACTTGATACCGAGCCTTTAAACTGTAAAGAAGCTAGTCAGTATACAACTTGGCTTGATTCTTTTAGGGAGGAGTGTGAAGAAATTCCCAAGAATAATACTTAGGAATTAGTTTCCATTAAATCTAATATGAAGGTGATTGATCATAAGAGGGTGCCCAAGATTAAGAGGAAGCCTAATGAATAAGTGGATAGATATAAGTCTAGGGTGGTTTCCAAGTAATACCATCAAGTTGAAGGGGTGGACTATTTTGAGACTTCCAATTCTATAGTCAAGCATACAATAGTGAGATTGGTTCTAAGTCATGCTCTATCCAAGGATTGGGATATCAAGCAACAATAATGCTTTCTTGAATGGTGGTTTTGAGAAAGTGGTGTCTATAACTCAACCTAGGGGTTTTAAAGTTCAATAAGTGGTTCCATTGGTTTGCAAGCTAACGAAAGCCTTGTATATTCTTAACCAAACTCCTAAACCATTGTCTTAAAAGTTAAGCACTTGTTTAGCCACCTTGGAATTTCTAAACTCTAACTTAGATGTATCACCCTTTTTCCATACTAGTAATTCCATTAGTATTATTTTGGCGCATGTAGATGTCATTATAGTCATTGGAAATGACTCTACTTAAATAGCCAAGTTTATTATGTTGTTTAAAAAAAGAGTTTTCTCAAGGATCTTGGTGATCTTTCATTTTTCCTTGGAATTGAAGTTCAGAGGATATCAAAATATCTTCACCTTTCTTAGCAAAAGTATGTGCAAGACTTACTTGAAAAAAGTGGCTTACAACACTCTAAAATTTCTTCATTACCTATAGTTTTGGTATATCTCTCTCTAAATTTGATGACAGTTTCCTGGATGATCCAACACTTTGTAGGAGTGTGGTTGGAGCTTTTAAATATTATATTGTCACTAGGCTAGATATAACTTACATTGTTAACAAGTTGTGTTAGTTTTTTCAAAGTCCTTCTCATGTAAATTGAGGCGTAACCAAAAGGGTTTTGAGGTATTTGAAACACACTATTTCTCATGGTGTCTTACTCCAAAAATCATAAGTGCTTGGTCTGGTAGGATTATGTTACGCAGATTTGGCTAGAAGCTCGTATGATAGAATAAGCACCAGGGCTTACTTTGTTTTCATTAGCAAATCTTAATCTTTTGGTGTTCATGCAATTAGAAAGTAGTATCTCATTCTAGTACAAAGTTAGAATAACGAGCACTTCCCTTGACAAGAGTTGCTCAAATCATTGTTAAATGTTAATATACAACATCTTGTTAAAAAGGCATTCAGGTATGTCATAACAAAGCATATTGAAGTGAACTTCCATTTTGTGAGAGAGCATAAGATAAAAGAAGAGTTGGATGTAAGATATGTGTTCACTCGTGATCAAATAGCAAATTCCCTTATTAAGGCTCTGCCTAGTAGTTATTTTCTCATTGTTAAACACAAACTACTTGTTTTACTAAACTTTTGAGGAAGGTTCGAAGTTTAAGAAAGTGTTGTATAGTCTTAGAGGTTGTTATGGCTATTAGGTTGTTACAATATAATGGTAGAGAGCATGGACACGTGTAATGCTATTACTTAACTAGTCAAGTATTACTTATGTATATAAAGATGTAATGCATTAAATAGAAGATTATAAGATTATTAATTTGAAATACTTTTAAATATTTGTATTAAGCTATTTTATCTTTTTATAATTTTTGTGTTTGAAAGATTCTTAATTTGTAATTAAACATAAAATATTATAATAATAAATAGTAATCTTTCTTACTCCCATCCTTCTTAAATGCTAAAATGTATTATTTTTTTAAAAATATTTATATAATCATTTATATATTTTTTTTATTTTTATATTATTTTGTAATAAAAAATATTAATTTTATTGTGCGTTTTATAAATTTTACGTTATTATTATTATTTATTTTTTATTCCGCTCAAACAAATACCGTAATTTTCTATTCGATTTAATTACTATTATAATTTTTCAATCTACACACCAAACATGAAATGAATAATCGAAGCTGTTCTTTCTTTTAGTACACACATACCAGAACAGAACTGAAGCAGATCGACCACTGACCTCTTATTTCTCTTTCTTTCGCTGGGTTTGAAGAAGCAGAGCACAGCAATGGCTAAGAACATATGGCTGCTTCTTCTTCCGCTTCTTTGCCTCAATGTAGCTGCCGATAATCATAGTGAGTTTCCTTCTTATTTAATTTCTTTCGAGATTTACGCTTTTTTAGATGTTATTATCTCCTTCTTCTCAGTTGATGTGGGTTTCAGACTTTGAGTGGAGCAAATGTATGCGTTGTAATTTGTTTTGTAATTATCTTGTTGATTGCTGGATCTGCTTATAACTTACCGTGGTTCCGAGTCAATGTCTCCATAATTTTTCTAAATGAGTTTTTAGTAAATACTTGTTTTCAGTGTATTAGAGTAATTTATTCAACATTCATTGTTGATCTCTTCAATTCAGATCAGAGTCTTTAGCTAGTTGATCTATTTATTGGCATAAATATCTGATAACCATTATTGTTGTTCATAGTCTAATGTTTTTCCAATTGGGGGCAGATGATAATAGGGGAAAAAAAGAATGAAACAAAATGGCTACATGTTGTTTTCTGGTTAACATTAATAAAAATTGTAATAGAAAATAATTCCGAGTATTCATGTGATTTGTTTAACTGTTAGAAGGTATTATCATTTAGGCATTTATTATTTATTTTATAATTTATAATTTTTCTTATTTAGAAGTAAAAAAAAATTATTTAATTTTGTTTCATTTATAATTTTTATTTTTAATTTTATCATTATTTTGATTATACTATTCAAACAAACATAATAAATGGTAATAACGTATTATCATTATCATCTTTGAATTCAGTTTCTATTACCATTATCATTTTCATAATATTTTCATTCTGCAAATTAAACATGAACTTATTACTTGTGATATAAGATAATAATCTGTCTCATCATATTTATGAATTATGAAGTTTGAAAATTCAATTGTAGTTGGTTCAAGTTTCAAAAGAAAACACTAATTTGATAGTTTGGGTACCTTTTCAATTGAATCTTCTTCAAGAAAAAGAGTGCAGATGTCTGAGCCCTTCCATGTATAAAGGCAGAGCAAAACCTGTGGTTTCCATTCTTTCATTTGTGGTTGTGCATAGGAATTTCAAGACATAAATTTAAGAATAAACTAACAATCTATCATCAAAGTTACAAACATATCATGTAACTTTATCAAGTGATAAAAATCTACCATCCAATTCATTATTGGTACAAATATACCACCAAACTTCTTAAAAGTGATACAATCAAGTTTACCACTAAACTTGTTTTTGATATAAATCTACCACCGAAAATATAACGTAACTACTGAAAAAATAATATAATGGTACATTTGTACCACTAATTATAGTAGAGTGTAATTTTTATTACTCGATAAAGTTGGATGGTATATTTGTGACTATCACATTAGTATATTTGTTAGTTTATCCTAAATTTAAACTATGAAGAGCTGAGGATGTGGAAATTAATTAGAAAAATTAGAGACAAGGAGAATTGGCTAGTTGGTGACTGACTTCTCCATACTGGATGGAGTTCTAGCTTTTTCACATTTTAGTTCCATATAAATTCAAAATTGCTATTTCTAGGGCAATTAAAAATTAAACTTGAGAATTTTACATCTAATACAAAACACTTTGCTTTGGCAATAGCACTACTGTATAACTTTATGTCATGTGATTAACCATTTGAATGTGTATTTTGCTTTTTGGACTCAGCTCACACTCTAAGATTCAAAGGTTTTCTATATTCAACAATATCTTATTGTTCATTTTTCATGATTATTCTATGCCTTTTATCATTGTATTTGATCTCAATGAAGGATGCATTTTCTTATAAAATGGATAAAAGTTGCAGCAAAAGTTACTGATAACCCAGCAGACAGATTAGTGGCCGCTCTTAACAGTAACCGAACTGCACACAAGTCATCATCTCTCCGTGACAATCCAGGCCTGGCCTGCATTGCTCTGCAGTATATAAAAGCCTACCAAGGAGATTGTGGTGCAGTAGGAGATAACAAGAAGCCTTCTGACTCTCTATTTGCTGAACAGTTTGCCCCCACCTGTGGTGTTGAGGCATCAACCCTTGGTCCAATTACAGGTCGGTTACTTGGCTGCCAGTCCAAGTACGTTGATCCTTCTCAAGCCTTTTCAGAAATCCTGATGAAAAACCAAAAAAGCTTAGACATACTCTACAGTAAGAATCACACTGAAGTTGGAGCTGCTGTGAGTGGTAGTGATGGTGGAGGTCCCTATTACTGGTGCGTTATGTTTAGCAATGGAAAACCTAACAACACCTTTGTTCTGGAAGGTGGTGTGCCTAAAATAACAAGACCCGGATGCTTTAGTGGTGCTGATGATGACTGCAGTGGTGCCAGTGATTGGTCTCAAAGAAGATGTGTTTGGCTGTTTATCATTGCCGCTTTGTTTGCCGCAGATTATGTTATTGGGTTATGATCTGGTTTTGTCAGAATTTGAACTTTCCCTTTTGTTTTTTGCCTCTTTGTTTTAATTGCATTGATAGGATCGGACTTAATTATTTATTTTTCTGTTTTTATTATGATTTGTTATAGAGGATTAGATGCTTCTCTTTGATTTTGTTTTTTAACATGTAAAACTATAATAGTATAATTTACTAGTCACGGAGTGGTGAATTGGATGTTCAATGTTGTATAATGTGAAGCAACCCTCTCCTTAAATCTTTCTTTGTATCTAGTTTATGTCATTTCTTTATCTTTCTTTGTATATAGTTTATGTCATTTTTTTTAAAATGAAGAATTAACGTGGCCATTTTGCATAGAAAATAAGTATCATTTAGTTCCTTAGGTTACAAAAGGTGATTATTAGTCCCTTAGGCTTTTATATAAGAAAAATGACTAAATGATACAATTTATAACCTAGAAGACTAAATATTATCTTTCACAAAAACAAAAGGACCCTAGGATAGTTTTCCTTTTCTTTATTTAACATAGTTTCTCATGGATAAAAAGGTCACGGAGTTAATGCAATTGTTTCCAAATGAGCACCGAAGATTCCATAAGTTTTTCAAATAAGTATTTTATTACCATAATTTATGAGTTAGAGACTATTAGTTCTGTTATTGTGAAAAATAAACACTTTTAGTCGTATAATTTATTAAAATAAACACTTATAATCTATCAAAAGTATAAAAAAAAAATAGAGAACTTAAGTGTCTACATGTTATAAATAACAGGATTATAAGTACACAATTCAACAATTAGAGACTAAAGTGCTCATTTGAAAATATTATGGGATCTCTAATGCCTAACTCAATAATTATAGGACTAAATTACTTAAACTAAATAATTACAAGACTTTGTTTCTACTGCATTTTAGAGTTTTCCTTCAAAGATAAATGATAAATTTCATTTTTGTTGCATGGTTTTGCTAAAAGATAATCTCACAAAGTTGCAATGGTGGTCAAAATGTTACTTATAAATTATGGACAATAATAGGTGGATGTGGTTGGTTGATTATTGGTTTATTTTATAAATCGACATTTGGTGGTTTTGAAAAAAGAAAAATATTAGCATACATATGAATTCTAAAAAATGACCCGTCAAACTAATCTATAAGGTCGATTTAAGGGCTATAAGTTTAGTAGTTTTGGACCTATAATTTTTTTCATAAATTATATATATTTTTTTCATAAATATTAAAAATCAAGTATTGATCGATGTAAAACTACAAGTGCATAGTATTATAGTTTTATAGTAAAGTGATAAGAAGAGTATCTTTCTCAAGGATTGGTAACTTACTTTTGACAACTACCAAAATTATATTAATCTCAATTTTATCTAGACAAGTCACTAAGGTTGTTGCAATTAGAATTTAAAATAAAATTAATTTAAAGAAAATGCACAAAATAAAAGAAATATATTGTTCAAAGATTAATTATTGGGAAGAAAAATTCTAGGAAATCGATTTCACTTAATCTCTCACTATGTTTTACTCATCTAGTTAATTGAATTTAATTCCCTCTGTTTGTTAACAATCTCCAAAAAAACATCCAAAAGCCTCTTTCAACAATCAATTGGAAATATTCTTGTCCATTAATATACATAAGAATATGCAATTTAATAAAATGAGAAAGTATTAAGACCACTCATTTTAAAAGTACACAGGTTCATACAAGTCTTTCCATCTTTATATTTACCTATGCTAAAATATTTCAGATCTATCATATAATTTCCTCTTTTGATAGTAAATTATAAGATTAAAATCATCTAATTAATAGCCAATTAATTAGAAGTAATAAACTTAGAATAAATCAGACAAACATGAAGACAAATAATTCAAATTTTCATGGAAAATCAAGCATAGTTCAGAATTAAATTACATTTCTTTCTTAGAATAAAGAAAAGTTAATTCATGCTAAAAATTAAATTTAACATAAATGAATTCACCATAATTTTTCTCAGAGGAATTGAAAGAAAAGTGAATCGTAAAAAGAATATGCTTTCACGTTAATCTGGTGCCCTCCAATCTTCTTTTGCTTTTTCCTAGATTTTTTTCAATCTGTTCTCACACTTTCTTCCTTTTTCTTTTTAATTTCCTTTTCTCTACGCCGCCATTCCCTTGTTTCTCTTCTGCCAAGTTTTTTTTTCTTTGTTTCTGTTTTCTTGCCACCTTGATACTCATAACCTTTTTTTTTTAACCATTTTAACCCTTTTTCGATTTTTTCCTTTCACTTTCTTTTCTTTTCACACTTTGATAAAATAAAGCGAACATAATGTGGATTATTTAATTTGAACTAATTTTCTCTTTAAATGCAAATTTTCATCAAAGTATTTTCTCAAAATTTAAGATAAAATCATGGTTTTTCAAGCTTTAAATAGGAATGGTTAATGTAGTTAAAAGAACAAATAAATGTTTATGTAAAATAAGGCTCAAGGGGTTGGTTGACTATGGGAATACACCATGGATGATGGCGTGATAATTAGGACGGGTGGGAAAGTTTTTGGTTATGAAAAAAATTTCCTAGATCATGTCTCTAATATTCGGTATCAACTAGGATTTCGCCTTAAGAATCCATCAACGGATTCTAGAGCAAAGCAAGATTGAACTTTCTCACCCAGTTAATTCAACTCCTTTTCTTTATAGGCAAAATAAAGTAAAGAAAAATTGACTATATGCTCAATTATTTTCAAGGACAAATATTTAAATCAAAGTACCCACAAAACATTGACTAAGATAATAACAGATGTTGAATTTTTTTTCTCAAAACCAACCTCAATCACAAATTTCATAGTCATAGCGAATTCAATCATACTCAAATACATGCTTCATAAGAGAATCCAACAACTCAAGACTATAGGAGTTGACACCCTCAAACTTAAACTAAACAATGTCTTCATTGTAATTTAAAAGTGAGATAGATTGAAGAAATGAAAGGAACTTCCCTGGTTTTATGGTGGATCCACATTAGTTTCTAAGTTTTATCTTTTTATTCCTGCATAATAAACCAGCATCAAAATCCAAAATATTCAAATAGTAATAAAAAATAAATTAAAAGAAATAACAAAATAAAGTTTTATAGGATGCCTCTTATAAGCGCTTGTTTTATATTCTACAGCCATACCTTTTAATCTTCATCAATTAGGATTTCAAAGAGGAATAAATGCACAAGTCCTCTCCACTTGTTCTCCATAATAGTGCTTTAATCTCTGACCATTAACTTTGAATATATTCCCTACCTTCTCTTTCAAGTCTATTGATCCAAAAGTAGAAACTTTTTCAATTGTATAAGGACCTATCTATCTTGATCTTAACTTACCTAGGAAGAGTTTTAGTCGTGAATTGAAAAGAAAAACCTGATGTCCTAGAGAAAACTCACGCCTAAGAATCTGTTTGTCATGCCACTTCTTTGTCCATTCTTTATAGATCTTTGCATTTTCATAAGCGTCATTTTGAAACTCATCCATCTCATTCAACAGGGAGATGACATGCTTTTCCAAACACTAATCGATAAGGAGACATCCCAATAGGTGTTTTAAAAGCTGTATGTTATGCCCATAAAGCATTATCAAACTTCTTTGTCTATTCCTTTCTATTAGTGTTGATCGTCTTCTTAAGGATGTTCTTGATTTCTTGATTTGAAAATTTAGCTTGGCCATTAGTTTGAGGATTATAGGCAAGTGTTATCTTATGCTTCACACCATATTTAGAGAGAATTTTGTCGAACAACTTGTTGCAAAAGTGGGTCTCTTTATCACTAATAATAGCTCATGGAGTGCCAAATCTTGTGAATATGTTCTTATGCAAACATTTAAGCACTACCTTTTCATAATTTGTTTGCAGCAATTGCCTCCACCCACTTTGACACATAATCAACTACTAAAAATATATAAATAAAGCCAAAAGAAGGAGGAAAAGGACCCATAAAATCAATTTTGCACACATCAAATAACTCAACCTCTAAAGTATTTTTCAACGGTAGCTTCTAACACCTTGAAATATTTCCCATATGTTGGAACCAATCATAAGTCTTTACCAAAGTATAACTATCATGAAAAATAGAGGGCCAAAATAAACTACTTTGAAGTACCTTAGCTGTTGTTCGTGTTACTCTAAAGTGTCCTTCATATGATGAGGAATGTCAATGATGGAGAATGGATTGCATCTCCTCTTCAAGCACACATCTTTGAATGATTTTATCATGGCATATTTGGAAAAGAAAAGGCTCAACCCCAAGATAATATTTCACATCATGCAAAAACTTCTTATGTTGATGGTAAGTAAGATCTGGTGGAAATATCCTACAAGCTAGGTAGTTTACAATTTAGCATACCATGGAAGCTTGATCTCACATGCAAACAAATGCTCATAAGGGAACGCTTCTTGGATTACTAAATCTTGTTTTACTTTTAGGCTTAGCATCCTTTTTTCCAAACAAATAACAAAATGTTGCATGATCAATGAACACTATCACCTTTGTACCAATGAGGTAAGACCAAAATTTGTCACAAGAAAATACCATAGCAAGCATATCCTTCTCAGTTGTTGTATAATTAAATTGTGATTTATTCAATGTTCGACTTGCATAGTATATAGCCCTAATTAGTTTGTCTCACTTTTTTCCTAACACTGCTCCGATTGCAAAGTCACTTGCATCACACATTACTTCAAAAGGTTGACTCTAATCAAGTACAGTCATTACCAATGTTGAAATCAGTTTCTCCTTTATTGCATTAAAGGCTTGCAAACAAACATCATCAAAGTCAAATGTAGAATTTTTTTCAAGAAGATTACATAAAGGTTTAGAAATTTTAGAAAAATCCTTTATAAATCTTCTATAAAATCCCGCATGTCCTAAATTGCTTTTGATTCCCTTGACATTCTTTGAAGGTGATAGTTTTTCTATGGTTTCAATTTTAGCTCGATCAACCTCAATTCTTTATATGACACTCTATGGCCAAGAACGATCCCTTCTTGAACCATGAAATTATACCTCTCCCAGTTTAAGACAAGATTTTTATCTTCACATCTCTGCAAAACAAGAGCTAGATTATACAAACAATAATTAAAAGATGTACCAAAAACCGAAAAGTCATCCATGAAAATTTCCATTATATCTTCCACCATATCTGAAAAGATAGCCATCATGTAATGTTGAAATTTTGTTGGGACATTGCACAATCCAAAAGGGCATCCTTCTAAAAGCAAATGTTTCATAGGGGCATGTGAATGTAGTTTTCTTCTGATCTTTAGGGGCTATGACAATATGGTTATACCCTAAATAACCATGTAAGAAGTAATAATAGGGATATCTAACCAAATGATCTAACATTTGATCACTGAATGGAAGTGGAAAATGATCCTTCCTTGTTACTTTGTTCAACTTGCGATAATCTATACACGCATGCCAACCCGTGGCTGTTTTGTAGGAATAAGCTCATTGTTGTCATTTTTCACCACCGTCATTCCACCCCTTTTGGTACAACATGCACTAGACTTACCTATGAGTTGTCTGAAATAACATAAATAATTCTAGCATTGAAGAGCTTCAAAATTTCAGCTCTCACAACTTCCTTCATTGCTGGATTTAATCTTCTTATTGATTGTTTGTAAAGCTCTTCCATTAGAATCTTATGCATGCAAAAATGGATCGACTTATACCTTTTATGTTAAAGATAGTCCATCCCAAGGTTTTTTTATGCTCCCTTAACACACATAGTAACTTTTCCTCTTCTTTCGGTATAAGTGATGTAGTAAAAATCATTGGAAATATGTAACTATCATCCAAGAATCCATAGCGAAGATGCTCATGAATTTTTTTTAACTTTGGTGTAGTAGTTTGTTGCACTTTTCCTATAGATATTATAGAATCCGTATTTACTACCATTGGCACTAGCCTCTCCACTTCTTTCCTAAATGATGTAACCTGTTGCAATGCGTCCAAGGAAAATACATAATGGAGAAATTATTCACTAACAAAAGGTAAATTAAATTCACAAATAGTAGAGTTATTGAAATCATAAGCATGAGATGAAGTGGTGATACATCGTTCTACTTCACATTGTTCAATTATATCTATCTAAAAGAAAGTTCTTGGATCTTTTGGAAATCTCATAGATTCATAGATGTTGAATGTAACCTCTTCCTTGTTCACTCTCAATGTTAACTCACCATTTTGAACATCCATTAAAGCCCTTCATGTAACTAAGAATGGTCAGCCAAGAGTTAGTGGGACATCTTGGTCTTCATCCATATCTAACACCACAAAGTCAACAGGAAAAATAAATTTATCCACCTTTACCAATACATCTTCTATGATTCCACGTGATATTTAGTAGATCGATCTGCTAGTTGCAAAGAAATGGTTGTTTGTTTCATCTCTCTGTTGTCTTTTTTTAAGAACATTAAATCGTGCAAGTATATACGGTCACAAGTAATAATATGATAAGTAAATTATCGTTCCCACAGAGAAATGTTACCAACTTTCGTTAATTACTAAAATTATTTAAACCTGATTTTATCCAAACAATCAATAATTTGATGCAGTTTGACTAACTAATAATTTTTTTTTCTTTTTAACAGTTTGTATGAAAATTCTAAGATTGCAGTTTACCCAAATAAATTCACTTAAATATTTTATTCTCTCTTGATTTATGTTTTCATGTTTTAATTTGTTAACCAAGAACTCCTAATTTATCCATATATCTCTTTCAAGCTCCATACAGACACATCCAGTTAAAATGATTCAATATATTCCTATGAGAATTAAATTCAACCAGATTTATTAAGTTCTGAGTTCTCAAAAAGTTACACATACAATAAAAGTACATTTCTATCACTTATGTATATACGTTATTTTATCCCGAGCAACACACAAAAATTCCTTTTTCAAGTTTATTTAAGTGTCACATATTAGTTAATTAATCTTCCGATAATTAAAAGCATTAAACACAGATAAAATAAACAACTTAAAACAGTTCCATAAATCATTCAAAAATAATTAATTCAAGTTTCATAATTTACGCTACACTGCAATCCTAGAACAAATAGATTAGTTCATAGCAGAAATTAAAATTACAACACCAGAAAAATAAAACATTGCAGAGAAACAAAAATTAAAAGAAAATAGGTTAGGAGAAACTCTTTCACGATTCCTCAATGAAAAATAATTTCTTCCCTTTCCTTCTTCTTCGTCGACTTCTTTCTCTGTAATTTCCCTAAGATAATACAACACAAAATGTCAAAATAAAACGTTCTGCGTGTTAAACCAAACACGCAGAGAGGAAAAATGAAAAATGCTCAAGAGAGAAAAAGAAAAACCAGAGAACTGTGAGCTGAAAAAAATGAAAGAAGAAAAACTGAAACTCCAAAAAAAATTCCCCAAAATGATTTTCGCGTACAAAATATATCCCCACTTTACAATTATTAATTTTTTTTTTTTATTATTTTTTTATGAGTGGGGGAAAAATGAATGGGGGAATTAAAATAACAACACGCATGAAAACCATTCTGCGCGTTTCTGAATTTTTTTCTTTTTTTACGCATGCCACGTGTTGCCATGTGATTGGCTGCGAGAAATACAGAGACACGTGGCACCTTTTCATTGGACGGGCAGGTCGGGCACATGGGGATCGGATGGACCGCAATGCACGAGATTTCCTCGAGCTGGAATATGTAAACAACTGGAAGTGGGCGTCGTTTCTGCGTTTTTATTTTACCAAATACGTGCCACGTGTCATCATGTTATTGGATGGAATATTTAGGAGACACGTGGCTGCTTATTTTTCGTTGAACCGCGTCGCACAGGATTTGTAGACGAGCAGCTCGGTGCGCGACAACTTGGTTCCAGGCACTTCAATCTGGACCGTTCAACTTATCCAACGGTGAGCGATGTGCCTCGGGGAAATTCTGCGCAGCCGACATGTGGGTCCCACCCTGCATGCCAGTCTGCGCGACCGATGAATCCCACGTGTGCCGAGCTGTGCGCTTCAGGAATTCCGGCCCAATCGCTTTTATTGCATCTGGATATCACGCGCCAAATCTTGACTGTTGATGGGATGATCGAGCGGTGTGTGTTGGGCGTTGTGAATGTCGCGAGTGGCTCTTCTCCTGCACAGAAATTCAACTTTTTATTAATTGCATTTTGACCCACAAATTTAATTCAAATTAATTTCTGCACTTTTTTTAGTTGTAGTTAAGCCATTTTCTAATTTAAATTAATTTTTTTAAAATTTTTAATAATTAAAATTAAGCCTGATTTTAATTTAAATTATATTTTTGACTTTTATAAATTGCAATTAAACACTATTTTATTTGAAATTATATTTTTGGACACAAATTTTCAATTAAGTACGTTTTCGATACAAGTTATTTAATTTTATTAAAATTTATAAAAAACAGTAAATACTAATTTATTAAACTAAAATTAACTAAAAATTAACTGAATGGGTGGACTTGATTTCCTTTAATGGTGACCTCTCGATTTCTCTTCCACTCCTAAGTGTAATGGACATGAATTGTTCCTTTGGATTCACTTTTGTATTGCTAGGGAAAAGTTCCTCTTTATTGAGCATTGATAGTTGTGACTAGTTGCCCAATTTGCATTTTAAGATTTTTCACAATGGCTCCCATATTTCTACAATGAGTCTCAATGTTATCCAACTGTGAATCTCTTTTTTTGAACCTTGCTTTGGTCTCATCAACAAAGGAAAATATGGCATCCTCAAGAGACATCTTCTTCTCGCTTAATTAACTATCAAACCCTGGAGGAGGTTGCAACACATTCTTTGTGTTTCCATAAGAAAATTTTTCATGATTTTGAAGCCCTAGATGTTAGTAATTTTACATATACTCCTCGCAAGTCAATACTCTCAATTCACTGAATCCTATGGATTCAAGTACTTATACTAAGACGTATGCAAATAGAATTTATGTTTAGAAATGAACTAATAAGTTCGCATACTTATAAAATAAGAAAGGTTCAAAAATAGTGCATAACTTTGATTTTATGAAAGGAATCGAATATAGAAATTATAAAGATATCATATATTTATTTTCATGCATCAATCAAACTTATTAAGAAACAATTTCAAGATATATGCCTTTTAGAAGTATAGAAAAATAAAAGCAATGAATTCTAGTGGAATTATTTCCTATATTTCTTTTGTACTAACCAACTTTCACAACTGTTTAAGGCTAAAAAGGTCATAGTATGTAGATTATACTATATATTCTTTATCTCTTTCTTTTAAGATATTTTTCAACATATATATTTTTAGAGAGTGAACCCATGTATAAATTGTACATTTTTGTAGGATTTTGGTGAATGGTTAATTTTGTGGCTTTTCTATTTGATTTTGGTTTAGGTAACCCCATATATGTCTCTTTTTGATAGAAGTCATGCATGAATGAGATAGAGGCATATACTATTAATTTGTACTTAAATAATTTAATCTAAGCAAATTAACAATAAATATACGACACTCTATTAAGATGAAAAAATTCATACATTAAATGTTAATACTTATAGAAATCATTTAAAATTTTGAAAAAATAGAATAAGAGTTTTGAGTAAAAAGAAAATATTTTACTCATAATAAAGGAAATTAAGACTCAAATAATGTCTCACACTGGTAGTCTCTGCTATTTAATTCCTAAACACTGATTTTGGGTTCATTATAATTTCTACACTTTATCATGAAATACTACTTATGACAAAAACTAAGTAATTACCATATACTCCATGATATGTTTTCAAAAACTAATCTAATAGTGCAAAAGACTTAACTATTTACCTAAATTTGATTTAAAGAAATCATATATTTTTGTGAATTTTTTTTAAAACTAATGCTAAAATTTTACAAATTACTAAATCACACAAAGAAAATAAAATCAAACACAATAAAAATGAAAATGTGAACATAAAATTTTTTAAAATTGTTAAAAAATTTAAAATTAAGCATGGTAACTTTTCATCACCCTCAACCTAAAACTTACATTATCCTCAATGTAATAATTGATAAATTAAAGATAAAGAGAAAAGAAAAATTACCCATTTTTTGAGAATGTGCAAATAGTGATGGAGAAATACAAGTGCATCCATCATGTTCATCATTAAAGTCCACATAGATATATCAGTGTGAACTTCTAACATCTCAACAAATATTTTAGTTTTAACAATTCTAAAATTATTCACATATAATTAAACTAAAATAAATTAAATAAATAAAATAAAATTACCTAAAATGATGGGTTACTTCCCATCCAGCGCTTTGTTTAACTTCTTAGCAAGACATAACTTGGGGGATTTCATTTTAAGTAAACTTAATGTTCTCACATCATTGAGTCAATCAAACTTACAGGTAGGAAAAGTTTGTCTACCCATACTTTTTAAGTCATGTCATATGAATTTTTAAAATTTATATACTTAAAACTAGGGACATGATTGTGGGTTTTAGATAACACACTTTTAGGTGCAAGTCAAATAACTAAGACATCAAAACATATTTGTACCTAAATTTAACAAAGCAACTACCTCCTTTTATCACAAATTATAATTAAAAACTTTAAAATTTTGGAGATAACTTCATAATTCTTTTTTAAAACTAATCTAACACTAAGTATTAAAAATAAATATTAAACCATAAAAAATAAAAATTAAGTAAAAGAAACAAACAAAAGAAAATAATAAAAAGAAAAATAAAGTTAGTAAAATAAAGAAAATAATAAGTAAATAAATAAATAAAATAATTATTTAGATTTTACAATATATATAATACAAATAATTTTTATACAAATTGTGAAACATATAATTATATATACTTAAACTATACATATTTATAATACATTCTATCTATCATATAATAAAAACACATTTTTTTACAAATAAATATACATGATTAAATTAATCAGAATAATTATTTATAATACATTCTATCTAATATATAATTTAAACATATTTTTATAAAAATAAATTTATATGATTAAATTGTACATAATATAATACACTATATCTAATATATAATACAAACACATTTTTATAAGTGTTATATCATACGATATTTATAACAATTAAGTTAATCTCTAAGTTAAATAACATAAAGAAGAGTGCGGCAAAATCTTCTTAAAAATCATCCTCCTAGATAAAGTAACGTTTATAGAAAAGACAACTAGCACAAAGATTTTCAAAAATTAATCTAATAGAAAAAATTCTCTTAGATTTTTACTATTCATTCTATTACAATGTCACTTTTTAAAAAAAAATTAGAAAAGAAAATAATTAAATAAATTAAAGTTAAAAAAACTAAAATTTAATTTTGTTTCTTTTTCTAAAGAATTTTTTTTAAATTTTTTTTATTTAAATTTAAATTTTAAATTTTTGATTTACTATTCATGGAATAGTATTTAAGAACAGTATTTTTTATTTTTTATTTTTTTAAAATTTTAATTATTAATTATTATTTTTAAATTTCAAATTTTAAATTTAAATATCAATTTTTAATTTACTATTCATGGAACAGAATCCGAAATAGTAGCTTTTGATTTATAATTTTTTAAATTTAAATTTAAATTTGAAATTTTTGATTAATTGTTAACGTAATAGTAACGAGAACAGTAACTCTTGTTTTTTTTTAATGTTTTTTTTTATTTTTTAAAGTTTAAAATAAAAAAATCATAATTATTTATAACACAAATTTTTTTAAAATTTTGATAAATAATTTAAAAAGTTATTCCCTCCATCGCAATGACGCCAAAAAATGATCAGAAAGCATCGAGTTAGTAATATCGATTTTGAAGATATTTTGATTTTATATTTGTAAAACTCTTGTAAGTGTATGAATCTGATTTTATATTATTCAAACTCTTAAAAACAAAATTAAATCCTAAACTTTATGTTACAATATTTTGATTTTTGGTGTTTTCTAATCTAATAACATAAAAAAAATAAACATAAATATAGATTCAATAAACAATTATGTAATTTTTTATCATTCATAACAATGGAGTATTTATAGATATAATAATTAATTTAATTATATTTGCTCATATTATTTATTTTATTAAAGATATAAATTGATATTTATTGATATATATATGTCACATTTGTTGGGGTTAGATATTTCTTGTTAATTAAATAAATCAATTAACACTTATGGGTAAAGTTGATAATTAATTTAGTTAATTAAATTAATTCTTTTTTTTCTAAGAGATTGAAAATGAACTATTTAAATGCCTCATTTGGTAGGTTCCACTATTTTCTCCCATGAACTTTATATAGTTCATTTACTACTTATGTATTGTCTTCCTATTACAAAATCTCCTTGTATTATAATATGTATATCATCTGTTAGATTACAAAATAATACTTTAATATTTTCAATCATTTTATGATTTAATAATACTCTACAAATTGATGAGTTTGCTCATTGTACTAGCTCTTTCATCTAATGTCTTCTTTCTATCTCTTATATAGTCTAAGTTTAGATAATCAGTTATATTATTATTTTGGTGAATTTTGAATTCTGATGGTATAGATCCTCTAATATCCTAGTATAATTTTTCTTTCATTTTTGGTTGTTGCCTTCTTTTATACGAAGGATTATGTTCATTTGAATTTTGCATATTCTTTTCATTTATGCAATGATCAAAAGTTTCTTCTTAAATTATAAGGATATTACTATGTTTCTTGCCATAGTAATTTTGAATTTTTTTGTTCATGATACAAGAAAAAATGATTTTAGGTACATTTCTTAACTATACTTAAAACCTTTTAGGTACAATTATTTTTGTGAATACAAACATACCTATAGATATTGTCCATAAAATTCTCACTTTTAGGTATGGTTATTAATCATACCTAAAACTTTTCAAACTATACACGTAGACATTCAAGTATAGTTAACAACTGTACCTAAAACGTTTTAGGTATAGTTGACAACCGTACTTAAAAATTTTGAAACTATACATATAGACATTTGAAATGTTTTAGATACAATTGACATTTTTTAAATGAAAAATTTAGGTACAGTTAACACTTATATCCAAAAGCTTTTTTTTTTAATTAATTTTTAGTAAATTATTTTCTTACATATATAAAATACCATATTTTTTTGTAATATTTTTTTTTGTCTTTGAGTATATCAAATACCATAAATACGTACATTTTAAACACATAATTAATTCCACCTTAATCTATTACAAGCACAAGTTAATTTAATAATTAATAAAAACCAAAATATGAAATGTTTTATATATACCATAAATACTTACATTTTAAACACATAATTAATTCCACCTTAATCAATTAGAAGCACATATTAATTTAATAATTAATAAAAACCAAAATATGAAATGTTTAATATATATAATACACGGAAGTTAATAATTATATATCATAAGGTAGGTATCTAATTATAAAAAATACATTAAGTGATGTTTTAATTAGTTATTACTTACAATATATTTAATAATTTGATTAATTAACTCGAGGGACCAATATTATCAAAGATAAATTGATATGTTTCTCTTCGACAAACATCAGGCTCTTCTTTTCTGGATGTTGTTATCTTTTCTGCAAACTATAAAAAAATTAATAATAATTAGAGTGAATTAATCTAAAAAGATGAACATATTAGAGCATAAATCAAAAAGTTTATGCCAAAAGATTTCATAACTTACTATTAATAGGCGAGACTTTTTTGGTTGGCATATAATATCCTTCATGTATATATCATCACAAGAAACCACGCTCAATGCTATGATTTTTAACAGGACCTATATAAATATATTCAAAAAAACATATATATTAATTAAATAATTATTATAAAAAAATAGAATACTAATTAATTAACTTTCATAGGTTGAAAAATACATGATAGCTTGAATAAACCGGAGATGTCTAAGTACCATTTAGAGAAAGTACTACAATATTAAGATGTAAATACAATAAATCTTTACTATCAATCATTTCTATATAAAGGGAACAAACATTATATATATTTAAATTAATGAAGTGACAAATTTATCCAATAACTAAACATTTAATTCTTTATGGTGGAGAACTTTCAAGTAAGTCAAATCACTCAACAACGTTATTGTAAGGGTGTATATAACCCCAAGCAAAGAATGATTTCTACAAAAATAAGCAATAGTATCATCATCAAAATAATTACTTTATGTTGATATCTAATATTATCATTTAATACTTATTCTAGTCAACAAGGTACAAGAACTCCTCCATTCTCTTTTATCACTCTCATACGTTCAACGAGAGAATTGATTTAATTGTCAAAAGTAAGACTCTATTGATTTGAAATCATTTCAAGATGTACAAAATGATATAATTTTTGATTTCTTATATTTCTTGTCAAGTGATCAAATATGCATTAATTCGATAAAATAATAACTTCGCTTTTAATATTAGAACTTATAAACCAGGTTCTATATTGAAATAAGTATTATGTCTCATATCAAGCAATAATTGTTGCTTGAAGCAAAGAAATGGTCAACGGACTCTCTCTTTACATGTAATATATAGTTTCTCAATACCCAATGCATCTATTGCAAAGATTTATACGATTCACTGGCCGGCCATCATATCATGGATTCTTTAAATAATTAGATAACAATAATAAGAGGAGGGCACATGTTTGTCGTAGATGTGTTTAGATCTCAAAACATAATTTTGTCCTACACATTAGAAACTCGTCCTAGAAATCAATATTAAGAGTAATTATTATTATTATTATTATTATTTTAATGCTTATGGATTGGGGATACATGCCCTTATGATTTGCTCACCTGCTCAAAATTACTCCAAAAAGGGCAAAAATCATTTGGAACAGACGTGTTGTCACATGTAATTTAGACTACAACTAAGCCTAGAGAATAATTGCTAAAAGGACACATCAGACATTAGTCCTGTAATTGTTATTCCTGTCTCCTATCTTTGGAACCCATGCCTAAATTTTTCAAGACCACATGATCAAAGTTTGGTGAAAAAGTCTCAACGGATTTGTAACAAGACCAACGTTTACCAAGCTACAAGATCAAATTATTGTTGAACAAAACTTTGTGAATTTGAATTCATAATATAGATCATATATGGAAACGGTCTGTTTTCAACTTCTATTGTTCTGTAACATTTTTGATACAGCTAAAATAATAAAGACTTGCATGAGATAATTTATTTACAGGAACAAAATTATACCTGCATGTATGCTCATTTAAAAAGAACTTTTTACAATATAAATAATCGTAAAGGGATTTTATATATGGTTATAAGATAATAATAATAATGGAGAAACGACTAAGACTCAATTAATTTTAAAATTATGTTAGACCTAAAATTTATATTAAATAAAGGTAAGTTCTACCGTAAAAATTAAGACACATAAAAATATTTGAAGCAAACAACCAAGGAAAGCAAAGCTCGACCATAGGTGATAGGTGCAAGATACATCCGAAATGTCTCTTACACACAACTAGTGGTTATCTAGGTTTCAAAACTTGGGATCAAATATGGAAATGACTGACTCACACAATTGGAGGAGGATATGGTCATTTTCAGTTTTGGGCATGCACTTCATATTCATTTGGTGGTAGTCTGGGGGTTGAGAGTTTGTGTTATGTTGTACTGTGTAATATGAAATTAAGGCACATAAAAATATTTGAAGCAAACAACCAAGGAAAGCAAAGCTCGACCATAGGTGATAGGTGCAAGATACATCCGAAATGTCTCTTACACACAACTAGTGGTTATCTAGGTTTCAAAACTTGGGATCAAATATGGAAATGACTGACTCACACAATTGGAGGAGGATATGGTCATTTTCAGTTTTGGGCATGCACTTCATATTCATTTGGTGGTAGTCTGGGGGTTGAGAGTTTGTGTTATGTTGTACTGTGTAATATGAAATTAGACGTATGTTTAATTTAACTGTGCCTAAAATACTTTTAGATACAATTAACAATTGTACATAAAAGTCAAGCTTTAGCTACAATTAACAATTATACCTAAGAGTCAAGCTTTAGGTACAGTTAAGAACTATACCTAAAATATTTTTAGGTATTGTTCTTAACCATACCTAAAAATTAAACTTTAGGTACAGTTAACGAGTATACCTAAAACTAACACATTTAAAAATGGCTCTCAACTATACCTAAAAGTCTTTAGGTATAGTTATTGTAAGTCCTATTGTAATTTAGGTCTATGTATTGGTTTTTATGTGCAAAATACAGAGTCTATTTATTTTACTCAATGTTTCTAACTTCTTTTATGTAAGTTTGGTTACTGTGGATTAGTAATGCATACATATACATAGTTAGATACATTATGTATGCGAGCATGTTTACACACACCATGAATTTAGTTTTTGTATTGTGCATGCTAGGTTGAATGTTGTAATTTTCAATGAATGAGCACGTGAGTTACGTTATCACTCATGTTTTGTTTCATTTCAGCTACATATATTTATGAAAACTACTCTACAATTTTGGAAACAAAAAATGGAAGTTTTTACACATGAGGATCCCGACATGGGCCTCACTTGACCCCTGGTGAATTGGTTGGCGAGGACCCTTGGTAAGGCCTTGATAAGGTTGGTCGTGTGCTTGGGTAACTTCTATAAATACATTCTCTCTTCTATTTTCTTTTCCAAAAAATATGTAGTAGAGCTATGTCAAATTGAAATCTCATTTTTCTATTTCCAGATCACTATTACCTTGAGTGTTGTTAGGTATTATTGATTCATGATTGTATGGAAAAAAACTGTGACCTTGAGTGGTGAGTACACGGGGCAGTGTTTGCAAGTGAATTATGTAAGGGACTTGTGTGGTTGTGAGCCATGTGTTGGTTGATAGTTACCATCGTGCAACTTTTTCTTAAGTGAGGAACATGTATGGCTTTGAGCCATGTGTTGACTGGTAGTTGTCTTTGTGCAACTTTTTATATGTGAAAACAGCTACATGAGAGTAGATTGAGCTATACTATTTGAGTTCTCATATATTTGGCTGTGTGCAATGCATGAATTGATTGTGTGTCCCATGTATAGAATTTATGGTTTATAGCTTAATTGTGTGTCCCACAAATATTATTGGTGTTCATGTTCTAGGATGGTTATGTTGATTATTCACATTACTCATGTTTATACCACATAAGGTGGGGTTGGCTTTAGAGGAAAGCCGAGTTAGTATGTCAAACCAGTTTAGTACAAAGGTAGCAAATGAAGGTAGTAATAGGTAGTTCGAATAGTGATCCTAACTGATAGAGATAATGAAGGTTTTATTTATGTCAGGGTTTTAATTATTTTATTTCTTAGTGGGTTTGTTTGCTACTAAGAGATTTTCATAATCAATCAGAGGATGTTATCACAGAGGTAAAGGTTCTATGTGGGTTTATGTCATCATATATGGTGTTATGCATGCTCTAATATTTAGTCAATATAATCTGAGTTTCTATTGTGTATGTGCAAACATACTAGATCTAGACTTTGATTAGAAAACTTATTTATTTTGTGTAGTTGTATGCCTTTCCCCTTTACTTATAGCATGCCTATATCTTTTTGTTTATTATTTTTTATATATTAAATTAATTTACCCGCTTTCAATATAATTTATATTGCTTATGTCTTTTATTTTCATGTGAGTTAGATATAAGTCTCTAAGGAGTTTATATCTCCTTATCTTGGCTGTGTAAAGGATGTTGGACTCTTTAATCGGTTCACTACGTTTTTTTTATTGCATGATGTGAGAGTATAATAATCATTTATCGAATATGTTTCCACATATGAAGTCTTGAAGTGATTGGAAATCCTTTGTTCATTTAGTATGTATTCTTGTCTCATATGATGTTTGTTGTTTGCCATGCTTATACTTGTTGCTAGTCTAGACAGGAGCATGTGAGGCACACTATGAGTAGTATGTTTATCATAGTTTATTATTTCTTACTACTTGTTGTGTTTGTTGTGTGTTGAATTGAGCATGTTATCTTGTATTTCTCCTGTATTATTTGCTTAATTCATGTTTATGAAGCCTCTTTCACCAAATTAGTGTATAGCTCATAAAAAAATTTCATGGGTTGGTATTTTCATCCTTCATCTAGGTCCCAAGTACCTATTTGAGTTGGAAGAATAATTGATCTTCGTATAATTTTTCCTACATATGGAATTCTAAATTGGAATCAGAGCAGATCACCCCTATTTAGGCTTAATCACCTGAGTGCTTAATCCTAGAGCTTTATCTATACATACATATACCTTGTATGTTGATACCCATTATCTTCAGTGGAGAGGGTTATTGTTGTTCTATGAGGTTGTTTATCTCCATGAACTTTTTTTGTTTGCATGTTCCTTACTTCCTTGTCTTGAAAATTTTCATTGATGCTTAAATTTGTTGCTATGCTTAGTTGTTTGAGCCTTTACTAATATTTTCCTATGCTAATTACTTTGACATACTTTTTTTATGTGTTTTCCTTGCTTACTATTTGCTTCTTTTTTGTGGTTATTTGTATGAGCATCATGTTGCATGTTTTCATCATGTAGTGTCAAAGTATTAGGATTTTTTCCTTCTATAGTTTTGTCATTCATATGCCATTTCATATAGAATGAATCTCCTCTATTTTTCTAGGCTCATATTTCCTATACCTTGCATATTGAATGTTGGCTATTTTTTTATCTCATGTTTTCTAAAGTATTTCTTTTGCCTCCTCTTCCTTATCCTATGATTTATATGTCTTTTGGGAGGAAATTGAGGTGTTGTTACATTCTTAAATGCATGACTATTTTTTTATATTGTGCTTGTTTGGGTTTGCCTCGTGCATCTACATGTCAAATAGATTATCTACTTGTATTGAAGACTCTTGAATTATTTGTATTGATGTGACTAGACTAAGTTTTTTAAGTTGGTATTCTTGATGGTGGGTTTCTTACCCTATCTAAGCGTGTGTGTTGTTGATGATCTTTTTTGAAGCAATTATGTGTAATTTATTTCCATTTCTCTCTCTGAAGGCAACTCTGCTAGGTTTGTGTTGATGATCTTTATTGAGGCACATCCTTGTCTTTTTGGACTTTGATCTCCTTCTAAGCCATCTTTGTCATCTCACTTGTTTATCATTGTTGTACTTAGTGAGATTGATGGTTTTTCTCTCTGCTAACTTGTTTCCCTTGTGTGAGTTTTTCTTAACTTCTTTAGTATGCTTTCCTACTTATGTATTGTTTGTTTCCATTATGTATAGATGCTTTTGTTTTCAGGGAGTTTTGAGAGTGTAGGATAAACATCTTTATTGTCTGAGTTGCATATATTTAAAGGGAGAGGTGTATGTCAATTACATGGTATTATGTATAGTGCTATGTTGTTTAGCCTCCTTGGTGTTTGTCCTTTATGAATTTATGGTATGTGATGAGTGCTCAAAAAGCACTAAAATAACCATGATTTTATGCACATTAATTGATTAAAAATATATATATTTATATGTTTTATCATATATTTATATAAATTTGTCTTTTTCGGAATCACGGGTATTTTTATTGTTTTTCAGGTATTTTGGCTTAAAAACGCAACTTAAAAACTCAAAGAGGAATACTGGAAGCAATACATCACAAATATATTAATAAATAAATGCGGAAAGGTCGACAAATATGGAAAAATTGGACAAAATGGGTCAAAAAGGTCAAAAATGTCAAAAAGGAGAAAAACGCGCCGCCGCGCCGCCCGGCCGCCGCGCCCCAGCGCCCAGCACCGCCCCAGGCAGCAGCGCGCGGCACTGTTCATACCCTGGTACTGTTCATCAGACTCGGCACTGTTCATACCCCGGTACTGTTCATCAGACTCGGCACTGTTCATACCCCGGTACTGTTCATCAGACTCGGCACTGTTCATACCCGGTACTGTGCAGCCGCCCCATGTCATGCTGACGTCATCAAATGACGTCAGCAATCAATAATCCGCGTTTTTACATTTTTTTAACATTTTCTTCTCTACTTTTTCTCTCCATCCTCACCTATAAATACCCCCCTTCCCTTCACTTCAAATCACACCTAAAAACACCTTCAAACCACACTTCTCTCTTCTTTCTTTCTCTCATTTCTTAGTTTTTTTGAGTTTTCCTTAGTTTCTTTCTTAGTTTCTAAGTTTTTCTTAGTTTCCTTCTTAGTTTTTAGTTCAATTCTCTTAGTTTTAGTGTTCTTCTCTTTTTGAGAGGAACTTGTAATGTTTTTGTAATAATTTAGTTTTTGATTCAATATATGGAAGTGCAAATTCCGCTCGGAGGTTTTCTAGCAACGGGAATAGCGTCGAAGTTCTGTAAGGATTTTATTTTCTTTACAGTTATTTTTATGCTTTATTCTTACATGTTATATTTAATTTGTCTATGATTAAATTTAACTCTGCTAGCTGTTTATAAACATGATATAATAATAACGTTGTTATGCTTGCGAAATATTAAATAGGTGAAAATTTCTAAAATGAATTGATTTTGTTTTTATTCAAGATTTTATATTAAGAATGTTAGAGAGAAATATATTATTTTTCATTACAAACTTAAAACTGAAAATTAGATTTTAAGGTTTAGTTATCCGGTCTAATTTAGAGTAGTGCTCTTTTATTTGTTGGTACAATCGCCCGGTAGTTAGAGTGAAACTCTATTTCAAAAGTTTTTATAAGAATTATTATGTGAAAATGTATTGACAACATGTTTTCAATAGTGGTTTTAAAACTTGAAAGTTAGTACTCGGATAATTAAATTCTTATGTTTAATTTGGACACCTTGAATAAAGTTTAAACTGTCTAACCCCACCAAAGGTGGCATTTAAATGGTTCATTTTCAATCTCTTAGAAAAAGGAATTAATTTAATTAAGCATATTAGTTATCAACCCCACCCATAGGTGTTAATTGATTTGTTTAGTTAACAAAGAATATCTAACCCCACCAAAGGTGGTATTTATATAAAAAAGAGAGAATCAATATAATATCAATTTATATCTTTAATAACCTAGATAATATGAGCAAGCATAATTAATTTAGTTATTATATCCATAAATACTCCGCTAATATAAATGATAAAATTTGCATGAATATTTATTGAATCTGTATATATGTTTATTTTTAGATAATTATTTATTGAATTTGTATCTATGTTTATTTTTATGTTATTAGATTATATTTAATTAATCTGTATATATGTTTATTTTATGTTATTAGATTAGGAACACAAAAACCAAACTATCGTGACAGGATGTTTAGGATTTAATTTCGTTTTTAAAAGTTTGAATAATAAATTAAAAACCACATACATTCCTTCCTTAGATCGACCTTGGGAGTATACTTATCATTTTCTTCAAAATGATTCGTGCACTTGCGAGAGTTTTATAAATATTAAAACCAAAGTATTTGCGGGAATCGGCGATGCCGGTTTTCGTTCATCAAGTTTTTGGTGCCGTTGCCGGGGAAGGAATAACGGTTTTTAAATTATTTATCAAAATTTTAAAAACATTTTTGTGCTGTAAATAATTGTGATTTTTTTTTGTTTTAATAGAAAAAATAATAATCAAATTTCAAATTTCATAAGAAAAAAAAATTAAAAAAAATTAAAAAAATTAAAAAATTAAAAATTAATTTTTTTTTAAATTGTAAAATAATTTAGAAATTTGAAATTTGAAGTAAAAAATTTTACCGTTCATGAATAGTAAAAAAAAAAACAAAATTTAATTAGTAAGAAATAAGAGAGCATGAATAGTGAAATAAAATTACCGTTCATGAATAGTAAAAAAAAAAAAAAAACAATTTAATTAGTAAGAAATAAGAGAGCGTGAATAGTGAAATAAAATTACCGTTCATGAATAGTAAAAAAAAAAAAATTAAAATTCAAAAATTTTAAGTTAGTAAGAAATAAGATAGCGTGAATAGTAAAATAAAATTACCGTTCATAAAAAAAAATTAAAATTAAAATTAAAATTTCAAAAATTTTAAAGAAATAATATAGCGTGAATAGTAAAATTACCGCTAAAAAAAATTAAAAAATTAAAAAAAAAATTAATTTTAATTTTAATTTTCCTTTACCTTTTTCAATTTTCCTTTATTTTTATTTTAGTTTTTTTTTATTATTTTATTTTACTTTATTTTATTTCAATTTCAATTTAATTTTTATTATTTTTTTCTATTATTATTTTTTTTTAATTTTTATTTAACTTAATTAACTTAGATTTTTACTAACTTAATTAACCTAGATTTTTAATTAACCTAACTTAATTAACTTAGATTTTTTTTAACTTAACTTAATTAACTTAGATTTTTACTTCACTTAACTTAATTAACTTAGATTTTCTAACTTAATTAACTTAGATTTTTTACTTAACTGAACTTAATTAAATTTAATAGCATGAAAAGTAAAGATCTAAGGGAGTTCTGTCTAGGAGACTAGTTCCTGGATGCCTTTGTGCCACTAGTCTTTCCTGGGAACGTTGTTCTGTCTAGGAGGATGGTTTTTAAGGAGCCTTTGCCCCACCATTCTTTCCTGGGAACACTCTTGGTTAATACTGATTATGTTATTTTAACTTTAAAAAAAAAAAAAAAAAAAAAATTCTGAAACTATCTCCAAAATTTTAAAGTCTTAATTACAATCTCAAGAGTTAGTTTCTTTATTTGATCTAGGTAAAATTATGTTTTGATGCCTTAAATTATTTGATTTGCACCTAGATGTGGGTTATCTAAAACCCTCAAGCATGCCCCTAGTTTTTGGTACAGAAAAATTTCAAAATCAATAGGGCATGTTTGAAACAATATAGGTAGACAACCTTGTCTTACTTGTAGGTTTGATTGACTCAATGATGAGGGGACATTGAGTTTACTTAAAAGGCAATCCCCAAGTTACATCTTGCTAAGACGTTAAACTAAGCGCTGGATGGGAGGCAACCCATCATTTTAGGTAATTTTCTGTTATTTATTTTATTTACTTAATTTTATTGTTTATTTTAGTTTAATAATTTTTAAATTGTTAAAACTAAAAATGTTTGTTGAGATGTTAGAAGTTCACAGCGATCTGTCTGTATACACTTTAATGATGAATATAATGAATGCACCTGCATTTCTCCATTACTACTTACACATTCTCAAGAAATAGGTAATCTTTCTTCTCTTTTCTCTTTATCTTTAATTTACAGTTGTTACATTGAGGACAATGTAAGTTCTAGGTTGGGGGTGGTGAAAAATTACCATGCTTAATTAGAAAGAAAAAAAAAGATTTAACAATTTAAAAATTAAAAAAAAATAATAATAATAATAATAGAAAAAAAAAATTTATCATTTCTTTAAATCAAATTTAAGTAAATAGTTAAGTCTTTTGTACTGTTAGATTAATTTTTGAAAACATATCATGAAATATTTTGTAATTATTTTTGATAATTAGTTAGTTTTTGTCATAACTAGTATTTCTTGATAAAATGTGGAAATTATATTAAACCCAAAATCGGTGTTTATGAATTATTTTTAGTGGAGACTACCCTTGTGAGATATAATTTGAGCCTAAATTCTTTTATTCAGAGTGAAATATATTTTTTCTACTCCAAACACATTTCTTATTTATTCAAATTTTTAGATGATCTCTATAGGTATTAGCATTGAATGTATGAATTTTTTCTCATCTTAATAGAGTATCATATATTTTTTTATTATTTTTGTTTAGATTAAATGATTTGAGTAGAAATTGATAGTATATGCTTATATCTCATTTATGCATGACTGCTACAAAAACAAAAAGACATATCTGGGGTTACCTAAACCAAGATCAAACAGAAAAGCCACAAAATTAACCACTCACCAAAATCCAAAAAAATGTACAATCTGTACATGGGTTGACTCTCTAAAAAAAATACATATATTGAAAAAAAAAATATCTTCAGAAAAAAAATAGAGAGATAAAAAAATTATAGTATCATCTACATACTATGACCCACATTGCCTACAAAGTTGTGAGTAAAGGCTAATTACAAAAGAAATATATAGGAAGTAATTCCCTAAAAAGTCATTGCAATTTCTTCATTTGTAAAAAGCATATATCTTGAAATTCTTTCTTAATGAGTTTGATTTATGCATTAAAATAATTTTTATATATGATATCTTTATAATTTATACATTCGATTCCTTTCATGAGATCAATGTTAAAATAACACTTTGAGCCTTTATTCTTTATACATATGCGAACCTATTAGTTCATTTCTATACATCAACTCTTTCGCATATAAATTAGTATGAGTGTTTGAACCCATAGGATTCAGTGCTTTGAGAGTATTGACTTGTGAGGAATAGAGTCGAAGCGAATTCTGATTCATGACACTGAAATTGGGTAAAATTAAATTGATACATTTTTGAAATGAAATATGAAAATGATTTTCGACTAATTATTATAATAAAATCATGATTGTTTAAAGAGATTAAAATAACTTATGCTTGAGATTTTAATTATGATCTTAAAGGAGATTAAAAAGTATGAGATATTTTTGTGATATGTTGTTTTCTTTTATTCTTAAATTAATTATTGATTGTGTTGTAATTGTAGTTTTTGATTTGATTGTTTTTATAGTTTCTTTTGATTTTTACAGTTAGTTCAATGTTTGTGGGTATCATTACTGAAAACCCTCACGAGACTCAAACTCGTCCACTAGGGCAACCTAGGGGTTTAACGGCTTGTTGCATAGGCTAAATGCAACCGTTTCAATCCACGAAAGTGATTTAGGATAGTTTAATTTTTAGTTTTTATCGCTTCTCTTGCTAAGGGACTAGCAAGAAGCTGGTTGGGGGGTTGTGATGAGTGCTCAAAAAGCACTAAAATAACCATGATTTTATGCACATTAATTGATTAAAAATATATATATTTATATGTTTTATCATATATTTATATAAATTTGTCTTTTTCGGAATCACGGGTATTTTTATTGTTTTTCAGGTATTTTGGCTTAAAAACGCAACTTAAAAACTCAAAGAGGAATACTGGAAGCAATACATCACAAATATATTAATAAATAAATGCGGAAAGGTCGACAAATATGGAAAAATTGGACAAAATGGGTCAAAAAGGTCAAAAATGTCAAAAAGGAGAAAAACGCGCCGCCGCGCCGCCCGGCCGCCGCGCCCCACCGCCCAGCACCGCCCCAGGCAGCAGCGCGTGGCACTGTTCATCCGCGGTTACTGTTCATCAGACTCGGCACTGTTCATACCCCGGTACTGTTCATCAGACTCGGCACTGTTCATCCGCGGGTACTGTTCATCCGCGGGTACTATTCATCAGACTCGGCACTGTTCATACCCGGTACTGTGCAGCCGCCCCATGTCATGCTGACGTCATCAAATGACGTCAGCAATCAATAATCCGCGTTTTTACATTTTTTTAACATTTTTTTCTCTACTTTTTCTCTCCATCCTCACCTATAAATACCCCCCTTCCCTTCACTTCAAATCACACCTAAAAACACCTTCAAACCACACTTCTCTCTTCTTTCTTTCTCTCATTTCTTAGTTTTTTTGAGTTTTCCTTAGTTTCTTTCTTAGTTTCTAAGTTTTTCTTAGTTTCCTTCTTAGTTTTTAGTTCAATTCTCTTAGTTTTAGTGTTCTTCTCTTTTTGAGAGGAACTTGTAATGTTTTTGTAATAATTTAGTTTTTGATTCAATATATGGAAGTGCAAATTCCGCTCGGAGGTTTTCTAGCAACGGGAATAGCGTCGAAGTTCTGTAAGGATTTTATTTTCTTTACAGTTATTTTTATGCTTTATTCTTACATGTTATATTTAATTTGTCTATGATTAAATTTAACTCTGCTAGCTGTTTATAAACATGATATAATAATAACGTTGTTATGCTTGCGAAATATTAAATAGGTGAAAATTTCTAAAATGAATTGATTTTGTTTTTATTCAAGATTTTATATTAAGAATGTTAGAGAGAAATATATTATTTTTCATTACAAACTTAAAACTGAAAATTAGATTTTAAGGTTTAGTTATCCGGTCTAATTTAGAGTAGTGCTCTTTTATTTGTTGGTACAATCGCCCGGTAGTTAGAGTGAAACTCTATTTCAAAAGTTTTTATAAGAATTATTATGTGAAAATGTATTGACAACATGTTTTCAATAGTGGTTTTAAAACTTGAAAGTTAGTACTCGGATAATTAAATTCTTATGTTTAATTTGGACACCTTGAATAAAGTTTAAACTGTCTAACCCCACCAAAGGTGGCATTTAAATGGTTCATTTTCAATCTCTTAGAAAAAGGAATTAATTTAATTAAGCATATTAGTTATCAACCCCACCCATAGGTGTTAATTGATTTGTTTAGTTAACAAAGAATATCTAACCCCACCAAAGGTGGTATTTATATAAAAAAGAGAGAATCAATATAATATCAATTTATATCTTTAATAACCTAGATAATATGAGCAAGCATAATTAATTTAGTTATTATATCCATAAATACTCCGCTAATATAAATGATAAAATTTGCATGAATATTTATTGAATCTGTATATATGTTTATTTTTAGATAATTATTTATTGAATTTGTATCTATGTTTATTTTTATGTTATTAGATTATATTTAATTAATCTGTATATATGTTTATTTTATGTTATTAGATTAGGAACACAAAAACCAAACTATCGTGACAGGATGTTTAGGATTTAATTTCGTTTTTAAAAGTTTGAATAATAAATTAAAAACCACATACATTCCTTCCTTAGATCGACCTTGGGAGTATACTTATCATTTTCTTCAAAATGATTCGTGCACTTGCGAGAGTTTTATAAATATTAAAACCAAAGTATTTGCGGGAATCGGCGATGCCGGTTTTCGTTCATCAGTATGCTGTAGGTTCTTATGATGCTTCCTTCTTCTTGACATCACTTTGTATGAACCATGCATAAATAGAACTATTAGTATGACTTATCATATGCATTGTATGCAATCTCTTGTTCACATGCCATCCTATGTGTTTACCTACTTCCCTATTATAGTGAGTTATTGTATGTTTCTTGCATGTAGTCGATAGCCTACTATTTGTTGTTGGAAATGCACGACACATACTTTCTTTGGCAGACTAGGATGTATTTTCATATGTGTGTGCATAGTATGAGGTGAGGTTAGGGGAAGATAGTTGAGTTACTAGGAGTGTGTCAACTATAAATATAGTTAGACTTCTAGTCAACTTCTTCTTAAGGATTCATTGACACATTTATGTGGCATTGATATTTAGAGGAAGATAGTTGAGCCACTAGGAGTTGTCAACTTGGAAGATAGTGGGACTCTTAATTGAGCCACTTAGAGTGTGTTAACTAGAAAGATAGTTGAACTCCTAATCATCTTTTTCATACAAATTCGTTGGTCTATTTATGTGGAATTCGTATTTGATAGCCCATCTTGTTGGTGTATTGTCAGCACAATATGAAGACCCTTATAACCTCTAATAACACGTACAAACATGGGGCTCAGTGCTATGTATTATATTAGGGAGATGTTTTTTGTCTACACTTCTCTTTCTGTGTATTCAATTTGGAATATATTACATGTTTTTACCTTGGTGTTGCCTCAGTGTTGTTCTTTGTCTGTTTTATGTGATTATATGCATTACTTCTAATTGTGTTTGCTCTAATATTCTCTATTTTGTTGCATAAGTGTTAGGGTTAATACAATTCTGCTTTACTTCTTTCCTTTATATAAGGTGTGGTATGTTGCCTACTATGTGTGTGCTTTGTTTGAATTTCCATGTCAAAAAGGGGGGAAAGTGTGAACAACTTGTTTTACTTATGCATTGTGTTTGTTTGTAAACATCTTATTTGCTGCATGGGATAGTGAAGTGAATGTAGTTTGCATTGCATTATGCTAAACTAATATGCATAGACTTAGAGGAGTGTTGCATATGTTTAGGGGGAGTTTTCATATTGGTATTACATGTATATTATGTTCGTTTTTCCTATATGTTGACTATGCTTAGCCTAACGGTATGTACACATGTATAGGAAACACAATAGCATTTGGATATACTACACGTTATTTCTTCATGATAGGTTCACTGGTAATGTGTTTATTTCATGTGTGCAATTTAAAGATGTAGATATAGGTCATCATGCTTCAGACTTAATGTGTACAAACATGTTGAGACCCTTGTGTCTTAGTTGGATCAAGGAAGATTGATCAATGTGTTGATGAATTGATAAAAGAATAGAGATGAAGCATATTAGATGGATATGCTAGGACTAGGTGTGCCTCGATGTTATATTCATAGGAACAAACATCTTTAGGTCATCTTTATGATCATGTCATGTTCAATGTCTGTCTATACTTAGTTAGGCAGTACTTTTTCGTGAAAAGCCAAAGGAGGAGAATGTAAGTCATGTTGTACTTTGTGTCTGTATGATGGCTTCCCTTATACAACACGAAGTTAGTTTATTTTATTTGGTGATTATGTCTTTCTCTATGTGAGGTTGGTTCTGCATATTAGTAATGTACACTTTTTATATAAGCATGTTTACAAACATCACGAGGTTAGTTTTCATAATGTGCATGCCAAGTAGAGCGTTATAGTTTTCAGTGAGTGAGTGTGCTAATGAGTTGACGTTTTCACTCATGTTTTTGTTTCTATTGGGATGCAAGTATCTATGAAAATTACTCGACAATTTTGGAAATGCAAAAAATGGAAGTTTTGATACCTCGTCGAAGTCCTTGACAAAGGCCTTGTTGGGTATTTCATCGAGGGTCTCGTGAGATGGTCTACGAGGATCCTCGATGAGGCCTCAACAAGATTGGCCATGTGCTTAGGTGACTTCTATAAATACCTCTTATTATTTCTTATCCTGAAAATATGTAGTTGATCTCTATCAAATTGACATCTTGTTTTTCTTTTTCGAAATCAATATTACCTTGAGACTTGCTAGATGTTAATCATGCTCTTGAGTTGTGAGTACTCAAGGTAGTGTTTTCAAGTGAATTATTTGGAGAACATATATGGTTATGAGCCATGTATCAGCTAGTAGTTTTCCTCGTGCAATGTTTTCTTATGTGATGAGCATGTTGGTTATGTGGCAGCTGGTAGTTTCCATCGTGCAACTTTTTATATGTGAGAACAACTCTATGAGAGTGAATTAAGCTTAACTATTTGAGTTCTTAGGTATATGGATGTGTGCAATACGTGGATTGATGGTGCATTCCACACACACAGTTTGTGATTTGTGGCTTGACTGTGTGTCCTATGGAGATTATTGGTGTTCATGTTCGAGGGTGGTTATATTAATTATTCACATTACTCATTACTAATCTATGGTTTCTAATCACACCACATATGGTGGTGTTGGCTTTGGAAGAGAACTGGGGTTCGTGTGTAGAACCAGATTATTATGGAGGCAACAAGTGAGGGTAATAACAAATATTTTAAATAGTTGTCCCGATTAATAGAGGCAATAGGGGTTTTATTTTTGTTAGGTTGTAATTGTTTTATTACATTATGGATTTATTTTCTACTAAGTGGTTTCCATGAGCAACCCGATGATGTTACCATATAGGAAAGTGTTCTACGTGGGTTTACCTCTATATATTTGGTGTTACGTATGTTCTAATGTTTGGTTAATGTAATATGAGTTTCTTTTGTGTATGTACAAACAAACAAGATCTAGACTCTGATTAGAAAGCTTGTTTATTTTGTATAGTTACATGCTTTCTTTTCTTTGCTTTCTGATTAGAAAGCTTATTTGTTTTGTATAGTTACATGCTTTCTTTTCTTTACTTGTAGCATACTTATAGCTTTTTGTTTATTACTTTTTCTATTTTAAATTAATCTACGTGCTTCCTAATAAATTTATATTTCTTCTATCTTTTATTTTCATGCATTTTAGGTAGGAATCTTTAAGGAGTCTACATCTTTGTGCACTAGTTCTATACAAGGTGTTTTACCATTCAATTAGTTTTCTATGTTTTGTTTGATTACATGATGTGAGAGTATAATCATCATTTACCGAATATGTTCCCACATATGAAGTCTTGAAGTGATTGGAAATCATTTGTTGTTTCAATATGCATTATTGTCTCATATGTTGTTTTCCATGCTTATGCTTATTGCTAGTTTGTACAAGAGTCTATGAGGTGCACCATCAGTAGTGTGTTTACCATAGTTTTTTCTTTATTATTGTTGGTTGTGTGTTGAATTGAACATGTTGTTTTATACTTCCATACATTATTTGCTTAAATCAAGTTTGTGAGGCCTACTTGGACGAATTGATGTAGAGCTTATAAAAAGATTTCATAGGTTGATGTTTCCATCCCTCACCTAGGTCCTGGTTATCTATTTGAGTCAGAAGAACAATTGACCTTGGTGCAATTGTTCCTCGGTATGAAATTCTCAATTATTATTAATTTTTTCAATATGTAACTATATCTAAATGTATTTCTTGTTATAGTCAGAATCTGTTTCACTCATTATTGTCATATCATCTTCTTCTTTGTTAGAGCATATATTTTCTTCATAATGTTTTTTAATTCCTTATTTGTTAATATTAATAGACTTACTAATGTTCCTATATCCTTATTTTCTAAATTCGTATATTATTCTTCTAATTGTTTTCTATATTCCATTAAGTTGGAACAATATATTTTTCTTCATTTCCTTTATGTATGATGAGAAATCATTTCATCAAATCTTCCTCATGCTTCTTTTTTTTAATCCTTCTAATGAATCCTTTTTTAGAATGTCTAGTTGTAATATCTTTCACAACTATTTTTTCTTATTTCTTTAAATATTTTATTTATATTTTGTAATTATTATATTTTTGTAATATACTTATTAAGATACCATTATTTTTACTTAATAGTTTATCAATTTTCTTGTTATTGGCCTATTACTTCATGGATAAGATTTTTGACTTCTTTAATTTCTTGTTTTAATTATTTTATTTCTTCTTCTTGTTCACATTATTGTTTACTTATTTTTGTTTGATTATTTGTAAATTAGTTTTGAGATACATTACTCTTTCTTACTATATTACTTTTTTCTAGGTATCAAAGGTTTTTCTTCAATGTCTAAGTTTCATTCTTCTGGTATTTCAAAGTCTGTTATTATTTTCAGTTTTATTATTTCTCCAATTTCTTGAAAAACTTTTTCTATTTCTATGAATTTATGTTGTCCATATATTAAACTATTACGCCTATTTGTTAGTAGATATCTAATACATGCCTAAAAAGCACGCATAGCTTGTGATTTATCAGAATCAATAATGAGAATTTGGTTTGAATATTGCATTTTAACTTAAGTATTTTATAAATTATGTTTTCGAAATCATGGGATATGTTTTGATGTATTTTAGGTATTTTGGACTTAAAAGATGTAAATGAGAAAGAACCAATCAAATTCTTTCAATCAGGAACATAATTGTCATACATTGGAGGACCTAAATGCCCCGGCAAAGGACTGAACTTTTTTTGTCTTTTTGAAAATGCCTTTGGAAAGACCTCATATGCATCTGGTTCAATGTCCTTTTGAAAATGCCTGCTTTCGTTTCTGCTCACTCGTAGGGGTCCGGACCCCCACAAAGAGGGAGGGAGTCGACTGAACATCTCAGCCATTGGCGGAAATTTCGCCCGCATCAGATCCCCAATTCTCAACCACGACCATTTTGCAAACATTTATACAAGATGCATCAAAGTAGGCCAAAATATTAAATTGGAAAAAATAAAAGCGTGTTATGGCATGATTTTTTGTGTGTCATGGCACAACACTTTTAGGATGAATTTGCATATAATTGGAAACAAGGTCGCACCGCGGCATAAGTTAATGCATGTTGTATCCTGCACAGTCAGATTTTCATTCCTCGTCAAATTTCAAACACATTTTTATCCAAACTTTTCCATATTTGTTAATTAGTATTTTAATTGTTTTAAACCTCCACAACCCTAATCCTAACTTCATTGTAACTCTTTTACTATATATATGTAGTTAGGGTTAACAACAAAAGCAGCTAAACATTATAGATACATATTTTACATAAAATACACTTAGGTTTATAGATAAATTGAAGGCTAACAAGATAGAATTTAAAAGGCAATTAAGGAGTATTTTTTATATTCTTAGTTTTCTATTATTTTAATTATGATTCTTTCGAAATCTATGCCTAGATAATTTATTTATGTGATTGTAGACAATTTCTAAGGCCTAGACCATGATTTCAATTAATAAAATGTTATAATGAATTTTTAGATTTAATCCATGATTTTTGATGTGTTCAATTCTATGTTTAAATGTTATGGCTATGCATGTTATTAATTAGGATGATCAATTAATTTACTAGATGTATATGTTTAATGCTAGTCTAAGATGTTAGTCTATTATGAGTATATAATGTTAATATTCTTATTAAAAGTGATATCTTGTAACTTGGTGATAGTGTGAAAAGAATGATTGATACCATTGTTAAAAGTTAATAAGAATTGTAATCTTGTGTAATACAATCATCTCTTTTTCAGAACTTAATGCAATGAATGAATTATCTAGTAACTATGTTTAGGTCGTTTTGGTTTAGGTTGCTTTACAATGATTTTTTAAATCAATTACCAAGTAAGAAAATATGCATTTGAAGTCTTGTCTTAGTTGCATGATTTCTTAAGCTAAAGTTAAGAATTTAATGATAATTCTAATATTAATTCATAATACAAGTGGTTATTATAGGCTATTGTCGAAGATAGTCTCATAAACACATGGTTCTCTTAATCTGTGTGCTCATGTATTTTAGTTAATGTTTTATGTTTTATTTTTAGTTAAAAATAATTTTGAAAACTCCTTTTACTAATTTACTAATAAGTTAATAAGTAGTGGTATTTATTGTAACAATCCTCTTAAGTTTGATAACCTTTGATATTAAATTATTTATCACTTAGTATAATTTAATCGCGTATACTTACGTGTTTCCAAGCGTACTAATATACTATTATATAGTGTACTGAAAATTGATGATTTCTTTCATTCATTAAATCTTATCTTTTAAATTCATAAACTTAACTTAATATTTAGTTTAAATTTTTATCATTAATATTAATAGAAACCCTAAGATATATTGTGAATTTTAATTTTTGATATACTACAATGTACATTTATTAATATTTAGATTCCTTCTAAATAAATGTATCTAATTTTTTTTGTCATTACGAGGGATTTTCGATAATTTATTTATAATAATTTCTTTATCAATTAATGTTATATTATATTTTCTTTTTACATATATAATATTAATACTTATTTTTTCATTACTTATTATATAATAGATTATATTTTTCTTTGGAAATATTAATATTAATTTTTGTTACGTTAAAACATATTTATGATACTTCTTAAAAGTTTAACATATTTGTATTATTATTGACATTGTCCCAACGATTATTCCGGTTTACTTTTCTTATAATTATTAATGCCGCCCTTCCCATGCTCATTCCAGATCGTTAGGCCCACATCTTCATAAGCGAACAAACAACCATTTCTTCACAAATAAGGTTATATAATATTACTAATAACGTCATGTAAAAATAAGAAACGCTTATTTAGCTATTATATTACATTAAAGTTTTATATTAAATTACATAGTATTTTAATTTATTAATTTTATTGATTATTTATATTTTTTAATTAAGTATTTTAATTAAAATTTGATAAATTTTAATATATAACTAAAGTAATTTTATTATGTTATTCCGGATATATCCTTATAATTTTATATATAATATATAAGACTTACATATTTTGATGAAATTGATAAATTTTAGAAAAAAATAATTTATGAAAAAAATTAATAAATTTAAAAAATATTAAAATTAATAAATTCAAAACTATAATATAATACTAATAGTTAAATTAATATTTATTATATAAAAATCTTATCTTACGTAGCAATTGACAAGTGGCCAATGACCTTGTTTTCTCTCTCTCTCTCTATTGTCCCGGCTCTCGCAGGACACTTATCTTTTCCTCTAAATACTCTTAAATTTTAAAATAATATTATAAATACTTTTAAAATTATAAAAATATCATAAATACTCTTAAATTTAATAAAATAAATAATAATATTTTATACATAAAAATAACAGAAATAATATAAATAAAAACACAAGATATTTAAAGATATTTCTTATCAGAAATAATAATTATAAAAAAAATTTAAAAAATACAAAAAAAGTTAAATCTTAAAAAAGAAGATATTTTTAAAGATTTTTCATTCTTAAAGATAAGTAAAATATTTTCAAGAAAATATATAATTTATTATGAAATAAATAATTAAAAAATGAATATTAATATTATAAATATAAAAAGAATGTGTAATATATCATTAATTGATAAATAAATTATTATAAATAAACTACCAAAAATGTCTTATAAAGATAAAAGACAAATATGATACATCTATTTAGGAGGAATCTAAATATTAATAAGAACATATTTTAGAAAATGAATTGATATACTAATAAAACTAGCATTATGATAAATTCTTCAAACACACTCTATATTACGTGATTTATTTGCATAATTTTATCATTACTTTAATAAATCTATTTAATAAAATAATACAAATATAAATTTATTTAATCAATTAAAATACATTAAATCATGATAATTTTAATATTTTTTAAGAATTCATTAACCTTTAACAAGGACGTGGGCCATGAGACTAGAGATTATAGGCACCTCAAAAAGGAAATTGAAGAATTATTGGCTAAAGGATATTTGAAAGACTTCGTAGGAGGTAATAGTGAAAAAAAGTCCATCAGAATAGGTGAGAAGCACCAAAACCGGCCACTTCATCAAAGAGCAAGAGAGACCTCCACAACGAGCCCAACATTAGAAGTATTCATACCATACATAGAGGGCCCAAAATTAGTAGGGTCTAAAATAACTCGCATAAGAGGTTCACTAGAGAGCTGTATAATGCCCCGTAAGTGTATGCCATGGAAAATGTGAGGTCCTCTATGAAGATTATTTTCACTAAGAAGGATAAAACCTCATCCCATCATGAAGATCCCTTAGTGATCACATTGAGAATCGGATCCTACGATGTTTGCCAGATCATGGTTGATATAGGGAGCTCAATTGATCTTCTTTTTATGTCTACTATAAGAGCCCTAAGAGTGAAAGAAATTGGCATTGTAAGGACATAGCTACCCTTAGTGGGATTCAAAAGAAGTCACACATATGCAATAAGGACCGTGATACTACCTGTCATGGAAAATGGGTCAATAATGATGACTAATTTTGTGGTTATTGATGTCCCAACTCACTACAACACCATCTTTGGTAAGCCTTGGATACACAAGATGAAGACAGTACCATCCATATTCCACCAAGTGATAAAACTCATAACTAATGAGAGCATGGAAGAGATAAGGGAGGGATTAAGAGAAAGCCATAAGCTGTTACAATGCCACTATGAAAGAGGTCACCTCCAAGTAGCAATCATAGCAATGTATTTCCTAAAAGAGGTCTGGTGTTAAAAGTTTTGATAAGAGTCAAATTATTTCATTTTTTTATGATTTAAATGTTGATATTTGTGTGAAAATTGCGTTTATTTGATTATTTAATCCACAAATGTCATTTCATGGGTATTTTGTGTTTAAAGTGCAATTTCAGGTAAAATCATAATTTTAGAGAAATTTGGGACAAATTTCAATGATCGGGATTGAGTGCAAATAAAAATAAAAGAAAATTCAAAAAATTTGGAATTTCGCCACTGGCTAGAATATTCTCGCCGCCGACGAAAACCTTATAGAGAATACATTGAAAATCATGCAGGAAGCACAGGTTTTGGCAAAGCAATCTCGCCGCCGGCCAAATAAATCTCACCGCCGGCCAAGTTAATCTCGTCACCAGCCAAATAAATCTAGCCGCCGGCCAGGTGAATCTCGCCGCCGGTTACATTAATCTAGCCGCCGGCGAGAATCTACGGAACCAAAATCGTAACTTTTCTAGAACTCTCGCCACGGCGAGAATATTGTCGCCGCCGGCGAGTTTCGTCCGAAAACACATTTTTGTGTTGTTTTGTTCCAAAATTGCCCCCCAAACCCTAGATCTATATATACATTATGATGGAAAAGAGAGGGAGGGGAGAAAGCAGAGTTCAAAGGCATTTTTGGAGAAGAGAAGGAAATTTTGGAGAAACTTGAAGGATCTTCACCATTGTTGCTACTAAGTCTTCATCTTCTAGAGTTTTTCATCTCTTCTCCTTAGCTTTTATATTCTGAAATTTGTTCAGTTTTGTTATTCATGGATTCAATTGAAATAATGGTTGTTCTTATTTCCGTTATGAACTAATTCTTTTTTGCTAAGGCTATGATGTAGTTAAATCAAGGAAATCTGATTTCTTTTCTTATTGTTATATGAATTCATTGTTTTCAAGTTGAGTATTTATTTCCATGCTTAATGCTTTAAATTTCTGATCAAGATTTAGATGATTTGTTGCATTATATTGAGACCAAGAAGAGATGTGTAATGAATGTTTCTTGTGATAAATACCGTATGTTGAATGCGAGTTTGACACCTAATGCATTATGTATGTGGTTATTCTAGAAATTCCATAAATCGTAATGTGCTTATTTGTGATTAAATCTTCATAGAAATATAGTTGGTTTTCATAGATAAGTAATTCTAATATAACTTGAGAGAGAGTATTAGATAAGTTTGGGTTTTTCAACCATCACTTTTAGCTTTGATTCTCATATAACATGACTTAAAATCGGATTGAATTGATTTAGCAAAATCAATTTTGCTTCGGTTTAAAGATAATTTCAAATGTTGATTTTACCTAGTTGGCGACTCTTTTGGTATGTGGTATGATTTGGTTGATTAGTCTAAATGCTTAGAGAATTCTTATGTGCGAATTTTTCATGGACATTTTTGTGACCTCAACAAACTCTAGAACTCATTTGAAAACCTCTTGAGGCAAAATAATTTGGAATTGCATTGTTTAGGATATGATGTAGGCCATTTTTGGATCAATTGTGCCATTTTAAGCCTACCTTGTTATCCTTATATCACTAGTAACATCTTTTAGCCTATTTAAATATATTGTTAGCCTTACTTTTCTTTCTTTTTGCCTTATATAACCTACCTTTTATTAAGCAAAAATATATATATATAATTCCTACCTTATTTGTTAAGAGCACTTAATTTTGAACACAAAATTTTCAAGAGAAATTGGAGAAATCTTCCACATATATTGGAAGAAATTGGTTGGGGGTTATGTCTTTTCAAGAGCAATTGGAGTAAGGATGCAAAAAACAAAAACAACAAAAAAAAAAGAAGAAGAAAGCCTTCACATTCTAGTAAATAAAAGAGTGTTAGTGATAGATGTACTGAGGTGAAAGATTGAGGAAGAACTTTGTTTATCTGTGGAAAAATGGGTTATGATCAGAAGAAACAATTTGGGTTGAATGGTGTTACTCTTTTACTTAATTGGATGTGTTTAATGTAATAAGTGCCCTTATTTGTAATTTGACACTTCCCGTTCTTTCTTAACCAAATACCTAAGCTTAACATTACAAGCCTCATAAAGTCCTATTGATCCGAAGTGGTATATTTTCCTTCATTAGTGGAGAGAGGTTTGAAAAGTGAGCCTATGGAGTTTGACATTTCACCTTTTTGTTTGTGGATTTTATGCATAATATTATCCGGGCATTATGGCTATTGGTTTTTGGTTTGATGGATGTTTAAGAGTCAATAACAAAAGTGAAATTGGCATTTGAGATTTCTTAAAGCTTAGGTGACATTTAATTATTCTATATGTTGGGTGTTATTTACAATTTTTGAGACATTTGTGCCAATTATTTGTTAGGTGATTTTATTGTTTTAAGTTAGGATAGTTATAGGTAAGATGTTTGTGGGTATCATCACTGGAAGCCCTCACGAGACTACAACTCGTCCTACTAGGGCCGCCTAGGGGTTTAAAGGCTTATTGCATACGCTTAATGTAATGTTGTAAATAGAATAAATTTCCTTTGAATTTTTCTTTTAATGTCTCATTTGAAATTATTCATAGATCGCTTTTCTTGCTAGAGACTAGCAAGAAGCTGGTTGGGGGTTGTTGATAAGAGTCAAATTATTGCATTTTTGTTATGATTTAAATGTTGATATTTGTGTGAAAATTGCATTTATTTGATTATTTAATCCACAAATGTCATTTCACGGGTATTTTGTGTTTAAAGTGCAATTTCAGGTAAAATCATAATTTTGGAGAAGTTTGGGACAAATTTCAATGATCGGGATTGAGTGCAAATAAAAATAAAATAAAATTCAAAAAATTTGGAATTTCGCCGCCGACTAGAATATTCTCGCCGCTGGCGAAAACCTTATAGGGAATACGTTGAAAATCATGCAGGGAGCATAGGTTTTGGCAAAGCAATCTCGCCGCCAGCCAAATAAATCTCGCCACCGTCCAGGTGAATCTCGCCGCCAACCAAATAAATCTAGCCACCGGCCAGGTGAATCTCGCTGCCGGCCACATTAATCTAGCCGCCGGCGAGAATCTACGGAACCAAAATCGTAACTTTTCCAAAACTCTCGCCGCGGCAAGAATATTGTCGTCGCCAGTGAGTTTCGTCCGAAAACACATTTTTGTGTTGTTTTGTTCCAAAATTGCCCCCCAAACCCTAGATCTATATATACAATATGATGGGGAAAGAGGGGGACGGAAGATAGGGGAGTTCAAAGCCATTTTTGGAGGAGAGAAAGAAATTTTGGAGAAACTTGAAGGATCTTCACCATTGTTGCTACCAAGTCTTCATCTTCTAGAGTTTTTCATCTCTTCTCCTTAGCTTTTATATTCTGCAATTTGTTCAGTTTTGTTATTCATGGATTCAATTGAAATAATGGTTGTTCTTATTTCCGTTATAAACTAATTCATTTTTGCTAAGGCTATGATGTAGTTAAATCAAGGAAATCTGATTTCTTTTCTTATTGTTATATGAATTCATTGTTTTCAAGTTAAGTATTTATTTCCATGCTTAATGCTTTTCAATTTCTGATCAAGATTTAGATGATTTGTTGCATTATATTCAGACCAAGAGGAGATGTGTAATGAATGTTTCTTGTGATAAATACCGTATGTTGAATGCGAGTTTGACACCTAATGCATTATGTATATGGTTATTCTAGAAATTCCATAAATCGTAATGTGCTTATTTCTGATTAAATCTTCATAGAAATATAGTTGGTTTTCATAGATAAGTAATTCTAATATAACTTGAGAGATAGTATTAGATAAGTTTGGGTTTTTCAACCATCACTTTTAGCTTTGATTCTCATATAACATGACTTGAAATCGGATTGAATTGATTTAGCGAAATCAAATGCCTTCGCGTTTTTAATCATTTGTGAACAACATTAAATTTTGTTATTTGCATTTAGTTTTATGTTAATTTGCTTTTAAAACAATTTCAACAATTCGGTTTTCAAATAAAATTAGGGTTAGTCAATTTCGGTACTTAGTAACGCCATTCCTTATGGGTTCGATATCCGTACTTTTTGTACACTTTATTACTTGAACGATTCGTACACTTGCAAAAATACGCATCAAGTTTGATGAGGCCAATCAACCTAAATGAGGTATGAGACTTTCTAATAAGAGATAAGGGTGAGAATTATCTTTTAAAATTAAGTAAGGATCTAAAAATAGAGGTAGAGGAGAAACTTTCACACTTGCTCAACAAAGAAAAAGAAAATTCCTGATGGATAAGAATGAGGTGATCAAAAATCAGGTCACCACCCTCATAGAGGAAAGGGTTATAAGAGAGGTTAGCTACCCTCCCTGGTTTTCAAAAGTTGTACTAGTAAAAAAGGCATATGGATCACTCCATATATGTGTGGCCTTTACAGACTTAAATGAGGCATGTCCCAATTATTTTTTCCCCTCCTAAGTATTGATCAACTAGCAGACACTTCTGCTCATTTCTGGTTTTGGACTAATGGGTTTCTTGTAAGCATATTCCAGGTACCACCATATCAGGATACACCTTGAGGACGAGAAAAAGACATATTTCATCACTAAGGAAGGGACCTTCTATTATACAATAATTCCATTCGGGTTGAAGAATGCATATGCTACATATCAACATCTTGTCAAAAAAATGTTTGTAGATCAGCTACGGAGAAACCTAGAGGAGACGATATGATAGTGAAGTTAGCTCAACCCCTAAACCATGTCAGAAACCTAGAGGAGGTATTTTTGGTAATCTGAATGTATGGTATGAGACTTAACGCCAAAAAAGTATGTCTTTGGTGTTGTTGTAGGAAAATTCTCAGGATATCTTGTATCTGCCCAAGGGATTGAGGTAAACCCAGACAAGATACAGGCCTTGGTGAACATAAATCCACCTACCAATCTGAAGAGGATCCAACAACTGAACGAAAGAGTATTGGCATTGAACATATTCATTTCCAAATGCATGAACAAGTGTTTGCCATTCTTCAAGATGTAGAGAAAAAAAAGTCAATTTTTTGAGACGAGGATTGTGATAAGGCCTTTGAATAAATTAAACAATACTTAAGCAACCCTCATCTCCTAGTTAGCCCTCTACCAAGTGAGACACTTTACTTGTATTTGGTTGTGGCCACCATACTTACAGCTCATGCTCCTAGATAGAAGAGACAAGGTTTAGCACCTCATCTACTATGTAAGTCAAATCTTGAAAGATGCTCAAAGTAGATACCCAATCATTGAAAAGTTGGCCTTTGCTCTCAAAGTTAGTGCACAGAAGTTCAAGCATTACTTTGGCTCACACATAGTGATAGTACTTACCTCCCAACTACTCAAAAGCATTTTGACGAGGCTAGAAGTGCTAGGAAGACTAGCATAAATAGCCATAGAATTGGGAGAATATGACATTAAATACATGACTAGAACAAGCATCAAAGGGAAATCGGTGGTTAAGTTTATGGCTGAATTGAACAAGACACTGGAAGTCGTCAATAACAAGGGGTAAAAATAAGTGTGTGGGGTGGATCAAACAGAGAAGCCAACCTAGCAAGTATTTGTCAAAAAAGCACACAACTTTAATGGTGATGGGCTATGGGTGGTCACAATTGATCATGATAACAATTGTTTTAAGTATGTTATTAGACTTTATTTCTAGACAACTAATAATATTGTGGAGTATAAGGCGGCCATATTCGGGGCCATGACATCAAAGAAACTCAAGGCAGATAATATCACCTTGTATAGTGATTCTAGACTAGTGATTAACCAGTTCTTAGGAACATTTTAAGCTAGGGATGGAAAGATGAAGGGGTATTGATGAGTGTTGCGCCAAAAACTTGATGAACAGAACCGACATCGCCGATCCTACCCATACTTTGGTTTTATATTTATAAAACTCTCACAAGTGCACGAATCATTTCGTAGAAAATGATAAGTATACTCCCAAGGTCGATCTAAGGAAGGAATATATGTGGTTTTTAATTTATTATTCAAACTTTTTTAAAAACGAAATTAAATCCTAAACATCCTGTCACGATATTTAAGTTTTTGTGTTTTTTAATCTAAGAACATAAAAATAAACATAGATAAAGATTCAATAAACATTTATGAAAATTTTATCATTTATAATAGTAGAGTATTTATGGATATAATAACTAAGTTAATTATGCTTGCTCATATTATTTAGGTTATTAAAGATATAAATTGATATTTATTGATTCTCTCTCTTTTATATGAATACCACCTTTGATGAAATTAGATATTCTTTATTAACTAAATAAATCAATTAACACCTATGGGTGGGGTTAATAACTAATTTGGTTAATTAAATTAATTCCTTTTTCTAAGAGATTGAAAATGAACCATTTAAATGCCACCTTTGGTAGGGTTAGACAGTTTAAACTTTATTCAAGATGTCCAAATTAAACCTAAGAATTTAATTATCCGAGTACTAACTTTCAAGTTTTGAAACTACTACTGAAAACATGTTGTCAATACTTTTTTAGATTATAATTCTTATAAAAGTTTTTGAAATAGAGCTTCACTCTAACTACCGGGCAATTGTACCAACAAATAAAATAACACTACTCTAAATTAGACAAGATAACTAAACCTTAAAATCTAATTTTCAGATTTAAGTTTGTAATGAAAAATAATATATTTTTCTCTAACATTCTTAATATAAAATCTTGAATAAAAATAAAATCAATTCATTTTAGGGATTTTTACCTATTTAATATTTCGTAAGAATAACAACGTTATTATTATATCATGTTTACAAATAGCTAGCAAAGTTAAATTTAATCACAGACAAATTAAATATAACATGTAAGAATAAAACATAAAAAATAACTGTAAAGAAAATAAAATCCTTACAGTACTTTGTTGCTATTCCCGTTGCTGGAAAACCTCCAAACGGAATTTGCACTCCATTTATTGAATCGAAAAGCAAATAAATTACAAAAACATAACTAGTTCTTCTCAAAAAGAGAGAACTCTAAAACTAAGAAAAGCTAAAAACTAAGAAAAAACTAAAAAAACTAAGAAATGAGAGAAAGAAAGAGAAGAGAAGATGTGTTTTGAGGTGTGTTTAGTTATGAAGAGAATGAGGATATTTATAGGTGAGGATAGGAAGAAAAAGTGGGTGAAAAAATGATAAAAAATGGAGAAAACGCAGAGTAGTGAATGATGATGTCATAGTGATGATGTCATGCTGGTATTGGCGCGGCAACGCGCGCAGATGGGCGCAGATGGGAGTGGTATTCCTCTTTGAGTCTTTAAGTTACGTTTTTCAACGAAAATACCTGAAAAATAATAAAAATACCCATGATTCCGAAAAGACAAATATATATAAATATATGATAAAATCATATAAATATATATATTAAATCAATTAATGTGCATAAAATCATGGTAATTTTAGTGCTTTTTGAGCACTCATCACGTATCTGGAGAGGGTAAAATGAAAGTGCTCAAAATTTTCTAAGTTTGAGATCAAGCAAATAGCTCCAAATGAGAATGGTCATCTTGATGTTGTGGCTATACTGGCATCAATATGGAAGGCCAACCACGCCTAAGTAGTGTCAATAATAATCCTGGCAGGGGGAAGTTTGGAGAAGACCAAAAGAATAGTCGGGTGTATGGATGCTCCTACCAACCCATGGTTCACCCCGATCTATAACTTCTTGGAAAGGGAAGACCTTCTCGAGGATCACAAGCATGCAAAAGAAATCAAGGCTAAGGCAAGTTGATACATGATCAAAGTAGGTAAGTTATACAGAAGAACCACATTTAGACCCAAGCTCTTGTGCATAATCAATGAGGGAGCTAAAAGACTGATGTTTGGAACACATGAAAGAGAGTGTAGCTCTCATTCAGATGGAAGGAAGCTATCCCAGGGGATTATAAGACAGGGCTACCATTGGCTCACTATGTTGGCAGATTGTACAAAATACACTCATAAGTGCGATAAGTGCCTAAGATTTGCCCCATTATCACACATTCCTCCAAACACCATGATGAGATTGGTAATTCCTTGACGATTCTATAAGTGGGGGTTCAACATAGTAGAGCCCCTACCTCTAGAAAAAGATAAAAGAAGTGATTTGATTTATCTATAAGTCTATAATTTTTCGATTCATTCTACCCAAAGAGCTCATTATCGATAATTGAAGGCAATTTACAAGCCGTACCACCAAGGAGTTTTCCATCAAATACAACATAAATATATGTCACTCAATGCCATATTATCCTCAAGGAAATGGTCAAGCGGAATCTTCTAACAAATTTATTATGAACCTACTAAAGAAAAGGTTAGAGGGTGCAAAAGGAAGATGGGTTGAAGAGACTAGCCCTCGAGGAAGCACTAACGAGACCCCATTTTCCCTAGTCTATGGGATTGAGGCAATAATACCAACTTAAGTTATAGTACCCACTATCAATTCGACCCTAACAAAATAATAGAATGAGGTGAGAAAAGGGATGAAAATTTAAGAAGGATAATTGATCATAAAAGAAAAGTATCAAATCATTACAATAAGGATATGCATTTCAAAGTGTTTGCCATGGGTGATTGAGTTCTCAGATGAGTTTTCCCTAATAAGAAGGAATGGATGGCCGGAAAAGTGGGTGCAAATTAAGAAGGACCTTATCAAATAATCGAGACAACTCTAAGAGGGGCCTACTTATTGAGAAGCATTGAAGGAACTAAAGATGGCACAAGTTGGAATACCAGACACTTAAAGAAATACTAGTTCTAATGTATATTAATTTACTACTTTCATGTACCATCATTGTATGTATACTTATAAGGTGACTTTAGTCAACAAATGGTTCTCTCACAAAAGTCTCCCATTATTATATGTCACGGGTTGATCACCTCAGTTAAGAACTAGGTTGAGTGCCTTAAAACTTGCAAACATCCTAAGATGATCACCTCAATCAGGAAACAAGTTGCCACATTGATGGTGAAGGGAGAGTTGAGCACCCAAATCAAAAACTAGGTAAAGCTGTCTCTCCTACTATTATATAGTCATTAACTGATCACCTCAGTTAAAAACAAGATATAGCACCATGACACTTGAAAACATCTTGAGTTGATCACCTCAGTTAGGAACCAGGTTGGCACTCTAATGGTGAAATGAGAGCTGATCACTTAAGTCAGGAACTACGTAGAGATCCATCTCTTACTATTATATGTCATTGGATGATCACTTCGGTTAAGAACCAAGTAGAGTGGTCTAACACTTGTAAACGTCCTGAGCTGATCACCTTAATCAAGAACCAGGTTGGCACTTTGACGGTGAAGGGAAAGCTAAGCACCTTCGTCAGGAACCAGGCAAAGTTCCCTCCCTCACTATTACAAGTCATGGGCTGACCACCTCAGTTAAGAACCAAATAACACCTTGACACTTGTAGAGTCCATTCCCTAATAAAGAAGAAGCATGCACATAGAACAATACAACGATCGAGCATTACAATTGCATTCTATTAAGCAAACTTTTATTATCTGAACTTATAATGCTTTTGAAAAACTTATTAATACATAAATTGGCCTCCCAAAATGTTTAAAATTCCTTAAATTCTTAGACATGTGATCGGTGTCAAAGTCATCAGTTTCCTCCCCCATAGACAATAGCTTTTCCTAAATCTCAATGATTTTATTTTGTGCATTGGCCACCGTTTTATGAGGAACAAACTTTAACGCAAGCACTACATGCTCCAATTCTTCAATGACCCTCATCACCTTAAAGAACACCCATTCAGATTGCTTCATATAGAAGTTTACCCAATAGGATTCCCTATCCACTAGGGTGGCCATTTTATTCAGGGTTCTCCTCTCTCAAGCTTAAATTTGGGATAACTATTCTTTACAAGAAGAGAACTCATACTTGGTCTTACTAAAATTCCTTTGTTTTCCTTCAAGTTTAAACACCTCAGTTTTTAGCTCTTTAATCTCACTCTTAAGCCTACCATTTTCCACTTCCAAAGCTCCAACTAAATGTTTGTTGCCCTTATCAAAATCCATAAAGTTTGACCAAAAAAATGGAGAAGAAGTTGGTCACTGTTTTTATTGACTGTATTTAGCAAGTGTTCCCAACCCCCTTTTATAGGGGATGATGCTAAGAAAGGACTGACACATGTCCCAAAAATAGATAGGTATGTCAAACATCATAAATACACAAGACAATAATGTAAATGTACAATTATGTAGAAAAATTAATTTTTCGTTAAGAAAATTGATTCTTTGCAGAAACTAGGCAATTTGCTAATTCAAAATATGGTAATCATGTACTTTTTGATAGAACATATTATGTATAATTCAAGAAATTTGGGAACTCGATTATGAGGTCTTATATGAAACAGTATTCTTGTGTGATTAGGTTGAAGATGTTATCAATGTTAGATATAAAATAGATGATTTTGGATTTACCCTTGTAAATTTATCCAAGATAAGTCACCTTGATGATCCTTTCATGTTATCACTTCATGGAAAACAAGTATTTTATGCGAGCGATCAAATTGAAACAAGATGGTGTGTTGTGTTAACACCTCCACAAAAAGAGTTATATCATTGTGATGTTTTAGAAGATGATGACATGCTTGATACATTATCCAATATTAGTCATTTCTCAAACAAATTTCCTAATGTATGTGATGATCTAGTTGATAACGACAATTCTTCATCATGGACTCAAAGTGATTGTGAAGAAATATATATATATATGTATGATCAACAACCTAATTAAACATAATGTATATTCTATATTATTCTAATAACTCTTGTTTATATGTTTGGACTTGAAATTTTCAATTAATTTCTATTTCATCATTGTTTACACATATTTCATGGATCCTAGGGTACCAGAGATTGTAGATCCAAATGATTCATTGGGGAATTTGGAAAGAAGGGGTTGAGCTAATATACTTTATGCTCCACTTAACCCAAATGATAGAGTACCCATTCAATTTGATGCTACTGGTAATCCATTAAGAGAAAATTTCCAACAATTGAAATCTTCTATTGGTAGACTTGTGAAATCAAGTATACTAATCAATATAAATGATTGGACTAAGGTTGATGAAGTTGAAAAGTATAATATATGAAAAACCATTTATGTAAGTCTCTTTTGTTTTATAACTAATTACATATATTATATCTTTTTTATTATATCTTATCTAAAATGTTTGTTTTTTACATATAATTATATTTATATTATGTAATTATTTATATATACATTTCTTTTATATAGGACATGTTATTATTGATTTCAAGGTAATCACTTATCAAATTTAAAAATGTTCTATGATTCATCATTTGTCAATCAATATCAAGAGATGATGTTAGCATCAGAGCTAAACAATTATGTGATAGAGCATTAACACTTAACATAAATCAGAAGTTGATAATCCCTTGGTCCCTAAAGTTTAAAAAAGGCCAAGATCATTGGATGTTGATAATCCTTGATATTTATGGAAATTATGTTTTGTATTGTGACTCAGCTTCCATAGACTTGAGTAAAAATACAAAACCAGTTGTTGAAATATAAGAGTTATAGCTAACTATTTTTCTTCTATTTGTTTTATAATATTTAATAAAGAATTAACTATTTAAACTTTGATAGAGCATGGAAGTTGTGGAACAAGAGTAGGGGCATTACCCTTAAAATATCTCATAAGATTATATAGGACAAAATTATGGTATGTACAAATAAATATTAATAATTTAATTAAGTTTACTATTTAATAATAAAGATGTTCGAATATGAAAAACCATGTACACTTGTTTTTTGTAGGTTCCACAACAAAATGATGAAGCCATGTGTGGTTACTTTTGATGATTTCTTAAAAAGCACTAAAATTACCATGATTTAATGTACTTTAATTGATTAAAAAGATTTATATTTATATGATTTTATCATATTTTTATATAAATTTGTCTTTTTTAGAATCATGGCTATTTTTATTGTTTTTAGGTATTTTCGCTTCAAAAATAATTGAAAGACTCTAAGAAAAATAATTGAGGATATACAACCAAATATGTTAAAATAAAATGAGGAAAAGTCAAAATATGGAGAAAAGGACAAAACTACCCAAATCATACGTGCAGCTACGCCCATCACGCCGAGATCCATACTGAAGTCAAGATCCTTGCTCACGCCAACTCTCGCGCACAATTGCATGTATGTTACATCAAAATTTGTGCTCATGCTGAGTCCAGTGCACCAGTGAATTCCACGCCGAGATCTACGCCCACGTTGAGCACCGCGCGTGCCAATGCCTCCCACGTGTGCCATTTTTGTCCAAACGCATCCAAGACCTATTTTTGAGATATTTTTCCACTTTTTTTAGCATTTTACTCACCTATAAAAATTCCATCTCCCCCAATGTAAAAATCATACCTTAAGACAGAATTTTCCAAACTCTTTCTCTCTTTAAAAAGTTTTTTTTTAGTTTTTGATTCAATAAACAGAAATGCAAATCTGTTTAGAGGTTTTTCAGCATCAAATTTTGATTGATGCATGGAAATGATATATGTGATATCTTTATAATTTATATATTCGATTCCTTTCATAAGATCAAAATTATGCACTATTTTGAGATTTTCTTATATTATACATATGCGAACATATTAGTTCATTTCTATACATTAACTATTTTGCATGTAAATTAGTATGAGTTTTTGAATCTATAGGATTCAGTCTTTTTGAGAGTATTGACTTATGAGGAATAAAGTTGAAGCAAATTTGGATTCCTAACACTAAGTTTGGGAGAAATTAAATTGATAAATTTTTGTTATGAAATATGAAAATGATTTTCAACTAATTATTATAATAAATCATGAATATTTAGGAAGTTGAAATAATCTATACTTAAGATTTTAATTATGAAATTTAAAAGAGATTATAAATAAGAGATATTTTGTATTTAATTTCTTTATTTTATTTTAGTATTTTTACTTTATTTTAAATTTTAGTTAACATCTTATTTTATTTGCTTTATTTTGTTTTCATTTTTTTTCTTAATTTTTGTGGGTGTCATTACTGAAAACCCTCATGAGACTTAAACTTGTCCATTAGTACAACCTAGAGGTTTAAAAGCTTGTTGCATAAGCTAAATGCAACTGTGTCAATCCACGGAAGTGATTTAGGATAGTTTAATAATTAGTTTTTAATGCTTCTCTTGCTAAGAGACTAGCAAGAAGTTGGTTGAGGTTGTGATGAGTGCTTAAAAATCACTAAAATAATCATGATTTAATATAGTTTAATTGGTTAAAAACATTTATATTTATATGATTTTATCATATTTTTATATAAATTTGGCTTTTCAGACTCACGGGTATTTTTATTATTTTTAGGTATTTTCGCTTCAAAAATAATTTGAAGACTCGAAGAAAAATAATTGAGGCTATACACCACAAATATGTTGAAAGAAAATGAGGAAAAATCAAAAATGGAGAAAAGGAAAAAACTGCCCAAATCAAGTGTGCAGCCATCACGCCGAGATCTATGCTCACGCCGAGTCTCGTGCTCAACCGTGCGCATGTTATGTCAAAATCTATGCTCACGCTGATATCCACGCCATATCGAGATTTGCACCCACGTGGAGCGCCACGCACGCCAACATCGCTCATGCATGTCATTTTTGTCCAAATGCATCCAAGACAAATTTTTGAGTTATTTTTTTCACTTTTTTAGCATTTTTCTCAACCTATAAAAGCCCTATCTCCCCATTGTAAATATCACACCTTAAGACACAATTTTATCAACTCTTTTTCTCTCTAGAAAGTTTTTTTTGTTTGTTTTTAGTTTTAAAGTTCTTCTCTTTTTTAGAAGAACTAGCTATTATTATATAGATTTTTAGTTTTAAATTCAAAAAACGGAAATGCAAATCTGTTTAGAGTTTTTTCAACAACATAATTAGCATCAAAGTCCTATAAGAATTCTTTTGAGGTATAATTTTAAAATAAATTCTTTACAACTATTTTTTATATTTTATTCTTATATGTTATGTTTAATTTGGTTGTGATTAAATTTAACATGGCAAACTTTTTGTAAATATGATATAATAATAACGTCTTTATGCTTATGAAATATTAAATAGGTAAAACATTTCTATCAAATAAATTGATTTTGTTTTTATTCAAGATTTTATATTAAGGATGTTAGATAGATATATTATTTTTCATTACAAACTTAAATCTGGAAATTAGATTTTAAGGTTTAATTAGCCGATCTGATTTAGATTAGTGCTCTTTTATTTGTTGGTACAATCGCCCGATAATTAGAGTGAAGCTCTATTTCAAAAGTTTTTATAAAAATTATTATCTGAAAATGTATTGACAACATATTTTCAATAATGGTTTTAAAACATGAAAGTTAGTACTCAGATAATTAAATTCTTACGTTTAATTTAGACACTTTGAATAAATTTTAAAATGTCTAACCCCACCAAAGGTGTCATTTAAATGGTTCATTTTTAATTTCTTAGAAAAAATGAATTAATTTAATTAACCAAATTAATTATTGACCACACCTATAGGTGTTAATTGATTTGTTTAAATAACAAAGAATATCTAATCCCACCAAAGGTGGTATTCATATATTAAAAAGAAGAATCAATAAGTTTCAATTTATATCTTTAATAACTTAAATAATATGAGTAAGCATAATTAACTTAATTATTATATCCATAAATACTCCACAGTTATAAATGATAAAAAAATTGAATATTTTTTTATTGAATCATATATATGTTTATTTTTTTATTGAATCATATATATGTTTATTTTTATGTTATTAGGTTAGGAAACACGAAAACCAAAATATCGTGATAAGATGTTTAAGATTTAATTTCATTTTTAAAAGTTTGAATAATAAATTAAAAATCACATATATTCCTTCCCTAGATCGACCTTGGGAGTATACTTATCATTTGCTATAAAATGATTCGTACACTTGCAGGAGTTTTACAAATATAAAACCAAAGTATCCGTAAGATTGACATTGTTGATCTTGTTCGTCAACTTTGTCATGAAATTTATAAGCAAAATCATCTCAAATATCAAAATTCCAATTAAAGATGTGGTATCTCTTTTACTAATATATTTTTTTTAACATATATAAGTTATTTTTTTATGAATTCATGATATTACTTATTTTGAATTTAAATACATGTAGTTCTTTGGTTGGAACAAGTCGAGGTATGCTATAAAAACGTTTTGATGACTTATGAGAAGAATGGACAGAACACATGCTTCAAATTATAACATCACAAGAAAAATTAGGAGAATAATCTAATGATCTTGAATAGCATAGGACAACACCAAGGTAACTTTTATAATGCTTTAATTTCTCTATTCATGTATCTCTGAAGTTTGGACCTAATTGATGGATATTTATGTGCCCATGTATTTAGGGAAATGAATTGTTGTATGGACCTATTTTTCTACCCAAACTTTATCTCATCTCTCTTGCCTAGTTCCCTGGTCACTATGAATGGGACATTGCAGGTGAATCTAAGAAAACAAAGTTGTCTCCTTGAAATAAAGTGGGAATATCACAAAATCCATTACAAAAGAGGCATCATCACTTTATTTGTCATTTAAGTTGAATATATATGTGTGTGGGTGAGTGTGTATTTTATATAAATTATTTTTTCGTAATAAATTTAATTCTGAAGTAATTAATTAATATTTAATTATTAATTATTTATAGTATTTAAAAACTCTTTTAAATAGATTTTGGTTTTTTGTGTTATCATGTGATCGAATACAGGTTGTGAGTATAGCAGAAAATGAGTAAAATATGTAAAAATAATACCGAATTTAAAGTCATTTCATCCCGTGAACCGACTCTAAATTTTAAGTCTCCTCTTTCTAAGTCGGTTACGTGAACTAACTTTAAACGACTTTTATGTCGGTTATTAATCGACTTAAAAGCTCCATTTTGGTGTAGTGAGTCTCAACTTATCTTTAGTTAGCATAACTAGGATTTACTACTTCACCCTCGAGACTTACTACCAACCACCAACTCTGTGACCCGGTATAAACTTTAATTTCCAACATAATTTAAATAGTGTATGAATAAGTGTCACAATTTGTAACAACTCTTTCAACCTCCCGTGCTTTAGGCGAAAGAAACTCAATACAAATGCAATAGTTAAACTCAATTTATGCAGTGTTAATAGACAAGTTCTATGATTTGTAACAAAATAATCTTTAAATTCTTATAATTTATTTAAGGAAAATTCCTTATTACTCACCACAGATAATCATAGTATAACTAGATTATAAATAGTAGAAAGAAATGAGTATATATAATTTGTATTAACTCATTCAAACACCCTTTTGGCTCTAATACCATAAGTGCAACAAGGATTTGGGGAGTCAATCAATGAAATGCAATACTAAAGAGACAAGCATATTATATTGAAAAGAGGCGACTTAGCCGGCCATAGATGACTTCGATTAAAATAAATAAAAGTTTTACAAACTAAAGACCTAAACTATAATATAAGAACAATTATAACTTATATAAACTTTAGAATATGCAAGAAGGTTTTATGAGGATGGGAAGAATAAGCGTGTAAGAGGTTTTGAGAGAGAATGCTTGTGTGATTGAAAGAAGACTTAGTTTTGAATGGAAATGAGCTCTCCTGAACAGTGTTCTATCGTCAATTTTTTATTGTTGAAGATGCATGTACTGTTAGTGAACAATATTTTTTCTAACACCTTTTGACTGTAAAAGATGCTTTGCACTGTTGCTTAAATAGTGTGTTGTCGACCACTCCTGTAGGTGTTTTGTCTTTAGTGCTAAAAACATAGTGCCCAATTATTGATGTCTTAGTGATGTTCTATTGATGTCACCATGGTGGGCTTTGAACCCTTTTGAGGCCCTATACATTAGGCTTTTACATTTTATAATAAATGGTTTTAACCTTGATACAACTTATAAGGCCCAAGGGCCATTTTACATGGGTTTTGCAATAATATATTTTTGGATTCAAAAATCCTAAATAGTCTTCCTTATCATCCCTAGAGGTTTTGAGTTGTCTGGTGTTTTTCTTGGAAGATCCTATTTTATCATCTAATAGTTGGTGCTTAATGTCTAGATGTTATTTTGTTCTTGTTGTAGAAAGTAATGCATTTGTATTGGCTTTTTGAGCCAATAGCTAGTGTTGGGTTGGCTGAAGTTATTCATACCATTCTTCCACTACCAACTTTGGAATTGTTTTATGGACATTGGGTATTGTCAACCATTTGATTTTATTCACCATTCTTGGGTTATATACTCGTTTAAGGGATAATTGATATACGCAATGAAGGTATGGTTTTGTAGGGAAGATGCACAAGGTTGTGAACCTTATATCACTCTCTGTGGGTTTCAAGAGTGTTTTGAACACGCTATGATTTTCTTGGATATTGGTAGGGATTCAAAAGACTTCCACCAGTGCATTTTGGTAGGTTTAATGGTTTTAAAATAGAATATCCAGAATGAGGAATATTCTAGGTTTTGGATTTAGAAGGTACCGAACCATATTGGTTCATAATCCCGATAATCAAAGGTTTTAAAATGGAAGTTTTGAGGATTAGATGAATACAAAATACTCTGATAATATTTTGGAGTCTTGGTTAGGTTCCAAGTTCCATAGAACCATTTTTTTGTAAAGAATTCTTCTTATGAAATTCTTGTTTTGAAAATATTTTTGTAAAAAAATATAAGGATTTTTTCCATGAAATCCTTGCATAACTATTCTAATAGTCTCAGTAGTTTATTTTAAAATATACTCATTTAGTTTGAAAAATATTTTGGTTTAGTTTTGAAAAATATTTTGGAGAAGATGATTCTTCTTTCTCCGTTTTGGAGATTATATTAAATAATTTTGGAGATGACTCTCCATTCTCTATTTCAGAGATGATTTTATAGAAGGAGGAAAATCCTTCCCTTTTACTTTTAATAAGTTTAGAATTTATAACTGTGGAGGCAAGGGCCTCTAACTATTTTTTATCTTCAATATTCTCAAGAGAACTCTAAAGGGTTTTGAGACTATTTGGATATTTAGAAAGGTACATATTCCACTCTTGATTTTGGTTGGTTTGGTTATTGGACTATGAGTTCTGTTGGTTTTAAATCCTGACTAATTTGGATATCTCTGGGAATTCAAACAAGATGGTTATGGGTTTGGAAGAAAAAATGGTTTTGAGTGGTGATTCTTCTTTCCAAGTAATGCCATATTTTGAAAAGGAAATGTGCTTTGAAGAAGAAAAGGGTTTTATTGGTGGTTTGTCCTTTTATTTTCTTGGTATTGCTGAGAATTCTTAGGTTAGGAAATTTGGTTATGAATTTGTATCTTTTTTTTAAGATGCTTGATTTTTTTTTTCCATTAAGCAGACATCTGCTTGGAGGCAATTTTTTGAAATTTTGCAAAACTTCAATCCTTAATGAAAGCCTTTGATTTAACAAATGAGATTGGAGTTTGGTAATACATAAAAATTTGTTTTGGAACAATCCTTTTGAAAATCATTCCTGGGGCCAGAGGTATACTATGCAATCAACCCCTTCTTTCCCTCGTAAAAATGATTTCGTTTAAAAATATGATTTATAGTTTTTTGCGACTTAAAAGGTGCATATTTTAAATAAAAGAGCATATCATTCCATTCATACTATCCAAATGGAACAGTGAATGTTGTTCTATAGATACTTGTTTTTTTTCTGTTGTTTATAATCCAATTATAGGGTAATAAGGAATTATCCTTAAGTAGATTATAAGAATTTAAATATTATCTTGTTACAAATCATAGAACTTATCCATTAACACTGCGTAAATTAAGTTCAACTTTCAACTTATGTAGATACAAACCATTGGTTAGATAAAATTTACCATAAAAAGATAAGCCTTATTTTCTGTAAAGATTCTTCATATTTTTTAAGGGTTGGAATATCAACCTATATAGGTACAGATAATTAAGGTTAAACAAAAATTATAGCAGTATAAACAATGAGTTCTATCTTTTATAGAACTTTCTCAACTTCTTCTTCTTATTTTCCACTATCAAAATTTAACTCAAATATATGTTTAGTAAGTAAAGAAATCGCTATTAAAGGTTAAGTATATTATATTGAAAATGTATATTTTCATAATTTTCAAGGCTTTTAGTAGAACTTCTTCGTTTTCTAGTTTAGCTTATTTTGAAAATATTTCACTACCTACTTCTTTTTCTTCTTTTGAAACTCCTTCATTTTCTTCTATTTCTTCTTTTGAAACTCCTTCATTTTCTTCTTCTTATAACTAAATCCTACTCAATAGTGATGAAATCATTACTTAATATATTTCAAAAATTATTCAAAACAACGAAAGAGATAACCAAATCTCTTTTGAAGAAACTCAGTACTCTTTTGAAACCCAAAACTTTTTTAAAAAAATTCAAAAACCTTTAAAAAGAATTGGTAACACCAAAACTCTTAAAACCCAAAAATCTCCTAAACAATATTTTACTTTCAAAACCACAGAAGGAGATCAATAATTCTCTTCTAACAAAACCTTGTCAAGTAAATATGAGTTTTTTGAAGCCTTAAAGACTTGTATAAAAAAATAGCTAGAAAGTGCTAGCTCAAACTCTAACACTGGTGTTGTAAAGACACCAACACCAAAGAACAAGAAAGAAAATGTTTCAAAAACAAATATTTCTACAAAAAAATGGAAAGAGATATCCAAATCCTTCTACCTACCAAAGCTCAATCTAAGTATTCTACCTTAGAAATACCTACCTCAAACCTCAAAGGAGTAAACTTTAGTATCTCAATACCTCACCCAGTTTACACAAATGAACAAAACCCAAAGAAAAATAAATCAACTCCTTCACCTACAACACCATCGGTTATAACCAAAAACATAACCCATGAATCAAAACCTTTTCAAAACGAATTCATGGAAGAAAAACCATTGTTAGATATAACACTATTGCGTCTAGACCTTGATTGTCCATAAAATAGTCATATTAAAGAATGGTACCTTGCCAGATGGTCTGAAAGTGAAAGAGAAAGCATCTTTAGAAAATATCATAGGTACGTTCAGAGACATACCAAAAATGTATTATTCCTTGATTGGCTGGAAGCATATTAAAAAATTCTAAATTGGAATTATCCATTCACCTAAGCCAAAATCGTTAGCCCAGTAGACACCAAAATTGTTAACATGGTTAACACCAAAAAGAAAATACCTATTTGAGAGACCCCAAATGACATACTCGAGGCTGAAAATCCTCCATTGCGATCTATCAACTTCCCATATGGTAAAACCAAGGTTGGAACTTGTCTTCTGAAAAAAACTCAAGAAGACTCCACAACCAACATCAAAAACATAGAGGTTTCTCCCCTTTAAAACCCCTAGGAAGATTCCTCTTCCAATACCAACAAAACTAGTCATGTAGAACCTATATTTCCATAAAACCCCAAAATACATAAAGATCAAAATATTGGTATCTTGCATATAGATACTAGTACACCTGATGAGGAAATCTTCCAAGAATCTACCAGTTGAAACACTGGTCCAATGGTTATAGAGACTCCTCAAGAAAAATCATAGGATATTAGTATCTTACACTTAGATGCTCATATTCTCAAATCACTTAAACCATCACAGAGTAACCATATCTTACATAAAGGTTTCAGTAACTCTAATGAAAGAACATCTCATGAACCATCTCCTAAGATTACTCCATTAAGTTGTCAACACCTTACGAGCATAAAACCCGTTAGGTCCTCAAATTTAGGAACCCATCCAAACCAACTCATCCAATCAAAATATAATGCCTCTTTCATTTATGAATGGAACACGGATGGGTTATAGAACATGGCTTATACAAAATTTTAATATATATATATATAACATGTTATGGATTATGTGTCTAAATGGGTGGAAGCTAAAACACTATAAGTATCGACTCTAAGGTTGTTGTGGATTTTATGAAATCAAACATATTTTCTAGGTTTGAAACACCAAGAGCTATCATCAGTGATAATGCACTATATTTTACAATAGGAATTTTTGGCCTTACTTAAAAACTACAATCTCAACAACAGAGTCGCTACCCCTTATCATCCACAGAAAAATGGACCAACTGAAGTACCCAATAGAAAGATCAAGTCCATCCTTGAAAAAATAATCAAACCCAATAGAAAGGATTGGAGCTTGGAATTGGATGATGCATTATATGCATATAGAACTGCATATAAAATAATTGGGATGTCACTATTCTGGTTGGTGTATGGTGAACCTTGTCATCTACGAGTTGAGTTAAAGCACCGAGCATTTTTAGTGGTGAAATTTTGTAACAAGGACTTAAACAAAGCTAAAAGGCACCAAATATTTCAAATGAATGAGGTAGAGGAAATTATAAATGATGCTTATGAAAGCTCCAAAGTTTACAAAGACAAAATAAAGAGGTTTCATGATAGTATGATATTGAGGAAAGAATTCACCATTGGCGATAAATTCCTCTTATTCTATTCATGGCTTAAATTATTTATAGGTAAGTTACATTCTTGTTGGTTATATCCATTTATTATCACTAATGTGTTCTCTCATAGTGTAGTTGAAATACAAAGCCTAAGTATTAGCAAAGAGTTCAAAGTTAATGGACATAGATTAAATCCTTACTACAAACCTTTTGCACTAATAAATATAAAGTAGGTGACTCTACATGAACCAATAGATTTTATGGTTAAAGAAACACATGAGGCAGAGCGAGGCTGAAGACATTAAACAAAGCACTTTGTGGGAAGAGACCCACGATATTTGTTTTCTACTCCCTTTTTACTTATTTTTACATTACATATATGCATGTACTTACATTAAAGACAATGTAAGAATTAAGTGTGATGGAGTGCTAATACATCGCTATCATTAATTTTTTGTGTTTTATTAGTTTAACATGTTTTAGAATACATTTTTTAGGACTAGTATGCTCTATGTAGCATTATTTTTTTCGTTTTTAGAATTTATTTATTACAATTCTTAGGATAGTTAGGATTAATAGAAGTGCTTAGAAACAATCACATGTCTCTCTTTATTTTCTAGAATTTGTGATCAAATTAGCTAAATAATGTTTGGCTAAAAGGACAATGAATGTTGATAGAGTCTTGACTATTCCTAAGTGAAGATAACTTTATGATAATTTTGCTCAAAACTTACATGTATAATAGCTAAATTGGTGATAGAATAATCTATATGCATGAATTTTGAAAAAATATTGTGAATCCCTTGAAATTTTGCTATACTTTTAATGAATAAGAATAGATTATTAGAACTTTTCTTTAAGTTTATCAAGGCAAATGCTAAATGTATCTATTAAAAAATTATTAAGGTGATAAGATTAACTTCTTTGGCTAAATTGTCTTAACATTATTACTATTGTTTTTTCGAGAGAAACCCTTTAGAGAAACCCTTTCATCTAAATACATTAACCATACTTTATAGTTCAAAAATAAGTGTATTTGCACAAAAAAGAAAATAAATTCTATGAAAATGCTATAATAAGATTTAAGAGTACCAATTATGCTACAATTGATTAAATGTCCAACATAAAGAAACAGCCCCGACTATAATATGTTCCAAAAAAAATAACAAAACCAAAAATAGAAAGACGAAAAAATATAAATATATAATATATGCATAAAATAATGATAAGGTGATAAGTGAAAAAAAAAAGTATAAAAAGGGCTATGTATTATTCAAAAATATGAGGCAAAAATAAAATAAAAGAAACCAATAATGATGTTTGGGTCAAAAATAATAAAATTTGACCTTATTTTATTAACAAAAATGGTCTTATGATAGTATTATTTATAGGTTTATTTCTCTTACTCCATAGACTCATGAACTTTTATTTCTCATTTTTCTCTTTCATTTGATTAAATCAATGGACATAGCTATATATTATAACCAAATAAAATACCTTTCCATTTTAAGGAATACTTTTAGTGACTGAAGATATAATTTTATGGAAAAGTATATGATATCAAATTCAACTCTAAAAAAATAGTGATATTTTATAAGGAGGAACAATGTTTTCAATTTATTTATGTTAAATTATTTAACTATTATTAATTGATACTACATCATACACACTTTGAACATGATTATTGTACATTAGTTGTACCAAAGAGATTATTAGAGATAATATCCAACATTTATTAGAATTTGAAACCATAATATTATTAAGCTAATGAAGTAAAATGTCAAAAAACTTATTCTATTAATTTTGGGTATTGATTTTACTCGAGGACTAACAAAGGATAAATGTGTGAAAGTTTGATAAGTGATATTTTATATATATTTTTAGATATTATTTTCTTTATATATATCATTATTATAATAATCTAAAATTATTTATTTTATATTTAATAAAATTATTTATTTTAAATTTTTTATGATTTTTATTGGATAGTTAGATATATTTAAAAAATAAATATATGGGTGTACTTGTATATATATAGATAGAAAAGAGAGCTTCAAAAATATATTTTTTGTTCTACCAACGCAACGTCCTAGCCCCCAATGACGTGTCCTATTTTGCTGAACTCCAACCCCCATACGACATGCCATATGGTCCTATTGTTCATCGTGTCCTAACACCGCACGTTTTACTGTTCCCTAAATTCCAAATAGCGACACGTGTCTCATATACATCTAATTAGCACGAGATTTTCTTATCATTTTACACATCATTTGCGAGATTTTCTTATCATTTTACACATCATTTGCTATCCATAAGTCATAATATAACTTAAAAACTGATAAATGTTTTTAATATAAATACAAAACACCACCCCATAAAATATAACCAATATTAGAATTGCATAAAAAATTAAGCAAAAAATTATAGAATTAACCTTAAAACAATAATTGAGAATAAGAAGTTTCAAATAGTAATTAAAGGACTTGAAGATCAGATTCAATAACGAAAATTCTAAGATTTCTTCCCCTTTTATTATTGTCTTTATGATTAGATACTTAATCGTTTGATCAATTTAAATAATTAGTAATAAAATTTGTGCAATAAAAATTAATACTCGAGATAATTAAAGTGATCTTGTATGTTTCACCTTGATCTAATTTGTTTCTTGAAAAATTAATGTTTTTTAAAAATTAAATTTAGAAAACTTATTATAAGTTATCTATTAAAATTAATTTGGATTAAGAGCTTATTTAGTTCAACGAATTCATAAGAAGAAATGGAGATTTATGCATTATGTGAATTTATCTAAGTTAGTATAATCAAAGAATATGAGAATATGATATGCTTATATTGATTTTCAATATATACTAATGATGGAGAATAACCCTACAATTATTCTTTTATTTGAATCTTTATCGTAATATTTATATATTTTTATCTTCATTTATCTTAACTTAATAGATTTAATTTTCAGTTTATAAAACCAAAATCTCCCTTTTTTCAATAAATAGGTGTTAGTTTTTAAAATCCTCTAGGGTAAAGAACATTACTTACTATATATTAATTTATGACATCTTTAACAATTTAGAATAAGGTTTAAATTACATGTTCATCAAGACTATATTAGTGGAACAAACATCATTTTAGCTATTGTAAAGATAGATTAAAAGCTATAAAAAATCTTCTTCTCAAAATTAAAAAATGTCTTATTTTGGACAATAATAATTCCCGAGAAAATCAGCTTTTAAAAGACATTGATAAATATCATAGTAGAATTAAAAGAATCTAAAGGAAAAAATCAAGATATACTTGGTTTAATGAAGGAGATCGAAACACCAAGCTTTTTTTTTCAAATTTCAACTTTAATTAGAAGAAGAAGGAATACCATTCTTAATATCAAACTTAATGATGTTAGATGGTTTTCAAACATAAATGATATCGGTGCTTGCTTTATTGATCACTTCAATAATGTTTTCATGTCATCTTTTGATGATTTAACTTACTTAAATACTAAACTTCCTATACTATTTTCTAAATGTATCTCTCTCGATGATAATAATGAATTATGTACTATTCTTGATGTGGGTGAAATCAAAATCTTGCCTTTAAAAATGGGTTCTTTTAAAGCCTTTGGTCTAGATGGTATTCCTACTTTGGTTCATAAAAACTACGAGGATGTTTTGGGAAAAAGTTTAGTACGTCCTATTCAAGATTTTTTCAAAACTGGAATTCTTAATCCAATTTTGAATAAAACTTTCATTACTTTAATTGATAAAGTTAACAATCCTTACCAAGTTCATTAATTTCATCCCATTAGTCTTTGAAATTTCGTCTACAATATTATTTCTAAAGTATTGTCCAACAGAATCAGTGGTCATCTTAATAAATTTATTTCACCTTTTTAATAGGCTTTCATTCCTGATGGATGGATTTCTGAAAATGTTATTATTGATCTACAAGCTATTCATACTATTAAAATAAAATCAAGAAGAGGTGGTTTAATGGATATTAAAATAGATATGCAAAACTTTTATGACAGGACGAAGTGGAATTTCATTATTAGAATTCTAAAAACTTAATGGCAAAGTATGACCAAAATTATAGTCCAAAGAGGACTCAAAATAAAGACTCTTGACTAAAGATGACTCTAAAGAAAGACTCTTGATCAAAGGAGACTCTAAATAAAGACTCATGACCAAAGATGACTCTAAAGAAAGACTCATGACCAAAGATGACTCTAAAGAAAGACTCTTGACCAAAGAGGACTCTAAAGAAATACTCTTGACCAAAGAGAACTCTAAAGAAATACTTTAAACCAAAGAGGACTCTAAAGAAAGACTCTTGATAAACTATGATTCCCTTTTTTAAAAAATTAGTCTTGGTTAACAAGAAAAAATTAAAGGGAAAACCAATTTCAACAAGAACAAGAAAACTCATCAAGAAAACAAGAATTAGATTCTTCAACAATCTAGTACTTTGTTCTACTTTTCTTCATCTTTTTTTTTCTTTTTTCTTTTCTTTTTTTTATTTCTACTGCTTTTGCTGTGAATAGAAAACTCACCAAAAACATTTGCAACCCTAATGACCAAAAACTGAAAACAACACAAAAAGGTGCGACAAATATTTAACCCCTCGGTAAGTGGTCTAAACGGTATAATTTGGCCTCGAAACTTGCAAGAGCACAAGTGAATCCTATATTTTTAATAGGAATTGAAACGAGCTTCGATTTTATATATTATAATATTCATTTCATTACCCGAGTCAAAATTTATGGCTGTTTAAAGTTGCAACTCTATTTTATCAAAAACAAATTTGAAATTGAACAGTAGCCCTCTTCTTTTCTTTTCTTTTTTTGAAGAAAAAAGACAGATTGAACATAGAAATAAAGAAAAATAAAACGATATGAATAATTCAAATAAAACTATGAAACAAAATCCAAATACAAAAATAATGACAACGAAATGGAAAGAAAACACAAGACTCAAAAAGACAAAAAAAAAATTTGTGATTTGTGACTCACGAACACAGAAAACAGTCAAAGGATGATTTTTTTTAAATCTAGTATTCTAAACAAATATAGATAACCTAATTTTAGCAATCAAGACTCTAATACCAAATGATGCGGACTCTCTAGGAAAATAACCCTAGGAACCCACGAACTCAAAGGAATAGGAACGATTGAATTACTAAGAACGTGTTGAAGATGATCAAATTAAAACCTTAAAGAAACAAAGTTCTTAAAATCCCAATCTTGATACGCCACAAAAGATTATCACTGTCTTTAATAAGTCGAATTCAAGCATTCAATCAAGAACACAATAAGGCAAAGCAAAAGCTTTAGCTTTATGAAATATACTATTCATTAATGATATATTCATTCTTGCCTCCAAATTACATAACTCTTATTTTATATAAGCAAGAAATCCTAAAAAAAATCCTAGATGAAATAGGCCTAATGGGTCTATTTAGCTGTGAATTGAGCCTAATCCAACTTTAAAAAATAAAAGACTTAAAGACTTAAAATAAAAAGTCGACAATTCATTAACATTTAAACATAAAATTCCCATAATTAATTAAAACAAAAATTATTTCCTAAAATAACCCTTGCATCCAACTTGATCTTTCAAATCTATCCCTAGTCATTGGACCGCCAATTCCTTGCAAAAGATCTTGAGAATATTTGGGAACATCAACTTGATTAGCACTTGGAAACATCAACTTGATTAGCACCTCGATCTCCATTAATAGGAGAATAGGATATGTTTTTGTTGATTTTCAATACATGCTAATGATAAAGAATAACCCTACAGTCATTCTTTTATTCGAATCTTTATCGAAATATTTATATTTTTTATCTTTATTAATCTTTACTTGTTAGATTTAATTTTCAGTTTATAAAACCAAAATTTCTTTTTTCCAATAAATAGGTGTTACTTTTTAAAATCCTCTAGGGTAAAGAACATTACTTACCTGTTCATATGGACTATATTAACGGAACATACATCATTTTGGCTATTGTAAAGATAGATTAAAAGCTATAAAAAATCTTTTGTTGAAAATTCAAATGGTCTTATTTTAGACAATAATGATTCTTCAGAAAATCAACTTTTAAAAGACATTGAAATATCATAATAGAATTAAAAGAATCTAAAAAAAATCAAGATACACTTGGTTAAATGAAGGAGATCGAAACACCAAGTTTTTTCTTTTCAAATTTCAACTTTAATTAGAAGAAAAGGAATACAAGTTATTCATACTATTAAAATAAAATCAAAAAGAGGTGGTTTAATGGATATTAAAATAGATATGTAAAAAGTTTATGACAAGACGAAGTGGAATTTCATTATGAGAATTATGAGACTTTCTTGGATTTTTAGAAAAAAATTGCAATTTAATCTATACATGTCTCACTACAATATCTTAATCTTTACTTCTTAATGGTATTCAGTAGACTACTTATTTCTACAAAATCTAATTTAGATTTTCATAGAGTTAAAACTACCAAAAATGTCCCTTATATTACTCACTTACTATATGGAAATTATTTAATTATTTTTTGTCATGCACATTTTTCACAAGTTAGTATTAGGCATCAATAATTACTCAAATATTTTGCCTGATTAGGCTAGAATGCTAATTTATCCAAATCATGTATCTTTTATTCAATAAATGTTTATGGACACCTAAGATCGTAGTTTCAGAATCATTGGATATTTCAGAGGATTTAGGAGGTGTTAGATATCTTGGTCACAACTTTTTTTTCATAGATAAAGAAGTAGAGAATTCAAAAGAATCGTTGATACACTGATTTCAAAGACAAATAATTGGAGGTCTCGATTACTCTCAAAAGTTGGTAAAGTGATTTTTATTAAATATTTTCTTCTTTCATTATAAACTTATTCTATGAATACATTCAAATTTCTTAAATTACTTTATGAAAAAGAAGAGCCATTAAAAGACAATTTTGGTGGGGTTTTTGCTCTGAGAAGAATAATTGTAGATTTTTGGCTTATAAAACCTAGGATCATCTGTGTCTTCCTAAAAATGTTGGAGGTTTAGGCTATTCACAAGCTTGAAGACATCAATTAAGGCAATCTAATGATTTTCTTGATTATGATGCTAAACAATTAGATTCTTTCATCTGAAAAAGCATTTATTTTTCTAGAGAGTATTAAAATTGGGAGCTTCTGTTAATATTGGAGATGGTAAATCAATTGATATTTGCCATGATCCTTGGATTCCTTGGACTAATGATTTTAGATTTCCATCTCCTTTAATTTTTATTGATCAATTGCAGCATTGTCCTACTAAGATTCAAGATCTTCTTTTAGCTCCTATGGTTGGATGGAATTTTCAATTGATTAATCATATTTGTGTCACTGTGATGTGTTCTTATCTTTCAAGACTTTCCCTTTATATCATTTCAAGAAGAATCCTTGCTGGTTTTTCCTCCTTCTGAAAATCATTTGGAATTTGAAAATTCATGATAGAATTAAAGTTTTCATTTGGAGACTTTATTCTAACTGTCTTCCTACTAGATGTAACATTCATGTAAGGACCCTTATCTGTTATTTTATGCCTTCTTTGTCACTTTCATCCTGAAAACATCTATCCATCTTTTCTATCAATGTTCGATGATCATTTCTATTTGGACAAATTGATCTTTTACTTCAAAGTTAAAAGATTTTACTTTTCTCTCTTTGGGTGATATTTTCAAAGAAATCTTCAAATCTAATAACAATCTTATTCCTATTGGTTTATCTAATATTGAATTCATCATTGTTGTCTTTCTTTCTTTGGAACACATTTGCAAGATTAGAAATGATCTTATCTTTAATTCCAAATCTCCTAATCTGAATCTCATTCTATCCAATTTAGATCTAAGATTTTTAACTCTAAAGATTGTTCTTAATTATAATTTGAGAACCAATACTTCTTTGATCTCTTGACTAAAGACTCACCCATCTCCACTACCACCTATTTCTTAGAAGAAACCTCCTAAAGGATCTTTTAAACTAAACTTTGATACAATCGTTTTCAACAATAATATACTCTAGCTGTTATTATAAGAGATTCCAATAAACCAGTTTTAGGTCGCTAGAGTAAGTTCTCTTCGGGTATTTGCGTTGAGTTAGCTAGGTGAAGCTACTGCTTTGCTTTTCTTCATTCAAGTGGCTTCGAAAAAAGATTAAAAAACTATTTATTTAGAAGTTGATAACCAAAATAGCATTAATGCCTTAATGCATGCATGAAAATGTGTAAATCTCTTGGAGGCGTAGATTTTCATAAACCAAGTTAAACAGTTATTGAAAATATTTAGTATGATTATTGCTTCTTGGATTTCTAGAAGTGTAAATAATGTTGTTCATCATTTAGCTAAATGTATTTATGTTAATTTTGTTGAGGGTTTTATTCTAAAATGTATATGACCTAAAAAATTTGTAATGATTCTAATTATTAATAATATTACTTTTTGTTAAGATAAAAATTAACTCAATGCTCACCTTTTTTAAAAAAACAAAAAAGTAACAACTCACCATTTTTTAGTGATTTTTATTCTCTTCTTTTTTCTTTATTTATTTTCTTCTTTATTTTTACGTAGTTGAGTCTTAGAATAAAACAATTGTATTATTTGTTTGTAAATTTGAAGTATTAACAAAACAAAAAAAACAAATTATTTTCAGTCAATAAAAGGAAACAATGAATTATGACTTTATGATATTACCGTACAGTGTCCCCCATCCCGCGACCGCGGGAACAAATATCATTGTGTTAAGATCACGATGAGATATTAAAAATAATAATAGAAATTGAATGAAATTAAAATAATATTATAATTAATATATTTATTTAAAAAAATTAATTAAAATAATAATAAATGTTAAAAATTAATTAGTAAAATAATAATAAATAATTATATAAATATATAATAAAAATATAATATTTCAAGGTATTTAATATAAGAAGAATGAATATTCTTATGATTATTAGAATATTTTACTTTTTATTTTAAGTTTAAATTCAAATCAAACATAAAAGTAAGATGAATTATTCTCATTATCATTCTATTAATTTTAACCAAACATGATATAAATGTAATTGGGTAACTAGAGATATTTTATATCATCTAATACATAAATGATCTAGTTATTTAATTATTTTTACATTTAATTCCTTAATAAAAAAACATATTCATTTTCTTACAATGTTAAAAAATTATATTTACTTACGTTTTAAAAAAATGAACATTTTTTAAAGTATTAAAAATGAAACTTAATGTATAAAGGGAAATTATATCATGTAATTAAACCTATTTTATATTTAGATAAAGGATAGCAAGAAGCCATTTACCTATAACCAAAATACACTTTAGACTCATTGTTATTTGGTGTAGCAATACAAGTATTTCTTATAGAAATTCATCAAAATCCATTTGACAATTTTAAGTCAAATTTTCAAGATATAAACTTGTTATTTTTAATTTATTTTTTAATAAAGATGACAACAATATATTTAAATAATTACTTTTTGTTAACAATTACATTGTAGTTCATTTTCCTACTATTAATAGAGCTAATAATTTTTTATTATTTAATTTTTTTATTTTTATTTTGAATCATAAATTATCCATTTAAAAAATATTTATGGATAATTTATAAAATTATGATAATTATTTAATTCCTATTTAAATGAACCATTTGTTTATTAATTTTGAAGATATTTTTTTAATCCTTAATTTAAAAATCATATCAATTTTTTATTATTAAGTCTTTATTTTTTTAATTTTTTATATTCTTGAATGTTAGGTTCACTTTTTTCATTTTTTATTTAACATAAATTTCTTTATTTCAAGTTAAATCTTGAAATAGTTATCATTCATTTTTTAAATGATAATTAGATAGTACAAAATAAATAATGAATATGATGGTATGATCGTAAATATGATCCTTCTGTGTAAATAAAAATAAATATTGTTATGATTATGTTATTTTATATATAAAAAAAAATTATCAATAATATGATGGTGTATCATGTAATTTTTTACCCAAAATAAATAATTAGTGATTTAAAATAATGGCAAGTGACCATAAAGATCCGATATTTTTTTGAAATGGAATAGTTATGTCTACTAATGTTTTGATAATTTAGCCCAATAACTTTAAAAATGATATTATAGATTTAAATTATCAATTTTTATATATATTTTTTCTTTTTTCTTTTATTTTTTACAAATTTTATTTAAAAATAGATGAGCAATTATTCTTATAAAAAAACTTTTCTTTTCAAATGCAATCAAAAAATAAAAATTAAAAATTGACCATTTAAACTAACGGTGTCACTTTTCAAAATTAGTGCAATACTCTATTAAAAAAACTATTCAATCTAAATATTTAACTGAAATAACTAATGAATTGATGTGTCATTTATCTCTTAGAATAATATATAAATAATAAATTAATATAATTTTTTATTGAAAGCATTCCTAGTATAAAGATATCCATAACGAAATTGTGAATAAATAATAATAATTTAATTATTTATTATCTATTTTTGATAAAAGAATAATTTTTTTAGTTACTCTTTTTATTTTTAATAATTTGACATAAAATTATAAAATAGATTTTGATAACAATTTCACAAGAAGTATTAGATTTACAGTGTTCTATTAATAATAATGAATCAAAAATATACTTTAATAAAAGAACAAGAATTTCGAACACTCTTTATTCTTTATATTTTATCTCCACAACGCCATACTTTAAGGATGAATACATTAAGATTTTTTTCCTAAATAGGATGAAAACAGAAAAAAATTCAGTGATATCTTTATGTTTTCAATTATTTTAAATAATATCCTCAATTTATTAAAAATATAAAAGATGCCCTCCTAAAGTTAACTTGACTTACATGAAAAATGAAAATCAAGGGTAAAAATGTAATTTGGGGTTTGGTGAGTGAAAAGTTACCGAACAATACCGAGTCTACTTCATCTTCACCATCCCAACATGCCTATCTCTCCCACTTATTTTCACCATCTCAGCAATAACCCTTCCCTCTTTCAAAATTAACACAAAAACAAAAAGGAAAAATGCTTGCAGAGAAAAAAAATTGAAAAAAGGAACCCTAAATGTTTTCGTAATATAGTTTGCATCTTTAACTGATTCTAGTTATAAGCTTGTAATCCTTATTTGATGGTAGGAAACTATCTTTGATTGCAAAGTCTCCTTATTCTTTGCCCTTTCGGTAGTATTTTGACAAGCAAGAAAGTGGGGTTTTCCATAATAAAAATAAATAAATTTGAATTGCATATTTACTTAATAGACCCAGGATTTCATAACCTATACCAACAGTGTGTATTAAATGACGTTTTGGAAATTAACTCACTAAGTTCTTATTTTTTACTTTGATAGTACCTTTATTCTATTTCTTCTCCTTCAACGTAAATGGATGGGTGTAATATAGAGTTCTTTTCCTAATAATGACTAAAAAACTACACAATATGCTTATCCACTAGTTTTACATGGTTAAAACTACTTATCAATCACATGAAGCCAAACCGAGGAAGGGACAAAAACTCGATGGTATTTTTTTTATAAGGTCGATGACATGGTTAAAAAATATATATTTATTTTACTTAGTGTATTTGACTTCATTCTTATAAAGTTGATTACTATCGATCAATAATACACACACATATAGTTAGATACACTTTGTATGTGAGTATGTTCACGTACACCACATAATTTGTTTTCATAGTGTCGCTTGTATTTTCGTTTCGTTTTGGGTACGAGTATTTATAAAAATTGCTCGACATTTTTGGAAACAAAAAAATGAAATTTTTTGGCATCTTAACGAGGCCCTCGTTAGACCCCCAACAAGGTGGTTGGCAAGGTTGGTCATATGCTTGGATGATTTTTATAAATATCCCATCTCTTTGCGTTTGGTATCCAAAAAAATTAGTAGTAGAGCTCTGTCAAATTGACATCTCATTTTCTATTTTTGGATCATTATTACCTTAAGTGTTGTTCTATATAAGTGATTTGTGACTGTGTGAGCAAAATTGTGCTCTTGATTAGTGAGTACTCAAGGTGGTTTTTGTGAGTGAGTTTTATGCGAAGAGCTTGTGTGGTTGTGAGCCATGTATCAATTGGTAGTTTCTAAGATGCAACTTTTTCTTAACTGAGGAGCCTATGTTGTATTGAGTTGTGTGTCGGTTGGTGATTGCTATGATGTAACTTTCTTAAATCATTTGTTGTGTGTAGTGCATGGTTGACTATGTGTCCCACATAAATGATTTATGGTTCATGGTTGAATGTGTTTTCCACAAGAGTTATTGGTTGTTCATGGCTAAGGATAGTCCTAACGTTTGTTTGTTTACATTTTGATTCACTTTACTGATTGCACTACATCAAATGGTGCTAGCTTTGGAGGAAAGTTGGATTCATGTATCGAACCAAGTTGTTGCGGAGGCGGCAAGCAAGGGCAACAATAGGCATGACAAAGGTTCTGACTGATAAAGGTAATTGTGGTTTTATTTCTGTCAAGGTTATAATTGTTTTATTACTTAGTAGATTTGTTTGTTGTCAAGTGATTGTCATAAGAAACTTGAGGATGTTACCATATAGATAGGGTTCTATGTAGGTTTATCTCATTATACCTACTGTTGTGTATGCTCTATGAAGTACAATCAAAGGTTAAATTATGTATGTTTCTACATACTGATGTTTAAATTCTAATTAGAAAGCCTTTATTATCTATTACTTGCTTTCTGAATACTATATATTACATCCACTATTTATTATTGATTGTCTGTGATTAATGTTTATTGCATTCATTGCTTTCTGTTAAGTATTTTACTTATTGTTCTTATGTGTTTGGGACGAGTCCTTTAGGAGTCGGTATCTACTTAACCTGATTGTGTATCAAGTCTTGAACTCATTCAATATTATTATGCATGATCTGATTGTGTGTTAGGATAATATGAATTTATATCGTGTATGTACCAACATACTAGATGTAGACTATTTAGAAAGTTTATTTGTTATATGTTGTCACATGCTTTCTTTTCTTTCTATGTAACATGCTTATATATTTCTATTTATTGCTTTTCTTGTATTTAAATTAATATATCTGCTTCATGGTTAATTTATATTGCTTCTATGTCGTATTTGCATGCGAGTTTAGTATGAATCTCTAAGGAGTTAGTATCTTCTTACCCTGATAATGTACTAAGTATCAGACTCTTTATTATTATGGTTTGGTATAATATATGATTGCAATGTTATGAAAGTACAATCATCATTTAATAAATATGTTTCCACGTATGAAGTCCTGAAGTGATTGAAAATCTTTTATAGCTTTTTTATACGTATGATTGATTCGCATGCTATATGATGTTTTCTTGTTTATGCATATTGTTAGCCTGGACAAGAGCCTGTGAGGAACACCGTTACTAGTGTGTTTACTCCAGTTTGTTTCTTTTTTACTATTGGTTATTTTTATTATGTGTTGAATTAAGCATATATCTTTAGCATGTTATCTTGTATTTTCCCTGTGTCATTTGCTTAATTCACGTTTGTGAGACATATTTGTCCAAGTTAAGATAAAGCTTGCAAAAATATTCGATTAGTTGGCATTTTCACCCTTCATTTAGGTCGCGGTTAACTATTTGAGTCAGAAGAATAATTGACTTTCGCACAATTATTTATATGTATAGAATTCTTATAAGTTGCACTATTTTTATATTTACAAATTTTAATAGTATTATCTTTATTATTTTCTCTAAAAAAAAAATTCATTTTCTTATGATAGCAAAAAAAAAATATTCTTCTCAGGCCTATGTAAGTAAAATTCTACAAAACATAGAATTTTTATTTTTTTTAAATACAATATGATCTATCAATTTATAATAGATTCAATATGATTTTTTTAAAATTTATTATAACATAACTTATCTTCGTATCATTTATGTTTGCCCTATAAAATTATCTATGTTTATATGGGAAATTAAAATATTATTAATTTAACGAGAGTTTTAATAGCTATTAAATAAATAAAGTAATCTATATATCAAAAAAAATAAAGTATGTTCTTGATTAGCTAAAATTTTAAAATTAATTAATTTAATAAACCATTGTGTAAGATATTACATAAAAATAAGGTAATTTTTTCTTGATTACTAATTAAATTTTAAAACATTATAGGACTTAAAAATTGTTATATTTCCAGCATGGATTATTTTGTGGTTTTTAATAACTATAAAAATTCTCAGAAAATTATAATAATAAATTTCTGTATAAGGTATAAAAAACAATCTTTAGAACATAAAATTTTCTTTTCTATTACTAAAAAATCTTACTTACTAATAAAAACTTTCTATCGAGGGTATTTGTAGAAAAAAACTAATAAAATAAATTATTATTATTTTATTTTACATAACTAGCGAACAAATGAATATGAATCATCACAGTTTTCCATTCCACGTGATTATTACTCCTACTCAATGAGTAATTCAAATTATGTGAAGGAAATATGCCCTGAATATTAGAAAATCACATTATCAACCAATAGGTAACTATCCTACCTATTTTATTATTGAAGGGACATGTTAAAACACAATATTTATTATAAAAATAAAGTTTTAGTGTAGAAGTAAGATATAATTCTTATTTTGTTATATATATATATATATATATATATATATATATATATATAATAAATTGTGCAAATAAGTTCAAGTTAAATGAATAAAAAATAGATTATTATTGTCTCTTCTTTTATATAGTATAAAATTTAAAAATTTCACATTTTATTAGTTAATAAATATTAATCAATACGACGTACTTACATGTATTTGTTAATTTCTTTTATTTTAGAGAATTAATATTTTCAAAATAAAAAACACAAACGGTAGAGTAATTAAATATTTTAAGATTTTTAAAAATAAAAATATTATTCTGCATTAATAAAATTTGCACTCACTATAGGACAATCCTTATTTTTATACATAAAAAATTATTTTATTTATATAAAGAAAGTATACATATAAATACAAAAGATAAAAACATTATGAATAATATTTAGGGATAAATAAACAAATAAAATTTGAAAAAGAAATGTAAAAATAACATTTAGGAAATATCAATGGGAAACGCTTATAAAATTAATGACAAATAAATTACTTTACATAAAAGTTAAAAAAATAAAATTATATGAAAAAATAAGGGAAATAAGCTCATATTATTATCTACACCTATTTTTATTCTAGATTAGAGCCATAACTTGTAATTTTATTACTATTTTCATTATACTTTTAATGAACACACGGTTTGATATATGTTCAACTAGACATAACAAAGTTGAACATATGTCCAATTAAAAAATCAAAAACTTATTTTGAGAACATGTGTTCAATTTTACATAACAGAGTTGAACATTTGTCCAACCAAATATATGAACAAATGCCGAGAAAATATGTATAATCTATTATTCAAATACATAATAATGGATGATTGGGATTACATATTAATTAAAATTTGATTAGTTGATCATGTGACCAATTTGGTTCTGGTGAGTATGATCACCGATCAATCAAAATCTAACTAGTTGAACAATTATCTAGTTTAGTTAGACGTATGTCCAACTCTGCTCCGACGAGTAGGATCACTAGTCAAGCAAAATTTGATTTGTTGGACAATTGTTGATTTACTTAGACATGTGTCTAATTTAGTTTCAATGAGTAAGGTTATCGTTCAATCAAAAAATCCGACCAATTGGACAACTGTCCAATTTAATTGGATATGTATCCAACCTAGCTCCGACAAGTAGAGTCATCGATTGACCAAACTTTGGCCAATTGGACGACTCAATTGGACATGTGTCCAACTCAACTCCGATGAGTAGGGTCACCTGCCAACCAAAATTCGATGAGTTGGAGAGTTGTCCAATTATGAAGATCAAATTGTACAAGTTTTACTTAAAATTAGATAACAATTTATCATTGAAAACTAAGGACATTTTTGTCATATAGTGTAAACAGTTAAGTGGGAGAGGTTCATATATGATTTTTAACTAATATAAGATCATCAGAGTTGAAAGTTCGTTTGTTTTCTTATAGATCTAATTATCTACTTAGAAAAATATGATAAATTAAAAATTTATAAGCGGTCAAGTATACAATAACGTGTAAATAGAGTGATATAAAAAATAAAGATCAATATACAAGATTTTTTGGTGAAAAAAACCTACGACATACCAATGACTTAAGCGGAAAACCATTGGTCAACTAGACCACCTAACTATCTATTATGAAAAATAAGTATCTAATTAAAAGATTAGGACTCAAACTACTCACCAAGGTAACACCCCCAATAATCTACTTTCAAGTAGCTGCTTTTATCATAATCTCTACAAGAAAGGCGTTCGAATCCAGACTAATGTGTCAAAAAACTTTGAGTCACACAACTTAATCGAACCCATACCACTGGCACATAAACATAAGTGTAAGTGTGTATCCTAGAGAAGATTCAATAATGAACAACCCTAACTAGTTGATTTAAATAATATATAAGATAAATCGAAAACAATTAGCAACTCTAGAATAATCAATTTAAAAGCGTAATATCTCAATTATCGTAGGCTTGTTAATCCATCAAATACAACCACAAATATTTAATAAATTAACTTAATGAAAAAGATAGCTTCAATAGTTTTAGCAAAACAAGAAAGATAATAAAAGATAATTACCATCTTGTCCATAAAATCAGTTAAATAAGTTTTAAGGAATAAGGATAATATAGTAAAGGTCAATCAAATTCGTATTAAAAATAGGTTTCAAAATCACAGCTCTAGCTGCTCGATTAATCTAATCAAGTGCTTAATTGACCAAGTATATAATTTGATCGATCGAATATCCTTTCGATCGGTCTAGTCATTAATCTCAATCGATCTAGTGCTCGATTGACCGAGTATTATTTATTCAATCAATCTAGTCATATAAATAATTAATTAAGGAGGTAATATAACTCGATCGATCTAGTAGCCTATTTTTATATTGTTCCTATGTATCTAATATACAATTTAAAGTGCTAAGAAATAGAAATATACCTGAGATGTGATTTTTGAGGCTCGATAGTTTCTTCGCGCTTGAAAATATTCTTTTAAGACACACATAGAAACTAAAATTACAATTATATGTTTTGTTCACAAATATCATCAATACTCATATAAACCTTACAATCTCTCACTTTTCATATTCATGTGATAATACCTATCTCTCACTGCATAAGGCTAATAGGAAGAATAAAGTTTTACATAGTAGAATTATCCTATGATCTGATGAAACCATCTTTACTTGAATCTCGAAAACTCATACTTACATTGAAAAACAAAAACACTAACAAGCAAACAATTTGTTCTGAATGACTCATTGCTCATAATAATTCAATGTATCTAATAATAGAACAACAAAGAATGTTCAAAAGATGATTAAACAAATGATAGAAAATAAAAAAAAATCCCCTATGTTAAATATCCAAAAATTTCAAAGCAATTCAAAAATAAAAATCTCTCCTTAAATTAACTATCCCTCTTTTTTTATGTTTCAATTAAAGTTCAAAAATATTTATACTAATTTTCCTCCCTTTTTTTCATACAAATAAACAAACACATACCATAGACAAGAACAAACAAATGAAACAAATATAAAATAGACCTAAAAATATTTATTTTTAGCAAGAGTAGTAGATTAATCCAAACATAATTACAATATTACACTCATATAAGAAAATTAACTTGTATTCAAAGTGTGACTAGTTATTAACAACATAAACATATGTAAGCAATACACACAAACATGATTACACATATAGTGACATATCCACAATCACCATAAATGAGTTGAGTTTGGGAACAACACTAGTATATCAATTAATCCATTCATGATTAGTTATGAACTTTTTTTAAAAAAAGTATCACAAATCATGAAAGAATTGCGGTTGAATTCAAACTTGCACAAAATAAAATTTTACTAATTAAGAGAGAACTTTAATCAATATTTTTTTATTTTGTATTATTATTGTTTTATGAGGGACTGGTTACTTATTTGATTTTTGTATAACCATTTGTAGATCTTTCTTTTTGTGCAAGCAATTACTTTTGTATTATTTTTCTTTTTCCTTTAATAATGTTATTTTTAAGGAAATATGCACAAGCCAAAAACCTAGAATAATGACTTTCACACTAGTTATGAGGTAGTCATCTCTGCTAATTGTGATAGCTTCATACATTATAGTAGATAGTCTTCTTAAAATTAGGTGTCTCTCGATAGCAGTATTTTATAAAGTGTAAGATAAAGCTCAAATGTAATTCTAGCAATCAAGGATATCTAAGTTTTGAAATACTCACATAATTAATCATAAATTTCATGCATGACATATATATGTGTCTAGTGAGTGTGTGAATAGGATCATGTTGACATTAATCACTTAATGCACAAGATATGGAAATGCATAAGTCACAATATCTACTTATTAAAGGCATAATCAAAAGTATAAGACTAGTATATAATGTTCATGTCAAGTTAAAGCAAGACTACTTTCCCATTTTTTATATATATTCTAAAAAATAAAATAAAATACTAGAAAAATTTAATCAATAGTGTAGATTTCTAAGATATTTCTAAGAGATTCAAATATTTGAATATCAAGTGATATAGTGAATAGATCATCTAATTACCTATCGGTAGACACAAACTCAAGGGATGAAACATTATCTTCTACTAGTTCCCTAATGAAATAATGTCTGAGAATGTAAAACTGGATTTTTAGAGATATATATAGCACTAGTGTTATCACAATATGGGGACATTGTATCTTGTTCAAAGCCAGATTCCTTGAGCATATTCTTCATCCATAGAAGTTGCTACAAGAGCTTTTAGTTGCAATGTATTCTACTTCTACAGTAGATAGTGAGATGAAATTTTGTTTTTTGGTGTACAATGATACAAGTTTGTTCCTAATATAGAAGCATCCAACTGAAGTGTTTTTCTTACATCCTGATTTCTTGCACAATCTGTATATGTCTATATACTAATTTCACATGTAGTATCATTAGTAAACAAAACACCAAAGTTTTTGTTTCAGAGATGTACCTAACGATCCTTTTGACATAGTGATTCCTTGGGATCTCACTGATAACATGCACATACACTAAGACTAAAGCAAATATTAGGTCTACTTGTTGTGAGGTATAGCAAGCTTCCAATCATGCTTCTATATAGCATTTGATCAATGCTCCAACTTGACTCATTCATTGAGATCTTGACACTGCTGTTTGGAAATATGAACTGACCTGATGCTCGGTCCATTTTACTACTCGATCCTAATCGTCAACCCGAGCCGTAAGACAAGGCATCCCAAATGACTGACTTGACAAGTGCTCGCAAAACACCAGAGAGGAGATCGGTCTAAGGGGCCATGCTACCTATCAAGTCAACCACTAGCTCGAGCCAGGGTCAACCTCGAGCCATAAAATGTGGTACTATTTACCATTTATATCCCTTTGACATCCATGTATGAGTACACAATATGTAATCGACACCTATACATATAATGTTTTATAAATAGGTGTTCATCTTAAAGAATCCACACATTCAACCAATTTCTCTTACTTTTCTCTAATTTTTCAATCTATAAATTGGACTAATCCCAACATTTTGGCGCCCATTTGGGGCTCAGATTTTGAGGTCAAGCTTAAGTCTCTAACCCAACATTTTTTGGGATTCACTCTGAGTGTTGCGAGAAATTGGAGAAAGAAAATATGTACCATTCATAAGCTACACCTAAACTTACAAACATTTGTTACATATCACCATGGTAGGAACCTATGTTGAAGAACGGTGAAGACTATCTAATAAGGAAGCCATGGTGACACAAGGGAATGCGTCATTGACCCTAAATGAGGCCAAAATAGATACTAACCTTCACCAAGAGTTATCTCACCAACTCCTTGAGCTAAGAAGAGAGCTCGAGGAGACTGGAAGAGAAAACATGTCGCTACACTCCCAGTTAGGAGAAGGAACCCCTAATAACCAATATGTTGACCCAATCAACATAAACAAACCAAAGTGCGACCAGCACAAACCTAACCACGTTGAACATGGAGTCGAAGGCAACCCCTTTTCTAGCTCAATGAGACCTAGCAATAAATAATGGACTCAAGAAAGAAAAAGTTAGAAGGCATAATTTCAATCACTAAAGTAGGCCAACAAAAAAACAATAACAGGCTCTGAACGAGCCAATAAGAAAAATGAGAAAGGAAAAACCCCTTATGATGTGGGCAAGGTCTGTGAGAAATTATGTGTCTCTCTATTTTTTGACAATATAGAGAACAATGAACTACTAGCCAAGTTCACTGCTCCAAAATGCCCTAATTATTTTGGAACTAAGAACATTGTAACATATCTACAACATTTCAAGATGACCATGACCCCTATGAGCCTCACTCAGGGAAAGAGAGATGTCATGATGTGTAAATTGTTCGCTACTACCATCTATGAGGGTGATAAAAAATGGTTCAATAACTTGGAACTTCACTCCATAACCTCATTCTCACAGTTCACCAGGTTATTCATCACAAACTATGCCTGCAACAAACTCTTGAGAAAAGAATCATACCACATATTCTATATTATTTAGAAGATGGGTGAATCTAGTAAGGAGTATATGAAATGGTTCAGGGAGGAAAAATTGGAAATTTCTGACTCTCCTAGTTGTATTGCTATAAATGCTTTCAAGCGTGATCTCTTAAAGAATTATAACTTGTTCATAGAACTAACCAAAATTGTGTCTCATACTTTGGAGAAAGTATACAGAGAGGCAAGAAAATTTGTTAACCTTGAGAGGGAGTTAGGCTTGGTTAAAGACCATCGACCCAGCATGGAGATCATACTAGAAAAGGAAAATAGGAGAGTAAGCTTAATCAGGGAAAATTAGAGCAACAGAAATAAACATTTTGTGCCAAAACACAGGGGAGATGGACAATGGTTGAGGAATAGGGGACCTTGGGAGAGGTCACTCTCTCCTTTTATAGGGTCTTCTTTAAGAGTGAATCTTGCCCAAGTTATATTGAGGTTGGATGAGGGATCAATTCTTAGATTCTCAAAGATGAAATCCCTACTCAAAGACACCTCTAAATGGTGTACCTTCCATAAATATGTGGGCTACTAAACAAGAGAATCCAGACACCTTAAAAAGGAAATAGAAGAGTTTTTAGCTAGGGGATATTTGAAGGACCTCGTAGAAGGAAACCGTCAAAATAGACAAAAGGCACCAAATCCAATAAACCCATCGAGTAGTGGAAGATAGAACCTCAATGAACCCAACATCAAGACCATATATACCTTACATGAAGGACCAAGGATCAATAAGGTCTTAAATAAATCATGCAAAAGGTTTGCTTGAGAGCTACGCAATGCCCCTCATATGTACCCCCATAGGGTCTTGTGATGTTTGTTATATAATGATCAACACTGGAAGCTCAATGGATCTCTTTTTCCTGTCTATTGTTAGAGCTCTAGAAGTAAAGGAGTTTGACATTGTTAAGACAAAACTCCCTCTAGTAGGGTTTAACAGCAGCACCACCTATGCAATAAGAATGGTGGTGCTACTCGTCATGGAAAAAGGGATGATAATGTTGACCAATTTCATAGTCGTAAATGTCCTAGCTCATTACAACCCCATCTTAGGTAGGCCATGGATACACAGAATAAGAGTGGTACTGATGAGTGCGTAGAAAGTACTAAAACTACCATGATTTAATATATTTCAATTGATTAAATAGATTTATATTTGTATGATTTTATCACATTTTTATATAAATTTATCTTTTTAGAATCACAGATATTTTTATTATTTTTTAGGTATTTTCATTTAAAAATAATTTAAAGACTCAAAGAAAAATACTAGAAGCAATACATCACAATATTTAAAGTGTAGTATTCATTTATTATAAAACTAAGTGAGAAAACAATGAGGAAAAGTAAAAAAAATGGAAAATGGAAAAATTGACAAAACTACGCAGCCAATACACGCCCGCGCCGAGTCCCACCAAAGCTAGCACATGCATCTGCTTGTCTCATGCGCCCTACGCGCATGTCAATCTGAGCCTCACACATACTGTAAGTGCCATCTGATGTAAGTCCAATGCGTGTCAACACCCATTCCACCACAAATCTTGCCTTATAAGCGTACCAGTCTATCCAAACGCATCCAAGACCAATTTTTGAGATATTTTTCCAATTTTTTAGCCTTTTCTCATCTATAAAAGAACCCTCTCCCCCATTGTAAAAATAATCTCTCAAAATATCCTATTTCTCTATCTAGCTTTCTCTCTCAAGAAATCTTTCTTTGTTTTTTTAGTTTTATAGTTATTCTCTTTTTGAGAAGAACTAGTTATGCTTTTTTAAATTTCTAGTTTTTGATTCAATAAACGGAAATGAAAATCCATTTGGAGGTTTTCCAGAAACAAAATTAGCATCCAAGTTCTATAAGGATTCTTTTGAGATATAATTTTAAAATAAATTCTTAGAGTTATTTTTATGTTATATTCAATTTGTCTGTGATTAAATTTAATATGTCTGGCTGTTTAGAAATATGATATAATAATAACGTTGTTATGTTTGTTAAATATTAAATAGGTAAAACATTTCTATAAAATAAATTGATTTTGTTTTTATTCAAGATTTTATATTAAAGATGTTAGATAGAAATATATTTTTGTTCATTACAAACTTAAATATGAAAATTAGATTTTAAAGTTTAATTATTCAGTCTGATTTAGAGTATTTTTGTCAGTACAATCGTCCAGTAATTAAAGTGAACTCTATTTCAAAAGTTTTTTATAAGAATTATTATTCGAAAATGTATTGACAACATATTTTTAGTAATGATTTTAAAGCTTGAAAGTTAGTATTCGGATAATTAAATTCTTAGGTTTAATTTGGACACCTTGAATAAAGTTTAAAATGTCTAACCCCATCAAGTGTGGTATTTAAATAGTTCATTTTCAATCTCTTAGAAAAAATGAATTAATTAATTTAACCAAATTAATTATCGACCTCACCCATAGGTGTTAATTGATTTGTTTAATTAACAAGAATATCTAACTCTACTAAAAGTGATATTTATATATATAAAAAGAGAATCCATAGATATCAATTTATATCTTTAATAACCTAAATAATATGAGCAAGCATAATTAACTTAATTATTATATCCATAAATAATTTATTGTTATGAATGATAGAAATTTGCATAATTGTTTATTGAATCAATATCTATGTTTAGTTTTTTTATGTTATTAGATTAGGAATGAGAAAAAAAATCAAAATATCGTGACAAGATGTTTATGATTTAATTTTTTTTAAGAGTTTGAATAACAAATTAAAAACCACATATATTTCTTCCTTAGATCGACCTTGGGAGTATACTTGTTATTTTCTATAAAATAATTCATGCACTTGCCAGAGTTTTACAAATATAAAATCAAAGTATTGGTAAGATTGGTATTACTAACCCGATGTCGATTTTGTCTCATCAAGTTTTTGGCGACGTTGTCGGGAAGGGAATAATGTTTTTAAAATATTTATCAAAATTTTGAAAACTTTTTGTGTTGTAAATAATTGTTATTTTTTTTATTTTAAAATTTTAAAAAATTCTTAATTTTTTGAATAAATCTGTGATTTATGGTTCATAAAAAAAATAATCAATATTAAATTTAAATTAATTTTATTTAATTATTAAATTTAAAAAAAATCTAAATAACAGTAAAATTTAAAACAAAACAAGAGCTATTGTTCCAGATACTATTCTATGATGTTTCTAAGAACTAGTTGACCACTAATCTGGAATTGCTATGTTAGATTATCTTATCTAGCCCTGGCATTTTTGAAGTCATGGCCCCGAATATAGCTACATCATATTTTGTGACATTATTAGTTTCTTGGAAATCTAGTCTAATCGCGTATTTAAAATAGTTGTTATCGTTATCAACTATGACCACCCCTAGTCCAATACCATTGAAGTTGTGTGTTTCATGTATAAATACTTGCTAGGTTGGTCTCTCTTTTAGTCTACTCCACACACTTTATTTTACCCCTCATGGTTGATGAATCCTAGCATCTCATTGAATTCGGCCAAAAACTCGGTTATCGCTTGTCCCTTGATTGTTATTCTAGCAATGTATTTAATGTCGTACTCTCCCAATTCTATAACGATCTGTGCCAGCCTTCCTGCTACTTATGGTCTCATCAGTATACTTTTTAATGGTAAGGAGGTAAGTACTACCACTGTGTGTGAACCAAAGTAGTGTCCGAGCTTTCGTGCACTAACTTTGATGGCAAAGTGATCAACCACACACGAAGTGTGTGCAATGAATACGTATAGCAAAAAGTAATATAATGATAATAAAATATCATTCCTACCAAGATTATTTAATTAGAAACTAATTTTCAAAACTAAAAAAATAAAAATCATTTTTTTATGTTTTTATATTTTAATAAAACAAAATTAAAATAACTAAAAATAAATAACAATAATTATTTAAATCAGATCTGGTAACTAAAAAGATATATGAGAAAATATCTAGGAATACTTAATCCCCCAATTTTCTAAAGATGTAAATCACTAAAATCTTCCCAATATATTTATCAATTAATTACATGATCAATTGAATCTAACTTAGCATTTATTCCCCTCTCAAGAAAACTACACACCATATAGTAATTAATTTAATCACACTCTCATGCCAATTAAATGGCATACTATTCATTAAATTCATCAATTATGGATCATATACATATGAATTATACATCTCTGCCGAGAAACTATGCATATTATTTAATCAAGACAAACAGTTAAATAATTCTCTCAAATCTATTTAATTGTCTCTATAGATAAATTGTTGACCAAATAATTAATTGAATAAAAATTATATTAAATAATATAATTAAATTAAAAATCATCATTAGGAAAAAATATTAGATCATCCCATGGTAAAAATTGGGTTCATAAGATTCCTAGATTAATAAATTAACTACACATAATTATGTTTATAAAGCTCATATTTTTAATAAAAAAAGACATAAATATTGATAAAAAAAAAGGAGTAGAAGAAGAAATACAATCAATCTCTATAATTATAATACTAATCTCCTCTTAAATCTCTTCCAAAATTGTATCTCCCTTTTGAATTTTTCTCTCTTCTTAGCAACAAAAACTTATCAAAATTGTGCTAATGACGGCTCATTAGGGTTTATGGGGTGATAAGGGGCTTAAATATAGCTTAGTTATTATCTAGATCGTCAAATCAGCTTCAGATCAAGGGTTGAGATAAAAAAAAGCAAAATTAATAGCGCCAATCTATCACAGAGCAACACTTGGCACATGGAATTCACTGGGGGAATCAGAGTGCGACACGTGGTAGGGGAGAATGGTCTGAGTCAATGCATGCTAAGTCAGTGCCATGTAGTGTAGTGTGGTTCTCCGATGCAGATTGTGTGGCACACTGGTGGATCATGGGGATACAGATGGCGTGGCGAGCTGAGTGAAATATCTCACAAGGGTAGTCTCCACTATTTTATTTCTAAACATTGATTTTGGGTTCATTATAATTTTCACACTTTATCATGAAATACTACTATGATACAAACTAACTAATTTCCATATACTTCATGATATGTTTTCAAAAATTAATCTAACAGTGCAAAAGATTTAACTATTTACTTAAATTTGATTTAAAGAAATGATAATTTTTTGTGAGAAATTTTTTAAAACTAATACAAAAATTTTAAAAATTACTAAATCACACAAAGAAAATAAAATCAAACACAATAAAAATGAAAATGTGAACATAATTGTTTTAAAAATTAAGTATGGTAACTTTTCACTACCCCAACCTAGAACTTACATTTCACTCAATGTAGCAATTTTAAATTAAAGATAAAGAGAAAATAGAATAAAAGTTACCTATTTGTTGAGAATGTGCAAGTAGTGATGGAGAAATGCAGGTGCATCCATCATGTTCATCATTAAAGTCCACACAAACAAATCGTTGTGAACCTCTAACATCTCAACAAATATTTTTAGTTTTAACAATTATAAAATTATTCACATGCAATTAAACTAAAATAAATAATATAAATTAAATAAATAAAACAAATAAAAGAAAATTACTAAAAATGATGGGTTGCGTCTCATCCAGTGCTTAATTTAACGTTTTAGAAAGTCGTAAGTGGGAGATTTCATTTTAAGTAAACTCAATGTTCACACATCATTGAGTCAATCAAACCTACAGGTAGGAAAAGTTTGTCTACCTATACCTTTTTAGTCATGCCCTATGAATTTTCAAAATTTTATTTACTTAAAACTAGGGACATGATTGTGAGTTTTAGATAACCCACTTCTAGGTGCAAGTCAAATAACTAAGACATCAAAACACATTTGTACCTAGATCTAACAAAGCAACTACCTCATTTTTATCACATATTGTGATCAAAAACTTTAAAATTTTGGAGATATCTTCAAAATTATTTTTTAAAACTAATCTAACACTAAGTATTAAAATAAATACTAAACAATAAATAAAATTAAGTAAAAGAAACAAACAAAAGCAAATAATAAAAGGAAAATAAACAAATAAAAGGAAAAAATTAAAGTAAAATAAAAATAAAGTTAGTAAAATAACTACACGTGATTGCATGCTTGGTCGCTTACGAATTTTTAATTTGCTGTGATACTTCTACTAATTAGATAATTAGATCTACAACTAAATAAATGAACTTTCGTTTGGTATCAGAGTAGGTCACTAGATACATTTAATGTGCTTAGGACCTTGTTATGGATTATTTTATTAAGGATGATAGGGGGTTGCTCAAGTACTTTTTTATTTCCTCAAAGGATTTGTCACAATCCTCGTCCCAAAAGGCCGACGTATTTTTTCTCAACATCTTGAAGAATGGAAAACACTTATCCATGTATTTAGAGATGAATCTATTCAATGACAAGTATACTCTCAAGGTCGATCTAAGGAAGGAATATATATAGTTTTTAATTTATTATTAAAACTCTTAAAAACAAAATTAAATCCTAAACATTCTGTCATGATATTTTGATTTTTTGTGTTTCTTAATCTAATAACATAAAAAATAAATATAAATATAGATTAAATAAAAAATGATACAAATTTTTATCATCCATAATAGTGAAATATTTGTGAATATAATAAGTTAATTATATTTGCTCATATAAAATATCAAAGACCACCTAAATATATATCATGTATGTATAAACAGATTTGCAACATTTTTTTATCTAGTATAATTTCAATGAATTATAAATTAATTTTATTTACTTTATTTTATTTTTAAAAAAATAATAAATTTTTAATTTGATATCATGTTGATAAATATAATTTTAAATAAATAGGAGAAAATTTTAGTTAGAATGAAAAATAATTTATAATATATGAATAATAAATTTACAATAGTTTTAATAATTTTACGATTATATTTATAATTAACTCGTTAACATATAGTAGACTCTCTTTTTTTGGCTTCAGTTAACATATAAGTATTATGTTTTATATACATTGCTCGTATGTTTATGTGAAAATAAATATAATAAGTTATTATTATTATAATTTATTTTAATTTAATATCTCAAACAAATATATGATTTTAGATAAGTAGGAACTTTGTTAATAGTTAAAATAATTTGATAAATTTTACTAATTTAGTTTTGTTAAGAGTTAGAATAATTTGATAAACTTTACTAATTTAGTTTTTGATAAACCTACAAATCTACTATTAAATTATTACATTTATTTTATTAAATTATTTTTTTTTGTCTATTTATACTATTAAAATATTGCATTTTTTCTATTTATATTATTTCTTTAATCTTCGTCTTACGTCGTCACATGCCAATAATATATTTGAAATAATTTAGACAGTTAAATGATAGATTTAGAACAACTTAGATAATTAAGTATTATATTTAGAATAATGATTTGTTTAAAATCTACCACTTAATTATCCAAGTCTTTTCAAAACTACCACTTAACTATCTGATGTGTGATACTGTTAGACGGAAACTAGAAGAATGATATAAATTGAATAAATACAATAATTAGGTAATTATAAACTATACGAAAGATAATTAAAATATATAAATGAAATAAATGCAATAATTTAATAACTTTTTTTTATCTTTACTCTTAGCTTTGAAACTCCTACTTATATGAAAATTAATATATAATAAAATATTTATTTGTTTGTTTTAAACTTCTATTTCTATTTAAATAGACGTATAAATATTAATAATTAATAAATGTAACCTACGAAGTTAACTAAAATTTGTATTAATAATTTGTTTAAATGAAACCTACGAAGATATCATTAAATTATTATATTTATTTTATTTATATTATCATATTATTTATCATCTTTCTTATATTATTTAATAATTGTATTTGTTTCATTTATATCATTTCGTAAATATTTATCTAAAAACATCACACATCTATTAGTTAAATGGTAGATTTGAAATAACTTATTTAAGTGGTACATTTGGAACAATATTATATTCTAAATATAATATTTAATTACTTGAGTTATTTTAAATCTATCATTTGAATATTAAGTTATTCCAAATCTACTACTTAACTATCTGAGTGGTTTCATATCAATCACTTATTATCTAAGTTGTTCTAAATATATTACTGATGTGTGACACCGTTAGACAAAGATTAATAAAATAGTATAAATGCAATACATGCAATAGTTGAATGGTTTAAACAAAGGAAAAATAATTTGATGTTATGAACAAAATAAATGCAATAGTTTAATAGTATTTTTATAGATTAAACTATTTATTTATGATGTAATTAAATATAATAAACTTAAAATTTTGAATATAAATAGTAGCTACTTCAAAATTCTTGTCTAATTATTTTATACATTGTAATTTCCAATTTTTTTATTTTTTATAATTAAAATACTTATTTAATTAGAGATAAGAATATTATTTCTATCAAACTTATTAAATTTATAATAGTAAAATGATGAGGTTGTAATTGACATGTAATTTAGGCGATATAACTTTTTTATATTATTATAGATCTAAATTCAAATTTTACTCATGTAATATTTCATTTATTTAAATAAAAAATGAAATTTTATAGCCCTTTTAAAAAAATACAATGATGAGATTTTAGCGGAAAATTTCACTCATGTTCCTAAGTTTTACCATATCGTTACATATGTCTTTGACTTGTATACAAATATCTCTAATATTTTTTGGGTTTATATTTATTATTAGGGATATCCTTATTGGTTAACAATGTTAAATTTTCATTCATTGACGTGTTTCTTTCCTATGGATATAATACCTATTAACTTTTATATTCATATTAATGTTTTGATTTAAGAATTTGAACAAATAAATATTGATTAATTTTCTAGTTTTAGGATTTTGATCAAATAAATATTATACTTAATAAACAGAATCTAGAGCTATTTCCAATCTTACCTTGTTTATCAATGATAGAATCCATACTTTTATTTAAGATATAAGAAAGACATTGAGTTTTGGTGAAAAAGAAACTCTTATTCATTGAGGAAGTCATATCATCACAACCTTAATTTCCTCCAAATTTCCTCCATAATAGTTTGTTTATATATAATTTTTCTAAGAAGAGATGGGTCTTTGAGTTTTATGGTTAGAACATCTCATGCCTTGTTTTTATTATACAATTTCCCTTTATAGACATAAGAGTAATTATTTTTCATTCATAACATAAAGACGTGTGAAATAATAAGGATTAATCTTATATTATCTCTTCTTTCCTTTAAAAATTGTTGTGGAAACCTTTTTATTCGCTAAAGTGAGTTGCTAACATGATTTCTCTCGAATTTGGAGATGTGGATCCATCTCCATCCTTTTATACAATAAAGATACTTGTGGTTCTTAGTTTGCTTTTTTGCTAGTTGGTAAAATTCATGTTTAATACCTTTAGTCATGTCCAACTTATTGCTATTAAATGGGCTTTATAATTGACAATTTTTTCAATATCTTCTTAAATGATGTATTGCATGAGATCATTATGAAATTGCTTGTAGAATAGTTTATCCTAATTTTGGAGGATGTTCCTATTTTTATGGTTTCACTATATATCTAGCTCAATATTATTGCTCTTTCTTTGTTGAGAGTTTTTTCATCAAATGCTTCTTTTGGTAGAACCCTAGGTTGTTCTACTGTTTTTGTTAAAGATCTTGTTCTAATTTTAGTAAAATAATAAAGACTAGTAGGTTTTTTTTATGACAATCCATAATAGATTTAAAAACTTCAAAAATACTGGATAGTCATTTTCTTTTACTCTTTTTCTAAAATATTTAATGGCTTTGTAAAAAAAAATTAGGAAAATGAACTACTTCCATTAAATTATTTTTTGGGTAAATATTTTCAATCAACCCATAATAAAATAATTAATAAACAATTGTTAGATATACTTCCTTAATAATGTTGAATTACTGATGTGATTAGTTTTCTTCCTAATGTATGAACTTTTTTTTGTTATGAAAAATTTCATAGTTTCAAGTTGATCCCTTACTGATTTTCTTGGTAAATTATAAAGATTTAGCTATTTGTTTGGGTTTATGTTTCTTTGTTTTTGCTTTTCTTCTACTATGATAAGAAATGTATCATCTATTTTGCTTAAGATGATTGGTTTTGATATCTTTCTTGGCATTGTCATATTTTCTTTTTTAACTATTTGGTTTTCAGTGCATGTGCATAGTTGCTTTCTAAGTTGGCTAGTACATCATTGGGTTTGAAAAGCTTAAGATTTTTGAAGTTAACAAAACTTTATTTTGTTTCGATTCAACTAGTGAATACTTTGTGTGTTATGCCGAAGAATCCAATTATTGTCCTACTTGCTTTTGACCATGTCTTATACATTCATGGAGCTGATATGTTATAGACAACATAATACTTTTGTTTTCCTCCTTGATTCTTTAAATTTGAGATCTTTCTCATCTACAACTTCAAACTATAATGCTTTTGAAGAGTTATCCTTTTCTCTTTTAGTTAGTTATGAGGTTTTATCCTCTTTCTTTAAATTTTTAATATATTTCTTTGTTAAAGAACTAGATTCTTCCTGTTTTTCATGTATGAATGAATTTTGAGGTATAAAATCTTTAGTTGATCTCTTAAAACTCTTAATTCTTTTTCTTTGATCTTGATTTCTATATCAAAATTGTCCATCTTTCCAATAATTGTAAATTTATTAGTGAGACTAATTCTCTAATTAAAGCATCACTTAAATTATTCTTTTTCTTGATAGATGTTTAACATCAAATTTATAATGATTAAACCATTATTGTCATTTGATTAATGTTTCTTGTTTATAATCTCTTGCAAAAAAATATCCAAGAAGTTTATTATCTATTCTAGAAATAAATCTTGAGGATATTACATATATATCAAACTTTCTTATTGCTTTTTTTATAGCTAGATATTCACTTTCATTATTATGGTAGTTTAGTTTAGCTCATTGGAAAGCTTCTAAGTAAACCTATACAAATATTCATCCTCGTCATCCATTCTTGCTTTTAATATGGCTCCTCAATATTCATGTAAAGCATGTGTTTCTATTACCATTTTGTCATCTGGTCCTAGATGGTATAGTATTAGAATTATTTTACCCATACTTTTACTTTTTTATGTACTAGGTATCTTGATCAGCCCATTTTTCAGACATAATCTTTATTAAGTTTTGCTTGTAAAAATGTTTTCTCATTTTTGCTAATTTTCTAATATATGTTTTTACATATGTCAAATATCTTAAAAATCTCAGTAATTGATATTTGTCAGTGATGATACTAGAAAATCCTTGTATATTATTTAGCAGATGAGGTTAAGGGTGATGTTTTTCATTTTTGATTTCAAGTCCTAAATACTTGATCTTTTGTTAGGCTAATACTGCATTTTTAGACAATATTATTCCTTCTTTCTTACATTTTTTTAAGGATTTTTAATATATCAAGACAATATTGGTTGATATTATCACTAAAGACTAATATATCATCAATATAGATACAAAAAATTAATAGTATCCTTAAAGATGTTGTCCATATATATTTGAAATATTCATAATGCTTGTTTTAATCTAAATGGTATAGTAGTCCATTAAAATTGTTCTTGTCGATAGTTAAAAGCTATTAATAGCTGAGATTCCTTATCTAATCTAATTTTTCAAAATCCACATTTGCAATAAAAACTATAAAATTATTTATTTTCTTTGATCAAGGCTAATAACTCTTCTTTTATAGGGATAAAATATCTATCATCAATTGTTACTTTATTTAGTAATTTAAAATTTATCACCATTCTTTTCTTTCATCATCTTTTCATAATTTCTTTATCTACTAAAAATACTAGGCTTGAGTATGGACTCATGCTTGGTTCATTTATTCCTAGTTATAAAAGTTTTTGAATTTTTTTACTAAATTATTCTCGATCTTCTAAAGTGTAGATCATAAGTTTCACTCTTATAACCTTATTAGGTTCTTTTAGCTTTATACTTTCTATGTATATATCGATTTTTAAATCTAAGGGATTTTTCTGAACTTACTATCTTACATAATTTTCTTATTTTCAGTAACATTTTATCTTCCTATATTTCTTTTAAGAAAGGATTTTCTTGATTAATAAATTCTATACCACCATCATCTAGTAACTTTTCTTTCTGTGCTGTATTTTTTAAATTTGGTTTATGTTTTTGGTATATCTCATCATGTCTTCCCTTTTTATGTTGTTCAATAAACTTTTTTTATGACACACTTTTAACATTTGAAATATATATTATTACTCCTTCTAATATTGTTAAACTTATATTGTCTGAATATAAAGTAAATGGTTGATATAAATTTAAGAAGTTATTTTCTATCAAGAAATATACTCTCGTTTTCTATTGATATATAGTAGGAAGATGTAAATTTTTCCTCCTAATATAATACCAATATATATTTATAACCTTGCTAATGGTAATTATTGTATTATTTGTTATTTTTATGGTTAAGTATCTTGAGATTATTGTCCAAAATTCTTGTAAAAATATATATTTGCTAGCTAGATATATACTAGCTCTAGTACCCATGTAGGCATATAAATGATATATATTATATCCCTTAAGTTTACATCCTATTTTTATATAATTACTATAGGATTAGTTATCTTATATAGTTAATTCATCCTCAAATGTTTCATCTGAATCTGTTTCTTCTTCTTCTTCAATTTCACTCATTAAGTATATTGATTTTGTTTAATCAATATCTAATTATTCTATATGTTCTAGTTCCACCTTATAAGCTCGATTTAACATCTTTAAAATTTTCTTATATTTTTTTATGGGTTAGTCTATTAGGACATTCATTATCATAATAATTTTCCTCATTACATATCTAATACCTTCAAGGTTTCTTATGGATAAACAATAATTTTCTTTTTTGTAAAGTTTTATTCTTCTAAAATATCTTTTCTTATAAGATTCTTGTTTATATCTTTACTTATATTTAAAAAAATCTTGTTTTCTGAATTTATGTTTCTTATAGTTCTCTTTTTTTTTTATATATTTTTGTTTGTAAGGCTTTATATTATATTCATACTTTTCTAGCATCTAAATTTTTTTACTATCATAACTTTTTTTTAGAATTTCCTTTAGCATAACTATATTAATTTCTTCTTGGCATTGTAAATTATACAAACTTTCATTTCTTTTATTCTTCCTCTTAAAGTATTGTTATTGCTACAATATTTTTATTTTTCTAATTTTTTTTCAAGGGCTTTATATAAAGTTTTTGAAAACTTTTGATAAAATATTTTTCTTAAATTGTTGTTGTGTTTTAGTTATATCGTGGTAATATATTTCATATTCACGTATAAAAGAATCTATATAGCACATATCACATATTTTTATATTTGTTACATGCCATTTAGTCTCATTTATTTTTAGTTCACTTGTTTCGATAATATAGTTTCCTTTATCTTCTCAAATGAACTTTTTATATAATTCATTTACTACTTTGTTTAGATATTATCTTCCTATTGCATAATTTCCTTGCATCCTAAGATGTATTTTATCTGGTAGATTACTAAATTATATTTTAACATTTTAACATTTTTAGTTATTTTATGGTTTAATTATACTTTACAAATTGATGGGTTTGTATTAATAATTTCGGATGTTTGGATTAGTATGCTGATTGCACTATCACATTCATCTTACTTTTTTTTATTCCTAATATAATTTAGGTCTAGAATGGCAATTTATTATTATTTTTTAAAGTTTAAATTCTTGTGGTATTGATCTTTTAGTACTTAGTGTAATCCTTATTTCATTTTTGGTTTTTGTTTCATTATATCTGAAAAATTAGGTTCATTTTGTATTTGCCTATTCTTTTCATTTCTGTGAAAACTATAAGTTTATCCATGTATTATTTGGGATATTACTGTGTTTCTTTCCACATTGATTTTGGAATTTTCTCGTTCAAAATCTATTTCACTAATAACTGTCATATCATTTTCTTCTCTATTAGAGCATATTATATCTTCATAATATTTTCTTAATTCTTCATCCGTTAACGTTAATAAACTTAGTAATGTTCTCATATCCTTATTTTCATGATTCATGAATTATTCTTCTAATTGTTTTCTATATTCTATTAAGTTTGAACTATAAATTTTCTTTTTTTCATTACGATGGATCATTCCATCATATCTTATTGGTGGAATCTCTTTGAATTCTTCTAGTAGATCTCTTTTTAGAATATTAAGTTGTAATACCTTATCACAACTATTTTTTCTTATTTCTTTAAGAAATATTTTGGGTTTTATTTATATTTTATGTAGATTCTATTATTTCCACTATATAAAATTAAGACTTTAATTATAGTTTTCATGTTATTTAATATGCTTATTATAACCATTATTTTCTAATTCTATTTATTTTAATGTTTTATGACATTTTGAATAGACTTTTACTTCTTGTTACTATCCTATTATTTTATGGGTACAATTTTTAAATTCTTTTAACTTTTTATGTTTCTATTTATATTATATCTTAGTTTTTTATTATCTTTATCATTTTTGGATATGTATAAAAGATACTATTAATTTTCATTAAAATTGAAAGATATTTATGATATTTCTTAAACCTCATAGATATTTATGACATAATGTTAAAATTTAAATGTATTATTGATATTATTTCAAGGTTTGAATAATGAAAAAAAAATTAAGATTTTTCTTGCTATTAAAAAAAATTAAGGTATGAGTGGATCATATATTGGGTAATAAATTTTAGATGAAATGTACTAAAGTTATATAAGTAGCATAGTTTAGATTTTCTTTTTAACATTTTAGTTCTTTTATAAAAAAATAAATTACAACACAGTAATAAGTGATTAAATTTTAATTAAATTTTCAATATTATTTATTATTAAACTTAATTTATAAGATAAATATCTCAATAATAATTACAAATACCAAAAAAAATACAAATAAAATAAAAAGTTGATTACTTAGCTTCTCTTTAAAAAAAAACTAAATTATTGTGAAAACTAACGAATAAATTAAACTAATATTTTTATTATAATAATAATTAGGAGACTTGGTTATAACACACCCTAAATTCTAGTATTTTTTTTAAACAACCCTAAATTCTAGTATTTTTTTAAACAACCCTAAATTCTAGTATTTTTTTTAAACAACCCTAAATTCTAGTATTATTGGCGAGTTGATCACAGCTTGTCCCACAGAGAGTGCAAACGGCCAAACAGAAGGGCACAAGACAATAAATACGGAAGTGATGGGGGACACTATGCAATAACAAGAATTCAGAAAAATAATAATCAATAAGAAATTTAAAAGTTGAGTAACCCCATTTGAAAGAGAAAGATAAGAGAAAGCCAGAGGTTGTCTCTAACCATATCATTTCATGCCATTATACAATTAGCAAAAGTTGTGCTTCATATATTTTTAATCTGAGTTAGAATCCTCTTATCAGTAATATTAGTGGGTGATTTGATTTGTATGATTGAAAAAAAAAAGCCATTTCCTTTCATTAACTTCTCCCTCTTTCGCATCAAAATTCTCGCCCCAAAAACCAAAAAGAGAAAGCGACCCATTATCTACAATGGCATTAGCAATTTAGCATACTAAATACAGTAATTAACCATACCAAAATAAAAATCATTTGTAAAAAAAATGTAGAGAGAGAAAGTTTGAAAGTGATGGAGAAAGAGAGAGCTGTAATGTTGCAGGTTTTGCAGAGCTCTGGCAGATGGCGTTTTGACTTTATCTATGAAAATGGTTCTCTCTTCCATTCTCTCTCTCTCTCTCTCTCTCTCTCTAGTTCTTACAGTTGTATTTAGAGGTCTATATGCTAATATGCCAGAGCGATGTGATTGAACACAGCAAAGCTGAGTTAAAAAACCCATACATGGTCTCACACACCCCCAGGAAACCAGAAGATTTGTTAAAAAACCCATAGAATGTGAAACAATAAGAGAACCTAGAAGCTCAAACTCTTCATTTCCGACCAAGTTTAGCGTCGGCGAGTGCTAAAAGAGCAAGTAGCTTCTTCTTTTTCTTTGAGCTACTTCACTTCCTTCGGTGTTTTATTTTGAAGTGTGTGTACTCTACTAGATTTAACTTGTCTTCTTTATCGGAAGAACAGTAATGGGATTTCGTGTTGAGTTTGTCGTTTTAGTTTTCCTGTTCTTTGTGTGCTTCGCTTTTGTGGAGTCAGATGATGGTGAGTAGTTATTTGAGTTTATGCATTTCTCTCTTCGGCTTTTTGTAAATGGCTTGAATAAAGAAAGATTGAATAAGAAAATTTAACACAACTTCTTTACTAGTAACTGTAGGCTTCGAATTTTTCTGGTTTAATTGGGCTGTCGAGCGGGTGCTAGTTATGTTGTTTCGTTTTCTTTCCATCTTTTTTTTAAATAATTTTTCTCGGCTAACAAACAGACTCAGTCCTTTATGTCGTATAAAAAATTAAAAAATAAAATTTAAACTTTTCAACATTATCACACAGCTTTAATCATCTGTTATACTACTGCATGTTTATTTGTTGGCGTAATTTGATATGCGAAGGGTTCTCTTGCGCAGTAAAAATTGGGCTTTCGGAATTTAACTTCTAACTGTACTGGGCTTATTAGTAATTTGCGTGTCTTGAACTGACTTTAATTATGATTATCTGGGTGTACCATATTTTAAAGGAGCAACACTGTTGGAGATAAAGAAGTCGTTTAGAGATGTGGATAATGTTCTGTATGACTGGTCAGACTCAGACTCACCATCTTCAGACTATTGCGTTTGGAGGGGTGTCACTTGTGATAATGTCACCTTCACTGTTGTTGCACTGTAAGCCATTTTTCTTTTTCATTCTTGTTTGGCTTACTTAAGATTTTCTATTTCATTTATGTTTACTGATTCTTTTTTTTTTTCTGGTACTTGGACAGTAATCTAACAGGTTTAAATCTTGATGGGGAAATATCACCGGCAATAGGGAATCTCAAGAGCCTGCAGTCCATGTACTCTTCTCTACCATTTATATTTATGCCTCTCCTTTCTTTTTTTTTAGGTTTTATTTGGGTTCAATTACCCAGATAACTTTTGTTTTGTACTTCTAGCTAGACAAAACTGTAAACTCTTAGTTGATCAAAGGATGATATACTGGAAGCCATAGTATGTGGGAAGTTGATAAAGAATGAAGTTCAATTTGGTTATTTAAATTATGATGTATTGAAGCTCAAACATTGATTACTTTGTGTTTTCGTCTAGAAGAAAAAAGTTGAAAATAACTTGCATCGTTTATTCTCTGTCTCCAATGTGCTCAGTGATTTAAGGGGAAATCGTTTATCAGGCCAGATCCCAGATGAGATCGGTGACTGTTCAGCTTTGAGAAACTTGTAAGTTCTATTTGCAGACTTGAATTGCTTTTGATTGCACGGTGTTGCTTCCTTATGTTGAAGGTTTTTCTATATGTTATTTATTTCTGCTCAATATTGTTTACCTAATGATTGATCCAATGGTTATTAGCGATCTGTCATTTAATGACATAAATGGGGACATACCATTTTCAATCTCAAAGTTGAAACAGTTGGAGAATCTGTAAGTTGCTATTCAAGCTTGTTCCTTATATCAATATTTCAAAGTGTTTGTTGCGTTGCCATGAAATTATGAGCTATATGTTTTTATATATATTTTTTCTTTGATTGGGATCTTCAGAGTTTTGAAGAATAACCAGTTAATTGGGCCAATTCCTTCAACGTTATCTCAGATTCCAAACTTGAAGATTTTGTATGTTCTTTCATCTATCCCCTTTTTATGACAAATTATGTTTTATATATGCTATCCATGAATAAAACTGACACATTCATCCATGCCGTTCCAGAGACCTGGCACAAAATAATTTCAGTGGGGAAATTCCAAGGCTTATTTACTGGAATGAAGTTTTACAGTATCTGTAAGTGTCATTTTCAGCCAATTAGCATTGATGCTTCATGTGTTGTGATTTTTTTAAGGGCTTACTATCAAACTTCTGGTTTGTCTTTCTTATTTCAGTGGCTTGCGAGAGAACAATTTAGTTGGGACACTCTCTCCAGATATGTGCCAGCTTACTGGGTTGTGGTACTTGTAAGTGTCTATCCAATTCTTTACTTCCTAAACTTCTCTCTGTGACCATATGACATACTTTGCCTTTTCCTTCCGTATTTGGCAGTGATGTTAGGAACAATAGTTTGTCTGGTAGCATCCCTGAAAATATAGGGAATTGTACTGCCTTCCAGGTCTTGTACGTATATCTCATCTAACTTCTAAGGTTAAGTTTATACTGTGCCTTACATATTAGAAATTCTAAAATGTTTCATCCCTTTTGTTTGGCAGGGACTTGTCCTATAACCAGATGACTGGAGAGATTCCTTTTAATATTGGGTTCCTACAAGTAGCAACTTTGTATGTGCATGAAAATATATTGTATTGCTGGGTCTTTACTGTGCTATCATTCCCAACGTATTGATTTACTAGCTGGTCCTGTTTTTGTTCTTGCTAGATCATTGCAAGGAAACCAATTTTCTGGTCATATCCCTTCCGTGATTGGGTTGATGCAGGCCCTTGCAGTATTGTAAGTGTTTTTTTTCTTTAGTTTAGTTGAAGCTCCTGAAGTTCTAAAGTAAAAGCTGCATTGTTATAGATGCTTTCCTCTCGTCTGACCCGAGCCTTTCCCTCATTTCCAATACCAGAGATTTGAGCTACAACATGTTAACTGGGCAAATCCCCCCTATTTTGGGAAATTTGACGTATACAGAGAAGCTGTAAGCACTTGCTTCACATTATGGATAAATTGGACTATTATTTGTTTCAAATTTGTGTGTGCTTGTACTTTTTTCCTTTCCATGTTTTGGATGCTTGTCCGTGCATTATCTAGTAATACTAGAGTAACTAGACAATTAATATTGATTCTATTTGCATTTTGTCACTTGTATACTGATTGGAATATGTTAAAAATGTTAAGGTATTTGCATGGTAATAAGCTGACTGGTACTATTCCCCCCGAGCTTGGAAATATGACAAAGCTTCATTATTTGTAAGTAAACTTTATCTCGTCTCTCTTGGCTTATCCAAGTTATCGTAATTTATCAATCCATTTTGATATATATCATTTTCAATCATCGAGCATGATGTGTAGGAGATTAGAAGTGTGTAACAAGAAATTGATTGAGATAACAAATTGGTCAAAAGAGGAGGTTGGCAATAAAACTTGAGAACAATACATTTTCAAATCGATTCATCATAAAAATATTACCATCAATTAGTATATTGATAGAAAACATTACTTTATTGTTATTTAGTTGGCTTCAAAATGTCGTAGTACAATTAGAATTTTCTAATTAAAGACTTCTAATATAATTAGGATTTAACAATTAATACAAGAATTCTTAATTAGGTAAATTACTTATCCATGATGACTGGCGTCAAAAAAGTTCCCCTGAAAATAGGCCAAGTCCGTGTTTACCTTTTGATGTCTATTTTTTTATTAAGTGCATGTTTCATAACCCTTTTTTAGCGGCTTTCCTTCCTTACCAACATGCTTCATCCTTTCCAATTGAAGTACCCGATCGATAGGCCCCTTCTTAAGTTAAGACACCTCACCTTAGCCAACCCAGAAGGCAAGACATCTTGCATCGTTAACATATATATATATATATATATAGGCCTTCTCTCTAACAAGAGTGATCATTACCAAAAATTGAGAAGTCACAATATTGAAACCGCATTCGTTAATGATGCTATTTTTTTAATCATCTTTGCTTTCTCTTTTGATCATCTATTATTGTATGTAATTTGAGTCATTTATTTGCAAGATTTGTTGTCATTTTCTTACTTTGTATTGCTACCTTTACTTTGTATTGCTACCTTTGTTGAGAGAGATTTGAGTGTATTTAGGTTTGGTTTTGAGTGACTTTTGGATATTGGTGTTTGTACTCTATATTAATGGGTTTTCTTAAGTGTGTTGTCACCAGTGGAGTAGGTTTTTCACATTTAGAGGTTGAATCATTTAAATCTGTGTGTTATTTATTTCCTTGTCTATTATTTTGGCATAACTCATTATTTATTTGTGCAATCCAAATTGATTCCTGGCTTCCGCTTTCGCTTTTGTCAATTTATAACAAACTGATAGTAGAGTTTCAGGTTCATTTTTTTTGGATTAGTTTGCTCATTTGATTTTTTTTTTTGAGCTTTTGTTTATTTCATATGTTTCCAAATATAGGATTGTGCTTTTGTTGATTTCATTTGGGTTTTTTGTCATGGCGGCAAAATCGAAAATTAAGAAATGTAACAACAGGAATGCTTTTAATCTTTGACGTTTGAAGATGTAAGCTCTATTAGTTAAAGAAAGGCTCGTTAAGGCACTTAAAGGTAAGAATAAATTATCGAAAAAATTGACTGATGAAGAAAAAAATGCATAGATGGAAAATGCCTTTAGTTCAATTCAGTTGTCATTGACTGATAAAGTTTTGCGTGAGGTTAGTGATGAGAAATCTGCTGGTGGTTTGTGGCTTAAATTGGAGAGTTTGTATATGATCAAATATTTGACTAGTCGGTTATATTTGAAGCAACATTTGTATACATGCACAATGTCAAAAAGTACTTCTCTACCTAATTATCTTGATAAATTTACTAAAATTATTCGTGACCTGAGAAAAGTTGGTGTTAAAATTGATGATGAGGATTAGGCATTGGTTCTTTTATGCCTTTTAACTCTTTCTTTTTAGCATTTTGTTGTTATCATGCTATATGGGCAAGATATTATTTCTTTGGATGATGTTAGAGTAGCTTTGAATTTTTAAGAGTTGAAGAAGGTGTTTGCAAGTAACAATAATAGTGGTAGTGGTTTGTTTGTCAGAGGTAAAACTAAAGAAAAAAGGCTTAAGTAATGATAGAGGTAAATCTAGATCTAAGAAAAAGGACAAATGCAACTATTGTTATCAAGAAGGGCATTGAAAATCAAATTGTTCTAAACTCAAAGATAAAGATAAATCTGTCACAACATCTTTTGCTCCAAATGATGTTGCTGTTGTTGTAGATAGTTTTGGTTTTGATGATGATGTTCTGTCAGTATCTATTGGTTCTCTTGGAGACATTTAGATTCTTGATTGGAGTTACGCTTACCATATGTGCCCTAATAGGGGTTGGTTTTTTACTTATCAATCCATTGATAAGGGTGTTGTCTTGATGAGAAATAATGGGTCCTGTAAGGTTGTTGGTATTGGTACAATTCGAATTAAGATGCATGATGGTATTGTTAGAAATTTGGAAGATGTTCGTCATGTGTCGGATTTGAAAAGGAAATTAATATCTTTGAGTAATCTTGACTCACAAGGCTATGAGTATTTAGTTGAAGGTGGAGTGTTGAGAGTTTGTAAGGATGCTTTTGTTATGAAAGGACAATTGTTTTGTGGCCGTTATGAGCTTCAAGGTAACACTTTTGATAATGGTGTTTCAAGTTTATCATCGTCATATTCGGTCTCAAATATTGCTCGTTTGTGTCTTATGAGTGAGGCATGGATACCTACTATGAGAATGCAGAGTTTGTTTAGTGATTAGAAAGTCAAGCATTTTAGGATCGATAATGATTTGGTATTTTGGAAGTCATTTGTTATGTCAAAAATGTTGCATAGTGAGACATCACACTTTATGTAGTACATCACATCGATATAGAGTTGTAGGACGTTTGTGTTTGACTCTTTTGAAAAAAGTGTGTTGCATGCTTTTTCGGGCTACTTTGGGTAGATCCTTTTGGACCGAAGCTTACAATGCTTGTTATTTTGTGAATTGGTCTTCGTCAACTGCATTTGGGTTGAATATTTCATTTGATAAAGAGAAGTATGTTTTGGTAGTTAAAGACAACGGTGCCAGTGAACAGATGAAACTTAATAGTGGATTTGCTAGTAAAGTGCAGTTGGCACCTGTATTTAGCCTTTAGTGGACAAGTTAGATTATCTTGTTTATTATTTGGTAGAGGAGCAATTAGAGCAGCCATATTGTATTGTCTTTAGTAAAAGACAATTATGGGACCCTTATTGGTTTTGCATTGGTTCATTTGTTTATTTATTGCTCTTTAGTTATAACATTCCATATGCTAGTGAAATTGAATTTTATTGGCGCTTTGAATTTTGGCTTGGTTCTTGGTAGGAGTTATAACACCAACTGTGGTGTTATTAGTTTTATGGACTCTGTTTGTGCTGGAAATTTTATTGGAAGTTTTTGACAGATTTTGTCTTCACTTATAGTGTTGTTAGTTGAGAGATGACTTTACATTCTATAATTGGTTTGTATATTAAAGAGACAAAGTATATGGTAGTTGCTTCGATTTGTAATATGAGTTTACAACATAATATTTCTATTGTATTTGGTGATTGTCAGAGTTTTGATACATATAATCTATAGTATGTATCTTGAGATGATCAAACACTTTAGTGTCTAATATTACTTTGTTGGGGATGTTATGTCTTATAGTGGTTATTTGTTATTTAGTTGGTTTTAAAATATCTTGATACAAATAAAATTCTATACTTGAAAATATTATAGATATGAAATGTGCTGTTTCATATGAGATTAAGGTACTATTTATTTAGTTTTTTTAATTAAAGAAGCCTAATATTATTAGGATTTGACATTTAATATAAATATTTTTAATTAAGTAATTACTTATATATATTGACGTTCTCTTCAACAAGGGTGATCATCACTAAAATTGAGAAGTCACAATATTGAAGCCACATTCGTTAATCAAGTTATTTTTTAGTCATATTTGTTTTTTTCTTTTCGTCATCTATTATTGGTATTCAATTTAAGTATTTTCTTTGCAAGATTTGTTCTCATATTCTTGCTTTGTATTACTATCATTGTCGAGAGGGATTTAAGTGTATTTGGGGTTTAGTTTTGAGTGATTTTTGGATATAGGTGTTTATATTCTCTATTTGATTATTAGTGGATTTTTTTCGGTATATTGTTGCTATTGGAGTAGGTTTTTCACATTGAAAGGTCAAACCACTTAAATCTTTGTGTCATTTATTTTCTTGTTGTTTATTATTTTGACATAACCCATTATTATTTATTCGTACAATCTAAATTGATTCCTTGCATTTGCTTCCACATTCGTCAATTTATAACATATATAATATTGTCCCATGTAATAAATGCAATGACCCAAATATAACTAAAATCTATGTTATTAAGACACCGCTTTTTCTTGCCATACTGGTGTCTACATGCATGATAACGACATCGATGCGAGATATGTGTCGATCTAACAATTGTTTTTAGACATTGTGGAGATAAGAACAAGGAAGAAGAAGAAAGAAGAAAGAAGAAAGGAGGAAGAAAGAAGTAGATATAAGAGACCGAGATAAAAAATAAGAAGAGAAGAAGAAAGAAGTGGAGACGAGGTTTACCCCATGTTATTACTGTTATTACAATTTAGCAGTGGGCTAAATCTTTTGGTACTCTTAGAACTAGTTTGTTTTGTTTATATTTCTCTTATTAATTTTTTTGAATAAAAACATTTGTGTTGTTTTTTACCTATATTTTTTTCTATGTTGATTTTTTCTTATCTAGGTATTTATCGATGATAATCTATGATGTATTTATTCCCATGAAGTTTGTGTTTTATTGTAAATCTAGATTTTCATCTAGATTATTATTGTCGAAGATAATGAAGATCATAATATGATATCAAAATTTCATTTTGAAGAATGATCAATATAACAGTTAGACCAACCAAATAATTGACGAAGAATTTTACAATAAAGCAAAAGATAAAAGCTCAAGTTTTCTCGTGTTTAAGAAGGCTTATAACTTTTATTGTTTATGACCTAATATAAGGGTGGCTGACCTGAGAAGGCAACGTTGCCTATGGGAGGTTGAAGATGATAGTGGAGCTTTTCTATGCTTGGTTGTCGATACAAGTGGAGAACTAGGGTTTATATTGCCAATTATTAGTTTACATTCCTTATTGAGTGGGCTTGGGCCAAATGTGTGGGCCACCCTTATATTAGGTCATAAACGTGTCCAAACACTTGTAATAATATTTACATACAAACATAAAAAGATTCAAAACAAATATATATATTTAATAGTCGTGTCCTAATGTCTAATAAAAAAGTTGGATACAATTTCCGTGTCTAAGTGTCCTAAAATTTTAAGTTAGCAAGTCCGACATTTAGATATATGTCCGTATTTGAGTTCGAGTAACATAGACTAAAATAACAATAATACAAGTAATTAAGCTAATTATTATTTACAGCTTTGTACTTATATTATTGCTATTGTAATTGAATTTATTTGAAGTACCATATAATAGTATTTTTTAGGGTGAGGGGCATGGAAGGTCCCATAGGTTTTACAAAAGAGCACTATAGTCCCTTTACTTTCAATTGGGTATTTTCTATTGTAATAGTAGCTAATGATATTATTTAATGAGTGTTTATTTCCCTCAAATATTTTTTCTTCATCTTATCTAATCTCTTCCATTCTTGCTTTCATGTGCATTCCTCCTACAATATCTCCTCGTATGAGACAATTTTTGAATTGTTCATTTGTAAACCAAATCATTGCAGATTGATCAAGGCACAAATGGATGACAACTGTGCTGAATGTAGGATACTATTGTTTAGGTCCAGTATTCATAAATGACATCATAATCAGCTCTTTGTTGCTTTGTCTTCACAGGGAATTGAATGATAATCATCTCACTGGGAAGATTCCTCCTGACCTTGGGAAGCTCACTGATCTTTTTGACCTGTAAGTCATTTCCCCCAAGAATTTGATTATTGGTTATTGTTGTTGTGAATAAGAATTAATGAGATATCATTCTTGCAGTAATGTCGCTAACAACAATCTTGAGGGCCCTATCCCGGATAACCTTAGTTCTTGCACGAACCTTAATAGTCTGTAAGTAAAACTCCTATAATTACTATTTTTAAAAATTATTTCTTCTATATTAATGAGATTTTTCATGATTTCAGCAATGTGCATGGCAACAAGCTAAATGGAACTATCCCAGCTGCTTTCCAGAAGCTAGAGAGTATGACCTATCTGTAAGGATATGCGTTCAATGTTTTTTTTTATTGCTTTGTATGGGATTAAAAATTTTTTTTTGAGGTTTTCTTGGGTTATTCATAAGTTACTATTAGAATTGTAAATTGAGAGGAGATATTAATGAGATTCATGGTACAATCTATTAATTTTCAAAACCCATCTCATCTTGACTCACTTAATTTTTAATGAAATAAGATGATAATAAAATGATATTAATGGAGATAACTTATTTGTCTTTAATGAGTCTCAATGTTGTAAAAGCATATTTTAAATACCGAGACGTTTTTATTTAGTGAGGCGAGGCTTAAGCCTCGAGGTGGTCCGAAACGTTAGTCTCAGACTTTAAAAAAGATTTAAATATTAATGAAAGCAATTTTTAATCCTATAAGTAATATATATCATGGAAAGTAACTCAAATTTTAACTTTAAATAATGTTAAAATATTAATATAATTAATTAATCATGAAAATAACCATAAAATGCGCAAAGTTAATAATAAGCTGACTCTATTGGTCAAATATCAATTTGAAGTAGAAGAAATAATACAAATATAAGTCGTCAAATTGAGGGGTAATGTGACTTGCAAGCCGTAGTTTATTAATTGATAAAACTTGGAGTTGTTGGAGGCAAAGGAAAATAAAGGTGATTGATGAAGGAAGATCAAAGAATGTTAAGGAAGCAACCCTAATCATATTTGTTCATGAGATTATGATACTCTTTTTGTTTTTCTTATCCATGCCTTTTTATTTTTTTAATTTTATGAGATCGGGTCTAGATTTTATGGGTAACGCATGAACCAATTTAAAAAATTAATCATTTAAGGCTAAAACCTCAATCGCTTCCCATCATAAAAGCTTTAAAGTATATGCCTTAAACCAAAAAGGTGTATGCTTTAATTTACCATTTGAGGTTATAATCTTGGAACTTTTTTTAAGCCTCAAAATAGCCTTTTACAACAATGATGTGCTTAAACGAGATAAGTAAGAATATAAAAATAATAAAAATTATGATATGTGATTATTTATAATGCAAATTTAATAAAAAAAATAATACAATATATGTTTAAAGTTAAAAGTTAGACCAATTAGAGTTAGAATCTAAATGAGATGAGATGATATTTAAATAAAATGAGATAATATTGTACCATGAACTCAGAGTCACTAAATGAGATATAAGATGAGACAACCACTTTACATCTCTAAATACCACACTGTGGTTTTTTGGTGCACTATCTCTATCATGCATGTTTGCTTCTATAATACTTGTCCTTGTGATGGGTTTTGTTTCTCTGATTTTATCCTGTTTGTCATTCTCAGGAATCTCTCTTCCAACAATCTTGAGGGTCACATTCCTATTGAGCTGTCTCGGATCGGTAATTTAGATACTTTGTAAGTATCTAGTTTTTTGTTAATTTATTTATAAAAGTATTTCTTTGTACTGATGTAGAGGTGTGTGTACAGGGACATCTCCAATAACAAAATAAGTGGTTCAGTTCCTTCTTCCCTTGGTGATTTAGAACATCTCTTGAAGTTGTGAGTTATACTATTACTCGATTTGATTTCAACTTCATGGAATTATTGTGCTGACACTTGCTACACTATGTTACAGGAATTTGAGCAGAAATTGTCTATCCGGATTTATTCCAGCAGAGTTTGGTAATTTAAGAAGTGTCATGGAAATGTTAGTAGATAGTGCTTATAATTTTGTTTCTGATGAGTTGTTTAAGATTATTATAAAGCTTTCTGTTGATGCCGATTTTTATTTTACACCCAACACTTTCTTTGGTAATTTTGTAATATTATTTCTCATTTTTTACATGCAGAGATCTTTCGAACAATCTATTTTCAGGCTTAATTCCTGAAGAAATCAGTCAGCTTCAAAACATGTTCTCATTGTATGTTTTCTGGGATTTTATTGATTGTTTATTTCTAATTTCATAATTTCTATGGAAATATTAGTTAGTATAGAATTAATGCCACGCTCACATGCTTTTAGCTTCTGAGTATTTATTTTTAATATGGATGCTTATTTATTATTTCATCATCTTTATTCATTATTTTTTAATCCTGCCAAGGAGATGTTCTGGGTTTATTTCTAACCACGAAGTAACACAGCCCTGACACTCTTTGACTTTGTATCTTCTTGGCATCCAAATATATTGAGTTAATCAAGTATGTAGACCTTGTTGAACTACAATGAATTAGAATGCCATATGGTCTCTGTATTCTTGTATACTTTAAAGATGTACCAGTTGCTAATTTTCTCAAAAGCTTAAGTTTGTTGGAGGTGGGCCTAACAATCATTTATACTCTTTAACATTTCCCTTCAAGTGTGAGCTCCTTTGCTTTTTGTAAAGGCTCATCACTTGAACTTTTCTCAAAAGTGAGTTTCTTTGTCTTTTTGCAAGGTCCATTAACTTGAGACTTTTATTTAGTTTACGGGTTATCACATGGATTTGATCCCATCACTTTGTTGCTTTGATACCATAAAGAAGTTTTAGGTACTAATTCTCCCAAAAGTTCAAGCCTATGAAGGGTGGGTCTAACAATTATTTATACTCTTTAATATCCTTAGCCTGATTTATTTTGAAGCGTGGAAATATAGAAGGCCCATTTAGGATTAAGTGTTCTGACACTTCATTAAAACTTTGAGAAGTTATTCTGCCTTTATTATGGAAATTTTAATAGTTATTGTTCAAGAGCATAGTGATGTTACCAGGCTGCATTTTTTTTAATTCTCTAATCACTTGATGAAAATTCTTGCAGGAAACTAGAACACAATAATTTATCAGGAGATGTGATGTCATTGATAAACTGCCTCAGTCTTGCTGTTCTGTGAGTTCTTGTTCGTATGAATTAAGATGTAGGATAGATGTGAGACTGATTCAAAGCCCTACAATTCTATTTTTAGCTGAAAGTTGATGAAACACTTGCAGTAATGTATCATACAACAATCTGGAGGGCAATATTCCTACTACTAATAATTTCTCTAGATTTTCACCTGACAGGTTAGATAATTTTATTACGCTTTTAAAATTCCTATTTGTGAAGTTATTCCAGCATTCTTTGCAGTTTTTGACTGATGTAAGTTTATTTATGAAGCTTTATTGGGAACCCAGATCTTTGTGGCTACTGGGAAAGTTCATGTCGTGAATCTCATCCAACAGAGAGAGGTAAAGATGGCCACCAAAATTGCAGGACTTTTCATCATTTTTTTTCTTATAAGCTTCCTTGTGCTTTCGTTATTTCTTCTTGATATGGTTCAAAAATCTGCTTTGACAAAACTATGTTGATAAACCAATGAAATTTTAAATACTCAGCTTCAAATGTTTCAGATAAAGCATATGTTGCTGGTAGATGCTCAAGCGTGGCTTTAGTGTATAAACATAGAAGAATCATACAAATAATCTATGGAATTATCATGGATAAATTACATTTCCTGGTTTCACTTGTTCTAACCTATCTCAAAAGCATTGATGATTTCCTACATTCAAATGATTTTGGTCGTATAGGAAAACTCAGATATACATAGTTGCTGTTTTCTTTTTGCAGTAACAATATCTAAAGCAGCCATTTTGGGAATTTCTCTTGGTGCCCTTGCGATTCTTCTCCTGATCTTAGTGGCAGCATGTCGGCCTAACAATCCAACACCATTTCAAGACAGTTCTTTTGACAAACCAGGTATCCCAATCTTTTTATGCAGATATCGTCAACGCTATTGTTTGTTATTGTAAAGATGGATTTATAGTTTAGTTTTCTCAAGTCATTATGTTATAAAGGACACAATATTGGTTTGATTTAGACTGCTAAAATAAGGAAGTAAAATTCTTTGGGAGCTTAGATTTGGTTGTTTCTCTTAGAAATAAGATCACAAATTACATTATATCAAAGAAAATGCTAGGCAACTTTTTAGACATTGTGCTGGTATTATAATGTTAGCTTATGGATTATAAATGCCTATTTGGTCACTTAACTTCAAAACAGTTCTTAAAAGTTGTTTAAAACTATTATTAGAAAATAGTTTTGTGCAGTTTTAGAAAACGACGTGTTGTTTGGCCATTTTTTTAAAAACTGTTATAAAGAACATTAAGAAAAAAAAAAGAAGTATTTGCTAATGCATTTGGCCAACTTGTTTTTAAGGATTGTTTTGATAATGAAGTATTTTATTTCATTTAAAATTTAGCCTATATTCATATATTTTCTAATGTGAGTCCCCATTTTTTTATAATTTATTTTAAAAATTTATAACTACATATGAGAGCCAATGTAGCCATAAAATCTTTTTGCGATTATGTCTCTTTTTGTTTTCGTTGCTTTAGTTACAGCAATTATCATTAAGATTAATTTATTGTTTATATTAGAAACTTTATTTTCCTATTCCAACCAAAATTTCTATTCATCTAAATTTGTATTTATCAGTTATATTATATTAGAATAAATATAATTAACATTTATCACAACAACGGGTACTAGTCTTTTTCAAATTCTTCAATATTTATCAACAGTTAATGTCGTTTAAATGTTTATTAATGAAAAATTATATATTAAACTATTAATATGAATTTATTATGTAATATGATAATAATTAAACTAAAAATAATTTTTATATTATGAACTTATATTATGAATTTCAAGTTTAATATATTTAATTGCATAATAATATATGAGATCGTACATTAATTTTACATTTTCTTTTATTAGTGTGGAACCCACAATTCTCATATAATACACGAACATTCAATAAATAATTTTGCCCCCATAATATTTATTATCATCAAATAAAGAATATTCAATAATGGAGTTAATAAAGAAAAGAAATCAATAAAGGTTAGTTAATGGAAATTTAAATAGACATTAATGAATTACATTTTGGTTTATGGAATTTGGACTAGATTAATGTAAGTGATGACGTAGTATTTTAGGTTAATGAAATTCAAGATTGGTGTAACTTTTTTTTTTTTGAAAAAACAAATACCCAATACTTGATAGAGAGAGAAAGCAATATGATCGACGATGAGTATACTCCGTAGCAATAAATAATACTTAGTTTTCTATTCGTCACTTTCTTTTCTTTATGGGTAAGTGTGCATGTTGGATTCGGTGAAGCTTTAAAGTAACTTTTAATTTTAGTAGAAAAAATTGAAAGAATAACCAAAAATATCTGTATCCAAGAGTCAAACCTAGTAAACGTCAGAACACTTAAAGCGGTCTTCTGTTGTTTTTGAAAATACAAAAAATAACTTAAAGCTGTTCTCTGAATTTTAGTTTTCTAAAACACTTCATTTTTAAAACTAATGTTTAAAAACAATGGCCAAACAGTGTCTTGTATTTTTAAGAAATTTTTTCTGTTTTGAAGAGCAGAAAACTATTTTTGAGTATCATAGCCAAACAGGCCCTAAGTTTGTCTACATATGTTTGTTTTAATTATATAGTGTTGACTTGGAGATCTAGCTACTAACTTTTATATGCTTGTCAAACAGCAATTAATTACTCTCCACCAAAATTAGTTATTCTTCACATGAACATGGCACTTCATGTGTATGAGGATATTATGAGGATGACTGAGAATTTGAGTGAGAAGTACATTATTGGTCATGGTGCATCAAGCACGGTATACAAGTGTGTTCTTAAGAATTGCAAACCAGTTGCTATCAAAAGACTCTCTTCTCACTATCCACAGTACTTGAAGGAATTTGAGACGGAACTTGAAACAGTTGGGCGCATTAAGCATCGAAATCTGGTCAGCCTACAAGGATACTCTTTGTCTCCGTCTGGAAACCTTCTTTTCTATGATTACATGGAAAATGGCAGTCTTTGGGACCTTCTTCATGGTAAGTTTATATTTTCTATGACTTTGCCATTTATTTCCATCGTTATCCTGGTTTATATAGACTTATTAAATTTAACTTTCTTCTATGAATATGGTTCAAGAGTGAACAGTTTTAACATTTTTTTATGTCGTGAATATTAATTATTGGGTAAATAGATTTTTTACCCCTAAACTATGGTAGTTCGTAAAAAACTACCGCTAAACATTCAGTTACTAAATTACCACTGAATTTTAGTTATTGTTACACAAGTACCATTACCACAAAATGGGTGCTTATCATTTGAACCAAAAAAAAAAAAATACTTGACAGAAATGGAATGCCTTATTTTGCATATTTTTACAATTTGATTTCCTATATTATCCTTTTGCAGGCCCAACCAAAAAGAAAAAACTTGACTGGGATACTCGTTTGAAGATAGCGCTTGGAGCAGCTCAAGGGCTTGCCTATCTGCATCATGATTGTAGCCCCCGAATCATCCACAGGGATGTGAAGTCATCAAACATTTTGTTGGACAAAGATTATGAGGCTCATCTCACTGATTTTGGTACTGCCAAGAGTCTATGTACCTCAAAGTCTCATACTTCAACCCATGTAATGGGCACTATTGGCTACATAGATCCAGAGTATGCTCGAACTTCCCGCCTCACTGAGAAGTCTGATGTGTATAGTTATGGCGTTGTTCTTCTGGAGTTGCTAACTGGCAGGAAAGCTGTGGACAATGAATCCAATCTCCACCATCTGGTTAGCATTTTGTGGACTTTGATTATATTTTACTATTAATGGTAACATGCTAAGACGATTGGTTGGCTAGTATCAAATTTAAAATGAGATTAGGTTGGTTGTATATGAAAGAATAGAGAAATTTTAAGTGGACTGTTACATTGGTTGATTTTTTTTTTCTTTTTCCTCGTGTTGTTCTCCAAATGATTTTTTCTCTTAGATGAGTTATTCGAACTTGCATTTCAGATTCTATCTAAAACTGCAAACAATGCCGTGATGGAGACTGTAGATCCCGAGATCACAGCCACATGTAAAGATCTCGGAGCAGTGAAAAAATTATTCCAGCTTGCACTTTTATGCATCAAAAGGCAGCCATCGGATAGGCCAACAATGCATGAAGTTACAAGAGTTATAGGGAGCCTTAATGTGCCATCCACAGAGGCACAACTAAAACAAGCAACCCCAACTCTACCATCTACAATTCCATCTGCCAAAGTCAGTTGCTACCGGGATGAGTATGCAAACCTGAAGACTCCTCACATAGTGAACTGCCCATCAATGAGCACCTCTGATGCTCAGCTCTTCCTCAAGTTCGGAGAGGTAATTTCTCAGAACAGTCAGTGAAGCTTTGGCTTGTGGGTAAATATCAAAAAAAGAAGGGGGAGAATATTTGAGGAATGGAAGGTACTGTTAATTTATAATTGTATAGTTTTTTCATCAATTATTGTAGTTGGAAAGTATCAAACTAGTAATAGATGGAAACTTTTACTAATAGGATTATGAAAGGTAGAGTATTTCCCAAAAAGTTATATGATGCAATGTTTTGGGGGTAATTTTGATATAGGAAAACTGCTATTTAGAACAAATTTGTGAGCATCACAATTGAGTTGTCAGGCCCTCGTGAAGCAAGTGGTTAATCCCATCACTCCAACTCATCTGTGATATCACAAATTTTGTGATTACTAGAACTATTCTTTGATATATCATTGTAGGACCAATGGCTCTGTCGAAAAATAAAAAGAAATTGTAGGACCCACTGGCACAACGGTGTGGTGGGGTTAGGGGTTAGGGGTTATGGTACAACATCCTCTGAGTAGTTGGGTGACCAGCAATAATGTACTGCCAATGCATTAGCTGGCCTGAGCAGTCTGTTGTGACTTTGGAATTCGAAGTCCATTGCTTTTACTCTTGACTCGATCTGCCGATCATGCACTTCGTTTCAGAAGTTTAATGCTGTGTGGGACATGAAATTTAGTGCTTAGTCAGTCTCCTGGACATTTTGAAGTCTCATAATTACATGTTGATGCTTGTTTACTTTATTATCATTTATGTAGAATAAAAGACCCAAGTATTTACATAGCAAGGACAAAAATAGAATGGCTAATAATTAGAAGAAAGTTTATATATGTACATATACATATGTAAAATTAATTTTATATCTAATCGGTTTACGTTTAAGATTTAAGGTTTATGATTTATAGTTCGGTGATAAATAAATGAATATTAATAACAAGTTAATATTTTTTTTAAATGTCTTTAAATTACTAATTTTTTATTTAGTAACACCTATACATGCTAATAAAAATGTTTTTGTTACATTATTTATCTCATAATTTAATCACATACCAATACATGACACCATAATTTTAGTTTCTGGTAATCTTTTGACAATTGAGGCAAGATTGTATTTCTTTGAACAATAATGTGTCTTTTTTCTTTTTTGATAAAAATGTAAAATTGAAATCTATACGTTGGGGTGATTGTTAATTAATTAAATGACTTTCGTGTAATATGCCATCAGTTACCAAAGGTTACTAATTATCCAACATTAGTGTGCTGTTCAAATTTAAAGCTGAAATATGAAGTGATGAATTTTCATAGAGAGAATACAAATTAGACACCAATGAAGAATAGAAGTATACATTAGTGTAAGAGTCGGGTACATGAGTGTTTTGGATTTTAGTGTTTTTTTAGTTTGTTATATGTTAGAAATATTTAATAATTGTATTTTATTCTGTGTATTAAGGAATATACATGATGTTTTTATATAAGAGTTATAAGTAAACTAGATATGTTTAAAGTAAATAAATATATATTAATAGATATATATTAATTTGTTAATAAATATACATTAATGCCCTTTCAAACTCAAGGTGGATGTGAAATTAGTTTGATGTTGTCAACCAAATTACGAGCGTGTTTCTTAGTAAGTGTCTTAGTGAAGATATCTACAAGTTGATCTTTAGAGGAGACAGGGAAAAGCTTGAGAGTACCATGGACAAGATGAGAACGAATAAAGTGACAATCAATCTCAATATGTTTAGTCCGTTTATTGAAGACATCATTGTGAGCAATATGAATGACACTTTGATTGTCACAATAAAGGGGAGTAACAGAGGATGTGGACATATCCAAATCCTTAAGAAGCCATCGTAGCCAAAAGAGTTCAGATGTGGTATGATGAACGAAAACCGGCATCGCCGATCTTCGCAAATACTTTGGTTTTAATATTTATAAAACTCTCGCAAGTGCACGAATCATTTCGTAGAAAATGATAAGTATACTCCCAAGGTCGATCTAAGGAAGGAATGTATGTGGTTTTTAATTTATTATTCAAACTTTTAAAAACGAAATTAAATCCTAAACATCCTGTCACGATAGTTTGGTTTTTGTGTTCCTAATCTAATGACATAAAATAAACATATATACAGATTAATTAAATATAATCTAATAACATAAAAATAAACATAGATACAAATTCAATAAATAATTATCTAAAAATAAACATATATACGGATTCAATAAATATTCATGCAAATTTTTATCATTTATATTAGCGGAGTATTTATGGATGTAATAACTAAATTAATTATGCTTGCTCATATTAACTAGGTTATTAAAGATATAAATTGATATTTTATTGATTCTCTCTTTTTTATATAAATACCACCTTTGGTGGGGTTAGATATTTTTTGTTAACTAAACAAATCAATTAACACCTATGGGTGGAGTTGATAACTAATATGCTTCATTAAATTAATTCCTTTTTCTAAGAGATTGAAAATGAACCATTTAAATGCCACCTTTGGTGGGGTTAGACAATTTAAACATTATTCAAGGTGTCCACATTAAACATAAGAATTTAATTATCCGAGTACTAACTTTCAAGTTTTAAAACCACTATTGAAAACATGTTGTCAATATATTTTCACATAATAATTCTTATAAAAACTTTCGAAATAGAGTTTCACTCTAACTACCGGGCGATTGTACCAACAAATAAAAGAGCACTACTCTAAATTAGACCGGATAACTAAACCTTAAAATCTAATTTTCAGGTTTAAGTTTGTAATGAAAAATAATATATTTCTCTCTAACATTCTTAATATAAAATCTTGAATAAAAACAAAATCAATTCATTTTAGAGATTTTTACCTATTTAATATTTCGCAAGCATAACAACGTCATTATTACATCATATTTACTAAACAGTCAGCATAATTAAATTTAACCACAGACAAGTTGAATATAACATGCAAGAATAAAGCATAAAAATAACTGTAAAGAAAATAAAATCCTTACAGAACTTTGACGCTATTCCCGTAGCTAGAAAACCTCCGAGCGGAATTTGCACTTCCATATATTGAATCAAAAATCTAAATTATTACAAAAACATTACAAGTTCCTCTCAAAAAGAGAAGAACTCTAAACCTAAGAGAATTGAACTAAAAACTAAGAGAAAAACTAAGAAAAGCTTAGAAACTAAGAAAGAAACTAAGGAAAACTCAAAAAACTAAGAAATGAGAGAAAGAAAGAAGAGAGAAGTGTGGTTTTAAGGTGTGTTTTGAAGTGAAGGGAAGGGGGGTATTTATAGGTGAGGATGGAGAGAAAAAGTAGAGAAAAAAAATGTTAAAAAAATGTAAAAACGCGGATTATTGATTGTTGATGTCATTTGATGACGTCAGCATGACATGGGGCGGCTGCACAGTACCGGGTATGAACAGTACCGCGGCTGCACAGTACCGGGTATGAACAGTGCCGAGTCTGATGAACAGTGCCGAGTCTGATGAACAGTACGCGCGGATGAACAGTACGCGCGGATGAACAGTACGCGCGGATGAACAGTACCCGTGGATGAACAGTGCCGCGCGCTGCTGCTTGGGGCGGTGCCGGGCGGTGGGGCGCGGCGGCCGGGCAGCGCGATTTTCGTCTGTTTGACATTTTTGACCTTTTCGACCCATTTTGTCCAATTTTCCATATTTGTTGACCTTTTCCCACTTATTTATTAATATATTTGTGATGTATTGCTTCAAGTATTCCTGTTTGAGTCTTTAAATTGCGTTTTTAAGCCAAAATACCTGAAAAACAATAAAAATACCCGTGATTCCGAAAAAGACAAATTTATATAAATATATGATAAAACATATAAATATATGTATTTTTAATCAATTAATGTGCACAAAATCATGGTTATTTTAGTGCTTTTTGAGCACTCATCACAACCCCCAACCAGCTTCTTGCTAGTCCCTTAGCAAGAGAAGCGATAAAAACTAAAAATTAAACTATCCTAAATCACTTTCGTGGATTGAAACGGTTGCATTTAGCCTATGCAACAAGCCGTTAAACCCCTAGGTTGCCCTAGTGGACGAGTTTGAGTCTCGTGAGGGTTTTCAGTAATGATACCCACAAACATTGAACTAAATGTAAAAATAAAAACAATCAAATCAAAAATTAAAATTACAACACAATCAAAAATTAATTTAAGAATAAAAGAACACAACATATCACAAAAATATCTCATACTTTTTAATCTCCTTTAAGATCATAATTAAAATCTCAAGCATAAGTTATTTTAATCTCTTTAAACAATCATGATTTTATTACAATAATTAGTCGAAAATCATTTTCATATTTCATTTCAAAAATGTATCAATTTAATTTTACCCAATTTCAGTGTCATGAATCAGAATTCGCTTCGACTCTATTCCTCACAAGTCAATACTCTCAAAGCACTGAATCCTATGGGTTCAAACACTCATACTAATTTATATGCGAAAGAGTTGATGTATAGAAATGAACTAATATGTTCACATATGTATAAAGAATAAAGGCTCAAAGTGTTATTTTAACATTGATCTCATGAAAGGAATCGAATGTATAAATTATAAAGATATCATATACAAAAATTATTTTCATGCATAAATCCAACTCATTAAGAAAGAATTTCAAGATATATGCTTTTACAAATGAAGAAATTGCAATGACTTTTTAGGGAATTACTTCCTATATATTTCTTTTGTAATTAGCCTTTACTCACAACTTTGTAGGCAATGTGGGTCATAGTATGTAGATGATACTATAATTTTTTTTATCTTTCTATATATTTTTTTTTGAAGATATTTTTTTTTTCAATATATGTATTTTTTTTAGAGAGTCAACCCATGTACAGATTGTACATTTTTTTGGATTTTGGTGAGTGGTTAATTTTGTGGCTTTTCTATTTGATCTTGGTTTAGGTAACCCCAGATATGTCTTTTTGTTTTTGTAGCAGTCATGCATAAATGAGATATAAGCATATACTATCAATTTCTACTCAAATCATTTAATCTAAACAAAAATAATAAAAAAAATATATGATACTCTATTAAGATGAGAAAAAATTCATACATTCAATGCTAATACCTATAGAGATCATCTAAAAATTTGAATAAATAAGAAATGTGTTTGGAGTAGAAAAAAAAAATATATTTCACTCTGAATAAAAGAATTTAGGCTCAAATTATATCTCACCAGGGTAGTTTCCACTAAAAAAAAATTCATAAACACCGATTTTGGGTTTAATATAATTTCCACATTTTATCAAGAAATACTAGTTATGACAAAAACTAACTAATTATCAAAAATAATTACAAAATATTTCATGATATGTTTTCAAAAATTAATCTAACAGTACAAAAGACTTAACTATTTACTTAAATTTGATTTAAAGAAATGATACATTTTTGTGATAATTTTTATATATATATATATATATATATATTTTTATTTTTTTTATTAAGCATGGTAACTTTTCACCACCCCCAACCTAGAACTTACATTGTCCTCAATGTAACAACTGCAAATTAAAGATAAAGAGAAAAGAGGAGAAAGATTACCTATTTCTTGAGAATGTGTAAGTAGTAATGAAGAAATGCAGGTGCATCCATCATATTCATCATTAAAGTGTATACAGACAGATCGCTGTGAACTTCTAACATCTCAACAAATATTTTAGTTTTAACAATTTTAAAAATTATTCACATACAAGTAAACTAAAATAAACAATAAAATTAAGTAAATAAAACAAATAACAAAAAATTACCTAACATGATGGGTTGCCTCCCATCCAGCGCTTAGTTTAACGTCTTAGCAAGACGTATCTTTTTGGTGCTAAGGGTTACTCAGCCAAATGCAATCCATTTCAGCAATGTTGTTTGGTTCTTCCACATAAGGCTTGACACGATGGCCATTAACTTTGAACGTTTTTTGTGTCTTGGAGTCCAATAGTTCTACCACTCCATGTTCAGATACCTGAACTATTTTGAATGGTCCATCCCATCTTGATCTTAGCTTTCCTGGAAACAATCTCAAACGAGAGTTAAATAAAAGAACTTTCATTCCAGGGTGAAGAGTCTTAGGAACTAGCCTCTTGTCATGATAGCGCTTAGTACGCTCCTTGTATAATTTGGCATTCTCATAGGCTTCATTCCTAATTTCTTCCAACTCATGAAGCTGGAGTACTCGTTTTTCACCTGCTTTATCTAAATCCATGTTTAGCTCTTTAATTGCCCAATAAGCCTTGTGTTCAAGTTCAACTGGAAGGTGGCACGCTTTCCCAAAGATTAACCGGTAAGGGCTCATCCCAATAGGTGTTTTGTAAGCGGTGCGGTATGCTCATAAGGCATCATTTAACTTAAATGCCCAATCCTTCCTTGAGGGACGCACAGTGCGTTCCAGTATTCCCTTAATTTGCCTATTACTTACTTCCACTAAACCGGAAGTTTGAGGATGATATGGAGTAGCTACCTTATGTGTGATGTTGTACTTGTTTAGTACTCCATCAAAGAGTTTGTTACAAAAATGGCTACCTCCATCACTTATTATAGCTCTAGGCGTTCCGAACCTACTGAATATGAAATCTTTCAAGAATTTCACAACAACATTAGCATCATTGGTTTTGGTGGGGATAGCTTCTACCCACTTGGACACATAATCCACAGCAACCAAAATGTATTGAAAACCATTAGATGGGGGAAAAGGACCCATAAAGTCAATCCCCCATACGTCAAAGAGTTCAACAACTAAATTAGATGTCAAAGGCATTTCATCTCTTTTGCTTATGTTTCCTGTTTTTTGACATCTATCACATTGTGCACAAAACATATAAGCATCTTTAAAAAGAGTGGGCCAAAAGAATCCAGACTGTAATATCTTACGGGCTGTCTTTTCTCCTCCAAAATAACCCCCACAATGAAGTTCATGACAAAAAGTCAGAATGCTCTTATGTTCTTCTTCAGGTACACATCTCCGGATGACTTGATCTTGACCAATCTTGTATAAATAAGGGTCATCCCAGAAATAGTCCTTAATAGTTTTAAAAAACCTTTTCTTGTCCTGATATGAAGTGTTAGGTCGCAAAACACCAGTGGCAAGATAGTTTACAATATCAGCATACCATGGGTTCGGACCTATGAAAAATAACTGTTCATCAGGAAAGGTTTCAACTATATCTTCATTACTCTCATCTTTAAGAGAATTGAAGTCAGAAATCAACCTAGACAAATGGTCAGCTACTAAGTTTTCACTGCCTTTCTTATCCTTGATTTCTAGGTCAAATTCTTGTAAGAGTAATACACACCTGATTAATCTTGGCTTGGCATTTGGTTTACTTAATAGGTATCTTAAAACAGCATGATCAGAATGCACAATCACTTTAGATCCTACTAAATAAGACCGAAATTTGTCTAAAGAGAATACTATAGCCAAGAATTCCTTTTCAGTGGTGGTGTAATTCATCTGGGCATCATTGAGTGTTTTGCTAGCATAGTAGATGACATGTAAACGCTTATCCACTCTTTGTCCCAGGACTGCTCCTATTGCATAATCAGAAGCGTCACACATTATTTCAAAGGGTAAAGACCAGTTTGGTGCCATTATAACAGGGGTAGATGTGAGTTTATCTTTCAAGGTATTAAAGGAAGTAAGGCAGTCATTGTTGAAATCAAAATCAACATCTTTGGATAGCAAGTTACATAAGGGACGACTTATTTTAGAGAAATCTTTAATAAATCGTCTGTAAAATCCTGCATGTCCCAAGAAGCTTCTTATCCCCTTCACAGATGTAGGGGGAGGTAGTTTGGATATCAATTCAACTTTTGCCCTATCAACTTCAATACCCTTGTTTGAAATTATATGTCCTAAAACTATCCCTTGTTGAACCATAAAATGACTTTTCTCCCAACTAAGGGTTAGATTGCATTCAATGCATCTCTCTAAAACCAAAGTCAATTTATGTAAGCAATCATCAAATGAGTTCCCAAAGACAGAGAAATCGTCCATGAAAATCTCAATGAATTTCTCCACCATGTCTGAGAAAATAGATATCATGCATCTCTGGAAAATGGCAGGGGCATTGCATAACCCAAATGGCATTCTGCGAAAAGCAAATGTCCCAAAAGGACATGTAAATGTGGTCTTTTCCTGATCTTCTGGTGCTATGGGTACTTGATAATATCCAGACAGTCCATCCAAAAAACAGTAAAATTCGTGCCCAGCTAATCTTTCCAACATTTGATCAATGAATGGAAGAGGAAAGTGATCCTTTTTCGTATATAAATTTAGTTTCCTAAAATCTATACACATTCTCCATCCAGTGATTATTCTAGTGGGCACTAATTCACTTTTGTCATTTTTAACAACTGTTATCCCAAATTTCTTTGGTACCACATGCACTGGACTAACCCACTTACTATCTGCAATAGGATAGATAATCCCTTCTTCTAATAATTTAAGAATTTCCTTTTTAACTACCTCTTGCATGTTTGGGTTTAGTCTTCTTTGGGCCTCTCGTACAGGTTTAGCACCATCCTCCAAGTTGATCTTGTGCATACACATTGTTGGACTAATGCCTCTTATATCCCCTATACTCCAACCTATAGATTTCTTAAACTGTTTAAGCACTTTGATGAGTTCCTTTTCTTGTGGTTTGGTCAAGGTTGAAGAAATTATCACTGGATAAGTTTCTCCCTCTCCCAAAAACACATATTTTAAGTGCTCAGGTAAGACTTTGAGTTCAAGTTCAGGTGGATTGGCCTCTTTACTAGATGAAGAACTGGGTAGATTTAAAAGTGTACTAGATTTTGTCATCACTTCATCATTGTCTAGTTGTTTAAGGTACCCATTAATTTCCTCATCTAAATCTTCTTCAACCTTTTCAAGTGTAAGAATGGTTTCAAGCTTGTCTTCTATTCTGGTTTGTAAAAAGGTGCTTTGGACAAGATTATCCAAAGGATCAACTTCGAATATTTCATCGATGGCAGAAATAGAAGGAAAAGGTGAAGAATCAAAAACTTTAAAATGAACGGTCTCCCCTAAGACTGTCATTGTCAAATTTCCATCTTGGACATCAATAATAGTTTTAGTAGTTGCCATAAATGGCCTACCAAGCAATATTGTGTGCTCTCTGTCCAATGCTGGATTTTCTTGCATATCCAGAACCACAAAGTCAACAGGTATTATCAGTTTGTCTACCTGTACCAAAACATCCTCAACTATTCCCTCTGGATATTTAAGAGATCTATCTGCAAGTTGAAGGGACATAGTTGTGGGTTTTAAATCCCCTAGATTGAGTTGTAAGAATATAGAGTAGGGCATCAAATTTATACTAGCACCTAAATCAAGCATTGCCTTAGCAACCTTCCTATCCCCCATAGTTATGTTTATAATAAAACTTCCAGGGTCTTTCAACTTAGGGGGTAGTTTGTGCTGAAGTACAGCGCTAGAAATTTCTGATACTACTACTCGTTCATTCAGTTCATACCTCCTTTTCTTAGTGTTCAACTCTTTGAAAAACTTGGCATATGAGGGCACATTCATGATCACTTCTAACAATGGTAAATTGATATTCACTTTAGAGAGCATATTAAAAAGATCATTGAATTGCTTATCTTGTTTGGACTCTTTTAACCGGTGGGGAAAAGGTACTTGTATCTGGTGTGGTTCTGTTGTCTTTTGAATTTTGGGGGTGTTAGATGACCCCCCAATGAGTTTTTCAGAAGGCTTGTTAAGTTTAACACTTGTTTCTCCTTTTTGCGAGATTAGAGTATCGCCTTCTCTGTTACCTGAACTACAAGGTAGAGTGTTAGAGATTTCAGGTAAACTGGTATTGACTACCTTACCACTTCGAAGGGTTCTAACATCCTTTGCTTGTTCTGGTTGACTGGGCAACTTTCCTGGTTCTTTCTTTTGCATTTGTTCAGCCAATTGCCCAACTTTAGATTCAATTCTTTTAACCGAAGCCTCCATGGTGTTCAACCTTTGATTAGTCATCAATTGGTTGTCACGACTAACTTGAATAAAAGCATTCAAGCTATCTTCTAAGGTTGGTTTAAAAGATTGGCTTGGTGGGTAAGGGTGGTTGTTATCCGACCTTAGTGTTGGATATTGGGTGTAGGCTGGGTGATTATAGGTGTTTGGATGATACCTTTGAAAAGATTGGACTTCCTCTATGGCATCGACACTAGAATCACAAGTATTTGAACAATTATGAGTACCATGCCCAATTGAACAACACACTTCACATACCTCTTGATTTGAAATTTGGTGGGAAGTGAGGAATTTCACTTGTTTAGTCAATTCAGCAAGTTGCAAGGTTATCTCATTATCAGAGCCGACTTCATTGACCTTTGCTTTCCTTCTACCACCTCTTTGTTGGGAATTAGAACCCAATAGCTCATAGAGATTATAGGTTTCCTCTGCGGTCTTTTCTCCTACAGCACCTCCAGCAGCATTATCAACCATGTATTGACTCTGTAGTGTCAATCCATCGTAAAAGAATTGGTTTTGTAGCTGTAATGGAAAGCTATGATTTTGACATTGAATGAAAAGGAGTTTGAATCGTTCCCAAGCTTCATGAAAGGGCTCTTCATACATTTGAGAAAATGTTGCTATCTTTGTTCTTAGATCAACAGTCTTTTGATGGGAATAGAACCTACCCATAAAAATTTCATAGACTGCCTCCCAAGTTTTAAGAGAACCTGACTGTAGAGTAATGAACCATGACCAAGCTTTATCTTTGAGAGTGTAAGGAAAACACCTCATCCTAAGTTGATCTTCATTAATTGCATGTAATGGAAAGGTTTGGACAATAGCATAGAATTCTCGAATGAAATGCAAAGGGTCTTCATTAGGGATACCGTAAAAGGAAGGCAACAAAGAATAATGAATCTTTTTCAATTCATAACTCCTTGCAGCCTCTTGTAATTGGATACCGGAAGTTACATTGCCAATGATTGGCATTGTATATTCTTTCATCTTTTTCCGCCTATCTTCAGCATCTCCCATGGTTGTTTGTAGTTGAAAATGATCCTCCTCCTATTGTGTATCAACAATTTGCTCTTAGTAGATATCTCTAAAAAATATTTATAACTTGATAAAACGTAAATGCAAAAAGTGCAAGGAACCTAAATTTTTTTTTTTAACGAATGGACAGAATGTTTGAAACAAACGAATTTTATTTCATCTGAATTTTTATTACACGCAAACTAAAACAAAGGAAAATACAATAATGGGTGACCTCCCATACAGGACTAAAATTTATCGTCTTCTAGTAAGACGTTGCTTGGAGATTGCAGAATGAAAAACTCAATGTCTCCTCTTCATTGAATTCGTTTAAGTTTCAAATTAGTCTTTGCCTTTTTGCAAATGTTCAACTAACTGTTCAACTTGAACTTCCACCTTTTTGATAGAAGCTTCCACAGAGTCCAACCGTTGATTGGTTTTAGATTGATTATCCCTACAGACTTGAATAAAAGAATTCAAGTTGTCCTCCAAGGTTGGTTTATTGGGAATGCTTCTTGGAATAGGTGGGTGGAATTGCTGACCTGCTTGGTTTGAGCTTTGAGTGAAAGGAGGGTTGTTTTGCCTCCAAGAGAAATTTGGATGACTTCTCCACCCAGGATTATAGGTATTTGAGTTGGGGTCAAACCTTGGTCTTTGTTGATACGCTCCCAACACATTGACCTGTTCAGGTCCAGTTGTTTCTCCTTGATATGGACAGGCTTCAGTACCATGTCCCATGTTGCTGTACAAACCATATTGTTCATTATTGGTGTTGGTTTGTGTAGCGAGAAGGGCAACTTGCTTAGTCAGTTGAACAAGTTGTTGTTGAACTTCATTACTGGAGTCGATTTCATGAACTCCAGCTTTTCTCACTCGGGAGCTTTTCTGTTGGGAATTAGCACCCAACATCTCAAAGAGGTTATACGTCTCTGAGGCAGTCTTTTCTCCTATTGCTCCTCCTGCAGCGTTGTCGACAATGAACTGACATTGTTGTGTAAGTCCATCGTAAAAGAATTGGTTCTGCAACTGCAGGGGAAAGCTATGATGGGGACACTGAGTGAGAAACATCTTGAACCTATCCCAAGCTTCATGGAATGGTTCTCCATCCATCTGAGAGAAAGTAGCAATCTTTCCTCTCAACTCTGATGTTTTTTGATGGGAATAGAATTTTCCCATGAATTTATTGTAAATGTTACCCCATGTCATCAGAGAACCTGGGGGAAGTGACATCAACCAAGCTTTGGCCTTATCCTTTAGAGTGTAGGGAAAACATCTCATCCTAAGTTGATCCTCGTTTAGAATACCGAGGGGGAATGTTTGGACCGTAGCATAGAAATCTCTCATAAAGGAAAGAGAATCTTCATTAGGTAGCCCATAAAAGGAAGGAAGCATAGAAAAATGAAAGGTCATAATTCCGAGCAGCCTCTCCCAACTGGATAGCGGCAGTTGCCGTGCCTATTACCGGTCTTGCAAACTCCTTCATCGTGGTTTCCCTAATATGTTGGTTTTCCTCCATTTCTTTTGGTTCTAGCAAAGGATTAAGACTTGGTTCTATGTTTGGCTCAAAAACAGGTTGATGGGTAGAATCCAGTTTTGTTGACACTTGTTTAAATTTATGAAAATTATTTACATATGGTGTAAGAGGGTTTCCTAAGGATCTCCTACCACGCATAGACTATTGTAAACGTAAATTTAAAACTCCTGTCAACAAAATAAAAAATTTAGAGAAAATTTACATGTTATTTAATACAAAGCACTAAACAAAACTAGTTAAACCCTAAAAAAAGAATTTTTTTTTATCATTTTTTTTAATTTTTTTTTTTATATTTTTTTTTGTAACATAATTAGTATTAACCAAGAGTGCTCCCAGGAAAGAATGGTGGTGCAAACGGCTCCTTAAATACCATTCTCCTAGCCAGAGCAACGTTCCCAAGAAAGACTAGTGGCACAAAGGCTTTCAAGAACTAGTCTCCTAGACAGAACTCCCTTAAATTTTTACTTTTCATGTTATTTAGTTAATTAGGTATAAATTCAAGTAATGTTTTTTTTTATTCATGAACGGTAATTTTATTTTACTATTCACGCTATATAATGTCTTATTAACTTAAATTTTTTTGAAATTTAAGTTTTTGAATTTTTTTTTTTACTATTCATGAACGGTAAAATTTTTTACTTCAAATTTCAAATTTCTAAATTATTTTACAATTAAAAAAAATTATTATTTTTTTTATTTTTTATTTTTATTTATTTATTATGAATTTTGAAATTTGATTATTATTCAAATATCACAATTATTTACAGCACAAAAATGTTTTTAAAATTTTGATAAATAATTTAAAAACGCTATTCCTTCCCCGGCAACGGCGCCAAAAACTTGATGAACGAAAACCGGCATCGCCGATCTTCGCAAATACTTTGGTTTTAATATTTATAAAACTCTCGCAAGTGCACGAATCATTTCGTAGAAAATGATAAGTATACTCCCAATGTCGATCTAAGGAAGGAATGTATGTGGTTTTTAATTTATTATTCAAACTTTTAAAAACGAAATTAAATCCTAAACATCCTGTCACAATAGTTTGGTTTTTGTGTTCCTAATCTAATGACATAAAATAAACATATATACAGATTAATTAAATATAATCTAATAACATAAAAATAAACATAGATACAAATTCAATAAATAATTATCTAAAAATAAACATATATACGGATTCAATAAATATTCATGCAAATTTTTATCATTTATATTAGCGGAGTATTTATGGATGTAATAACTAAATTAATTATTGATTGCTGACGTCATTTGATGACGTCAGCATGACATGGGGCGGCTGCACAGTACCGGGTATGAACAGTACCGCGGTATGAATAGTACCGCGGCTGCACAGTACCGGGTATGAACAGTGCCGAGTCTGATGAACAGTGCCGAGTCTGATGAACAGTACGCGCGGATGAACAGTACGCACGGATGAACAGTACGCACGGATGAACAGTACGCGCGGATGAACAGTACCCGTGGATGAACAGTGCCGCGCGCTGCTGCTTGGGGCGGTGCTGGGCGCTGGGGCGCGGCGGCCGGGCGGCGCGGCGGTGCGATTTTTGTCTTTTTGACATTTTTGACCTTTTCGACCCATTTTGTCCAATTTTCCATATTTGTTGACCTTTTCCCACTTATTTATTAATATATTTGTGATGTATTGCTTCAAGTATTCCTGTTTGAGTCTTTAAATTGCGTTTTTAAGCCAAAATACCTGAAAAACAATAAAAATACCTGTGATTCCGAAAAAGACAAATTTATATAAATATATGATAAAACATATAAATATATGTATTTTTAATCAATTAATGTGCACAAAATCATGGTTATTTTAGTGCTTTTTGAGCAATCATCATGGTATCAACAAAAGCATGATATTTTGCTTTAGTATTAGAGTGGGCCACGAAAGTTTTGTTTTTTACTTCGCCAAGAATTCAAAGAAGAACCAAGGAGAAAGCAATAACCTGTAGTGGACCTACGATCAGTGGGATATGCCCAATCAGTATTAGAGATGCACAAAGTACAAAAGGAGATTGAGCTGAGTAGAAAAGGACATGGAAAAGAGTGCCCTTCAAGTATTGTAGAATGCGCAGAACAACAACATAATGAGTCGATCGTGGAACAGACAGATATTGGCTCGTTTCATGAACATAAGAAATGTCTGGATGAGTAATTGTAAGATAAACTAGGCTGCCAACTAATCGTTTGTAAAGAGAGGGATTAGACAATGGTTTCCATAAGAAATGTCTGGACGAGTAATTGTAAGATAAACTAGGCTGCCAACTAATCGTTTGTAAAGAGAGGGATTAGACAATGGTTTCCCCCTCCCGAGGGTGTCAGATGCGCATTAAGTTCAATTGGAGTGTCAATAGTCTTGCTGTTAGTGAGTCCAACTTGAGATAAAAGGTCAAATGCATACTTGACTTGAGTAATATAAAGACCATATGTGGAGCGAGTGATCTCAAGACCCAAGAAATAGCTGAGATGTCCAAGGTCTTTCATCTCAAACTGTCGACTAAGAAAATCCTTGAGTTCTTGAATGCCAATGAGGTCATCACCAATTATGATTATATCATCCACATATAGGAGAAGCAAAATGGTGTCTTATCATTGCGACGAAGAAATAAGGAAAAATCATAAGGACATGTAGTGTAACCCAAGCGAAGGATGGTGGAGCTAAACTTGGTAAACCACGCTCGTAGAGATCCCCATTAAGGAATGCATTTTTAACGAAAGACAATGAGGATGTTGCATATAGACTTCTTCATGCAGATCCCCATTAAGGAATGCATTTTTAACATCCATCTGAAAAAGGTCCCATTTATTAGCAACGACAACAACTAAGAAGGTACAAACAAAGAAGATACGGGCAACTGGAGCAAAAGTCTCTTCATAATCAATCTCATACTCTTGTGTAAAATCTTTTGCAACAAGACGAGCCTCGTAGTGCTCGATGGACCCATCAGAACTAGTCTTGATCTTATAGATCCACTTATAACCAATCATTGATTGACCAGGAGGGAGAGTAACCAGATCCCAAGTATGGTTTTTGGTTAATGCATCAATTTCTTCTTTCATTGCAATCTACCATGAAGGATTAATAGATGCCTCGTGATAAGTGTGACGCTCATGAAGTGTAGCAAGGGCAGTGTAACAATGATAGTCAAGTAAATGTGTAGGAATGGATCTTACCCGGGTTGAGTAGTGAGGTGGAATGTCTTGTGGAGGTTCTTCAGGCGGAGCAGGAGCATGAGACCTATGCTCAAGGTGGGGTAGCTCGTCATCAACTTGTTCTTCTATAACTTGTCTAGGAGAATCATTAAAAATATCCGAAGATTGAATAGAAAAGTCTAAAGAAGGATCAAGAGTATCTGTGGAAGGAACATGAGACTTATCTGGAAAGATTTTTAAAACATTTGAGTTAGTTAGGGAAGAACGAAAGTGAGAGAGTTCAACAAATAAGTGGTATTCTCAAAAGACAACATTACGGGAAACACGAAGACGATGCGAAATAAGATCATAACATCGATACCCTTTTTGAGTTTCACCATAACAAAAAAAAAACAACTAAGTTTAGATTGAGGCTCAAGTATGTTGTATTCATGAGGTTGAAGCAGAACGAAACAGGCATATTCGAATGAGCAAAGGTAATGCTAGTGGGGATGACCTAAAAAGGTGCTCATATGGAGTCTGATTATACATGAGAGTGCTTGGAATGCGATAAATGACATGAACAACATGGAGAGTGGCTTCACCCCAAAATGGGGCAGAAACTTTGGCAGAAAGAAGAATAGCACGAACAATGTCAAGAATATGACGAAGTTTTCTTTTGGCTCGACCATTTTGTTGAGTGGTTCCTGGACAGGTTAGATAATGTACAGTGCCATAGGAGTGTAACAGAGCTTGAAAAGCATTTTGAGTATATTCAAGAGCATTATTAGATCGAAAAGTTTTGATACGTTTGGAGAATTGTGTTTCAACCATTTTTGTAAAGTTACTGTATATTGGTAAGATCTAACTATAACGAGAATAATCATAAATAAAAACAACAAAATAACGAGATCCACCAATACTAGTAACATGAGAAGGTCCCCAAACATCAAAATGAATTAGCTCAAAAATACTATTAGAGATAGACTCACTATTATTGAAAGGTAAAGCTAGCTGTTTTCTTAATTGGCATGAAGTGTAATCAAAATTATCTTTGGACATAGAACCCAACAGACCTTTAGAAGCTAACTGTTGTATCAGAGTGGACGAGACATGATAAAGAGGAGAATGCCAAAGTGCGAGAGAAGGTAAGGAAGAAACTACAACAACTGCAGTAGTAACAGAGACAGGAGCAACAAGTGGAAGATGAAGATTGTTCATGGGAAACATATGCCCAACCCTAGGACCAGTCCCAAGCTCTTGCCTCATTCTCGGATCTTGCACAATACACTCAGAATAGTAAAAAATAAGACGATATCCTAGTTTAGCTAATTGTCCTACAAAGCATAAATTATAAGATAGGTCAGATACATGGAAGACCCCAGGAACAAAGAGATTAGAGGTCAAAACAAAACCTAGACTATTCCCATGCATGGTGAAACCATCAGTTATATGAATATTAAGAGGATGAGGTGCATGGTTAAGTTTGGAGAATAAAGATGAGTGAGATGTCATGTGATTACAACAGGCAAAATAAAAAAGCCAAGTTTAAGACTTATTAGGCAGAATTGAGAGAGTAGTGGAAAGAGATGCATTACCAACCATTTAAATAGACTGAGTTATGATCTTTTCTAGTTCAGTGGGGGAGAGGATGATAATGGATCCAGAAGATTGGGACTCAGTTAAAATGGAAGGCATCAGCAGAATAGGCTCAGTATTAGCAACAACAATAGTAGATTTGTTGCAATAGTAACATGTCTCAATGACGTGGCCATGTCGCTTGCAATAATTGCAGAACTTCTTGTTAGTATGCCTACAATGATTGTTAGAGCAAGAGGAATCACCTTATTACTGAGGTAGCTCAATGGCAGGAGCAGAAGTAGGAGTAATAGCCAAAACATTTAACTTATTCTAGGCTTGTAGGATTGTAAGTCGAGCTTCTTCTATAACCAACTCGTTTATGGCAATATCAAGAGAGGGATGAAGACTGCGATTGAGAAGCTGACCTCGGATGGGCTCAAAGTCCTTATGAAGTGACATCAGGAACTCATAGAGACGAAACTCATCTCTAATTGCAGCATATTGTTGAGCATCCTTTGAGCATGTCCAAATTGGATCACAAAGGTCAATTTGGTCCCAAAGAAAGTGAAGCTGATCATAGTAGTCATTGATGGATTGTCTTGGATCTTGTCGAAGTTGATGCAATTCAACTACAAGCTGATATTTCATAGATCCGTGAGTAGTGGAGTACCTTTTGGCCAACATATCCCATGTTGATTTTGCATCATTAAAGCTGCCCAATAGATTGGAGATGGAGGGAACATAAGTATTCCAAATCCATGTGAGGATCATGTGGTTATGACTATCCCATTTAATCATGTGACCAAGATAGGCAGCATCTTTTTCACTTGCTTTTTTGATAGGAATGGTAATTACACCAGTATAGTAATTCTAAAGCATGCGACCCTTGAGAAAACTGCGTATAGCTTGAGACTAGGATAAGTAATTCTTAGTCCCTTCCAATACAATATTGATGGGGTGAGGAAGAAAAACATCATTTTTATCCATTTAGAAACATAATATGCAAAAACAGACTGTAAAAACGAGGTCTATGTGAAAAATTGGGTAGGGAGAACTTGAACTGCAAAAAGTCAACGGTCAATAGTTACGATCAATGATGATGTCAGTAGAAGATGATGATGACATCATTTGTGATGTTAGCCTTAGGGTTTCTGATGATGTCACAAGACCAGAGTACGGTGTGGGGGGATCGTTCTCAACATTATGAATTAATTGGTGTGTTTGATTTTAGCTGTTAATGTTCTATTTATAATAGAACTCCAATATAGAATCGTAAATCTAATAGGTCAGTTTAGGCCTATAAGTATGGATTATGGGGGCAGTTGTACTCAACGTTATGAATTACTCGACATGTTTGATTCTAGCTATTAATGTTCTATTTATAATATAACCCCAATGTAGAATCGTAAATCCAATGGGTCATTTAGGCTTATAAGTGTGCAAGTCCATAGGTCTATCACACAATTCAAATATGTTAAGTCCGTTCCATTATGGACTTAAATAAATTCATATTTATTTAATATTTGGCTAATTACACTAATTTTGTTGTAAAATGTTTTATTAATTATTTTGATATAATTTAAGATTGTTAATGATTCTGCATGTTTATAGAAAATAATTTTAATAATTCTTTCACTGACATTATTCATCTTAACCTTAAATATTTTATTCTTTGGCTACAAACAACATTATCAAGCCAAAACTTATCATCAAAAACTATAAAATCAATTAATTATTTAATTGTAATTTTTACAAGCTATATCAACGCTAAAAGACATTCATTTGATTTGACGAACACATTATTTATAGCAAAATTTTATGCTTGTTAGATCATAATTTTTTTGTAACATTTTAATCAAAAATAGTGTTCAAAAAACCCACAAATAACATTTTAGTGACAAATGATTATTTTTTAGAATAATATTCAAGAATAATGAAAACTTGAAAAAAAAACTTCAAAATTTTATTGGAATTTTATTTTGTGGACTTTTTTACACATTTCTATTATTTCTTGCAAAACAAGTCCACATAGATTGTGATTTCTATTCTTGGGCGAACAAAACACTGTATCTAGGTAAGTCCCTAAAGAGTATTTCAATTTCATACAATGTATTTTACATGTTATCATGCATATGATAATTGTATGACACATTTGTAGAGTATCCGTAAAGAGTAAATTATTTTAAACTAACCACAATTTCGTAGTTAGGCAGTTATCCTTATGTAAAATATTATTTACTATACTTATCATTATGTTATAGTCGTATAATACAAAGCATAAAATTTATCATATTCATTTATTCATAACATTAAAACTTGTACATAGTAAGGACATCTTATAATGCAAATTTAGGACCGTTGCAACGTCCCAATGAACCAACTACAAACTCCAAAACCAAGCTGCTTAAGAAAACATTAAACGGGTTAACTTAAGAGTTGATTCAAGAACAAAAGGCACCCAACAATATCACAACTCGTGTCAAGGGCCAAATGAGAAAAAATAGTGATGATTTTAGAAATTGGTGCAACATGTGTGAATGTCCATCGCGGTCCACATACATAAATTTTATTTTCTCGCTTGTGTTAAATGGTTCAAACATTGTTTAGTTTTATTTTTTTAATTAGTTTTCTTAGGGTTTTATTTTTGGTTGTATAAATAAATAATTAGGTAGTTATAGATAAATAACTTAGTTCATATATAAGATTTGATTTTTAATCAAAATTGAGAGCTTTTAACCTCATTATTCGTTACAAACAAACTCATCAAAGAATTTGCAACCCTTGTGGCATTTTATCATCGTTGGATTTTTGGTGCGTAATATCTATAGAATTAAGGTACTACTACAATCTAAATATTAGCTTTCTAGGATTGTTTTCAATTTTTCATTGGGTTTTTGGTCGTTTCTCTTGTAATTATCAAATCACTTTGCTTGTGTGGGTTTCAAGGTTTGAGTTCATAGGTTCGCATCATTTTGTACCAGAGACGTAGGTTCTAATTTTATATTCTTATCTTTTTCTTCATTCTTTATTTTTTTGCGTTCTTGGTTTTTTTGATTTGTGTCAGTTTTTTGATCAATTTTTAATTTTTTTCTTGTTTGTGAATAAGTAAAAAAAAAAAGGAGAAATTTGATTATTAAAAAAAATTACAAATTTAAAAGAAAGAAAAGAAATAAGATTTGATATATTAAGAAAAAGAGATCTCATTATTAAAAAAAGAGAAAAAAATCTGAATTTTGTTAGTTGTTTTCTTATTTCTTACTCATATTATTAAGCAATTAAAATAATTTGTAGGAGGAGGAATCATGAGAGGTTAATTAGCAGTTAAGAAGACATGAAGGCTATCATGTGAAATTGTTTTCCCTAGATATTACATAGGGAGTTGTACCAAAAATTACCGAGGATTAATTTAGGGTTAAAGATAGTAGATGATTACTACAAAGAGGTGGAGTTTGTAATGATAAGAGCTAATATAGAGGAGGATAGTGAAGTCATCATGGCTCTTTTTTGAGTGGGTTAAGCAAGAGATTTTCAACAAAGTGGAGAGACAATTTAAAAGGAGAGGTTATCGGTCACTACCACAAGAGTCAAATTTTACTACACCTTGGAAGGCTAGTTGGAGAAATGAAGAGGGAACAAGTTCCAAGTAAAAACCCAAACTAGTCAAAGTCAAAGAGGCAAAGATTAGCAAGGATAAAAGGTAAAATTGAAATCTCAACTCATGATCGTGATATTCATTGCTTTCATTATCTTGATAGGGGTCAAGTCTCATCTCAATGACTAAATAAGAGAACAATGAAAAACCAAGGGAATGGGATGGTGGAAACTGATGGTAAGAGTGAAGATGAAGAGATGCCACTAGTAGAGAAAGCTAGTGATGAGAATATTATAACATATGTTGTGGAAGGTGAAATGCTTATATTAAAGTGAACATTAAGTTCTTCAATTAACGATGATGGCATGGAACAATAAAGAGAAAGTAATTTTTTCATACTAGGTTCCATGTGAGAAATTAGATTTTTAATATGATTATTTATGGAGGGAGAGTTGCACTAATTTATCTAGTATTATCCAAGTTGAGAACTTAGGGTTAACCATGTTGAAACACCCTAAAATTTACAAATTGTTGTGACTGAATGATAATAGGGAGATAATGGTAGATAGTCAAGTACTAATTTCTTTTTCCATAAATAAGTATAAAGATGAAATGTTATATGACATGGTACCAATGTAAGTTGGGCATATCTTGTTGGGTAGGCCATGGTAATATGATAGAAAGGTGTCACATGATGGGTTTAGGAATAGGTACACATTTTTCAAAGATAGCATACAAATTACTCTTGTATCTCTTACAACAAAGAAAGTTTATAAAGATCACATGAGAGTGAAAAAGGAAAAGGAATAGGAAAATGAAAAGGAAGAAGAAAAATAAAATAGTGAAAAAGAAAGGACTTAAAAAAGGAAGAGAGTAGAAAAATAAATTTTTTAGAGGGGGAACAAGAAAATGAGTTAGGTGATGGGGTGAAAAAAATAATTAGGAGAGAAAAAGAGCGAGAGAGTGATTATTTACTAATTTTTCTTTCTTATAAGACTACCAAATGAGGTTCAAAGAGACGACCTTCAAAACTTACCTCATGATGAATGTCCAAATTCGAAGTTTATTTTTTTTTTTGAAGAAGCAAACTACAAACTCCAAGACCAAGCTACCGAAGGAAGAATTAAATGGGCCAACTCTAGAGTTGATTTGAGGCCAAAGGGTGCCAAAAAAAGAGCACAACTCATGTCAAGGGGCAGACCAAGAAATAAGAATGTTGGTTCTAGAAATTGTGTTCGTGCTATGACATTATTGGGTTGATTTTTTTTATTCTAGTCAATTATACAATATTGTGGCATGATTTGACAAGTGTCGCATTCCGCACACATAAAATTTGTTTCCTTACAAGTTTGACTAGTTCAAATATTTTTTAGTTTTATTTTTTAATTAATTTTCTTAGGGTTTTATTTTTGGTTGTGTCAAATTTATAAGTATTGGCGATACTAGTGAATAAAATACTTGTATGTAACATTAGTTTTTAGTCTTGTTTTTCAAGAATATTTTCAAGTTGAAGAAACTATTAAGCCTTAGCGATTACATCTCAGGTATATCATTGTTTATGTGCATGTTAGATTTCATATTAGACACATAAGAATATTGATAAGATCTTGATTGATTGAGTGGTGACTAGATCAATCATGCTTAATTAAAACTGGTTGAATTAAGAATATGACTAGATCGATGGAAGCATTATCTCAATCAATTGAGCATTAGATCGATTGAGATTAATAACTAGATTGATCCATTTGTTTCTAAATTAATTAATTTTTTTTACTAGATTGATTGAGATTTAAATAGATTGATCGAACTATTCATAGTCAATCGATCGAGCTTGACTAGATCAATCAAGTGGCCATACTTGATTGATCATGGTAAGTATAAATCAATCGAGTATACATGTTTTCAAGTTTAACCTAATTTTTACTCGAGTCAATTTATTTTATTACTATATTGTCCTTAAGTTTTAAAGCTCTATTAAATATTTTCAAGGATAGATTTGTAATAGACCTTTGACTTAGGGTTTCTACTTATGCAATTTAATCGTACCATTGGCTCACAATTTTTCTAACCATACAAGAGCATTATTAAGCATTATTCTCTTAATCTTATTCTCTCTCTTGTTTTGTTAAAACTATTCAAGTTTCATTGAGTTAATTTGTCAAATATTTGCGATTGTGTTTGATGAATTAACAAGTCTATAATATTTATGATACTATTCTTTAAACTAATTTGTCTAAAGCTGTAGTTGATTTTGATTTATTTGATATTTTTGTTAAATCATCTAGTTAGGATTGTTTATTATTGAATCTATTTTAGGAAACATATTTGTATTTATTGTATTATGCTAACTTTTCAGGTGTCAGATGTACTGGTTCGATTAACTCTTGTGACTCGAGTTTATCGAAATGTTAGTTCGAATAAGAATTCCTTTCTTGTAGAGACCATGATGAAAGTAGTTGCTTATAAGTAGATTACTTAGGGCCATTACCTTGGTAGGTAGTTTGAGTTCTATCTTTGTAATTGGACCTTATTTTCAATACTGGATAGTTACGTGATCCAGTGGATTGATGGTTTTTCTCTTAGGTAATTGATGTTGATTAAATTATTTCCACCTAAAAATCTTGTGTCCATCTTTATATTTTTGCATTATTTTATTTACATGTGATTACATGTCTCACCATTCTGCAAAATTTTAATTTGTTATGCTTTCACTAGTTATCTTTTATTCACTCGATTTCTAGCTAATAAATCTATAACAAAAAAAAATCTTTTTTTCTCTCATTTGGTATCAGATTGGATCACTAGATATACTTAGTATGCCTAAGACCTTGTTATGGATTTTTAAGAGAAGGTTCTTCCAATACTAGTACACCTTACTTTGATACATCTAATTACCTATACTGGAAGGCTCACATAAGAGCCTTTCTATGGTCTATAGATGAGAGTGTCTGAAACTCTATAATTTATGGTTGAGAACCACCTATGGTTACTAAAGATAATGTAGTCACTCCAAAACCTAGGAATGAATGGACCAATCAAGATAAAACTATTAATAAGTTTCGTCATAATTCTCATATTGATACTACTAAGAAATCTATACCCACTGACTTAAATGTTTTGAATGTATGGGTTTTGGTCACTTTGTAATTGACTGTGCAAACAAGAAGAACCAAATTGGAAGATATTTCAACGCTACACTTATTAACTATGAAAGTGATAATGACAATCCAATCGAATTAGACAATGACTATTTGGCATTTATTGCAACTTTAGGTAGACAATTTAGTAAGTCTGACATTGATTTAGATGACGAGGAAAATGATGCTGAATTTCTACTCAGTAAATTTAATATCACTAGTATTAATGAAATTTTCATAGATTATGTAAGATGCAAAAGGAAGGTAGTTAAATTAAATGACAAACTTAAATCCTTTGAAACAAATTCCTCAATTATAGAAAAATAAAAAATTGAACAATTTGAACATTATAATGTTATGAATTCAAGTTTTTCATATGTTAAGTAGGAAAATATGAATCTTATGCAGGAAATTGAACAATTAAAGGAAGCATTAAGGAGGTTAACAATTGGAGCTAAAATATTGAATAAAGTTATGGGTTATGGAAAGCTAGCTAGAGATAAGAGATGGCTAAGATATGTAGACGAGCATACTATACAATCTTCTTCAAAATCAACTAAATTTGTCAACGTTTCAAACACGTTCTCCTCATATTATACATACGATATTGGTTATAAGGATGAGATCTCCGCTCCATAAATGTCAAAAACTACATATGTAAGGCCTTCTAACCCTACTCCTTATGTTACCCATTATACACAAAGAATAGTTGCACCTACGATTAAAAACTCTATTAAGTTTGTGCCTGTTTGTCATCATTATGGTAGAAAAAGGTCATATTAGACCCAAGTGTAGATTTTTGATAAATGCTCCTAAATGTAATAATATTTTCCATGCTTCATATTGTAGGACTTATAATTATCATCCATCTATACGTGTTTCATCATATTCTAGGATGAATGGAAATTATGTAAATATGTTCAAAAATCCTACTAGAAAGCATGAAGGTGCTGGCTCAAAGAAGCAAGTGAAATATAATGCACATAATTCTAGAACTAATAATTATCATTCTCCCACCATGCATGTTGCATATTCATTAAGGATGAATGAAAAATATAAAGGTCAATCCAAGAATATGGAAATGACCACTAAGCTAGTTGATTTTTAGCCCAAAGATCTAAAGAAACCAAAAATCAAGAAATTTTGAATTAGGAAAGATTGTCTCCATCCGGTCATCTAACCATCGTTCTTTATTGTTTCAACTAGATACTTTCGTTTGATGGCTTAATTGATCCTAGATGAATATTGATTGTTTTTTTGTTTGTTTATTTTTATTTTATTGATGTTTCTTTAAATTAAAAAAAAAGAGGGAAGTAAATATGTTTTAACATTGACATGATCATTACATACTCTATTCATATTTATATTTTTGGATATACATTATATAAGTGGATCTTTTGACTTATGTATTTACATATTTTTCACATATGGTGATCAATGTTGACATACTCACACACTCACTGGACTTATATGTATGTCACATTTGAAGTTTATGATTGATTCTGTGAGATTCTAGGGAATGGGCTAACTTTGACTACAAAGTTATTTTTTAGACATATCTTTCACTTTTTTAAATGGTACTATAGAGAAACACCTAGTTTTAAGAGGGTTACCTCACAATTAATGTGAAAGTCATCATGCTAGGTTTTTGGCTCATGCATATTTCCTTAATAATAATAATAATAATAATAATAATAATAATAATAATAATAATAATAATAATAATAATGAGGGAAAAGTAAAAATAAAAAAGCTTTAACATGCGCAAAAAGAAGGAGCCACAATTAGTTATACAAAAACAAAATAAATAACCTATCCCTTACACAAAAAAACTAAAAATAAAAAATACAAGATGAGAATACAAAAAGAAAAATATAGATTAAAGTTCTCTTTAAGTAAGTAAATTTTATTTTGTGTAACAAATAATTCAATTATAATTTTTTATGATATGTGATACTCCTTCCTTTAAATCCTTCATAACTAATCATAAATGGATTAATTGACAAATTTTTGTAGTTTTGATTTTTATCTCATTTTTGGTGAATGTCGATATATCACTATATGTGGTAGTATGTTTGTGTGACTTATCTACATATATTAATTTCACGATTTGTGTGTACTATTGTAGTCATGTTAAGATAAGTTTACTACCCTTAATTCAAATATATATATATATATATATGTGTGTGTGTGTGTGTGTATATATATATATGTATATATATCAATTTTATATATTTTTTATTTTATTTTAATTTGTATAGAGGAGTCATGTAACTTATGTGGAGTTTGTTCATAACATTCATCATCTTCTTCCTTGTATTGGATTTAAGCTTCAATATTTGGATTAGTCTATTATCCTTTGCTAAAAGGAAATCTTTTCATCTTTACTTCATAAAAAAGTTAATTTTGGGGGAGTTTTTTATTTTTGAATTACATTGATTTTTTTTGGATATTTCATATATGAGGGTTGTTTTTTTATTTCTATAATTTGTTTAATCCTCTTTTGAAAATTCTTCACTTTCCTATTGTTATATACACTGAAATAATAAACAATGAGCTTTTTGAAACAAGTTGTTTGGTTGTTTATGTTTTTATTTTTTAGTGTATACATGAGCTTTTGAGATTCAAGCGAAGATGGTTTTACCGGACATAGGATGGTATCACTATGTTATTTTTTTCCTATGAGCGTTATGTTAGGAGAGAGAGGTTATGTCACATAATTATGCCAAAGTGGGAGATTGTAAGGTTTGTGAGTATTGGCGATATTCATGAACAATTTGAATGTAATATTAGTTTCTGGGTATTTCTTTGAAGAATATTTTCAAGTCAAAGCAACTATTGAGCCTCAACGATCACTTCTCAGTTATATATCTACTCCCATTCAAATTAGACATATAGGAACATTGTTCAAATAGGTCTATCAATAGACTAAATGATGATTAATTTGATCTAGCTTAATTAAAACTGATTGAATTAATTTTTAATATGACTAGATCGATCAAAGCATTATCTCGATCGATCAAGAATAATTACTAGATTGGTCCTTTTATTTTTAAATTAATTAATTTTTCACTAGATTAATCAAACTATTCATAATCGATCGATTGAGCAATTAGGTTTTTCATGTTTAAATATTTTTTACTCAAGCCAATTTATTATATTACTATATTGTCCTTATGTTTTAAAGCCCTTTTAAATATTTTCAAAGAAAGATTTGTAATAAATCTTTGACCTAGGGTTTCTATTCATGCTATTTAAGCAGCCAATTAGCTCACAATTTTGTTAACCACACATGAGAATTATTAAGCATTGTTCTCTTCATATTATTCTCTCTCTCATTTTGATAAAACTATTTAAGTAGGCTTTTTCATTGAGTTAATTTATCTAACATTTTTTATTGTGTTTAATGAATTAACAAGCCTAAAATATTTTTGATATTATGCTTTAAAGTAATTGTTCTAGGGTTTCTAGTTGGTTTTGATTTATCTAATATATTTGTTAAATCATCTAGTTAGATTTTTTCATTATTGAATATGCTCTGGGAAACAAATTTGCACTTGTGGTATTGTGTTAACTATTTAGGTGCTAGATGTATGGGTTTGATTAACTCATATGACTCGAGTTTATTGAAACATTGGTCCATATATGAAAACCTTTCTTATAGAGACTATGATGAAAGCAATGACTTGTAAGTAGATTACTTGGAGGCGTTACCTTGATGGGTACTTTGAATCCTAGCCTTGTAAAATGACCTTATTTTTCATAGTGAATAGTTATATGGTCCAGTGGATCAGTGGTTTTCCTCTTAGGGTATTGATATAGCCTAGGTTGTTTCCACCTAAAAATCTCATGTGTCGATTGCATGTTTGGCTGTTCTGTGATTTTTTAATTTGTAATACTTCGACTGATTATCTTCTATTCACTTAGCTTCTAGCTAATAGATCCATAATTAAACAAATCTGTTTTCTCTTAGGTTGTATAAATAGATAAATAGATAATTATAGAAAAAATAACTTAGTTCATATATGAGATTTTTAATCAAAGTTGAGAGCTTTTAGCCTCACTGTTCTTTACAAACAGATTTATCAAGGAATTTTTAGTCCTTGTGGTGTCTTATAACCATTGGATATTTGGTGCATAATTGATGCACAAAAAATTGATAGTTAAATTTTGTAAAATTTATAAATAAGCTTCTAAGTGCACAAATTATTTTTAAAAAACAATAAGGATACTCCTAAGGTCGGCCTAAATATGAACTGCATGGTTTTAAATAATTCAACCAATTTCTTAAAACAAATACAAAAAATAGACCTAAATATTCTGTCACAATATTTTGATTTTAAAACGTATAATTTATTTACATAAAATTAAAGAGAGAAATATGACTTATTCAAATAATTCTAGGTAGATAAACAATTAAAAATTAATGAAGAATTTATGAGAATTGATTTTCTCTTTTTTGTATGAAATTATCCTTTGAAGAAGATTAGATTTTTTGTTAATAAAACCAATGAATGTCCTTAGGTAGGGATCACCAATTAATTAGATTAAATTATGATTTATTTCCAAGGAAATAGAAAACCATGTAAATCACTATTTTAGGTAGAGAACATAATTTAGACTCTTATCCAAGGTGTCAAAATTAGATCCTAAAACATAACATTATGTTTTTAAATCTATGACGAAAAATATGTCGTCAATATATTTATCAGTAATAAACTTTGTAGAAATCTTGAATAAAGAAATAAACTCAATTTATTTTGTAAAAATATTCACCTAAATTGATCTTTTACAAACATAGCAATATAAGTAATATCCCACAGTAATAATCAGTCAGATATGCTCAAATTTAATAAATGGCTAGTATATTAAATATAACATTCAAAAAAATACATAAAGATTGAATATATAAATAATCAATTATAATTAAAATAAAATACCTCAATGTATTCTTCAATATACCAAACTTTTGTAATGATCAGTGGTCTAAAATACCTCCAAAAGATCTACTTATACTATTTATTGAATCAAAACTATTGTAGAAAGCTAAGAAATAAGATGTTGTAGATAAAATAAATTAAGCATCCTAAAAACTAAAACTTTGTACAGTTGTAGGAAAAAAATAAATCAAAACCTAAAGAGAAATGTGCCTTTTATAGCCGAGATTGGCCAAAGAGCTTCATGAAAGGACAACATTCGCATATCGTGACCCACGTTTATCAATGTTACAACCCGTAATATGTAGTGGTTTGCCTGATTTCAAATAGAATTAGTCATGCCATGGCCTAATATTTCTTCACAATAACAAAACATAAGTTACATGAATTTTATTTTAAACTGCTAAGAGTGTGTTGCAGGCCAAATGTAGTCCATGTTATGGCCCAGGATGCTTGAGTCAACTTCTTGTTTTTAATCCCTTACAACCGGTTGGATTTAAGCCTTACATGTATTATTCATTTAATATTCTAAGGTGAAAATGAGTGCTTTTAGGCATAATTATTCATGTATTGATCAATTTACCAAATTGAACGTTAAAATACCTGAAAAGTAATAGAAATACCCATGATTTTGAAAACAAAGATTTGTATAAATAATGATAAAATCATGCATATTCAAATCTATTTATTACATTTAAATGTAAATAAATCATGAAATATTAGTGCTATTCAAGTACTCATTACAACTTTCAACCAACTTCTTGCTAGCCTCTAGTAAAAAAAGTGATAAAAAAAACTAAAAACAGAAAATAAATAAACTATATTAAACTAACCTAAATTATTTTCGTAGATTGACATGGTTGAATTTAGCATATGCAACAAGCCTTTAAACCTCTAAGTTTCCCAAGTGAACGAGTTTAAGTGTCATGAAGGCTTTAAGTGATGATACCCATAAACATTCCTCTAAATACAAAAACTAAAAGAAATAACAAAAACAAACAACTAATAATTAAAAAAATAAAACTAAAGCATATGTTGGATCAACATCCCAAAGATTCATAGTTTATTATAAAGTTTAGTTGCAAATCACAAATTCATATTCCATACAAAATATATCAATATAAACTCACCAATTCTAGTGCTAGAAATCTAAATTTGCTTCAACTCTAATCCTCACAAGTCATATTCTCAATATTACACTAATCCTATTAGTTCAAGCACTCAATAAATATATATATGAATAAAAATTGTGTAAAGAAATTAATTAATGAGTTTGCATATGATTAAACAAGAAATGCTCAAAAAGATGCATAACATTAATCTCATTAAAGGAAGCAAATGATAGGATTTATAAAAAAATCACATACTATTCTAATTCATCAATTAAAATCATTAAGCAAAATATAAAATATATGCCTTAGAGATGAATGAAAATGCAATGACTTCAAGAGAATGTTTTTTGTAATAACCATTCTTATAACTTTGAAGACCTTTTAGGTCATAGTATTTAATTATAGTAATCATTTTTCTCTTTTTTTTATATACTCTTTATATATATATATTTCTTCTTTTTTTAGAAAGTGGGTTCATTTACAAATGTATGATTTTGATGAGTGGTCGATTTGGCTCTTTTTGTTGGCTTTAGGAAACACAAGATATATCTCTTTTTGGAAATCATATATGAATGAAATAGGCATACACTTTCAATTTCTACTTGAGTCATTCAATTTAAGCAATAAAATAAAGTACATGACACTTCATTAGATGTTAAAAATCCTAACATTCAATGCAAAATCTATAGAGATCATCTAATAATTTGAAATAATAAGAATGTTTAATGGAGTCGAAAAAATATATTATAACTCATACAAAAATGATTATTGGCTCAAAAATATTCTTACAATTTAGTCTCTACTATTTGATTCCTAAACACTAATTTTAGGTTTATCTGAATCTCAATACTCAAGCATGAAACACAAACTATGACAAAAAAAATGATTATCATAATATTCCATGACAGATTTAAAACATCAATCTAACCGTGAAAAAGACTCAATCATTTATTTTAAATTAACTAAAATCATGGTAATTTTACAAAAAATTTAAAAATTGAACCTAACTATCTTTAAACAACTAAATATAAAGAAATAAATGTAAACACATGTTTATTAAATTTTTTAAAACTACCTAAATTTCTGTAACTTTTCCTCCATTCCAACCTACAATCTATATTGTCTTTAATGTATCAAATGTGAATTAAAAATAAAGATAAAGAAAAGAAAAGTTATCCATTTTCTTTTTCTCAATGTGATCAAGTAGTGATGTAGTAAGTCAAGTGTATCCAATTTAATTATAGACAGAACGATGTGCATTTATCATACATCACATCTTAACAATCAATTATAAATTTAACAATTATAAATAAAATAAACATGGTTCACATTATAGGAAATAAAATAAATTACATAAAATGGAAAATAACATAAAACAAAATAATATAGAGAAATAAAAAACTAAATTAAAATAAAATAAATAATTTTACTCAAAACAATGAGTTGCCTCTCATTGAGCGCTAATTTAGCATCTAGAAAGAAGTAGTTTACATATGGTGCTTAGGCTTGTACATCTATATGTACTCAATTTCTAATAGGTTATGTCTTCCTTATTAGTAAGGCTTCACATGATGCCCATTGACCTTGAATGTTCCTTGTGTCTTAGTATTCAATAACTCTACTACTTCATTTGGAAATAATTGGGTAATTGTGAACCGTCCATCCCATCTTGATTGCATTCTTCCTGGAAACAATCTTAGATGAGTGTTAAATAAAAGAAACCATTTTTTCTCTAGCTTTATCTAAATCGATATTTAGCTCTTTAGTTGTCCAATAGGCCTTATGCTCAAGTTCAATGGGTAAGTGGCATGCTTTCCCAAATATTAATCGGTAAGGGCTCATCCTGATCATTGTTTTGTAAGCTATGCAATGTTTCCACAAGGAATCATTTAACTTGATTTCCTTATCTTTCCTTGAAAGGTGTATAATGCATTCCAAAACCCATTTGATTTTACTATAACTCACTTCCATTTGACCTAAAGTTTATGGATGGTATGAAGTAGCCACTTTGTGTGTGATGTTATACTTCTTCAATATCCCATCAAAATATCTGTTGCAAAAATGGCTCCCTCTATCACTAATTATTGCTCTAGGCATACCGTACCTACTAAATATTGAATCCTTCAAAAACTTCTCAAAAATGTTAGCATCATTTTCTTTAATATAGGTTCTACCCATTTGGATACATAATCAACAGAGAATGTATTCATTACCAAAATATAGGGGAAAAGGACTCATAAAGTCAATCCTCCATACATTAAATAGTTTAACAATTAAATTAGATGTATAAGGTAAGTTTTCTTATATTACATGTCCTTTTACATCTATCATAGTGTATGGAAAACATATGAGCATCTTTAAACAGAGTTGGTCGATAAAATCCAGACTCTAATACCTTAAGGGCCATTTTCTTACCACCAAAATGATTCCAACAATGAAGTTCATGAGAAAAGGCTAGAATTTTCTTGTGTTTCTCTTTAGGAACACACCTTTAGATGGCTTTATCTTGACTAATATTTAACAGATTAGGGTCTTCCTAGAAGTATTTCAGAAAGAATGTAAAAAACCTTTTAGTATCCTAAAAGGAAATATTAGGCCTTAAAATACCAATAGCAAGATAATAACTATGTTAGAAAACTATGTTTTTGGACGTACTAAAAAGAATTGTTCATCAAGAAAGGTTTCAATAAAATGTTCTTTACTCTCATCTTCAAGATAATTGAATTCAGAAATTTATCTAGACAAATGATCAGCTACTACATTTTCATTACCTTTCTTATCTTTGATCTCTAGGTCAAATTCTTGTAAGAGTAAAAATAACTTGATTACTCTTGATTTGCATTTGGTTTACTTAATAGATAACTCAAAGAAACATGATCAGACACTACTACAAAATGTGGCATTTAAGTCGATATGTAAAGTCAGTTTTTGGAGAAAACTGATGCTATATATGGGCGTAGCGTTAGTTGACAAGTAGAACCAACGCTACGTCCACGTGTAGCGTTGGTTCAACACGTTAACCGATGCTATACACGTGGATTTTTCCTTTTCTCTTCCTTCTTCCCCCATCGGACAAAATTTTTAATTTACAGCGTTGTAAACAACACCCAAAAACCCAAATCGAGCTTCACCTCCTCTACTCTTTCTCATTTTCCAGCCACCTACGACCACTAATTCTAGCACCATTTAGTAGGTACTCTTCCTCTCAAAATTATCTTCCAGATCCCCTATTGTTTTTGAGCGAAATACTCAAATTTTTTATACCCATTTTCTCACTTACAAAACACATTTTTTTCTATATTTCCTTCATTTTGTCACTTCATCTCTTGTAAGTATTTCTATTAATCCTATGCACTTATTATTCACTTTGCGTTAATTTTTGTTTATTATGTGTATAAATATTTGTATATGTATGTTATTATTTATATTATGTAGGTTTTGTATAAATATTATGAAATGGGAAAGACATGATTCAAAAATATGATACTCATTAAAATATCTGTGTTTTGAAGTAGTGTAGTTATTTAAAAGAAACCTTAATAATCACAATTTTTTTATATAAATTTATATTTCATTGAATACAAGTTCTCAAAGAGAGTAGAAAATGAGTAAAAGATGTAAAAAAAACTTTAAAGTCGATTTGACCCGTGAACCGACTTTAAAGCCCATTTTTGTAGTAGTGAGAATGCACAATTACTTTAGAGCCTACTAAGTAAGACCTAAATAAGTAAACAAATATAGCTAAGAATTATTTTTCAGGGGTGAAATAATTAATTTGGGTGTCATTGAGTGTTTTGCTAGCCTAATATTTGACATGTAAATGCTTATATACTCTTTGACCCAATACTACTCATATAGCATAACTAGAAGCACATACATTATTTCAAAAGGAAGAGACCAATAAGGTTCCATTAAAATAGTGTAGAGGTTAAATTATATTTCAAAGTATTAAAGACGACAAGATAGTCATCATTAAAATTAAAATAGACATCTTTTGGCAATAGTTTACATAAATGATGACTTATTTAGAAAATAATTAAATAAATTGCCTATAGAAATCTTTATGTCCTAATAAGCTCTTAATCCCTTTAACAAATATAGGGGTGGTAGCTTAGCAATCAAAAAATTGTTTGGCCTTATCAACCTTAATTCCTTTGTTAGAAATTACATGTTTTAGTGAAATCCCTTATTCAACCATAAAATAACACTCTTAACTAAGCATCAGGTTACATTTAATGAAATATTTTCAAATTAAATTCAATTTATATAAGTAATCATCTAATGAAGTTCCAAAAATAGAAAAATACCTCAATGAATTTTTTCACCACTAAAACTTGCAAATGTTATCTTAGTTTTCAGTACTATTGCTGGTTTTACCTCGCAATTACACCAAAACTTGATGTGCCAAAACTAGGAGTATAAAATTTGTATAATTTATAAAAAAAATTATAAGTGCACGAATGACTTATAGAAAATGATAAGTATATTTCCAAGATCGTTATAAAGAGGAATCATATGATTTTTAAATAATTTAACAAACTATTAAAAACAAAAATAAAATCTAAACATATTGTCACAATTGTTTTGGCTTGAGAAATCTAAACTAAAGACATGAAAATAAAGATAGATTCAATAAACATTTAGGCAATTGAACATTTTAGTTATTCTTGTTCAATATTAAATAGGTTCTTAAAAATATGAATTAAGATTATTGATTATCCCTTATTTGTATGAAAATATCCTAAGGTAGGTATCATTCTAGTTGTTAGTAATAAACCAATTAATATCCTCAAGTGGAGCCTACCAATTGATTAATTATTAATTTATACTTCTTTTCTAAGATATTAACAAACCAATTAGTTTTTCTCCTTAGGTGAGGTCTAACAATTTAAACTCTCATTAGGTGTCTAAGTTACGTTTATGATTTAAGTATCTCAAAACTAACTTTTAGATTTTAAAATTATTATGAAGAATATGTCGTCAATATATTTTCAATAATAATTCTTATAAAAATATTTAAAATACAGTTCTCTAAATCAGATCTAGAATATTTAATCTAACATCTAAGAATTGACTCTAAATTAGATTCAGATAATTAAATCTTAAATCTAACTCTAATGTTTATTATGAAAATTACTTCGTCAATATATTTTTCTTTTACAAACTTTGTTTTAATCTTGATGAAGAAATAAAACTTAATTCATTTTTAAATTTTTTTATCTACTTTAATATTTCACAAGTGTAATAACATTACTAATATCCCATTTTATTTATAGTTAGACATGCATATTTTAATAAATGATCAATAAATTAAACATAACATATAAAACAACACATAAAGATAATCTGAAAATAATACATTTTAATGTACCTCAACAAAAAATCAATATTATTTATATTTTGGAAAACCTTCGAACAGAATTGTATACTATTTATTGAATTGAAACTAAAACTATTACATAAACTAAAATTTTTTCATCGTTCAATTAAGAGAACGTAAAACTACTAAAAGAAAAGCTAAAAATCTAGAAAGAAGCTAGAAGGATTAGAAAGGGATGAGGGATAAAGGATGATTCATACAATGAAAATGGGGTCCTATTTATAGGTGTATAAGAGGAGAAAAATAAATATCAAAAGTTTGGCCCTACAACACATAATTCTTCACACTGTGGCATACATAGGTTGTTACATGGTTTTGGACAAAATTTAATTAACTTGCACCGTGACATATAACATTTTCACACCATGACCTATATAGAATATGTGACACATTATATTCAGTCCATTAGCATGGCACTGTGGCACATAAAACATCCACGCTACTACATGCATTGTTCTAATCAACTTTAAACCCATATTTTCCTAGCTATATCCTTTTTTTAACATATGTAATACTTTACATATGTTATCTTTTAAGTTTTAAAATTTTAATGGAGTGCTTCAAATATAATTCTTCATGTGTTGATCAATTTTATCATTTCTTTGAAACTAAAATTTCTAAAAAAAACAATAAAATATACTCGTGATTCTAAAAAGATAGATTTGTTTAAAATGATAGTAAAACTAAAAAAAATACTAATCTATTTAATCAATAAATATGCATAAAATCATGTTATATTTAGTTCTTTTGAGCACTCATCATAACTAACAACCAACTTCTTGCTAGTTTCTTAGCAAGAATGACAAAAAATTAAAAACTAAAACTAAAATAAAACTATTGTAAATCATTTTCATAGGTTGATACAGTTGCATTTAGCATATGCAACAAGCATTTAAACCCCTAGCTTACCTAGTGGATAAGTTTAGGTCTCGTGAGGGTTTTCAGATATGATACACACAAACTTTAAAATTAAAAGCAAATAACAAAAGTAGATAAAAAACACATAAATAAATTAAAACAAAGTAAAAAGATAAAAAAAAATAAAAAAAATAAAAAAAAACTTCTCATGCTTTTTAATCTTTTCTAAGATTATAATTAAAATCCATAGTATAATTTATTTTAATATTCTAAATGTTCATGGTTTATAATAATAATTAGATGAAACCACTTTTGTATTTAGATAAAAAATGCATCGATATTAAATTTACCCAATCTCAATGTAAGGAATCTAAATTCCTTCGACTCTAGTATCACAAGACATACTTTCAATAACACCAATCCTATTGGTTCAAGCATTCATTTAAAGGTATATGCGAATAGAGTTTATCTATAGAAATGAACTAATATTTTACATATGTTTCTAGAAGAAAAGGCTCAAAGTAGTGCATATTATTGATCTCATGCAAGAAATTAAATTGTAAATCATGTTGTACTCAAGTCCATATTTTGGCTTCCCATATACAAAGCACAATATATATTTTGTTTTTGTTAGTATATTTGTCTTCCCATGTTACTATAGGTCAATAATTTACACATCCATATAGTTAGGTACACTATTTATGCAAGCATGTTTACACACATCATGACTTTAGTTTTCATAGTGTGCATGCTAGGAAGAGTGTTGGTTTTTGTAGAGCGAGCTTAAAAGCAAGCCAATGGTTTTACTTGTGATTTTTGAATTATTTTAGGTGTGATTATTTGTAGATTTTACTCTGTATTTTTGAAAATTAAAAATGTATTTTTTTGGAACCTTGCCACTACCTTTGTTGTGGACCTTGCTACCACCCTTTCCATAAACCATCACAAGATGGTTGTCGAGGTAGCCGAAGAGGTGGCCGATCGATTGCTATAAATACCTTCTCTATTTAATTGCAATTCAATTTAAAAAACCTATCAAAACTCTATCAAAAATTTCATTGATTTGAATTCTATATGCACTAATTATATTTGTAATTGTGATACGTTCATGTGAGTGTAGAATGGTATGAGTTGCTATTTTATGTGGTGAGTGAATACTTTTCTATGTGAGTAGTATTCAAAGGTTTGTTATTTTATTCTACACATTATTGGTTTGTGGTATCTGATCACATCATATCAAGTGGTGTTGGTTTTGGATGATAGCTGAGTTCGTGTGTCGAATCAAGTCATTATGAAAGTAGTAAGAAAAAACAATAGTAGGCAGTTAGGATAGAGGTCCCACCTGATTGAGGTAATATTGGTTTTATTTCTTTCAGAGTTGTAAATTTTATATTGATTAGTGAATTGGTTGATACTGAGTAGTTACCTTAAGTAACCCAAGGATATTACTACATAGATGCAGTCTCTATATGGGTTTAATTCATTATATCTTATGTTATTCATGCTCAATTATGGTGATAGTATAATTTGAGTTTAAATTGAATATATTAAAACATATGGGTGTTTGAACTTTGATTAGAACACTATTTCACTCTCTATCTGAATTTTAACTTTCTTATAATTTCTTACTCTAAATGATGTCTTCTATTTTGATGTAATATAAATACTGTTTCTATTAATTATAGTGCTTACATTTTGTTATTCTATTCACTACTTATGGGGATAAGTCCATTAGGAGTCTTTATTTCTTTATCTATGTGTATATCAGGTTATGGACTCTTTCAATTGGTATTAGAATAGGTACACTCTGTTTAGGCTTAACCATTCATGTGTTGATCCTTTTCCCATTCTTAGTGTTTTTAATTATTTCAAAGCTTTTATAATGGATGATATACAAGGGTTGGTCAATAGACCACGTAAGTTCAATGATATTTTTTATTTTTACTAGAGGTCTTAAATGTCCTCTTACATGATATCTAACAACAATGATGTTTAGTCCTTGATTGAGGATGGTTGGATGAATCTTGTGCATATCTATAAGACTGGTGTTGTTGAATCAAAACTTGCTAATGTTTGGAGTAAAGAGGAACTGCATCTCAACAATTCAAATGGCCAAGGATTACACCTTCACATCAACTCAATTACCTCAAAGGATTTTGATGTTATGAATAAGTTTACAAACATCAAGGAAGCTTGGGAATTCATAGAAGAGAAATATGGTGGATATGCTTCCCATACTAGCGTGTCTATTCTAAAAAAGACAAATATTGTTAATCATGAATACTTTACTCTTATGGCTTCTCATTCTGAAAATGCTTCATTAGCTCTTCTTATTGGACTAACACTAGTGATAATGAGTGGTGCTCTTTGTAAGATTCCTATGATCAACTTGTGTATGACAATATAAAGCTAAAAAAGATTATGAATAAGATTTATAATGATATTTCTCAATAGGATAGGGAGCTTTTGAATTTTTCTGATTAATTGCGTAATATCACTTTGGACAATGATAAACTTGTGAACAATTTAAAACTAAGTTTTGACAATCATAATGAAAATTTCCTTATTTAGATAAGTGAACTTGAGAAGGCAATTCATGATAGAGAGTTTGAAGTTGTCAAAAGTCAATGAATGCCTAAGTCTACTTGTAATTTTGATGATATATACAATCTTATTAAAGAACCTTGCATCTTGGAAGATGAAAATGCAATCTTTGAATCTTTATTGGAAGATTGTGATGCTTAGCTAACTAGACTGCATACACATATTGACATTGACACTAATAAAGTCATTCTTTTTTAATCTAATCTTTTAGACAAGCATGAATTGGATGAAAGTCTTCATCATCAATAGTATGACTTCGAGAGAAAAATTAAAGCAACTAATGAAAATGGAAATATGTGGTTCCTTAGAGATACAATTTTGAAAAGTTATTAAAATTTAAAGATGTTTATCCTTCCTCTTCTACTTCGACTACAGGTCAAAAACTTTCCTCACCAATTATATTATGAATGCTCGAAGCTAGTCTCTCTTCCCTATTTCTCACAACTCAAGTCATCTCACCTCTGCCTTCTTTGAAAAGGTGTCTCCTACTTATGATGAGGATATGTTAAGTCATGTGGGATAATTTCTAAAACTTTCTATCACTTTGAGAAGTGAAGCCTTAGCTCCATAGAATGATGTTATGTTGATCTTGAATGAGTTTAAATCTTCTCTCAAAATTGGTACTTATGATCAATATTTAAATTGCAATGTGGTTGACACTGTCTTAAAGGCTTATACTTCTAGCTATTGGTGTTTTGATAGTGGTTGCTCAATACACATGATTGGTAATTAGTCCTTCACAAATTTAACTCTCACCAATGATGGATCAATAACTTTTGGTGATGGTAATATAGCATTGATATGTGGTATATGATTTATCAGTATCCCTCATATCCTTGAACTCAAATGTATGCTCTATGTGGTTGGACTTAAGGCTAACCTTATTACAATAAGCTAGATTGGTGAAAATAACTACACTCTTAAGTTCACACAAATTGATTGTATTATGTATGAGTCTTATGAAACCTTAGTCAGATGTGTTAGATCTGATGATAATTGTTATTGTGTAGAAACTTCTCCTAAGGTTACATGTAACAAGCTAAGTATGGGCAACAAAGAATTATGGTATCAATGTCTGAAGCATGCTAATTATAAAATTTTGAAGAAAATATCTAATCTCAAAGTTGTTTGGGGTCTCCCTTTTATCACCTCATACCTGAATTCATTTGTGGTCCTTATAAGATGGTAAACAATGCAAGAGTCAATAGAAGAAGAATTAACAATTGTACCACTAGACAAGGATCTGATGGGTTTGATCGGTCCTATTCAAACTTCCATTATGAGAGGAAGAAAGTATATGTTATTTATTGTTAATGATTTTTCTAGATATACTTAGGGTGCTATTTCTTAGAGAAAAATTCAAAGCCTTTGATCATTTCAAGACCTTGTGTATCAAGTAACAAAATGAGAAATTTGAATCCATCGATACTATCATCAAAATAAGAAGTGACCATGGTAGATGATTTGAGAATTCTAAATTCAGTGCTTTCAATGATGAAATGGGTATTTAGCATGAGTTCTCCATTCCAAAGTCCTCAACAAAATAGGATTGTGAAATGAAAAGTAGGGTAATTCAGGAGATGGCCAGCGTGATATTGGCTAGTGAATCTAGTAAAGTACTTTTGGATAGAGGTAGTTAACCCTGCATGATATTGGCTAGTGAATCTAGTAAAGTACTTTTGGATAGAGGTAGTTAAACCTGCATGCTATATATTGAATCATTTCTTTATGAGACCTAATACTCATCAATCTTTGTATGAACTCATGCAGGAAAAGAGATTAAATGTTAAGCAACTTCGTGTCCTTGGTAGCACTTACTATATTCTTAGAAATAGAGAAAATCTGGATAAGTTTGAAGCTAAGAATGATATTTGAATGTTCATAGGATACTCCAGTAATAGTTATGCATATTGGCTTTATAATTTAAGTATGTCTACCATTCTAGAGTCAATCAATCTTGTGATTGGTGATTCTGGTGCTATTAAACTTTTTGAATAAGATGATAATGATATTTTTATTGACTTCTTTAGACAGTGCCACTAGTAATGTTAAGACTCATCCAACAATAACTTCTTTTGATACTCCCATAAGTCTTAAGAATGAAAGAGATGGTGATCAAGAAGACTTGTGACTTCCTAAGTTGGTAAAGAAAGCTTATTCTAATGACAGTATCATTTGTAATGTGGATGGAGGTTTTAAGACATAACATTAGCTGTAAGAGACTTTAAATTACATGTGCTTCACCACAACTATTCTTCCCCAAAAAGTAAAAAAAAAAAACCCTGTGAGACGTACATTGGGTCAACTCCATATAGGAAGAACTTAACCAATTAAGGAGAAATGATGTTTGGTGTCTTGTCCCTAGACCTCTAGAAAAACATGTTATTGGTTTTCACTAGTTATACAAGAATAAAGAAGATGAAAATGGAGTCATTGGTAGAAATAAATATTACCTTGTTACACAAGGGTATACCCAGATTGAAAAGATAGACTTTAATGAAACCATTAAACTCCTATTGCTTGTCTTGAGTATGTCATACTACTTTTTCGTCTTGCGTCCTTTTCAAGTTTAAGCTATATCAAATAGATATCATAAGAGTATTTCTAAATGAAATCGTTAGAGAAAATATTTGAGGAACAATTAAAATATTTTAAAGACCCAAACTTTCTAAATCATGTCATGAGACTAAATAAAGCTCTTTACGGATTAAAAAAAATCCTCATGCTTGGTATGAACATCTCACTATGTTTCACCTCAATAATGGTTTTCTGAGAGGAGGTGGTGACAAAACCTTATTTTTCTCAGGAATTCAAGGAAAGGTTATTGTTGCTCAATTCTAAGTTAATAACATCATTTTTGGTTTAACTAAAGATGACCTAGCTTAAATGTTTGCCACTACCATGAAAAGTGAGTTTGAGATGACTTTAGTTGGTGATCTAAAATTCATTCTTGGTTTTTAAATCAAACAAATGGTAGATAGGGTCTTTCTCTCATAAACAAAATATGCTAAGGATCTAGTTAAAAAGTATGGGTTGGATAATGCCTCTTCTGCTTAAACAAATTATAGATGGGGTCTTTAGGCAAGGATGTTGAGAAAATTTTGTATTTATAGGAGCATGATTGAGAGTCTTCTGTATCTAACTATTAGCTACCTAGACATCTTTTTTAGTGTCGGTGTTTGTGCTAGATACCAAGCTAACCCTACAGAATCACATCTAGTTACTGCCAAAATAATCAAATATGTCAAGGGTATGTAAGAAGTTGGTATTTAGTTCCCTAGGGATATTACTAAAGAGTGGGTTGGTTACTCTGATAATGATTAGGTAGGATGTAATGATAATAAAAAAAGTACTTGAGATGGTTGTTTCCACTTAGGAAATTCCTAGATCTTCTAGCACAGTAAAAAACAAATTTTAGTTTATCTTTCAACTATTGAGGCTAAATATATTACTACGGGTTTGTTCTACTCTTAGTTACTTTGGAAGAAACAAATGTTATCTAATTACAACAGCCAAGTTAAAAATCTTGTCTTACATTGTGACAACACCAGTGCTATTTGTATTTCAAAGAATCTTGTCCAGCATTTAAGGACAAACATATTGATATTCGTCACTATTTTATGAGAGATCTTGCTGAATCAAACACCTTGACTCTATATCATATATGCACTGATTGTAAACTTACTAATATTTTCACAAGACCTCTAGTTGTTTAAAGGTTTGAATCCATTAGGAAAGCTATTGCTCTTTTATCTCTCACCTTGAGAGACTTGTTTTGTGTTCTCTAGATTTGAGCGAGCATGAAGAACTTTGCTTACTATTTTGCTCATGTTTATTTCTTCTTCTCTTTTATATGTTACCTTTTTTTGCTAGATGTACATTCTTTCTTTTTGTGTTTTGAACTAGTTTTGAAGAACCATGGTTTTTGTGATTAACATGCCTTTGTCTTAAATTTTAATAAGGCTATCTTGATATGTATATTTCTTAAAGTTGATGTATGACTAAATTCTTGTAGCCTCCTAAAAGTTTTTGTTTCTTATTCCCATGTCCTAACATCGTGAATTTATATGCATGTTTTGAGAAGTTTGTGTGTTCCTTGTTTAAATGGTTTGTATGACTTTAACAAGCTTTAGAACCCATGTGTAGTGTCAGTTGAGATGAAATCATAGGTGATGTATATTCTTAGTTTCCTTTCTTGAGCTATTTTGGTATAACTTAATTTCTTTACATATACTTGGCTAGCTTAAATGATAAATCCCATTTACCTGGCACTTCTTTTGTTTTGTTTCAACTTTGCCTTGTTGACCGTTTTTACTTTGGGACTGGCTATATTCCTCTCGAGAAAAGAATGTAAATGTTAAAGGAAAAATAAAGAAAAAAGAAAAAGGATAAAGAAATATATAAAAGGGGGAGAGAGAAAGAAAAAGGAAAAGGGAAAAGAATGGTACAATGAATTCCCATATTTGGTAAACTTTTAAGTGTGTCATTTTTGGAGGTATTAGAAAAAAAGTTCTTTGTTTATTGGATAACCTCTTTTGGTTATGAGCTCTATGCTTAAAGTGAAATAATTTCTTCTATAAGTGTGCCTTTGCTCAGACTATCTTTACTAGCTTTAAAAGATCTTTTAATTTATTTTGAGCTTCCACTTACACTAATGGAGAAAGGCTACTTTTGGACTTATGAAGTTTTATTCAATTTGAGTATATTTCTCCATTTTCTTGTTTCATTTATGCTTTCCTTGATGTTTTATGGAGTAAACATGTTTTGCACAGCACATATTGAGCTTGAAATCAATTTTTTAATCATAGTCATACTCCTACTTGATTGTAGCATAAATTGATGGCCTTATGAATGTTTGCATAAAGTCCATTGTTTAATCTAAATTCACTTTTGTTCTTGAACTTGCTTAATCTAATCTCTCTTTTCTTCTTCTTTCTGTATGTCTTATCTCCCTCATTTTAAGGTGTTTCTTTAACTTTCAGTGTCAAAAGGAGGAGAAGTTTATGTGCACAACTATATGTTTTTGCCATGATGTGTGTTCATGGGTTATGAGTGTAGGATTGCACTACATATTGTAGTCTTACTTGAATGCATTTAGGGGGAGTGTTGCATGAATATGGAGGAAGTTGTGTACTTTTCTTGTTTTGGTTTCCTATCATTGTGTACCTATGTAGGGGTAACAAGATAGTTTGTGGCTAGAGTACACACTATTTCTACATGATACGTTCACATGGTGTGTGTTTGTTTTATATGTTCTGATTGTAGGTGTAAAGTGATGTCCTCATGGTTTTAATATACTAAGACCCTTGTATTTCAGAGTGATAAAGATTGGTTAAGTTATGAAGTTGGATGGAACACTCAATATGGATGCACTTGAAGTAGGTGTGTCTTTTGGATTTGGGTGTGAGTTGTTGTGTTGTTTATAGAAAATAATGACTTTGGGGCCTAATCATGATCATCTCATGTTTGATGAGTTATTTTTACCTAGTTGTGCAATGTTTTGACATGGAAAGCCAAAGAAAGAGAATGTAAGTCTAGTTATACTAGTGTTTGTGTGTTGATTTTCCTTGTACAAAACACAATGTCTATTTTATTTTCTTAGTGTATTTTTCTTTCTCTATGTAAGGTTGGTTACTGTGGGTCCATAATTTACACACATACATAGTTAGGTACATTATATATGCAAGCATGATTACACACACCATATGATTGGTTTCCATAATGTGTATGCTAGGAAGAGTGTTGGTTTTCTATAAGTGAGCTTACGAGTGAGTCAACATTTTTAGTTATGGCTTTCGACTTGCTTTAGGTGTGGATATTTATAGATTTTACTTGACATTTTTGAAACCAAAAAATGTAGCTTTTTGGTACCTTGTCACCACCTTTACCGTGGACCTCATTACCATTCTTGCCACCACCCTTGCTAAAGTGGTTAGCAAGGTATCTGGTGAGGTATCCAGTCAATGTCTATAAATACTCTCTCTTTGATTGCAATTCAATTTGAAAAACCTATCGAAACTCTATCAAAATTTTCATTGATTCAAATTTCATATTCACTACTTATAATTATGATTGTGATATGTCTATGTGAGCATAGAATAGTGTGAATTTCTATTTTATGTGGTGAGTGAATACATTTTGTGTGAGTAGTATTCAAAGGTTGTGTTATTTTGTTCTACACATTATTGATTTATGGTATCTGATCACATCACATCACATCAAGTGGTGTAGGCTGTAGAGGACAATCATGTTCGTGTGTCAAACCAAGTTGTTGCAAAAGTAGCATGAAAAAGCAACAATACGTAGTTAGGATGGAGGCTCTAGCTGATTTAGGTGACAATGGTTTTATTTCTCTCAAAGTTGTAATTGTTATATTGATTAGTGAACTATTTGCTACTAAGTGGTTGTCTTAAGAAACTCGAGGATGTTATCATATCTATAAGGTCTCTATGTGGGTTTATCTCATTATATCTTATATTATGCATGCTAAGTTGTAGTGTTAAGATAGTATGAGTTTAAATTAAGTATGTTAAAACATATAAGTGTTTAAACTCTTATTAGAACAATGTTTCACTCTCTATCTAAATTTTAACTTTCTTATAATTTCTTACTCTAAATGATGTGTGCTCTTTTGATATTATACTGATATTGTTTCTACTGAGTGTAGTACTTACATTATGTGATTCTGCTTGTTGTTTGTGGGGATGAGTCTATTAAAAGTTTATATCTCCTTAAATATGTGTATATTAGGTTGTGAACTCTTTCACAAATGAAAGGATTTTATAAAAAAATACATATTACTTTGATGCATCAATCAAATTCATCAAATAAAAACTTCTAGTTATATACTTTTACGAGATGAAGAAAAGACAATGACTTCTTGGGAAATTATTTCTTATATTTTTCTATTCTATTTAACCATTTCTTATAATTTTGTAAGATATATCTAGGTTATAGTATTTAGTTTATACTATTGATTCTTCTATCTTTTTCTTATTTCTATTTTTTATTTTTAGAGAGAGGACCCATATACAGATTTTACATGTTTTGTATAATAAAATGAGTGGCTAATTTATAGCATTTTATTTTATTGTTTAGGTAACCCCGTAACTGTCCCTTTTTTTATAAGTCATAATAATGCATGAATGAATAGAAAGTCATATACTTTCAATTTCTACTTAAGTCATTCAATTTAAGCAATAAAAATAAATATATGAAACTTATAGATGTAAAAGTCCTCACATTCAATGCAAAGACAAAAAGAGATAATCTAGCAATTTAGAATTTATAAGAAGAGTGTTTAAAAAAGTAGAAAAAATATTATCACTCAGAATGAGAAGATAATGGCTCAAAATATATTCTCATAAGGTAATCTTCATTATTTAATTCCTAAACACCGATTTTTGGTTCATCATAATTTCAACATTTATTCATAAAATATTAATTATGAAAAAAACTAGGTAGTTATCACATTACTCCATGGAATATTTTTGAAATTAATATAACAATATCCAAAAACAATAAAACTAAAGTTCTCAGCATAAAATAAAATAAAGTAAGATAAAATAAAAACATAAAATTATGGATCAAAATTTAGAGCTCCTCCTCTTTGTCGTATGGACCTTGTTCTTTATATTGATGTTGTGATCTTTGTGGAGGTACAAAATTGAAATCATAATGAGGATACTAGGGTGTTACTAAGTGACTTGTATCCACCCCGAGATGACTTAGTTGTAATCAATTCATTTCATGCATTAACCAATTATGTTCCACCTGATCACGATGTTGTTGATTTAGGAATGCAACTTGTTAGGAAAAATATACTTGTTGGTATTCTTCTATATAGCTCATTCTTTCACCAAAATTATGAAATTTTTCTTTCATAGACAACCTTGACGGATAAATAGCTCTTCTTTCACTTGGAACAATATTCATCCCAGAAGTAAGCTCATCAAAATATTCCAGGTTCAATAATTCACCAAGTCGTATAACAACTTCATCTTTCAAATAGGGTACCTCTTCTTTCTTACATAAAGCATTGATTAACTAGTGTAAAAAGAAACCCATAAGGTCACTATTTGTAGATAACTTAATCTTATGGTGAATTATGTTCCTTACATCGATAGACATCTTGGATGCCATTACATATAATAAAATAGCCCTATTTTTATCAATAGTGTTGGAATGTGAGCATAAGTCTTGAACACACAAAGTATTTTCAAATGCAAGCAATTTCATCCAAATACTTTTCTTCAAAACCCTTATATTTATTACCAGCATAAATCATTTAGTACCATGTATAGTTAAGGTTTTGAAAGTTGTAGTATAATCCACATTATTTAAATAATGCTCATACTTACCTTTTCTGATATTCACTAAATAGTAACATATAAATAAAAAATAATATATATATATATTTATTTATAAAAAAATATATCTCTATTATGATATGTTTGGTTAACTAGAATTAAATATAATCAGAATTGATTCCTTCAAATTTTATGTTTGTTGAGTTGAAAAGTGTTAATCGAATCCTAAAAGAGAAGAAATCACGATTCCTTCTCTACCTTAAGGAATCATGATTTCATTATCATCTCAATTTTTTTTCTAATTTTACACTAACCCCAAATATAACCCTAAACCCTAAATTCCATACCCTAAAAATTAAACCCTAAACCCTAAATCACAAATCCAAAATCCCAAAACCCTAAACCTTATTTAAAAAATAATAATTTTAACCCTAAACCTTAACCCAAAAATATAAACCTAAACCCTAAACCCTATTTAGAAAAATAATAATTTTAACCCTAAACCTTAACCCACAAATATAACCTTAAACCCTAAATCCTAAATCTCAAATCCCAAAACCTTAAACCCTAAATCCTAAATCTCAAATCCCAAAACCTTAAACCCTATTTAGAATAATAATAATTTTAACCCTAAATATTAACCCACAAATATAACTCTAAACATTAAATCCCAAATCCTAAAACCCTAAACCTTGTTTAGAAAAATAATAATTTTAATCCTAAACCTTAACCCAAAAATATAACCTTAAATCCTAAATCCCAAAACCCTGAACCCTATTTAGAATAATAATAATTTTAACCCTAAATCTTAACCCATAAATATAACCCTAAACCCCAAATCACAAATCCTAAAACCCTAAACCCTAACTTATAAATATAACCTTAAATACTAAACCCAAAATCCCTAAATCTCAAATCCCAAAACTCAAAACCCTAAACCCTATTTAGAAATATAATATTTTTAATAATATATTTTATTTTTAAGTAATAATTATTTAGAAAAATAATTGTTTCAATAATGTATTTTGTTTGACAAAAAAATAATTAAATGATATTAATTAAAGTTTACTAAATATAAGGATATTTAGGTAATATATAGTGTTTTTCATTCCATTCCAGTTGTAAACCAAACACTATAATATTGATTCTTTTTTATTCCAATAGTCAAACCAAACAAAAATGTTTCCTTTCTATTCCATTTTATGAACCAAATGCCACCTTAATATTTTAATTATCAAGATTTTGTAAAAAAAAGGCTCATTTATGATTTAGTTTAAAAATGGGCAAATGATAACTCCTTAATTCCTCCTATTTCCATTTCTTCTTCTCTCTCCCTCTCTACACTCCCCATTCCATTTTTTTATTCTCTCTCCTTTTCTACCCCCCTTCATTTCACTTCACTTCTCCATTACATCAGGTGAAAGATTTCTAAAATCAAATTAGTGGTATTAATTATATAGGTCGGCTAAATTAATGTTGGCTTTACTAGTATGTAAATGTTGAATATTTTTTCAAATTTATAGACCTTTGTAAAGCCAATGTTGGGTTGAGAAATGTTTGAAAATTTGTCAACTATTTGGGTGATTGTTTTCTCCTAAACTGATTTGGGGGTTATTTAATGATATTTTTGGTTGGGAAACTATATTGTCTGTTACCCCAATGAATCAAAATAACAGAAAACTAAGTGCTTAGGAAATCACAAGATTATAGTGGACTTTATAACAATTTTGAGATCATCCATCGAAAACAAAATATAATCGAATGTTTGGTTACCTATAATTAAATATAATCAGAATTGATTACTTCTAATTTTATGTTTGGTTAAGTTGAAAAGTATTAATCGAATGAAATCGAATCCTTAAAGAGAAGGAATCATGATTTCATTCTCATCTTAATTTTGTTTCCTATTTTACCCCAACCCCAAATATAACCCTAAACCCTAAATCCCAAATCCAAAATCCCAAACCCTAAACCCTAAATCCCAAATCCCAAAACTCTAAATCCTATTTAGAAAATAATAATTTTAATCCAAAAATATAACCCTAAACCCTAACCCTATTTAGAAAAATAATATTTTTAACCCTAAACCTTAACCCACAAATATAACCCTAAACCCTAAATCCAAAATCTCAAATCCTAAAACCCTAAAACCTATTTAGAATAATAATAAATTCAACCTTAAACCTTAACCCACAAATATAACCCTAACCCTAAATCCTAAATCCTAAAACCCTAATCTCTGTTTAGAAAAATAATAATTTTAACCCTAAACCTTAACCCACAAATATAACCCTAAACCCTAAATCCTAAAATAATAAACCCTATTTAGAATACTAAAAAATTTAACCTTAAACCTTAACCCACAAATATAACCCTAAACCCTAAATCCTAAATCCTAAAACCCTAAACCCTATTTAGAAAAATAAAAAATTTAACCCTAAACCTTAACACATAAACATAACCTTAAACCCTAAACCCAAATCCCTAAATCCCAAATCCCAAAGTTCAAAACCCTAAACCCTATTTAGAAAAATAATATTTTTAATAATATATTTTATTTTAAGTAATAATTATTTAGAAAAATAATTATTTCAATGTATTTTGTTTGACGAAAAAATAATAATTAAATGATTTTATTTAAAATTTACTGAATATAGGGGTATTAAGGTAATATACAATGTTTTCCATTCCATTACAGTTGTAAAACAAACATTGTAATATTGATTCCTTCTTTGATTCTAGTGGTCAAACCAAACAAAACTGTTTCCTTTTCATTCCAGTCCATTCTCATTCCTATTCTGATTCTGATTCTATTTTGTGAACCAAACACCACCTTAATGTTTTAATTACCGGGATTTTGTAATAAAAAAAGGCTCATTTATGATTTAGTTTAAAAATGGGCAAATGGTAACTCCCGATTCCTCCTATTTCCATTTCTTCTTCTCTCCTTCTCTACATTCCCCACCTTATTTTTTTTCTTCTCTCTCCTTTTCTACACTCCTTTCACTTCACTTTTCTTCTCTGATTTTCTTTCCTTTTCTCCATTACATCATGTGAAAGATTTTTAAAATCAAATTAGTGGTATTAATTATATGGGTCGGCTAAATTAATGTTGGTTTTATTAGAATGTAAATTTTGAATTTTTTTCTTCAAATTTATAGACCTTTGGGAAGCCATTATTGGGTTGAGAAATTTTTGAAAATTTGTCAACTATTTGTGTGATTTATTTCTCCTAAACTGATTTAGGGGTTATTTAATGAGATATTTGGTTGAGAAACTGTATTGGCTGTTACTCCAATGAATCAAAAAAACAACAAACTAAGTGCTTAGGAGATCACAATATTATAGTGGACTTTATAACAATTTTGAGCTAATCCATGGAAAAAAAATGGTCAACTTGTTTCTTCCTAAAATTAACCATACATAAAAATGTGGTGTAGTGTTCATAAATCTTGACGTCCATAGAATATACATATAATCTGTTTCTATGATTATGCTTTTTTTGATTTTCTTTCTTTAAAATTAAAAATATTTGTTAGAGATCTGTTATGCAAGCCACTTTATTTGTTCTCTTTTTTAAAAAAACAAAATCATCCCTTTATCTCATTTATGATTTTCCATACTATTCTTTTATTAAAAACATATGTTGTTTCTATTTTCCAGTTGATAATCTCTCTCTTTCATTTTAATGCTTTCATCATCTTATAATAACTTGTGACATATTTACTAAAAAAATAACAAAAGCTTGTATTAAAAATTAAGTGATATAAGGGAGTCTTCTCTATTTTCTTTTCTTGTGTTGAAAAATAGTGACTAGCAAGGTTACATAGCCTTTTTTTATTGTAATTACTTCTAAGTCAACTCGTATAAATATTTAAAGAGATAGATGGAAAACAAAGGTCATATAACATTGAAAAAGAAAAGAATGAAAGATCTTCGTTGTACTAAACAAGACAACAAAGTTACCTACCTGGAATGTCGCTCCGTTATGAATTATGTCCTGAGCTATAGGATCAAAAGTATATTCACACAGCAACATAACAATTTCGTCCATGTTGTAGGCCTTAGTATTCTGCAAAGTGTTAATTAATAAATTAATTTAAATTTAAATATTAACGTATTAATACCTTTTAGAGATTGGATGGTCTTAGTATTCTAATCATTCATATTGGTAAGTGGTCGAAGAAAGATGACAAAGAAGTATATCAAGGAGGTGAACATTTGGTGATAAGGATCATAATTTTTTTTATGTATAATGACCTTAAAGATAAATTGTTTCAAAAGTTGAAGATCGATAAGTATAAATATGAAATTTCAATGAGATACTTTTATAAGAATGATCTGACACTACCTACTGTCATAATAGGCAATGACGAAGATCTCGATGAGTTTTTTAACCTTCATGTTCAAGATAATCAAGAAAGGTTGTTGTGTATGTTACAAAAAATGAGATAAGATCTGTAGATACAAGTCATTCTATTTGCTATGAAGAACTTGTTAATTTTGGAACTGGTCATGTAAATTGAGATAATATTTTGAGAGTATGGGTAATGCATGAAGTGTTTATAATTCTTCAAATCCCAATGAATTTATTGGAAATGATCTTAGGAACAAGGGTGATGATGGACATCTTGATGTGATTAGAGAGTATGAATTAGAAGGTGATATTATAAACGAGAATTGAACAACTACATTAGTGCAACCTTGTAACAATGTTATTTCATCAATGACTTCTAGGCTCATTGTAGGAGCTTATTATGAAAATGGTTTATCTCAATCTCAAGAAACAAATTTAGTTGGGTGTAGCAATGAAGTACTTTTTGATCGACCATGTACACCCATAAAGAGTTTTTCAAATAGTGATGTTGGTTCGTCGGTGACACATGTAGAGCTTGATTTGAAGGTTGATCAAGTATTTGACAATAAGATATATTTCACTACACATGTCGGGCTTCATGCCATAAGAAATAGATTTGAGATGATGACATTGACAAGCAAGAAAGATCATGTAGTTATAAAATGCATTTGAGCTAATTGTACTTGGATGATTAGATGTAATAGGATCACTAGATCAGATCGATTTAGGGTAAAATAGTTTGAATCAAGACATACTTGTGATCCTAATAAGTACATGAGGAAAAATAGGATTGCAACCTCAAGGGTGATAGAAAATGCTATTAAGATGAAATTGGTGTGACCAGGAAGAGTTTATAAGCCAAAAGATATTATTGATGATTATCAGAATGAGTTTGGGATTGATATTGGCTACACCACAAAATACATGTCTAAAGAAAAAGCTCTCAGATTGCTACAAGGCACTGAAGTGGAATCTTTCCTCAAACTCCCTTTCTATTATCATGTTCTAAAGGAAAGAAATCCTCGTAGCATCACCCATATTGAAGTTGACCAGTTGGGAAGATTTAAGTATTTTTGTCATGGCACTAGGTTCATGTATTAGAAGATTCTTATCCTACATAAGACATGTGATTATAATTGATAGTGCATTTCTTACTGGTAGGTATGTTGGGACATTATTTGTAGCAAATGGTTATGATGGAAATAACAATATATATCCAATCACCATTGGGGTTGGAGATTCAGAGAATAATGATGTCTGGGAATGGTTTTTGTTAAAACTATAATCCTTAGTTGAGCACATTGATGACCTTTTTAATGTTTCAGATAGACATCAAAGTATTATTCAAGATTTCCCGAAATAATTTCCCAATGCAATGCATGATTATTGTGCATTTCACATGGAGATGATTTTAAATCACAAATTTAAGAACACTGACCTTATACCTTTATTTATATGCTACTCAAGAGCCTATACAAAGGGTAAATTTGACAAGTACATTGGGAATTTGAGAGAGATCGATCCTTTTATAGAGAAGTACTTATTGGAAATAGGTAAAGAGAAGTGGTCAAGATATCATTTCCTAGGAAATAGGTACGGGATAATGACCACCAATGGTTTAGAATCTTTTAATAATGTAATGAAATCAGCGCGTGAATTTCCCATAACCATGCTTGCTGAGTATTTTCACAGCAAAATATAGTAGTGGTTTGTAAAACATAGGAAGGTTGGAATGAGATAGGGAACTTGATTCCTTACAGGGTTTTTAGAATTAATGCACATGTTTTCCAGGTAAATGATTCATTCACCAACTGTTATCCTACTATCATATTTATTTATTTTCATTTTTTTGTTAAATATCTATATAATCTTACTTCTTATTACATATATTATGTATTAACGATGACACTTGGATCCCTCTTAGGTTATACATGGTGACAACAGTGACGATGTGAATCTACTTAATAAAATTTGTAGTTGTAGGGAGTTTGATGTTCACAAGATCTCATATTGTCATGCCATCGCAGCTACTTGGTTTCAAAATGTCGATGTCCATTCTTTCGTTGATAGTAAGTACACCGTAAATTTTTATATTATAGCATATAATGAGTCCATTTTTTTTTTAAAACTGACAATGGTGAGTAGGCTATTCCACCAAAGATAATGGACCTAGTTGGACTTCCTCCTAACACTAAGAGGAAGTATTACAGACCACGAAAGTGACACATACATTCACGTAGGGAGTTAATTAAGAAGATCATATTGTGCAGTAGGTGTGGAAGGGATGGTCATAACACGAGGACTTGTAGTCAATTCCTTCAGATAATTGTAGAACCTTTGTTGTCTTCTCACCCTTAAACATTATTGAGATATATGCAGGATATTCTTGTTTTTTATATTAGTTGTCTTTTTATAAATATTTATATACAATGATATAATAAATATTATATTCTTTATTTACTAAAATATACCATGTTACTTGTATATTCTCAAATAGAGCTGACATTGTGGGTAAATAAAAGATAAATATTTAAATCTAAATGTTTAGGTTACTTTTATTATAATAGGATAAAAAAAATTTCAAAATAGTTTTTAGTAACTTTTAAAACAAATAGTTAATTAGCATTTTAATTTAGTGAAGTAAAGATATACAATGATGACTATTTTATGGGTATAATATGATTTAAAATATAATTATAAATAATTTGATACAATATTAAAAATACTTATATAACTTTATTAATAAATAAGTCAAATATAATATGATCACACATATGTCAAATATAAATAATTTGACACGATATTGACGCATATCCCTCAACTTTTTTATAATTGTTTTTCTCATGATATGCTTACAAATGTGCTTATTTTATTTTACAAAAAATACATAATAGTATTTCATCTCAAGTTTATTATTTAAATATTTATTTTTCATATTAAATCTTCATTTAACATTCCTCGTATATTTTTTTTACTTTTACTTTTACTATAATATTATATAATTTTTATTAATTGGATTCTAATTGAGTAGTAAAATGTTTAACATATTCTTATAAATTTTATAAGTTTAATTTTCTTACTATAAGTATCGTTTATTAAAAAAATTATAGTTTTTATCTCTTATATAATTTAGTTATTCTTTATTATATCATATACAATTATATAAATATTTATTGTCATGCATATATACATAATATTGTTGTAATCTATTTTTTATATTCATATATTTTTATGTTTTTATTAATTTATGTTGTTTAATTTTTGAATTATTTTATCAGTTTATATAGGTAATAACTATATTATTTAAATTTGGCAGGGAATTGTGAAAAAGTTAATAGGCTTTCCCTTTTCTATCCCGTCCTTTTTCTCTCCTTTTTTTATAAATAAAACCGGCTAAAAAATTAACTCTCACGTTTAAAATTAAATTTTCTCTTTTTAAACTAAAACACAAATAATCTTTTTTAAAACTATTATATAGGATATGCTCATTTTGGACAAAATCCCTTTCATTATATACATATAAATTTAGTGAGGGAGAGTATAGGAATGACTATACTCAATGTGATAAATTAATCAATTTGTTGGATTCTAATTTTTACGTTCTATTAACAATAAAACCTCAATATAAAACTCTAAATCTAGTATGTCTAGTTAGATTTATGAGTACAACAAATCTATGAATCTCTCACACAATTTAAATATGTTAATTTATTTCATTATGGACTAGAATAAATACATGTTTATTTAACATTTGGTTAATTATATCAATTTTATTCTAACATGTTTTACTAATTATTTTGAGATAATTTACAATTGACATAAATTAATTAATCATTAGGAGTAATCATAGGTGATATTTATCCAACATTGTATATGAGTAATACGAAAAAGGTCAATAAACTTATTTTACCTCCTTTATTACATATTTTTCTTGAGTGTCCAAAATATGTGTAAATAACTATCTATAATCATATTATAGATTGCACATAGTTATTTAAGATTTGAATCGTTAATAAAAGGAACTGACATCTAACATCTATGAATAGACATAATGGATTCTACATCTTGTGAAATAACCTCCTAACCTACCATGAATATTGAGATACCAAGATGCAAGACATCATAGCTTATCAGTATGAATATCACCAAGTAAGTAAAATGTCAAGATTCCACAACAAAGGGACAACTAAATCACTCAAGATTGAGGTTGTTTCAAAATGACCATTGAGTGATGTATTCAGAAACATGTGTTGGTAAAAGGATATTAATAGTATTTCTAATATGTCTTATCCAATCAAGTATAATCAATCATTATACAAAGTATTCTATAACAATTACACTAGATAATAATCACTTCATTCTAAATGGATATGGGTAGTACTAGTAACATAATTAAAGATCACTTTTATAAGTTTTAATTAGTTGTCACATACTACTTTGATTATAACACTTAAAATCAATCCTATTTTATATACCTTAATAAATGATGAGTACTTAAAAGCACTCAATATATCGTGATTTTATGCACAATTTATAATTAAAAATATTGTATTTACTTAATTTTATTATTATTTTGAACAAATATTTCTTTTCAAAATTACAGATACATTTTGTTATTTTTTCAAGTATTTTAGCATAAAAACATGAAATTGATCAATACATGAAGAAATACATTTGAGGCACTCCATTACAATGCTCCAAACTAATGAAAATGATATAGGAAAATAAAGGAACAAAGTTATGTAGAATAGTTTGAACCACAACATGAAATTATTGTGTGACATGGCACGATGCTTTGGAATTTAGTACAATTGTCCCTAAACTTTCATAGACCATGGTGTGGAAAACATGTGTGCTGCGACGTGAGAAGCTCGGACCATGTATAATGTGTGTGTTAATCATCCTTATCCTTCTCATTCCTTTAATTTCTTTAGTCCTTTTAAGCTTTTAAGCTTTTCTTTTCTTAGTTTAAATTTCTTCTCTCAATTGAGAGTTGAACAAATTTGGTTTATGCAATAGTTTTGAATTTAATTCAATAAAGGTTCGACATTTCTTTTGGAGATTTTTAAGAAATAATTCAAGAAAATCTTATTGAGGTATATTTATGTATTCTTTTTAGTTATTCTTTATATGTTATTTTTTACATGTTATAATTAATTTTTAATCAATTATTAAATTGAGCATATCTGACTGAAATTATAATGGGATGTTACTAACGCTATTACACTTGTAAAATATTTTTGCAAAAGTAAGTATTATTTTCTATTTAAGAATTCTATAAATTTTGTTTCAGAAGATATAGTGGTGCCAGAATTTCTGAATCTGATTTAACGTACTCCTCTTTTGTCATTAATTCGGTTCACATGTATAGTTAAAGTATAAAATCTATTTCAAAGATTTTTATAAGAATTATTATTGAAAGATATATCGACGACATATCTTTCGTAGTAGTTTTAAAATCTCAAAGTCATTTATTAGATAGTTAAATTATTGAACCTAATTTTGACACATTGAATGAAGTTTGAATTGCTAGGCCCCACTTATGGAAGACAATTAAATGATTTATTAATCTCTAAGAGAAAAAAGAAAAATTTAATAATAAAGTTAATCAACAGGCACCACCTAATGATTTTAATTGTTTTATTACTAATAACGAGAATGATCCCTACTTAGGATATTTTCATATAAAAAATAGAGAATCAATAATTTTAATTCAAATCTTTAGTAATCTATTTAACATGGAGCAAGCATAATAAACTACCTAATATATCCCATAAATTCTCCACAACATGATAAATGTCTAAATGCTTGAATATTTATTGAATCTATTTTATTGTCATTAGATTAGGATTTCAAACCCAAACTTTATGATATAATGTTTAGGTTTTATTTTTGCCTTCAATATTTTTTTTTAATAATTTAAAAACCACATGATTCCTCTTTAGACCAGCCTTGAAAGTATGTTTATCATTTTCTATAAGTAGTTCATGCACTTGCAAGCATTTTATAAAATTTGTACTCAATAATTTTTGTACTTCAAGTTTTTGGCGCCGTTGTTGGAGAGTGAAATAGTGATTATCAAAATCCTAAAACTTTTCGTGTTTTAAATATTATATATTTTTTTATTTGAAATCTTAGAATATCTAGATTATCAACTAATTTTAGATATTTTAAAATTTCAAATCTTCTTAAATTTTTCAAAATAATATATATATATATATATATATATATATATTATTTTAAATCTTTTAAATTCTTTTTGAAAATAAATAAAACAATTAACTTTCTTTTATTTATTTAGTCAATTTTTATTCTTTTAAATTTAATTTCTTTAATCTTATTTACATTCTTATTTCTTTTAATTATTTTTGTGTGCAGTATTTTTGTGTACTATTGTATTTTATTTCATTAACGTTCTTTGCCTCTTTGTTTTTTGATTTAACATACAAAAAGTAAAGAGATATTTGCGAAAATAATTCAAACTTTTTTATTGGTGAACTTCTATAGGTTCGAAACATTTTTCAAAAGGAAAGATGGAAATTTATCAAAAGGAAGAAGAAGAACCCTAAGAACAAGTAGACGAGGGAGACAAGTAGAAAATAATGAAGGAGTATCCATTGCCATTCATAGGCAATACTACTTCATGCATCCAATTGGGAGAAGCTATAAGAAATTATGAATTGAAAAATATTCATCATTCCTTGTTACCTTTATTTTACGGTATCCTTAATGAAGACCTTTTAAGTTTCATTAGATATTTTTATGTTGTTATAGAAAACATTTTCATTGTAGAGACTTAATAAAGATTAACTTTTGATGAGGTGTTTCCCTTACACATTCAAAGATAAAGCCAAGTCTCATTTCATAATTCTATAATTAGGGTTGTTAACTACTTGGGAAGTAATCTATAACAAATTCATGGGTAGGTACTATTCTCATAAGAAGACAACTAAGTGGAGGGAAAAAATAGCAACGTTATTCCAACTAGATGAAGAGATCCATTATGATGATTGGGATAGATTCAAGCTTCTCTTAAACCAATGCCTACACCACAACTTTCCACTGTAAGTACAAAACTAATTCTTTGATGATAGACTGATACAAAAATGTTAGTACATTGTTGATAATGTTGCATGTGGGGCTATATGAGAAAACACAGTAGAGAAAAACTTAGAGATGTACGAGATGTTGGGTACTGATTCCCAATGAAAGAGTATTAGAGAAAGAAGAGAAAGAGTCAATGACATCGAGAACGAAATGGTCTTACATCTTGAAAAATTGACTAAGCAAGTGAAATTCCTTATAACCCACCAAATTTCCTATCAAGAAGTATATGAAGTTCATTTTTTAGCTGGACATAATGCTATTAATTACTCAAGCAATTACCCAGCATATGCCCAAGCCCAAACATAGAGGTTATATGAAAGCCAATCTTACCTACTACATCAACCTGATAAGCCAACTTTAGAAGAAAATCTAAATACCTTTATTCGAATTAGTGAAGACAATCAATTGATGAATAATCCAAAGTTGAGCTTCGTTGAGTCTTTGATAAAAAAAAAGGTTGAAGTCAAAGTTGGACAGCTAGCAGAATGCATGCAAAAATAAGAAAAAATAAAGTTTCCCAATTAAGCAAGATGAGTAAAAAATGTCACAATTCTTCAAAGTGGTAAGGTAGTCAATAAAATATTACTTGAAAATCAAAAGACAGTAGAACCACACCAACCATAAATTCCATTTTCACATGAGCTAAAGGAATCCAAACAAGATAAGCAATTCTCTAATCTTTTTAATATGTTATCTAAAGTAAATATAAATTTACCTTTATTAGAAGTGATAAAAAAAACATGCCCTCATTTACTAAATTTTTTAAAGAATTAAACACTAAGAAAAGAAGGTATGATCTTAATGAAAGAATATAGGTATCGAAAATTTATAGTGCTATACTTTAGTACCAACTATGCCCAAAAGTTGAAAGATATTGGTAGTTTTATCATTAACATCACTATGGAGGATAGAAAAGTGGCTAAAGCAAGGTTAGATTTAGGTGCTAGTATAAATTTGATACCATACTCTATTTTCATACAACTAGGTTTGGGAGATGTAAAACCTACAACCATGTCCCTTCAGCTTATGGATAGGTCTATTAAATACCCAAAGGAAATGGTTGAGGATTTTTTAGTACAAATAGATAAACTTATAATACCTATTGATTTTGTGGTTCTAGATATGGAGAAAAACCCATCATTGGAAAAAGAACATACAATACCTCTCGATAGACCATTCATGGCCAATACCAAGACTATTATCGATGTTTAAGATGGAAATTTAACATTGATAGCCTTAGGAGAGACTATCCACTTTAATTTTTTTAACTCTTCACATTTTCCTTCTATTTTGGCTATTGATGAATGCTATAATGTTGATTCAATGGATATAATTATGCATAACACTTTTATGCAGGATAGAACATAAGAAAAACTATAAATTTCCTTAACTGTTGAAAAGGAAAAGAGGATTTAGATGAGAAGACTCAGGGATACCATGATCTTTTAGATAGTGCGGAAATAATAGGAGAATCTAGTACACCTTTAGATGTACCTAAGACCCCATCTAAGGAAGAGTCCACTCCATCTAACTTACAAATTAAATATTTACCTAAGCAAATTAAATATGTGTTTTTGGGAGAAGGGGAAACTTATCCAACTATTATTTCCTTCTCTTTAACCAATACCCAAGAAATTGAACTTGTTATGGTGCTTAAGAATTTTTAAAATATTTAGGTTGGAATATCACAAATATAGGAGGAATTTTTCCTACTATATGTATACTTAAGATCAATCTTAAGGATGATGCTAAACCCGTTAGAGAGGACCAGAGAAGACTAAACCCAATCATGCAAGAAGTGGTGAAAAATGAAATTTTGAAACTATTAGAAGTATTAGGTATTATTCATTTACCCTATCACTAATAGTAAATAGGTTTGTCCTATACATGTGGTGCCAAAAACGTCTAGTATAATAGTTGTAAAAAATGATAAAAATAAATTGAGGCCCACTCGAATAATCACTAGATGGAAAATGTGTATAGATTTTAGGAAATTGAATTTATATACTAAAAGGGATCACCTTCCTTTTCCATTTATTGATCAAATGTTAGAAAGACTAGCTGGCATGAATTTTACTATTTTCTTGATGGTCTTTCAGGTTATTATTAGGTACCCATTGCACTAGAAGGCCAACTTTACATTTCCTTTAGAGACATTTTCTTTTAGAATGATTCCATTTGGGGATATGTAATGCCCTGGTCACATTTCAGGTTTTTATAGGCAATTTATTATATATTTTTCTAAAATAAGTCATCCTTTACACAATTTTCAATCAAAAGATATTTATTTTGATTTAATGATGCATGCCTTGTCTCCTTTAATATTTTGAAGGATAAATAAATAGTTGCCTCTATAATTTTGGCTCCTAATTGGTCTCTTCCAATTGGAATTATGTGCGATACTTTTGATTATGCAATTGGAGTAGTTTTATGGCAGAGAGTGAATAAGAGTTTGTATGTTACATATTATGCTATCAAAACACTCAATGATGCACAAATTAATTATTCCATCACTGAAAAAATATTCTTGGTTGTCGTGTTTCGTTTGATAAATTTAGGACTTACTTAATAGGTTCTAAAGTAATTGTACATTTTGATCATGCCATTTTTTCCTAATAAGAAATTATTTTCAATAGGTTCAAATCCATGTTATGCTAATATAGTTAATTATCTTGCTTATGGTATTTTGAGACATAACATATTTTATCAGGAAAAGAAAAAGTTGTTAAGCTTTTATAGGCAATAATTTTGGGATGACCCTTATCTATGCAAGATTGGTCAAGATCAAATCATTTGGAGGTGTGTGCCTAAAGAAGAACATAAGAGAATCTTGGCTTTTTTCATGATTTTCATTGTAGGGTTCATTTTAGAGGTAACAAAATGGCCTTTAAAGTATTAGAATCTGGATTTTACTAGCCAACACTTTTTCAAGATGCTAATATGTTTTGTATACATTGTGATAGATGTCAAAGAACGAGGAATATAAGAAAACAAGATGATATTTCTTTAACATATAATTTAGTTGTTTAACTTTTTAATATATGGGGGATTGACTTTATGGGTCCTTTTTCTCCATCTCCAGGCTATAAATATATCTTGGTTGCTATGAATTATATGTCTAAATGGGTAGAAACTATACCCACTAAAATTAATGATGCTAATGTTATTTTTAAATTCTTGAAGGATTCAATTTTGAGTAGGTTTGGGATGCCTAGAGCAATAATAAGCGATGGAGGGAGTCATTTTTATAACAAACTTTTTAATGGAATACCAAAAAAGTATAACATCACATATAAGTCTCCACCTTATATCATCCTTAAACTAGTAGAAGTAAGTGATAGGCAAATAAAAAGGGGTTTTGGAATGCACTATGCACTCTTCAAGGAAGAATTGGGCAATCAAATTGAATGATGCCTTATGGGCTTATCGTACAGCTTACAAAAAATCGATTGAAATGAGTCCTTATCGGTTAATCTTTGGAAAAGCATGTCACTTATCCACTGAACTTGAACACAAGGCTTATTTGGAAATTAAAGAGAAAAACTTGGATTTAGACAAAGCGGAGAGAAATGGTTGCTCCAACTCAATGAACTCAAAGAGATTAGGACAAAGCTTATGAAAATTCAAAATTGTACAAAGAACATACAAAGCATTATTACGACAAAAAGCTAGTTTATAAATCTTTTCTTCTTGGAATGAATGTTCTTTTATGTAACTCTTATATGAGTTTGTTTCTAGAAAAATTGAGATCAATGTGGGATGGACCATACACAATTACCCAAATTCCTCCACATGGAGTTGTAGAGATAATGAGTCCAAAAACACAAACAACGTTTAAGGTAAATGGGCATTGTGTGAAGCCCTATTTAGAAGGAAGGCACAAGGTAGTAGATATTGAATCCATATTGATGAACTAGCACAAGTATCAAACAACAACTATGTCTAACTAAGATAGTAAAATAAGTACTACATAGGAGGAAACCCATCATTATAGGTAATATTACTTTCTTTATAATTTCTTTATTTTGTGTTCTTTTATTCCCAATTTTTATGAACATTATTTAGAATTATCAATGTTATAACCAATTGATGAAGTGTGTGAAAGGTACATAATTTTTATCTGTGTAGGAATGATTGGATTAATTGATGCACTTGTATTCCAACACTTAAATATCATCAATAATTGGGTAAATTTTCTACTCTCTTATTCTTTAATTTATAATAATTACATTGAAAATAATGTAAGTTCTAGGTTAGGGTAGGAAAAAGTTACATTATAAAATTTATGCTTAAATGTCTATATGTTCACATTCAAATTTGCATTTTATTTTTTACTTTTCTTTTCGTGTACTTTTAATTATTTTTATTGTTTTAGGAACTTTAGGATAATTTTAAATGTTTTGTAAAAATTATCATGTCTTTTAATTTAAATTTAAGGAAATGATTAAGTCTTTGCATTTTTAGATTAATTTCAACAATATTTCAAGGAATAATGTGATAATTAGTTAGTTTTTATCATAGTTAACATTTCATGAGAAATTTTTGATATTACAATGAACACAAAAATTGGTGTTTAGGAATAAAATTGTGGAGACTACCTTGTGAGAATATATTTTGAGCCATTATCTTCCCATTTTAAATGATGACATTTTTTTTTCTCTTTTAAACACTTTCTTATAAATTTTAAATTATTAGATGATCTTTATAGGTCTTTGCATTGAATGTAGAATTTTATATCTAATAGAGTGTCATATATTAATTTTTATTTCCTAAATTGAATAAATTAAGTACAAATTGAAAGTATATGTCTTTATCTTCATTCATGCATGACTTCTAAAAAAGAGATATATATGGGGTTATCTAAACCAATACCAAAGAAAAAGCTACAAATTAACCATTCACTTTTCATACAATATATGTACAATATATACATGGGTTCTTTCTCTAAAAAATATATATCTCTAAAAAGAGAGAGAGAAAAAAAATACACTATCAACTAAATACTATGACTCATTATCCTACAAAGTTGTGAGAATTAGTTAAATACAAAAGAAATAAATATAGGAAATAATTCCCGAAGAAGTTATTTGTATTTTTTTCATCTCTTAAAGGCATATTAATTGAAATTTTTATTTAATGAATTTGATTGATGTATGAAAAAAAATTGATTTCTTTATAAAATCCTTTCATTTGATTCCTTTTATGAGATCAATAATAATGTACTACTTGAGCTTTCCTTCTTTAAACATATATGATACTATTAGTTCATTTCTATACATAAACTCTATTCGCATAAAATATTGAATGAGTGCATGAACCAATAAAATCAATGTATTTGAAAACATACCTTGTGAGGTGAGAGTTGAAGTGAATTCTGATTCTTTACATTGAGATTGGGTAAATTTAATGTTGATACATTTTATATCAAAATATGAAAGTGATTTTTAACTAGTTATTATAGTAAATCATGAATGCGAAGAATTTTAAAATAACATATCCTATATATTTCAATTGTAATCTTAAAGAGAATTAAAAAGCATGAGAAATTTTTTTATTTTATTTTTTCTTTTTTTTTATTTTTTTTTCATATTAAGTAATGTTTTTGGGTATCATATTTGAAAACCTTCATGAGACTTAAACTCATCTACTAAGGAAATTTAGGGGTTTAAAGACTTATTGTATAAACTAAATGCAATCATGTCAATCTATAGAAATGATTTAGGATAGTTTCATTTTATTTTTAGTTTTTTTTTTATATTTTTCATCATTCTTACTAAGAGACTAGTAAGAAGCTAGTTGGAGGTTGGGATGAGTGCTCGAAAGGCACTCAATATATTGTAATTTTATGCATAATTTTTATTAAAAATATTTGTATTTACTTAATTCTATTATTATTTTGTACAAATCTATCTTTTAAAAATTATGGATATATTTTGTTATTTTTTAAGTATTTTAACTTAAAAACATAAAATTGCTTAATACTTGAAGAAATACATTTGAGGCACTCCATTGCAATACTCCAAACTAACAAAAAATGATATAAGAAAAAAAGGGAACAAAGTTATGTTGAATAGTGTGTGCCATAGTGTGGAATTATTGTGTGCTGCAGTGCGGTGCTTTTTAATTCAGTACAAATGTTCATAATCCTTCGTAGATCGCATGGTGGAAAATATTCATGCTATGGTGCGAGACACTCAAACCGTGTATAATGTGTGTGTCATTTATGTGCTTGACATAACATAGACTATTGTGTGTCGTAGTGCCAACCTATCTGAACATACTTTTTTAACCTATAAATAGGATCCCTATTCTATTTTATCAATCATCTTCATCCTTATCATTCTTTTCATTTCTTTAGTCTTCTTAAGATTTTTTTTCTTAGTTTAAAGTTCTACTCTCAATTGGAAGTTGATCAAATTTAGTTTATGTAATAGTTGTAGATCTAATTCAGTAAAAGTTTGGCATTTATTTTGGAGATTTTTCAGAATTAGTTAAAGAAAACTCTATTGAGGTATGTTTATGTGTTATTTTTACATGTTATATTTAAGTTTTTGATCAATTATTAAATTGAGCATGTTTTGTTGAAATTATAATGAGATATTAATAACGTTGTTACACTTATGCAATATTAATTATTAAAATATTTTTACAAAATTAAGTATTATTTTCTACTCAAGAATTCTATAAATTTTATTTTAGAAAATATAGTGATGTTAGATGAGGATATATATTGAGTCTACTTTGTATTCATTAGATGAGGATTTCAAACCCAAACTTTGTGACATAATGTTTAGGTTTTATTTTCATTTTTTAGAATTTATTGAATAATTTAAAAACCATATGATTTCTCTTTAGACCAACCTTAGGAATACACTTCTCATTTTTTATAAGTGTTTTGTGCACTTATGAGCATTTTATAAATTTTACAAAATTTGTATGCAATAATTTTGTGCATCAATATACTCATTTAAGAAAACACAAATAATAAGAGATTTTCAATTATTTATTTATAAAATATTATAGCTTATATAAATAAATGAAAAGTTATTTTAATTTATTCTAATTTTAGTACAGTTTAAATACAAACTCCTTTGCATTTAGGATTCTATCCTAATAGTTATTACATCATTGGTTATACATATGACTTATACAAGAGTAAAAGGTACATCTTCACTCTTGTACTTATATCCATATGGATATTTGTCACTAAGTTGGCTACTTGTCCCAGTGCTAGATCTAGTTTTATTGTATACCAACCATGATGGTAAGGATTGGGCTAATGTCCAAACAAAATCAGCTATGCTTTATGCTTATCTACACAATGGCTCCACAACTAAAAGTGTACACTAACCCAAATGTAGATTTCTAAGAATTATTATATGCTTGAAAGTTAGAGTCTATATATAATGTAGAGATCAAATCACTACTAGAGTAGACTAGCATGTAATTCCTTGCTTTTTGAAGATACTTGAATACACATTTGACTACCATCCAATGAAATAACCATAGATTCGATTGATACCACAGGACTATGCCAACAACACAATAGATGTTAGGCCTAGTACACAACATGATGTACATTAAACTACCACTGTTGATGCATATGGCACTCATCTCATTTCCTCTTCCTCCTTATGTCTTAGGACACAAATCCTTAGAAAGGGTAACTCCATATCGTATATAAAGGATAACTTTCATAGAACTTTGTTTCACAAAAATCAATACATTGTTTATGTATGACACTTCAAATAGAGTAAGAGCTTGTTATTATGATCACAAATGATCTTGATGGAAAGAACATTGCTTGCTTCTCCTAAATCCTTCATTTGGGATTGCTTAGCTAGCCATTATTTCACTTTAATTCTACATTATTCCCAAAAAGTAGGATTTCATTTACATAAAGGACTAAGAATACCAATTTTATATCTTTGATGAGTTTGTATAAATAAGATTCATCGGCATTTTGATCAAAGCCAAATATTTTTACGCTTTCATCAAATTACATATTCTAGGATTTTGAAGCCTACTTAAGTCCATAGATTGATTACTTAAGTTTAAAAAATAAATTATCTTTGCCTTTTATCATGAACCCTTCTTATTGGACCACGTAAATGGTCTCTTCAAGATAGTCATTCAAAAAGGCTTTCTTGATGCCCATTTATTAAATCTCTAATCGAGAGCTACAATGATAGACAAGAGTATCCAATTTTTTTTTGAAATTCCTAATAGTAAGAAAGTATCCATATAGATAACTCCTTTATTTTAGTTAAAACCATGTTTTCCTAGTGGTGCTTTAAAATTCTCCACTTTCATATCCATTATTTTTTTCCTTTGGTGTAGCCATTTGCATCTAATTAGTCGTACCTCATTGAGTCTGCTTAAATCTATTTATCTTTGTCAATATCCTTCATCACTTATTTATGAATCAATGTGTCATCAACACCACTATCGAGCACAATAACATATGCCTCACTATTTTTGGTGTAAAATTTGGTAACTATGATAGGATTGTGGTGGATTTTGACTTTAGAAGGTGGTAACTATGATAGTTCTAATATAAATATTAACAAATGGTGTTCCTTTGATCTTATTAGACTTCAATTTCTTTAAAGCACTTTTCTTTGAGCCTTGAAGTTATTTATATAGCCATTCTTAATAAATGTAGCATTTATCAATATAAATAAATTATTGTCTTGATGACTATATAATAAATCTCATCTTGTTTCCTTCGAGTATCCTTCAAATAGGCATACTTTAGATTGTATCTCAACTTCACGGCTTTCCCATTGAGCATATGTACGAGGCATCCCAAAATGCAAAAGTGTCATAAATTAGGGTTGTGACCTCTCTATGCATGCTTAGGTACTAATTTAGATGGAAACACATTCAATAAATGTATGTTTGTTTCTAAGGCACATTCTACAAATGTCATAGACAATGAGACATAGCTTATTATTGATCTTGGCTCAATAAGGTATTCCTTGAACTATATATTAAACTACTCTCCACCTTGATTCGATTGAATATTTTTTAACTAATTTTATAATTGCTTTTAAGATTTCGTACAAAGTTTCTTAATCTTTCAAAAGTTTCAATTTTTTTTGTGTAAGGATTATGAATGTTGGAAATATTCATGGACAAAACATCTAAATGTAATTTTAGTTTCTAGGTGTGTCCCTCAAGAACACTTTTCAAACTGAAGAAACTATCGAGCTCTAAAGGAACATTTCTCATGTATTTATTTATTCTTATTCAAGTTAGATTGCATATTAGACACATAAGAACCTTTTGCATTTAGGTTACTTGATCAATCAAGACATGTATGGATCGATCGACAATCAATCTACCTTACTTAAAAAGTCCTTGATTTGATTTTTAATTAAGGTAAATCGATCGAGGTTTAATGTTCGATCGATTGAGGATTGAATCATTTGAGAATCAATCTACCTATCTAGGGATTTTTAATAACCTAGATCGATTGATCTTTTTGGCTTAATAAATCGAGCTCGACCGAGATCGATTGAGCAACCAGGGTTTTGACTTTAACCTAATTGTTTACTCAAGCCAACCATTTTAATTACTATTTTTTCCAAATTATTTATTATTCTATGAATTTTTTAGTGGATAAATTTTCATTGGACTATAACCTAACATTAGGTCTTCAATAGTTTCTATATAAAAAACCAATGCTCCATATTTTAACTAAACACAATTAAATCAACTTTTGTAATTTATGCTTTCTGTCTAAATCTATTTAGGAAAAATCCTTTTGTTAGGCTTCTTTTGTTAGTTTATCTATCAAACATTTTGTGGTTGTGCTTAATTGGTTAACAAGCCTACAATATTTGTGTCATTTTGCTTAAACATTTGTTCTAGTGTTTCTAGTGATTTTGATTTATCTACTATTTTGTTAAATCATCTAGCTAAAGGTTTTCATTGTTTAATCATCTCTAAGACATACATTGAACTTGGGTTTTTGTGCTAACATTTTAGGTGCCAACTGAAAGGGTTTGATAACTCGTGTGACTCAAGTTTATCGAAACGTTAGTCTAGATCCAAACACCTTGCTTGTGGACACTTGGAAAGAAAGTAGGAGACTTATAAGTAGGTCACTTGGGAGCATTATCATGGTGGATAGTTTGAGTCCTAGCTTTGTAATCAATCATTATGTTCACAATGGATAATTGGGTGCTCCATTAGACCGATAGTTTTTCTCTTAGGTCATTATGGTAGCCTAGATTGTTTCCATCTAAAAATATTGTGTGTTATTTATCTTTTTACTTTATTTTATTTTACATGTGATTGCATGTTTGGCTGTTGTATGAAATTTTAGTTTAGCATATGTCTGTTAATTATCTTTTAATCCACATCTTGTAAATTAGATCTGTAACATAAAAAATTTTACTAGATACACTTATGTTTCCTAGGACATTATTAAACATCATTTGAGAAAGGGTTCATCAATAACCCGTGCACCTTTCTTTGTTGGGTCTAATTAACCATATTGGAAAGCTTGTATGAGAGCCTTTCTATGGTCTATAGATGAGAATGTATAGAAACATACTTTATGGTCAGGAACCACCCATAGTTATCAACGATAATGTAGTCACTCTTAAACCTATGAGTGAATGGACCACTAAAAATAAGATTAGTATTAACTAGAATTAAAAAAGGTGTAAATGCTATCTTTAATACTGTGTCTGTCAAAGAATTTTGACCAAAATTTGATGTTGAAACTACAAGTATGCTTGCAATACTTTAGAGGTTACCCATAAAGGCACCACACAAGTTAAAAGAATAAAACTTTGCATGTTAGGTACTAAGTTTGAAAATCTAAGAATGGAAGAGTATGAAACATTTTATGAATTTTATATTAAATTATATGATATTGCAACTCTTTTGCTAATCTTGGTGAGAATATTGAGGAATTCAGGTTGGTTAGAAAAATACTGTGCTCTTTACCAAATTGATTTCATGCCAAGTTAACCTCCATAGATGAAATAAAAAATGTGGACACCATTAAAATTGAGGAGCTAGTTGGCTTACTTCTCACTTTTGAGATGAATTTTTGAACTCCCACAAAGAACAAAGGTGTTTCATTCAAAATGTAAACGATTGAAGACTATGATAATGATGATGAAAAACTGTTACTCATAGTCAAAATATTGAAGAAAATATTCAATGAAAAGAATCCTCAAAGCAAAGGACAATCAAGTTGTCAAAAGGATTAGAATCTGAAAGAACTCAAATCTATGAGTTCTAATAGTAAGAAATCTAAACCCATTGAACCTTAATATTTTGAATGTATAGGTTATGGTCACTTTACAATTGATTGTGTAAAAATTGGTGGACACTCAAGTAAGTATGATATTGATTTAGACAATGAAGAAAGTAACTTTGAATTCTTACTTAATAAATTTGATGTCACTACTATTGATGATTTATTCATAGATTTAGTAGGATACAAAAGGAAAAGAATAGGTTGCTTGTAAAAGTAACTAGAATTAATGAAAAACTAAAATCGTATGAAATAAATTCCTCAGCATTGGAAAAGAAAAAAATGATTTGTTTGAGCGTATTAACAATTTGAATTCAAGGCTTAAAGGTTTAAAATAAGTAAAATTGAATATGATATAGGAACTTGAACAATCCATAGAAGCTGTAAAAAGGTTAACTATTGGAGCTAAAAGGTTAAGTAAGGTTCTAGATTATGGAAAGCCTACCGAAGATAGGAGGGCTAGGATATGTAAATGAGCACATTATGCCATCTTTATCAAAATCAATGAAGTTTGTAAAATCTTCAAACATGTCATTCTCAAATACTACACCTTCGGTATCAAGCACAAATTTGGTAAGACCTTCTAATCCAACTTCTACTATCATTTATTATACTCAAATAATAATTGTACCTATTATTGAAAAACATGTTTAATCTGTGCCTATTTGTCATAATTGTGGTAGGAAAGATAATATCATACCTAATTGTAGATTTCTTATCACACCTTCCTATTTTAACAATGTCTTTCATACTTAATACTCTGTAATTAATTTTCATTATCCATACAAGAATACTGCATCTCAACCAATGATAAATAGGAAAAATAAGGTGAAATCTAAGAACATGAAAAAGATAAATAAGACAATTGAATTCCAACCCAAAGAAGTTAAAAACCACAATTTAAGAAAATTTAGGTTAGGAATATTGTTTGTTTTTTGGTTAACTAACTATATCTCTTCTTCACTAAGGTATTTTTTTAATGGTTAATTAATCCTAGGTGAGCATGTTAGTTTTATTTGTTTAGTTTCTCATTTTTTGTTTGATTGTTATCAAATTATCTGTCTTTGAATTTTTGTTTTAGTTTATTTAAAATTTGTTATCTTTTAAGAAAAAGAGGGAGAAAATTTTCAAAGGAGTTAGATTTGTTCTAACATCAAAATAAACTTCAAATATCATATGGACCACAAAAAACATAAATTCATTTTCTATAACTTGATTTATTTTAAATAATTCTCCATTGTGTATTTGTGTATCTTGTTCTGTGCATTTATATTGTTTTTTTACATATGGTAATCGATGTTAACAAGAACTCACTAACACACTCACTAAACACATAAGAATGTCATGCTTGAATTTTATACTTAATTATGTGAGATTTTAAGGCTTGAGATAATCTTGACTGTTAAAATTTTATTTATATCTTTACTTTATAAAATGATGGTATAAAGAGACACCTAGTTTTGAGAGGGCTACCTACTGTGAAATGTGAAGCTACCACAGTGAGCAGAAAGTGCTACCTCATAGCTAGTGTGAAAGTCATCATACTAGTTATATTAGCTCATGTATATTTCCTTCAAAAATAATATGATAAAGGAAATAGAAAAATACAAAAGAAATTACATGCATAAAAATAAAGAACCACAAATGATTATACAAAAAGAAAAATAAATAACCAATTTCTCATACATAAATATTTTGTGAAAAATTATGAGAGGGATGTAAAAAGAAAAAGTTAATTAAGTTCTCTTTTGGTAGCTAAAATTTTATTATGTGCAAGTATAAATTTAACCTTAATTTTATCATGACAAGTGAAAGTATTTTCTATAAATATTTTGTAACTAATCATAAATAGACTAATTGACACACCACTGTAGTTTTAATATTTATTACACTTTGAGAATTTTCCAATGAGTCATCATATGTATTGAATAATGTATGTGTACTTTATCAGAATACTTATGCATACTCTTAATAATTCAATTCTGATAAAAATGATTTTTATTTCAAAAATCGATTATTTGAGTGATGTTTGTACTTAAATAAAACCTTATATATATATACTAAATTATTGGTCTGGCATTTTCTACTCTTTATTTTTATTTTGAGTGTATGTGAAACATTTGAGTAGATATAAGACTTAGGGGGAATATTTGCAATTTGTAGAAATTATGAATGCCAATCAATCTAAAACGAACTATTGATTGAAGTGTGAATATTGATCAATTGACATTAAACTCGATTGATCAAATGGTTTTAGTTAATATATTTTACTTTTTTTTTCCTTCCAACCCACAAACCCTAACCCATCTTTTCATGCCCCTAGTGGTTTTCACTCAAAAGTCCATCAAATCGACTCATGTATATTCCTATTTCACATAGAATTGATTGCTATTCATTTTTTTAGGATCAATCTCTACAAATATTATCAAATTGAAGTAGAAGTCACTTTAACCCTTATCCCCATTTTTCTTTCATTTGCGACAAAAATAGTTCATTGACCATTATTCCTCATTTTCTTGAAATTTCAATTAGTTTGGGTGTTTTTCAAATCAAGGGAATTTTGGTATTTTTTGGATTTATGCTCGATTTCATATGGCTGCTAGATGACATGAATTCTCTTATAGTTCTCCTGTTGCACATTCATCTCAATGATGGGATGACAAGTCTGAAACAAGGTATCAAACTACTTTGTCTAAACGTTCAATTTTACTTGAATATGGAATAACTTGGATTGAGTTTCATGAAATAGGAATCACACGAGCCGTTAGGGATCTAGGTTAAAAATCCTTGTTCACACTTTCAAAATGTGTACCCAAAAATCTATCACCTTGAGCCAATAAGTTATAGGGTATTTGTCCAAAATAAAACTATTGATATCTCGACCTAGAGAATCAACACCTCTTTATCTATCACAAACACCGGAGATGACATGTTTCACTTAGAACGGTATAGCATATATAATGAGGATTTTTTTATCGAACATTTTGGAACACCCAATGTTGTCTTAATACTAAATAATTGTATATGCAAATCTATTTCCATCCAAGCATTCCTCTTAGATTGAGTACCTAAATGCTAAGATATTGTATTTCATTGGAAAAAGAATTGCTTTCAATGTAGGAAAAATCATTCAAGATGAAATTATAAACCAATCTTAAGTAATAAACCCGAGAATTGGAATCCCTTGTGGTTGCCTCATCACATAATTGATTCTAAATGCCAGTATACAACTAACAAGGGATTCTAATTTCGTTCATTTCCTAGGTGACATTGGAAAGTAAACTATCTCAAGATCATATACCCAAACCTTAAAAGACAGAGGCTCATTGATGTTGATACCAGTGGAGCAGCAACCATTAAAATTGGAACAGTAGTGGTGCAACAGATGACATTTTCGGAGATGAGGATATGGAAAATATGTCTACTTTTGAACCTTCTCCTCAATATTTATTTGAAAATAAAATACATACAAGAATGGAAGCATTGTCAACCAAAGTGGATGGTATATAACAAAGAATGATTACCATGGATGAATGACAAGAGCCAATGTATTCCATGATCAAGGATATCCACTCAAAGTATGAGTTTCAACCTCCAGGACAAGGATTTATCTTTATCTTATTTTTTTGCTTTGTAATGTTTTATTGGTCGTTTGGAAGTCATTTTATTTTTGAATTTTCATGTTTTGAACTGTATTTGATATTTGTTTGCTATAGTGCATGGATCATATCAATCAATACACTACTTGTGCTTCACCTACTAGTTTGTACTTCATCAATATGTTGTTTATTTTTTTGAATTTACTTTTAGATTTCACATTCATCTTAAATAAAAATGCAACATGCATGTTTTGTACTTATTTTGAGTTGTTTATTCGTATGAAAAAAGGGGAAAAACTGAAATATTAATAGATATATCTTTGAATTACACTACTTATGAATATTATTTGCATTTTATAGTACTGTATAATTTGAATTAATGAACAACGAGTCTTTCGTGACAAGTTGCATGGTTGTTTATGTTTTTTTTAGTTTACACACGAGCTGTCAAGATTCAGGCGAAGATGGTTTCACCAGATCATATGATAGTTCTACTATGTAAAACATGTTTTCCTATAAATGTTAGTGAGAAAGAGATTTTGTCACACGAATATGCCAAATAGAGAGATTGTAAGGCTTATAAGTTTTGGAGATATTTGTGGACAAAACATCTAAATATAATTTTAGTTTCTAGGTGTGTGAGCTTGAAATGTTTCAAGCTAAAGAAAATAATAAGCTCCAAACGAACACGTCTTAGATATATATTTGTTCTTATGCATGTTAAATTTTATATTAGACATATAAGAACCTTTTCACTTAAGTTACTTGATCGAACAAGACATATCTGAATCAATCGAGGTGAGTAGATCGATCGAGAATCTTGATCGATCTACCTTATTTAAAAAAGTCTTTGATTTAATTTTTAATTAAGGTAGATCGATTGAGGTTTAATGTTTGATTGATCGAGGATTGGATCCATCGAGAATCAATCTACCTACCTTGAGATTTAGTTTTTAATACTTTAGATCGATCAAGCTCAACCTACATCAATCAAGCGGCTAAGTTTTCAACTTTAACCTAATTATTTAATTGAGCTAAACATTCTAATTATTATTTTATCCCTATTATTTATTGCTCTATGAATTGTTTATTTAGTATAATTATAATTGAACTTTAACTTAACATTAGAGTTTCAATCTTTCCTATATAAAGAACATAATGTTCCATATTTTAACTAACCACAATTGAATCAACTTTTGCAGCTTATGTTTTCTCACTAAATCTGTTTTGCAAAAAACTATTTCTATTAGACTTCTTTCATTAGTTAATCTATCAAATAATTTTTGGTTGTGTTTAATTGATTAATAAGACTATAATATTTATGTTATTTTATTTTACATGAAATTTTAATTTAGTATATTTCTACGAAGTATATCTTCATCCCATTGCTAATTAGATCTCTAACATAAAAAATTTCATGGTGCATAAGAAAATACTCATGGTCACCTCTACCTTGTCCAATTATTGGTCCGCACACATCATAGTGGATGAGTTCTAGTAGTTTCCATGGCACAAATCCCATTTGTGATGAAAGACCTTTTTGTCATTTTGCTTATGAACACGATTCACATACTGAGAGATTGCCCACATTTCCTCTTAAAGGACCATTCATAAGCAATCTTTGTATCCTATCAAGATATATGTGATCTAGTTATATAAGCCATAGATATGTATCGTCATTGGGAGAAATATTTTTTTCATTTTAGGATTCGGTTGTTGAACAATTCAGTATTAAATAGTGAGTTCGGTCGTGGGTTTAACATAAATAAGAAAGACATGTTCTAAAACTGGAGTGCAAATATTTAAACCATTCTTTAAAGTAGTAGCACTGTTTTCATTAAAAGAAACTTTGTAAAACATTTCATACAACGTCCATGAAATCGAAATTGAGTTTTCGGTAAACCCAATAATAAAATAAATATTATCTAAAACTAAATATCTATTTTTACTAAAAAGAAGTCTAACCTCTCCCTTTGCTTTTGCTAAAACATGTCTCTGTTGCTCACTCTCATGATGAAATGATGGTCCCCTAGTTCGACTAGTGAATTAGTCAGCTATAAAGAAGAACACATATGATTAGTCACTCTTGAGTCTAATTATCTTGGGCGATGAATGAAAGTTAGTCAAACAAGTTTCAAGGACAATTAAATCATATTTATCATTTTCCTTTTTCTTATTTTTGCGTTCTGTTAAACAGCGAGGGAAATTCCTCCTTTAGTGTCCAGGATAGTCATAATGCAAGCAATTATCCTTTTGGACCTTCTCCTTTTTGTCATCGCTCTTGGGCTTCTTCTTTGTTTTCCTTGATTGAGGCTTGCCCTTACCTCTTGTTGGTCTTTTGCGCTTCCCATAAGAAAAAGGTTGAACCTTGACTATATTTGCCTCCACCTTCTTTTACTGCATGATAGACTTGAAAGTAGTAGGTTTATTAAGTAATTGAATGTGGTTGTAGGTGAGCTTGTAAATGAAGTAATTAATTTAATTTAAACTGTAGAAAGCTATAAGATAAAGTCTCCATGATCATCCCGATCTGTATAGACTCATCGATTACTGAGCCATTGATTTCAACATCATATATGTACGTGCATAATCATCTTAAGTACAAATAATCAAATTATTTTCTTAATTCCTTCCTTTCAGCTGGCATTACCCGATTAGGGAAATTGAGAGTGTAGTTCCCTGATACAATTCGATTACAGAGTTTATTTCTTGTGCAGGAGGTATAAGTTCAAGTAACTCTTCTAGAGAGGCAAATACATATTATAACATAATGTTACATCTCGTTCAAATTGTCCCACAAAATTCAAATAAATGGTAGTTACTTAAAAGATTTAAACTTTTCTACATGAGAAAATTTTTGAGTGGCCTAGAAATATACAGACTCAACTCAAGCCTAAAAAACTCTAGAATACTCCAGAGTATACTAACATATGCTTGAAGGTGTTAGAAGTGGCTGAAATATTCTAAAACTTGTTGGATGGTTCATGAAGGATGTAGAAGTCTCTAAAAACTTACGAAACATCCTAGAACTTGCATGAAGGAACTAAACAAACCTAGAAGACTCTAGAGTTTGCTAGAAGGTCCTAGAACCTTGTGACATGTTATAGATAAAACTAGAACACTCTTGTACATTCTAGACTTAGAAGGATCTAAAAAGTTGGGCATAACCTTAAGCTTGGAGTCACACTATAAATAAACCTATTGGTCTTCATTTGTAATCATCCTTGAAATCCTTGGAAAATTGTAAGATAATTTGTCTCTAGAGCAATACAAGACATTATTTACAAACTCTCTCTCTAGTTCTTGCTTTGCTCTTGAATCCTCTCAATCTCTAAGTTTCTTTCTAATCTCTTTGGAAAGTTTCGTTCGGGTGAAAGACAAGTTTAGTGCAACGAACCGTGTTAAAAACCGCACGATCAATATTTGAAATTTAAGGTCGTGACAATAAACTAACTTGTTCTTGAGAGGCAATACTCTTGCATCTATCTTTTCATCGAACAGACCACTATTGCTTGAAAATTTTGAGCATGTCTGTTTTTTTGTTGAAAGGAATACCTAGGTGGTTGGTAAGTTCAAGAAGATTTTATTTGAAGAGACCGTCTAGGTCTTTCAAAATTCTGTTGTAGTTGCCAACAAGAAGACTATTGACTTTGCCCAAAACAATTTGAGTCAATACACATTGGTTGTTATCGCGTAATCCCGTAAGAACTTGGTAGTTTTATTTTGAAAAATATTTCGTCATACATTTATAAATTCACACCATCTTATGATCTCAACATCTCTTTCATGACTTTATGGGTCCCAACTTTAGCCAGCTTCTCCAAAAAAAAAATGATATGCCGTTTACTAGTTTGAAAACGTTTGAGTATGTGGAGCATGTATGACTTCTTTTTTATCTCCCAAAACCATCCTTCCTTCAGTGATATCAATGTTTGAAGTTAAGTCAAAATAAAGTGGACGAGTCTTTTCAGACTCTTCAAGGTAGTAAGTTCTATCTTCTTCTCTAGCTCATCTCGAGTTATGAATCTACATAGCGTAAATAAAATATTGCTTGCGCATACCACGTTCACCAGCTATTCTTTTTAAAAGAGAGATTCTGAGACAAAAGAAAACAACTTTCTCAGAGAGATTGGTACCATGCTCTGGAATCAAACCATCATGCCCAAAAAAATTGATACGTATATAAAGAGAAGATAATTGTGTTTTAAAGAAACAAAGGTTAATAGTATTGAAAAACTAACTTAAAACTAATTGATTCAACACAAAATGGAAAATGCAAGTACCCTGAAAAGATTCATTTTATTGAAATAAATCAAAAGTATAAAATACTTTATCAATCCAAATTTCAAACAACAGATTTACAAATACTACTGTGCAAAACCTTGACACACAGGCAGAAAACATTTTCCTCAAGAAAAAAAAACATTTTCTTGATGCATGAATACAAATACATCGATGCTATGTATTTAAAAATCTCATAGTTACATTTTTATTATGTGATAATATATAATTGAATGATCACTAATAAAAATATAATTAGTTAGATACATGATTTATTTTGTTTATCACCGTGGCAACATTTTTTCACATTTTCCAAAATGTTACGTGTATGCATGATATGTTTGTTTTAGAACAAATATTATAAGTTATATAGAGCTATCCCTAATATGCAAATATATTAGTATGCTCTCTGATCTGTTATTTTTGTTAAGACTCAAATATAACATAAAAAAAATACTTAATTCACATCCTAACTGATTAAACTTTTAAGATAATTAATTGTTAACTCTTTTTCAAAATGATATCAACGCATGTTTGATCATGAACACAAATAAAAATTTCTTGTTCTAGTCTCCTTTCTCCCATAAGAGTCTTGTAAGTCAATTATATCAAAATTTATTATCTTGAAAAGGACAACCATTCTTTATTATTGCTACCATTATCGTTGCCTATCTATGCCATTACGTTCCGATCAAGTAGCGCAATCATCTGTGAACTCTGACCACAAGCCAAATATGTTGTTTTATAGCATGAAAAATAAATTTCTAAACATCTAGGTCTACTCAGTTTTCTGCACTTCTATTTGATTCAAATACCTTATTATTTTAGGCTTATTTTTGGTTATTTTATATTAGTATTTCATTGTAGAGGTAATCATTGGTTTTAATTGGAGATTATTTTGTCACTTTTAATTTTGTTTGTGCAAAAAAAATTGGGTTTTTTGTTTGTCTCCAAATATCATGTGAGTTTTATACTTTATCTGTTTCTCAACCCATAAGTAAGAGCACATCACACTCGTTTAATTAGTCCACAAAGAGGAGTGTTAAGACCCAAATATAACTTATAAGAAAATAATTAGTCCACCTTTTAATAACTTAACCTATTAGAAAATTTGGTTGCTATCTCTTCACCAATTTTCAACATATAAATTTTAACTTTCAAAAATAAATAACAATCAATAACTTTAATTAACCCTATTAAAATTGATCCAATTGGAAGGATATTGTACTCGCTATTTTGTAGTAGATTCTATCAAATCGACTTGTATTAATCTTCCTTACTCCCTTTTTTATACCCTTATTCTAATTGCTCAACTGAAAGTTATTTTTAGAGAGAAAAAGTAAGGAGAGAGAAATTTTTAATAACATAAAACAAGAGCTATCCCTCCCAATTTGCAAGCATTTAGTCGATTTTTCATGCACTCGATGAGGGTCCGACGAATGAATAAATTTTCTTGATGTGTATTTGCTCTTGACAACCTTTGTCTCCCTTTTGCTACCACCTCATCACCCTCATTGTGTCTTTCCTGATCACCCTTACAGAAGACTTAGTGGTGGTTTAGCTAGAACTTAGTGATAAAGACTTTTTTTACCAAACTCCACGTAAAAATTGATTCCATTTTGAAAAGATTTAAACTCTTATTATTAAAGTTATTGAACTGAATATTTCATAAAATTACATCAAAAAATAAATTATAGAGACCAAAGATCTCACAATAATCAAATATCAATATGTAGTTATCACAAAACTATCTAGTGAGCAATAAAAAAGTATTTAAACTATGAATTAAACTAAAGTTGATTTAACGCAACAAATAGCAATCACTTAAAACAATATTTGAGAACTTGGAATCTATGAATTCTTTAACCACTCGACGTGAAATATCATGTAACATTGTATTTTTTTTCTACCTAATTGATGCTCTTATATGCCTATGAATCTTTGTCAAGCATTCTATCAGATATGTACAAAAAATCACATTGTTATGTTATTTCATTCACACATTGATTAAGCTTACATGTAACATGCCATACATATATTACTCGTACGATCATACTATTTCAATGCATGCGATAATAATTCTATGACTAACTCAAGAACTTACTTAATCAAGCTAGAACATGAATCTCTAATCATCTAATTATTGTTCAAATAATCAAAACATAATGATTAGAATTATTATATCAACTAATAACAGAAAAATTTATTTAACTAAATAAAATCAATCATATATTATGTGGCTAGGTTTATCAAAAATACAACCTAAGAACCTAGCCAGTCATAGTTCTAAAATTCATCATTAAATAAATGTATGAATGAATAAAGATTACAAGGATGAAGAACAAAAGATTAAATCCAATATTGATGAAAAATTTAGCTCAATTTTCACTCTCCTTTACAACCTCTTCAATGAACTCCCAAAATTTGATCTCCTTAATTCTATATTGTAAAGGCTTAGAATGATGATTAGTGTTGTTAAACTTGATGTTAGAATAGGTAAAAATTGATCTAATCTCGTTAGTACTAGATGTAATCTATGAAATCTAGAGTTGAGACTAAAAACTTGAGACAAAATTGACATTGTTATAGATGTCACTAGGTAGCTCGATTGGTTGAGACCCTCAAGTAGATTGATCAAGCAACAATAAGAAAGTTCACCTGAGAATCCTCGATCAATCGAATTGAAAAATTATAATTTTTGCAATTCTTCAATTTCTAATATAAGGCTTCTCAATTGAAGTACGATCAATCGAGTGTCAATGTTCGTAATTTTGTTGAAAGTGCTATAACTCATCCATTTTTCTCTGATTGATGTCATTCAACCTAAATCAACATATTTAAACATAATATATGTCTCTTTGATGATATTCACTTGAAGACAAGAAAAATTACTAACTTAAAGTGAAAAAATAACTTTATTTTTGTAAATTATTGGCTCATTAGACCATATTAGGGGGGGAAATGAAAAAAAAAGAAAGACACAAATATCATAATTATGTAATCAATTTCAAAGATGATATTATCAATTTAATTATAATTGAATCTCACATGGAAATTGTCTTTCCATATATTTATAGGACTTCACTATGTTTTATGTTCATGCTATTTGGGAATGGTAGAAAAGACACTCTTAATATTTAACTTGTTGTCAGAATGTATGAACATTTAGTTGCATGTAGTATTTATGCACTTTTCATCATTTTTGTTAAAAATCAATAGTTAAATGTAGTATTAAAAATCTGACTCTATTAAAAGAAATGGCCAAAAGAACATATGTTACACGAAACTAAACATTAGGAGTATTTTTATAACAAGCTACTTGTTAGGGACATTTTTGTTATTGGTCTCAAACACTAAGGACATAAATCATTTTAAACATACACTACTACATAAATAGGCATTAAAGTCGGTTAAAAACCGACTTTAAACAAATTTAAAGTCGGTTCTCTGAACCGACTTTACACGTAACATTTTCATATTTGTTTTTATTTTTATTTTAATTTTTCGTATTATTCAGTATATATATATATATGACATAAAAAAACTAAAATATATATAATAATACAAATAATTAAAAATTTAAATATATTTAATTACTTGATAATTAAATTTATTACAAAAACAAATAATGCATAAATAATACATATAGTTAACTTAAATTACAAATAAAATAATGTCGTCAAAGTATAATTATTATGCGATCGAGTAAGCTTGGTTGGCTTAGAATCTTGATTGGCCTTCACAAGCATTATGACAAAAAAACAGCTGATCCATATAACAAATATTCTCCTACATACATGAGCATGTAAAACATCCATCAAAAAAACAGTTTAAACTTCAGACATATGAATAAAGAAATTAAATCATTATAAATATTACCATCAAAAAGAGATTACCACGTACATCGACATTTGACTAACTCATAGTAGCACTTTATTAATCATTTGTATATATATATGAAGTTATCTGGAATCTCTACTAGTATTTTATAATGCTATATATAATGAACTCTAAATATGAAATCAATTGTAACTTCGATTTCTTACTTGGCTTGTGTGAGTTTTGGTGCCCTTAAACATATAGAACACGTTCATGGGCACCAAAACTCATACAAACCAAGAAACAAATCGGAGTTACGTACACCTGATTTGTACACTTTCTATTAATGACATTAATTAAACATATTAATTAATTATGTATTATTATATATAAATTTCCTAATTATTAGAATATATATCAAAACATACATAATGCAAAACAGTTATCATTTTAATCATTTTACAAAACCATTTATATACAAATTAAAAAATAAGCAACATGTTTCATGAATATATATATATAAAAACCAATCACGCGGTTGATTCTAATTTCTAAGCATGTTACTATATCATAATTAAAAAGTAATATTAATTATACGTATAAATAAATTTATCCACACAAACCCACACAAACCCACACAACATTTCAGATATTATTGAATACATACAATAAGTCAAACATTATTATTACAAGAAAACAAAAAAACATAACTAAATCAAAAATTTATACAAAATATAAAACAAATTGATCGAATAATAAGCTAGCTGCATTCTGCATAAACTAAGTCAAACATATTTTTTAGGTGTTGTCCGATTTTGGCTATCCATACATTTTCACAAAGAAACTGCCCAATATTGGGCATGTTGCAAATATTTAGTTGACGAGATCTTAGGTTTTTAAAAGGTAATAAAAATTCACAATTTGAGAGGTTGTTCCTAATTAACGAATTACAATTACACGCTGATAAAATTAGCACAGATTGAGATTGATTTTGGCTAAGAACCTAAATCAATAACAGAAAATGGGTATAAACAAATTTTAATATTTTGCTAAAAAATAGAATAACTAACAGATAATGTGAGAAGAGAAATATAACTTACAAAACAACGTTACAAATGGTGGTCGGAGGTGGCCGGAAATGTAGAATGAAGGTGGCGCACGGTTAAGATTTTGGGAGAAAATGGTTCTGAGTGAGGAAAGGAGAGAGGAAGAAAACTGGAATCTGCGTACAAAATGAGCCGAGAGGGAATATATTAGGTGGATAGCGTCGGTTATCCACTTCAACCGATGCTACGTCACGTGGATAGCGTCGGTTGACGTGCATAACCGACTTTAAATTCATTATAAGTCAGATTTTTTCCAAAAACCGACTTTACATAGCAACTTATATACCCCTTTTTGTAGTAGTGATATATGCCAAATATTCATATTGAGTAATTTTAATATCATTCTCATCAATTAAAAAATACCATATTATATTGCTAGAAAATACATCATTGGTATTTGTACAACAAGGCTAATTTCTAACCATTAGTGATTTTGGTTATGATACAACATGTTAGAAATGTGTTAATTTCATTTATGGATTAGAACATGAGGAATGCTATCAACACTCTCACTTAGACTCTCATTTTTACTTGTACAATTCTTCAAATGACACATGTAAATTTTAATTCCTTTTACACATTAAATTTCCTTGAAAAAATGTGAAAATATATGCCAATAAAGTAAATTTTATATGTCACTTGAGAAATGTTGCAAGTAAAAATTAGAGTATAAGTGTTGCTAGCAATGCTCTACAACATAAGCACTAAATTAATAACATACCATAAGTTTCAAGGTTAAGTCTTCTCCTTATCTGTCCTTATGAGAAACAACTCTAATGGGTGAGCACCAAGATAGTTTCTTTAGGTTAGAGCAGAAAGGGACCTATATATATATTTGTAGAGAAGCATTAGTATTTTATCCATAAAAAAACCATAATTCTGCTAAATTACACAAACTCATCACATTAGTAATAGGCCCAACTCATGACAAGGTGTGTCAAGCCCATATCAAAGAAATGTTACTCTATAGTTCAACCTATTTTTCTGAACTACATACATTAAAATTTCAACATCTTGGACTCTATGTCATCAAAGACCGAAAGTTGGCACAATCATGTCTACTTTAAATGGAAGGAAAGGTTACATATATCAATTTTTTCCTTCAAACCTTACCTACATATGCCATGGTCACTTTAAATATTTTCCAAAGTAGTTAGGAGAGACAATTCTAAGAGGATTTTGGTGGACCAATAATATAGATAATTATGCCTAATGATTTGGAATCAACTATGCTTGAGAGGACTATGTTTTAGAAAATTTGAATGTATCATTTTAACCTTGTTGTCTATGCTTGGATGGAAATTCCTAAATAATGAACCTAGATTATGGGTGCAAATATTTTAGGGGAAATATGGAAGCCGAAAATATTTTATGAACCAACCTATTAAAGCTAGTGATTTATATGTGTGGAAAGGGATATGTAATACACATACCTAGCTTACTGAAAAGCTAGCAAAGTTTGCATGAAGATTGGAAATGGGGAAACCAATGATGTGTGGACTGTGGGAAGATCCTTCAATTAACCCTTTGGCTTCATCAATTCAAACTTCAAGTGCTAGCTCTAAGCCACCATCAACAATAACAAGCTATGACTTTCCAAAAAGTTAGTGAATTAGCTTATCCACAAGGAAATGGGTTTGGTACTTTAGTGGTACTTTTATTAAAGAAAAGGTACACATTTGGATTCATATTATCAAATTAGTACATTAGTAGTCCCTTTATTTAACAAAATGTACACCAATGGTCTAATTTTTGAGAAAAAAAAATCTAATGTATAGAAGGGTAAAATTATCATTTTAAAAATATTTATTATTTTATATATTTTCTCATTTTTTTTCAATATGAAAATCTCATATCACCCTAGAAATTATTGTCAACCTCCATCATACTCTATCTTACTTTATTCTTTTATCGGTCAACTAACTTTCATCATTTACTATAGAACAATTTAAAGTTGTATTTTGTTTTACTAAATCTGTAATTAGGTCATAACCAACTCATTTGAAATACCTATCTTTGACCCTAACTTCCACTACTAAGAATTCATTCCCTCTAATCCCAATGACCCCTTCATCATTTATGAACACTTTATATTATATTAAACCTAAAGTGAAAGTGGCTTTGATCGAATATAATGTGGTCAAAAAATGATAAGGAGATTAAGAAGATAGGAGGGAATGAGCTAATGGTAGTTGTTGTTATTGGCATAGATGACATTTCAAATGAGTTAGTGGTTGCATAATTTTAATTTCGCTAAAAATTACATTTTTAAATTGTTTTATAGCAAACAATGAACGGTGATTGGTGTGTAAAACAATATGGTGATATTAGGTATGGGACGAATAGGATGGTAGAGGTGGATATGGTTGCTAGAGTGTATAAGGTTGTCTTCGTAATGAAATAGAAAATTATATGAGAAAATACATAAAATAATAAACATTTTTATAAAAACAAAATTGCCCCATTATAATTTTTTTATTTTTTTCATGACCATTGTTGTACCTTTTTTTAAATTGAGAGATTACTAATGTACTAGTTTGATAATATGGGTCCACATAAAGATATGTCTTTATGAAAAATTAAAAAAAGCGTGGTCCTTCAAAATTCATGAAGGACTCAAAATCATACTATGAAAAATTTCTACTTATTGTTTACCAACAAGATACAAACCAAAAATAAATTCCCCTTCTTGATAATACTTTCCCTTCATGGAAAACACATAAAAAAAATAGTCTATTAATTTTCTATTTGCACTTTCATCATAACTATTTTGAAAAGATGGAACATGACATTAAAATTGTTTCATAACAAATATACCATAGAACGAGACTAACTTAAAAAAGCTTTGCTTCATCATTCATCTCTCTATTCAAAGACAATAACTGATATGAAATATGTGTTGACCCAAACCTTAGTAGTCTAGTTGGTAAGGCTATGGTGCCCTTGGTCAAAAGTCCAAAGTTCAATGTCCGACCCTTACATCCTACATCCAATTATAGATTATCCCATGTTGCTTAGAAATATATTTTTAGAGGTGTTCGTGAGATGTTAAGTTAAGACATGGGATTAGGCCCTATGTGGTACCCATGTTTGTGAAGGGAAGATTAGATAGGGAATTATTGGTCTATCTATCATACGCACGCGTCGTCATCATTATCCGACCAGCCAAGCCGAGTGAGGTGAGGTGGCATATTTTTAAATATATTTTAACTATTTTTTATTGAAATTTCAATCTCTCTTTACCTACTTTAACACATTTTCTTCAACTTCATTTTTTTATGACCATGACTCTCGTCCATGTTTCCATCTCTAACATCTTCGATGCTTTCTAATTTTAATGAAGGTTTAGTATTTTGGTTTTCTATAGTGTAATAGACTTCTGAAATAGAAAATATTTTATCGGTTGTTTTATCTTAGGATGACGAAGCTATACACTGTTTGCATATTCTGGAAAAATTCAAAAAATGTCTTAAAAAGAGTGACCTAATTTACGACTCGACCCTAGTAGATTTTTGGTAACTTCATTCTTGTTTAATTTTTTATAGTAATAGTTTTAAGACAATTTCAACTACCATGTTTACTGATTTAATGAATGCTAATCTAAATAAATTGTATCCTTTTATAGGGCTCCATTTTAAAGAAATAAAAAATGTTATTTTTTATTATCATGAAAAAATCGCTTATGTTTTAAATACTACCAAACATGAACTGCCTACTGAACTTACTGAAACTCAAACTAAAGATTGTTAGTATTGGGTGGAAGATGATTTCATGTATAAGAAAATCATTCTAAATGGTTTGTCTAATGACCTATATGATATTATAATTTTGATAAAATGATAAAGAAATCTAGGATATAGTTAAAAGGAAATATGACACTTTGAGGGTGGCTAGTTTTTTATTTTTTTTAATTCTAAAAATGCCCCTTGAAATATGGTTATGTATTTGGTACATGGATACTTTCAACAAAAAAAATCAATAGTCAAATTAGGAACAATATGCACATATTTTAAAAATAATATGACTTGTGTACCACTTGAAAATTATAAGACTTTTTGCACTTTTACTTAAATCTATACAATCTCTAGATTCCTTCACCCTATTTCAAATGAAGATTTATGGTTGAAAAAAATAAAGGGAGATGGATGGTAGTGGTCTCGTAGCTTTGGACAAATTAGCACTTTAAGTGAAACGCTTTAGTTTCATAACTTTAAAAAATATGCACTTTAATCACGTACCTTTGGTATAAAATGTACACTTTAGTCCTATTTTTTGAGTTTTTTTATGATTAAACTACACATTTTCAAAGTTATAAAACTAAAACAATTCAGTTAAAAGATACAGAATTAAAGTGCTCTTTTTGTAATATCTACAGGACCTCTTGCATCTCTCACCCAAAAATAAAAACATATATAAATGAGCGAAAAAAAATACATAGCAAGGTATTTCATTGATAGGAAGATGGAAATAGTATTAATCTAGTAAGTACTTGATTCCTTTCATTTTCTTCCTAAAAGTCATACCAAACCATGGAATGTCAAAGCTTTCAGTTATATTTCATTCCATTATTACCAAACATGATTTGTATCATTTTAATTTTTTTCTTATATATCTTAGATATTTTCTTTCTATTAGGTTGTTGCTCAGATGAGACAGATCTTAAACAAGGACAACCAAAATATAACTTCCAATTCGGTCTTGCTGGATGATGATCTGAGGTGATCTGCTTGTTCTTATCACAGTTTAATTACAACAGAAACTATCTTAAGCTTGTTGGAAATCGTAGTCAATATCATTTTTCATACAAACAATGATCGTTATTGTCCTTGTTGGTTCCTCCTTGATGTGTTGGCCATCAGTATCACTTACATTACAACTTGATTTTTAGTTTCTTGAAGCCAAAATCGTGTGGTTAAGCATGAGTCTAGGTTACCACTGTATCTCTTATGCGTGCTATTGGTTCATCAAGAACAATCTTAATTTTCAGAATTTTTTTTCCCTCTCAACATTTATATAAGTAAACTTTTGTTTAGATCAAGTAGCAGCTTGTGTATATATGTAGTTGGTTTGATTTTTTCACTTGGTCATTTGCAGCATTACATTCTCTACTGAAGATATTGACAAGGCTATCCCTGCCACAGATGTTGAACTCCCTAGTTTCTTGTTTGAATATCCCTGTGCTCAGTTTCTTCTTTTCCAGCCCCAGACAGAGTTCTGCATTATGGTTTAATGCGTGTTCGTTTGATAACTCATTTTCAAAATTTTAAAATTAAAAAAAAATTAATTTTGAAATTAAATATTTATTTTCCTTTTGAGACTTAAAAATTAATAATCCAACGTATTCAATTATACTCAAAATAATAATTGAATCAATAATTCATAAAATTTTATCAAATAATAAATATCTAATTTTTTATTTCTACTTCTTAAAATTGAAACTAAAAATTAATTATTAACTTTCATTTTTTTTAAATTTAAATTAAAAATTTAACTTCAAAGTTAACAAATTAAAAATTAGAAGTTTGAAAACAAAACATACAAAAGTGCGCATTTGGTGGCTATGTTCAGGAGGATATTCTCAACCCCTTTAGCGCTTCATTATATTCTTTATATTTATTGTTTGTAGGTCTAGCTAGTTTGTAAATCATGCCATAAGCAGCTTCATTTTCTGTGAAGTTCATCGTAACTTCCCACATTATGTATATTCCCGTTCTATATTAACATTAGTGTATGTTTAAAAAGAAAAATCTGTTTCATTAACATATAATATTATATAATATTTTATGTTATTTTTAGATTAATTCGATTACATATAATTATTTAAGTAAATATTTAATTTGTAAATTTAAAAACAAAAACAGCTCAGGTTGTATATATATACAAAGTAAATATACTATTGTATAAATAATCAAAATAAATATATTATTTATATAACATAAAAAAAATATTATCATGCAATACGAATAAAAAAAATCCATATTTCTATATATTTATCTAACAAATTATACCATCATTATCTAAAACTAAAAAAAAAAACATTAGCTTATTGCCATATTTTAGTACCAATGACAACCTCAATTAATAAGGTAGGTAGATGAAATCATCAGAGTTAAATCTACACATTTATACACTAAATACCTGTATTTTTGAAGAACACAAAAGATGATGCATAATTAAGAGTCAAAATTATAAATCTAGAATGATAATTTAATTACATTATCATCTTAAAAACAAGTCACAATATATATCACATTGAATTATGATTTTAGTTGAACCATTAGGTTGATAATACTATAACCATTAGATTGGTAGAGTGTAACTGGATCAAGAAAACTAATCCATCTATCAAAATAAGTATAATATAGTCAAAAGCTCATAATTCATGTATCAAGAGCCAAACACTCATTACCTTATATGATCTATATTGATATCACAAAATTGTTGTATTTCCATAAGTAAGGTCATCATCCACGTTTGTAAAATCACGAATTTAAAAAAAGTTATCTTGGTGATAGTGTATAACTAGAATAAAAGAATATAATAATATAAAAATACAAACAGTTTGGAGAAGAAGATAGGATAAAGATCTTATGTTATTTTTTACTATTATTCTGTATTGAATACAATGCATATATATATGAGACTCTCTAATAATAATAGGATATATTATTTGAGTTATCATAACGTGATGTTGACACAAATCATAACACTTTCTATAATCTTATTTCATATTGCTTTTTTATAATATCATCAGAATAAAATTGTGAATAAAATTGTATGATTTTAATGTATTATTATTGGATAAAATTATCATTAATTAAAAATAACTGTATAATAACAATTTGAGTTATGTCAATATTTGGAAAATATTTTATATCATATATAGCAGAGATATTTTTGATAAAGTTAAATTAATTATTATAACAAAAATATTTTTGAAAAAAAGTAAAATCTCAAAAAAATTTACAATAATATTCTCAACGACAATATTAAAAAAACTATATAGGTAAGGATAGAAAAGAATTTTTCAAATATTGATATAATTTTTCATGACTTTTTGATAATTATGTTAAATAATAAGAATATTTTTGAAGATACCTTAAACTTTGAAAGTATTATAGTTTTTTTTTTAAACGTTAAGGGTATTTCTAAAAATATTAAAAAACTCGTAGTTATTTTTTATTTTTTATCCCAAAGAAATAATATATGTATAGGGATGATATTACCATTTTGCCCCTAATGTTAAACAGAGATATAACGCTAATAATGTTCATGAGCATTTTTAATATTAAATAAAACTTAGGGGTAATTTTGAAGAAACGTAAAACCGAAAATCAAAACAATTTTAAAATTAAAAATCTAAACATATTAAGTTACAATTTAGACCGACAAAATTTGTGTAGTTGTACATTTTTAATTGAATAAAATACAGTTTGATTTTACACACGCATGACAACATATTACACAGTTAGGGTCTTTTAATACTACTCATTACTCACAATGAATACTGAGTGAAATTCATATGTAATCTGCCACAAATAAATATATATGACATACACAATGAAGGGAAAGCTCATAGTATGCAATACTAATTTGGAGCAACTGCCCAGAGCAACATAACTATGGAGAAACTGGTAAAAAGTTCGTCAGATAAGGAATTCAAAATTTTATGAAATAAAAGCTAATCCTCCTGCTATTCCTACATTAAGCTCAATTTTGAGGTAATAAAATGTGTACAAAAAACATTTATCAGCTCACCCGAAGCTTTCTTGAAACACCTAAAATATAGAAAAAACAAAACATATGTAACAATCTGTATAAGTTGAGATATGATATGATACGATACGATACAAGGTAAGCAATGCCTAAATCCTAACAAAATGTGTACAAAAAACATTTATCAGCTCATCCAAAGCTTTCTTGAAACACCTAAAATATAGAAAAAAAACAAAGCATATGTAACAATCTGTATAAGTTGTGATATAATACGATAGGACAAGGTAAGCAACGCCTAAATCCTACAGCCCTGCAGAAACCTATCCAAAGCACACACATAAAAAAAGTGAGGCAAATGTCAAACCATGCATATGTTATTGAACAATGGCACATCCAAGAGGACACTTCCTTATACAGCAAAAAAAAAAATGTAACACTTACAAATATCAAAGAGGCCAATCATTAGGGAAGGATTTTGCGTCGCCGGCGAGGGGTTTCTCGTTTCAAGTACATTTTCTCCATTTCATCCAATGGTCGACTAGAACCATCTGGCATGCTAACAAACCTCCAACCACCACCACCTCCACGTTTTCCTCTTGGTCCCATTTTTTCCACAGTAATCTTCCACCCATGTGATGGACGACGCCTACTGTACTTGTGGCAGAAGACCTTCCCCGCCACCTGATAAAAGAAAATAAGACACCATTAGGAGAATCGGAGGTGGCATCAGTAGAGAATTAAGAGTTGCTATATTGTTGCATGAGAAGTAATATGAAACCATATCAAATTAGTTGCATAAAAGCATTAGATCAACAATTACAGGAGCTACAATATGTGAAAAGATAAATGGTTTGGTGGCAAGTAGGACTATCTACTTCTATCATTTTTGGTTCGTAGAATGGAAACGTAACGGAAATGAGAATGATAATTGGAATTGAATTCAATGAAAACAATATTTTACTATTACTATGTTTGAACAGTAAAATCAAAATAATGATAAATATTAAAATAAAATTTCTAAATTTATAAATGAAATAAAATTAAAAAATAAGTTTTTTTCATTTTTAAATGAGATAAAATGAGAAAAATAATAAATAATTATACATATATACGAGAAAAATAGAACATGTTAGCCTATTACTGAAGGGTGTGGAAGGAATGAGCATCCTCCTACTATTAAAATGCTTTACATTCCATTCGTAATTAATGGTCAAACCAAATACGAAATACCCTTAATCATTCTTATTACGATCAAGCAAACATGACCTAAGAGAACTAAATCCTAGTTTCATCCTAGTTTCATATTTTCTATTTTATCAAAAATGACCAAATATGTAAATGTGAATTCTAAACTGTACTAATCACCTGATGACTAATACTGTAATCAAGTAGACTCCCTACTGTGAATTCTAAACATTTGACTATTTAATTATTATTGCAAAAATAATAATAAAATTATATCAGATAATTTAAAAGAATCAGAAACTAAGAGTAAGCAAATTTTCATTAACATAAAACCCAAGGGAGCCAGATATATGTTTTTAAAAGCAAAAGAAAAGAGAGAAAAAAATTAAAAAAAAATCAGGAGTTATTATTTATATATGGCTTCAGTTTGTTTCTTGGGATCCAAACTTAAGGAAAAACTCACTTTCTCTTTGTTGAAGTTCATTTTTTGGACAAATTCTTCATAAAGCATGTCATCTTCTTTCCTGGATATCTGATAGTGGACTTCGTCCAAATCCTTAGTAGTACCATCCCAACCCTCTGGCATAACCTTAAAGTCAGGCTTGTAAGGAAGGGATGCCACGTGAAATTCCCGATCATGAGAATTGAAGAATCTGCAAGAGAAAAGGATTTGGGATCAAAATTTTCTGTTAGGAGCAACATAGAATCAACAATCCATTCTCAAAAGGAGGTTTCAAAAATTTGAGTACTAGACTACTAGTTACAGGATTTGATTCATTCTCATCACCATTTCTAGAAAAGTACTCAGAATATGCATAGTTGTGCATCTATATTGCCTTATTGTCATATTGTATACATTCAGAAAGAAATTCATATTTATGCAGGATAATGATGCAAATTGGTATGCCCTCATGAACCTTCTCATTAATTGTTTGAGTAACAGAGAATATTTTCTTATCTTTTTTTCTTTATTTTATTTTTTTCCCGGGGGTTGGATGGGTTGACAAACTAGTAACCAGCAGTTTCAATAAGTTCATTCCTAAGAATGATGCTGCGTCCAATGAAAACTGTACAAATAATTAGCAACTAATTTTTTCACCGACAAGTCCATCCTCCCCCTTAAAAAAACAAACAAACGATCTAAATACCTACATGCTCCTTATTTTTTATAATAAAAAAATTATCTATATCCTCCTCATTACATATGCCTTTACAATATTTATTATATTTAGTTAGTTTCCCATACAAAATTCTTATCTTTTCCATATGAAATTCGTAAATTAGACGCCCGAAATTCCCAAACAAGTACCCACTAGTAAGGAGCATACAGACACCCATCACACTTACATGCATGCATAGATACATACATACATGTGTGGACTTAGTACTTGTTAGTGAGTGTGGTGATGAGGATCTAATGCTATGACTACCACTTTCCCCTAAAACTGAACCCCTCAAGGGTGAATGATGTCGAACTGAAAACCCCAAGGTGGGGATCATGATGTACTCAGCAACCAACTAAATTCAAAACCGTAGAGGAGAGGAATATTAAATTCCAGAACTGACTAAGGAAATGAAGAAAAAAGTATACAGTGAAAGACATTAACTTAAAATGATAGTTTCTTTACATTGTAAAAAATTATGATACACATGAATGTAAATACTAAGATATGTTTTCAGCAGTTGGATGCTAGTTGTAAGAAATCCTGTTTGGCCAAGAACTACCAGATTAATATGAAAAAAATAATAATTTAGGGCTCAACAGTGACTGGACTAACATCAAATGTTTATGGAGAAAGATAATCTTATAACATAGAAATCTATCAAATAAGACATTGATGAAAATTATTAATTATAGAACAAGTAATGTTTAGAATAATCATCTTACTCAGGGAAAGTATCAAGCAAAAGTTCAACAGAATCATCCAAAGGATGGCCAAGCTTCTTTTCCTCTTCCTCCTCAAGCTCCTTCAGCCATAGAATTGCATGGACTCTCTGCCTCATAATCCTGTAATCTTTCGCAAGCCTCTCGACTGTGTACACCTCAGGATTTTCCTTGTGTAATCGATACATTTCAGCTTTCTCTGAGTCCTTGAGATAAGAACCTCTAGCACCAGGCTCTCGCACTTGCTTCATCAGTACACTTACCTCCTGCATCCTCTCCCCCCAACCATCAACAAATGCTTTACTTTTTCTATTCTCTGCTTCCAGCTCCTTCCACTTATCATCAAGCTCTTGTAAATTAGAGATCATTTGAGATTGGGATGTGTTAGTTTCACTAGCTCGATGGCCTGCCACTTCCCCATCAAAGTGCTCCTTGGCAAGTCCAGTTGACCATGAAGACACAGAATCCCAGCCTAAATCATCTGATGCAGAAGAACCAAATGTTCCAGGAATAGTCTTCTCCCATCCATCTTTACTATTGTTTTCACCATCACCTCCAGATGTTGCTGAAAAAATCCTAGTGCCACCATATGGATAAGTTTCTAAGCCATTTTTTGAGGTAACAACAGGGCAATTTCTTAAAGCTGATTTTGTCTTTTCATTCAGCAATCTTGAAGTACATGAGCCTGATCCGAGCGAAAAGACTGATAGACGAGCTATAATACGATGCAGATTCTGCATGATTGAAATATTTTTATTTTTTTTATACTGAGATGTGTACTTTATCTTTCCTGCTGCCAAATGGACATAAAAGATCCTGAAACATAGACAATCCTCCTGATTAGCATACAAGACAGATCATATCCATCAAGCTAAATTGCATATATAATCTACATTAATTTAAAAGGCCATAATAAAGACGCAATCACGCAAGAAGGGATCCAGACATTAAAACCTGGAATATAATTTGTTCGATCCACAACAAACAAAAATATGAATTTGTTATAGAAATACATGATTCTGTGTGAACCTTGTAAAGAAAAAAAAAACAAGAAGTACAAATTAATATCAAAGTTATTGAGACTTCAAAATTTTAAATTTGGATGCATAAATGCACTATCATCATTTTGTTTGTTAATTCCTCGATATTCTCTAATCACTCAAATTGCTGAATATCTTATTACATATAACAGAAGAGAGAAATGGACTGATAGAGAAGGGAAGAGAGTGAGAGAATGAAGTGTGGAGACTATTATTAGCTTAGTGCGTTGTGGCAATGAAGCTTACCGAAGATAAAGGATTCTTGACGGGCGGCGATGGTGTGAGAGGGGAGGATGAAGTTAGGGCAAGTTGAATTGAACGGATTAAGGCTGTTGCGGCTCTCTTTTCATTTTGATTTTTTTAACCAATTAAAAAAAACATTTAATTTCTTTGAAAAAATATCATAAATATTCTTTTTTAAAACTTAAACAACTTTTAAATATATATATATATATATATGACAAAAATATCATAAAAAAATTTATTTCCTTGAAAGTATTATTTAATCTTTATTTTCTTTCATTAAAAATATTATTTAATCTTTTAATTTTAAAAATATATTTAATATTTTTTTACTTAAAAAATATTTTTATTAATATTTTTATTTATAAAAAATAAGTAATAAAAATATTTTATACAGATATTAGGGAGAATATATTTTTTCATTTATCTCTAACATATCAAACTAAAAAAATTATAAATATAATTGTGATGTATTATGGTATTTTATCTTCTATGATTATAATATTTTTAATAATTTTTATTTATTTTTAAATAAATTTAAAATTATTATATATTTTTATACTATTTTTATAAATAAATATTTTAAATATTATATTTTTAAAATTAAAATATTAAATAATATCTTTTGTATAAATAAATGGAATAAAAGACCTTCCATTTATAAAAACAAAAAACCATACAGTACAACTCGTTTTAGTGGACATGTAACTTGTATGTAAGGCACCTACTTAATTATTTGCTTTCAAAATTTCTTCCATGCTAATCGGTAAATTTATGAATAAAAATTAATAAATTTAGCATAGCAATTTTATTCAGAGAAAGTGGAAAAAAAATTATTAGTTTAACACTACTAATATTTATCCAAAATATCTCTAATGTTTTAATAATATTACAAATACTCTTTAAATTTAATAGAATTAAAGTTAACAATATTCAATAGTAATTATATACACAAAAATGAAAAAAAGTAGTAGTAAATCAAGGAATAGTAGAAATAAAAACAAAAAACTTCTTAGGATGTTTCTCGCAAGAAATAATAGAAAGAAACTTGAAGAAATTTTAAAAATAAAGTTAAATATTAAAGAAAAAGATAAATTTAAAGATATATAATTTTTAAAACTAAAAAAAAATATTTCTAAGAAAATATATTATTTAATATGAAATAAGTAATAAAGAAATGAGTATCAATAACATATATGTAAAAAGAATGTATAAATATATCATTAATTGACAAAAAAATCATAATGAATAAGCTATCAAAAATTCTTAAAAATGATAAGAGAAGATTGGATATATTCATTTTGAATGAATCCAAATATTAATAAAAACTAATTTTAGAGAATTAATCCAAATATTAATAAAAACTTATTTTAGAGAAAGAATTGGTACTCAATAAAACTAAGATTACTAGATAATATAGTTATAGATTAGAAAGATGTTTTATTAAGAATAATTCATAGTAACTTAGGATAAGAGTGAGCAAAATATCTGATTAATCCGAAAAATTCGATCAAATTCAAAAAAATTAAGTGGTTTCGATCCGAAGTCGGATCGGATTTAGATTTTAGATTGGATTTTATCAATCCGCTCGGATTCAAATTAGGATTTAGATTAAAAATATTCAAATCCGTATAATCTGATCCGATCTGATATATTTAATATATTATTTAAAAAAAAATATATATATAATAATTAATAAACCTAACTTAACCTATTAAACCTAATATCAGCTGCCACCAGTCATCTCTTAACAACATAAAAACTATTTTTTTCAGCTGCCTCCATCTCTCCCTCTATCTCTCATACTCGACTATCGACTCCACCCCTATTGTTGGTTTCAATCATTCTCTCAAGTCGCTGCTTGTTGTTCAGTGTTTTCCTGTCGCCTTTCCTTGTTCGTTGTTCGCTCATGTCGTTGTTCATTGTTCTTCATCATGCTTTGTAGAAGGTTAGATTTCTTTGAATTTTTTTCTATTTCTGAATTTTGATTTCAAATCAAATATTCAAATGATCTATTTTGGTCATTATTGATAGTTATTACTTTTGTTTCAAATGAATGTGTGAAGCAAAAAACTCTCCAGAACATATTGTGTGATGTACTATTTTTTTATAGTAATTTTCAAGAGCTATGTAATGAAATTACGAGTCTGAGTAGAAATGTGATGCTATTATAGAACAAAAATTGGGTGACATTATAGGAAAACTTTGAACGGTCATAACTTTGTGTTGGGAGGTTCATTTTGGATGAATTTTTTTTATTCCATGTAACTTTTCGAGATCTAGATATTCCAAACGCCAAAGGTGATTTGGCACAGCCACTTTCCCAAAAAACGATGTTTTTCATGCTTTAATTGAGTTACAAACATTTTCACCCTACTTTTAAAATATTGAGGTCTATTAATATTGAACAATGAAGCACCAAAACTCGAATATTTTATGTTCACTTCAAAGAAGACATGTTATCAAGTAATATTTGACCAAAAAACAATTAGATAAAAATGCAATATATTTAATCCTCTATTTCTGGTTAATTAAAAGAACTTGATGCTTATGACATAAATCTTTCGTGTTTTGGAGGAACAAATGTCATCATTGAAAGGTTTTTTCCTTCTTGGACAAGGTTCAACACTTGGTATTAGAAAATTTGTTTTATTTTTCACGCATATATTGGGGTAGTATTTAAATAAAAATTTGTAGTACATCATGGTTATTTACATAATTATAAAAACCAATATCATAAAACATTGTTTTATTTTGTCAAGAAACTTTGTTTTATAAATGGTGCATGTTAATTGAACATTTCATTCGTATTATTAAATTTTTAGTTATATTATATATAAATGTTCAATACATATTTTAAATCACATGAAAGCAAACATGTCCAACATCACCCTACGTCTATGTGCACATTTTCACAATTATTTATTACAAATGTCTAATATTTTTTCTATAACTATACAGATGACTTTAGATAAAGATAAGGATACACATTATGTGATTGAGGAAGTAACTAAAGATGAAAGTGCAACACAACCAACTCAAGAAGAAGATTCTGTAAGCACTCCAATTCCTGACCTCTACATTGCTTTTAAATAAGAAGGTAAAAAATTTCCTCTAGATCTAGTAGTGAAGCATGGGCTCATTTTACCATAGAAGGGGTAGGGCAACATCGCAAAGCTATATGCAAATATTGTAAGAAACAATATAAGTATGTGTCAAGCAAATCTGGCACGTCAAATTTTCTTGCACACATTGCCATTGGATGTGATAAGTTTCCCGGTAGAGTTCTTAAGAAACAAAAAACTTTAGCTTTCCATAAGGACGGAAATCTTGTACCTAACAGTTTTAATGCTGAAAGATGTAGAGAAAAATTGGTAAGGATGATAATAAAAGATGAATTGCTATTTATTATCATAGAATGTGAAGGATTTTTTATTGAAGAGCTACAACCTTTGTTTAAAATCCTTTCTCGATGGACTATTGCAAGAGATTGCTTGAATTTGTATGTTACTAAAAGAGTAAAATTGAAAGAGTTGTTGAATAGAACTAGTAAAAGAATATGTCTTACTACTGATACATGGACATCTTGTCAGAATTTATGTTATATATGTTTAATTGCTCATTTTGTTGATAATGGTTGGAATTTACAAAAGATAATCTTCAACTTTTGTCAAGTTCCAAATCATAAAGGTGATACACTTGGTAGAGCGATTGAAGCATGTTTGTTAGATTAGGGCATTGATAGGATATTATGTATTACAATTGATAATGTAAGTTCTAATGATACTGCACTTACTTATTTGAAAAAATATGTTAATGGTTGGGGTAATGCAATTTTAGAATCAAAACACGTGTACATGCGATATGGTGCACATATTCTAAATTTAATTGTTGAGCAGGGTTTGAAAGAGTATAACATATCAATAAATAGGATTCGTTTTGTTGTAAGATACGTGAGAGGATCACCAATTAGACTACAAAAATTTAAGAGTGTTGTTGTTGTCTCTTTTAGGAGAACATAAAAACGTTCAAGTATACACGGTCACAAGTAATAAAATTTGATAAGTAAGTTATTGTTTCTACGGAGATTTGTTACTATAGTTTGTGGAGTACTAAAATTATTTCACTCTGATTTTATCCAAAACAAACGAAAGTTTATGAAATTTTAACTAAACTAATTTTTTATAATAATAAATAAGAAAATTCTAGGATTGTAGTTTTTACCAAATTAATGCACTCGAATCATATTATTTTTCTCTTGATTTATATTTTTTTAGTAAATTTAATTTATCAACCAAGAATTTCTAATTTTATCCATACATCTCTTCCGAGCCCCGTATAGACACATCTCACTAAATTAATTCACTATATGTCTATGAGAATTAAATTCACCAAGATTCATTACGTTCTAAGTTCTCAAATGGCCACACATACGATAAGGTATATTTCTATCCTTCATATATACATGTTATTCTATCCATCAGCAATATACACAAAAATGTCTTTTCCAAGTTTATTTAAGTGTCACAGATTAATTGATAAATTTTCCAATAATCAAAAGCATTAAGCACAAATAGAATAAACATAAATCTTTCAAAAATAATTTATTCAAGCTTCATAAATTTAGCTATAACGCAACCCTAGAAAAATTAAATTACTTCATACGAAAAATTAAAATTACAAAATTTAAGGAATATCAGTTAAAGAACACAAAGAAAATTAAAACATTTCTGCTTTTAAATTTTTGGCACACGTGAAATACAACAGAAGCCAAAAATAGCTTCTACGTGTACCACTGTCTAGAACTCCAAAACTCTCCAACCGAACCTAACCTCATTTTTTTACAATAAATGCCCTATTTATGGCTAAAAAAAATACATCAAAAAATATTCTCTTAAAACCCCACGTGAATAGTGGGCGACATCGAAAATAATAATTTAAGTCACGTGTGGAATAAATACAAAACAGTTGGAAATGGGCGTCGGTTCTGCGTTTTCGTTTCAATTCATGCATGCCACATGTCAGCATCTGATTCACTGCAAGAAATAATGGGACACGTGGCAGCCTTTAAATGGTAGGAGGGAAAGCTTGCACGTGCTTGCGCCGCATGGGATCATTACACGCGAGACACGTGGGTCCCACATAAACAGCTGGAAACACGTGCACTAATTCTGTGTTTTGTGTTAACCAACACATGCCACATGTCCACTACGGATTAGTTGTGTTGTGTGTGCATCTCACGCGTCTGATCGTCACCGTTGATTTCTGATCTGACGGTGTGTGGTGCACGTGAAAAATATCTACGCGTGGTCCTCCTTTCTTGCGCATAAAAACAAATATTTTTATTACATTTTAGCCCTCCAATTTAATTTAAATTAACTTTTAAACTTTTTTAATTGCAATTAAGCCCTTTTTCTAATTTAAATTAACTTTTAAACTTTCGTTAATTACAATTAAACCCTATTTTAATTCAAATTATATTTTAGACTTTTGTTAATTGCAAGTAAGCACTCTTTTAATTTTAATTATATTTTCAGACTTCATTATTTGAAATTAAGTCCTTTTTCGATTCATATTCTTTAATTTTCTTAAAAATGTATTCCTTAAGAAATAAACAATAAATATTAATTTATTCCATTAAAATTAACTAAAAATGTCAAGAAATGGGTACATAAGGTTTTGGTTTAGAAGCAGATGCATTCCAAATTTATGCTTCTCATAAGAGAAAGCATTTAAAAGAAGTTCATACTATTGAAAACAAATATGAGGTGGAAAAATACTTACAAGAAGTTGGTGGATGATGAGAAATTTGATATTTTAAGTTGGTGGAATGTTCATTTTTCAAGATTTTGTCTTTGATAGCTCGAGATGTATTGGTCATACCGGTATCTATTGTGTCATCTAAATCTGCATTCTCTACTGGTGGTCGTACAATTAGTCCATACAGAAATTCCTTATCTTCTAAAACTGTACAATCCTTTATTTGCACTGAAAATTGGATTCGTTCATCTCCAATCATTAAAATCCAAGAGTCACTTGATGAAATTGAGGTTCTAGAATCAGGTATATTGCATAAAATTTCAAATATATATAGATTTATTTGTTATCATATTATGTGAAAATTAAAGTTTTTTATATATTATTATGTTCATTAGCTCATTACTTATGTATATTTTTAACTTTTTAATTTTTCATCATGTAGATGTTCTTGATGGTATTGGTAACTTAAACCTTGAATGATTATCAGAAACAGTTATTGTTATTATTAATGTTTGGAGAGTGGAGTTAATTTATGTAATTGATATTGAATTTTTTGGAGTTAAATTAGTACTATGTATATTTGGAGTTAAATTATGTAATTGATGTCGAATTTTTTATATTATATGTTGAAATCATATTGAATTCGGATTTTTTCGGATTGAAATTTATGGCGGTTTGAATTGGATTAAATATTTCATAATCTGCTTATTTATGTAATATTTTTAATAGATTTAAATTAAAATTTTGACCTTATCCAATCAGATTGGATTCATATCTATTCGGATTGGTATTTAAAGTAGATTTGGATTGAATAATTTTCGGATTGGATTGGTTCAGATCGGATTCAGATTGCCTTAAAATTGGTGGATTCATAGTTGTTCGGATTGACATATATAGCGGATCGAATTCGGATTGAATAATTCATAATTTGCTTCAGATCAGATCAGATTCGGATTGACCTAAAATGTATGGTTTCGAACCGATGCTCAGCCCTAACTTAAGATACTAGAAGTTAATATCGACAGCATATCATTCGTTTACTATTAATATTTATGATAATAACTTAAAGTACTTGTTAAGTTTAGCTTATAAATTTAAAAGATGAAATTTAATGAAATAAGAAAATCATCTTTTTTCAATACACAACATAATAGGGTATTTATTAATAAACAATTATAACAATTTGATAAATGGACTAATGAATTTATAGAAATAGATAAAATCTTTCAAGAGCTTGGAAAAATTATAAAACAAAAAATACTAACAGATTTTGAAATACCAGAGAAATAACACTTAGATATAAAAAAACTCCTCATACTAGGAAGAAAAAGTAATGTAGTAAAAAATAATAATATACTAAGATTTATTTTTATAGATCATGAAAGAGAAACTTCTAAAAAAAGAAGAAGTTGTAGAACTAAAAGAAGAAATTTAAATAATAAAATATTACTACATGATGTAATACTAGGAATAAAATAGTAGCAAGATGTTTAAAAATAAATTACAATATATATAATTAGAATTTAATGGAAGGCTACTAGCGTATCAAAAACCAAATAATAATAATGAAAGCTTTGAGCAAAAGAAATGAATGTAGCATAAGAGCCAAACATTGAATCCTTATAAGACATAAATGAAAGACAAAAGGAACTATAAATGAAATAATGGAATTTAATAAAAAAAATTACAATAGAATATTAATGAAGACTTTATATAATTAAGAATAGATATAAATAACATATCTAGAAATAAAGAAATCATAAGTCATAAGCCTAATCCATTTGAAGAATTAAAAGAAAAATCACCTAGAAGATGAGATGTGTTGATACTTAAGAATGAATAAAAATGATGAAAAATCTAAAGATAATGAAAAAGATATAACTATAGTTTAATGGAATACATAAAAGAATTAAAAGAGCAATTTATAGATCCTAAAAATAGGGTTATAGAAAAATTAGTTAGGTTATTAATTCTAACAGATGTAGAACTAAGAAAACATTATAATTAAAAACTCCGTACAAATAAAAAAAGATGATACGACAATAGTCAATAAAATTGATTTTGAACCAGAAATCATAACCCTAAAAGGTCATATAAAACCAATTTTACTACCAATCCCTTATTAAGAAGAAATATAAGATCCACATAGAGAAGAAAGAAGTAAACAAAGGTCGAAAAATTGCTTATAAAAGGAAATAACAACTCAAAATGAAAGAAGGATTACATTGGAGAACTACATGTAATATCCCACCAAAATTCAAACTCCATGAAAATTATAGATCTAATCATTTAGATTTAGATTCTACAAGAGATAAAAAAAAGCCTTAGATGAATGGGCCAATGGTATGAGTATAATCAAACCCTTCAACTTGTAGAGTCCTAATAGCTTAAAAAATGACAGGGAATGTTAACGCTTGGTTTATAAATTTAACATAATAATAACATCTATTAATGCAAGGGAACTTCCCCACAGGTAGAGAATACTTAAAAACTATAGTAAATGAAATACACAAGAAATTTATTTGAGAAGATAAAAGAGACATATACTAAATCTAGTAAAAATTAAATTGAGAAAGCCAAATAACATTTAACAAATATGAAAATATGTAACATGTGTTATGTATATTCTTTTATTTGTGAATACAAAATGTATTATCATAAATTACCACACTCTATACAAAAAACTTATAAGGAAATTTTCTTCCATACATTACCTAGAACATTGCATAAAACCCTAACACAAGGATGGAATAAAATAAATAGAGAAACGTACAATACCAAACACCCTAGGAGAATATGGATGTAAGAGAGTTGAGAATGCTAGAAAAATATAGATGCAACATAAATATTATAAGCAAAAATAAAAGAAAATACAAAACACTTGAAAGATATAGATTTAGGAAACAAAATTTCCATAAATTTGAAAGAAGGTATAATAAGAACCATATAAGAGAAGATATTTTAGGAGAAAAAGATACAAGTCATCAGAAAACAAAAATTATTACCCATTAGAAAAAAGAAATATAAATGTTGGATTTGTAATAAGGAAGGAAATTATGCCAATAAATTCCCTAGCAAGCTTCAACATAGGAGATAATTTAAAAAGCAATTTTTGCAGAAAAAATATATTAGAAGAGGCTTTTTAAATGGAATTGGAATTAATAAAGGAGTTAGATATAGAAAAAATACTTACAGTATCTATCTATTAGAGGAAACTAGGGAAATAATCGACTCAGAATATAAGTACTCTTCATAGGAAGATGAATAATTTGTATAGTATTACAAATCCAAACAGTACCTATATTATGGTAGGATTGAAATTTAAAGGCTATGTAGCTATCATTTACATGCATATATAGATACAAGAGTCAGTATGTGTGTAGCAAGTAAATATGTATTACTAGAATAACACTGGAACATGCACAAAAAGATTTAATTGTAAGAATTGTTAATAATACTATAATAAATCTTAATAAGGTTTTAAAAGATATAGATATAATGATAAGAGGAGAAAAATTTCATAGTCCTACCATGTATCAATAAGTAACAAAAGGTTATTTATTAATAGGAAATTATTTTTTAAACTTACATAAACTTTTTATACAATATTTAGATAAAATAAGTCTAATAATGCTAGATAGTGAAACCATTTATGTATAAAAAATAAGAAAAACAAAACTCTTTTCTTAGTGAAATATAGGAAGATTAAGCCTAACAATTATCAAAAAATTATAAAAAAACAATATGCACTGAAAATCCTTTAGATCCAAAAATTAATAAATGTAAAATGATTGCCAACCTAAAATTAAGAGATCCTAACAAGATTATTAGAGTAAAATCCATGATTTATACTCTAGAAGACATGGTTGAATTTGGAAAATAAATTCAAATTTTTTGAAACTAAAAGTCATAATACCAAGTAATTCACCTCACTCTAGTCTGACATTCTTAGTGAAAAAAGAAGCTAAAAAGGGAAGAAGAAAAAATGAGAACGGTAGTAAACTTCAAACATTGAATAAATAAACCATAAATGATAGATATTTTATTCCAAAGAAGAAGAACTGTTATCATTAATAAAATGAAAGAAATACTTCTCAATTTTTGATTGCAAAAATGGATTTTGGTAAATAAGACTATATGAAGAATCTCAAAAACTAACGACATTTAGTTTTCCCCAAGATAGTTCCAATGGACTATTGTAACATTTGGATTTAAACAAGCCCCATGTATATTTCAAAGATATATGGATAATATCTTTAAGAAATTACAAAATATTTGTTGTGTTTACGTAGATGATATTTTAGTTTTGAGTAATGATTTAAATCGACATTATTTAGATATTATTAATATTTTACAAGAATGCAAGAAGGAAGACATTGTATTTTTAGAGAAGAAAGTCATAATTGCTCAATAAAAGATTAAATATTTAGAGTTGCAAAACAAAGATGGAAAACATAATCTACAAAACCATATACTAAATAATAGTTATGATTCCCTAATGAATTAAAAGACAAATGCCAATTATAAAGATTTTTATGATATTTGACATATGCTGAAGCCTATATCAAGAAATTGGTATAAATGAGAAAACCCTTAGAAGTAAAATTTAAAAAAGATAGTGTTTGGGAATGGACAGAACAAAATACTATGTATATAGATAAAGTAAAAGCATAGGTAAAACATTTATCGACTTTATACCATCTAGGTCCAGATGATAAAATAATAATTAAAATAGATGTTTCACATGAATATTGGGAACCAATTTTGAAAGTAGATGTAGATGACAAATAAACAGAAAGAACTTAATTGTTCAAAACAATTCTTAGAGTCCAAAAACTCTAAAGAAGAATCCTTATCAAAATTCAATCTCAAAGAGATAAAACTTCTAAAGAAATAATTCAAAATGAAAAAAAAGAAACGAACAGTTCAAAAGAGGGAAATATTTCTAATATATATAAAAAAGAAAAAGCTAGTTAGATTGATGAAGTAGAAAAAGAATAACAGACTTACGGAGTCTACAATAGCCCAAAATCATGAATTCACAACAATTAGGCAGGATAAAGTAAAGTCATTCTTGAGTTTAGTGAAGTATGTCACAGAGCCTTCACCAATAATATAGAAGCTAAAGGTAGTTATGCTAATTAAAAAACGCCAAAATTAATAACTTTAGAGGAAATTGTAAAAAAAAATTACTTTGCAACATTACAACAACAACTAGCACCACCAAGTAAGTTAAAAACTCTAGGAAAGATAGTATGTTTGGAGAGTCACTCTCACATAAATAACAAGGGTAGTATGACTACTAGTACTATTTAGGGAAATAACTTTTAAGAACACATCAATCATTGAAGAATAAAAAGATCAATATAAGAATTTGTTTAAACCATAATGGTTAAGACTTTATAACTTGGCTAGGAAATCTACCCAAGAGCATATTGAAGATATGAAATTCTGGATCACAAAAAAGAATTTTTTACAAGAAGTAAATTTAATATTCTTGAAGGAGTTGATCCAATCTTTGTCTATAGGGCATCATATAAGTATTATTAAGAAATATTTCCAGAAATTAATTTAAGTGAATTAAATTACTTTCTTGAAAATTTCAAGAAGATTATTAAGAACCATAGAAAGAAGATTAGAATAGGCAATAAGTTGTTTATCTTAGATTTTTTAGTTCACAAATGAACTTGAATGAAGAAGGTTGTATTAGTCCCTATCATTTTATCAAGCTAGGGATTTCCAACACAAATAGAGAAGTTTCCAAGCCAAGGGCACTTCTAGAAAAAGAATTCAATATAGATGAACTTTGTGTATTAAATGGCCAAATGTTAGGACACATTTACCATGAATTTAGTAAGATTGAAAACTCTATTAAAGTCAAAGTAAATTATTCAACTAGTAAAGTCATTATTATTTTCTATAGTAATATAGCTATTATCAAAGAAGATGGTGAAAAAATTATCAAATTTGAGGAAAATTTCAATAGCAATAACTTAGAAATTTATCCAAAAATAAGGAAGGTTTTTTACTTTTATGCTAGAAAAACCACTTAAGATCACAAATGCATTTACTGCATCAAGGATAGAGATTTTTCATCACCTGCATCATCAAAACTATCGATAGAAAATGACAAGGAAAAATGAAGATGAAGGACTATCGATAGATGACGATAAAGAAAAAAAAATTAAAGATATAGAATCGATATCTTTAGTTGATAACACATACCAAGGAAAAGGAATGGCTGGAATCCAAAGGCCAAAAGCAAAAAAGAAGAAGAAGAATTATTAAAGAAAGGGTAAAATAGTTATTCTTTATTTGTAAACAAGGATTCCTTACTCTATAAAAGGAAACCCTTATTTTCATTAGAAGCATATAGCTTCAATTAAAGCATACTCTTTACCCTAGAAAATTATTCATCTAGTAGTTATGTATTTAGGAATCATGAGGGCGTTCTTACTCTTTTCCTACTTCTTAGTAATTTAATTTAGACATCATAATATATACGAATGCAAAGGCTTCACCATTAGCAAGAGGATATTAAAGTTTAAGCAAGCTGAGGCATACTATGTGTAATAAAAGAAAATGAACAACACTTATTTTTCCTTGTTATGTGTTAAAATATCATGAAAAAACTTAGTTTCTATTTAATATGGTAATTTAAGTGAAAAGATATCAAATAGATCAAAAATGGAAAAAATTGAGGACAAATACAGAATTACAGGGTCGATTAATTGACCAGGTATAGGATTGATCAATTTTTTATAACTAGATCGATAAAAAAAAAAGTGGATTGATCGAAGGTCATTACTTGATTCATCTAGAATAGGGTTGATCGATAAAGTGAGGAGGATTAAAACGTGTTAGCCTAGAATAAAATCCCAACTTTCAATCTCAACCCTTGGACTATAGTAATACAAAACCCAATCTAATAAGGATCAATTACAACCTATTTGAAGCACTATAGAGAGGTCATAAAAACACACAATTAAGATTACAAACCCTAGCAGTTACAAAGAAAAGAAAAGAAGTTATAAATATCAAGAGGAGATTAAAAAATATACAACTTTATGAAGGATTCAAGAGAATATTAGTGCTACAAATCAAGAGATTGAGTGTATTTCTTCTTCTTCTCCTTTCTTTATCAATTATATAGTCTTTCTTTATGAAAAATATGACCTTTAAAAATATACTTATGTCTGGCTAATTTATTAATCTAGGGGTCTTATGAATCCAATTTTCTACATATGTTGTTCTAATATTTTACCCCAATTGTTTTTGCAATTTAATTATATTATTTAATATAATTTTTATGCTAATTAATTGTTTGACCAACAATTGATCTATCGAGAAAATTAAATAAATTTGAGATAATTATTTAATTATTTTTCATAATTAAATAATATGCAAAGTTTCTAGGTAAAAATGTATAATTCTTATGTGTGTGATCTATAATTGATGAACTTAATGAGTAGTATGAAATCTAATAGACTTGAGAGTGTAACGAGGTTAATTATTATACGGTGTGTAGTGTATTTGAGAGAGAATGCATGTTAAGTTAGATTCAATTGATCATATAATTAATTGATGATAATATTGGGGGAAAATTTAGTAATTAACATGTTAAAAAATTAGGGGATTAAAAATTCTTATATCATTTTCTCATATATCTTTTGTAGTTGTTGAGTCTTGTGATTTATAATTAGTTGTCATTTAGTTTTTCAATTTTATAATTTTTTATTATGCAAATAATATTCATAATAATTATATTGGTATTGAGTTATAAGTTACACAACTTCCCGTGGGATCAATATTTGTACTTATGTGTATTATATTACTTGTACGACCTGTATATATGTGGATTGCATTGTGATGATCATTAGTGGTGTTAAATTTGCATTCATTAATGTATTTTTTCTTTGCTATGGCTCTAATACCAAATTATGACTAGTTATTTTATAACGCTAGTTGTTACTTCTTACAGATTATCATTTAAAGGCAAACCATTAAGTTGCTTATCAAAACATTGTTTTATTTTTATAATTTTCTTATGTTTATGTTCATACTAAATTATGGCTAGTTTCATTGTATTTATTTTCTTATTTTTCAGTTTTATAGATGTTACAAATAAATATTTAATCATTCAAGATTCTTAATTGACTTAGAATTATAATTATCATACCTAAATTTAAGGGCCCACCACATCATTCCCTTCATTTTTCTTCTTCTTTTGTTACACGTGACATGCCTTAACTTACTCAAACCTTATCCTTCTTGTAGTGGTGAAGCTTTTGCATTATGATGTCCAAATTAGACTTACTAGAAAATATAAAAAGAGTAACTACACTCAATTTTATTCATAATATTAATAATTATTATAATTGTAAAAGTCAACTAAGAGCCTTGAAAAGATTCTTAGCCACTCATAGTTCATAAATACATAGTTATTAGATGAATAATTTTTAGAATATAGAGGTTTCTATTGTTGAAGTGGTGTTCAACTAATGGAAATAAGGGTTTCTTTTATAAGACAAGAAATCCCTATTTACAATAGTAAAAAATTATCATTTTATCCCTATTGTAATAATTTACCTAACTTTTTTACTTTTGGTTTTCGAATTAAATATTTCATTTTCTTGGAATGATCTATCGATTAAATATGTGAGTTCCATATTTTTATTTCTCTTTGTCATTTTCTACTAACAGTCCTATTGATGACGTAGACGATGACACATCATCATCTTCTTGATCTCTAATGCAATAAATGCATTTGTGATCTTTAGTAGTTTTCTTGGCATACAAACAAAACACCTTTCTTATTTCTTGAAAAAAATTTAGATTATTACTGTTAAAATTTATTTCAAACTTACTGATTTTCTCATAATTTTCTTTAGTGAGAGCCATATTGCTATAAAAATTATTATTGTAAGTCCCATCATATTTATGTTTGTATGTTGGCTTTCTATGTACAAAACACAGTGTCTATTTTATTTTATTTAATGTATTTGTCTTCCTTATGTAAAGTTGTTACTGATAAATGCTTAAAAAGCACTATAATTACCATGATTTAATGTACTTTAATTGGTTAAAAAGATTTATATTTATATAATTTTATCATATGTTTATATAAATTTTTCTTTACGGAATTACAGATATTTTTATTGATTTTTCAGGTATTTTTGCTTAAAAAATAATTTAAAGACTTTAAGAATAATACTTGAGGCAATACATCACAAATATGATGAGAAAGAATGAGGAAAAGTAAAAAATGGAAAAATGGACAAAACTGCCCAGTTGCGCGCCATCATGCTTGTGCCGCACATTGTTGCTCCCATTTAATGCAGAAGTCGCGCGTGTAGCCATGCCATTCACACCGCAATCCAATGCTCATTTCCATGCGCATCATGCCCAAATCATACGTGCATCAGCGACTACGTAAGCACTCATCCATTCTGCAAATCCAACGTGCATTATCACATTTTTGGTCGTGAATCCCGCCTAGTCGCACCCGTCTACACCTCATATGCATGCCAACCTACCCATTACATGTCTAGGCCATTTTTATTCCTTTTTCCCACTTTTTTGTGTTTTTCTTACCTATAAATGGACGATCTCCCCCAACACCAATACACATAATTTTCTCAATACTTTCTCTCTCTAACTTTCTCTCTCTAGAAAGTTTTTTAGTTTTAAAGTTCTTCTCTTTTGGAGAAGAAATAGCTATGCTTTTATAAACTTTTAGTTTTTGATTCAATATACTTAATTGCAAATCTGTTTGGAGGTTTTCTTGAAACGGAATTAGCATAGAAATTCTGTAAGAATTCTTTTGAAGTATAATTTTAAACTGAATTCTTTATAGTTATTTTTATGTTTTATTGTTATATGTTATATTTAATTTTTTTGTGATTAAATTTAACATGGCTAGATATTTGTAAATATGATATAATAATAATGTTGTTATGCTTGCGAAATATGAAATAGGTAAAACATTTCTATAAAATAAATTGAATTTGTTTTTATTCAAGATTTTATATTAAGAATGTTAGAGAGAAATATATTATTTTTCATTACAAACTTAAATTTGAAATATAGATTTTAAGGTTTAATTATTCGATTTGATTTAGAGTAGTGTTATTTTATTTGTTGGTATAATCGTCGAGTAGTTAGAGTGAAAATCTATTTCAATTTTTTTTATAAGAACTATTAATATTCGAAAATATATTGACAACATATTTTCAATAATGGTTTTAAAACTTAAAAGTTAGTACTCGGATAATTAAATTTTTAGGTTTAATTTGGATACCTTGAATAAAGTTTAAAATGTCTAACCCCACAAAAGATGGTATTTAAATAGTTCATTTTCAATCTCTTAAAAAAAGGATTTAATTTAATTAACCAAATTAATTATTGACCCCACTCATACTTGTTAATTGATTTGTTTAATTAACAAATAATATCTAACCCCACCAAAGGTGGTATTCATATAAAAAAGAGATAATCAGTAAATATCATTTTATATTTTTAATAACTTAAATAATGCGAGTAAGCATAATTAACTTAATTATTATATTCATAAATACTCCATTGTTATGAATGATAAAAAATTGCATAATTTTTTATTGAATCCATATCTATGTTTATTCTTTTATGTTATTAGATTATGAAACACAAAAACCAAAATATTTTGACAGGATCTTTAGGATTTAATTTTTGTTTTTAAAAGTTGGATAATAAATTAAAAACCACATATATTCTTTCCTTAGATCGACCTTGGGAGTATATTTGTCATTTTTTATAAAATGATTTGTGTACTTGTGAGAGTTTTTACAAATATAAAACCAAAGTATTTGTAAGATCGGCATTGCCGATTTTGCTTATAAAGTTTTTAGTGCTTAAAAAACACTCATTAGTTACTGTAGATCAATAATTCACACATGAAAATAGTTAGATACACTTTGTATATGTTCATCTTTACACACACTATGAGGTTGATTTTTTATAATGTACATGCTAGAATGAGAGTGTTACGCTCACTTACTAACATTTTTAGTTGTGGTTTTTGGCATGTTATGTGTACAGGTATTTATGGATAGTACTCGATAGTTTTGGAAATGGAAAAATGAAAATTTTAGGACCTCGCCACTAAGCTCATCACCACCCTTACCACCATCCTTAGCAAGGTGGTTGGAAAGGTTGGAAAATGGAGCCCTATAAATGCCCCCACTCATTTCTCTCTTCTTTAATCCTTGTTAAAGAACTGAAACTCTGCCAAAATTCACACTAAGATTTATATATGTTGTCAAAATTATTTTGGAGAGACTATCTTTAAGTGTGGGTCGCTTATTAAGTTTAGTAATCAAATCATAAGCTATGTGCATACGTGGTTTGGCTGTGTGTCTTTCATACATGATTTGATTGTACTAGTGGACTGTGTGTCCCTTGAGAGTATGAGTTGATACATTTCTAGTTACTTGATCAGTGATTTTCAATCATTTCTCATTAGGTGGTATTGGCTATGTAGGATAGTCAAGTTCGTGTGTCAAATCAAGTCATTGTGAAAGCAATAAATGAATAGTAGTGATAGGTAGTTTGGAAAAAAGTCTTGGATGATAAGGTAATTATGGTTTTACTGTCTATTAATATTGGAACTTGTTTACTATTTAGTGAATTATCTGTTGTTGAGTGGTTGTCTTAAGAAACCTAAGGATGTTACCATATAGATATAGTCTCTAATGGGTTTATCTCATTATATTGAGTGTTTTTTGTATGATTGCATGTTGAGCTAGTATAATCTAAGTTTTTTTTATGTATATATATGTTGCAACATATTCAAGCATAAGATATGATTAGAAAGAATTTGTGTGTACTTTCTTTCTACTTTGATATATAATATCTGGTATTCAAGTTATCTACTTTTTGATATTATACTATCTATAATTCTACTCATGATTTGTATAAGTGTTTTATATTATTATTTATGTGAATTAGGGCTGAGTCTTTTAGATGTATACATCTCCTTACCCTGGTCGTATATTGGGTTGTGGACTATTTCAATTGGTATCAAAGCTGGTGCACCCTTTTGGGCTTAACCATTTCGGTGTTGATTCTAACTCGTTTTTTCATGCATACACATTCTTTTGGATGGAATCAAAAAGGAGAGATAATATAGGTAGACCACCATATTTGATGGGCTAAACTATGCCTATTTAAAATCACAAATGAGGTTCTTCTTATGGTCCCAAGGAGACCACATTTGGTTCCTTGTTGAAAATGGCTAGACTTACTCAACCAAAACCCTACCCAATAACTCTGTAATTCCTAAACAAAAGATTTAATGGATAAAGGAAGAAAGTAAGGAGCGTGAATGGTACATCAAAGGTTTATATCCTATTATCAAGGTTATGTCCCAAGATGAGTACAGAAGGATACAAAGTTGTACTACCTTCAAACAAGCATGGGACATTCTAGAAACGACTCATGAAGGAGCATTTATTGTCAAAAGATCTAGAATCCTAAAATTAAATATAGACTTCAACTATGCATTATATAGGAAGACAAAACCTTAGATAATTTTTATGAATGGTTCTCCAACATTGTAAATTGCTCCTACGACTCAGGAAAACCTATCAATGAGGAAAAGAAAATTGAGAAAATCATTGCTAGCCTTTCCTATAGGTATCATGCTAAAGTCACTATTCTAAAGTCCATGTACAAACTGGGTGAACTTACTGTAAATAAACTTGTTGGTGATTGACAAGTTTTTGAACTTCATCACTTATTACGAAGGTAAAAGTAAGTTGTTTAAGTTAAGGGAATGTTTATGGCACTCAAGATTGCTCAAGAAAGTGGTTCCAATACTGATACTATTGCCACTTTGGTTGAGTGTGACTCTGATCCTGATGAAGAAGAGATGGCATTACTTGCTTAGGAATTTCCAAGATTCTTCAAAAAGAAGAAACCCTTCTCTGAAAGTATTGCAAAAGAAAGTTCAAGCTCTAAAGGTTTGAAAGTCATAAAAGACGATAATGACTAAGATGATGAGTCTAAGAAATAAAAAAAAAAAGATGCCTAAATATAATAAGATGCTTCAAATGTGGGAAGTTGGGTTATATTACTTCCAACTATCTTCAAAAACAAAATCGTAAGAAAAGGTGTGTAATGAAAGCTGAGGTTGCTGTTCAGATAGTACTAGTAGTGATGATGAGGATAATAATAATATTTTTGAATTTTGATGCTTTGATGAGTGCTCAAAAATCACTAAAATAACCATGATTTTATGTACATTAATTGATTAAAAATATATATATATTTATATGTTTTATCATATATTTATATATATTTGTCTTTTTCGGAATCACGGGTATTTTTACTGTTTTTCAGGTATTTTGCTTTAAAAACACAATTTAAAGACTCAAAGAGTATTACTTGAAGCAATACATCACAAATATATAAATAAATAAGTGGGAAAAGGTCAACAAACATGGAAAAATTGGACAAAATGGGTCAAAAAGGTCAAAAATGTCAAAAAGGAGAAAAACGCGCCCAGCTGCCCAGCCGCGTCCCCAGCCCGCGCACCCCAGCGCCCCATCCCGCGCGCCCCAACGCGCTGGCAATGTTCACGCGCGCCGAGCTGCGCGCAGCGACAGCCCCCCTACGCGCGCGCGGCGCGCCCAACAGCCCCCCCGCCCGTGCCAACGACTTTTCGCCCCATTTTTCACGTGCAGCCGCCACATGCCATCATGATGACGTCATTAATGACCTCAGCATTTCCAATACGCGTTTTTACATTTTTTTATCATTTTTTCACTCACTTTTTCTCTCCATTTTCACCTATAAATACCCCCCTTCCCTTCACTTCAAAACACACCTTCAAAACACACTTCTCTCTTATTTCTTTCTCTCATTTCTTAGTTTTGAGTTTTTCTTAGTTTCTTTCTTAGTTTCTAAGCTTTTCTTAGTTTCTTTCTTAGTTTTTAGTTCAATTCTCTTAGTTTTAGAGTTCTTCCCTTTTTGGGAAGAACTAGTTATGTTTATGTAATTTATTAGTTTTTTTATTCAATAAATGGGAGTGCAAATTCCGCTTGGAGTTTTTCCAGCAACGGGAATGACATCGAAGTTCTGTAAGGATTTTATTTTCTTTACAGTTATTTTTATGCTTTATTCTTACATGTTATATTTAATTTGTCTGTGATTAAATTTAACTATGCTGGCTGTTTAGTAAACATGATGTAATAATAACGTTGTTATGCTTGCGAAATATTAAATAGGTAAAAATCTATAAAATGAATTGATTTTGTTTTTATTCAAGATTTTATATTAAGAATGTTAGAGAGATATATATTATTTTTCATTACAAACTTAAATCTGAAAATTGGATTTTAAGGTTTAGTTATCCGGTCTGATTTAGAGTAGTGCTCTTTTATTTGATGGTACAATCGCCCGGTAGTTAGAGTGAAGCTCTATTTCAAAAGTTTTATAAGAATTATTATCTGAAAATGTATTGACAACATGTTTTCGGTAGTGGTTTTAAAACTTGAAAGTTAGTACTCGGATAACTAAATGCTTAGGTTTAATTTGGACACCTTGAATAAAGTTTAAACTGTCTAACCCCACCAAAGGTGGCATTTAAATGGTTCATTTTCAATCTCTTAGAAAAAGGAATTAATTTAATTAACCAAATTAGTTATCAACCCCACCCATAGGTGTTAATTGATTTGTTTAGTTAACAAAGAATATCTAACCCCACCAAAGGTGGTATTCATACAAAAAAGGGAGAATCAATAAATATCAATTCATATCTTTAATAACCTAAATAATATGAGCAAGCATAATTAACTTAGTTATTATATCCATAAATACTCCGCTATTATAAATGATAAAATTTGCATATCTGGGGTTACCTAAACCAAGATCAAACAGAAAAGCCACAAAATTAACCACTCACCAAATTCCAAAAAAACAAATGTACAATCTGTACATGGGTTGACTCTCTAAAATATACATATATTGAAAAAAATAAATATATATATATATATAGAGAGAGAGAGATAAAAAAATATAGTATCATCTACATACTATGACCCACATTGCCAACAAAGTTGTGAGTAAAGGCTAAATACAAAAGAAAGATATAGGAAGTAATTCCCTAAAAAGTCATTGCAATTTCTTCATTTGTAAAAAGCATATATCTTGAAATTCTTTCTTAATGAGTTTGATTTATGCATGAAAATAATTTTTATATATGATATCTTTATAATTTATACATTCGATTCCTTTCATGAGATCAATGTTAAAATAACACTTTGAGCCTTTATTCTTTATACATATGCGAACATATTAGTTCATTTCTATACATCAACTCTTTCGCATATAAATTAGTATGAGTGTTTGAACCCATAGGATTCAGTGTTTTGAGAGTATTGACTTGTGAGGAATAGAGTCGAAGCGAATTCTGATTCATGACACTGAAATTGGGTAAAATTAAATTGATACATTTTTGAAATGAAATATGAAAATGATTTTCGACTAATTATTATAATAAAATCATGATTGTTTAAAGAGATTAAAATAACTTATGCTTGAGATTTTAATTATGATCTTAAAGGAGATTAAAAAGTATGAGATATTTTTGATATGTTGTTTTCTTTTATTCTTAAATTAATTTTTGATTGTGTTGTAATTTTAGTTTTTGATTTGATTGTTTTTATAGTTTCTTTTGATTTTTACAGTTAGTTCAATGTTTGTGGGTATCATTACTGAAAACCCTCACGAGACTCAAACTCGTCCACTAGGGCAACCTAGGGGTTTAAAGGCTTGTTGCATAAGCTAAATGCAACCGTTTCAATCCACGAAAGTGATTTAGGATAGTTTAATTTTTAGTTTTTATCGCTTCTCTTGCTAAGGGACTAGCAAGAAGCTGATTGGGGGTTGTGATAAGTGCTCAAAAAGCACTAAAATAACCATGATTTTATGTACATTAATTGATTAAAAATATATATATTTATATGTTTTATCATATATTTATATAAATTTGTCTTTTTCGGAATCACGGGTATTTTTACTGTTTTTCAGGTATTTTGGCTTAAAAACGCAATTTAAAGACTCAAAGAGGAATACTTGAAGCAATACATCAAAAATATATTAATAAATAAGTGGGGAAAGGTCAACAAACATGGAAAAATTGGACAAAATGGGTCAAAAAGGAGAAAAATGTGCCCAGCTGCCCAGCCGCGCGCCCAGCCCAGCGCCCCAGCGCGCTGGCACTGTTCACGCGCGCCGAGCTGCGCGCAGCGAAAGCCCCCCTGCGCGCGCGCAGCGCGCCCAACAGCCCCTCCGCACGCGCCAACTCCTTTTCGCCCCATTTTTCACGAGCAACCGCCCCCATGACGTCATTAATGACCTCAGCATTTCCAATACGCGTTTTTACATTTTTTTTATCATTTTTTCACTCACTTTTTCTCTCCATTTTCACCTATAAATACCCCTCTTCCCTTCACTTCAAAACACACCTTCAAAACACACTTCTCTCTTCTTTCTTTCTCTCATTTCTTAGTTTTTGAGTTTTTCTTAGTTTCTTTCTTAGTTTTTCGTTCAATTCTCTTAGTTTTAGAGTTCTTCCCTTTTTGGGAAGAACTAGTTATGTTTATGTAATGTATTAGCTTTTTGATTCAATAAATGGGAGTGCAAATTCCGCTTGGAGTTTTTCCAACAACGGGAATAGCGTCGAAGTTCTGTAAGGATTTTATTTTCTTTACAGTTATTTTTATGCTTTATTCTTACATGTTATATTTAATTTGTCTGTGATTAAATTTAACTGTGCTGGCTGTTTAGTAAACATGATGTAATAATAACGTTGTTATGCTTGCGAAATATTAAATAGGTAAAAATCTATAAAATGAATTGATTTTGTTTTTATTCAAGATTTTATATTAAGAATGTTAGAGAGAAATATATTATTTTTCATTACAAACTTAAATCTGAAAATTGGATTTTAAGGTTTAGTTATCCGGTCTGAATTAGAGTAGTGCTCTTTTATTTGATGGTACAATCGCCCGGTAGTTAGAGTGAAGCTCTATTTCAAAAGTTTTTATAAGAATTATTATCTGAAAATGTATTGACAACATGTTTTCGGTAGTGGTTTTAAAACTTGAAAGTTAGTACTCGGATAACTAAATTCTTAGGTTTAATTTGGACACCTTGAATAAAGTTTAAACTGTCTAACCCCACCAAAGGTGGCATTTAAATGGTTCATTTTCAATCTCTTAGAAAAAGAAATTAATTTAATTAACCAAATTAGTTATCAACCCCACCCATAGGTGTTAATTGATTTGTTTAGTTAACAAAGAATATCTAACCCCACCAAAGGTGGTATTCATACAAAAAAGGGAGAATCAATAAATATCAATTCATATCTTTAATAACCTAAATAATATGAGCAAGCATAATTAACTTAGTTATTATATCCATAAATACTCCGCTATTATAAATGATAAAATTTGCATATCTGGGGTTACCTAAACCAAGATCAAACAGAAAAGCCACAAAATTAACCACTCACCAAATTCCAAAAAAACAAATGTACAATCTGTACATGGGTTGACTCTCTAAAATATACATATATTGAAAAAAATAAATATATATATATATAGAGAGAGAGAGAGATAAAAAAATATAGTATCATCTACATACTATGACCCACATTGCCAACAAAGTTGTGAGTAAAGGCTAAATACAAAAGAAAGATATAGGAAGTAATTCCCTAAAAAGTCATTGCAATTTCTTCATTTGTAAAAAGCATATATCTTGAAATTCTTTCTTAATGAGTTTGATTTATGCATGAAAATAATTTTTATATATGATATCTTTATAATTTATACATTCGATTCCTTTCATGAGATCAATGTTAAAATAACACTTTGAGCCTTTATTCTTTATACATATGCGAACATATTAGTTCATTTCTATACATCAACTCTTTCGCATATAAATTAGTATGAGTGTTTGAACCCATAGGATTCAGTGTTTTGAGAGTATTGACTTGTGAGGAATAGAGTCGAAGCGAATTCTGATTCATGACACTGAAATTGGGTAAAATTAAATTGATACATTTTTGAAATGAAATATGAAAATGATTTTCGACTAATTATTATAATAAAATCATGATTGTTTAAAGAGATTAAAATAACTTATGCTTGAGATTTTAATTATGATCTTAAAGGAGATTAAAAAGTATGAGATATTTTTGATATGTTGTTTTCTTTTATTCTTAAATTAATTTTTGATTGTGTTGTAATTTTAGTTTTTGATTTGATTGTTTTTATAGTTTCTTTTGATTTTTACAGTTAGTTCAATGTTTGTGGGTATCATTACTGAAAACCCTCACGAGACTCAAACTCGTCCACTAGGGCAACCTAGGGGTTTAAAGGCTTGTTGCATAAGCTAAATGCAACCGTTTCAATCCACGAAAGTGATTTAGGATAGTTTAATTTTTAGTTTTTATCGCTTCTCTTGCTAAGGGACTAGCAAGAAGCTGATTGGGGGTTGTGATAAGTGCTCAAAAAGCACTAAAATAACCATGATTTTATGTACATTAATTGATTAAAAATATATATATTTATATGTTTTATCATATATTTATATAAATTTGTCTTTTTCGGAATCACGGGTATTTTTACTGTTTTTCAGGTATTTTGGCTTAAAAACGCAATTTAAAGACTCAAAGAGGAATACTTGAAGCAATACATCAAAAATATATTAATAAATAAGTGGGGAAAGGTCAACAAACATGGAAAAATTGGACAAAATGGGTCAAAAAGGAGAAAAATGTGCCCAGCTGCCCAGCCGCGCGCCCAGCCCAGCGCCCCAGCGCGCTGGCACTGTTCACGCGCGCCGAGCTGCGCGCAGCGAAAGCCCCCCTGCGCGCGCGCAGCGCGCCCAACAGCCCCTCCGCACGCGCCAACTCCTTTTCGCCCCATTTTTCACGAGCAACCGCCCCCATGACGTCATTAATGACCTCAGCATTTCCAATACGCGTTTTTACATTTTTTTTATCATTTTTTCACTCACTTTTTCTCTCCATTTTCACCTATAAATACCCCTCTTCCCTTCACTTCAAAACACACCTTCAAAACACACTTCTCTCTTCTTTCTTTCTCTCATTTCTTAGTTTTTGAGTTTTTCTTAGTTTCTTTCTTAGTTTTTCGTTCAATTCTCTTAGTTTTAGAGTTCTTCCCTTTTTGGGAAGAACTAGTTATGTTTATGTAATGTATTAGCTTTTTGATTCAATAAATGGGAGTGCAAATTCCGCTTGGAGTTTTTCCAACAACGGGAATAGCGTCGAAGTTCTGTAAGGATTTTATTTTCTTTACAGTTATTTTTATGCTTTATTCTTACATGTTATATTTAATTTGTCTGTGATTAAATTTAACTGTGCTGGCTGTTTAGTAAACATGATGTAATAATAACGTTGTTATGCTTGCGAAATATTAAATAGGTAAAAATCTATAAAATGAATTGATTTTGTTTTTATTCAAGATTTTATATTAAGAATGTTAGAGAGAAATATATTATTTTTCATTACAAACTTAAATCTGAAAATTGGATTTTAAGGTTTAGTTATCCGGTCTGAATTAGAGTAGTGCTCTTTTATTTGATGGTACAATCGCCCGGTAGTTAGAGTGAAGCTCTATTTCAAAAGTTTTTATAAGAATTATTATCTGAAAATGTATTGACAACATGTTTTCGGTAGTGGTTTTAAAACTTGAAAGTTAGTACTCGGATAACTAAATTCTTAGGTTTAATTTGGACACCTTGAATAAAGTTTAAACTGTCTAACCCCACCAAAGGTGGCATTTAAATGGTTCATTTTCAATCTCTTAGAAAAAGAAATTAATTTAATTAACCAAATTAGTTATCAACCCCACCCATAGGTGTTAATTGATTTGTTTAGTTAACAAAGAATATCTAACCCCACCAAAGGTGGTATTCATACAAAAAAGGGAGAATCAATAAATATCAATTCATATCTTTAATAACCTAAATAATATGAGCAAGCATAATTAACTTAGTTATTATATCCATAAATACTCCGCCATTATAAATGATAAAATTTTCATAAATGTTTGTTGAATCTATGTTTATTTTTTTTATGTATCTAGATTAAAACACAAAAACCCCAAAATATCGTGACAGGATGTTTAGGATTTAATTTCGTTTTTAGAAGTTTGAATAATAAATTAAAAACCACACATATTCCTTCCTTAGATCGACCTTGGGAGTATACTTATCATTTTCTACGAAATGATTCGTGCACTTGCGAGAGTTTTATAAATATTAAAACCAAAGTATTGGCAAGAATCGGCGATGCCGTTTTTCGCTCATCATGCTTCTATTAGTATCGCAAATGCTCTTACTACTACCTTAAATGGTCAAGATGAGACCGTTGAAGATATTGAAGTTGAAGATGAGAAAGAAAAATGGCTTGATTCATATAATACACTATATTGAAGCATATTTAGTCTAAAAAGAATAAAAGAAAGGCTATGGAGGGCCTTGATGAAAAAGAATGTGAAATCAATGCATTAAAAAAAACATAGAGAAGTCCTATATTAATGAACAACAACATGATCTCCCAAGTAGGTGTGAGGTCATTAAAAAGGGATATGATGATAATGCAAATCATGGTGAAAATAAAAAACTTAAGGAACAATTGAAGGTTTCTATTTCATGAAAAAATATGCAGTTTTTTGTTAGTCTTGATCCCCCTTCTAATCAAAGTATTGAAATTGAAAAATTGAAGAAGCAAATTATAGTTCTTAAGAGTGTAAATGATGATCTAGCTTATTCTCTTATCTAAAAGGAAGCTAAGGTTGAACAACTAAATGAGAAAGTTGGGATTCTTAATAATTCAACTTCTTTTCATAAATCCTTCCTCATGGAAAAGGAAGACTTGGTGATGAACTTGAAGGAAAAACTCAGTATACGAGAGGAGGAACTGGCACATTCTACCATTGCTATCGATAGAATGATAATGAGCCCAAAAATGCTAAATGAAAATCACTTTTGTATTCAACTAAAAATGTATCAATCTTAAATTTACCCAATTTTAGTGTATAGAATTTGAATTTGCTTCAACTCTATCCTCACAAGGCATACTTTCAATGACACTGATCCTATTAGTTCAAGCACTCAATCAAAGGTATATACGAATTGAATTTATTTAAAAAAATGAATTAACATATTCACATATACACTAAGAATAAAAAGCTCAAAGTGGTGCATAATATTGATCCCATGAATGAAATCAAATGAAATGATTTTATAAAAAAGTCAAATGCTACTTTCTTATATAATCAAATTCATCAAATAAAAATTTCAAATAATATGCATTGTTCTCTTCATCTGCTACTCTTTTTCTTTTGCAAATAAGATCATAATTCTTTAGGTTCCTTTATTTAGTTAATCTATCGAATATTGGTGGTTGTGTTTGATTGATTAATAAGTCTATTTGATTTATGATATTTTAATCAAATGTTCTTATAGCTTCTTCTATATTTTTTTTCTTGATTTATTCTATCAAATATTTGTGTGTGCCATATCATAATTATTTGGTTTCATTATTGATTTTTAAAGAAGCTATCTTTATTGAACTTGTGCTTAAATTGATTGTTCTAGAGTTGTTAGTTGTCTTTGATTTATCTGATATATTGTTTAAATAAACTATTTAGAGTAGTTTATTATTGAATATGCTCTTGGACACACATTGCACTTATGTTTATGTGATAACTTTTCAGGTGACACCGGTACAAGTTTGATTAACTTATGAAACTCAAGTTTGTCGGAATGCTAGTCCAAATCCAAATTCCTATCTTATAGAGACTATGATGAAAGCATTGGCTTATAGGTAGGTTACTTGGGGGTATTACCTAGGTGGGTAGTTTGAGTCCTAGTCTTATAACTATATACTTATTTTTCATGGTGGATAGTTGATTGATAAAAATTGTGTGCAATAAATACACAAGTATACGTATTGCAAAAAATAATATAATGATATGAAAATATCGTTCACACAGATTATATAATTAGAAACTAATTTTAAAACCAAAAAATTAAAAATCAATTTTTTTGTTTTTGTTTTTGTTTTAAGAAAGTAAAATTAAAAGAGCTAAAAATAAATATAAGTAATTAAATACTCAGAATTGCTAAGAAGATATATGAGAAAATATCTTAAAATACTAATTCTCCCTGTTTTATAAACATGTGAATCACTAAACTTCTCAATATAATTATCAATCAATTATATGATCAATTAATCTTACCTAGCAACTATTCATCTCTTAAATAAACTACACACCATATAGTAATCAACCAAATCACAATTTCATGTCAATTAAATTGCATACTACTCATTAAGTTCATAAATTATGGATCACATACATAAGACATCTCTCCCTAGAAACTATGTATGTTATTTAATCAAGACAAAAATCAGATTAAATAATATAATTAAATTGAAATCATAATTGGGGTAAAATATTATATCATCACATGTAGAAAATTCGATTCATAAGACACTTAGATTGATAAATTAGTGATGAACATAACCGGTATCGCTGATCTTGCCAATACTTTGGTTTTATATTTATAAAACTCTCGCAAATGCATGAATCATTTCATAGAAAATGATAAGTATACTCCCAAGGTCGATTTAAGGAAGGAATGTATATGGGTTTTGGGTTTTGTGTTTTCCTAATCTAATAACATAAAAATAAACTTAAATATGGATTCAATAATCATTTATACAAATTTTATCTTTTATAATAGTGGAGTATTTATGGATATAATAACTAAGTTAATTATGTTTGCTCATATTATTTAGGTTATTAAAGATATAAATTGATATTTATTGATTCTCTTTTTTTATATGAATACCACCTTTGGTGAGGTTAAATATTCTTTGTTAATTAAACAAATCAATTAACACCTATGAGTGAGGTCGATAATCAATTTAATTAATTAAATTAATTCTTTTTTTTTAAGAAATTGAAAATAAATAATTTAAATGTCACATTTGGTGGGGTTAGATAGTTTAAACTTTATTGAAGGCGTCCAAATTAAACCTAAGAATGTAATTATACGAGTACTAACTTTCAAGTTTTAAAACTATTATTGAAAATATGTTGTCAATACATTTTTAGATAATAATTCATATAAAAACTTTTGAAATAGAGCTTCACTTTAATTACCAGGCGATTATACCAACAAATATAAGAGCATTACTCTAAATTAAACCAGATAACTAAACCTTAAAATCTAGTTTTCAAATTTAAGTTTGTAATGAAAAATAATATATTGCTTTCTAACATTCTTAATATAACATCTTGAATAAAAAAAATCAATTCATTTTAAAGATTTTTACTTATTTAATATTTCACAACCATAACAACGTTATTATTATATCATGTTTACAAACAGCCAGCAATGTTAAATTTAATCACAGACAAATTAAATATAACATATATGAATAAAACATAAAAAATAACTGTAAAAACTTACAGCACTTTAATGCTAATTCTATTGGTGGAAAACCTCTAAAGGGATTTGCATTTCCATTTATTGAATCAAACGCTAGACATTTACAAAAACATAACTAGTTCTTATAAAAAAGAGAAGAGTTTTAAAACTAAAAACTAAAGAAATAAAAATATAAGAAAATGTATTTGAAGTGTGTGTTTTGGTGTTTTAGGTGTTTTGTTTAATAGAGGAGATGTGGGTATTTATAGTTGAAGAAAAGGGTGAAAAAGTGAGGGAAAATGATAAAAAAAATGGGAAAAATGCTTAATAGGTGGATGTTGATGTCATTGTTGCTGTAGAGTGGACAGGCGTTGATGTATACACTAACATAGGCAGTGATACTCGTGAATTTGGCATGTGGGGCATAGCTAGGCGTAGCGATGCATGTGGGTTCAGAACGATGCACACAGATGGCCCCAGATGCACACGTGAGTTAGGCGTTGCGCGCAAATGCGCAAACAGATGCTCGGTGGGGAGTGGTACATTGCGTGTATTTCTTGGCATGGCTGGGCATGCTAATTGCTCGGCACGGATGGGTAGCTGCACACACGATTTTTTCCTTTTGACATTTTGGACCCATTTTGTCTAATTTTTTCATCTTATTGACTTTTCCTTCTTTATTTTCTCAATATATTTATGATGTATTGCCTCCAGTATTTTTCTTCCAATCTTTAAGTTATTTTTTTGAAGCAAAAATACTTGAAAATAAAAAATAAAAAACCCGTGATTTCAAAAAGACAAATTTATATAAAAATATGATAAAATCATATAAAAACCCCCAACCAACTTCTTGCTAGTCACTTAGCAAGAGAAATGATAAAAACTAAAAATTAAACTATCCTAAATCACTTCCATGGATTGACACGGTTGCATTTAGCGTAATCAATAAGCCTTTAAACCCCTAGGTTGCCCTAGTGGATAAGTTTAAGTCTCGTGAGGGTTTTCAGTAATAATACCCACAAATATTGAACTAAAATTAAAAAGAAATAACAAAAAAAAATTACAACTCAAAAACTAAAATTACAACAAAATCAAAAATTACCTTAAGAATAAAATAAAATAAAACAAAATGAAACATAACACAAAAAATGTCTTATACTTTTTAATATCCTTTAAGATCATAATTAAAATCTAAAGCATAAGTTATTTTAATCTTCTTAAACAGTCATGATTTATTATAATAATTAGTTGAAAATCATATTCATATTTCATATAAAAAAATTTATCAATTTAATTTCACCTAAACTTAGTGTCAAGAATCTGAATTCGCTTCGACTCTATTCCTCACAAGTCAATACTCTCAAAACAGTGAATTATGTGGGTTCAAACACTCATACTAATTTATATGCAAAATAATTGATGTATAGAAATGAACTAATATGTTTACATGTGTATAAAGAATAAAGGCTCAAAGTGTTATTTTTAACGTTGATCTCAAGAAAAGAATAGAATGTATAAATTATGAAGATATCATATATAAAAATTATTTTCATGCATAAATCAAACTCATTAAGCAAAAATATCAAGATATTTGTCTTTTACAAATGAAGAAAGTGAAATCACTTTTTAGGGAATTACTTCTTATATTTTTCTTTTGTAACTAGCTTTTACTCATAACTTTGTAGGCAATGTGGTTCATAGTATGTAGATTATACTATATATTCTTTATCTCTCACTTTTTTCCTGAAGATATTTTTCAATATATATATTTTTTAGAGAATGAACCCATGTACAGATTGTACATTTTTGTAGGATTTTGGTGAGTGATTAATTTTGTGACTTTTCTGTTAGATTTTGGTTTAGGTAACCCTAGATATATCTCTTTTATTTTGTAGCAGTCATTCATGAATGAGATAAAAGAATATATTATCAACTTCTACTTAAATCATTTAATCTAAGCAAAAAACTAAAAAAAATATGACACTCTATTAAGATGACAAAAAATATTCATACATTCAATACTAATACCAATAGAGATTATCTAAAAATTTGAAGAAATAAGAAATGTGTTTGGAGGTAGAAAAACATATATTTTACTCAAAATAAAGGAAATTAAGCTCAAATTATATCTCACAAGGATAGTCTCCACTAAAAAAAATTATTAAACACCTATTTTGGGTTTAATATTATTTCTACATCTTATCAAGAAATACTAGTTATGAAAAAAACTAACTAATTACCAAAAACTAATCCATGATATATTTTCAAAAATTAATCTAACAGTGAAAAAGACTTAACTATTTACTTAAATTTGATTTTAATTTTTTTTTAAATTACTAAGCCACACAAAGGAAACAAAATCAAACACAATAAAAATGAAAATTGTTAATTTTTTTGAATTTAAGCATAGTAAATTTTCACCATCTTCAACTTAGAACTTACATTGTCCTCAATATAACAATTTTAAATTAAAGATAAAAAAAAAAAAGAAGAAAGACTACCTATTTTTTGAGAATGTGCATGTATTGATGGAGAAATGCAAGTGCATCCATCATGTTCATCATTAAAGTTCACACAAATAGATCGATGTGAACTTCTAACATTTCAACAAATATTTTTAGTTTTAAAAATTTTAAAATTATTGAAATGCAGTTAAACTAAAATAAACAATAGAAATTAAATAAATAAAATAAAACTACATAAAATGATGGGTTGCCTCTCATCTAGCTCTTAGTTTAACGTTTTAGCAAGATGTAACTTAGGGATTTCATTTTAAGTAAACTCAATGTCCCCACATCATTGAGTTAATAAAATCTATAGGTAAGACAAGGTTGTCTACCTATACTTTTTCATCCATGTCTTATGGATTTTCAAAATTTTCTGTACTTAAAACTAGGGACATGCTTGTGGGTTTTAGATAACCCACATCTAGGTGCAAGTCAAATAATTAAGGCATCAAAACAACGTTGTACCTAGATCTAACAAAGAAACCACCTCCTAAGATTGTAATTAAAATGGAAAAAATGGTGGGGTAAAGGCTCCTTAAAAACCATCCCCTTAGACAGAGTAACATTTTCAGGAAAGATTAGTGACACAAACACTTCCAAGAACGAATCTCCTAGATATAACTCTCTTAGATCTTTACTTTTCATGCTATTAAAATTAAGTTAATTAAGTTAGTGGGTTAGACAGCTTAAACTTTATTCAAGGTGTTAAAATTAAACCTAAGAATTTGATTATCTAAGTACCAACTTTCAAGTTTTAAAACAATTACTGAAAATATGTTTTCCATACATTTTTAGATAATAATTCTGATAAATTTTTTTGAAATATAGCTTTACTCTAACTACCAAGTAATTATACTAACAAATAAAAGAGCAGTACTCTAAATAAGACCGGATAACTAAACCTTAAAATCTAATTTTTAAATTTAAGTCTGTAATGAAAAATAATATATTTCTCTCTAACATTCTTAATATAAAATCTTGAATAAAAACAAAATCAATTCATTTTAAATATTTTTACCTATTTAATATTTCGTAAACATCCATAAATGTTAAATTTAATCACAGAAAAATTAAATATAACATATAAGAAAAATAATTGTAAAAACTTACAGCATTTTAATGCTAATTTTGTTACTCGAAAACCTCCAAACGGATTTGTATTTCCATTTATTGAATCAAAAAGATAAAAAATTACAAACACATAACTAGTTCTTCTCAAAAAGAGAATAACTTCAAAACTAAAAACTAAAGAAAGAAAAATCTAAGAAAATATAATTGAAGTGTGTTTTTAGTGTTTTTAGGTGCTTTGTGTAATGGAGGAGATAGAGATATTTATAAGTGAGGAGAAGGGTAAAAAAGTGGGAAAAAAATGATAAAAAAATGGGAAAATGTGTAATAGGCAGACGTTGATGTCATCATTGATGTAGAATGGACAAGCGATGATGTCAACACTGACGTATGCAATGGTGCGTGCGAAATCGACATGTAGGGCATGACGACGTGGGCGGGTTTGAATAGATGCACGTAGATGCGCACACAAGTTTGATGTTTTTGGTGCATTGCGTGCAGATGGGCACAAATGCACATGAAAATGCTCAACGTGGTGTGATGCGTTGCACGCGCAACTTTAGCCTTTTTGACATTTTTTATCTTTTTTACCCATTTTGTTCAATTTTTCCATATTTTGACTTTTTCTCATTTATTTTCTCAATATATTTGTGATGTATTGCCTTTATTATTTTTCTTTGAGTCCTTAAGTTATTTTTTTGAAGCAAAAATATCTGAAAAACTATAAAAACACTCGTGATTCGGAAAAAACAAATTTATATAAAAATATAATAAAATCATATAAATATAAATATTTTTAATAAATTAAAGTACAAAAAATCATGGTAATTTTAGTGCTTTTTAAGAACACATTAATTAGCTAGACATAATTTTGTTCATAAAGCTCGTATTTTTTATAAAGAAAGACAAAAATATGATAAATAAGAAGAAGAAGAAGAAATACAATCAATTTCTTGAATTGTAGTACCAATTTTCTCTTAATTCTCCATCAAAATTATATCTCCTTTTAATTTTTTTTTATTTTTCTCTCTTCTTGCATCAAAAAATGGATAAAAAAAATATTAATTTCAATTCATTAGGGATTTTAGAAAAATTAGGGGGTTAAATTAGGCTAAGGTGGAATCTTGATCATGAGATCAAGTTCAAATCAAGGACTGAGATGAAAAAAAGAAAAATTAACAACATTGACTAATAGGAATGCAACATATGGAAAGGGAGATTCACTAAGCAAATTAGTGCATGACACGTGATAGGAGAGGAATGGTCATAGTCAGCAACATGTTGCACGTTGTGATTTTCAGTTACGGCTTCTGTAGTGCACAAATGGGAAGAATGGACGAATCAGGTGATGTCACGTGTCGGCACGTGAGATGGCCTATGTCACTTGGTACACATAGTATTGCACGATTGGCCATCTTTGCTTGTGTAGCATCCACGTGGTATGCCTGGTCAACTCTTCTACATGCTTGGCATCCACATGATATCTTTTGATTAGTCCTGTATTAAATAAATTCATAAAAATCCAAAACAATTCCAAAAATATTCCTAAAAAATATATTTTTATCCATTTTCACTAAAAAAAATCATATTTTAATATTTTTAAGCCTAAAAGTGCTACTTATTGAATAAAACAACCAAATATTAAGTAGAAAAGTGGTTTGGTAGATCGACGGTTTTCCTCTTAGCTAAGGTTGTTTCCACCTAAAAAATCTCGTGTGTTGATATTTTTATTTTTGCATCACTTTATGTTCACGTGATTGATTGTTTTAATTCTTACAAAATTTTAATTTAATATAGTTCCATTGACTAGATATTTAGATTCATAACTAAACGAACTTTCAATTTCTACTTAAGTCATTCAATTTAAGCAATAAAAATAAATATATGATACTTTATGAGATGTAAAAATCCTAAGATTCAATGCAGAGACCTATAGAGATCATCTGGTGATTTAGATAAGAGGATTGCTTAAAAAAGTAGAAAAAATATTATTACTCATAATGGGAAGATAGTGGCTCAAAATATATTCTCACAAGTTTTTCTCAACTATTTGATTCCTAAACACTCATTTTGGCTTTATCATAATTTTAAGATTTTATCATTAAATACTAATTATGACAAAACTAACAAAATATCATATCACTTCGTGATATGTTCAAGAAATTAATCTAATAATGTAAAGACTTGATCATTTTTTTAAACTAACTAAAAGAATATAATTTTGCAAGAAATTTTTTAAAATTAACCTAAAATTCATAATACAATAAAAATAAATAAAAGCACACAAAAACAAGTAAATATATAAATAATGTAACAAGGTGAACATATGTTTAAACAAAAATTTCAAATTAGCACAATCTTATATTGCAACTTTTTCACCCTCAACCTATAATTTATATTACACTAAATGTAACAATTGTAATTTAAAGATAAAGAGTAAATAATTGGAAAATTACCCATTTGCTAAACCTACTCAAGTATTGATATGGAATTACAGGTGTATCAATGAATCCAAACATTTAAATTTTACACAGATACTGTGTATTTCTCACAAATTTCAATAAAGAATTATAAAATTGACAATTCTAAAGAATGTTCACATGACAGGAAATAAAATCAAACAAAATAATTAACATTAAATAAAATACATTAAATAAAAACAATTAAAATAAAGAAAATAATATTACCTACATATGTGTTACCTCCTTTCCAGCTCTTAGTTTAACATCTCAAAGATGCATCATCTTTATGATGCTAGGGATTACATACCCATATTAGGTCAATTTCTAATGTATTGTGTTCTCTTTCTAAATAAGGTTTCACATAATGCCTATTTACCTTAAATGTTTCTTAAATCTTAGGATCACTGCTCCATATGGAAACACTTAGGTACTTATGAATGGTCCACTCCATCTTGATTGCAATTTTCCTGAAAAAATTCTTGTATAACTTTCATTCCAAGAAGAAAAGACTTAAGAACTAGCCTCTTGTCATGATAGCGCTTAATACATTCTTGGTACAACTTTGCAATTTCAAAAACTTCATTCCTAATCTCACTAAGATCATTGAGTTAGAGTAACCGTTTTTCTCTTTCTTTGTCTAAATCCATGTTTAGCTTTTTAATTGCCCAAGGAGCCTTGTGTATGATTTCAATGGATAAGTGACATGTTTTACCAAATATTAAATAGTAAGGAACCATCACAATGGGTATTTCGTATGCTGTGCGGTAAGCCCATAAAGCATCATTTAATTTTATTATCCAATCCTTCTTTGAAGGGTGCATAGTGTGTTACAGAATCCTTTTGATTTTCCTGTTACTCACATTCACTTGACTAGAATTTTGTGGATAAAATGAAGTATCAGCTTTATGTGTGATGCTATACTTCCTCAGTATCCCATCGAAAAGATTGTTACAAAAAATGGCTCCCTCAATCACTTATTATTGCTCTAGGCATCCTAAACCTATTAAAAATTGAATTCTTAAGAATCTCACAACAAAATTAGCATCATTGGTTTTATTTGGACATATAATCAACAAAAATCAAAATATATTCATATCCAAGAGATGGGAAAAAAGGACCCATAAAGTCAATCACTCATACATCAAATAATTCTACAACTAAATTAGATGTCAAAGGAATTTTATTTCTTTTTCTTATATTATCTATCATTCGACATCTATCACACTACTTATAGAATATACGAGCATCTTTAAAAACATTAAGTCAATGAAATCTAGATTGTGATACCTTATAGGCCGTCTTATTGCCATAAAAATATTTCCTACAATGAAGTTCATGGAAAAATATTAAAATGATCTTATGTTCCTCTTTAGATAAACACTTTCGAATGACTTGATCTGAGCCAATTTTACATAGATAAGGATCATCCCATAAGTACTCCCTACAAGATTATAGAAACTTGATCTTTTCTTGAGAAGGAATGTTAGGTCTCAAAATACTAGTATCAAGATAATTAACAATCTCAACATATCATGAATTTGGACCTACTGAAAATAATTATTCATAAGGAAAAGTTTCAACAATTTCTTCTTTACTCTTACCTTCACTAGAATTGAATTCAAAAATTAATCTAGATAGATGATAACTATCAAGTGTTCACTACCTTTCACATCTTTGACTTCTAGATCAAATTCTTTTAAGAATAAAACCCACTTAATTAATCTTGGCTTAGTATTAGGTTTACTTAGTAGATATCTTAAAGTGGCATGATCAAAATGAACAATTACTTTGGAGCCTACTAAGTAAGACATAAATTTGTCTAAAGAAAATACAATATCCAAGAATTATTTCTTAGTGGTGGAATAATTTATTTAGACATCATTTAGTGTTTTGATGGCATAATATATAACATGCAAACACTTATCCACTATTTGTCCTGAAACTGCTCCAATTGCATAATCATAAAAATCACACATAATGTCAAATGGGAGAGACCAATTAAGTGCCAAAATAATAGGAGAAAATGTTAATTTATCTTTTAAAGTATTAAAGGCTACAAGGTAGTTATCATTAAAATCAAAGTAAACATATTTTGAAAACAAGTTACATAAAGGATGACCTATTTTAGAGAATTTTTTAATAAATCGCCTATACAAACCTATATGTCCTAAGAAGCTTCTTATCCCCTTAACAAATGTAGAGGTGCTACTTTTTCAATCAATTCAATTTTTACCTTGTCAACCTCAATTCCTTTGTTAGAAATTACATGTCTTAAAACAATCTCCTATTGTACCATAAAATCGTATTTCTTCCAACTAAGTGTCAGTTTTCATTCCATGCATTTTCTCAAACAAAAGTAAATTTATGCAAGCAATCATCAAATGAGGTTTCAAAAATAGAAAAATCACACATAAATTCCTCAATGATTTTTTTCATCATGTTTGAGAAGATTCACATTGTACATATCTGAAACATGGTGAGGGCATTGCATAATGAGGAGCAAAACCAGAATCGCCAATCCTGCCAATAATTTGATTTTATATTTATAAAACTCTCGCAAGTGCATGAATCATTTCATAGAAATGATAAGTATACTCCCAAGGTCGATCTAAGGAAGGAATATATGTGGTTTTTAATTTATTATTCAAACTTTTAAAAACGAAATTAAATCCTACACATCCTGTCACGATATTTTGGGTTTTGTGTTTCTAATATAATAACATAAAAATAATCATAGATACGAATTCAATAAACATTTATGCAAATTTTATCATTTCTAATAGTGGAGTGTTTATGGATATAATAACTAAGTTAATTATGCTTACTCATATTATTTAGGTTATTAAAGATATAAATTGATATTTATTGATTCTCTCTTTTTTATATGAATACCGCATTTGGTGGGGTTAGATATTCTTTGTTAACTAAACAAATCAATTAAATTAATTCCTTTTTTATAAGAGATTGAAAATGAATCATTTACATGTCACCTCTAGTAGGGTTAGACAGTTTAAACTTTATTCAAGGTGTTCAAATTAAACCTAAGAATTTAATTAACCGAGTACCAACTTTCAAGTTTTAAAACTACTATTGAAAACATGTTGTCAATATATTTTCAGATAATAATTCTTAAAAAAACTTTTGAAATAGAGCTTCACTCTAACTACTGGGCGATTGTACCAACAAATAAAAGAGAACTACTCTAAATTAGACCGGATAACTAAACCTTAAAATCTAATTTTCAGATTTAAGTTTGCAATGAAAAATAATATATTTCTCTCTAACATTTCTAATATAAAATCTTGAATAAAAACAAAATCAATTCATTTTAGAGATTTTTACCTATTTAATATTTCATAAGCATAACAACATTATTATTATATCATGTACAAACAAATTAAATATAACATATAAATAAAACATAAAAAATAACTGTAAAGAAAATAAAATCCTTACAGTACTTTGATGCTATTTCTATTGCTAGAAAACCTCCGAACAGAATTTTCATTTCCACTTATTGAATAAAAAACATAATTAGTTCTTCTCAAAAAGAGAAGAACTCTAAAACTAAGAAAAACTAAAAAATAAGAAATAGGGAGAAAGAAAGAGAGAAGAAGACGATTTGGGGTGTGTTTTCGTGTGGAGAGAATGAGGGTATTTATAAATGAGGAGAGGAAGAAAAAGTGGAGGAAAATGATAAAAAAAATGGGGAAAACGCAAAGTAGGTGAATGATGACATCAGTTGACGTCATTGGTAGGTGGGGTGTGGCGGCGCAGGCGGATGAGGCGTATATGGGTGCGCAGCTTCGGCGTTGTGCGCATGACGAATTTGACATAGTTCTAGTGATGTGTGCACATTGCTCGGTGTGGTTGGACGTTGTGGCATGAGCTGTTAGGCAGCTGCATGCACGATTTCATCCTTTTTGACCCATTTTGTCCAATTTTTTCAATTTTTTAACTTTTCCTCATTTACTTTATGAATATATTTGTGATGTATTGCCTCCACTATTTTTCTTTGAGTCTTTAAGTTACTTTTTAAGCGAAAATACCTATGATTCTAAAAAAATAGATTTATATAAAAATTTGATAAAATCATATAAATATGTATTTTTTTAATCAATTAAAGTGCATAAAATCATGATAATTTTAGTGCTTTTTGAGCACTTATCACATAACCCAAATGGAATCATTTTAAAAGTAAATGTCCCAAAAGGACAAGTGAATATGACATTTTCTTTATCTTTTGGTGCAGCACGTACCTGATAATAACGTGAAAGTCCATCTAGAAAATAGTAAAAGCCATGCCTAACTAGTCTTTCTAACATTTGATCAATGAATGGAAGATAAAAGTGATCATTTTTAGTATATAAATTCAATTTCCTAAAATCTATACACATCCTCCATCTAGTGATTTTTCTAGTGAACACAAATTCATTCTTTTTATTTTTGACAATAGTTATACTAGATTTGTTTGGTACCACATGCACTCGACTAACCCACCTACTATCTAGAATAGGGTAAATGAGTCATACTTCAAAATTTTCTTTTTCACCACCTCTTACATGATTGGGTTTAATCTTCTCTGAGTCTCTCTAACAGATTTAACATCATCCTCCAAATTGATCTTATGCATAAAAATAGCAAGACCAATACATATAATATCCCTGATATTCCAAGCTATAGTTTTCTTGAATTAGTTAAGTACCTTAACAAGTTCTTTTTCTTTTGTTTGGGTCAAAAAAGATGAAATAATGGCTGGATAAGTTTCTCTTTCTCCCAAAAACACATATTTTAGGTGCTTAGGTAAATATTTTAGTTTTAAGCTAGATGAAGTGTCATTTTCCCCAGGTGGGGTACTAGGTAGATCTAGGAGTGTACTAGGATTTTCTATTGGTTCAATATTATTTAGTAATTCAAGGTATCCCTCAATTTCCTCATCTAAATCATCTTTTACCTTTTCAATAGTTAAAGGAATTTCTAATTTTTCATCCATTCTATCTTGCATAAAAGTGTTGTGTACAATGCTATCTAATAAATCAACATCAAAGCATTCATAAATGGTATAGATAGAAGGAAAATGTGGAGATTTAAAAACTTTAAAATAGACAGTCTCTCCTTAGACTAACATTGTTAAATTCCCATCTACGATATCAATAATATCTTTGGTAGTGGCCATAAATGATCTACCAAGAAGTATTATATTTTTTTGTCTAATGATGGGGTTTTCTCCATATCAAAAACTAAAAAATCAATAAGTATTATAAGATTATCTACTTGTATCAACACATCCTCAAACCATTCCCTTTAGATATTTAATAGATTTATCCTCAAGTTGAAGGAACATGGTGCTGAAGTACAATACTAGAAATTTTTGATACTGCTACTTTTTCATTAGGTTCATACCTCCTCTTTTTAGTATTAATTCTTTGAAAAATTTAGCATAGAAGAGCATATTTTTTATCACTTCTAATAACGGTAAATTTATATTTACTTTAGAAAGCATATTAAAAAGATCAAGAAATTGCTTATCTTGTTTGGATTCTTTTAGTTGGTGTGGAAATGGTATTGATTACTGGTGTGGTTTTGATACTTTATGATTTATGGGAATGTCAATTGACTCCAAAATTCTTTTCTTATAACGTTTGTCATTATTGGCACATGTTTCTCCATTGTGAGATATTATAATTTCACCTTCTTTATGACCCGAACTAAATGGTAAATAATTAGCAATATTAAGTAATAATTTATTGACTACCTTACCACTTTGAAAGATTGTAACATCCTTTGCTTATTATACTTGGATGTGCAACTTTCTTTATTCTTGCTTTTGCATGCATTCTGCTAGCTAACTTTGACTTCAACCCTTTTTACTGAAGCCTCTACGGAGTTTAACCTTTGATTGTTAATCAAATGGTTATCTCTACTAATTTGAATAAAGACATTCAAATTATCTTCTAAGGTTAGTTTTGATTGACTTTGTAGTTAAGGTTGGTTTTGATTGACTTTGTGGGTAAGATTGGTTTTCATATGGCCCTTTTGTTTAGTTTTGAGCATATGCTTGGTAATTGTTTTGTTTCCAGTAGGGTTGGGGTAATTATAAGTGTTGGAATGATACATTTTCACATAATTGGCTTTCTCCAAAGTATCCATACTAGAATTACCTGTATTTGAACAATTAAAAGCATTATGTCCAATTGAACCACAAACTTCACATATCTATTGATTTGACATCTAATGGGTAGTGTTGAGTTGCATTTGCTTAGTCAATTCTACAAGTTGTAAGGCCATTTCCTTTCAGAAGCCAACTTCGTTGACTTCTACTTTTTATCCTCTAACAATCTTTTATTGGGAATTAGCACCTAAATCTCATAAAGCTTATAAATTTGTTCTGCCCTTTTTTTCTCCCATAGCTCCTTCTGGTGTAATATCAATAATGTATTGATATTATAGTGTCAATCCATGATAAAAAAAATTGGTTTAATTTGTACTTGTAGTAGATATCTATGGTGTGGTTATTGAATCAAAAGGAGCTTGAATATGTCCCAAGTTACATAAAAAGGCTCTCAATCTATTTGGAATAATGTTTCCATTTTTGTCCTTAATTCTTTAGTCTTTTGATAGGAATAGTATCTACTTATAAATTTATTGTAGGCTTCTAATTAATGAACTTGATTGTAAAGTCATCAAAGAAAACTTAGCTTTATCCTTAATGGTGTAAGAAAAACATCTTATCTTAATCCAATCTTCAACCAATCTCCATAATGGAATTGTTTGTATAATAATATAAATTTCTCAAATAAAGTTTAAAGGGTCTTCATCTGGGATGACATAAAATGAATGTAACAAGGAATAATGCATATTGTTCAACTCATAATTCCTTACAACCTCTCCAAATTTTATACCAGTATAGCCAATAATAGACAATGCATACTCATTCATCATTTTCTATTTATATTTAGCATCACCCATGTCAACTTACATTTGCGAGTAGTTCATTTTTCTCATGATAAACGTCTATCTCTTTTGATATGTTTTTTGAACCTATAGATATTAATACAAATAATGAGTTTTTTCCTTAAAGATCTCTTACATTTTGTACATTAATAACAAAAATCAACATAACAAATCACTTAATACTAATAAATAAGTATAAAGTAAAAAAAGAAAAAAAAATACACATTATTCACAAGTTAGTAAAAGAAAATAAATTATACAATAAATAATTTAGTACACAAAAATAATGAACATAAACTAAAAAATAAAAAAATTAACTAAAATTTAAATTTAAAATAAAAGAAAAGGAATTATTTTAAGAAAAAATTTAAATTTTCTTTAAAAATAAAATCTTAAATTTTTGAAAATGTTTTAAGATTTTAAAATTTTATTATTGTTGTTAAATAAAATATTTTATTTTAAAAAAAATAAGAAAAGAAAGTTTAAAAATAATATTTTTTTTATTTTATTTTTTTCAAAAGTAAGATAAAATTTAAAATTTAAAATATCGAAAAATAAATCAATAACTTAGATATTTTAAAATTTTAAATAAAAATCATAATAATTATAACACAATTTGTTTTTAAAATTTTGATAATAAAAATTTTAAAATATTATTCCTTCATAACAACGATGCTAAAAACTTAATACTTGTAAAAAGTATTTAATTTTTAGTACTATTACCAGTATACTTGATAATAACGCAAAAAACTTAATGTGTCGAAATTAGGTGTACATTTTTTTATAATTTATAAAATAACTCGTAAGTACACAAATAACTTATAAAAAATAATAAGTATAGTTCAAAGGTAAACCTAAATAGAAATTATGTGATTTTTAACTAGTATACTTACAATAACACAAAAAACTTGATGTGTTATAATTAGGCGTACATTTTTTTATGATTTATAAAATAACTCGTAAATACACAAATAACTTATAAAAATAATAAGTATAGTTCGAAGGTCGATCTAAATAGGAATTATGTGACTTTTAAATAATTAAAAGACTCTTAAAAATGAAAATAAACCTAAAATATTTTGCAACAAAGTTTTAGATTTTTGAAATATCTAAACTAATGACATAAAAATTAAATAGATTCAATAAAAATTAGGTAAATAAAATTTATATTTAATGGAGAATTTATGTGATATATTAACTAGTAAATTATACTTGCTTAATATTGATTAGATTATTTAAAAATATAAATTAAGATCACTAGTTCTCTCTTGTATATACAAGTAAAACCTTCGATTGGATCTATTATTTGTTATTAATTAAAATCACTTTTCTAACAATTGAAACTTCATTTAAGGTGTCAAAAAGGATTTAAGAATTTAAATATCTAAGAATTAACATTCAAATTTTAAAAATACTAAAACAATATATCGTCAATATATTTTTTAATAATAATTCTTATAAAAATCTTTGAATTAAAGATTACATTCCAAGTATACATATTAACCAAGTCGATAAAAAGAACAATACTCTAAATTAAATGTAGATAATCAAATTCCAAATCTAACTTTTATATTATAATTTTATTATGAAAACTTTTACATCCCTATATTTTCTATAATAAACTTCATAGAATTCTTTAATAGAAAATAATACTTAATTTTGTAAAAATGTTTACTTATTTTAATATTTTAAAAGCATAATAACTTTACTAATAGCCCATATTAATTTCAACCAAACATACTTAATTTAACAATATGACCAATATTTTAAACATATCATTCAAAATAACACATAAATTAATTCAAAAATAGAATAATATATTTAAATTATACCCTAAATGTATCCTTCTAAATATAGAGCTTCATTATTGTTTTTATAACTAAGAAACCTTCAAACAAAATTGGCAATTAATGCTTATTAAATTTAGATTAAACTATTACATAAAACTACAACTATGTTCAACTCTTTAATGAGAGAAAAAATTTAAACTAAGAAAATAAAAGCTAAAATTTTTAGAAAAAAGTTGAGAATGATGAGAGAAATGGAAGAAAAGGATATCACTACTACAAAAGGGGTATTTAAGTTGATATGTAAAGTCTGTTTTTGGAAAAACCCGACTTATAATGAATTTAAAGTCGGTTCGGTGTAGAATCGACGCTATCCACGTAGGACGTAGCGTCGATTCACCACGTCAACTAACGCTACGTCCTATGTGTATTATTTTCATTAAAAAATACAATTTACAATTGAAAATATTTTTTAGGTACAATGTTTTTTTAGGTAAAATATTATTTTATTTGACTCTTTAAAATTTAAATTGGATATATATATATATATATATATATATATATATATATATATATATATATATAGTATAATTTTTTTTAGACAATTGGTTTTTAAAATGATATAATTTTGTGTATTTGTTTGGATATTTAAATTTATTTACGAATGTATAATATATCTTTATTTAATTTTGTGTATTTGTTTGGATATTATTTTAAAATTATTTTTTTTCTTTTTTTATACTACATATATATATATATTAAAATTAAATTTTAAAGAGTTCAAATAAAATAATAATTGACCAATTAAAAAAAATTTCAATTTAAAATTGCGTGGATAGCAATTATATCATTTTATTCGTAGTGGTATTCTTTTGAGCTATAAATATTGGTATTATCATGGGAAAGAGATAAATAAGAATGTGAGTGGATTACATACATCTTATCATAATGTACAGACATAAAATATGTTTCATGGTGTTGAAGATGAACTACGTGAGGATGATCCTGAAATCTTTAAAAAACTTCTAGAAGATGCCGAAAAACCGGTGTATCCAAAATGCAAAAAATACACTAAAATGTCAGGATTGGTTCATTTGTACAATGTGAAGGAAAAACATGGTTTTTCTGACAAGGGATTCACAGAATTACAAAATCTACTATTTGATATGTTTCCTGAGGGTATTGAATTGTCATCTTTAATGTATGAAGTAAAGAAATCTCTTAGTCGATTTGGCATGGAATATCATAAGATTTATGCTTGTCCAAATGATTGCATTTTTATAGAAAATAATATGAGACATTAGATGATTGTCCGATGTGTAAAGAATCAAGGTGGAAGCATAGTACAAATGAGACAACACATAAGAAAGGTGTTCCTGCAAAGGTTTTTTGGTACTTTCCTCTGGTTCTTCACTTTCAAAGGTTGTTCAAAAGTAAAGAGATATCAAAGATGTTGACTTGGAATTTAGATAATCAATCTGATGATGGGGTGCTACATCATCCTTGTGATTCTCCAAATTGGAAAATAGTAGATAATTTATCTCGTCAATTTTCATTTGATCCGTGCAATCTTCGTCTTTCCATTGTTGCTGATGGAATTAATCCACATAGTTTCCTTAGTAGTAGATATAGTTGTTGGCCAGTAATTATGGAAACCTACAACCTTTCTCACTGGTTGTGTATGAAAAGAAAATTCATTATGTTAACATTATTGATCTCAGGACCGAAATAACCCGGTGTTGATATTGTTGTATATTTTTAGCCTCTGATAGATGATTTAAAAACGTTGTGGAATGATGGTGTAAATGTTTACGAGAAACATAAAGAAGAACACTTTAACTTGATGGGGTCCTTTTATGGATAATTAATGATTTTCCTACCTATGGAAACTTATCAGGACATGCAACAAAAGGTTACAAGGGATGCCCTATATGTAATGACGAAACTTGTGCAACTTATCTTGTTCACGGACGAAAGATGTCTTATAGAATACATAAAATATTTTTTCCATCTAGACAGAAGTTTAGATACTAAAAGAAACCGTTCGATGGTGAAGAAGATCATGATCATGCAACCCGAACTTTGTGAGGTGTTGAGATATTAAGGCAATTGAATGGTATGCCATTCAAACGATACGGAAAGATGAAAAAAAAACTCACTAAGGTAGGGAAACGAAAGAGGTCAACTAATGCAAAGGGTGAAAATGAAAAAGAGTTTGAATCGACTTACCATTATTGTTGCAATAAAAAATCAATATTTTGGGAATTACCTTATTGGAAAGACCTACACATCCGTCACATCTTAGATGTCATGCACATTGAGAAAAATGTATGTGAGAGCTTGATTGGTACTTTACTTAATATACCTGGAAAAACTAAGGATGGAATTAAAGCGAGATTGGATTTTAAAAAAACTATGCATACGACCTGAATTGGCACCAAGGGTGGAAAATGATAAGAATTGAACATACTTGCCACCAACATCATATACAATGTCAAAAAAAGAGAAGGATGTATTTTGTAAATTTTTGGAGGGTGTGAAAGTTCCTGATGGTTACTCATCCAACTTAAGAAATTTTGTGTCTATCACCAATAAGAAACTTTATGGATTGAAATCACATGACTATCATATCTTAATGCAACAGTTATTACCAGTTTCTATTAGATCAATTCTTCCAAAACATGTTTGATTATCAATAATTTATCTTTGTTCATTCTTCAATACAATATGCAAGAAATCTATATCAATTGATGAGTTAAACACTTTATAAAAAGATGTTGTAGACACTTTGTATCTAATTGGAAAATATTTGCCTCCTTCTTTCTTCGATATAATGATTCACTTGTGTGTTCATTTAGTTTGAGAGGTTCAATTGATTGGTCCTACTTACTTAAGATGGATGTATCCTTTTGAGAGATATATGCAAGTCCTTAAAGGATATGTAAATAATAGAAATCGACCCGAAGGATGCATGGTGGAACGCTGCATTGCTGAAGAGACCATTGAGTTTTGTTCTGAATACTTTAGTGGTCGCACTGAAATTGGGAATCCTACACACAAGTTGTTCTTATAATGTCACATGATCCAAGTAGGTAACCATATGCTTGGTGGAAGTAATAAATTGTTTATTGATAACACTCGATGGGAAAAAGCACACCGAATAATTTTGGCAAATAATAATGGGGCACAACCGTACATAGAGTAAGCGATGTTTAACATTTCCATTTATGCAAAAATTATTTTTTATTTCACTATTAATGATTATATCTACTTCATATATCTTTAATAACATTACAATATGCATTTAAACTTATTGAAGATCGATCCTCGTTATAAAAAAAAGAGAAAAATGGTTGTATTATGAATATAAGTGAGAGCTTATTAATTGGTTTCATAACCATGTAAGTGTCACAAACAAAAATTCATGTATGTTCCTAGATCTATGCAATGTTTTAAAACTTTGCTTTAAACACATTTCATGTTTTTGTATACATAGATTCGAGATGAACTCAAGAAACCCAACCATAAAATAACAGAAAGTTTAGAATGGCTTGCACATGGGACAAAATTCAATGTCAAATCATTTTCTAGCTTCACAATAAATGGATCGAGGTTTACGACTCAAGCTAGGGACAAAGTTCAAGTAAATCAAAATAGTGGTGTGAAGATGGTTGCACAAACTATGAAAATTTCCAGTTCAAAAGATGGTAATCCTGTACTTTTTGATAGACATATTACAGTATAATACAAGAGATTTGGGAATTGGATGATGAGGTCTTCCCTGAAACAATTTTCTTATGTGATTAGGTCGAAGATGTTATCAATGTTGGATATAAAATAGATGATTTTGGATTTACCCTTGTAAATTTATCCAAGATAAGTCACACTGATGATCCTTTCACTATAGCACTTCATGCAAAACAAGTATTTTACGTGAGCGATCAAATTGCTACAAGATGGTCTATTGTGTTAACGCCTCCATAAAAAGAGTTTTACCATTGTGATGCTTTAGAAGATGATGACCTTATGCTTGATACATTAACCAATATTAGTAATTTCTCAAAAAAAATTGCCTAATATATGTGATGATCTAGTTGATGACGATGATTCTTCGTCATGGGCTCGAAGTGATTGTGAAGGAATATATGTATACAATCAACAACCTAATTAAACATAATGTATGTTCTATATTGTTGTAATAACTATTATATATATATATATATTCCTAAAATTGTCAATTAATTTATATTTCTTCATTTTTTGCAGATATTTCATGGATCCTCGGGTAACACAGCTTGTAGATCCAAATGATCCATTGGGGGCATTTGAAAAAAAAAGGTTGGGCGAATATACCTTATGCACCACTTAACCTAGATGATATAGTACATATTCTATTTGATGCTACTGGTAATCCAATAGGGGAAAATGGCCAACAATTGAAATCCTTTATTGGTAGACTTGTGAAGTCCAGTATACCAATCAATATAAATGATTGGTCTCAGGTTGACGATGCAAAAAAGTTCAAAATATGGATAACCATTTGTGTAAGTCTCTTATATTTTATAATCAATTAAATATATTATATCTTTTTTGTATTATATCTAATCTTTTGTAGTGTGTTTTTACAGAATCGTTACAAAGTCGATGACAATTGGAAGAGCAAGTGTTATAAAATTGCAAATAAGGCATGGTAGGAATACAAGTCTTCCAGATTGGTAAGAAATTATGTGTTTCCATATTTGGAACCCCTTGATGAAGTAGAGCTCTACAAAATCCACGAAGGACACCCCTAGATTACACCTTAAGTTTGGAAAGACTTCGTGGATTATAGACGTACTGATGAATTTCAAATTATTAGGGAAGAACATCAGAATATACAAATGCATAACATTTTTCCTAATTGTACTAGGAGGTCTTCAAATCCTGAAGTTAGATATAGAATGGTATTATTAATTTGTGTTAATCTATAAATATTTTTATATTTATTTTCCTCAATTTAATTTCATGTCATGGTTAATAAAATTTTCATAATTTATGTAGGAAGCTGAATTGGGTAGACCGGTTACCCAAACTGAATTGTACATAGAAACAAAGACTCCTAAAATGAAGAAGTCAAGACCGATGACTAAGCGAGGAGAACAACAACTAAATAAGTTGGTTAGTAATTTCGGTTGACACAAAGTCTTAATGATTTTTAATATTTGATGTAATAATGCATGATATGTTTGTGTGCTTTATTATTTGTATAGAGTTGTTCAAGAACAAATATCCAAGGGTGAAATAATCGAAGAGCCTGAGAGAGATGCTCTATATCATGCATTCAGATGCGAGCATCATGGTCATGTTAGGAGAGGTAGCCAATATGATGGTTATATGGAGTATTTTAACATTCCAAAACAAAAGCCTCAGAAGGTCAGTAAGGAGAAGTACACTAAAATTGAAGAAGAACTCAACTCCTTTAAGGCCTCAATGTTAAGTGAGATTGCCACTATAAAAGAATATCAATCACAACACATGTCAGGCATGGCATCATTCTATAACCAGGGTATGCCATATTAGCCAAGCATGCAACCATCCATGCCAGGCATGCCACCCACGCAATCTCATGGCACTCAAACTATATCCAATATGAGATAGTCATCCTATTGGTCCTCCCTATATGCCAGGAATGCATATGTAATCAAATAGTGGCTCATTTTCTCCAATGCAATCTGCACATTCTTACCATCAATCACATTACGATGAAAATTTTGGTGAGAATGTACATCCAATAGCTACCCCACACGGAAGTCCTCCTCTATTTGATGAATCATATGTGGTAAGATTTTAATTTCTGGTGTATATAATCTATTATTTTATTTCTTATTATATGTTTTATTTATTATATATAACACTTCAATTTTTTACAGAATATGAAATGTTTGTTGAAACATCCTTCATCAACGAACTTTGTTTCTATTGGAACGGTACAGTAATTGAGTGATGATCAGATGATTCATAATCAATATTTTCCTAATCATTTGTGAATAGTAATTGACCAATCATTGATTCATAATTGTCTACTACATGTGCCTTCTGATGCTACCATAGTCCAAGAGGTAGTTGGACAGTATATGGCTTGGCCGTCGATTCAAGTTGTTCTAAATTTTGACATGGTACTATTTTTTAACTTAAAAGATAACACTTGCTTACTACTATTATTTTATTATATCTTTTATTGTTACTAACATACATAATACTTATTTTTAGTCTATTATACCATAACTCTTAAATGCGGCATATTTAAGAAATACAAAGCAAGTATCTTGTGCTAAATATGTGTCTAGTAGCTAATCATCGCGCACTAAGTCATTCAAGAAGAATCCTTGGAAAAAGTATAGTTATGATTATGTTTTAAACTTCAGCAGAAATCTTGCCACTTTGATGACTATTGTTGCGAGGTCATATAGCATAAATGATGGATCACTTCCTATAGAAATTTATGGTGTAGACCTCGGCCAAACTTATATATCGATCGAGTGCATATTGCAACTATTTGAATACCAAATGATTGATTTAAGTATAATTCAAGTGTGGACAAGGTGAGTCCTCAATCTATTTATTTTTTTTCATTCATGTAGAACTTATACAATTATATTTATATTATCTAATTACTTATACATATTTCTTTTATATAGGGCGTGTTATTATCGACTTCAATATAATCACTCATCGCATTTAGAAATGTTCTATGATTCTTCATATGTCAATCAATATCAAGAGAAGGATGTTGGCATCAGAGCTAAACAATTATGTGATAGGGCATTAACGCTTAACAGAAATCAAAAGTTGATAATCTCTTGGCCACTAAGGTTTGAAAAAGGCCAAGTTCATTGGATGTTGGTAATCCTTGATCTATTCAATAAGCATGCTTGGTACTGTGACTCAACTTCCATAGAATTGAGTAAAGATACAAAAACAGTTGTTGAAATGTAAGAGTTATAGCTAGCTATTGGTTTCTTCTATTATTTTTTGTAATATTTAATAAAATCTAACCATTTTAAACCTTAATAGAGCATGAAAGTTGTGGAACAAGTTTAGGGGCATTGCCCTTAAAAAATCTCATAAGCTTATATGGACAAAAGTTATGGTATGTACAAGTGAATATTAATAATTTTATTAATTTTACTATTTAATAATAAAGATGTTCAAATATTGAAAATCATGTACACTTGTTTTTTGTAGGTTCCACAACAAAATAATGGAGTCGTGTATGGTTATTATGTCATGAAGTTTATGAGCGAAATCATCACAAATATCAAAATTCCAATTGATGATGTGGTAATATTTTTTACCCATATACAGAAAGATTTTTAACATATTTAAGTTATTTTTTGTAAATACATGAAATTACATTCTTATTTTGATTTTAAATACATGTAGTTCTTTGGTTGAAACAAGACGGGCTATGACCAACAATTTTTTTATGATTTACGAGAGGAATGGACAAAACATATAGTTCAAATTATATCATCACAAGAAAAATCAGGAGAAGATTCTGATGATCTTGAATAGCATATGACAACATAATGGTAATTTTTTTTAATGATTTAATTTCTCTATTCCTATGTCTGAAGTCCCTTGTTTGATGGATGGTTATGTGCTCATGTATTTAGAGGAATGCATTGTTTTATGGATCTGTTTTTGGCCCAAACTTCATCGCATCTCGCTTACCTACTTTCCTTATGATAACATTATGATAGCACTTTATTAATCATTTTTCTATAAATATGAAGCTATCTGGAATCTCTATTGGTATTTTTAATGTTATAATGAGCTCTAAATATGAAGTCAAGTGTAACTCCTATTTTGTTACTTGGCTTGTATGAGTTTTGGTACCCATAAACCTATTACGGAATTGTTCCATACGTTTAAGGGCACGAAAACTCATACAAGCCAAGTAACAAATCAGAGTTACACTTGATTTCAAATTTAGAGCTCATTATAGCATTAAAAATACCAACAGAGATTCCAAATAACTTCATATTTATAGAAAAATGATTAATAAAGTGCTAATATGAGTTCGAAAGGATAAGGTTATTATTATATCACTCGGATGTCGCTGTGGTAATCTCTTTTTTATGGTAATATTTATAATGATTTAATTTCTTCATTTGTATGTCTCTGAAGTTTAGACTACTTGTTTGATGGTGTAAATGTTTATTTGCTCATGTATGTAAGAGAATGAATTGTTATATAGATCAGTTCTTTTTTACCCAGTTTCCTTGTCACAATGCTAGTGATTCTAAGCCAACCAAACATGCTCGCACAATCCAATTACACTTTGACGACATTATTTTATTTGTAATTTAAGTTAACTATATATATATGTATTGTATATACATTATTTGTTTTTGTAATAAATTTAATTATCAAGTAATTAATTATATTTGAATTTTCAATTATTTGTATTATTATTTATATTTTGGTTTTTATGCTATATTGAATATAGAGTGGAGTGAAAAATGAGAATAAAAACAATCAATACAGGTAAAGTCTGTTCACGCACTGAACCAACTTTACGTGTAAATTTGATTCACATGTTGAATCGAATTTACATGTAAAATTGATTCATGTGGTGAACCGACTTTAAATTTTAAGTTACTCAATTTAAAGTCGATTCAACAAACAGACTTTAAATTTGTTTAAAGTCGGTTTTTAACCGACTTTAAAACCCATTTTTGTAGTAGTGTATGGAATACAATGAAAATGATATCATATTTATAGGTATAAAAAGAGAAAATATTGGATCAGAAAACTAGTAATGAGGGATAATTCTTTCCATGTTGATCCATTACACACACGTCGCGACACACAATATTTTCACATTGCGATCCACATCAATTTTGGGACACATGATAATCAATCCATTAGCCTCTCGATATGACATATAAAACTTTCATGTTGCAACCCACGTTGTTCTAATAAACTTTAAACCCATATTTTCTTGTATATCTCTTTTTGTGCTTTAAATGTGTTATCTTTTAAGCTTTTAAAGTTATAATGAAAACTTTTAGATATATTATTTAAGTGTTTGATCAATTAAATCTTTTTGAAGCTAAAATACTTAAAAATCTATAAAATATATATGTGAGTTCAAAAAGATAAATTTATTTAAAATAATAACAAAACTAAACAAATATAAATTTATTTAATCGTTTAACATGCATAGAATCACGATATATTAAGTGTTTTTGAGCACTCACCATATATGCTAAAGAAGGCATTATATGGTTTGTTACACGAACTTGGTATCAAAAATTAAGTACTAGCACACCTTCATATTTGTTCATCAAACCAATCATCATTTCACAATCACGTTGATTTATGTAAAATGATATAATCCTCTCAGAAAGTAGCAAGAAGTATATTGCATAATTGATTGTGCTATTAAATAGAAACTTTTCTCTAAAAGATCTTAGTAGACTACACTTCTTAAAATTGAAGTAACCAAATATGATAGTCAACTGTATATGACTCAAATCATATATATCCACAATCTTTTACCAAAGCAGGTCTCACTAGTACCAAGTCTTTCAAAACACCTAATGTTCCAAGCCTATTCTATCCAAGTTTGAAAGTGACACTCTTATTGATCCTTCTCGCTACAAGTGCATTGTAGGAGCCTTGCAATATTGCTTGCTCATACGACCTTAAATAGCTTATCCAGTCAATAGACTATGCTAGTTCTTACATACACCAACAAAGGCTCATTGGCAAGATGCAAAAAAGTCATGTTATCTAAAGGGTACTCTTACTCAGGTTGCTACTTTAGAAATTAGATGAACTTGACCTTATTGGTTTCACGAATTCAAATTGGGCTTCTTGTCTAGATGATAAGAATAATATTAGGGTATGACATCTATTTTGGTGACAACCTTGTATCTTAGATGGCTTCAAAACAAAAAGTTGTTGCTAGATCAAGTGTTCAGTCTGAGTGTAGAACTCTAGCACTTGAATCTGCAGAAATGATTTAGTTATAATCTTTGCTAACTGAGTTATAAACAATTTTTTTAATATTATCTAATTTAATTAGTCATTTTTTTAGATTTTAAAGAATTATTATATAGGGAGACCATGAAAATAATTATATTGCACAGTGATAAACCAAATTATTATGCAACATAATCATTTGTGTGTTATAATGATGTTTTAGCATAATAATGTTTCTTTATTATTTCAAAATTGTTACTGTTAATAGGAATATAGATAAATATAAGATTATTTTGTACATTGTAATTTAGCAGAACATATATCAAAGAAAATATCTCTTTTTCTGAAATTATTTATCATGGTATCAGAGCACCGATCTTTGAGAAACATCGATCTTCTTCTCAAAAAGGCCATTGATTGAGGGTGATACATCTTCCTTGTTCTTTCTCATCTTGGCCAGAGCTTTACTTGCTTAGAATCTAGAACAGTTGACGATTTGGGTGTTGGTAATTAAGGAATATGGGTATAAAAGAGTAAATGAATTAGTGGTATCTTTATTTTGATGATGTCACTTTAATTTTTTCTCTTATCTTGGGGAATTGAAGCATTAGTGGTATTATCTACGAGGAAACCAGAGGAGTTTTTGAAGTTTTTTGGAAAATATGATTGATGATGTTGTGACTTATACTGAGCACGCTAAAAGAAAGACTGTGACTGCCATGGATCTGGTATACACATTGAAGCGTCAAGGAAGGACTCTTGCAATAAAAGTGGAAGCAGCTTTTTTTTTTGTAATTTGACTTTCATGTTCGAATGTAAAATTATTATTTTCTATTAACAACGCCGAATTTGGTTCTCTGAAAAAAAAAATTGCATATTTCTTAATTAAGCAAGAGTTGTTCTGCCACTTGATATATACTAGTTTCCATTTGGAAATTTACTATGAAAACTTAGAATTGTTTATTGTTATTAAAAATGAGAGATATTATAACTCAAACTGAAGAAACAAACAGAGTTGTTAGATCAAGTAAAGAATTTTATAATCCTAATAGAGATCCCTATTTTCTACAAAGTTCATATCATCCTGGAATGGTGTTTGTAACGGCACCTCTAACTGGAGGAAATTTCCTAACTTGGAGCACATCTATGAAGATTGCTCTTAGAGCCAAGTTGAAGCTGGGTTTTGTTGATGGTAGGACTCCTATGCCTAGTGAAGAAAATACAAAGTATGAACTATGGACAAGAGCTAACTATATGGTAACTTCTTGGATACTTAATTCCATATCCAAAGACCTTGTTGCTAGTTTTCTTTATACAACTACAACCAAAGAGTTATGAGATGAGATAGCTGAAATATATGGTGAGAGTAATGGGTCCTTGCTTTATTAGCTTCAAAGAGATATTTCTTTAATATCTCAAGGCAATGATTCTATTGCAAAATATTATGGGAAACTAAAGCGCTTGTGGGATGAATTTTCTTGCCTTATGTCTTTACCTCTCTTCACATGTGGAGCTACAAAGGTAATTTCAGATTTTTCCTCTATGAATAGACTGATGCAATTCCTTATGGAATTAAATGAATGCTATGACCTTACTAGAAATCAAATTTTGGTCATAGATCCATTGCCAACTATGAATCATGTTTATTCAATGCTTTTTAATGTTGAGAAACAGAAGAAAGCTCATGTTAATTTCAATGAAAGCATTGAAGCTGTTGGATTACTAACCCAAACTCAATTTAAGAAAGAAACTTCTATGAAAGGAGCTGCTATTAAGAAGAAAGAAAATGAGAATAAGGTCCGTGAACATTGCAGAATGAAAGGGCATGGAAAAGATACTTGTTTTAAAATTCATGAAGTTCAAGGAATTAAAGGGTCAACAGAAGAAATGTACTAACAAAGCTATGATAAATATGGTTTACAATCCACTTGATTATGAAGATATGAATGCAGCTAGAGGAGAGAAACAAGGTGATTTAGCTAATCTGGTTCAGCAAGAGTTGATGAAGTTGATCAACGAAAAGATGACTGTGGATGGTAACTATGCAAACTTTGCTAATTTCAACAATTCTACATGTAACACTTTCTCTCTTCAATATACTTTAAGTTCTGCTACTAGTACTATTGAGTTGTTAAAAATGGTACTTGGATAGTGGACTCAAGGGCCACCAATCACATGTCAAGCGTTAGAAATTTTTTTAGCAAGTTTTAAATTTAATATTATATTTGTTTAAAAACTTGCTCACCTTGCCCAAATGGAATTTCATTTTACACCAACTACTTGTAGTCTACAAGACTTGTAAACTAAAGAGATTTTGGCAATAGGAAAAGCTCTAGAAAGCCTCTATGTTTTAGATATTGCAAGTTTTCAAGATTTCGATTGTAATAGCTTTACTAAAAATATTGAGTTTCTAAAATAAAATCCTCATGGATTGAATTGTAATGATGAAGTTTCTATCAATGAAAAGAAAAGATTTATTAAAACTCAATTGTGGCATAACAGATTGGGACATTGTCCTATAGATGTTTTGAAACACAATTTTTTTAAAGAACAAGATTTAATTTTTTTTATCAATGTGAAGTTTGTCACAAGTCCAAACAGAAAAGATTACATTTTCCCATTAGTCATACTAGAGCCTCACAACCTTTTGAACTGATTCACTTAGACTTATAGGGTCTTTATCCAAATCTCTGTTGAAGGAGCCAAATATGTTCTAACTATTGTTGATGACCATACAAGGGCCACATAGACTTACCTCATGATCCATAAAAGCCACACCAGTTCCTTTTTTACCAACTTTGTCAACATGATTCATACACAGTATGGGAATATAGATTAAACTCATAAGGAGTAACAATGGTGCAAAATTCAAAAATTCAGAATTTCAATCATTTCTTTTTAGTAAAGGAATAATTCATCAAAAATCATGTCCTTATACTCCTAAACAAAATGGGGTAGTAGAAAGGAAACACAAACATTTCTTACAAATAGCTAGAGCTCTCATATTTTAGGTAGTCTTACCAAAGAAAATTTGGGGTTATTCAATCCTTAAGGTCATTCACATCATAAATATACTTCCATTATCAATTTTAAATTGGAAAATACCTGTAGAAATTATTCTCTCAAAACCACCAGATTATTCAAACCTTAGTCTTTGGATGTTTGTGCTCTATGACAAATGTTTTACCAAATAAGACAAATTTATTGAAAGAGCTTTCAAATGTATATTTCTTGGATACGTTTCAGCTCAGAAGGCATTTCAAGTTTATGATTTGGAAAAACATAAATTATATGTTTCAAGAGATGTAAAATTTTATGAACAATTTTTTCCTTGTAAAGTTGAAAATAGCAGTATTGAAAATATAGAACAAGATGTCTTACCTCTTCCTATAAGTGAAAATGACATTGAACCAATAATCTTAACCGTAGTCCAATCGCCTTCTATACCCATAACTGATCAAAACATTTCAGATGATTCATCTACTCCTAATGATTATCATGATTTGTCTATAGAAGAATATTCTGATAAAAGCCAAATAACCAATGAAATTCAAAAACACAATACTAGAATTAGAAGTAAGCCAGATGGTAGATTATGTTCTTAATTTAGTTATCCAATCCTCAGATAGAATCTCTTATCAGTCACAGGATCTCAGAACATATACTCCACAAAAACTTTCCATTTACAAAATCTCCTATATTTTCTGATACTTACATGTCTTTTTTGGAAAATATGTGTAATGTTCAAGAACCAAGTTCTTACAAACAAGCTAGTACTAGTGCAGAATGGATAGAAGCCATGAATCAAGAGCTAAATGCTCTTGAAAAGAACAATACATGGGAATTAACATACTTGCCAGAAGGTAAGAAAGCAATAGGATCAAAATGGGTTTATAAAATAAAGCTAAAACCTGATGCAAGTATGGATAGACACAAGGCAAGATTGGTTGCAAAGGGTTTTAATCAAATTGAAGGAATAGATTATTTTGAAAGTTCTACTTGATGTTGCAACTTCTAAAGGGTGGCCAATTCATCAATTAGATATAAATAATGCTTTCCTACATGACTTCTTGAATGAAGATGTCTATATGTTACTCCCTGAAGGATACAACAAGGCTAAAATTAATCAAGTTTGCAAATTCAAAAGATCACTGTATGGACTCAAGCAAGACTTAAGACAGTGGAATGTCGAATTCTATGAGAAAATAACTTATTTTGGATTCACACAATCAGCTCATGACAATTGTTTGTTTATCAAAGAAACTGAATCTTTTTTATGGCTTTGCTCATTTATGTAGATGATGTTCTTCTAACAGGAATTTCAGAGAAGGAGATTGAATTGGTTAAGAAACATTTAGATCACCAATTCACTATTAAAGATCTTGGTTATGCAAAATATTTTCTTGGAATAGAAATTGTAAGAGGCCCCTTTGGAACTATCATAAATCAACAAAAATATCTACTAGATATTCTTTATGATTCAGGTCTTCTTGGAGCTAAACCAACAAAGACACATTTTCTCAAAGGTCAAAAATTGGTTGTTGAAAAGGGTTTTCCTCTTCTTGATCCAGAGAAATACAGGCGTTTAATTAGCAGGCTATTGTACTTGAACATCAGTCGCCCAAATATAAGCTATCTGGTACAAAAATTGAGTCAATTTGTCAATACCCTTGCAAGACTCATTGGGATGCAACCATGCATTTACTGATATATATCTAAAAAGGTGTCCATCCAAAGGGTTATTTTATCTTAGTCACAATGGTCTTCATTTACAAGCTTACAGCGCTGTTGATTGGGCATTACGTCTCGACACTAGAAAGTCATTATTAGGGTTTTGCATATTCTTAGGTTCATCTCTCATCTCCTTGAAAACCAAGAAGCATACTACTGTTTCTCAATCTTCTACTGAAGTAGAATATCGTAGTTTAGCTGCAATAGTCTATGAGGTATAATGGATTTCATATATTTTGAAATAGTTCAAGATTGATTTCAATACTCTTATTCCACTGGTGCGACAACAAAGCTATCATTCACATCACAAAAAATCTTGTGTTCCATGAAAGAACGAAGCACCTAGATATTGATTGTCACTTGATTAGAAATCATTTCAAAGAAAGTTTTATTAAACCACAACATGTGTGTTCACAAGAACAAGTAGCAGACATGTTCACCAAACTCTTATCAGCTCCTCAATTTAACAAGTTAATGTTCAAGTTAAGTTTGTACGATATTTATCAAACTCTAACTTGAAAAAGGGATTATTATATAAGTGAAAGAATTAAAAAAATAAAATATAAATAAATAAATAAAAACATAAAAAATTATTATTTGTTTTTGTGTAATCACATTTTTGTAATAACATGATTAAATTATTATAAAAAGTAAATACAAAAATTAAATATCACATTTAAAATAAATATAGAATACTTACATTATATAATTAGATTGTAACCAAATTTCATGATATAATATTAATAGTATCACAACGTTACAATCTAAATATAATGTAATTAATTAGAAACAAAATATAATACCCAAACACAAACTTTTATATATATATATATATATATATATATAAATTAATACATAAATAATGTTGAAATGAGTAAGCATAATTATTAACCAGAAGCAAGCTTGGCAAGGACTCCAACAGCAAGAGAGTTAACATAAGTGCAAGGCTCAGTCTTTGGAGAATCCCAACGCTTATCATTATAGTTGTCGTAACGATCAGGTCCTCCCAAAATAGCACCAGTGAGTTCATTAGGATTTGGTGCATTTTTGCCATACCAATATACAAAGCTCATGGGACAACTAACAACTTCGCCTGGGGATAAAATTGGCACAGAAGCTCCTCTATGATGTGCTTGTGTTGGTGGGTTGTTTCCAAACCCTACCATGTATGATCTTCCTAGTGGGTTCTTTCCAAGTAAATAATCCATCTGCATATAATATAATATGCTTCACACAAGCTTTAAAAAAAACAAATAAATTTAACACTTTTGTCAAAAACTATTGTATTTCAGAGAAAAACAGTCATGAATTCTTAATTTATTGCAAAAATAATATTTAAGTAATGTATTTAAGATAATTTAATCTTATTATTATTAAAAAATAACCGCATAAAAACAATGTTAATTTTTTTAATTTTGTTTTTATCAACTGTAATAGATTGAAACTGTTTTAATTTGAATAATATGTAATTGAAAAAATTGACTAAAAATAACAAATAATTATTTGTTCTTATATGATCACTTTTTAATAATAATATGATTAAATTGTCATAAAAAATAAATATATAATTAACAACTTAAATATCATTTTTAAAATAAGTGGATAATTTATGTAATCAACTCCCTTGTATTTTAATGTATAATTCTTAAATTAGAAGTTTGTGAATTATTGTGTAACTAATATGTTATACTTAAACCTACAAACTTGTTAAGTTTGGGAATCATAATTAAAAAGAACAAAGTGTAGCATTTAATAAGTTTGGGAACAAATTGTTAGGTTTTTTGGGGACCTAGCTAATTAGAAGTTGTTTAGCCAATTAATTAAGTAGCTAGAAGATGTTACCTGTTGCTTGGCGAAATTCATGAGGGCATTTGAGTCAAATTGTTTGTTGGCACAAGTAATAGTTTGATTGTATTTGGAGAGCAAGTCACTGTAGACACTAAACAAGTAAGCAGTTGCCGTAACGTATTGAGTATTGGCTCCATCTCTCATATGAATCATACCACCTTGAGACACATATATCTGTTTGTATGGACTTTCTGGTAATACTGAACATACATAACTCTCTGCTTGACTTTTGAATTCTTCCAAGCTCTTCTCTCCTTGATAATATAGCTGAATTTATTTTTTTCATTAATTTCTAAAATTAATTTTATCTATTTATTTTATAATTAATAATTTTTTTAATTAACAGTTACATGCATACACATTCTATTTTGGATGGTTCAGACCACAATAATTTTAATTAATAATTAATAATTGTGTTTATTCATTATTATTATTATATATTAGCTATGTTAATTACTTGAATTATATATATATATATTTATTTTTAAGAAAATACACATGTCCAAACAACATGAAATAAACCGGATATAAGTACTTATTACTCCATTTTAATTTATAGAAAATTAATAAATATTAGCATGCAGAATACCTAATTATAATACTAATTTACTACTCTCGATATTTTTAGAGAAAAAAAAAAGCCTATGACATAATTGTAAGTGGGGAAATACTCCTAACCTGGGTTAGGAGTATTTGGACTCCAGCATATTTCAGATCCCAACTGAACTCAGCTACTTGGGCACTTATGGCTTCTTCTTGTATGTACTTCATATACATTGGTCTTTTTGTGGCAAAGTATAACCATGTTGCAGCCCAAAGAAGCTCATCCTGCATTTTATTATTAAATATAAATAATTAAATTAAATGTACAATATTTGTCAAGATTGCAATTAAAAAATACATTTTTATATAATTAAAACATAATATTACTTACGCTCTTAAGTAACTTTCATAACAATTACAAAAAAAAAGAGAGTAATTTTCATCAAATTAATTGAACTACTTACATTGTAGCCAGAGTAAGAGCAATAGAAGGGACATTCTCCATCAAAAGTTCCTTTGTGTGATTTAGCAAATTCAAAAAGCTGTAAATTATGAATGAAACAAAATTATGATGAAATTATTATATATTATTCTAATCACTTTTTTTTTGTGGAACTATTATTCTAGCTTTATTAAATGAAAGTAGTACGTGACAGGGATTAATAGGTGCAGTGAGACATTTCAAATAGCTTGGTATCCTTTTGGCACCATCATCATTTAACTCCTTAACTATTAATATTATTAAATAAAGGAAAATCCATCAAAATGAGTTCAAAAACCTCAGTAGAACCTATATGTAAGTCTATTGTTAGCATCGAAAAATAGCTTAAATAAAATGTATTGAATTTATAAAATTGATGAGGGAAAAAAAATTAATACCAATTTAGCTTTGTTAAGAAGACGACGAGCATAAGGCTTATCAATAAGCCTAAAGACAATAGAAGAAGCAGCCATTGCAGCTGAAGTTTCAGCAGCAATCTCAGTTCCTGGAAGGTCATTGTCAATCTTCAACACTGTTCTTGGTGTCTGCATGTTCTCTGGTCGGACCCAACATTGGTGATCCTGTACTGGATCTCCCACCTTTCAAACGCATAACATTAACTAATTAGCTTTTTTTTAATGAAATATTTTCCTTTTACTGTCTTGGATTGTGGGATTGTTAAAAAAAAATCATTATGAAATATAGAATAATAAAACAATTTATAGACTAGGAACATTTTATGTAATATAATGTTCTTTTTAAAAAAAAAAACTTAACTTTTTATAAATTAAAAAAATAGAAATCACCTTAATTAAAGAGCCTCTAGATGCAAGGAATTATATTTTCGATCACTATTTATTACTGTTAATGATTATTTTTATCTTTTTCATTCTTAAAATCACTATATGCATGTGTAATTTTATGCATACACTTATAACATGTTACAAATGTGTGTATAATTTTAACATATACATGTAAAAAATTGACAATTATGTAAGAGTTTTCTTTGTCCACCACTGACACACATTATAAAAACAATTCTAAATTGTAAAATTTATGTGTCGCAACCATGATTATGAGTTTCCTTTACTCTCAATACTATTACAATTTTTGTAGTTTTTTATAAAAATAGGTTCCATGCCTAACGAAAATGGGAAAGTAAAAAAAATTAGAACCGTGTGTGTGGCATTTAAACATGCATGTGTAGAAATTTTACGTACGCTTGTAACTTGCTACAAGCCTTTTTAAAAGTTCTACACGGGCATGTGATAATACAAAGATCGGAAGAAGAAGGATTTGTAAATAGTTATATGAATTAAAGTGAACGAAATATATGATTAAATAAGACTTACTTAAATTATATTATAAATATTAGTATAAATCAATATTATTTGATAATTTTTCATATATATATATATATATATATTATCATAAAGGCGAAACATATGTGGTTGAAAATTGTAAAGGAAAAAATAGAGTTTATGGTTTAACCTTACCACCCACCCCCAATTTTTTTGAGTTTTTTTTTTATAATTTTTCAATTATTTACAAATTTTATTAATTGCATAACTTTTATTTTTAAGGACACCAAAATATATTTTTTATTAAATAAAATAAAATTATATGGGTGGGATTCAAGTACGAGTCTCTGATAAAAATGTGTGCATAACTATGTAATACAAAGAAGCATAATTTTATATCAATATCAATAAACATTTTTTTAAAAAAACGAGTTGAATTGTGTTATTTAAAAACGAATGAAAATAATAATAAAAAAAAAGAATATAATAATATTGAGACCTGGACATAAAGGCAATTACGCTTAGCACTAGCTTTGAGAAAAAAATCAGTTCCCCAACGAATAGCAGATTGAACATTTTGTAATTCCCCAGAAGATTGAAGTTGTGTTTGGTAAGCAAGTGCTGTCCATGCAAGTGTTGTTACTGTAAATGCCATTGGTAGTCCATATTTCACATTGTCACCAGCATCATAATATCCTCCAACAAGATCAACCTATATATAATTAATTATTTTATTTTATTTTATTTAAATATTAATTAATAATGAAAAAATGTAGAGAAATTATAATATTATACATTAGCTTGTTTTCCATCATCTAAAGCAGAATCTCCTCTCCAAGATGGTCTATGATTAGGAGCAAGTTTCCCTGATCTTTGTGCCTCTAAGAATATAAGGGACTTTGTAAGTGCTTCTTTGTAATTAAATGTACCATTTACACCAAGTAATAATCCTTGAAAAAGAGCAAGCCATGATATGATAATTTTGGAATTAATTCCCATCAAATATCTCGGTAATAAAATTCCCAAATTGATCAATTTGGAAAATGGAGTCGGATATTGAAGATGAAGATCGAAGAAAAAGAAATAAAACTCTTTTTTTACTTCTTCTTTTTTTTTCTTTTCTTTTTCAATGATTGGAATTGAAAAGAAACCGATGGTGTATTAAAAGGACGAAAAAAAAAGGGTGGTGGTTGTTTTGTTTGTGTTTTATTCCTTTTTATTGTATTAATTTCTGTTTAAGGATACGAAAAATAGATAAAACTATAAAAGTGGTGGATATAACCACGGACAGAACTATGGAACACTCAAGTTTTGATAGCCTGATTTTAGATATAATATTTATAGAATTGAAATAAATTATATCTATAATAAGTTTATGTCCGAAGCTTCATTTTGAGGTTTGTTCACTCTAAACACTAAAAACTTAATTATTTAAATATATTTATACTCAAATGATATACATATAATATTTTTTTGTAAAAAATAAATAGTAACTAAAAAAACAAATAATATTAAGGATACAAATATTTACGACATCATAGACATTGTCATAATAATATCTCTTTTTTACATATTTTAACATTAAAACGTGATATTCATATTTTTAGTCAAATTATCGCAAGATTGTCGAGAATGTCACTTAAATATTATTTAAATGTATTTTTTGGCTAAAATGTTCTAAATATTGTGAAAATTGTCTCTAAAATATCGTTAAAATGTCATCAAAATATTAAAAATATCAATTCTTAATTTATTTTTTTCTTTTTTCTCCTTCTTTATGAGCAATCATTTCAATTTAATTTTTTTCTTACTTTTACATAAGAGAATATATTCTTTCTTTTTTAATTATTTGTAGTATGTTTGCTATGTTTATGAGTAATTTTAAAAATAAATAATCAATAAAATTTATTTTTATACGATCAAGATTTATCTATTTATAACAGTTACAATTAGATAGTTTACTTAATTATTTCAAATTTTTTAACTAATTATTCTACGATAATTAAAAAAAAGAATATATATTTTATTATACAATTAATTGATAAACTTATTAATTAATATAAATATTTTATGTATTTAAAAATACATATATTAAATAAAAAATTGTTTTGATATTTTATAAAAAAAATCATATTTTTGATAAAAATAACATAATTTTTGTGATTTTTTTTAATTTTCGTCTACAATGAAAATATATTTTAACGTATTCAGTGAAATCGATACTTTAAAACTTGTATATATATATATATATATGATTTTGGGAAATGTTGAAGGAGTTACTCAATTAAGAGAATTTGTTTTCTCAAATTTAATGACTCAAACATACCTAATTTGTATTCTTGTAAGTTAGAATGATCATTTTGGGATTTGATTATGCTCCACTTGATATGATTAGATCTAAGTTTAAATTCTATCAAAATAATATTTTCTTTATTTAATAAAAAAGAAAGTTGTAGTACCTATAATAAAAATAATGAAAGAAGTTAGATGGATCATTTAAATACATATATTAGTTAAGATTACTATTATTTTTACTAAAGGAAATTTAAAATAAATAAATAAATATATTTTTGTGATTCTAATAATTGGGAGTGAGTTTTATCAGTAAACCACTGTAAAAGAAAAATGTGAGGTGTAAAAGGGATTTAATTACTTGGAGGTTTACTTAACGTTATGTGTTCAGAGCCAACCATATTCCTATTCTTAAATCATATGATAGGGGCCTAGGTTTGTTATAACGGGCAAAAGAGTTGAATCGCCAAAACGGCAAATTGAACTTCTTCTTAAAAACAATAAGATTTTGGTTTAATTGCATAATTTGTTAGAATAATTTTGTAACTATTATGTTACTGTAAATAAATAATATTAGACTTCTTAAGTATCAATTTTATTAAACATTGAGTTATTAAATAAATAGGATCGTAAAAAAATTATCTTAAAGAAATAAAAGCTTAATAATTATCTCTTAATTATCTTAAGATATGTTACAAGTTAATCTTATTCCAACAAATGATAGATATTAGGTTAATTCTTTTCAATATATATACTCATATATATACACAATCACAATAAGTTCAATAATTAGAAATAAATATTTTACATAATAGAGAATTACAATCAAACATTTTCTTTCTTTTTAATCATATAATCAGATCGTAGATCTTTTTTAGATTTCATCATCTTATTATTCACTTAAACATAAGAGAACCAAAAACCACTATCATATTTTTGTTTGATATTTTAATAATTTATTTATCTTGTAGATTTATACAGGACAATTCTATTTAATATTGACAAAAATTGACATCAATATAATGTAAATCAACTTCACAAATAAAGTTTATTATTAACCTCGCTCTACCTGATTCACATAAATCTTTTTCATATAATGTAAAATAATATATATATATATATATATATATATATATATATATATATTAAATGTTTAAGAATATAATGCAAATGTGTTTAAAATATAAACTCAAACTTCTATATATATCTTCCTATATATTGAGTTTAAGCATATATAAATAATTAAAAAACTTAATATTTTATTTAATAAAATAAATTTTATATGTAAATAATTAAATATTATTTTATTTATTCTACTTTTACAAATATAAATACAAACATATTTACATTTAATAGCTTATACCATAATTCAATTTAAATAATTCTATCACCACAAGGGATTAATATCATAAATACCCATAAATTTTAAGAAATTTTCAAAAATATCTCTAAGGCTTTAAAAAATTCAAAAATACTTCTAAGATTTCAAAAAATTCAAAAATACCTATGAAACATAACGGAAGTTAAATCTAACGGAAATAATTAGTAACATTCAATATCAGAAATACCCCTAAGGTTTCAAAAAATTCAAAAATATCCTTAAAACATAACCGAAGTTGAAATTAACATTCCTAAAATGAAAAAATAAAAATAAACCAAAAAATAATAGACATAGAAATAGAAAACATCTAAGGATGTTTTTCCTAGGAAATGGTAATAAGTAAAAAAAAATGAAGATATTCAAAAAGCAAAGTTAAATCTTAAAGAAGCAGATGAATTTTAAAGACCTATCATTTTTATTAAGAAAATTATTCTCTAGGAAAAACATAATTTATTATGGCATAAGTAATAAAGTAATGAGTATTAAGATAAAAAAATGCAAAATAAATATATAATATACCGTTGATTGATAAAGAAACTATATTAAACAAGATATCAAAAATTCCATATAAAGACAAAGAAAAAATTAGATACATTCATTTAGGAGAAATTCAAATATTAATAAAAGCTCATTTTAGAGAAAAAAAAATAGATACACAAATAAAAATAACATTATTATGTAATAGATTAATAAATAGGCAAGATGTCTTAGGAAGGATCCATGGTAATTTAGAATACCAAAAGTTAAAATTTACAACATATCCTAGATTTTCTATTAATATAAATTATTAAAATCTAAATCAAATATTAAGTCTAGTTATGAATTTGAGAAAAGAGAATTAATGAAAAAAAGAAATCGTTCATTTTCAATACATTATCTAGTAGCATATTTTTTAACAAATAGTTATAATAGTTCAATATATAGACAAAATGAATTTATAGAAATAGACAAAACTTTTAAGGAACATGGACAAATAATAAAACCAAAATACTAACGGACTTTGAAATATCAAAAAAATGAAAATTAGATATCAAAGAAAAACCCTTGATAATAGGAAGCAAAAATAATGTTGTTAAAACTAACAGCATGCCAAAGTTTACTTTTATAGATCATAAAAAAGAAACTTTTAACCAATAAGAAGTTAAAAACTAGAAAATGAAGTCAAAATAATAAAGACGTTTGTTCATGATTGTATATTAGGGAAAATAATGTTTAGAGATAAAATAAAAAATATGCATTTAGAAGTAAATGAAAGCCTAATAGGTGTAGCAAAAAAATCAAGCAACATTATTTGAAACTGTACAATTATTAATAGAGAATCAAACACAAAATATATATAAGAAATAATAGATATATAAAAAGAATTACTAAAGGAAATAAATGAATGTGGTTATAATAAACTACAACATGATATGCATAAGAAATTTTCAAAATTAAGAAAAGAAGTATACAACATACATAGGAATAATGAAATAATAGGTTATAAATATGATCTCTTAGAAGGACTAAAAGAAGAACCACCTAGGAGATCAAATTCCCTAATTCCTAAAAATGATAAAAGAAAAAATGAACAAAAATCTAACAACAAAAAGATAATTCCAATTTAATGGATATAGAAAAGAATTAGAAAGAAAATCCATAGACCCTAAAAATAGAGATATAGAAACATTAGTCAGTTTATTGACATTAACCAATGAAGAAATAGAAGAACATCATAATGAAAAACTTTGTACTAACAAAGAAGAGGATGATATGACAATAATTAGTGAAATTGAATATTGAACTAGAAAACATGACCTCAAAAGGTCATATGAAACCAATTTCATTACTAGTTCCTTACCAAGAAGGAACATCTGACCCACATAAGGAAGAAAGAAATAGGCAAAGAACAGAACAACCTGATACCATAGATAGAAAAAGGAAACCATCTAAAATGGAGGAAGGGTTGTATTGAGGAACTAGAGGTAATATTTCACCAAAGTTTAAACTTCATGATAATTATAAGTCTGAACTTTTAGATTTAGAATGTATAAGAGATAGGAAGAAATCTTTAGATGAATGGACTAGTGGAATGAGTGTACTTATACAAACTTCTCAAACTACCCAAACAAATCCTTCAACCTGTAAAGTGCTTATAGCACATAAAATGACAGAAAATGTTAAAGTTTGGTTTTCAAACTTAACAGATCAACAACATTTGTTAATGCAAAGAAATGCTTACACAGGAAGGGAATACTTGGATACGGTAATAAATGAAATATATTAAAAAATTATTGGAGAAGATAAATGAAGGACTTCCATAAGACAACTGGAAACAAGCACCAAAATATTTAATTATAAGAATTGTTAATAATACTACAATAAAATTAAATCTGGTGTTAAAAGATACTAATATAATGATAGAAGGAGAAAATTTTCACATTCCTACCATATATCACCAGGAAACGGGAGTTGATTTACTAATAGGAAATAAATTCCTAAATTTATATCAACCTTTCACACAACATTTCGATAGAATAAGTCTCACAACCTTAGAAGGAGATATCATCTATGTCTCCAAAATAAGAAAAACTTTAATTGTCTCAAACTCAAATTTTATGCAAAAACATAAAAAGTGAAAACGTGGTGAGATAGAAGACCATCAAAAACCTTATTTAGAAAATATTTCATTAGATATAGAATAGAAGCAAAACTATTTTATCAATGAAGTACAAGAAGACAAAGCCCTAACAAGCATTAGAAAACTATTAAAATAGTCAGTTCAAAAAATCTTTGGATCCAAAAATAAATAAATCTAAAACAATAGTCAACATAAAAGTCATAATAACTTTTAATTTGGAAGATATGATTTATAGTCCAAAATACATGATTTAATTTGAAAAACAAATTCAAGAACTTTTGGAACTAAAAGTCATAATACCAAGTAATTCACCTCAGTGTAGTCTAGAATTCTTAGTTGAAAAAGAAGCTGAGAAAAGAATAGGAAAAAAGAGAATGACAATAAACTTTAAAGCATTGAATAAAGAAACTATTGACGATGGATACTTCATTCTAAAAAAGGAAAAACTACTATCATTAATAAAAGGAAAGAAATACTTCTCGAGTTTTGATTGCAAAAATGGATTTTGGCAAATAAGACTAGATGAAGAATCTCAAAAATTGACGGCATTTAGTTTCCGTTAAGGACAATTCCAATGGACAGTTATACCATTTGGATTAAAACAAGCTCTAGGTATTTTTCAAGAATATATGGATAACATTTTCAAGAAATTACAAGATATTTGTTGTGTTTACATAGTTGATATTTTGGTTTTTAGTAATAAATTAAATAAATATTATTTGGATATTATCAATATTCTATAAGAATGTAGAAAAGAAGGCATTGTACTTTCAGAAAAGAGAGCAATACTCGCTCAACAAAAAATTAAATACTTAGGGTTGGAAATTGAAGATGAAAAACATAATCTACAATCCCATATACTAAATAATATTCCAAGTTTTTCTAGTGAATTAAAAGATAAAAACCAATTACAGAGATTTTTAGGATGGTTAACATATGCAGAAGCATACATCAAGAAACTTGTAGAAATGAGAAAACCATTACAAGCAAAATTGAAAAAAGATCATAATTGGAAATGAACCGAAGAAGATACTCTATATATGGATAGAGTAAAAGCAAAAGTAAAAATATTATCAACTTTATACCATCCAGGATCAAATGATAAGATGATAATTGAAACAGATGCTTCACAAGAATATTGGGGAGCAGTTCTTAAAGCAAGAGTAGATGAAAAAGATGAATATCTTTGTAGATATACATTAGGATCTTTCCAAGGTTCAAAATTAAATTACCATAGTAATGAAAAAGAATATTTAGCTGTCAAAAAAGATATTAAGAAATTTGCAATATATGTCATAAGCTCTCGATTCATTGTTAGAACAGATAACAAGAATTTTGGTAACTTCTTAAGAACTAATATTGCAGGTGATTACAAACAAGGAAGATTAGTTAGATAGCAACAATGGTTCAACCATTACAATTTTGATGTTGAACATCTTCCAGGCCATAAAAATAGCTTAGTTGATGCTCTTACTAGAGAATTATCACCTCTAACTATTTTTATGCTTTCAGGAATGGAACATCTTGATATCAAAATCAAAATAAAGGAAAATGAGGTAAAAATCTACATGAATAACTCGAGTTTCTATATCTCGAGAAATCTCTTATGGAGATAGGAAAGAAATAGGAAGAACTTAATTGTTCAAAACAACCTCTAGAGACCAAAAGCTCAAACAAGGAATCTTCATTAAAAAAGGAAGAACATAACAGTTCACAAAAAAAACTTCTGAACAAAGCTCAATTGGGCAGATGAGACAAAAAAATACTAACATAAAAAAGTTTATGTGGTCTATAATGGCCAAAAACTAGGAACTTATAACAACTAGGCAGAAGAAATTAGTGGAGTAACTCATAGAGTCTTCACTAACAGAATAGAAGTAGAAGGTAGTTATGCCTACTACAAAACACCAAAACTGATAACTCTAGAGGAAATAGTAAGAAATTATTCTACAACATTACAACAACAACCAATAGCTCCAAGCAAGTTGAAAAATCTTGGAAAGATAGCAAGGCCTCTAGTGCTATTTAAAGAAACATCTCCTCTAGAGACATCAAAAATAGTAAAGCATTTAGTACTATTCAGGGAGACATCTCCAATAACTACTCTAATCATTGAAGATGAAAATGACCAATATATAAACCTCAATAAACCACAATGATTGAGTCCCTATAACTTGGCAAAAAATCTACCCAAGAACATATTGAAGATATAAAGTTCTATACTATACATAAAGAATTTCCTGCAAGAAGTAAATTCAATATATTGGAAAGAGCTGATCCAATATTTATGTATAAATAATTTCATGTAGGACTAATAGAAAATATATATCCAGGAATTAATTTAAGTGAATTAAATTATTTCCCAGAGAATTTTAAAAGAGCAATCAAGAACTTTAGAAGAAAGATTAAAGCATGTGATAAACCTGTTTATCTTAAATTTTTTAGTTCATTAATGGACTGGAATGAGAAAATAAGTATTAGTCCTTACCACTTTATCAAGATAGGGATTTCTAACACAAAATGAGAAGTTCCCAAACCAAAGGCACTTTTAGAAAAGGAATTCAACATAGAAGAACTCTATGTACTAAGAGGTTAAATGCTAGGCCAAATTTACTATGAATTTAGAAAGATTGATAATTCTTCTGAGATTAAAGTAAATTATTCAACTAGCAAAGTCATCATCATTTCTCATAGTAGCATGACTCTGTTAGAAGAATATGGTAAAAAATTACCAAATACGAAATCAATTTTAATTGCAACAACCTAGAAATTAGTCAAGAAACAAGAAAGGTATTCTACTTCTATGACTAAAAAGCTACCAAAGACCACAAATGCATTCTCTACATCAAAGATCAATAAGATGAAGATACATCATTATCAACGTTATAAAAGGAACCATAGGTAGAAAATGACAAAGAAAAATAAGAAAAGAAATTGTCGATCGTAGATGACAAAAGAAATAAAGATGTAGATACCACATCTTAGTTAGCAGTATGTGCCAAGGAAAAAAGTAGTGGTTATCCTTTAAAGTAGAAAAGCAGATGAATTATTAAAGCAAGGATAAAAAAATAATTTGTCTTGTAAACATGGATTGATTGTTCTATAAAAGGAACCCTTATTATCATTTCAAAGGACAAACAAATACACAGAAATCTAGAGCTCTCTACTTTGAAACACTTTAGCATAGAAAAACCTTCTATCTAGAAATCTCATAACCAATAATGTTATACCCAATAATTATGAGCGGCTAAGCACCCCTTCAAGGTTCTTAGTTGGCCTTAAGTTGTAATAATTATTATTCTATGAATAAAATAGAGTTTAGTTACTCTTCTCTAGTAAGTAAACTATTGAGCACTATTTATGTGCAGATGTAGAAGGCTCACCATTTTTATGAGGGTATTGAGGTTTGAGCAAAGTTGAGGCATAACACGTGTAATAAAAGAAGATGAATAGAAAGAAAGACTGTGGTAGACTCATCAAATTTAGGTATAATAATTATAAATTTAAGCCAGTTAAGAATCTTAAATGTTTAAATATTTTCTTACAACAAGACATAATACTGCTAAAATAGAAAAATGGAAACTATTTTTAGAAATAAACAACTAATAATTCCAAATAAAATCAAAGACAAAAATATAATTTTATTAGAAACATTTGATAAAGATTATCTCTATCATTTAAATGAATATTTTAAAGATGAAGATTATGAAACTTGTCTTGAAAATTTTAAAAGATTTAACACCTTATTGGATATCTATATAGATTATATTAAAGTTATCATAAGCATCATAGACCATCATGTTTCAAAGACATTAAAATATTATTTTAGTCAAAAGTATGTAAGAATAGAGGAAGAAGAATTCAACAACTTAATGTTTGGATACTACTTCTTTGAAGATTATAAATGCATTGTATGTACATAAGAAAAACTTGTTTGTATACTACGAATATGAAAAAATAATATACATTCAACACATATGATTTATCAAGATAATACTTTATGAACATCGAATCATTAGTACATAAATTAGAACTATAAGATTTAACAAATGAAAGAAAAATTTTAATTTTAAAAGACAATTAATAGATTCAGGATTAGAATTTTGCAATTAACATAACGAAAAACATAATATACTATGCAATTGTAATGAATATAGAATAAAATTAGACTTATACAAAAAAAAGCTTTTTAGAAAAATTATTGTCTTCGATAAATAGACAAAGACCATCAATTAGGTCAATATTAACCCCCGATTAAAAATTGTATCAATCCGTAAAAATTGGTACTCGAATTTAGGAATAGTAATCTAAATAATAATAGATGAAAAATTAACACTATTAAAATCTAAATGTATTTTTGATAATTTATAACACTTGAGGGCATAATAAAAAATATGCCAAACCTTAGAGATATTTGAGATATTATTCCCACCACAAGTGATAATCACCAATAATGTTTCCATGTTATAATCACATTCACTTAACCATGCATACCAAAGTGTTTGTATTTCACATAATAGCTTTGAGGAAAACTAACTAAATAATGTTGAGTTATATAGAAATTTTAATCTAATTTGAGTTAGTTTCATTTTATAATGTATTTTCGATCACTATTTATCATTGTTCATGATTTTTCTCTCCATTCTTAGCATCACTATATGTCTGTGTAAAATTCTCACTATATGTATGTGTACATAATTTTCATACATGTATGTAAAAAATTTACATATTCTTGTAAACTTTTTTTATTTTTTTCTTTTCTACCAACTACGGACACACGTAATAAAAAATAATTTTAAATTATAAAATTCATGAATCTCAACTACAATTATGAGTTTCCTTTACTCTAGACGATTTGTTTTGTATTTTTGAAGTGACGATGAACACATAGAAACAACACAAACAATTTTTATCGCATATGTAATTCAATTACCTCAACTCATTATGTGAGTATTAATAGCACAAAAAAATAAAAATTATTATGTAAGCATATGGTTTATATTCGGTAGTATTTTTTTTTTTTGTGATCACCTAGAATCGAGTTTTATACTATTCTATAAAATGAATTTACATAAATTTGTAAAATATTTACATGGACATATAATTAAAATTTTACTATTATATTAGGAGTAGTAATTTGTACCGAAGCTCAATTTTCCAAATTAGGGTGATAATTCGTATGAGTTGGTTCAATTCAAGCCAGCCCAAATTGATTCAATCTTAACTCAATTTAAATTTAATTCGAGTTAGTAAAGGTGAGTTTGAACCTAAACTGAACACAAACAAAGAAAATAATATTATAACAATTGGTCTTTAAAACAAATGATAAATTAACATTGAATGAATAACCCATACACACAACAAATTTCACGAAGATAATGAAACTCCTTACACACGTTTCATATGTTACAATAACTAGTTAATTACAAAACAAAAACATTAGTAAGCACAAGCTAAAGAAAATTAATTCTTAAAGCAAGAAATCCATTTTTAAATAAATTTGACAAATATAAAATCCATCAAACCTCTCTTATGCAAAAGTTAAAGACCTTTGTATCTTCATGAAAATTCATAGTTTGAATAAAGAGTTCTAAATCTCAATAAAAAAATTCCCAACCATTAAACAAATAAATATATGAGTAAGATTAAATAAAGAATATATATAAACAAGAACACTAGTAAACATAAGTTAAAGAAAATTAATTCATAAAGTAAGAAGTCCATTTCTAAATAAATTTGACAAATTTACACTCCATTAAAGCCCTTTTATGCAAAATTCAAAGGCTGTCGTGTCTTCATGGAAACTTATAGTTTGAATAAAAAGGCTCTAAATCTCGATAGAATTTTCCCCAGTCACTAAACAAAGAAATTTATGAATAAGATTAAACAAAGAATATTTATAAAGATCTCTTAATATTCAAGTAGACTATATAATGATCATACAAAAAAATTATTTTTTAAAATGGCACGAAAATACTTTATTCTGCTTCAATGAACGTAGGGTTGTTGCTAGAGAATAGTGAAATAGTGCTAAATATAGGGTTGTTACTGAAAAAAAACGGTTGTTATTAGCGTCTAAATTGTAACGTTTACGGGTTATAGCTTTTAAAATAAATTATTTTGGACTAACGAGGTGGCTCGAACCCAACTCGAGCTACAACACAAATTACCATCCCTAGTCCAAACTGAACACGAATGAAACAAGAACAAATAAAATTTGGGTCCAATTTGGATCAACTTGAATAACACAAAAAAATAGGATTGGGTTTGAATTGGGTTAGGACTAGCTCGATAAGAAGAAAATAAAAAATAATTATAATAATTGTTATGTACTATTACTATAATTTTTCTATATGATGAGTTTGATGCTAATTCATGCCATTAAAAATATATTGTATTTCTCTTACTACTTTTATTGTAACTTTTTCTATATTCATATATTGATTCACAAAAATTATACAGTATTTTATCATCAATAAACATGACTAGTTATATGAGTTTTTTTTAATTTTATTTAAAAATAAGATTTGACTTTCTTTTGAACACACACGGACACTTGTGTTTTTTGTGCTAACCTTTTTTTAGTTGATTTGTGAACGATCTGATTGACGGGGAGCTTATTGGAACGTTTGTCTGAAAACCGCTCACGCTAATTTTAGAAATTATGAAAAACATAGCAAGGGACCGTGTGTGTTCTAGAACGGTGGTTATTGGAACGTTGTACTTGAACATTTGATTTTCATAGTGGAAAGTTATGTGGTCCGATGAACCGGTGATTTTCCTCTTAGGTTATGGTTGTGGCCTATGTTGTTTTCACCTAAAAATATCGCTTGTTATTATTTTCGTACTTTACTCTTACACATGATTACATGTCTGACCGATATTTTTAGGTTATTAAATTATAAATTGATAAAAATTAAAAATAACTTATTTACCCATCTAGGTTAATCAGGTCCATATTTTATAAACATTCACTTATAATTAAACATTTCATTTACTAGTTAAGATCAAACAATTAATAAATTCTCTATAAAATTAGCATAATGAAAGCTTCCCCATTTTATAATAATAAAAAAAAGACATGGATCCCAATTAAGGGTGTGCAGCAGTTGGAATGCACAAGAGAATTTTGACCCTTAGATGGGGTTCTGTACAGATGGACAAGATTGTGCTAATCTCACAATACACAAGCTCTTTCACCTCTCATTCTCTCTTTCCATCATTCACTCAAATGGAGAGCACACTTAAATAGCATATTTCAAGTAGGACCAATAGGGTTCAAAGGCGACTGCAAAGCACATTGTAAGACCTTTCATAATTTTTGTAAGGCATAACATATGAGTGTTCTTTAAAACTCTGTAATGTATCAAATTTGTCTCTCTCTCTCTCTCTCTTTCCCTTGCCCCTTTTGCTTAGTTCCAATGTACGATATTTGAGGAAGCAGTTAGAGGCAAAAACATATGATCAACCATTAAATTCATTGAAATTATAACAGTTTCCAACTGACCAACTGATGATTGAAATGAAAAGGTCTTTAATCTGTTAGGCATGGAATGGTAGATGAAACTCTATACCATTTGCTCATATACATGTGTTAATTTTTTTTTATTTGTCATTACATAATAACATATATAATACTTTTCTCTAAAAATAACATATTTGTTGTAATATATACTCATAATGGACAAATTTAGTTCAAAAATTTGAAATTCACATTCCCACGTAAGGAAGAGATAACTCTCCAACAGAGAGTTCGATGGAAAATTAGGAAATGGATGGAAAATCATATTAGTCAATTTATTTATATAAAATGTGTCGCTTAATCTCCTAATTTTGAAACTAATTTTGAAAATGTAATATTTAGTTCATTTTTTTTATAAAAATGGTGCAAAATAAAAAATATTTAGTAATTTTAAATTAATTTAGAAATAAATAAAAATTATTAGGGGTATCCAACCATAGGATAGGAAGTAAAAGACCATAATACCCTCACCAATCATGTTTGTAATTTTTTTATTTGATGGGAGTAAATAACGAAAATACCCTCACTAATATTTATTTAAATTTTTTTTATCGATAAAAATCTTTTTGCAACTTGGCGCATTTTTATTAATAAAAGGATTAATAAACATTTTTTTTTATAAGTAAAGGATTAATTAACGTCTTTATAAAATCATATTATTGACACAACACTTTTTACTCAAAGAAAATGGATTCTTATAACCTTTTTTTCCTTTGGAAATACCAACAACACAACACCTAAAGTATTCTCCTAAATTTAGAAGAAAAAAAATCTCTATCATTTTGAGAGTCAGTGGCTCTCTACCCGTTAGGATTTTCACCCTTTATCTTTGCCTTTTCTGCCACCGCCATCTTCTCTTTCATTTCATCAACCCATTTTCGACTCCCTTCTCTCATCTTTCTTCGTCTTTGTTTTTGGAAAAATAAGGCTTTAGTGCCGTTGTAGTCTTTTTGTATCAGTTTTACTAGCTTCTCTAAGGCGTCAGAGTCTTTAGTTTGTGTCATCACTTGGTGGTTTAGAGTGGTGGCATGAGTTTAACTCTTCGACGTTGTCTCTTCAATGCTGGTTTACTCTGGTTTTGGTTGTCATGTTTTCTCTTCTTAGCGGTTTTCAACGGTTGGTAACAGTTGTCACCTCCAATGCTAGTGATCTTCGTCATGCTCTAAGATGGGTCTATTTTGATACTGTTGACTGGTCTCTCCTCACCTCCAATATTGGTGAGTTTTGTTGGCTACTTCAATTGAGTGAGTGGTTGTTTCAGCTGGTTTGGGTGTGTTTTTAATGTTCATTGTCCTTTAATTTGTTCAAAAACTTAGGTATTTTGATATTTTTTTTAGTTAAAAAGTAGGTTACTTGTTTTATTTATCCTCTGTAGTTAAAATGTTTATTAAAATGCCTCTAAGAAATTTTTTGATTTATTTTATGAATCATTACAATCAAACTTTAATGTCCATTAGTATGAAGAATTGTTGTTCTGATTACTACAATCAAGCTTTAATGTGAATTACAATATAAAGTTTTTATTAAACGCTCATGTATATTAGCTCATAAATATATTGATGTCATAATAGTTTGATAGTTTTGATTTGTATCTAGATATGTGATATACTTTATAGTTCAGATGTTTAGAATTGTAATTTTGCTTCTTATTCAATAAAACTCTTACAGGTTATTATAATAAAAAAAATAACAATAAAAAAACAGTGGGATGTACGTCTACACATGAAATAGAAAGAGTAGGAAATATCATGATTATACAACCCATAAGATCGTTAGGGATATCTTTTTTGTTCTCTTGGCTTGGATTGAATAGGACATAAATTGAAGTTACTAAAAATCAAGGAATTGAATGTTCAAAAACTGATTTATGTTATTCTATTTCTTTATGATGCTCCTCAAGAGAATTTTTCAGCTTCAAAGGTTTCAAGGGTCACAAGACTCACAACAAACCAGCTTCAAAGAGATTTCTCCGCCTCAAAGTCTCATCTACAAGCTTGAAGGTCTTCTTTACAAGCTTTTGATCAAGGGCAGTAGTTCTGTAAATCTTAAATACACGGTCAACCTGATCCGGAGCAGTGATCTGAAAGTACAACTCTTCAAATTTCTTCTTCACAAACCTGTGTGAAATGATTTTTAATGAGCTATGGTGTTCTTATCAAACAATAATGTCTACTATACATTGAAGGCTCAAAAGAAATCTAATGTAAGTTCTAATATTCCAAAAGGAAAAGTGTGAGCCAAGTCAGAGGGTCAGTTGAGTCAGTTTAAAACTACTCCTTTCGGGGGTTTATTGGTTTTAAATGGATCAAAATACTTTGGCAATCTTTATAGGAATTGCTTTCAGAATTTTGAGTTATTATTTGTAATTTAAAGAGAAGTATTACTTATTTTGAGATAAGTAATTTAAATGCATCCTCCCATCCTAAAATAAATACTAAATTTCCATTCAAAATCAATTTTATTAATTTTATGCCAAACACCTAACTACTTTTTCCAAACTCACTTTTGACAAAACCAATTCATTTCAAACCACTTTTATTAAAACTGTACGATGCCATGGTCAAGTAAGAGGACCACCCATTCACCTCAAAAGAAAAATCTCGCCTCTTTAAAAGAAACACATCCAGGCTCATAATGTTTTAACCATAGGACAGGTTGGCTGCTAAGAGCCCCATTGCTTCGAGCCACTGAAAAAATTTCTTCATTTATGTAAGAACTGAGTGCTAACTATTTTCGTGGACAAAATATTTATCTATAAATTTGTTTTTAGGTCTGCTATCAAGTCTATCAAGAAAAGTCAAACAAATGCTCGAGTTTCAGATAATTGTACTTCAGGTATATCTTTGATAACTACAACACATAGGATTACATTTATGCATTTAATAACACATGCTTATAAATCTGAAATTATTTTTAGTGCTAAAATATGGAATAAGATATGCTAAAAGATATTAGATAAGATACTCTAAATTATAGTGAAAATCTTTAACATAAAAAATAACATAAAATCTATTTTTAAAATATATTAGATAAGATATACTCTAAATTATAGTGAAAATCTTTAACATAAAAAATAACATAAAATCTATTTTTAAAATATATTAGATAAGATATACTTTAAATTATAGTTGAAATCTTTAACATAAAAGATAACATAAAATCTATTTTAAAATAACTCTTCTTTAAATAAGAGTTTTCTTAATTAGTGAGTATTATTAATCATATTTGAAATAGAAAAGACATTTATCAATTATATAGGAGTTTTTTTAATTAATAAGTATTACTAATCTTATTTGTAATAGAAAAGATATTTATCAATTACATAGGATTAAGGGTTTTAATTTTTCCTATAAATAAAACTCATTGCTCATTGTTTCAATCAACCACATAATAACATTATTCTAATCTTCTTAATTTCTCTCTTGTTTTAAAAATATAAGATCATAATTTTTAGACTTCTTTATTTAGTTAATCTATCAAATATTGGTGGTTATGTTTGATTGATTAATAAACCTAATTATTTTATGATATTTTGATAATATGTTCTTATGGTTTCTTCTTTATTTTTGTTTTTAAATTGTTAAACCAAATAATTGTTTTTTTCATATCATAATTATTTGATTTGATTATTAATCTTTAAAGAACCTATTTTTATTGAACTTGTGCTTGATATTTTTGCTCTAAGATTTACTAGTTGATTTGATTTAAGTGTCATATGTTTTGAATTATCTAGTTATGATTATTCATTATTAAATCCGTTTTAGAACACACACGGACAGTTATGTTTTTTGTGCTAATCTTTTTGTAGTTCATTTGGGAACGTATCTGATTGGCGAGAAGCTTATTGGAACATTGGTCTGCAAACTGCTCACACCAATATTGGAAACTGTGAAAATAGAGAAGGGGGTCGTAAGTAAAGTACATTGAGATGGTATCCTAAGAAGGGTAACATAAGACCAAGTTTGTACTTGAACATTTGATTTTCATAGTGAAAAATTAGGTGGTCCGATGGACTAGTGGTTTTCTTCTTAGGTCATGGTTGTGACCTAGATTGTTTCCACATAAAAATATTGTGCGTTATTGTTTTATTTCCACACTTTATTGTTACACACGTTTGCATGCTTGGTCGCTTTGTTTATATTATTAAGTTATAAATTGGTAAACAAGCATTCCCTCACGCTTGGCGCCAAACCTATTTTTATTGAACTTGTGCTTGATATTTTTGCTCTAAGATTTACTAGTTGATTTGATTTAAGTGTCATATGTTATGAATTATCTAGTTATGATTATTCATTATTAAATCCGTTCTAGAACACACACGGGCAGTTGTGTTTTTTGTGCTAATTTTTTTGTAGTTAATTTGGGAACGTATCTGATTGGCGAGAAGCTTATTGGAACATTGGTCTGCAAACTGCTCACATCAATATTGGAAACTGTGAAAATAGAGAAGGGGATCGTAAGTAAAGTACATTGAGATGGTATCCTAGGAAGGATAGCATAAGACCAAGTTTGTACTTGAACATTTGATTTTCATAGTGAAAAATTAAGTGATCCGATGGACTGGTGGTTTTCTTCTTAGATCATGGTTGTGACCTAGATTGTTTCCACATAAAAATATTGTGCGTTATTGTTTTATTTCCACACTTTATTCTTACACACGTTTGCATAATTGGCCGCTTTGTTTATATTATTAAGTTATAAATTGGTAAAAATTAAAAATAACCTATTCACCCCTCTAGATTAATTAGGTTCATAATTTATAAACTTTTACTCTATTTAGGCTACTAGTTATGAATGCGTACATACACACATATTACATACAAGCAATTAAAATTTATAATTTACTCTAGCATTTCTTCAATAGCTAGGCTATAAAAATGACAATTATTTATAATTCTAATTCAATTGATATTCTAATCTAAAATGCTTTTCATATAACAATACAATTTAATTCAATTAATCAAGGCATTAGAATTCATATAACAATATAAAATATATCTTTATCTTAGAAGAATTTCACTTGATATATGATACTATTAATAACTTGACACACTGATACTTTAATGTCTTTAAAATTCTTTTTTTAAATATAAATAAACAAAAAAGGGAAATAAATGTCTTTTTCTTAAAAATTAAGGATATTTTTGTCCAAAAAAAAAATCAAGGCGTGGTTTAGACTTTATATATAGCATAAATTAGCAAGGAAAAAAAATAAAAATGCTTACTCATATGCATGCTCAATCTCTTGCTTGCCTGTTGATACTGGCTGGTAATCTTTGAACCACTCACATACATTAAGTGGTACCTACACGAACAACAACATTATTGGCCTAAAAATTCAAAATTTTCACCAATAAACTATATATGCAATGTATTAAATTATTAATAAGTATTGATACTTACTTTTAGAATCTTCTTCTCAAATATATCAAACTTGTTCAAAAACAGCATGAAGGACGTCTTCTGCAAGCAAGATAAAAAGATATGCTTGAAGTGAAATTTGTACATGACTTGCAAAGAAAAAAAATGAAGTTAAAGAAAGAGTTAAAAGTTGTTGAGAAATCAACTCTTCCAAAACCTTAAGTTGTAAAGAGAAGAACCAACATTACTTTTATACATTATCACCCGTCATAAGTATTGACTCTATATATTATACACGCGAAACACTTACAATCTAATTATGGAGTTTACTAGAATTTGAACACAAAACCTTTATCTATGATACTATGTTAGAAGTTATTGAAAAACCAATTCTTCTCAACATTACTTATTTATATACATCTATCAGAAGAAAACAAAATAAAAGGAAAAAAAGAGAGAGAGAGAGCAAGCAGAAAGAAAGACTTGAGAAATCTTTCTAATGCTTGCACACATAACAAATAGCTAAAAGGAGCACCTCAAAACATGGTTGCTTCAGGATCCATTCAAACAGTTCTTTTGTTTCCATCATTCGGTTCTTCTTATCATCCTCAAATAGTGTTTGATCATACCTGAAAGGAAAACATGAGTTTGAAGCTTTTTCAGATACATAAAGTGATGGCTTTTAGATATTTTGGATGTCAAATTTAAGGTAAGTTAACAATGAGGTACTACTACTCAATCTACTAATATAATATGCAATAAAAAAAATTGATCAGATGACTGTCTTACTCGCTAATCGCAACACAAAATATTACAGCAGTAACCCCTTCAAATAGATGGATCCATTTTCTCCTCTCATTTCTCTGGCCTCCAACATCAAATAGCCTATATACTTCGCCACTTTTCTTATTCTCTCCAACAGGACTGTCAAATCATAACATAAATAAGTTATTCGAGACACCACCATATTAAAGGCCTTATTGCATGTGTTTTTCTTAGAACTGGTTTCAAGAGAAGTGATTCAAAATAAAGTGATTTTAAGAGAAATATTTTAAGTTGTTGGGATGAAAATGTTAAAGTGGTTTTGAGTAGAGGTGGTAATTCTTGTGAGCTAGACCAATTTGAGCTGGCTCGAACTAACACAGCTCAAATTAATCCAACCCTAACTCAATTCAAATTTAATATGAGCCAACAAAGGTGAACCCGAACGTAAATAGAACACAAACGAACTTACACAAATTAATCCAAACTAACTCGAATTATTAATTTTATGTTTTTTTAGTTAATTGAACCTTTTTTTTATAAATAAAAAAATTTGTTTAACGATTAAAGTTCATTCATTCAAGAAACATTACATAAAATACTAAAAATGAAAGAAATAATATTACAATAACTAATCTTATGAACAAATAATAAATTAACACTCAATGAACAACTCACACATACAATAAAGTCCATGAAGATAATATAACTCATCACTAACACCTATTATGTTACAATAACTAGTTAATTATAAAACACGAACACTAGTAAGCATAAGCTAAAGAAAACTAATTCTTAAAACAAAAGGTCTATTTCTAAATAAATTCGAAAAAAGTAAATGCCATCAAACCCCTCTCATGCAAAAATCAGAGGTCGTCGTACCTTCATAAGAACTCACAGTTTGAATAAAAAACTCCAAATTTCAACAAAATTTCTCTCAACCACTAAACAAAGAGTATTAAAAACTACATACCATGTCAACCGCAGAAGACTCCAAAGTACTGGTGTTATGTAGACTAATGGCTTTGCTCTTAGATGCAAGGGAAATGCCATGAATTCAAGCACTAGTATGATTCTTTCAGTACAAGCAACAAAAATAAAATAAAATAGAAGACTCAAAAATGCAACCCAAATCTTCATGAAAAAACACTTACAAGAAATATGTCACTAACCTTAACAACAAACAACACGACTCTGTTTAGTAAAAAAGAAAAGAAAAAAATGAACATAGATATGACTAAAAAGAGTAGTTGATTCAACTACCACAAACAAAAGAAAAACATTACAATATGATCTTATCATTGAAATAGACACATGAGCTATGAGTCATGAGAAGGCATGGGCACAGAAAATAATGCTTCTCTTATAAATTATGAATCTTATAAATTATGTATTCATTGTACGGGTTCAATATTTAGAATTTTTACATATGTTTATCTCTTTCAGGTTGAAATCAAGTAGCACAAAAAATACTTTAACCTACTTCAATTGATTGCCGGTGGAAAAGAGTGAAATTGGAGAAATAATTATTGTTGGTTTCTAGAGAAACGAATGCTGCTAGTTGCTGAAGAGGCGAATGTTACTGGTTGCTTGACATGCGAAGAGTTGAGGAAGTGAGATTGGGTCGACTGGGAAGAAAGAAAGAATAAATGTTTCTTCAATTTTAAGTTTTTAACCTAAAGTGTAGGTTACAACGTTTATGCAACTTCTTTTTTAATTTTATATCGGGCTAACAAGTTTGCTCAAACCCAGCTCGAACTCATCTCGATTTTTTTGGGTTATTTGAATTAGCATGAATTTGTCCCAAATTTAATTCAATTCTTATTTGATTTGGGTTCTACAATTCGTGTTTGATTTGGGTTTTACAATACATGTTCGATTTGGTCATTCGAGTTACGACACAATTTGTCATCCCTAGTTTTGAGTGACACTATAATAATTATTTTAGGAAGGGAACATGTATTCAAAACTACTCCAAAATATTATTTGCTTCTTATAAAAGCATTGATAATACTTCTCAAAATTTTAAAAGCACTAATCTTGGAGATTGCTAAACACATTAAGAAGTGATTTGGATCATAAGAAACCACTTTCAACCAAAAGAATAAGCAATTTCAAATGAACCCTAAGATGTTGTAACGAAGGCACGTGTGTCTTCACACAAGGTAAGACTATGATCAAAGAAGAAGGTCAACATCAAGAGGACAAATATTAGTTCGAAGACAAAAATGCTCTAATCTGTAGTAATCATCAACAAAAGTCAATGACATAGCCTAAAATTTTCCTGGATGACACAATACAAATTACAAATATAATTTGTTATTAACTTTAATCATTTAATGTAAACTTTATGAACAAATGTGGGTACGATGTAAGATGTCAAAATTTGCTTTAAATATATTAAAATTTTAAATTAAAAGTTGTTTTGTTTTGGATCTTTTATAAAATGCATGCTATAAAAGTAAAATATATGAACGAGATCATACATATTAAAAAACAATGATGTTAAAATCAATAATTTTTTTAGGGATTCAATATTAAATGTAATCAGGAAAGCATGAAGATATAATACGAGTAAAATAAGCAAAAATGAAAGTGAAAATTATAAAGTGGTTTACAAAAGGAAAAAAGAAACATTTTTAACCCATTATTGTTTTAAATAAAAAATTGATTCATGCGATATCATATTATAAAAAAGTAATATTTTAATTAAATGTGGAAAAGAGTATTTAGAATTTTAGATGATATATTATCCAAGCATACTATGACAAAATAAAATCCCAAATAAAAATATCTTTAATTTTCTTTAAGTCAGGTGATACAATTTTTTTGGTTTATAAGTTTAATAACTTAAGACTTATAATACATGCTAGGGTGGTTATAGTGTAGACTATGTAGCACTAAAGCCTCATTATGAGTCATGTAAATATAAGGTTAGGGGGTAGACTATGTAGCACTAAAGCCTCATTATGAGTCATGTAAATATAAGGTTATGGGGTTTAATCTCGAGGGATATATGAGTTGTGAAATATTATTTAAAAAAAGAAGACTTATAATACATAATTAAACATAAAAATCAATAAGAATCTTAGCACAATTTAAAATATATCACAAAACTCAAGGTGAAAGATATTTTCCAAGAGGGGCACTATATCAATCTCAGAGAAATAAGTAAAAAAAAATTATGCCCAAAAGTTGAGGGGTATGTACCCCTGTTACACTTGCTTCGTCCTTAACAACAGTGGTGTCATCAAAAGACAAATTAATAATGAGAAAATGGAAAAGGACAAAGTGAATTAGAACATGAAAAGAGTAGTGTTTTTAAAAAAGCACTCAGAAAAATAAGATAAATGGATTCATGCACTCAAAAAAGAGCAATGTAATTGTGGAATCAAAGTAGTGTTTTTACTTCTATAAACCTACGTTACTTGGAGTCTTCAATTTTCATGAGCCACACCCATATCCAAGTTACACAACATGAATACGGGTGTGGATATTCAACAATCTAATTTGGTGAAAATTTATAAAAAATTGAAAAACGTAGATATGTTAAACACCTTATATTTATCCAAAATTTTAAGATATTAATACCATATTTAGTGTACCATATCGAATAGGTCAAATAGGTACCATATCGAATAGTATATGACAATAGGTATAATTTAAGAGGATAAAATTAATAATAATTATTTTAATAAAATAATTTATATTTAAAATAATATTTTATTTAATTTTTTTACTCATCAAAATAATTTCATAACACTAAGTTAAGTGTTCAGTACGGTTTAAACTCGCACCTCCTTGTACGACAAAATATCTACATAATTGAATAATTTTTATTCTGTACAGTACAGTCTGACATCGCAGTCAAACATATGACTATATAGGGTTTTTAGTATCGCGTAACAAACATGCCATGACCTAAAAGAGTCTCCCTAGCATACCTATAGACCAATTAGTCAAAATGAAGAGCTAAAAAGAATAGGATTATTTCTTCAGATCCTTCAATAATTAAAACGTGATCCAATTGTTACACCATAAACTTTATTCCTGTCTAAAATATATCATGTTATCGGTAATAAATTTAAGTTCATTGCTGAAGAGAGAAAAACAGAAATCATATAGTTCAAGGGTTAAAAGAGAAAATGCAATAAATCAACATTATGTGTATTGATGCACATCAAAAATAATTTACCTGAATTGAATCTCTACAACACCAGTAGTACGAACTCTTGCATACAGAATATCCTCCTGTAAAACCAAGATAGACTAAGTGACTTCATGTACCAAATAGACTAAGTGACTTCATGTACCAAATCAACTTGGGATGCATCCATGGAGTAAAATCAGGGTGCAGTGCTAAAGTAAAGGAGTTTTGACACACATTTAATTCTTAGAGCTAGCATGTTGGAATGTCCCAGTACTTCAATTCACAGTTTGCTGGCTGCAAGTTGTAGTAAGTGAGAACTAAATATAGGATGAAACTTAAGTATTTCTATTATATATATATATAGGATCGGTGACTACAAAATATTATACAACTTTTTACACTCTCTTATTTCAAGAGTTAGAAATTTAAATAAGTAATTTTTGCTCTCCTATCCCTTATAAATCACAATTTTTTACATATAAGAGTGTCAAAATTTGTGTAAAAAGTTTGGAGACAATGGAGTGTAGCCAAACCAATAGGAATTTCAAAATTACATATCTAAGCAAGAACATCACACTAAAATTAAGACTTCTTTGTCTTTAAAAGGTTTGATTTGAAACTTTTAGGGGAAAGTGGACCAAAACAAAAACTCAAAACTCTTGCAATCTTCCATAATCAGAGACAGAATAAGATTCATTACATACCCAATATAGTAAGATAAATAGACTGCCATACCAAAGTGAGATAGTGGCAGATCAAGAGAACATCTCATGTGACATGAATAGGATATGTTCAACACATTACGTTTGAAATTCTTTCAAATGCACGAGGCACCTCCAGATAATCAGATTCTAACAGAACCATATTGAACCGCTTAAGAAGGAAAGAAGAAAGTGCTATGAATTTTTTGGTACCTTTGTAGGAATATAATTTGAATCAGACAACCTTGGTAGATTTTCCATGAAATAGTAGGCACATTCGGGAACCTGAAGCTCACTCCCACGGGCATAGGTTTCCTGCAACCATAGTGTAAAAGACATCATATTGAGCATAGGATCAGAAAGACCAAAAGAAAGTGATTATTGTCGGGGTTTAATAGCATTGGAGCTTGTCTAAGAAATACAATCTATGTCATTTACACCAAGCAAACTACCTGAATTCCAGTATCTTTCCATAGAGTCTCTATATCCTGTGCGAGGTCTTTTGTTAAATGTGGGTATTCCAACCTGCCTCCAATATCTGAGAGTTTTTCTCCAATTTCCTAGGAAACAATGCAAATTCTATTGACATAAAAGCAAAAGGACAAACAGAAATATCCATAAATACAAGTAAGCAGCTCAACTAAGAACCTTTCAATTCATGAAGTTTGATGATAAAACCAAAATTAGAGAGTAGGAAAGTTAAAAATCGAACAGAGACCTTATTTTCATTGGACAAGAGATACTTCGATGAATCTCGGTCATTCTGAGCTAGCTCTTTTGACCCATCATGCAAAAGCTACTCAATCACACAAAAAGAACTGCAATCAGCTAGTTGACTCAAGAAAACTAAATGTTGCACAGAGTTGACTCCAGATGCACATTATGTTATACAGAAAGGGAAATAACCAACAGACCCTTTCAAATATTGCGTACTTTTATGGTCTGATACACATTGGCATGGATGACTGAGATGTAGCCCTTGAGCTCTGCCTCGTCAAAGCCAGTTTGGAACAAAAGCTTTATCTGTAAATAAATTATGGTAGATGTAGATACAAGTGTTTGCAATATCAGTAAACAAGATAATATGCTTTGAAAGAGTAACATCCGCACCTGCTTAAAAATGGTTGACTTTCCTGACTCGCCTGCACCTGATGTACAAAAGTGGATTATATTAGCAATAGATAAACCAAAATACCCACAAATTTTGCAAGAGTGAGAAGCATCCTGCAAAATTTAACAATAATATGTATTGGTATTGGAGATTAAAAAATCTACACCATTATGCAAATGGGTATGTAGGTCAAATATGCAGCAAAATTGTGAAGTTAACAAGATAAGGTCTTAAGGCCTTGTTTGTTGTTACGTACGAATCAGCCGCATAGTACAAAAATGGGCTAATACGGTGTTTGGCAATAGCATATACCAATATAACATGAATCCAGACAACAAAAAAACCGATGGCTAAAGATGAAGCTTTTGACCAGGGAGAGGTTGGGGTCTATCTGGTACAGGAAACCACCCTTTTTTTTTAATTCATTGTTTATGTTGTCAGAGAGGAAGAGGAGATTATTTTTCCCTTCATTATGTATCATTAATGATCATGTTATTTAACTCTCTTTTTTTTCTTTTTTCTAAGTCTATTAGACTTTTGTTTTATTTAGATTTTTTTATTAGACTTATTCATTGTTAAAAATTATCATATAAATACAATAAAATTTAACATTTCTAAAATATAATTTTAAAATATTTTTAATTAGTATAATATTAAGATTTCAATAAAAAGATATATTTCAAAATTTTATTACAAATTATAATATATTTATTCTAAATTTTAATATCTACTTATATTTTACACAAGTAAAATGTCTCACTATCGTTATATCATTTTATTTTATTTGAATGTGCTTTCACTTTATTAACTTCAAATCAGTAGATATATATATTTCAATATCTATCCAATCCAGCACCTCTTACCGAACATTGTACAATTTCTCCGATATTATGACCAAACATTGTATTAACACAGGCCAATACAATTTGGTCCAATTCACTCATATCCGAGTACACTTGTCCTGTCAGATACGGTATACCCAACGAGCTGTAAGTGTGTTATTTCAATTTCCACAACCACCATAATATGATTAACAAACTCATACTCCAAAATTTGGAAAGCAGACATGAGAACTATGCACTATATCTCGTAACTGCCAACTCGTTCAAATTCATAAATGAAAATACGATCTTAACCTGATCAGACTACTATGTAAATCATTTTAGAGTGTATTGATCAACAAAATGAGAATCCAATGTAAGTACCCATACCAAGAAGTAGAAGTTTTTGTATATGTTTTTCAGCTTTTGTTTCTTGTTCAATTCGCCTTTCGATTTCTGCGGTCTGGATGTATGGATTAAGAAGAAAATTAGAGTACAAGTAGAGAATGGAGTGAATGGGAACTGTTGTATGTCTAGCAAGAAAAACAAATTAATTGAAAGCAATCTAAAATCCAGTAAAATTGCAAAGTAGAGAACAATAATACAAAGGGTAACTCACTTGTGCATTTTCTTCGGGATTAGCATCATAATGATGACGATTTCTACTGCAGAGTAAGCCCATATGGTTTATCAAAGTAGACAGCATAGAATATACTTATTAAGCAAGCTCAACCATGTTGAAACAGAGTCCCAAATTCACTTATCAGTGTATGTATGTTTGATTTTGACCTAATTAGGAAGTTAGAGATAGTTAGGTGCAACATGTATAAGCTATAGATCCTAAATGACATTAGTCCGATCCCAAAAAAAACAATTGATAAATTATAAAAAAAACAATAAACTTAACAATTAAACATTGACATATCTGTAAGACAATGTTGCTTAAAAAACAATAATGATCACATGATGAACATATTTTATGATGTTTAACAATCTCATTTAAGATATGCACACAATGCTCGAAGTAAAATGAAAAACTAGCACTTGATAACCAGAAATACTTGGCATTTAACAATCAAGAGTGGACAAAACAGTGAACCAGAACCATTTAGCCTACACATACTCAAAATTCTTCGGTATTAACCGGTGAGTTAACCCAAATATCACGCAACCAACCAAAGAAACGGTAGTGTTATGTCCTAATTAAACCTAGAGAATTAGGAAAAATAAATATGCATTACAAAATAGGCAAACTTTTTGAAAAAAAATTCTAAAATAAAGCGACCACCTAATTAATGTGAGAAACATATGAACGAGCAGATTTATTCAATAGGTTATAATCTCGTTAAAGAAATTAGCTGGCCAAATTTTTACCAAAATTATCTTTAACTCGAAGGGAAAAAATAGAAAAACAAATTAATCACTTAATAATCCATCAACAACAATCAACCACAAAAGCTTTCTCTATTGTCCCTCAACAAAAAATTCTTATTCAACAACAACTTCCAGAAAAGTAATTATATGAGAAGCCCATAAAACACATTCATGAAAGCAATCCCAAAAGCTATGCAACTAAACCGACTAACTGAATTTCTTATTAAAAAAATACAAGATTAAGAAGTAAGAACCTTTTGATTTTATACACTTAAACTAATTACAGAGATCTCTAAAATAAAATCCGAAACCCAGAAATATAAATAAGGTTGGAATCCAGAAAAGAAACTAAGAAAGATCTAGAAAAATAATCCAATGAGTACACAAATACAAAAGAGTTGTAGTAGTTTACCTGATAGACAATGGTAGGGAGAGAGAGAAAAAGAAAAAAAAGAGTGCCGCTAGATTTAACGGAATGGACAATGTATGTAGTGAGCTAAATAACCAATTGCTTCAGGTCGTCAGCGTTATATTAATTTTTTCCCGCAAATATTTTAACAAAATCGATGTCGTTTCTTAATTTCTGTATAATATAAACCAAAATAAAGTAATTAATAGTTGTTTAGCAGGAAAAATAAAACAAAAAAAATAGTACTTTTTATAGAAAACTAGTTGCTATAACCAATTGTTTCGGTGATTGTTAATTAAAATTAAATTTACTAAAAATAATATTATTATATTTATTTAAATAATTAAATTAAAATAATGATAAATATTAAATTAAAATTTATAAAATATTTTTATATTTATTTTTAAATGCGATAAAATATAAAATAATAATATATTATATAAATGTGTAAAAAATAGAATATTTTAATGTATTTATTAGTGTGAGAAATATAAATATCACTTAATTTTGTATACATTTTTGTATATATTTTTATATTTTATCATTTGTTATAATTATTTTGAAAATTAGATAATGATTTATTTTTTTAAATAATATTCATACGTGATAAAATTTAAGCCATATTAATGTAAAAGTATGTACAAATTTATGTATTTCTAACATTCCTCCTGTGAGTGATACTAGAGAAACGAGTAATTACTATTATGAAAATATTTTACATTTCGTAAATTCACATGAATTAAATCAAACATAAAAATATTTAAATCATTTATATTATTATTTTTATTAATGTTAACTAAATATGACTTCAATATAATAACGTGGATAATTATCAAAATACCCCAAGTTTTGAAATAATGTCATAAATACCATTAAAAATATTATAAATACCTTCAAACTTAATAAAATTAAAATTAATAGTAATTTTGTATATATAAAAATGGTAGGAATAATAGAAATAAAAACACAAGACATCTAAGATATTTCTTGGAAGATATAGTAATTAGTAAAATAAATTTGAAGAAATATAAAAAGCAAAATTAAATCTTAAAGAATAAGATAAATTTAAAGATTCATTATTCTCAAAAATAAGGAAAATATAATATTATTCTTCTAGATAAACGTTTTCAAAAAAGATTAATAGTAAAAAAGCTTCCAAAAACTAGTCTCTTTGACAGAACTTGTTTAGATCATTACTTTTCATGCTATTAAAATTTAAATTAATTATTATTTTTAATTAGTTTCTTTTTTTCAAACCTCATTATTTATATATATAAAAAATAAGTTTTTTTAATTTTTTTTAAATTAATATTTTTTTTCAAATGTATTATTATATACGAATTCCCTAATTATTAGAATATATACCAAAACATATATAATACAAACATTTATAATTTTAATCATTTTAAAATTGTATTACTTTTACTAATATAAAATATAATTATTTATATGTAAATAAATTTATCCATGTACGGTAATTATCTAGATGTTATTTTCCCTAACCCACCTAGAAATTTAGCTAAACAAATAATAACATACATAATACAAAAATTTATACAAAAAATAACGCAGAGTGAATAATGAGTGCGTAGGATTAATAGAAATACTTACAAGAGTATATTAAGTAACAAAATAAAGAAAATGAAGACAAAAAAGTGTTTTGTAAGTGAGAAAATGAGTATAAATTTTTTTCGCTCAAAAAATAGGAGATCTAAAAGATAATTTGGAGAGGAAGAAAACCCACTAAACGACGTTGGAAATGGTGGTCGTTGGTGGTCGAAAAAATGCGAAAGAATGGAGGAGGTGAAGCTCGTTTTTGAGTTTTTGGGTGCTACAAATTAAAAATATTATGTCTGATGGAGAAGAAAGAAGAGAAAACGAAAAATCCACGTAGATAGCGTCGGTTGACGTGTTGAACCGATGGTACACAAGGATATAGCATCGTTCTACGTGTCAACTGACGCTATACTTAGCGTCGGTTTTTCATCGAACCAACTTTAAATTCATTATAAGTTATTTTTTTTCAAAAATCTACTTTACATGTCGACTTAAATGCCACATTTTGTAGTAGTGATAGAGTAAATAATTTAATCACACTCTCATGCTAATTGAATTGCATACTACTCATTAAGTTTATCAATTATGGATTAAATACATAAGAATCATACATCTCTACCTAGAAACTATGCATGTTATTTAATCAAGACAAATAATTAAATAATTCTCTCAAATCTATGTAACTACCTCTATAGATAAATTATTGGCCAAATAATTAATAACATACAAATCAGATTAAATAATATAATTAAATTATAATTATAATTGGGGTAAAATATTATATCATCACATGGTGAAAATTAGGTTCATAAGATCCCTAGATTAATAAATTAACTACACATAATTGTGTTTATAAAACTCATATTTTTCATAAAGAAAGACATAGAAATTGATAAAGAAAAGAGTAGAAGAAGAAATACAATCAATCTCTTGAATTGTAATGTTAATCTCCTCTTGAATTTCCACCAAAATTGTGTCTTTTCTTGATTTTTTTTTTTTGTATTTTTCTTTACTTTTAGCTCCAAAAACTAACCAAAACTATGCTAATTATGGCCCCGTAGGGTTTTTGGAGTGATTAGGGGTTTAAAAATAGTTTAGGTGCAATATGGACCGTTAGATCAGCTATAGATTCAACCAATCACAGTATAACACATGGCACATAGAATTCACTAGGCGAATTAGAAAGTGACACGTGGTAGGGGAGACCGATCAACGTCAATGCCACATGGTGCAACATGATTTGCAAAAATGGATGGCATGGTGCATAGGTGGAACATAGGGATCAATGGTATAACTACAAGTGGTAGGGTGATTTGACCGATCTTCGAACTCAGATTGAACACCATGTTGACATATGGCACGCGGTTCGTCCTCCTTATATGCGGCGTAACATGATTCATTGTTCCTACTTATGTGGCATCTGCGTGGCTTGCCCATTCATCTCCTCTGCTTGCATGGCATACCACGTGGAAGATTCTGATTGATCCTATGTTAAAAATCCAAAAAAAATCTAAAAATTATATTTTCACCCTTTTTTACTAAAAAGTTTATACTTTAATATTTTTGGCCTCAAAAATACTATTTATTAAATAAAAAAAAGTAAATATTAAGTAAAATATGTGCTAATGACTCTACTTTCATAGAGTAATCACACCCCTAACTTCAATCTTTACTTGTCCTAAAGTAAAACCAAGTATAACTAAATAAAATAACATGGATAGTATATTCATAAATATACTTCTATTAGTACATTCATATTTCATGAAAACTATCCCTCTCACAAGTCGTACAATCCTATGATAAGGAGATTCACATATTCATCAATCAACGTTCCATCAATACAATGATATGTAAGGTTTTTGAAAAATTCATTTGTGTGTGTGTTGCACATGATATCATTCAATGCGCTCATTAAATCAACCTATATGAGCATACTAATCAATTCAATCTTAGAGCAAGTCTTATAAGTCTATTTTTCACATCACTATCCACTAATATAAATATTCACTTAGCTAAAGATCAATAAGGGATTTACATGCTTGTAATGTAAGACTTAGGTGAGGGTTGATAAATGAAGACATTTTAGCTCTTTCCACACCTTTGTTTTCTTTCTTTTTTCATCATGGACTTTTTAACTACAATTGAGCTTTAACTTGATATTTAAGTGCATACTCATTTTTCATTCTTTTCATATTCTTTTATTCCACATCTATTTTATCTTCTTTCTCTTTTTTTTTGTAACTTCACAATACTCCCAAACTTATTTTCAATTCTATTTTATTTTTCTTTAGAGGGATAATTGTGTTATGAGTTTTGCTTCTTCTTTTTTAGGGTGCATTACATTTTACCGTACCCTATAGCATAACACATGATTGCATTTTTTTTTCTTTTCATACAAGCTAAAGGTGCAAGGTTAAAGGTAATACATATTAGCTAGGTATTAAATGTGGCTTAAAGATATGAAAGGTTATTTTTTAGGCTCAAATGGGTGACTAAAGATATTAACAATGGTTAGCTTGAAAGGCTCAATAGATCCAAATAAGGCCTAAATCATTTCTCTTGCTAAATATTATATAGAATTTTGTCTCAAGGGATGATCAAATAGATTCTAAAACTTGGTATATCTCATCACCTCGCATAACTCACTATAAATTTTCTCTCAATAAGTACACCAAAACCAATCATGAACATATATATAAGAATTTAAATCAATCAAATCAAAATTAACAAGCATATTACATGATTAATGTAAATATCTTAACAAATACATTACATTCCTTATCCTAGTCATGACAACTAATTTTTATCATCGAGTTTATATGTTTCATATCAAGCATGAATACATTTAATTTCCATATACTTATCAATTTTCTACCCAAATCATGATTAAAAATATAAAAAAATATCCCTAAAAATTTAAAATGCATACTAAATACTAAAGTAAAGAATGAAGTTCCCTCCCCCAAACTTAAATTACTCGTTTCCTCCGATGTGTACATATAAATATGAAAATGTAAAAAAAAAACTCCCTTAATCATGGCACACCACATCTGTCGTTGAAATGCTCCTTCTTGTTGCTCCATTGCTCTCCACATTTATTCACCTATAAAACAAAAAAAATAAAAACAAATTAAGTAAAATAACGTTGGGTTGTCACCATTGCTCTCCATATACTTGATTTGTTCAATAATAATTTATGTTCTTGTTTGAAAACATGGTGCTCAATTCTCTTCTAATGTCATATTTTTATTTTCTTTTTGAACTTTTTAGCATTCTTATAAGCACTCCACCGTAACTCATTCAATTTATGTATTCCTAACAAATTTTTCACCTCATCCAACGTGATTCGTTGTCCCTACTTACGTGGCTTACCCAATCAGCTCCTCTGCTTGCATGACATACCATGTGGCATCTTTTGATTAGTCTTGCGTTAAAAAATCATAAAAATTCTAGAAAAATCCCAAAAAATTCCAAAAATTATATTTTCAACCCTTTTCACTAAAATAAAGTTTACATTTTAATATTTTTGGCCTCAAAAATACTATTTATTGAATAAAATATGTAAATAATAAGTAAAAAAGTGTGATAATGACTCTACTTTTATAAGTAATCACTAGATGAGTAAAGCATACTGAATGCTTAGGTGAAATCAAATTTTTAGAATTTTTCTTTCCATTAATTTGATCTTTGAACATCTTTATTTTCTTTTGCGCATTTTCTTTAAATTGATTTTATTTTAAATTCCAATTACACTAACCTTAGTGACTTCTCTAGATAAAATTGAGATTAATATAATTTTGGTATTTTTCAAAAATAAGTTACCAATCCCTGAGGACAATACTTTTTTTATTACTTTATTATAAAACTACGATATTGTGCGTTTGTAGTTTTGCACCAATCAATCACAATCATAGTGGGTATTGGAAGGTGTTTATCCCTTTTTCTATTTCTTCATAGGAACGGATCCATTAAGACAATTGTTTGATGCTAAGTAGGACACTACCTTGATCCTAGATCACAGTTTTTATGGGCATTAGAGGGATGCTTATCCCACTCCTATTTTTGCATAGGAAGTGACCATTGAGGAAATGATTTGACAAAGCTAAGTGAGGTAGTCTAGATTATAGAATAAGGTGTGGAAGTGGTTCTAGACGCACTCCATTTCCAATACATAACTTTGTCCTTCAAAAAGATGGTTGGATGATGTTGTTCATCAAGCCCTCATGGGGTGATGGTCACTATATAATTTTGTAGTAGGAGTGTCCTTCTTGATCCAAAGTAGGACAAGTATGGTTCCTAGCTTTAGCTGGGTGTGGCTACTAGGTTCGAGAGAGGAGTGTACTCATTCCAAAGTGGCACACAAATTTTAATTGTTCATAAGCACACGAATCACTAGCAGACTAACGATAAGTTTACCCTATAGTCAGTCTCTAAAAGAATAGGTAGATTATTTTAAAAATTTAAAATATTTTCTAAATTAGTTCAAATAAATAATCCTAAACATTCTAATAATAGTCGTTTGAGAGAAAAAGACTATAAATTATAAATTAATTTAATAAGTAAAATTAAACAAGTAAATTTATAGCCAAAATAAGATGATAAAAGAATATGGGAAATTAGTTCGTTATTCCTTCATGGAAACAAAAATTTAAATAATTAAAAAAAAGTTAGATTTATAAAACATTTCCTTTTTAAATAAGAAAACCCTAAATGATCATGGCAGTGCCAAAAATTCTCATTTAACCAATAACTTTCTGAATCGAGATTGAAATTTACTAATTTGCAAACCTAACGAAAATATATAAATTATGATTCTCAATTAATTAATAAATTTTTAGTTCAGGCTTGAAATTGATTAACTCATAAACCTAAGGTAAATATTTTTTTTAATTATATATCAAGATTTTGTCTATCATTAATTTAAATTTAAAGATAATTTAAACCATCTAATTTAATCCCAATTAATCAATAACCTCTTTGATTGAGCTTAAAATCAATTAATAAAATTAAATTAGACTATTTTTCATTAAAACACAACCAAGTACAAAGACTTTTAATTATTTATTTAATTATAAATCAAGATCTGACTTATTATTAATTTATAGTTAAAGATATGAATAAGAAATTAATCCAAAGACTTTTATTTAATTAAATCATAAAATTATTCTTCCAATTATTAGAAGCAATAATAAAATCTAGTATATAAAAATTAGTCGATTATAATTAAATTAATAAAAATTAATTTACCTAAAGAAATTTGGATTATAAAGAGAAAAATATATAATAATAAAAATATCACTTCTTTATATATAATTTCAAATATCTAAATCAGATGTTTTCCTTCTTTAAATCCTTACAACTACTCCATTATTGGGAGATTTTCTGTCTATTCTATGTATTATTAAACGAAGGAATGGCTATGGGAGCTGGGAAGATTTAATTCTCTTGATATATTTTATGAGAGATTTAGGGTGTATTTATAGGTTTAGTTTAGAGTCAAACATGTTTAGAATGCTATTAGGGTAATTGGTTGATTTTTACACTTGGGCAATAACATGCTTTATTTTGCACTACAATGCGCATTGAATTTTGAATGACCAGATGCAAACAGAGAGCCTTGTGCCGAGGCATGTGTTGAACTTCAACAAACACAAATGGATCTGAGATACTTGTGACATAATATGGTATTTGTTAAATCGTAGTGCGTGTAGAATTTCTAGAAGCACTAGTTGGAACCTAAGAGCACCTCGTCATGGCATGAAATAGGTCTAAGCTATGACACATAGAATCTCTAGTTTTTTCTATTATGGTTTGTTTCAACTTTTGTGTGTTACCAGTAATCATCTCGTTTTTACTCTTTTTGCTTGTGTTTGTCCACGATTCTTTTAAAAACATTTTAACCTACAAAATATGAAAATATCCTCCAAAACAAGATAATAGTAAAATAAATTTAAAATTAACGCTTAAAAACATAACAAATTATACTCCTAAGATCTGTCTCCCAAGGAATTACAATGGTTTTAAAAAGTTAAATTATTTTATGATATAGTAAAAAAACTCCTAAACACTCTAATAAATGTCGGTTTATAGAATAAAATTGTAAATTGTAAATTACTTTATATTTAAAAAAATGAGTGAGTAAAAGCGAATAAATTAAAGCAATAAATCAAAGTAGGTAATAAATTAAAGTAGTAAATTAAATTATAGCCGAACCTAGAATGATGCATGAATATGAGATTTTAGCAAGTAAAACCTTTAATGGAAAAAATGAATTAAATGATTTAAATAACAAGTTATATTTATTGATTTTTTTTCGTTTTATATAAATTAGCGAATCCCATTATCATGATGAGTCCACACAATTCTCAATTAATCAAAGACTTCATAGGTCGAGCTTAAAATTGATTGATTGACAAATTGAGAAAAATATATAAATCAAGGTTATCAATTAATTGATAACTTTCTTAACTACGATTGAAATTAATTAATTAATAAACTTAAAATAAATATATTCTTTAATTATAAATCAAGATTTGATTCATCATTAATTTGTAATTAGAAATATTTTAACAATCAATTTTAATCTCATTTAATCAATAACTTATTTGGTCAGGCTTGAAACTAATAAATTGAATTAAATTAAACTCTTATTTATTTATGTACAATCAAGCACAAATTATGTTTCTAATGTTTAATTCTAAAATATTTTCTTTAATTATATATCAAGATTTTCTTCATCGTTGATTTATAATTAAAGATTTTAAGAACATGAACAAATAATAAATAAAACTCGTATTTATTCAAATAAAAAAACTGTTCTTCCAATCATGGAAGAAAAAAACTACCAAAATCCGATATATAGAATTAGGCAATCATAGTTTAATTAACAAAAATTAATTAAACTATGAAAGACACCATATTACAAAAAGAAATAAAAGATATAACAATAAATTACCCCTCTTGATAAAATGATTTCAAATCTTTGAATGGGTTATCACTATCTTCTTCAAATCCTTGGATCTTCTATACAATTGAAAGAAATTCTCTTTGTATCTATATATAGTGGTGGAACAACCCTAAACTAAAAACTATATGGACATATGCCTAACTTACAAATGAAAAGTTGAATCAAACATAATGCTTACATTTCTATTTATAAGGAAAAACGTGTACAAAGGGCTTGGTGTCAAAATTCAGTGTTGTACGTCATATCATGCATTTTTCCCTACTGTGACACAAGTTTCATTTGGTTCGCACAGTTCATTCCTGAGAGCGTTGCATACATTGTTCGACATCACAACACATAAAGCTTAATGTGTCTAGTAATTCCTCTAAGCAATGTGCGTCGTGGCACATTATTTTCTTCATCATAGTGCACTTTAATTTTCTTGAAATTTCTCTTGTGCACCTTATAGAATGGTTGGTTCTTGATGTAAGGCTTATATACCTGAACTGTTTAAGCTCTTAGGAAGCAAATTGAGGGGCAGTCAAATACTAGGAAATTAATTATGATTGTCTTGAAAGCATAACCTTTCCTAATTCTAAATGGGAGCTCAACACTTCCATCTGGGGTAAGAGGTTTTTGGGAAAAGCTATACAAAGGGGTGTTTATTGGCTTAAAGGGATGTTGTAGCTTCATTTTGCTTCCAAGCATCCATAACAAGATGTGTACTAAGCTTTCAATATCCATCAACACTAGTAAATCTTTTTGTTGGCTATTTGTAAGGTTACGACCAGAGCATCATAGTATGGATGCACTAGTCTTACTGCTTCCTTCTCAGGGAAAACCATATCTTCCCAAACCATATTGGGCTCATCACCTTTTCCATGATTATGAAACATGTGAAACACCTCTTGGTTGGCTGCCAATCCTCTAGTATGTGCCTTCCTAGCGTGGTTTGTGTCCTCACATATTGGGCCTGCCAAGATGGTGCATAGTTCATTCAAGGCTAAAGGCCCGCAATCCTTTACTTGGTTTTTAGGGACCATTGGGGAAGTGTCATTTTTAACTGATACAAAGTCCTTCAGGTAACCTTTTTGTATCCAGTGCTCAATTTCCCTTTGGAGTTCCTAGCAATAATCTATTTTGTGGCTAAAGTCTCAGTGCAACGTGTGATGAGTGCTTAAGAAGCACTAAAATTACCATGATTTAACGTATTTTAATTGATTAAATAGATTTATATTTATATGATTTTATCATATTTTATATGAATTTGTCTTTTCAAAATCATGGGGATTTTTATGGTTTTTTAGGTATTTTCGTTCAAAAATAATTTAAATACTTGAAGAAAAATACTAAAGGTAATATATCACAAATATATTGAGAAAAAAATGAGAAAAAGTAAAAAAAATGAAAAAAAAAATTTGGACAAAATATGTCAAAAATGATCTGAGTTGTACACCCAGCACACATCCATGCTATATCCCATGAACACTCGCTCATGCTAAATGCCTGTCTACCACAAATCTCGCACCCCAACCACATGTTAGCCTGTCCAAATGTGTCCAAAATCAATTCTTGAAATATTTTCCACATTTTTTGGCTTTTTCCTCATCTATAAAGGACCATCTTCCCCATTGTAAAAATCGTCCCTTAAATCCTTCAAACTTTCTTTTTTCTCTCTCTAATTTTTAGTTTTTTTTAGTTTTAAAGTTCTTCTCTTTTTTAGAAGAACTAATTATGTTTTTATAGATTTTTAGTTTTTGATTCAATAAACGAAAATGTAAATCCGTTTGAAGGTTTTTCAGTAACCTAATTAGTATCAAAGTTCTATAAAGATTTTTTGAGGTATAATTTTAAAATGAATTCTTTATAGTTATTTTTTTTATGTTTTATTCTTATATATTATGTTTAATTTGTCTGTGGTTAAATTTAACATAGTTGGTTATTTGTAAATACGATATAATAATAACGTTATTATGCGTGCAAAATATAAAATATGTAAAACATTTTTTTAAAATAAATTGATTTTGTTTTTATTTAAGTTTTTATATTATGGATGTTATAGAGAAATATATTATTTTTCATTACAAACTTAAATTTGAAAATTAGACTTTGAGGTTTAATTATACGATCTGATTTAGAGTAATACTCTTTTATTTGTTAGTACAATCGCATTGTAGTTAGATTGAAACTTTATTTCAAATTTTTTATAAGAACTATTATTCAAAAATGTATTGAAAACATATTTTCAATCATGGTTTTAAAACTTGAAAGTTAGTACTCGGATAATTAAATTCTTAGGTTTAATTTAGACATCTTGAATAAAGTTTAAAATGACTAATCACACCAAATGTGGCATTTAAATGGTTCATTTTCAATCTCTTAGAAAAAAGAATTAATTTAATTAACCAAATTAATTATCGACCCTACCTATAAGTATTAATTGATTTGTTTAATTAATAAAGAATATCTAACTCCACCAAATGTGATATTTATATATATATATATATAAAGAATCAATAAATATCAATTTATATCTTTAATAACTTAAATAATATGAGAAAACATAATTACCTTAATTATTATATCCATAAATACTCTACTGTTATAAATGATAAAATTTTGCATTATTGTTTATTGGATCCATATCTATTATCATTTTTTTATGTCATTAGATTAGGAAATAAAAATCAAAATATTGTGGCAGGATGTTTAAGATTTAATTTCGTTTTAAAAGTTTTAATAATGAATTAAAAACCACATATATTCATTCCTTAGATCGACTTTGGGAGTATACTTATCATTTGATATAAAATAATTCGTGTACTTGTGAGAGTTTTACAAATATAAAACCAAAGTATTTGCAAAATCGACATTGTCGATTTTGTTAATCAACGTTTAGTATAAATTTTAATTCCTGTTATATGAGGAACCTTTTAACTTTCTGGGGTGCTTGAAGAATTGTAGGTTCTAGACTTACATCAATACCTATTTTTGGGTAGTATTAAAGAAATAAGCTTTTTGAAACTATTCTCGGGCTATAAGGTTTCACTTTTCTTTGGGCTCTTTTCTTTTCTGTCCCTACTTTTAAACTTTTTACCTTACAAGTTCTTAGGCTCTTCCTCAGTGTTCCTTTTCTAAGGGCGATTCTTCGTCTAATTTCTATGGTGACTAGTTATGTCTTCGACATTGATCGTTGCATCCATAATCATAGTCATTTTTATGTAAGATAACTTAGGAATCTTTTCTACCAATCTAGTTTATAACGATCCCATATGAAGAGCATAGAGAAATACATTGACTACCAGTGAGTTTGCAAAGTCTTTGACTTAAATCTTCTCATTGTTGAAGCAGTCAAAGAAATCTTTTACTGACTCATTTTCTTTTCAAGTTAGCCTTATCAAATGTGTTGAGGTCTTTTGTAATCTTCTCTTTGTTGATAAGTGAGTGGGGAACTGTCTTGCAAACTCTAAGAAGTTCCAATCGTTACTGGCTTGAGTGTAATATACCAGACTTTGGCCTTGCCTTCCATTGTCATGAGGAATGCTCTATAGCTGAAAGTATCATTGTACGGGTAGAGATTCACCCAATCTCTAAATAAGTCAAAATGGTCTAAGGGGTTAGAGGACCTATCGTAAGTTCCAATTGAAGGTTACTTGAAATTACCCCTAGTAGAGTAGATAATACCTCTAAGGTGAAAGGAGACTCAATAGAATCGACATCCAGATCTTGTTTTTCTCCATTAAGTCTTTGTTCCATCTTTGGGAGCCAATGTTCCAAGTCTCCCACTAGTGGAGTAGGATTAAGATGATCGCCCACTTTGGTGCCACTTGTTTATTGTGGCTAGAATTAGCGGCATAGCCAGAAAATGCTTACCTGTCTAGAGTATGCACGACACTTTTCCTGGAGGTTGTTCCTCAAGTCCGCGTATCTAGTGTGCAAGCGCTCTATATCCAATTGGCTTTCACCATCTTTATCATTGGTGGTTAGATGTGTCGGGGGTGGGGCGTCATCACCATTCTCATTGTATAGACCCAGGTTTTGTGAGTCCTAAATATGGGGATGCAATCTATTATGGACTGGACCTTTTGATTTGTTATTAGCGTTAAGCATTTGATGTTGTTCTCCTGGGCGCCAAGACCTACTAGTCATAGAGACCTTGAGTGACTCACTGAGACACTAGTGTGCCCCTATAAGTTCATTTGGAGCTGTATCATTTGCTCCATCATAAGTTCCAACTTTTCTAACCTTTGGTGCATGGTTGTTTTTTTGGGCTTGCAACTTTCTTGTTTCTCTTAGTCTTTCTTGGTGGTAATTGATCGCTCACTTGGACTTTTCACATGCTATTCATTCAATAGGAGTAGTGGAGAGCTTTGAGAATTTTCTTGGGAGCTCATCCAAGTGATTCAATCGATCAAACGCTTTGTTATGAGATAAATGAATGAAGAGCATGGCGAATAGAACAAAGAACACGAAAAGCATGATCAATGTTTTAACTTTTCACTAACTCAATCGGTTGAACAACAAATTTCTTTCCTATATACGACACTAGATGTTAAAGCTTATTTATGTTATGTCATGTTCTCTTGACATATAGACTTATAAATCACTAAAAAATTACATCAAAAAAACAATACCAGTGTGTCATATTCATTCTAATACTTAAAATCAATATCTAAAAAAAAAAAGCTAAGATAAAGGAAGTTTGATAGAAAATGAGTAGTGAGTTTGAGTAGTTTTTAAGTAAGATTATAAATATTGTTTCGGTTTATGATAACCTATTTGAAAGTTTTTACGCGTGTCATAATCATAAATTATTAATATTAATTAATTAATGTTTAAATTATAATAAATAAATATTAAATTAATTAATATATAATTATTTAAAATCTTAACATCTTTCTTTCATAAATTTATATTTATCATTAATATTTATTTTAAATTTAAATAATAAACATATATTTAACTGTATAATTGTATTCATGTGATTATTTAATATCAAATGAACTCAGATTAATCAAATGTAACCGCTAGTGATTTTCCTATCCCAACATTTACTCATTTGATGTTAGTTTAGAAATTATTCATTATTTTTGTATTACTTGATATTTTGGTATTCTAAACTAACCAAATTTAAGAATAATGAGAAAAAACAATTTTTTTTTTTAAATAAATAACTAATAGAAGCCAGGGAGAGAAAATAGAGATTATATTTTAAGAACTAAACAGTAATTTTGAGAGTGAAACGATCTGTGTTTCAATAACTGGACTTGGCGCGATTATATATCCCAGCAACCTTAGGAGAGAGCAACGGAAAGAATGTCGGCGACGGGGCAAGTTGCCGGTAGTCTGACGGCTCACGATAAACAGATCTTGTCAACAGTTAAGGCCGGAGCGGCGTGCTTGTCTTTCGTTGGTTCGAGCTTCATAGTGCTCTGCTATGTCTTCTTCAAAGAACTCCGCAAATTCTCTTTCAAGCTTGTCTTCTATCTCGCCCTCTCTGTAACTTCTTTGTCTTTTCTCTCTCCTCCTCCACCCTTTTCTAATTTTTGTTTCTATATTACAGTATCTTTGGGGTTAAATTTTTTCTGTTTGATAGATCTAAATGCTCGCCCACTTTTCGAACAAATTTTTTAACTTGTCCTCAAGATACTTCTGCTTTATAGATTCCTAAGATAAGCTTATTTTTTTTGGAAAGTTGAGGAACTAATCAATTATAGTTTCTGTTCCCCGTTACGAGAATGTGAATCACTTTAATTTTGCACACGATACCAATCGATTAGTGAAATTACTTCGTAGTGATGATGAAATTTGCCCTAGTTTTTCCTCAAACATAAGAAACAAAGGGGGATTCGAACCAATAAATTTCGAACAATAGTTTTTCTACTTCGATTTAAAAGGATTAGGGAAATGACTCAAATTATACTTTCGCTGTAAGTTACCTAAGTGTATTAATGTCCAACTTCTCAAAGCTTCTACTTAGATTTAATTTATTTATTTGAGCATTTTGAACTAACTTGTTCTTGTCCAACTATTGAGATGCAATCTTGGCATTCAATATTGTAAGATAAGCATAAAAATGTACTGATTGTGGACTACTTTTTCCATTGGTGGAGTCTGAATCTCCATTGTACAAATTAGTGCTTTACTTTAAACTCTTATAGATCCTTTTTTGTTTTTTGGTTAAGTTGGACCCATTGTAAAAAAACAGTCATACCCTACAATTTCTGCCATTCTGTCTATAAAATACATTTGCATAACTGTTTTTGTTTCATGATGCATAAAGAAGTAACTGGGACTCTGGGATATGGTGTGGTCATTCTAGAATTACTTATTATGCTCTCGAGGGATTAATACTTAGGATATTCTGACCTGTTGGTTTCTCAAACACAGGATATGTTTTGCAGCTTCTTCAACATGATTGGGTAAGCTTTCTGACTAAAGTGTTGTCACTCACCCACCCTACACCACTCTTGTGCGTTATATTGAATATAAATGCCCATATATGTGGATTTTGATCTGGCATATGACAATTTTCTCTGTCAAGGGATCCATCCAAAGGATTTTTCTGTTATGCTGAGGGCTATAGCACACATTTCTTCTGTGTTGCCTCTTTTCTATGGACTACAACTATAGCATTTACTCTTCATCGCACTGTTGTTAAACACAAGACAGATGTTGAAGACATGGAGGCCATGTTTCACTTGTATGTTTGGGGTATGAGTTGACTGTATGCTACCAAAAATATTTTTATGTTTATAATTCAATTATAAGCATTTGCTCCTCTCTCTTTCTACTCTGATAGCTCAGTTTTGTTCTTTGTAGTGCCTTATTTTCACTTAATTATCTTTTACGGTTTCAGTTGGGAATATGGTTCTAGATCCAAAATATTAATTTTTAATTGATAATTACTCTTTACAGCCTTCCTGTTATGTGATTCATCTTGGTTTTTAAGTTCATTTTGAAAAGGATGCTTATTTGAGTATGAAGGTATTTGCAGGAACCTCTCTAGTTGTGACTGTCGTACGCTCACTTGCTAATCATCATGGACACTTGGGACACTTAGGCACATGGTGTTTTGTACAAACTGGTTACATTGGGAAGGTAAGTGGGTTTTCGCTGTTGGGATATATTATCACGTGTCAATCTTTTCATGTAAGAATTTTGAAATGAACCTGGAGCTTATATGTGTCTTTCTGCAAGTTGTTGGTTTTACATTGGGCTATATTGAATGCAGTTAAAATGTGTATATTTTATTCCTAGGCTAATTAAGAATATTCTTTATTTTATTTATATTTTGTGTATGCTTAGGATCTATTCTTCCTTAATTAGGACGTGTAATGTGTGTATATACCTACTGGGATTAATGAATACAAATAAGCCTTTCATAATTCAATTAATACATGTTTAGTTATTTGCATTTTCAAAATTGCCAGTTAATTATGCATCACAGTGATACGTGGTGGGGGAGTTCAATAATCCCCAATGGTAGGAACCATAATTGGGCTTGATTTGCTAGATCCATGCATGACATTGTTATTTTTTTTTTATAATTCCTATCATGTAATGTCGTATTTAAGTTGGAAATTGGTCTAAGTGGATTAAGAGTGTAAACTCTATGTTAATTCATCAAATCAAAAATCTGCATCAGTGTGTTTGGAATTTTTATTACTTGATATTTTTATATAGTGATTCTAGAACAAGAAAAGTTGAACTTTTACTCATATAATGTCCTTGGATTCGATTATGGATGCTGTAGTGTTCACAACTTCAGTATTCTTCCTATCAGTTCTAATCTTTGTGCCTATCCTGCAGGCAATTCACTTCATAACTTTCTATATGCCACTGTGGGGTGCAATTCTTTACAATGGTTTGACATACTTTCAAGTTATACGCATGCTAAACAATGTAACTCGTGTATGTATCTCTATTATTCGATTTCTTTCCTTGACAAACAATTTCCAATCAAATATGTGTACATTTTAATGCATACTCGTGCCTTGGAATTTTCAGATGGCTGTAAGCATGTCAGACCGAGTATATCAATCAGATGCAAGAACAGATATGAAGGTATGCTGCATAATACCTAGTTTTCTAGAGCTAGAGAGAGCAAGCGAGAGATAAGGAGAGAAGTTTTCAGGAAAAACATTATTAGCATTTTCATGGAATATTTGATTTTAATGCTCCAAATTTCTTGTTGAACTACTTCTGTTGGCAGTTTGAACAAATGGATAAAGCCCCAATGTTAGAAAATGGTTTCATTTCATTATTCTTAGCCTAGGGAGGAATTCAATGTCTCTGAATTACCTTATGTATTATCAATAGAAAAATTGAGGATATTTATTTTAGCATAATTCATTATGAATCTTTGTTGATTCTATTATTGAAAAATCAAACTCCTATTCTTTATTTGTTACGCAATAAAGTAATGAACTCAAGATTTCTTTGTTCTCTGCTATTGTTATTGAGATTCAATTGCAATAGCATCTTCATTCGTTCTTTGTAACTTTTTAATTTGGTTTGTGCTTTTCTATGCAGGCAATAAACCGATGGGGATACTATCCTCTCATTCTTATAGGATCTTATGCTTTTGGAACAATAAACCGCGTTCATGACTTCGTTGTGCCAGGTCATAAACTATTTTGGCTCTCAGTTCTTGATCTTGGGACAGCTTCACTTATGGTAATTTTCAGTGACCACGGACATAATGTCTTCTGTTATTTTATTTTGAATGCTATGGACATGGGCATGCTATGCAAGTTCTATATATAGCCGAATGCATTTCATGGTTTTCTTCTCATTTTAATTTTCAGAAATTGTATTTTTGTTTTTCTTAACAGACCAGCAAGCTGGAAACCTATTTCAAAAATGGACCAATTTTCATTGCAATCTTGATCCATAATTGATGATTGTTTAGGATTATGTAAAATTATTTCCTATTTCTGGGAGCTTATATTATATAGGTGGAAAACCCAGTGTTACATACCATTTTAGTTTAGTATAATTGGCATTCCACACTTCCAAGAATGCATTCTTTTTAATACAATTGAGTTACTAATTTATTTCTTATTTGAAAATTGAATTTTTGCTGGTATATTTCACGGCTAATTTATTACTTTTGTCTGTTTTAGGGACTCTTTAACTCCATAGCGTATGGTCTAAACTCTTCGGTGCGTCGAGCAATATTTGAAAGATTGAATCTGTAAGTCTATCTCCCTCTTCCCCCTCTAACAAAATTGCTGAATTTCAAGGGACCCATTATTTGTGTCATATTGCCATTACATTAATGATCATCAAGACCAGTCTAGTGGGGTAATTTTGATCAACGATTCTGTATAAATTTCAGACTAATGAACATACTAGTAGGATACCTGGATTAGCATTTTATGCATATGTAGCATGGATAATCTGATGGACCAGTGTTGTAACACTTGCTTCTAAGTAAACTCTTGTGTAGTTACCACTTTCTTGCATTGTAGTGAGATGATAGTAGTGAAACTTTAGGTGTACCAGCCAGATTAGTGGAAAACCATACTGATGCTTTGCCTTCTATCCTGGTGAAGTTTGAACTTTGCGCTTGTCTAAATACCATTTTCTTCAGAAACGGGGACCTGTCTTAGAGGTATTGTTTTCATAGCTTTACCTCAACAAGGATGCACTGGTTTTTTACTGGCAATTGGCAAATCCCATGGATACTCTTTCTCTATAAGTAATTTAATAGTGTTTGAAAACTCAGGCTTATTATGAAAAGATTTTTGGTTTTGGGAATTATAATGATAAAATGTTTATACCAACCTGTATCAATTCTTTGCATTGTGTTGACTGAATCGTCAATCACCATTTCATTCAACATTTCATTTTCGACATCTGTATTATTTTTTCCAGCTTCACATTTTATAGTGTTCTTGTTGTATTTATGTCAAATAAATGTGACTGTACTCGAAATGTTTTATCAGGACTTGGCCCGAGAGGGTACGAAGATGGTTCCCATACAGTCCAAAGTTCAGAAATCAACAGCAAGAGAGTGAACTAGTTTCACTGAAATATGAAGAGGGGCAATAGATAGTTGAAAATATGGAACACGACATTCCCCGTATGGTTCGAGGTCCCCATTATTTTGGAGTGAAATTAAGAACCAGAGGGCATATGGCTTGAGTTGAGTGCTAGAATCAATGGGTTTTTTTTTTTTTTTTGCTTGTAGCCAATTCCAATTTGATTGATGTCTTCTAGACTGCTTTTCCCTTTTTGAGGACCTGGTTTCAAGGATGATGGTCTTCATTGATTGGAATATCGATGTGGTCAACATGGATCCAGGGAAGAGTTGGTTGAAATTGTGTACTGTACTTGTTATCTGTCTTCAACCTATGTATTATACCTGATTTATTTTTAGCACATCTTTTTTTTTTACACGATGAATCTTCCCCTTTTAATCTGACATATGATGCTCCATTGCTTTGGTGCAGGGAGTAGGGACGAATCAATTTGCATATAGCCTGTAGCTGTATATATTTATGATCATGATGCTTTCGGTGCATTCATAAGAGTACATGATACATTAATTGCTGCTCCTGCTGATTCTGATGTCATAAGAAAAAAAAAATCCTTGGTATGTAATAGTTGTGCATCCTATCCTTGCAAAAAGCATAAGGTAGAAAAAAATAATAATGTAAAGATATAAAGTAAGTTGTCTCATCTCATCTCATTTGCTATTTAGTGTCTTTAACGGGTAAGGTATAATATTGTCTTATTTCATTTACATATCATCTTATTTATATTATAGTTTTAATAGATTTAATTTTAAATACATATTGTATCATTTTTTTTATTAAACTTACGTTACATATAATTATGTATTATATTTTATATTACCAACTCATTTGATTGAAAATTAAGTAAGATGAGATGATTTGAGTTTTAAAAATTAATGGATTATATCATAAATTTTATTAATATCTCATTTCAGTTTATACATATAATACATGATAACGATAATTGTTTTTTTTTGGAAAAATACATAAATTAATACCCATAAGTTATCAATAAAAATAGTATCTTAATCATATTGAAGTAGTTATGCTTCGTCGTGTGGTCAACTTTCTCTCCATTTGTCGTCACATTATTTGTATGTTTTTTCAATTGTGTGACATGTAAGTCGTATATGTGAATCATAGATTGACATGTGAAGCACCGCTAACCCAAATTAGACCGTTCGTGCCACGTCTCATACTTTGATTTACCCACTAAATTTTGCATGCTATGTGTCTTTTTCCTATTTACCAATTCTTTTAATTTTGTTTGTTTTCATATGTAATATATGATAGTCTAAATTCTATTTGAGTTATATTTAACCCACTAATTGTCCCATAAATCTTAAAAAATCAAAATTAATATAAATTTTATCAGTTTTTGAAGCTGAGTGATAAACATAGAAAAATTTAAAAAGATATACAATTTTCTTAGAGATTTAAGAGGAGATTGGTATTATAATTTAAGAGATTAATTGTATTTCTTCTTTTCTTTTCTTTATCAATTTTTATGTTTTTTTTATGAAAAATATGAATTTTATGAACAAAATTATGTTTATTTAATTTATTAATCTAAGAGTCTTATGAATTTAATTTTTTACATATGATGATATAATATTTTATCGTAATTATGATTTTAATTTAATTATATTATTTAATCTAATTTTTATGTTATTAATTGTTTGACTAACAATTGATATGTAGAGGTAATTAAATAACTATGATAAAATTATTTAATTCTTGTCTTGATTAAATAACATACATGATTTTTAGGTAGAGATGTATAATTCTTATGTATGTGATCTATAATTAAACTTAATACATTGTGTGTAATTTAATTGATGAACTTAATGATATGTAGTTCACTTGAGAGATGAATACATGTTATGTTAGATTCAATTGATCATGTAATTAATTGTTAATTATTGATGAGTAAAATCGGCATTGCTTATCCTACAAATACTTTGGTTTTATATTTGTAAAACTCTTACAAGTGCACGAATCATTTCATAGAAAATGACAAGTATACTCCAATATCGATCTAAAGAAGAAATATACGTGGTTTTTAATTTATTATTCAAACTTTTAAAAATGAAATGAAATTATAAATATCTTGTCATGATATTTTGGTTTTCGTGTTTCCTAAACTAATTATGTAAAAATAACATAGGTATGAATTCAATAAACATTTGTGTAAATTTTTATCATTTATAATAGTAGAGTATTTATTGATATAATAACTAAGTTAATTATGTTTGTTCATATTAATTAGGTTATTAAAGATATAAATTGATATGTATTAATTTTCTCTTTTTTATATGAATATCACCTTTAGTAGGGTTAGATATTTTTTGTTAATTGAATAAATCAATTAACACTTATGGGTAGATAGTTTAAATTTTATTCAAGGTGTCCAAATTAAACCTAAAAATCTAATTATTCGAGTACTAATTTTTAAGTTTTAAAACCATTATGGAAAATATATTGTCAATATATTTTCGAATAATAGTTCTTATAAAAACTTTTGAAATAGAGTTTCACTTTAACTACCTGGGAATTGTACCAACAAATAAAAGAGCATTATTCTAAATTAGACTGGATAATTAAACCTTAAAATATAATTTTTAGATTTAAGTTTGTAATGAAAAATAATATATTTATCTCTAACATCCTTAATATAAAATCTTGAATAAAAACAAAGAGTCAGTCATGTTAAATTTAATCATAGATAAATTAAATATAACATATAAGAATAAAATATAAAAAATAACTATAAAAACCTACAACATTTTGATGTTAATTCTATCGGTGTAAAACCTCCAAACAGATTTGTATTTCAGTTTATTGAATTAAATGCAAAAAATTTACAAAAACGTAGTTAGTTCTTCTCAAAAAGAGAACTTTAAAACTAAAAACTAAAAAAAAAACGAAGAAAGCTTTCTAGAGAGAGAAAGAGCTAAGAAATTTGTTTCTTGGTGTATTTTTTACGATGGGAGAGATGTGGTATTTATAAGTGAGAAAAATGGTAAAAAAATAGGAAAAATGATAAAAGGGCCTTAAACGCGTAATGGACAGATGCTGATGCAGAATGAATGGGTGTTAACGTAGGTTTTGACACATGCAGTGGCACGTGCACAAATTCTGCATGATGCAGCATGGTTGGGCGCAGATGTGCGCACGAATTCAGTGTGATGCGGCGCGGTTGGGTGTAGATGGGCACAAATGTGTGCGAACTTCGACGTGATATGGCTTCGGTTGGGAGTTGGATTGTGGCATGATGCGGGAGGTTGCGTGTAGACTTTGGCGTGATGCGGCACGACTGGGCAAGTTACTCGACGTGGTGCAGCGAGGTTGCGCACAACTAAGGGTAGTTTTGTCCATTTTTCCATTTTTCATTTTTTTCTCAACATATTTGTGATGTATTGCCTCCAATATTATTCTTCGAGTCTTTAAATTATTTTTGAAGAAAAATACCTCAAAAAAAATAAAAATACCCGTGATTATGAAAAGAAAAATTTATATAAAAATATAATAAAATCATATAAATATTAATCTTTTTAATCAATTAAAGTATATAAAATCATAATAATTTTAGTGCTTTTTAAGCACTTATCACAATCCACAACGAGCTTCTTGCTAGTCCCTTAGCAAGGGAAGCAATAAAAACTAAAAATTAAACTATCCTAAATTACTTTCGTGGATTAACATGGTTACATTTGGAGTATGCAACAAGCCTTTAAACCCTTAGGTTGCCCTAGTGGACGAGTTTAAGTCTGGTGAGAGTTTTGAGTAATGATACCCACAAACATTAAACTAAATGTAAAAATGAAAAGAAATAACAAAAATAAACAAATAAATTAAAAAAACAAATAAACTAAAATTACAACAAAATAAAAAATGAACTTAAGAATAAAAGAAAACAAAATGAAAAAGAACACAAAAATGTCTCATATTTTTTAATCTTCTTTAAGATCATAATTAAAATCTAAAGCATAAGTTATTTTCATTTTCTTAAATAGTCATGATTTAATAATAATTAGTTGAAAATCATTTTCATATTTCATATAAAAAATGTATCAAGAATTTCACCCAAATTCAGTGTCAAGAATTTGAATTTTCTTTGACTATATTCGTCACAAGTTAATACTCTCAAAAACACTGAATCATATAGGTTTAAACACTCATATTAATTTATATGTGAAATAGTTGATGTATAGAAATAAACTAATATGTTTGCATATGTATAATGAAGAAGAGCTAAAAGTGTTATTTTAACGTTAATCTCATGAAATGAATCGAATGTATAAATTATAAAGATATCATATATATTTCATGCAGCAATAAAACTTATTAAGAAATTTTTTCAAGATATATGTCTTTTACAAATGAAGAAAGTGCGATAACTTTTTAGGCAATTACTTCCTATATCTTTCTTTTGTAATTAGCCTTTACTCACAACATTGTAGGTTGGTCATAATATGTAGATTATACTATATATTATATCTCTCTATTTTTTTAAGATATTTTTCAATATATATTTTTTTAGAGAGTAAACTCATGTACAAATTGTACATTTTTATAGCATTTTGGTGAATGGTTAATTTTGTGGCTTTTCTGTTTGATTTTTATTTAGGTAACCTCAAATATGTCTCTTTTTGGTAGAAATCATGCATGAATGAGATAAAGACATATAATATCAATTTCTACTTAAATCATTTAATCTAAGCAAAAATAAAAACATTATACGACACTTTATTAAGATAAGAAAAAAAATTCATACATTTAATGATAATATCTATAGAGATCATCTAAAAATTTGAAGACATAATAAATGTGTTTGGAGTAGGAAAAATATATTTTACTCAGAATAAAAGAAATTAGATTCCTAAACACCGATTTTGAGTTTAATATAATTTTCACATCTTATCAAGAAATACTAGTCATGGCAAAAATTAACTAATTACCATATACTCCATGATATGTTTTCAAAAATTAATCTAATAGTGGAAAAGACTTAACTATTTACTAAAAATTGATTTAGAGAAATGATTTTTTTTTGTGAGAAATTTTTTTAAAACTAATTCTAAAACTCTAAAAATTACTAAGTCACAAATCAAACACATGAAAGATGAAAATGTGAACATAATTTTTTTAAATTGTTAAATTTTTTGAAATTATGCATGGTAACTTTTCACCACCCTCAAACTAAAACTTACATTGTTCTCAATGTAACAATTATAAATTAAAGATAAAGAGAAAAGAGAAGAAAAGTTACCTGTTTCTTGAGAATGTGTAAGGATTGATGGAGAAATGGAGGTGCATCTATTATATTCATCATTAAAGTCCACACAGATAAATCATTGTGAACTTTTAATATCTCAACAAATATTTTTAGTCTTAACAATTCTAAAATTATCCACATTCACTTAAATAAAAATAAACAAAAAAATTAAATAAATAAAATAAATAAAAGAAAATGACCTAAAATGATAGACTGTCTCTCATCCAGTGCTTAGTTTAACGTCTTAGCACGACATAATTTCGGGGATTTTATTTTAAGTAAACTCAATGTCCCCACATCATTGTCTACCTATACTTTTTCAGTCATGCTCTATGGATTTTCAATTTTTTTTAACTTAAAACTAGGGACATGATTGTAGGTTTGAGATAACTCACGTCTAGGTTCAAGTCAAATAACTAAGGCATCAAAACACAATTGTATCTAGACCTAACAAAACAACTATCTTTCTTTATCACAGATTTTGATTTAAAAACTTTGAAATTTTGGATATAACTTTAGAATTTTTTTTATTTTTATTTTTTTATTATAAGCTCTAAGTTAGGTAACAAAATTAGTATTAACTAAGAGTAATCACAGGAAATAATGGTGGGATACAACTTCCTTAAAAACCATCTTTCTAAACACATTAACATTCCTAGGAAAGACTAGTGAAACAAAGGTTTTCAAGAACTAGTCTCTTAAACAAAACTCACTTAAATCTTTACTTTTCATGCTATTAAAATCTAAGTTAATTAAATTAATAAATTAAGTTTTTTAAAAAATAAAAGGTAAAAGTAAAAGTTAAAAATTAGTTATTTTTTTAAAGAGAATTAAAAATAAAAAAAGTAAAATAAATAAATAAAATAAATGAAAAATTAAAAGAAATTTCAAAATTAAAAAAAATTAAAAGAAATTAAAAGAAAAAATTATAAATTAAATGAAAATTAAAACTTAAAAACTAAAAGTTAAATTTTTTTTATCAAGTTATTTTTATTTAAAGAAAATAATTAAATAAAATAAAGTTTACTTATTTTTTTTTTTTTGTAATTTTTTGTATTTATTTTTTTAAATGTTTTTTTAATTATTTTTTAAAAGAATTTCCATCACTTTGGATGATTTGTTTAATGTCAAGCTAAAAACACCAAATAGACCATTTTTGGGATGATCTTGAACTTCTTGAGGGTCACAATTGCTTGCAAAAGAACCATCTCTCTTGAAGACAACTTTCATATTTTTCACATCAATAACTCCACAGTCATTTGGTAGCTTTTTAGCACAGTACTTGAAAACAGAGGTTGATGACAGAATCTTATGATGGCTTATACTAGTTCCTATAATAATCTTAGTGGTAGAGTATGATTTGGCTTCACGAACTAAAATTTTCTTGATTGAAGTACCTCTACAAACCTTAAGCTTGAGATCCACTTGTTTCAAATTACAGAAACCATCATAGTGATATGTCCTTCCAACATGACCCTTTGAAAAATGTCTTAAGAATTTCCAACTATGGGCCTTATAAGAAAGTAATAACACTCTCCTATGATCACTTCTTCTTTCCCCATTGAAACTCAAAATCCCATCTCCAAAAAGTGATTCTTAAAGACTCATATTAGGCATATACTCATAAACAAGGATTCTATTACTCTTTTCAACACAATAACCCAAAAGGGTCACCAAAAATGGTGATCTTAACCCACTTAGAATCTGAAACTCATTTTGAAACTCTCTCTATTCGCCAAGACAAAGCATCCAACTTTTTAATAGTAATCAACTTACCATTCTTTAATATTCCCCTCAAGATAGTACCAGAACCTATTTTGCCAACGAAATTAGCAAAATCAAAGTCATTGGTTGCATTCTTGATCTCTTTGTATGAAAATATTTCCAGCTTGAGTGGTGCACTAGAATAATATGGAATGGTTTTAGCCCTATGTACTAGGGAATGCCAAATCTGGTAAATAAGATAGAGGATTGATACAAGTATAACCAGATAGAACACCTTTAGGGGTGCTTCCTTCATAGTAGAGATAATTAACGTCCAAGAAGAAAACCCTCTTCCTAGCTCGGTTCTTTCCAGTAATTTTCCCACCAAGTGTTTGATTATTAGACACCAAAGAAATAGTGGCACTGATGTTACATCTATGCAGTGTTACCTTAGCTTTAATCGTAGGCTTTAAGGGTGAAAAGGAAATAGGAAGAATTGGTGAGATGGAGTGGCTATTCTTCGCCTTCTCAACTCCAACAAAAACTCTGATATGCTTCAGAGCCTTAATCGTCGCCGAAGTCTTCTCAACAACTTCAGCTAGGCCACTGACGACAAAAGGCATTTCCAGAACAAACTCAATACCTTGACCACGAGCTATAACAAGAGATGGGATATCATAGGCAACCATAGCCAATACAAGGGCGTATCATTTCTAGTTAACATTAGTCTTACGATGCCAGATCTTATCGAGATCGAACATACTACCTCCTCGACTCCTATTTCCAACAACTCTTTGACCACCCTTGTGAGCACCACCACCAGAAATGCAAGGGATGCGGGGATTCGCGTGTTCGGTACCCCAATGAATTAAGCTTCTCACTCGGTTGGATTTCTCAACGTTAACCTAACACCCAAAGTATTCTTTTCTTCATGGGCCGAGTCTAGAGACTCAGATAATGGCCTAAATCCAAGCCCATTACCAGGGAGTCCAGTTGAAGGAGGAAAATTGCCATTATTAGGCAGGTTTGATTCATGGGAAGCCCTGATGGTTTTGGTCCACAAGATTAAGTTTGGGTGTCTGAGTAAGTCATCGTCGTTTCTTTGTGTAACCTAGAAATGTGGTTCATACTGGTTTTGAGTTCAACACTGCTTGTAAGGCAGCGCCTACTCGCTTGAATATGGACTTATGTCGTGCCAAGGTCTTAGATACCTCGTTGCAGAACTCAACGTCAGATTTGTTACGATTGTCCATGGCTAGAACCAACTTTGATACCATTGATATGATTAAATTTTAGAGAGAGTTAAGAAAAGAAGAAGAACATAGGTGAGGAATTGTTTTCAATAATTTCTGATATCTCATTCCCTCATTCTCTGGCTATATGTATAGCATTACACAAGCATGAAATAATGAGATTTAGGCTAACTAACTCTGACATCTCTACCTCAATTCAATGGTCCCACTACTCACGCATACAACGTGCCTTGCTACCCATACACCTCTACACCTTTGCACCTCGTGCGCCACTTGCGTTGCACCCACTGCAACCACTTATGCACCCACGTTCGTTTGCATCTGAGCGCCAAGCAACCACGAGCAACATATGCTCATATCTTAAGTATTCTAGCAATGATATATATATATATATATATAAAGTTGAAATAAAAATAACATAAAGGGATTACATTTTTTAGTCCCATGAATTATAATTGTGCTTATAGCAATAGTTTCACAAACAAATTGATCACAAAAAAATCAATAGTAAGATTTTTTTTATCAATATTATCAACAATGTTATTACTCCATAAATTAAAATATTAAAACAACTTAATCACAAATTATTATTGTTATTTATTGATGATCGAAATATGATAAATAAAAATAAAAATAAATATATTTATTAAGTTGATTCATTAAAAAATAGCAAGATGGCTATTGATAAGAAAAAATTCAAACAATAATCAATAATGGAGACAGGGAAGAAAATAATAAGTCAAATTATAATGTATAACACATTTAATTAAAATAATAAAAAATCAAAATAAAAGTAAATTAATTTGATAAATCAGTTTTATACCATCATTAGACAAAACAAATTAATTCTTGGCAATATCTTTTCCTTAAAATTATTTTATTATAACGATAATAATAACTTTAAATATTATTTACTTAAAATAATTTTTATTATTAACACGAGAATATTCTCACCCATTATTTATCGCCCACTTCTATCTTTCAGAGAGAATATCTTTCTGTCTTTTTTGATTTCTGATTTAACAGTGAAAAACTAGGGCCTGCTTTTTTGGTAAGGTAAATACATTCCTCCTATTTATAATTTAAAGAAAAATAAAAACACATAACAAGAAATAAAAACACAACTCTCTTAATTCTAAGAAACAAAGCAACTCATAAAAAATAAAAAAATACAACTTTCACACATCCATTCTTCTTCTTCTATACCCTCTGATCTAATTTATCTTTGTTACAAATGAAAACTACTAATTTGTTTAATTCTTTAATACCCATCAAGTAAATCCAATTTCTTTCTGATTATTTCTCAGAATCTAAGCACAAGCACAAGGATTATCAACAACTGTCAAATCTTTATCCCCACTACGGAAAACCAAATATCCAATCGTCAAACCCAAAACCACAGCAATAAACACCCCACCATTGAACGACATGATCGCCAACATAAGAAGATATCCGATCGCCGAATTCACCCCAAAAAGCAGAGATCCGCCGAGTCTCTCAAGCGACCACTTCCCTCCGACACCATCGAGCTTCTTTTCAAGCAAAGGAATATCGATCTGATCTGGCGACGACGAGGACTTTCTGGTGGCCGAAACGAGTTTAAGTTGAACACGACGATCCTCCATGTACTGGTAAAAAGCAGAGACAATGAAGCAAGCAAGTAGGGTTAGGGCGTAACCAATCCATGATTTGGTTCGCCACGAATCGATCAAAATGGTCACCTCTTTGCTCCAGTAAAAGGTCATATGCATCATTTTGGCTGTGGTTTAGAGAGAGAAGGAAAGGATTATCGTACAGAAAGAAATAATTATACAAAGAGAAAGGGATAGGGACGATGGAGAAAAACTTGGTTCTGTATTCGTGTTTATACGACATTTTTACATCCGATCCGACAATGACCTCTAATAATCCTTTTATTTACGATTTTGTTCAATTCGTTTTTTTCACTTTGCGGTCGGTTTATTTATTGTCCTAAATTCCCTATGCTTTTGACTGTTAGGAGAGGGGTTGTTTGGGGATTTAAAGCGTGGGCCAACTTGGTTGCCGTGTCGTGATAATTAATTTCTAAGATAAACCAGTAAAAAAATAGTATTAAATTATTGAATTTTTTTATTTGTAATTATTGATTTTTTAATATTAATATTTTTTTTTGGTCTCATTTGATCATTGATTTACTATTAACATAGTATTATTTTTTATTTTAATCTCAACATGAAAATTTTATATTATATCAGGGTAATATATATTGTTTTGTTAAGAGGATATTATTAATTTTTTTTCATCACAGAAGTAGGATTGAACTTTAAAAAACAATGGTAATTAATCACCCAAAATAATCAAGAAATTTAAATTCAATATTTCAAAAATTATTGATTCTTTACCTTAATCTGTCTTTAGATATTGTAATTTCATTCTTTGGAATACATTGATGAATTAAACTTATTATTTAAATAGATAATTAGAACTTAGGGGAATAAAATGAAGAATTCATAGAATCTTTTTAGTATTATTACATTCCAACTTAAAGCCTCAAATAATGAAACAAGCAAACAGGCGGTGAATAATAATATTAAAAACAATGGTAATTAATCACCCAAAATAAGTTCAAGTTATTCAATATTTCACAATTTAATTTAAATTGTGAGAATTTTGTAATAAAAAAATGAAAAAAAAAAATTGTGAGAATCAAGTCTAGCAGGCAAGAAAAGAGAATTTACATGAATGTTTAACTAAAATTTACAGTTATATGGATATATTGTAAAAAAAGTTACATGAGTGTGAAATTGTGAAAATTGTAAAGAAAGAAGAAAGCGTGAACGGTGCATCTAAACATAGTGTTAAATATAGATAAATTAAATTATGAACATTAACATAAGGACATGCTGAGATATTAACATGAGGACATGCTGAGATAAATACATATGTTGATAGGATAAAATTTATGAATGCTACACAGAAACCCTATCCACTAACCATATATATTCCTACAAGCTAGACTCCTCTCCAGAATAAACTTGTTAAACATAAAAAACATATGACTTCAAAAAAAATTTAAAAAGATCCTGACCAAACTAGCGAAATATATATAAAGTAGTAAATACATGCAAGCTAGAAATAAAATATAAAGTATATATAAAGATTTCTAATCACTCAAAGCATCGTGTGCCTTAGCAATACCCTCGACATTATTTTCTTTAAAAAAATTTATCAATAAAAAATTTATTAATACTCCTAAAAATCTTTATATGTCTCCTTTTTATAAGTAAAAGGATTAATAAGTACCTTTTTATAAGTAAAAAAACTAGTGATCATTTTTCTCAATTTAGAAGACTAAATAATACTTTTATTCAAAGAAAACAACCCCTAAGGCATTTATCCCTAAATTTTATATAACAAAGAGAAAATGGGACAAACGTCCTAATTGATGTATTACATATATGTTGATGCTAATTTTTGTCAGCAATATGTAGAACTATCTTCCGTATATCCACAAGATGAACAAATCATTAGGACCTCTAACCATCATGTGGGGGTGGTCTTTAAACCTTTGTTGTTTAAGTCAATAACAAGATAATGAAGGTTAGAGAAGATCTACAGTTTCACTTTGTAATTATAAGGAAAGATAGTGTTTAGTTGTGATTTTCTTGTATGAGATTCTACTTCTAGTTCAGTTTTTTATGATTATGTATATATATGAGTATATATAGGAGAAAGAATTAACCTAATGGCTATCCCTTTTTAGGATAGGATTGACTTGTTATAGCATTGTAGACATCAATCCTTAATTATCTCTTTAGGGTAATCAAGGGATAATTATTGGGCCTTTATATCTTTAGGATAATTATCTTGCGATCATATTTATCTGATGACTCAATTATAATTGGGCTTGGTCCATAAGGCTTTTTGTTTACTGGAATCGCACACGCAGCTACCCAGCAACGCGCGCACATCGCTCAGTCACGCCGAAGTCGTCGCGCACACAACGCCTAATCCGTGCGCGCCACCGCACCCTACCTACCAATGATGTCAACTGATATCATCATTCACCTATTACGCGTTTTCTCCATTTTTTAATCATTTTTCCACCCACTTTTTCTTCCCTTTCTCACCTATAAATACCCTTATTCTCTCAACACCAAAAACACACCTAAAAAACATCTTCTCTCTTTCTTTTTCTCCATTTCTTTGTTTTTAGTTTTTTCTTAGTTAATTTTTCTTCGTTTTAGAGTTTTTCTCTTTTTGAGAAGAACTAATTATGTTTTTGTAATTTATTAGCTTTTGATTCAATAAATAGAAATTCAATTTCGTTTGAAGGTTTTCCAGCAACAAAATTAGCATCAAAGTATTATAAGGATTTTATTTTCTTTACAGTTATTTTTTATGTTTTATTCTTATATGTTATATTTAATTTGTCTGTGATTAAATTTCACATTGTTGGTTGTTTGTAAACATGATATAATAATAACGTTTTTATGCTTGTGAAATATTACATAGGTAAAAATCTCTAAAATGAATTGATTTTGTTTTTTATAACTACTACAAAACGGGCTTTAAAGTCGATTCGCTGAACCGACTTTAAATTGAGTGACTTAAAATGTGAAGTTGATTCACGCGGTCAACTGAATTTACACGTAAAGATTTTTTTTATTCTCCTTTTTCACTCCACCCTGTATTCAATATATATAGCATAAAAAACCAAAATATAATAAAAATAAAAATAATTAAAAATTTAAATATAATTAATTACTTGATAATTAAATTTATTACAAAAACAAATAATGTATATACAATATATATATATATATATATATATATATATATATATAGTTAACTTAAATTACAAATAAAATAATGTCGTCAAAGTATAATTGGATTGTGCAAGCAAGCTTGGTTGGCTTAGAATTACCAGCATTTTGACAAGGAAACTGGACAAAAAATAGCTAATCCATATAATAATTCATTACCCTACATACATGAGCACGTAAACATCCATCAAACAAGCAATCTAAACTTCAGAGACATACAAATAGAGAAATTAAATCATTATAAATATTACCATAAAAAAGATATTACCATAGCGACATCCAAGTGATATAACCTTTCAAACTCATATTAGCACTATATTAATCATTTGTCTATAAATATGAAGTTATTTGGAATCTCTGTTAGTATTTTTAATGCTATAATGAGCTCTAAATATGAAATCAAGTGTAACTCTAATTTGTTACTTGGCTTGTATGAGTTTTGGTGCCCTTAAACGTATGGAACAATTTTGTAATACGTTCATGGGAACCAAAAATCATACAAGCCAAGTAACAAAATATGAGTTACACCCGACTTCATATTAGAGCTCATTATAGCATTAAAAATACTAGCAGAGATTCTAGATAGTTTCATATTTATAGACAAATGATTAATAAAGTACTACCATGATGTTGTCATAAGGAAAGTAGGCAAGAGAGATGAGATAAAGTTTGGGCCAAAAAAAGGTCAATAAAACAATGCATTCCCCTAAATACATGAGTACATAACCATCCATCAAACAAAACATCCATCAAACAAGGGACTTTAGACACAGGAATAGAGAAATTAAATCATTAAAAAATTATCGTTATGTTGTCATATGTTATTCAAGATCATCCGAATCTTCTCCCAATTCTTCTTGTGATGATATAATTTGAACCATGTGTTCTACCCATTTTTCTCGTAAATCATAAAAAAAAATTTGGTCGTAGCTCGTCTTGTTCCAACCAAAGAATTACATGTATTTAAAATCAAAATAAGAATGTAATTTCATGTATTTACAAAATATAACTCAAATATGTTAAAAAATATTTATATATGGGTGAATGATATTACCACATCATCAATTGGAATTTTGATATTTGTGATGATTTCGCTCATAAACTTCATGACTCCATTATTTTGTTGTGGAACCTACAAAAAACAAGTGTACATGATTTTTCATATTCGAACATCTTTATTATTCAATTGTAAAATTAATAAAATTATTAATATTTGCTTATGCATACCATAACTTTTGTCCATATAAGCTTATGAGATTTTTTAAGGGCAATGCCCCTATACTTGTTCTACAACTTCCATGCCCTATCAAAGTTTAAAACGGTTAATTTTTTATTAAATATTACAAAAAATAATAGAAGAAACCAATATCTAGTTATAACTCTTACATTTCAACAACTGCTTTTGTATCTTTACTCAATTCTATGGAAGTTGAGTCACAGTACCAAGCATGATTATTGAACAGATCAATGATTACCAACATCCAATGATCTTGGCCTTGTTCAAACCTTAGTGGCCAAGGGATTATCAACTTTTGAAGAATCATAAAACATTGCTAAATGTGATGAGTGATTATGTTGAAGTCGATAATAACAAGCCGTATATAAAATATATCTATATAAGTAATTAGATAATATAAATATAATTATATATGTTCTACATAAATGAAAGAAAATTAAATAAATTGAGGACTCACCTTGTCCATACTTGAATTATACTTAAATCGATCATTTGATATTCAAATAGTTGCAATATGTACTCAATTGATATATAAGTTTGGTTGAGGTCTACACCATAAATTTCAATAGAAAGTGGCACAGTCCTGATGAACTAAAACCGGCATCGCCGATTCTTACCAATACTTTGGTTTTAATATTTATAAAAATCTCGCAAGTACACGAATCATTTCGTAGAAAATGATAAGTATACTCCCAAGGTCGATCTAAGGAAGGAATGTATGTGGTTTTTAATTTATTATTCAAACTTTTAAAAACGAAATTAAATCCTAAACATCCTGTCACGATATTTTGGGTTTTGTGTTTTTAATCTACTTACATAAAAATAAACATAGATTCAATAAACATTTATGCAAATTTTATCATTTATAATGACGGAGTATTTATGGATATAATAACTAAGTTAATTATGCTTGCTCATATTATTTAGGTTATTAAAGATATGAATTGATATTTATTGATTCTCCTTTTTTTTGTATGAATACCACCTTTGATAGGGTTATATATTCTTTGTTAACTAAACAAATCAATTAACACCTATGGGTGGAGTTGATAACCAATTTGCTTAATTAAATTAATTCTGTTTTCTAAGAGATTGAAAATGAACCATTTAAATGCCACCTTTGGTGAGGTTAGACAGTTTAAACTTTATTCAAGGTGTCCAAATTAAACCTAAGAATTTAGTTATCCGAGTACTAACTTTCAAGTTTTAAAACCACTACTGAAAACATGTTGTCAATACATTTTCAGATAATAATTCTTATAAAAACTTTTGAAATAGAGCTTCAGTCTAACTATCAGGCGATTGTACCAACAAATAAAAGAACACTACTCTAAATCAGACCGGATAACTAAACCTTAAAATCTAATTTTCATGTTTAAGTTTGTAATGAAAAATAATATATTTCTCTATAACATTCTTAATATAAAATCTTGAATAAAAACAAAATCAATTCATTTTAAAGATTTTGACCTATTTAATATTTCGCAAGCATAACAACGTCGTTATTACATCATGTTTACTAAACAGCCAGCAGAGTTAAATTTAACCACAGACAAATTAAATATAACATGTAAGAATAAAGCATAAAAATAACTGTAAAGAAAATAAAATTCTTACAGAACTTCGACGCTATTCCCGTAGCTGGAAAACCTCAAAGTGGAATTTGCACTCCCATTTATTGAATAAAAAAGCTAATAAATTACAAAAATATAACTAGTTCTTCTCAAAAAGAGAAGAACTCTAAAACTAAGAGAAATTAACTAAGAAAAGTTAAAAACTAAGAAAAACTAAAAAATACTAAAAACTAAGAAAAGAGAGAAAGAAAGAGAAGAGAAGAATGGTTTTTAGGTGTGTTTAGAAGTGAAGGGAAGGGGGGTATTTATAGGTGAGGATGGAGAGAAAAAGTGAGTGAAAAAATGTTAAAAATATGTGAAAACGCGTATTGCAATTGCTAAGGTCATTGATGACGTCATAGGGGCGGCTGCATGCGAAAATGGGGCAAAATGGGCATCGGCGCGCGCGGAGGGCACCTGGGCGCGCAGGGGTGCGCGCGGGCACGCGTAGAATTGGGACTGGGCACGCACGGCTTGACGCGGACGTGGGGTGCTGTGCGCGCGGCTGAGCGCTGGCGCGCGCGGGTCTGGGTGCTGGCGCGGGTGGGGCTCGGCGTGGTTGGGCGGCGCGGCGGCTTGATTTTCTCCTTTTTGACATTTTTGACCCATTTTGTCCAATTTTTCCATATTTGTTGACCTTTACCCATTTATTTATTAATATATTTTTGTTGTACTGTTCCAATAGCAACAAAGTCTATTGACGAAGGATGTTTCAAAAAACATTTCATATTCTGTAAAAAAAATTAAATGTTATATATAAAAAATAAAACATATAATAAGAAATAAAAAAGTAGATTATATACACCAGAAATTAAAATCTTACCACATATGATTCATCAAATAGAGGAGGACTCTTATATGGGTAAGCTATTGGATGTATATTCTCACCAAACCATCCATCGTAGTTTGATTGATGGTAAGAATGTGCAGATTGCATTGGATAAAATGAACCACTACTTGATTGCATATCCATTCTTGGCATATAGGGAGGACCAATAGGATGACTATATCTCATACTAGATATAGTTTGAGGGCAATGATATTGTGTGGGTGGTAGGGCATGGATGGTTGCTGGCTAATATGGCATGCCCTGGTTGTAGAATGATGTCATGCCTAACTTGTGTTGTGATTGATATTCTTTTATAGTGGCAATCTCACTTAACATTGAGGCCTTAAAGGAGTTGAGTTCTTCTTCAATTTTAGTGTACTTCTCCTTACTGATCGTTTGAGGCTTTTGTTTTGAAATATTAAAATACTCCATATAACCATCATATTGGCTACCTTCTCTAACACAACTTGGATGGTCGCGTCCGAATGCATAATATAGAGCATCTCTCCCAGGCTCTTCGATTATTTCACCCCTGGATATTTGTTCTTGAACAACTCTCTACAAATAATAAAGCACACAAACATATCATGCATTATTACATCAATTATTAAAAATCATTAAGACTTTGTATCAACTGAAATTACTAACCAACTTATTTAGTTTTTCTTCTCCTCCCTTAGTCATCGGTCTTGACTTCTTTGTTTTGAGAGTCTTTGTTTCTATGTACAATTTAGTTCCCAACCGGTGTACCCAATTCATCTTCCTACATAAATTATGAAAAATTTATTAACCATGACATGAAATTAAATTGAGGAAAATAAATATAAAAATATTTATAAATTAAAACAAATTAATAATACCATTCTACATCTAACTTCAGGATTTGAAGACCTCCCAGTATGGTTAGGAAGAATGTTATACATTTGTATATTCTTATGTTCTTTCCTAATAATTTGAAATTCATCCATACGTCTATAATCCACGAAGTCTTTCCAAAGTTGAGGTGTAATCCATGGGTGTCCTTCAAGGATTTTGTAGAGCTCTACCTCATCCAGTGGTTCCAAATATGGAAACACATAATTTCTTGCCAATTTGGAAGTCTTGTATTCCTTCCACACCTTATTTGCAATCTTATAACACTTGCTCTTCCAAGTGTCATCGAATTTGTAATGATTCTATAAAAACACACTACAAAAGATTAGATATAATACAAAAAAGATATAATATATGTAATTGATTATAAAATATAAGAGATTTACACAAATGGTTATCCATATTTTGAACTTTTCATCTTCTTCAACCTGAGACCAATCATTTATATTTATTGGTATACTGGACTTCACAAGTCTACCAATATAGGATTTCAATTGTTGGCCATTTTCCCCTTTTAGATTACCAGTAGCATCAAATAGTACAGGTATTCTATCATCTGGGTTAAGTGGAGCATCAGATATATTCGCCCAACCCCTTCTTTTCAAATGCCCCAATGGATCATTTGGATCTACAAGCTCTGTTACCCAAGGATCCATGAAATATCTGCAAACAATGAAGAAATATAAATTAATTAACAATTTTAGGAACATACATACACACACATATATATATATAAGAGTTATTACAACAATATAGAATATACGTTACGTTTAATTAGGTTGTTGATCGTATACATATATTCCTTCACAATCACTTCGAGCTCATGACGAAGAATCATCGTTATCAACTAGATCATCACATACATTAGACAATTTATTTGAGAAATTGCTAATATTGGTAATGTATCAAGCATAGGGTCATCATCTTCTAAAGCATCACAATGGTAAAACCTTTTTTTGTGGAGGCATTAACACAACAGACCATCTTGTGTCAATTTGATCGCTCATGTAAAATACTTGTTTTGCATAAAGTGCTAACGTGAAAGGATCATCAATGTGACTTATCTTGGATAAATTTACAAGGGTAAATCCAAAATCATCTATTTTATATCCAACATTGATAACATCTTCGACCCAATCACACAAGAAAACTGTTTCATGGAAGACTTCATAATCCAATTCCCAAATCTCTTGTATTATACCATAATATGTTCTATCCGAAAGTACAAGATTACCATCTTTTGAACTGGAAAATTGCATAGTTTGTGCAACCATCTTCACACCACTATTCTGATTTACTTGGACTTTGTCCCTAGCTTGAGTCGTAAACCTCGATCCATTTATTGTGAAACTAGAAAATGATTTGACATCAAATTTTGGCCCATGTGCAAGCCATTGTAAACTTTATGATATTTTATGATTGGGTTTCTTGAGTTCATCTCGAATATATGTATACAAAAACATGAAATGTGTTTAGAGCAAAGTTTTAAAACATTGCATAGATCTAGGAACATACATGCATGAATTTTTGTTTGTGACACTTACATGGTTGCGAAACCAATTAATAAGCTCTCGCTTATGTTCATCATACAACCATTTTTATCCTACTTTTTTTTATAACGAAGATCGATCTTCAATAAGTTTAAATACATCCTGTAATGTTATTAAAGATATATGAAGTATATATCATCATTAATAGTTAAATAAAAAATGATTTTTACATAAATGGAAAGGTTGAACATCACTTACTCTATGTACGGTTGTGCCTCATTATTATTTACCAAAATGATTATGTGTGCTTTTTCCCATCGAGTGCGATCAATAAACAATTTCTTACTTCCACCAAGCATAGGGTTATCTACTTGGATCATGTGACGTTCTAAGAACAACTTGTGCGTAGGATTCCCAATTTCAATGCAACCACTAAAGTATTCAGAACAAAACTCAATAGCCTCTTCAGTAATGTAGCATTCCACCATGCATCCTTCAGGTCGATTTCTATTATTTACATATCCTTTAAGAACTTGCATATATATCTCAAAAGGATACATCTACCTTAAGTAAGTAAGACCACACAATTGAACCTCTCAAACTAAATGAACACACAAGTGAATCATTATATCGAAGAAAGAAGGAGGAAAGTATTTTTCAATTAGACACAAAGTCTCTACAACATCTTTCTATAGAGAGTTTAACTCGCCAATTGATATAGATTTCTTGCATATTGTATCGAAGAATGAACAAAGACAAATTATTGATAATCGGACATGTTTTGGAAGAATTGATATAATAGCAACTGGTAATAACTGTTGCATTAAGATATGACAATCATGTGATTTCAATCCATAAAGTTTCTTATCGGTTATAGACACAAAAGTTCTTAAGTTGGATAAGTAACCATCAGGAACTTTCACACCTTCCAAACATTTACAAAACACATCCTTCTCGTTTGTTGACATTGTATATGATGTTGGTGGCAAGTATGTTCGATTCTTATCATTTTCCACCCTTGGTGCCAATTCAAGTTGTATGCCTAGTTTCTTTAAATCCAGTCTTGCTTTAATTCCATCCTTTGTTTTTCCAGGTATATTAAGTAAAGTACCAATCAATCTCTCACATACATTTTTATTAATATGCATGACATCTAAGATGTGACGAATGTGTAGGTATTTCCAATATGGTAATTCCCAAAATATTGATTTTTTATTCCAACAACCATGGTATACTGATTCAAACTCTTTTTCATTTTCACCCATTTCATTAGTTGACCTCTTTCGTTTCCCTACCTTAGTAAAAAAATTTATCTTTCCATATCGTTTTAATGTCATACTATTCAATTGCCTTAATATCTCAACACCTCACAAAGGTCAGGGTGCATGATCATGATCTTCTTCACCATCGAACAGTTTCTTTTGGTATCTAAACTTGTGTCCAGATGGAAAAAATCTTCTATGTCTTCTATAAGACATCTTTCGTCCGTGAACGAGATAAGTTGCAGAAGTTCCATTACTACATATAGGGCATCCCTTGTAACCTTTTGTTGCATGTCCTGATAAGTTTCCATAGGTAGGAAAACCATTAATTGTCCATAAAAGGAACCCCCTCAAGTTAAAGTGTTCTTCTTTATGTGCAACGTAAACATTTATACCATCATTCCACAACGTCTTTAAATCATCTATCAAAGGCTGCAAATATACATCAATATCAATACCAGGTTGTTTTGGTCCTAAGATCAATAATGTTAACATTATGAATTTTCTTTTCATACACAACCAGGGAGGAAGGTTATATGTTACCATAATTACTGGCCAACAACTATATCTACTATTAAGGGAATTATGTGGATTAATTCCATCAGCAGCAATGGCAAGACGAAGATTGCACGGATCAGATGCAAATTGAGAAGATAAATTATCTAGTACTTTCCAATTTGAAGAATCACAAGGATGACGTAGCACCCCATCATCAGATCGATTATCTGAATGCCAAGTTAACATCTTTGATGTCTCTTTACTTTTGAACAACCTTTGAAAGCGAGGAATCAGAGGAAAGTATCAAAGAACCTTTGTAGGTACGCCTTTATTATGTGTTATCTCATTTGTACCATGCTTCCATCTCGATTCTTTACACATCAGACAATAATCTAATGTCTCATATTCTTTTCTATAAAGAATGCAATCATTTGGACAAGCATGAATCTTATGATATTCCATGCCAAATCGACTAAGAGATTTCTTCACTTCATACATTAAAGATGGCAATTCAATACCCTCAGCAAACATATTGACTAGTAGATTTAGTAATTCTATGAACCCCTTATCAGAAAACCATGTTTTGCCTTCACATTGTACAAATAAACCAATCCCAACATTTTAGTCTATTTTTTCATTTTGGATACAAAGGTTTTTCGGCATCTTCTAGAAGTTTTTTAAAGGTTTTGGGATCATCCTCACATAGTTCATCATCAACACCATGAAACATATTTTCTGTCTATACATTATGATAAGATGTATGTAATCCAATCGCATTCTTATTTATCTCTTTCCCATGAGTATTACCAATATTTTCTCCATGATAATACCAACATTTATAGCTCAAGAATACCACTACAGATAAGGTGATACTTAACCTTGTCAAATTCATGAAATCGTTTATTTTTACATTTAACACATGGGCATCGAATCATACTAGTTCCAATATTACTATTTCTACAAGTAAATTTCATGAAAATTTCAACTCTAGAAATGTAGTCATGCTAAATTCTACACTTTGACATCCAAGATTTGTCCATTTTTCTATTAATGATATTAATTAAGCATATTAATTAATTATGTATCCAATGAATATATTTAAAGTATTATTATATATAAATTAAGAGATATTAAGAGATATATAAATTAAGAGATGTTATATTTATGAGATATCTTTTTTATACAAATAATATATATATAGTTTTAATAATCTTTAAAAAATAGTTATTAAATAAATAAATAGTTAAAAATTATAAATCATAATTTTTTAATATTTATTTATTGTCACTATTTTATTTGAACATTTTATTATTTTTATTTTTAAATAAATAATATATTTAAATAATTTAATGTTAGAATTTATTATTAAATTTTTTAAAATAATTTTATATTAAAATTTTATTTTATCTCGTATTTTATCCATTTTAATTATTTAATTTTAAAAAAATATTATTTTAATAATAATAATTTATTTTATTTTATAAAAAAATTAGAAAACTACTCTTTAAACACAACTCATAGTTTTTATAAAATGAATCATTTATTTATGTTATTTTCAACTAAAATATTCTAACCCCGTGATTAAACAATTATAGAATTAAATCTTAAAAAAATAAAATAATAAGTATTACTTTAAACTTTTAAAATTAAATATATCTTTTTTAAAACTAAAACACAATTATTTTAAATTATAAAAATAAAATACTTCAATCGCTATACTAGTACCCACTATTCCTTTAAAGCTACAAGATATAGTAACAAAAACGCTCATAATAATATTACAATTTTCACAGAACAATTGAACGGTCATTTGTTTGAATGTAGATATTTTTTTCAAAGAAAATAAGTCAAACATATAATAACAAGCATAATACAAAACATACATAAATCAAAAATTTGTACAAAAAATAAAGCAAACTGAATAATAAGTAAAAATATTTATAGAAATACTTACAAGAGTAAATGAAGTGAGAAAATGGGTATAAAATTTTTGAGTATTTTACTAAAAAAAAGGGATCTGAAAGATAATGAGAAAATGAATATAACCCACAAAACGACGTTGAAAATGATGGTCGGAGGTGGCCAAAAATTGAGAAAGAGTGGAGGGTGAGCTCGGTTTTGGGAGAAGGGGAAAGAGAAATTTGGAATTTTTGGAATTCTACTAGTAAAAAAGAGAGAAGAACGGTAATAACGCGTGGATAGCGTCGGTTCGCCACATCAACCAACGCTATCAACGCAATTTAAAATTGTATTTTTTCGTGAATTATTATTTTATTTGAACTCTTATATATATATTTATACTATAGAAAAAGAAAAAAAATAATTTTAAAATAATATCCCAACAAATAAACAAAATTAAATAAAGATATACTATACGTACATAAATAAATTTAAATATCTAAACAAATACACAAAATTATATAATTTTAAAAACCAATTGTCTAAAAAAAGGAAAAAATTATACTATATATATATATATATCCAATTTAAATTTTAAAGAGGTAAATAAACTAATAATTGATCTAAAAATACATTGTACCTAAAAACAATTTTCAATTATAAATTGCTTTTTTTAATTTAAAAAATACACGTAAGACATAGCGTTGATTGACGTAGCGAACCAATGTTAGCCACGCAATTTAAAATTGAATTTTTTTTGTCAATTATTATTTTATTTGAACTCTTATGTGTATATATATATATATTTACTATAGAAAAAGAAAAAAAATAATTTTAAAATAATATCCAAACAAATACACAAAATTATATAATTTTAAAAACCAATTGTCTAAAAAACATTACACTATATATATATATATATATCCAACTTAAATTTTAAAGAGTCAAATAAAATAATAATTGACCTAAAACAACATTGTACCTAAAAAGAAATTTCAATTGTATACACCGAACCGACTTTACATAGCGACTTAAATACCCCTTTTTATAGTAGTGTATTCAAGATTTTATATTAAGTATCTTAGGGAGAAATATATTATTTTTCATTACAAACTTAAATCTGAAAATTAGATTTTAAAGTTTAGTTATCTAGTTTGATTTAGAGTAGTGCTCTTTTATTTGTTTGTACAATCGCCCAGTAGTTAGAGTAAAGCTCTATTTCAAAAGTTTTTATAAGAATTATTATTTGAAAATGTATTGATAACATGTTTTTAGTAGTGGTTTTAAAACTTGAAATTAGTACTCGGATAATTAAATTCTTAGGTTTAATTTGAACACCTTGAATAAAGTTTTAATTGTTTAACCCAAACAAAACATGATTTATTTTCAATCTCTTAAAAAAAAGAATTAATTTAATTAACCAAATTAGTTATAACCCCACCTATAGGTGTTAATTGATTTATTTAGTTAACAAAGAATATCTAACCCCACCAAAGGTGGTATTCATTTAAAAAAAGAGAATCAATAAATATCAATTTATATCTTTAATAACCTAAATAATATGAGCAACCATAATTAACTTAATTATTATATCCATAAATACGTCACTATTATAAATGATAAAATTTGCAAAAATGTTTATTGAGTTTATATCTATGTTTATTTTTATATTATTAGATTAGAAACAAAAAAACCACAAATATTGTGAGAGGATGTTTAAGATTTAATTTTGTTTTTAAAAGTTTGAATAATAAAATAAAAAATACATATATTTCTTTCTTAGATTGATATTGAGAGTATATTTATCATTTTCTATGAAATGATTAGTGCACTTGCGAAAGTTTTATAAATATAAAACTAAAGTATCGGCAAGATCGGTGATGCCAGTTTTGCTTATCAAGTTTTTGGCGTCGTTGCCAGGAAAATAATAACGTTTTTAAATTATTTATCAAAATTTTAAAAACTTTTTGTTTTTTAAATAATTGTGATTTTTTTTATTTTGAGTTAAAAAAACAAATTTAAAATTTCGTAAAAAAAATAAAAAAAATTTCAAATTTAAAAAAATAAATAAAAAATTGATGTTCATGAATAGTAAAAAACAAATTTAAATAAAAGTTAAAATAAATATTTTTTTCTTAAAAAAAACTTACGGTTCATGAATATGAAAACAAAATTGCAAATTTCAAATTTCGTAAAAAACAAAAAAAAATTCAAATTTAAAAAATAAATAAATAAAAAATCTGTATTTACAAAAAAAAGAGAATAATATAATATTTTATTTAATTATTTTTTTTAAAAAACATAAAAAACAAAAAAAAATTAAAATTTATTTTATTTAATTATTAAGTTTTAATTTTAGTATTTTTTTAATTTTATTTTCTTTTAATTTCTTTAGTTTTTAATTTTTTTTATTTTGTTTTCAAAAATTGTTTTTTTTATTTTCTTTTAATTTCTATTTAATTTTTAATTTAATTTTTTTTCTTTAACAATTTTTTTATCTTAATTTTCATTTAAATTAATTTACTTAGATTTTTATTAACTTAATTAACCGACCTTTTTAATTAACTTAATTTTAATAGCATGAAAAATAAATATGTGAGGGAGTTCTGTCTAGGAGACTAGTTCTTGAAAACCTTTGTGCCACTAGTCTTTCCTAGGAACGTTGTTTTATCTAGGATGATGGTTTCTAAGGAGAATTTGCACCACTATTTTTTCCTAGGAGTACTCTTAGTTAATACTGATTATATTATTTAACTTACATATTGTACTTAAAAAACAAAATAATAATAATAATAATAAAGAATAAAAAAATTCTGAAACTATCTTCAAAATTTTAAAGTTTTAATTACAATCTAAGAAGTTAGTTACTTTGTTAGATCTAGGTAAATTGTGTTTTGATGCCTTAATTATTTGACTTGCACCTAGACGTGGGTTATCCTAAACCCTTAAGCATGCCCTTAGATTTAAGTACAGAAAAATTTGAAAATTTATAGGGCAGGACTAAAAAAGTATAGGTAGACAACATTGTCTTACATGTAGTTTTGATTGACTCAATAATGTGGGGACATTAAGCTTACTTAAAATGAAATCCTCAAGTTACGTCTTGCTAAGACTTTAAACTAAATGCTGGATGGGAGACAACCCATCATTTTAGCTAATTTTCTTTTATTTGTTCTTTATTTTAGTTTAATTGCATGTTAACAATTTTAAAATTGTTAAAACTAAAAATATTTGTTGAGATGTTAGAAGTTAACAACGATCTATTTGTGTGCACTTTAATGAACATGATGGATGCACCTATATTTCTCCATTTGCATATTCTCAGGAAATAGGTGAGGAGAGGAAGAAAAAGTTGGTGGAAAATGATTTTAAAATGGAGAAAACACGTAGTAGGTGAATGATGATGTCAACTGACGTCATTGGTAGGTGAGGCACGGCAGCGCGTGCAGAATGGAGTACAGGCGCGTAGAGGCGCACACGAATTGGGCACATATGGGTGCATGCACACACAGAATAGGGTAGAGGCGTGCACGAATTGGGCGTTGTGGGCATGACAACTTCGGCGTGATTGGGTGATGTGCATGTTGCTCGGCATGACTGGGCGATGCATGCGTGTTGGCTCGGCACTACTGGGCAACTGCGTGCATGATTTCATCCTTTTTGACATTTTAGACCCATTCTGTCCAATTTTTTCATCTTTTTTTAACTTTTCCTCATTTTTTTATGAATATATTTGTGATGTATTGCCTCAAGTATTTTTCTGAGTCTTTAAGTTAGTTTTTAGATAGAAAATACCTAAAAAATAATAAAAATACTTGTGATTCTGAAAAGACAGATTTGTATAAAAATATGATAAAATCATATAAATATATATTTTTTTAATCAATTTAAGTGAATAAAATCATGGTAATTTTAGTTCTTTTTGAGCACTCATCAGTGAGAAAAGGATTTCATACCATGTCTGGCTATTAAAAACATGCACGATGGCATTCTATCGTTGGCAATGCTATTAGATTTCCAAAAAGACTTCCTTTTAGAGAGTTATGTCAAAGTCAACATTTTTATTGAAGAAGTCAACCCTTTCTTTTTCAGAGAGAAATTCGAAATTAAAAACCTTTAGGCTTGGCCAAGCAATTGTGGCCATCAGTTATGGCCTTGAAGGGATGCATAAGATCATTTCTCCACCTCTATATATACAAACTCTCATTCTCTTGAACTCTTCACAATTCATAATATTTTCTTAGAGCTCACACCTTGAGAGAAAAAATGGAGTGAAGAGAAGTAGAGGAAAATTGTTCAAGACAATTTCTTCTCTTTTTCTTCCTTTATTTTCCTGTATTGTTTTTCATTTAGGTTGTATGTACTATATAATATATTTTTCTAATCATTAAAACACTTTGCAATCCACAACACTTATACCATACTTTCATGCTAAAGAAGTAATGGATACTAGATATGTTGATGTCTAGGACTAGGTGTAGCCACCGTGGGTACATAACAAGGTTGACAAGGTTATGTGGGGGTATCATGCATTGATAGTTGAATGGAGGCTGGACAAAAGCATGGTCAGTAAAGCCTTGGTCATCTTATCTCTAGCCAACACATATCTAGTCGGCAATAGCCTGACCGATGATGCCCTGACCAGTAGTCCTCTAGCAAAATATTCCTTACCAATGTCACCCTACTCAATGATCTTCTAGAAAGAAACCCTATTGACCGGTGATTCTTTGATCATCAATAGCCTGGCCGGTGGTGGCTAGGTATGGGCCAAGATGAACAATCCTCCTAAGCCATCCTAATGTCACGATTCCTTTAGGTGGCGTTTGGTTCGTAGAATGGAATCGGAATGAGAATGGGATTGGAATTGAATGGAAAGGAAACAATGTTGTTTGGTTTGACAATTGAAATCAAGCTCGGAATCAGAATTATAGTGTTTGGTTTGCCACTGGAATGAAATGAAAAAAAGCTGTAAATTACCTTAATACCCATACATTCTGTAAAGTTCAAATAATGTTATTTAATTACTATTTTTTCGTTAGACAAAATATATTATTGAAATAATTATTACTTAATTAAAAATAAAATATATTATTAAAATTATTATTTTTCTAAATAGGGTTTAGGGTTTTGAGGTTTGGGATTTGGGATTTAGGGTTTATGGATTTTGGATTTGGGGATTAGGGTTTAGGATTATATTTGTGGGTTAAGGTTTAGGGTTAAAATTATTATTTTTCTAAAAAAGGTTTAGGGTTTTAGAATTTGGGATTTTGTATTTAGGGTTTAGGGTTTATTTTTTTTGGGATTTGGGGTTTAGGGTTTTGGGGTTTAAGGTTTATTGTTTTGGGATTTGGGGTTTAGGGTTTAGAGTTTTGGGATTTTGGGATTTAGGGTTTAGGGTTTTAGGATTTGGATTTAGGGTTTTAGGTTTTGGGATTTTGGGTTTCAGGTTTAGGGTTTTGGGTTTTGGGTTTGGGGATTTGGGATTTGAGTTTAGGGTTATATTTGGGATTTGAGTTTAGGGTTATATTTGGGATGAGGGTAAAATTGAAAAAAAATTGAGATGGGAATGGAATCATGATTCCTAAAAGGGGAGAAGGAATTGTGATTCCTTCTCTTTTAGTAATCGATTCCATTCCGTCCCCTCATTTAGGCCAACCAAACACATAAATGAAATGAATCAATTCTGATTTCTTTCCATTCCCTCCAACCAAACATCACCTTAGTGTTTCTCTCGAGGGTCTTTCAGGTATCCTTTTGGTAAAAGTCAGGTCTTCTAGTGACACAAACTTGAGTTTTCTCTCTATGAGCATTCCTATGTGCTAACCATGTACCAATTGGAGCGAGATTGAGTTCTTTTATATAAACTCTTGTGGTTAAAAGATGAAAAATGTGGTTATAATGAAGGAGATGTTTTGAATCCTTGACTCCATTGTTGTGACGCTTTGGATTTGTGTACAATTTAGAGCAACCCTTTTCTTAACATAGTTACTTTACACGGTTACAACTATCATTCCTACCTATAGTATAGAAGTTCTTGATCGATGTTGGTGTAGCTCTATGATAACTTTTTCCCAACTGTTGTAAGGTGTTACTTGGTTGGTAGGTACTTAAGAAGGAGCACAATAAAGAACTGATAGTTGAGGAGTTCAATTACTGATATCATTCATACTTAAAGGGAGGTATTAGGGGTGTGTACCACTTTAAGCTCTTTTCTAATCGTATCTTGATTGAATTGCTACTCGATACCAACAAGGGTTGGAAGAAGGATTTTTTCATTATTGTGGACGATTTTGGCATTCCATCCCTTATCATTACTTCAAAGCCTACTTAGTTCAAAATAATTGATAGGGTGTTTGAGACTTAGTATTTATTATAAATTTTTTTATATTCATACTTGTTTCTTATTATTTACAATGCACTGGGCTCGAGGTAATATTACTTCTTAGAAGAGAGACTTTATTGACTCACTCTACTATCTTTCCTCATTGTGGAGGTACAAAAACTGACTAATTATTCCTAAGTGGATCATTTACTAGAATCTAGATCCGACTATATTTCATATTGAAGTCATTAACCCTCCAAACACATAAAGTAAGTACGTATTGTTATTTAATATTCTTATATATGGCTTGTTTTAGGTGATCGTATCATTGTAGTAACTTTTAATTTCTTAAAAGCATGAAGTCCTTACATCCTTATGGGAATAAAAGTAAGACATAGACAATGATCCGATTCTTGAAGGATTCAAGCTCAAAAAATGAGCCTAAAAAGGCTGAGGCTGTAAAGAAACATGAGGCCTCCAAGAGGAAAATAGTGTAGTCACCTCTAAGTAGGAAGGTGACAGTTCTAGCAATTATGGTAGCTCTAGCGATGAAGATTTTGATAAGCTAGAAGATGATGATATGATGGGCGACGATGTAACTTAGGATGCTACAAGGTGGAAATAATGGAACTATGTATCCCTTTACTTATTTTAGTCTAGACTTTGATGTATCTCTATACTAAAGTTATGTACTTGGTGGATTTATTTTTATTCTCATTTTTATCTTTTTGTAGAGAGTTTCTAGCATGACTATGTCCTTGTTATTGCATTTGCTCTTACATTACTCTCTACATTTTGTGTTTGACTTGTACTTTTAATTTCTTCTTAACCTGACTGTTGTCTCATCTATTTGTGAGACTGTGGACATGTGAGTACAAGAGATGTACTAGCTTAAAATGGAGTAAAAATCCTATACTTGAGGTACGTGAGGGCGTGGCATGATTTTTTGGCTTGTGGATAAGACTCATCTGGGCAACCACATACATGTGAGATCATTTTCGTGGCCAACTGTCCATCCTCTTAGCTAGACATTTCTTGGTCAATCATCCACATTCTTGGCCAACCACATTTCTAACCAACCACGTCTAGGCTATCCGACTAGATGACAGTTTGATCTCTGGCCCATATGTTCATTCGATTAGGTGATTAATAGCTTGAAGTTTGGGTGACTTTCAACTTGTGTTCTCGTGGCCTTACTTTTATATTCAAGTCTTGCCATTTTTTCTTGAAATTTTTCTAATTTTGCGGTGACTTGTGGACCAAGTAATGCTTGACTAAGCCCCTCGATCTATCAACCCCTTACTTGGAGTACATGGGAAAATTTATGTCATTGTTTCATTTTGGATATATTGTCTCATTGTCAAAATGATGTGAACCATGAAAAAAATATCCCTAAAAACCCATAAGCAACAAAGTAACATGAACCTAAAAGCTGTAGCTCTAAAACCCAATAACAAATTGAGTAAAATAGGTCCAAGAAGATAGAATGCAAATTGCAAGAAAGGAAGAAACACAAGATTTTCTAAGCCTTGATAAGTTATTTTGAATGCCACAAAATTTCCTATGCCTTGATAAGTTCTTGTTCATGTTAGGAACAAAAGAATATATTAAAGCTTTCAATTTTCTGAATTTTTATTCATAAAAAATCTTCCTTGCATAATTCAGCTAGGCCTTTTATTTATAGGCAAAACTAGCATAAAATCTTATTTAGAAAATAAATAAAAATCCTAGTAAAGTAACTACCAGCATCCCACTCCTAACGCTTACATGGCCTACCATAACACCTAAAAGCCCTAGGGCCTTTACTTGACGCCTACTAAAACAATAAAAGGAAATTATTATTTTTAATCAAATAAAAATATTTAGTAATAATTAACGCCTAAAAAGAAAAGTGCTTGCACATTATTACAAGTTTACTTGCTCACTACTCCAAGCCAAACCTGTGTATCCAAACAACCTCCAAAGTCATCCATGACTAGAATAGGATCAGCTATGCATACAAACAGCCTTCATTTGTACCACGATTAAATATGCCAAAATAACATACATGTCAAAACTCCCATGGTCTTAGTAGAGGAATAAAGCCTATTAATCTCCTTGGCCTAAATACAAATTCCTCAGTAATATTCTTAAGAACATCCAAGTCATTCCTTAATTTATCCCATATTAGTCCTTGGATATATCCATGACCCAATTGTGATTCAACCCAAAATACTACTTTGATCTTCCTATACCTTGCCAATGTGATTGGCCCTAGAGGCATATGAAAGGTTTTTGGTTACTCCTCGGATCATATCATTTTCCTTTTCCTCAAGAAGATTCGTCCTCCATTTTTGACCTGGATAAAAAATAAACTTCGTTAGGAATCACATTCTCATGTACTTGTAACGAAGAAACAAAACTAGGCAAAGAAAAAATTCACTAGCAAAAACTTCATTGTCCTTTTCACCCTTTTTTATATTTCATACATTTTTTCACCCTTTTTTTATTTATCTCTTCTTTCCACTCTCCTTGTCATTCAGTTTTTTTTTCTTTTTCACTCAAATTTTGTATTTCATTATCCTTATCACTTCTTGCTCTTTTTACATCAGTCTTTCTTTCTTTTTTAACTTCATTTTCCATTTTCAACTTCATCTCTTTCTTTTGTTCACTCTCTCTTTTTATAGATAATTCTACCTCCTTTTTGTGGTAGTTTAATTCTTTAAGCATAACATCTAGCTGAGTAAGGACTCTTTTGGGAAATCTTTTTGCTTAACTTCTAATCTATCCATATGATCCCTCGCGTCACCCAACCCTACATTTATTCTCTCAAAATGTTGTTAAATGACTTGCAATTTAAAAGCCAAATGATTAAAAAAATAAAATTTGACTGTAAAGGAAAGTTATAATTGCAAGAAATTTGGATAGAAATTAAAGAAACAAACAAAGTTGATTCTTGGTACAAAATCTGATTTTTATGGTTACTTTTATGGCAGAAGACCTCAGTACAATTTCAAACACAAAGAATTCAAACTGAATTTCTCCTCTCTTTTTTTATTTTTAAGATTTTTTTATGAAATATTTTTTCTTTTCTTTCTTTTTGATTTGTTCCTTTTTTTCTTAATCAGATCTTCTTTATTTTCTTTTTTAGATCTATTTTTCTTAACAACATAATTTTCTTCTCTACTTTTGTTTCTACATTTTTTTTTGCTTTTTTATAATGCAATAAGAACAGAATATAATAGCAACCAAAGATCTTTCATATGTCCTCTTAGGCCAATCATATTGAAAAGTATAAGAGAATCAAAGTATAATTTTGGATTGAATCACGATTAGGCCATGGATGCACCCAAGGACTAATATGGGCTTACTTAAGGAATGGCATGGATGTAATCAAGAAAATTAGTAAGAAATTTGCATTAGGCCAAGATGATTAATGGGCTTTGTTTTCTTATAAGTGCTTAAAAAGTACTAAAATTATCATGTTTAATATACTTTAATTGATTAAATAGATTTATATTTGTTTTTTTGAAATCACATGTATTTTTTATTTTTTTTAGGTATTTTCGTTCAAAAATAGCTTAAAGACATGAAGAAAAATACTAGACGAAATACATCACAAATATATTGATAAAAAAATGAGGAAAAGTAAAAACAAAATGGATCAAAACGGTCAAAAATGTTGAGTCTTGTGCCTAGAGCCAGCATACACCTGTGTGTAGCCAGCATATCTCCAACACACATCTGCGCCGAGTTCCATGCACGCCAGTACATGCCTGCACCAAGTACCACACACGTCTACGCTTGCCAACACCCGTGTGCCAAAAATCTCGCCCCCACGTGTGCCAGCTTGTCCAAATGCGTCCAAAATTAAATTTTGATATATTTTTCCACCTTTTTTGGCCTTTTACTCATAAAAGGACTTTCTCCCCCATTGTAAAATCATTTCTCGAAATCCCAAAAATCACAAACTTATATATCTCTAGATTTCTCTCTCTAGTTCTTAGTTTTGTTAGTTTTAAAGTTATTGTCTTTTGGAAAATAACTAGCTATTCTTTTGTAAATTTAGAGCTTTTCATTCAATATGGAAATGCAAATCTGCTTGGAAGTTTTTCAGTAACAAAATTAACATCAAAGTTCTGTAAGGATTCTTTTAAGGTATAATTTTAAAGTGAATTATTTACAGGTATATTTTTATGTTTTATTCTTATATGTTATGTTTAATTTTCTGTGATTAAATTTAACATGACTTGCTGTTTGTAAATATGATATAATAATAATATTGTTTTTCTTGTGAAATATTAAATATGTAAAACATTTCTATAAAACAAATTGATTTTGTTTTTATTCAAGATTTTATATTAAGGATGTAGAGAGAAATATATTATTTTTCATTACAAAATTAAATTTGAAAATTAAATCTAAGGTTTAATTTTTGAGTTTGATTTATAGTAATACTCTTTTATTTGTTGGTACAATCATCCAATAGTTAGAATGAAGCTCTATTTCAAAAGTTTTTAATAAGAACTATTATTCAAAAATGTATTGTCAATATATTTTTAAGTAATAGTTTTAAAACTTGAAAGTTAGTACTTGGATAATTAAATTCTTAGATTTAATTTGGACACCTTGAATAAAGTCTAATTAATTGGTTCTGTCAAAAATTGTCATTAGATGGTTTTCTATTTTCTTAGAAATAAAGCTAAAATTTAATACTTAATTAATTAATGTTAAACAAAAGAATTTGGGCTTTGTCTAAGGAAACTTTCATACCAAGAAGAGAAAATCAACAAATATCAATTTATATCTTTAATAATCTAAACAATATGAGCAAACTAATTAACTTAATTATTATATCCATAAATACTCCATTATTATGAATGATAAAAATTTGTATTATTGTTTATTGAATCCATATCTATGTTTATTTTTTATGTCATTAGATTAGGAAACAAAAATCAAAATATCGTGACAAAATATTTAGGATTTTATTTTATTTTTAAAAGTTTGAATAATAAATTAAAAACCACATATATTCCTTCTTTGGATCGACATTGGGAGTAAACTTGTCATTTTCTATAAAATGATTCTTACATTTGTGAAATTTATTCAAATATAAAATCAAAGTATCTATAAGATCGGAATTGCTAACCAGATATTGGTATTGTCTCATCATTTCCCTATGAAGACCGTGGTTGTTTGGACATGTATTGGGGCAGCTTTGGCATGTTTTTGTTATGGTTCAAATGAGATTTGTTTTAAGACATAGCTAATCATATTCTAGGCATGGATGACTTTGGAGGTTGTTTGGTTACACAGGTTTGGCTTGGAGTAATGAGCAAATAAACTTGTAGTAATGTGCAAGCACTGTCCTTCATAGGAGTTAATTATTATTGAATATTTTTATTTGATTAAGCGACAATTAATTTAATTTTATTGTTTTAGTGGGCATCAAGTAAATTCCCTAGGTTTCTAAGTGTTGTGATCGGCCATATAAGTCTAAGGAGTGGGCTACAAGTCATTAATTTACTAGGATTTTATTTATTTTCTAAATAGGATTTTATGCTAGTTTTTTCCTATAAATAAATAAGGCCTAGATTAATTATGTAATTAATATTTTTGATGAATAAATATTCAGAAAGTTGTAAGCTTTTTAGATATTCTTTTGTTCCTAACGTGAACAAGGACTTATCAAGACTTATGAAACCTTGTAGCGCTCAAAATAGCTTATCAAGGCTTGGAAAACCTTGTGGCATTTCTTATCCTACAATTTGTATTCTAGCTTTTTGGGGATATTTTATGCAATTTGTCATTGGGTTTTAAGGCTATGACCTTTTAGGTTCCCATTACTTTGTTCCTCATGGGTTTTCAAGGCTAGTCCTTTTAGGCTTTGCATCACAAAATATTGTAAACTTGAGCCTTGTACAAGAAGTTAAGGTTGTTCCTAAACCTAGGATGGCGTTGCTTATAAGCCATAGCTCTTTTTCAAGGTCTATGGCAAACTAGAGGGAGATAAGGTACCTATTAAGTTATTCTTTACGCTAGTTATGGTATGAACTACATAGCATGTTGTTAAGGTGTGTTCGATTTGTAACGTAATGCACCTAGCTTATGTAGACTATTTGGTGGTCTATCCTTGAAAGCACAAAGCTTACATGTCAGGATGCTTCTTATTCACTACTTTAGCTAGGGTGCATGCCCTAGAAAGACATAGAGGATTTTATCATGCTCAATCGCAAGGTAGTATGGCTTTCGAGCCATAGCCCCCTTTCAAGGTCTACAGTTGAATAAGAAGCGATTAGACCAAGTTAAGTTGTTCTTCACATTAGTTATAGCCTGGACAATATAGCCTACGATTAGGCTCTATCCTTGTTATAGCTTGACATGCCCAGCTTCTGTGGACTATTTTGTAAACTGGGTTAAGGTATAAAGTTCACCTATCGGGATGCTTCTTATTCACTACTTTAGTAAGGGTGTATGGCCCATGCGGCCATCAAAAATTTTATTTCACTTAGTCCCAAGGTGGTCGATCTCTCAAGCCATGTCCCCTTTTTCAATGTATTTGGCTATTAAGAGGCAATTATACCAAATTAAGTTATTTTCTATATTAGCTGTAGTTTGGACTACAATGCATATGATTAGGGTGCATTTTTATGTTAACTTAATGCGCCCAACTTATATGGATTGATTGGTGGTTTGAGCTCTAAGGCATATGACTCACCTGTTGGAATAATTCATATTCACTATTGATGAGGGGTTGAAAAGCACTAAATGTTACATGATTTATTTACACTTTAATGTTAAAAATAGGTGTATATTTGCATAATTTTATCATTATTTTAGCAAATCTATATTTTTGAAATCACGGCTATATGTTGTTGCTTTTCAAGTATTTCTGGCATCAAAATGATTCAATTGGTAAACACTTTAAGAATTGAAACTGAAAGCATTCAATTGCAACCAAGAAGAATAAAAGTGTGCCTTACATATGTGCTAACCAAGCTTGTAAGGGGTGAAACAAAAAGAAGTTACAGAAATGCAGTCTCATACAGGCTACGATAGTGTAAAATGTGTGTCACGGTATGGGCTTATCGGATCATAATTGAATGCATATAGAATCAACGCATGTTGTAGCGATGATTAAAGTGTGTCATGGTGCCTATTGAATGTGATGAGAATCATCGAGTCCTAAAAATTCCAAGTGGACCAATCACAAGGTCTAGGAGGGCACATCTCGAAGATGATTTAAATTAGCTCATTCAAGAAGTTATACATAACCAAAAGGGCCCAAATTGGGAGTGATTGGGACAAGCCTGGGATGGAAATTGGGGAAAAATTGGCAAAAAAAAACTAGGCACATTGTTGTGCCATTTGGACTAATTTTGGGCAGCTGTATTTTCAGCCCTTGGATGACAACAAACTTTACGATGTATTATTTTATTAGGATTCCTTTGTTCTCAGCTGCTCCAATTTTGCTCCACATTTTGCTCCACATTTTTTTGTGCCATTTGGATTGATTTTGGGCAGCTTTCTTTTCAGCCCTTAGATAAAATCAAGGGTTAAGATGTAATATTTTCATAGGATTCCTTTGTATTCAGTTTCCCTATTTTTCTCCATGTTTTGGTCCATGTTTTCTGCTACCTTTTGTGCTTTTGGGCTATTTTATTTTCAACTCTTTGATGAGATCAAGGGCTATGATGTAGTAGATATTAGGGTTTATTTGTATCCTATAAATACTTAAGAGCAGTTCAATTGCTAGGGATTCACATTTTGAATGAAATTTGATTTTTCAGATCATTTGAGAGCTCATTCATGTTCTTTGTTCCTCTTTAAGCAACTTATCAAGGGATTGGAAATCTTTGTGGTGTTGTTTAGCATCCAAACTTTTGTGGTGAGTAATATCCATACTTGTTAGGGTATCATTTATGCTAGACTTATCAAGGAAATAGTACCTCCTTGTGAAGTCTTTCTTCTAAAATAAATGGTGAGTAATATCCATTGATTTGTGGAGAAACCATTTACTATATAAGCTGAAAATTAGTTAGGTCTTAACCCTTGGTTCATATCATTTGGTATTTGAGCTTTAGGTGCTAATTTTTAGATTCCTATCCTTTATATTTGTTCTTATTCTTGTGTTCTTGTTTTATTTCTGATACATAGAAAAAAAGGAAAAAACAATATATCATTGTGTTGCGTTCTTGCTTAAATTTATTTTCCAAACCCTAAAAATATTGTTCTTCTTTGTTTCCACATTTTTTCTTCATTTTCCTTGCAAATTCTATTATGTTCAAAACTTTTAAGCAATACCTTGCATAATCTGCTATTTCTAAAAGTATTCTTCATTTTCCTTTCAAATTCTACATTTTCCTTGCAAATTCTTCTATTTTTAAAACTAATTTGTATTTTTCCTTGCATATTCTGCAGTTTCTTGGTAGATTTCTAGTATTTCTGTGGTATTCCTGTAGAAATTTCATTTTCCCTTTGTGTCGTAATTTATGTGCTGTTTTTCATATCATATAAAAATTCCTTAAACTCATATTGAAGGTGTTGTGTTGATTTACTCTTGAGTTATTAGCATATTAGATCAAAAACAAAAAAGAGGCCAAATTACATATGCTAATTTCTAGTGAGTGTTTGAATTCATAGTTCCAAATTTTTTTCCTAATTATTATAAATTCCTAATTGTGTGTTAAGTTCTTTGAAGAAATTATTGTTCTTCCAATATTGTTAATCTTTTGATTTCCCTTGTGCTTAATTATTCTAGTCTAAGATCCAAAAAACTTTGAGTTAGTTTCCTTTGTGCTTTAACAAGTGGTATAGTGAACTACCTTTTTGGGTGTTTGATAATTCTACAAATTGTTTGGAATTCCTAGATTTGGTTGCTTTGATTAGGAGCTAAGAGGGTTTGAGCGATCAATCCTAGTGCTAAACACATGAGGTATTGACTGAATATACATTAGCTCTATCTTATTACACTAACCTCTGAATGTGTAGAATTGCAAAAACAAATGTCCAACAGTGGTAGTCCCGAAGAAAGACCGGATATGATGTTCACGATGAGGGCACTGCAACAATCTTTTTGTTATGTACATATTTCTCATTTTTTTTATTTAAAAAAATTTAAAAATATAAAAATTAATATTTCATTATTAGTTTATTTTAAAAAAAAATAGCGCCCTCTCATCTATTCTTTTCTTTTATTTTAACTCAATTTTTATTATTATTTTATTTTACTTAATTTTAATTTTTACTTCTTTTTGTTAATTTGTTTTTAGTATTTCTATGTATTAACATATACCTTGTTAACTTATTATAATTATTGTCTTATAAATTATATGTATAAATTTCTTGTCTAATAAATTGTATGTATCATAGATTGTTTGTATTTTAAACTATTTGTTTTATTCATTGTATATTTATTTTATCTTTTTATTTTTTTACTTGACAGGTGTTTTTAATTTGTGTTTTTGTAGTTTATGCGAGATAAGAAATCCTCAGGATATCCTTTTACACCTTACATATATAACATTAACAAACCTAGGGAACTGTTAAGAAGGTTGAATAATGAGATCTAATAGCCATTACTTGAACAAAACTTTGAACCAGACCTAAACCTTTTTCTTGAACCTATAAATATGGTGGAAAATCCACAACCCATGAAATTTCCATGAATGAGTATGCAAGGAAACTTATTAGCATTGTTACTGCTTCAATCCAACTAGGTTAGGCTGCAAGGAACAATGAATTGAGAAACATTTATTTTTCATTTTATCTTCTTTTCACAGACTGTCTAGTGAAGACTCTCTGCCTTTCATTAAGGAATTTTATCATAAAGTCCAAAATTTTCATCTCGGTGAACTTAACGAGGATGAATTAAGAATATGGTTTTTTTTCCTTAAACCCTCAAGGGTATGGCTAAAGCTTGGCTAATGTCAGTCTCCCCATGTTCCCTGATGACTTGCGAGGATGTGTATAACAAATTCATGAAAAAAATTCTATTCCTATTAGAAAACATCAGAGATGAGAGCAAAGATAGTTATTTTCTCTCAAATGGAAGGAGAGCCTTTCTATGAGGCTTGGGATAGGTTCAAACTTTTCCTTACTCAATTCCTTCATCATAGCTAACCTCTGCAACTACAGAATCATTTTTTCTACGATGGATTGACACAACAATGTTAGTTAGTTCATTATCAAAAATGTTGCTAGAGAAGCTATAGGTGAAAAGATTGCCTCAGAGACTTATAATATGTTTGAGATATTGGATGTTAATTCCCAATAGAGAGTTCATGAGTGAGAAGGGCTATAGTCCATGAAATAGAATTCGATAAAGAAGTATCAATGCAACTTGCACAACGAACCAAGCAAGTTGCATTTCTTGCTACACAATCCATTCTTAATAAAGAACAATATGGAATGTTTAGTACATTGGGACATGGTATTGATACCTATCCCTACTAAACAAAGTTGTTGTAGGACCAGAACAGGTCAATGCATTGGAGGAGTACCAACAAAGAACCAGGTATGACCCCAATGCAAACACCTACAATCCAGGGCAAAGAAATCATCTTAATTTCTCCTAGAGGAAAAAAAACCCTCTATTTTCCCAAAACTCCAATACTCAGGCCCAACACTACCACCAAGTACCACAAAATCCTCCAAATAGACCAACTCTGAAGGATAACTTTACTACTTTCATTCACGTTAGCAAGGATAACCAATCCAACAACAATCAAAGGTTGGACTCCTTAGAAACATCCATATAACGAGTGGAGATACAAGTAGAATAACTAGCTAAACATTTGCAAAAGCAAGGGAAAGAACAGTTGTCTGGTCAAAACAATAATGGAACTCAATGACATGGGGACATTGAGTTTACTAAAAAATGAAGTCCCCTAAGCAATGTTTTGCTAAAAACGATAAATATAGTCCAGGATGGGAGGTAACCCATTATTCTTTTTTTGTTTTAGTTAATTTATTTTCATAGTTATAGTTGTTTTATGTTATTGTCTTTATTATAATTATTAACTAATTTAAAATATTTAGTTGTAGTTATAATTATAATTATTATTTTTATTTTGTTAATTTGGTTTAATAGTACTAGATTAAATAAAAAAAGTGTCTTGGATTGAAACAATAGGGAGTGTGAAGAATAGTTTGCACCACGACATGATTTTACTTGCACCGCAACACAAGTGGTTCTAAAATGCATAAATTTAAAATCTCATGCCACAACATGCTTTTACCTATGTTATGGCCTACATATATTTTTGACATTGAAATACGTAGAAAACGTGTCTAAAACCCCATTTTCCTCATTTCATCTTCTCTTCTTCACAAATCCTAACATTCTCTCTTCCCAAACACCCAATAATCCTCAAAAATCCCATCTTTTCCCACAATCTTTCAAAAAAAATCACATAAATCCTATTCCTATCTATTTTCTTGCAATTTCATTCAATAATTTTTCCAATAATCCAATAAGAAATCTTCCAATCTTTATGTTTTTCAAAAGGGTATTCTTCAAAGGTTTCATCTTTTTCAACAACACAAGTAAGTAATCCAAGAAATTTAGAATAAGTATGGAAATAATTTTTCTGATTTTGTGGATTATCTCTTTAAATTTTTGGATTAAAAACAATTCCAAATCTTAATTGAACAAAGTAAGGATGAGAAAAAAATTTAGATTAATTAGTATTGTATTTTTTGAATTTTCTACATTATCTATGAAGCGCAGGGATTTTTAAATATACTTGATTTTAAATGGCATGGAAAAGGAGTAGGGTTGAAATAGGGAAAGATCCTCGTAGAGTATAAGAGGGCCAAATTTTCTAGTTTTAAGGCCAAACTCAGATTTGATAAGGCCGTTAAGATAAATAAAATTTTGTAGTAGAATGGGATATGGATTTTGAAATGGGACCAAATTTCCAATTTTAGGGCATTACTAATGTTATAGCAACTCTTGGATGAAAACAATTCGTTAAAGAACCCAAAGTCACTATAGAATCTGTTGTTCAAAATTTTTATGTCAATATTCCCAAAGCTATCGATAATAACATTAAAGTATGAGGTGTACTAGTCTCTTTTAGTCATCTAATATTAATGCCAATTATAGTTTGATGGATATATTCCAAGGTGAGTATGAAACTTATTTTAGTAATGTGGACTATGCTATAGTAATAAACAACCTAGCAGAACAAGGGGTTGAGTGGAGTTATGCGACGAATGCTTAAAAAAAACTAAAATTATTATGATTTAATGTATTTTAATTGATTAAATAGATTTAAATTTGTATGATTTTATCGTATCTTTATATAAATTTGTCATTTTAGAATCACAAGTATTTTTTATTATTGTTTTAGGTATTTTCGTTCAAAAATAATTTGAAAACTCGAAGAAAAATACTAAAGACAATACATCACAAATATAATGAGAAAAAAAGAGGGAAAATGGACAAAACCACAAAGAGCTAGCACACGCCCATACGAAGCCAACCATGCCTACACGCTAGTTCACATGTGCACCTAGTGTGCATGTCACGTCAAGTCCTAAGCATGCTAGAGCTTGTCCCATAGAAAATCTTGATCCACACAGGTGCTTGCCTATCCAAACGCATCCAAAACCAATTTTTGAGATTTTTTCCCACTTTTTTAGCATTTTCTCACCTATTAAAGGACCTTCTCCTCCAATCCCTTAAATCAAACAATTTCTCATCTCTTCTCCCACTCTCTAGCTTTCTCTCTCTAGAAAGCTTTACTTTTTTAGTTTTTTTTTGTTTGAAAGCTCTTCTCTTTTTGAGAAAAACTAGCTATGATTTTGTAAATTTTTAGTTTTTTATTCAATAAACGGAAATGCAAAATCCGTTCGGAGGTTTTCCAAAAACAAAATTAGCATCAAAGTTCTATAAATATTCTTTTCATGTATAATTTTAAAATGAATTCTTTATAGTTATTTTTATGATTTATTCTTATATGTTATATTTAATTTGTCTGTAATTAAATTTAACATAACTGGATGTTTGTAAATATGATATAATAATAATATTTTTATGCTTGTGAAACATTAAATAGGTAAAAAATTTCTATAAAATAAATTGATTTTTTATTTAAGATTTTATATTAAGGATGTTAAATAGAAATATATATTTCTTCATTATAAACTTAAATTTGAAAATTAGATTTTAAGGTTTAATTATCTGGTCTGATTTAGAGTAGTGTTCTTTTATTTGTTGGTATAATAGCTTGATATTTAGAGTGAAACTCTATTTCAATTTTTTTTTATAAAAACCATTATTCAAAAATATATTCACAACATATTTTTAGTAATGGTTTTAAAACTTAAAAGTTAGTACTCGGATAATTAAATTATTAGGTTTACTTTGGACACCTTGAATAAAGTTTAAAATATTTAACCCTACCAAAGATAGCATTTAAATGGTTCATTTTCAATCTCTTATAAAAAATGAATTAATTTAATTAATCAAATTAATTATCGACCCCACCCATAGGGAAGATTGGTCAACATTTAACCATCTCGGAATAGATTCAAGCCATTTAAGAGAACCCGAGAATCAAGGGTATGGGTTCACCTTTACACTACTTGAAAAATCACAATATGTAGAACAAGGACCAGATGATGTGGAAGAATGAGATCCAAACTTGCATCTGGGTTTTTCTGAGTTTTTATATATATTTTTCAGCTTGTTTTAATGAGTTGGGAAAAGAGTTCACCAAAGTGGATTGTGCATAAGAATTCAATGGTCATTGTGGCACTTTTATCATCGCTGCAGCATGCATTGATTCTTTATGCATTCAACTACGATCCAATAAGCCCATATCGTGGCACACATTTTACATCGTTGTGGCTCGCGTGAAACTGCATTTCTCCAATTTCTTTTTATCTCACCCCTTACAAGCTTGGTTAGAACATATGTAAGGTTTACATATATTATTCTTTTATTTTTCTTGGTTGCAATTGAGTACTTTAGGATATAATTCTTCAAATGTTTATCAATTGAATCATTTAAAGCGAGAATACATAAAAAAAATATACCTGCGATTTTGAAAATATAGATTTCCTAAAATAATGATACAATTATGCCAATACAAATATATTCTTGATACTAAAGTGCAAATAAATCATTAATATTTAATATTTTTTAAGCACTCATCACAACCCCAATTAGCTTCTTACTAGTCTTTTAACAAGGAAAGCGAAAAACAAAAATAGATAATTTAAACTATCCTGAATCATTTTTGTAGATTAACATGGTTGAAATTTAGCATATGCTACTAGCTTTTAAACCGCTAGGTTGTCCTAGTGGACGAGCTTAAGTCTTGTGAGGGCTTTCAATGATGACACTCACGAACATCAAACTTAAAGCAAAAATAACAAAAATAACAAAAATAAATATATAATAAAAAATAAGAACTAAAATTAACAAAGTAAAAAATTTAAAAAATAAAATACAAAAAATCTCATGCTTTTAGTAACTTTCAAGTTCATATTTAAAATCCAAAACATAAGTTAAATTAATATCCAAAGAATCATATTTTATCGTAAAAATTAGTTGAAAATCATAATTTCATATTTCATAGCAAAAATATATAAATATTGATTTATCAAATTTATATATTAAGAGTCCCAATTAGCTTTGACTCTAATCCTTAGAAGACATACTCTTAATACTACTCTGATCCTATGGTTCAAGTACTTAATAATGCGAATAGAGTTTATGTAAAGTAATGAACTAACAAGTTCGCATCTGTTTAAAGAAAAAAAGTTCAAAATAGTGTATACATTTTTATCTTATGAAAGGAATCGAATGATAGGATTTATAAAGAAATCAAATGCTATTTTCATGCATCAATTAAAATCATCAAATAAAAATATCAAGTATATGCTTTAGAGATGGATGAAAATGCAATGACTTTAAGGGGATTTATTTCCTATCTTTCTTTTGTAATAGCCATTTATTACAACTTTGAAGGACTTTTTAGGTCATTGCATTTAGTTTATATCATTGATTTTTCTATTTCTATATATATATTCTTTCTTTTTCTTTTTTTAGAGTAATCCCATGTACATTTTGTACATAATTTATATGATTGGTGAGTAACTAATTAGGCTCTTTCTGTATTGGATTCAAGAAACCCCATACATATCTCTTTTGTGGAAGTAATGCACAAATGAAGAAGGCATACATTTATAATTTTTAATTAAGTCATTCAATTTAAGCAATAAAAATAAGTATATGACACTTTATTAAATGTAAAAATCCTAACATTCAATACAAAACCTATAGATATAATCTAACAATTTGAATTGATAAGAAGAGTGTTCACAAAATTTTAACATTCAAAATATAAAATAAATACAGATTATCTACCAAATATAGTCAACTAACTATATATTTCATTAATTCTCCATTGATTAATTAATTGCATGTTTGCCAATAATTTGTGTAAACCAATCTATCTTTTATTATTTTATGTTATTAGCTTAAACCTTTTCAAACCCAAATATTGTGACATAATATTTAGTTCATTGTTCATTTTTAAGAATTTTATTGAATTATTTACAACCACGTCATTCCTCTTTAGACCGATGTTGAAAGTATACTTGTTGCATTTTACAAAGTAATTTGTAGACTTGCTAGCTATTTTAAAATACAAAATTATGCATCAACTACCTTAGAAAGGGTCCATGTTCAAGCTAGGTACTGAGGATTTTATTACGCTTAGCTCCTAGCAATATCACATCCAGGGCCTTGGACTTTTTAAAGTTGTAGTGGCTTCGACCCACTTGTTGATGTTATGATGGACAATTTGTCCTATCAAATCTCCCAAGTGTAGACTTAGGATTATAGACAGAGATATGTATCCTAAGTGCTCACTTTATTAATAACAACAAATTTAAATTATAAAATAGTTCAAAAATATCCTACGAATTAAAATTCAAATATAGCCTACTATGGATATTTATTTTACTAGGTCTTGCAACAATGGAAATTATAAAAAATTTAACTAAAAATAAAAGTAATAGATTAAGCACTTTCTGGTCCTAACAGGGTAGGATTTTACTTCTGGCCCATCTAGATCCCCGTGGCATAGCATTCTCTAATTGCCTTTTGTTCTCCAAGTACCACTCATGTTCCCATGTCTGTCAAGAACTTTAAGGTAAAGTGGTAGATTAAAGCTACAGCCTTGGATCCATGCAAGAATGGCTTGCCTAGGATACAATTATATAAAGATAAGAAGTCCATGATAAGGAAATCCACCATAATTTTTCTTGTGTTAGTGCCCTATCCAATTGTGACTAGCATGGCCACACTACTTCGGGATGAGTGAAAGTCTAGAGAATCCGACCAAAGGGATAGTCACTTGCTTGAGAGAGTAAGAGAGCTTCATTAGCTTTGATGCCCAAGAAAATAGAACGTCGGTTGAGCTGTCGATATCTATCATTATTTGATGTAAAGTTATGTTGACCACCTAAAGGGTGACTACTAGGGAATCTATGTAAGCATGGACCAAATTACGAGCTTCTTTTTCTAAAAATGTTGTCTGAACCTGTGAGTTTAGGATCTTTTATCAAGTTACATGTAGCAACAATTAGTAAAAACATTGGTCCAAAGATGGCATGCAGATGTATAATTACTGGTTGATGTGAACCCATGAACATGATCCTTGAAACCCACAAACACAAATTAGTTTGAAAACTCTAAGAACGCGACCAAAGGCCCAATGATAAATTGAAATTGATCCCAAAAAAGCTAATACTTAGATTATAGCAATCACAGTGACTTTATGGATATTACTCACCAAAGATTCAATGATGATAGAATACCACAAGATTTGCAAATCACTTAATAAGTCTCTTTGTATAGGAACAAAATAGGTAAAAAGCTCTCAATTTTAATATAAATCAAATTGATGAGCGAAAACCGGCATCGCCGATTCTTGCCAATACTTTGGTTTTAATATTTATAAAACTCTCGCAAGTGCACGAATCATTTCGTAGAAAATGATAAGTATACTCCCAAGGTCGATCTAAGGAAGGAATGTATGTGGTTTTTAATTTATTATTCAAACTTTTAAAAACGAAATTAAATCATAAACATCCTGTCACGATAGTTTGGTTTTTGTGTTTTTAATCTACTTACATAAAATTAAACATAGATTCAATAAAGATTTATGCAAATTTTATCATTTATAATAGCGGAGTATTTATGGATATAATAACTAAGTTAATTATGCTTGTTCATATTATCTAGGTTATTAAAGATATGAATTGATATTTATTGATTCTCCCTTTTTTATATAAATACCACCTTTGGTGGGGTTAGATATTCTTTGTTAACTAAACAAATCAATTAACACCTATGGGTGAGGTTGATAACTAATTTGCTTAATTAAATTAATTCCTTTTTCTAAGAGATTGAAAATGAACCATTTAAATGCCACCTTTGGTGGGGTTAGACAGTTTAAACTTTATTTAAGGTGTCCAAATTAAACCTAAGAATTTAGTTATCTGAGTACTAACTTTCAAGTTTTAAAACCACTACTGAAAACATGTTGTCAATACATTTTCAGATAATAATTCTTATAAAAACTTTTGAAATAGAGCTTCACTCTAACTACCGGGCGATTGTACCATCAAATAAAAGAGCACTACTCTAAATCAGACCGGATAACTAAACCTTAAAATCTAATTTTTAGGTTTAAGTTTGTAATGAAAAATAATATATTTCTCTCTAACATTCTTAATATAAAATCTTGAATAAAAACAAAATCAATTCATTTTAGAGATTTTTACCTATTTAATATTTCGCAAGCATAACAACGTCATTATTACATCATATTTACTAAACAGCCAGCATAGTTAAATTTAACCACAGACAAGTTGAATATAACATGTAAGAATAAAACATAAAAATAACTGTAAAGAAAATAAAATCCTTACAGAACTTTGACGCTATTCCCGTAGCTAGAAAACCTCCGAGCGGAATTTGCACTTCCATATATTGAATCAAAAATCTAAATTATTACAAAAACATTACAAGTTCCTCTCAAAAAGAGAAGAACTCTAAACCTAAGAGAATTTAACTAAGAACTAAGAAAGAAACTAAGAAAAGCTTAAAAACTAAGAAATGAGAGAAAGAAAGAGAAGAGAAGAATGGTTTTGAGGTGTTGAAGGTGTGTTTTGAAGTGAAGGGAAGGAGGGTATTTATAGGTGAGGATGGAGAGAAAAAGAAGAGAAAAAAATGTTAAAAAAATGTAAAAACGCGGATTGGTGATTGCTGACGTCATTTGATGACGTCAGCATGACGTGGGGGCGGCTACACGTGAAAAATGGGGCGAAACGGGCATCGGCGCGTGCGTGAACAGTAGCAGCGCACGTAGCTTTGCACGGATGAACAGTAGCCGCGAGCGCGGCTGGACGCTGGCGGCGCGGCGTCGCGTTTTTCTCCTTTTTGACTTTTTTGACCCATTTTGTTCAATTTTTGCATATTTGTTGACCTTTCCTCATTTATTTATTAATATATTTGTGATGTATTGCTTCAAGTATTTCTCTTTGAGTCTTTAAGTTGCATTTTTAAACCAAAATACCTGAAAAATAATAAAAATACCTGTGATTCCGAAAAAGACAAATTTATATAAATATATATATTTTTAATCAATTAATGTGCATAAAATCGTGGTTATTTTAGTGCTTTTTGAGCACTCATCACAAATGTGTATTAAACTTGAATTCTTCATAGAGTCTGACGACTACATCTTATTTATAAGCTAAAATAAATGTAAAATCCTAAAAAAATAATCATTATCCTAATAAAAGATATCAATAATAAAATATAATGATAACCACATTTTGGTCAGGTCAAACGTGTGAAATACAAGTTTAAGTAGGCATGTTGTGGTACCTGTTATATCATGCTGCAATGTGGTCTGGAAATTGAAATCCAAAATTCACCCCAGAGCCCTTTGAGGTGGTGAGTTATAACTCATGCCACGACACATCCATTTTCTTGAATCAACACTCTTATTTCTTGACATGGCCCTTGTTACGAGTTATGCTCTTTTTGTAGTACCCTTTGGCCTTAAATCAACTCTTGAATTGGCCCATTTGGTGCTTCCTTGAATTTCTTGGTCATTAATCTCATAATGTCCTGGATCATTTGATGCTACCCTGTTGTCTCTTTTAGGAGAACATAAAACGTGCAAGTATACACGGTCACAAGTAATAAAATTTGATAAGTGAGTATCATTCCCACGGAGATTTTTCACTATAATTTGTTGAGTACTAAAATTATTTCTCTCATTTTATCCAAAACAATCGTTAATTGGAAGAAGTTAAATAAAAAGTTTTATAAAAAAAATAAAAGAATTTTAGAATTGCAGTTTTTCACCAAATTAATCCACTCGAATCATATTATTTTCTCTTTATTTATATTTTTATAGTAAATTTAATTTGTCAACCGAAAACTTCTAATTTTATCCATACATCTCTTCTGAGCTCCGTATAGACACACCTCGTTAAATTAATTCACTATATTCCTATGAGAATTAAATTCACAAAGATTCATTACGTTCTAAGTTCTCAAATGACCACACATACGATAAAGGTATATTCTTATCCTTCATATATACATGTTATTCTATCCATGAGCAATATACACAAAAATGCCTCTTCCAATAAACAAAAGCATTAAGCACAAATATAATAAACATTTAAAAGTCTTATAAATCATTCAAAAATAATTAAACTCAAGCTTCATAAATTTAGATAAAATGCAACCCTAGAAAAATTAAATTACTTCATAAATAAAAATTAAATTACAACAAGGAATATTCGCTCAAGAACACAAAGAAAATTAAAACATTTCTGCTCCTAAATTTTTGGCACACGCAAAACACAACAAAAGATAAAAATGGGTTCTACGTGTTCCACAGTCCAAGTCTCCTAAAAACGAACCCCCAAAAATGAACCTCCATTTTTAAGCAATAAATTCCCTATTTATAGATAGAAAAATACATTTTTTTAGACACGTGGGAGACATTTTACATCGAAATAAAAATAAAACACGTAGGGGACATTTTTCTTTAAGTACACAGCCACACGTATGAAAATGAATATAGAAATTGTTATTTTAACATACGCGTGGAAGACATGAAACAGAGGGCGCCATTTCTAATTTTTTTAATTCAATCCACATGCCATGTGCCACGTGTCACGATCTGATTGGCTGAAATAATTAATATAGACACGTGACATCATTTCATTGAGGGAGGGAAACGGTTGCATGTGATTGCGCTGCATGAAATCATGGTGCTTGAGACATGTGACAGACAAAGGTGCGGCTGGAAACATGTGCCATTTCCATGATTTTGGTTTACCTAATACGTGCCATGCATCCACTTCTCATTAGCTACAGAAATATTGGCAACACGTGGCATTGTATCATTTGTTGGATGGATAGGCGCATGAAGATTATGTAGACTGCGTCGCATGGGATCACGCCTTTTGGTAGACGCATAACAGACAGGTGGGTCCCATCCTGTATGCCGGCCTGCACAATAGGTGAGCCCTACTCAGCGCCGAGAACGTGCACCTGAATTCCCACGTCTAATCTCTTTTGTAGTGTTTGGTCTCACGCGCCTCGTCATAGTCATTCGTTTCCTGATCGAAGGGTTGGTGTCGTGCGATTATGATTACGCGCATGGCCTCTTTTTTCTGCGTAGAAAATAAATTTCCTTAATTGCATTTTAGCCCTCCAATTTAATTCAAATTACCTTTTAAACTTTCTTTAATTGCAATTAAGCCATTTACTAATTTAAATTAACTTTTAAACTTTTTTTAATTAAAATTAAGCCCGATTTTAATTTAAATTATATTTTAGACTTTTATTAATTGCAATTAAGTACTCTTTTATTTCAAATTATATTTTCGGGCATATATTTACAATTAAGTACGTTTTCGATTCAAATTCTTTAATTTTCTTAAAAATATATTCCTTAACAAATGAAGAGTAAATATTAATTTATTCTACTAAAATTAACTAAAAATGTCAAGAACATAGCAATTATAATTAATAAAATCGATGAAAATAACTATATAAAATACAGTTATCGTGCCCCTTGGATCGTATCAACTAGTTTTGGGAATCTACCTCAGTTAAACCTCTATTGAATCTTTTATAACTGTTCAATGAGTCAATCAATGGTGCGATGAAGGAAAATTGGTACTTCGTCCAAAAGTAAGATCTTTAGGTAATCATTGGTTGTTGAGGCTATATGGTCAACATGGCTGGCTTAGACAGAGTGTCCCTACTAATGTGCCTTGAGGTGATCGTATAAATCTCAATGGATAAAATCCTCTCGAACTAGCCTCAACCAGTCTAAGATGGAAAATCGGTGGGACTATGATCTAGTGTCCAAGGTTCGACGGTTCTGATTTGTATAGAAAGATAAAGTTTGGCAGGCCATAAGACTTAGGTCCTACTATAGATGGTCATCTCTCTAGCCAAGCCCTAGATGGCTATAGGTTTGGATTTATCTACTTGTGCATTAGAGAATGTCGTATGAACGTTTTTTACGGTGTTAGGCTCACTTCAACTTTTGGACTTCCCAAGCCCATTGTGGGAAGATAGGTCCAAGTGTAGCACCCATATTCTTGGCAAGCTACGATGGAGCTGGAAGGACTAATGAATGGATGACCAATTGGTTAGTAGGCTGGACCTCCTGATTGTTGGTCAAGGTTTAATTGGTAGATCTAGTTTTTCTGACCCATGACATCTTTTAATAGTTCCAGAGTTAAGTAGGTAATATACATGGATCAGGTGGTTGTGAGGATTCTTTTCAAAAAACTTTGCTACTTTACAATCTCTTTTCAAAGATCTTTATGAACTTTTTACAAATTAAGAACTTGGAGAACTTTTTTAAGAGTTCTAAAACACACTTCTTTCACACTGATTGCACTAGATGTTGATGCTCATTTTTGTCAACACATAGGACTATCTTTCGTGGATCTACGAGATAAACAAATTGTTAGGACTTTGGACCAAAGTATAGGAGAGGTGATCTTTGGCCTTCCAATACTTAAGTCAGTAACAAGATGATGAAGGTTAGAGAAGATCTATTGTCTAGCTCTATGATTATAACAAAAATAGAGTATTTAGTTGTGATTCTCTGTTATGAGATTCTAGTTCAAGTTATTTTGATTGTATACATATATGAGTATATATAGAAGAAGAAAATTAAGTTGATGGTTATCCCTTGTCGGAATAGGATTTACTTGTTTTAGCATTGTAGACATTTAACTTTAATTATATCTTTAAAATAATTAAAAGATAATTATTATACCTTTATCTCTTTAGGATAATTATCTTGTGGTCATATTTATCTAATAACTCAGTGTATATTGGATTTAGTTCATGACTCTTTGTTGGCTGAGACCACTATTTGATTGCCACATGTAATGTATGAAATTACCCTCAATACTATGTATTAATAATTATCTTTTACTAAAAGAATTAAAAGAGAAAACCAAAAGATTCCTAAAATATTTGATTTTTATGGAATATTTGATTTTATATAAAAGAGTTAATGAAATTGACAATTGCAAAGAAAATCGAAAAAAATCATAAATATTATAATAATTGCATATTATTACAAAATTAAAAAAATCAAAATTCTTTTAAATATGTGATAAATTAGTATACTTAAAAATTTGTAATCCATAAAATGTGATAAAACAATTATAAAAATAAACAATCTCTTTTTAATTGCTTCTATAATTTATAATACGTCCAATATTTCGAGAATTTTAATACTTTTTACATTTTCTTCTCTTAATTTTGAATGTAATGAATTAAAGTATTAATACACATATTGCAGACAAGCAAAATGATATCAAAATAATTATCTCTTTTATGTTTTAGTTTGAAATATATTGTATAGTCATGCATTGAAGTATATAATCATTTTAATAAATGTGAAATTTAAGTATTTTGAGTAATGAATGAAGCTTTAATTTTAGTAAATTTTAAAGAAAATTATTGGATGTCATTGTTATTGCATGTTTGTAGTTTTATGTCTTAATATGAGATTAATTATTATATATATTTTTACTTTAATTTATTTTTAACTAATTACTTTGAATTTAATTTTGAATTTTTTTACTTTATGCATTTTTTATCTTTTGAATTTATAATGTTACAAAATCGATAGAAGTATAATTTCATAAATTTAAGACATCAAAAAACCAAATGTTTATTTATTAAACTCTATACATTTATAAATTATTTTTATATGTTATTTAAATTAATTGTAATATTTAAATTAAATTATTGTGCAACTTACAGTTTATTAGCTAGTATATAAAAAGTGTAGATGATAGTGTTTTTGGTAGTTCTCTATGTACCATGTGATGACAAAATTACACTTTAGCTTTATTCTTTTTTTCAATTTTTTTTATTTTTTTTATACACCAATAAATATCAAACTTATACAATAAATAGATCATATCTATTATGAATAGTTGTATTTGGCAATTGTATTGTGCAAATTTTTACCATTAAGTAATTGTCTTACTAACATTAAAATTGCTACGCTTTAATTGGATGACAATTCATGTTGTTTATGTTTGCACATTGAATGGATGTATTGAGTATAAACAAATCTTATTTTTGTTGAACTCGTCATTTTCATATCGATAACAACTAAAAAATTAGTCAACTAATATTTGTATTAAACTCATTATTTTCTTTAAAATTATATCCTAACAATTAAAAAAATTGTCAACTAATATATACTATTTTTAAGACGTAAGACAAATATAAGTAACCATCATAATATTAACTTAACTCGTATAAATAAATTATTAATTGTGTCAAATAACAATTTAAGTTAACTCATTTATCAATTTAATATAAATGATATTAATTAATCATATTTAATCATCTAAATTTATATGATCCTTTTATTACTCATTATTTTTATCTATAGAGTACTAACTATTTTTTATTTATATTTTTAAAATCAAGTAGCACAACTTAGAAGAATAATATTTACATTACAATAATCCCTACCAAGGTTCAAATCTTGCTTTTGTGTGTTGTATATTTGGATTTATCCATCGAGGAACCTACATGTTCATATTATTAAATATATCTTAATTTATGTAAAATTGTGTAATTTGTTATTCCTTTTTAAGTTCTCACAACGACATATAATGTTGTTACAAATGCATTAAATAATTTAAAATATATTAAAAATTAAGTTTACGTAAATATAATATTTTAAATTAAAAAATTAAAATTTTTAGTTTAAAAAATTAAATATATAAGTACTAATTAGCATCAAATACAATTATATTAAATACACATCATTTAGTTAAGTGTATTAAATTATTGAGTCCAAACAATTCAACATTAATAACTCATTCGCATTATAAAATACTGATTTTAATTTTCATGTAAATTTTTTAAATGTAATATTTAAAATATAAATAAAAAGAAAAATATATATAGATTATGTGAATAGTTTTTTTAATAGATTAATGGTTTAATTTTGTTAGAATTGTTTCATTTTTTATTTCTTTTAAACAACTACACACTTAATTATTTGCAAACACACTGAATAATACCGCAAGCATGCTTAAAATGCAAATTACAATCATAATATAAGAACTAGATTCTTCGTGTTTTCATGTCCATCAAAATATAAATTAAACTATGCGAAATTAGACACATGTATTGCATGTGCCAACAAAACTAATTATAAAATTGAGTTTGGTATTTTGCACCTCTTGAACAAAAATTTTTTCCCTTATATTATATATATATATGTACTGTGAATAAAACTTTATTCCTCATAGTATTTCAACTACGTAATCAAATGTAAACTTCGTACTTACGAGTAAGAACACATTTGAATTGGGACTCATTAAATCGATGCGCTCTGAATACGCCATTGGGCTTTTGAGAAAAGGGTATGAATGGGTCAATTTCCTTGACTACAGAAGTGAGAACTCTGAATCTAATTGACAAGGCTAATTGTTCTATCTTGTAATTCAATTCTATCAGTTACATCTCGAACAACCAAAAGGAATTAAACAGAAAACATTTAAAATACAAAATTAACAGATACAAGTTGCAAGTGTGATCTGTTCACCACCAGCAGCAGTAATCTGTCAACCAGCGAAACTTGTAATGCTACACTAAACTGCTCCTTTGTTTTCCTTTTGCTCCTAACTTCCCAATTTTTTTTTCTTCCCTTTTTCGGATTTGGACTAATCTTCTTTTTGTCCCATATACAGTAACAAGAATGACTATGATGACTATTGACCATGGGTTTGCTTGCTGTAACAAAGAACTCCTATATATCTCGCCCTCCTCTTGTTGCCTTAATATATCATAACCCGAAGCAGCCCAGGTTGTGGCTCATTGTATTCAAGACCTTCCTCTTCAAGCAGACATCGCTGCACAGCAACCGGAAGTCTTGCAGGAGTACGAGAACCTCTCGTGTGGTGTCCTGTTCCAACACAAATGTAAACCTGCAGACACTGCTCTGCCACCCTAGCAGTGCTTCTTAGCACAGTCAACTCGTGCTTTAGCACATGAATGGCTTCACTTACATGCAGCCCATGCAAGTCTATCATCCTCTCTTGTGCTCTCCCATTGCCCTGCATTTCTCGAGCAACTGGGTACCTGATTGTTTTTGAGAAACAGGATAAATCAAAAACTAAAAGATTACCACTGTGGTAGTTGAAATAAATGTCCCAAAAAGAAGTTATTGGTTGCTATCAAAATTGAGGTGGTTATGGACTTTATGGCTATATGGTTTCCCAAAAGAAAGCATTTCTGATGCTTCAACAGTCCAATACAAATGAGTACTAGAGAAAGAGACACTTTCCAAATTTCAAGGTTATTTAAGCACTTTTCAAGGAAAAGCATAATGAAATCTGTAATAGCTGAGAAGCAGGAAAAGTAGGTAACAGCAAACCTCCGACGATAAATAGATTCTTCAGCTTTTCCATGAGCTGTCTTCATATGCACGTTGTGGAGCTGCCCTTGAAGACTCAGTTCCTTTGCTAGCGCCTTATTACCAACGAGATAAGCTTGTCGTGCCTGTTACCAGAAGAAGCTAGAAAAGTAAGCCCACATGATAGGCAGGACACGATTGTCCAAGGCAAAATATTTAACAGAGATTGGAAGGAACTCAATAGTGTAATTTTCCCCAGCATTAAGCATAATATACAATACAGAGAAATTACCAAGTTACATAACTGTGGGGGTAAGCTTCCATCGTACTAGGTAACGCACACCCACCAATACATGTCAACTATGTGGAAGCTATAAGACTATGCCTGCCATGTACCACTACAGTTTCTGTTGGGATATTAGATGATTAATATTAAGTTCCCATAATATAAAAGAATATTAAATATTTAGTTTTCTTATTAATTTAGGATCATATTATGTGTGGTACTAGAGTTAAGGTTTGAATCTTATTATTCCTATAAATATAGATATGATCCTTAATTATTATTATTATTAATATTTTATCATTATTATTAATATTAATGAGAATTTAGAATGAATTTATTCGTTTTTCTCATTCTTCTCTAGTTCTCTCATCTTTCATGGATTCTCCAAATTGCTTTATTTTATATTTCTAATTGGTATAAGAGTCAGATTTGATGAACACTTTTAATCTAGCTTTATCCTCTCTCTATCCCCCTCCTTGTTTACTATAAAGAGAAAAAAAAAGTAATCAGAAAGTCAGAGGGGAAAAAATCAGAAAGTCACGGGAAAAAAAGGGAAAGAGTTGCTGCCCAGACTCAACAACTACCATACCAAACACTGCCACAGTTGTCCGATTCGAGAACCTCCTTCTGCCGACAACCACCACAGGAGATGACAATGTCTGACACGACATGGATAAAAAAATTATTCATAATTGATCAATAATTTTTTCATGTCCTTAAAAATCCCGTTTTTTCGTGTTATTACAAATATAGTTTTTTTCATGAGTAAACTAACACATGGGCACGATTAATGCCAAAACAAGATACGATAACACAAATACAGCAGCTACAACTTAGACATCATTGCGTCGCCAAATCTAACCCTTCGTCGGATTCTGTCCTTGTCATTGTCGCCTGACTACATTTTTCAACACCTTTGACGGCCCAGATAGCTTATCCATCAACCATGATGCCAACCACCGATTTCATTGCACAAAACCATCGAAAACCAGCGACATCACTAGTCCAATCACACAGAAATTTTATCCTCTCAAAGTCAAGATTTTTCTTCTTTGAAAACGTGATTTCATGGGTGGATTTGTTTGAACTTCACATTGGATGATGATATGTACATCAACACACCAGCCAAGCCGCACGTCCACCAACAACCCAAACAATTTATGCACTTCTCGTTGCCTCATGGGTGGATTTGTTTGAACTTCACATTGGATGATGATATGTACATCAACACACCAGCCAAGCCGCACGTCCGCCAACAACCCAGACAATTTGCCCACTTCTTGTTGCCTCTTGCCGCCATCGACAACCTACCTTCTGGGTTTTTACACTAGCGTTGTTCTACCAGTCAATGTTTCTGCTATTATCAGCCAACCTAGTAGAAAGACCCTTCTTGCTGTTGTGTCGCCATCATCACACCGTTCCACCCACAACGGTGCCGCCATCTGTTAGCCCTTTCCTAACCTTATCTTTCTTAGATTAAGGTTGGTTTTGGCATGTGATTTCATTGGGTATTTGGGCTGATTGTGTATTTTATCTGATGGTTGTTTGGGCTTCGGCTGATTTGGGAATGTTTGCTTATTTATGGGATGATTAAATATCTTGGTTTTTTATTTGGATTTTTCTTGAGGCTTTCTTTTTGGCATGGTTTCACAGATAGGTTTGTGAAGAGGTGTAACTTGTGCATAAGGGATCTTATTGGTTCTTCAATAATTTCATTGTATGATTTCTTGTCCCTACTACTGCTATGTGGTCAACAATATATTTAGGTGCTTCCATGTTGCTTTGTAGGTTATACACGCTAGTTACGATTCTTAGTTGATTGACTGAAGTTGGATTCTATCCGCCCAATTTATTGGGTTTCTACTATTTCTACTAGATAAAATTTCATAAAATTCAGGCTCAACCACTACTACCTTTTAAAGGGTTCTATAACTGGAGGATTCTTTTCGTACCTCACCATTCAATTAGATCATGTTTAATATTTATACTCCAACCTGAGGAAGAGAATTGAAGTGTCTTTGTAATTATTAGTCCAATTATTTATAAGTGATTGTCTTAAACAAGAAAATATTAGAACCATTCCAAGGCTAGTCTCAACAGACTACTAATGTGCTCATTGTATTCAACTCAAACTACAAGCGGATCTTCTCATTTGTGGCAGGATATTTGTCATCGTTTATTATTAGTGTCTATTATATTTAACTTTTTGTATTTGTTCACATAAATACTCTGGGGTTGACCTAGAGGATAGAGTAGAGACTCGGAGTTAACAAAGATAGTAAGGAATTCTTGCGAGATGGTAGACAGAAATAGTAGACGTCATATAGAACTCAGAAAAAAACACAAACAAAGAACCCAACATTTTTCTTGGCACAGGCAAATTAAAAGTGACAAAATAAACTCCAATTAAAACCAATAATTACCTCCATCATGAAATACTAAAGAGAAAATAACCAAAACAAGTCTAACACACTCAGAGTTGTTTTGAATATGAAAAACTAAAACATGAGAAAAAATATCAGAACCCAGCTATGATACAAATCCAAAATATAAGGCTAACATTCGTGAGATGTTTCTAAATGGGCAAAAATTCAATAACTCTAGATGGGCTTGCATATTTCTTATTCAATGATTTGATTAAAGTTAATACAATGGTGAAAAAACGTTTGTGGGGCTACAAATATTTTTTTTTTGACAGTTTAGAGTGAAGATGAACACAATTCCAACTATGGTTTAGGATTCAGAGTACCCACTATGATGCCATGTTGATAAATCAAGATAGGTATAAAGGACAACTAGAAAGCTAAACAAAGCAGATCTTATTCTCCTTTACTTGATACGAATATAAGAATATAATACTATTTATAGATAGGTTCCTATACCTAACCCTCTTAATATAATAAACCGAACTACAAGCATCATGTGCCGCTAACTATCCTAGCATCCAGAAATCCCTTTTTGTGTGGTTTTGCAATGTTGTATCAGCCTACACCACCACTTGGTTTTTCAATGTGGTTGTCCGTTAATTAGCCTACACCAAAACCTTTTATGCTGCTTTATGCATCTTAGGAATTTTTTTATTACCTTACCTATACTATTAAGGTCTTTCTACTACATGTGACCTACAACTACAATTAATGTCCTTCAATAGTATCATAATTCATTATTTTCAGTTATTTCTGGTTGGACTAGTGTCTATTGTAAGCAACTTTAAGGTCCAACTTCAACTATGGAAGATCTATTAATGGCCTTTTGCTTATGTCTATTTTATTTCCTTTGTAATTGTCCAAGTTAAATTTGTTGTTGTTGTTAATGAATTAGAATGATTTTTTTTGGTTTGATCATTCTTCTAAATTGCTTCAGCGTTTTACCTATTTTATAATTTTATTGTTTCTTCCTTAATAGGAATGGCTGGTGTTTTTGATACTCATCTCAAGTCTCCTTATTCTCATAATCCAACCATCATAAAGGACCTCATCCTCAGGGGTGGAAATGGGGTCAAATTAAAATACATAACAAATGCATTTCATCATAGTTCATGCATTAGAACTCTAAACACAGCATAAAGTGCCAGATCAATTTGGTGCAAATTTAAAATTCTTATTTTCTGGAAATAACATTTAAAAAAAATTAAAGAGGGACTAAAAGTCGTGAAAAAATTAGCTTGACATATGGTCACAAACCTGCTCAAAGTAAGCATTACAAAGGCGCGCATGATCACGAGCTTCCTCCCTTAGCTCAGAATACAAATTTGCTGTCATCTCAACATTGTTAAAGCAAATGTAAATGGAGAAGGAATTGTTCCACTTCTAAAGGCACATAATAAAGTAATATGGTTGGCCAAGGATATTACCAACAGCATCTCCGGTTTCAAGCCATGCAGGAGCAATGTCACTTGGACCATGATATTGCAATTTGTCACCATAAACTCCTCTTTCATGCCCACTGTTGTAACTACCAGTTAAAAAATTGGTACTTCTACTTGAGCCAATGGTAGCATCTGCAACACCATTTTTCTCATATTTCCCGACACCAAGATCTTGTGCAACCAATTTCCTAACCGTTGATGCATAATCTGTACCACCTCTAGATGGAATGGAAGAGCTGGACCTGAACAAAAGCAATGATTCCTTATCAGAAGAACGATAAGGATTCCCTTCTTGCTGGATCTCATCACCAGCATAATTTGAATGCCCAATCTGAACATCGGTTTCAGTAAGTGCAGGAAAGTCCATTGCACTAAGATTGGGAGCTGACAAGGCCTTTGTGCTCAGATTTTGATTAAAATCACCATCTACTTGGAGCTACATCAAAACAAAAGCTATATTATGATTCACCACATATGGAAAGGTTACTACAAGGTATAAGAAGAACCAAGATATCACGAGTCTCGTGCTTAAAACCTAAGAAATATTCATACAAATGATTCAGTCTATAAGAAAAACAATTCAAAACTTCAACTAGATAGTTGTGCCCCCAGAAACCATGAAAGAAGACCTGAAAAAGATCAGGAATATATGAAAAATTTAATACTGGATCTGTCAAGTTCAAAGAAGGATATGAGTATTAAAAACACAAAAAGCCTACATCACACCACCATGCTTAAAGACCGAAAGATAAACACAGTAAAAGCTGTTACGACAATTGAGGTCAACTCTATGCATAGACTGCATAATATAGATCCAAATATTTGCCACCAAAATTGGCATAAAGTAGTGTTGTCTACAATGAACAGATTCCATTAGAGTTCTTTCACTACACCAACACTAACACACATATGGACTTCAGCACTGCCACTAATATATCCAAAAAACAGAGTCAAAATTATATAGAAAAAAGAGAAATGAAAGGTTCAAAACAGAGAATAATTATTTATCCTCAAATCATAACAATTAAAAGAGATAACCTACCCTAATTTGACAATGGAACTCCAGAGAAAAATCAATCATACCTCCAAATGTGTTAACACTTCAATAGTCAGGTTTAAGTCACATCCATTTGCAAAATAGACCCTTGCAAGGATTTCAGCCGCAAAGCCAGGAAACTGTGAAGCCAAAAACTCCAAAGTGTTCATATTTATATCATCTGCAATCACATGCTCACCCAACATATTATTCATAAATCCATGCCTGGAAGCTTCATCATAAGAATGTCCCTCCTGAACATTACTAGCAACCTGACTAGTGCCCAAAATCTGCTCTTCCCAAGACTTAGTTGGCATATGCAGGAAACTGGCTGAAGAAAGATCTTCCCCATAAGTTGAACCAGCTCTTAACTTTTTGGAAAAGTTATTACCATTTATGTGCGGCTCATTAAGCAAATAATCACTGCCTGTAGAAGAAGAGAATACAGATGTTTCACCCTCATCATGCAAGGACAATCCCATTAAAGAGAGGTTCCCAAGACTTTGATTCACTTCCTCTCTAACAACCTTGAAGTCAGGAGTTATATCATCAGGAAGCTGGTGACGCCAGTACTGATGGACCTCATCGTCAGAAGCATTTGAGACAGAAGACTCTGTTCGATCAAGCACTGTTTTACCTAAAGATGGGGAAGAGGAGAGTGCTGCTGCCACATTTGATGAGTTGGTAGTTCCAGATGATGATGATCTAAGGGCAAAGGGAATAAACTCTGCGGCATTTGGATTTAACTTTGTTGCTTTGTTTGCATTGCTGATCTTTGCATCATCTGTGAAGGCTTCTTTCTTGGAAAAGCTCATTATTTACCAAAATGAGAGCAAAACTGATATAAGATGTTCCACTATCGTTCCACTATCTTAGCTTTTAACCAAATCCTGCCAAATATTTTCATTAGATAATTTCGATTAGCTCATCAGCCAAATACATTGCATTTCAGAACGTGCATGTGTGAAGGCAGACTATTTCATGTTTTGAAAGAGGCAAAAACATTAAATTGAAAAGGTGTCAGAAAAAGAAAAAGAACTTTGCACATAAATCATTGAGAAAATAGTAAAAAAGTTGCATATATAACAGATTAGCAGATAAATCATAAATAACGATCCTGCAAACTTTGAAACTTTATCGATGAGATTCCTGACATGCTCAGGGAAGTTGTACTTTTAGATGTAAATGATGAGGATAGGACTGTTAGAGATGTAACTACTCAGATTTAAATGAAGTGGATGTGTTTCAATCAAAAAAAAAGAAAAAAGAAAAAGAAAGATAAATCCAACATTTATGAAATAAAGTCCTAGAGAAATTAATCGACTACTGAAATTTATCAAATCCAATAATATCATTAGATTAAATGTAAAAACTTAAATATAATAAAAATCAATAAGCTTGTCCAACTAGCAAGATTTATCACACATCGGTAAAAATTAAAGCAGCTGTACACAATACGGTGAAATATTAAAACGCCATAAACACATTATGCAATACTGCCAAAAATGAAAAAAGCTGCAACCGAATAAGTCCTAAAACACTGATCAACAAATTACAGCAATAGGCTACACCGCAATAATCTTCAGAAAATTAAGCACACTAAATCTATTAAAAATAAAACCCTAGCGAGCTCATCATAATGAAGAATTTTAAACACAGAATCTTATATATATAACAAAGGAAATTAACTGAAACAAATAAGGGGGAAATGAAAGCAAAATAAATAACTGAAACAATCAAAATTAACAGATCTAAATAATTTCAACTCCAAGAAAAACTTGCGAAAAAGAAAAAAAGGAAATTCAGTAAATCCACAAAATTCACCAGACAAATTAAAAGATCCAGTCAATAGAGAATTGAAATATACCTTCACGAATCAAATCGAAGGGATCCATGGGAAGAGATCAGGTGGGATAGAAAAAAAAGAAAAAAAGAGGAAGATAAAGAATGAGAGACGTGGGCTTTTATAGGGTTTCAAGCTAACTTGTAGCTATAACTCTCTCCACAGATATTATCTTCAGCTTTCAGAAGAGGTTCAGTTTTCTCTTGTCTGTCTTGTTGGTAAATAAAAGTAGAATCACAAAAAAAAAAAAAAAAAAAAAAACAGGCAACCCTTCGCCACTCGATTTCACCCCTCTTCAAAAAAATAAAAAATAAAAAATAAAAAAAGACTAAAACTCTCCCTTTTATTTTATGGATCGTCATTTTCCTAGAGTATAATAAATAATGTGATTATTCGTAAATTAAAATATAAAATTGGATGGATGATACGTAAGAGTGTCCAAAACCCAAACCGAATCGATTTAAATCAAAAATCGAGTTGGATCGTACTGAATTAAACAGTTTTATAAATAAAATAGTCTGATTTGATCTATATTAAGTAAAACCGATTTTTAAACGGTCCTATCAAGTTATAAAAAATTATAAACCAAGACTGGACTTAATAAATAATTAAGTAGTACATATATAAATCCTAACTTTACCATCTTTCATTCATCCTCTACAACTGTAAGTGCGAAGTACGAACTCTAGCTAGTCGATCGTATCAATATCCTCGTCGATGTCGCCTCTAGCAGTATCAAGTCATCCTTACGTCGCCTTCACCACCAGCCAGTTGACCTCTTCTCGCGTCGGCTCGCATCTTGTCATCCATGGACGAAATAGGTATGTGGTGAGCTAACTAATATATGTTTGAGTTTATGGATGAATTGTTTCGTGTGACTTCTCCAGACATTCTAAGTAATAATTTCGTGTACAAGACATGGTCTGTATTTTGGATTGGTTGTCAATACTTATTTTTTTGAGTTTTTGATATGTTGAGTCCAAAACTGTACTTTGTTGTTGTTGATTTACAAGCCTCTGTTTCTCTCCTTCACTATCTGTGAAGGCCTTAACCACTACAAGACAACATCGAGTGGTTATTGGTTTAGTGATGGTTAAGGTTACCCACTTATGAATGAAAAGGTTGTCATGGTTGTAGTTGTAGTAATTTTTACTTAAGTATTTATCAACTCAGATCTCACGCTAACCAGTTTATGTATTTATGAAATTGAACTTATATTATGAAATAACAGCTTAATTTTATAATGAATTTGTGGTTATTTTTTATTTTTTATATTTTATAATATGTTGATTTATGTATAAATCAAATTATATTTAAATAATTTTTACTTATAATTGACGCTAATTTTGAACATTTCTTATAAATAGTGGTATATCCTTTATTTATAACTAAGATCATTTAATTATTTTAGTTTTGAAATGATTGTTGATTAAGTACAAGTAATATTCTAATATATTAGGAATATGTACTAATATATATTCTGTATATAGGTGATGATTTACATAAGTTTATTGGACCAAGTCAATTTTTAGATTTTACTATGTCTATGATTGAAGACATTGAACCTGAAATTCATCTAGAGGAAATGGAAAATCCACCAGATAATTTAAATGACTCATTTTCAAAAAGAGAAATAGAAGTAAGCACTACTACAAAATGAATTATTAATGTCGATTGACTGACTTAAAATTTAAAGTCGATTCACACGTTGAACTGACTTTACACGTAGTATCGGTTCAATGCGTGAACCGAATTTACACGTAGCGTTGGTTCAACGTTTGAACCAATGCTACGTGTATTGATTTTTTATTTTTTTTTATTCTCATTTTTCACTCTATTAACATGTATTCAATATAGTATAAAAAACCAAAATATAAATAATAATACAAATAATTGAAAATTTAAATATAATTAATTACTTCATAATTAAATTTATTACAAAAATAAATAATGTATATACAATACATATATATATATATATATATATAGTTAACTTAAATTACAAATAAAATAATATCGTCAAATTGTAATTGGATTGTGCAAGTAAGCTTGGTTGGCTTAGAATCACCAACATAGTGATAAGGAAACTGGGCAAAAAACAGCCTGTCTATATAACAATTCATTACCCTACATACATGAGCACATAAACATCCATCAAACAAGTAGTCTAAACTTTAGAGACATACAAATGGAGAAATTAAATCATTATAAATATTACCATGGTATTGTCCTATATTATTCAAGATTATATTCTTCTCCTGATGTTTGAATAAAGTATTCTGTCTATTCTTCTTGTAAATCATCAAAAGGAGATTACCACAACGACATCTGAATGATATAATAATAATTTTATCCCTTTGAGCTCATATTAGCATTTTATTAATCTTTTGAAAAATTTTGTTAGGTCAATTATTATTTTATTTGAACTCTTTAAAATTTAATTTGGATATATATATATATATATATATATAGTATAAAAAGAACAAATAATAATTTTAAAATAATATTCAAACAAATATACAAAATTAAATAAGATATGTACATATACGTATGTACATAGAATTAAATATCCAAACAAATACACAAAATTATATAATTTTAAAAACCAATTATCTAAAAAAAGAAAAAATTATACTATATATATCTAAATTAAATTTTAAAGAGTCAAATAAAATAATAATTGACCTAAAAAAACATTGTACTATAATTTTAATTTTAAATTGCATTTTTTAATTAAAGAAATACACGTAGGACATAGCGTCAATTGATGTGGTGAATCGACGCTATCCACGTGTGTAGCGTCAGTTCACCACGTCAACCGTAGCTACGTCTACGTGTAGCATCGGTTCGACCCGTCAATCGATGCTATGTGTAGTGTCGGTTCTACACCGAACCAACTTTAAATTCATTATAAGTCAGTTTTTGAAAAAAACCGACTTTACATATCGATTTAAATATCCTTTTTTGTAGTAGTAAAGTAATGTTCACCCTGATAACAAATCTGATATGAAGAAACCAAAAAGATTCACGTCATAAATATGGAATCATTTTTCATATTACCCTATGATGTGAAAGATCCTAAAGCTAAATGTCATTATTGTAAAAAAAAGTTATGTTGCTCATCCCACAAGGAATGAAACTACTTCAATGATATATCACTTCAAAAATTTATGTAAGAAGATTCATAAAGAACAAAAGATGTTAAGTTTTCAAACACAAAAAGGAGAGGGTGATACGACAACTCATAAATTAGTTGTTGTATCATTTGTGTAAATGAGATATTTGGACTTCATTTCTGCATGTCCAATCTGTTTTATTTTTTGAATTTTGATAACAGTTTATGTATTTATTTATGTATTTAACAATAATATTTATTTATGTATGATAATTGATGAGTATTACATTTGACTGTATCCTAATAGATTGTATCATATTAAAATGTATCATTATTAATCATTTCAAATCAGACCAAATTGTTCGATTATAACATTTTGGATAGCTAAACGGTTCAGTTCAATCCAGTTTAAGCATTATGAACAATTCAGTTTAAGCATTAAGAAATATTAAAAATTGTAATAAATTAAAATAAGAAAGATTAAAAATTTTGATAAGTAGGTTTCCCAATAAGAAATTACAAACTTATTAAATTTAATATATATAATCTTAATTAATTGAATTTTTTTACAATTAATTAATATGTCTAACACATATAAAATTATATTATATTATATGAATAAATACAATAATAATTAAAATATCTATCAACCATCAATTTTTAATTTTTAATTTCATTTATATATGGAATTGTAAAATCATTTTTCTATATTAATTATAACATCCTAAAAAATTTTAGTTCCAAAATTAAATCGGATGTACTTCAAAATATTTATTGTATTCCCCGAATCCCATTATTTCTTTTCCAACCTCGACTCTTGTTATTGATTTTCATTTCCCTTTTAAAATTGTAATCGCTCTAATAGAAAGTAAGTTACAAAAGCTAAATACGTTATCATTTAGACAAAAATGCTGTCTAAGTTTTATACCTTTTAATCGCTTTTATTAAAAATGTTTTCATTTAATTAATTTACTTGGTAAAAAATCAATAATAAATTATATTATTTTACTAATTTTTTTTATTAAAATACGAATTTTAATTATAAAAAAATCACAATTATTATGAAAAAAATCACAAAATATTTGTTTTTAATATTTGTTAATTGATATTGTTTAATTTTAATGTTTTATTAATTTTTAATTTTTATCAAAAAATAAAATATATATTTAAATAACTTTTATTTGAATTTTATTATCGTTACTTTTTTATTAAATAATATTATATTAAATTTGACTATTATACTGGTTAGAAACTCATATTTTAATAATATTTTAATAAATTAATATAAAATAATAATATTTTAATAAAATATTTTTATAGAACTAATGAATTAAATAATATTTTTCTAGTTTAATAAATTAAATTACAAATGATCTAATATAAGTTTCTTGCAGGACACTTCATTCTATTATTTATATTTTTATATTATATATATAAATTTAAAAATCTAATTATATATATTAATTTAAAGATAATTTGTACTTATTTTTCAGCTATACGTAATTAATGTTAAAATCTTCAAATAAATTATTATTTAACCACTAAAAACCTAAAGGTAAATGAATAGATTACTATTCATACATTTATTTGTATATGTGTACTACTAAATTACTTACACATGTATATATGATCTCATATTTTAATGCACTAATCTAAGAAGTGATCATTGTTGGAACACAATAGTCGAGGGAGCTAGAAACTTCCATAGGTGGGAGTCCTCTAACTTTGAAGTGCAAGATCGCCTAACCCTAGTAGCTAGCTAGCGTTTTCTCCTTATATAGGTTCCCTTGGTGATAAGAAATAGAAGGTTCTAAAAACTTTTAGAATTCTTAGTTAATATGGTGGCTCGGGATCAAGGTTTGATTACCGTAGTCCGATGTTTGTATAACTGAAGTTAATTTAGTGGAAAGAAATATTCGAGATTTGATGTCTAGGGTCAAGGTCCTTGTGACAGCCGAGATCACAGCTCGAGGGGCCTCGTCCTAGGTGTATACTGAATACACCAATAGTAAGTCCTCAACTTTGTAATTAAGTTTTTGAGTTATTTATGACTGAAGACTTGGAAAGTAAATGCTGTGGAAAAACATGGATTACTAACAATAAACCTGGGTAGTCCAAAATAAATTATAATGATTCATGTATTGAAAATAATGTATGGAGATAATCTGAAGTATGTATTTATTTTCAGTTTATTTTCTGATTTTCTTTAATGTATATATAACATTATAAATAGGAATGAGAACTTTAGATTAGTGACCACTAAGTTAGTAATATAAAAGCTGGTATCAACAATAATTACAACTTGTTTTATACTTAATAATATATGTTCAACACTAATAAAACAGATTCTCAGAAAAGTCTACACTCTCTCTCAAGTTGGGTAATAGATATTAATCATTCCTAACTTCCGACTCAATTCTTCGAAGTTTGTTCGGGGTAATGTTTTGGTAAAGATATCTACAATTTGATGATGTGTAGATGTATATAGTAGATCCACGATTTTTTCATCTAACTTCTCTTTAATGAAATGACGATATATTTCTACATGTTTGGTTCGATCATGATGAACTGGATTTTTTGCAATTCTTATTGTAGCTTGATTGTCACAATGCATGTTAATTGGTTCATGAGTTATGAAGCCCAATTCATTGAGTAGTCTTCTTAACCACATTCCTTCACAAATCGCATAAGTTATAGCTCTAAATTCAGCTTCTGCATTGCTTCGAGCGACTACTGTCTGTTTCTTACATCGCCAAGTTACAAGATTTTCTTATACGAATGTACAATACCCAGTGGTAAATCTGTGATCCATTATAGAACCTGCCCAATTAGCATTTACAAAGACTTCAATTTTTCTAGTGGGATTCTTACTGAAGTATAATCCTTTTCCTGGTGTCATCTTGAGATACCTGAGTATACGATAGACTGCTTCCATGTGTTCTTCAGTGGGACTGTTCATAAATTGACTTACCATACTTACTGAAAAACCAATATCTGGTCTAGTGTGGGATAGGTAAATGAGTTTTCCCACTAATCTTTGGTAACGACCTTTGTCCATAGGTGTACTATTTTCTTTGATTCTGAGTTTTACTGTAGAGTCCATCGGAGTTTCTGTCGGTTTACACCCGATCATTCCAGTTTCTTTGAGAAGATCAAGTACATATTTTCTTTGAGATATAGATATGCCCCTTTTTGTTCGTGCTACTTCCATTCCTAGGAAATATTTGAGATTTCCCAGATCTTTGATCTCAAATTCCTTGGCTAGGAATTCCTTGAGTTTATTCATCTCAATTGTAGAATTACCTATTAGAATAATATCATCTACGTACACAATTAGGATAACTATTCTGTCATTGGAGAAATGTTTGACGAATAATGTGTGATCTGATTGACATTGAGTGTACCCATATCTCTTCAGAACTTTGGAGAACCTATCAAACCAGGCACGTGGAGACTGTTTCAATCCATATAAGGATTTTTTAAGTTTATAGACTCTATTGGTTAGAACAAGAGATTCAATTCCAATAGGAATGTCCATGTCGACTTCTTCTTCGAGATCACCATTAAGGAATGCATTCTTGACATCTAATTGGTAAAGAGGCCAATCCAAGTTAGATGTTAAGAAGAGAAGAACACGAATAATGTTGAGTTTTGCTACAGGTGCAAAAGTCTCCTAATAGTCAAGCCCATATGTCTGAGTGAATCCCCTAGCCACAAGGCGAGCTTTAAGTCTTTCTACACTGGCATATGCTTTGTGTTTGATTTTAAAGATCCATTTACATCCAACAACTTATTTTCCCGATGGTAGTTTTGTGATCTCCCAAGTCTTGTTTTTCTCTAAGGTACTGAGTTCTTCACGAATAGCTATCTTCCATTCAAGTATCTAAAATGCTTCATGAACAGAATTTGGAACCATTATCTGATCAAGGTTGTTGATAAATGCCTTATAACCTGGTGAGAGATTTTTATAGGAAACAAAGTTGTACATAGGGTGGTTTGTGCACAATCTTACACCTTTCCTTATAGCAATTGGAAAATTCAAATCATTAGGAGGTAATTCAATAATATGAGGTTCAATGATATTACCTTGTGAATTGTCAAAATGGCTTGTACTCGGGTTAAATTCTTGGATTGGCTCAAGATATGCTCGATTCTCTGCTCTTTCTTGAGTTGTTTTCCTTCTAAAGTAGACAAGAAGATTATTGTTCGGGACAAGAAAGTTTGGATTTTTTGGTAGAGAAGTTGAGGGTTCATTGGGATTAGTAAGAGGATTTATTTGACACATTGATTCACTCTTTGGAATTTACAGGATAGGATTTGTGGGAGACTGAGTGGTTATGATATTCGAAACTTGGTATTCATTGCCTATGTTCTCCCTCTTAATGACAGATTTGGAATAGTATGGATATTGTTCAAAGAATGTGACATCCATTGTATTATAGAATCGTTTTGTGATAGGAGAAAAAACATTTGTATCCTTTCTAGTACGATGAATACCCTAGGAATATGTATTTGATGGCTCGAGGATCAAGTTTTCCACTATGATGTATATGGACATAAGCATAACAACCAAAATTTTTAAAGGGAACGTGGGACACGATTTTGGTGTGTGGGTATGACTCAAGTAGAGTATTGATAGGTGTTTTAAACATGAGGACACGAGATGGCATCCTATTGATAAGATAGGTAGTTGTAAGAACAACATCTCCTCAAAAATGTTGAAGGACATGAGTTGTGAACATGAGGGATCTAGCTACCTCGAGAAGATGCCTATTCTTTCTTTCAGCCACACCGTTTTGTTGAGGTGTGTCAACACATGAGCTTAGATGCATAATCCCTTGACTTAATAGATAATCAGTAAGGGTGGAAGCGAAGTATTCTTTAGCATTGTCAGATTTCAATACTTGGATTTTGTTTGAAATTGGGTTTGAATCATGGTATTGAAATTTTTAAAAATTTGACTTGCTTTAGATTTTTCTTTCATTAGGAATAACCAAGTGATTCGAGTATGATCATCCACAAATAAAATGAACTAACATGTCCCTGTGATTTTTTTGATTCGAGAAGGTCCCCAAATATCAGTGTGAATTAATGAGAAAGGATGTGATTTTTTATGTGGAAGATGAGGATATGAAGTTCTAACATGTTTTGAAAATTGACATACTTCACACTGAAAATCCTTGGAATTTTTATTTCTAAAGGATGAAGGAAAAAGTTTCTGTAAATACTGGAAATTAGGATGACCTAAGCAATAGTGATTCAACATGATTTCACCATCATTATTGGACTTAAGATTTAACACAACTTTATTCTGATAAGAAGGTTCGGATACAACTTGTTGGGCTTGTCTTGCTGAAGGTTCTTCACTGCGGAAAAGATAGAGTCCCGAGCATTCTTTAGCACTGCCAATCATCTTCCCCGAATCCAAGTCCTGAAATTCACATAGGTTATGAACAAATTTAGCCATACAATTTTTATCACGTGTAAGTTTAGTAATTGATACAAGATTACAATCAAGTGTGGGAACAAGAAGGACAGAATCTAGAATAAAAGAGTTTGAAATTTTGGCTGAACCAATTCCTGTTACTTTGGATACTGAACTCTCGGCAATTCGGACAGTGTGTCTATTTTGGTAGGTTTTAAGATTCATGAGAAGAGAAGCATCATCCGTCATGTGGTTTGAAGCACCAGAATCAAAAATCTATGGTCTCATAACCTGTTTCACACTAAGAGCATTGAGGGTGTTACCTAATTAAGCTATAGTGGTAGATGATGTGGTCAAGGATTGTCTAAATAGTTTCTGGAGGAGATCAATCTGTTCCTTGCTAAATAAAGCAGATTCAGGTGACTCAGTGCCTTGAGATTTGGACACAATTTTTCCATAACTTTCTTTGTTGATGTATTGTGTGAAGGGTGGTTTCTAATCAGTTGGCTTACCATGAATTTTCTAGCAGGTTTCCTTAGTGTGACCAGGTTTACGACAATGATCACACCAAGGTCTTCCATGACGAGGACGATTTTCTGTATTATAAGAGTGTTGGTGGCCTCGAATAGTAAGTGCAGATCCTTCTCCAGTCATGGAAATGGTAGATTGAGGACTCATCATTACTTTATTTCGATTCTCCTCTTGATGAACTTCAGAGAAGGCTTCAAGAATGTTGGGCAAGGGTTTTGTTCCTAGAATTTTTCCGCGCACATCATCAAGATCTTTATGGAGCCCAAGTAAAAATTTGAAAACCCGTTTTTTTTGTCAATAATCTATTTGTACAAGATGCTGTCTGCTGGACATGTCCATTCGTGAACCTCAAAAAGGTCTAATTGCTGCCAACATCGAGTGAGAGAGTTAAAGTATTGTGTAACTGATAATTCTCCTTGATGAAGATCATGGAGGATGCTTTCGATCTCAAATAGTTCAGACATATTATCAGAACTTGAATAAGTGTCTCTAGCAGCATCCCATATTCCTTTGGCAGTTTTGTAGAGAAGAAAGTTCTTTCCAATTTCGTTTGTCATGGAATTGATCAACCAAGACATCACCATATTGTTTTCAGATTTCCATGTTCTATATTGCAGATCATCCTTGTCGCTAGTAAGGTAATCATCTTTCATCTTTCCGCATATAAACATCATGATGGATTGGGACCACTGAAGGTAATTGTGCCCATTTAATTTGTGACTGGTGATGGGCATAAGATTGTTTTCTATGGAACCAATAATTGCAGGTTTTCCCATGGCCATTGTGGTTATTTCAATTGTAGATTATATGTGGGCTGAAATTGGTGAATGTGTTTTTTAAACGAGTCGGGTTGGGTCGGGTTGCGTTGTACCGGATCAGGCCAGGTCGGATTAGGTTATAAAAAAGTAGCTTATTGGAAACAAAAAAAAAGAATGCAAATGTTACTAACTTGTGAGATCGAAGCAGACGACAATGATGATTGGTGACGACGATGATGATTGGTGACGACGATGATGATTGGTGATGATGATGATGATCTAAGACGACAACTGGTCTGAGATGATGAATGGTCTGAGATGAGATTATATCATAAGCGATGATGATGAACAGATGGCTGATGATGGCGATGATGACAGCTCGAGATGATGACTATTCAGACGTATTTCCAGAAATCAATATGGTTTTCAGCAATGGAAGAGAAAAAAAAATTCTCACTCTCTCTCAAGAACTACTTATTTCGGGTAAAAAAAAAATTCTTCCTTGGACAAAGTTGGTGAGAAAAAAAATTGGATTTTGGAAATGCTTTGATACCATGAAGATTGTATTACGAGAGATATGATGGAGATAATCTGGAGTATGTATTTATTTTCACTTCATTCTCTGATCTTCTTTATTGTATATACAACACTATAAATAGGAATGAGAACTTTAGATTAGTGGACACTAAGCTATGAATATAATAACTGGTATCAATAATAATTATAGCTTGTTTTACACTTAATAATACAACATGTTCAACACTGATAAAGAAAATTCTCAAAAAAATCGACAATGATAAATAAAGCCTTCGTTGACCAATTGAATATTATAAAAAGAGTTTAAATAATCATGGATAAACATAAAAGTTATATTACTTAAAGAACTAAGTAATTAATTATTAAAGGTTTGAATCTTCATAATTTATCTCATATAAACGTAAGATAAAATAATTGTGATTGTTTTTAATTAAATAATATTTAGTAATTAAAACACAAGGGATTAAATAAATTTGTTAATATCAAATTGATGTTTTATCAAAGATATTTATTAATAATTTTTTGATATTTTTATCTTTACGTAGCATCTTCTTGATTAGATGTTTACATATTTAGATTAAATAATTGTACGAACGATCATGATTATTTGATTAAATTATTAAATTTTAAAGAAATTATCTTTATTAAATATGTGCTTAATCTTTTTGATCTAAAATTTACTAGTTGATTTTATTTAAGTGACATGTTTTGAATTATCTAGTGAGGATTATTTATTATTAAATTAGTTCTAGAACACACGTAGACACTTGTGTTTTGGTGCTAACTATTTTATAGTTAATTCGTAAACGTAACTGATTGGTAAGAAATTTATTGGAACGTTAGTCTGGAAACCGCTCATGCTAATATTAGAAACTGTGAAAACAGAGTAAGAGCTCTTAAGTAAAGTAAATTAGGGTAATATCATAGAGAGGGTAGTATAAGATCGAATTTGTACTTGAACATTTGATTTTCATAGTAGAAAGTTAAGTGGTTCGGTGAATCGTTGGTTTTCCTTTTAGGTCATTGGTTATGGCCTAGGTTATTTTCATATAAAAATATCGTGTGCTATTTTTTTATTTTCGCACTTTATTCTTACACGCGATTAAATCTTTGACCACTTTGTTTATGTTACTAAATTATAAATTAATAAAAATTAAAAATAACATATTCACTCGTTTAAGTTAATTAGATACATATCTTATAAAATTTCATTTACAAATAACAGAAACAAACATTAAATAAAATAATTAAACCATATTTTATACATAGGAATTCCAACACTAGTAATTACAAATTTTTTTCAGAAATCTTAATCAACTGGTCCTCAATCGACTAACCTACTGAAGTTGAGAACTTGATTTGTTCAAATATTTAATCAACTTGTCCTCGGGCAACTATTTGACTATAATAGAAAAACCTACTTAAGTTGAGAATTGATTTGTTCAAATATTTAATCAACTTAATCAACTTGTCCTCGGGCGACTATTTGACTAGAGTAGAGAACTTTCGTTTACTCAACTTTTTCCTGAGTAGAGAACTTTATGCATCTCATGAGATAAATGGACTGAGGCATCATGGGAAATGAGTCGACCAAGGCATCTCAATCTCTGAGGCATCTCAACAAACGGATTCAAGTGAGACACCTTTGGAAATTAATCAACAGAGGCATCTCAACTTAGTGAGACATCTCAAGAATTGGGTTCGACTGAGGCATCTCTAGAACTTAATCAATTAAGGTATCTCAGGAACTGGGTTCGACTGAAGCATCTATGGAATTTAATCAGCTGAGGCATTATACTAATCTAATCCACTTCATAGGCATAGATAATAGTTTAATACATTGATAACAAAAATTAACTTCGTGGAAATTAAAATCAAATATAGTGTTACGTACATTCATTATATTGTAGTTAAATGAATTTATATTTGACCGCTGACATTTAACAATTTAATGATATCAACTCAATTTCAAAGACATCAAATGAAAAATAAAAGCTAATCAACTATTTTAAGAAAGCTAACAAAAAGCCATAACAAAAGTTTAGGATAAGGAAGCCATAAATCATAATGTGCAATTTTTATTTGATTTCTCTTCCACTTATAATGTTTTTATTAAAACAAGGTTACTGCATTTATAAAATTTTATGACTAAAGATTTTCCTATTGTAAATTTTACTAAAGTTAAAAGTAATAATTAAGTAAAATAATATAAAGGTGAAAAATGCAATGAGTTGTTCGCGCCCACCTTTTAACTTTTAATGAAAGTTAGCATTCCTGTATTGGGTTTAAACAGAGACATTATTATGTACAATTTCAATTTTTAGTAGTGTAGGATCGAGGCAGGCACTTTCCACGTGCTCACCATCCTTGTGTTTTTTCGTGTCAAGCATGCATTAGTGTGGAGTTCTAAAGAAATGTTTACCCATATCGTTCTAAAAATCAATTGGTGATTAGAAGGTGGTTATTAAACCATTTAACTTCATTCTTCCATAGTCCTTAAATACTCGTTGTCTTATTATATGCTTAATAATCTTCCGCTCAATGATAGCCTAGTGTCACGTCCCGTTCAAATTGTTCCTAAAAATTCAAACAAATGATGTTTGCCTAAATGATCTAGATTATTCTACATGGAAATTTCTAGAGTTGCCTAGGGATGTCTAGAAAGAGCTAGAGTTGGATGGACTCAACTCAAGCAAGAAGACCCTAGAATATTCTAGAGCACGCTGGAGGGTGCTAGAATGGGCTAGAATGTTCTAGAATGTGTCAGATGGTTCGGGAAGGATGTAGAAGCCGCTGGAAGCTTACGGAACATCCCGGAACGTGCATGAAAGAACTAGACAAACCTAGAAGATTCTAGAGTTGGCTAGAAGGTCCTAGACCCTTATGGCATAGTGTACATAAAACAAGAACTCTCTTGTATATTCTAGAAGCTAGAAGAATCTAGAAAGTGGTGGATAGCCTTAAGCTTAGAGCCACACTATAAATAGACCCATTGGTCTTCATTTGTAATCATCTTGGGAAATTGTAAGATAATCTCTCTCTAGAGCAATACAAAGCATTCTTTGCAAACTCTCTCTCTATTCTCTTTGGAGTTTCATTCGGTTTCAAAGGCAGGCTTAGTGCAACGGACGGTGCTAAGTGCCGCACGATCTCTACTTGAAAAATAAGGTCGTGACAGTTGGTATCAAAGCGGGTTAAATTATCTCTATCTTTGGAAAAAATGAAGAACGCTGCTCCATCTACACCAAGCGTCGATGTTCCACCTATGGAACGTGGGCGTGAGGAAACCCGGAAACCATCAAAGGAATCTCGGGCTAAGTCGAAAGACATACTATCTAGCTTAGAAGCACGTGTGGGAAGTACGCAGGACAGCTTAGGGGAGCTGTTCGATCGGGTGGACAACTTGGAGGAACATTGCAATGGCTTGGAGGCCGAGGATGTGGAAATCCATGCAGCGGTTAAGATGTCCCTCAACGAGCTAGATGGTGGATTAAGGCAAGAGATTGATGGGTTAAAGGCGGAAGTTGCCAAGGTAAGGGATCTTGTCCAAAGAGAACTTGCTAATGTGTTGCTTAGAATGGAGGATATGGGTGGTGATCTAGCTCTATGTAAGCGGGCTATGGCCGCGGGGACTAGCGCAACCACCATCATTGAGGCTAAGAGGGTGGATGTTCCCAAGCCTAAGACCTTCAATGGTGTTAGGAATGCTAGGGAAGTGGAGAACTTCCTATGGGGGCTGGAACAATACTTTGAGGCTACTGGCATAACGGACCATGCCAGCAAGATCCGAACTGCAGCCATGTATTTATCCGACACTGCGATGTTGTGGTGGAGACGGAGGCATGGAGATGTGCAACGAGGGGTTTGCACAATTGATACCTTTGATGACTTCAAAAGGGAGTTCAAAATGTAGTTCTTCCCCGTTAATGCTGAAGAGGAGGCAAGAGATCGTTTGCGACGATTGAAGCAAACAGGTAGCATAAGGGACTATGTGAAGGAGTTCACAACCTTGCTACTAGAAGTCCCTGACACATCTGACAAGGAAGCCCTATTCTTGTTTATGGACGGTCTCCAATCGTGGGCTAACCTTGAGCTCAAGCGACGTGGTGTCCAAGACTTATCTTCGGCCATTGCGACTGCAGAAAGCTTTATTGACTACTCCACAAACAAGGACAACTCAAAAGCCATAGATAAGAAGTTTGTTGGAGGAAAGAGTGGGGGGAGCCACGGTAAAAGTCAGGGACCTAAGAACCATAAAGACAACTCCTCATTCAAGCCACGGGATAAGGGGAAGGAGAAGGAGGATCGGAATGCCTCGAAGCCCCGTGTGACGTGCTTCATATGCGACGGACCGCATTGGGCACGTGAATGTCCGAAAAGAAAGGCATTAAGCGCCTTGGTTGCTTCCACTCATGATCAAGATGGAGGCGAGTCGGACGAAGGTGCAAAGATGGGTTCTTTGCACCTACTTGGTGCATTGCAGAGCGCCCCAAAGACCCCTAAGGGCTTAATGTACGTAGATGCCACCATCAACGGGAAGGTCGCCAAAGCTTTGGTGGACACAGGTGCATCTCACAATTTTGTTCAAGTGGAAGAAGCAAAAAGACTCGGCCTGAAGGTTGTCAATGGAGGGGGATCTCTCAAAGCAGTTAACTCGGCAGCACTACCATTGCATGGAGTTGTTCGTGGAGTTAAGGTCAGTCTTGGTGCTTGGACTGGCCAAGTGGACTTATCAGTGGCACCCATGGATGACTTCTCTGTTGTATTCGGCATGGAGTTTTTGGACCAGGTAAGAGCTTTCTTGGTGCCCTGCTCAAACTTTATGTGCATCATGGATGGTGCGAAGGCGTGTGTGGTTCCGACGGAGAGGACCACCAGACCTACTACCCAAGCTCTCTCAGCGCTTCAATTCAAGAAGGGATTGAATAGGGATGAAGAGAGTTATTTGGCCATCCTAAAGGAATACGATGAGGAAGAGGCGTTACCAAAGCCAAACTTGCCGACGGAAGTGGAAGTTGTCCTAGATAAGTTCCAAGATGTGATGCCGGAGGCATTACCCAAACGGTTACCTCCAAGGAGGGAGGTAGACCATGAAATTGAGTTGGAACCTGGCACTAGGCCACCAGCAATGAGCCCTTATCGAATGGCGAACTCAGAGTTGGCAGAACTGCGGAAACAACTTGACGAATTGCTGGATGCTGGCTTCATAAGGTCCTCAAAAGCCTCATTTGGTGCCCCGGTGCTCTTTCAGAAGAAGAAGGATGGTCGCTACGAATGTGCATCGACTATCGGGCTCTAAATAAGATCACAGTCAAGAACAAGTATCCTATCCCACTTATTGTTGATTTGTTCGATCAATTGGGGAATGCTAGATACTTCACAAAACTGGACTTGCGATCGTGATACTACCAGGTATGCATAGCCAAGGGAGATGAGCCCAAGACCACATGTGTAACCAGGTATGGTGCCTATGAGTTCCTTGTCATGCCATTTGGTCTAACAAATGCACCAGCCACCTTCTGCACTTTGATAAACAAGATTTTCCATCCCTACCTCGATCGGTTCATGGTAGTATATCTTGATGACATCGTGATATATAGCCGGACTTTGGAAGAACATCTAGAGCATTTGAAGAAGGTGTTTAAGGTCCTGAGGGAAAATGAGCTATATGACAAGAAGGAGAAATGTTCTTTTGCCCAAGATGAGGTGATGTTCTTAGGGCACAGGATAAAGGATGGAAAACTGATGATGGATGGAGCCAAGGTAAAAGCCATCCAAGAATGGAAACCTCCTGCCAAGGTTCCCGAGTTAAGATCTTTCTTTGGACTTGTGAACTATTATAGAAGGTTCATCAAGTCCTACTCAGCGAGAGCAGCCCCATTAACCGATCTGCTTAAAAAGAACAGGTCTTGGGAATGGACAAGCGAATGCCAAACCTCATTTGAAGACTTGAAGAAGGTCATTAGTGAAGAACCGGTACTTTGTCTTCCAAACCCCTCCAAGACATACGAGCTGCACACAGATGCCTCAGACTTTGCCATTGGTGGAGTTTTGATGCAAGAAGGGAGTCTGATAGCCTATGAGAGCCGAAAACTCAACGACACCGAACGCCACTACACTGTGCAAGAAAAGGAAATGACAGCTATCATTCATTGCCTAAGGGTGTGGCGACACTACTTGTTGGGTTCTCATTTTGTTATCATGATGGACAATGTAGCCACAAGCTACTTCCAGACTTAAAAGAAGTTAAGTCCCAAGCAAGCTCGATGGCAAGACTTCTTGGCGGAGTTTGACTACAGGTTGGAGTACAAACCCGGTAAGGCCAATGTGGTGGCTGATGCGCTGAGCCGTAAGGCGGAATTAGCAGCCTTGAGTAGGCCAAGTAGCCCTTTGCTGGAAAGGATCAAAGAAGGGTTGGAGCATGATGACCTTGCTCAAAACCTCCTTGCCCTCATCAAGGAAGGAAAGACGAGACGATTTTGGCTGAGTGACGAACTACTCTATGCCAAGCAGAATCGAATCTTTGTGCCAAAATGGGGGAGCTTAAGGAAAAAGCTTATTAAGGAGTGCCATGATTCGTTATGGGCTGGACACCCAGGAATGAGGCGTACCCTTGCTTTGATCAAGTCAATCTACTATTGGCCTCAACTTTGGGATGATGTCGAAGCTTATGTAAGAACTTGTCTTGTGTACCAACAGGACAAGATTGAGCAGCATGCACCCAGAGGTTTGCTAGAGTCGCTGCCTATTCCAGAGAGACCATGGGAAAGTGTCTCAATGGATTTCATTACTTGCTTGCCAAAACCAGAGGGCTTTGGCAGCATTATTGTCGTCATTGACCGCTTCAGCAAATACGCAACATTCATACCTGCCTCAACGGACTGCACGGCAGATGAGACAGCACGTTTGTTCCTCAAGAATGTTGTGAAGCATTGGAGAATTCCTTCCAATATCGTGAGTGACCGAGACCCACGATTCACGGGGAAATTTTGGACGGAACTATTCAAGCTGTTGGGATCAGACTTGAACTTCTCCACAAGCTTTCACCCACAAAGTGACGGAAAAACAGAGCATGCCAACGCGTTGCTGGAGTTATATCTCAAGCAATTTGTGAGTGCTAATCAGCGGGATTGGGCGAAGCTATTAGATGTAGCCCAATTCTTTTACAATTTACAACGGAGCGAGTCTACCGCGAAGAGTCCCTTTGAGATCATCATGGGGCAGCAACCCATGACTCCTCATGCCTTGGCCACGAGTTATGAAGGGAAGAGTCCTACGGCCTTCAAATTTGCCAAGGCGTGGCATGAACAAGCTGAGTTGGCCCGAGCCTATTTGAATAAGGCATCTAAGAAGATGAAGAAATGGACTGACAAGAAAAGGAGGATGGTGGAATTTCATGAAGGCGATTTGGTTCTTGTAAAACTATTGCCCCAACAATTCAAGTCCTTACGAAAGGTTCATAAAGGGTTGGTGCGGAAATATGAGGGACCATTTCCAGTCCTCAAGAAAGTCGGTAAGGTGTTGTATAAGCTAAAACTCCCTCCAAAGCTCAAAATTTATCCGGTCTTTCATGTAAGTATGCTAAAACCTTATCATGGAGACAAGGAAGACATGAGTCGAGGAGAATCCAAAAGGGCGTCTACCACAGTGGTAACCTCCTTTGACAGGGAAGTGGACTCAATCTTGGCGGATCGCCTGATCCGACGTAGAGGTGTACCAAGTTATCGGGAATACTTGGTCAAATGGAAGAACACTTCGGATGTAGAAGCAAGCTGGGAACCAGAGGATTCTTTGTGGCAATTCAAAGATGACATAGAAAGGTTCAAGCTTGAAGGCGCGATGAGGGCGTCGCAAACTTGAGTGGGGGAGGGTGTCATGTCCCGCTCAAATTGTCCCTAAAAATCCAAACAAATGATGGTTGCCTAAATGATCTAGACTATTCTACATGGAAAGTTCTAGAGTTGCCTAGAGATGTCTAGAAAGAGCTAGAGTTGGATGGACTCAACTCAAGCAAGAAGACCCTAGAATGTTCTAGAGCACGCTGAAGGGTGCTAGAATAGGCTGGAATGTTCTAGAATGTATCAGAAGGTTCGAGAAGGATGTAGAAGCCGCTGGAAGCTTACGGAACATCCCGGAACGTGCCTGAAGGAACTAGACAAACCTAGAAGATTCTAGAGTTGGCTAGAAGGTCCTAGACCCTTATGGCATAGTGTACATAAAACAAGGACTCTCTTGTATATTCTAGAAGCTAGAAGAATCTAGAAAGTGGTGGATAGCCTTAAGCTTAGAGCCACACTATAAATAGACCCATTGGTCTTCATTTGTAATCATCTTGGGAAATTGTAAGATAATCTCTCTCTAGAGCAATACAGAGCATTCTTTGCAAACTCTCTCTCTATTCTCTTTGGAGTTTCATTCGGTTTCAAAGGCAGGCTTAGTGCAACGGACGGTGCTAAGTGCCGCACGATCTCTACTTGAAAAATAAGGTTGTGACACTAGGGACTCAAACTTTGTCATGCGCTCACATTTTGATTATCTAGCCATCTTTGCCTTGTGCTAGTTGACATGGTACCAACCCATCATATGATTCGACCCGTCTTTTCCAAAAGCCACTAGTTCATACAGTATTATCCCATCATATGGTGCTTCCTAAGAGGTCATCCTTCCATGAGTTTCTCAAGATCTGTTTAAGGATGATTCTATAAAAATAAAGTTATTAACACATTTTTTTACTTAATATTTACTTATTTTATTTAATAAATAATATTTTTATGGTTAAAAAAATCAAAATATAAACTTTTTAATGAAAATAGGTGAAAATATAATTTTTGAATTTTTTTGGGATTTTTATGGATTTTTTATAAATTTTTAACGAAGGACCAATTAGAAGCTATCACGTGGCATATCACGCAAGTAGAGGAGTTTACTGGACAAGCCATACGGATGCTACGCAAGCACTGAGAGTGAATCACGTCGCGTCGCGTGTGAGGAGGACGAAACAAGCGCCACGTGTCGATCAAGTTTTTGGCACCATTTTAGGGATTATAAATATTAAAATTAATAATTTATTATTATTATTATTTTTTTCTTTTAGTTATTTTAGTTATTTTTCTTTCTTTAATTTTAATTTACTTATTTTTATTTTATTGACTTATCTATTTATTTATTTTCTTAATTTATTATTATTATTGTTTTAATTTATTTATTTAGTTGTTTATTTTAATTTAGTTTTTATTTAGACTTCTCCTTTAATATTGTAGAAATATAGTTGAGTCTATTGTATGAGTAGAATTCATGAGGGAAAAATCTTACCTTTAGATTTTGAAATTGAGTGTACTTTGAGATCTTGAAATTGAGCGTACTTTGAGATCAATTAGAAAATAACAAGTCACCCAAGAGAAAAAAAAGGCTAATCCATTAGAAATAAACAACAATGAGCTAAACTTGAAGAATCAAATATTTTTAATGGATGATAGAGATAGAGCTATGAATGAATATGAAATACCTATGTTGGAAGGGATGTTGATAACTGTATTTTATATAGTTATTTTCACCTATTCTATTAATTATAATTGCTATGTTTTCAATCTTTTTAGTTAATTTTAGTTTAATAAATTAGTATTTACGGTTTTTTATATATTTTAATAAAATTAAATAATTTGTATCGAAAAACTTAATTAATTGCAAATTTAAGTCCAAAAATATAATTTCAAATAAAATAGTATTTAATTGTAATTTATAAAAGTCAAAAATATAATTTAAATTAAATTCGGGCTTAATTTTAATTATTAAAAGTTTAAAAATTTAATTTCAATTAGAAAAGGGCTAAACTGTAATTAAAGAAAGTTGAAAATGTAATTTGAAATAGATTTGTGGGCCAAAATCCAATTAATTAAAGTTTAAATTTCTGTGCAGGTGAGAAGACCACGCGCCAACATGCACGCGCGAAACGTGGACCGTCCGATCAAAGAAGAAACGGCTCAGATCCACGCGTGCCATTCACGCCCGACCAGATCGCGTGGGTGCAGAATTGTTTACGCGGCTCGGCGCCCGAGTGGGGCCCACCTGCTGCGAAGGCCGGCGTGCAGGTGGGACCCACTTTTCTGACGCGTCAGCCGCTGTCCCCCACGTACGCGCGCCTCTGATCCCGTGCGGCGATCTCTGCGTGCAACCGGTTTTTCCTCCAATAAGAAGCTGCCACGTGTTCACTCTGAATCCTTTCCTCAAATCAGAAGCTGCCACGTGTCCCACTCTATTTTTCAGCGAATCATGTAATGACACGTGGCATGTTACCATGAGCGCGAAAGCGCAGGATCGCGCCCGTATGTGGCCGTTTTCTCTGTTCCTTTTTGTCGCCGGCGCCGTTTCCAGCGTCCAATGAGAAGCTGCCACGTGTCCGCGTTAATTCCTTTCAGCGAATCAGACGCTGACACGTGGCACGCATAATGAATTAAAAAAATACAAATCGGCGCCCCTGTCTCACGCGTGAATTTGTTTAATATTTTTCGATCCGATTGTCGATACGCGTTATTTAATTTTTCGATAAAAAATTATTACGCGTTTTATTTAAAAAATAAAATAAAAAATGTAATATTTTAGATGTATTATTTTTGGGTATAAATAGGAGATAAGATGATAGTTTTAAGAAGTTTTTTTGTGAGTTTGTAATTTTTGGGATGTTTTGTGTGTTGGCTGTGGAACACGCAGAAGCCATTTTTGGCTTTTGTTGTGTTCTGCGTGTGCCAAATATTTCTTCTAAGTGATGTTTTAATTTTCCTTCTTCTTCATCTTAATTTTCTGTAGGTGTTGTAATTTTTATTTTAATTTTATGAAGTAATTTAATTTTTCTAGGGTTGCATTTGATCTAAATTTATGATGCTTTTATTTTAATTATTTTTCATAGATTTATAAGACGTTCGATTTGTTCGTTCTATTTTGTGTTTAATGCTTTTTGATTATTTACGAATCTTATCGAAACGATCCGTGGCACATGAATAAACTTGGAAGAGGCATTCGTGTGTATATTGCTCGTAAATAGAATGACATGTATAATGAAGGATAGGAATATACCCTAATTGTATGTGTGACCATTTGAAAACTTAAAACGTAATTAATTTCGGTGAATTTAATTCTCATAGAGATATAGTGAATTAATTTGACGAGGTGTGTTTGTACGGAGCTCGGAAGAGATGTATGAATAAAATTAGAAGTTTTCGGTTGACAAATTAAATGTACAAAAAAAATATAAATCAAAAGAAAATAAAATGATTTGAGTTGATTAATTTGGTGAAAAATTGCAATCCTAGATTTCTTTTATTTTGTTTTAACTCTTTTCTTACATTTGCTACAATTAATTTACGTTTTGAATAAAATCAGATTGAGATAATTTTAGTAATTAACAAATTATAGTTACAAATCTCCGTGGGAACGATACTTTACTTACAAATTTTATTACTTGTGACCGTGTATACTTGCACGTTTTTGTGTGTTGAAAAACACACAACATGAATCCATTTATTACATGGCCAAATATTCAAGCTAATCAGTTTGAATTAAAGCAGTGATGCTTCAAATGCTACAAATAGTTGGACAATTCAGTGGATTACCAATAGAGGATCCTCATATTCATCTCAGATTGTTTATTGAAGTTGTAGTTCATTTAAATTCAATGGTGTGATAGACGAGGCATTTAGGCTTAGATTATTCCCTTTCTCTTTGCGAGACCGTGCTCGAGCTTGGCTAAACTCTTTGCCATCTGATTCCATTACAACTTGGAGTGGTTTGGCAAAGAAATTCTTGATGAAATATTTTCCACCAACAAAGAATGTCAAGCTTAGAAATGACATTACTTCCTACCAACAACACGAAGGAGAATCTCTATATGAAGCATGGGAAAGATTGAAGGAATTTCTAAGGAAGTGTCCTCATCATGGTATTCCTTCTTAGATTGAAATGGAGACATTTTATAATGGTCTCAATGCTCACACAAGAACTATTGTTGATGCATCTGCTAATGGAGCTTTGTTATCAAAATCTTACAATCAAGCTTATGATTTACTTTAGAAAATGGCTAGCAATAATTATCAATGGCCAATGGACAGAATGAAAACCATGAGAAAAGTAGCTGGAATGCATGAGGTAAATGATATTACAGCACTTATAGCTCAAGTTTCATCTTTGCTTAATCTTTTGAAGGTACAAAACTCGCTAGCGAGTATAATCCAAGTCCAAAATTTAGGAGTGTCATGTGTGTTTTGTGGAGGAGCTCATTTGTTTGATAATTGTCCAAATAATCCTGAATCCATTTGATGTGTGACTAATGTGAATCAAAACAATAATCCATACTCGAACACATATAACCCAGGATGGAGACAACATCCAAATTTCTCTTGAAGTAATAACAACATTCAAGGTGGTAATCAATTCAACCGTCAATCATTTAAACCACCTAACTTTCAACAACCATATCAATCGCAAGCCCAAGAGAAGAAGCCACATGCCGAGGACAATACAAATGCCTTAATGGGGATGATGAAAGACTTCATCCAATCAGTATATACAAAAGTGTCCACTCAAGAGGCTTCGATTCAAAATTTGGAGAACCAAATAGGGCAACTTTCCCAAACCATAAACCAAAGGCCTCAGGGTAACCTTCTAAGTGACACAATCATAAACCCAAGAAGAGAAAGGAAGGACCATTGCAATGCTATAGCCTCAAGGAGTGGTAAAACTCTAGAGGGAGATGAGACTCAAAAGGATAAGGAAGAATATAAGACTAAAAAGGATAAGTAGTAGATAAAGAGAGTAATGGAAAGGAAATAATTTAGCCAAAAAAGAGAAACATCTACAAACCCACTATTCCTTTTCCTCAAAGGCTACAAAAGCAAAATGCAGATACACAGTTTTCAAATTTTTTGGAAGTCTTCAAGAAACTACACATAAACATACCATTTGCAGAGGCACTTGAACAAATGTCATCTTATGCCAAATTCATGAAGGATATACTATCAAAGAAAAGGAGGCTTGGAGATCATGAAACAATAACCTTAACTGAAGGTTGTAGTGCCATTCTTGATAGAAAACTACTACAAAAACTAAAAGATCCAAGTAGTTTTGACATCCCTTGCACTATTAGGAACATTCGTTTTGGCAAGGCACTATGTGATTTGGGTTCTAGCATTAACCTCATTACATTATCAATCTTCCAAAGATTGGGGGTTGGTAAAGCCAAACCCACTTCAATAACATTGCAGATGGCAGACATGTCAATTAAAAGACCACGAGGTGTGGTAGAATATTTGCTAATAAAAGTAGGTAAATTCATCTTTTCGGTGGACTTCATTGTGATAGACATAGAAGAGGACCATGACATTCCTATCATAATTGGTCGTCCATTCTTAGCAACCGGAAGAACACTCATTGATGTACAAAAAGGTGAACTTACAATAAGAGTGCAAGATGAACAAGTAACATTTAATGTGTTCAAAGCAATTAAATTTTATGATAATGATAATGCTGGTGATTACTTTCGAATAGATAGCGCTGATGAGCTAACCACTAATGTGCTCTATGACATGTGCCCTATTGATGCTTTAGAGTCTATGCTTGTTAATTCTATAAAAAAACATACTAATGAATACCAGGACACGCATGCAGGCACACAAATTCATGTCGGTAGCCTAACAACACTTGTTGAATCACCCCTACTTATGACCTTAACACATGATGCTATGAACAAGGACATTAACTCAACAGAAAACAACTCAACTTGTTTTAATTTTGAAAATATGGAATCAAAGGTTGATTTTGTGAACTGTGTGAACTTTTTCGAGGACACGCCTCTCATGTGTGTATCAAATAAAGTTATGGAATGTCTTGAAATAAGATCACGGTTGAAACCATCCATTGAGGAGCCACCACCATTAAAGCTTAAAGCTTTACCTTATCATCTTTATTATACATTTTTGGGTGATAACGAGACACTTCCAGTCATAATCTCGACTAATCTAAGTATGGAGCAAGTGGAAGCACTTCTAAAGGTGCTAAGGAACTTCAAAAGAGCTATAGGTTGGTCTATTGCTGACATCAAAGACATAAGCCCATCAATATGCATGCACAAAATCTTACTAGAGGATGAGACTAAACCCACCAGGGATGCACAATGCCGCTTAAATCCCATTATGAAAGAAGTGGTAAAGAAGGAAATTGTCAAGTGGCTGGACATGAGCATTATTTACCCAATATCAGATAGTGAATGGGTAAGTCTAGTCCAATGTGTACCGAAGAAAAGAGGAATTACTGTGGTGGAAAATGAGTCTAATGAGTTATTAACTACTAGGACTGTCATGGGATGGAGAGTATGTATGGATTTTCGTAAATTAAATAAAGATACAAGGAAAGATCATTTTCCTCTCCCATTTATGGATCAAATGCTTGACCGATTAGTTGGACATTCTTTTTTTTGCCTTCTAGATGGATACTCTGGTTATAACCAGATTGCTGTGGCACTTGAAGACTAAGAAAAGACCACATTCACATGTCCTTATGGAACTTTTTATGTCAGGAGAATGCCTTTTGGATTATGTAATGCACCTGCTATATTTCAACGCTGCATGATGGTCATTTTCTCAGACATAATGGAAAAGCATCTAGAAATCTTCATGGATGATTTTTTGGTCTTTGGAAACTCATTTGATGAATGTCTAGACTATCTCTCCCTAGTGTTACAAAGATGCGAAGAAACAAATTTGGTTTTAAATTGAGAGAAATGTCATTTCATGGTACATGAAGGTATAATATTGGGCCACAAAATCTTAGCTAATGGCATTGAAGTGGATAGAGCTAAAATAGAAGTGATTGAGAAACTACCACCACCTACCAATGTACGAGGAGTAAGAAGTTTTCTTGGGCATGTAGGCTTTTATCATAGATTCATAAAAGACTTTTCCCAAATCTCCAAACCCTTGTGTAATATTTTGGAAAAAGACATTCAAGTTTGATGATAAATGTTTAACAACATTTCAAGTTC